>OW386286.2:40197201-45197201 GCA_936432065.2 Rutpela maculata
AATATAAGTAGGGAACAAACGTTATACTGCTTCATCAAATTTTGCTTCTATACCTTAACCGAGAAAGGAGGACAGTAAAGAATGCACGTGATCAGTGCATGCAACAGATTCTATTGTCTTTTAAATTTGGAGGGGGTGTAATTCAAATTAATTTTTACAAAACGTATCAAATCAACATCGCCCAAATCAAATCAAAACAGATTTATTTCATATTTAAAAATACAATTTCTTCTCGACACTCATTTCCGTGCCCAGCCGGGCATCCGCTAGCCAAGGCTTCTCGGCAGTTGAAGGGCTGAGCAGGAACGAGGTCGAGGGAGAATAAAATAAATTGTCACAATTACCCTACTCCTACCTACCGATTTTCGTTAATATATAATATGACCTAGACGCTCAAATTTTTTCATCCGCTTGCAGTAGAAAAAAAATTTCATTTTAAACTGTAAAGGAATTTTAGAAAAGACGTAACACTTTTGTTTCTTTGCAAGTACTCAATAAATATTAGTTTTAGTGAAAAAATAATAGACATAAAAAATGAAGCTTATAAACTGAGAATTAATTTATTTTTTATATATTTGTGTAGGATTGAAAGTTTCGGAAATATTTAATTATTGTTATTATACTTTTTTACCTAGATATCGCCATTTTGTTATTTTAAATGCTCAGTAATTAAATGTTTTCTTTAATATATAGCACCACCTTCATTTTTTTGTCCGTTAAAACACTTGTTTTAGAAAAAAATTTCATCCGCCATATTAGAGCCGCATTTTGAATTGTTTAATTTTGACTTCAGATTCGTAATCAGTTATCTCAAAAACATAACTAACCTACGTTTCAAAAATAAATTAGTAATACTTTCAAATATTCAATATTTAAAAGGGGTGATTTTACTCCCAAGGGTAAGGGCAAGTATCCGGACCATATAGGTTAGGTTAGGTTAGGTTGATATGTGAGTGGGCTAGTAATAGACCCTCCACCGCGACCATCTGGTCTATTGTGGCTCACTCCTAATTATATTTCACCCAATAGGTTCAGCTTTTTGATAAAGTCGACTACCTTATTGGGTGAGAGGTTGTCCAGATCCTCTGGCAGCAGTTGCCCTTTGCCAAAAAGTGAGAATCTGGTTCTTTCTGTAGCAGGGCAGGTACATAGAATGTGCGCTGCCGTTTCATCCTCCTCCAGACACAGTCGGCATTCAGCGTTGTCCGCTATTCCGAGTCTGTGTAGGTGGTGGTTAAGTCTGCAGTGCCCAGTGTATAGGCCAACTAGAGTTCTTAGGTGTAACCTATTTAACTTTAATAGTTTTTTAGTTTTTTTAGTCCTTGATTTCAAAGAGTATGTGATGAACTCCTTTTAATGAACTAATCCTGGTGGTTCTTGCCAGTACTGGAGAATTTTCCCTTCAGTCCAGGCCAAGATGGTTGTTTTCGCAGTGCTTGCCGATATGTCAAGCACTGGCTCCGGTCCGATAAATTTTGATACCGCACCTTCCCTGGCTAAGGAGTCGGCTACTTCGTTGCCCTCCAAGCCAGAATGGCCCGGTATCCAGACCAGAGTTAATTTGTTGTATCTGCCCAATCGGGCTAGAGCCTTTTGGCAGTTCCAGACCAATTTAGAATTGCAGCGATGTGAGCCAAGAGCTTTGAGAGTTGCTTGGCTGTCTGAAAAGATTTTTATTGATCTGTGTCTAGGATGCATCTGCTCAAGCCTCCTTATACACAGTTCAATGGCATGAACTTCTGCCTGAAAGACAGTCGCATAATTACCCAGGCTCGAAGTGATTCTTACCTTTGGGTTGCGACTGTATGCTCCAGCTCCCTCAGGGGTTTTGGAGCCGTCTGTAAACCAACAGATGTCTGCTCTTTGTAGGTCCGTTTTGTTCCGATCCCATTCGTCTCTTCCAGGAAAAAGGACGGTAAAAGGCAGTTCATAGTTGGTCGCGGTAGGCATCACATCTGAAAGCATTCCCAGGATGCCATGACACTCCATGCCATCTGACAGCCTGTTGCGTTCCATGATGCTAGCCTGCGGCATATTATTTACCGCTTGTTGAAGTCTGTATGTTGCCCACCTGGCCTCTCTCTCCAAGTAGATGTGGAGATGGGGTAGATCCAGGTGGATTTCCAGAGCTGCTGACGGTGTGGTACTTATCGCACCAGTTACTGCCAGATATGCTTGTCTCTGTACACCAGAGAGTTTGTCTTTGGTCGTTTGTTGTAGCCCTTTCGACCACCAAACTGCCAATGGTAGCATACGCTACCATTGGTCTTATGACTGTAACGTATAGCCAGTATATTTGTTGTACCCCAGATTTTTCCACAAATTCTGCGACATGTCCACAAGGAGAGTCGCGCCTTGTGGATTACCTATTCCAGATGGGAGTTCCAGTTGAGTGATTTATCTAGTCGGACCATATACAAAAACACATGAACATACAAGACATTTTGTAATTGGTCACATAAAACAAATATATTAAATTACAAGAATTCACTTATCGTGTAGCAGTTTTTGTCTAGTAATATTTTTTTCAATTTACGTTTGAAAATATGTGTGCTGCCCGAAGACCTAACCTCTTCATCTAATGAATTATAAAGTTTACACCCTTGGTAAAGGAAACTTCTTTGGTACATAGCAGTTCTATGAGAATCAGGCAGTAGACAATTCTTTGCTCTAGTGTCATGTAAATGACTCACTTGATTTTTTAAAAAGATTGATTTATATGTATGAACATATGAGCACACCTCAAGAATGTATAGACCAGCAACTGTCAAAATTTTTAAATTTTTAAAGGCATTACGGCAACTCTCTCTGTAATTTAAATTTAATAAAATACGAATTGCATATTTCTGTAATAAAAATACCCTAGTTACATTACAACTATTACCCCAATTTACAATTCCGTACCTAAGATGCGAATGAAAATTAGCATAATAGAGTACTTTAAGAATATCCTGGCTACAATGTTTAGACATAAATTTTAGAGCATAACAACTTGTTCTTAGCTTTATACATAATTTTTCGATGTGTTGAGTCCATTGTAAGTGTTTATCAAAAGTAACACCTAAGAGTATACTATCAACACAAGTTTTTATTTCCCAGTCAGTATCACTAAAAAGTGTCAGGCTCTCGGAATTATTATTCAGTGAAAATTGTATTGAAACTGTCTTTGATTTGTTTAGAACCAAGTTATTATTTTGAGACCAATGTATGATTTCTTCATAAACTCTTTCAGTGGTTTGTTTTGCTTCAGCTAGGTTATTGCCGGTAACTAGAATGTTTGTATCATCAGCATAACAAATCACATGAACATTCGGTATTTTTTGTAGATGACTAACCACATCATTGGCAAATATTATATATAAAAGTGGACCCAAAATTGACCCCTGTGGAACTCCCTGTTTAATATTACAAATATTACTTTCAACTCCACCTGCCATTTTTACAATTTGTGTCCTGTTGTCTAAATAGGAGGAAAATATTTGTAAAGCAGTTCCTCGAATACCGTATCGTGCTAGTTTGGCCTTAAGCAGCTGATGGTCTACCAAATCAAAAGCTCGTGAGAAATCTACGAAAAGACCCACAACCGATTTCTTGTTGTCTAAAGCTTTAATGATTTTCTGATGAAAATCACACAACGCAGACTCCGTGCTTTTGTTTATAGTGAAACCATGTTGAGCAGGAGACAGTAATATATTCTGATGTAAAAAACCTGATAGTTGCTCCTTGAGATGAAGTTCTAAAATTTTAGAGAAACTACATAGTAGACTAATGGCTCTATAATTATTATAGTCATTTGGATCTCCCTTTTTGTATAATGGCGAGACAATGGCTCTTTTAAATTTACTGGGAAATATACCTTTCTCTATAGAAAGGTTTATTATATAACATAATGGGCCGCTTATCGCACATTTGCACGTTTTAACTAAATTATTAGAGATATTATCATGACCACTAGAGTTTGAAGACTTTAATTTATCTATAAGAAGTTCAACATCCTGAGTTGTAACTGGAGATAGAAAAATTGATTTCGGAGTGTTAGGCACATTATTTTCTAAGTAGTCAAAATTATGTAAAGCATTTACACATGTGGCGCTCGAAAATAGCAAGTTAAAATTGTTAGCTACATCTTCTATAGGTGTCTCGTTGCCATCTTTTACAAAACGAAAATCTTGAGAAACTAACTTTGTTCCTTGTATTGTTTTTATTATATTCCACATAGTTTTGGTTTTGTTATCTGAATTATAAATTTCACGATCATGGTGCGCTTGTTTAGCCGTTTTTAATTTATAGCGATATAAGTTATTTAGGTATATACTATGAGCTTTATAATTATTATTTATTTTAGACATATCGCTATATAAAGTTACCTGACTTCTGAGGTGAATCAGTTCGGGTGTAATATACTCACGTTTATTATAATTTTTGTTGTTAATATAAAAACGCTTAATAGGAAAACAGATATCAAAATAATACAAAATTATGTTATAAAAGTTATCTACGGCAGTATTAGGACAATTTTCAGCCATAACTTCTTGCCAAGTCTCACGCTGCAAGTAGTTACAGAACAGAGAAATATTTTCCGTACTAAAATTTCTGCGATATGCATATTTAGTTTCTATTTTGCTTTTCTTTTTCATTTCGATGCAGAGAAATTGAGAATACAGACAGAAGACGATACCTTTTACTACTATAATAATCCTCAAAAAAATGTCAATACATATGAAATTATTCCCAAATTTCACATACTTTTTACCTGTAGGTACTGAACTATAATACCTTATAGTCTAGGTGCCCGCGTACATAAATGCAATTTATACATATCCTCGTATAACTTCTTGTACGGCATAATTGCGCCTAGTTTATCACCTTTTCCCTTTGCGAAAATTATCGTAAACGCGGCATTCTCCTCGGCATGAAAAAGACTATTTCCACACGTCGGACTGGAAAATCGGCAAATATATTTTGTTATAGTACTCTTTGTAATGATCATTGTACAAATTCTTTTTCACTTTTGCCTTCCATAATAAGCAAAACAAATAGGCAGCAAGTAATGACGTGTAGAATAACTTTAAACCTCAAGTGCCTAGACGACCACGACGCTTCACGAAATGCCTAGACAGATTATGCAACCTCATGAATTTGCATGATATGCCGGCAGTTCATGTACTGCCTAGGCTTTTTACGAAATGACGTATTTCATAAAATGACTACTAGTCTAAGTGCCCGCGTACATAAATGCAGTTTATACATATCCTCGTATAACTTCTTGTACGACATAAGTGCGCCTAATCTTAAAAAAAAATTCAAAAAAATTGCCAACTTGCGTCTCAAATTTCCAACTTTTGCCATGTCTGACAAACTTGCGGGCGTACCGTACCCTCCCATATCCCCCTTCGCTACGCTCTTGCTCCTACCTTTTAAAAGAGATGAGAAATACATTATTCTACAAGAAATAAGTTTATGATGACTTGCTAGAACTTATTTCTTGTGTGACAAGGATCAAAAGGATAACTAAAGACGGCGAAAATACTCACTGCCGTACTTAGAGGTAAAAATGCTCATGGAAAAAATAATTCATAAACTAAGTTAAGAGCAATAATTCCGCACAACCGCATCAGTTTTGGGAGAATATACCAGTTTGTACCCATGAGCCCAAGATGTCTCGATTAACAATCAATCAGATGATCAGTTTATAATTTCCACGATTTTTTTAAGCGTTATTTTGTTATTATCTTTATTTTTAAGTAAAAACTAAATTTAATCATAAACGTGTTTCGTCAGTATTTAAAATGTCCTATGTGTTAAATTTTCACAAACATGCTACAAATTTCAATCCTATCTGCAGTTTTTTCTAAAATTCTCGACATTTTTATGTGAATTAGTTTAGCTTAAATTTGTATACAATTAATATGGAAAAAATTAAAATTATAAATTATTTCATTGGTAAAAAAAGACGGCACAGTTAAAAAGCTCAAACTTTAAATATCTCGGAACTAAGAAAATGGTAGATAGGACACTTTTGCTAAAGACGGCAGAGTAGGACTGATGGAATTCCGGAATTTCTACTAAAAGACTGTGCCATATTCAGTTCATCGTTGAAGACCATAATATTTCCGAATGTTTAGAATATATCTAAAGGGATTTAACCAAATTCTTTAATTTTAGAACGCAACTTCTCGAAAGCTGTTAGTTTAAATTTAAAAAGTAAGATGATGTAAAGATAATTTACCGGGCTTTAAAACTGTGGGCTACTTGACCCTCTCGCCACTTAAAATTTTTGAATTGAGTTCTACCACCGCTTAAAATAACCAATAAAAGTATCCCACTTGATAGTAAGATCGGTTTAGTTTTCGGTGAGCAACTCTGTAGTTTCATATTCAAATGTGTTTTAGTATAAATTCCTATATCAGCTCCTATTGTTTGTCGATCGCATGGTTGTCAATAACAAAATACATTGAATCGATATCCTGCCACAACTTTTTCCCCGTAACACCAATTATGTCAAAGTGAACTTCTGAAGAAGAGAAGTTCACCTCGGAAGTTATTAAAGCAAGAAAGTATAGTGAATGTTTTACGCAGAACTTGTGGTGTTCTCCTGATTGAATTTACAGCAAGTCTTGGAACTCCATATTCTCTTTTAATGTAATAATCATTTGCACCGGTTTTATCCAGTTTTTCAATTACTGTAAATTTTTTATATAGTAAACGCTTCGCGTATTTGTTTTGTCTAATGCCACAGTGACTTTATATTTGGTATTTTTTGAACTCCTAAATTTTTGTTCTCCTCTTTATTTCTATTGTAAACTTTGTGTTTTGTGTGGTCCATGCTTGTCTGAAGATCGTCCTCAAGTTTATAACATTATGCGTCAGTTTGACTTCAGAACATGCCAAAATCAAATTAATAACATTTCCTTTTTTTTTGTTATGCGGTATATGGTGGTACAGTCAATATGTCATTTGACCCGTGGGTAATTAGGTACAAGAATTTTTTTGCTTACATAATGTAGGGGAGGTTGTCACAATCATTAATTAATGTCTTGCACAAAAATACAGCCGCCACGTTGAAAGAATGACTGTCAAAATAAGTCTTCTCAATGATCACCTTTCCTGTTAGTTCTACCCTAAAATTAGGTAATACCAATTTCGTAGAAAATGAAAAAAACTACAACTTTTATTTAACCTATTTTTCTCTATTGTTAATAATAATAATAATAATAATAATAATAATAATAATAATAATAATAATAATAATAATAATAATAATAATAATACGCTTTATTCAGAAAAATAACAGAATGCAAAACAATAAAAATACAATAAATACAATTAGAAATGGCGAAGTTCAGCTGTACAGCACAAGGCTAACAGCTGTTTTTAGACTTAATCAGGTAAGAAGTAGATATGTATAAGGAGTTCATAATCATAAAAAAAACGTAGGTACACACAAATATGTATGTGAGCACACCACCCTGTAGTTGATGGAGATCAATCCTAGAAGTACCACTCGCATGCTGGCCTACATTAAAATAGGGCGTTAAGTGACAAATTTACGATCTGACCTGCCGCTCGACTTAGCTAAGGGATATTGTTTATTTATGTTTAGGCTATTAAGAAATATAAGGAATAGTGGTTGTTATTTGTAAATATAAAGGATACTTGCTCTCGAGACGGCAGACTGACTGCAAGTGCCCTTATTCACAACTCTCTATTAAATAGTGTTTGAAAATAAATCGGTTTTTAAAAGAGTTTTTCGAGTTTTCTTACATCAGAAGTTGGGATTCGCTCACTAAAAGTACCACCATGGAAGAATTTGTTAAATTGTTCGCGAGTTCTGTTAAAAGCCTCCAAGAACAAAATAATAAAAGTGCAGTGTCAACTACGGTTTCAATACCAAACTTTAATCCGAATTCAGACGATTACGACGTGAAAAAGTGGTGTGCTGAAATTGAAAAGTTAGGAGATACATTTGGCTGGACCGAATATGAACTGTTGGTGAGAAGCGCCTCTGGTCTCAAAGGTGAAGCAGCTGAATGGTTTTTGAGTTGGCAACCAGCTGAAAAAACATGGGAAGCCCTTAAGGAAGAATTGTGCAATATCTACCCAGCCAAAAGGAACCTTAGCGAGAAACTTCGAAAGGCTAGTCTGTACACCAGTAACCATGCGGACTCTTACTGTGAGTATGCCAGAAAAAAAATATCCTTACTCAAATCTTTAAATTTTGAATTATCTGATAACCAGTTGCTAGAAATTGTTATTGGGGATATTAATGACGTTCAAATTAAAACCGCAGCATTCAACAGTAAAATTGATACGGTCAGCGATTTGCTGTCCCTTTTAAGTAATTACAAAATTAATAAAAGCTATCATTCTAACAAGCTTAAGAGAAATTATCCATTTAATTAAAAACTTGAACACAATACCGACCGAAAAGTTTGTTATAATTGTAATGAGCCTGGACACATCAGTTGCGCTCGTCCAAAAAAGAAAAGAAACGTGAACCATTCTGTTGAAGTGGTGAAAGGTAATTTCAACCGAGATAAAAGTAATGATGTTAATAATTGTAGTTTTTGTCATAAACGTGGACATAAAATTGATAACTGTTTCCGTAGAAAGCGAGAACAATCTAACACTTCCCGCCATGTAAATTTTTTTTGCATCAAATTAGACAATGATTTTTGCACCAAATTTAAAATTAATGACATATTTGTCAATTGTTTAATAGATACAGGTGCTGAGTGTAGTTTAATCTCAGATAATATTGTTAAACAACTCACATGCAACTTGACACCTGCTTTTTTAACTTTAAAAGGTATTGGAGGGTCTTCAGTGTTTGCAAATACAAAAACAGTTTTAAATATCGAAAGTAATGGCACGGCTTTTGAGATCCTTTTCTATGTAGTCGAGAATTCAGTTATTGCCCCTGATTGTATTTTAGGGCGCGACTTTTTTAAACACAAGGGTATTCAAGTTTATACTGACAGCAACGGCACTTGTGTTTATTTAAAAGATGACCACACTGAGTTATTACCAAAAGTGATAAATAGCTTTTCGCTTTCACCAGAAGCTGTAAGAACGCCATTAAAAGGACAAGAATTTGATAATTTATTAGATTTACTTAGCAGATATAGTCAAAACATAACTACCGGTACTTCAGTCCAACCAATAACTACTGCCTGGTTGAAAATAAACTTAAAAGAAGATAAAATAATTAATTTTTCACCCTATCGTATGGCTCACTCTGAACGGGAAAAAGTGAAGCAAATAATTAATGATTTATTGGAAAATAATATAATTCGCGAAAGTACTTCTCCTTACGCAAGTCCTATAGTACTTGTTCATAAAAAAAAAACGGTAGCACGCGAATGTGTTGTGACTACCGTGCCATTAACAAAATCACAATTAAAGATCGTTTTCCTTTGCCTAGAATCGACGATCAACTAGATAGATTAGGGAATCATAAATATTTTACTACCTTAGACATGGTATCTGGATTTCACCAGATCCCGATAGCGGAATGTTCCATTGAGAAGACTGCCTTTGTAACGCCAGATGGGCATTACGAGTATTTGCGGATGCCTTTCGGCCTATTTAACGCACCAGCTGTTTTTCAGCGGGCTATTTGCAACGCTTTAGGTGATTTACGAGACAAAGATGCTATGGTTTATTTGGATGATATCCTTATTCCATCAGTATCAATGTCCGAAGGGTTAGAAAAATTAAATCGAGTATTGGAACGTCTCACCAAAGCCGGTTTTTCCTTAAATATAACAAAATGCAATTTTTTTGAATGGAAAATCGAATATCTGGGCCAAGAAATCTCCGAGAGTGGCATAAGGCCAGGTAAAAATAAAGTAGAAGCTTTATTACGAGCTCCCGAACCGCGTAATGTAAAACGAGTTAGACAGTTCATGGGTTTGGCGAATTATTTTCGTAAATTTATTCCTGAAATGGCATCACGTACGGCTTGCATTACAAAACTTACAAAAAATAATGAGCCGTTTGTTTGGGGGGATGATCAAAAAATTTCTAAGGCCTATGTTAGTGCATTTCTCAGCAAAAGACCCTTACTAGCAATTGTTTACCCTAATTTAGAAACGGAGCTTCATACGGATGCTAGCTCAATAGGTTACGGCGGTATTCTTTTTCAAAAATATGAGAATCAATTACGTGTGATAGCTTATTTCTCCAAAAGAACATCGAACGAGGAATCTAAATACCACTCGTACGAACTGGAAACACTGTCTCTATACTATGCAGTTAAACATTTTCGTATTTATTTACTTGGCATAAAATTTAAGCTTGTCACCGACTGTAATTCTCTTAAATTATCTCAAAATAAAAAGGAATTAATCCCAAGAGTAGCCAGGTGGTGGTTGTTTCTACAATCGTATGATTTTGAAATTGAATATCGTAAAGGAAAGTACATTCAACATGTCGATTATTTTAGTAGAAATCCTATTGAACCGACAATTGTTAACGAAATAGTTGAAATACAAACTGTGACGACGGATGGTTAAAAATGGCACAAAAGAAGGATAGCGGAACAAAAGACATTATAAACAAACTTAATGACGGAAAACTTACTACCGATTATTTTTATCAAAACGGAATTCTTTTTAGGAAAATAAACCCAGGTCAAAATCCACCTATTTTTCGAGCTTTTATACCGAAAGGTAGCCGTTTAGGGTTGTTACGTCTATTTCACGACGAACAGTGTCATATTAGACCCCACAAGACGTTTGCCAAAATAAACCATTATTTTTGGTTTCCTGGCATGGCAAAGTTCGTTAAAAAATACTGTAGTCACTATTTAAAATGTATTGCTAGTAAAAACGACACTGGTCCCAAACAAGCTAATCTCCATCCTATTGATAAAAAGCCAATACCCTTTCATACTGTTCATGCAGATTGTGTGGGCCCATTTCCGGTTTCTACCGAGGGTTTTAAATATTTATTACTTCTGGTTGATGCTTTTACCAAATTTTTATTGTTAGTGCCACTTAAGAGCCTGTCGGGTGTCGAAACATGTGATGCTTTGAAATTACACTTAAACCTGTTTGGAATTACAAAAAGATTAGTTTGTGATAGGGGCACCAATTTTACTGATAAAAAGGTAAAGGAAATGCTGTCAGAGTTAGGTATTCAACAGTCGTTAATTTGCTGCGAACTGAAATTAAAGATAAATCAGAATGGCCGAACGTAATTCATAAATTGCAAACAACACTTAATACAACATTTCAAAAAGCAACTGGATTTTCACCTGTCTATTTATTAATGGGGGTCGAAGGCAATACCTCAGATGTGAAGTCGTTGACAGAGTTTATTTCTATAAAAGATATCCCAAGTAACCTTTTAAATGACAGAAATCTGGCATACGAACGTATGAGAAAGCAGGCAGATATAGGAAAAAACCTTTTCGATGCACGAAGAAGGTCTAACAAAGTGTTTCAAGTAGGTGACTATGTTTATCACCCTTCTGGCAATAGTCATTTGTCAAAGTTAGACGAGAAATATGAGGGTCCCTTCGAAATAACTCAAGTTCTTGATAATGAAAGATACGAGTTAAAAAAATTGACATCAAACAGAAAAAGGATTGTGGCCAAAGATATGGTTAGATTATGGTCTGGTGAAATATCAGATGATTCTTAAGCTTATTAATTGTATAGATAATTGTCATCAAGTTTTTTAATATTGGCCTGTGTGAGCAATTGTGACATTTTAATCTCAGCGTATTTTTGCATTTTTTTTTTACTTATTTAAAAAAAAATGTTTATTGTTGTGTTGAAAGCGGGACGCTTTGCACTTATTTTGATAAGATGTGTAGTGTTGTGTTGAAAGCGGGACGCTTTGCACTTATTTTGATAAAATGTATATTGTTGTGTTGAAAGCGGGCGGACGCTTTGCACTTATTTTGAAAAAATGTGTATTGTTGTGTTGAAAGCGGGACGCTTTGCACTTATTTTGATGAAATGTGTATTGTTGTGTTGAAAGCGGGACGCTTTGCACTTATTTTGATAAAATTTTTATTGTTGTGTTGAAAGCGGGACGCATTGCACTTATTTTGATAAAATGTGTATTGTTATGTTGAAAGCGGGACGGGACGGTTTGCACTTATTTTGAGAAAATGTGTATTGTTATGTTGAAAGAGGGACGGGACGGTTTGCACTTATTTTGAGAAAATAATTGTTGTCGTGTTGGAAGCGGGACGCTTTGTACATATTTTGAAAAACTGTTTATTGTTGTGTTGAAAGCGGAACGCTTTGCACTTGATTTGATAAAATGTTTATTGTCGTGTTGAACTTAGTCTTGTCAGTCTTATGAATCAGAAGCTTAAAATAAAAGGTGTCACATTTGATTTGCCAGGCATACAATGTTTGATAATAAGATTCTTATAACGATTCTGCTGGTTCTTTTTTTCTTATTTCAGATCCTATGCCGGGGGTAATTCGAGAACGAATTACATGTCAGGTGGGCCGTGTGAGCACACCACCCTGTAGTTGGTGGAGATCAATCCTAGAAGTACCACTCGCATGCTGGCCTACATTAAAACGGGGCGTTAAGTGACAAATTTACGATCTGACCTGCCACTCGACTTAGCTAAGGGATATTGTTTATTTATGTTTAGGCTATTAAGAATTATAAGGAATAGTGGTTGTTATTTGTAAATATAAAGGATACTTGCTCTCGAGACGGCAGACTGACTGCAAGTGCCCTTATTCACAACTCTCTGTTAAACAGTGTTTGACAATAAATCGGTTTTTAAGAGTTTTTCGAGTTTTCTTACATGTATTATGAATATGACTATAACCTGTTCTGTTTTATAATGAATACCAATAAAAATGAATGCCTATTATACAATAACACATTAGCCAAGCAAAAGACGTTTGTAATGTTTTGTAAGATTTAAGAGACAGAGGAAGCGAGTTATAAAGTTTAGCAATGTTGAAAGAGAATGATCTTTCAAACATTGCAGTTAGGTGACGATGCAGTTAGGTGACGATGAAGAAGGCGTCTGTTTTCCATATTTAACCACTTGGATTCATTCAATTTATAACTAATAGGGTTTCGCCTTCGACACCAAAAATGAATCTTAAGCAACAGTTTTGTATTTTTTGTATTCTTTGAGCAGTAGCAGCTAACAGACAAGGTCCATAGACGGTGTCACAATAATTAAATATAGAAAGAAACAAAGAGTCATACAATGTTTTTTTTTCAATTTGGAGTTAAGTATATGACGAGAATTATATTACAGTTTTAAATTAGATATGGCTTTTTTAATACAGAGAGATACATGTTTTTGAAGTCTTGGGTGTCAACTATTAAACCCAAAAGTTTTACCTCGTCTTTTAACGGTATAGCAGTATTATTATTTCTTATTTGCACATTGCCTGTTAATTTTATTCTGTCTCTCCGTCTACCAAAAAACATTGCCGCACACTTATTGGGACTGAGATGTAAAGAGTGCTTCAATGAAATTGTGAAAGATTCAGAAAGAACAATAAAAAGCAATCCTAACAAATTTGGGGCCTTCATCAATAGTAAAATAGGGCCAACAAAGCTCTCGAATGAAATGTTTTTGGATGGAGTTTCACTTAAAGATACTGATGACATATTAAATGCTTTTGCAAAATTTTTTAGTCAATCCTATGCTGACTCCTCATTGGACCCCGGGAATATCTACACTGAAAGTGACTGCCCGAACAATAATCCTGTTGTAAATATAAATTCTTTCTCAGAGATTGAGGTTACTCAGGCTTTAAAGCGAATCAAACCTAAGATGACAACAGGTCCTGATTCCATACCGGCATTCTTATTGAGGGATTGCGCAATTATATTTGCATATCCCTTAACCTTAATTTTCCGGACTTATGGAAATATTCCAAAGTGTGTCCTATTTATAAAAAGGGGAATAAATTAGATATTCAGAACTTCAGACCAATCTCTGTAATCTGCCACTTCTGCAAAATCTTGGAAATCCTACTTCATGACAAAATATATCATTCAATCAGCACCAAAATTTCTATTCACCAATATGGATTTATGAAGGGTCGTTCAACTACTACAGATCTATTCTGAGTCACTCAATATATTTCTGAATCCCTAAGCATAGTCAAACAGATGTCGTATATGCGGACTTCTCCAAAGCGTTTGACACACTTGATCACCGGTTACTACTGGATAAATTAGATAAAATTGGTCTCTCATATTCCCTACTCCTCTTATTTAAATCTTATTGAGTACGTTGTACTCAATGGATTCAAGTCTATCGAATTTGTTGCCACCTTCGGAGTTCCCCAGGAATCCATTCTGGGGCCCTTGCTATTTAATACATTTATTAATGACATAATAGACGAAATTGATTTGCCTTGCCTGCTATACGCTGATGACTTAAAAGTATTCACGGTTATTAACAATATTGATGATTGATTTCAACTTCAAACTTATCTTAATAAAGTAAATAACTGGTGTATAACCAATAAATTGTACTTGAATGCCTGCAAGTGCAACGTGCTGTCCTTTTCATTAAAAATATCACCAATTGCTTTTGATTACTACTTGGATAATGTCATACTTCAGAGACCCACAGTGTTTCGTGACCTCGACGTAATTTTTGACTCCTCACATCGACACTATTATCTCTGAAGCCTTTAAGAGCCTTGGATTCATAGTTCGCACTAGTCGTGAATTCACTAATACTGATACATTGAAAATTTTGTACCAATCATTTGTCAGATCGAAACTCGAGTATGCATTACTTATTTGGTATCCTAGCTATGATGTACATAAAAACAACCTGGAAGCAGTGCAGCGTAGATTTGTCAAATTACTATGGCTCAAATCTAATTGGTTTTCCGCAGAAAAATCTGCTTGAAAGGTTTTCCACGTCTACTCTTGAAGACAGGCGAATCTACCTCTCTCAAGTACTCTTATTTAAAGTGTTACACAGTGATCTTGACGCACCTGAGGTAGTCAACAAATTAAATTTTCAAGTCCCTAGATTGACTTCTCGTAATACCCAAGTTTCCTCTTGATATTTTTAATTGTCGCCTGAAGGATATAAGATCTAAAATATTGAATTAAATACTTGGTTGTTCTGTTACCTACTTTTGTTTCTCTTATTAGCTAGTATGTTTTGTATTTCTGCTACTTCCTGTTCTGTAATTGGGTACCTGTACCTGTTGAACAGTGTATGTAAAAATAAATAAATAAATTTTGTACGGCTTCTCTAAGTCATTATTAATTATTTGACAACAGTTGAGGAGGGTTTTTGGGTCGAATGAAAAATATACTTGTGTATCGTCTACATACATTACTGCACTACAGTGATCTAAAATGGAGGGAAATATAGACGTGTAAATAGTAAACAGAACTGGTCATAATGAAGAACCTTGCGGCACTACACAAAAAATATCAAGTGATTGTGAAAGTACATTGTTAAGAACTACTCTTTGCTGTCGGTTTTGTAAATAATTTTTTATAAAGGTAACGGCAGAGTCTCCCAATCCGGTAAATTTTAAAATATCTAACAAGATGCGATGATCTAAGTTGTCAAATTCCTTAGAGTAGTCTAACAATACCAACACTGTACACATACCATCATCAGTAGCCCTAAATATATTGTCCGTAACATTTAACATTTTACGATTTACAGCTATCAATCAGTATGTTGAAAATTCGTGCAGATTTTTGCAATTAGCCCAGCGCCTGTTGCTCCTGCGTAGTAATTAGTTATTATCAATATTGTAGATTATAAAATTTTCCAAAACATTTCTTTAAGCAATTTTCGTCCATGGTTTATTGTTTAAAAATTACAGCAGTTCGAAGTTTGACAAAGTTTCTTGGATTTCGGAAAAATGTCTGCTCCGTTGTTCCGACGTTATTAATGTTCATTATAAATTTTGCATAATCAATAAAATTGACTAACAGTAGTGCTATTTCTTTAAAAGACTGAATTTTAAGCTAATTTTTCTAGTTTTCACTGATCTGTCAACACAACAATTTTTCTCTATGCTGATTATTATATTCTTCGCAAAAACGAAGAGTATATTGTATTTGATCGGCACATTTCTAAAATCGTAAATATCGCTCGTAGAGAAAAAATTTTCATGTCATTGTGTCAGTGAACGAATACTGAACAACTTTCAAAATGTCCGTCTGTCCGTTCGTCCGTCCGTCCGTCCGTCCGTCCGTCTGTCCGTCTGTCCGTCTGTCCGTCTGTCCGTCTATCCGTCCGTCCGTCACCTTTCTTGTAAGCACGATAACTTAAGAAAGAAAAGTCCGTTTGTATTGAAATTTAGACAGTAAGTTAGTGTTAGGTAGAGGAAGAACCCTATTGTTTTTGAAGAAAATAAATAAAAAAGTTATTAATTATTTAATATAAAAAAAAATTCTCATAATTTTTGTCGCTTTTATCTCCATAAACTTTTGCCTTGCAATCCAAAATTCGTGTGTTCGAATCCCACAAAGGTTGGATATTTTTTTTTCATTTTTTTTTTATATAATTTTTTTCACAACAAATATGGTATCACAAAATTTAGGATGTCCAAAAACTAACATTATTTACAAGAAAACTGCGAAGAGTATCCTATAGAATGTATAACAATTATATAAAAAGCTCAGTAAATTGGCGAAGAGTACGTTTTTAGCTTGTTTAAGATTTACGCTCGCCCAAAGATGTGAAAATGAATGCTCCAGTGCAGATTTTTGCAATTATCTCTGTCTCCTTTGCTCCTAGGCGGTAATTATCTATTATCAATATTGTCTAATCTAATCAAATTTCCTAACATTTTTGTTCGAACAATTTTCTTCCACTATCAGTTGTTTAAATATTACAGCAGCTCGAAAATTTAATTATTTTTCAAACTACGAGCTGTAATTTTAACAGTTCACCTCAGAGGAAAATTGTTTAAACAATTACCACTTTTTCTCCAATATTGCTTTATCTTTTACTACAGAAAAATTAAATTTTACATCTCTTCTTTCTTTCAGTTATTTCATTTCTAATTTGTTATCATTATCACCTGACTCTCTTTACTAAAATAGCAATTTAATTATTAACATAGATGTATTCAACTTTAAAGATGTATTGAGTTCAATACCATTCGACACGGATGCTCTAGCGTTGGTCACGCGAGGAAATCTCAATATTTTTACTGATTTCTTGACCTATTTCATATATTGCTTTGATAGGCCGAAGTAAAGGTCTGTAGAACAGTTGTTATTAATTCCTTATATAAGATTCAATGAAAGTATTAATTAGGATTGATTAGGGTTTTGATAAATCAGGGATATCAGAATGCAAGTTTTTTTACTATTGTCCAATGAAGTGATTTCTTCAGGGTGTTGCCGTGGTTGTCGAAATTGACTTGACGTCGCAGTTCTAAAGACTGA
The DNA here is from genome assembly GCA_936432065.2 of Rutpela maculata. Classification (NCBI taxonomy): domain Eukaryota; kingdom Metazoa; phylum Arthropoda; class Insecta; order Coleoptera; family Cerambycidae; genus Rutpela; species Rutpela maculata. The sequence goes on from OW386286.2 coordinate 40,214,593, forward strand.
AGTTGTGTTCTGCTTCTAGTTATACAGGGTGTTCTTTATTGACGTGCTAACATTTCAGAGTGTGATTCCTTAGGTCGTTTTATGAAGAAAAGTTCATATGAACATATCTCCGCAACGGCTTAAATTTTTTTGCTACAGGGTGTTGAATTTTTTTTTAACCGTTATTTTTAATATAGCAGAAAGTACTTTAGATATTATTTTCAATTTTGGTATGTGTTAATAGGATATAAGACCACATATTTTAGTCAGAGAAGTTATTTTACCGCTCCACCAGTGGCGTTCCTGCAAACATGTCCTCTGATATTTTCTACCAAAAAAATGATACGCCACTGACATTTTTCCATGTGAATACGTTTTCTGATTAGCCTGGTAATTTCTACATGAAAACGGTTTCTTTAATTTTTCTCGTCAGGTGCATAGTTCTTGATTAAAACAATTAAATTCAAATTGAAACTAATTATTATTAACTTATTATTATTATTATTAACATTGATAATAATAAATTTTGTTTTACAAAAATTGTTGGAAATGGTCACCTTCACTTAATAGGCATGCTTTCACCCGTCTTCGCATCGAACTGCGCACTCGTCCAAATATTCTCGGCGTATTCCGTATTGTTTCACACGAGGCAACTATTCTCTTTACTGGCAAGGACGTAGCGAAGGGGAGTATGGGGGGGGATACGTTATCAACTTTGTCAGACTTGGCAAGAGTTGGAAATTTGAGATAGAAATGGGCAATTTTTATTTCGGTGGAAAAATTTTTTTTTAGATTTTCTCCCTCCCTTACATCAATTTTTGGAGGAATTATTATTTACTTATTTACAGAGTTGGCTTCTTAAGTTTATGAAGTTAGCAAATTTGAAAAATAACCCCCCAAAAAAGTTGGCTCGCTACGCCCCTGCTTGCTGGCTATTGCTGAGGTCCTCTGCAACCAATCCAATGATTAGGATAAACAACATGTAAATGATCGCGAACAATTACACTGAAATGAACATCAGGAGCTCCATCGTGCACGCACCACATTTGATTCTTTAACGCAATTGGTACATCTTCAAGCAACACAGTTAGTTCCTATTGGAGAAAATATAGATAAGATTGTGCATGATGATGTCTTGGCAGAAAGAAATGGCCTATAAATAATTCCCAACCCCGAAAATTGCTCGAAATGGATTTCGGTTATGATTATTATGGAAATTTTGAATAGAATTCCTAGAAAAATTTCCTTTGTCTGTGAACATAATTTGTGGCTCAAACTGCGGATTTAGTGTAACATTCTGAAGGTATGTACCACTGACAGAAGTTTACATGCTGTGGAAAATCCCTTGGATGTAATGCCCGTACGCTTAGAATATGGTACGGATAGAACAAAAAATCAACCAAAATTCGCCAAGCAATTTGATACATATATTCAGAGCTCTGGCAATCTTCCTCGTATTCGTCTCAGGATGTTCGTCGATTTCCTGCAGCACCGCTTCCTCAATTTTGGGTGCTGTGACAGTTCGAGGTCTACCTTCCGAAGTACCTTGGAAACTATCAGTTTCACAAAGACAGCGACGAATAGTCGAAATCGGCTATCTGGCAAGGCATGATTACGATATCTTTTCAGAAACATATTTCTGGCTTTTGTTGCATTACCATCTACTAGACCATATGCGTAACGCATTGCCGCCATTTCCTCATTCGTATAATTCACCATATCTACTGAGATATTGGAATAAAAACAGTTAAAAAACAAAATAAATTCAATGAAACACTAAAAATCGATGAAATAATACGAAGAGATAGTTTCGAACACCAACTTACTTTATGTTAACAAATATTGTTTTGAAAATGATGTTTGTAAAAACGTCATTTATTCTGGGATAACTAGATTTATGTGTTCGAAAATTATTAGTCAGTACTGCTAAATGAAGCAATTTAATATTATTTGTGTTATTAGTTAATACTAATAATATTAAATAATAACACGGGTCTACAATAATTGGTGTTGTTCTGAGATTCTGATTTAACTTTTCTGAGGTGTTTATCTTATCAGTTTTTCTCTACCGCCCCATTTTATCTCCTAAAAGCCAAAAATGAGATTTGCCCCTCGTACATCGACATGATAGACAATGCATTTCTTTTTTCTTTATAAGTTGAGTGCATTATGGTGTCAGCATTACCGAAGTTTGAATCTCTCACCCCCTACCATACCACAATAGCTCCTTAGGGTAGTAAAAACTGCATTTTCCTATTATACACTATTATTATACCGTGTGTGTAGTCGCGAGCTAGGCATGGGGAGTAAGAATTACAACATGGCGTATGCCAGCTGGCTGAAATGAAATAACAGAGCTGGGATGCTCCACCGACGGACGAATTTACGGCTGCCGGTGTTGTCATATTTCTCGCGCTACGTGAATGTACATGCCTAATGGGAAATTACACGCACGGTATTATATATCAATCGACCTTTAATGACCAACTTAATTTTATTTATATTGTAAAGTTATAAGTATTTGATGATGTCTCATGTCTCATGACTTTACCGAAGGATGAATCATTCAACCTTTACCACACCAGCGGCGGCCATATTTCGTATGGGTCCCATGCGCCACAGACAAGAAAAAAATATTGAAATTTCACGGGCCACCGCTGTACCACACCTTACCTCTCAGTATGGTAAAAAAGTGCAGCATCTATAAACCGAAATTTAAGAGCAACCGAAAATGAAAAAAAAGTTTCTGTCTTAAACACACAACATCATTTCTAATGTTCCTCGGTGTGCTGAAACAAATCGAGCAAAATATCTAAAAAATCGAAAATTAGGTGAAAAAAGTCCGATTTGGAAATCGTAATTAATTGATTCAAAGTTTTATAAACTGATAGTATTAACATATTAACATAACGAATTAACACAAGTATGGTGTACAACTGGAAAATTCTCTATGATGTGTGTATTAAGCGAGTGTCTTATCAAATTTAGGAAAGTTCACATTTTAAAAATCACTGAATCAACATTTTTTGAAATATATCCCTGCCTGTTCTGCTCACTCACCACCTGGAGCCACCTCTGGTTAAGAGGACTGCTATATTAATATGCAACATTTGAAATGATTCTTATTTTGAAAAATATACCTTGCATTGGGGTTTTTTTTTCTATTTCTAATCATCTTTACAATACCACGTATTTTTACAGTCACTGTCATTAATTTAATAACTACAAGTTCAATACTCACCGAAATAAGAGAGAAAGTTTATAGTTTTATATTTTTAGGTTTATTTTTCTATCGGCATATTTTAACCTTTGTCGTCATCAGTGTCTATTCATTTGATGAAATCAATTAAGTAAACTATAAATTCTTGATATAACCATATGACCACACACACCGTATATAGCGTCTACTTAATATTACAGTTCATGATACAGTTCTTGTAAATTATATACCACTTATCAAACTGAAACAAAATAGATATACATTGTATTGTTTTATTACATAATGAAAGTGGAGTTTTGAAATGACCTGCATTCTATTTGTATCAATCTATTCCTATGCTGGTAATTAAGTAAACGATTAACGCAATTTGCTATTTTATTGAAATAATAATTAGTACTTGATAATTAATAAAAAAATAGTACAAAATTATGGCATTTTCACTTTCAAATGTGGGATTTCCAAATATATGGAAATGATCGATTTTATCGAAAACTAGATACTTTAGTTTATAGTTAACGTGACCAGAAATTTTAGAAGGCAAAGCGGGACTGGCAGTAAAAATAATTTAAAATTAGATTTAATTACCTATTAATTTATTATTATTATTTTTTTCTTTTTGTAAAAGCCAATCACCCTTTAAACTCTGTGGTTCCGATTCCCCAGAGGGGAGCTGGTGGTACCGGCAGCAACTCTCCAGGCCATGGGGTGAGTCACTACTGGGTCCGCGAATCGTGTGCCCTGAGCAGACGTAATTAACCGAGGATGACGGCCTTCTGCATTCTGCCGGCTAAAACCTCTGCCGAATTTTGGCATGCCGGTATCTTAAAGAAAATTCATCTGGGGGGTGGGGGGGGGGGCAATAGAACCGGCCTCCCCAGAGGATGAGGAAAATTTTTCAGAAAATTGTTGAAAACGGATGTGTATGTAGATTCCTCTATTAGATAATATTGGCATTAATTACAAAATATTTATTTCAAGGGATAATTTAGATACTGCTTTGTACTGCTTCTTTATTTTTTGCCTCATGGAAGACGTCTTGGGGGGCATGGCTCCCTCCCTGGCTGCGCCTATGAAGTAGTGTATGTTCTCGCTCCACCAAGAGCTCCTGTAATCATTACCACTATCTTAACAGTATGGTCTGGATGGAGTCTGCGGAGTTCGAAGAGTAAATATCGATATTTTGTCCGTTTTTCGTTCTTCAAGACAACGTTGTTCTCCGAGAACTCTATCACATATATTGTCTTGAGTTGGTGGTCTAGGAGGGCTACGTCAGGATTGTTGGCTTGTATTTGTCTGACGGTGTGAAACGAGTAGTTCCAATAAATTCGACACTTCTCATTTCCCACAACGGACTCAATATCCCCCTGAGCGTAAGGCAGCACTGGTGTTTCGTGTATCCCATACTAGTGACTTAAATGATAATAAAGCACTCATAATGCTCCGTCGTGCCTCTGGATATAGGCCGAGACTACATATGTAGGACAAGGCGACAACAAGTGCATCAAAGTCTCTGGTGCCCTGCGGCAGGCCCTACAGCTGACATCAATAACCTCTATACCTATGACACAACTTCGATAAACGAGAGTGTTAAATACACCATCCTGGCAAGCCATTATGAATCCCTCGGTCTCAGACTTCAGCCCGGCTGACCTTAAGAAGATAAAGGTCAGTCTTTCGGATAAGCCAAGGTCTTCTATATTTTTATAGAAGACTTCATGCATTGGCTTATCTGTATGAAGCTGCAGTGTTCTGTAGCTTTAATTTGGGCTTTTCGCCGAGTAGGGTCACGATTTGTCCACTCGACGTCGAAGGAGAGACTAAGTTCATCGGCTGCTCTTTTTGCTGCCTTAAACAAAAAGGCTCCTACCTCTGCATTTTCATGGTCTCGGACCATGCAGAGGAGGGAATCCAAACTCCTGATGACCTTACAGGCTCCATCCAGAACCATCCTGTTATGGAGACACTCCAAGCTCAAGAGTCCACGGTCTCCCCGATGTCGTGGGAGGTACAGCCCTGGAATGGACGATTTAGGATGCAAACTCCTATTGAGATTCATCTTCTTGCAGGTTCCTACGTCGAGCTGACGCAACTCCTCTCGACTCCATTCGGAACATAAAATAAGGTATAAAGTGGGCACTCGATTGTGCCGGCGGCACAAAAGCTGAAAATAAAAAATTGTCATTTTCGAGATAGAAAAAAATTATTTTGAATTTTACCCTCTCGCCCCCCCCCCCCTCCCCCGTTCTCAAACTATTTTAAGATTTTTTGCCCCTGCTTATCAATTTGTCAATTTGGGCAAATTTTTTTTCAGATTTATCCCCCCCCCCCTCTCTTCAATTTTCATTTCAGAGGTAATTTTTTTTTCAGATTCCTGACTACGGACCTGAGTATACATAATTTTCGAGTTCTGGTGCCGCCTCCAGTGAAAATTACTTAAAATATAATCTGACTCTATTTCAATACTCCAAAGGAGTAGAGAAGAATCGGAACGGCAAGCATGTTGGTAGTGAGATGTATTGAAGAACTGATACTGATACCGCTCTGGAGGACTCGCTTTACCATTACATCAGGTAACGATAGAGTCCAGACGAAGCCGGTGTCGTTCAGAAGGGGAGTATTTCAGAGGAATTCCCTCAGCCCCCTTCGGTTTTGCATCTCAGTACTGCCATTATCCGCTTCGCTCCGGAAATCCCGTGGCTACAACTGCGGTACCCCCGGAAACAGGAGGCATAAGGTCTCTTTTATATGGATGACCTTAAACTTTATGCCTCCGGAGGGAGGAACCTACACCAGTCCCTCAAGGTGGTACACGCAATCTGTCGGTATGGAGTTCGGGGTGGACAAATGTGCACTAGGGTGCATCGATTTTCTTTTTTTTTTACCTAATCCAAAATGGCGGGCGCCCAAAAGTTGTGTGACAGGGTTGTAAATAATACGTTAAAATTTCAAATTAAAATATTAACCCTTAGAGGTAGCGGGTTGGGGTCAAAGGTAAAAATATTTGATATTCTGTATATTCAAAATGGCGGGTGTGAAAAAGTTGTGTTTTGGGGTTATAAGCAACAGGTAGAAATTTTAGTGAAAAATATTTAGGTTTAGGGGTAGCGGGTGAGGGTTAAAAGTCCAATTTTTTTATTTTGTGCATGTCTAAAACGGCGGGCGAGAAAAAGTTTGGTCTTGGGGTTGAAATTGGCTGGTAAAAATTTTAATCCAAAATATTGACTCAAGGGTAGCGGATTAGCATCAAAGACCAAAAAGATAGTATGTACCCTTACAAATATTATCGATTAGTAATATTTTCAAACTATGTTTAATTACGATATTAAATTTAAATTACTTATTACTACCTACGTATTTGTTATCTAATGTACGCATGCCCATAATATAGCATGCGCTGTGTTCTGCATCCATGAAAGCTCGGTGAACAGTGAACACTGTCAGTTTTAGCCGAAACTTTAGATAGGTGCGGTATTTTCCTTAGAGCTGGAGCACTGATTGCTTCTTCAGTCCTCCAAAATTTTGGTTTAATTAATGAATCTGCGATGCACCCTAATGTGCACTGGTCCATCTCAAGAGAGGACGATGCGGGGACTACGGAGAGGATGCGCAGCTCGTAGACGGAAGCATCTTATATCATCTTATTATTATTATTGTTATTTTATTTTTCACTGCTTACAATTTTATTCAATACTACTTTATTAACTTTTATGTACTTATAAAGTTCCTGACAATTTTTGTGAAAATTGTATTTATGAAAGAAGAAACTCTTCAGTACTTCCACTTTAAGCTAAATTTCATCAGACGACCATATTTTGGTCGTCCCCGCGAACACACTTTCGATGACGCGTTGACTCTTTCTCTCTCTCTCTCTCTCCATTCTGCAAACTTTACTGGGTATTGTAACGTCATCTGTATTGACCAAAAGGTGAGTATCAGGACGCTGTGACGAAAGCAGGACATACCCTCAACGTTTTGGGGAACAGCGGGACATTAGTTCCAAAAGTGGGACGTCTGGTCAAGTTATTATGATTCGCAGATAACGTTGAAAACCTAATATTTACAAATAATTCTGCATCTTATGGCTGTGGAAATTTTCTTTAAAATGCACCCAGGCACAAGCAGGATATTTAAGAATATACATGTCTTAATAGGCTATTTATCTTATCTTATCTACATTTTGAAAATTCGAAATAAAAAATAAGTAATATCTTTTATATTATAAAATTTGGAAAACTAAAACACAATATCAGTCATTTAAAAAAATACACATTACCAAAGTATGGATCTGTATTCTAAAAGAATATATTGGATTTTTAGCATTAACTTATTTTCCACGTACCGTGAATGAAAAGTATCATTATTTTGCTATTACCTTGATATATGGTAGCATACTGATATACGGGAACTGCAGATATAATTCGAGAGGGATAAATGCAGAGAATGACGAATGTATCCACTATATAATACAGTAATGTACTATTTTAGAAAATTGTATCAACATAATTTTTGTATTTTCGTAGGCTTGAAATATGTTTACTGTAAACCTATATAAAATATAGTCACAAAAAACAAAGGAGCCTCATGAAATAACTAAATTTTAAGAACGGGTAATAGAATTTAATCTGAATATTTTTTTTTTCAAAATTTCAAAACGACACGGTCATTAACAGTAGCATCCACTAAGAAGGGATTTTTCGAAGGGTGAAAAAGGCGGTTGATAATTTATTTCTCGGAAACGGTCAGATCTACATGCGTGAAATTTGGTAGAAATATTTTTTGTTGAAATCTATTAGATACGTGTAAGACAAAATTTCGATTTTCGCTTTTTGAAGGGGTCAAAACGGGGGTGGTAGATGGTTTAAACACGTACGGAGCAAGCGGATGTCAGTCCGATAAAGTATTTCATTTTGACAGTGAAAATGATGTTTATTATTAAGTCATTTTGACATGTCAGAAGATAAAATATTATTGTTATGATTCATATATTTCCAATGTCTTCAGTGATTGCAAGGATTGGGAAATCTGTGGATTTTTACTTTCTTTAATGGCTAAAGAAAAGTATTAATGGAGAAGTTGTATAACATACTGTTGTCCCAATTGTAGGTGACGGAGCCTGTTTATTCCGTTCCCTTTCATTCTTAATGTACGGCCCACAAGAAAGAGCGTTGGAGGTTCGTAAATAAATAGTCAGCTTTGTGTTAGACAATTGGAACGAATTTTTAATTATGTCCCTTAACAGTGAGGGTGACAATTACTTCATATGAGCTGAGGTATCGGTATCTCTGAAATCGCGTAAGTCAGAAACGTGATATTGCAGTGACAGGATCTTCTGAGGAAATAAGGAGACACGTATTCGACGGTTGAACAGGGAGAGGGATGTTTCTAACCATGAAATTTGACACATATCCACCCATGTGCTCTACTGTCGATTAAAATAATTATTTTTTTCGATGGGAAGACGGTTTCCTTAAATGCAATGAATGTGTAGTGGGTTAGTATATCAATATTCTTAATTCCACACAGTAACAAAAGTCCGTCTTAAACACATAGGGCCATCAATTTACCATTGCAACATGGAGATATAATGGCTAGAGAGTTCTTTGTATTAGCTTTTATCTATTTAATGTACCAAGGATGGTGAAATAATTCCTAGTATGCAATAACAATAGGACGTATTAAATACATAGGGACATCAACTTATGTTAAACAGCACTTTAAATTCACTTTTCAGGTATTGGCAAAAGTTGCCAACGCTTTATCAGTCATAAATCTAATGGCCCATTGCTTTGCCACCTATAGTGTGTTTGCTGGGATATTGTTTTCGTCATTTTGAATTATCAATCTTTGATATCACTACTTTTAAAATACCTATCTACCAGTTTTAATGCAATTGGGACAGTATTTGAATTTTTTTTATCACAAAATTAAATTTTATGAAATTAAATTATCACTGGCGACCTCGCCTCTCGATTAAAAAAATCTTACTTTCAATTTTTGCTCGCCTTATACAAGACGTATCTTGACGGAATTAATATTGGACCATATCTTACTGTTTGAGAAGATTTTATAAAAGTCGCGTGAGCGAATCTATAAATAATGTTACAAACATTAAAAAAAACATACATACAGGTCGAATTGAGAACTTCCTCCTTTTTTAAAATTTTATGAATTCGGTTAAAAAATCAACCATACATTTAAAAAAATAATAATAATGAACTATTGTTATACGCATAGCACTTATTTTATAAAGTAACTTGCGGAGTAGGTAAGCATTTTCGATTTTACTAATAATTCTTTGATTTTGAAATAAATATTATAAGAGCGGTATAATATACAGTGTGATTTTTTTTCTTAACTAGAAACCTGACCCTGGATTTTTAAACACACTATTGATACGCACAGACCTGAATACGACAGATATATCAGCCAGAATTTAACTAATTAGATAAAACGATTAAAAAAATATGACTGCTCAAAATCTTGGCAAAAATTACGAACCACCTGTATATTAGTAACGAAAGACACCGTGGGGTACATACGGCAGTGTTCTGGAGTGAGTTCGATGTTCTTTTTATCCAATTAAGTACAGTTGTACACAGAGCATCCTGTATATTTGGTTCCAAAATAATATAATAATATATATGAATATAATATATAATAAGTATATGAAATGAAATTCGATATTGAAACAATCGCGCGTCATAAGTTTTATTTGTGATGCATGACTAAGAACTCCTAAGAAATCTATAAAATTCACATAAAATATTTACGGTAAAAGCAGTAATATGCAATTCATTGGAAAAGACAGACAAACGATATGAAACATTTAGTTTGCATTGACATAAAAATTCCCTTACCTGTTGCCCTCAATAACTCATTAGTAAACTAATAATTAAAAAAACAGTTGAACACAAAAATTACCTCATAAGTGAGTCGATCGCGAGTGCAGACACAATGAAAAGAAAACCACAAGCCATGCGGGAAAAATTTATCTCGTATTTGATCAATTAGGTTGCCCTGGTAACGACTTTTCAAACATTTTGTAGGTGAACAACCCCGCTCATACGGAAAATTCACAGCTTATTTGGAATTCTTCAAGGGAAAGTGTTAAGTGTGATTGTTTCGCATATATAATGTATACGGCACAGATTACAATCTATTTGACCTTTTTTTTATGCAAACAGGATTTCGAATTAATGTTCAGAGTGGAACGGTATGGAAAAGGGGGTGTTCAAAATTTGATATAAACATTCCATGATTACTTTATTTATTTACTACAATATGCAACAGACCAAGATCCATTCACATGATAAGGGTAGATACATGAACAGATAAAAGAACATAGATATGAGATATAGAAAACTAAAACCGAAGTCTCATTAACGAAATATAGAGTTTTACGTCATTTTGTAAATAACCCCTTGAAAACGAAAGATCTTTCTGAAATAAAAGATTTAAAACTGATCCAAAATTTTCTAGCATACTTTACAATGACTTATTCTTACAAATTCAGAGTGCTCAATTGCTAATACTGAAAATCCTGACGAAGAGTGACCCCAAAAATGGTCCAAAAATCGCATATTTCCTCAAATTTTGTTTTAAACTAAGTGCTAAATTATTGTTAATAATGAGAACCCCCGCCAACTATTGAAGATACTAAAGCTGCGATTGCCAGACTTAAGAACAACAAGGCTGCTGGCTCCGACGACTTGCCCGTAGAACTATACAAATATGGGGGAGATAACCTCATTACGTATTTCCACAATTTGCTCACGAGGATCTGGAGACAAACTGTAATCCCTCCAGAATGGAACCTTGGCATAATATGCCCAATACATAAAAAGGGGGATATGATGAACTGCAGTAATTTTAAAGGAGTCAGGTACGCTACTAAACACAGCGTATAAAATCCTCTCCAATATCATATATGCCAGGTTACAGCCTTACGCAGAGCGTATCGTAGGAGATTACCAATGCGGCTTTCGCACTGGTAAAGGAACAGTAGACCAAATCTTTACACTAAGACAACAAGAGAATATAACACCGATACACACCACATATTTATCGATTTTAACTGTGCCTATGACACTATAAATAGAAAAAACTCCACCAGGACATGCGAGAATTCCTTATACCAGCTCACCTAATACGATTGATCGAACTGACAATGAGAAATGCAGCTTGTAAAGTACGAATACAGAAGGACATGACAGGAACTGTTGAGGGCCGTAATGGTCTCCGCCAGGGCGACGCCCTGTCCTGCCTACTGTTCAACATTGCACTTGAAAAGGTACTACGAGACGCGGAAATCGATGCTAAGGGAACAATCTTCTATAAATCGGTGCAAATAATAGCAAATGCCGATGACATAGACATAATTTCAATAAACAAAGATGCACTAGTTGAAACCTTTACTCGACTGAAACGATCTGCAATAGACATGGGGCTCACAATTAACGAGAAAAAGACAAAATATATGCTCGCTACCACCCAACAGCAAGAACGAGAGGTACCCAACATAGACATTGACGGTTGTACCCTGGAAAGAGTTAAGGAATTTATATATTTAGGGTCGCTAGTCAACAGCACAAACATCGTAAGCGACGAAGGCAAACGAAGAGTTCTCCTGACCAACAGATGCTACTATAGTCTAATGAAACACATGTCGTCATCAAGCCTGTCGAGGAAGATCAAATGTACTCTGTACAAGACACTCATTAGACCTGTACTAGTGTATGGCTCAGAAACCTGGACACTCACAGAAAACGATAAGGCTCTCTTAGGATGTTTCGAAAGGAAGATCCTGAGAAAAATATTTGGTGGTATAAACGATAACGGCTTGTGGCGCATGCGCTACAATTTTGAATTATACCAGCTCTTCCAGGACCCGGACATTGTGAAGCATATTAAACTGGCACGCCTGAGATGGATAGGCCACGTGCAACGTTTAGACCCAAATAGCACCCTGGCGAAGATATTCACTAGGAGAGGCCCGGTGGGTAAACGAGCAGTAGGAAGACCAAGACTACGGTACTTGGACGATGTAGAACGAGACCTTAAGGCAGTGGGAATAAGAAGATGGAGAATGCTGGCGGCGGATAGGAACGAATGGAGAAAAGTATTAGAGGAGGCCAAGGCCCACAACGGGCTGTAGTTGCCAATGATGATGATGATGACATAAGAGAAAAGCACTCTTGGAAACCGCTACATCAGTATTTTCTTTATATAAAGCAACGATTACGAGATTGCTCCGATATTCATCCCATCACACCCTTACGCCCTTATAAAAACCACTTGGGAGTTAAAAACGGATCATAGGCGTTCGGGAAAGGGACACGTTTTTCAATACAATATAATGATTGTAGAATTTCTCAGATTTCCACTCTCTAACCCCTGTGAATTTCTCTAAAGCAATGAGAAAAAATCACGAGGCCATGATATTCCTAAAGAGCACTCTTGAAAACCCTTGCTACAGGATTTTCGCTAATGTGATACAACGATTGCGATGTCTCTGATATTCACCCTCTCGCACCCCCACCTTATAAAATTCACTTGAAGTTTGAAAATAGACCATTAGGACATTAATTGTATGGAGAGCGCCCTGTATTATCCTTATGACAGAATTTTTACTCGTCACTGGTTTATACGTAGTTGGGTATTGTAAACGGTAAGTTTTCAATCAGTTTGCTTATTGTGGGAATATTGGTTATCGTTCCAGATCCAGACACACTGCAATCAGAATGCAATATATTCACTATCTTTTCACTGACTCAAGTTCATAATTCAAAGTAAGAGGTAGTATGGTACCTTGTGGGTTGTTTTCGTGAACTAGTTTATAACAGATATATGGTTCATTCCTATCAATAAAGCTTGTAAGGTTCAAGCCTGTTCCCCAGTCATTGGAGCTTCTATGCAGTTTGATATAGTATTGGGGTAGTTTTCACCCCCTTAAGGGTGTGCTCAATAGGCTCATTTAGCACTTTTTTTATTTGATTATCGGAAAGATCTTAAAATTTTAAGACCCTGTGCAAAAAAGTAGAATTTTGTGAGACCTGTAAATCGTCTAAAAAAAATTATAAACATGGGCCGCACCCGTCTTGTCAATCTGGGCCGTAACGTCACTGGTTGCACAGAGAAAGACTCGATGATCTCAAGCGAAATGCACGAGCTTTGATATGTTGCGCAACCGTTTCGTTTCCTATCCTCTGACGTCACGATGTTGGTTGGATCGCGCTTCCAATGGACTCATTTAATGAATTTCATTTAGTAGTTGTTACTTCTTGTGGATACAGCTGTCTTTACAGTTGCCCTCCCACAGCCCTCTAAAATAAGGAGAACGTGCAGGAATGAAACTCCAAAAAATTGTATTTTCGTTCAAATAATTATGAAATTTTTCCGATTTATGAATTTAAAAAATGCACCGAAATTCATTACCAGCACCTACAAAATTGGTTGCGTTGTCGGAGTAAATTTGCTGACATAATCCGCGCCTTGATCCAAAGCGTTTCAAGGCAGTTAAAAAACCATCTGTGGTTAGGTCGCTAACAAGTTCCAGATGTGCAGCCTTTGTAGAGAAACAAATGAATATGCATATATAACATTTAATAAATTTTCTATACAGGAATTTGCTGTCTTTTATCATGAATGGCCCTGCGTAGTCTAATCTGCATACGGAAAAAGCACGCGTCGGTATGACTCTGCATTTTACTTAAAATGTAAGTGCCCTGAAGCAAGTAATACATTTTCTTAAAATGAACCGTACTGAATGCTTACCATTTAATGGCCAGTATTTTGTTCTGATACTGAACAATGTGGCTTGTACTCCAGAAAGAAAATTTCTTTTATGTTCATCCCGAATAATTAAAATAGCATAAGTTTTGCTGGCAATATTATTGGAAACTTATGATCGAACTTTAATTCTGAGTTTTTTAATCTTCCGCCAACCCTTATTAAACCTTGATTATCAAAAAACGGCTCTAATCAATTTAACCTGCCAACTTTAAGGACAGATTTTTGTAATTCAGCCGGAAACTCTTTTGTTGCACTACTTTGACCAACCTTATAGTGCTATCGATTAGCTCATCAAGACTTAACTTACCAAAATTTTTTAACTTTGATTTTATAGTTAAGTTTCCTTTAAAACGTTAACAATACGCCCCGATTCCCTGTAACCTTGAAACTGATAAATATCTGGTAAAAATATCCAAGTCAGTAGTAGTGGTACACGCATGGATTAATCTAGATTCGGGAATATTTATAGGATTAATCGGTTCATGTTTGTAATAAGGAATAATCATTCGTTGCAGCCATGTGGGATCGTGCCACCATAATGAGCATTCCGATAACTGTGCAGGATTTAAGCCTCGACTTGTATGTGCCTCTTTTGGCTAAGGTTTTCCATCTCATGATGCTTGCCTTGAGTTGATGAATGATTTAAGCCTCGACATATAATGTCTGCTGGGTTATCTCCTGAAGCAATATGATGCCATTGAGAAATTTCTGAAAGTTGTTGTATCTCGGACACTCGGTTTGAAACAAATGTAGTGGGGGTGGATGAAGTAAAAAAAATGCCCTTTGGTTTTGTACACACACTAAATCACAATTTTATTTTTTCACCCTCTTTAATAATGGAGTGGGGGTGGTAATGGAGGTGGCTAATGCCAAAAAAAATTGTTGAGACCTTAGCTTCTCTTATATATAACTAAATATCAATACTATGCTTACTTGATTTGTCTATTTCCCCCCCATTTACCTCAATTTACCTCCGAACCCTTCAATAAAACCAAAATATAATCTAGTTCCAAATCGAGTTAAAATACATACTTGTACCAAATTTCAAGTCAATACATTTTCAGAAACTTTAGTAACAAATTTTAATTTGGTTGGAGAAAGGAAATGTAAAATCGTTGGAGAAACAAAGGTCAAAATACAAAGTAACCCGTTCCACACAAAGGCAGTTAAAAGAAACGTAAAAAAGAGAGTTATGTCTATCATAGTTTAGCCATAGTATTTTGATGCGAAAACTCGCTAACCACTTAAACCAATTTTCTGGTAATAGTTTGGGCAATATGACCGGTTAAATTTGCCATTTGACGAAAAAAGTTTGTTAGATCTTTTACAGTCATATTCTGGCTTATTTCTAGCATCTTTAGCGAAAGCATATGCCAAATGATGACAACTTGCCGCCATGTTTTCTATCACTCATGAAGAACCCGAACGACGGCCATTATGTTCATTTTCAATACTTTATTAATTATACCTATAAAATAAAGTTTTGATTTACTAATTTGATATTTTAATAACTTTTAATAACCTTACCATCGATTGTGCTTCTTGATTGATTGATTGATTGATTGATTGATTTACCGGCGTGCGGTAGGCATTGCTGCCACTCCCAGATATACAGCTGGGCCTGCTACGTCCACGCTGGGTTGGACTAAGGTCATGCTTGTTGCCAGCAGCGAGTGCCACATGGCGCATGGTAAAGGAATGTGGAATGGGAGGTGTAGGTATGTGTGAGATGCGTTACCGCATTGTGTCGCGAGGAAGAGTTTAAGCTCCCTTTTTTTGTGTTTATGGTTCTGGACTTCTGCCTTTTCTGAGTCTTCTTATGGTAGAGTACATATCGTTGCAGTTTCTTTGTGGTGTTCATTTTTTGATCTTGATTCTCTCAGTTGTTGTTCTCCGCTGTAGCATAGTCTCCCTCTCTTTGGTTTGTTGATGTTCGGTGCTAGCGCTTGCTTCAGTAGAGGTGGTGGGTCCTTTCCTTGAGTATGCCCCCAGTACATCATTGCGTACATCTCTGTCCTTTTTAATTGTCTTTTCTCCTAATAGTCTTGCCTTTCTGCTCTTCTCAAAAGCTTCTTCTGTTGGCTTTTGTTGTTGCCACGTTTTTTGGCTCCATTTGTCGTCATTGAACGTTGTTGTGTATTGTTGTTTCCTTTACGTCTTTTCTCTTCTTTTATTTCCAATTTTCCGCATAGAATTTTGAGGTCTGTATTGACTTCTGCTGTCCTTTTTGCTTTAACGCATTTGACCTTTTTTCTTATCTCGCTACCTACTAGACAGGTTTGTCTTTTGCTCCACGTGTTTGTTATTGTTAAATCAGATATGTGTGCTTGATTTTCCAGCGCGTGTCCATTTTCGTAAACCATGTGTGGGGTAGAGTTTTTTCAATGATGCTTTTATATTCCTCCATCTGATCGTCTTTTCCTATATATGCGTTGAAGCCTCCTAATATTATAATCGGCATATTTCTTTTTTCATTTGGGAGAAAAATTGTATCACATGAATTTCGATTATCCATTTATGCAATGTAAAGAATTCAGTTTTGGAACGGTATACTAGTAAACTAATAGAACGCCACTGACTAGTAAATAAAATAAAGTAAAAATTAAAAATTTTTAGAAATTATTGACCTGTAAGAAAATGTGTTTATTTAATACAAGTTAAGAATATAGGCACTTATTTGATCCCTTAATTCTTGATCGAGTTTCTGCAGGTATACGATGTTGAACCTACTTGAGTATCGAGGGTTGGATTGCACTATTTTATGGATGCATGTGTTTACTTACTGATAGCTTTAATCCATTATTGCTTTGCTATAAATTTATGGTGTCAGCGGTCGCCATTTTTAAGGGTTTAGATGTATAGGTATAATCTTTTTTCAGATTTTCTAAGAAAGTCGTTTGAATCAGCATCTCAGCAGTTTGTTACAGCATTTATAATGCAAACAATATGCAACACACCACAAAAACACACATTTTTTTTTACAAATACAGATTATGTACGAAATTAATCACTACTCACAGAATCACTAATTGCACGCAAGATATGTATTATTCCTCAAACCTATCTCACTTGACACCTTAAAATTATATCTTTTACACTTTGTATTTGGCTAGGGTTTGGACCTAAAAAAGCACTGCAATGGTTTTATGGGGCATTAGTCACTAAGACATCAATAAACTTGTATAAATAAACTTGGGTGGTACTTTAATAATGAGAGAATACTCAGTATATTAGGTTTTGAGTTAATAAATTAGGTTATTAGAGATTAAGTTGATAAAGTTATTAAAGTAATTAAATTCAATAAAATAAATTAGTTTATAGTTTAGCTTTCTATGGTGTCTAGCGTTGTGATTGCTATTTTTATTCTCTCTTCTTTTTGGACTTAGTACACTTAGTACATATTCATGATTTCAATTTAATTATACCTAAAATTTAGAGATTTCTTGAGGTCCCTTCGTTTTTATGAGTATTTTATATAAGTTTACAGAAAAAATTCGTGCGTTGATAAAATTTAACCCGCTTGAATTGACCATATATGCAATTATGATGTTCATATAATTTTTAAAGATGGACAAAGTATACGTCCATTTTATCTAACAACGCCTGTTTAAAGCCAAAGGATGGCCATAATAGTGTTCTTGTTTTATTTTATGCC
Organism: Rutpela maculata; assembly: GCA_936432065.2. NCBI lineage: Eukaryota > Metazoa > Arthropoda > Insecta > Coleoptera > Cerambycidae > Rutpela > Rutpela maculata. Next base: position 40,232,238 of record OW386286.2, read on the forward strand.
TAAAAGTCATGATTTAGTCACGGTGAAGTAGCCATAAGAGCCATTTCATAACTAGTAATAAAGTAGCCACAAAAATCAAAAAGAGAGCCAAATTAGTTGCACATGCGTTATAGCCATTTGGCTCCAGTTGCGTTTTGATTATCAAGATATGATTCCCCATTATCGTCACCAGTACGTCTTCAGAACGTAATAATTTAGTTTTAATAATCGCCGTTATAACCAAATAGTCATCTTTTTTATCTACTGTAACTTTGGTGGGTTGAGTTTACAAGAGAGATTTTTTTTATTTCACGAAAACAACCTTAGTAGGCCTTGGAAATGCGAAATTACATTTTTTTAATTTGACAAGCCGCTCAACACTGTTGCAGTTTTAAATAACACACACGTATATCTGGGTATAAATAAATATTATTATTATTTTTATTACTGAATGAAATTTTAGTTCATATTTTTTAGTAACTATTTTTGAGGGTTAAATTCTTATATTTTTTTTATCTATGCGCATTATGTAAATAAATACTACCTATGAATAGATTCAAAAGACCTCTATGCAAAATGATCTAATCATTTTTCACGCATATTTGATTACGCCCCGATTTCATTATGTATATTAGATGTAGGTATTGATTGTGAACAGTTTAGCGTAAAGTTTCGTACTTGGTACTTGTTGATTATGCTTATTTGTTCCATATTTAACATGCGAATGAGGGATTTTAGGACGAAGGGTGATCGTATCACCCTGGGTCTGACCTAGATTTATGTCATCCCCGAGTCTTTGTTTCGCAAGTTTTTGTATGCTTAAATAACCTGAAAAAATATTTCAATATGACCAATACAAAGAGGTTTGGCAAATTAAATTTTCTCGCCTAAAATCATTTCGGAAAATACTTTTTCATGTAAAAAATGTAGAAACAAGTTGCATTATACTGAATGTTGTTTTAAGACAAATTTAGATCTCCTAGACTTAGAGGGTCATTGAGGTGACATGGAAGGCGGCTAAAACACATTTTTTTTTTAAATAAATAATACAAAAGTGGCATTTTTTAAATACTTCTTCATATTGACAATGTGGATACAGAAAACACAAATTTTTACTAATCATCGTAGAAAAAACCACTATTTACAGAAATCCGTTTCATAACAGACTGAACTAAAATATCAAATAGTCTGTATGTGTGAGTATGTATACGTGTAGATCGTTTCTTGTAAACACGATAATTTCTGTTAGAACTAAATTTTTCGTTCAAATTTGGAACGTACGTAAAACAGCATAGTAGAATACTCCCTATTGAAGTTGGACCATACCCCTCATACAGGGTGATCACCAGAGGCCTGCAAATTCATATTAATATAATAAACAGGTTTTATTTTAATTTTAGAGCCATATGTTACTAAGGTTTTTGATTAAATACACAAAAATATGAAAACGCACAAAATTTCTAAACCTCAATATGTCTCTCTCGGGTTCGAACCAACTTCATGTAGATTAGATTATAATATAAGATAGTATAAGTCTTACATGGCGATAGTTAGAGGCGTGTAAACTCTCATTTTTTATATGCACCATGTTTCCCTATAATTTTAGAGTAAAATGTTACTGAGATTTTTGATTAAGCGCACAGGAATATGAAGAGGTACAAGATATCCAAACCGCAATATACAGGATGTTACTCAGGTTCGAACCGATTTTATCTAAGGTAGATGATATAAAAATGCCATCTTGAAATGTCATTAAAATGTTTTTAATAATAAGACTGTTATGAAATAAATAATAGCTGCCGTCGGGCGTTGTCGATTGCGAATGTCTATTAAATACAATAATTTCTATTCGACTCTAGCATGGTAGAATACTTCCTATTGAAATTGGATAATGTCCATCATACGGGTGATCGTCAACAGCGTGATGTAAATCATGTGTGTCATGTTTATGTAAACTATACATGATTATAATTTTAGAGTTCAAAGGTTTTGATTTAGAGCACGAAAAAGTAAAAATATACAAGATACCTAAACTGCAATATATAGTCTTTCAGGTTTAAGCGAACTGTACGCAGATTAGACGACATATCAATTTTGCCTTAAAATGTTATTGAGGTATTCTTAATAACTATAAAAATAAAGTTGCTGTCGGGCTTGTCCAGCAAAAAATGTTTTGAACAACAGTTTTTAGCCAATATTTTAGTTACAATCTGGTATTTCAATAAGCTTTTTTTCTTATTAATAAACGGGATATGGTTGAATATTTGTTAAAAAGCACGAAAAGAACGAAACATTGTTGTAGTCTAGGAGATAGCTACATATGGGGCCTGGGATATAACATGTTGGCATTGCTGTTATGTTTTATCAAATATTTTTCTGAGTGTTTTATCTTATGTGAATCAGACCTCTTCCCTTGACCATTTTTTGGCGCTAGCCCCCCCAAAAATATTCAATTGCGGAAGAGAGTATACCACATAAAACATAAACACACCACAGATAGTAGACAACCCCCAAATCCATAGCCAAGTCTGTGCGGAAGGGGGTTACACATTTGGAAAAACACAAATCTTACATTGAGAAAAAAATGTTGGCATTCACAGAGACTATTCTTTGGTACAAAAACTACAAGTTTGAGAAGGTGCCAACATTTTTTTTTGAAAAGTACTAGTTTTAGCCAGTTTTAGGCCAAAAGTCTCATTTTTGGCCAAAAAATCTGAAAAATGGGCAAGCAGAAAATGTTGGCATATGGTAGTGGATGACTTAATTTAGTTATATATTTAATTTGGAAGAAAAATTCTTAGCGCAACATATTTTAAAAAATTGTTAAACTTCGACTATTTGAATGTGCCGCGAAAATGGTAGTGACATCATAACGGCAGTTAGATGTGAACTTATAAGCAGAACAGATGAAGACGAATAAGTTGACATTGCTGACAAGAAAGAAAATAACCTCATATGTCAAAAGTAAATTTGACGTTTAACTAGCAGTGATTGATGTTTGCAGTTATTGTTAATATTTTTTTACAAAACGACTAAGGCAGTATATCTGTAAAAGCTAATTCTGACATTCTACTTGCGGTAGATATATTTATGGTCAGCGAATTTTTAAAAAGAGACGATCGTTTTGACATTGCAATGGTTGGAAGTGCAAAAGCTGCAAGGTACTTACGTTACAGCTGCTATAGACAGTACAAACTATTGTAATTTCTGCGAGAACTTCCTTTATCTTATCTTATTAATACCTAGTACATAATATGTCTTATATGTATTTTATTATTTAATTTAGATGAATTTGTTAACTATACTTTGTATTTTATTAAATATTTCCTTTTCATTGTTTTATTTCCTATTAACTATATACATGCGTATCTAACTGAAAACAACAAAATAAGTTTATCTACTAAAGAAATTATTTATTATCCATTGATACTCACTTCCAAGAAGAGTCAGAATGAGACTTACGAAGATATCAAGAAAGGTCTGTATTATAACAAAAAATAATAAATAGGTAGGTAAGTACTTTATGCTAGTATCTATCTAAGCAATAAACAATGATATGTATTTATAACACACATAATTCAAAGGGCATTTATAACTACAATCCAACGCATTCGTAGCCATTTCCGACTGATTGTGTTCACCGACTTTAGACGACTTTCACAGTTTGTTTCATATAGTTTTTCAACGGCGAGTTTTTACATTTCCTTTCTTAATTTACTGATCATCCTAGTATTATGGGGCGTCTAGGGAGGTTCATAAATAATCAATAGCTAACAAAAACAACTGCACTTTATTCCAACATAAACTAGATAAAATACATAAAAGCAGATTAAAGCCATTTCCCTCCTTTTAGGAAGTCAAAGCATGAATAACATTCTAATCTAGAGCCGTTAAGAATACAGTAATACACCCTGTTTTATCCACCAGTTTGGCGGGCAATTTAAATTTGTAACAGCTAGAACGCCACACGAGTCTTGTAATGCGGCCGTTTTTCTACAACATAAACCCATATTAAAAATCAAATTCCTACATTAAGATATAACTTACCACAAATAAAACGCTTAAAATACATTCTAATTTGTTACTTTATTTGACATTGAAATGGTCTCCACAATAAGAAGACTTGGTCCTTCTCTGGTGGCTTTGAATCATTCATTATTACGTTCAGCGTTTATTACTGGAACACAACAGTTTTTCTGGTGAATTGGTGGTATTATTTACACAGTACGGCAGAAAACACTATCTGTATTTATATTTATCCATAACTAGATGCTGTTAAACTATACCGTATTGTAACTTATGAACGTCAGTTGAATTTGACGTTAAATATAATGTCAGATTAAACTGTAGTGATTGTCTTTTTTCTCCGTCGCTATCAGCGAGTTTCTAAATTAGTACCCGTTTCTCGTCGTTTTATAACTAACTTCTCTACAGACTGCCGTTATTATGTCATCTCCGCTTTAGATGCATGTATTTTTGTAATTAATATTATAATATTATAAGACTTTCTTTTCAACTTCTACATGTTTCTAATGATTTTTTATGAATAACTGTTATTGTTTAACATAGATTCTCTTCAAATTTTAACTTAGTGCAACAACCCAATTGATGTCGCCAGTGGTGCCAATTGCACGGGATAAAATGTTGGCATATATCGAATGTTGATCGCCTCTTCAACTAACACCAAGCCCCAAAGTGTTATACTCTGTTCCACAATTAAATATTTTCTGGGGCGGTTAGCGCCAAGACGGTCAGGTGGGGGGAGGTCCGACTCACATAAGATAAAATACTGAGAAAAATATTTGATAAAACATAACAGCAATGCCAATATGTTATATCCCAGGCACCATGTATGTAGCTATCTCCCAGACTATTGGCAAAACCAACCAATAGAATTATTTTAGCCAAAAACGCGTATTAGATAAAAGAAATCAACTCTTGCACAAAAAAAAAATAAAACAAATGTTTATTTTCAATTTCTTTATTTCAACTATTAATTATAAGCAGGAGCAGCTACATATGGTGAAGAAGAGTATGGCGAAAAAACATAAGGAGGCGCCAAAACGTGAGCAGCATTAACAGCAATTGGTGCCACTGCAAGAGGAGCAGCTTTAGCTACAACTGGGGCAGCTACAAGGGGAGCTCTTGCTATGGTTGGAGCTGCTACAATGGAAGATTTAGCTAATATAGGAGCTGAAGCAGGAGCCGTTACAACAGGTGCAGCTTGAGCTGCAAGAGGAGCAGCCACAAGGGGAGCTCTTGCTATGGTGGGAGCTGCTACAATGGAAGATTTAGCTAATACAGGAGCTGGAGCAGGAGCCGTTACAACAGGTGCAGCTTGAGCTGCAAGAGGAGCAGCCACAAGGGGAGCTCTTGCTATGATGGGAGCTGCCACAATGGAAGATTTAGTTAGCACAGGAGCTGGAGCAGGAGCCGTTACAACAGGTGCAGCTTGAGCTGCAAGAGGAGCAGCTACAAGGGGAGCTCTTGCTATGGTTGGAGCTGCTACAATGGAAGATTTAGCTAGTACAGGAGCTGGAGCAGGAGCCGTTACAACAGGTGCAGTTTGAGCTGCAAGAGGAGCAGCTACAAGGGGAGCTCTTGCTATGATGGGAGCTGCCACAATGGAAGATTTAGCTAGTACAGGAACTGGAGCAGGATCCGTTACAACAGGTGCAGTTTGAGCTGCAAGAGGAGCAGCTACAAGGGGAGCTCTTGCGCTGGTGGGAGCTGCTACAATGGAAGATTTAGCTAATACAGGAGCTGGAGCAGGAGCCGTTATAACTGGTGCAGCTTGAACTGCAAGAGGAGCAGCTACAAGGGGAACTCTTGCTATGGTTGGAGCTGCTACAATGGAAGATTTAGCTAGTACGGGAGCTGGAGCAGGAGCCGTCACAACAGGTGCAGCTTGAGCTACAAGAGGAGCAGCTACAAGGGGAGCTCTTGCTATGATGGGAGGTGCCACAATGGAAGATTTAGCTAGTATAGGAGCTGGAGCAGGAGCCGTTACAACAGGTGCAGCATGAGCTGCAAGAGGAGCAGCTACAAGGGGAGCCCTTGCTATGTTTGGAGCTGCTGCAATGGAAGATTTAGCTAGTACAGGAACTGGAGCAGGAGCCGTTACAATAGGTGCAGTTTGAGCTGCAAGAGGAGCAGCTACAAGGGGAGCCCTTGCTATGGTTGGAGCTGCTACAATGGAAGATTTAGCTAGTACAGGAGCTGGAGCAGGAGCCGTTACAACAGGTGCAGGTTGAGCAGCAAGAGGAGCAACTACAAGGGGAGCTCTTGCTATGGTGGGAGCTGCTACAACTAAAGCGTTGTGGTTACGAGCGGTTACTTGAGAACTGTGGATTGTTGCTACAGCTGGGACTACAGCAGGAGCGATTGCCAAGCGAGCTGCAGCAGGCACGCTAGGTTTGGCTTTTGGATCAGCAAACGCTGCTAAGATTACTACAGTAAAAACCACCTGAAAAAAATTAGCGTTGTTAATATTTTTTGAAAATTTAAAGTTAATGTGAGAAAAAATATAAAAAATATTGCTTGGAAGAAGGAAAAATTAGTGAATCAATGAAAATTTGGTGGATTGTAAGTTTTACCCTTAATATAAAGAAACGAATGAGTTCCTAACTAAATGGTGCAGAAGAGTATTTTCTAGAGGCGTAAATGAGTGAAAAGTGTGTTTGATTGATCGGTTTACCAGGGTGCGGTAGGCATTGCTGCCGCTTCCAGGATATACCGCTGGGCAGGTTACGTCCATGCTGGGTTGGATTTGGGTCATGCTTGTTGTCAAAAGCGAGAGCCACATGAAGCATGGTACAGGAATGTGGAATAGGCAGTGTAGGTGTTTGTTAGATGCGTTGCCGCATTGTGTCGTAAACGAGTGTTTAAACTTCTTTTTTATGTTCTTGCTTCTAGTCTTCTACTTCTTCTGAGTCTTCTGTCTCCTCTTTTTTGATTCCTTCCAATTTCTTTATGGTATCTCTTTTCTTTCTTATTCTTTCTCGGCATGCTTGGTTCTTGCTTAGTTTGTTCATGATCCTGTCAGTTGTTGTCGTCCACGTGTAAAGAGGTAGTCCACAGTACATCGCCCCCCTTTTTTTTTTAGTGATTAGTAACAGGCTGAATTTTCGTGAGTAGCTTCGTTTTGACGAGACGCCCAACTTTTCTCTCTGTCAAAATTCTCGGTAGTGATATGTAGTTAATAGCAAAAATTATTTTTTCCATTTCACTCGAATTAGACAATTCGACAACCTGGCAAATTATTTTGGCAATATATTTTTCATTCATTAAACGTTTGTTAAAGAGTTTGTTTTTCGATTGCCTTGGTTACCTTTGCGCGAGTTAATTATAATAAGCCCCGTGTTTATCCACAACAACCTAATTTGACAGGTTGTCGAACTGTCTAATTCGTGTGAAATAGAAAAAATAATTTTTACTATTAGCTACCACTATCGAGAATTTTCGCAGAGAGAAATGTTGGGCGTCTCATCAAAACAAAGCTACTCACGAAAATTCATCCTGTTACTAATCACTAAAAAAAAAGGGGCGATGTACTGTGGACTATGGTCTCTCTATTTGAGTTTGTGACTGTCTAGTACTGATCTCTACATGATGAAAATTGACTGAGGTATAGAGCTGAAATTGGAATACTTTCACATCCCCATTAAAAACTGTGATTTTTTGGCGAGTCGAGACTGCGGTGAGTATGTACACACGCGTATGTGTGCGTTATTATATTTATTTGATTTTAAAAAATAGGTATATTATAACCAGATAAAAAATTATAATCTTCATCGTAGAAAAAAAAATTTGTTTCATAACAGACTGAATTCAAATATTGAATAAAAAATATCGATCTCTGTGTGTGTGTGTGTGTGTGTGTGTGTGTGTGTGTGTGTGTGTGTGTGTGTGTGTGTGTGTGTGTGTGTGTACCGTTTCTTGTAAATACGATAACTTCTGTTAGATTTAAAATGTTTAATTCTAATTTGAAGCATATGTAAAGCATCATAGCAGAATACTTCCTATTGATATTGGGCCACTCTACGTTGATCCTTTGAATATAGAGGTAAGGAAGGAGAACAGTTCAAATAAGAAGTGACGGAAATGCATGTAGAATTTTGATTAATGCTCGGATTAATGCTTGATCATTATGGCGGATAACCTTGGGATCGGTAACGTTTTTTTTGCAGTATTGGAATTACTTTTTCTTCATACAGAACTTTTTATAAAGCATAGAATTTTCTGATAACTCACTAACAAAAAAAGTTTCCCATGTGGTGCACAATTTCTGCCAGGCAGGCAAATATATTTACTGTTAGACATTACAGAGATAAAAATGAAATTTGAAATTTGAAAAATTATACGTCTAAAGTAAAATCTTCCAATACCGTTCTGCCCATTTAGTTAGAGCCCACTTCATCTTAGAAAACAGCTGTTTGTTGTTTTTCATGCTTATGCGCGTTGCGGGCCAATATGCGGCTAGGTTACTTTTACGCGATTCTTATACAATAAATCACTTACTTTCGCGATATTTTGGCAACTTTTTTATAATAAATATGTTAGAATTGTGTTGTAAATGCAGCCACTGAGGCAGTATTGGCGCAATTTGCATAATTAACCTAAAAACTAGTTTTTAAAATTTTGTTTAATTGTCTAAATCTCATATTTTTAATTTCTACTTTAGCACGTACGATCTATACAAGTCTGCTCAGTGTTAGACATAAGTTCTGATGCAATATAAATACACAGCTGGCACAGAAAATAATTTCAAATATATTTTATTGCATAGTTAGTAGCAGCATTTTGGTGTTCACGTAAACAATTTTATTTTGCAACTACTTTATTGCCGTTGCCATATTGAAGTAGATTGCCTGATATGTGGATAGGGCGTGGTGCAGCAATAGCATGGCCTGCAAGGTCGCCCGACCTGACAGGTATGGACTTTTTTATGGGACTATGTAAAAGATATAGTTTATCGCGACACTCCCACCACTGTTGATGACATAAAAAATAGGATCAGATGTGCCTTTGCATCCATTACTCCGCAGATGCTGCAAGAAATGCGTCATTCATTTAGGAAGAGGATTCAGATGTGTCTCGATCGAAATGGTGAACATTTTGAACACTTGTTAAAATAATTGCTTTTTTATTATGAGTAAATTCCTTATTACATACGTGCTGGTATTAATTTCAATTCTTTGTCCAACAATTCTAACTAAAAAAATAATAATTCAGTTCAATATTTCATAAGACTAATAAGTAATTATGGAAAACTGCTTGTACTACTACACAATTAATCTGATCCAGACAATTAACCTTAATATCTATGCAACCCCTAAAGATAAATACCTACTATGATATATCAATGGAAAGATAATTTAACACTTCATTAGATGACAGAACTGAAAATAGTACGTCCCATTTGAAAAAACTGAATTACGGCCTTTTTTATTAGCGAAAAAATAAACTCAATTTTTTCAGCACTCTGTATAAGATTAATGTTAATAACGTTTCTACTCTACTAGCCCTCAATATGCCCAACATAACAGTATAATCAGAATTTTGAAAACTCTCTTGTGTATGAAATCAGAGGTACTCAAAAACTTATCCGCAAACCTCACTTTTTGTCAAAAAATCTCTTTTATTTCGTAAGCGGTTCATTTTAAGTACCTACCACCTTGAGCGATGAATATAATTAGATGGGTGACTCGATAAAGGAAAAAAATATAGGGTGTTCCATTTAAAATAACGAAATTGATGCCCGGCCAACGAAAACGGAATACCCTGTATAATTGTACATATTTTCTGGTTATTCAGAATTGAAAACCAAGAAAATAATCTATAGACAATATCTTTCCACCATTTCAAATACAGCCGTAATCGACCAAATTCAGAACTTTGGCGCACCCTGTATATTTATAACGGTGCTGAAAATACTGCCAAAGATTACTAAAAAAGCACTATAAAATTTTTTAGTATTAAAAGCTGAAATGTTTTATAGCTTTATAAGATATTTTATAATTTTGCTGTAAAAACGTTTTAATGATAAATTTATAAAACAGTTCAGTGTGAAGACAACCAAATAGTGTCTTCTGCCACTCTAATATAACGAATTAGTATTTTGGAAGCATTAATAAAATAACAATAAAATAAGATATAATCATATAACATTTAAATTATAAAACAAATTTGCTAGTTGGGATGGTATTTCTAGTAAGACTATTATGAAATAAATAAAGTTGCAGTCGGGCGTTGCCGACTGAGAATATCTATTAAATTCGATAAACTCTGTTGGACTTAATATATTTCTTTAGAATTTAGAATTATATATAAAAAAGCATGGTAGAATACTTCCTATTAATATTGTATCATATTAGTCATACAGGGCGAAGCGCATAAACTCTCAACTTTTATGTCTCTATGTTTTCTTATAATTTTAAAGTAAACTGTTACTGACATTTTTGATCACGCTCACAAAAATATGAAGACGTACAAGAAATCCAAACCGCAATATATAGGTTGTCTCTCAGGTTCGAACCGACTTTATGTAAGTTAGATTATATAACAATGTTACCTTAAAATATCATTAAAGCAATTTTAATAAAACTATTATGAAATAAATTATAATTGCTGTAAATACGATAATTTCTATTGGACTTAAAATTTTCATTTCGAATTTGCAGCATATACAGGGTGATTCGTGAGGAGAGGGATAGAGAACATTAAATCCCCATACAGTAACTGCTAAAGCCACTCCGTTTTCGAAATACAGGATACACATTTTTTGGAAGAATTTTCTTTTCGCCATATATCTGCAATGCGTAAACGGAATCCAATGAAATATTTTATTTGGTTACAGTAGTCATTCTTCATCAAATGTCTGAGCCCTTAAAAGAATATCGGGGGCGGACCCACAATAAAAATACTTTTAAATTATTCCTAGAAAATAACACTCCGTATACACCTGGAAAGATAAAAAAATCCCATAAAAATGTTTTGGCACCATTTCATTTTTTAAATAAAAATTAAATTGTTGAGGATTGTTAAGGATTTTTTTTAATAAGAAATTGACAGGAAAAAGTCACTCCAGGTTTAGTAAGATGTTTTTTTCATTCTTTATTTGCAATACCTTTAATTTGTATCACATATACCTAGTAAGATAATACAAATATTTTGTAATGAATGTGTAGTTAATATACTTAACAAAATAACAAATAATAAAAATTTACAATTTAACTACAACATAAGAAATCAGTCAAATTTACTAAATCCAGTTAAATTTTTCTTTTAATTTGATATGCGACACTTATGTTCAAAAATATGTTTTAAAATTAGTTACCAGCGACTATTGGAATTTCTTATTTAAATTATTAAACCATTAAATGCACAAGGTCATGGTATTTTTATTAAACATGTTATCTCATTTTGCTTAAAATATTTTCGGTTTTATGCGTGTCTGGTCATTTTCATCTCATTTAAAATGTAAATTTTCTGTACTATATAATCGATTGTCACAAATATCCTTCAAAGGAATAATTAATATAAATCAAATCAAAAAATTTTGAATGTCATGTCTGCCAGATGTTATCTGCCATAATTATTTCTTTATCGCTTATTAATATTTGCCATTAAAATTTTTTTTTTCAGAAAAAATGATCAGAAAAAGTCAAATGAGAAATTTTACTATAGTTCATAAATTAAGGTGACCAATTGTCTGGAAAGGAAAATTAATTTAATAATAATAATAATAATAATTCTTAAACTTTGATTAGGCAGACTTTTACACTTGAAAAAGAGACACCATTGTGCCACGGAGAAGGAGTAGCAACGGGGCGGACTGAGAAACATCATATTCAATAATAAAATTAGTCAACTTATACATGAGTATTCTCATGATATATGACGGAAGGGAAAATGCGTGAATATCAAAAATTCGGTGTGTATAATATATTTCCGAACATTTCAGAATTGAAACATCAATGCAATAGGGCATTCCCATAAATTTGAGTGATATAACATTTTGTTACTTAATCAAGAACATGTGGACGTCCGTACCAACTTATCTACGCCATTTGATTCATCAACTATCACTTTGTGTGTCGTGATACATTCCTCTCCATCACGCCATTTTCTGAAGTACCTAGGCACTGTTGACTTACAAGATATCACGTTCCATATATTGACTTCCCACTGGTTGGTATAGGTTACCAAATATCAATTGCTAATCAGAAATCGTGAAGTACAGTGAGCAAATACATAAGCATCATATGTAACGCATCCCAGCATCAACTTGGCTATTTTAAAACATTTGAAAATAAGATTTACAATTTATCTCCATATTAACACGGATGCATTCAAAATTTCTGAACATGTAGGATGAGCTGTTTATATCCCAGCCAACAAATTCGAAACGAAGTTGACAGAGTACACATCTGTATTTGTTGGAGAAGCCATAGCGATTTTTAAAGACTTAGAATATATTAAATGTAAGTATGCAGTAATCTATACAGACCCTTTGAGCGTTTTGACAAGCATTAAAAGTGGAATATTCCATTACACCAACACAAATTCATATATTCCCCATACAAATCTTCTTCTATGTGAGCTGCGAGCTTAATAAAAATAATCTTATCAATTTTGTTTAGCTTAAATCCTATATAGAAATCTCACATAATGAACACGTTGATCATCTTGCTAAAAAATCTGCCTTATTTAACGAACACTCAATCAAACTTTAAGATATGTTTATCAGACTATATAATTTCATCTAAACATAAAACATATAATAATTGGTCAAATTTATATGAAATTTATCGTTCAGATAACCTTACGTGCCAAAACACCCAAGTTGTGGACTATATCCCCAAATATCCATGGCTTAACGGCGTTAATGTCCTAGAAAATTTATTACACAATTCGTAGAATAAAAGTCGACCAGCTGGCCACCCAAAACGTGTAAATAGAATTGGAGTACTTAACTCAGACATTTGTAGTACACATTTTCTTCAGTTGTCAGAATCACCAAATGGCTACTGATGCTTTATTAAAAAACTTAGTTGATATTAATGTTCCTCTTCCAACAAATGCTATTCATTTATTGGCCCTTAAAAACATGCAAATCTACAATGTATTAGTAAATTTTTTGTACACTATTAAACTGTTACTTTAATTAGTTTACTTATTATTCCTTAATTGTCTTTGATATTATGTGATATGCCCCCTTCCCATGGTCTACCTGTGTAATGTTATATTAGAAAATAAATGTCCTCACAGACCCTGGACGAGAACAATGTGTCCTTGTGATATATTAAGTAATTGGCTAATGGGGAAAATCCAATGCTACAAAAAGAACATGTAATGCGAGCTTGCAATATGAAACAAGAGATGTCTAATAAAGAAGAACTGAACGTTAGCCTTTTTCAGTCTTTTGTCTGTCATTATCTATTTACACTCGATATGAAATGTCCTGTTTTTTATTTATTATTCGAATATGATCTTTAGTACATTGATACCAGTGCCATTACCTTCTACCAAAATGAAAGAGTGTGTCGTACACACAACGAAACATAACCTACCAAATTCAAGATTTTGTCATTGATGTTGATGTGATTAATACGTCACCAAGGCATCTACATAATTATTAGTTTGCATTGGATTATAATTATTTCATTACAATAACTGCTTTATTTGCCTACTTAATGGTAAAACCTTTATCAACCTTTACTGGGTATCCCGGTATCTATCTGAAACGTTATTATTCTTTCAAGCATTCTCTGCCACAATTTCTTCTTCTACTTTCTATCAAATACCCTCCGTTTGGTTACTATAGTAGAGTAAACTCTAAGCTGGCGCATGCAAAGGTCGCTTTATCATATAAACCAAGAGAATAAGACATACGCAACTAGTTCATCTCTATGTCACTGCGATGGCTTTATGCGCATCGCATATCAAATCGTAGGTCGTGTTACCAACTCATACATACGCCACCTTAGAGTTTACCGGACTATAAATGAGCAAATATTGGCAATGCTGCTTTCAGTAAATAAATTTGACATTTTTCCTCGAATGCATCAGGTCCCCACTCCTACCCAGCTTCAGTAAAACCAATAAAATTTGAATCTTAAGTCAGTAGTCATTATAGATTTTGATAGTGAAGAGAATCAGAGGTTAGACTGATATCCGGTAAAGGTGCTTTTTTTTTGTGAGAACTTAATATATTCGAAGTACATTATCAAACTAAAATTAATGAGAATAACCTGTTGGATAGAGATTATTTTCAATGTTCGAATGGCATAAAAACATTTCTGACAGAAAATGGCGAATGTAAGTCAAACAAAAACTACGGCGTGGTGAAGAAAGGCATACCAAGCTTTTCCTAAACTACTGCCCCGTCACAATCTTCTGTATAAGTGCTGTTTGGACAGTAGATCACATCGGCAAAGAAAAAATTCAAGTATCTGGAAGTATCTTATTTCTTGTGATTTCTACCACAGCAGTTCAACCTTAGGCAGCGTTCTGCTGCAAATTCTCTGGTGGCTTGTGATCGCTATTGGGTAACTGCTACCAACTCGCCAAATATGTACTGTTCTCCTATCTGTCAGTATTTTCAGTCTCTGATGAATACCCTTATGCGAATCCTTATGGTCTTATGGATATTAGTAGAAAGGCACTTCTATGTCATTACATTACCAGGTTCAAGAGGAAAATCTGCTTTTACTCTTGATACTAGAAAATGAGAGACTCAGGAAGCAAGTTTAGAAACATATAGACAGAGGCAGATTCCAATCAATTTTAATAAAAAATCATCTAAAAGATAATGAAACGTAATTAAGGTGCTCTTTCGAATTTCACGTTTAATTATGTACTCAATCTTACAAATAATGAAATGACACCATGCAATCGTGTAAGATCATATAACACCATAGAAAAAGTTGGCAGCAGCATTGTTTCTATAATTCGCTGCGAATTGAGCCGTCTCTCTGCGCTCTGTGAGGATACAAACGATTGACGACGAACGACCAGTAAATGGTTGTCGGTAGTAACTACTTAGTAGGCTGTAGGAAAACAATCTCAATAAAATTGCATCGACATCTTAGACCATTTAAGTGTGCCCTGAATGCTTTAAGATCGACAGTATCTTGGCAACTTCTGTCCAGTAGCGGCTACCAGCGATCAGCTAATTTCTAGGAGAACGCTGCTTCTCTTGCAGTGTTCATATACATTATTGGCTTCCTCGTGTATGTGATAAGGTTAAGATCCCATAAGGTCGTCGCTTGGACTATATGTGGAGAATCATCAGTTAAAACAAAATACATCTCTAATGAAAACTTTAGTAAATAATTTCAAATCAATGTTATTTTTCGAAAATCAATATATTTTGTATATGTAATACAAGGTGTCCAGTTAGTGTTCCCTCCGAGGTTCCCTCGAAAGATTGTGCAAAACCGGCTAACTTTATAAAAAAACTTTCTTAACAAAACTTTCAATGTTTCATCTCACTACAATGTAAAATTATTTTCAATTACACAAGGTGTCACAAGAACGAGTTACATAAGAAAGTATTTTTTTTAAATGGAACAACCTGTATTTTTTTGATGATAGTTAAGCCGCCAAGGTCCTGTATTACACCCTAAAATATTTTCTCAATCGGATGCAGCGTTGCCAAGTTATGATTTTTTTCCTGTTTTTTTTTGGCAATTTACAAACATTTTTTTGACTGCCATATCTCCGCGATTTTCTAATTGGTTTTTCTAAAAATGTAGGATGTTATTTGATAATGATGTATTTACTGAAAAACATTTTTGAAATAAATTATTATTATACCGAGTGTCTAAAATATGTGTTTACATTTCCTGATATTTAATTATTACTTTTCCCAATTTTTTAAAATGGAATGTCTATAATTTTTTACGTGGATGAATAAAGCATGCAATTCTCACATTTTAATATCATACACTTTATTTTTATTTCAAATGGTTTTTGAGATATGAATATTTCAAATATTTTTTACGTAAGTTGAGGTGCTTTTTATTTTAGTACTGTACTATGTTGTAAAGAATTGTTTTTATAAAGTTAGCCCCTTTTTGCATAATCTTCCGAGGGAACACTAACTGGACTGACTCCCTGTATAATTTCTAGTGTCATATAAGAAATTCTTATTGTTTATTGCCGTATTTTGCCTCAGTCAAATAGAATAGACAGTTTTAAGTCCAATGTATTAAATATTAATTGATTTAATTATTAAAATTCAAGAGGTAAGTCCAAAATTATCATATATGCAAAGAAAGAATAAAAATATCCGGATCTATCTTGGCCGGAGGCTCCTTGCTAGAAGCTAACCTTAAATGAATATATAGTAGGTAGTTAATTTACATCAGGATACTTTATGAGATGTATATCATTATATCATAGATATACTTTCATTATAAAGACTGAATATTAATGAAGAATTTACACGCTGTGATAAATTTTTCAATTGTTTTCAAAGGATAACAATAGTTCAATCAAATAGGTCGACAAATCAAAATTTTGAGGTAAATACTTGAATTTGTGATATAAGTTACTTTGAAGTATTTGAACACGATTAATGAAAGAAATTTTTTTTAACCCCCGAGAAGGGGCGAAAAAAAATATAATAGAGAGTTTTTTCCAAATTACTCAAAATGCGTAAAAGCTAGTAAAAAAAGTTTCAAATAAAAATTGTAAAGCATGAAATTTTACATGATCTCTCAATGATCTCTTGACTTTTTTTGATATTATTAAAATTAACAGAGTTAGGGTGGTTAGAAGTTAAGGGATGATATGTACAGCTTTAAAAAATCATAGCGTGCTGAAAAGTTAATGAATTCAAATTTTTTTTTCTATTTACTCAGAAAAATATAAACTTTCGTTTCAGAGAAATGGATTTTTTAAAAAATTGTTAATAAAAAAGTTATAACAATTTTAATTTTTTTATTTTCAATTAAAACCACTTTGAACGGTGAAACGATTTTTTTTTATGCCATTCTGTTCATCATTTAATATATTGAACATTTGCTTTTGAATTTTTTTTTACCCATCATTTTCAGGCAGGTATGAATTTAAATTTTTTCCAAACCTACGACACTGCTCTTGTAATGTCACGATAAAGAAATAAAGAATGCGTACGATAAAATTGTTTCGTTGCTACTGCGTTGCCTACAAGACGAACATGCGTCACATCTATATCTCAATGCAGCATAAAATTAATACCCATAAGTTAAAATTGTGAGAGTCGCTAATGTGCGCTTTGTATGCGCATATGTGTATTTACTTACCTATTTAAATTTTTTCCAAACACTGCTCTTGTGACGTCACGATAACTGAAAAGAAATAAAGAATGTGTACGATAAAATTGTTTCGTAGCTACTGCGTTGCCTACAAGACGAACATGCGTCACATCTATATCTCAACTCAATGCAGCATAAAAAACCGCTGCCCAAGGAATCACTACTTCCACATCCGGATTTTCTATCCAAGTCACACAACGAAAAAATTTTGTATCTGGAAATAATTGTTTATGGAACTTTAATAATATAATATTTGAAATCCTCTACCCCAAAAACCCATAAAACGATACCCCACATCGGTAGTGGGGTGGGGGTGGTGACAGGGGGTGGGAGTGGGGGGTGGATAAAGTAAAAAAATATTTTGAGGTTTCTGGTTCTTGTACACACACTAAATCACATTTTTTTTTCACCCCCTTTAATAATGGGGCATTATGCTAATGCCAACATTTTTTTTGAGACCTTGGCTTCTCTTGTCTATACCAAATATCAATTTTATGAACTCTTACCTGCTTGATTTACCTATTTACCCCAAATTTACCCCAATTTACCCCCCCAACCCTTCGACGGAACAAGATAAAAATATAATCTAGTTCTAGATCTCGTTAAAGTACATATGCGTACCAAATTTCAAGTCAATACCTCAAACGGTTCCAGAGTAAACGTGCGCACAAAAAAAGTTACAGACCGACAGACAGACCGACAGACCGACAGACCGACAGACCGACAGACCGACAGACCGACAGACCGACAGACAGAAAATTTTTTTTCGCTCAAACTTGAAATCTCGACGTTTCATGACATTCTAAGCCTATTTGGATAACAAAAATTTTTAAAAAATTTTTTGTCGTTACTATACTTCCACTGGATGTGGAAGTAATTAATACCCAATAGTTAGAATTGTAAGAGTCGCTACTGTGCGCTTTGTGTGCAGATATGAGTGCGTGTGTGTTACGTAACCAAATATAGGCTTGTAAGGTACTCAAATTAACTGGAATTGACTGAAGGATTCGAT
Source organism: Rutpela maculata (assembly GCA_936432065.2). Taxonomy (NCBI): domain Eukaryota; kingdom Metazoa; phylum Arthropoda; class Insecta; order Coleoptera; family Cerambycidae; genus Rutpela; species Rutpela maculata. The sequence goes on from OW386286.2 coordinate 40,250,535, forward strand.
GGTGCTCTAGATTTTTTAAGTCCATATTCTAAAAAATTTTGACTTCAAATTTTTTTTTCTACAAAAAAATATGATTTTTTAAATCCTGATAAAAAGAAACAAATAGCCGCAAGCAAAGGTTATAATAAATTGTTAACTTTCCGCTAAGAAAATTGTAAAATTTAAAAAATTCGGGAAGTTATTGTTTTTGGTCCGATTTTAGAAAATCGAGTTTTCATCTGTGTTCTGCGTAGGCAAGGCAGTAGCTACGAAACAATTTTATCTTTGTCGTACACATTCTTTATTTCTTTTCAGTTATCGTGACGTCAAAAGAGCAGTGTTGTAGGTTTGGAGAAAAATTAAACAGATAAATGAATTAATTCATACCTGCCTGAAAATGAGGTGTAAAAAACTTCAAAAGCAAATGTTCAATATATTAAATGATGAACAGAATGGTGTAAAAAAAATCGTTTCACCGTTCAAAGTGGTTTTAATTGAAAATAAAAGAATTAAAATTGTTATAACTTTTTTATTAACAATTAAAAAAAAATCCATGTCTCTGAAACGAAAGTTTATATTTTTCTGAGTAAATAGAAAAAAAAATTAATTCATTAACTTTTCAGCACGCTATGATTTTTTAAAGTTGTACATATCATCCCTTAATTTCTAACTACCCTTACTCTGTTAATTTTAATAATACCAAAAAAAGTTGAGAGATTATTCTTATGTAAAATTGCTTTAAAATTTTTATTTGAAATTTTTTTTTACTAGCTTTTACACATTTTGAGTAATTTTGAAAAAACACTTTATTATATATTTTTTCACCCCTTCTATCATTAATCGTGTTCAAATACTTCAAAGTAACTTGTATCAAAAATTCAAGTATTTACCTCAAAATTTTGATTCGTCGACCTATTTGATTGGACTACAAGTATGGGTTGCGGTCATGCGTTACGTATTTGACTGACGTTTTAAACGGATACCGGTTGTATCTGAGTTCTTACGGCAGTTTTTCTATTTTTAAATTCTTTTTTTTAATTTTTTTATTCAACGTCGGTCTATTTCCGTAACCAGGGTCTTTCACCGACACCAGGAGACGAGCTTCCCCAACCTGGAAATTTTGCCGAACCTCTTCTCATAAGAAGAGTAGGGATCTTTTACTTGTCCAACATTTAATAGACAAGGAACCGCCTGATTTACATTCCCTCCGAAGGATGGTAGATCCTCTGTGTAATCCTCGTCTTGAAATTACACAGCTTCCACGTATACGCTGATATACAAGCCGCTAGAAGGTGGAACGAGATCGCTGTGTTTTCCAAGATGGATTTCACCCATCCAAGTACTAACTGCGCTGAACGTTGCTTCACTGAATTATCGAAATACAATCACAGTCAAAACGCCTTTACGCTCGCTCCTTTTAAATTATCTGGTAATAATAACAAGTAGAAGTTGCAGTCGGACATTGCCGTCTGCGATACCTATATTTGATTAATATTCTACTCGAATATGGCTCGATTTACTTTTACGTGGTGCCACTGAGGCTAAGTATAGTATATTTTTTATTTTTATTGTTTAAATGGGTGTTCCCAGTCGACAACGCTCTACTGCAACTGTCACTTGTTTCGTAATATCCTTACTAAAAATACCTTCTAACAGCCTTTTCAGATAAAACTGATATATTATCTAATCTATGTACAGTTCGTTCCAATCTGGGAGCCACAGTGTTATTTTGAAGATTTGATATCTTGTACCTACATTCTCGGATTGGGTTATCCCTGACCACGTTATATTTTTCAATGGATTTATTAAATTGGGGCCTCTGCCTACCTTTGTTGGATTTCACTAATTTTCTTAAAATAGAAATGTAACTATCGACCAGAAATATTCTAGTTTATATTATAATTGTTATTGCTCGTTGCTGTTACTGCCTGGTGACTTTTCAACAAAAACAAACAAATGCTTTTAACTTAGTAACAAAAACTTAAAAAAGTAATAAACAGAAAATTACTCATTTTTCGGCCAATCATCATCATAGAGCTGGCAACACTGTAGAAAGCGTTACCAACTCCAGGTTAACCAAGATAAACGGATGCGAGTTTCACTTACTTTGCTCCGAGGTTAAAGTTAACCCAGGACTAGCTAAAACGCAAATTTAACGATTTTACATTGATAAATTAACTCTTATATAAAAAAGTCTATTTGACAGTCACATTTTTGTCACTTTGACAGCGATAAAAAAGGTGCATCGTTTTTTATCACCGATAAAAATGCCTGTTCCGCAAAAGCAGAGTATATCTAGTAGTCGCACGTCACTTTAAAATCTGTACTGTCAGCTATAATTTACGAATATTGGACATGTGTGGAAACTAGAGAAGAGAATATTGAAATCAGTACACCAAACCAACCAGTTTATAATAACTGTGTTTTAATAACTATTCCTTCAAATAATTGTATAAATAAAGATAATTATTGCTGGTGTTCGTTCACATATTCTGTCGTTAATTTATCTTGCCAAAAAACACTCGAGCTTTTCTTTTATAGATAATTTTTTTTTAACTCAAAATTTGGCAATCAGTAATTTTGCTCGAAAAATTGACAATTGAAAAAATCGCTCGACCTCCGGTCTCGCAATTTTTTCATGTCAGTTTTTCTTATAAAATCACTGATTGGCCAAATTATTTCGTTACAAAGAGAAATTTATCCGATAAAAAAAAGCTCTTGTGATTTCACTGTTGATAAACGGGCCCTTAGAGGACCAACAAAAATTAGGATAAAAAAGAAACTTTTAGCTTCATTGCAACATCTTAAAACGTCCATCAAACCATCTTTCTAGAATCAATAACGGACAAAACGATGGGGGTCAATTCTGTGACAGTAGTGGCATTTTTATAGTCGAAAAAGAGAATAAACGAAAACATACTTACAAATTTGAACATTGTGTTATAATCTTGCAATTATCTTCAGCAAAAATAAAGCTTCGCACAATGCTTTCTAGAATTGCATTTGCAGCATTTATAGCAATATCCCACCATACCTTCTTATTTTTGAAACATTGTATTCATGCATTTTTTAACGCATTGTTAACTGATTATCCCAGTGATTGGTATTCAGTTCGATAGAAGTCCTCTCTAAAATTTACCAAGATGACACCGACTGAATTTTTTAGGTTGTTTACTTATAATAAAATATGCTAAATTTTGTTATTTGTAAATACCCAAAATTGTTTGCAATTTTTATTTCGATCACACAAATTAGCCACATAACCTGTGATTTTGTAAAAAAAATGCCAAGTCCAAATTTAACTTATTACGATTCATGCATCATGCATTCATGCATATTATTATCCTTATCGTAATTTCAGCCTACTGTTTAAAAACGTGTAGGATTTGCAGTATTGCATAATTAGTACAGTAACTAGAGGTTTTAACTTCGGAATAATGTCATATTGAATGGATTTTGTTCATTTTTGGCAGTATAATAGTAAATGATTCACAGAAAAGTTTCTATATTGTGCGGGGGCTTGCTAACGTATAGAGGGTGGATGCCACCCCCTCTCAGGGTGTGGCACCTAAAATATATATATATATATTTATTGGAGCTGAAATACAATTAAATTTTAAGAAGAAAAGGTTCCATGCAATTTTTCACATAAATTGATAGTTTTTAAGTTACAACGACTTCAAAATTGCGATTTTATCTTAAAAAAAAGTATTTCCAAACGTATCTCGAAAAGTATTTCTTTATCGAAAAAATGTTACAGACCAATTACAGAAAGTACAAACTGGGAATTAATTATATTTTTTGTTTATTGATGTAGGATTAATAATTTCGGAGATATTTAAATTTATATTTGATATCCAAGTGTTTCGAAATTACCTTTAAAGTTTAAGATGCATTTTTTTCTAAAGCAAGTGCTTTAAATGAACAAAAAATTTAAGCATCTAGGTAATGCTACATCTTAACGAAAAACTGTATTTGAGATAATTTTTTTAAATTACTGGCTAATTAGAGTAACAAAATGGCAACCTTTTTATATAAAAAAATATAAATACGCATATTTTTCCGTCATAACTTTTTTATTTCTTATGCTACAGGAACGATTAAAAAATAATTTGAAAGCACAATTAATTGTCTTTAATTTCATTTCTTAGCATGCGTGACGTAGGTGTCACAATTTCTGAGATATTTAACATTTAAACTGCATTTTTCGTCTTATAAACGTTCGTACGCTTTCATATCTCCGAAACTATTAAATCTATGTAAATAAATAAACAAGCGAAATTCGTTATCAGTTTATGAGTTTTATTTTTGGTCTCTATCCATTTTTCAATAAAACTAATATTTATTGAGATATTTAGAAGAGGAAAAAAAATTACGTTTTATCGAAAATACCTTTATAGTTTAAACTGTATTTTTTTCTAAAGCAAGTGCTGTATACAAATCAAAAAATTTGAGCATCTACGTCATGCTATATATTAATGAGAAACAGTATTTGAAATTCCTTTTTTTTTAATTACTGGCTAATTACAGTAACAAAATGGCGACGTTGTTATTAAAAAAATGTGTAGACGCACATTGCTTCGGTCATAATTTCTTTATTGTTTTTTATGCTACAGAAACAATTAAAAAAATATTTGAAAGCCAAATTAATAACCTATTATTCTACTTATTAGCATCCTTGACGTAGGTGTCACAGTTTCTGAGATATTTAACTCTCACTCTAAATAATTATCTTGTGAACACTTGGATGCCAAATGTAAACTTAAATGTCTCAGAAATTATTAATCCTACATCAAAAAACAAAAATATAATTAATTCCCAGTTTGTACTTTCTGTAATTGGTCTGTAACATTTTTTCGACACAGTAATACTTTTCGAGATACTTGAAGAAAGACGTTTTAAGCTAAAATCGCAATTTTGAAGTCGTTATAACTTCAAAACTGTCAATTTATGTGAAAAATTGCATATAACCTTTCTTTCTTAAAATTTGATTCTACTTCAGCTCCAATAAATATATATATATATATATATATATATATATATTTTTTAAGTGCCCCTGAGAGGGGATGGCATCCACCCCCTATAAATTAGCAAGCCCCTGCACAATATAGAAACTTTTCTGTGAAGCATTTACTGTTATACTGCCAAAAATGAACGAAATCCGTTCAATATGACATTATTCCGAAGTTTTTGCATATTTTTTACCTCTAGGTACTGTACTAAATTGAGTACCACCACATTCATATGGATTAGTATGATTGTAACGCAGAATAAAAGTTTATATTATAGAAATTGATAAATATAGAGTACTGGAAGAAATGTCGAATTATTTTTGACAATACCATAGTAATAATAATAAAAATGGAAATAATATTTGATTGTAATTGAATCATAGCAATACACGTGTTTTAAAGAAAAAAGTTATTCATATAGTAATGACTTCAACAAATTGGTGAAGCATGTGTTCAAGCGCCTTTACCGAAGTGACTATTAGTGTAAATCAAACTCTAGAGGTGTGATAATATCTCTAATAATTCCATGATAATTCCATTAGCTCATACAGCAAATCTTTCCATAGCATTCAGTGAATCTGAAGATATATGTAACGAGACGTAATGGACAAAAAAAATCGAATTTTGGAATAACAATTGGGGATTCAGTCCTGTTTGGTGTATAATTAGCGTATATTAAAAATGAGTTGAATCTATGTTATACAGAGTGTTTTATAAGCAAACCTATAAAAATCATCACCAACAAACTATTTATTTATTTATTTATTTAAATTATACTGTTTTACAGGTGAAACATACAATTGTAGAATAGGAGGGTATGATAAGTATGATATAATAAATTAAAGTACTAAAAAAAAAGCAATAATACAGTAGTTGAGACAAACATAAATCATAATAATATAATTATTTAGAGAAACAAAAATCAGATCATTTATTCTAAGTACATGGCCCTTCTATTACTATAGCCCAGTCGATGAAGGTATTTACCCACAAAAATTTGCAAACTGAATAATTTGTTTTAATAAGTTCGTGAAAGTGTATAGAATAATATCCTGAAAAGTTTACATTTCGTTTGGATGCAGAACATGAAAAAAAGTGAAAAAAAATTTTTTTTCATCCATTTTTTCAAAATTTTAAAATTAAGTCAAGCTAGGAAATAATAAAAAATACAGATGGATAGATCACGTATTTATGAACAAAAAATGTCCTAACAAAATGTATCGCTAAAGCCACGGTTTTGTAACGAAGCGTTTTTCTTGTCAATACTAAAATGCATTCAGTTACTATTCGCCTTCGTTATGTGTCCCGATTCAATTTCAAATTTAATTAAATATTCATATTTATTCATTTTGAGACCTCTACCAAACTATAACCAAGTTCAAATACGCTAATAACTATATACAAAGTAGGATTCTATAGATAGATAGATAGATAGATAGATATTTATTTACCAATATAAGATACAGGTTAGTGTACATTTGGCAGGTCAGCATACATACATATAAAATTTAACATAATTCAAATGTAATGGTATATAAAAAACATATTATTACAATAATATATAATTACATAAGACACACATATATACATACACACATGGGTAATAAATAGATAAGTAAAATAACAAATTAAAAAAATGTAGACATAGTGCAATGTAGGGTAAAGTTTATAGACTGTTGTTAATTATATTTGTCTAGGAACTCCTTTACTGAGTAGAAACCATTTTTCAGTAAAATTTGTCTAACTTTAATTTTAAATTTGCTTAGGGGGAGGTCCCGTAAAGCTTGTGGTAAGCTATTAAATAATATGAGACAGTTATGTTCAGGAGAATCTTTAAAAGTCGTTGTCCTATGTGCGGGAATTAACAATTTGTCAACTTGCCTTGTATTATATATATGTCTCTCATTTAAACAAGTGAATATTAAAGGATTGCTTTTAACAAATACTAAACACATATATATATATATATATATATATATATATATATATATATATATATATATATATATATATATATATATATATATATATATATATATATATATATATATATATATATATATATATATATATATATATATATATATATATATATATATATATATATATATATATATATATATATATATATATATATAATGAAGGATAGTCACGTCCGACTAGTTAAAGAACAATCTAAATTTAGTAGGGCTTCGGACAAGCCGAAGCCCTACTAAATTTAGATTGTTATATATATATATATATATATATATATATATAAATGCAGGGTGTGGTGAGAATTCCTTTGTCAATGAAAATATCTCGACAGCTCTCTCTATAATTCATATTGAGCATTAAACGTAGTATTCGTTTTTGAATAATAAAAACTCTTTTATAATATTTACCCCATGCCATTATATTAAAAGATATATGCGAGAAGGCCATTGCATAGTATATATTTAGTAGCCCAGATTCGTTGAGAGCATCCTTCATTTGTAGCAGTGCATAACAGGATTTATTTAGTAACTTACAAACATGGTCAACTTGATACTCCCAAGTCAACCTATTGTCAATATGGGTTCCTAAAAATTCAGTGGTATCAGAGAGCAGACGATTTTCTAAGGATATGGATCTTCTTATATTAAAGTTTACGAACACTGTCTTGGTGTCATTTAACATGAGTTTATTACGGTCACACCATACCTTCATATCATTGATGACAGAGTCTATTTTGCATCGAAGCTCATCAGGCGACATAGCAGATACAGTTATCGTTGTACCATCTGCATACATTGTAGTGAAGCCATCTCTTATATGAGCTGGGAGGTCATTTATATATATCATGAATAACAGTGGCCCCAGTATCGAGCCTTGCGGAACTCCCAAATTTACATCATAAGTTTCTGACTCGCTATTATTACATTTTACAACCAGTGTTCATCCCAACATATAAGAATTTATCCATTTCAATAAATTTTCCCTTATACCAATGCGTGATAGCTTAGTTGAGAGCATGTCATTATTTACTGTGTCAAATGATTTTGACAAGTCAAAGAATATAGACACCACATATCTGCCTTCGTCTAATTTCTTGTATACATGATTCAAAAGTTGATAAGATGCAGTTTCAATAGATCTACCTGGTCTGAAACCATGCTGATGTGTTGCGACTACATTCTTCGCGTCAACAAAGGACATTATTCTAACAGATACAATTTTTTCCATTAATTTGGATAGACCACTTAATATAATTTAGGAATTGTAAATCCTCCAAACCGAAAGAAGTTATTATTTGTGATTTTAATTACCAGAGGCGCTAAATTTCCCACTCCGGGAGACATTGAGTTCACATGCCCAAAAGAGCATTTGAAAACGCGAGTCCTTTACTAGCCGTCTAAAGGTAAGCAATCAATTTTAAATCATCTCCTCAGCTTGAAACCGCAATCAGGCACCGTGTTATCAGGGCCCTTTTTTGTGTATTAACATGATAAGATAATTGTACTGCGTTTTACCATATAATGTGAATATTTAAACTCATTACATTTAAAATAATTAAAATGTTATTTCCGATTTCCGAATTGTTAATGTATTTATTACCGAAAATATAGTTTATTAAAATAGTCACACTCGAGTAAGAGTATTACAACCCTGAGAATTATCCAAACGACTGTGTAATTTTCTTTAGGCCCGAACCTTAGAAAAGGAGCATAGTAGATATTTCGAAAGAATACCAGTAAGTTAAATTTTTGCGTCCATCTCATTTTAACTTAAACCGTGTATAAAATTTTAATGAGTTAAAATAAAAATAAAACTGAAAAACTGTCATGTTACTGGATTTATAAGAACGTGTTTTAAGTCCATTTTATTTTGATTATTGCCATATTTTACGAAGTAAAGTAGAATCTAAGAGTTGAGTAAAAATTTGTTATAGTCCGGGGACTTATTCCGAAAATCGGAAATTCCAGAAATTACAGATATTTCTAACACGTGTTAACCGCTCTGATAATACCGCCTGACTTTCCTTCCAATATAAACGTCGTATAATTAATTATTCCGAAGCAGAATTACCGCCTGCATGTTGACTGCTGTAAATAATTGTAAAGCTATCGCTTGATATTCAAATACTGCCTATTTTTGCTTACTGCTTGATTATTTTCTTTGCTATTTGCTATTTTTACTGCTTTAATGCTGGCGCATCCGCCATCTTGTGAACCGCTTGCTTGCCACCGTTGTTGCCGAAGTTACAAAACCTCTGAATTTCCGCTAATTTGTAACTAGTAGTATAAACCTTCTCTCCATTTGGTTGTAGTCAGATTTTAAATCGAATTTTAGTCAAAATCTAGTCATTCTCATAATTTTGTAAATTATTAAATGATATAATAAATGACATATTTTTAAGTTGAAGTTATTTATGATGAACTCCTTATGAGTTGCTCCGTGAATTGATCACATAATTTTTTTTTCTACTGCTGATGTCAATTTTACTTATACAATAAACATTATTATTTTGCCGAATTTGTGGTTTTACTGCTGAATGTGAGTAAAAATCTAATCCACTGTTTTGACCTCTGGACATTTCCCTTTCTTCACTGAGTTTATCCCAGCCCTACTGCAACAGGCTGTATTAAGAGGCTATTGTGGGACCTTTGCCCCACGTAAAAATTGTAAAGGTGGCGCCCGAGTGAAACCGAAGTAGATCTCGGTGTCAAAGTGACTCGTTTATGCGCTAGGCGACTGGAAGAAACCACGTCACAGTTTTCCCAGAAAAAAATAGTCAAGTATAACGTTATAAGTCGGAGCGAGATCCATGCGTACGCGCGCTTGAATACGTATGACTGTGACACCGACGCACTGAATTACATGTCACTAAATCAGAATTTGTTCAATCCATATGAGTGTTGGCTCATTTAAAAGATGGAAATTGTAGCTTTCTGATGCTTTTTGTTTTAAAAAATACAAGAAAAGAATGGATGGGAAAAATATACTTATATACAGTGTGTCCCAGGATAGATGTAACAAGAGGTGTAATGGACCAAAAATTTTGGAATTTTGGAATGGTATTTGGAGATTGAGTCCTGCTTGCTGTAAAACTAAAGTATACCAAAAATGACTTGATTTGGTGTTCTACAGGGTGTTTTATAAGCAAAGTTGTAAAAATCACCTCTAATAAAGTACCTTTATTTTTCAAAATATGAAAAAATTTCACTAAGAAAAGTTATTTATAATGTAATTTTATACCTCTATACCAAATTTCAGGAATATAAAATTATTTTTTTGAAACTTCCCATTTTTTGCGAATTAAGAGTTCAATTCATATTTAAAGTTGTGTAGGAGCAAATGTTAATCATCTCAAAAAGTAGGCTATTGGTAAATAAAAAATTGAATATACGAGATGTAAGAATGTAAAATGTTAATCGAACTAATTGTAAAACAAGAAACAATTACTAACAAAAGGTTAATGAGGTCTAAAAATTATAACAATTAATAAATATCAAAAACATAACAGATTCCTAAACAAATTAATTATTGACCAATACAAGACAATGTTTACAATTTTTTTATTATTCGACGTAGCTACCACCCACATCCACACACATTTCGATCCTTCGCCTGAAGTCCTTAAAACTGTTTCGAATATGATCTAACGGTATGGAGTTTACGGCATTTGTAATTCTCTGCCTCCAGACTGCTACATCGTTAGGAAGTGGTTCAGCGTAAACCAACTGCTTGAAGCGACCCCATAAAAAGAAATCCAATATTGCTAGGTCTGGGGATCTCGGCGGCCACTTGATCGATCCATTCCTGGCAATCCAATTTTCTCCAAAATTTAAATTCAACCACCGATTAACCATATTTGTGGAGTGGCCAGTGCAACAATCATGTTGAAAATGAACTAGCATATCTCTTAAAATATTTAAATGTTCTTCAAAAAATCTTTCAAGAAGCTGTAAGTAAGTGTGCTGGTTTAACCTTCCCTCAATGAAATAAGGTCCAATACCTCCAACGTGATAAGAAACGGCACACCACACATTCACTTATTTATAATATTGTCTTCTACAATGAATTCTAAAATTTGGATTTTCCGCCCAAAACCGACAATTCTGAGATGAAACAACACCATTGGTTGTGAATGTGGATTCATCTGAGAAAATTATGAAATGATGAAAAAATCTCTCTTCCATGATGTTTTCTCCAATGGTCAAACAAAAATCCAACCTACGGCCGTCATCTCCCTCTTCAACCGTATGTTTATAATTTGCTTTATATGCCCTAATTTTCTTTGTCTTGTAAATTCTTTGGAGTTCAGACTTGCTAATATTAATAAGAGCTGATCTCTCTCTCTTAGTGGCATCCTAGGATTTTCTATAACAGAGGCATGAGCTATAATAGCCCCAGCATTGTCTTCATCATATGCTTTTATTTTTCTTTTCATATTAAGAACACTACCAGTAGCCAGAAACTTTTTAATTATTCTCATAGCCTGAGTACGTGACAAAGCAGTGTTTGGAAATTTCAAGTTAAATTGGCTTACCACTTCTCTTAGCGAGTTTTCACCATCAATTCCGTAGCATTGCACAATATAATTTTTTTCACGCACTGTGAATACCATTTTCACTTAATTTCTTATGCTTGGTTCGTTAATTTGAAACAGAAATTAAGGATAATATTGACTACGTTTGACAGATATGTCAATAATAAATGATAAATATGTATCCACTGCTTTTCTCATAGCCTACTTTTAGCTTCTACATAACTTTAAATATTAATTCACAAAAAATAATTTCTATGCAGTTTTAATTGAATGGTTCAAAATAAAATACTAATTTATTGAAAAAATGAGAAGTTTCAAAAAAATAATTTTATATTCCTGAAATTTGGTATAGAGGTATAAAATTGCATTCTAAATAACTTTTCTTAGTGGAATTTTTTCATATTTTGAAAAATAAAGGTACTTTATTAGTGGTGATTTTTACAACTTTGCTTATAAAACACCCTGTAGAACACCAAATCAAGTCATTTTTGGTAAACTTTAGTTTTACAACAAGCAGAACTCAATCCACAAATGCCATTCCAAAATTCCAAAATTTTTGGTCCATTACACCTCTTGTTACATCTATCCTGGGACACACTATATATTATCAGGCCCGAGCTCAACGTCGCAATAAAACATATAGAAAAGTGTTATACTACGTTCCAATTTTGGCCATAATTGATGTCGCCAGTTCTGCCAATTGCACCGAGAAAAAATGTTGGCATATATCGAATGTTGATCGCCAAAATATCCTCTTCAACTAACACCAGCCCCAATGTGTTATACTCTGTTCCACAATTGAATATTTTCTGAGGCAGCTTGCACCAAAACGGTCAGGGGGGGAGGTCTAACTCACATAAGACAAAATACTCAGAAAAATATTTGCTATAAATAACAGCAATGCCATGTTACATCCCAGGCCCCATATATGTAGCTATCTCCTAGACTATAGGGAGATTACAAGTTAAAATGCACTATTTGCGAATTACAGAGAAATATTTTCGCAGTAATATAAATGCTTTTTTGAAACAGTAGTCAAATTCTGTAATTTGATAAGTACGTTACTATCATTTAAGGTAGATAATATATTAGTAAAGCCATTTTTGTCACTTTTTAAAATTTTTAACGTTCAAACAAAGTTTGTTAAAAATATTCTTTCTTAAAATAAGCGTATTCTCAAAAATTACTCAGTAACAATATGCGTAATATAACAGAAATATAAAGTTAGAAAAAATATGATTTATTTATTTACAGGGCATCTTTACAGGAAATTAATATACATATGAGAAATTTGATGGTGTTACAGTTCTGGTAGCATCTAAGACAGTCTGTTTTTAATAATAGTCATCGTAGTAATGAGAGTGCGAGTGCACAGGTTCGACGATATGCACATCAGCATGATGAGTTACTACTGGCACAGTCCTCACTGCCGTGTACGTGACTGGAACGTAATCATAATCGGCCAAGTATGTCCTTCCATATCCTCTTCCGCCTCCGTAGCCGTAACCACCTCCGTAACCACCTCCGTAACCACCTCCGTAACCGTATCCGCCACCGTAGCCGTAGCCTCCTCCGTATCCATATCCCCCTCCGTAACCATAACCGTATCCTCCTCCTGATGGACTAGGAGCTGCTAATGCTACGATCAACAGGCAGGAAGCGAAGACCACCTAGAAAAGTACGTTTTTGTAATAGGGTGTTGATAAAATATGGATCAGTAAAATGAGAACTGAGCTCGAAGTTTGTGCTAAGGTTTTTACACAACGATGGAAAGCTGTTTTCTTCTCTATCACATACTGAAAACTATTTTTTATGACTTACAAAAAAAAAATTGAAATAAAAATTGTAGGGAAGTGACGATAAAACTGAATAGTTTTCAAAAAAGTATCATAAAAGCAAGGGAAGTCGTAGACATAGCCTCTTTAGCCTTATGATTTAAGTTCTATAAATTTGCCAAAAAAAAAATGTGTTGAAGCATCTCGAAAATTGACAGGCAAAATACGGTTATTGACTTTTTAAAAATCGTCAATTTTTCAAAAAAAAAAGTTCAAATAGAAATTAGCAATTAATTTATCATCTACAACTTTTGCTGTTATCATTATTTCGTTAGACCAACCCTGGAGATACAAAGTGGCATTGAACGTTTCTCCCACACAACGTTACCTAAATCGTCAGTTAGCAAATTGACCGCTTTTCGAAGCCTAAAAAAACACATCATCGTTTCCCTTTAATCCGCAGCCTTTGTCCATTTATTTCCTGCCTCATATATCCCGACCCCACCACCACCAGCAGCGAACTGCCACTGGGCGCTTTTTATATTGAGTCCAGCACTATCCCTAACTGAAAAATCTACGGAAACAAGTAGCGAACTATATTTATGTTAACGAAATATCACATACTGGTAGGCACAGAAAGGGAGGAACGGGTCAGAGGGGTTAAGAGGAGGGGGGGAGTACAGAAGAAATGATTGATAATACATACACGAGAAGATGCATACCACTGCAACATTGGACAGATAAACTGAAGGAAGAAGAGAAAGCAAAAAATGGACGAATCAAATTAATGAAGGCCCTTCAATAAGCCACCATCCAAGGAATAACTGTTAGAAATCACAGTAGAGCAAGAAGATATACTGCACCTGGAACAGGGAAATAAACAATGAAATAATTGATGCACTATGGACCGAAAAGAATAAAGGAGCAACCCTTAGAACTCATCACCGGAGCAAGGTTGCAAACGTTCATATGGGTTTTCCCAAGGAAATAGTAGCTACACACAAGAATAGTGGAGAGAATACTGAATTTAGAAATGAAAGATCACATCCTGGTGGACAGAGAAGGGGGGGTAGTATGCCAGGAGCGTTAAAGCGGGTGTGACAATAGACGTAAACACAGACCACAAAATATACTATAAGGGAAACTGGAAATACGTAGAAGAAACAACAAAATCCTGGAATAACGGCAAGAAAAAAGTACTGTGTACCATGAAGAAATCGTAAGGATATATGCTCTACCGGAATCAGAAATGGAAGAAATAGTAGACTCACAAGAGGTATAAGTTTGGAAGCAAAAACATGAAGAAAAGGAGCTTAAACGCTCCTTCATGACAAAATGCGGCAACGCATCTCATAAATACCTACACTTCCCATCCTAGATTCCTTTACCATGCGTCGTGTGGCTCTCCCTGCTGGCAACAAGCATGACCCTTCTAGTTCTAAAATTTCGCGTTATAACTGGGAATTTTACGTCAATATTCCGATTTACATCTCGAAATTTTAAAATTCCTACTTGAGTCGAAATTTCATTTCAAAATTTAGAGTTATATATCGGAATTTTAAAATTTTGAGGAGGTGTAAATCAGAATTTTGACGTAAACTTTCCAGTTGTAAAACGGAATTTTAGAACTGGAAATTATTTTCTAGGTGTCCCTTCCAGAGATTCGTACAACAGTTATTCCCCCCCCCCCCGAAAATATATATAAAAACGATTTTATTTTCAAACGAACATAAATAAACATTGATTCGCATCAACCGTGTCCCGCGATGCACTCGAGAAGCTCGCGTTCACTCGGGGAAGACGGGAAATTCCGAGTTGGTATATACAGTAGAAACCATACCGCTGCGAATGCGAACACAACGCGATATTAATATTTCATGGGACTCGGGGGGCTAAAAGCCTGGAGTCTCGGGCAACTGCCCGAATTGCCCGTGCACAACTATACCACTGACTAGAATGGAAATATGTTGGAGCCAACATTAAGTATGTGAAATAATAAATATAACATTCTAGTTCCTGTCATTTCTTCCAAAAAGCATGTACCACCGGAATTAGTAAAACTAGTGTTAGTTCAGTAAAATAACAGTTAATGTTGTAATCTCGGTTGTAATATATCGGACAAAATTCAAAAAGTTTTGAAAATTGATGGAAATGTTAAGGATAGCATAAGAATTAGTAAACCGAAAAGTTCCCACCTCTAAATATTGTGCTTCGTCCCCTAGGAGGTCGTTTCCACCCTCATTTTGAGGTCTTCTAGATTATCTCGGGAACGGTGCACTTTCTGATAAAAATACCTATATACAAAATTATTCCTTATAAAATTCTCTATCAAAAACGTATCTACACTTTTCTTCTTAAAATTAATAGTACCGTGGAAAATGAAGCGCGCACATAAGGGTTGGTTCTATTTAACACAATAAATTGTAATCTACTTTAAAGTTCAACGCTTAAAGCAAAAGCAGTAGCTACTAAACTTCACTTAAAATTATAATAAATGTCGTGCTTCCACCCTCTCACCTCTAAAAAATATCGCAATTTTTATAGAATTATTTGTACAATTCATTCGAGTCTGGGGTTAAAAATGTGCTTTAGTTTTGAACTAGCTTCGGTACCTCTTTCCCTTTTCGATGACAAAGGCCTAATGAGAAAAACTAACAAGGGAACTTTATACCAGATTATTAATACCAGAACGAGACCATATTTTCGAAATTAGTGAGTAGGTATGTGATTGATGGAGGATACTTGCTTCGCCACGTAATATGGTCAAAGAAGGAGAATTTAATAACGTTTACAACGCTTACGTGAGTGACATAAGAAAACATTATGTTAATAGAGTAACTGTCGTGTTCGATGGTTATTTGGATACTGCAAACAGCGCGAAGAGCCTAAAACAACAAAGGCGGGTACTGCAAAAAACCTGTCCTGAAATTATATTTGATGAAAACACTGTTGTTTCTGAAACTCAGCAGAAGTTCCTTAGTAATTTGTTTAACAAAGAACATTTGATTGCAGAACTAGTGAAAAAATTTAGTAATAAAGGAATCGACGTGTTCATTGCTGCGGATGACACCGATTTATTAATGGTACAAACTGCTATCGAAAAATGTTATAAGTACGACACAGCTGTTGCCGTAGGGCAAGACATTGACCTGCTAGTCCTTTTTATTGCTCTCTTTCCCTCCCACAAAGACATTACATTTTTAAAAGAAAAACAAGGTAATACCAGCAAAAGGATTTACAGTTTCCGAGATTTACAATCCTCAACTTAAAAAAAAAACTGTTAAGACACAATATTATTTGCACACGCTATTAGCGGTTGCGACACAACCTCAGCGTTTTTTTTCCAAAGGAAAGGTTAATGCAATCAATGTGCTTAATAAAAGAGATGACTTACAAGACACTGTGCAAACTTTCAATAATGAAAAAGCTAGTCATGAAGAAATTGTAGACGTAGGAGAGCGATTTGTTCTAGCTTTATACAACTCTACCTCTGCAGAAAAAAGTCTAGATGTATACAGATTTATGTCTTTTAACAAACTTTTTGGTAAAGCGAACAATATTGTAATGTTATCAAAATAACCATTAACTTCTGCTTCTGCTCGGCAACACTCATATCGCGTTTTTTACCAAATTCAAACATGGAAAAACGTTACGCTAGAAGCTACTGATTGGGGATGGAAAAAGTCGGCGGTATATTAATCCCAACTATGACAACTAAAGAACCAGCTCCCGAATCTGTTTTGAAATTAATTTCTTGTTCATGCAAATTAGGGTGCGAAAACAGGTGCAGTTGCAGAAGAGCAGGCTTACGTTGCTCCACAATGTACTACCATTGCCACAGGCAAGCATGCATGAATGTCGAATCTATGGAAGACGACGAAGATTAATTAACGCAGGTAATCTTCTGATAATTAGAGGATTACGTATACAGAGGGCACCACGTAAAAAAACCGCGCCAATTACTTTACCTCTGTGGTGGCCACAGTGGGGCTTTTCGTAGTTAGTAGTCCAAAAAACGCCCAGTGCCTATCAACGTTGACTAATACAAATAATTTTTTTTTAAATATTCCTTAGAAAATTTCTAAACGATCCCTCAAGAGTTTTTTTTGAAAAAAAGTTACTCTGTGTTAATAGAAGTTGGTTTACATTTTGATTATTGATGTAAGAAATTGCTTTTTTTCTTAAATCTCAGTGAAATCAATATTATAAGCAATAAGAAATCAAAATAAAGCTTAGTGTAAATTTTACATGTCAATGCATTAAAAGTTCGACAAGATACAGAATTTTAGGAGAATATATATATTTATAGGCCCATGAGAGCTGTTGATCAGAAAATCGAAATCTACAACATATTAAAAATTCAGTCAATTTCACCGGGGCCACTTCCCTAAGCGGGGTCCTTTACGTGAAACGTTGAAATTACAGCTGAAACCGGCGACACTTGAGTGTTGATTTAACGTTGTCTCTGATGTAATTTTTTACGTGTTATTCACTCCTGTGTGCTTACTGGGTCAAGTATGCGAAATAATTCGCAAAAACTACTTCTTGTAAATTTTAATACGCTTTAACTCGTAAATGATTAGTTCTACGAAAATGAGTCAATTAAGGAATTTGTAGTGCGTGTGCGTGTGTGTGCGTGTATGTGTGTAGACTGTTTCTTACACGATAACTTCTGTTAGACGTAGTATTTTTTACTTAAATTTGGAGCATATGTAAAATATGAAGTGGTTTCTTCCAGGTGTTGCCGTGGTGGTCGAATTTGACTTGACGTTTCGCTGGTCATGTTGTCAGCTTCTTCAGAAGAATTCTAAAGAATGTTTTTAGAATCCTTCGAAGAAGATGATGACACCCTGTAGAAACCACTTAATTGAGCAATAGCCGTGAAAGCTAGTGGGGGTGGATGAAGTAAAAAGAAATTCTGAGGCCTTTGGTTATTGTACCCACTATAAGTTACAATTTTATTTTTTTAGCTTCCCTTATATATACTAAATACTAATTATATGGACTCTTACTTGCTTGATTTACCTATTTACCACCATTTACCCCTATTTACCCTTATTTACCCCCATTTACAGCAATTTACCCCTCAATCCTTCAATGGAATAAGATGAAAATATAATCTAGTTCTAGATCTCGTTAAATTGCATATGTTTACCAAATTTCAAGTCAATATCTTAAACGGTTCCAGAATAATCATGGGCACAAAACAAAGTTCCAGACAGACAGAAATTTTTTTTGTTTAAACTTAAAATCTCGACGTTTCATGACATTCCAAGCCTATTTAAACAATAAAAATTTTCAAAATTTTTTGTTGCTTTGCTATACTTCTACTGGAAGTGGAAGTAAAAGTACCTCCTTTATAAAAACCGCTGCCCAAGGAATCACTACTTCCACATGCAGATTTTCTATCCAAGTCACTCACAACGAAAAAATTTTGTATGCGGAAATACCCCACATCAGTAGTGGGGTGGGGGTGGTGCTAGGGGGGTGGTAGTGGGGGTGGATGAAGTAAAAAAATATTTTAAAGTTTCTGGTTCTTGTACATACACTAAATCACAATTTTTTTTCATCCCCTTTGATAATGGCTAATGTCAAAATTTTTTTTGAGACATTAGCTTCTCTTGTATATACTAAATACCAATTTTCTGGAATCTTATCTGCTTGATTTAGCTATTTACCTCAAATTTACCCCAATTTACCCCCCAACCCTTCGACGGAAGAAGATGAAAATCTAGTTCCAGATCTCGTTGAAGTACATATGTGTACCAAATTTCAAGTCAATATCTTGAACGGTTCCAGAGTAAACGTGCGTACAAAAAAAGTTACAGGCAGACCGACAGACCGTCAGACAGACAGAAATTTTTTTTTTGCTCAAACTTAAAATCTCGACGTTTCATGACATTCTAAGCCTATTTGAACAATGAAAATTTTTTAAAATTTTTTGTCGCTACTATACTTCCACTGGATTGGAAGTAAAATGACCGTTGTCATAGTAATGCGGTACGCTGCGCCTCATTTTTTAAAAATTATCTGTCTTAGACGATACAATAGGTATTTTTATACCAAGGCTGCGAAATTCCTTTTTACGTACCGAGAGAAAAATTATCGCCGAGGCCGCTTGCGGCCGAGGCAAGATAATCTCGAGGGCGCTAAAAAATTTCGCGGCCATGGTATAAACACTATTTTTTTGTGCAACCCGTAAATTACAGTTAGTATAGATGATGAAAATGACACCACCGTTTATGCTATATTTTGCTAAATAAACGCGGTGGCCTTAACGTCAGAACGTTTCTATGAAAACGGTATATTTTGAATGTATACTCTGACAGTCTGTTTAATAAAATATAACAATTTTTGTTTGTCATATTTTAGAAATGTCAATTTTGAAGTGACTTAAACGTCAATTATTATGAAAGTGACTTTTAGTTTTTCGGCCGTTACTAAGGGTAACGGCCGTGAAATTGAATTTCTCGGACTGTTTTGAGAAAGCGAAATACTCATTTCACGTACGGCTGCACAAAAAGTAATTTATTTTGTATTCGATTGCATGCATTGTTTCTGATGTAGGATGTTGAGGATGTTGAGGAAATATGCGTTTATTACTTCCACGTCCAGTGGAAGTATAGTAACGACAAAAAAATTTTTAAACATTTTTATTGCCCAAATAGGCTTAAAATGTCATGAAACGTCGAGATTTTAAGTTTGAGCGAAAAAAAAATTTCTATCTGTCTGTCTGTCTGTCGGTCTGTCTGTCTGTAACTTTTTTTTTGTGGGCACGTTTACTCTGGAACCGTTTAAGATATTGACTTGAAATTTGGTACACATATGTACTTTAACGAGATCTAGAACTAGATTATATTTTCATCTTGTTCCGTCGAAGGGTCGAGGGGTAAATTGGGGTAAATTTGGGGTAAATGGGTAAATCAAGCAGATAAGAGTCCATGAAATTGGTATTTAATATATGCAAGAGAAGCTAAGGTCTCAAAAAATTTTTGGCATTAGCCACCTCCATTACCACCCCCACCTCCTTATTAAAGGGGATGAAAAAAAATTGTGATTTAGTGTATGTACAGGAACCAGAAACCTCAAGATATTTTTTTACTTCATCCACCCCCCACTACCACCCCCTTATCACCACCCTCACCCCACTACCGATGTGGGGTATCGTTTTATGGGTTTTTGGGGTAGAGGATTTCAAACATTATATTATTAAAGTTCCGTAAACAATTATTTTCACATACAAAGTTTTTTCGTTGTGAGTGACTTGGATAGAGAATCTGGATGTGGAAGTAGTGATTCCTTGGGCAGCGGTATTTTTGATTTATTATAAAGATTTAAAAAATCAAACATAGTATATTCTTTAAAACTGTTTTAGGTACTTGCTATTATTCTAACGAATACAACTATGTATATATTTTTTAATGTAAACTGTTCTACTTGAATAATGTAGTTTGTCAATGAAAACAGTTCATAATTTCATTATTAGAGCATGGCATTTAATTATATACAAAATTCATGATAAAAACTGTATATTCCTTAGAACAATGGGAAGTACCTGAAGCCATTTTAAAGATTATAACATTTTTGATTCTTTATTATTTATAATAAACCGTAAATAAACGCAAATTTCCCTCCTACTTTGACAAATACTGTCCTTAACAGCAATATTTAGATGCTACGTCCATTGTATGTCTCGTGGCAGGCCCGGACTGGAAACTATTATGCCACCGGGCTACTTCCTTGACCGGTCCCAGCCCCAGTTCATTTTTTGCAACTATAATGAGTACAAAAAAAAACGTATTTTTTTTAAATTTATATATATTGTATGATAAATGGCAAATATATTTATTCATTAGCCGACAGACAGAGTAAAGCTATAGAATAGATAGTAAATATTCATAATATAAAGTAATAAATACCTTTGGAAAAACATCACCTACGCAAGTCAAATATAAGTAAGATTTATTTTAAATACCAAAGCTATTGCTGCTACGCCCTCAATAATATCGGAATTTTCTGGTTTGTTTAAAAGTGTCCCTTCTTCAAACATTAACATAAATGCTTCTGGCCTACCTTGAATCATTGAACCCTACGCATACTATTTATGATTTTTAATTTCGAAAATCCAGTTTCACACGAAATTTGAGTTGGTGGAAAAGTTAGTACTAACTTATGCGCCCTGAACAGATACATACGGCGTACACCATATTTTCTGGGTCGGAGATTTATTGGGAAATACAATAATAATTACTAACAATGTAACAATATCACTCACGGTTCGCTTTAGTATTGTGAAAAATTCTTGGTACCTGGAAACGTGTAAAATTTGTATATTTTTACAGTCCTAGACCAGAAAGTGGTTACTTTTTCTCCCAGGCCCGTAAAATCTTGTTTCATCAATTTAGTACTCTCACTTTAACGAAAAAATCTTCAAGATAACGTATACTTTACGGTCGATTAAAGAAAGCAGCGGTTCCGGCTGCTTGCATGTCTTAAATTTTTTTTTAAGTAATACTTTTTGATCAAAATAGCACTGTCGTCTGCAGAATGATTCCAGAATCCAAAAATGGAAAACTTGCAGGGTTATTGCCGATGACACAGGACGTACACAATGTGAACTAAATGCAATTTATTTATATAAATATTCAAAATTTTACATTTATATCTTAAGAAGCAGATATTTTTTGATACTTCAAAACTGGGCGAGCCGAAATTGAT
This sequence comes from Rutpela maculata, assembly GCA_936432065.2. NCBI lineage: Eukaryota > Metazoa > Arthropoda > Insecta > Coleoptera > Cerambycidae > Rutpela > Rutpela maculata. The sequence continues at coordinate 40,272,530 of OW386286.2, forward strand.
TACTTTATTCTTAGAAAAATACTGGTCATATTAGTTTGTTACAAAACAGTTGCACGTATGATCACTTCACCTCACTCATTTTAATTAGAGTTACTTTAATCATTAATTATTACTGAATACATCTTACCAATTTCAACATTTTTAATATCCACGGAGCTCACAATTTTGACAATAACTGAAATTTTGTCGTTTCTCTTATATAATAGGCTTAAATTAATGAAAAAGAAGAGGAATATACATAATTCTCAAGGCTAACGCATCAAATTCTGGTAAAATTTCAATAAATAATATTGACCCCGCATAATCTATTCAATATTATAGAATATTTATTAATAGATATAGTATTTTATTTTTTCCGTCGCCTTCGGAAACATTTAAAATAGCTATAAAATCTGGTCTCGATGGTATGCTCCACAACAGGTGAGACTATCATCACCATATGTAAATCCATAATTTTAAGCTATATCCGTAAACAATACGAAATATTTTAATAAAATCTTGATTCCGTGAATAGCTATATAATAATCAGAAGTAATATAGTAACGATGACGTTGCCGATTACTCTTCTCTTAATCCATTTTGATGAGTTGTCTTTACACTTTGACATTTTCAAATGGAATAACGAGTCGAAATAATGTGAGAAGAATATTTACATTTTGGAGAAGTCATCATTACGAATTATATTTTAGTTAAGAAACTGAAACTTTTTTAAGTTAAAATGTACTTATTCATTTCAATACACTGAAACTAAACAAATAATTTAAATTTCATTACAATGAAAATTTTCTACATTAAAGATGCTATTTTATAAAATAATTTAAAGTGGCAACAGTCACTTCAAAGTGGCCATTGTCAGTTTAAAGTGAAACTCAAAAAATCTGTAATGATATTTACACATAGCTTCCTTCTGTTTGGCATCTTTGATTTATTAATTATTTTTGTGCTTGCATGACCATTATGTAAATTTTTAGCAAAAGTATATAATTTTTTTTCTAAGCAAAAGCAACAATTTGCATTCTAAATATTATTTTTCTCTGTCGTTTCTTATTTTTTTTTAAAGTGACAACTCTGCACATTTACCACTAAAAGTATATTAAGTTTCTCCTTGGTAATTGTGACAACTATACTTAAAATATCATTTCCACGACAGTTTCTTATTCTTGTAATTTTCTAGGGTGACTACCTCATTTTCTCTTATTTTTCTTCCTTGTGTTAACTACAGATTTGTGTTAACTACATGGGAAATATTATCGTCCTTCGTCATATTTCTTGTGTTAATTATTTTTTTAAGGGTGATTACCCTGTATATTTTTCATTAAAAGTATATCGAGTTTTCTCCTCGTCTCAACTACATTCCAAATATTAATTCCCGCGTAGTCTCCTACTTAATAATGGCTATGATTTAAACCGTCAGCAAAATAACAGAGATTTGGTCAGCATTAAAATATATTTGAGCTGCAAAATTATTGAATGAGCAGCAACCCATGAGCGGCAATTAAATTGAAAATGGTTTGAATTCAATTTCTTTACGAGTAGCTTTAAAACGATATTGGCAGCAAAAAAAGGAAAATTACATCAAAATAATTGTGATTGGCGCAATGTTGTCAATATTTGATTACATTTGTACAGCTCTAAAATTACAATGACAGTAGAAATTGATCAGTAACCAAATACTTTTTTATCGGCTCCAAAATGAAGTATGTTTTAAAAATAATTGAGTAGGAAATAATAAAACAATCGGGTAGAAAGCAAAATTAGTAAGTATTTATTAGAAAAGAAAAAAACATAACTGTAATAGATAACATAATTACCAAATTATTGAACAATAAGTGCTCGTTTATCTTTAGATGGTGGGCTTCTCTTTCCTTTTTCCCCGATGGGTATATTCTTAGCTTCAACTGGAGGAATTGTGAGCTTCATACGAATAGTCAAACCAATTATCTGTTTACACATATACATTCTATATGGCATTTCCCTGATTTCCACTCCTCTGTATTGATTGGCAGTGAAACCACCCATCTACTGAAATACTGTACTTTGAACTCACCAAAATCATTCCGCTGCTCTTCGATATCTCTGCAATTGACAGATTCACCAGCTGGTATTGCGTAATATGTGAAATATTCGTCTTTACGCAACTCGAAAACTTCTTTCGGCAATTTTGCCCATTGATAAGATTTTACCCAATCATTTAAAGATATAGTGGGAGTCTTTGCAAACACATTGTCTTCCGAGTTTGTAAAGTATTTTTTCGACCATTCACTGACCATATCTGAAGCAACAGTCAGAAATAGACCTAAATGAAAACGCGCACGCAATGTATTACTATCTTTTATTACTTTGCTAAAAGACTTCAAAACATTATTAGTTGAAGGCAAATTTGGAGCTGCACCCAAAAACCAGTTGCGATCCTGGTCCAGCCATTGCTTTTTAAAGTAGTCAAGGAACTCCGTGTGGTCACGATATTTTTGCAGAAAAAGCTTTGTAGCTGTAATGAAACTGTTTGGGCACGTTATAAAATGCAAAGTGTCTACGTCTGCCAATACGTCTTTTAAAGCGAGCTTTCTCCTCGAGATTGTATTTTTCTCTTCGCATGAGCCCAACACATTCGCTTTATCTCCAAAGAATTCAGTAAAATCATTCTTCAAAACACTTGAAAATAAATCATGAACTTTATTTTTCAAAACATTAAACAGCATTTTGAAATCATGTGTTCTCATTAGTAGCTACACCTAGGCATAAAGCGTGGAATTTCCTAGCTTTATCAGTCGTACCGACCACTAGCACAGGGAATCCCTGCCATACCAATTTATAAGTGGCATCTGCTAATTTCAGCAAATATTTTGTTGATATAGGGAAGCGAAAGGCCGGGGGTATATCATTTTCGATCACATCATATGAAATTATGAAAGCTTCATGCGGATCATTAGGCAAGACTGAGTGGGAAGATAATCATCCTTGTAATTCTCCTAAACTGATACTGCGATTCCCGTATTTAACACTTACATAATTTCTCAACTGCGACATCTTGGGCACTTTAATACCCTGTATATTTGTAAGGCGTTTCATTATAGCCTTTGGTTCCATGTTAAGGTCAAATAATTTGTTAATTTCTAAGTTCACAGCCTCACTCAGACCGAATTCAGAAGTATTATTCAGGTTGCCATGGTCATGTTCAGCATCTGCTCTGTATAATAACACTGAATCTGAAGTAGAATCAAATAGTAAATTTTACTTTATTACACCGGTAAAACTTTTTCTGTCCTTCCTCTGAATTATGAGAGAATAGACCAAGTACCTTCTTCTTTTAGAGCGACCTCGGCATCATTGCTGTTATCAAATTTTTTGTCAAATGTCCAAGATATGACTTGCCGCTTCTTCTTCGTTGCTGTAACTATTTCTCCCTCACTACTATCGCTGCCCGATTATAACAAAGGAATTTTCGATCTATGTACATCAGCTGAACCACTACTATGCTCACAAATATCCCTGGAATCCTTGATTTAATAAATAATACAAAAAAATAAACAAATTAACGTTAGAACGCAACAAAACAACAACTGACAGTAAAAAATGGGCAATTATTCTTGCTGATCAAAATTTTATATGGCAGATCATTTAATTACTTCTCCTTAATAATTTTGAATGGTGACTACCCGCCATTTTCTCACATTTCTCTTCCTTAACAGTTGATATACTTTCATTGAATGTATAGCCCAGTTCTGCGGACAGATCGACAGACAGACTTAATTTTCGTAATCTACATAGTCTGAAACATGCACCAAAAAAATGTAAACTACTTTTATGACTTAAATTAAGAAGCATTTGTACTCATATATCGACCAGAAAAAATTTTCTTCCATCAAGGAAAACGCTATTCTTAAAAGTCTCAGTCTTAGTTTGTTTCATTCAATAATGCACACGTACACAAAATAAAAAAGTGGTCTGTTCCTGGACCTCCATTGGGTATTTCGACGTGCTGAACACGAGTCAGGTGACCGTTTAGCTTCATCATCCACCAATTTTTTTATGACGTTTTTTTATGAGGCTTTTCCCTAATAGCACATGGATATCCTATGGATGTCCAATGGACGTCCCCACGGGACATTCGGGACGTCCTATGGACATCCATTTTTTGTACAGTTGGACGTCCTATGGACGTCCCAGGGACGCACAAATGTCACAACTTTGGATAATTTATGGACGTCCAATGTTGGACATTAAACGGTGGTCCATGATGGCCATTATTTGGACTAATAAAAATTGTCCTTATTTGGACCAAAAATGGGTGTCTCTAAAATCTCAAGCCATTTTGGAAAAAAAATATATTAGTGAACAAACACGAAATCTATAAAGCATTTTAATATAAATAATCTTACCTCGGAAACTGTGACATTCTAGGAATCAATATTTAGTTTGATGTAACATCGATGCAATGGCCCTAATGTCCACACGACAATATTGCATTGCAATGTCACATATCGCAAGAAACAAGTCGCAGGAACAAATAATTTATTTTCATGTAATGTTCAATAATTTACTTACTGAAATATTGTAATGAAGTTTATCTTCGAGTTACAAATATAACTCATACAGTGTCTGCCAAAAAATCTGTATGGGAAACTCTGCTGTTATTGACTTTCTGAAGATTTCTATTTTTAATAAAAGTTAGTGCATGTTCTCAAGTGAAAGTGACTGCAAAAATTTGTGTTAATCCTGGTGCTTAAGTTGGAAAATTAAATTTTTTGAAATTAGCTCAAGAATACAGCACCCTTATTTTTAAAGATATCGAAAAATTTTATTTTAAGAAGTTATTTATAGTATACATTGGATTCTTCTAGTTTAAAAATAAGAATTGTCCACTCTTTTATTATTAATTCCTGAAAAAGTTAAAATTGGAAGAGAACAACTCTGCAAAATACAGCGATTTTTTCCAAAATATATATTTGGTAAAAAAGTACTCTTAAAATTTCTTTAAAGGTGACTTTAACCCATTACTTAATCTGAAACTATTAAAGAGAGAGAATTATTTATAACAAAAAAATATTAAAATATATAGTTCAGGAATTATGCATAAAAAAGTAGAAAAATTTTATTTTTAAGAACAGCCAAATTTGATATTTAGCTATAACTTCGCCTTATAAGCAACTTCTTCAAATAACATTTTTCGATTTCTTCAAAAATAAAGGTAGGTTACTCTTGGGCCAATTTCCAAAAAATTAATTTCCCGACATAAGCGTCAGGACTAACACAAATTTTTGCATCCACTTTTTCGTTTGAGAATATTCACTAACTTTTATCGAAAGTGAAATTTTTCAGAAAGTCAACAACAACAGAGTTTCTCATATGTTGCAGACTTTTTGGCGGACACTGTATAAACCGAGGTATAAACTTTTCCTCGTAAATTCTCTATAAGTTTGAGATGCTCTTAATTAGTATCTCAGGGAAATTTAAAAGTGGTTACGCGCTTGCGTCAAAAGAAACAAAGAAAAGATCAGTATTTAACAAATTTATATTAACTTCTTCACATTTAACACAACAACAGTTTTTGTTTACCTCTGATTTGATGCAGACTGTTCGTAAACCGCCACTGGATTCAATTATTATTCCAAATTATCTCTCCAACTATTATTTATTTCATTTCTGCTACATTTACTTTCTCAATGCCAGACGCCTCTGCCATCCTCTTCTATCCGCCAAAACCTCCTTTCAAACTCCGCGTCCCTTTTCTGACAGTTCTCGTCTTCACCTACTTGATTTAGGCTCTGTACTCAAGACCTCAAATTCGCATCACTGCCCCAAAATTTATACAACACACAATACTCTAATACAAATAGCTGTACCTATCAGGTGGGGCACCACATCACCCCCCTATTCAATCGCGGCACGAAAATCAATCAAAAGTGTCTCGATTTAATACAAAATAATAAGGTGCTTAAGTACTAATTAAACTAACTGTAACTTCTGAATATATTTTTTAGGAATACCACTAGTGCAAAACATCTGGTATGGTTTTATATTTTTTCAAATTCACAATATTATGAGGTCCAAGAACAATACCACTGGCAGTAACTAGAAGATAAGAATTTTGACCAATCCTTTTAGTCACCGTGTACGGACCCTCGTACAATAAAAAAAACTTTTTTTATTTCCGAATTGGCGGCAGAGGATAAGGGGTGTGTTTTCACCAGCACTTGCTCCCCTGGTTCAAAAATAATGGCCTTGTTTTGAGACTCATATTTTTGTTTTTTTCTTTCGGATTTAGTCAACATTCTATTACGTGCAATCTCCCAAAATTCGGTTAACGGTCGCTTATCATACTCGTCATCAATCGGAAACTGAATAATTTTATGAACATTATTTGAATTGTCCATCCCATAGAATAAAAATGGTGGAACATATCTCGTACTCCCCTTTTCTTCCACCTCCCAAGTATATTTGACATTTTTTTTTAGTAAGCGAAGTAGTGGCACAGTTAGGTCGGAATATTTATGCACAAAACGACGGTCGTAATGAACCATTCCCAAAAAAACACTCAGCTTCTGTATATTGCTCGGGACAGGGAAATTTGTAACTGTCGTTAATGGTGACACATATTCGCTTTGAGACTGAGAAATAATATCCAAGTTAATCATTTCTTTTATTTGCCCCCTGACTACCTCGCGATGCGCCACAGCTATTGGATAAACCAATTTAAAAAGCGGCGTTTCCTCCCTCATCTGAATCGCATGCTCGTAGATATCTGTTTTACCCGAAGTTTCTAAAAATACCCCCCGATATTTTTGTAATAACCTAAACAAGATTTTGCGTTGGTCATCATTAAAAGTTTCGGCTTTGTCCGCAATCTGTCTAAAATTAAAATCGGTATAACATTGCTTATTACTTGCCCTACTTTCTCCTTTTACAATATTGACCGACAACTGATTCTCTTGTTTTTTTTCAAATTGTATTTTTACATCTAAACCTCGTCCCGGAATTTCCAAGTTCATCTTTTCAAAATCTAGTTTCACCTTTTCTGTCGTCATCCAATCGCAGCCTAAAATAACTTCTTTATTCAATTTTGGAACTATAACGCATGATATATCAAATTTTTCTTCACCAATCCAAACAGGCAATAATACTTGTTCTCGTATTCTTTGTTTTTTAACACCCACCGCTCCTGATATAATTAAATTGGTTACCGGGAACACAGGTAATTTTTCCGAATCAACCTGTAATTTTCTGAAAAAATTCTCCGACACTGCTGAACACTGGCTCCCGGAGTCAATTAAAATATTTATATTTTGATCTTTAACCTGTGTCATGATAATAGGTGATAATAATATTTCTTCTTCCGACATTTCGACATTATCGTTATCACTTAAAAGCTCATCCCGTACATCTAAACATCGCATCGTTCTATTAGTATTTACATTTAAATTGGTTGCTACAGCATTTTCTCTAGATGAGTTACCTAGATAATAATTTTCCCTGGGATATGCAATATTATCTCTGGTATTTGTCGGTCCGCGCCTATTCTCATTACCTCCCTCGTAACTACGCGTAATCTCTCTATTTCTATTAGAATATCCCTCCGTTGTCTCCAACTTTCTTAAATACTTTTCAACTTGCTCTATCTGCGTTAATCCTGCTAAACAAATACCCCTCCGAATATCCGCGGTAAAATGTTTACTTAACCATTCCACAAGTTTTTCCTCCGGTATTACTTCTGACAAAAAAGCTGCTTGAGCTGCCAATTTTAACAAATAGTCCGCACGATTCCCTGATCTATACTGCCCATATTTGATCTCATAAAATAGATCGCGTTCCTGTTCCGTACCCCAATAACGTTTTTTAAAAGCCTCTTTAAATTGCTTAAAGTCTATCAAAACACTCTCTCGCGTTGCTACCCAATCCGCCGCCGACCCACGTAGCGAATTAATAGCCAAACTTAATCTCCTCTCGTCGGGTACCCCCGCTTCATCAAACAATCTAACTAATTTTTTTAAATATACCATAGGATGTAAACCAGAGTTGGGAGCAAAGCTTAAGTTACAACCCCCCAAATCTCGCCATAGTGATATATAATGTCTATCACGTGAACATACCATTTCTAACTTTGTACCAGCAGCCTCGTTCTTGAACTCTTTTTTTTCTTTCACATTATTTTGAATAGTTTCCGCAAGTTTACTTATGGACCATTGCATCTCGGCCATACCATTTGCTAATTTGCCGATGATATCCTCAAATTTACTTCCTACTTCCTCCCCTGATTCCCGGTCTTTTTGTTTTGATTTTCGCCCGGATTTCTTTGACATGATTTAACTTATCTAATTATCTACTGACTAACAATTCGATACATGTACTGGATTTAACACAGTCCCTTTAATATTCACAATCTAGTACTTATATTGTTCTAAAATTGACACAATTATTAATAAGTTCCTCTCTCCAAGAATCACATAAAGTTCATGCTCGTACCAAACAAAATTCTGTGTCCGTTTCTCTTGTTAAATATGCTATCAACTCAACGCTTTCAATCTACCTGTCTTACTTTGTTTCTTTGTCCACCGCAAAGCCACGCGTCGGGCGCCAATTGAGATGCTCTTAATTAGTATCTCAGGGAAATTTAAAAGTGGTTACGCGCTTGCGTCAAAAGAAACAAAGAAAAGATCAGTATTTAACAAATTTATATTAACTTCTTCACATTTAACACAACAACAGTTTTTGTTTACCTCTGATTTGATGCAGACTGTTCGTAAACCGCCACTGGATTCAATTATTATTCCAAATTATCTCTCCAACTATTATTTATTTCATTTCTGCTACATTTACTTTCTCAATGCCAGACGCCTCTGCCATCCTCTTCTATCCGCCAAAACCTCCTTTCAAACTCCGCGTCCCTTTTCTGACAGTTCTCGTCTTCACCTACTTGATTTAGGCTCTGTACTCAAGACCTCAAATTCGCATCACTGCCCCAAAATTTATACAACACACAATACTCTAATACAAATAGCTGTACCTATCAGGTGGGGCACCACAAGTTTACTCTAAGATGATCTTTGAAAAAAATATGCGAAATGATCTTCACTAGTGCCATCACTATTTTACCATATGTGCAGATTGAAACAGTTATATTATTATGTATGTCACTTCATAATGAGATGGAAAAAAAGGGCAGCGGATAGAATAAACTCTTTACTGTCTCCGACGTGTTTAACAGAAAGAACTTAATACATTAATAGTTCTATCGGCTGTCCCTTTTTCTATTTCAAAGTATTATATAGGTATTGTTTCTTATTATTTGTATATATGGAAAAATGACGATCGGTGTATAGTGGAGACTTTATCGACAATTTTTTGAAAAAACAGTTTTATAGCAAACTCCTATTATTGTGTATTTAAATTTTTACCTATTGATATTAAGTTTAGTATAATAAACGTAGCATATCTAATTTATAAAATAAAATACAAACTCTTTATGTATTAAAAAATATTTATTTATCAAATAATAATAAAATAGAAGGCTATTTTGTTAAGTTATTAGAAATACTTATTTAATAATAAAAAATATCATTTGGTAATTAGGTATCTTCTATTTTTTAATAAAAAATCAATGTTTGCCTCTCATATGCCTGGTTTTGGCATACTGGAACTAATTCATAGAAAATCTCTCGAAATGATCATCAGACTTTGAAAGATACGCCCATGCTGCGGCTAAAAATTTTTACCGTTATTACACTAACTTCGTTGTGTACTAAGTATTTTAAAACTGTGTGTTTGAAATTCTATTTCAATTTTTTGGAATGAGTGAAATAATATACTATATTACAATAATTCAAATTTTCAAAATAGGTCACATAAAAAACTACAGGCAATAGAACACCTTTATCCCTGAAGGCTTAAAGTTATTTTGTGCGGGAGAGAGCTCTATGTTTAAAAGCAAAAGACATGCACTTGGTGTCCGGGTATACTAGGATTAACTAGAGAAATATTTAATAGTAATTACAGGTAAAAAACATACTTGAAGTTTTTCTCGATAATATATAACCTAACCTCAAACTTACCGTTTTGTTCAATTCATTTTAAATTTCATTTTATTTGCAAAATTAACTTTGATTATCTCACTTGCAATATAACTTTGGCAATTCGTAGCAAGTTATCGTAAATTGCAGCCACAACTTTCAAATATATTTGTAAAATTAACTTTGCTACACAAAACTTCAGCAGTATTTTTATTTCCTTCAAGTTTGCTGAAACCTTCCAGCAAAGCAACAATTTAAAAGTACAAAAGTAAATGAGATGCAACATTGTAGGAAACTTATGCAAGATTCAATGTCCATCGCAGTGGGTGTATTTAAAAGAATATTTATATTTGCCAGCATCATCCAAATGAAAAGATATAAAGTCTATAATGGACATATTATGGTACACGTCCACGTAAGAACAAATAAACCATACACACATACGTACATAAAATGGACAATTAGGCGACATCCATTTATCTCCTGTGCATATTTGTACAATAAATGGACTTTAACGGGACATTCACTAGTTGTTCAAATAGCAACATAAAATGTGCTTTCTTTTATGTACATTAAATGGACATCCCTTGGACGTCCACAAAACGTCCATAGAAGATGTCCTTTATGTACATAAAAGGGACAACTATGGGACGTTTTAATTTATTCACCATGAACGTTTGTACAATAAATGGGCTTTAGCGGGACATCCATTAGTTGTCCGAGCAGGAACATAAAGTATTTGTACATTCATGTACATTAAATAGACGTCCCTAGGATGTCCTTTCAATATCCCATAGAGGACGTCCTTGTACGTATATAAAATGAGCATCCACAGGACATCCATCCAATGTCCATGGACATTTGTACAGTAACTGGATCTTAATCGGACATCCATTGGATGTCCTGTGCTATCAGGGTTACTAGCACAAAGAAGTGGTCTGTTTTTAGGACTGCATTGGGTAACTCCTATATATTTCGAAGTGCTGAACATGAATCACGTGTCCGTTTAGCTCCACCACCCACCAATTTTAAATCGCAAAAATAACCTAAAGAATCTCATAAAAAACGTCATAAAAATTGGTAGGTGATGGAGCTGATTCGTGTTCAGCTCTTCGAAATACATAGGGAATCACCAAATGGAGTTCCAGTAACACCAGTGACTTTAGAATAACGGCTCTACTTCAGCTAAGAGAACAAAATAACAAACTTATTCTTAATCTAAGATTTAATTTATTCAGTTGAGAAGTACAAATTATTGCCATTTATTACATCTAACACTTGCTGTAAGAAGAATTTAATTTCGTTCAATAACTATATTATTTAAATAAAATTGATAAACTGCTTAAATTAACCCTTTACTGCATGAATTTTTCTTTTCCTTTGAAAAAAATATATGTGCTCGAGATTTAGTTAAAGAGCACATAAAAAATGGTTAAAAAAATCATTGTCAATATTTTGAGTTAATTTTTTTGGAAAACCCTTATGTGGTAAATTTACAACACCATACATTAATGCACACATTTATTGTGAACTAAAATAAATTGCTACATTTATTTTTGTACATGAAATTCCTTAAAACAATTTCTCTTCTTAGAGTAACATAGTGCAAGACCACACTTTTCACATAATGTCTGAGTGTAGCCTTTACAACCAGGATATTTACAACGTATTTGTTTCTCAGTTCAAGAAGACCAATGGCCAAATTCACCAAGTCGAACGTGTTTTACTGGAGCATGTTGCGCAGCTCCTTTCTTTTTTTTATCTTGCAGTATTTCTTCAACTGTTGATAAACTTGGTCTTCCACGTTTTGTACCTGAAGTACTATGGCCCACTTGACATAATGCTTGTGCTAAATTGGTTTTAAATTTAGAGAGTGCTATATATTTATCATTACCTTTTTGCTTTTCTACACGTCTGTAGAGAAGCCAGCTATTTGCTATAATCAAATCTAAAAGGTGGTAGAATATTCTCATATACCATTTTTTACTACGTATGAGAATTTTGCAACGACCCAGTATACTATCTAATAGTTCCACACCACCCATGTGACGATTATATTCTTTCATTATGTAAGGACAACTAACTTCCACATTTTTCTTCTGCTTCTTGTCAAAGCGGACAACCTTGTGGGATGGATCTATTCCAGCAAAAGTGGATAAAAGTGTGACAATTTTGTTGTCCTTTCAAGCCACACAAGATATTTCTACACCATCTACCAGTCCTACAAATTCTACATTGGTACCTCTGTCTTCTTTTTTCTGAGCCTTTTCATCAGGCAACTTACAATCAGGAATCCGATTTCTACGTACAGTTCCTAAACTGAAGATACCCTGCTGTGACAGATATACTAATAATGGAATCGCTGTATAATAGTTATCAAAATAGATTCTATGGTTCATATTTCACCACAACATTCGAAGATGCCCCTAAATCCGGTTCACAGTCAAGCCTCTTTATTTGATCATTTTCTTGCCCAGAGTATAATTCTAAGTTATAGGCAAAGCCTGAAACCCCACACAAGACAAAAAATTTAAAACCCCATTTATGGGGCTTGTTGGGTAAATATTGCCTAATGTAATGTCTAGCTTTAGTTGAGCATATTTGTTCATCTACAGAGAGACACTGTTCGAGAAGAACTGATCTAAAATTTTTGTTGAGACTCTCAATAAATGGTCTAATTGTATGTAACCTATCATAGCCTGGGTTATCTCGGGGGAGCATTGTTTCGTTATTGTTGAAATTAAGGAATTGACGAATTTTTTCATATCTGTTATAGGTCATAGTGTTTTTAATTTTATCAAAACCAAGTTCTTCTGACCAGAAACAACGAACATTTGGCAAATGAATTAACGACATATATATTGTGACACCAATTAATTGTCTAATTTCTATTGCAGTGATATTGAGTGGCTTATTCGGATCTTCTTGGACGAAAACAAATTAGTTTCATCTACTATTCTGTGCAAGATTTCATTAGTAAAGAAATAGTTAAAAAACTCATACGGGCCATCAAGTTCCAGGATATTATTTGGTAGCAAATCATTTTCATGAAATTGAAGCTGCTGCTGATTTAGGAGTAGCTTTGTTTTCTTCCATATGATATCAATATCTGAAAGACGCAAATGCTTATTATAAAAATAAATTTTCCAATAGTCTCAAATAAGTTACCTTTCTTCTTTTTTCCCTTATTCTTGCATCTGGACTTATTATTCTGTAGGTTATTTTCATCTGTACTAGTACTTGTAAAATATTGTTCAGGTTCGGGTTCATTGTTTTCATTCTCGATAAGTTCTTCGTATTCTTGATCGGAATCTGCATATAAATCTTCATTTATAATGTCCTCCCTGTTTGGTAAATAGTTGGGATCGGCTACACTGTCGTCATCACTAAAATCGAAACCATTCTCGCTATCTGTTAGGTTATTGAGAATTTCTTCTAATTGTCTTTCATCGAGATAATCTTTATTGGACATCTAAAAAAATGTTTGTATGCATAGTGTTGTAAATTTACAACAACGCTAAAATGGAGAATTTTTTTCATTCTCAATGTAATAAATAAATGATATTATGTAAATGCATGCTATAATAATTTTATTTAAAGGTATTCAAATTTTTATTTTCTGAAATTACCTTTTTGTGAGATGATTTTGCAAACTATAAACACAACACACGCGGTAGCTCCTAATCACATGTAAACACTGAGGAGAATTACTGTTTGTGAATACGTAGTGACATCAAGTGTATAATCCACTTACCATATAACATTAAATATGTGTTGTAAATACACAACATCATGCAGAAATCGATTTATAAAATTCAGTGACGATTAAGTGTACTTTTGTTAGTTTGTTGTAAATTTAAGACACCATGCAGTGAAGGGTTAAAAAATATTTGATGTTGACTGAAATTTTATTTGAAAATATTGGGCTTTCTTATGTGAAAGCTTCTGGAAAAATTAAACAATGTTAAAATTGGTAAAGCAGGCGGTCCCCTGTCTATCAAATGTTAGGCAAGTAAAAGATCCCTACTCTTCTTAAGGGAAGAGGTTCGGCAAAATTTCCAGGTTGGGGGTAGCTCGTCTCCTGGCGTCGGTGATAGGCCCTGGTAGCGGAAATAGGCCGACGTTAAATAGTTAAAAAAAAAAAAACTGTCAATGACGCTATCCGGCAATCAAATAGGTATTGCCTAATATCAGCACATGGTACATAATAATATCGTTTCTTCAACTTGTGGAAGTTATTTTGTATGCTACTTTGATAACTGTCAAATGCCAATACTGATTTTTAAACCGCTCAAACGGGGCATTTGCCATCTGTCAATCAATAGTATTTTTTACACTGGACAATGTAGTATTGCAAGTATTTGACAGAATTTGGCTGCTATCAACTGTCAAAATAATATAATTTACTCATGAAAAAATACTTCATCGTATGAATGCATTTCTTGAAGAACAAAATTAATGCAAGAAAGTTCATGCAGGCCCATTTCTCGAAAACGGTAATCATTAGAGGGTAAGTTTGTAGGTTTTTATACTCAGCAAAGTGTGCACTACTTTCCACTAGACTATGTTCGCTTAAATCTGGGACACCCTGCATACATATGTACCCACACAAAATTATTTCTACTTATTAGTACTTTGAATGTTTAAATATTTGTTGAAACTGCTTAGGAAAAAACGAAAATTCGTTCCATAAATCTATTTTTCGAATAGACTATCTTTGCAAGTCAAATTTCTGACTTCATTTTAGAGCTTTTAACTTTGGAAAATTTTCGTTTGCGGGCATTTTTTATGGTTGTGTGTTATTCTGGAAGTGGAAATCCCATTGCAGTATAACATTTTAGGCGTGTAGTTTGAAAAACATAATTTGGTGACCGTTCCTTTAGGATTATAAGAAGCAAGATGGTTTCGAGGCTGCAATCAGATGACTCTTTGATGTCTTCCCTTCTTCAGTCAGTGGCGTAACAGACACCCCCGCAGACCCCGCACCGCGGGAGGGGGGACACATTGACGGATGGCCGACCCCCATTCAAAACTCTGCGGTCAGCTTTGTTTTTCACAGATATGTATTTCATTTCATAATTCAATGAATTAAATTCATAAATAATGTTACTTTTATAATTATTGAATTGTGGGTTTAACTCTCAATAAATTATCACACGATTAACTAATTCAAAAATTCATAAACCTGAACCTAATAGTAATGAAAATAAGAATTATCATTTTCCACTCGTTATAGAGAGGGGGCACTGAAAACGTTTGCGGGTGGCCCACTCAGTTTCTGTTACGCAACTGTTTTCAGTCCCTATTTGTTCACTTTTTTATCTTATTTAATAACGACAACAGGAGTTAACAAAATTGTGGGACACCTTGTATAATGTAATGCATTATCAGAACACATGAAACATAAAGAACTTGAGATAGAAATGAAAAAGTGGAAGGTAGTGATCAGAGGGCCTATATACACAATTATTTATGTATCTAAATTAAATTTGTTATATTATTGGGTTTTATAGTTAATGTTAGAGAAAATCCAGATAATCGATCATCGGTATTTTAAGATAAACAATACTTGTCTCTATTTCTTTTTAACTCTTAATCGTTTGCTTACTACAATATATAAACAAATGAAAATTATTTTGTTGGTTGGTGTTGGTGTCAGAAATAAATAAAATATGCCACTTTGGTTTCGAATTTATTATATTTTGGGTGTTAATAGCGAAATTAGGTTTGCAAATTGTTTATAATAATAATATCAATAATAATAACATCATTTTATATAAATATAATATTAGGAACACATGAAATACGTATTATATTTTAAATAACGATTAGTAATTTTGTATTAAAATTTTAAAGCAATAAATCCAGCAGCTGAAATTTAGGGAAATTTACTTACTGTTTACTATTATGTTTTATTTAATGAAATTATTATTTATGATATTTTATGATTTTATAAATATTAGGTATATATGATTGTATATAAATATTACCAGGGTATCATAAAGCATATATTGTATTTCAAATATATATATAAACACAGAGAACAGTGTTCTAACAAAACAAATTCAGGAGAACGAACCAGTGCTGCTTATTCGGCTGCTGACAACTAGATGGTAGCATCAGTATTCAAACAATAAATACATAGTTGTTGATATTTATTTGTATCTTTAATCTTTCCATGGGCGAATACAGTGTACACTTAATTGCAATTATTGTGAAAATGTTGTTTGCATGTTTGGCACCACCAAATGCTCCCACAAATTGTTGAAACTTCCTTTTAATATATGTAAAATACATTTAGCCATATTATACAGAAATATGTTTTACTGGTTATCTATCTATAAGGTTATGGATGGGAAATAATTTAACTGATCAAGTGTAAAGTTCGGGCTCCATGGGGCGCATATTCGCCGATCCTACTGCATATGGAATTAGTGGGGTCGGTTAGAGTTTTATTTCAAGATTACCGTTACTTAGCGGATAAATGCACCAAATTTGGTATGAAGGTAGCTTAGAGTATACTAATAAAGAGTATGAGCGGGTAGCAATGTAAAAAGTGCTCCCACATCTATCGAACTAAAATGGCTTCCATAAGATGTCTCATATGCTGACTGTCTTGTGTACAAAGTTGACTCTGCATGGGGTGGAGAAAAAAATAATTTACCCCTAAATGTTTTATTTTTTTTTTCACCTCCTATTTGACGGATCGTTTTGTAATTTGGCACAAATAATATTAGTGTTACGATAGTTTATTTTAAAAAATATTACTCTTCTACGATAATTTTTTGCATAAAAAAAAATATTTTTTCAATGGCCTGACTACCCTGTTTGACACTATTACCATATTTTGATATAATATGTATTTAAACTATAACTATTATAACATATAACAGTTACAGTTTTATTAATGCGGTGGAACAGGATAAAAATAAATACAAATTTTCTGAACTTGCAATATTACGAGTATATTATTTAATATTTAGATAGGTAATCATATAATTCATTCATGTTTAGTTATTTCACTTCAGATAAGACATCGCAAAGAAAAAGAAGAACAAAAAAGCGACGTCAAGAAGAAAAAGAAGAGCAAGAAAAAGACGTCAAGGGGAAGAAAGGCGGCGTCAAGAAGAAAGACACGAATTGAAAGAAATAATGGAGGAACTAGAAATATGGCGTCAAGAGGAGAAAAAAGAACAAGAAAGACAACGCCAAGAAGAAAAATCCGAAAAAAAAAATTTTTTGATCTCAACTTTTTTTTTGATGAGCGGGAGGGAGAAATAAGAAAAAAATGTTTTCTGATCCCAAAATTTTTTTGATAAGCGGAGGGATAAATCCGAAAAAAACGTTTTCTGATCCCAACATTTTTTTGATGAGCGGGAGGGAGAAATCCGAAAAAAAAATCTATCCTAATACCCGACCCCACACAGGTGCTGGCTGGGGCCCCGGGGCATTACCCCGATTTGCCCTGCCATAGTTACGTCTCTGATCACAACTTACACATTTTTTTTTTTTTATTATGAAACACCTACTTTCTGTTATTGTTGACATAATCTGGGCACGCCAATATACTAGTCAGGTAAATACTTTAAACACTCATTATTGGAGAACTAATCAAAACAACTACTCTTCTAGCTAATACTGACGAAGTACTGAATTACATGATAGGATTCTTAGCACTTTAAAGAAAAAAATATATTGAAAATACTTAAATCATTTATTTACATTTAGTCATTCACACTTTTTTTATTTAATATGAAATTATCTACTTTCTGACTAGTATATTACAGAAAGTAGGTATCTTCATAATAAATAAAAATGTGTGTAAGTTGTGATTTGCAGAATACCTAAATAATATTCTCTAATCATGATGAAAGCAAATAAATAAAAAAATAATTTATTGTAAAAAATTAAATAATATACCTACTCGTAATATTGCAAGTTCAGATAATTTTTATTAATTTTTATCCTGTTCCACCGCATTAATAAAACTATAACTGTTATATGTTATAGTTATAGTTTAAATACATATTATATCAAAATATGGTAATAGTGTCAAACAGGGTAGTCACCCTTCAGGCCATTGAAAAAAATGTATTAATTTTTTTTTAAGCATAAAATCATCGTAGAACGGTAAGGTTTTTTAAAATAAACTCTCTTAACACTAACATTATTTATGCCTAATTACAAACCGATCGGGGGCACTTTTTACATTGCTACCCGCTCATACTCTTTTAGCCTAGGAGCTCTCTGGAATTTCTAAAAATTTTCATGTACAGCACTAAAATTTAAAATATTATAAAAATATATCAAAACATTTTTTTCTTTTGATTATAAATTTAGTACAAAGAGAAGGTAGACATTATGCATATCATCTTCTTCGTAATTTAAAGAGCTAATTAAATAACAGCTTGTCCCATGGGGGGGGGGGTAATAAAATAGTTTTCGTTGAACTTAATGAAGAATAAATTGTGTTTAATGTTAGTACCTATCTGAAGAGATAATATTTTAAAGGTGCTTACAGACCAATTTTAGACAATTTTGGTAAAATCACGCTCTTCTATTATTAAAACTAAAAATTAAAAAATCTATTTTTTGAAAGTCAAAATAATGCCCTGGTTGGCATTTATAGCAGCTTTGTGAGCTGACACCCCGCTTATTTATTTATAATATTTGAGCGTCAGATTATATGCATTTTAGCCAGCAGGATCCAAATATGCAAAAAGTACAGCCCCATTTAAAAATTTGATTTTCTTGTCATTTACATCGATTAATAGTTAATAAATAGGTTAATAGTTCTCATTTTATTTTAGTGTGCTAGCAGCGAAAACGGTGTGAACGTCTATTATGCGATTAACTTCTATATTAGATGTACTGGGGACTTAATTTTTTTTTTAAATTAAAGGTAAAGAGCTCACTTTTCGATTAAAATGGGTCCGAAAAGGGCCACGTTAATAGATCTTTTAAGTTTAACATAAAAAATGTGCTAGCAGTGGAAACGCTGTCAACGACTATTTCGTGGTCAACTAGGGACTTTCTTTTTTTAAATTAGAGGTAAAGAGCCAACCTTTCCATTAAAATCAGTCCCAAAAGGGCCAGGTTAATAGATCTTATTTTATTTTAGACATTGATTAAATCAATGTTTTAGATTAACATAAAAAATGCGCTAGCAGCGGAAACGACGTCAACGACTATTTCACGATTAACTTCTATGTTAGATGTAATAGGGACTTGATTTTTTTTTAAATTAAAGCTAAAGAACCCACCCGCTGATTGAAGGTGGTCTGAAATGGGCCAGGTTATTAAATTTTTGTTTATTAACCCACCCGCTGATTGAAAGTGGTCTGAAATGGGACAGGCTATTAAATTTTTGTTTATTATCATACTACTTGAGAAATTACACTCTAGCTGCGAAAACGCTGTTGTCTGTTTCGCGGCTAACTTCTATGTTAGATGTACTAGGGATTTAGTTTTTTTTAAATTAAAGCTAAAGAGCCCACCTTTCGATTAAAATTGGTCCGAAAAGGTCCAGGTTACAATTTTTTTAAATATGAGTTTTACCCGAAAAATACGCGTTGGACGTCAACATTATTTTGAGAATTTGAGGCTAATAGCCTCCTTATTAGCTTTTTGGTCATAATTTGTAGGTAAAAATGTTGATATTATCACCTACGATATATATATGCAAAAATGCAATCAAAAAATTTTTTTTTCGCTGCTAGTTTCGCTGCTAAAGAACGGAAAATTATTAACAAAATATGCATGGAAACATCTGAAATACGAACGGATATGCTTCTTCGAAGCTTTTATGATCATTTTGACCCAAATCGGATCAGTAACAACATTTCTGCTGCACTTTACCCAAATAGCACAAGTACATCCAATGGACATAAAAGTACATACTTTTGGACATAATGTACGTACAGTCGATGTCCGATTTTGGTACAATGGACGTCCAAAGGACGTCCCGGTGTCACAACTTTGGACGAATATTTGACATATATACGTACTTGTACATCCACTGGATGTCCAAAGTACGTACAGTCGCACTTAAAACGGTAGTTCACTGGACGAAGTATGTATATGGATCCTAATTACGTCCAGTAGGTATTGAAATATGACACGATAATTGCTTACAACTATTGATTTCTAACAGTTGGTTATCGTCAGAATCATCAGTGCAGCGCATATTACATGTCTCAAGGTATCACATCGGAGAATTTATATGTTAGATTGCCAACACGAATTATTAGGTGAATACTTATAGACCAGTAGTAGAACCAAGTCGGCGACTTATAACCAAATTTGTCTACCAAAATCTATTGCAAACTTAGAAAGGCTTCGAAATGAGTCAAATACCAATAAATATATACAAGATTAATTCTAGATAAATGTGACTTATAACAGTTAATTGCCTTATCTGTGTAGCGACATTATTACATAATTGGCATTTGATACCATCTCTTACCAAAATCGGACATCGAAAATGTACTGTTTATGGATGTTCAGAGGACATACTAACATTTACTAAGCTGTAGAACATTGATGTGCATCCCTTATATGGAGGAAAATGTACGTACAATAGAAGTCCATTTCTAATGGTAAAATGTAGAACTTTTGTGAACGTCCACTGGACGTACCAAAATGTGCTAAACTATGGATGGATAAAAAATGAACGTATACTGGAAGTACGTTGATGTACATCCCTTATATGGCGGAAAATGTACGTACAGTGAAAGTTGATTTGTAATGGTCAAATGTCGTACTTCTGTGGACGTACAGTAGACGTACCAAAATGTACTAAGCCGTGGAAGGATGAAAAATAGATGTACACGGGACGTACATTGATGTACATCTTTTATAGATAGGATTTATGATGTCCAGTGTACATCCAAAATAGGTTCATGGACGTAAGGATGTATTTTGGATATTAAACGGACGTCCAATGGATGTAGTGTGCTATGTGGGTATAGCCAGCTCTGCAATTTCTGCGAGTTAGGCTCTTGTTGCTCTGCAAAAACAGGGAAGCCGACGGAGCAGAGTAGAGGACTTTTGGTACGCGTTATCCTGGACCAAAACTACAATCCTGCAAAATTTTCAGTTTTACAATAATTAATTACGGTTCCAAAACTTAAAATTCCTGGGCTACATCTGATATTTTGTCGTATTTGTCGGCCGTTTTGGATTTTAATGCTGCATATGAAAATTTTTAGAAATTCCAGAGGCTAATATTTATTAGTATACCCTAAGGTAACTTTATACCAAGTTTGGTGCTTTTATCCGCCAAGTAACGGTAATTTCAATAAGCCACCTCACTAAATAGGGAACTAAATACTGGGCTATGATTGATGCTCAAGTGGAATGCTGATATATTAAATGTGGCGCCAACTTTGTAGTGGCGGATTTATACCTAGGGGCTAGCGGAAACTTGCCGCTCTACCACCCCCTTCCCACTCTCTGCTCCTTGCCTCAGCAGTAAAAAATGATATTCCCTCTACACCTGACCTCCCCTTTTAAAGGACCATTTCCCTCCTCGCTCACTCCCTTTTACGCTTTCTCCGCATTGTCAATAGCACAAAGCACAAAATCATTAGTACAGGGTTATTCACTATATATTGACCCCCCTTTATTTCTGTTATTATTGAAAATAGAAAAAAAAGTTTCGTATAAAAGTTGTAGGATCTTACCTATATTTTAACGAAACGTGATAAAAAAAAACAATATCATGTATAGGTCACGTGATGCGAAATAAATATATGTTTTTATAAATGGAACACTCTATATGTTATTGCATTTTCTTCTGATTTCAAATATGTAACATTGTATAGGTCTATCTTAGATACTTTTTGACATATTTGACATTCAAAATTCAAATAAACTGCTTTATTGACAGATGATTGACATGCGTGTCAAAACACAAGTGAAAGAAAAATAACAAGGTAGGCCACGAAAATAATTATTTTATTGTTTATTCAATTTTGACATTTCAAACCGTCATTATTAATATTTATTTAATCAAAATGGGTTATAGTAAGGCTGAAAAGGTCGAGACATTTTCTCTTTATGTGAAAAATAATAGAAATAAGTGTGCCGCAAGAGAATACTTTTTATTTTACTAGTGAATAAACAACTATTTACGGTTGTTGCTATGGTGTTGCTATGGAATGACGGTTTGAAATGTCAAAATTGAATAAACAATAATATAATTATTTTCGTGGCCCACCTTGTTATTTTTGTTTCACTTGTGTTTTGACAGGCATGGCTCAATCATCTTGCAATAAAGCAGCTTATTTGCATTTTGAATGTCAAATATGTCAAAAAGTATTTAAAAGTATCCACTAAACTGAATTGAAAAATTGTTTTCGGAGGAAACTTTATGGGCTTCAAAATCGTTCTTAAATTTCAACGTCCCTCACACTCGTTGCGAAATATTTGGATCCAAAGCTAAAAAAACACAAAATTACGCATTTTTTTTAAATCTGCTATTTTTGAAAAAACAACCAAGAGAATATTGATGTCCAAATCATTTTCCATCATATCCACCGGCGACCTAGTATTGGACACTGAACTCTAGTCTGGGGCCCGAACTAATACACCCATAGAAGTTTTGAAAATAAATCCCACAGGATCACTTCAGGTAAGTGATATGATTTTAAATAGATAATGCTTAGCAATTTATTTAGAAGTAGTATGCAAGCTTGTCTCCAGTTCAAGAATCCAAAATATGTCTGGCATCTTAAAAGTGTAAGCAAAGTGGGCGTAAAATAATTCTGACTACTGAAAGATAAACAAACAGAAAAAAATAATTCTTTTCGCGTCAGTATGGTCAAAGATAAATGCATTAAAATCTCAATGTTGTAAACTAAAAGAATTTTTCTTGGAAATTTGAAAATTTGAAGAGATTTATCATATAGTCGGGAATCTCAGCTCCAATTTAAGACTTAGTTTTTGAAGCCTGTCAGACATACGGCTGAAAAGTATCGTACTCGATGTAAAATTGTCTGCTGAATCTGAATTCGGAGGGCGCACAAAAATCGGAGATTGCCTTCAACCCTTAATAGTAGAGAGCTCGCACTCCTCTTAAAATTGAAATCTGTGGGGGTTTGGAAACTAAAAACTGCGACCGGTCTTATTTAATAGCTTATAATTAATTGTGTTTATGAGTACAGTTGGTCAAAAATTGGCCTGGGAAAAAGGGCGTTATTCAAAATTTTCGAGATATTGACACTGAACAATTGTTACAGGTAAAGTAAATATTTTGGCACGAAATTATCGAAAAGTTTGTAGCGGTTGCTCTAAAAAAAAATATTTAATAAAAGAAAAAGCATTGACGCTTATGGAGTTTTAAAACTTTGAACGTCCGTATCTCGCTTCGAGAACATAAAAAAATTGTAAGTTTTCATTGCATTTTAACGTTCAACAACCGATATTTCGAAAACGAGCACTCAAATCAAAAAATACCTCTCTTACAATATTGTAGAGTAGAGTTTCCCGCTTACAACGGTATAACGTTCAGAATTTTTGGGCGTAAGATAGCGTAGGAAAATTAATAAATGTAAAATAATGCACAGCCGACCGTCGATGTCCCTCCCTTACGTCGCACGACCCGCGCGCTCCAGTTATCTACATTCTGTTTAGATTAAATAGGTAATTTATTACTCTCATGTATTCATATTAATGCCCAATATGCCCATAGAGATATGCCATTAGATTATATAATATTAGTATAAGCCAAAAGTGTTGAAGGTTTTATCAGTTAAAAGTAAATTCTTTCCTGTTAAAAACTCTATGTCTAAGTTATAGGTAAGTTATTCTATTGTTATTGTTAATCATATAAAAATTACTTTGTGTCCAGGTAAGTGGAATTTCCCAAAATTAAAAATTAAATTAAGAACATAATATAGGCATCATTTTAGTCTGATTTTCCATAAATAACTAAAAATGGACCGAAGTGGAAGTTCAACATCTAAAAGTGAGATAGTCAACATTTCGTGTTTTACAAAGAGAATGTTAAAAACTCTTTAATTTGTGGAAAGTCTTCTGGTAGCTTAGTAAAGGGATCTGAGAAAACGTTAAAAAGTCTAAGACAAATGTTACAAATAAAGGACAGTATGTATAAATCTAGCAATATTCACTTGCGTCAAGATATTGCTAACACTGAAAATGGGGACAAAATATTATTAATTTGACACAAATCGTGCTACTGTAATAGTAAAAAAAAGTATTGAATTGCTGCGCCGAAAATTTGAAAAGTAAATGCTATTAGACAAAATTGAAGTTTACAGAACCGAACCTCTAGTTTCAGTACGAAAGGAATATTTAATATACATGTGTGCTTTGTAAAAAGAGGCGTAATGATCAAAATGTATCACAAGTACTGACTATTAATATCGAAAGATCAAAATTTTAGCTCAAAATGATAGCTCTCTTATGAAACGCATTGGCGATAATGATTTAATTGCTATGGAAATAAAATATCACGCGAAATGCTTTTTAAAGGGTGTTAAAGTAGGGTACATATCTTCAGGTTTCTTCAAATGCAGAAACATACAGATTACATTGAAATACTGCTTCATAAAGAATTAAGTAAGTTTATTAAACAAAATTAAACAAAAGATATATTCTGTTTCATATGCTAGATATACAGATCTCGGAGGAAATGTATCAAAGATACAGTTAATGGACAAATTAAAGATGCATTTCAGTGATGACATTCAAATTATCGAGTCAACAAGGCCTGATAGATTAGACATATATTGTCCTCAAAATGTTCATCAAAAGATGAAATTCTACATTCGCATATTATAGAGACTTCCAAGGAAAATGATAATCCAATATTTACAGGATATTCCGAATATTTCGTTCTGTATAATATTATTAATAATATGGACAACATTCCGGAATTTGATACATTCAAAAATTTGTACTTAACTAATATAAAATATATTCCTGAAGGTTTAATTATGCAGAAATGCAGGCAGAGATGGTGTACTTGTAGAAAAAATTGTATTTCTTGGATAGGATCATGCAGATGGTTGGTACAAAAATCCTGCCTCAATGTAAATGCAGCAGTGAAATCGCCTCCTTCTTCTATATATATTGAAGGTGATGACGAAACCGAAACTGATTAGTGATTAGTCATTAGGTAGGCTATTAGTATTTTAAGTGGCTAGTACCAATTTTTGTATATATTTATTAAGGAATACAGGGGAAAAGGTATCGCGAATGTAATAAAGGAAAGTTGTAAATAATGTCAGGTGCAGTCTTAATATAAAGTTTCATCCACATAGACAATAATAATTTTCTTGCCAATTTTTATTATTAAATTTTTGTGTAAATTACATTGGCTGTGAATTCAAAAATAAAAAGGCTTACACGTATAGTTAAGTCCATCCGTGGACACACTGTATACATAAGCATGTTGTTTTCTTTACCTCATAATATTGTTAATTTGTTCCGTTTTATTCACATACTTTTTTAAGATTGTTATAATCTGTAGCATCAGAATAATATAACTAGAAAGTGTAATACGTACGTTTTGTAATTCGTTATAACACCCTGCCTGTTTTCTTGGTATTTCGTTTGAAGTAATATTATTGTTAAATAAAAAATAATAACAAAAAAAAAAGACAAATAGGCTAATAAAACGCAAACCACGGTGGTTGTAAGTTACAATCAGTCTTTTCAGAATATAGACAACTGGAGCGCGCGGGCCGTGCGACGTAAGGGAGGGAGATCGACGGTCGGCTGCCGCGATGTAAATAGATCTGTGCATTGTTTTACATTTATTAATTTTCCTACGCTATCTTACGCCCAAAAATTCTGAACGTTATACCGTTGTAAGCGGGAAACTCTACTCTACAATATTGTAAGATAGATATTTTTTGATTTGAGTGCTCGTTTTCGAAATATCGGTTGTTGAACGTTAAAATGCAATGAAAAATTACAATTTTTTTAGGTTCTCGAAGCGAGATACGGACGTTCAAAGTTTTAAAACTCCATAAGCGTCAATGCTTTTTCTTTTATTAAATATTTTTTTATAGCAACCGCTACACAGACTTCGATAATTTCGTGCCAAAATATTTACTTTACCTGTAACAATTGCTCAGTGTCAATATCTCCAAAATTTTTCCCAGGCCAATTTTTGGGCAACTTTACACATAAACACAATTAATTATAAGCTACTAAATAAGACTGGTCGCAGCTTTTAGTTTCCAAACCCCCACAGGGTGACACCTTTTGCCCAGCCATGCTCTCTACTATAATCACTACACTGTTACATTAAGTGCATTATAAGCTACAATTAAAAAAAGAATATATTTTTAGTTTATGTGGGAAAAAACGCAAGTTATATTTTAAAAATTCAATTTTTCACAATTTCCGAAATAAAGGTAAATTCTCGGATTAAGAGTTGAAGACACTCCCCGATTTTTATGCGCCCTCCGGATTCGGATTGAGCAGACAATTTAACATCGAATACGACACTTTTCAGCTGTACATCTGACAGGTACTTAGGACTGAAAGATAAACGTCTCCAGAATCTGGACTAATATGCAGTGTGGAGTTGAATCAATAGTATAAAATATTAATTATTGCATACAAAATAAATATTTTGTTGGTTATTAAGTAAACAACTGATTAGCTGTACGTTTTTTATCCTTCTAGGGAGTGTTTTCATAACAATTTTATTTTTATAATGTTACAGTGTAGTTTTCTCCTTTTTCTTTGACAATCTCGATTTTTTCTCCTTCGGACTGCATGCCATCTCCCTCTATCGACTGGTCTGTTTGGTTCTTTATTTGGACTGATCTGCATTGTAAATCTGGAACTTCATCAGTTTCAAAACAGGCACTTTTCCTATTAAAACTGACTTGTACATCTGTCGCCTTTAAATCATCAGAAGGCCCACCAAAAGCTAAATAAAAAAAATACCAATATCATAAGTAAATTCTAAAGCAAATATATTGAGTTAAAAAATAGTAGAGCATAAGTGTAATAATATCTTGTAAATATATTCTCAGTGTTTGTTGTAATACTGTAACGAACGGACAACATTTGATGAGTGTAAAAGTTTATACTTAGTCATTTAATAGTACCAGTACCTAGACGTAAAAAATATCTATTTCGGAATAATCTCATATAATCGGGAGCCCTCCCTACGTGCATCCCCCCTCCGATCCTTGGGGACAAAGCTTTTCATAAAGATTAAAGCCTAAGGAACAATTTTAGACATGTCAGAAAATTGGCTGTACTTTCAAAATGGCGTCCATTTATAAAAAAACTGCTTTGCCAATGTTGTTTTTGTCATTTTACACAAAAACTAAAAAAGATGGACAACAACTTTTTCACAAAAAACAACGTGACCATTTGGAAATGAAGTAGATTAATAAAAGCACATTAAAAATGAAAATCCTCAATAAATGTAGTGCGGGTGTTTATAAGTAATTTCTATAAATTGCAGTTAGTTATAAGCAAGTTCACTATTTCTATTTTTATTATAATTTACTAAGGAAATTTTTACCTGCTTGAGTTGAACCCTTGTGATATGTCCTTGCCTAATGCGTTTCAAACTATCTGCCGAGCTCTCTCATTACCAGTTGCCCCTATTTAATGTGATGAATTTAATCTGTATGGAATTTCATAGCCGGGTTTTCGGGTTTTTACGTAGTGTAATAAAATTATTATGGAATTATTTTTAATTATTTATTTTTATGGAAATATGTGATTCAGTTCATTGTAAACTATAAAGAAATACGATGTAGTGTTGTATAAATGTATAATATCAGTTCAGTAAAATTAAACTTCCTCTGAAGCTTCTGACGAACTATCTTCGGATCAGGCCTGTAGCTAGGCGTAGCCCGTCCTGGAATAATTTTCGCCCAACCTACGGCGACCGCAGAAAATAATGAGGTAGCTATTTTTAAATGGAAAAAACGAATTTTTGGCCCACGGGCCCCCTCTGAAATATTGTTTGCCCAACCTTAAAGCATTTTCTAGCTACAGGCCTGCTTCGGATCCTATATTAAAAATGAGTTATGTTAATAAGATAGTCGAGTTCCCACATTTTAGCTTCTTCTTTTAGTACGTGATTTATACAACTTTGCCATTTCTCTGCAGTCACTCGTTCCAAGGAATTGGTTAACAAAACCTTGACGTCGTTTAATTTAAAGGTAGTATTATTTCGGGCTACTACACCTTTCACCTGCGCCCATACCAATTCAATAGGGTCAAGTTCGCAGTGATAGGGTGGTAACCGTAATACAGTTATTTGACGATTCTTTGCCATTTCATCTACAACGTACTTTTTGGGTCCTTTATTAGCATTGACAATCGCTAAAAATTTTTTTTCACCAAGGCTGTTTCGAAATCAATTTTTGTTCATGATAACCATTCATTTATATTAGATTTCCGCCAGGCAGTCGTAGGGATTTGCTCAAGCTGTCTGGAGTGGTAACTTGCATTATCCAATACAACTACAAATCCCGGAGGAATAAGATCCAACATTTCAAGAAAAATATTCCTCGAATACATCTGCGTTCATATCTTCGTGATAGTCACCTGTATTTTTCGATTCGAATACCAGTAAACCTCCATCTACAAAACCATTAGCACTGCCAATATGCGTGATTATTAATCGTCTCCCTTTTCCTGAAGGTGCTTTAAACCGTGTTGTTAGTCCATCCAAAAATTCTTGTTGAGAACTTTTCACATTTTTATCTTGCCACACTTTTGTTACAGTTTATCCCGCGTTTACCCAAGTTTCGTCCAGATAATAAATATTCTTTTCTTGTTCACGGAAGTTTCGAATTGTTCATAGGTAGTCTCTTCGCCAACAAATAATTTCATCGTTGTCAATAAGGATAGATTTTCTGTTCTGCTTTTCTCAGCAGGTCATGTGGAACTTGCCAGAGTTTGTTTCTGTTGATTTTTATTAAATCGTTGTCTTCTGAAAGTCCACGTATAATCTTGTCTAACGTTGGAATTTCTTTCTTAAAATAAAATGAGTGCACTTTTCTGCGAACAATATTTTTGAAGTATTCCTCTATGACGATTTTTGGCCTCTTGTACTTGCTTTTGGGAGATTCGCAGTGTCTTGTTCATTTTTGTTTGTTTTAAAAGTTTGTATATAGTCGACTTTCCAATCCCTATCACCTTGGCACACATTTCAACGATGTCATCAATACTGTTGGCATGATTTTGGTGTTTCAGCGAATTTTCGTTGAAAATGATTATCTTCTCATTTTGAGATAGCGCACATCTTTTAACACGTTTAACGGGAACATAATCTGATAAGCTTGCCATTTCTACTAATATAATTGCTTTTAAACCTAGTTCAATTGTCACCAAACACAATGTCTCACAGTTACTCGTAGCACATCTACACAAGTTCAGCTCTATGACTAGACTGATGTGTTCACCATAGATTAAAGAATATTATATATGATATAGATAGGCAACTCTCAGGGATTTTTTAAACAGCAAAACTTACGTCGTGGGTAGCGCTGTATTCCCGCCTTTTTGATACAGGCGGGATTGGCATAGGCGGGAATTTTAAATGATTTTCAAACAAAATGCTTAGGCCATCATTAGACTACAAAAGTTCTTTGACAAAGATTTTTTATAAAAGATATTTTATCATCTATCTATCAAATTACTCATAAAATATCTTTTATAAAAGATCTTTGTCAAAGAACTTTTATAGTCCAACAGTGGCCTTAAAATTAAATAAGTCATTTCAAAACTAGAAATTGATCATTTATTAATTTAACGGAAAATCATTACAATAAATACAATAATATTTAAAAATACATTTAAAAAGTAACTAACATAAGTAAAATTATTACAAAAGTATTAAGATGTTGAAACTGCGTTGAAATAAGTAAAATGTTAAAGTAACTAATGTACCAAAATACCTGTAATACAATTAAATAATAGCGGGTTTATACGTGCATGGATTTAGTGGCGCCAGTAGATATTGGCACGCCAGTAAAAAAATATTGCGCGTATAAACAGTTACTGGCGAGCATGCATAAATGCATGCAAGGTAAAAGCTTGCTCGCCAGTAACTGTTTATATGTGTAATATTTTTTTTACTAGCGTGCCAATATCTACTGGCGCCACTAAATCCATGCACGTATAAACCCGCTATAATATACATTTTCACGTCCTTTACTAACATTAAGTGGTGTGAATCATTCTTTTTGGAATTTAGATTTTTCGTTATCATATAGGTTACAAAAAACTGACATTGATTGTGAAACGTCATAAGTAATGTATTTGAATAATGTTAATCCAGAAGAAAAATATACGTATTTTTGTTTTTTTTACTTTTTTACACCATTCGATGGGAATGATTTCGATTTATAACAAATGTAAAAAATGACGTTGAAAAATTCACAGATACGATGCGACTGCACATAGCTGCGATTGTATTTATTATGTAAATAATGTAATCTAATATTTTGTACATGTCCGTCATTACAAGACTGAAAAACTTTTTCATCGGTAAACACAACATTGGTCCAAAACTCCAACGGGCGATAGACACAATTTAAACAAAACATAATGCGGGTTTGCTTCTGTTCTTCTGTTAATATGGTCTTCTTGGCACTTTTTCGATTTTCCTATCCTTCGGCTAGCTGCTGACCTCGACACTAGAAAATGTGTCATGAACACAGCGTCTCCTGCTGTTTGAAACGGATTTTTCCTCAAATAGCCAAGGAGTGCTTCATCTTGAACGAGATTTGAACTTCTCGATAGGCCTGAACCGTCTTTCTCTTTACGCTACCTTCCTCTTTCCACTTTTCTTCACACTCCTAACAGTACTTTTATTCAACTGATAATGGTTAGCAACTGCTCTGATAGACCATCTCTCTTTAATTTTAGAGAGAATTAAAATTTTTTCATGTTCAGTTAATTTTGGCATTGCGAAAATATGACACTGACAAATAAATAATGATTTAATAAGGCGAAAAATAGGTGTACGGGATTTCATTGCACAGAAGTGTACAACCAACACCACCTAGAGATTAAAGCCAAACAACCAACTGACATGACGTCACGCTTCAACGGCTGTCAAGTGTAGTGTCAAATAAAACAAATCATTGTTGTATTTGAATTTTAGTAGTATTGTATCTTATTGTTTATTCTGTGTTTTAAACGTGTAAATGTGATCTAAAACCCACTTTAATAAAACAGACAACAAATAATACATTCCAGTGATAGTTATAAAATACTTAATTGCCGTGTAAAATGGTAAACAAATGCTGCTTCCTCGCTGTACTGGTAATTATGCCACCGGGGAAAAGGTACACGTTTTTAAATTTCCCAAAGATGAGAAACTCAGAAACAAATGGATTAAAGCTATTCATCGAGAAAACTTTAAAATTTCTATGCACTCTGTGGTGAGTTATTATTTTTAAGTCTCGTAATCTAAATCAAACGAAACTAAAATTGAGGCTAGGTTTTCACTTATTTGAGTGACCAAATACGCTTTTCGTTAGTTAGTTTTGCCTCAGAATTTAATTAGGTACCTTTTTACTTTATAAGAATTAGTAGAAGCAAATTAGAAGTAATTTTTATTGTTCTAATTACGTCCAAATGTATTATGTATCTCAATATCTAAAACCTTCCTTCAGTAACGTCACCAGCTGGTTGTGTGGCCTTAATCTCTAGGTGGTGTTGGTACAACCCATCAGTCTTTCGTTTTTAGTCAATTTCTTGGGAGTCACGTTCTTTGCAAATCAATAATACCTATGCATGTTGGAATTTTTCGAAGTCGCAACACGACGTGAACACAACACTTATAACCTGCTTATAACCCATTACAGTTTTTAATATTTAACAGAACAGCGTCGTTTCTAGTCAGTTTCATTGGAAACTCGCATTATTTACAAATAAGCAAATGGACTCCTGCTCTATGGATTTAATAATTATTAGTTTAATGTCCAAAACACAAAGCACTGACATGTAAACAATAATGGCGCGACAACTGACAGTCGGGCAAGATCCAAAGGCATATTTTTGCGATCTCGCGTCTTACCCCAATGCTTTAAGCGCCTTGAAGCGCTACGTCATCATATATTTCTCCGCAAAAATGAATGTCTTTTTAGCTTTTTTTAACAGTTTAGTTCTAACCATCTCTAACGTTCTTATGTAATATCCCCACTATTTTCCGCTTACACATTTTCTAGCGCCCTAGTGAGACCGCGCGATACCGCTTTAAGCGTCTTTAAGCGTGTCGTCACAGCTTATTCGCTCGGATGGCTCCGCTTATCGCGGTTTGTAGCGTCTTATGCGCTAAAACATGCCTCAGATTTGCGCAGCCGCCGTGTGATTCAAGTACAAGTAGCGACAGATCGACGGAAGTTCAAACTAAACACGCTGTTTTGAAATATAGTGGGAGTGCGCAGGGCCTGGTGTTCACGCAGGTGGGCGGAGAATCTCGACATCATGCTGAGAGTACACGCTCCCTACTTCATTTCAACAAAACACAAACAAAAATACATTTATTTGCGTGAAAGAATAAAATAAAATTGACGTCTAATTTTTATATATAGTGTATAATATAAAAATTGAAATAAACAATTGCGGTTGTTTCTGGTTCTTCGAATAAAAATATTCACTGGTTTAATAAATGCAGTTAATCTCTAGAAAAACGTGTAAATCTATACTAGGAAGTATACGACTGGCCAGTCGAATTTTTTTCGAACACAATGTACATAATAAATGCTGTAATATTTCCATATAGTATATTATCATTTCCATGAATTTTCAAAAACTTAGTAGCACGCCCATGGCGGCTCCTGATTATAGGGTTTTATTATTCTACTTCATATCCAAATAGACTATACAATTTTCTACAAATTTGTTGCAATACAATATTTTGATGGGAGTTACCATTTTCCAGAGAAATGAGTTCAAAGTTAAGAAAACATGGAAATTCATATATCAGTAAATCATTTAGAGGAAGTAACTTTGACAATTATTGTAAGGCGTATAATATATATAACTTTATATGATTAACATAACAAAAATAAAATAAACTGAAAAAATTAATAATAATGATAATATTATAATTTGCAGAACATTTATCTCGAAATCGGTAACAATGGGTTATCTTTTGAATTCTGCTAGCCCATTCTAATAAAATTAATTGTAAATTACTCCTTGATACCGGATTTGGCAATAAACGAAGGCTTATTAACATATCCACATTAGCAGAAGAGTACGGACCTCAAAAATGTTCGGCATTACTGGACCTTTATTCATTTACTGGATGCGACTCAGTCAGCGCTTTTAAGAGGAATACTCTAGATAAAACTCCTAAAAATGTTACTTTCTCCCAAATATACCAAATATATTCGAACATTTCAAGATTTGGGGAGCAGCTGGAATATTGATGATAAATTAGTCGCATCATTAGAGGAGTTTACATGTGCCATATATGGATCAGAGAAATGCGCTAGCGTGGATGAGCTTCGCCTAATTGTCATTAGGCATAATTGTGGTGACAAAGATTTGTCTTTATCAATTGACTCTAAAGTTGGTTTTTCTTCGATTCCACCATCAAGAGCTTGCCTTATCGACCATATTAAAAGGAGTGTTTACCAACACGTATTTGGCGATTAGCCGACGACGGTATTCACAATATTCCAAAGCCTTGGAATGATTATGGATGACAAGAAAATGGAGAACCTCATTGATGCTCAGCAGATAAAATACTGCCTCAATCGCTTATTGAAATTCTTCAGGGGATGATTCCAAATCATATCATAATGTACGAAAGTGAGGATAATAACGATATCATAAATGAAGCAATAGAGGAAGAGGGCTTGAAAGAAATATTCGATGTATCGGGAGACGACGATAGTGAATCTGAAAGGTGTTGCTTACGTTTTATATTGAATTTTATATTTTATTTTAAGAGCTGAGTCATTAATCTGAAAAATGTGTACGTACAGTTAGGGTGGGCTCCCATAGTAATATATAAAGGTATCACCTTCAGTTTATATATGGTCTCGACACTTGCTTTTTAGTCCCTTGAGATAAATCTTTTACCCTAAAAGTTCTTCAATCACACCGCAAGATATTTCCCCCCACCCTCGTTTTCGAGGATGGGGAACACGATGGTGACAATATTTTCCAATCTACCCTCCAATCACTACCCTTATACTGAAAGAAAAGAACCTCCCATTTTTCCAATTTTTCGGTGCTAGGCGTTTTTTTTATCGGAAAATTTTATTAATGAAAGTTGTTCAGAACCTTAGACCCAATATCTATCAAAATAAAGAAATTGATTTTAAAAAATATAAAATAAGACTACTAATTACTTGACAAGAACCCGACAGCTTGGGTTTAATTTCAAACAAAATTTTCACGAATTTTTTAAACAAAAAACCCATTTAAATGATATTACAAATATCACATTTCTGAGAGCAGAACATTTATTTTATGCAAATGTGCTGGATAACAGGTATGCCCAAACTTGACGTGTGTTATTGTTATGATATATTTTCTTGGATATGCATAATTTTCATGCCAAAATTTAGGCGGGAGGTCAGGATGAATAATGTGTATCTACTAGGATTGGAATGGCAGAACTTCCACCACAACTCTAATCATCTATTTCTAAATTTAGATTTTAAAATTTAGTGAGTGAGAAGGGCCGATTTTTTGTTTAAGTCGACAATTTCATTATTTTTTAGGCCAAGGTGTGAATTTTATTAGTTCAAAACGTTTTAAACATTATTAGAAAGTATCACAATAGAAATTGATAGATAGAAAATATATTAAAACATTTAAAAACTTCGAAATTCTTTTATCTTCACCGCTCTAAATTCTTTGAGCTGTATTTTAGAAACTAGAGGTAGGATCTAGTTGTGCCCACGAGAAATTTTGATCACGAATTAAAAATCGGCAACATATTAAAAATTCAATCAATTGGCCGAAATTCAATTTCAATAAGAAAAGATCGTGGTCCTTTGTGCGTGAGCGTGAGTGAGTGAACCAAATGTCGGAACCTGGGGTTCCTCTCGTACTGAGCAGGATCACCACCTCAACGAGGAGTCATTAGTAGGGTAAAACTAACCTATCTCACGACAGTCTAAACTCAACTCACGTTCCCTATTTTTAGAAGGCCCGCTCCACCCAATCCTTCTGCTTCTGGCTACCTCTCGTAAGGAGTCTCAGAAGTGTAGTAAGTACATTGATATCTATCAAAAATGTCGTTGAATTCTTAAAAAAAAAAACAAAACCAGTTCTCTGTTCTATAATTTCTTGCCGCCATTATATTACTAATTCGTAATCTCGTTTCTTTACGAACAAATCGGTACTAGGCCCATATCTGTATCTTTAAAGATCCCACAGGACAAATTTTTAGGAGATTTTATTACATTTTAATCAGTTTACCTAATTTAAAGAAATATAGCACGGCACGGTAGCTCAGAGCAGTAAGGTGTATTGTGAGACGAATACGCTGGTTGTACTGTCTATTGCATACTAGTTTTGAACCCCAACCCCGGCATTGAGAATGTCGGGAGAATATATATATGTCTGCGTTTTCCCAAATGCATAACCTTTTCACAGGCTTGGCTTTGCATTTACTATATGTGGTGTATTTATGTTTTATGTTCCCACATAACACAGTTTTTACTTAGTATGTACTATTTATAAATATACGTACTTCTTGGGTGTGATTCTATTTCATTTGGTAATAGGATATACTATATTACTCCGCATCAGACTAAGCTGAAATAAGTAGCAGAGTTGTATATACTTTTATGACTGTAAAAAGCATGAGTAAAGTATATACAGTTTTCCGGCAAATTTCATATTAGCAAATTTTCGTCATGCAATTACATACTAAGAATATGAAATAATTGACGAAAAGAGAATGAATCCAGAAGTATGTGCTAAATGCATCCACCTTAATTTTTCTTTTAAGTACAAACAAAAAAGGATAAAAAATTCAAATACACATATTTCTAGACTTTCATAAGTATCAAAAGTACACGAAATAGACCTAACTTTACCAACAAATTTGAATAATGACGTACAACCTAACCTATAATATTTGATTTTGGACGTGTTTCACCACTTGTGCTGCGAGAAGTTCTGTACACACTGCACATTTATTCGTTACCCCAGTGTTGCTACTGTAATCGAAAATGAAAACATGTAAATTAAGATTTCTATTTGTTTACTTTTTGCCTTATTCTTTTAATCGCTTAAAGTACAGAAAAGCTGTGTCTAAGCTGACAATATGCTGTACACCACTTGTTTTTATTTTTTGTTTTCTATTTTTAATTAATGAAGTATACAGGGTGATTATTTTAAGGCGGCCATTAGTATATTTCCCACTTGCAGATGAGGTAGACATTTGAGATTTGGTACCCTACCATAGTCGGCCATTGCGAGTCCGAAAATGATAATTTCAAAATGGCGGCACTTCCGGAAATACCGGAAGTCGATACCAACTTCCTTATTTTAAATAGAATACCCTATATATTTTCGACTTTTCGAAATCATGATAAAATTCTGAGTCAAGACATGTAGCACACCCTATACCTAAACCGAGCAGTTTCGGAGATATTTGAAATTTTATAAAAAATTTGACAGGTGCAACGGTTTGCAAGAACCGTTATAACTTTCTTCGTGAAGGAGATCCTTATTTGGCTTGTGTTATTTTTAATCTCTCCCTAGTTGCGGGTGCAGTTTGATAAACCAGATCCTTAACTTGCCCCCATAAATAAAAATCTAATGGCGTCAGATCCAGTGATCTTAGGGGCCAAAGAAATGGACCTCTATTGCCCCACCATCTGTCTTGAAACAATACTCTCAGTCTTAAGTCTACAGCATTTGTTGAATGTGCTGGTGCTCTATCTATTTGATACCATGAATGGACGGCAATAATAAACAAATCTAAAAGTCTTCGTTGGTGTAATTTAAATGTGCTGGTATTTTTTAACATAAGATAATGACTAACATTAACGATTGTTTCTAATCGTGGGTAAGTTGATGACAATTTTTACTAAAAATTCTTGGACATTTAAGAAAATCTCAAATATTTCAAAAAGTTGTAACTTTAACCCCTATAATGCTTATACCAGAAAGGGAATTTAATTTAACATAATTTGATGTAAAAAAATACAGGGTGTTCCATTTGAAATAAAAAAGTTTTTGAGGTTTGAATTTGACAAAATGTAACGTGAAAAATAAAATACTTGGTATACTATTATGGAATTTATTTTTATTGTAAAGAGTAGCTCATCTTATGTACTTTCTACGTGCCAAAGAGCAAATAAGGTTCTCCTACATGAAGAAAGTTATAACGGTTCTTGCAAACCGTTGCACCTGTCAAATTTCTTATAAAATGTCAAATATCTTCGAAATTGCTCGGTTTAGTTATAGAGTGTGCTACATGTTTTGACTCAGAATTTTATGGTCATTTCGAAAAGTCGAAAATATATAGGGTATTCCATTTAAAATAAGAAAGTTAGTATCGACTTCCGGTATTTCCGGAAGTGCCACCATTTTAAAATTATTATTTTCGGACTCGCAATGGTCGACTACAATAGGGTACCAAATCTCAAATGTCTATCTCATCTGCAAGTGGGATATATTCTAATGGCCGCTTTAAAAGAATCACCCTGTATATCATATCTTCCTTGGCTACACAATTATTACTGCCAGGCCGGTAGCCAGAAAAACACTGTAGAGTGCACTTTCAGGATTTCATAATAGGGCATTTGCCTGGAGGATAAACAAATAATACATCATAACTTCATTTTAGTACCTACACATTTTTAGTATCTACAGTAGCTATAATATCGGGATATATTGTCTTAGGAAAATATTGCATACAGGGTGTAATCAGTTTCATGTCATTAAAAAATGAACAAAAAAACCTTATATAACATGGGGTCTAAAACCCATAGTTCTTTTTTAGAGGCCCCTCGTCGGCGAGGTCATAAGTTGATAATAACACTTTTTAATGGCTTTTTAAAAATAGATAAGGTAAGGTCTTTAGCGGTGCAATAAAGGTGAAAGACGTCGGCGTTTTCTGAGTGCTTAGTAGATCTGAAGAAAACTATACTCTCCCTTGTGCAATATTTTAGTTTCTGTGGGCATTTCGTTAAGTACACACGTCGAACCCGTTCGTTGCTTTTGTTCTTTTTGAATTTTGGGCCACGTATTTACAGTTAGGATTTATTTTATTGACTTACCGTTCAAGTCGTTAAGTTCTTGATTACGTACAGACACTACTTGTTCGTTTTTTTTGTGTTGCTTTTTGGATTTTGGACAAGTTTTTATTTTTATTTTCTTTATTGACAACGTTAGTTGATACTTTAGTGTGGTATTTTAATGTACATAGAAACCATAAAAAATGATCCTAATTTACCAAATGTGTTGAAGACATTTCGAACAATTTATGTAAATCAAATAATTTATTGGTAAGTTCTAGATTTACAGAATATTTTAGTTTTCGATACCTGCTCTGCAATTCGTTAAATAAATCAAATTTTTTCCTAACTTAAAATACACATAATTGTTTTCTGTTATCGTATCTCAGACGTCTAACTCTTTATTTCCCAATGTCATGAAATAATTTCTCATTTTTTAAGCTTTTAACCCAGAACACTCATTTAAGTTACAAATGTTAATAAACCACATTTAAATCTGAAAAATTATAAACAACAACAAAAACTTCAATATTTTGTTCTAAATTAAAAAAAAAAACATGTAAAGAAATGCTGTGTTTTAACCTTTACGCCCATCATTTGCTTGCAGTTCTGCAAAAAGAGATAACGAATTAAGTCATAAAGGTTTTTTGTTTGTCTAGTCGGTCCCCATTACGAGTTTTTTTAATAACATGAAACTAATTACACCCTGTATAAACTAATGTATATACTTAGCATGAGTACGTACTTTTAGATTTGTACTATGATCATACGTTGTATATAACTGTGTCATGTGGGTTATTAATATTTACAATAAATAAATGTTTCAAATGAGTTTCCCTATTCTTTAAATGCGGCACTGGAAATATTTTCCGAACCGTTCAGGAAATATTTCCTGCACTTGATCGAGAAATAAGCATTTCCCGTATGCCAAATAAGTTTGGGAATTGCTATTTTCCACACATTCGTAGGAAAAGTATATCTGTAAATAATATTAGAGACAAATAACTAACTGGTAGTAATGTTGAAGCAATTGGTGTTGCTTCTGCCTTTTCCTTCTCCGTGGTATGTGTTATTTCCTTCTTCGTAGAATGTGTTGTTTCCTTCTTCGTAGAATGTATTGTTTCCTTCACCGTAGTAAGTGTTGTTTCCTTCTCCATAGTATGGTTCTCCTTCCGTTAGTTCTAGTTTATTATTAGATATTTCATTCTGAACTGGCCCGCAGGAGGTAAAAACTTGAGGTGGAACAAAGTTACTATTAAATGCTGCTATGAATTGGGCGTGTACATTGATATACAATGAATTACCAGGGTGCTTAGGGAATCCTGAATAAACAAAACAGAAATATCGTAAGTAAATTCTGAAATATGCATATTAGTCCAGTCAACGGAGCGCTAAAATGATCAAAATCTCTAACTTGAGTGCTAATGAATGGATTTTGATGAAACCTTGTGCAATGTGTTTGTAATGACGTTAGTAAAAAAGCTGAAAGAAAAATTAGAGTAGGAAATGATCGGAACCTTTATCACGGGTTTCGTAACTCGTAGAGTTAGGTCAAAAATGAAAAAGAGAACAATGTATTTACCGATTTTGGTGCAAATAAGATGTTTTTACTCGTGTGAATTTTTTCGAAAACAAGATGTCTTTACTCGTGTGAATTTTTTCGAAAAATGTATATTTTTCGAGATATGGCCACCTTAAAAATGGAGAAGGGGAAATGTAAATGTTGAAAAAAAATCTGAAAAAATCAGGTGAATGTATCATCGAAATACAAGACTTTTTTTATTTACAACTTTTCTGTAAAGTGCGTTTTCACCGAGTTTTTTCGGAAAAACATGAGAAACTACCTTTATCTTTGACATTGTAGCTCTTTAAAATATGTAATTTAAAAATTGGAATTTTTCTGTAACTTGCTAATTTTCCGAGTTACAGGCGGTTTTTCACGATAAATAATGTACCACATTTTTTGCACATTAAAAAATACATGAAAATTCGAATGAACATGATTCATATATATATTATTATAAAAAAATATGAAACCTATATAGTTATATCATTTTTAAAGGTTCAATATAGTTTTCAAATTGAAAATGTGAAAAAAATGTAGTACATTATTTATCGTGAAAAGCTGCCTGTAACTCGGAAAATTAGCAAGTTACAAAAAAATTCCAAGAGACAAAAAATG
Organism: Rutpela maculata; assembly: GCA_936432065.2. Taxonomy (NCBI): domain Eukaryota; kingdom Metazoa; phylum Arthropoda; class Insecta; order Coleoptera; family Cerambycidae; genus Rutpela; species Rutpela maculata. Next base: position 40,312,897 of record OW386286.2, read on the forward strand.
TTTAGAAGGCCTCAATGCATACGTCTAAATTTTTTCAAATTTTTAAATTACGTATTTTTAAAGCGCTATAATTTGAAAGAAAGGGGTAGTTTTTCATGTTTTTCCGGAAAAACTCGGTGAAAACGCACGTTACAGAAAAGTTGCAAATAAAAAAAGTCTTGTGTTTCGATGATACATTCATGAATTTTTTCAGGTTTTCTTTTAGGAATTTTCGAGTGGCCATATCTCGAAAAATATGCATTTTTCGAAAAAAATCACAGGAGTAAAAATATCTTATTTTGGGCCAAAAAAGGTAAATACATTTTTTTCCCATTTTTGATCTAATTCTACAAGTTACGGAGTCTTCCCTACCCCTTCCGATCATTTCCTACTCTAATATTTTTTTAACTTTTTTATTGACGTCATTACGAACACATTGAACAAGGTTTCATCAAAATCCATTCATTAGCATTCAAGTTAGAGATTTTGGTTATTTTAGCGCTCCGTTGACTGGACTAGTAGTTGTTGCGGCTATTATAGGTAGTTAACAAATATTTTACTTCAGTTTTTGTACTCTGCTAAATGGGATTTCGGCATTTTTCTCTAGATCCCCTTATATTGGAGTTAAATTAAGGATCGAAATAGGTTAATAAGGGATTCTCTAGCTACAGCAATTTTATTGTTTTAATTTGTTGTAGGTATAATAACAAGTGCTCTGAGCAATTTTTTACAAAATCCGTCCATCGCTTCTTGTATAATTTTAACAATTTATTTTTCAACACATAAATTTTCAGATATTTTTCCTATTAGGTATCTCATGTCATAGTAATCGTATCGCAATAATAAAAGTACCACACTATACGCTATAAAATTATGAATAAGACTAGGCATATGAAGAAACTTCTTGATAATTTGTAAACTTGTGAAAAAATAAAAACCACCAAAATTTTTTTAACAGTGTAAGAAATATGATGTAATAATCCATCAATTTTACCGAAAGTTGATGGAACCATGCTCTTTATTGAACTAAACCTCGTGCCAAATATTAGAGCAAAATATTTATTCAAACGGCTAAAAATTAACAATAATTTCGAAATTCCCATCGCATTTTGTTTAAGTGCATCGATTCGTAGTAGGACAATTTTTCTTTTAAAATGTATGTTTTTACGGTGGTGTTTGAAAGAAAAAAAAAATTTAATTTAAACTAATTTTTTGGAATTTAATTTTAATTATGGATATTGCACGTATAAACAATTTCAAATAACTACGTGATTTTTTTGTGAAATCGAAAACGATAAGCGAATTATGAAAGTATATGAAAAACCAACGATTAAAAAAAGAATGATGTTCTACTCACATTTGAATCCGTGATACGTTAGTTTTTGAATTTTAGTCGATTATAAGTAAAAATATTGATATCTTTTCTTGAAATTTGCGCATATTGTTCCAAAATTATTATATTTCTCTCTCTGCTACTTGAAAATTTTCCACAACTAAAACTTTTTGAATTACATCGCATAAAGCACCATTGAGGACATAACGCACGTTCGAAAAACAAATTATCTCTCCACTCCCTGAATATTGTAACTAGGCAACTAACTTAATTAATGGTATACATCACTCCATTTTCATCATATCGAGTCCTTTTTTAAACATTTTTGTCTTTTTTGTATATTCTAATTCTTTTATTTAACAAAATATAATTTGTAAGTTTTTATTCATCATAAATTCAACAATCTTTATTATTTTATAATGTTTTCGGCTCTTGTCATATCTGATTTTTCGTTTCTTTTTAAAATGTTTGTGTTTTGTGTTTATTTTCAATTTTTAATGTATTGTAACGTAAAATAATTTGTTTAGCCGTTATTTAATTAAAATGCATTGGAAATTTTATTTTGTGGGATCAGACTGGATATCTGAATATAAATAATTGATTACTTTTAATTGGTATACCTATTTATTCATTTTTATTCGCCGATAAATCAACATACATAGATCATTTACAGGTTGCTGTACAAAGTAATATTAATAATAATTTAAACAATAAGTTATAATATAAATATATAAGTATACAATTTTTAATAAGACAGGGCCAAAGTCAGTTAAGTCACTAATCTAATTTACTTAATATTAACATGAAGCAAATATACATGTTTATGCGCTATTTATGCAATATCTATTATATGTGAAGAAAAGCAATTAAAAGTTGTATCAAAGTATTGTTATTCCTTACAGTCTTCCTAAAATTACATAATGTTGTACAGAATATATCATCGTCACACAATTATTTCAGACATTATACAATATTCAATGGTGAACCAGAGTAAATTCTAGTTCTGGAGTTGGATAAATAAAATGTATTTTACTTGGAATAATTCTAGTTGGCAAACGTGATAGAAAATATTGATTATCAATTAAGCAGTTAAATTTTTAAAATGGAAAATTGTGTACCAGCCACCACACTACTGCACAGCATTCAAGTATGGATTTTACAAAACGATAGTATAGTACATTGATTAAGTTAAGTCTATAAATTGTTTTGTAGATGTTATGCTGACGAATGATTGCTTAAGTGCCAATATAATCTATACGATATGCAAATTTCAATTGATAGTCAAAATACACCCCAAGATCTTATATTTTGGATATTCGTTTATACGCCCAGTAGTTCATGATGTGATCATATTTTATTATCATTTTTTTTATTGAATACCAATAACACAGACCAGTCTTCTACTTTAAAACAACGTTTTTTTTTCACAATCCAATACAAAAGTAAACTTGTACTAATTTGCAGTCCTTTACATGAGTAACTCTCGTATAAAGTTTAAAACGATCAACAAACATAATGTTTTCTGAAGTACTATTATATAATATGCAAGTTAATATGCTATTGACATATAGTAGGAACAGTATAGTGCCCCAATTTTGAGCTTTATAGTGCTGCGAATGATATCTCATATGGAAAACCGATTTTCTAGAAAACGTCTCTAACGATTTTGTAAATTGATCTAACAACATATCATTATTGGTTTTTTCCGTAAAATTTACACAAAGGTTATTTATTGATAAACAAATAATTTGTAAGTCAGTCGAGAAAGTAAGTTCGGTATGGCCGTACATTTATTTCATATGTAAGGGAACGTTCATAGAGATGTAATGTAGTGGTACAGAAGAAGAATAGAAATATTCTTTAATTATACACACAAATATTATTTATTTTCTTACAAACAAAATCTGAATTATTTGATTCATCCTCATCGACGAAGTTTTCTTCACTATCAATTTGAAAACTATCCTCGCTTTCCGAAACATTGCTTACTTCGTTGTTGTCGATGGCTTTCACTGTAACAAATGAAGTCTGAAGTCTCCATTTCAGAAATCGATAAAACAACGTCTTCGTCATCAAGTTCGTCCCCAGTTTATTTCAGAACAGTTGTTGCAATTTAATCCATTATAAAAATGACACAGATTTCTGCATTGAATCCCTATGTTTTCACATGAAAAAAGTTTTTTTCTTGCAACCCGATTTACACATACAGTAAATAGTGGTCAATAAATTATCTGGCAAAGGATTTTTTGTTGTTGTCAGTGGCATTAATCCATTTATGGTATCTTTGCAACCATGCTCTTCAGAATTTTTATCTGCAAATCCTAACCTAATTTGAAAATACACCCTCAATGAATGCTCGTTTGCAGCTTCTTCGGTTGGTGGGAATGGTGGAAGAAATTTGCGTGATGTTTTTGAAGTGCATTTTTTAAAACATTCAAACGCAGAACGTATAAACATGTGTTTTTCATTGGATTTGAACCATACAGTGCTACGATACAACTGATTCCAGAAGCAAATATCCTTGCTTTTGTAGCTTGTCGATCGCAAAAAACTTACACATCTTTTTGTAAGCATGGATATCTTAGAAGTATACTAAGTTAGGTACTTCATAAATATGTAAAAAAAATAATTTAAACCAGCTAATGCTTCGTATTATTGACCAGAGAACACAAGGAGAATGTCACTTCCGTTCGAGCAACGAGAAGCAGTAGTACATATTTATTAGCGAAAAATCTGAAAATGGCAAAAGATTCTCTAGAAAAGCTTCTCTAGGGGTCTGCCTAGAGGTCTACTAGTCATGGGGGACTACACTTAGAAATCCACAACACTTCATATCACACTAACGAAAACAACATTTCTTCATATTACTCTGAAGCAACCAAGCAAAAGTGGCTCAATTACAAAAACTATTTCGTACTTCCGATAGCACATCGCAAATAATCAATATTGTCTTGAATTATTTTATTAAACATAGAAATAATCTACCTAGATTGAACCAATGCATTTTAATTAAATAACGGCTGAACAAATTATTTTACGTTACAATACATTAAAAATTGAAAATAAACACAAAATACAAACATTTTAAAAAGATATCGAAAATCAGATATGACAAGAGCCGAAAACATTATAAAAAATAAAGATTGTTGAATTTTTGATGAATAAAAACAACAAATTATATTTTGTTAAATAATAGAATCAAAATACGAAAAAATACTAAAAATGCTAAAAAAAAGACTCGATATGATGAAAATGGAGTGAGGTATACCATTAATTAAGTTAGTTGCCTAGTTACAATATTCAAGGAGTGGGGAGATAATTTTTTTTTCGAATGTGCGTTATGTCCTCAATGGTACTTAGTGCGATGTAATTTAAAAAAAATTAGCTGTGGATAATTTTCAACTAGCAGAGAGAGAAATACAATTATTTTGGAACAATATGCGCAAATTTCAAGAAAAAAATATCAGTATGTTTCTTATAATCGACGAAAACGCAAAAACTAACGTATCACGGATTCCAATGCAAGTAGAACATCATTCTATTTTTTAAATGTTGGTTATTTAATATACTTTCATAATCCGATTATCGTTTTTGGTTTCACAAAAAAATCACGTTGTTATTTGAAATTGTTTATATGTGCAATATCCATAATTACAATTAAATTCCAAAAAATTGGTTTGAATTAAAAATTTTTTTCTTTCTAAACACCACCGTAAAGTACATGTAAAAACCTACACTTTAAATGAAAAATTGTCTTACTACGAGTCGATGCACTTAAACAGAATGCGATGGAAATTTCGAAAGTATTGTTGATTTTTAGCCGTTTGAATAAATATTTTGCGCTAAAATTTGGCACGGAGGTTTAGTTCAATAAATGGCATGGTTCCACCAACTTCTGTTAAAATTGATGGATTATTACATCATATTTCTTAAACTGTTAAAAAAGGCAATTTTTGGTGGTTTTAATTTTTTTACAAATTTACAAATTATCAAGAAGTTTCTTCATATGCCTAGTCTTATTCATAATTTAATAGCGAACAGTTTGGTATTTTTATTATTGCGATACGATTACTATGACCTGAGATAATAGGAAAAACCGCTGCCCAAGGAATCACTACTTCCACATCCAGATTTTCAGTCACTCACAACGAAAAAATTTTGTATGTGGAAATAATTGTTTATGGAACTTTAATAATATAATATTTGAAATCCTCTACCCCAAAAACCCATAAAACGATACCCCACATCGGTAGTGGGGTGGGGGTGGTGATAGGGGGTGGTAGTGGGGGTGGATGAAGTAAAAAAATATTTTGAGGTTTCTGATTCTTGTACACACACTAAATCACAATTTTTCTTCATCCCCTTTAATAATGGGGTGAGGGTGGTAATGAGGGTGGCTAATGCCAATTTTTTTTTGAGACCTTAGCTTCTCTTGTATATACTAAATACCAATTTTATGGACTCTTACCTGCTTGATTTACCTATTTTCCCCAAATTTACCCCCATTTACCCCTCAACCCTTCGACGGAACAAGATGAAAATATAATCTAGTTCTAGATCTCGTTAAAGTACATATGTGTACCAAATTTCAAGAGTAAACGTGCTCACAAAAAAAAGTTACAGACCGACAGACAGACAGAAATTTTTTTTTCGCTCAAACTTAAAAGCTCGACGTTTCATGACATTCTAAGCCTATTTGAACAATAAAAATTTTTAAAAATTTTTTTGTCGTTACTATACTTCCACCGGATGTGGAAGTAAAATAGCAGAAAATTTCTGTGTCGAAAAAAAAATTGTTAAAATTCTACAAGAAGCAATGGACGGATTTAACAAAAAAAAATTGCTCAGGGCACTTGTTATTATACCTACAACAAATTAAAACAATAAATGCTGTAACTAAAGAATTTCTTATTAACTTATTTTGATCCTTAATTTGACTCCATTATATCTCTTATATTTTATAGTATCATGAGAGTCACTACTATTTGTTCCAGCTGCTATTGAGCTGCTGCAAGAGCTCTAGAAGACAGCTGATAAAAAATCTAAATAGCATTTGCAGCCATATGATTGCTTGATTATGTTACGGCAACGTTATAACAGAAAAAATTTCCATATCAAATTACAGCTAAACGCCGCACAGTGTGGAATTTTCATAATCTAGGCGGAAATTGAAGGTAAGTGGCCATATAATTTTTTTTGGAAAACTGTTCTATGAGATTAAAAAAGAAGAAGAGTTTAAGATAACAAGGAAAAATTATATTTTATAAATAAATAACTAAACTTTTAATTCATACCTCCGCCGACTACCCTCAACTTCTTGTAGTAAAAAAAATGGTTAGTTCGTGTACTTCTAATATCAGATAGAAAAAGTTGCGCAACTTTGCGCTTTCACTAGTTTTTTCTTAATTTCAGAATGAGTGTCGAAATTTCTTGAAGATCAATTTTTGAAATGTGAGTCTCCAATCCCAGGCAAAGCAAGTCAGATGCCATAATATCTTCTATTTTACAAAAGTTATGTAACCACTCATTCCCAAATAGTATTCTGAGCAGCATTCGTAAGTCAGTGGACCTTATTTGCAGCAAGATGGGGCAAAGATGGGCTAGGATAGACATCAGGATTTTTAAAACATAATGGTTCTTGGCATGATGGTAGTTTGTTGCTGCCTGACATTGTTCACCAAGTTATACTCTCTACTTCAAAGGAAAATATTACCCCCATTTCATGTGATAGACCCCAAAAAAGATTTGAAGAGTCTAGCTACAAAAGTAAGAAATGTAAAATTCTTCATCTCGTTAATTCTGCTTCTCACGAAGAACTATCGATTGCAAGTGCAATAAAGTTGCACAAAGTAGGAAAAAGGGATTCAGCGTCGAAAGTTAAAGAATTCTAGTGCCCCAGAAAAGCAGGGCACATTAATAAAAAAGGCCAAGGAAGCAATGTCAGACAGCAATAAACTACCATCAAGCCAAGAACCATTATGTTTTAAAAATCGCTTCTGATGTCTATCCGACAGCCCATCTTGCTGCGATCAAGGTCCACTGACTTACGAATGCTGCTCAGAATACTATTTGGGAATGAATGGTTACCTAACTTTTGTAAAATATTAGACATTAGGGCATCTAACTTGCTTTGCCTGGGATTGGAGACCCATATTTCAAAAATTGACCTACGGGAAATTTCAACATTCATTCTGAAGTAATGAAAAATCTAATCAGAGCGCAAACTTGCGCAACTTCTTCTTTCTGATATTAGAAGTACACGAACTAACTTTTTTTTTTTTGAATATATGAAGTTGAGGGTAGTCTGCGGAGGTATGAATTAAAAGTTTAGTTATTTATTTATGAAATATAATTTTTCGATGTTATCTCAAGCTCAGACTTTTATCTTCTTTTTTAATCTCATGGAATAATTTCTCAAAGAAAAATTATACCTTCAAATATCATTAAAATAATGTCACTAAAAAACATTTAAACTGTTGGAACACTTGTACTCAACTAAGAAGTTGAAGCGTGTCAATTCAGTTTATCCCTACTTGCTAGTGAACAGGGAATCACGACAGTTTACGACACTTGTTTGGATGTTTTGAATGTTACTGATAAAAAATATATGTATACTTATTAAGTTTGATCATTTCACTTTCAGGAATTAAGATGTTTATGATAATATCATACACTTGCCAAAATTGTATTTTGTCCGCCTAGATTATGAAAATTCCACACTGTGCGCCGGTTACTCCAACATTTTCGCAGACAAAGTTTAGCTGTGAAAACGTAATTGCCCTCGTTGTGCTACTTGGGTACTATCATAGTAAATGATTTTATACTAAAAAATGTTTCTTTGAATAGTGGTAGACAAAAACAACTTACTGGTAGTAATGATGAGGGATTCAGTTTCTTCGAAGACATATTCTTCTTCCTCTTCTAATTCCGTAGTGGTCTCGGGCTGTGGTGTTGTTGTAGTAGTAGTTGTTGTTGGTGTTGTTGTTGTAGTAGTAGTAGTAGTAGTAGTTGTTGTTGTTGTTTTTGTTGTTGTTCTTGTTTTCAGGTCATAGCGTTTTATGGTATCTGTTATCCACTGTTTATATTTGGGAACTCTGACATATAGAGTTGGTAGCAGTCCCGCGCATGCTAATAATGGTTTAACAACTATACCAATTAGATATGGTTTGTCACTGGGGATAACCAGAGGTGCACCCACGTCACCACTACAAGCACCTCTCCTATTCCAGAAAGATGTTCCGGTACATATGTGTGAATTTTGAACAGTTGTTAAGAATAACAACCGTCCGCAGTTGCTGTTGGATATGACATCCACGGATACTTGCATTAAATCGTCAGATTCACCATTAAATATACCTATTCTCCCCCATCCAGAAAGTCTAGTAGACTTTCCTACATAATTTGCTAAATAAACAAAACCCAGATATGGTAAGTAAATATTGAATAATAAAAGTAAGTTATATTATAACCGTAGTTGTAGTGGAGTAAAACTAAAATTTGTAGGAAATTGTTTTACTATAGCAATATCTTTACTGGAATTTATCCTGTAGTTTTTTCACTGCTCTTACTATTTTGGCAGCATTTTCATTTTAATGTGGGTACTTATGTACTTGCAAATAGATTGGCTGCCATATTGTAGCCGCCATTTTGAATTTTCTGGAGATGGGGAAGGTACACCCTACCTCCATGCCAAAGGACCTCGCACGGAATGATAGGAAAATGGCCCTCAGTTAAATTGCACCAAATTTTAGTATGGTTTTGGTCTCCTGAACAATAGTTCTCATGGGCACAATGCTCAAATGTCAATATAGCGCAAGCCACTGCTTATCGAAGACATTAAATGCGAAACCAAAGAACTAGTATACTGTTCCTACCATACACTAATTAATGTAATGTTCATATTTATGTATTTTAATGGTCCTGTATGCTTATGTATATGCGGACGCATGTGTCAACTCTCATTCAGTAAATAAACGTTACGTCGAAATCATTCGAAATGTATTAGTATGCACGCATACCCACTAGCATACAGGGTGTCCCAGATTTAAACGGACATACTCTAGTGGAAGGTAGAGCACACTCAGCTGAGTTCAAAACACCCCTATACTTACCGCTGAATGTGAACTGTTTTTGAGATACGGGGTGTTTTATGGTTTTTGACCAGAATTTTAGTCCGCCATATTTTTGAAATGACTGCACATATTTAGATAAAATTCGGTATACATATTATACTCTTTCAGATTAATGAATAGCTTAAGTGATTTTGGAAAAATTCCAGGATCGACCTCCATTTTTTTTAACATGGCTCTTAGGGTATATTATTTTTTGGTAAATGTTAGTAAACTTTTAAAAAGCCTATGAACCAGTTTATAAAATAATGTCATAATATTTGATGGCATGTGGAAAAGCTCTGGGAACATCGCAAAAGCAATACACAAAAATAATATCCGCATAATCTTCATTACTAAATTGAAACGGCATCTTAAAATTTTTAGTTTTACAACTGGTTTTTTATCACTTATTCTAATAATTACTAAGAGCGAACAGCAATTCTTATTTGTAAAATGACACATTTGACATGTGCCTGCTTGGTACTTTTAATGCAACAATGTCATGTGTTAATCGCATCGTTTTATTGCTTATTTTTTATTCGTGAAATAAATGAAATATGCTTTATTTTGGACGGAAAAAACATTGAATGTCAAAACAAAAACAAATAACAACCGCTTCTGAGGAGTATTTAGCTAAAATTAATAAAATAATGATGTTAGCAACTGATAGTGTTATTTGTCGACTGTCAAAATTTGGTCTTTCAATACTTTTGAAAATTTATTGAAGAATACCATAAACGTGCCATCAAATATTATGACATTATTTTATAAACTGGTCCATAGGCTTTTTAAAAGTTTACTAACATTCACCAAAAAAATAATATACAGTGTGATGTTAACGACCCTAAGAGCCGTATTAAAAAAATTGAGGTCGGTCCTGGAATTTTTCCAAAATCACTAAGCTATTCATTAAACTAAAAGAGTATAATATGTATACCAAATTTTATCTAAATATGTGTAGTCATTTAAAAAATATGGCGGACTAAAGTTCTGGTCAAAAACCATAAAACAACCCGGTATCTCAAAAACGGTTCACATTCAACGGTAAGTATAGGGGTGTTTTGAACTCAGCTAAGTGTGCTCTACCTTCCACTAGAGTATGTCGGTTTAAATCTGGGACACCCCTGTACGCGAACCGCCACGTATAAGCATTACCCAATGTGTACCGCGAGGATATGACGGATCGGAATTTGCCAACACCACCAGATTAAAGCCAGACAACCAGCTGACATGACGTCAACGGCCGACCGACTAACCGTGACTGGTTATTATTAGTGCTGTCAAGTGCAGTGTCAAATAAAACAAATCATTGTTGTATTTGCATTTTAGTAGTGTGACGTGTCCCTAATGGCAAAATTAAGAACACCCCAAGTATGCCCGAAAGCCCAAAGTGAAGAGCGGGTGTGAATTCGTTTTCTTATTCTGAATTTTAGAATTTTGGGGTGCACCGGTTAAACTACCCTGGGCGCCAGCCAATTGTTAAAATTGACAGAGGTGTATAGGCAAAACTAAATTAAACCTCAAGATAATAGTGAAAAATTTACTAAAAAAATTTAGTGAGTAAGTATATGACAAAGTATATATAGGAATGTATAAAACAAGCTTAAAACTAATTCGTGTATATGTATGAAATGGATAAATAATTGGGACAATAAATATAATACAACATTAAAATTAAACTGACAAACAATAGAGATCAACAACTGTCAGCCACTAATCCTTATGGCAGTTATGTATTATGTCAAACGACCTACTTATCACTTGCCCCGTGTGCCAAGTGTCCATAAGGGTAAGCAGAAGCAGAAAACAACCAATGTGATATAAGACGCAAGTTAATATAACCTCAAATATTCAAATACAGCTGATATAAATATAAAATGCACGCTTTGGAATTTCGTGTAAGCTTTTTACAAAATAAATTAAGCACACTAAACCAGCAACGATTATGTACAATGTATAAAGTAAGTATTTAATTATACACGTCTAATAATAATGTGATGTGTAAAGACATATGACATGATGAAAATTCTATTTTAGCTACAAGTCAAAAGGTGTGGTATATTAATACTCGTTGAACGGCCGTTTATCGAGTTCACATGAAACTTTTAATTATTATAACACATATGGATTTAATCAATCATTATCCAGCGGTATACTATTAGGACGAGACACAAAATTACCATCGACTAAACTAAATATTAATATTATTGAAAGGTAACAAATCCACTATTCTCGTAAACAAGATATGAATAATAAATTGCTTAGTTAACTTGCTTTTTTACTACACCGTGAGCTTTTATAGTAATAACGTAGCACTATCGTTACTTGTAGATATGCTGTACGCTGGTTCTCTGCAACTTCTGGTGGACAACAAAATAAATGCCAAAATTACTTACAATACGTTGGTGATACTTGAGGACAATCCAAGAAAATTACGGTACTTGCTTACTTCTCGGTTTTACCATGAGACCATGATTAACAGGCGTAAGGCTGATGATCTCCAGGGTGCCCCGAAACAAAACAATATGTAGGTGATTTCTCTAATATTCTCTTGACTCCAGCCAAAGCAGTTCCAAAATTAATTTACCACAGACAAACAAAATCTAATATATATATGTTTCTACGCAGATCAGCGTACTATGTTTAACAAGGAGATTACGACAAGTTTCATTGAGGTAATAAACAAAAGTACGAGCCTCTTGAAATAGGTATCTCGGAACGAGCCTAAAAATATAATTCCGTTTAGGTATCGAATTATATGAAATTTATATCAAAATTGATAGGGAAAATTAAATAAGACATACCTTAGTTTGTTATTAGGCGTTTTTCCCAAAAATTGTTAAAATTAAGGAAGATGTTCTTCACAATTTTTAAATTGCCAGCATGGCTGCTCTTTCTTGGACAAAAAGGCCCTTTTTTGTTAGCTTTTTACTTTTCAGCAAAAAATTCTGTTTGCCAACTTAAATTAATTACTAAGAGAATCCACTATGTTTGAAGTTTGAATTTAAAAGAAAGATAATAAAATAATAGTAACTATCTGTATGTGATAATAAAATTGTCTGCCTTAGCTGTAAATAATACCTTAAAAACAAAATACATTTTAGCCTACAAATTGTTCCTTTTCAGGTACCAAAAGAAAATTAAATTTGGCAAGAAAATTCCTACAACCTTTCTTTGAGCCCTGACATGATTTAGGGAAATAGTTTTCATATTAAGAACAATAATAAGTAAATCGAAGCTCTACACTCTTAGACAAAATACTTAATCTTAATATAGGTATTACTGGTTGCATACCTAAGAGGATATAAGAATATTATTCCACCAAATGTGAATAATATGGGTTGTAAATTTTTATTATACAGGGGAATCAAAATGTAACTGTTACAGTAGTATTGTATCTTATTGTTTATTCTGTGTTTTAAACGTGTAAATGTGATCTAAAACCAACTTTAATAAAACAGTCAACAAATAATACATTCCAGTGATAGTTATAAAATACTTATTTGCCATGCAAAATGGTAAACAAATGCTGCGTTCCTCGCTGTATTGGTAATTATGCCACCGGGGAAAAGGTACACGTTTTTAAATTTCCCAAAGATGAGAAACTGAGAAACAAATGGATTAAAGCTGTTCATCGAGAAAACTTTAAAATTTCTATGCACTCTGTGGTGAGTTATTATTTTTAAGTCTCTCGTAATCTAAATCGAACGAAACTAAAAAACCGCTGCCCAAGGAATCACTACTCCCACATCCAGATTCTCTATCCAAGTCACTCACAACGAAAAAAACTTTGTATGTGAAAATAACTGTTTATGGAACTTTAATAATATAATATTTGAAATCCTCTACCCCAAAAACCCATAAAACGATACCCCACATCGGTAGTGGGGTAGGGGTGGTGATAGTGGGGGGTGGATGAAGTAAAAAAATATTTTGAGGTTTCTGGTTCCTGTACATGCACTAAATCACATTTTTTTTTCATCCCCTTTAATAAGGAGGTGGGGGTGGTAATGGGGGTGGCTAATGCCAAAAATTTTTTTGAGACCTCAGCTTCTCTTGTATATACTAAATACCAATTTCATGGACTCTTACCTGCTTGATTTACCCATTTACCCCAAATTTACCCCAATTTACCCCCCAACCCTTCGGCGGAACAAGATGAAAATATAATCTAGTTCTACATCTCGTTAAAGTACATATGTGTACCAAATTTCAAGTCAATATCTCAAACGGTTCCAGAGTAAACGTGCGCACAAAAAAAAGTTACAGACAGACAGACAGAAATTTTTTTTCGCTCAAACTTAAAATCTCGACGTTTCATGACATTTTAAGCATATTTGGACAATACAAATTTTTAAAACTTTTTTTGTCGTTACTATACTTCCACTGGACGTGGAAGTAATTGAGGCTAGGTTTTCACTTATCTTATATGAGTGACCAAATACGCTTTTCGTTAGTTAGTTTTACCTCAGAATTTAATTTATTTTATTAAGAAAAAAACCGTTTTACTTTATAAGAATTAGTAGGAGCAAATTAGAAGTGATTTTTATTGTTCTAATTACGTCCAAATGTATTATGTATCTCAATATCTAAAACCAATATATGCATATTTTTTATTATAGTATAAGTAAAACATCACTCTAAGCTTAAAAACAGCAAACATTACGCAGATAATAAATATTTCTTATTTGGGAGTAGTCATATGTAGTATAATAGCATTGTTTTAATGTATTACGCCGTATATGCTGGGCCTTCCTTCAGTGACGTCACCAGCTAGTTGTCTGGCTTTAATCTCTAGGTGGTGTTGAATTTGCACATCACTTTCCTCGTACTTAGTTTTCATCAGTGGTTTTAGAATTAGAGTTTTTTGGATTACTTCAATGCTGTTATCAAGAATATTTCTATACATATTATGCTTAATGCCACACATACATTCGCATATACATGAGTATACAGCACTATTGGAATACATCAGGCTACGGTAACTCAATGTAAAATATTTTTTTTGGTTCATACTATGACTCCAAGCGGCACTGCCGTCACTTTTCTGATTTAATCTCCGTGGACTGACCATAGAGAATTAGAAGTCTACGGGCACGACGGATAAAATTTGTCATCACATGTGTCAAACGTCAAACTGTAAATGTGCCGATGACTTGTTCGCTAGCTACAAATCCCGTGTTTTTATGTATTTAAGTGTTATTATGTTAATAAAGTTTGCTTTTAAGTTGTGTTTGCTGCGTCTGTTGCTGGTGTCGACAGGAACAAGGAACCATTATGGTGTTTGCTGTGTGCCTAATTGCCAGCCGTCAATAGCATATTTTATATATACACATGCTTTAGGATGAAATGTCAAGCTTACATTTTAAAATATACTTCGCAATTGGATATTTCTTATTTTATTTACACAACTAGAATGGGCTAAAGCCCATTCTAGGTCCTAGCGGAGGGCTTGAGTGCTTCGCACTCAATTTAACATTTCAATCAATTTAATATTTAGAATTTCTTGACAATTTGACATTTTTCCGAAAATTTAACATTTTTTAATAACTACATTTTTTAAAAATTTGACATTTTTTAGAAATTTTACATTTTTTTAAATTTGACAATTTTTGAAAAGTTGACATTTTCCCGAAAATTTGATGATTTTTGAAAACTGGTCAATTTTTAGAATTTTTTTTTAATCCGACATTTTTAAAATTTTTTGAAATTTGACTTTTTTTTGAAAATTTGACATATTTAGAAATTTGACATTTTTTAAAATAATGTTATATTTTTTAAAAAATTTTACATTTTTTGAAAATTTTATATATTTCTGAATTTTTTATTTTTTTTAGAAAATTTGTTGACTTAGAAATTTTAAATATTTCCGAATTTTTGACATTTTCCGAAAAGTGACATTTCTCTGAAAATTTGACATTTTTCCGAAAACTTGACATTGCTCTGAAAAGTGACATTTATCCGAAAATTTGACATTTTTCTAAAAAGTGACATTTCCCCGAATATTTGACATTTTTCTGAAAGTTACATTTTTCCGAAAATTTGACATTTTCTGAAAAGTGATATTTCACCGAAAATTTGACATTTTTCTGAAAAGTGACATTTCTCCGAAAATTATTTTTGTGACGTAGGTGTATTTTTGATTCACTCGGATTTGTTTTTTCTTCAATAGTTCCACCTACGTTTCAAATATCAAGTCGATATCTGTATCCGTTCGTCTGTTGTAAAAATTTTTCATTTTTGTGACGTAGGTGTATTTTTGATTCACTCGAATTCATTTTTTCTTCAATACGATCGTCAAAATCTGTCTTTACCCAAAATCTCAAGGATGAATTTAAATCTCCCCTCCTCCCTATCCTAGAGCGCGTAAATCTAACACTATTAGCGCCGCAGGCGCTCATAGTATGAACCCAAACAGGTATTGGTCGATGGAGAGGGAGTCGCCCATCTATATCCTATATAAATCTCTTATCTATGGAATACATAAATATGGACATACGTTAATTCGTGTAGGGTAGGAACAGTACAAGATCGGTAGAGTATAAGGTGACCTCGTAACTCACGATCCCCACCAAAAATGTCATTATCCAATGAGCAGCTGGTGTGAAATCACACCACATGCAGAGCCTCATTCAAAATATTGTAAGAATTTGTGTAATGTTAATAATTAAGCAAAGATCTCATAACTGGAACGAGCTCGCAATGACCTGCCTGAGGTAGTGAGTAATTACGTCGTATTTTGAGTCACCGTTTTGCATGGTGGTAATCAGGATAAGTTGTAAAATATAACACTACAGGTCATAGTATACCACGATCAGTAGACTCTAAGGTTGTCTCGATCAGCAGCGTTAAAACGGGACTCGCGGAGCGGGGAACAGAATTTTGACGTAGGCTGTAGACCGAACCAGTGCCGGCTCTAGGCATTTTGTTAGCCAGCGCACAATTAACAGCAAAGATTGATTAATAAAAGCTGCCCCTAACCATGAAAGTTATAAATCTCGATTTTCTGTGATTGAATACTATATGCAATAGGGATATAGATACCGTTGTTATAATATCAGAACTCTTAAAAAAACTATCTAAAATTAAAAATGAGCACACTGCCATTGTACACGCGACAACTAGCGCCGGCTCTGAATCTACCTAGAGTTTGACCTTGATCTGAATAATTAAACAAATAAAATGTCCAAGAGAGACAGATATATCTCATTCCCATGCAAAAGATAGAGACAGAGATATCGGTGGGTTCTGGGCCTACATGACGTAGGCGCTAGACCCCGGTTCCCCGCTCCCCGCGCTCCTTCGTCCACAAGCTGCTGGATGAGGTAACCGTTATAGTTTAAAGACCGTGATAGTATATTTCTGGCCATATTTCGGGTCAGTACGGACCGTCCTTCTAGAAAGAGATAACTGCACCACTACTGCACGTCCGAAGAACAAGGATAATCTGACTTTTCATTCCCGCACTCACTTCTCGCCTAAAAGCTAAATACGAGAGAACCTTATACTCTACAAATCTTGGAAACAGTACACTAGTTCTTTGATTCCGCGCTTAATGGTTGTGTCTTCAACAAGCAGTGACTTGCGCTATATTGACCTTTAAGCATTGTGCCCATGAGAACTATTGTTCAAGAGGCCAAGATTGATAACATACTAAAATTTGGTACAATGTAACCGATAGCCATTTTCCTATCATTCCATGCGAGGTTCTTTCAAGTTCTTAGTTCACACTGAGGTACCTCAAAATTCACCGGACAAGTAAATATAAGTAAAAATTAAAAAAATATTGCTATACTCTGCTAGAAACCTTATTATGATATCCTTTCTGACTATTGTTTATTCATTGCTGTTGTTACTGGGCAAGTTCAACTCCATAATTTCCCAACAATTCATTTATTTAAAAAATACAACATACTCAGAAAGGAGATTAAACATTCGAAAATATTCAGTGTAAATTTCAAGTCATTTTGTCATTTATTTCATTTCTAAATGGCTAAAACGAAAAAATGTCATATCTCGGCTCTCAATTAGCGCAGACAAAACTTTTTTTTTCAAATTGTATCTTTTTTTTTTTCAATGTTAATAATTGTTATTTTCAGTTAAAATATTGAACATTTTCTAAAGAAATTGTTAATATCACTAAAAGAACATAAAAAAAGTTACAACTTGATGAACTTAAGCAATCGACGATTCAATTTTTGACTTTGCATTTGTTTTTTAGTCGTTGTTGTCAAAATGCCTTGAAAAAACAATTTAGCTATATCATGGCATACTCTCCTAAAGTTTCATTAAAATATAAGCATTATTGTTTAAGTTACATCAATTGTTTAAAAATGGCTTCCCTCTATTGTTATTATTTATTACAACTTTGAAAATTCATCAAGAACCAGTTTTTTTCTCAATCTCATTATTTTTTTTTGTTCATTGCAATACGAACTGTACAGGGTGTTATAAAAAGTATATCGATCACTTTACCACGGAATCAGTGCGTCAAAAAAAGTTGATTCAACCTAATTTACCTCTATCCAAAATCGCACCTCTATGAAGATATAGGCCCTCTAAAGTTGGAAATATGAAAATAATTTTTTGTTTGTTTTAATATTATACAAATGGCTATTGATATTTTTTTCAATTTCGGCACATTATGCCAAAGGGTAATAGTTTAAAGTAAAAACTTTTTAAAATCAAATGTTCTAAGAGGCTGAATCACGGGTAAACTTCCTTTTCTCCTACCTCTTTTTTTAGTGGTACGCCTATGTGTTTTTTGGTGTATTATAGAAAATTTAATTATACAGTTTTTTCTTATCTTGTGTTTATTTCGTTTGATAGACTATTTTCAACTGAAGTTGAAAATACTAAAAACATTGCAAAGCCTGGTAATTAAAGAAAAAGTCTATAACAGGAATTTTTTTTCCAACATACAGAGCGAGCCAAGACGAAATTACAGGATCAAGTGCCTTTCCTTTTAAATTGAATGCTACGCATATTAGTACATTTTTTGAAGCCTCTCTTTCTAGACTCTATTCATTTCTATATTATTATTGACTATCTCCCAACCACTTGGATGTAATACATTTTTTTTATTGAAATAATGCCATCTGCAGCAGCATGTTGAAAAAATCACCAGTCACAATTACGGATTTTAAGAAAAACTTACATGAATGCTGGTTACGAGATATCTAATTAATGTTTTTGAATCATTTTTACTTCCTAAAAATGTACAGGGTGGTCAAAAATTATTTTTCAATTAAGAACTCCGATTAAAGAACTTATATCTAGATACATAATGGCATTGATTTATTTGTCGCTGAAAGACTCACAATCTAAGGCACTTCTTCCCATAAGTTGCTGATTGGCCCATCGGCGTATTCGCGGCCGCTCGTGCACGATCGGCTTCAGTTCGATTATCATAATCTCAGTTGACAGTTTTTCGTGTTCTCCGACCAAAAACTGTTGAAAAAGTAATTTTATTTTAAGTTGTGATTTGCTTAATACCTAAATAATATTCTCTATTCATATTTACACAGTTTAGTGACAATATATTTTGTGCAAATAAATAGTGGTGCTGTGCCGTTTGCAGAAAGCAGTTTAGAAAAGAAGAAAATCGATCGTTCCATAGTCGTAACATGATGAAGTTCAGTTTACAGTTATAAAGTAAATAGCAATTAAATTTTAATATCCTTTCAATACATATTTATCTTACTGTTTTATCTTATACCTACATCACGTTATATAAAGAGCCGGTAATGCAGGAATTGCAATAATTCATTTTAGTGAAAATATTTACCATTCTACACATTTTCTACATACACAACGCCACTGTTGCCTATGGGATGTGATGTTCATCTATCCATTTTAATGGACATATAATGTGACTATGTTAGGAGCAAACAAGGTATATAGTGAAAAGATAGCCTGTTATGTATCTAGATATAAGTTCTTTAATCGGAGATTAAGAACTTTTTAAATTGAATTTTCTCAATTTTTTCAAATGGAACAACCTATATATTTTTCGACGATGTGATGAAGGTATGAAAAATGAACATTTTTTTGTAAATACTTCCCTATGGCTAATTGCAATTATTTTCGTTTTATTAAGCAATAAGTACTAAATTCGAGAATAAACTTAAAAAACCGCTGCGAAAGGGATCACCACTTCCACATCCAAGTCACTTACAACAAAATACTATATTTGCACTCCACTATGTGGAAATAATTGTTTATGGAACTTTAATGGTATAATATTTGAAATCATTTACCCCAAATCCCCATAAAATTATATGCCACATCTGTAATAAAGGTGGGGGTGAATGAAGTGATGACTTTGGCTCTTGTACACACACTAAATCACACTATTTTTTCACCACTTTTAATAATAGGGTGGGGGTGGTAATGGGGATGGCTAATTCCATTTTTATTGAGGCCTTAGCTCCTCTTACATTTACTAAATACCAATTTCATGGACTCTTACTTGCTTGATTTACCTATTTACCCCCATTTACCCCAATTTACCCGTCAACTCTGCAACAGAATAAGATCAAAATATAATCTAGTTCCAGACCTCGTTAAAAAACATACGTGTGCCATATTTTAAGTGAATATCTTAAACGGTTCAAGAGTAATCGTGAGCACCAAAACGATACAAGACTAACAGACAGACCGACGCAACAGACAAATTTATTTTGCTCAGACTTAAAATATTGACGTTTCCTGATATTCTAAGCATATTTAAATAATGAAAATTTTCAAAAATTTTTTTGCGTTAATATAATTCAGTTGAATGTCGAACTAATACGCAGAAAATGGCAAGACAAAGATATAAAAAATCGTTGTGTGCCGTAAACTATACGATAGAAGTACAGCCTCTACTACAAGCATTTTCTTCGAGGAAACCTACTACACATCCATACTACTTAAGGTAACCCACTGTGCATCCAATTTACTCGAGTAAAGCCACTGCGCATTCATACTGCTTGACGTAACCCACTCGCATCCATTTTAATCGAGGAACCCACTGCGCATCCATATCACTTGAGGTAACCTACTGCGCATTTATAGCACTCGAGAAAAGCCACTGCGCATCCATACTACTCGTGGTAACCTACTGCGCAACCATTGTACTCGAGGAAAGCCACTGCGCATCCATAGTACTTAAAGTAACCAACTGCGCATCCAAAATATTCGAGGAAAGCCTCTGCGCATCCATACTACTTAAAGTAACCCACTGCGCATCCATACTACTGCGATCTATAACGCTCGAAAAAAGTCACTGCGCATCCAAAATATTCGAGGAAAGCCACTGCGCATCCATAATACTCGGGGAAACCTACTGCGCATCCATAGTAGTCGAGGAAAGCCACTGCGCATCCATACTACTCAAGGTAACTTTAACAACATAATATTTGAAATCGTCTACCCCAAAAACCTATAAAACGATATGCTACATCGGTAATGGGGGTGGGAGTCGTGGTAGAGGGTTGGTAGTGGGGGTGGATGAAGTAAAAAAATATTTTGAAGCTTTTGGTTCTTGTACACACACTAAATCACAATTTTTTTCATCCCCTTTAATAAGGGGGTGGGGGTGGTAATGGGGGTGGCTAATGCCAAAAATTTTTTTTGAGACCTTAGCTTCTCTTTTGTACACTAAATACCAATTTTATGGACTCTTACCTGCTTGATTTACCCATTTACCCCAAATTTACCCCAATTTACCCCCCAACCCTTCGAGGGAACAAAATGAAAATATAATCTAGTTCCAGATCTCGTTAAAGTACATATGTGTACCAAATTTCAAGTCAATATCTTAAACGGTTCCAGAGTAAACGTGCGCACAAAAAAAAAGTTACAGGCAGACCGACAGACAGACCCATAGACAGATAGACAGAAATTTTTTTTCCACTCAAACTTAAAATCTCGACGTTTCATGACGTTTCATTTTAAGCCTATTTGAACAATAAAAATTTTTAAAAATTTTTTTGTCGTTACTATACTTCCACTGGATGTGGAAGTAAAATAGATGTTTCTTCAAATATTTCATTAGAAAATATTATAATAAGTGCTCCACATGTTGCCCATTTTGATCAACTCACATATCTACGCGATCTTGAAATGAGGTTTGTACTGTTCCTAAAATTGCCAGTTATTATCCTTTCCTTCATTGAAGTGGGTAGGTATTATTTAAGTGGTCTCTAACTGCATTTAAATAATGTGATGGAGCACCATCTTGCTGAAACCATATCTTATTTCGAATCCTTTCAGGAAGATTCACCAATAATTGTGGCAGATAGTTTTCCAAAAAATGAAGATAAATAGCTCCAGTCAATGTACCGTAAAAAAATATGGCCTTATTACATGTTCTCCAATAATTCCTCCCCAGACGTTTATAAACCATCTTCGCTGGTTATCAACTTGCCTAAAAAAGTGAGAATTGTCCGAAGCATAATAATGGAAATTGTGTCTATTAACAAATCTGCTTTTATGAAAATTTGCCTCATCAGTGAATAAAACATAAACATTATGAAAGAAGGTGATATCTTGCATGTTATCTCTGGCCCAATTACAAAACTGTAGACGCCTTTGAAAATCGTCCTCAGATAATTCCTGGGGCATTTGAATATGATATGCATGAAACTTATTTGTTTTTAAGATTCTACCAACAGACCAGACCGTCTACTTATTCCTACTAAGGAGCTCACTTTTCTCTGACTAATATGGGGATTTTCAACCACAGAACCACACTCATTTTCTTCATTCACAACACGTTTTATTATTACACTTTTTTTATATTCGACATTTCCAATTTCCACAAATCTATCGAGAAGGTTTTGGAAGCTGCTATCAAGAATCCTTCTTTCAGGATACATTTGCTTATACATTCTAGTGGCAATCAAACGATTTCTGTGCGACTCGCCCAAAACAACAATCATGTCTACAAGTTTCGCTTTATTAATATTCATTTTGTAAAACTCGAACTGTTTTAAATTTAATACAAATGATAACTGATGATCGATAAGTGCGATAAATGTTCATTTGTAAAAGATAATTTATAGACAAACCGAGGTTTTATTGCTCGTCCAATAACGAAAACAACAAAAAAAAATACAAATAAACTATTACAGTAAGAGACCAGTAAGAAGGGCGTCAAAGGAGGACTGGAAAACTACAAACAGAATGATATACAAAACAAGACTTGTATGGGCAATCAATTCATTTGAACCGTACAAGTCACCAGGGCTGGATGGAATATTTCCAGCTCTACTCCAACAGGGAGTGGAAATACTTGCCACACCCCCTGTGCACATTATTCAGGGACAGTCTGGCCCTGGGTTATGTGCCAACCATCTGGCGGAAGATAAAGGTGGTATTCATAACAAAACCAGGGCATGATACTTACGCCCAGGCCAAATCCTTTCGACCTATTAGTCTAACATCATTTCTCCTGAAAACCCTGGAGAAACTGGTTGATAGGCATATCAGGAATGATACACTGAGTACAGAACCTCCACATCGAAACCAGTATGCATACCAAACAGGAAAATCTTTTGAGTTAGCAATACATGAGTTTACTCAAAAAATAGAAAGGGCCCTAGACAGCAAAGAAACTGCCATAGGAACCTTCTTAGACATAGAGGGTGCTTTTGACAATACCTCATTCGACTCACTAAGTGATACAGTGAAGAGGCGCAGTCAATAACAAGATGGATCGACTCAGCACTCAGAACTAGGAAAATTCAGTGCACGCTAGGATCCACAACAGAGGAGGAGTCCGTGACCAGAGGTTGCCCGCAGGGGGGGTCTTATCTCCTCTCCTGTGGTGCCTGGTTGCGGACGAGCTCCTATCTCGACTGGAATAGCGTGGAATATATGCGCAAGGTTACGCAGATGATATCGCTAGCCTGGTAACAGGAGAACACGAGAGCGCTGCCTCGTTATGGTAGACAAGTGGTGTACCCAGGAAGGCCTTTCCGTGAATCCAAGGAAGACCACTGTGGTCGCCTTCACAAGAAAGAGAAAACTCAACCTGGGAAGACTCTCCGGGGAAACGAATTGCAGGTGAGCAATGAAGTGAAATATCTGGGACTGATTCTAGATACCAAATTAAACTTTAATGCATATCTAGACAGAGTGACTACCAAAGCTACGTGGCCTCATGGACCAGCAGAAGAATGGTAGGTAAAACTGGAGACTACAACCAAGAATGGTGCACTGGCTGTAACAATAATAACCTATGCCTCCCTGATCTGGTGGCATAAAGCCGGAAAAGGGGAGGCAATGAGAAAACTACGGAAAGTACAAAGACTGGCATGTCTAGGCATAACGAGAGCAATGTCAACAACGCCTACCGCAGCCATGGAAGCGCTACGTTGGCTGCCCCCACTACAATTAGAAACTGAAAACAAACGGACATGAGACCATTGCAGGAATAGAATAACACACCGAAATATTCCAACAAATAGGAAAAAATCGACTACTAGATCTGTACTCAGATAGAATCGGCACAAGGATATACATACCCGATAGGGAAGAGGAAGGAACAAGGCAACTGCGAAGACATCCAAATGATACCATGTAATATACTGATGGATCGAAAACGTCAAAAAGTACTGGAGGAGGTGTTACGGGGGACCAACCAGGGACAGACATCAGTCTGAACCTGGGCAGTACCGCAACGGTGTTCCAAGCAGAAGTCACAGCCCTATAAATCTGTGCACAAGAAATGATATGGAAGTTATATACTGAGAAAAGAATCCGCATCATCACTCAGAGTCAAGCAGCTATCAAAGCTCTGAATGCAGTAGAGATACGTTCGAAAACGGTAAAAGACTGCCTTGAATCCCTGGCGAGACTTGCGGAACACAACAGTATACAACTGGAGTGGACGCGAGGGCACCAGGGCAATGAAGGCGACGAAATCGAAGATAAGCTGGCCAAAGAAGGCGCAAAAACAGCCTTGATGGGACCCGAGCCATCCTGCGGAATATCATACAATACCACAAGAGGAATGGTAAAGGAACTAATGAGTCAGAAACATATCTTGTATTGGACTGGCGCGCCGAGGATAAGACAGTCACGCATGTTCATCACCGGCGGGCCATCCAAGACAAAGACTAACGAATTGCTAAAGCTGAGCAGAAAACAGCTGAGATGTGCAGTGGAAATTCTAACAGGACAGTGCACACTGAACAGACACCTAACCAACATAGGTGTGAAGGATAATCCAGAATGCAGGATGTGTGGTGAGGATGAAGAAACTCTTGACCACGTACTGTGTGAATACCCAGCCTTGGTGACTGGGAGGTTTTCATACTTCGGGGGACTAACCGTAACCCCGGAAGAAATGGCCAGAGCTCCCATTGACCGTATACTCTCTTTTTGGAGAGGAACGGGATTAATGGGATAACGAGACTATGGGGTACAATAAGCTTAAGCTTCAGTACAGCGGGGCTTCGGCACCGCAACCCATAAGGAAAAAAAAGGGACCAGTGAAATACCATTTAGTCATTTCAGTGGATTGGAAGAAATGGTACCACTAAATGGCTTCATTTCAAAATTGCATTAAAAACGTCTCGCAATCAAAATGGGGAACATCTAGAGCAATTTTTTATTCTTGAATTCTGTACTTATTGCTCAATAAAACGAAAATGGTTGCAATTAGCAATAGGGAAGTACTTACAAAAAATGTTCGTGTTCCATTTGAAAAAAATGAGATAATTCAATTTAAAAATTTCTTAATTTAAAAATAATTTTTTGCTACCCTGTACATTTTTAGGAAATAAAAATGATTCAAGAACATTAATTAGATGTCTCGCAACTAGTACTCACAAAAGTTTTTCTTAAGACCCATAATTGTGACTTTGGTGATTTTTTCAATATGCATCTGCAGATGGCACATTATTTCGACAAAAAAATTCATTACATCAAAGTGGTTGGGAAATAGTCAATAATAATAAAGGAATGAACAGAGTCTAGAAAGTGGCTTCAAATATACTAATATGCGTAGCATTCGATTTAAAAAAAGTTAGTTGATCTTGTAATTTCGTCTTGGCTCGCCCTGTACATTCGAAAATAATTTCCGGTTATAGACTTTTTTTTATCTAGTTTACATGTATTTTTTTTACACCTTGTATGTATGTATGTGTGCATGTATGTATGCGAACATGATAGCGCCGGAACCAGCGAACCAATTTTGATACGTAATATTGGTACCATACATGCACTAAACAGATTGGTATAGATTGGATGATGTTTAGTGTCATTTTGGCACGTAGATTCTCTTATTTCCCAACATAATATACATTTTTTATTATACCATTTGAAAGTAGATATTATTCTGTTTTCAAAAATATATACACACACTTCACTTTTTCATTAATTTTCTGTGAAAAGACAATTGCCAGAGTTCCGCTGCGGTAGATTGTTAAATATAAGTTTTAGCAGCCGCGGAACCTAGTAAATTGACTTTTCGCAAACGTGTTTTCAAGCTTCTAGTAGCCGCTCATTTTATTGCAACTGAAATAGTTTTCATAATAGCTTACCATCTCCTCCAATCACCGCTGGTTGAATATTCCCGTTGTAATTTATTTTCTTTGGTAACATAATCAACCCAATATCATTGTGGATTCCGTTTCTATGTGGATATGTCACGACATTTTGACGTGGAATTGAATATCGATGTAAATTTGAAGGTCTGCCTATGTACGTATTTCCCAAACTAACTTTTAGGTTATCATAACTGAAAAATAAACTTTTTTGTTAATTTTTAAACAAATACTTTAGTATTCGGAATTCACGGAATACCACTTAGTCTCTTGAGATAAAGTTTTTACCCCATAAGTTCTGCGACCAGACCGGAAGACATTATCCCCTCCATTTTCGAGGGCGGGGAACACGATGATGATAATATTTTCTGACCTACCGTCCAACCACTACCCCCAAATCGAAAAAACCAACTCTTTTTCCGATTTTTCGCAGCTAGGCTTTCAAGAGCTTGTCGGATCGGGTTTTCTTAGTCAATTTGAATAAAATAAGTAAATATTGATCACAGGTGACCTAACTCACCCCCATATTTCCTGACCTACCTGAAAACTACCCTCTTTTCCGATTTTCCGGTGGTAGGATTGCGAGGGCTTGTTGTATCGGATTTTTTTTTGGTCAATTCGAATAAAATAGGTAAATATTGGCCTATCCCACCCCCAGGTGTTGAAACTACCCCTGCCTCCAATAACGAGGTGCCACGGAAACAACGAAAATCAGCTGAATTCCCCCGTTTCAGAGGGCGAGGAATACGATGGTGATAATATTTCACCCACTACCCTTAAGCATGAGACCCCTTTTCCGATTTCCCGGTGCTAGGCTTGCGAGATCTTGTCTGTCGGTATTTTTTTGGTCAATTTGAATAAAATAGGTAAATATTGACCACAGGTGACTCAATTCACCCCCGGGGGTTGAAACTACCCCCACCCCCGACAACGAAATGCCACGAAAACAACGGAAATCAGCTGTAAAGCGCTATACTCCCGTTTTCGAGAGCGGAGAATACGATGGTGACAATATTTCCAGACATATCCTCCACTCATTACCCCTAGAATTCGATTTTCCGGTGCTAGGCTTGCAAGGGCTTGTCGGATCGCTTTTTTTATCAATTCCAATAGAACAACTAAAGATTGACTGCAGGTGACCTAATCCATCCTTGGGGGTTGAAACTACCCCCACCTCCCAATAACGAAATACCACGACAACAACTATAATATGCTCTTATATTTTATTAAAAAGCGCTGCCCAAGGAATCGCTACTTCCACATCCAGATTTTTTATTCAAGTTTCTCACAACGAAAAAAATTTTGGTACTATATTTGCACTTCACTATGTGGAAATAATTGTTTAGGGAACTTTAGTAATCTAATACTTGACATAGGCGACCCCAACCATCCATAAAACGATATGTCACATCGGTAGTGGGGGTTGGGGTAGAGGGTGGTAGGGGGGGGAGGTGAGAAGTAAAAAAAATTGTTGAGGCCTTCGGTTCTTGTACACACACTATATCACAATTTTATTTTTTTCACCCCCTTTAACAATGGGGTGGGGTGGTAAGGGGATGTCTAATACAATTTTTGGAGGCGTGACTTATTTCTACTCAATATCTTAAATATTGCCACCATCATGTTCTTCGCCCTCAAAGCATACTGCATACCGCTTTCAAGCTGATTTTTCTTTGTTTTCGTGACATTTAGTTATTGGGGGTAGTTTCAACCCCTGGGGTGGGTTAGGTCAACTGTGGTCAATATTTACCTATTTTATTCCAATTGACAAAAAAATCCGATACAAGACTACCACCGGAAAAGGGGATAATTTTCAGGTTTAGGGGTAGTGGGTAAAGAGTAGGTCGGGAAATATTATAACCATCGTATTCCTCGCCCTCGAAAACGGGGGTATACCGCCTTTCAGCTGATTTTCGTTGTTTCCGTGGCACTTTATTATTGGGGGGGGGGTTGTTTTAACCCCTGGGGGTGGGTTAGGTCACCTGTGGTCAATATTTACCTATTTTATTCGAATTGTCCAAAAAAAAAATCAGATACAAGCCCTCGCAAGCCTAGCGCCTGAAGCGTTTTCAGGTTAGGGTTAGTGGGTGAAGAGTAGGTCGGGAAATATTATCACCGATGTGTTCTTCGCTCTCGAAAATGGGGGTATACCGATTTTCAGCTGATTTTCGTTATTTTCGTGGCATTTTGGTGTTGGGGGTGGGGGTAGTTTCGACCCCTGGGGGTGAGTTAGGTCACCTGTGGTCAATATTTACTTATTTTATTCAAATTGACCAAGAAAAACTCGATCTGACAAGCCCTTGAAAGCCTAGCGCCGAAAAATCGGAAAAGGGGTAGTTTTTTCGATTTAGCTGTAGTGGTTGGACGCTGAGTCGGAAAATATTGTCACCATGGTGTTCCCCGCCCTCGAAAATGGGGGGATTATTGTCTTGCGGTCCGGTCGCAGAACTTTTGGGTTTTTTGCCTTTTTCTGGTTAATCTCAAGGGACTAACTGTCCAATTAGTGTTTATGTGTTGATGTTAGTGTGATTTGGGTTCTACCCGAGATTTACAACTGTCTTTTCAACAAAAACCAACAAACAGACAGCCCAACAGCTAA
Source organism: Rutpela maculata (assembly GCA_936432065.2). Lineage (NCBI taxonomy): Eukaryota > Metazoa > Arthropoda > Insecta > Coleoptera > Cerambycidae > Rutpela > Rutpela maculata. The sequence goes on from OW386286.2 coordinate 40,341,457, forward strand.
CATTTTGAAAATTGTTCAGAATTCGATGACCAACATAATGCAATCTTATGCATTTTTTTTCGAGCGATATTTACGGTTTTAAAAATATACTCTTGATAATAGAAGTATTATCAAACTCTATTAAATGAAGACAGAAATAATTTCAAGGAAGTGGATTACACAAGTGAACTGGTCGTCCAAGACATAACAAAAGTAACAACAAGTTATAGAAGCAGTGAAATATATGAAAAATAACAAAGCTACGGGTCCTGGAGGTATGCCCATAGAACTGATGATAAGAACTCCCCAATTGTAACAATAGAAGCAATGCCCAGGTTGTTTACCAATTGTCTAAAGGGAGGTGAAGTCCCGGAGGAATGGAGAATCGCATATATAAGCTCTATACATAAGAAGGGCAGTAAGATGAAATGCAAAAACTATAGTGGAATTAGCGTTATACCTTCTATGTGCAGACTGTACAGACGAATAGTAAAAGCAAGAATAGAGGAACAGATAAAATACTCGGAGGAACAGAGTGGTTTCAGACCTTGTGTCGATAATACATTCTGCCTAAAACAACTGACTGAAAAGAGCATAGCACACGGACGAAAACTGCATATTATATTTATAGGCTTAAAACAGGCATATGGTAGGGTCCCTGTAAATCAACTATGGCAGGCAATGAAGGCCAGCGGGATACAAGCAAACTATATTAACGCTGTTAAACAATTATACAAAGACAACATATGCAGAGTGAAAGTTGGAAATAATTACTCTGATAAATTCATCGTAAATAAAGGACTGCGACAGGGATGCTGCTTATCACCAACTCTATTTAAACAATATATAAATAGGGTGCTAAGTGATTGGAGAATGAAATGTATGTCAATGGGAGTGCTTCTAGAGAAACAACACATAGTTTAGAATTCGCTGACGATCAAGTTATACTAGCCGAGGACGGAGATGATATCAATTATATGTTTAGGAAACTAAAGGAAGAGTATATAGTACGTGGAATAAGCAGCAAATTGTGTGAAAATATTTCACTCCTGGATACCAGCGCCAAACTTTAGGGGCGAGTTGTAAACATATTTTACTTTACAAATCCGTCGGGAGACACTCTCAAAAGTAATTAAGTTAGCCGTGATGACGTCTACAAAACGGTCGCCGTACTAATTTCTTTAGGTTCAAATATCTCAAGAACTAATCAACTAATTTGAAAGCGCAAAGTCTCATTTTAAAGCTAATTGAATATTCTACAAAAAAGGTAATCATTATTTCGTAAAAACAATACTTTTTATTTTGATTGATTTGATTTGATTGATTTACCAGCGTGCGGTAGGTATTGCTGCCACTCCCAGGTTATACAGCTGGGCCTGCTACGTCCACGCTGGGTTGGACTAAGGTCATGCTCGTTGCCAGCAGCGAGAGCCACATGGCGCATGGTAAAGGAATGTGGGATGGGAGGTGTAGGTATTTGTGAGATGCGTTACCGCATTGTGTCGTGAGGGAGCGTTTAAGCTCCCTTTTTTTTGTATTTTTGGTTCTGGACTTCTGCCTATTCTGGGTCTTCTTGTGAGATATGTTGCCGCGTTGTGTCGCTGCTGTTTGTGCTCCTACTTTTGTACTTCTGCTTCTACAAGCCTTCTTCTTCTTCTTCTGAGACTTCTGATTCCTCCGTTTCTGATTCTGGTAGAGTATATATCGCTCCGATTTCTTTGTGGAAATTCATTTTTTCCCTCGCTTTTCTTTCATAGTATGTTTGGTCCTTTCCCAGTTTGTTCATGATCCTCTCGATTGTTGTTTTCCACGTGTAACATGGTCTCCCTATTTTTAGTTTGCTGTTTGATTGATTGATTGATTGATTTACCAGCGTGCGGTAGGCACTTCTGCCACTCCCAAGGATTATATAGCTGGGCCTGCTACGTCCACGCTGGGTTGGACTAGGGTCATGCTTGTTGCCAGCAGCGAGTGCCACATGGCGCACGGTAAAGGAATGGGGGATGGAAGGTGTAGGTATTTGTGAGATGCGTTACCGCGTTGTATCGTGAGGGAGCGTTTAAGCTCCCTTTTTTGTGTTTTTAGTTCGCCTTCTTTTTCTGAGTCTTCTGATTCCTCGGTTTCCAATGCTGGGTTGGATTTGGGTCGTGCTTGTTGTCAGCAGCGAGAGCCACATGACGCATGGTACAGGAGTGTGGGGTGGGCAGTGTAGTTGTTTTTGAAATGCGTTGCCGCATTGTGTTCGTGATGTTTATGCTCCTCTTTTTTATGTTTCTGCTTCTACAGATTGTCTTCTTCTGAGTCTTCTGATTCTTTCGTTTCTGCTTGTGGTAGAGTATATGTCTGTAGGTATATATGAAATGCGTGGTCGCATTGTGTCATGCTGTGGAATGTTTGTGCTCCTCTTTTTGTATTTTTGCTTCTACAAATCTTCTTCTTCTTCTAAGACTTCTGATTCCTGAGTTTCTGGTTCTGGTAGAGTACATATCACTGCCATTTCTTTGTGGAATTCATTTTATTTTTCTCCTTTGCTTTTCTTTCCCAATATGTTTGGTAGTTTGTTCATGATCCTCTCGGTTGTTGTTTTCCACGAGTAACCTGGTCTCCCTGTTTTTAGTGTAGAATTTAATGTAGAATTTTTCACTTAACAACGAGCACAATATTGACCTGAAAACCATCACTTAATAATTTACCTAGGAAAATATTATGAAATTAGATTATCAACACTATATTATAACACCCACAGCGCAAAGAACATGCAATATCATAAAACACACTCCTATTAAACCAGACACCAACAAAAGTCAAAGATCAGCAGTCCCTAACAGTGTTGCTTCTCTTCCCTTCCATTCTCTTCTCTTTTTGCATTACACCAAAAACTGTACCTAGATCTGGATTATGTACGAAACCAATCACTACTCACAAAATCGTTAATCGCACGTCCCGAGGTATGTATTACCCTTCAAACACCCATCACCCACATGACAGCTAAAAATTTGTTATCTCTATTATTTCCCTGCTTCCTGTACACAGTCTCAATTGGCGTGTTGTCGTCTTCTTGTTGGTTGTTGAGGTGAAAATTTATGATTTCGCCCTCCTCTTGGTGTATTATTATTGTCCTCTTCAAGTTTGCTGTTGCTGCTATCGTCTCCTGCCCACCTCAGAAACCGTCTTTTCTCAGGTCTCCGATGAACGCCTCTGTCTTTTCCTTGTCGATGCTGTATTGATTTTAACGGGGTTCCGGTTCGGTGATGGATGCTAGCATGAACGGGGTGGAATAGTCTATGTTATTTCGTATATAGTCCGGCTTGTTTTCGTTTATTTTTTGCTTTCTCTTCTTCCTCCAGTTTATCTCCACTGTTGCTGTGGTATGCCTCTTCTCGTGTATGTGTTATCATTTCTTCTGTATTTCACCCCCCCGCTTTAACGCCCCTGACTCGTTCCCCCGTTTCTGTGTCTACCATATCATCTTTCGTTCCTACGTTCTGTCTTCGATCCATCATTCTTGTGTATAGATACCATTTCCTAGGAAAATCTGTGCATTTCCCATTTCCATTGAACTGCAAGAGGTTCAGCGCCCCGGCGTATTTTACCAATAGTACGCCTCTGGTTGTCCGGTTGACCATTTGAAACCCAAGTCGCGGCTTGTTTATCTAAGAAACCCCGTTTATCTTAAGGAATAATACACTTCAATAAAGCCATAAATTTATGGCAGCTGTCAACATTTTCAAGGGTTTAGGTGTACAATCACTTCTCAGATTTTCTAAGAAAGTCGTTTGAGTCAGCCCCTCAGCAGTTTATTACAGCATTGTACACACTCCACAAAAACACACTCTCTTTAATACAAATACAAATTATGTCACTCACTTAACTTTAAAATTATATCATTTACACTTTGTATATAGCTAGAATTTGGACCTAAAAACACTGCAGGCATTTCTTGTTAGTCATTAAGAAATAAATAAACTTGGATAAATAAACTTGGGTGGCGGATAGGTACTTTAAAAACGAAAATGGGTATACTTAGCTTATATTCCCGTTATTTATTGGCTGGTCCTTTAAGCTTGTTTCTTTATGCATATCACTGCACTCGGTTCTGCCACTAAATAACTCTGTATTAGTTATTTTCAAATATTGATTTTATTTCAACTTTGTTCTTTTGTTATCACATATCAATTTACGCGGAATGTTTTGGGCTATAAATTCACCTAAGTTTTATCAAATTTAGCGGACTTATATCTGGTGTTCTCGCGATTAAATGGGAGCATTTTTCGGACACGTCCGCTCGCTCGGGAAGCACTATTCGAACCTTCCAAAACAATACTTTTTATTTTATTTGCAAATTAATAGAGAATTTAGAGGTTTGGTTCGCTCAGTAAGAATCACCACAACTGTGTGCTATCCTGTTATTATTAATTTCATTTTACAACTATGTATTCGCTACACTACACAGTACACTACAAACTACACTACACACTAATTGTTTTTTCTTTGTTCCGGATTTAGTTTAGGGATATACTATTCGCAAATACGAATACGAAGAGTATATTGCATTTGATCGGCATATTTCTAAAAGAGTAAATATCGCTCGCAGACAAAAAACTTCCATATCATTGCGTTAGTGAACGAATTCTTTCAAAATGTCCGTCTGCCTGTCCATCCGTTGGTCACGATAACTTAAGAAAAGTCCAATTGTTTTGAAATTTGGACAGTAAATCAGTGTTTTCTTGAAGAATATCAATCATTAAACAATCATTAAAAAAAATTCTTAATTTCTTTCGCTTGTAGTTAAATAGAAATTTTGCGAAATGTTATTTCCTCTCACTACTTTTTTCTTTGTTTATATATTTTACTAATATATGTCTCAGTATAATATATCTAATCTTTGAAATATGATTTTCGAATGATATATGTATGTATTACAGACATTTAATTTTTGTATTAATGTATGATGGTTCAGTGGCTAAAGTTTTGTCTTGGAATCCAACTCTAATTCTTATACCCATTGTCGTTCAAACCAAACCAGACATGCCCCTACTAACACCACGGCGCGGCGCTGCGTGCTGTGGTTGTCCGGTTGGCTCCGGTCCAGGGTCCGGGGAGGCACATGTTAAATGTTTAATTTATAATAAAGTATTGTTCGATTCGACTTTTGAAATCCAAGTGTCGTGTGTTCCAGACAGGTTGGATGAATTTTTTTAACTTTTTTTTATATATTTTTTTTATACTAATGAGTGTTTTACCAACAAAGTTGGTATCACAAAATTTCCTGGTACCATCCCTGACGGGGGTGGGGGGTTGAGTACCTGCCAGGCGCGTCTCCAGGTGGCGGATAGGAGAATGGCCAGACTCCGCGAGGAGTAGGGTTAATGTGGTCATACTGCTGGAGGGCGGGCCTAAAAACCCAACTCACCCCGGCTAAAGCCACGTCGCGGACCAACTCACATGCCGTAAACCGCTTGGAGTGGCAACGACCCCCCGACCCAGGTCGGGGGTATGTCTCTCCAGGGGGCACGGGGGTCCTGGCTTCATTGCCCGGACCGCGTGGATGAAGCACCACCATAAAAACTTCCCCAATCCCAAGGTATTGTGCGCGCCGAGGGGATGCATGGTCGGGGGGGAGCCCGGCCGCTAGCGACAGGCCTCGGGGCACATGACGCACCCCGTTGTAACAATGTCTTCCACGCACGCAGGGGGCTCCGTGCGTGGTGACCACCCTTTCCCCCAGACTCGTGGGATCAATATGGACCAAGTCAATTTAAAAAAACATGAAAAGGGGAACTCCTCAGGGAGCGTCCCCTCCACAGTGCGGGAAGTAATGGACTGCACTGCAAACGAAGGAGCTGGTACCAGTCAAGGAGCTCAGGCAGACTTGACTAAGGAGAGCTCTGTCAATAAAAGACTTTTGGGAGCGCAAAAAAAGCAGCTCACGAAAGCTAAGAAGATGGCTGCGGGCACGTGGACGGAAAAAAGACCACGGCCACAGACTAAAATTACCAAGGGCAAGGGAGCAGTTCCGGTCTCTTCCAAGAGATCAATGTCGGACTCCCCTGCCAAACCTAATCCCAAGAAGGCCAGGAGCGCACCAGCGCCGTCTGGCTCTTACAGGGATGTCATGACAGGTATCAGGATGGCGGTGATCAATGTCAACCATCCTGATACCATGCTGAACCAGGTGCAGGCGGACCTGATTCAGAACAAGCTGGTGGCCGCCATAGATGCCATCCCCTTCGGGGAGGCAGCTCCGCGGTTCCAGCGCTTTCCAAAATTTGAGGGGGGGATTCTCAGTATTACCTGCGCTGACCCCTCCACAGAAAACTGGCTTGTGAGCGCAGTGCGGTGGATGGGGGAGCTGGGGGAGGAATTGTCCCTGACTGTGGTCAACATCAGGGACCTCCCAAAGCGCCCTAAGTTCCTCGTCTGGGTTCCCGAGCCAGTTGAGGAAACAATAGTCAGGGACCGGCTCAAGAGGCAGAATGCAGGCTTGACCACAGAGAACTGGCTATTGATGAGTGGTAAATTAGAGGAGAAGGGGCAAACGCTGGCCTACTCCCTGGATGAAAAATCGGCTAAAGTGCTTGAAGGCCTGGACTTCAAGCTATACTATAGCCTGGGGAGGGTAACCTTCAAGAAGTTGAAAGAGGGAGAGAGAAGACCCACTCAGAATGAGGGTGGTGCAGATCAACCTGCACCATAGCAAGGCGGCCACAGCGGTCCTTGCTAAGGTGATGCAGGGGTGTGATGTGGCACTGATCCTGGAACCTTGGGTTCATAAGGGACAGGTAAGTGGCTTGAAGGGTGTCGGTGGAGAACTGATTTACAGTAGAACCACCGAGACTCCCAGAGCGTGTATAATTGTTAATAATAAGTATAAGGCAATGTCATTAACTAATTTCTGTTCTAGGGATCTAGTGGCAGTTAAAATCAGGGTTTCGTGTGGCGGTATGCCGAGAGAGTTAATACTGGGCTCGGCTTACCTTCCATACGATGACCCTGAACCACCACCAACCAGGGCCGTGGAAGAACTGGTGATGAGCTGCAGAGGAAGAGGATCTCAGGTCATCATAGGATGTGATGCAAACGCGCATCACACGGTCTGGGGGAGTACCAACACCAATCAAAGAGGTGAGTCACTTTTTGAATTCATTATGGAATATAATTTAGACATAGTAAATGTAGGGAATACTCCGACCTTTGTAAATAGACAAAGGCAAGAAGTGTTAGATTTAACGATAGGTACAACATATGCGTGTAATTTAATTAGTAATTGGCATGTGTCTGAGGAAGAGAGTTGTTCGGACCACAGACATATAAGATTCAACATAACGGGAGTTAACCGTGTAACCGAAACATATCGTAACCCACGCAAGACGGACTGGGAAGGATACAGGGAAGACCTTGCCAGGGGACTTGCTGGGGTTGCGATCAGTGTTAAAAGTGAGGAGGATGTGGAGGTAGCTGCGGAACAAGTACAGAACGCAATTATCTCTGCATATGAGAACAACTGCCCTCTTATAGTGAGGAAATCCACCAGGAACGTGCCCTGGTGGAACAAGCACCTCGACACAATGAGAAGGCAAGTAAGAAAGAAATTTAATATTGCAAAAATATCAGCAAACTGGGATGACTACAGGACCTCTTTGACTGAGTACAACCAAGCACTGAGAAAGGCCAAGAGAGATTCCTGGAGGAGGCACTGTGAGAGTATAGAAAGTATCTCGGAATGCTCCAGACTCCAGAGAATTCTCTCTAAGGATAATCGGGGCATAACTAACTCTCTCTTAACTGAGACAGGTCAATATACCAAGACAGGCAAGGAAACAATGGAGGAATTACTCCTCGTGCACTTTCCTGGGTCCACAATAATCGATCAATCACCTGAGGAATGGCTAGGAACAGAACTGGAAGCGACTGGAAACAGAGCTACCAGGGAAGACTGGACAGTGTCAAAAAAGGTGATAGATCAATCCAAAATCAGATGGGCAATAAACTCATTTGAGCCATACAAATCTCCGGGAAACGATGGAATTTGGCCAATACTGCTTCAGCAAGACATAGACTTGCTAGCGTCAAAACTCTGTACACTCTACAGGGCCAGCCTAGCGCTGGGGCACATACCAAAAATCTGGAAACCGGTTAGGGTGGTATTTATACCAAAGGCTGGGAGAAACTCCCACAACGAAGCCAAGTCCCTAAGACCCATAAGTCTTATGTCATTCCAACTTAAGACAATGGAAAAAATGCTTGACAGACATATTAGGGATGATGCACTGGCTAGAAGTCCACTACATCAAGGCCAATATGCATATAGGGCAGGCATGTCGACGGAAACGGCACTCCACCATCTAATTCAGAAGGTGGAAAGGACGTTGGAGTACAAGGAGATGGCATTGGGTGCCTTCCTCGACATTGAGGGGGCATTCGACAACACCTCCTTTAACTCAATCATCAGAACTGTAAGAGAGCGAGGCATTGAGGACACCTGCTGCAGGTGGATAGGCACTATTCTCAAAGGCAGGGTGGTATTCACCACAATGATGGACGAAACCTTAGGCGCGTCAGTTGCTGGGGGATGCCCGCAGGGGGGTGTACTGTCCCCTCTGCTATGGAACCTCGTAGTTGACGGCCTACTGAAGAAACTCACAAATGAGGGATTTGAAGCCCAAGGATATGCGAACGACATAGTCATCATATCCAGGGGGAAGTTCAACAACATAGTCAGGGACCGTCTACAAAAGGCCCTGAATATGGTAAAGAAATGGACCGATGAGGAGGGGCTGAAAATCAGTCCTCAAAAGACCAGCATCGTTCCATTCACCAGAAGGAGAAATCTGGAGGGACTGGACCCTAGTTCTCCAAGACACACAACTTCAGATGTCGGGAGAAGTAAAGTACCTTGGAGTCATTATAGACTCCAAACTTACCTGGAACCAACACCTGGACAGAGTAATACACAAGTCTGTTGCCATACTGGCAACATGCAGACGATTGTATGGTAAGAAATGGGGGCTTAGGCCTGGTATGGTGCATCTGATATCTAAATTACGTAATATCGTAATCCAAAATGGCGAATCCAATATGGCGGCCATAATATTATTTTAATTGACATGTAAATGCGCAAATTGTTAAAAATTGTTACTTGGGGTTTTTAGAGATTGCTAATCATGAATCTGAAGTCCAAATTACGTAATACCGAAATCCAAGATGGCGGATCTAATATGGTGTCCGTAAGTTAAAAAAGAATGACAAATCAAGAAGGAAACTGTTAAAATTTGTTTTTCGTGGGTTTTGCAGTTTGCTAATATCGTTTCGGATATTAAAATTTCGAGTGAGTCAAATCATAAAGGAGCAGGTAGGCTATAAACCTATTATTACTTAATGTAGAAAATAAAACTTGAGTAGAAAGGGGCCTAACATAACATATACCAAATCCTTTAAAATAACCTAATTAGTCAAGTCACAAACGAGCAGTGATATTAATACTATAAGCACATCATGGCTATAAGCTGTAAACAAAATCTAGTTGGCCAAATCTTAAACGGGCATATAGGCGTATTTCACAAATTTTATATCACTGAATAATTAAATTCTTGATTTATCATCCGCCATCTTGGATTACGACATTACATAATTTAGACTTCATATTCATGGTCAGAAACTCTTAAAAGCCCTAAGTAACAATTTTTATCAATTTGCGTATGTACATCTCATTTAAAAATATATTATGGCCGCCATATTGGATCCGACATCTTGGATTTCGATATTACGTAATTTGGACTTCAGATTCATGATCACCAATCTCTCTCTAAGTAACAATTTTTAAAATTTGCACATTTACATGTTAATTAAAAAAATATTATGGCCGCCATATTGGATTCGCCATTTTGGATTACGATATTACGTAATTCAGATTTCAGATTGTCGATCAGAAACCCTTAAAAGTCCTAAGTACAATTTTTAACAGCTTGTGCGTGTACATTTCATTTAAAAAAATATTATGGCCGCCATCCGTTATCTTGGTTTTTTGAATCGTAAAATTCGGGGATCAGAAATGAGATTAGAAACCAAAAAAAAAAAAAACCCCAAGTAACAATTTTTTATAATTTTAAACAATCTTTCAATGAAAGCTTAATTTACTTTCAGAATTTATGTCCGCGATATTGGATTAGCCATCTTTAATTTTGAAATTTCAAAATTCGGGCTCGATAGAAGTAAAGGCAATTTTATAACAAATAGTTAAAAAAAAAAAAAATTAAGTTTCATTAGGCTTGGGAATTATCGTTTGTCCAAAAATTGAGCTATTTGCCCCACTGTGCGACGTTGGTGTCGTTTGTGTAATTTTTTACTTCCACATCCAGTGGAACTATAGTAACGACAAACAAAAATTAAAAAAATTTTTATTGTTCAAATAGGCTCACAATGTTATGAAACGTCGAGATTTTCAGTTTGAGCGAAAAAAAATTCTGTCTGTCGGTCTGTCTGTAAGTTTTTTTTTGTGCGCACGTTTACTCTGGAACCGTTTAAGATATTGACTTGAAATTTGGTACACATATGTACTTTAACGAGATCTGGAACTGGATTATATTTTCATCTTGTTCCGTCGAAGGGTTGAGGGGTAAATTGGGGTAAATTTCGGGTAAATACGTAAATCAAGCAGGTAAGAGTCGATAAAATTGGTATTTAGTATATACAAGAGAATATACAAGAGAAGCTAAGGTCTCAAAAAAAAATTTACCACCTCCACCACATTATTAAAGGGGATGAAAAAAAACTGTGATTTAGAACCAGAAACCTTAAAAACCTCAAAATATTTTTTTACTTCATCCACCCCCACTACCACCCACTATCACCACCCTCACCCCACTACCGATGTGTGGTATCGTTTTATGGGTTTTTGGGGTAGAGGATACCAAATATTATATTATTAAAATTCCATAAACAATTATTTCCACATACAAAATTTTTTCGTTGTGAGTGACTTGGATAGAAACCCTGGATGTGGAAGTAGTGATTCCTTGGGCAGCGGTTTCTTATTTATTTTACTATTCATACACTACTTTAGACAGAAATTATGTACTTACGTTGCACAAGAAGCAGCTGTAACTATCCATTGTCTATTAATTAAAACGCCACTGCATACATGGATATTGCCACTAAATAAAGCCGCTTGATATTTTGGACTGCCTTTAGAACCACCACGAACACAAGAATATTCCTAAATAAAAAGATTGAGAAGTTTTATTTAAAATTTACAGTCACCTAGGTTATAACGGTCAATCAATTATTTGATCAGCGAATATGTTTGTTTGTATAATGTAGTGACCGGGGGTGGGAGGTTGCCATCATTAATTAATTCATAATTTTCCACCTACAAGAACAAATGCAGTGGGTTGATCTTTTATGTTTTCTAAAATTTAATGTATCACAAGATGCATTTTTCAGAAATCTAAATCAGAGCTAAAATAAACTTTTTATGTGGGTGTGTATGATTTGCGGTTCACGAATAGTGTTCCCAAGTAGCAAAATAGAATCCTAAACTGAATTATTTTATAGTTATCGTCTAGCGCCATTTGAAGAACAGTTTTATTTCTTAGAGTATCAAATTAATACAATTTTATCGTATAAGAGAACGTTTCTATAATATTGTTGTGTAAATGTTCTTATAGCTCATATTATAGAACAAAATTTTATTGTACTACTCACAAATTTTATAACATTTGTATAACATTTTATACAACCATCTATAAAAATATTTTAAAAGAATCGTACAAAAATTATATTACAATTGTATACCTATTCTAACAACTTTTAATTTCTATATTAAAAAATAGTTGTATGGAAGTTGTATAAAAAGCTGTATTAAAGTCCTTTAAGCTAATTTATAAAACTGTTCTTACAGTAGCAGTGTACAATAAGCATAAAATCATTTTATAATTAACCTATAAGTACATCAGTTTACTCTATTATAAATATCTTATAGAACAAAAATGTAGCCCTCAAAGATAAAATTATCGGAAATTCTGCGTTATAAAATCTGTTTACACATAACCCCATTTTGTCATAAAAATTAGACTAATTTTAATACTCAGTTTTAAAAAATACATCGAGCAGTATCTCAGTGGATGAAAATTAAAGAAGTAGATTTTTTAAAAGAACAGTTAAAAAAAATTACCATCGAATTCTTGGGAGTTACAATTCTGGTCGACCTTTACAAACTGCAACTAATAATTCATCTAACTGCAACCATGGGACTAATTTGGAAATAAAAACAGTATTATCTACCACTGCCAGGCATCATAAAAATGATACTCCAGTAGAAGAGCTGCTAATAGACATGGTAGAAGATTTTCTTGCTGGGTTTTGCCTAGTAATGTTTATCAACATTTTCTCTTGTTATTTTGTGCAACTACAATATGCTCCTCAAAAATGTATACATTTGTTTTTGCTTTTATCCGCATCGATGTTGAGATGTACAGAGATTTTTATGGTGAAGATATAACAAGTAATGTACACCTACACAATCTCTCACACTTAACTCACGAAGTAAAAAAAAATTGGAGTGCTATCAACATTTAATGCATATCCTTTTGAAAACAGACTTTCTTATATTAAAAATTTACTTATAAATAATTTCCATTTAATGGAAATTGTCATCTGCCACAAATAGCTAAAAAATTGGGTGAAAGGCTAGAAGTTGATAGATACCAAGTTCTCCAAGGGCACAAAAGTTTCCAAATTTAAAAAAATGCTGATTTAACAACAAAACATACCAACTAAATGTGTTCAATTTTGTAAGTTAGGTTACTAATGTCTACGTACTCTATACTGGAGTTGATTGCAACAGTACAGAACAGAATAATTGTTTAGTGCAATATATACAATCGTTACGTGATACATTTGTTTTGTAACGTGGTTTGCGGACGAACTACAGGATAACATCGAAAGTTAACACACAGGGTTGCCACGTTATGCAAAAATTTGATAAAATTAGGGAAAACTATGTTTGGCCAATAAATTACATTTTCTTCTTCTGCATGGTATTGAATCCGAGAACTTTAGCAGGCCGACACACAAATCGTCATGCTAAGGGTGCCACTCAATATTTTACATGTTTTCAATCACTATTCTTTACTAGTTTGTAGATTGATTTATTTATCGTTTGTAATGGATTTATCACCCACATTTTATATCTCTCAAACTATTGCCGGAGAAATAGAAATTTTACAGACTGCTAAATAGGATTTAAATTTAATTGGTGTAAATAACCCTCAAATGCATAACAATATATTTGATAGCATTTCAATCAGCTGTTAATATGCTAAAATTTCATTATAAAAAATATTGACTATGATTTTTTTAATTGGTAGCAAACTTCATTTTCATAAAATGTTGGCTAATTCGTATACAATAAACTCGAAATTAGAGGAAAATAAATTTGTCTATATCTCTGCAATTACTTAAATTGTCGTAGGTACTCTATAAAAAATGTGTGAGAAAATAGTTTAATATATTTTGAAATCTGGCAACTTTTAAAGTTCAACTTGTTGGTTTATTTCGAGAATATTTTTATAGCGCCTATAGAAACAACATTATAGGATTTTAATATCGTATAGAGTTTCGAATAACACAAAAGCGTTGTATAACGTTTCATATGGGACAAAATTATCGTATTATATTACGCCATATTTACTTAAGGATTTAGCGGTTCATCAATTGCCGCCATTATGCAGAATTCTCATAAAAATGTAAAAATGCCTATTAAAAATTAATTTTTCAGAAAGGCAAAGATTATTTAATAAATATTTTGTTTAAACTGAAAATTCAACCATTTTTAATTTAATAAAATATATTTTTTTAATTTTTAATAAACCAAACGCGTATGCTAAACTGAGGCCCTTCAGTTTTTTGTTAAAAATATATACATATTTTGTCAGAAAATTTCGCCGCGCAAGAGAATTTTCTTGCTACTAGCGTGTTAATTACACTGTTTAATAACGGGATTTTATCATGTTTAATGTATCTTGAGCGCCATTATTGAGGTTGTTATTCGAAATAATAACTACACAACATGTTTGCGTTATATAACCATTCTTGCAATAATTTTGTTCTGAATTTCATCACTAGAAAACAAAATGATTGTATACATTTTTGTTAGTGGGATACCATCTACATTATAACTTACTTTTACAATTAATATACAATAATTTTATAGCAGTTGCCAAGTGCATATGTAAATATGTTGTATAAGTAATCCTGTGTATATACTTATAGGAAGGACAGTTTTATAATCATCGCGTAAAATAGTTTTATAATGGTTGTATGGTTTTCTAATAGAATTCTTATAGTACCAAAAGGTTGTATAAAAGTGGGCCCTTTTTGGTTGTACAGACATTGTATAATGGTATTTAACTGCCTTATATAATTTACATGTTTCTATAAAATATGTTGTATAACAGTTCTAACAACCTTTATAAAAGTTATTTTGCTACTTGGGTTCGAAACTAGCGAGAGCTAAATGAAATGCATTAAATAACACAAAATACAAAAAAAAACAAATGAAAACTAAACAAGGTGATTCCAAGCAAAATGGGACACACTTAGTCCAATTAATAAGCCGAAAAATGTGGAAAAATGGTGGAACAGTACCGATTTGAAAAATTCCTTTTTTCACGTATTCCCTAGACCACCAGGAACATTCATCAGCATTGACCTCTGCATTAACTCCGAGGATAAAAAAGTTAGGGGGGTTTGAATTGCCCCAAAAAGTAGCTGTCTTAAAAAAATTTATAAATTAATATTTCGCCTCAGAAATGAGCTCTAGGAGGATTTTCGGCTCGCTGATCACGAATCCGGGGTTCAAATTGAACAATTCCATATTCCAGTATGGAATTCGTGCCATTTTTTGATGAAAATTGCACTTTCTCTGGAGGAAATTTAAATATAAATATTGTGCTGCGAAAGTGTGCTCTAGGAAGTTTTTTGGGTTGCTGATCACGATTCCTAGGTCCAAACCAATCATAATCTAAATCATATTCGAGAACTGGTAATTCAGGATTTGTTGGTTTTTCTTCAGTGTCACCTTCATCTTCCTGTTTATCTGATATTTCAGCCGAACAAATCGATTCATTTTCCGTTACGTCTGCAGTTACAGGTACCTCGCAATTATTACAGTTGTTTCCATGACGAAATTTACAAGTTTGAAAGCAATATACGCGATTCTTGCTACAAACAAAAGCTGCCCCGCATCCAGTTTGGCAGCCACACATTATAGCATCTATAATCTTTTTTCGTGCAGGCGGTTCGGTCATCCTTACGGGATGCAAGACGCCGTCTCAGGATGTCACAATTCACTCTTACCATTGTCATTGACCAGCATCCTCGAAAACGGGGGTAAACGTCTTTAACAATAAAAAAAATAGGAAACAATTTTATAACCTCTGACAGGGTAGATTCAACCCCCGAGGGCGGTTGGGGTCTTCTACTTGATATCACCTTTCACCATCATGTCCCCATGAAAAAACAAAGAATTTCTGCCAAAATAGTCGATGCCAAGTTGTCATATCAGAAATAAGCAAATGGGGGTGGTTTTTGGCCGTTTCAGGAGGTGCGCATGACTAAACATTTTTTTCACCCTATTATTCGTGTTCAGCACCCTCGATAACGAGGGGAGGAATAGGTTTACTTTAAATTTAATTATATATTATATATACAGTGTGTTTCACTTCTCGTGAAGACACCTGTATCTTTTTTACTTGTGGCCGAATTCACTTCAAATTTTTATCAGCCATACAACTCCATAAGACGACTTTATTCAACACATAAATTCCGCCTAGATATAAAACGCCGGCCTACTGCGATAAAAAGAAAACAGTAATTTTCGAGAAATCATAGTAGGCTCAGAGATAGATAAAAATTTTGTTAATAAAAGTTGTTCAGAATCACTTGATATGCTCTCCTGTAAAATTTTGTGAAAATCGGAATATTCTCAAAAAAAATTTTTTTGTTTCACTTCTCGTGAAAACACCTCTGTATCTTTTTTATTTGTGACCGAATTCATTTCAAATTTTTATTAGCAATACAACTCCATAAGACGACTTTATTCAATACATTAATGCCGCCTAGATCTAAAACGCCGGCTTACTGCGATAAAAAGAAAATAGCAATTTTCGAGAAATCATAGTAGGCTTAGAGATAGACAAAAATTTTGTTAATAAAAGTTGTTCGGAATCACTTGATACGCCCCCCTGTAAAATTTTGCAAAAATAGGAATATTTTCAAACAAAAAAATGTTGTTTCACTTCTCGTGAAGACACCCCTGTATCTTCTTTATTTGTGACCGAATTCATTTCAAATTTTCATCAGCTACAGAACTCCATGAGATGATTCCATCTAACACATAAAGATAACTTTTTACAGCAAATGAAAGTCATACACAATTATTATTGAAATTATTTATTATTTAATTACACGTGTATGCAAAATTTCAGCTCGATTGGATAACGGAAGGTGGGTAAATTTGATTCATTCATACATAATACATACTTACATACAGATTTCCAAGTATTATGAGACGATTGAAAAAAAGAAAGCGATATTACATTTAGATTGATGTGTAATAATAAAGTGTCCCTTTTAGCGTTTTAGTGAATGCCGATTTTTGTTCACAACTTTCATTTGTTGGAAAAAGTTCTCTTTAGGTGTTAGATAAAATCGCCCTATGGAGTTTTTTTTGAAAATATTCCGATTGTGACAAAGTTTTACAGGGGGGCATATCAAGTGATTCTGAACAACTTTTATTAACAAAATTTTTGTCTATCTCTAAGCCTACTATGATTTCTCGAAAATTGCTATTTTCTTTTTATCGCAGTAGGCCGGCGTTTTAGACCTGGGCGGCATTTATGTATTGAATAAAGTCGTCTTATGGAGTTGTATGACTGATAAAAATTTAAAATGATTTGGGCCACAAATAAAAAAGATACAGATACAGGACGAGAAGTGAAACACACTGTGTATATATACACACACACATGTACAGATAAACACATAAATATGTGCACAGATATAGACAAACACCTATACATATAAAAAAACATAGACAAATCTAATCAACAGTACTTCTGATGAGATATTTGGAATTACTTGAATTAGACCGCGAACTCATGTTCAGTGATCCAAACGGTATCGCAGAGCACGTTCATGTTTAATTTTTTTCTGAAAAAATGGAATTTTCCATGGCACGAATTCCACACTGGAGTATGGAACTCCTAAATTTGGACCTCGGATTCGTGATCAGCGACCCAAAAAACCTCCTGGAGCACACTTCCGCAGCACAATATTCATATTTAAATTTATGCTCGAAAAAGTGGAATTTTCATGAAAGAAAGAAGAAGGAGTGGCACGAATTCCATACTGGAGTATGGAATTTCTCAATTTGGACCTCGGAATCGTGATAAGCGACAAAAAAAATCTCCCTAGAGCACACTTCCGCAACACAATATTCATATATGAATTTCCGCCCGAAAGAGTGGACTTTTCATTAAAAAAATGACACGAATTCCATACTGGAATATGGAATTTCTCAATTTGGACCTCCTCGGAATCGTGATCAGCGACCAAAAAACCCCCTATAGCACACATCCACAGCACAATATTCATATTTAAATTTCCGCCCGAAAAAGTGGAATTTTCATAAAAAAATGGCACGAATTTCATACTGGAATATGGAATTTCTCAATTTGGACCTCGGAATAGTGATCAGCGGCCCAAAAAACTCCCTATAGCGCACTTCCGCAGCACAATATTCATATTTAAGTTTCCACCCGAAAAAGTGGAATTTTCATCAAAAAATGGCACGAATTTCATACTGGAATATGGAATTACTCAATTTGGACCACGAATTCGTGGTCAGCGAGCCAACAAACCTCCTAGAGCTCATTTCTGAGGCGAATTATTAATTTATAATTTTTTTTAAACCAGCTACTTTTGGGGCAATTCAAACCTCCCTAACTTTTTTATCCTCGGAGTTAATGCAGAGGTCAATACTGATAAATGTTCCTGGGGGTCTAGAGAACACGTGAAAAAAGGAATTTTTCAAATCGGTGCTGTTCCACCACTTTTCCACATTTTACACTTTTTTCCGGCTTATTAATTGGACTAACTGTGCAAGTGTCTCAGAACATGTGGGCAGTCTCTGGGGAGCATACATTTTAGGTAAAATGGTACCATATATTCACATAACTTTTTTCGATAGGATGCACTCCTACTGAGATATTCATAGCCAAACATAGGGTGGGTTATAGGGGTTTGTCAATACAAACTTTTTATTGCATGATGTAATTTGATCAAAGGGTCATTATTATTTTAAATAGAGGTCCTAGGATGATGAAATTTATTGTCTGAATAACAGACTAGGGAGATCGGGACTGAGCTATCCTCAAGATATTTTACCTAACTTCAAGGTTTCTAAAATTTTCCCTCAAAATAGGTGTAATGCAATTCCTTAAAGTATAAAAAGAAAAAAAAGGTACTCTTTGTTGAAATGGCTAAAATGAAAAATTTTCAAGAAAATGCAGTTGAACGTTAAAAAGTAATTTTTATTTTAACTATAAATGCTTTGAGAGAACGTTCCGTATTTAATGAGGTAAATACAAATAAATCTATGGCCTCACTCGCTTCATCCACATGATATGCGGGATATATGGGCCGCCATGCATAGTTATAAAATGGACATAAGGCAAATATTGTGAGGGACTACTAGTATAGTAGAAGTAGTGTTAGATATGGAATTAATTGCAACAAAAATGAATCTTGTAAATGATGGGTAACACGCTCCTAATCAACATAATAAAAATATACATCCATACTGTTGCGCAAAATGCGTTTATTTGCCCTCCATCTTGAACAAACATTTGATTTCCTTTATTATCTGTTTCAGGTAGGTAATATTTGGTTTGAATAAAGAAATCATCATAAGGGAAATGAAAGGAGAAACCTGCCTTTTGTGTTCCAATATCCTTTGTGACGATACTCCCTATATGTCACATTAACAACTAAAGGCTTGACGGGAATTAACAACGCGAGCAAACAAAAAGATGATAAAATTCATGGACTTTTCAATCTTATGCCTACTAGTGCTGTTAAAGTGCATATAGAATGTCGACGTGTATACATAAATCTTATTAAAATTAAAAGTAATATAAAATTGAAAACATCACAAGAAGATATTCCTTCGACCAACTCGAAAACTCTACGAGGAAGTGTTGGATCGTTCAACTTCAAAGATAATTGTTTGTTTTGTAGCCAGATTATTACGGATTATGAGAAGCATCATTCCTGTGCGTACTTTCCAGTTTCGCGAGACAATTTTGAAACTGCAGTACTAGAAGTGATCTATTGGCAGCAAATGTACACACGAGAATGCTTTTAGTCATAGATTTACCTGCTGCAGAAGCTCAATATCACCAAGTGTGCAGTGTCAATTTTAGGTGTGGCAAATCCATTCCTGAAGGTAGTTGAGGATTGCCCACATCAGTAGGCCGCCTGGTTGACAATGATAGTTCAGATGCTTTTGTAAAGACATGTGAGTGGTTACAAGAAAACTGTGAGGAGCCAATCAATATCTGTCAGTGACTTAGTGGAAAAAATGCGTGGTTTGGAGACAACATCATAGTATCAGGCACTAATGGAAAATGTAACATGATAACATTTGAAAAAACTGTATCAAACATAATCTTGGACTATCACAAACAAAAAAAACTCGATGACCCTGCAAAAGTTTTCAGTTTTTCGGCTACCATTTTGTTATTTCCTTTTACTTTTAAAAACCAATATCATATTCTTTTGCGCAACAGTACGGATGTATATTTTTAGTAGGTTGATTAGGAGCATGTTACCTATAATTTACAACAAGAATCATCTTTGTTGCAATTAGTTCCACCTCAAGGTGTTTTTTCGCTTATTATACTATACTTATAAATGAAGTTTGGAGTCCTCATAGTGGGATAAATTTTCAACAAGGCTAAGTTTACTGTAAAACATGGTTTGGTAGTTCTTAAACATCCGTGCGCTTTCTAAAAACACAAATTTTAAAAATATATGTATGTATGTAAAATGTATGGGAATAATTTTTTTTTTGTGACTTAAAAATAAATAAATCGGTAGCATCTGTCTATAATATAGTTCAATATCGATAAATTGTTTTTAAAAACATTTCTCTTTGATAAATTAACTCCTATATAAAAAAGTCTATTTGACACATTTTTGTCACTTTGACAGCGATAAAAAAAAGGTGCATCGTTTTTATCATCGATTAATATATTCTCACTTTATTAACCAATCAAAACGTACATTTTCAAAAAAACCGACCAATAGGAGGGAGGCAGCGCTGCATTTTTTCGAGGAATTTTATACCGAATAAATTGCATTTTTATCAGTTGATTAATATTCAATAATCAGCAAAATGAGCGTCAGTCGCCGCACCCGCAGTGGAGCTAGAGGTGACAGCATGTTAGAGTTGAAAAAAAAATTATGCTACGAGTATTTTCATACTCGAAAAACCAAACTAACTTGAACAACTACCCTCATGTTCTTATATACAGCTTTGTAAAACTTTTAATATCACTGATACAATAAAAAAAAATATTTCGCGAGCAGGATTTGAACCCGTGACGTCCGTACCCTGAAAAAATAGTGTCACCATACCTACTCCGCTATGTGGCGACTGAGGCGTAGTTTGTAAGAACATAATATGACATGCAGACATACTTGATGATTTATCGTATGTAATATCACTAGTGCTTAAAATTTTATCGAAAATTTTTTCGAAAGCGTGTTGCCTGGTAATATAAAGTGTGCAAATTGGCAGTTTATTATCTGATTAAATCCCGACCGCTTTAGCGGGAAGGATTTAATCTTTGATAATAAACTGCCAATTTGCACGAGTCATATTAACTAGGGGCAACTTAGCTTGAGAAAAATTTTTTAGATAAAATTTAAAGCACGAGTGGTATTTGTGGAGAATATTTAACGAATAAATAATTCATTAAGTATATCTTCAATATTATGTTCAGTAATTAATTGCCTTCAGACGTTTCCTTGTTGCTTTTTAGAGATTACTCACCTTTATCTTCAATTTCATCATTTACGTCACATAAAAATGCATTTCCAAAGCGACTCATCTAATAAAAAACAAAGTAGGTTTAAATTATGACAATCAAGAAAAACAATATACGTTGAACCATAGGTACTGTAACTTATAAGACTAGTCATCACAACAAAGCACGCTTCGACCAATCACATTACCGGTGAAATCACACAAATTGCATATTACCAATCTATCCCTTTTACGTTCTAAGGCTGCCGGCTCAGATGGTATGGTACCGCCATCTAGTAACACTAGCTTAATTTAGTTACTAGCCTAAACAGTAAATTGAATTATTATATTAAAGTGTTTATTAATATATATTTATGTATTTAATCCTTGTTTCTAATTTGAGAAGTTTGATAATTAAGTTAAGGTTTACTTGTTTAAGTAGAGAGACTTTAAGTGCAACGAATTATAATGTATATAGTGATACTCAGAGTTTTGATTTTCCAAATAAGTGTTAGCTGCTTTGTAATGATACCATATGTAAGTACCTACATTTGTGTATTTATCATGAAATAACTGATTTGTCTACTTTGTAGATATTCATATTTAATTTTACTTGTGAAAATTATTTTGTAATTATGTTAGGTATTAAGCCATTGAAAGCTGTGTACCTATAACTTGTCCCGAACCTATATAAGTTCCACACAGCATTGGCTTTTTAGGTTATTAATACAATACTACAATTTACAATTTACGTTAACAATTAGTAATAAGCTAGAGAAGATATTTATAGATAACATTTAAAAGCACTATTTGTCCTATTTGCCGAAAACATGTCACGACACAAAACGTCAAAAAATGTTCGCAATATTTGCCGCTGCAGCGACCTAAAAAATTAGAGAGGTAAATTTTGCATGTTGGTCCTGTCAAAAGCAGAACTAGCTAGCTTGAATTACCACTAATAATGACGTTTGATTGGTGCAATGTTGTGAAAAAACGGGCTCTCATTAGCTATAGTGTTAATGAGTGAAATAATCTATTTTTTTTTTTTTAATAATAATAACAATTGGAATGAATTATAGTTTATGTACTTTTATAGTACAGGTCATAACGAACATTTTCTTTGTTTTCCATAGAACTTATAGATTTCGAGATATTAACAACTTTAACATGCTCTCACCATTAGCTCCACCGCTATCAGAGTAGCTGACGTTCAGATTGCTGATGTATTAGGGGAAAACTATTATTGTTATTTTCAGTCGGTATGAAATGACTTGTTCAAATCAGCGCTGCCTCCCATACTATTTGTTTAAAGTGAGAAAAACGGCTATCGATAAGTGGAAAAAATCGATAAAAATGTATGTTACTTTTTTCGTAGTAGCCATCTGTCAAATTAAAAAAGTCATTGAAAATATTAAAATCTGACATTTCACGTTTTCATCTTGATTTCTGTACACAAAATGAATGAGAAAAAGCGTATTGGTGATGTTTCACAAAAAAATATTAACGAAGCTATGAATGAAAGTGTCCCAGTTGAAACGAGAAATACTAAAAATTCTATATGGAAACAATTTAAAGCTTTTTGCAAAGAGCATTATTCCCTCGAAAAAGATACGACTACTATGATGAACTTGCAAATATTTTGACTGACTGGGGTTATAACATGTTAAAAAACATTAGAAAATGTTTTTATTCTTTATTATAAATCGTTCTATTTTAAACATTAAATAAACAGTTTTGTTGTTTTAATAATTATTTTAGATAATATTTTTTAATCATATATTAATCTTCTGTAATACACACGAGGTTGATTTTCTACTTGGGTAAATTTTTTTTGAGTGACTCAAACCTGTTTTCCATGAAAATTTTGCTCGAATTAAGGGACATAGGAAAAGTCGCTCCACTTCGTGTCGCGATTTTTCCACGCCCTTAATTCTCGAATAATTTTCATGGGAAAACAGGTTTTTGTCCAAAAAAAAAAAATTACCCGATAAAAAGTCGACCTCTAGTATAGTAAAAGTAGTGTCAGGGGTGGAACTAATTGCAACAAAAATGAATCTTATTGTAAATGGTAGGTAGCACGCTCCTAATCAACATACTAAAAATATACATCCATACTGTTGCGCAAAATGCGTTTATGTGCCCTCCATCTTGAAAAAACATAAAAAAATGTAAAAAGAAATCATCAGTAATAAGGTAGACGAATTTTGAATTTCTTTATTATCTGTTTCAGGTAGGTAATCTTTTTTTTTAAATGAAGAAATCATCATAAGGGAAATGGAAGAAGAATCCTGCTGTTTGTGTTCCAATATGCTTTGTGACGATACTCCCTATGTCACATTAACAGCTAAAGGCTTGACGGGAATTGTCAACGCGAGCAAACAAATAGATGATAAAAATTCATGAACTTTTCAATCCCATGCCTACTGATGCCGTTAAAGTACATACAGAATGTCGACGTGTATACATCAATCGTGACATTCAAGCCATGCAAAGATCTATTGGAGAGGAGGCTTGCAAAACTTTACTTTTTGTTCACGCATTAACAGTGCGTTATTTGGCAAAAGTAAATCTTCTGCTTTCAAGAATATCATAAAGTCCAAAATCTTAAGCGAATGGGCTTCCCATTTTGGATCATCCAAAGATGTTACTAAGGAAGTTTTGGTCGAAATTGGCTGTAAAGTTATTGTGTCACTATATCGAGGTAACATTGACAAAGGCAACCTAAATGTGCTTCGTTATAAACAATACATTAGAAAAATAGCTTCAGCTAAAAAAAAATTGATATAGCTCGTTTGCCTCCAACATAAAATGCAGCTAAATACCATCTGCTTCGAGTGCATTTGCAGTGTTTTACTTGGCAAAATCTTAATATGCCAACCCCCGATCCTACACTATGGGGTTGGCAGTTGGTTGATGGAGAATTTCAGCCGATATTAACTGACTTGAACCCAGCACAGGACAAACTTTTAAATATGATTAAATGTGCCTGCCAAACTATAGTTGAAGAACCATGTCATGCCATGAAATGTACAGGGTTATTCACTATATATTGACCCGCCCTTTATTTCTGTTATTATTGAAAACAGAAAAAAAAGTTTCGTATAAAAGTTGTAGGATCTTACCTGTATTTTAACAAAACGTGATAAAAAAACAATATCATGTATAGGTCACGTGATACGAAATAAATATATGTTTTTTTCAAAATGGAACACCCTATATATTATTGCATTTTCGAGAATCCCTTTTTCTCCTGATTTCAAATATGTAACATTGTATAGGTCTATCTTAGATACTTTTTGACATATTTGACATTCAAAATTCAAATAAACTGCTTTATTGACAGATGATTGAGACATGCGTGTCAAAACACAAGTGAAAGAAAAATAACAAGGTAGGCCACGAAAATAATTATTTTATTATTTATTCAATTTTGACATTTCAAACCGTCATTATTAACATTTATTTAATCAAAATGGGTTATAGTAAGGCTGAAAAGGTCGAACCATTTTCTCTTTATATGAAAAATAATAGAAATAAGTGTGCCGCAAGAAAATACTTTTTATTTTACTAGTGAATAAACAACTATTTGCGGTTGTTGCTATGGAGTTGCTATAGAATGACGGTTTGAAATGTCAAAATTGAATAAACAATAATATAATTATTTTCGTGGCCTACCTTGTTATTTTTGTTTCACTTGTGTTTTGACAGGCATGGCTCAATCATCTTGCAATAAAGTAGTCTTTTTGCATTTTGAATGTCAAATATGTCAAAAAGTATTTAAAAGTATTTTTGACATATTTGACATTCAAAATGCAAATAAGCTGCTTTATTGCAAAATGATTGAGCCATGCCTGTCAAAACACAAGTGAAACAAAAATAACAAAGTAGGCCACGAAAATAATTATATTATTGTTTATTCAATTTTGACATTTCAAACCATCATTCCATAGCAACTCCATAGCAACACCCGTAAATAGTTGTTTATTCACTAGTAAAATAAAAAGTATTCTCTTCTTGCGGCACACTTATTTTTATTATTTTTCACATAAAGGGAAAATATTTCGACCTTTTCAGCCTCACTGTAACCCATTTTGATTGAATAAATGTTAATAATGACGGTTTGAAATGTCAAAATTGAATAAACAATAAAATAATTATTTTCGTGGCCTACCTTGTTATTTTTCTTTTATTTGTGTTTTGACACACATGTCTCAATCATCTGTGAATAAAGCAGTTTATTTGAATTTTGAATGTCAAATATGTCAAAAAGTATTTAAGATAGACCTATACAATGGTAAGATCCTACAACTTTTATACGAAACTTTTTTTTCCTATTTTCAATAATAACAGAAATAAAGGGGGGTCAATATATAGTGAATAACCCTGTACATGTCGACGATATGGATTTCCGTGTTCGGTAGTTTGTAAAAACTGTTGTTGAAAGGACTGTACAAACACATTAGGCAGTTTTGATTTAGATGAAGATGAAGATTTAGATGAAGATGAATGATGATTTGATTTTAATGAAATAAATATGATTTTGTTATAAAAAAAATATTGTACAACTTTTTCTAATTTTAGATTTGGATTAATGTGACATTTTAACTTTAAATAACTAAAATTTTAATTATTTTTCTTAATTTAACATTCTTTTTTAAATTGTGAGCGAAGTTAAAGCTTCGTAGGATTTTTAAGCCGCTTAGATTAATAAAAAGATGTTTTTCAACACTGCAAAAGCTTTCAGTTTTTCGGCCACCATTTTGTTATTTCCTTTTACTTTTAAAAACCAATATTATATTATTTTTCAGCATGAAATTTTCTGTAATTTGATACCACACATGATTTTTTATGATTTTTTTAAAACTGTTTCATGTTTTTCCAAGATGGTGGCCAAAAAACGCATTTTGCTCAACAGTACGGATGTATATTTTTAGTAGGTTGATTAAGGGCGTGTTACCTATCATTTACAACAAGAATCATCTTTGTTGCAATTAGTTCCACCTCAAGGTGTTTTTTCACTTATTTCTATTATACTGTTATACTACTCTTGTGTATTAATACCCGATAAAAATGCCTGTTCCTCAAAAGCAGAGTACATCTAGTAGTCGCACGTCACTTTAAAATCTGTACTGTTAGCTATAATTTTTAAGTATTGTGGAAAATATACTGAACAATATGAGTCGTTTTGGGAAAATTTCGACTGAACAAAAAATCAATTCCTCAATCCACAAAAAACACGAAATCGTCAATATGGGGACAATTTATGGAGTCATATTCTGTCGTTAATTTATCTTGCCAAAAAACACTCGAGCTTTTCTTTTATGGATTTTCTTTTTAACTCAAAATGTTGCCAATCAGTAATTTTGCTCGAAAAACTGACATTTGACAAAATCGCTCGACCTCCGGTCTCGGGATTTTTTCATGTCAGTTTTTTTTATAAAATCATTGATTGGCAAAATTATTTCGTTACAAAGAGAAATTTATCCGATAAAAAAAGCTCTTGTGATTTTACTGTTGATAAAAATTACATTTTTTTATTAAATCTGGAACATTCCCAATATGGCTCACCATTATACGTTGCCTTCATTCTAGATCTCTACCTGAGGTCTCAGGAATGTTCGTCTTATATCATGATACAAAGAAGATTAAAGATATGACATTGGGCATGCGGGCGGAGCCAAGTCGACAGTTGCTTCGTCACGCGGTGATAATTTTCTACCCGCTTCCTTCGTAAAAGTGAGTTTGCCGACGTCTGTGGAAGTTTTTTTTTGGATTATTTTAATGTTCTTGCAATTAGTTATAAAAATGCGTTGTGCATTGGCATCATGTAAAAGTGACAATATGTTTAAAACATATTTATGCGGAGATAAAGCTCATTTATAAAGAACGATGCTTACTAAGAACATTAAGAATCTCTATTTATTCAAAATTCCAATTAGTTCAGCAAATCCATGATACAAATTCTTTGTATAATGAGGAAAATCCTATGTAATTTAAAATCCCGATATCACAGTGTGACGTCTTGCGCCAACCGGACCGAATTTGGCGCACTGTCAATCATATCTTGTATTCTTTGTATCATGGACTTACACAGCTAGAACCTTCCGTAGTATGTGGGCTGTTCCAAGAAGGGCTATTTTTTTAATCTGAAACGGGCTTACTCTGCATGGGAGGTCTTCTAGATATTTACAGTGGCACTTCTGAATTGCTCTTAAAATTATTGGGATAATTCTAGTTCTAGTGTTCAGTCCTACTATTGTTGTTTTGAAAGCTCTTTCCAGTGCTATTAGTCCCCGTTCACCATTTTTTCTTGGGATGTGTAGGCGGTCGACGTCTGCCTTTGGGTGGTGAAAACCATACACGGTCAGTAGCTTTCGCGTTTTTCTGTATATCTGCTGTATTTCTTGCATCTTCCAATCAATAATTCCGAAGCTATATTGTATGACCATTATCGCTAGCTTGCGCTTTTGGACATAATTACCATCTCCAGAGAAATTTGAAAGTACGTCATATTTTCCCAATGCGACTAAATAGTTCTCTCTTTATATGTAGGTACGTTATTCATTGATTAAAATCACTGTCTACTACTCTCAGCATTATTATTGAAACATAATTATTTATTTACCTTGAACAGCAGGGTAAAACATAAAATTGATATAGATATATTCGCCTTCATCTTTTTACAGCTAATACATTGTTCGCACAAGGCGTGTGTATAATATTTATAATAATCTCAAGTTCATTGCCTATTGTTTTTTTTAATTACATTTTGGCTGTTTCTAAGATAACTCGCGAATTGCGTTAAATAAATTGCCAATAAAAAAATCAACAATATAATCTTATTGCGAAATATTTCAAATTTATTCATATAAATACGATATGCTCTATGAATTTTACGGAACTTAATGTTTTATCCAAACAGTGCATATTGTAAGACAAAATGAAGTCTAAACTATAATAGTAATAATAATAATTAAACTTCCGAGGATAAGATGAAGATGTCAGTCATGTGAGTCACGTGGTTGCGGAATGTACTACGTTGTCATCATCAAACTGTACTCACCCACATAACAAAGTGGTCTATTCTCCAGTCGAGAGAATGGTCATTTCGGGAGAAAGGAAAGAGAAAGGAATAGGAAACATAATGAAATAAAAAGAGAAAAAATACCCCGATTCACTTCTCCTAAGCTAGAGAATAGGGCCCCTGATATTTCCGCTGGGTCATGTGTAAGCACTTCGATATACTGGTGCCACAAAAATATTATGAATATACGCCTGAAGAAGTTGTCAGTACCAACGACGTTACGTCTATGTGGGACGTGCCGTTATAATCACAACAAACAGAGAAATTCGCGCAAATCCACCAAATATCGTCTTAGACAGTAAAAAAGAAAGTTCTGTTTTTTGATCGACGTATTCATCCCGAATGACAAACAATTCCCAATTGCTATGAATATAAAGTTTTGACAATTAACAATTGATAACATTAAACAGTAGGTATTAAGAACATTAAACAATAACAAATAAGTCTGTAAAAAACTTTACGCTCTAAGTATATCTGAAAACTGCTGATTAAACTGATAATTAAGAGAGGTACCGGGATCTGCCCGGCACCTCCAACATATGTCACCACCACCCTTTCCTGGGCGGTTGTCCAAACTAGGGCCCACTCGGCTTTTGAAGAGGTTTTGGTTGTCGGGAGAAATCATTCCAAACGGATAAGAAATAACATAGTTATTAACCAATTGCAGTGCTTAAGGTGTTAGGCTTGCGACCACGGGGTCCCGGGTTCGAATCTTGGCTAGGGTATGGATGTGTAGTGATGTGTTTCATGTGTTGCTGTTCGAGTCTCAGCTGTGGCAGATGACAATGTCGCAGGGAATGGGTGTTGTGATGTTATCTATGTGTGTGTGTGTGTGTGTGTATCCGTCCTGGTTGAGTGGTAGAATAGCCTACGGCTAAACTCCGCCAGGACATTAATCTAAATAAGGCGACTAAAAAAAAAAATGGGCAACAGGCCATAAAATAATTTAATTAAATATAAAGGATCTTATGATCTTACCATATTATGCACACATCATGGAGAAGATAAGTCTAGTACTCAAGGCAATGCTGGACTCCGAAGTAGACTCCTCGTTACAACCGATCTTCGAATATTTAGATTCTTAGTAAATGTTTAATTAGCAGTTTTCAGATACACTTACAGTGTAAAGTTTGGACACCGTTGTTTGTTATTGTTTAGTATTCTTAATATTGTTTAATGTCTTCAATTAATAATCGTCATAACTTTACATTCATAGCTATTTGAAATTGTTTATATACTGAATATTTTATGTGTTAAATAAATTAATGAGGTTGAATTTGATTTAACATTTTAAAGAGCTTATGGGAACTGGCCCCCGGTGAAACTGGCTGAATTTTTAATATCCCAATGAACACCCAGTCGTTTAGAAAACGTTTATTTTACAAAAATTATACGAAATGATGGTTTAATTTTCGAAATCGTATATTTATTATACGGTTTCTGTAAACGTCTATAATATAAACGTTTTTATCACGTATATAATAAACCAGTGAAACGAGCAGTGAAATATATATTTTTATTTATGTTATGCAAAATTCTTCTAGTTAATTTCAATATATGTCAACAGTTTTACAAATGTGAGTTAAATGAAGAAATCTTGTTAAAATCGTATTTATTGTTTTGAACCAGTTTATAATGAACGTCTTTTAAATGTCTGTTTTATACGTATAATAATGGTATGATACATACCATATTTATACCAAAACTTTCCAATTCATCGTTTACCGTGAATGCTCCCGACGCAGTGTGCCTTGGACAGCCAATCACGAAGCTGTGAGATCATGTGAGGTGGTATGACATCAGGGCTATCAGACTGACCTGTTAGAACTTCGATTTCTTCTTAGATTTTGTGAAAGTGGCACTGTCGTGTTTATCATTGTGAGTGTGTATTGAAGTTATATTATTACCTGTCCCCTTCAAGGTAAGAATCACTATTATTTATAGTAGTTTAGGGTTAAGGTTCAAGAAATTATTCTAGTCAATCTGTCATTTGACTCGTGACTAATTCCTACAAGGACTTTTGTGTTTGTGTAACGTAGGAAGAAGATTGCTTAAACAAAGGTTTTAGCAAATATATAATATAATCTATAATATTGATAACTAATTACTACGTAGGAGCAACGGGGACAGGTGTAATTGCAAAAATCTGCAGTGAAACACAAATTTTCACCATACTAACGGCTGTAAATGGTAAAATGTTAACAATAGAAAAAAATAGTTTGAATACAAGTTGTATCTCTTTTTGCATCAATTTTTATTTTCTAAAGTATTGGTGATGAATAATTGAAAAAAACATAGTTTGATCATAATTTTTTCCATATGGCGGATGTGGGGCATGACATTTTTATAGAAAACATTCCTCATGTCCTTTTATTCATCGGACGAGTCGTGGGCAGACATCCATTTGTCCCTTTTTTACAGCGTAAAAAAGACAGAGATAGCAAAACATTGATGAATAATATAACTCGCGGATTAATAAAAAGACTGGTAATTTCTCTGCATTATTCAAACAAAAAATTCCTGGTAGAAATTATTTACGGGTACTCCCCGTTTTTTTGCTCACAGAATATGTACTTTACAATCGGCGGTATGTGAAATGGCCAAAAATGTATAATGGGCGCTCAAAAATATAGAAAATATAAAAGTAGTTGAAGAGATAACTATCCTTATTTTTCGTGTTATTTGAAAAAGTTGTTTAAAATGTTAAAATAAGCCTAGATACAAATGTTCACTCTTTTTTTTTGAAAAGTGTAAAAGGTGAACTTAGTGCGTAATCGTTACATGTTATTTTCTGATTTTTAATTAACTTAAAATGAAAAAAATAATTTCACCAAGAAAAATTAACACTTTTTTAATATTTCCAGGGAGGCAGGTCAGGAGGAGCAGCCGTGCAAGATTGGCTGAAACTAGCTAAATCTAGATATGCCAATAGCAATAAATGAATTTTTTTATTTCCTAATTTATTATCGTTTAAAATAATGTTAAATTATTTACTTTACTTAATAAAAACTTTTTTGCTTCTAGCTTATATTTTTTATTTTAGCTATATTCAATTTCTGAAAGCAAATTCTGAAGATGATTCTGCTAAGAGACCAAAATGATAACTGAATAAGATTCGTTGGTACATCTTCTTCAATTCTCTTGCTATAAAAGCATTAAAATTTTTTAATTAGTCGGTATTCAATGCAATGCAGTGGACATTCAATATTTTTATTTTCTAAAGTGATTTGTTTTATTATGACAATCTCAAGTTTTAGTAAAATAACAAAATAAGACCGGGTTGTTTTATAAAATACCTATACCTTAAAAGTTTGCTTAGGCTACATGATATTCTTATTATTTTTGTTATGACTATTTGTTACCGGGTAATAAATATATTTACACTGTTGTGAACCATTAGTGTCTTAAGTAAGTGAAAATAAAATGAAAGATAATAGGAGAATCACTTAGCGTAAAGAGGTTTTTATAACTTAGGTTTCATATAGGTACGTGAAAGAATCATCAATACGCATAGGTGAATTAATAAGTAATACACTGGTAAGTCTTTTTGTATTCTATATTCACACAAACAATAAATGCGTATGGGATATGTTTATGACATACATGCCACATATATAATATATGTGATATAGATATATTTCATATGCGTTTATAAATTGTTTGTGTGACTGTAAATGCAAAACATTATTAATGATGTGGCATATATGTGACATAAAAGTCTTAGATAAACGTTTAATAGTGGGATGTCACATATGGAACATAAACGTCTTCGATATACATTTATTAGTGGTGTGGCATATACGAAACATAGACGTCTTAGTGGGGTGTCCTATATGGAATGTAGATGTCTTAGGTATACGTTTAATAGTGGGGTTTCATATACAAAACTCAGACGTTTCAGATATACGTTTATTGATTATTTGTCATATACGAAATATAAACGTTGATTGGGCGGACATTTTGAAGTATATTCAACGGCTCGATAAACTTCAATTATACGGGTGGTATAAACAAAAAAAAAACGTTTATTAAATGGTTTAGTGTTCACTGCGATGTTGTATATTTCGACTTTCTGATCAAGAGCTTTCATGGGCCCAATAGTACAGTAACTAGAGGTTTTAACTTCGGAATAATGTCATATTGAACGGATCTCGTTCATTTTTTGGCAATATAATAGTAAATGCTTCACATAAAAGTTTATATATTGTGCGGGGGCTTGCTAATTTATAGGGGGTGGATGCCACCCCCTCTCAGTGGGTGGCACTTAAAAAATATATATATTTATTGGAGCTGAAATAGAATCAAATTTTAAGAAGAAAAGGTTCTATGCAATTTTTCACATACATTGATAGTTTTTAAGTTATAACGACTTCAAAATTGCGATTTTAGCTTAAAAAAAAAAGATATTTCCAAACGGCTTTCGTCAAGTATTTCGAAAAGTATTACTTTATCGAAAAAATGTTACAGACCAATTACAGAAAGTACAAACTGGGAATTAATTATATTTTTTGTCTATTGATGTAGGATTAATAATTTCGGAGATATTTAAGTTTATATTTGGTAGCCAAGTGTTTCGAAATTACCTTTAAAGATTAAAATGCATCCGCGAAACATGATCAATACGCGTTTGACCCAGTTTGGGAGTGGTTTTTGGTCGTTTGCGGATCACCCCAACAAGAAATTCTTCCACCACCACGGGGGCAGAACTACTTTTGTTGCATCAGACAAGAGTCGGGTTTTTCGGGTCCAAAAATTTACGAATATTAATTTTAGTGTACGCGCTGAATGTGGATTTGGCAAGCTTTTCAGAATTTTTGACTTCATATACGCTGCCGTAGCGTATATGAAGTCAAATGTGTCAATCTTACAAGGAACATGCAATTTTTTTCATGTAACTTGCGTTATCACAAAATGGACATACTGATTTCCAATTTAAATAAAGTGTTTCGTAAAGCACCTGAGCGCATACGGTTGTCTTGTAAAATTCTTCTACACATACTGTGTCCTCCAACTTTCTTCTAATAAACCACAAAAAAGTTTATTTCATTGTCCCAGTTCGCCCCTGTTATTTACGTCATGATGCACAAAAATCCTATGTCCATCGACCGCATTGATTTATGGCCTAAGAACAGTGGCATCATGTATTTTATGTGTTGAAACCAACTGAATTTGTATCGAATTTATTCACTTAGAGTTGAATTACCGTAATTATTCCTAATTAGATCAATATACTATAATAACATTTTTTTATTGCCAATAATGTAACCTTCAGCAATTTTCTTAGTCTGCTATATTTTCGGTAAAGAGTCCGACGACACTAAGGTTAATAAACGCTGTAAATGTCAATATGTTTTTGTATACGTGCACCTTTATACGGCTTGTCTACTACGGCATAAACTATTTCAATTGTGTACAGGCTATTTTGAATACCTACTTGTTAAAAATATGAACTTTTCAATACGTTCCACTCAACCGTCAATGAGACGTTTATTCATGTACAGGGCTGGCCTCACAGTTTGCGAAGCCTAATGCGGCAAATGTTGATATGAGTCCTTTGCCACCATATAAAGCAGTGGAGTGACTTCAGACTGAGGACTAATTTTCAGCAATTAAAAAAAAATCTGTAAAGGTATTTACACAAAACTTCCCTCTTTGTTTATCACACTTCTTTCATTATTTTTTTTTTTAGGGTGATCACTCTGTCGGTATATTTTTCATGTTATTCTTCCTAGACTATTGTATTAATTGCATGTGAAATATTATTGCCATTCGTCTCATCTATTCTACTATTTTTTTAGTTTGACACCCTGTATATTTTTCATATTTTTTATAATAATAATAATTATTTATTCTCAATTAATTGTATAAAGGAAAAAATAATACAAGTAATTGTAGAGAGCGTCAGGTTAATACATGCACAAAGTTATATAATATAAATTCAAACACTACATGCACAACGACTGTTGTATATAACCAATGCCGGTTTTAGATATAAATTGCCCCTAGGCCACGGTGTATTAAATAGTTGGTCCGATAAACGGCACTTTCCTATTATAGTAGTGGCTTCATAAGTGCATGGTTTCTATTTACTTTAGTAGATGGCGCGAGCAATAAGGTCCTACAATTACCTGGGCATGTGCATCGTATAACTAACATAACCTCAAATTTTAAGGTTTTTTCGTTTATTCTCATTTTTAATGTTTGTATAGGCATTTTTAACTTGGAGCCATACTGGCTCCAAGCAAATATTTAAAAATTCACGCAAATAATTTTTCAATATTGTTGATTGATAAAAATAGACTGCTAATTATAGATTAGATTCATAACCTGCAAAAAGTGTCTTATTTGTCAGATATTATCGTTCTCCGTCACATTTTTTCATTATCTTTTTAGGTGACCTCCCTCTATATTTTTTCATATTTTTCATTTTTGACAGTTGTGTTAATTGCATGAGAGGGACACTCTTATTGAAACTACGCGAATGGGGGACATTTTGGGGGGGACACATTTGGGGACAGCTCCATCAAAATGGGGACTGTTCCCCTATTGGGGTAGTTCATCCCCCAATACTTTATATTTAATGCTTAAGTAACTTTTGCCGGTATTTACAGCAGCACTATTTATCGTAGACAAAATTGGACATCAAAACCATTACGCAGTATCAACAAATACGTTTCTCTTCCAAATAAAATTCGCAGGTAAACAGTCGTAACACAATAATAACTTCTATTCTAATAATGTACCACAACTTCTATTCATTTGTAGGTAAATTATTAGTGTCGAACATAGTAACGAAAATCTGATTTGATTCAATCTAGATACCACTGATTACCTGTTGCAAATTTCAGACGTAAAAATTTATTTTTATTTATATATTTCAAAGTAATAAATAAAGCAACCTTGCACTTGATTAGTTTAAAGACTTCCTGAACGCTAAAAACAAACATGTTTATCTGCCCTTGAGGATCTCGAAGAGCCACACCCGACCTAAGACCAGCTTGTCGAGATGTCGAGCCTCCACATTTAATAATATATCGTGTCGCTTATCATTAAACGGACGAATTGCTTTATTTGTGTCTGTGTAACGAATTGCTGACTCTTCGAACTTGGTTTAAATTTAAATTTATTGAAAGACAGTGTGCCATACTACAAGTACAACCCGCTCCCCGTGGCTGATTCCAACAGATTCACTCTTTATTACGATAGGTCAATTATTACTGACAGATGTATCCCCAACAATATACCTGATATAGTTCTACGCGATAAAGAGCTGAAAATTGCATGCCTGATCGATATAGCTGTTCCAAGTACACATAATATTTAAAGTACTATAACTGAGAAGACACGCAAATATTTAGATCTGAGCGATGAAGTGAAGAAAATGTGGAAGCTTGATAAAGTGAGTATTGTGCCGATTCTACCACTGGATTAATCTCAAAGGCATTACATAAGAGTCTCCAAACACTGGGCATTAAGAAGGAAGCCTATATGCTACTTCAGAAAGCAGTCATTCTGAACACTACACGTACAGTCAGAAAATTCTTAAGTCATGATTAGATGAGAGTGCTTGATAATTAGTCCGTACTTCATTTTATACCAGTGAAAAATGCTGAGATGAAGAAAATAATAATAGTAATAATAATAATAAAACGGGGAAAAACGGACTCAATACCGAGATTTCCGGTATGAGCTCCGAGTGCTATACCCAGACTACTTGGTCAAGATGGTCGTCCTGATAATCGGTGTGCTTGGTGGAATGAGGCTACACTGCTCTCGGAATTAAAGGCCATACCAGCCTGCCAAAAGTCAGCCGAGTGGTTGGCAGGCCAAATGCAGAAGGCCCTGGGGTCCCTTCGTCTTCTTAGGGCACACGAATATATACAAATAATATACCAAGCGATAGAAAAAATAATGGTCTTTATTTTTTATATCTTGTGGAATTTTGATTTATTGGGCCAATTTAGAGGTATAGCCAAACATGTGTCGTTGTTGGAAGGCTCCTCACCGTTTTTTTTTGCTGTGGGGCCTTAAAAAAAAGAAAACACCAACAAGCAAATGGAGGTCTTATGCAAAATTTTATATTCTATCGAATGGCGCCAAGATCATTCCTCTAGCTTCCACCGTTTTTGAGAAATAAAATATATATAGGCAGATACAGGCAGCCCCTTCGAGGGGGACAGGGGGAGCAGGCATGATTTATCGAAAATCTACTTATTTTGACTAGTTCTATTCATGGTTAAAAGGATTTGCTATTACTCAAAAGTAGAAATATCAAAACACCTAATTCACTAAGAAATAACTCGTTTTTTGATTATAATGACCTTTTTAGTAGGACATTTTTTGACGGCTTTGAGATTTTGAAACATCAGTATATCATCATTAATTTTATATCAAATTCAGCTTGTAACAACGAAACCCCCACAGAACTTATTTTTTTGCGTATACCTGGGCACCGAGCACTCTACTAACAAAAATTAAAGTTAGATGTACACAACTAGATTTTAGCAAAAATACATTATAAGACTTGTCCCATTTTTTTTACGCACGACAGTACCAGTAAATTATGCTGTACTGTATAACTGATTGTATATGCGCAAAGTATAATAGATTCAAACTGTCTAGATGAAGTTGGTATCTTAAACATCTTAAAGCAAATCCTGCTTTGTTAACTTCTTTCGACATAATCTCTATATGCTCAATCCAGCACAAACTATTGACAAGATTTACTCCTAAGAGTTTCGTTTTGTTTATCTGTTCAATAGACTTACCGCCAAGTACAGTGATTCATTAGAATGATTTTTGTATACTAATAGGGCCGTCTTGTTCACATTAAGCTTCTGAGCATTGTTTTTACTCCATTGGTCCACCTCAGAGGTCGCTCTTGTTGATCTGAATGGCAGTGATGTTAAATTTTTTTCTGCTATAACCGCAGAAATATCATCCGGATATTGGAAAATTGAATAAATTTCCACGTAGGATGCAAGGTCACTCACAAATATTAGGAACCAGAGTGACCCTAGAACTGAACCTTGTGGGACACCTAAAGTTACCACACCTTGCTCTGAAAAGGTTTTCTCTCGCATGCCTCTTTTTATTTCTGTAATACAAACTTTCCGGATTCTATTACTTAAATAAGATTTAATTAACGCATTTGCAACCCTACGTACCCCATATTACTATAATTTCTTCAATAGAATATCATGATGTACAAAATCAAAGGCCTTAGTGAAATCAAAATACAAGTCAGCCACACAGTTGCCTTTATCTATTTCAGAGATCATGTAATTTAGTGATTCAAAGATAGCGGAGGTAGTAGATTTGTTAGGGAGAAACCCATGTTGGCTATTAGTAATTATATTATTCTCAATGAAATATGTAAGAAGTCTGTCGCAGATAATTCTTTCAATTACTTTCGCAAATGCAGATAAAAGAGCAACTAATATGTAATTATTTATATGATCTTTATTGCCTTTTTTGTATATAGGAACTAATTTAGCTATTATTAACTGTTCTGGGAATATGCCTGTGCTTAAGCATCCATTAGCTATATCAGTTGGAGGCAAACTTATGATCTAGCAACTACTTCCACATCCAGTGAAGTATTGTAACGACAAAAAATTTTTAAAAATTTTTATTGTTCAAATAGGCTTAGAATGTCATGAAACGTCGAGATTTTAAGTTTTAGCGAAATAAAATTTTCTGTCTGTCTGTCGGTCTGTCTGTAACTTTTTTGTGCGCACGTTTACTTTGGAACCGTTTGAGATATTGATTGGAAATTTGGTACATATATGTACTTTAACGAGATCTAGAACTAGATTATATTTTCATCTTGTTCCGTCGAAGGGTTTGGTGGTAAATTGGGGTAAATTTGGGGTAAATAGGTAAATCAAGCAGGTAAGAGTCCATAAAATTGGTATTTAGTATATACAAAGAAGCTAAGGTCTCAAAAAAAAAATTTGGCATTAGCCACCCCCATTACCACCCCCACCTCGTTATTAACGGGGATGAAAGAAAATTGTGATTTAGTGTGAACCAGAAACCTCAAAATATTTTTTTACTTCATCCACCCCCACTACCACCCCCTATCACCACCCCCACCACACTACCGATGTGGGGTATCGTTGTATGGGTTTTTGGGGTAGAGGATTTCATATATTATATTATTAAATAACCAGAAACCGCAAAATATTTTTTTACTTCATCCACCCCCACTACCACCCCATATCACCACCCCCACCACACTACCGATGTGGGGTATCGTTGTATGGGTTTTTGGGGTAGAGGATTTCATATATTATATTATTAAATTTCCATAAACAATTATTTCCACATACAAATTTTTTTCGTTATGAGTGACTTGGATAGAAAATCTGGATGTGGAAGTAGTGATTCGTTGGGCAGCGGTTTTTTCATAATGATTGAGGTTGAAATTTGATCGAAGCCGGCGGAAAATTTTGGTGGTAGCCTCATTATTACTCTTCGCACTTTATCGGGATAAGTTGGTTGAAGAAACGGGTTCGTTTTATGCTAACAGTGCTTGGATTTTTTTGATTGTGGTAAAGAAAGAGATTTGCAATATTTTGTGGGTCCGTAATTATTTCTTGGTTAAATTTTATTGACATTTCTGACTCTGTCTTATGGTTTCCCACTGG
Organism: Rutpela maculata; assembly: GCA_936432065.2. Classification (NCBI taxonomy): domain Eukaryota; kingdom Metazoa; phylum Arthropoda; class Insecta; order Coleoptera; family Cerambycidae; genus Rutpela; species Rutpela maculata. The sequence continues at coordinate 40,380,263 of OW386286.2, forward strand.
TTTACTAATGATATTCCAAGCAGTTTTAGCCTGTGTATAAGATTATCATTCCAACTTTTTCTGTATTCATTATTATATTTCCCATAAATTTTTTTTCATTCTTAACATTTAACACATTTTCAGAGTTTGTTTTTTATGAAACTCATATAGGTCTCTGTTTCTCTGAGCCCACTGATATATTTTAGCAATTCCATTACCATTCCAGTACCATTTTTTGGACAAAAATCTATTGACAGTCGGCATTTTATCCGTTTGAATAAATTAAACGAACATGAAGATAAACGCACCATCGTTCGTCTGAAGAACGTTACATTATTTATTTTATTATTTTAAGGGCGCCAGCCGCGCTCCACCCTTTGACTTTCTACTCTCAGTGAGGTTCGGTTAAGTTATAAGAGATAAGTTCGTACCTACCGTGGATTGCTAACTGCTCCCTCCAAGGTGTCCGTCATCTCACGATGCCCTGGTCTTATCTCTCTAAATACTGCTTATTGATTTATCACTTCTGAGTTCCTCCCTTCAGCTTCTATCATATTCTAAATATTAGACTTGTGAGCTCTTGACTTTTTAATTGTCAACTTAACATACAAAAGCTCCTGAAAGGTTAAACTTAAAGTTCATCATTCAAAATGCAAGAATTAAACTAATACCATTTACTGAGGTAGTTCAAGTTACAGTAAATATATATGCAAGAACCTATCTAATAATATGTAAGAATCAGTTTACCAAACATGGCAAAGGCGGATACCTGCTTTAGAGGATCTATATCTCAATCATCATACAGTAGATAGTATGTAGTAGAAATCATTCTGGCACAAAATATTCACCTGAAAGGTACGAGTGCACTTTGACTGAAAGTAAAATATTTCTTCTAAAAATTTTCATTAGCTTCCTCGCGAAACCGTACTAACGTCATATAACTTGATAAGGGCCGAATTTTCTCCCAAGCTACCCCCATAGAGTTATTCCGCATAAGTACATTTATGGGATAATCATTTTCAATTATTTCGCTAAAATTCCAAGTTTGCCTTTCGGTATGAAACTATATTTTTCTGATGGCCCTCCGATGCTTCTGCCCCGCGCTCAAGTTGCCGGATGGAAAAGTTTTGCCTTTATGGTAAAACGCACCCTTGGCGATTTTACTCCGTTTTGCCCAAAATTCCATTGAGTGTACACGCCTTTAGCACTTTTCTAACCTGGGTGCGAAAAGTGAGGTGAAAAAAATTTTTGCGTACTTTCTAATTATGGGAGTACGTCGTAAAGCGCGAATTTCGGCGTACTTCCGAAATTTCTACTTGGGAGTTGAACGCTGTCGTGCGTAGAATTTTTTACCTTTGGTGCCACACGACACCGGATACATGAAAAGTCTTTTTATGTCAAATTTCGGCGTTAATGCCAAAAATTTGCTTGATTGTGCTCTATAACGCCTTTAGAGACGAACATTTTCTGAAGATTGATTCTCTGAAGTTCTATAACAACCACCACGAACATTTGTGGCAAATTATGTAAATGATTAAGTGTAATCAGTTCATTAACTCCTAGCTTTCATTATGTCCATAATGTTCTGTAGTTATTCAGTGAATTCTGTATATGTTTGCTCTCTGAATTTGTCATTTTAGGGATTTTTTTAAATTTAAATTATATAGATACAATGTAATGAAAATTCTTTAATAATTTGAACGATTATAACAATTTGGATCAGTATTACATCAAAATAATTTCTACTTTTTCATCTTCTTCTTCTCTTTCTTCAGTGGTTATTTCCTTAGTGGGTGCTTCTTCAGTTGTTACTTTTTCAGGGGGTGCTTCTTCAGTGGTTATTTCTTCAGAGGGTGTTGCTTCAGTGGGTATTTCCTCAGCGGGTGCTGCTTTAGTGGGTACTTCTTTAGTGGGTGACTCTGCAGCTTCTGTTTCTTTGCATTCCCGGTGAGTTCTGAATTTTTATTTCTAATTTCCATTACCCTTACTATCCGGTTTCTAAATTTTGACACTCTAGTGTACATAGTAGGTTTCAATCCTTTACATACTAATGATGTTTTCGTAACTATACCAATTTGAACTGATTTTAGCCCGTTATAAACTAGAGGTGCACCAATATCACCGGAACAAGCACCTCTTCTACTGAAGGAATTCGATCCGGTACATATGTGCGTTTTCAAAACTTTTGTTGGAAACAGCTCATTCTGGCAATCTTTGTTGTGTTGTATTCATGCCGTTGCCGTCATTAAATGTCCAGAGGATCCAGTAACTGCATCTGTCTTCCCCCATCCAGAGTAGCAGCTTTTCCAAAATGAATACCTAAATAAATAAAATCCAAATATCGTAAGTTCTAAAACAAAATGTATATGAATTAAAAAGCAACAGTTGTAAGTAAATGTATTAGACATTCCAAAAGCGTGAAGGGCCACCAGTATTTTTATTTTATTAATTCCGAGAAAAAAAATTGAAATTTTGTTGTACTTCGCGAAAATAGCCCCAATTTTACTGAATTTCCAAAATTTTATTATATTCCGAGATTAAATTGAGAATTCCATATAATTTCGAAAAAATAGTTGGAATTTTGTTAAATTCCATCATAAGAGTTGGGATAATCCTCAGAATATTATTAAATTCTGAGATAAAAGTTTTATTAAATTTCTAGCGAAAGTCAGATAGATAGATTTAATACATATAGCCATCACGCAGCATGTAAAAAATTAGTAGTACAAAGTGTTCCAAATTCAAGGTTTTATTTATTTGGTTTTTCTCTTTTTTTAAAATATTGGTTTGTCAAACTATTATAACCTACAACAACCTACAATTTTTTTTGCTTTTATTATTTATATCATGATATTATTTTTTGTATGCCTATTTTTTCTTTTTTTTTCTTTTTCCTTTTCTCTATTTTCCAGTTTCATTATTATCTTCATGTTTTTCTTGATCTCTTGGGAAAGAACGGGGATCCTATTTTGACTAGGGATCTGTCTAGTCTTATTTATATACAAAAAGAACCTCGGAATAACCTAAATTATTAATTTTAAATTAAATAACATGTATAAATAAATGATTTATTTTTTTAGGTATTTTACATTTAAACATTGTAACCCACTCGTCACTTAGTTGAAAAAAATTAAATATCCTATAATGACGTTGTACTACCGAAGGAAAGTAAAGTTACCGCCTATTCAGCGGGTGCTTCTTCAGTGGTTACTTCTTCAGCGGGTCCTTCTTCAGCAGGTCCTTCTTCAGCAGATGTTTCTTCAGCAGGCGCTTCTTCAGCAGGCGCTTCTTCAGCGGGTGCTTTTTCAGCGTCTCCTTCTTCAGTAGGTGCTTCTTCGGTGGATACTTCTTCAGTGGGTCCTTTTCAGCAGGTGCTTCTTCCTCAGGTCCTTCTTCAGCGGGTGCTTTTTCAGCGGCTCCTTCTTCAGAAGATGCTTCTTCAGTAGGTGCTTCTTCAATAGGTGCTTCTTCGGTAGGTGCTTCTTCAGTGGGTGCTGCTTCAGTGGGTACTTCTTCAGCGGGTGCTTCTTCAGCGGGTGCTTCTTCAGTGGTGGCTTCTTCAGTGGTGGCTTCTTCATTGGGCGCTTCCTCAGTGGATGATTCTGCAGCTTCTGTTTCTGTTGCATTCCCGGTGAGTTCTGAATTTTTGTTTCTAATTTCCATTTCTTTGACTATCCAGTCTCTAAATTTTGATACTCTAGTGTACATAGTAGGTTTAACTCCTTTGCATAGTAATGATATTTTCGTAACTATACCAATTTGGGCTGATTTTAGTCCGTTAGCAACTAGAGGTGCACCAATGTCACCGGAACAAGCACCTGAAGGAATTAGATTCGGTACATAGGTGCGTTTCCAAAACTTTTGTTGGAAACAGCTTATTCTGGCAATCTTTGTTGCATTGTATTCGGGCCGTTGCCGTCATTAAATGTCCAGAGGATCCAGTAACAGCATCTGTCCTCCCCCATCCAGATACAGTAGCAGATTTTCCAAAATGAATTCCTAAATAAATAAATTCCAAATATCGTAAGTAATTTCTAAAACAAAGATACGAGTTAAAAAGCAATAGTTGTAAGAAAATGTATTAGACATTCCGAAAGCGAGGAAGGGCCACTAATATTTTTATTTTATTAATTCCGAGAAAAAATTTGAAATTTTGTAGTACTCCGTGAAAATAGTCAGAATTTTATTATATTCCGATATTAAAATGAGAATTTCATATAATTTCGGAAAAATAGTGGGAATTTTGTTAAATTCCGTGATAAGAATTGAGAAAATCAGAATATTATTAAATTCTGAGATAAAAGCAGACGTTTTATTAAATTTCGAGGGGAACGTCAAAATTTAATACATAGAGCCCTCACGCTCAAAAAATGTCATTTTAGAATTAAAAATTGACGTATTTCAGGAGTTTACTTATACATTGTAAATTACGTAGATAGATAATGAATTTATCCCTTACGTATGGACACAGTATAACCACAAAACTCTGAGTAAATCGGTATGAGCAGGCTTCTATAACCTTGTATGCTCTAAATCTTCTTTGTAACTTCATAACCACAAACTCCATAACTCCATAACTCGAGGCATCCCTTAACTTCAAGCAGGATTTTGTCATTACATCATCAGGGAATATTTATTTTTCTTATTTAGTACCCATCTGCTCAAATCTGAGCTTCTGCGCGGGAATAGAGTATGCAATTCACTCCTCTTTTTTATGATATCGAGTTCTCTTCTTCTCGAAAGATCTGTGCAGTGGCAGTCTTTTACATTATGTTCTCTCTCAGGTATATCTCGCGCAAGCGTCCATCAGTAATGAGCCATCAAATGTTTATTCCACCTGCCTTGGTATCGGCGCTCCACATCCTTGAAGTCCTGGTGGAATCTTTCACCTTGCTCTTCACTGAAATCACCAAGTAGTCAATATGAGAATCCAAGAAATGCAATTTAAGATTCATCAAGCAGCCCATTTCTCTATTCACGCGCAGAAGCTCAGATTTGAGCTTGATGAGTACTAGATTGAAAAGTTAATATTCCCTGGTGATGCATTTACAAAAGCTTGCTTGGCCTGTAGCATGACTTTAAAGGATGCCTCGGATTATATGGTTTTGAAGTCACAGGATTTGGAGGGTTATAAAAGCCTGCGCACTCCGAGTTATATAATTTTTGAAGTCAGACGTGTAAATTTTCTGTTCACTCAGAGTTTTGTGGTTATAAAAGCTTGCACGCTCCGATTAATAGGGTCATATGGAGTTGTAGGGTTACGGGGTTACAGTGGTTTGAAGTTATGGAGTTACGAGGTTATCAAGTAAACATATTAAAAATATTTTAACTACTCATTTGAGTCTGAAAGGCAAGAAACCGGCTTTTTACGTGTATTTTTTGAGATGAAAAACGAGCCATTCTGACAATTCTGACTTCGGATTCGGATTTGGATTCAGAGGGTCAAATACCACTTTTATTTGTGGGTCAGTGTTACTGTACTCATCGGAAATACGAAAACGAAGAGTATATTGCATTTGGTAGGTGCATTTCTAAAACCGCAAGTATCACTCGTGGAGAAAAAAAATTCATATCAACGTATTAATGATCGAATTCTGAAATTTTGAAATGTTTTTCAGTCTATATGTCAGTCCGTCCATCGCGTTTCTTGTGAGCACAACAACTTAACAAAGAAGAGGCCGATTGTATTGAAACTTGAAGGTTAAGTTATTATTAGATAGAGGAAGATCTAATTTATTTTTGAAATAAATTTATCGGTAAACATGAAGTTTAAGACATTGTGTTTAATGATTAGATTATTTATTTGATAACGTTAGGGGAGATAATTAAAATGATAAATATAGCAATTATACCAAAAAAAAACAACTTATTTCAAAAAATGCGAAGAATTTACTGTGAATGTGGTACAATTGTATACAGAATTCAATAATCCTCGAGAGAATCTAGTTTCAAAATGTTAATTGTTTATTTACCTTGAACAGCAGTGTAAAACATAAAATTGATATCAATATATTCGCCTTCATCTCTTTGCAACTAATGCACCGTTTTATATGTATAATATTTATATTAATCGCAATTTCATGGTCCATTGTATTATTTTAAATTTTTAAGATAACTGTAATTGCGTTAAATAAGTTGGTAATAAAAAATAAATAATATACCTAGTGCAGTCATATTATGAAACTTTTACAATATATTCATATAAATGATGAATACATTGTTATATGGATTTTCTGAACTTAACGAAACCGTTTTATTTAGAAAAAACCTTTACAGATAATTCAAACCTCTAGCAGATAAGATTAAAAAATATACAGGGTGCTATTTAAAATAATAAATTTCTAGTGCATTTTTGGGTCTGTCAAGTCAAAAGATGTATTTTTATTTCTAAAATCCTATACCCACATTTTAAAATTTTACCAAGAAAAAATGGGGGGGTGCCTGGTCTTGTGGGCACCAGATATAGCATGATAAAGGCACATATTGGTGATTGGTGTTAAGTTTATATTTGTTTATTAGAATGATTAATATTTTATTCATCTGTTAATATATTCTATTCTATTCATATATAAGTATAATAAACCAATTATTTAAAATATGTATTGTTTATTAGTCCTTTGTTTCCTTAAATGAATCATTTAAATTTTTACTAACAATATACTTCTTTGTCCGGATTAAAATAAAAATTTATAAAAGAACGTGTTTTAATATCTAATATGAAGTATAAAATTGTGAGTGCCACTATATTAAATTAAAAATATTAAATTAAAATATAGAATTTAAAAGTTTGCTAGTTTAAACGGAATATTTTAAATAATAAATAAATATATAAATATTATAAAATGAAGATTTTATTATAATAATGTTTTTCATATTTTAAAATATAAAACATAAGAGTGTATAAATATAAGTGCATAAGTATTTTGCAACTTGAAAGGTAAATTCATATTTATTGTAATTTATTATCTTTTACTTGACTCATATAAAAAATGTATCCTCATAATCTTTGAGAATATGTGGCTTTCAATATATAGAGTCATGGAAAAATTAGGAAGGGAGGAAAGTAACCCATAGGGTACACAAAGATTCAGTTTTCATACCGATAACTTTATCAAATGATAGATGTTGGCAAAACAAAAACAAAGTTATTTTGTATGGTACTTTTTCCCTAAAGGTCTCCGTTTGTGAAATAAAAGGTCTCATTAAGTTTCTTTTTCGGTTTTTGAAAATATATGATAATTTACTCACAAGATATTTTAGCAACCACGTGTAGAAAAAAACTAGTTAGTCAAATAGATGGAGCCCAACATACTGCTATTTGGTACCAAATATAAACAAGCTAAAAACGTACTCTTCGCCAATGTACTGAGCTTTTTATATATAATTGTTACACATTCTATAGGACACTCTTCGCAGTTTTCTTGTAAATAAGGTTAGTTTTCGGACATCCTAAATTTTGTGATACCATCTTTGTTGTGAAAAAAATTATATGAAAAAAAAAATGAAAAAAAAATATCCAACCTGTGTGGGATTAGAACACGGGACCTTTGGATTGCAACGCAAAACTTTAGCCGCTGCGCCACCACATACTGCTACGAAAATTGCTTATGTGTGATATATATCTTTCGACAATCATACATATTTCAACTCTTACCTCTATGAAATATATATTGGTAAAATTCATAAAAAAAATGTATTATGGAAATAATATTTCGCAAGATTTCCATTTTAGTACAAGCGTTAAAAATTAAGAGAACATTTTTTTTTTAATTAAATAATTAATAACTTTTTTATTTACTGATCGATTTTCTTCAAAAACAATAGTCCTCTAGCTAACACTAACTTACTTTCTAAATTTCAATACATACAATCGGACTTTTCTTTCTTAAGTTATCGTGCTTACAAGAAGAGTGACGGACGGACGGACAGACAGACAGGCGGACAGACGGACAGACGGACGGACGGACGGACGGACGGACAGACGGACGGACGGACAGAAGGACATTTTGAAAGTTGTTCAGAATTCGTTCACTAACACAATGAATGAACATTTTTTCTCTACGAGCTATATTTACGATTTTAGAAATGTGCCGATCAAATACAATATACTCTTCGTTTCTGCGAAGAGTATAATAATAACTATTATGATTTTTGGTCTCCAAACAATAAGACATATTTTTTGATACCATGTATCTAGAAAACAAAAACCCCTATAGAGAAGTACAAAATGAATTTAATTTGTTGACATCTAATAATTGGTAAAGTTATTAGTAATAAAACTGAATCACCCTGTATGTGCAATTCTTTCGAGGTAGCGTTTCTTTTTAATGGCAGGAATAACATTTTGCTAAATCCAGTATATATTTATGTAATATTTACAAAGTGATATTACTAGGACAAAAAAGAGTATTTGTTGTCATTAAAGCGTAAGCTGCATAGTGGTTAAAAAATCGCCTATTAGTGGTTAAAACGTCACCTATTAACGGCATGAAAAGCTTTCTTTCTGGTTGCAAGATAGTCATGGTGTAAAACATTACTAACTTACTAGCTTTAACAAAAAACTTATTAAGATTAAAATAGAGCTCTGACTCCTGATAGCAAAGCTATCAACCTAGAACAACAAATAAATAATTATAAATAGTTTTTTTAACGGTAAATAAGTGCGTCTTCGCAAGATCGTTTTTGTTGCGCTTACAACACAGTCTTGCTGGAGCCTGTTTAAAGCAGATATTTTTTGGGGGTTAACCAATTTTTCTGTATGGTTAATAGAAGCTTCTTTCTTGAAATTTCAACTTTTTTCTTGAAACTTCAATATTTTGAAAAGTTGAAATTAAAATGTGGCCCTTCAGCGTAAAAATGCATTGTGACCTGTTATCTGGTGAGGATTTTTTACATTTAAATTGTCTTTATTGACTTGGAAGGATTTTCCATGGTCTTTTGACATGGTCACTCTCTACATTGGATCCAGTTTCAATACAGGATATACTGCCATGTTATTTTATCATTTTTCATATGTTCTAAAATAATAAAAATTTTAACCCTAACCAAAATTATCGTATTAATAGGCATTTGTAGTCGGCAACATTCGAATGCAACTTTCATTCGCACCTAATAGTCGTAATGCCTTAATAAAATTTAAATACCTTGTCTACGTAAAGTTGATTTGAAACTGAGAAACACACTTATATTGTGATTTGTTATCTTGTACAGCTTTGTATTTTTATATACTGAATCAAGACATTTTCTTGTACAATTATACTAAAACCTAGTTCATAAAAACATGACAGTTTACACGCCTCTGATGAATACCCGGATGACGATATGAACTAATATCAATCAATACGAAGTATTCTACCAGGCCATTTTGCATGCGTTCCACATTTGAAATAAAAGTATGAAATCTAACAGAAGTTATTATGTTTACAAGAACAGGTCTGTACATACACGCGCTCACACATACAGATATACACACATACAGATGAAAATTTTGTATTCAATATTCAATTCAGCATGATATGAAACGGATTACTGCGCATTTTTTTTATGAGTATCAGTTTTTTTTTAATTTTTATTTGATTAAATCAAATTAAAATATTTGTTCGATTATAATATACCTATTTGATTTTAACAAATTTTGATCACAAAAAAATTGAAAAATATTACAGTTTACATAAGTGTGGGTTTCAAGAGGATTTTCTCTAACCATATGTGTCATGTAGATAAATTCTTTGTTGCCAAGAAAAAATTATTTTACATTCCTAAACGTAACGCATTATGATTAAACTAGTTTAGGCTCCGTTCAATTCAACGAGAATTTTTTTAATATGCATTAATAAATAGATATGTGTATTAAAGTAACTGAATAATTTAACACAATATTAATCCCACCCATTTTTTGTCCTGGACTTAAAAAATTGCTGTGGTATATAAACTTCTGGGCTTTGTTAAAACAGTATCATTTGATTTTGTGTCAAGTCAAATAACAAACCCTTCAAAATGTTCAAATTGGTAAGTGGCTGATGTTATTATTAATGTTAATGTAAATATGTATTTTCCAATAGTCTACTAAGTATTGCACACCCTGCATTACAAGAAAAATAGTTGATAATTGTATAGATAAAAAACCGCTGCCCAAGGAATCACTACTTCCACATCCAGATTCTCTATCCAAGTCACTCACAACGAAAAAACTTTGTGTGTGGAAATAATTGTTTACGGAACTTTAATAATATAATATTTGAAATCCTCTACCCCAAAAACCCATAAAATGATACCCCACATCGGTAGTGGGGTGGGGGTGGTAATAGGGGGGTGGTAGTGGGGGTGGATTAAGTAAAAAAATATTTTGAGGTTTCTGGTTCCTGTACATACACTAAATCATATTTTTTTTTCATCCCCTTTAATAAGGGGGTGGTAATGGGGAATGGCTAATGCCAAAAATGTTTTTGAGACCTTAGCTTCTTTTGTATATACTAAATACCAATTTCATGGACTCTTACCTGCTTGATTTACCCATTTACCCCAAATTTACCCCAATTTACCCCCCAACCCTTCGACGGAACAAGATGAAAATATAATCTAGTTCTAGATCTCGTTAAAGTACATATGTGTACCAAATTTCAAGTCAATATCTTAAACGGTTCCAGAGTAAACGTGTGCGCACAAAAAAAAAGGTACAGACAAACAGACAGACAGACCGACAGACAGACCGACAGACAGAATTTTTTTTTTCGCTCAAACTAAAATCTCGACGTTTCGTGACATTTTAAGCCTATTTGGACATTAAAAATTTTTTTAAATTTTTTTGTCGTTACTATACTTCCACTGGACGTGGAAGTAATTAGCTAAATAAAAATGCATAGCATAGCTAACAGTATATTTACAAGTTACTTTGCAGCGAGAAAACAGTTTGTGAAGATTAACAAAACATTAAGATGTAGTGACATTTGAAATACCGCAAGGCATCGTATTAGGACCTAACCTATTTATTATCTATTTAAATGAATTATTATGCATAAAGGTCATAGCAAATCCCGATGACTGTTCTGTTGGTAACAGGGAGTTCTTGGGAAACAACTATCAATAAAAGTCAGATAGAGTTTAAAATTTCATAATTTTGTCTGCATATCGAGAAATAAATAACTGTAATTATAAAACCGAACTTAACAGTGAAAAAAATATTAAATACCTTGGTGTAAGTCTAGATCAAAATTTAAAGTGGACAATACACATTGAATTACTGAATAACAACATTCGTAAAATGATTTGGAAATTCGACCAACTCAGAAACTTGATGCCTTTCAATAGTCTAGAGACATTGTATTATCCTTTGGTTGAATCAATTATGAGTGATAGTGGATAGTGGATAGTACTACTTTTTACTAGGCAACTAGGCCACAATGGCGGACCCTTTGCGCCTAGGGATCTAAAATTTAGCGTAGACTCCAAACCACGATTCTCGACCACCAACTTTTACTTACCCTCGGTCATACCACCGCCTTTCTGGCGGTTCAACGGCCCGGGGGTTATCACGTGGACAGCCACAGCCGCCTTCACTCAGCAAGTTAACCGCTCGGGATTGTCTCAGTTGATAGCCTACCAACTGTTAGATGCGATTTTGGGTTACCCATCCAAATGTTGGACTTGCTCAGCGTTGCTTTACTTCACTGACCGAGTATCGGAATTTAAACCGGTGGTCGTATCTCATCCCCCAATTAATTATGAGATATGAAATGTTTATATTAATGGAAATCTTAAAATGATTTGCATTTCCCAAAAATATTTATTAAAAGAAATATGTAATACCCCATAGAATGCATATTCAAAGAAGCGGATGCTTTTAATATAAATTTATTACATATAAGTCTGTGCTCGCATTATGTACAAACGAAATAAGTAATTATTTGACGTTAATAAATCACAGAAATTCATTGCTCCAACTGCATTAATTATTTCTTAAAACTTAGCGAATTGATTGGTCAATAATTTTCAATAATTAGATGTTTTTTATAAACCTAGCCTAGACTAGTGTCTAGGATATTTATAATTGTGGTGCTCTAACAAAAAGCTTACTTTTGCAGTTTTTCGTTGTACTCGCTGCCCTCTTGGCTTTGACTGCTGCTGCTCCTCAACCAGGTCCAGCTCCAGCTCCAGCTCCAGCTCCACAACCACTGTTTACATCTGTCTACTCTGGTGTACCATATACTTCTGTAGTAGCTCCTTCTGTTTACGGTGCATACGTACCTTCTCTTGGATATTCTTCGGTTTATGTTTAATCTGTCTAGATAAGAGAAAGTATTCAGTTTTTTCGGTCGTAAAATTTAATTTTATAAGTAAGCATGCAAATTTCTTTAGTACAATAAATTTTGTTCTATGTTATAATAATATTTGTTTATCTTAACCCAATATATAATATAGTGTCTGTGACGTAATAAATTTCAATACTTTTTGTACTCGCTAATTTGGAAAAAAAAATGATTGATATAGTTTTTAAGCATCGAATAAAAAATTCAGTAAAGAAATTAGAGAATAAGAAGAAATATAAGAGGAATAACGTCTTGAAATATAATATCTTTAAAAGTATAAAAGATGCAAAACGTCATATACAGTGTGTCCCACTTTTAATGCCTTTCCATATTTGAGTTATTAGTAATCCGATTTCAATCAAATTTGGACTGGTATTAAAATTCTTAATTATTGTAATCCTTTTGAGTAAAGCAAAACTTGTTTTATTTATTTATTACGAAAAAAGGAGTCGAATCGAGCTATTGACATTAAAATGACATTAAAACTATTTACATAAATGGTGTAAAGTAATGGACCCCAGACGGATCCTTGTGGAAGTCATATTGGGAATTTTTTTTAATTAAACAAAACTAATGCAATCAGCAGGCTCTATTTAAAAAAATTAACAACATTCTGATTAATGATTTTCACATTACGGCCCACTTTAAATAATATTTTTTTAACATTAAATAAATAATCAATAACTTGGAAACGAATTGTTTTTCGAAAAATGTTATTCCTCATTTTCTCTTTAAATTCACTTTTTCTACCATTTCCTGTCATCGATATTTTCGGATTCAGTAATCCTTAATGCCCGAATAATATACAGGGCTGATGGTTCAAACTTTTTGGTAATATTTTAACGAAAATTATTGGCCTATAGAATTTGAACGTATCAATGGCTTTGCTGGTAGAGAAAGTGAATTTAAATAGAAAATGAGAAATTACCTTTTCTCGAAAAACAATTCGTTTCCAAGTTATTAATTATTTAATGTTTAAAGATTGCAATTTTAAGGGGGCCACAATTCAGGAGCCATAAATCAAAATGTTGTTAAATTTTGGACGTAGTTCTAGAGCATCCTGATCAATAATATTGCATTAGGGTTTCAATAAACAAAATGTCTAGAAAAATCGACCCACTTTTTTTCTTAATAAAAATGCACGACAATGACTGAAATAAGTTTTATTTTACCCAATAAGGTCATATCAAACGTCTTTGATATCTGCCCAAATCTGGTTAAAATCGGATGACTAATAACTGAGATATGGAGGGAGGCCATAAAACTGGTACACGCTGTATAATTATAATTTTATTTATGGGTGATTTTTGTAATAAAAGATATAATCTTCAATTTATTCGGAAGTAAAATTCAAAGAACTCAATGTCTAGAAAATTTTAAGATTGAAATGGACTCAATTGAACTTCAATTTGTTGATTCTGCTAGAAACCTGGGATACTACCTGAATTACAACCTAAGGTTTAGCGAGCACATTACTAAAAATATAAAAAAAGCATATTACAATCTAAAATTATAATATGGCTCCTCTACCTTAATCATCTCTGTCTCACAAAGCAAGATCAGGCACGAATTCAGCGGTTGCAAAATTCGTGTGTTCGTTTCATTTTTCGAGTCAAAACATATGACTATGCCACAGGCGTGTAGCTAAAAAGTGCTTTAAGGGCGGGCAAATAATTCTTCAGTTTAGTCCGAAAAATGTTTTGATGAGCGGGGGGAAGAAATCCAAAAAAAATTTTTTTGCGAAGGTAATTGAAATTGACCCCCCCTTGCGATCGCCGTAGGTCGGGCATAGCCCGTCCTGCCCCCCCCCCTCTCCCCCTAGCTACAGGCCTGCTATGTCAGAGGGAAAATTGTAGAATTGAAATGGCTCACAATGAGTCAGAGACGAGTTTTGCGCACATGCTGCTTTTATAATAAACTTCTGAATAGTAAAATTCCCAGATATCTTTTTGATAAAATTGTTACGAGATACAGTGTTCATAATCTGAACACAAGACATCGATCCTTGATAACTCCAGTACCTCACAGACAGGCCCCCAACATCAAATCATGGGCCCCGGTACGAAATTCACTGGCGGGCCCCTGCGCCTAATCTAGTCTAACCAGGCCCCTACAGTAGCCGGGCGACGGTACCACGGTACCTACTGACCTCCTCTTATGGGGGCCCTGTTCACAGATCTGCTCTCTACCAAAAATCATTTACTACTCTATTACTAAGTTGTATAATTCAATTCCAAACGATCTAAAGAATATGAATGATAAACAGTTTAAAGCGGCGCGGATTGGAAAACAACCGCTGCCCAAGGAATCACTACTTCCACATCCAGATTTTCTATCCAAGTCACTTACAACGAAAAAACTTTGTATGTAAAAATAATCGTTTATTGAACTTTAATAATATAATATTTGAAATCTTCTACCCCAAAAACCCATAAAACGATACCCCACATCGATAGTGGGGTGGGGGTGGTGATAGAGGGGTGGTAATAGGGGGGTGGTAGTGGGGTGTGGACGAAGTAATATTTTGAGGTTTCTGGTTCCTGTACATACACTAAATTACAATTTTTTTTCATCCCCTTTAATAAAGGGGCGGGGGTGGTAATGGGGGTGGCTAATGCCAATTTTTTTTTTGAGACCTTAGCTTCTCTTGTATATACTAAATACCAATTTCGTGGACTCTTACCTGCTTGATTTACCCATTCACCCCAAATTTACCCCAATTTACACCCCAACCCTTCGACGGAACAAGATGAAAATATAATCTAGTTCTAGATCTCGTTAAAGTACATATGTGTACCAAATTTCAAGTCAATATCTTAAGCGGTTCCAGAGTAAACGTGCGCACAAAAAAAGTTACAGACAGACAGACAGACCGACAGACAGACAGACCGACACTGGACGTGGAAGTAATTAATATTTGAAAAAGTTTCATTGCTCAATAAGTTTATATTTGAATAGAATCGTAAAAACCACGATTATTATCGAATATATCATTAACTGATAGACTTATACTTATATATGTTTTCGGACTTTCTCATATTTTGTCTTTTCTTTTCACACTGTCTTTTTCTCTCTTTTTATAACTATTATTCTCATGCTTAACTTTTTTTCATTTCATATTAGTGCATTTATATCATTCTTGTTTGATTCGTTCGGCTAGGTTATGTAAACAGGGTGCGCCACTTAAAACTCCCCAGATTTGTAACTTTTTTATTTTTGCAGCGATGACCATGTTGGGCACATCAAATTGTAGACATTTTTCAAGCCTTTAAACATGCAGACAGTGCGATTAATTTATTTTTTTAATTGTTAAGAAAGGAAACTTAATTTTTTTGAATATTTTTTTACCTCACCCTGTACATGAACTGTGTTAATGTTTTCTTATAAAGGTTTTAATTAGCTTCAATTTTTGTAATTAAAATAAAAAATTTTGAAAAATAAAAATTTTGCAATTTCCTATTTAGTACATTTTAATATAAGTTTGTTTTTAAAAATATTTATTTCTTTTGTTTCTTGTTACTGTTTTGTTACGTAGAATCTCCGATTAATGGACTTATATCTAGATACATAATGGCTATCTTTTCTTCATATACCTTATTTGCTCCTAACATAGTCACATTATATGTCCATTAAAATGGATAGATGAACATCACATCCCATAGGCAACACGCCACTGTTGCCTATGGTATGTGTAGAATGGAAAATGTACAATATTGTACATATTTTATGTAATAATTGTTGGTTAACCTCTATGAACATAACCGCGGATTTAAAAAATATAATAGGTAGAGATGTTTTATTCAAGGGAAATGTGTATTGAAAGAATATTATTTATAATATTATGATTACAACTGTAAACTGAACGACATCATGTTACGACTATGACCTACTTACTTAAGAAACGACCGATTTTCTTCTTTTCTAATCTGCCTTCTGCAAACGGCACAGCACTTCAACATGTAGCATTAAATTTTCATTAAACTGTGTAAATATGAATAGAGAATATTACTTTACAAATCACAGCTTAAAATAAAATTACTTTTTCATCACTTTTTGGTCGGAGAACACGAAAAACATTTATTGACATTAATGGCGTACACTGTCAAACTGAGATTATGATAATCAAACTGAACCGATCATGTAGAAAACAGCCGCGAATTGGCCGATGGGCCAATCAGAAACTTATGGGAAGAAGTGCCTTAGATTGTGAGTCTTTCAGCAACAAATAAATCAATGCCATTATGTATCTAGATATAAGTTCTTTAATCGGAGCGTAGAATATTGTTTGTGATATGTCTTTCACAAATAAAGCATAAAATTATTATTTACATTCTTTTCAAAGTTATTTAAAAAAAAATCAGTTTGGAATCGGAGTGTTTTTAATTTTTTTCTCCAAAACCAAAAAGAATTTCGAATATGACGTAATAACATACATTGAAGCTAATTAAAACCTTTATAAGAAAACATTAACGCATTTCATTTACAGGGTGAGGTAAAAAAATATTCAAGGAAATTAAGTTTTCTTTCTTAACAAGTTTTTCAAATTTTTTTTTTAATCACTCTGTACACATGTTTAAATGCCTTAACAATATCTACAATTTGATGTGCCCAACATGGTCGTCGCTTAAAAAATAAGAAAGTTACAAGCCTGGGAAGTTTTATGTATATATGTATTATGAAATTGTTATTTTTCTGGTTAAGTGGGGAGCACCTAACGCTTGAGTAAAATGGTGAACTTCGCCTGTACCATATATCTATATTAAAATGTACCTTTAATTTTTTCGACCTCTGGTAAATAAAGTCATTATTATTATTATTATTAGTTTTTATATGGTGGCGACACTTGTTCTTACTGAAAACGTCCCTGACTGCTTGACTACAGAAATGAAATTAATGTAGCACCACAATTATGAATTGTTCATTACCTAACAAGGACACCAATGCACATCTAGAGATGTTGCATAACATTATACGCAGTATACATCAAATAAGCTATTTGAGAAACAAAGACTATTATACTAATCATCTGGATTTCGATGGGGTATTGTGTAATAGGCAGCTGAATGTTAATATGCATTGGAATTCTCTCATTGTCCCCTGAAAATAGTAGCTTACCAATATGTTTGTGATGCTCTCTTTGATACATGTACGAAACTCTTTGTAAGAACTGTCTCCGTAAATAAGGATTTTCTGCATTTACCAAAATGTTAATTAATAATGTATCGACTTGACATAAGAATTTATCACAAGAATTTATCATTTAAAATGATTTCATTATCATGATTTCTGACTGTTTGTTGGGTATTTGACCACTTCTGTAACAATATTTAAAAACAATTATAGAAGAAACTTCTGCGCAAAAATGAATCAGATAGAGACTGGTTTTTGATACTTCTGATTAGTACAGAATGTCTCACACCTAAAAATATATAAACTAAACTAAGGCCGGTTGTCCATATACAGAGTGGACCAAATTAGATGGGATTTGGGGTTTTCTCTAAAACTATGGCAGATAGGCAAAAACTATAGGTGTCCTGAGCTCGATTTTCGAGAAACAAACAATGGCGAAAACCGCGATCATCTTTCGACTACCGAGCTACAGAGCCTTTTTTGGAAAAATGGCAAAGAATTTGTGTCATTTGTAAAACCTCAAGCAAAAATATACAATAAAGCAGGTAGAGAAGCTGTAGAAAATATTGTTTTAGAAACTGTAAGAGAAAATCCTAATATATCGTCACGCGAAATACAGGAAAATTTAGGAGTTCCAAAAACAACTGCTGCGTTGCTTAAAAAAATGTAAATTCAAACCCTACAAAATTAGGATTAGTCATCATTTATACCCAAACGACTTTCAAAGGCGTCTCGATTTTTGTCAGTGGTTTTTGCGTCAGCGCAGCGAAGTGCCAGGATTTGAAGGCACAAAACGATTTCCTTGTGAAATCAGGTGCATTTATTTCGATAAAATCTGAAAAAATTTTAAAAATATTTGTAAATTCGGTTTAAAACAAAATTTATTATATTATTAAATTTATAATTACATCGACAGATGGTTCCCATATAAGCAGTGCCAGAATTTCTAATCGGCATAATAACCACAATTAGGCTCATGAAAATCCGCACATAACCGCTACAGTTAATCGTCAAGGACGATTTGAATTTGATGTATGGTGTGGTTTTATTGGACACCAAATAATAGGTCCTCATTTTTTTCACGGTAATTTGAATACCGAAAATTTTATTAACATTCAACGACAAGAAATAGAGCTTTTTTTAGACAATATGCCTATAAGACAATTTCAAATATTAATTTACCAACACGATGGAGCCCCAGGTCATACGTCAAATGTAACACGAAATTATTTAAATGCTCAATTTGAGGAGGATTGGATAAGTATCTATATATCACTAATTTATCAATGTCTAGTTAGCTACGCTAACTAAATTGATAACTAAGAGTTAATTTAGCTAATTGGATATTAATGAACAACAAAGTGGTTTAGATATTGTTTAATTATTAGGAAATAATGGTCCTATTTTGTGGCCAGCTAGATCTCCCGATATAACCCCTGCCGACTTTTGACTTATGGCCTCCTCACAAATTGATATCTACGGATTTCTGTAAATTCTTCACAAATGTAGGGGAGAACATGGCAAAGAAAATACAAAAACCAGATGCAAATTTTCCAAACAAAAAAATCGAAAACAGTTTTTATCTTAGTAATGTCACTAAACCAGAAATTAGAAAGTACGTACTGGAACTGAAGCATAAAAAAGCTCCTGGTCATGACAAAATATCAGTGGAGATACTTAAAGAAGTGATCGACTGAATCTCACCACTAATGACCCACATTATAAATAGAATATTTGAAACAGGCGTCTGTCCAGTTCACTTTAAAGTAGCAGAAATAATTCCCTTATATAAAGGCGGTAAACAACTTGAAACACAAAATTATAGACCAATTTCTTTAATTATTAACCTTTCAAAAATTTTTGAAAAAGCCTTAAAAACAAGAATTATGAAATATGTAAATAAATTTAATATATTATGCCAAAGACAATTCGGTTTTCGCGAAAAAACATCTACTGAGGATGCAATTAATTACTTAATCGAAAAAATATATAGCTCAGTAGACAATAAAAAGCCTTCGCTTGGCATTTTTATAGACCTAGCAAAGGCCTTTGAATACTATAAGCCACGACCAAATATTACAAAAACTTTGGGATCTAGGATTTAGAGGGCAAATATACAAAATTCTAAAAAGTTATCTAACTAATCGAACACAAAGTGTGAAGTTGGGCGATACCAGAAGTGAGTCTAGAATCGTCACCTATGGATTGCCACAAGGAACGGTTTTAGCTCCCCTGCTATTTATAATATATTTAAACGACCTACTAACATTACCCATTGATGGTACAATCATCTCATTTGCAGGTGATACTGCTCTCTTTGTAGAAGGAGAAACCTGGGAGGAAGTCTACCACAAATCGTCAAAACTATTCGAAACGATAAAAAAATGGTTCAATCAGCATTTACTCACTATGAACACCGTTAAAACTAAATAAAAAATGAGACACTATTTTACACCTTCAAGCAAGCAAGCAATATCCTCAAAGAACATCAATTACTCATAATATACTATGGCCTAGTAGAGTCTATTATACAACATGGCATAACAGCCTGGGGAGGATTGCATCAAACACACCTATCACCATTAATACGGGCACAGAAAAGAATAATTAAAATTATGTTCAAAAAAGACTTTAGATATCCAAGTAGATGTTTATTTAAAAACTACAAAATTCTGAATATACGGCAAATCTACTGCAGACAAGTATTAAATTCCAAAATCAAAAACAAAAATTATCTCAAAAAAAATCACCAATACAATACAAGAACAAGAAATAATATAATCGTACCCAGAGCTAAAAAATCAATATTTACAAAAAGTTCAACATATTTAGGTCCAAGACTCAATAACCTAATACCAGATCACCTAAAAAATAGCAATAATAAAAAACAAAGAGAAAATATCAAAAACTGGCTGTTCAACCTACCAGAAAATTTTATAGAAAATTTAATAAATACAATAGTTGTACGCATACATTGATATAATATGATATTAGTTAACTAGTTAACTCCTCTTTGTATCTGTTTCTTTTCCCTCTTAATATATTTTTTAGTATTTTTTTTTTTAATAATCTTATTCTTTTAATATTTTGTCTTTTTTATTATTTTCTTTCTCAATATTTTCTACATTATCAATATATTTCTTACATTAAAAATTAAATATTGTAACATAAACACTCACTAATTGTAACACAAACAAGTTTTGGTTCTCTAAAAACTTAGGTGGGGCTTAACTAAATATTTATTACCATCAGCTCTCTTCTAAGAAAACAATGTTAAGACACAAATTGTAAACAAATAGATGAAATAAATATTATTATTATTATTATTATTATTATTATATTAAATTTTTCGAAAATTAACCACTTTTTCTAGATGATGTGATAATATCGTTGGTTAATTTAAGTTGTGATCGAATAATGAAATAATTTACAGGTTATTCTATTTAAAAAAAAAAAACAAAAGTTATGTCTATACCTCGAAAACTGAGACATGCATAATTTTCTTCTTATCAGCAACAGATTCTACTCAAAAAATTTCCTTAAGGATATGTTACTCGATATTCGATTCGACACTTGGTAATTAAGATATAGAGGTCATCCAAAAATGCCAATTTTCCAAAAACATAGCTTTCTAAGAAAATTTAATAATGACACCTGAAATATCCATATAAAATGAAAAAATCATTTTTATCATCACACGTTAAGTTGTAATAGCTTTAGTACAAGAGGCAACCAAATAGCTGCGTTTCTCTTGAAGAAAAAGCAATCTTTTAAACTAGCATCTGCAGATAAAATAACTATTTTACTGAAAAACGGACATAAAATAAATTTAAAAAAAAATTATATAAAGCAAAGGATCCGAGATATATACTCCTGGTTCTCTGAATGTACTGCTTTAATAGATTTCAAATCAATGAACTGGTATGGATATCAGTTACAAGATGGCACCATTTGATGGTAAATAATAAATAAATAAGGCAAACTTGAATGTATTTATTTATTCAGTATTCTAGCACCTTAATAATATTTAGGTCATAAAAAATGTAATATTCCTTAATGACTTCATATAATGTGCGGAAAATGTCCTAGGGGATGGTGAATAATGGGAAGACCATGATGTATAGGATGATGAATTGGATGATGTATTGGAACTACATGGTGGCCAACATATGGTATAGGGTAGAACAATTCAACAGCAGCAGCAATGGCTATGATGGCAGCAAGAAGCAGCTGAAAAGAAGAAAGACATTGAAAAACTAAAATTCGTTCAGAACAATAAAAATGTAATCCTAATCAAGTGTAAGATCGAACATTGAAAAATATACATAGCCTATTCATGTCTATCTTTAAATATACATCTCTGGGGAAAATCTAGTGAGGTATCCAGTGTATTTGTGATACAAAAACGTTTAATAATGTTAATATTGATAGGTATAGAGAAATCTGTAAAAATACTTTTGTTTCCAAGGGAATATTAATTGTACATACCATGTTCATATATACAAGGTTATCATGTATGTAAAATGCAATCTGCATGCATTTCATATGGTCTCTGAAAATCACGGGTATTAATATGAGACATGGAAACTTATTATCCATTTCTGAGCATAAGACTTAGACTTCTAAAAAGTCCTTTTATTATAATGAGATAATACTATACAACAGCTTGCCCGAAAGTATTAAAAGTCTAAATTTGTTAAGATATAAGAATAAGATAAGGACTTACCACTAGTGGCGTGTGTGAGTCGGACGAACATGTAAATATTTTGAGCCGGAACAAGATTACCCCCCCCCCCCCCCCGTTTTCGAGGATGCTGAACACGATGGCGGGGTCAGAATTTCTCTTTGGGGTTGCGCAACTCCTCAAAACGGCCAACAAACACCCCCGAGAGGGGTAAAACGCGCTTCACTCGATTTCCCTGCAGAAAATAACCTTCCCCCCCATTTTCGAGGATGCTGAGCACGATGGTGGTGCTGGATATCGCCTTCGATCCCAACCAACCCCTCCACCGGCCAATACTCGCCCCCGAAAGGGGTGAATTTTTTTTTTTTTCGTAATATCAGGCAAATTGCATTTCTATCCATTTTCGAGGATGCTGAGTACGATGGTGGTGCTGGATATCGCGTTCGACCCCGACCAACTCCTCCACCAGCCAATACTCGCCCCCGAAAGGGGTGAATTTTTTTTTTTTTGTAATATCAGCGGGAAACACATTTATTTCCGTTTTCGAGGATGTTAAGAATAGGAAAAATCGTACTTCTCTTCTTGGTTGCAATGCTCTTTCATTCCGGTCCAACTGAAAAATATCATCAAATACCGCAAGTAGGTCTATTGAATGATTGATACATACTTTGATTTTTACAAATAAATAATTGAGAACATTTATTACGATACATGACATTAAGCTTCAATAAAGTGCTACAGGTTCTTCTCTTACATTATAAGCTACAGATAAAGTAGAGGCGCGGTTGCCGTTTCTTGGAGCCCACAGATTAATGGTGGCTGCGCGGGGTGCTGTAAATTCTTCCCTATCGACACGCGTAAATTTAAATATGCTGTCAGCATTGAATAAAAAAAATTATCGTTGTTGAGAATTTCAGAGATTGAAGGTATTATTGCATATATATATATATATATATATATATATATATATATATATATATATATATATATATATATGTTTATGTTTATATATATATATATATATATATATATATATATATATATATATATATATATGCAAACATATGCATAGATGTATTAATATGCACCCATACACATGTATATATAGCATATATGTTATACATATATATAAAAAAAATTCGCCCGTTTCGGGGGCGAGTATTGGCCGGTGGAGAGGTTGGTCGGGGTCGAACGCGATATCCAGCACCACCATCGTGCTCAGCATCCTCGAAAACGGATAGAAATGCAATTTGCCTGATATAACGAAAAAAAAATTCACCCCCCTTTCGGGGGCGAGTATTGGCCGGTGGAGGGGTTGGTTGGGGTCGAAGGCGATATCCAGCACCACCATCGTGCTCAGCATCCTCGAAAACGGTGGGAAGGTTATTTTCTGCAGGGAAATCGAGTGAAGCGCGTTTTACCCCTCTCGGGGGTGGTTTTTGGCCGTTTTGAGGGGTTGCGCAACCCCAAAGATAAATTCTGACACCGCCATCGTATTCAGCATCCTCGAAAACGGGGGGGGAGGTAATCTTGTTCCGGCTCAAAATATTTACAATTTTCGGGTTTTTTTCCGACTCACACACGCTACTACACTGAGTGGTGGTTACTATAGTGTATATTATTCAACAAGCGTTTAATGATAGCTATTACTCAAGAAGTTGACGTTTACGGCTCGAGCCGAAGGAGAGTGTTGTATTCATCCGAGTAAGTAAAAGCAGAGACTATACGTAAGTATCTGGTAAAAGCTATTACACGCAGGTAGAATACTATACTTTTTCTGAGACTACTCAACACTTTAAGGTAAATTTACCAAAAACAATAATTGTGACAAACGGCGAGATTTTTAGGGCAAAATGCGAATACGCACATTATATCGGTCATAACTTATTTATTTTTTAAGCAGGAGAAAAAATTTAAAATAACCTTTAGCTTAATCGATAATCTTTAATTTGGTTCCTTAACATTTTTGACACGTGCCAAAGTTTCTGAGATATTTAACTTTTGTATTTTGACTCAAAAACGTTTGACGCCATTTTAAACCTCCGTATCTCCGAAAAAACAAAAAGTTACGTAGATTTTGAAAACAGAAATTGTTCCTTGGTTTATGATTTTTACCTTGGAGATTTTTATTTTTTTGCTAGGAGTGATACTTTTCGATTTATTCGAGTATATTGAGGCACCCGTTTCGCAATCTGCAAAGAAGGCGGAACACGAAATCTTTAAACGTAATGAGCCTTGTTACATGTTCAAAAACGTATCTATAATAAATACATTACTCAATTAATAGTCGTAGAAAAATAAACTCTTAAGTAGATCTACAGATACATAATTTGTTACCTATAGCTTTCAATTTGAGGTATGTGTTAGTATACTTTTTCTGTCTTTGTCCAATATGTCAATTATTTTAAATAAGTATCAACATCTCATGGAGTTATAATGTGATTTATTTTTAGTATAAGCCGCTGACACACCATGTGTACATATGGGCTATCAAGAAAATGGTAAAAAACATATAATTATTATTATTAAGAGAAGAAATAACGAACTAACAAAACTGATGCCTAAAAAAGGAACAAACCAGTACTTTCAAATAGTACTATTACTGTACACATACTAAGAAATTGTTTATTGATAATAATAAAGGAAATTTAAGTATCAGAAGTCATTCATTGTATATAATTGCAAGAATATAAAGTTTGAAATGAGAAACTTTAATTTACCAAATGTCTTGGGGAGATAATAAAAACTAAAATACCGTCATATCTAACATTTGCTTAGCGAAACTATTACTTATTTGTGAATTCTTCTCAAAAAAAGTAAATATGAATATGTTATTTCATATATTTTTTAAACAAGTAAATAAGAATATTTTATTTAACGATTTTTTGAAGTTTTTTGAAATACATGAGATAAATTTTCCCAGAATATCAATGATTATTGGCATATTGAAAATTTTATAAAATTTTATTAACGGAATAAGACACATCTGAGAAACTGTACGGTTGTTTAATTTAAATCAGGAAATCTTACTTTTAGCAAGAAAGTCTTTTTTCTCTTTCGTTAATAACAAAATAAATCGTTGGTATGAAAACCCAACTGAAGAATCATGCTATATTTATAGTGTCGCTGCGCTATAAAAATATTTTTGGTACACATATAAAATTTTGTATTATAATAATATATTAAAAATTAAATTTTTGTGAAAAGAAACTTAGCTCAAATATTAATGAAAAAATCAATTATTCTTACCAGCTTGAACATTTTGGAGTTGTCTGTGTGAATATATCTTCACTAATACACTTTTAGCATTATGATCTGGTTTTTATACTAAAACATTTATCAACTATCTATTCACGTCAGTGGCCATTTTGCAGGAAAATACACTAAACAATTTAAAATATATTACTGCATTATTCCCTTCGACACAATTGGGTTTTTGTTGACAAAAAAAGAAAAAATATTCATCTGTTTGAAATACTCACACAGAATTACTCACTTCTATAATTTGACTAATTTGGAAAAATGAAAGCGAAGGTGATAATTTATCTAAAGATCATTATGAATAATAAGGTTGCGGTATTATGGCAAACTCAAATACATGGGTAACTCCACACTATTAATTGGTTTTGGTAAATACCCTCTATCAGAGACATCAGAGACATATGCATTATCTCTACCTTTATAAAATATAATTGATAGCTAGAGAGCCGCGGGTTCTGAGACGCGATGAGAGCTATATGTCTTCCGCTTTCTGAGGTGAAAGTATATACCTCAAAGGCGCCAAATATAAAATGCTTTTGAATTTGGGCAAGGCGCGTCCAAGAACAAGGTAAGATATTTTTTAATTTTTTTAGCGTTATATATATGTCTTCCACTTGAATAATCTGTAGTAAAAGTGAGTTATCGTCTGACAAAGCGGAAGAAATTTTGGTCACGGCGCATTTGCACAAAAAAAAAATTGAAAATTTTTTGTCAAAACTTAAAAAAAAAATACATTTTATGTATGCTTACTTTTAAGTTCCTTTACTTTATTATGACCCTCACACAAATGAAATTGAGGTAGAAGACTTTTTGGGCAAGGCGCAGTCACAGAGTTGGCCAAAGTAACCACTTGAAAAACTTGCGCGTGCGGCTAAATTTAAAAATACTTAAGTGTAGTTGGAGTTCATTTTAAGCTTTGAAATTTTGTATGGGTCTTCTTTAGGGACCAATAAAAATAAATTCACAAGGGAAGAAGTTTTGGCCAACTTTACACCCCTTACCACCCCTTTGAATTATAGCTCTTTTTATAGTTATTTATTGTACTTTATCATTTGACAATTTATTTTTTCCATATATAAGTGATTAAAGTTAGCCTGACTGTTAAGAAAAATAATCAATTTCAACCCTTACATAAGAGTTGTTGTTCTTAATGAAGTCAAATAGTTCATTTTAGCATAGAAAATTACACGTATAGAGTAGATAAATGAAGATAAATAAATGTAAACTTCGATGAGGTCAGGGGCATAGCGAAGGGGGGTAACTCATCCCCCAACTTTGTCAGACTTGGCAAAAGTTGGGTAAAAGTTAGAAATCTGAGACGTAAGTGGGCAATTTTTATTTCGATGGAACTTGGCCAAAAGTTGGGTAAAAGTTGGACGTTTTCATTGAAATTTTTTTTTTTAGAATTTCTCCCCTCCGCTCATCAATTTTTATTTCGGCGGAACTTGGCAAAAGTTGGGTAAAAGTTGGAAATTTGAGACGTAAGTGTGCAATTACTTCCACGTCCAGTGGAAGTATAGTAACGACAAAAAAATTTTTAAAAATTTTTATTGTCCAAATGGGCTCAAAATGTCATGAAACGTCGAGATTTTAAGTTTGAGCGAAAAAAAAATTTCTGTCGTCTGTCGGTCTGTCTGTCTGTCTGTCTGTAACTTCATTTTTGTGCGCACGTTTACTCTGGAACCGTTTAAGATATTGAGATGAAATTTGGTACACATATGTACTTTAATGAGATCTAGAACTAGATTATATTTTCATCTTGTTCCGTCGAAGGGTTGGGGGGTAAATTTGGGGTAAATAGGTCAATCAAGCAGGTAAGAGTCCATAAAATTGGTATTTAGTATATACAAGAGAAGCTAAGGTCTCAAAAAAATTTTTGGCATTAGCCACCCCCATTACCACCCCCACCCCCTTATTAAAGGGGATGAAGAAAAATTGTGATTTAGTGTATGTACAGGAACCAGAAACCTCAAAATATGTTTTTACTTCATCCACCCCCCACTATCACCCCCTATCACCCCTTTATCACCCCCCTATCACCCCCCTATCACCCCCCTATCACCACCCCCCACCCCACTACCGATGTGGGGTATCGTTTTATGGGTTTTTGGGGTAGAGGATTTCGAATATTATATTATTAAAGTTCCATAAACAATTATTTTCACATACAAAGTTTTTTCGTTGTGAGTGACTTGGATAGAGAATCTGGATGTGGAAGTAGTGATTCCTTGTTCAGTGGTTTTTTTATTGATTTCTCGAGGTGGGTCTGTTCGAAAATCTACTTATTTTGACTAGTTCTATTTATGGTTAAAAGGATTTGCTATTACTCAAAAGTGGAAGTATCAAACACCTAAGTCACTTAGCTATTCATAGTTTATGTAAAAAAGTAAATTCAGAAAAAGTAAAACAGAAAAAAAACAAAAACTTAGTTACCAATTGACTGTTTATCTATTCCACATGTGCAACTTTTTATTCTAAAATGTACTATTTGACTTCATTAAGAACAACCCTTATGTAAGGGGTTGAAATTGACTATTTTTTTTATTAACTAACAGTCAGGCTGACTTTATTCACTTAAATATGGAAAAAAAGAAATTGTAAAATAATATAGTACAATAAATACTATAAAAAGAGCTATAATTCAAAGGGATGGTAAGGGGTGTAAAGTTGGCCAAAACTTCTTTCCTTGTGAATTTAGTTTTATTGGTCCCTAAAGAAGCCCCATACAAAATTTCAAAGCTTAAAATGAACTCCAAGCATACTTAAGTATTTTTAAATTTAGCCGCACGCCCAAGTTTTTCAAGTATTTACTTTGGTCAACCCTGTGACTGCGCCTTGCCCAAAAAGTCTTCCACCTCAATTTCGTTTGTATGAGGGTCATAATAAAGTAAAGGAACTTAAAAGTAAGCATAGATAAGACGTATTTTTTTTGTTTTCAAAGTTTTGACAAAAAATTTTCATTTTTTTTGTGCAAATGCGCCTTGACCAAAATTTCTTCCGCTTTGTCAGACGATAACTAATCACTTTTACTACAGATTATCCAAGTGGAAGACATATATATAACGCTAATAATTTTTAAAAATATCTTGGCTTCGTTCGTGGAATTCAAAAATACTTTATATTTGGCGTCTTTGATTTTCACCTCAAAAAGCGGAAGACATATAGCTTCTCATCGCGTTTCAGAACCCGCTGCTCTCTAGCTGTGATAATTGCCTAGATAATATAATAACATGCATTGGTCACCAAAACTCGAAGTCTATGTTAAGGTGGGCGGTGCGGTGCTGTGAACGTAATTCGACAATTTCTCCTACATCTCTGAACCGATTCAAAAATTTTTTCGATGAGCTTTACTTTACTTAACTTTATAGAATGATACTAGGCTATTGAAAACTAAAGAAGGAACATTTTTTTCTCCCGCGAAAATCAAAAAAATATTTTTTTGTTGATTTCAATAGTTTGGTGACATTCTATCAAGTTTTCTCTAAAAGTCTATCAAAGAATTTTTTCAATCGGCTCAGGGATGTAGGAGAAATCGTCGAATTATGAAATTATTTTCTTAAGCACGGCTATTGAAAACGCACGGCACCGCCACCCTTAACGAAACGTATTTATCTACATATAAAGCGCCAGGTGGATTTTTAGTTCTGATGCAAACAAGATTCAAAAATTTAACCTAATTTCCAAAACGCTGCCGTTCTTAGCTTAAACGTGGTAAGTCCTTAAATGTTAAAACTGAGAAAATTAAGATTTTATACATTTGATTATGTCAGGTTTACGTCAGTTTCAGAGTATTCTCTTATTTAATTTTCTATTTCTGTATCTACCTAGTAATAAATAACATTTATCAACATTCGTAAATTATATTTGTCGGCTCATATTTTGCAAGAAAACTCAAAAAACGAACTTACCACGTTTTAGTGATATAGGATGGCATAATTATTTTTTGGAATAATTCAATAAAAAAAGCAGACACCACTTTCTAAGCTAGTGTACACTTGTAGAATGATGCTTAAGATACATATTTGGCCTTATCTCAATTACTTCCACATCCAGTGGAAGTATAGTAACGACAAAAAAATTTTTTAAAATTTT
Source organism: Rutpela maculata (assembly GCA_936432065.2). Taxonomy (NCBI): domain Eukaryota; kingdom Metazoa; phylum Arthropoda; class Insecta; order Coleoptera; family Cerambycidae; genus Rutpela; species Rutpela maculata. Next base: position 40,409,714 of record OW386286.2, read on the forward strand.
TATTGTTCAAATAGGCTTAAAATGTCATGAAACGTCGAGATTTTAAGTTTGAGCGGAAAAAAATTTCTGTCTGTCGGTCTGTAACTTTTTTTGTGCGCACGATTACTCTGGAACCGTTTAAGATATTGACTTGAAATTTGGTACACATATGTTCTTTAACGAGATCTGGAACTAGATTATATTTTCATCTTGTTCCGTAGAAGAGTTGGGGGGTAAATTGGGGTAAATGGGGGTAAATGGGTAAATCAAGCCGGTAAGAGACCATAAAATTGGTATTTAGTATATATAAAAGAACTTAAAGTCTCAAAAAATTTTTTGGCATTAGCCACCCCCATTACTACCCCCACCTCATTATTAAAGGGGGTGAAAAAAATAAAATTGTAATTTAGCGTGTATACAAGAACCTAAGCCTCAAAACTTATTTTTACTTAATCCACCCCCATCCCTCTGACACCACCCCCAACCCCCACTACCGATGTGGCATATCGTTTTATATGTTTTTGGGATAGACTTTCAAATATTATGTTGTTAAAGTTACCTCGAGTAGTATGGATGCACGGTGGCTTTCCTCGGCTACTATGGATGCGCAGTAGGTTTCCTCGAGTATTATGGATACGCAGTGGCTTTCCTCGAGTATTTTAGATGCGCAGTGACTTTTTTCGAGTATTATAGACCGCAGTAGGTTACCTCAAGTAAGTATGAATGCGCAGTGGCTTTCCTCGAGTACAATAGATGCGCAGTAGGTTACCACCAGTATTATGGATGCGGAGTGGCTTTTCTCGAGTGTTATAGATGCGCAGTAGTTTTTCCTCTAGTAAATTGGATGCACAGTGGGTTATCTTGAGTAGTATGGATGCGTAGTAGGTTTCCTTGAAGAAAATGCTCGAAGTAGAGTACTTTTATCGTGTAGTTTACGGCACACAACGATTTTTTATATCTTTGTCATGCCATTGTCTGCATATTACTTCCACATTCAGTTGAAGTATATTAAAGCAAAAAAAAATTTTGGAAATTTTCATTGTTTAAATAGGCTTAGAATATCATGAAACGTCAATATTTTAAGTCTGAGCAAAATAAATTTGTCTGTCGCATCGGTCTGTATGTTAATCTTGTATCTTTTTAGTGCTCACGATTACTTTGGAACTGGTCTCTATTACCACCCCCCATTATTAAAGGTGGTGAAAAAATAGTGTGATTTAGTGTGTGTACAAGAGCCAAAGTTATCAAGAATTTTTTTCACTTCACCCCTACCACCAACCCTTCCTCTATTACCGATGTGGCTATAATTTTATGGGTTTTTGGGGTACATGATTTCAAATATTATACTATTAAAGTTCCATAAACAATTATTTCCACATAGTGGAGTGCAAATATAGTATTTTGTTGTAAGAGACTTGGATGTGGAAGTAGTGATTCCTTGGGCAGCGGTTTTTTTGTAAAAATCGAACTTACCACGTTTAAGCCAAGGACGGCAGAACGATCTAAATACTTAATAATCTTCAAAGCATTGACTGGAACTGTTTTGACGAAAATGTGAACAGTTCGAAAGTTTATCGCTTATACTTGTCGATGAAATAAGGAAGGCTTTCCCTTAAAATTAATAACAGTTGATTAAATAAATATTGAATTGTACAACGAGTAGAAGTTGCAGTCGAACGTGGCCGACTGCGGATACCTATTTGATTCATATTTTGCAGAAACACAGCACAATTCATCTTTAAAGAGTGCCACTAAGATTAAGTACACAGTCTATATACATTTCACTTTATTTGAAATGGATATTCGGTGTCGGTAACGCATGATTGCGTAAAGTCGGATATGCTAATCTACATATAATTTTTTTCCGTCAGAAGTCATAGTGTTTACTAGATATTCGGCAACGCCCGACTGCAAATTCTATTTGTATTGATAACAGTTTTATTAAAAACACCGTGATAACTTTTATATCATCGAACCTACATGCACCTACATGCGCTTGAACCTGAAAGACGTACTATACATTGCCGTTTAGATATCTTGTACATCTTTGCATTTTTACGGGTCAACCAAAATTTTGTACACCAAATTTCCTCTTTGACGAAGATTACACAGATTTCTTTGGATTTCTTTAAGATTTCCTGAGATTTCCTCAGGTTTACTAAGATTTCCTCAGATTTCCTAAGATTTCCTCGGATTTCATAGAATTTTCTTAAGATTCCTTCGGATTTCTTTGATTTCCGCGAATTTTTTTCAAAAAAATTTTTGAAGAGCGGGGGAGAAATTCGAAAAGCAAAAGATTCCCTGAGATTTCCTGGGATTGCCTAAGATTTCCTCGGATTTCCTTGGATTTCCTAAGATTTCCTCGGATTGACTAAGATTTCCTCGGAGTGCCTAAGATTTCCTCGGATTTCCTTCTGAATGTACACCAAATTTCCTTCACGGTTTGCCCCTCGCATTTTTATGTTCTTAATAAAAAATATTTGGAACATTTTTCTCTAAAGTTATAATAACACATAGTTTATATAAAATGATCTGATGTTCACCCTGTATGACGGAGATGACCTAATTTCATGCTATATTGTGTATGTTTTGTATTTTGCAATGTATCAAAGATTTTTAAGTACAACAGAAATTCTCGTGTTTAACAAACATTCGCAGTCGGTAACGCCCGACCGCAACTTTAATTCTTTTCATAATAGTCTTAATAAAAATACACCAATAACATTTTAAGACTAAACTGATATATCCTCTAACCTTTGCCCTCTAAATTTATAATAAACTATAGTTCAGTGGGGCTCATGATATTGTCTGCAGAGGAGGCTTGATATTTTAAAAGACAATTACAGAAATTTCTACAAGTAAAAGATATTAATTTGGAAGATTGGAAGATATGCTGCTTCTTCCAAAGGGAGGCTCAGCCTCCCCTGCCTCCCCTGACGAGCCGCTACTGCTATAGTTTATATAAACATGGCGCACATTGTAATATGCCCGATTATGTCTCGCTTCGCTTATACTGTTAAGAATAAGACACTTCACTTAGTTTCACACCACCGACCTACTCGTACCGCTGTTCGATATAAACTGCCGTCTCCTCCGGCCGTGAGCTGCAGAGCGCCACCTGGTATTCGGTAATACTTTATGACTCATCAACGTTAGATACAAATAATTCCGATACACTACATCTCTTTTTCCTCATAATTTATTTTTTTTTAACTACGTACCTATGTAGTTTTCGTAATCTATTTTATAGTTTGTAACCTCATAATATATTATTTTCCATCTTCGTTAGGTGCAGTCAAGGTGACCTCTTCAGCCCTACACTCCTCTCTCCTTCTTTCTTTTTTCTGTCTTTTTTCTGTCTTTTTTCTATCTTTTTAAGGTGGACCACATTTTTCCGAATATTTTGTCCCATTTGGTCATTTCCGAGGTCATTTCTAACATAGATGTCTCCCTTACTTGTATTGATAACAGTATGGGAACTGCCGTCAAAATTTGGGGGTTAATTTATTACCTACCTCTATATATATATTTTTTTTTTTTTTTAGCTTTTGTCTCCATATTTTCTGCGGCTTTCCTGTTTCTATCTTCATATTCTTTTCCTTTTTATTTCCTCATTTTGTCTTTACCTTTTACTTCTTCGTCTACGATTATGTTTTCATTTTCAGGAAGTAATTGATTTTAAGAGCACTTCCAAAAGCGTTGTGACTTCAGTACGTCCATGGTTCATGCAGTAACATCAGTAACGAACACTCCATTCTCAGAAATTAGTTCCTAATCTCGACCTTTGGCCATGTTGATCCATAGTCAACAAGGACTGTGAATTGTATTCCATCCGCTAACCATTCAATCCAGTCACCACCTTTTTAGGTTTGGCTGAATATGACAGAGTAACACAAGCTTCGTATATGCTAAAAAGCTTACAAAAGTATGTAGGAAATAGTTAGTTTAATCACAGAAGCCTATAAAAGGATAATAGTTAAATCAGCTGCAAGAAGTTTCTTGCAATACACATTTCGATTTTTTTTTTTTTACTAACATTAAATAGTCATTCAAAGTTTACTCATAAATTTCAGACAGGAGGCACATATTCATGTCTATAATAATCAAATTAAATTAAAGTTTATTGGCCATGTTTACATTATTTCATGGTTTTATAAACATTTCTAATACTTATTAATAAAATATATGTGTGTGTATCAAAAATTTAATTAATAACCAAAAGTGAAATTCTGGAACTGTCCGTTGAATCAAGTTAAATTTATGAAAATAATTGAATAACAAAGATTTATCAATAAAATCGATTTACTTATTTACTTCATAACGGATTTGAGAAAATAGCCTTATTTTATTCAATAAATATAGTATAGTATTCCATTTAATTTATAAGGCAAAATAATTTATAAATATTTGTGTCTGCGTTTTAGTACTTAGAGGGATATTCGTATCTAATTTTACTGTGCCTCGAGTATCATAGGTGTGACAAATTTGCTTGTTTAAAATCGATTTATGTTTATAAGAAAACAGGAGAACTGATTTAGTATGCAGCAGTTATATATTCAAAACATCAAATTCATTCAAAAGAGGATTTTTGGATTATTGTTTTTTTTTTCTCTATAACTATGGAATAATTTTTTATTATTATTATTATTATTTTTTTTCAGTATTTGTTAATGTTAATAATGTTTTGATATATCTGATATATACAGTTCTCTTGAGAACATTAAAATTCGAAAATAAGATTCTTTAATAATTATTTTCTGGCAGAAATCCACTAGATCAGTTTTTTTTTTTTTGAGATCCATTCCAAGACAAAGTTCCAAATACCAAATGTTCTGCATTACCAATTACCGATCTTAAACTAATCACAATCAAAGCTTCCGACACCACTACCCACGGCTCAGTTTCCGAATCCTCTCCCTCTCTCTCTCTCTCAACAAGATAGATGCTTGACCCGAATCGTTTTCGATCTTTGTCAGATACTGTGGAAGTGAAAGGTCTCCTTCCTGATTGTCAAGTTTCACAGTATGTTCCTAACCATACTTTTGATATCCTGTAACGTTGACTGGATAAACCTTCATATTTCCTGCGCAACTTACAGTTCCACTTCCACACCTCAGGAATTGCTCGGACCGTCTCCCATACTGCACTCTTGCCACTTTATTCAAAATATTCAGTATGATATTACGAACTACTACTATCCTAAGATGAGACCGAAATACGAAGAACCATATAATTCTAAAAACCAAAATAGACTATTTCCAAAGAGTACAACTACTCAATGCATGGTTAACTTGGTGTGCCATATTTAAGCCTTGTTTAAGTGAACATGAATGCACATCGCAATTGCAAGAAATTTTATTAAAATCTGAACACACAATATAAATGGGTGACTTAATAAGAGCAGTAGTTCTAGCCATATCGATATAAAATGTGATATCCCGCCTTGAAATCTGTTTAGGTACTAAAAACTTAATTGTCATAAGAGATCGAAACTAAAATTGAATTTACTTATTAAAAATTATAATCTGTACCTCCTTCACGATAATAACCATCTGATTTAAATGTAAGATACTTTTTAAAACTGTCATTGTACAATCTCAATTGATTTATTGAGAATTGCATAACCCGGAATGTTATATTACCCTGCAATGATTTAATTTTGACATACCATAACTACCATATAATATTTTAAAGCGTTGACATTAGTTTTCCTCTTTTTTTTTTTTTTTGGTAATTTCTTATACAGCCAAGTGATTCCGGACTGATGAGGAGGTTATATACTCATATGATATGTAAAATTAAAATTGAAATCATCTGCAGAAATGAACTGCCATAAATTACATTTTTTTTTGTGCTCTCTGCCTTTCTGCCTGTAGCTCACAGTTTTTTTTTTTTTTTAGATTCTAAGACGTTTCTCGGTACCTAATGTTGAGATAGTATTGGTACACTTATAGCAATGCAATACTTGTAAAGAAAATAAAATTTATTATTTATTTTCAACTACTGATGTTATCTCTCCATTCGGCAAAAAGTTTAATTTATGTCCTGGTACCAAAATATATACAAATAAAGAAAATAGAGCAGAGGCGTCAATAATTAGAACATTAAAATATATTTTTTGAAATTAATTTTTAATTTTTCCAGTATTACGTAGCAACCCATAACTCTAAAATTCATTGTTCTATTTTTTTCTTAAGTTTCTAATATATTATACTATATCAAAGAAAATTACTCCATTTCCTTTTAGTTCCGTACAACAAATACGTGTTAAATAATATTTAGAAGGGGATTTTCTTCCGTTATAAACATGATTTCTCATACAGACGGTGCGAATTGAGATTTAAAAAACTTTTATTTTGCGATCACAATGATCTAAGGTACACAATGTACTCTGATACTCTTCCTTTGTTTTTCGATCACAATGATCTAAGGTACACAATATACTCTGGTATTTTTCTTTTGCGTTGCGATCACAATGATCTAAGGTACACAATGTATTATTGTATTATTATTGATATTATTCCTTTTCTATATGATCACTATAATCTTTCACACATAATGTGCAAATTTTGAATTTACAAATTCTTTAATATTTTCCCAGATCACCATGATCCTTAACACATAATGTACCCTTAATTTTCTATATGATCACTATGATCTTTCATACAGAATGTACGAGTTAGAATTTAAGAATTCCTTAATACATTTCACCGATCACCATGACCTTAGGTACACAGTATAGGTACTCTTGATTTTCTATATGAGATCTATGATCTTCCATACGCAATGTATGAAATAAGAGTTTAAAATTTATAGATTTTACGATCACCATGATCTGAGATACATAGTGTACTCTATTTTTTTTTTCTCAACTAAATGTTGGATATCGTTGTTCATGGTCAACCGGGGTCTGAACGACCAGCGGTTTGCTCATGGGCCAACACCCTTCGAACCGTGCTACAAGTAGCTAGTATTGTAGCCTTTCCGCGAGTGCTACCACTCTTTTATAGTAAGATATTCCCAGTCGATTTAGAGCTCTAGGCAGCTCTTTATCTATCAACCCATTAGCGGATGTTACTATGGATATTATGATAGCCCTTTCAAGTAAGTAAATAGCTTACAATTCATTTGCTAGGTCTTGGTACTTACTTATCTTCTCGGTCCTGGCTTTTCTTACATTTCCATCCAGGGGAATTGTAACATCTATAATGTGTGCCCATTTATCCTTTTTGTTTAGGATTAGTACATCAGGTTTGTTATGTCTGATTTCTTTATCCATTACAATTCCTGTGTCCCAGTATATTTTTATTGACTCGTTCTCTAGGAAGGCTTCCGGTATGTAGTTGTAATACGGCATGACTTCTTTTTACGATATTATTTCGTTGTTTGTTCACGAAGTTTGTACTTCGGTAAAGCAGTTACATCGGCTGTGAAGCAAGATGTAATTGTATTTTAGCTGTTGTTGTTGAGGACCCTTCTCACTATTGCACATGTTTCTAGCACAACTATCTTCTGGAGCTCATATATCATATATTCAGCTATTTTTAGTGTTCTTAGGCTGTCTAGGGTGAATTTTGGTACTTCTGCTGTTGCCCCTATTATTATTGGTACTATCGTTACCTCTTCCTGATGCCACATGTTTCTTATCTCTTGTGCCAGTTCCAGATATTTATGTATTTTGTCCGTCTTCGTTTTCATGATATTGTGTGCGAGGGGTATAGCTATATCTATCAGGTAGGTCTTTTTTTCTATTTTGTTTGTAATTATTATATCCGGTCTGTTGTGCTCCGTGAAGTGTTCCGTTATTACTTGTCTATCCCAATATATCTTATATGTTTCTGTGTCTATAACTGATGTTGGTTTATATTTGTAATAGGGTAATTCCTCATCTATTAGTTTTAGATTTCTCAGGATTTTTTGATGGACAGTTCTAGCTACGTTGTTGTGCCTTTTGGTATATTCCTTTGGTGCCATGGTTGTGCATCCCCCAATTATGTGTTATATTATTATTATTATTATTATTATTATTATTATTATTTTCTCCGCGTGTGCGATGCTGGACAGTTCTCCCGTGTCTCCGACATTCTCACGGGAGAAGCGCCAGCGGATTATCCACAGCCACTGCCCGCGTCCCGCAGGGTTATTATTATTATTATTATTATTTAGTTATTATTATTTCCGCAGTCTCGTTTTTCAACGGTAGTCTTTCTGATAGTAGGTTGCTTCAGACGGACAGTTGTCAAGCCTTTCTGCATATTAATTTGAAATTAATAGAAAACGTCTTACATGCGTGACATGCGTCTAGCAAACAGTTTTTTTTTTTAAATTAGATGTCGAACATTTTATATCCAATTCTTCTGTTTGTTTCACTGTGCTTCGCGGTATTATTCCTGTTGTGGATATTATGACCGGTTGTATGTCAACTCCATCTACCTTCCACATTTGTTTTATTTCCGCCGCAAGTTCTATTTATTTATTATTATTACTTTTTTTTTACTATTATTATTATTATTATTAGTTCTTTATTTTTCTCGACATGTTTGCCGGTTATTTACTTCAGTTGAAGGGAATTCACCCCATCCAACTGTCGTTACATAGACATATTATTATTATTATTTTTATTATTATTATTATTTTGAGGGACTTGCTTTGAAATTTTATTGTTAAATTTATCCTCGTCGCCACTTGTAATATGCCCGATTATGTCTCGCTTCGCTTATACTGTTAGAATAAGACACTTCACTTAGTTTCACACCACCGACCTACTCGTACCGCTGTTCGATATAAACTGCCGTCTCCTCCGGCCGTGAGCTGCAGAGCGCCACCTGGTATTCGGTAATACTTTATGACTCATCAACATACAAATAATTCCGATACACTACACACATGATTTACATCACGCTTCCGATGATCACCCTGTCTGACGGATATGTTCCAATTTCAGTAGGTAGGAATTCTACCATGCTGTTTTGTATATGTTGTAAATTCGAAATGAAAATTTTAAGTCCAATAGAAATTATTGTATTTAATAAATATTCGCAATCGGCAACGCCTGATGGCAGCTTTTATTTATTTCATAATAGTCTTGTGATATTTTAGTCTTATGATATTTTAAGGTAACATCCCAAGTAACAATTTAAATTCCTTTTAGGTATATTTAGGTTTTATCAGTGCTTTATAATGACCACCTCATAACCCAGTGATTTATGCCAAATATAATAAATGTCAAATACACTCAAAGATAGTCCTGCCTTAAAGAAAGTTTTAAAAAGGCTTTCAAGAATTTACAATAAAACTAAATTATCTTGTAGTCTTTAGTGGTTTATGACTAACGTATCAAGGTATTTGTCAAGCCTTCAATAAAACTCTCTAGTTGTTAAGTCCAACTTAGGAGGATCTAGTTGTATTGAACAATTTAGGAAATATTGAGGTTTTATAATCGCTTTACAAAATTGGGGTAGTTGATAATGTTCGCCCATAAATCTAATATGCTTTGAGATCACTAAGTTTCGAGTCGAACCTTCATTGTATTCATATTCATGGAATCGGCATAACCATAAAAGGATTTGGTTTCTCTTTGTCCAGCCTAAGTTTTAAAATAGGTAGTTTTAAAGCTGTATTAAGAAATATTCGTTGGCATTTCATGTATTTGTAGATGGCGTGTGTATGTGGACAAGGTTGTCTGGAAGAGGGCAGACAATATCCATTACCAACATGGTAAGCGGAACTTTCTACAAATGTGGCAAAATTTTAAAAAACCGAATTTTTAGGTTAGGTTTTATAGGCGCCATAAACCCTATATGTCCCAAAGCGGTTGCATTAATTACTTAAAGGGTTTAGAATAAGTTTTAAAATAGCCTAGAAGTTTTAAAAAATATTTTAAAACCAATGAGACTTAAAATATATTTCTACAAGAACAAATTGGCATACTTAAAGAGCAATTGGTAATTTAATAGACATTTTAAGACAATACACGTTAGAAGTAGAGTTCACAACTAGTAGGGTTTATGCTTACAGCCGCCATTATTTCTAGCAACCAATGTATAGAGGTAGCCATATATGTGTTCCAAGTTTTGGTTTTGTGAAGGTTTTAAGTCACCGAAAAGAAAAATTTATATCCATATATTTTTTTAAATTTGTGTTTTTAGAAGACGCGAGAATTTTTAAAAACTATCTAACCATGTTTTACACTAAACTTAGTCTCGTTGAAGATTTTAGGCCACTGGGGAACTCCCAATACTTTATTTGTAAATACTCTCTCACAGTATTCGCCATATGTTCATTTTATAACTATGCATGGCGGCCCATATATTGTGTGGATGATGTGAGTGTGGCGGGGCGAGCGTAGAGGCGACTTCAATGTAAATGTCAGTCGATATTCCGTTGAAGCAACGTCGAGCGCGGTTAGTACTTGGATGGGTGGACCCATCTTGGGAAATACAGCGTTCTCGTCCCACCTTCTAGCGGCTTGTATATCAGTGTATACGCGGAAGCTAAGTAATTTCAAAGGAGGATTACGTAGTGGATATACCATCCTTCGGAGGGGATGTAAAGCAGGCGGTCCCTTGTCTATTAAATGTTAGGCAAGTAAAAGATCCCTACTCTTCTTAAGGGAAGAGGTTCGGCAAAATTTCCAGGTTTAGGGTAGCTCGTCTCCTGGCATCGGTGATAGGCCCTGGTAGCGGAAATAGGCCGACGTTAAATGATAAAAAAAAATGTGAGTGTGGTAATAGGTTTATTTGCTTTTATATTTACTTCATTAAATATAAAGCGTTTTCTCAATGCATTTGTGTGTGCCTTTTAAATTTTAATATAGTGCTTATCCTAAACCAAATTATAGTTTTATAGTTCTCTTCAAATATTGTGCGAGTAAAGATTTAGATGATTCATTAAAACTTAAAAGATTTAGTAGTAGTTTTAAAAAGAGGGGGTCTTTCTCTAGGTGGGCCCTTGTACTTTTATAAAGGTTTTAAGTCAGTTTTATAGAGTACTTCCAGACCATTTATGTTTATAATCTGTCTTAGAAATAAGCTTTCAGAATATCTTATAGAGTATATTAAAACTGAAATTGTTACTTGGGCTCGCTACATAATCTAACTTACAGGTTTAAGTATCTTGTACGTCTTCATATTTCTGTGCACGTAATCAAAAACCTCAGTAACATTTTACTCCAAAATTGTAAGAAAACGTAGTGTATACAAAAGATGAGAGTTTACATGCTTCTAACAATCGCCCTGTATGACTAGTATGATCAATTTCAATAGGAAATATTTTACCATGCTGTTTAATATATATTCCACATTCTAAAGAGAAATATTAAACCGAACAGAGTTTATCGTAGTTAATAGATATTCGCAGTCTGCAACGCCGAACTGCAACTTTATTTATTTCAAAATAGTCTTACTAAACATACCATTTACCATATTTTAGGGTAAAATTGATATATCATCTAATCTACAAAATGTTGGCTTGAGCCTGAGAGCCTGTATTTTTACATTTTATACCACAAGTTATTCAAATGTTTTTATATTCTATCACTTAATAATATTCAACTGGGTTTCCCATGACAAATCACCCATTAAATGGATAGTCTATTATGGAGAACCATTTATGTTACAACTTCATTAAAATTGTTCTTTATTTCTCGCTTTAAGGTTTAGTACGATTCATCTTCGTAAAATATTACTGTGCCATCTGCAAAACTAATAACTAAACCAGAACTATTCAAAAAAATAAATGGTTGATATATATATTGTCAGTAAAACAGGATCTAATATTGTACCCTGTGGGGCACCGCATACTACTGCTCCCTCGTTACTAGTTTTTCTAGTTTATTTTTTCATATTGTTTGTGTTCACTGAACACTACTACAACTACTACTTGATATTAAATTACATGCTTTTTTCTAAAGCTCCTTGATAAATAATAAATAAAACAAACGTAAATTTATGTATTTAGTTATTTATTGTTCAGTTGTACGTAGCACATTAACAATATTTAGGCCATCAATGTGATATTTCCTAATAACTTTATAGAATATGAGGAAAATGTCCTATGGGATGGTGTATTGGATGGTGTATTGGATGATGTATTGGATGATGTATTGGATGGTGTATAGGATGATGTATTGGAACTACATGGCGGCTAACGTACGGTATGGGAACGAACAATTCGGCAGCAGCAGCAATGGCTATGATAGCGACAAGAATGAGCTGAAAAGAAAAAATTTGTTGAAATACTAAAAATTATTCAGAATAATAAAATCGTTGATCTTATTTTTTCAAGAAAGGATCAAATATTGAAAAATGAAAGCAGACATAGAAAAATTATAATACTTAAAAAATAGGACCAATAGTTTTAAATCAACAGAAACAAGGAAAAAATCTGTAGTGACTTTCCAAGTGTTTTTAAATCCTACAATTATTGTACACATGCCTACTAATGATAATAATGAAAATATTTGGGAAATTCAGAATTGTCAGAGTACCAACACATACATATGTATAAGATAATAACAATAGTGCAAATTTAAAAATTGCATTTTTTGGCTATTAACAAATTGTACTTTAATAATACTTCAGCACAAAGATATAATTACATGCTTATTCATTTATATTAACAATAAATAACATAAAATTAAAAAATATTCACCAAAACGTTGAAATAATTTAAGAAACGTTAATTTAGCAAAAGTAGCAATTAATGCCTGAAGAGTTTTTTCAATATTTTTTGGGAAGATAATAAAAACAAAATTACCACCATGTCCAAAATTTATTAATTAAAAATTTTACTTAGCGCATTTCTCTTTTTCAAAAATTTAAATACGAATATCTCGTTTTTTGATTTCTTAAAGGGTTTATTAAAATTTATGAGATATATTTCTGCAGAATCTGTAAAAAAACAGTTATTGGTATATTGAAAAATGTCATAAAATTTGATTAAGAAGTCACGTGGTTATTTATTTTAGGTCAGTAAATTCTACTTCTAGCAAGAAAGTCTTTCACTAATATAAGAAATAAACTTTTAATATGGGAACCGAAGCAAAGTATTTATTAATCATGTAATATATTGTTGCTGCATTATAAAAATATTTTTGGTACTCACTTATCAAATTTTATATTGTAATATGTTAAAAATTTAATTTTTATGAATAAAAATAATAATATTTAAGTATTCTTACCAGCTTGAACATTTTGCAGTTGTTTGTATGGATAACTCTTTTGTAATACACCTTTGCATTGTGATCTGGTTTTTATACTAAAACTTTTATCATCTACCTATTCACGTCAATGGCCATTTTGCAGGAAAATACATTAAACAATTTAAAATAAATTAATAATTAATTAATATTGTCTTCACTACAACTGGGTTTTAGTTGACTAAAAGATACCGATAAATATTTAACTGTTTGAAATATCGTATCTGAGAATTGTTCACTTCTTTGACTAATTTGGATAAATGAAAAACAGTGATAATTTAGCTAAAGACCATTATCAATAATCTCACTAAAGTTGCGGTATTGTGGCAAAATAAAACACATGGGCAATCCACACTATTAATTACTTTTGGTTTGTACCCTCTATAAAACAGAATTGATAATTGACTATATAATAGACATTAGCCAAACAATACTCACTGCCTACACAGATAAAAATAATTTCTTGAATCAAGGATTCATTGTTTCAACGAATATGCAAATAAATAAATTCTTCATAAAAAACAAATACTTTTGTCACAAAATAAATTATTTTTGAAACAAACGAATTTCTTTTATATGAAGAATTTATTTCCTTGTGTATACAGGGTGGGGCAATAGTGTGTGGGGCAATACTGTGTTGGACTAACGATAATGATGTGTCTCGAGTTCTATGATGGCTAGAAATTAAAAAAAAAACATACAAGTAAACTAGATGAAAAAGGCTATAGCCGGAAATTATTTTCGAAAATAATAGGGTGAGCCAAGACGAAATTACAGATCAAGTGCCTTTTTTAATGGAATGCTATGAATATCAGCATATTTTTTGAAGCATCTTTCTAGACTCCATTCATTCCTATATTATTATTGACCATCTCCCAATCATTTGGATCCTGGTACCATCCTTTCACGAGGGTGGGGGTTGAGCACCTGCTAGGCGCGTGCGTCTACAGGTGGCGGATAGGAGAACGACCAGACTCCGCGAGGAGTAGGGCTAACGTGGTCATATTGCTGGCGGGTAGGACTAACAACCCAGTCCACCTCGGCTAAAACCACGTCGCGGACCAGCTCACACACCGTAAACCGCTTGGAGTGGCAATGACCCCCAACCCAGATCAGGGTACGCCTCTCCGGGGGGCACGGGGGTCTTGGCTTCACCGCCCGGACCACGTGAATGAAGTACCACCATAAAAACTTCCCCAATCTCAAGGTATTGTGCGCGCCGAAGGGACACATGGTCGGGGGGGAGCCCGACCACTAGCGACAAACCTCGGGGCACAGGCGCACCCCGTTGTATAAACGCCTTCCACGTATGTAAGGGGATTCGTGCGTGGCGACCATCCTTTCTCCGTTACTCGTGGAGACATGTTCTGTGCATCACAAAGCCCACGAACGCAGTGCAGGAGGCGAAGGCGGTGGGGGAGGGTGACCTCGATTAATACCAAGGTACTTCCAAAGCTCCCGAGCCTCTCGTCTGGGTTCCGGAGCCAGGGGAGGGTAACCCTCAGGGAGGATAGGGAAAAATAGGCCCATTCCAGCGGAATTCTCCTACTAAAGTTATCCTTACTAAAGTGATGCAGGTGTGCAAAGTGAAGCAACGTCGCAAGCGGCGAGGACTTGACTGAGGTGACGGACCATCAAGAAATACCGCGTAGCGAGGCCATTGCTAACAAGGAGCATAGCCTAGGAGAGCAACCTTCAAAAGGTTGAAGGAATGGGAAAATAGGTCAATTCCAGATAAAACTACATCACAATGAGGAGGGTACAGCGGTCCTCACTAAAATGATAGGTGCGAAGTGAAGCAACGTCGTGAGCGGTGAGAACTTGACGGGGTTATGGACCATCAAGGAACACCACGTGGGGAGGCTGTTGCCGAACAGAGCACCGAGGTAGAGCGACGTCGTGCGCGACGAGTACTTGACCAGCGAAGAACGCCGCGTAGCGAAGGTGTTGCTAATAAAGCATATTATACGACTGCAGAGTCTGGACTTCAGGATATAATATCAACGGGGAAAGACAATTGACCTGGCAACTACCACTCCGCCCATTTTCTCAGGAAAAATGAGTAGTGAGTTTTAATATCTACGGGCAAACACAAACAGACCCAGAAACCATCATAACTCGCCCATTTTCAGACCTGGGGCGAGCGTAGAGGCGACTTCAATGTGAATATCAGTCGATATTCTGTTGAAGCAACGTCGAGCGCGGTTAGTACTTGGATGGGTGACCCACCTATCTTGGGAAATACAGCGTTCTCGTCCCACCTTCTAGCGGCTTGTATATCAGTGTATACGTGGAAGTTACGTAATTTCAGACGAGGATTACGTAGTGGATATACCATCCTTCGGAGGGGATGTAAAGCAGGCGGTCCCTTGTCTATTAAATGTTAGGCAAGTAAAAGATCCCTACTCTTCTTAAGGGAAGAGGTTCGGCAAAACTTCCAGGTTGGGGGTAGCTCGTCTCCTGGCGTCGGTGATAGGCCCTGGTAGCGGAAATAGGCCGACGTTAAATAGTTAAAAAAAAAAAAATTTCAGACCTGTATCACCTTGTCAGTGATACAGGAACTTCAAAATGTACAGCGTAAATTAAGACAGGTAAAGCACAATAAGCCCAGGAGGTTGCAGTGCCCTAGGAGTATTCTTTACAGGCGAGCCCTTAGTCAGTTAGAGGCTGACACTCAGACCCATTCCAAATTGGAATGGGCTGCCCGTGTGGGTTTCCCCACCTCGAGAAAAAGAAACCACTTGGATGTAATGAATATTTTTGTTGAAATAATGCCATCTGCAGCTGCATATTGAAAAAATCACCAAAGTCACAATTACGGGTTTTAAGAAAAACTTATGTGAATGCTAGTTATGAGACATCTACTTAATGTCCTTGAATCGTTTTTACTTCCTAAAAATGTACAGGGTAGTAAAAAATTATTTTTCAATTAAGAAGTTTTTAAATTAAATTTTCTCAATTTTTTCAAATGGAACACCCTATATATTTTTCGACGATGTGATGAAGATATGAAAAATGAACATTTTTTATAAATACTTCCCTATGGCTAATTGCAACCATTTTCGTTTTATTGTCACATGTCAAAAAATAAATAACCATTTTTCTATGCAAATTTGGCAAATTATCTTATTAGCATATTCCCTATAAATAAATACAAAAATAGAAAACCTAAATTAAAGGATTTCCAAATTTAAATCTATAATAAATAAATTAAATTCATTGCCATTTATTATTTTTCAATCTATAAAACATACAGTAGTAAAGCATTCAAAATGTAACAAAGGATATAGAGTGTCGGATTACAATTACTAATTAATAACATCAGGCCATAAGCTTCGGAACTCTCTATGACGTATGAAGGGAATATGCTGATTAAACATTTCTCAAACATATAAATAGTCCAGAATGAATGGACAGGGGCAGTCCATTCTGGGGACCCATCTCCTCCCGACATGTGCTTGTGGTAAGAAAACTTTATTTGTTATTTAATTCATATTTTGTGACTTTGTTGTTTGGCTGCAACCATTATTTAATTAATAAATATTATTGACTATTTAATTGTGTTTAATAATTTTCTAACAGAAAAACCTCTCGCAGGCCAAGTGGCCCTTATTGTGGCCGTCTTAATTTGGCGGTCGTGACACTTGGTGGAGGTGCCTTGCTTCGATTCCGTTGGGTTAATTCTTCATAATTAACTCACTTGGAAAATTTTTCACTTCTATTTTTGACGAGGCATTATCTGAAAAAAAAAATTGTTTAAGTTTAATTTTTTTTAATTAAATTAATTTCAGGATTATTTTTTAAATTTAATCATTTTAGGTAAAATAAATCCTTCGCACCCCAATTCCTCCGTTGAGTCTTTGTATGTACTCTTTATAGCCCGTCTATCTGGCTTGGAATATATACGAGACTTTAAACAATCCCCTTTTATACGCTCTTTATAGCCCGTATATCTGGCTTGGAGAATATAAGAGATTTGTCACACATCCCCCTGTTGAGTCTTTCTAAGTACTCTTTATAGCCCGTCTATCTGGCTTGGAATATATACAAGACTTTAACATCCCCTTTTGTACGCTCTTTATAGCCCGTGTATCTGGCTTGGAGAATATAAAAGACAAGTTAAATATTCCCCCGTTTAGGCCTTCCTATGTGCTCTTTATAGCCCGTCTATCTGGCTTGGAGTATGTACAGGACCCTGAAACACTCCCCTTTTGTATGCTTTTTATAGCCCGTCTACCTGGCTTGAAGAATACAAGAGTTTACCTTGGCTAAGCCCACTTAAGATTAATTCCTCGACCTTTGTTCCTTTTTTTTTTACTAAACAATTATTATAACATTCAGCATATCTTATTTTTTTCTCTCTCTTTTAAATCCCTGTACTTTTACTATATAGAACATTTTATATATATTTTTTAATTCTTAAATGTTACATAATAATAAAATTAGAATAAAAAAAGATAGAAAAGTGCGAAGAAACACGGTGGATTAGAAATATTGTCTGAGAATTACGAAAACTGAAATAATTATTAGAATTGGAACAATGAAAGAAATTAATTTCAATCAAGATGTTTGTCAGCCAAAACAGAAAAATATTTTGTGTGATTTTATTATTATTTTTTATATGCATTCATACGTATATGCAAACAAATAACTAATTTAATAAATATATTTTACCACAAGCATATGATAAGGAGGATGATGAGGTCAAATAGTTACAAAGTAGATTTATATAGTTATGTTTTTTTTTAGTGTTCATATTCGTATACACTATGTGAATGGTCAAGCTACTGTAGCCATTTTTTTTTTTATTTTATTTTAGTTAGATATATTTTACTCTTATATAATAAGTGAACGAATTTTTTTATTTGAATTAAAAGTTTCACAAGCAAATAAGCAAATATGTGCATATACATAGGGATGCATACCTAACGTAAACTATTTTTTCCCCTTGGGGCACGTTTCTAATAAATATAGAAATTTTTTAGTAACCGTATGCTTTTTGTACAGGTTCAGCATTTAATTGTTAAGATATTTGCTACCAGAGTCCTATCTCAAATTTAGAGGTACTGGCAGGGGCGTTTTGGAAAGCCCTACCATCAACGGTGAGTTACGAGGCCACCATTCCTTTAACCTATGAAGCAAGCTGCTATGAAAAAGAGGAAGGTGAAAATGTGCAACTTAAAGGAAGTTGCCTACAAAATTTGGAGTTATTAAAAAATGCTTACGAATTGGAGATTTCTAGAAAAAAGAAAACTGGAATGTTAATTACTTTCAAAATTTTGCTACCTCACAAAAAAACTTTTTTTCGTAACAAAGATCCTTAGATTATTTAGGGGAAGGATTGTCTTGGCCAAGCTTCAAGACAATACACCTCAATTTAAAAATTTTCTGTGAATGCCTAAACATAAATTGGACACTTACAATTCCCCACTTAAATCTTACATCAACTAATGAAAATATACAAGAAATTATTCATAGTGTGGGAGAATGTAGCAGATTTTCATACTCAGATACTTACGGTCTCCACAGCGACACCATTTTTCTAATATGGAACTCCATTCTCTCGATAGCTGTAGGATACATAATTTTTAGCAGGCGTAACGTAGCACTTCTCTCAGGTATAATTAACCCAGCCAATGGTGAGAACGATACTCCAATTCAGCATGATGTACTTTTCAGCATAATATGCTTAGCTTTGACGTTATTTATTATTGGTCTTCTAATAAAGTACCTCATCCAAAAGTGTCACGATAATTCGGAAACTAAAAGTGAAAATAATAGTGAAAAGCCATTGCCTGCACCAAGAAATCTTGGGGCATCTCAAAGCCAAGATAAGCCTAATAATCGATACCTGTTGGAGGTCGAATCAAGTATATCGAACCTCTCACCAGGCGATCGCATTAATTGTTTTTTATATATAACAGATGAAGAGTAAAGAATATGTACAAAGAATAGATATACAATGTGCCCATATAATAATTTAAAAATGTATGTCGAAGTGATGAATTGTATTTAAGTATAGTATTTCTATGCTAATATTGATATGTACACACTATAGGTAATGTGTGTGGTTATAATGGATAAAATATATGCCAATGTCATGAATAGTGTTTAAAGTATTTCTATGCCAATTTTTATATGTACACGCTATATGTAATGTGTGTGATTTTTAATGAATAAAGAGGGACCCAAGCCAAAATGGAAGTGCACTTTCAGAAACTTGGAATTTTGTTCCTAAGATCATTTTGTTGGGTTATTTAAGTTAATGTTATGACAAAGTATTAAATAAATATCACTGCAATTGGTACTTGGAACAAGGTTGCAAGCACCAAGCTTAATTGATTTAAATGTTCCTTTATAAAGTGGATAATTAGTGAATAGAAATAAACTAGCCAAGGAAAAAAGGCAAAGGTTAAGCAACCTAAAATGGTATTATTTA
This sequence comes from Rutpela maculata, assembly GCA_936432065.2. Classification (NCBI taxonomy): domain Eukaryota; kingdom Metazoa; phylum Arthropoda; class Insecta; order Coleoptera; family Cerambycidae; genus Rutpela; species Rutpela maculata. Next base: position 40,429,330 of record OW386286.2, read on the forward strand.
AATAAAACATAAATGGCATATGATATGGTTCAGAGGCACAAATGCGTAAAAAAGTAATTAGTTCTTTCATACGCAAATAGATGGTTATAATATATAAATTGACACTACGTCAAGGAAAATAACCATAAAGGTTTACTGGTAAAGGTAAACGAGTGGAAAGTAGAAGTAAGGAAAATTCTGAAAAAAAAAAAAAAATTTTTAATGTTATATATAATGGCTGAATGATTATTTTCTGTAATGATGACACTATAGTTCTGATATTATTTTGTATGAAGAAGTCCAAAAAACAACAGCAATGATAGGTAAAGGACCCTTTCTTGCATGGGTAAAAAATATGCTTAAGTAATTTTTTCTGTAACAATTCTAGATTTTTGTAGATTTTTTTTTCTCTCTCTAAAGAGCCTAAAGTAATGGCTACAAATTTAAAAAATTTAAATTTTTTTACTTGCTTGTGAAAATAGATTTAGGTATATTGGTAAATTAAATAAATAACAAATCGCTTTTTGATATAAGCACAAGTATTTTAAATGTAGCTAGATTATTTAGAAAGTACATGATAGGCATAATGGGGATTTATTGTAACTAGTAATATTTGTTAATGTCTCTACAAAAATTAAGCTAAGAACTTACTTGTAATTAATTTGTTTCATGGTAACCACTGGGGCACACAAAGTGACGAGCACTTTCTGGGACAGGCACACAGAAATCCAGGAATACGTAATGACCATAGTGCACTTGCTGCTCGAAAATGCCTTGATATTTTCACTTTTGAATAAAAACAAATCCTTTTAACCATGCCTGGAATAAGTTAAAATAAGTAGGTTTTCGAATAGATCCTTCTCGTTGAATCATGCTCCCTGCTCCCCTGCCTTGTCCTTCCTCAAAGAAGCTGCTTTCACCCGTCTTCATATATGTTTACTTTATCTCAAAACTCCATTCGATAGAGCATGAAATTTTGCATAAGTCCCTTATTTCATTTTTTACAACTTTCTCCTATGAAAAGCCACCAGAGCAAAAAAAATAGAGGGAGCCGCCAGCAATAACGCATATTTGGTTATAATTCTAAAACGGCCCAATACATCAAAACTTTACAAGATATAAAAAATAAAGGTCATATTTTTTTTCCATCGACTGATGTATAATTTATATAAGTTATGTATTTAAATAAACCGGCCAGTGGCGTATAAAGAAGAAATTGCACATGTTTTTGCGCTAGAATCTTATTTAATAATTTACCATTCTTATTAAAAACAACGAAAAATGTTATGTATCCCTTAAGAATTAGTTCACGTATTTAGTTTTACTATTTTTTCTTACGAAAAGCACAAAAATTATGAGGAAACATACCAATTATTTTTGGCAGTTACTCAAACGACCCAGTAAATTAGACACTAGATACAAAGTTATATTATCTTTTCTATTCATTGGTATCCAATTTTGAAAATCAGCCACCCCCACTGCCACCCCCCATCGGAAATTTGAATGTAGAAGAAGTGATTCCTTAGGCAGCGTTTTTTTTTAAATTTTGTTTTACAATTATTTTACAGCTTTATGTTTCATAAAAAACACCCACTGAATTATTTGAACTTGTTTATAACTGCAATTTTGAATATTATCAACAAATACAAAGAAAACGATTTAAATGAAAAAAATATATTTTCTTTTTCTTTCAGTCGTCTTAAAATTCTCTTAAAAAGCTACATTTTCAGCCATTGTATAAATTTCTCGGTTTTGATGGCAGGATTTCACAGTAAAGCAAAGTTTTAGCAACAATTACGTTTTGTAGCCATTTTAATAAACATTTCAATTCAAAAATTTTAAGTGATGATAGTACTTCATAAGAGCAACACTTTTGTAACAGTTTCGTTGAAATTTGTCCATTATTTTCGAAAGAACAATAATTTGTTCAAATATATACCTAATGTATACCTATACCTATTTAATTTTTTTAAAATAATAATAACAATCGGAATGAGTTCTAGTTTATGTAGATTTATTACACAACTAATAATGAACATTTTCCTTTTTTGTCCTTTAGGTCCATAGGAACTCGAGATATAGTACAGCTACAGTAACTAGAGGTTACAACTTCGGAATAATATCATATTGAACGGATTTCGTTCATTTTTGGCAGTATAATAGTAAATGCTTCATAGAAAAGTTTCTATATTGTGCGGGGCTTGCTAATTATAGGGGGTGGCACAAAAAAATAGATATATTTATTGGAGCTGAAATAGAATCAAATTTTAAGAAGAAAAGATTCTATGCAATTTTTCACATAAATTGATAGTTTTTTTTTTTAATTTATAACGACTTCAAAATTGCGATTTTAGCTTAAAAACAAAGGTATTTCCAAACGGCTTTCGACAAGTATCTCGAAAAATATTACTTTATCAAGAAAATGTTACAGACCAATTACAGAAAGTAGAAACTGGAAATTAATTATATTTTTTGTTTATTGATGTTGGATTGATAATTTCGGAGATATTAAGTTTATATTTGATATCCAAATGTTTCGAAATTACCTTTAAAGTTTACAATGCATTTTTTTCTAAAGCAAGTGCTTTAAATGAACAAAAAAATTTGAGCATGTAGGTAATAGTACATCTTAACGAAAAACTGTATTTGAGGTAATTTTTTTAAATTACTGGCTAATTAGAGTAACAAAATGGCGACCTTTTTATATAAAAAAATATAAATACCCATATTTTTCCGTCATAACTTCTTTATTTCTTATGCTACAGGAACAAGTAAAAAATAATTTGAAAGCGCAATTAGTTGTCTTTAATTTCATTTCTTAGCATGCGTGACGTAGATGTCACAATTTCTGAGATACTTAACATTTAAACTGCATTTTTCGTCTTTCAAACGTTCGGACGCCATTTGTAAACTTTCATATCTCCGAAACTATTAAATCTATGTAAATAAATAAACAAGCGAAATTCATTATCAGTTTATGAGCTTTATTTTTGATCTCTACCCATTTTTCAACAAAACTAATATTTATTGAGATGTTTGGAAAAGGAATAAAAAATTATGTTTTATCGAAAAAAACTATAAAAGTTTAAACTGTATTTTTTTCTAAAACAAGTGCTGTATAAAAACCAAAAAATTTGAGCGTCTACGTCATGCTATATATTAATGAGAAACAGTATTTGAAATTCCTTTTTATAATTACTGGATAATTACAGTAAAAAAATGGTGACGTTGTTATTAAAAAAATGTGTAGACGCACATTACTTCGGTTATAACTTCTTTGTTTTTTATGCTACAAAAACAAATAAAAAAAAACAGTTGAAAGCTTAATTAATAACCTATTATTCTACTTATTAGCATTCTTGACGTAGGTGTCACAGTTTCTGAGATATTTAACTCTCACTCTAAATAATTATCTTATGAACACTTGGATGCCAAATGTAAACTTAAATATATCCGAAATTATTAATCCTGCATCAATAAACAAAAAATATAATTAATTCCCAGTTTGTACTTTTTGTAATTGGTCTGTAACATTTTTTCGATAAAGTAATACTTTCCGAGATACTTGACAAAAGCCGTTTGGAAATACCTTTTTTTTTGAGCTAAAATCGCAATTTTGAAGTCGTTATAACTTAAAAACTATCAATTTATGTGAAAAATTGCATAGAACCTTTTCTTCTTAAAATTAATTCTACTTCAGCTTCAATAAATATATATATTTTAAGTGCCACCCTCTGAGAGGGGGTGGCATCCACCCCCTATAAATTGCAAGCCCCCGCACAATATAGAAACTTTTCTGTGAAGTATTTTTTTTTTTTTTTTTTTTTAGATTACTCTGAAGGAGCGGGCGATTGGCCTTCCCCCACTGCGACCTATATAGACCATGTGCCAGACCTATCAGTCATTATAATTTGGGGGGACTGAATGAAACCTTTACCACGGGTTTCTGGGGTCATATGGAGCAAAAAATTCGGGGGGGTCCATCATGGGGAGATAGCTTTCAAATATGGCGGCCGTTCAAAATGGCGGCCCGACTATGAATTTTTAAATTCAATTATCTCGAGATCGGATGGAGCAATCTTGAATTTATTTTATTTTAAATGTAGGTGAATGAACGTACTACAGTTTTGTTCCTAATGTTTATTTCCGAAAAAACAATATTTATGGGTCAAAACTCGAAATAACGAAAAATAAGGTTTCTTTAAATTTGCGTTTTGCTGTTTTTTGGAGTAACGGTTGGGTATATTGAGAATATGTTCTGAATAAGAATTTTAGAGAAACATCTCACCTTTAAAATGCAAAAAAGAAATTGAAGATCGGATGAACACAACCCGAGATATCGAGATTCAAAGCAGACGGGGCGGGGTTGAGCGCATTGACAAAGCGCTCGGTGCTTTAAGCACCGTGAGGCGAGACGTGACGGCGAGCCAAATTTGAAAGCAACAGAGATATGTGAACAACTAAGAGAAATAAAAATGCCTTATTAATATTATTAATAAACTTGAATTTATTCTTCTTCACTAGAGTCACTATTACAGCTATTGTAATTGTACTCTTCCTCATCTATTGTTGCTTTGGTATGTCCCTTGCACCCACAGCGCTCGGTGCGTTGGATTTGAGTTGTTAAGCACGAGCAAGTTTCTGATACACAGTTCCTCTTGCAGTGGCACCGCAAAAAGGAAAGTACGCACTCCGGTGCTGGCAAGCCTTCCATCCACTTGGCGCATAAGTTACCAGAAATGTTCTTTTCCTACCCATGAGCAAAGGGGTCCGGAATTATTGGTCTGATTTCCAGGCTTCTGAGCCAAATTCCGGCCTGGTAGTTGACACGATTACTGTGCTGTCTCACGAATTCCTCTATGGTGTCATCAACATCATTAGACAGCACCCAATCTGTGCCTAACTTGCTGAACGCTTCAATAAATCTTTGCTTTTTATGGTTTTGCATAAACCTACGGTCCAAACTAATACATCCATATCGTTTGAAAAGCAAAGAACTGATTCATATGATGCAGCCGCGTTCCTTACATGCAGCATCATTCTGGAATCAGCTTCTTCTTGAGTGCAGAACAGCTCAGGAACAGTTTCGCTCCCAGTAGATGTGACACGACCGTCTTTAATGTAGCCGGTCGTGGATGTGATCCTGAAGCAGATTTCACTAACTGTTACGAAAATTCACTGGCAGGGGTGATGTATTTTTGTAAGTGATGGGCAAACACTGATTTGCAGGTTTTCTTCAAAGACTCATCAACATTTTCCAGAGTTCATGGAAATGGCGCCAGAGGATATTTGAACACTTCCTTCGTGTCAAGTTTTTTATTTTCTGCGATATAAATCATTTTGCTGAATAGATTTTGGTCGCATCGGAGGATTACTTCTTTGTTTCCAACCTTGGTCGTTTTGCTCGTCTTTGGTCTACTTATCTTGAGACCCACTTTCTTGATAGGATTATGAAACCCTTCTCCTTTGGCTAGGCGAAACGTGAAATCTTGATACGCTATTTTCCCCTTGTTTTCCGAATTAATGAGATCAGAAGCTGTTGATTCATCAACACATATACCAGTAGATAAATATACAATATTTGAAGGATTAGGATCAAAGGGGTTCGTCTACTCGTGGGCTAGAAGTTCTGTGAGACGTGTCACATCTTACTCATCTCTAATTATCCGTGGGCTTCGGAGGTCAGGATGGCAGTGATTTGTTTCGCTGGATGATAGGACGCTGCGGAGGTTTCTTACTGCAGAAGCTCTGTGCTCAGCATTAACAGAGTACTGTGCTACAGCCTACTTTTTTAGACTGAAACCCTTAGTACCTCCAACAGTTTGGGTGCCTTCGATGGCTTGGTCTACTGGAATTCTAGAAAAAGGGTTTTTGCTTCTTAGTTGTACTGAAAAACCTCCATCTACGAAGTATTGGTGAACAAAAGGGGCATCCTTTTCCAGTTTTAATTCAATGAAGTGGTATGATAGATAGCGTGAGTAGTTCACCCTATCCAGTGCAAAACACCAAGGCACCATTTTTTCAACGGCAGCTAAGAACAGAAACCAATTTCCTTCCCGATTATCCCGAAGAAAAGCGAGAAGTTGCTCCACTAGGTCTATATATTTCATCCAAAAGGACGACATTGCTCGATTACAAAATTATAAGGACAGATAGATAAACACTATTATTTTAAAATACAGTATTAATGCTCAACCCCGCCCCGTCCACTTTGAATCTCGAAATGTCGGGTTCTATTGATCCGATCTTCAATTTCTTTTTTGCGTTTTAAAGGTGAGATGTTGCTCTAAAACTCTTATTTAGAACACGTTCTCGATATACCCAACCGTTAGTCCAATAAGCAGCAGAACGTAAATTTCAAAAACCCAATTTTTAGTTTTTTCGAATTTTGACCGATAAATACTGGTTTTTTGGCGGTAAACATTACGAACAAAAATGTAGTCAATTCATTAACCTACATTTAGAAAAAAGGAAATTCAAAATTGCTCCACCTGATCTCGAGATAATTGAATTTAAAGATTCGCAGACGGGCCGCCATTTTGAATGGCCGCCATATTTGAAAGCTACCTCCCCATGATGGACCCCCCCGATTTTTTTGCTCTACATGAGCCCAGAAACAGGTGGTAAAAGTTTCATTCAGTCCCCCCAAATTATAATGACTTTAAGAGGTCTGGCACATGGTCTAATAAGGTCTATTGTAGTACTCCTTTTTTGTGTGCCTCAGGGCTCCCCATCCAAACATGGTCTTCCTAGACTTCGAGTCTGTTGATAAGGGCCCCCAGGCACGGTTATCGGCCTCTGTCTTGAAGTATTTACTATTATACTGCCAAAAATGAACGAAATCCGTTCAATATGACATTATTCCGAAGTTTTGCATATTTTTACTTCTACATCCAGTGGAAGTATAGTAACGACAAAAAAATTTAAAAAAATTTTTATTGTTCAAATAGGAATGTCACGAAACGTCGAGATTTTAAGTTTGAGCGAAAAAAAAATTTCTGTCTGTCGGTCTGTAACTTTTTTGTGCGTACGTTTAGGTACTCTGGAACCGTTTGAGATATTGACTTGAAATTTGGTACACATGTATTTTAATAAGATCTAGAACCATATTATATTTTCATCTTGTTCCGTCGGAGAGTTGGGGGATAAATTGGGGTAAATTTGGGGTAAATAGGTAAATCAAGTAGGTAAGAGTCCATAAAATTGGTATTTTGTATATACAAGAGAAACTAAGGTCTCAAAAAAATTCTGGTATTTTTGAAAATTTTATTGTTCAGATAAGCTTAAAATGTCATGAAACGTCGAGATTTTAAATTTAAGCGAAAAAAAAAAAAAATTCTGTCTGTCTGTCGGTCTGTAACTTTTTTGTGCGCACGTTTACTCTGGAACCGTTTAAGATATTGACTTGAAATTTGGTACACGTTTGTACTTTAACGGGATCTGGAACTAGTGATACCTTGGGCAGCGGTTCTAGTTCTTTTTAATATAGTAATACGAATTACAAGAAAATACCATTTGATGATAAATAAAACAAATTTAAATTTAATCATTTTATTATTATTTCACGCTATGTAGCATCTCAAAAACACATTTTAAGTTTATTGCAATTATACACATAGATGTATCATTGCAATATTCCTTAATAACTTTATATTATATAGTGTGATGGAGGATACAAAATAGGATAATGTATCGGATGATGTATTGGATGATATATGGGATGATGTATATGATGCAAATGGTGGCCTACTGGAATAGGTACGCCCAGTCCAACAGTAGCAGCAATGGCTATGAGAGCGACAAAAAGGAACTGAAAAGAAGAAAATCAGTGAGAAACTAAAAATTATTCCAATTCATAAAACAACTGAATAATGAAAAATATGAGGATAAGTAAAAAATATATCATTCATTAAAATTCAATGCTTTAAATCAACAGTCGAGATGAAAAACTATATTTATTTCAAAACGTTTTCAAATTCGAAAACTATTTTACACCTGCTAAGAAATTGCTTTTATGACAATAATGAAAAAATTTTGATGAGAAATATCGCTTTGTTTATAAATTCAGTTCAGAATTATTAGAGCATTAATAAACATTTATAAAAGTAAAAACAATAATGCTAATTGAAAGAATAATTTAAAATTCCTATTTCTTGCCTATTAAAATGTTTTATATTGATAATTTTTCAGGAAAAGAAATACATAAGTACCTACATTTGTTTTTTCTAATTTGTGTACATCACATATTAATGTATTTAATTTGACTCACGTTTAAGTATGGATGAATAACGCATAGAATTTCTCACATTTTGATATCATACACTTTCTTTTAATAATTATGAACGGTTTTTGAGAAATCATTGTTTTCACCATATTGAAACTAGCCTAACAATTGCTCAAAATGTCCACCATTTTGACCCACGCAACACTGAAGTCTCTTGATAAGTGAACGCCTTACATTGTATAACATATCAACATTTATACGACTGAAACACTGACGAATCCTTTCCATCATATGTTCTCGAGTCGTTGGTTCTACTTTATAAACGTCTGACTACACAAATCCCTAAAGGAAAAAATCCCTTGAAGTCAGGTTGGGTGACCTAGGTGGCCATGCAATGGGCTCTAATGTAATTTAATAAAACAATAAATTAGATACACTTTAAGAGTTTATTAAAATATCGGACTTAATCTTCCTATCCACCTTTCAAGAAACTGGTTACTAATGGCCTGACGAACATTTCTACTAAAATGTGGTGGTGCACCATCAAGTTGTAACCACATATTATCTGTAATATAATCAGGAATATGCTCGATCATGTGTGGAAACGTATTTTGCATAAAGTTGACTGCTTCATTCACATTTCTCTCAATAAGCTGAGGACCAACAACATAATCATGTACAATTCCTCCTCAAATATTTAAACTCTAACGCCGGTAATGGCTTTTCTGTACATGAAGGTTTTTTCTTTGTTTCATCCGTGAACAACACTTTGAAAAATTCTTAATTTTCTGCAATTTGGTTTTGAGCCTACTGGCAAAACTTTAATCCGCAATTTAAATCCATATCCAAAAGCCCTTGATCCAGCTGTACTCGATAGGACTGAAACTTATTTTTACGACATAGGGAAACACTGGATTTACTGACCTCTAAATTCCTACTTAACTTAACTCCCAAACACTTACCGTTGAATTTTCGATTACCGCTAAAGTTATAGCCAGCTCATTTTCTTCACTTAGTATATTTCGTCGTCTCACCTTGTTCTCGTATGCAACATTTCCAGTCTGTTTAAAACATTCTTTCAAATTTTCTGAAGACCTCAGATCAGGACACCCTTTATGGAGATATTTTTGACGATACACTCTTGATACCAATAAACAATTTCCAACATATTCACCAGTAACATACACCACAGATATCAAATTTTGTTGACAATAATTATAACTCATACTTTCAAATATTACTTAACAATATTAATTCAACTTTATCACGATAATCTTAAACACCTTACAGAAATGTCATAAAGTGAAAAACAAACGCAAAACAAAAGACCATACTTGATTTTAAAACTAAAATAAAGCGCACCTCGTAATTTACGTAAAAAATATTTTAAATAATCATATCTCAAAAACCGTTTGAAATAAAAAAAGGTGTATGATATTAAAATGTGAGGAATTGTTTGCTTTATTCGCCTGTGTAAAAAAAAAATATAGCCATTCCATTTGAAGAAATTCAGAAAAGTAATAATTAAGTATTAAGAAATGTAAACAAATATTTTGGACATCCGGTATGATAGTAATTTATTCCAAAAATGATTTTCAGTAAATACAACATTGTAAAATAAAATCCTACATTTTTAGAAACAAAGCAACTAATAAATTGCGGAGATATGGTAGTCAAAAAAATGTTTGTAAATTGACAAAAGAAAAACAGGGAAAAAAATCATAACGCTGCATCCGATTGGCAAAATATTTTAGGGTATAATACAGAACCCTAGGAGGCTTAAATTACGCTAAAAATATAGAGTGTTCCTTTTAAAAAAAATATACTTTCTTGTGTTACTCCTTTTAGTGACATACTGTATAATTGAAAATAATTTTACCCTATAGTAGAGATGAAATATTAAAAATTTTGTTAAGAAAGTTTTTTATAAAGTTAGCCGTTTTTGAATAATCTTCCGAGGGAACACTAACTGGACACACTGTATTTATAATTATGGAATAAAATGGTACTCTATTACAAAAATAATTTTTATTACTTAGGAAAATGTTGATATTTGATATTATCTATTAAAATTTAAATTTTATAAGAAAACAATAAAGGCACAAACGTTACTAAAATAATTAGTTATTCTTACCAGCTTGAACATTTTGAAGTTCTATGTAAGGCTATATGTTTACTAATTGACTTTTAACATTGTGATATGATTTTTATACTAAACATTTATCAAATATCTATTCATGTCAAAGACCATTTGCTGGAAAATACACTGTGTAATTTAAAATAAATTATTATATTTTTGTCTTCGGTACAACTGGTTTTTTTGTTGATTAAAATATAACTGTAAACTCTATTTGAAATACTCGTACCTTCCATGAATTAACTAATTAGGAAACATGTTCAAAGCTGAAATGATAATTCACCCAATGGCTATTGAATAATTTCCCTAAGGTTACGATGTCATGGTAAATTCAAACAAAAAGGTAAGTTCTACAATACGTATATGAATAAAATTTTGAAAAATAGTGTGTACACTGTACAAGATGAAAAATTACACAACACCACAAAAAGAAATGGTCTGTCCGACGGACCAGACTAGTGTATCTTTATGTACTTTTATCCGCTGAATCCGATGTCAGAATTTTCAGATTGACTTGTTTTTCATCCTTAGCCCCAAAAAACACCCCCAAAACAAGAAAAAAAAAAGTGGGCTGTCCGGCGGATCAAACCAGGGCCGTCGAGAGCCAGAGCGGACCCCAACACAAGAATGTTTACCGGGCCTCCACATTTTTAAATAGTGTTTTTTTAAAGAGTAGGTATACAATTTATCTCTATACCGATGTCGATGGTGCCTATATTATTAAAAACGCGTGCTGGGACGATTTTGAGCCTCGGGAAAATAACTTAAAATAGGCCCCAAGCAGACACGTGCTGGGAATTTTTTTTTCTCCCTCCGAAATGAAAACTGATGAGGGGAGAAAATCGAAAAAACTTTTCTTCAAAAATGAAAATTGATGAGCAAGGGAAAGAGTTGAAAAAAATCCGAGGTCCCACCGGGAAATTCCTGGTATCCCCGTGGGCCAGCACGTGTCTGTATTATTATTATTTAAATACCCAAATATATCAAAATATATATAATAATAATATAATAATAATATAGTTTATTTACCATTTAAATCCAGTACAATATACAACAAATACAAAAAAATATAATACAAAATAAAATGTAACAGAATAGTTGACAACGGACAAATATTGTAAATAAACAAGATGGGAACTCGCAGAAGTACCGGGTACTTGAATGCGAGGTAGGTATTAAATTAATAAATATTTAACATAAAAGAGATACAGAGAATGAAAAAGTGATATACATACATATTGAGTAACTTAACATGGATCGAGAATAAGTTAATATTCAGGTTTACTCCGTAAAAGTACTAAGTACTTGACGGTAGAGCATTTACCAAATATAACTATTCAAGACTAATCAGTAGTAGAGAAGTAAAAAAGTAGAAAATGGCGTTCTTATTTTAATAAAAGGATATGAAAAATCGTATATAGTATATATAAATATGTATCTATTTCCATATAATAACTATATTTGCTTTCTTCTGTCTTACTTTGTTTTTGTTTTTTTTATTGACTAAGTTGTTTACTAATATGTATTTTTAAGGTCTATTACTTGATGTATTATTAACCTAGGAGTATTTTGAATCTATATGTGTTAAAAAACTGAAATATATATATATATATATATATATATATACATATATATATATATATATATATATATATATATATATATATATATATATATATATATATTTATTAAGTATATCCACTAAAAATAAAACAAAACAGAAACTATAACACAACTAAATTCTGAATTTGACATTGAATAATATATTTTTAAATTTCAATTTTAACCATGGTTGCGTAACGGCATTACTAAAAGTAACTGATGATATTTTCTTTGCTAGTGATGTCAATAAATTAACAGCACTAATATTAATAGATTATTCGAAAGCTTTCGATATGGTAAACCATCAGTTACTTTTAGCTATTCTTCATTTTAATGGATTCACAAATAGTGCCGCAGCTATGATTGAGAGTTATCTTAGTCAGCGAAAACAATACGTCAAATTAGAAAATGATATATCCGAACCACTAAGTATCTGTCGCGGAGTCTCACAGGGGTCAATATTGGGTCCCTTATTATTTACTGTATATACCTCTAAAATTTCATCTTTTCTAAACAATTGCCAATCTCACTATTATGCAGATGATGCCCAAATTTATTTTTCTTTCAGTTTTGACGATGCCGAAAATGCAAATAATGTAATAAATGATGATTTAAAAATTTTACATAAAGTTTCTACTGATCACTGTCTTCAAATAAATCCGGATAAATCGAAAATAATGTTTTTTGGAAGTAAGCCGCAAAGAGAAATGTGTAAACTAAACTTAAATGTTGAACTAGATTCGAAAAAATTAGAAAGTGTGAATATAATTCGTAATTTAGGACTGTGCATCGATGCTGATTTAAGATTTTCACAGCATACAACTAACTCTATTAAAAAATCGTATTCTAATTTAAAATTGTTGTATGGATGTTCCGCTATATTAGATAAAAAAACAAAGACAATGCTGTGTAACTCACTAGTTCTTAGTCATTTTAATTATGCAGATATAATTTACCATCCTTGTTTAGCAAAAACAGACGAAATACGTATACAACGTGTGCAAAACTCTTGTGTAAGGTATATTTTTGGAATAAAAAGATATGATTCCATATCTAGTAAGATTTTGGAACTACAATGGATGACAATGCATCAAAGGAGAATATTCCATACTTGTTGCTTCTACCACAAACTACTGGAGCACAAGATCCCACAGTATTTATTTGATAAAATAGTACCACGAGGTACTGTACATCAAGTAAATACTAGAAACAGAAATTTGTTAACGCCCCCACTGCATACGACCGCTTTATATGAGAGATCGTTCTCATATACCATCACTAAGCTTTATAACCCCATCCCACAGAGAATAAAGATTCTTAAATATAGCTTTTTCAAAAGAGAAATGAAAAAATACATAATGGATATGAATTATGATCATTAATATAATAATTCAAACGCAAGCCACATATTTTTATTCTCATTTTAACTTTGTTAAGTTTTCGCAGATACCGTTTTTTACCGTCGTATTTCATATTTATCAACTGTTTATTTAAAAATATTTGTATATTATTTATTTGTATGTCCCGTATATTTCTTTCAAAGACAAAGACAAAAAAATCATGTATAATTAATTACACAGCATTATTATATAAATGTTTTATTATTATATTGTATGGTTAAGTGGAAGAGCACTTTCTTCAATAAGTGAACTTCGCCAATTAACTATAATTATATTGTATATATTTTATTTTATCTATATTTGGTATATATATTGTGTAATTATGGTTAATAAAGACATTATTATTATTATTATTATTATTATTATTATTATTATTATTATTATTATTATTATTATTATTATTAAATTAACGATTTTCGAACTTTGCGACTAGCAGTTCGATCACAGGGTAAAAATCAGTTTCTATTGCCAAAACTGTTTCCACAGCTAATATTCCTAAACTTGTCAATCATCTTTAACACATAGTAGATTTTAAGACATATTTTATTCGTGCTAGCGTGCTAAAAGCATGTTCTCCCTGTGCAACAGTGACTGGTAGAGACAAAATATATGTAGAGCCACACCAATATTCGGAAATATTGAGCTCAATTTTTGTTCCATCAACTTATTTAACAGCTCAATAGGGGAAAGGCATGCCTTTCCGAAATTTGCATCGTGAATTTTCCTTAAAAGATGCAATTCTTCTGATAACTAAGAACTCAAATCTTGATTGTATTGAATATACAAAATAGTAGCGCATTCCTCTAATGGGGCGAGACTAATATACTCCCATAATATGTTAAATAATGACAAATTTATTTGCACACTGCATACTGAACACTGAACTGGTCACTGACTGCTTGCAATTGCTGTGTGCTGACTGCGCAGTACGTGTGTTTTGCAAAATATAAGGAACATTTCGGCCTTCGAACCAACAAAGGTTGATAAAGGATAAAAATGCTGACAAAGGTAATGATACCGAATTGTTACTTATATTTTGAACTTCAATTTAGTGGATCTACCGATTTTAGTAATTTACATTGATATTTGATATACAGACATTATACTTGTGTCTTTCACAGCATTCAAGGTATGTTAATACTTGGGTAAATGAAAGAGTTGGTATTTTGATTGGTTTGGTCCAATGAAATGGCAATTTCATGGAATTTTTAGGCCTGGATCAAACCAATATATCCTTATGTATTTTGACTCGTTGAATCCGAATCCGAAGTCAGAATTGTCAGATTGGCTCAGTTTTCGTCTCTAACCTCAATAAACACCCATAAAAACCGGTTTATCGCCCTTTGCTGTGTTATGGAGTTGTATGGTTATGGTATTACAGTGATATGAGGTTATGGCATTATGAGGCTACGAAATAAACATGTCTTAGAAATTTTCTAATTACTCATTTTAGTGTGAAAGGCGAAAAACCGGCATGTTTGGGGCGTTTTTTGGGGTTAGATATGAAAACCGAGCCAATCTGACAATTCTGTCTTCGAATTCGGATTCGGCGCGCTAAAATCGATAAGGATACAATGGCCTAATTCGTCGGACAGACCACTTTTCTTGTGATAAGTGATGTTTTTTCTGATTAGGGATGAAAAGCGAACCAATCTGAAAATTCTGACTTCTGATTCGGATTCAGCGGGTTAAAATACATAAGGATACATTGGTCTGATATGCCGGACAGATCAGTTTTCTTTTTTTGTGGGGCTGTGTTATTGTTGAACCGACTTGTGAAATATACATTCACATAAGGTGTTTCGGTAACTATGTTACAAACTTCGGCAGTAAAATCCTTTTCCAAAATTATGGAACGAAATATCCTAAAATGTTCCATTGCTGGTTGTTCAGGGTGTTAAGTTAACCCAAAGAAATCGGTTTTAAACCGATTTAATTTTTTTTAACTGAACTTTGTAAATTTTATCCGTATGTATGTTATTTTATTATGTTCAATAATTACACAGGTTTACAAAAAAAGTTGTCTGGATCAGACCATACGTTTCTTATGTATTTTTCGACGCTGAATTCCAATCTATTTTTAGTTTTGCTTTATCACGTCAGGATTTTGAGATATCTTAACCTAAAAGTGCAAAAAACGCGGTTTTTTGACATATTTGAGGTTATGTAGCTTTGCGAATTTTTTTCTCGAAAAACCATGTATGGGATCTTAAAGTAAAAATCTTCCTCTTTAAAATGCCGTCGAGTTTGCTCAAATATCTTTTTTTTTTCGCTGAGATATCGAATTTTTAAAATTGTCTGTTCATATCATATCTTTCCCAATGCATTTAATTAGTACGGAAACCTTATGGTCATTATTTAAATTGCAATATCTGGGCGAAAAAAAGATATTTGAGCAAACTCAACGGCATTTTAAAGGTGAAGACTTGTATTTTAAGATCCCACTCATGGTTTCTTGAGAAAAAAATCCTCGAAGCTACATAACCTCAAATATGTCAAAAAAACGTGTTTCTTGCACTTTTAGGTTACGATATCTCAAAATCGGGTTCAGATTTAGGCTATCACGTATTGAAAATTCAAAATGGCGCCTTTTGACCCAAAAAATATAAAAAATTTTAAATCGCTGTCATTTTTTGTCGTTTGTTGGTTGGTGTGCTTTGAATTTTTAGGTTTGGGGTTTATGGATTTAGGAATCGGGATTTGCATGTTTTATTTTGTGTTTGTTTTTTTTTTTTGCTTTATCACGTCAGGATTTTGACATATCGTAACCTAAAAGTGCAAAAAACACGGTTTTTGACATATTTGAGGTTATGTAGCTTCGAGAAACTTTTTCTCAAAAAATCATGTATGGGATCTTAAAGTACAAATCTTCACCTTTAAAATGCCGTTGAGTTTGCTCAAATATCTTTTTTTTTCGCCGAGATATTGCAATTTAAATAATGATCATATAATAAGGTTTCTGTACTAATTAAATGTATTGGGAAAGATATGATATGAACAGACAATTTTCAAAATTCAATATCTCGGCGAAAAAAAAAAAGAGATGAGCAAACTCAACAGCATTTTAAAGAGGAAGATTTTTACTTTAAGATCCCATATGTGGCGATCAGTTCACTTACTAGTAAATATAAGATTCAAGGACTTCAAGTAACCAAGGGGAATCAAGAAACAAAAAGAACAACAACTTTGAAATTAAAAATAATAACATGTATTATACAAAATGTTAATTTAAAAACTTTATTTATCTTCGAATATATACATTATTTAACAAAATGAATTCTAAATAATTATTATAAATATATTATTTTCCAAACCCTACCCTAGTATCTATAAATTGGTGACCCCGATTCGAATATTCTGAAAAACCTGGAATTGAATATCACATTTTGCTGTAATTATAAATTAGTGACCCTTTCAAAAATTTTCGTTTTTGGAAACATCATATTCGTTTACATATGGTCATGTACCACTTGGAAGTATTAAACTGGATCAGCACGTAAATTTATTGGATCGAATGGATTGGATTTGTTAATTGGATTAAAATATCATACCATACTTAATTTTTGGACGTCTCTATTTGGAACCTATTTCTTCAAGTCCAGAGAAAGTATATAAGGACGACTGCTAAGAAAGATTGTTCCCAAGGCTGTTGAATTTTTATAATCCCAAGACTGTCGGATTTTCAAAGATTTTTTTTTCTTTATTTATATGGTAAGTGAATTGTTTTACCATTTATCATTTTCCCCTGTTGTTTAAAAGAATCAGTCATTTGGTGATGACATCTAAAAATGCATCTGATTCAGAGACATCTCAGCAAGCATCTCGTTCAAATGATATTTTACCAGACGAAACAGTTGTGACATCGCATAATAATTATGCCACAACTATTAAACTTCCTCCTTTCTGGGTGTCCAAACCCGAAATATGGTTCATACAAACTGAATCACAATTTAACATCCATCGAGTTGTCAATGATCGAAAAAAGTATGATTATGTCGTTGCAAGTTTGCCACCGGTTGTTATCACAACAGTTTGTGACGTCACTAATCTACCCGAATTTGATTTGTACGATAACTTAAAAACTATCCTGATTTCTCGTTTGACTTCAAGCGAGGAAAAGCGGTTAGAAGACTTGCTCTCCGGTTCCCAGATGGGGGACCTCAAACCGTCCGATTTTTACCGGCCAATGCTGTCGATTGTCGGAGGTTCCCATGTGGTGAGCCAGGAGCTCCTAGTCAAATTATGGAAATGGAGATTACCTAAAACTATTTATATTGCCATCACTGCATCCGGAAAAACTGAGATTAAAGAAATAATCGACATTGCTGATCGTATCTGGGAGTCGTGTCAGAATTCTGTGATTTCCCCTATATCTAATTCAGTTTGTAACATTAATCCCACATTATCTACGTCAAATTTGATTACAACCTTTCAAGATACGTTGAATCAAGTCTTGCACAAATAAGAAATTTTTTCATCACAATTACACGCTATTGAGTCTAAAGTTTCTTCAATAACTTCTGCTACTCCTACAGTCTCTGGCACCTTTTGTGATAATTGTAAAAATCGCCTCGACTCAGGATATCGCATGGGCTCAAGGCACCGTTCTAGTAGTCGAAACAATACCCGCGTTAGATATAACCTTTCTAATGCCAAAGTTTGCAACTACCATCAACTTTATGGTCGTAAAGCTTTTAAATATCTGGGAGATTGGTGCACTTTCGCCAAAGACTTCAAAGTTGACAATCAGAAATGACTAAAAGTTAATGATATTTTGACAGCTGACGTTAATATTTCAAATAGTAAACGTCGTCTTTTTATATTTGATAATGCAAATAACTTAAATTTTCTCATTGACAGAAGCGCCGATTTGTCGATAGTACCTCGGAATCTTTAAACAGATATTAAGAAAAACCCTGATATTGTAATTACAGCCGCTAATGGATCTATTATTTATACATTCGGGAAAATCGATTTAAACTTACGTAGGTTATTTCCTTTTGTTTTTAATATTGCAGATAGTAATGTCCCTATTATTGGAGTCGACTTTTTAACGCATTTTGGTTTAGTTGTTGATTTGAAACATAAAGGTTTAATTGACAATATAACTAGTTTATCAACATATTTATTTTTTAACAATGGTCCATTACATTCTCCTAAGTTATTTAGCATATCAAATGAATACACAGCATTACTTTTAGAATTTCCAAGGTTGATAAGTTCGCCAAATTACAATTTGCCCCGTTAAACATTCCGTAGAGCATCATATTACAACAGAAGGTCATTTACCTTTCTCACGACCACGTAGGTTAGATAATGTTAAATTTAAGATAGCTCAGAACAAATTCAATGCTATGGTAGAGTTAGGCATTTGCGTACCTTCTTCTTCTTTCGTATCCTCACCATTACACATGGTGGCAAAAAAAGAAAAAAACGATTGGAGACCTTGCGGACACTATCGTCGGCTCAATTCAGTTACTGTCCCCGACAGATACCCATTACCGCATCTTCATGACTTCAATTCACAATTATATGACTATGTTATCTTTTCAAAAATAGATTTGGTCCATGCTTATCACCAGCTACCTGTCGCAAAAAGTGACATTTATAAAACAGCGATTACTACGCCTTTTGGTTTATTTGAATTTGCGCGTGTATGCCTTTCGGCTTACGTAACGCTGGTTAAACATTCCAACGTTTTATGAAGTTTTAGTAGGTTTATCCTTCATTTTCGTCTATTTAGATGACATTCTGATTGCAAGTAAATCTAGTTCGGGACATTTAGAACACTTGAGACTTGTTTTTCAGAGGTTAGAATTGTACGGTATAAATATTAAACCGTCAAAATGCATATTAGGTGTCAAACATTTGACATTTTTAGGACACAATATTTCTTCAGCATTTTACCTTCTTCTGAACGCGTTGATGTCATAAATGATTTTCCTTTACCTACTACAGTTAAACAACTTCAGGCGTTTCATAGGTATGGTTAACTTTTATCATCGTTTCATACCTTCTTTCGCTGAAATGCTCTATGTACTAGTTTACTGCATGATAAAGTTAAAATAATAAATGATTGGCCTACCGACTGTCTTGACAGTTTTTCCAAAGCCAAAGCTGCTATTGCTAGTGCAACCTATTTAGCTCATCCTCGTTATGATGCCAGCTCGTTTTTATCGTTGAGAGTTGATTGTTCAAATGTCTCCATGGAGGCAGTTCTTGAACAGCGCAATGACGAAGGTGTACTTGCTTCGTTAGCCTTTTTCTCACGAAAACTTACCTTAGCACAGAGAAAATACTTCTTTCTTTATTCACAGCGATTAAACATTTCAGGTTTTTACTTGAAGGTCGTATATGTATACCATACATGGTTGTTTAAGGAAAAAAAATTCGCAAAGCTACATAATTTCAAATATGTTGAAGTTGTTCGTGTAGTATGTATGTATATATGTGAGCTCCAAAAACAATTCATGTTTTAAGTTGGTTAAAGTGATTCAAAAATTGTGGGATTTTTAGATGGAAAAGTGGAAATACCCTAGTTCTCAATTACAAAAGGTATTTATTACATAAGGCAATAGATATTCCCAAAATCCGTAATCTAAATGTATTAACTGTAAACTAAGTGTAAATAAAAACTGATACCCACAAAAAGCCAGGACAACTAAAAACCAACCTTGATTAAACAGTGAGTGAAATTCGTAGATACGGGCTATAAACACTACATTACCCAGAATTTGTTGTGCATTTTATGTGCGTGGGGCCACGTCTATTCTAAATCATACAAAAAATGGGAAATACTGAAAACAATGATGAACATGAAATCTCAAATAAAGACATATATGAATTGTTGAAGACAGTAATGGAAAAAAACTCTGAGCTACAAATACAAAGTGAAAATATAAAAGAAGAAATAAAACAGGAAATACGAAATATAAACATACAATTAATTAATGAAGTGAAAGACCTAAAACGGGAAAACAAAGAACTTAAAGAAGAATACCAACAAATGAAAAACAGACTCCTAGCTAACGAGCGAAAATCTAAAAAATACAACCTGATTATCTACGGCAAACCAGAGGAAGAAAACTTAAATCTAGAAATAGAGACACTCTTAAAACTAATAGTCGAAATACTTGAATTAGATTGCAATTTCAGTGATATAAGGGACCTTTATAGGATTGGAAACAGAGTGGACGGAAAAAACCGACCCCTGGCTGTCGAATTAATAAGCTACCTACTGAAAGTCGAGATACTAGCAAATGCAAAGAAACTAAAAGGCACGGGGATTTATATTGCCAAGGACTACATTCCCGAGGATTATATAAAAAGAAAAGTTTTATATGAGCATTTGAAAAAAGCAAGAGAGAACAAACACGAAGCAATCATTAAAAACAACGTCCTAATCGTAAATGGAGATAAATTTACATTTGAAGAATTGAACAATAAAAAAGAAGAACAACCTGAACAACTAATTGAGCACGGAAATAAACCGCAAGGTTCTCCAATAGCTACAGCTACTGGGCAAGCAAAGAAGAGCCACGAATATTTTACCAATATAACTCCAACGCAAAACAAGAAGAGGAAGCAGCTCATCGAAAACGAAAGTGAAAATCCCGTAAAAAGATCCACCCGTACAAGAAACACCGAGCCGAAATTGTACACAAAATAAATTTTGTAAAAAACTGTTCTCACTGCAATATTTTTATACGATTTTATCAACTTATTATCACAATATTTTTATACTTTTATCAGTTTTTATTAGAAATTATTTATTGTCTAATTTATTTTGTACGTTTTAATTATATTTGTTAATGAACTATGGATCCTTACATAAGAGAGTACGAAAATGAACCTATTAAATCACATTATTTCAATAATTTAGTACATCTCAACACTTCCTGCAAAACAGCACAGTATAATTTTAATATATTTCATATTAATATACGAAGTATATATAAAAACATCGATGAACTATCTGTATTCTTGAGTCAATTTCATACAGAGTTTGAAATAATAATACTTACTGAGACTTTCCAAATATATGATAAGAATATATTTAATATAAAAGGCTATAACATGCTGTATAACGAGGGTAACCTCAACAAAAATGACGGAGTCGTTGTATTTATTAAAACAAATCTTAACTACAGTTACAACATCATTAATATTGGAGAAGTAAAGGCAATTAAAGTGACTGTAATTAAAGAGAACAAAAAAATAATAATAACATCAGTATATAGATCCCCCACTACAAGTATAAACTTATTCAACCTAGGATTATTAGCTTACTTAAAAATAATAGAAAAAAATGATATGCATATTATCACCGGTGATATGAACATAGATATTTTGTCAAACAGAGACCACGTAGAAGAATATAAAAATATATTAAATTCGTATGGATTCATTTCATATATCAATGACTACACCCGTCCGCAAAGTAAAACTTGTCTTGACCACTTTTTTATAAATAGTAGAATTCATAAAAACGAAGACGATATAAAATCAATTATTTTTGAACAAAACATCACAGACCATTATCCTATAATAATTTTATGTAGACTTAACAGTTATAAAAATCGAAATGGAAGTGATAACCAGCCGGATACTAAAATTCATAAAAAGTTTATCAATTACGATAATTTACGATCTGACCTGCGTGAAGAATATTGGTATGATATTTATGAACAAGATGATGTAGACTTGGTTGCAAATAAATTCATTAATAAGCTTAAATATTATATCGACAAAAATACTAGAATCATTACAGTAAAAAACAAAAATAGGAAAAGAAAAGAATGGATAACACAAGGTCTAATAAAATCTACTATTACAAAAAACGAAATGTACAAAAAACTCTTGAAAAATCCAAATAATAAATTACTGGAGACACAATATAGAACTTACAGAAATAAACTTACTCAGTTAATAAAAAATGCTAAAACAAAGTACTACGGATCTATAATAACTAAAAACAAAAATGTATCAAAAAATTTATGGAATTGTGTAAACAATATTTGCAATAAATATAAACCTAGAACAACAATAGACAAAATCAAATTAGCAGATGGTAAGATATTGTCAAGTAAGGTGGATATTTCTAATAAATTTAATGAACATTACAGTGACCTTGGAGAAAATTATGCAAAAAAAATTAAAACTCCTGACAAATTCACAGAAAATATAAAACATCTGGAGAACACGATGTATTTATATCCAACTAATGAAACAGAAGTTATAAAAGTAATAAGACAACTAAAACCAAAAAAATCTCCGGGCGATGATGGTATACGCTCTGAGACCTTGAAGGAAATATCTAGTGAAATAGTATCCCCGGTTATGTATTTAATTAATAAATGTTTTGATACAGGGCGTTTTCCAGAATTACTAAAAATTGGGACAATTAAACCATTACATAAAGGTGGTGATAAATTAGAAATAATTAACTACAGACCGATTTCCTTAATTTCTAATGTTGCCAAAATAATTGAAAAAATCATAAAATGCAGACTAATAAATTTCTTGAACAAATATAATTTAATATCTGAACATCAGTATGGCTTTAGAGAAGGAAAATCGACAGAGGACGCAATACACCATTTAACATCTTACATTTATAATAACTTAGATAAGAAAGTACCTACTTTGTGTGTCTTTATTGATCTTGCTAAAGCCTTCGACACTGTTTGTCACAGAAAACTACTGGACAAATTAGAATGCTATGGTATAAGGGGGAACACTTTCAGTTTAATAAAAAGTTATCTATCAGACCGAAAGCAACACGTTAATATCGATGACACTATTAGCAGTTTTAGACAGGTAAAATACGGTGTACCTCAAGGGACTGTCCTAGGTCCAGTCCTATTCACTATTTATATTAATAGCTTACTTTCTTTTAATACAACAGGAACAATACTCAGTTTTGCAGATGACACGGCAATTTTATATGAAGCAGATTCCTGGCACAATTTAAAGAAAAAGGCGGAAAAAGATCTTAAACAAATAAAACACTGGTTTCAATATAATAAACTTACCCTAAATTGTGAAAAAACAAAATATCTGCCATTTACTTCTTATTCCAATCATTTACCCAAAATGGGTTCGCTAATTATCGACTCAGAAACCCAAATACCGGAAGCAACATCGATGAAATACCTCGGCATAGTAATTGATAGACACTTGAAATGGGACTTACAAATACAAAATATAATTAAAAAATTACGTGGCCTACTTCCGAGATTTAAATATCTTAAAAGTATTTTAAACGAAACCCACCTCAAGACTATTTACTATGCCCTGGTACAATCGCAATTATCATATGGTATTGTTGGTTGGGGAGGAGTGAGTGACATTTACCTGGAGAATTTAAATGTCATCCAAAAATGGATACTTAAAATAATATATGGAAAGTGCTTTACTTATTCCAGTGACGATTTGTTCCTCGAAAGTAAATTAATGGATGTCAGACAACTCTTCTGTTTCAATAACATCATTAACATTTTCAAACAGAAAATACCAGTAGAACACATAACCCATAATTACCAAACCAGATATAAACAAAATAACACAAATGTTCCTCGATGTGAGAAGACGATAGGACAAAGGCACTGTAATTATTTAGGTCCTAAACTTTACAATATGTTACCTAATGAACTCAAGAATATAGATAGTTTAAACTTATTTAAATCCAAAACTAAAAAATGGCTTTTGAACACCCCAAGAAATATATTTCATAATATAATTAACCAAAGGATACACTAATTAAAGAATGAATCCTTTATTATTCGTATACCACTCTCTGTTTGTTTGTCCATAGTTGGTTAATACAGTTATACACCTATATAAGCTATGAACATTAGAAAAATAGTGAATTACTTAATTTAATTACCGTAGATCATGCACCAACTACTTACAGTGATATACATGCTTGTTTACAAACAAATTTTGTTATATTTTTTTTTTTATTTTTTTATTGTTATTGCATACTTCTTTACTGTGCAACTCTTTATTGTAAACCTTTATTATTATATATTATATTACTATATTATTATATGTATATGTGTTTCACGTCTAATTATTACCTTAATTCATTTATAGCTGTAATTAACAATTATTATTCATCTTAAAATTAACATTGAATGAATATTATGGTAATCCCCACTTACAAGTTTTCTTTTGTGGGTTTCCTTTAATGTTTATTTACATGTTATTGTCACTTATATTCTGTCAAAAAAATGTATATCTTAAAGTGAATAAACATTATTATTATTATTATTATTATTATTATGTCAAAAAATCGCGTTTTTTGCACTTTTAGGTTAGGATACCTCAAAATCCTGACGTGATAGAGCAAAACTAAAAATAGATTAGAATTCAGCGTCGAAAAATACATAAGAAACGTATGGTCTGACCCCAGATCCAGACAACTTTTTTTTTGTAAACCTGTCTTATTTTGGATTGGCTTGAGAAATTTCATGAAACCTATTGTAAACTTAATGGTGGTCTCGTTATAATTTCATCAAGCTACGTCTGTGTAAGGTGAGCAAAAATTGGAAACAACTTTTTCTCGCATATTTGGCGAATGTGCTAGTGATAATAAAATGTGATTTGTGATAATAATATTCTCTTACAAAGTATAGGGTACTACTATTGCTCTGTGGTGGCCTCCAGTGTCTTAGAGTCAATCCCTCTAAAACTGAAGTGGTAATTTTCACTAGGAAACGGAGGCTAGATGGTTTTGTCGAACCAGTACTCTACGACACTACTCTAACGATCTCCAGGACGGTGAAGTATCTAGGAGTCATCCTGGATATTAAACTGACCTGGAAAAATCACATAGAGAGGTAAATACAAAAGGACCACTACAACCCTTCGGATGTGTAGAAGAACCTTTGGTAAACAATGGGAGTTAAACCCCAGTGTAACAATGTGGTACTATACTGTTATAGTAAGACCAATAATAACTTATGCCTAAGTTTTTTGGTGGCCTGCTAGCTGTAGTCAGGCTATACATTCAACAGAAGATAGTACAACTCCAAAGACTCGCTTGTTTGGGAGTCACAGAAGCAATAGGCATCAGCCACAGCAGCTTCGAATGTCCTTCTGGATCTTGTGCCCATTCACCTGGTAATTGAGTCCGAAGCTTGGAAAGCGGCCTATGGGCTGAGGTGCGATAGTCAGTGGAAGGTTCGATGATAATTATTAGGTCATCTAAGGGCCCTAGCCAATGCGATCGGGACTCACTCACTTCCGTGAATTCCGGAGTGATGGTATGGTGCCTTCCCTCCCCTTCTCCTTCTCAGAATCCTTCTCAGAACCCTTTGAGGTTGTCAACCCACTTGAGGACATTCTCAGACTTGCCGATATCGACTAGTTCACAGATGGATCGAGGTACGAGGAAAGTGCTGGAGCGGGGATATACGATGAAAGACTCAGGGTTAAACTTTCATATGCCCTAAGTAATTTTACCACGGTATTACAGACTGAGATCTTTGCTATTTTGGTCTATGCACAGGAGAATATACGTAGGAAATATTCCAATAAATACATATACATATATATATATATATATATATATATATATATATATATATATATATATATATATATATATATATATATATATATATATATATATATATATGTAGCGATAGTGAAGCGACCCGCAAGGCCATTGCATCAGTTAGGATCAAGTCAATACTGGTTCAAAACTGTAAACAGGCTCTTTCTGAACTTGGCTCATCCAACTATGTCAAACTCTGGGTGCCTGGACACAGCAACATCGAGGGTAACAAGCGGGCAGACGCTCTCGCCAGAGTGGGGCCTCAGCAGCCCATACTGGGTCCGGAGCCAGCTCCTGGCTACCCTAGATCAAATGCCATTCATACATATCGTTTGGTAAGTTAGTTGATATATAGTCAATCGAATTAGAGCTGGTTTGACTATTGGGGGGGCCGTTTGATGTAATTTTCATTTCGAACGAATGAAATATGTCAATTAATGGTATCTTATCATTTGAGTCCTTATTATAGTCGATGCTTAGATCACCACAGTTAATAACAAATTTATGTTTTTTTACAGCTACGCTCAATGCACTAGTTATAGTATTAAAGAAAATAGTATAGTCACCGGTAGGAGGACGATAAATTACTGCTAGGTTAGAATATGACATACTACATATTTCGACATGACACTCGATATAGTAATGTGTAATAAGTTAACCTAACAGTTAAACGTCAAAACACTACCTACCTGCCTTGCATCAAATAGTTATTTACATTACTAGATGCGAAAGTTTACTTTTAGGTGTCAGGTGATTTTTGAATGGTCGAGGCGAAGCCGAGCCCTTTCAAAAAACACCGAACATCTAAAAGAGCTTTCGCATCGTGTAATGTATTATATTTTTTTCTACTACCGAAAGACATTATAGGATTTAATAATTTAATCTAAATATTTCATGAAATCATTTGACGTTTTTAATAAATTTTATAGTTTAGGAGGCTGTCTGTGAAAATTGTTTCCATGTCAACGAAACATTTACTATCTGTCATCGAAGTTTATGTTAAACATTTTAATTTTTGGTGATTTCAAACTAAAATAAACAAATCTGTTTGGTGGCGATGAAAATGGGATACAAGACGCAGCCAATATTGCTTGTGACTCGCTTTACCCCAAGAAATCCAAAGCACAGTATATGCAAACTTATGAAGCATTAAAATTTGTTTTTTTTTGTTTTTCTGTCTTGGCCACGAAAGTTCTACTTTCGTAGCTAGCAACGCCTTGGCAACCAGGTAACTTGAATTTTTACTTTCGTGATCGCGCGTGTCTCTAGGGTTGCAAAGGTCATTTATATAGACGGTGTAGAAACGGGCGTTTCAGAAACTGGGGGTAAATCAATTATTTTACGAAAATACTTTTAAGAAATTTAATATAATTTACTTTTGTCAAGGGGGCAACCGCTGAGGGGAAATAGTGTACAAATCGGAGGAATTAGGAAGGAATTAGTAAGGAATTGAAGGTATTTCGGAAGGAATTATTAGGTATTAAGGGAATTGCAGGGGAATTTGGAGGAAATAAATATTATTACGAGGTATTAGAAGGGAATTAAGAGGAAATAAAAGGTATTAGGAGGGAATTAGAGGGTAAAAATATTGAAATGGAATGTTTATCTTGAAGAATTACATACCAATTCTTATATAAAGGACGTCAGTGTTGTAAAAACATTAGCGCCAAGATTAGCGCTAAAAATATCTAGTAAAGTAAAAATATTTAATTTAATTAAACTACACCGATGATACTATAGACTTCTAGTTCAGTAATATAACCATTTATATCGGACAAAATTCATTCACAAAAGTTTTGAAAATTGGTAGAAATGTTAAGGATAGCACAAGAATTACTAAACCGAAGAGTTCCCACCCCCAAATAGTGTGCTTTATCCTCTAGGACGCAGTTTCCACCCCCATTTTGAGGTTTTCTAGATTATCTCGGGAACGGTGCACTTTTTGGTCAATTATTCCTTATAAAATTCTTTATAAGAAACGTCTCTACACTTTTTTTCCTAATATTAATAGTACCGTGGGAAATAAGGCGCACACATAAGGGTTGGTTCCGGTCAACACAATAAATTGTAATCTTTACTATAATCTACTATAAAGTTCAATGCTTAACGCTAAAGCAGTAGCTACTAAACTCCACCTAAAATTATAATAAATGTACCACTTCCACCCTCTCACCGCTATAAAATAACGCGATTTTTAAAGAAGCGAGAATATTGTATATTGTACTTGTTTCCACGCCACCCTAGAGGTAAAGTACTTGGCGTGGCGGTGACCCATGTAGGCCGAATCCACTAATTATCAAAAGGTTACCTACGTTAATTAATCTTCATCGACTTCCATAGATTCGACATTCATGCATGCTTGTCCGTGGCAATGGTAACACGTTGTGGAGCAACGTAAGCCTGCTCTTCTGCAACTGCACCTGTTTTCGCACCCTAATTTACATGAACAGGAAATTAGTGTTATAACAGATTTGGGAGTCGGTTCTTTTGTTGTCATAGTTCGGGTTAATATACCGCCAACTTTTTTCCATCCCCAATCAGTAGCTCTAACGCAACGTTTTTCCATGTTTGAATTTGGTAAAAAACGCGATATGAGTGTTGCCGATCAGCAGCAGAAGTTGTTGGTAGCTTTGATAATATTACAGTATTGTTCGCTTTATCAACAAGTTTGTTAAAAGTCATGAATCTGTATACATCTAGACTTTTTCTGCGAAGGTAGAGTTGTATAAAGCTAGAACAAATCGCTCTCCTACGTCTACAATTTCTCCATGACTAGCTTTTTCATTATTAAAACTTTTCACGATGTCTTGTAATACTTCAGTAATATAACAGTTAAAATTGTAATATATTGGACAAAATTCATAGTTTCAAAAATTGCGTGCTTCATGGCCTAGAAGACGTCGTTTCCACCCCCATTTTGAGGTTTTCTAGATTATTTTTGGAACGGTGCATTTTTTTCATACAAAAACCTATATACAGAATTATTCCTTATAAAATTCTCTATGAAAAAACTTCTTTAAACTTTTTTCCTAAAATTAATAATACTTTGGTAAATGAGACGCAAATGTAATCGGCGCAGGTCGTATAATTCGCTGAATATCCGTATGGCTATTTCCAAAGCTGTCTATACGCGAAAGAAGTATAAATATCTATACACCACCACAATGTAAAAAATTTCAATTTCTCCCACTACATCTCAGATGACACTGCGCATTATTTTAGAGCTTGCTGTAAACGCTGTTACTGTTCAGGGCTGCCAATGTGTGGGATTTTACGCAAAAACTACCCACTTTCGGGTAAAATCGAAACCGAAAGTCGGCCATTTTGGTTCTTTACATTATATAATTGGAAATTATATTCCATATCACTCCACCAAATTTGAAAAAAATCCATTCTCCCATTCAAAAGTTACAACAGTGTCCCTATCGGCTGAGCGGTATACAATATTCTCGCTTCATCAAAAATCGCGTTATTTTATAGAGGTGAGAGGAATTTATTATAATTTTAGGCGGACTTTAGTAGCTACTGCTTTAGCGTTAAGTATTGAACTTTAAAGTAGATTACAGTAAAGATTACAATTTATTGTGTTGACCGGAATCAACCCTTATGTGGGCGCCTTATTTCGCACGGTACTATTAATTTTAGGAAAAAAGTGTAGAGACATTTTTCATAGAGAATTTTATAAGAAACAATTTTGTATATAGGTATTTTTATCAAAAAGTGCACCGTTCCCGAGATAATCTAGAAAATATTAAGGTATTAGGAGGAAATAAAGGTATTTGAGGAATTAGGGGAATTACAAGGAATTAAAGGGGAAATAAAGGGTATTTTTCTAGAATAGGTATTAGGTGTACAAAATTTCGCCAGCGGTTGCCCCCCTCGCTTTTGTCAACCCTATTGGACATATTAGGTTGGATTATATCTGAAAAAATAATGTTCATTTTTTAAGGCTTTTGTTTATCTGTAATCTTCACGAGCGCATGATTTTCTTTAAAGTACAGTAAGCTATATTTACAGAAAATTTTAATTTGTAACTAAATTTCTTCCTTGCGTGATGAGAGAACAGCACACCAAATTCATTTTATTTAGGTATCCAATTTACTAACTTCAACAGTAACTATAACTGGAAGCATCATGATTTCATGCATTTTACATCAATTATTCAGCCATTCACGTACAGCCATTTTGAGCACTGTCCACGGTTCTAATGAACAATCTTTTATTGTACCATTTATTTGAATGCATGAAAGAACAATGTTAAAAAGGGGGCTCTTTTGGCCCATCCGAGGTAAAGTGTGGAAACCATCTTTTTTTCTACTAATTTTGGGGTACTGAATATGAATCTGTCATACGAATTGGCTAAAACCATCGGGAAGATAGTAAAATACAAAACTTATTTGGGGGTGGCATTGAAATTGATATTAGAACTTGCAACAAAAAGTTATTCTTTAGTGCAGGAAATTTTTTCAAAATACTCAGTTTTGTTAGGTAAGTAGAAAAAGAAGCAAAAATTATAAATTCACAACTTCACAAACTTAATATTTGAAGAGAATTTCCTGCAAAAGAATAACCTCTTGTAGTTCTAATTCTAATGGCAAGTTCTAATATCAATTCCAATGTGAGTCCCAAATATGGGTTGTTTTTTAATGTGTTCCTGAGATTTTTCGTCAAAACGTGTGACGGACTCGTTTCCAGCACCCCAAAATTAGTAAAAAAGATGGCTTCTACGTTTTATCACGGATGTGCCAAAGCCAAAGCCCTTTTTTTACCTCACCACCATAGTGAGTTGCATTAAAAAATTTCGTGGGCAAATTTTCTCATGTCTAGTACCTCACCAATTATTCCCATTTTAAACTCACTTACTACCTTCTGGCTTGAGCTTGAGGCATTGTAAATTACGTTTTTAAGACAAACAAAACTTCGACTGTAACTAAATATAAAATATGGTCACAATTCAGCAGATCAGTAGTCGGAGCAATGGATCCTTGAACTGACGTCATCGTCTTATTTTGCATGAAATAAGTTGGTTAAAGAATGCCGATGATTTCGTACCATAGGTGGAGCAAATTTGTTTTTAAAATAATAATTAATAATATTATTAATGATGATTAATAATAATAAATTGGACTAGACTAGACATAAAGAATCAGATTGGCATTGGCAGTAGACTCAATAAGAACAGAAGAATAGATTTCTAGCTTGAGAATTCAGGTATAATGAATAAATTGTGTTACGAAGAACAAACAATACGTGCGCCACTGACGATTGAATCACGAAAGAGATGCGCTTCTATGTAGTCCAGACGTACGTGTTATCATTACTCTCGAATCTAATGCGCAGGATGAGCGTGAGTAGGTCGTAGACTGTGGAGGACGTACATCCTTAAATCCATTCCAGGAAGTTCTATTGTAAGGAGTGAGACGCCAATATACAAACCATAGTCTTTGATTGCTACCTTGACGACAATTCAAAGATACATTGCTCCGACTATACTCGTAATTAATAAACATTATGGACGCAAACCCTGATACAGTTGAATCAATGGATCTTTGAACGCACGTCACTAACGCGAGAAGCAAGCAAAGCCTATCGTTTGTATGTTTGCGTCTCACTTGTTACAATCGTACTGCCTGAAATGGACATAAGGGTATGTTTCTTGCACAGTCTACGAGCTACGTATGCTTATCATGCGCGTTAGATTTGAGAGCAATGGTAACGCGTACGTGTAGACTACATAGAAGCGTATCAGTCTCGTGTATCAATCGTCAGTGGCGTACATATTGTTTCCTTTTCGTAACGCCATTAATTCATTTAACTCATTATGCCTGGAAAACGTTTGAATACGCGAGCTAGAAATCTGGTAGCTAAGTTAATATCATATTTTCTATCAGAGAAAGAAAAGAAGGCTCCACTGATTTCTGTCAACGCTGTCCGAGAGGTAGTTATTTAAATTTAATTTATATGTTTCTTATCAATAGAATGCAGGCTTTCACGGCCATTGTCGAATGATATTTTATGTTTATTACTTATTATAAAAAAATTTTTAAGCGAGTGGATGAGCACTTAACACGCCAATTTCGAATATGGCGCATTTAAAACTCAGCGTATTTATGTATATTATTTATAAATATGTCTTTGGTATATACAGTGTGGCTCATTTTGCTTGGAACCACCCCCATACAAATTTTATTTATGTCTGATTTAGAGCGTTTTTTAAACGTAGACCTCTGAAAAGTGCATTCTTGAAATGTATTTCATTTCATAACAGCTCGACCTACTGTGGTCTTTTTTTGGGAAAATGAAGAAACCTTATTAGCGATTTTTTTTTATTTCAAAACTGAGTACTCCACTGGATTCGGCATTTCTCAAATGAGTTTGTACCAGATTTCGTGAAAAAATACATATTTTTGGATGTTTTCCGTAAGAAATAAGAATTCTGACATTGCCAATGATAATCCACTGTTGCACGAGATTGTCTATTTAAGCTAGTGCCTTGACTCAAACAACTGACAAGGGAATGTTTATTTGTCATTTTGTGTAGGTTTTACTTTTTTATTTTCTGATTGTAATAATTATTATTACTGCTCAAAGGTTGAGTTACCTAGATGTTATTAAAATTGTTATTGATAATGCGAAATCAGTACATACACAACCCTTGCGCGCCATAATTATTATTACAAGCAGAAGTTTAAATCAGTAAACCTACGTAAACTGACATTACACATTCCTTTGTCAGTTGTTTGAGTCAAGGCACTCTTTTAAATACAAAATTCCGTGCAACAGTGAATTTTCATTGGCAATTTCAGAATTCTTATTTCTTTCTGGAAAAATTCAAAAATAGGAACTTTCACGAAATTTGCTACAAATCCATTTAAGGAGTTGCCAAATCCAATGGAATACTCAGATTAAAAATAAAAACATCGGTAATAAAATTTCTTCATTTTCCACTCCGAGGAAAGGCCACAGCTTTTATGTTTTATAAAATTAATGCAGAGATCTACGATTAAAAAAGAAACCGATGTAAATCGGAAAATAAACCTTTCATGGGGGTGGTTCCAAGCTAAAAGGGACACAAAATTTGCTGCGCCTATGGTGCGAAATTATTGTCATCATTCAATGAATTAGTTCAGATAAAGGAGAATGATGACGTCCGTTCAAAGATCCATTGATTCAACTATATATACTCTCGTGGTACGCTGGATGTACAGAATATTTAATAAATACAAAACCAGGAAACTCAGGAGATCAATTACAAAAATACATCATTTCATGATAAGTAAGACAAATTTAAATTTATTTATTCATTTATTATTCCATACTATGTAGCATCTTAGCAACATGGTGCATCAATAATGATGTATGGGATGATGTATGGGATGATGTATGGGATGATGTATGGGATGATGTATGGGATGATGTATAGGATGTTGTACGGGATGATGTATGGGATAACCTACAGGATATTGAAGTCCACGTTTTTCAATAGGATGGCTAACATACAGTCCAGCAGCAGCAAAGGCTATGAGGACGGCAAAAATGAGCTGAAAGAAAAAACACATTTAAAGAAAAGATTATCCCAATTAATAAAACAATTTTATTACTCCAAAAATAATGTCAAATATTGAATAATGTGGGGCGAAAAAAAAAGAAAAAAAAACGTCAAAAAAACTAAGATTTTTAATTTAGTTCAGAATTCTCAAAATATTAACAAGCAAATATAGATATTAACATGTTTTATTGGCTGAGTGTCTCTGAGGCAAGAGGCCATAGGAATTAAGGAGAACACTTTTATATTGATAGTTTTTTAGCATAAGAAATGCATACATTTGTTTTTTTGTTTTTTTTTTTTTTTTGTTAAAATATATCATGTTTTTTAATGACGTTAATTTTAACGCATACACAGATATCAGGCTATAATAGGCAAAATTTTGATTATCAGAAGTCATTGCATGCGCATATTCATTTGTATTATCGATAATTAAAATAAAAATTTTCACCAAAAGTTTAAATAGTAGGTAATTACTACGGGAGCCCCCCCGATCCTTGGGGACAATGTTTTTCATAAAGATTAAAGCCTAAGGAACAATTTTAGACATGTCCCCCCCCAAAAAAAATTGGCTGCACTTTCAAAATGGCGTCCGTTAAAAAAAATTGCAAGAATAAATAAAATATCCTTTTTGACATTTAACAAAAAAACTAAAAAAGATGGAGAAAAATATTCTACCCAAAAAACAAAGAGCATAAAATTTTCTACAATTTTGTTTCTATACAATATTTGGATAGGAGTTACCATTTTCCAGATAAATGATTCAGCTCTTAAAATAAAATATAAAATTCAATATAAAACGTAATACTACGGGAGCCCACCCTAACTGTCCGTGCACCCCCCGATCCTTGTGGACAATGTTTTTCATAAAGATTAAAGCCTAAGGAACAATTTAAGACATGTCCCCCCAAAAAAAAACTGGCTGTACTTTCAAAATGGCGTCCGTTTTAAAAAAAATTACAAATATTGTTTTTGTCATTTAATACAAAAACTAAGAAAGATGGAGAAAAACTTTCTGTACAAAAAACAAAGTATATAAAATTTTCTACAATTTTGTTCCTATACAATATTTGGATAAGAGTTACCATTTTCCTTCTGACTCAGTGTGACGTAACGAATGGTGAACGAATCAAGTAAATTTTTTTGGATTTCCACTAGCACCCCCCGCCATGAGGCGCTAGCTAAAAATGTTTTCTTGGATTTCTACTAGCACCCCCTCTCCCCGAGAGTCGGTAAAGAATTTTTTTTGGACTCTCCCCATGAGGCGGTAAAATTTTTTTTTTTGGGATTTTTACTAGCACCCCCCGCCCCATGAGGCGAAAAATATCGTGAACAATAAATAACGGAATCGAAAAAACATAAGGGTGGTCTCAATAAGCGTGACGTAATTTTTCTGGGGGGGTCTAACTCAGCGTGACAATGGGGGGGGGGGGGGTCTAAAATCTCAAAAATTGGCGTGACATTATTTATGGATGATCCCCAACATTCAGCCAAGGTTTCAATTATACAATTCAAGATTATTTGAATTCACTTCGTTAGGGAAAGGTCATATGTTATATAGTTTAGAATAGAATGAACATGTTTTCTAGGACTGTAAAAAAAAAATGTGCTTTTTACTTCCCTCGCTTACCGAAGGGAAGTATTTTAATCGTCAAGAAAACCACTCTAAGGGATTTTTCCGAATTTTCACGGTTTAGTGTGTGTACATTCCGAAAACTAAAGCCATTTAATTTTGTCAGTCTGTCAGTCCGTATATCTGTCTGTCTGTTGGCGCTATACCTACAAAACCGCTTGACCCAGAACAATAGATAGTAATAATATAATAAACTTTATTTTCTTTTTATGACAATATGATACAATATTGTATAGGAATAGTCAGTTTTAATATCTAAAAGAGAGAAGATAAAAAAGAAGTAAATCATAGAGCACTTTACATATTAAAATATTCTTCTAGTTTGTAGGTTTTGCTAATCAAAAATACTTTAAGTTTCTTTCTAAATAGTGAAAGTTTATTGCAATGTTTTATTTGCACAGGGAGGTGATTAAAAACTCTAGACAACTGGGTGAATTTACAGCGACATTTAATTTACTGAAGGGCACATAAATATCGTGTTTTTGCCTGGTATTTACATTATGTAGATGATTGTTACAAACAAATTTACTCTTGTTTTTAAAGACAAATAAACATTGTTCAAAAATGAAAATTGACGGAAGTGTCAATATATTATAGTTCTTAAAATGTATCTTTACAGGTCTTTCTTGTGGATAAGCGTACCATACATCTTATCACACACTTTTGGGCTAAAAATACATTATTTGATAGGGTGGAAACCGCCCAAAAACAAACACCATATCTTAACCGAGAATCAACCTCATCAAAATATAAATTCCTTAGCTAAGCCATGTTTAGAACATTTTTTACATTTTTGAAGAACTGATAAACTACTAAATATAATTTGACTATCAGAAATTCACAATGGTTTTTCCAGTTTAAGCAGGTTAACGCTACTACCAACGTAGAACTGGGATATATTTCCAGCATGCAATTAACACAACTGAAACATCACACAACAAGACAACAGAACAAGAAAAATATGAAAAAACTATACAGAGTGATCACCCCAAAAAAAAAAATTAAAAAACGCGACGCAGGACGATAACATTTCACATGCATTTAACATAACTGTCAAAAAGGAAAAATATGATCAAAATATACAGGGAGGTCACCCTACAAAGATAATGTTATGGAGAACGATAATATTTGGCATATAGTTAACGTAACAGTCAAAGAACGGTATAAAAATTATACGTGGTCACCCTAAAAAAAAAATTATTAAACAATGTGAGGAAAAATATTTCAAAATTATCAAAGAAGAAAAATATGAAAAACAAAATATGGAGGGTGGTCACCCAAAGAAAATACTAAAAACATGTGGTGGAGAACGATAATATTTCGCATGGAGTTAACAAAACTGTCAAAGAAGAAAAATATGAAAAATGTATAGGGTGGTTTCCCTAAAAGAATTAAAGAAAAAATGTTAAAAAATATTTCGCATGCAGTTAATACAACTGTGTAGGAACAAAACTGTGAAAAAAACCGCTGCCCAAGGAATCAATTCTTCCACATCCAGATTTTCTACCCAAGTCACTCACAACGAAAACATTTTGTATGTGGAAATAATTGTTTATGGAACTTTAATAATATAATATTTGAAATCCTCTACCTCAAAAACCCATAAAACGATACCCCACAACGATAGTGGGGTGGGGGTGGTAGGGGGTGGATGAAGTAAAAAAATATTTTGAGGTTTCTGGTTCTTGTACATACACTAAATCACATTTTTTTTTCATCCCCTTTAATAATGGGTTGGGGCCTTAGCTTCTCTTGTATATACTAAATACCAATGTTATGGACTCTTACCTGCTTGATTTACCTGTTTACCCCCAATTTACCCCAATTTACCCCCCAACTCTTCGACGGATCAAGATGAAAATATAATCTAGTTCTAGATCTCGTTAAAGTACATAAGTGTACCAAATTTCAAGTCAATATCTCAAACGGTTCCAGAGTAAACGTGCGCACAAAAAAGTTACAGACAGACCGACAGACAGAAATTTTTTTTTCGCTCAAACTTAAAATCTCGACGTTTCATGACATTCTAAGCCTATTTGAACAATAAAAATTTTTAAAATTTTTTTTGTCGTTACTATACTTCCACTGGACGTGGAAGTAATATATGATATTAAAATATAGAATAATTTATGAATCATAAAACGTCCGGCAAGACGTTGCAAATAAGAAGAATAAATAAAATACGATAAACAGAGTGAAGTTTTGGGTAAATACCTTTACCGATTTTATTTTATAAATATACTTGAGAGCTGTCATAAATCCATTATAAGCTACTTTTTTCAGTAGCTAAATTGGTTGTTAAATTTGTCTGTAAATACGTTTATAAAATTAACTTTTAATCATTAATATAACTGTTTTATTAATTTGTTTTGAGAACTTTCTTAAAACAAAATAATGCGTCGGTTTTGTTTTCTAAGCAAAAATATCTTCGTTGCGACTTTAGCAAAATAAAACATATATTTGCGAGATGTAACAAATCAGTTATACATCAATATACTCAGTTTATAAAGATAGTGTGCTAGTTTAGTACAGTATCTAGAGGTCTTAGAAAAGATTATCTATTATGCGGCGGCTTGCTAATCTATAGAGCAACTACGAAAAAATTAAAAACATTAGAGCTGAAAGAAAATAAAATTTTAAGAAGAAAAATTTCTATGCAACTTTTCATGAAAATTGATAGTCTTTAAATTATAACGACTTGAAAATTGCTATTTTACCTTAAAAAAAAGATATTTCAAAACAATATTCGTCAAATAACTAGAGAAGTATTACATTGACCGAAAACATTTTAGAGACAAATAAGAAAGCTACTAAATTGAGGATAAACTTAGTTTGTTTCTAATTTCTGCAGAGTTAATGGTTTCGGAGATCTGGAAGTATAAAGGTGACGTCCGAACGTATATAAGACGAAGTATTTAGTTTAAATGTTAAATATCTCAGAAAATATGGCACTTACGTCAAAAGCGGTAAGAGCCAAAATGAAAGACTATTAATTAGGCTCTCAAATGATTTTTCTATTTCTATAGCGTAAGAAACAAAGAAGTCATGGTAAAAACAATGTACTTTTTCTAACTTTTTTAACGAAAACGTCGCCATTTTATTAATGTAAGTAGTCTGTAGTATGACCTAGATGCTCAATTTTTTTCGTCCGTGTACAGCGCTTGCTTTAGAAAAAAAATGCATTTTAAACTGTAAAGGAATTTTAGAGAAAACGTAACATTTTTGTTTCTCTGCAAATATCTCAATAAATATTAGTTTTAAAGAAAAAGGAAGCTTATAAACTGAGAATTAATTTATTTTTTTATATCTTTGTGTAGGGTTAAGAGTTTCGGAGATATTTAATTTTAGATGCGATCCGACCGTTTTTAGGATGTAGTATTTAGTATAAAATGCTGAATGTCTTAGAAACTGTGACAGTTCCATAAAAAAATGTAAGGAATAAAATTAAAGATAATTAAACAATCTTTAAAATTTTTTTCTGCGTCACAAAAATAAAGAAATTATTGCCGATTCAAGGTCCGTTCTCACATTTTTTTTTTTTTAACAAAATGTCGGTACATTGTTATTGTAATTGCTCAGTAATTATTTTTTTTTCTTTTAAACATTCTGTTTTTTGTCAATATATAGCATCACCTAGATGCTCAATTTATTTTGTCCGTTTAAAACACTTAGAAAATATTATTTCGGTATATCAAGCAAATTACAACTTACACACTAATATTTATTATGAAATTACGTACATTCTGTATATTGTTGCCCTAATCTGGGCACGCTAATATACTAGTTAGGTAAATACTTCAAAACACTCATTATTGGAGAACCAGTCAAAACAACTACTCTTCTAGCTAATACTGGAGAAGTATTGAATTACATGATACTATTCCTAGCATTTTAAAGCAAAAAAAAATATAATGAAAATACTTAAATCATTTATTTAAATTCAGTCATTCACACTTTTTTATTTAATACGAAATTATCTACTTTCTGTATATTGGTACCTTAATCGGGTCACGCTAATATACTACTTAGGAAAACATTTTAAAACACTCATCATTGGATGACCAATCAAAACGACTACTCTTCTAGCTAATACTGACGAAGTATTGAATTACATGATAGGATTCCTAGCATTTTAAAGCAAAAAAATATATTGAAAATACTTAAATCATTTATTAAAATCAGGTCATTCACAACAATTATTAAACCTTACATTCTATTTCACCTCTAGAAAAGTTGTACACTTGTTTTAGAAAATAGTGTATTGTGTATTTAGGTGTAAAAGCCATACATTCCCGGACGACGATGCAAGCATCGAAGTCCGGGAATGTGCTTTCACAACGAAGTACACATACTATTTTTTCTAAAATCACAATCAATATTATTATAAATTAATGTATTTGTATTAGTGCATAACATTTCTTCATTACAATCTAACTGCTTACTAATAAATGCAATTTTAATTTTAATGTGAGTAGTTTTGTCTGCGTGTATTTATTTACTGTCTAAAATATATAGATATGTAAAAAACCATACGGCCGGGAAAGTAACATTCCCGTACGGTTTTGTTGATCGTTGCAACGGATCTTTTACGGTCTGTTTTCTGATAGTTTCTTAGCAACGGACTAAAATACTGAAATTGTGCATTTTTCGATTTGAAATCACGCCGAAAATGTAGACTTTGCCGATCGATTTCAGAAAAACATTTTTTAATTTTGACTTCAGGTTCGGAATCTGCGATCCCAAAAACAGAACTGTTCTACGTCTCAAAAATAAATTATTAACACTTCTTCAAATATTCAATATTCAAATTTGGGAGTTGTTTTCACCCCTTGAAGGTAAGACCAAGTATCCGCACCATATCCGGTAACTGAATAACTGCAATAATAACCCATAAAGAAAAATCATGAAATTATTCCGAAATTTTAAATATTTTTTACCTCTAGGTACTGTAGTAAGTAATAACTTACTAGTTGGGTAGTTACCAAATATTTTCTGTTTACTAAATTTTTACAAAAATTACCTAATATTTTTGCAGAATATCAAAAAAAATTAAATAAAACAATTAGTGTATTAACAAATTTTGTAAAATTGTACTTATAAAGCTAAAGGCCATGCGGTTATTTATTTTGACATTGACTAACATAATAAATACATCGCTAACATGAAAATCGAAGCAGGATATTTATTTATTGTGTAATAATATGTTTCCAATTTATAAAAATTTAGTACTAGGTAACGTATTTGGTATGACTTGTTAAAAATATAATTCTTTTAAAGTTTAGCTTAACCGCTATAAAAATAATGAATTATCCTCACCAGCTTAAACATTTTGAAGTCGTTTGTCAGGATATGAGTTTACTAATATACTTTTAGCATTAAGATCCAGTTTTTATACTAAAATACTTATCAACAAGTTAATGACCATTTTTAGTATAATACACATTTAAACACAATTTAAAATAAATTATTAAATTCTGTTCTTTTCCACAACTGATACTTTTATTCATTAGGGGATACTTAAATATATCTAGCTATTTGAAATAATCTACTTGTACTTACTTATACTCTTCGCAACTACGCAAACGAAGAGTATATTGAATTTGATCGGCACATTTCTAAAACCGAAAATATCGCTCGCAGACAAAAAATTTTCATATCATTGTGGTAGAGAACGAATTCTGAACAACTTTCAAAATGTCCATCTGTCGGTTCGTCCGTCTGTCTGTCTGTCCGTCAGTCACGTTTCTTGTAAGCACGATAACTCAAGAAAGAAAAATTCGATTGTACTGAAATTTGGACAGTAAGTTAGTGTTAGCTAGAGATTGTTTTTTAACAAAATCGATCAGTAAATGAAAATGTTATTAATGATTTAAATTTGAGAATATTTTTTAATTTTTATGTGTAAATTTACATTTGTTACATTTTTTTACGTGTTAGGTAGTTCTTACACTTTTGACTCGAAATCCAAGGGTCCCAGGTTCGAAACCCCACATGGTATAGTTTTTTTTATTTTTACTTTATTTTACACTGAGTTTTTCACCAACTTAGTTCGTACTATAAAATTAAAAATGTCTAAAACTAACATTATTTACAAAAAACCGCGAAGAGTATCCTATTGAATGTGTAACAATTATATAAAAAGTTTAGTAAACCGAAGAGTACGTTTTTAGCTTCTTCATTTCTATAATTTGACTAATTTGGAAAAATTCTAGCAAAAGCTGCAATGTATCTCCGTAAAGTTGCGAAGTCGTGGTAAATTCAACCACAAACTTGACACTACGTAGACGAGTAATATTTTGTAGAATACTAAGTGCAGGATGATATATTGTTTTCGAAAAACGATTTTGGGCTATACATACACAGAACGTGTTTCCCTAACTATATTTCAAACTTCCCAAGGGTTTTCCAGAACTAAGTCCAAAATCTAAAACATCCTAAAACACTTCATTAAGCAGTTATTGATAGGAATATGGTTTTCGGTCGATTGCTCGGAAACTTTGTGAAAATATTCTTTGAATCATCGTGATCAAAAGTCTCAATGGCCGTAAGTCCGAAAAATCTCAAATTTTTAAATTACGGACGATCAAAACTCATCTTGGAGGGAATATTTGGTGCATTGAAAAAATCTGCTTACTACCTCTCGTTTTGAAGGGTGCTAAAAAAAATAGTGAAACAACTTTTTAACACAACCCACTCCTATAAACGGCCAAAAATCATCTCCTTTCGCCGACCTTCGATGGTAGGGTGATTATGCGGCTTTGAGAAGGAGATGGTCGAGATTTTTATTAAGTGTTATTGACAAAGAAAGGTCTTAGGAGGGTGGAGGGCGGTAGCAACCCCTGGGGTTGTTTTCAACTCTTTCAAGGGGTGGAAAATTGCTCTCTTAATTTTGTGTTTCCAATAATAACTCTTCCATTTTCGACACCGCTGATCACGAAAAAAATAGTCAAATAGTTTTCAACCCTTCCCCGCCCCTCAGACGGACAAAAACCACCCCTTTCTTCGCTTTTATCGTAGTGGCGTTAATCATGCCTCTTTTGAAGGGAATTATTGAGGTTTCTATCAAGTTTTATTGCCAAAGGAACTTCTAGGACAGGTGGAGAGCATTAGCAAGCCCTGGGGGTTGTTTTCAACTCTTTCATGGGATGGAAAATAGACTTTTTTATTTTTGTTGTCATTACCCTGACGCTGACCGCGAAAGAAACATTCAAATGCGTTTTCCATGCTTTGAAAGGGTTGAAAAAACCCCCAGAGGTTTCTACCACCCCTCTCAGACTTTTCTTTGTCAATAAAACTTAACAAAAACCTGAATCTTCTTCTTCTCAAAGACGCGTAACCATCTCACCATCGAAAAACGGCGAATAGAATAAAATTTTATTCATGCTATACATATATATATATATATATATATATATATATATATATATATATATATGAAATCGGATTTGAAGGAAACAACTACTCAGCGGGCAAATACCCCGACCTGCATTGAATTACACCTTCAAATCGTGATCAGTAACCAACTATCATTTGTCTGTTCCTAACCAGACATATACCGGTTTCAAACTTATTATGTTCTCATCAGTATGCCATAGGTCATGGAACAGACAAATGATAGTGGTCAACTTGCTAGTCTTATACAAACTGAATCAAATGGAGTGTCGGTGAGAGGTAAACTCTCATATGGTCAGATGCTACTATACGTCGGACAAATGTCACTGACGTATAGCGACTTGCCTTTTTGCAAGTACCAAGAGCGGCGACCTCTAGCCTTAGTGGGCTATACTCACTGTTTATGAAATCGGATTTGAAGGAAACAACTACTCAGCGGGCAAATACCCCGACCTGCATTGAATTACACCTTCAAATCGTGATCAGTAACCAACTATCATTTGTCTGTTCCTAACCAGACATATACCGGTTTCGAACTTATTATGTTCTCATCAGTATGCCATAGGTCATGGAACAGACAAATGATAGTGGTCAACTTGCTAGTCTTATACAAACTGAATCAAATGGAGTGTCGGTGAGAGGTAAACTCTCATATGGTCAGATGCTACTATATGTCGGACAAATGTCACTGACGTATAGCGACTTGCCTTTTTGCAAGTACCAAGAGCGGCGACCTCTAGCCTTAGTGGGCTATACTCACTGTTTATGAAATCGGATTTGAAGGAAACAACTACTCAGCGGGCAAATACCCCGACCTGCATTGAATTACACCTTCAAATCGTGATCAGTAACCAACTATCATTTGTCTGTTCCTAACCAGACATATACCGGTTTCGAACTTATTATGTTCTCATCAGTATGCCATAGGTCATGGAACAGACAAATGATAGTGGTCAACTTGCTAGTCTTATACAAACTGAATCAAATGGAGTGTCGGTGAGAGGTAAACTCTCATATGGTCAGATGCTACTATACGTCGGACAAATGTCACTGACGTATAGCGACTTGCCTTTTTGCAAGTACCAAGAGCGGCGACCTCTAGCCTTAGTGGGCTATACTCACTGTTTATGAAATCGGATTTGAAGGAAACAACTACTCAGCGGGCAAATACCCCGACCTGCATTGAATTACAC
This sequence comes from Rutpela maculata, assembly GCA_936432065.2. NCBI lineage: Eukaryota > Metazoa > Arthropoda > Insecta > Coleoptera > Cerambycidae > Rutpela > Rutpela maculata. The sequence continues at coordinate 40,472,998 of OW386286.2, forward strand.
CTTCAAATCGTGATCAGTAACCATATATATATATATATATATATATATATATATATATATATATATATATATATATATATATATATATATATAATATTTGCATATGTCGATAAAAAACTGACTACTTAATTTAAAAACAATTATAAATTAGGAAAATGATGTATCAAATCACGCACAAACAGGATTAATTCTGTTTCAGTGATTTTTTTTGCTTATCTATAACTTTTTTGTAAATTGTATTGTATGGTATATTATCGTTGTTAAAAAATAGAGAAATAATTTTTAACCCAACCCACTGACTTTGTTCACGATAACACGATATAAAATAAGTAGTAGTCATAAAAACTAGTACTTCAAGTAGAGGCAAAACGTAAAATATAATAGAGGTGGTTTTGGCGTTTATAGAGGTGGGTTGGGTTAAAAATTATTTCTCTATTTCTTTCGAATCCAGCACCCTCGAAAACAAGGAGGGGGCTGTAAGTAGGTTTCGTCAATACAGCAAATACTTCTGCCCTCCACTGAAATAAGTTTCGATAATATAATAATAATAATTGTTTATTATAACAACGATAATATACGATACAATAAACAGAATTAATCCTGTTTGTGCGTGATTTGATACATCATTTTCCTAATGTTCATATCATATATAGGTGTATAAATGTATTAACCAACTGTGGACAAACAAACAGAGAGTGGTATACATATAATAATTAACTCATTAATTAACTAGAGTGTCCTTTGGTTAACCTTGGGGTGTTCAAAAGGCATTTTTTTTTATTTAAGTAAGTTTAAACTATCTGTATTCTTGAGTTCATTAGGTAACATATTGTGAAGTTTAGAACCTAAATAATTAAAATGCGTTTGTTCTAGTCTTTTCGCATCGAGGACCATTTAAATTATTTTGTTTGTCTGGTATGGCAACTGTGAGTTATGTGAGTATTTTATGTCTGAAAATGTTCATGATGGTATTGAAACAGAAGGGTTGTATGACATCCATTAATTTACTTTCGAGGAACAAATCGTCACTGGAATAAGTAAAGCACTTTCCATATCAATTTTTGAATGACATTTAAAGTTTCCCAGTAAATGCCACTCACTCCTACCCAACTCACATCATAAGATAATTGCGATTGTACCAGGGCACAGTATATAGTCTTGAGGTGGGTTTGATATTTAAAATACCTTCAAGATATTTAAATCTTGGAAGTAGGCCACGTAATTTTACTTCCACGTCCAGTGGAAGTATAGTAACGACAAAAAAATTTTTAAAAATTTTTATTGTCCAAATAGGCTTAAAATGTCATGAAACGTCGAGATTTTAAGTTTGAACGAAAAAAAATTTTCTGTCTGTCTGTCTGTCGGTCTGTCTGTCGGTCTGTCTGTCGGTCTGTCTGTCGGTCTGTCTGTCGGTCTGTCTGTCGGTCTGTCTGTAACTTTATTTTGTGCGCACGTTTACTCTGGAACCGTTTAAGATATTGACTTGAAATTTGGTACACATATGTACTTTAACGAGATCTAGAACTAGATTATATTTTCATCTTGTTCCGTCGAAGGGTTGGGGGGTAAATTGGGGTAAATAGGTCAATCAAGCAGGTAATAGTCCATAAAATTGGTATTTAGTATATACAAGAGAAGCTAAGGTCTCAAAAAATTTTTGGCATTACCACCCCCACCCTCTTATTAAAGGGGATGAAAAAAAATTGTGATTTAGTGTACCTATGTACAGGAACCAGAAACCTCAAAATATTTTTTTACTTCATCCACCCCCACTACCACCCCCCTATCACCACTCCCCACCCCACTACCGATGTGGGGTATCGTTTTATAAGTTTTTGGGGTAGAGGATTTCAAATATTATATTATTAAAGTTCCATAAACAGTTATTTTCACATACAAAGTTTTTTTCGTTGTGTGACTTGGATAGAGAATCTGGATGTGGAAGTAGTGATTCCTTGGGCAGCGGTTTTTTAATTTGTATTTATAAGTCCCATCTTAAGTGCCTATCAATTACTATGCCGAGGTATTTCATTAATGTTGCTTCCGATATTTGGGTTTCTGAGTCGATAATTAGTGAACCCATGTTGGGTAAATGATTGGAATAGGAATGGCAGATATTTTATTACTTCCACGTCCAGTGGAAGTATAGTAACGACAAAAAAATTTTTAAAAATTTTTATTTTCCAAATAGGCTTAAAATGTCATGAAACGTCGAGATTTTAAGTTTGAGCGAAAAAAAAAAATTTCTGTCTGTCTGTCGGTCTGTCTGTCGGTCTGTCTGTAACTTTTTTTTGTGCGCACGTTTACTCTGAAACCGTTTAAGATATTGACTTGAAATTTGGTACACATATGTACTTTAACGAGATCTAGAACTAGATTATATTTTCATCTTGTTCCGTCGAAGGGTTGGGGGGTAAATTGGGGTAAATTTGGGGTAAATGGGTAAATCAAGCAGGTAAGAGTCCGTGAAATTGGGACCAGAAACCTCAAAATATTTTTTTACTTCATCCACCCCCCACTACCACCCCCCTATCACCACCCCCACCCCACTACCGATGTGGGGTATCGTTATATGGGTTTTTGGGGTACAAAGTTTTTTCGTTGTGAGTGACTTGGATAAAGAATCTGGATGTGGAAGTAGTGATTCCTTGGGCAGCGGTTTTTTTTCACAATTTAGAGTAAGTTTATTATATTGAAGCCGTTTTATTTGTTTAAGGTCTTTTTCCACCTTTTCCTTTAAATTGTGCCAGGAATCCGCTTCATATAAAATTGCCACGTCACACAGTGGTTACTTTCTGTATACCGAAAGTAGCTAATTTCATAATAAATAAAAAAGTGTGTAAGTTGTGATTTGCTTAATCCTAAATAACATTTTATAATCACGATGAAAGCAAATAATTAAAAAATAATTGTAAAAACATTAATTAGTAATGAAATTTGTTTATTTACAAGAACTAATGTTTATTATACAATAATGTTTTTTTGCGAATAATAAGGTAAAATTATGATCGTATGTAAATATTGTTTTTTTTTTGTCTCATGTGTAGGATTATGGCTTAATCAAAGCAGATACTTTGAAACTTATTAATTTCGAGCAAATTAACAACTTCCTGGGAAAGTGATCCTTTAAGTTTTTTCGGCAATGTTCTGAAAAATTGATCAATGGATCGCTTGTTACCAATAACATGTGTATTAAATGTTTCATGGTGTTAATTCGAGATGCCTTCCGAGTACTATGTTCTCTGAATCTTTTCGCATCTTAAACATTCTTCTTATAGGCACTATAGAAGATTTAATGATTTCCGATCCATGGATCAGTACTTTATGTAAAGTGATTGGCATATAATACCAGTTATACTTTTCTATGTACAATTTTGCAATATCAGTATTTTAAAATAGTTAATGTTGGCGTGACATTGCTTCCATCTTCTTACAAACAGTTTGCAGATATTACGCTATTTCTCAAGTAACTTTTCTCCAACATTTCCTTTAGTATCCACTAGGTGTAATTCAGTAATTATATATCGATATACAGCAAACGTTTTTTCACTGCGTTGCGTTTCTGCATGCCAAACTTCAAACAACTCTCGCCGGGTTCTGTTGCTGGCGCTGGCACCAACTAAAATGAAAATAACAGGCAGAGTTGTAAAAAAATAGAGCATCTTACTAGATAGCTTTTGAAATCCAAGGACTGTGGATTAATATGCATAGGAAATTAGAAGGTTCCATGAAGTTCCACAAAATATAAACTTTTTCAAACTTTTCGTTTTTATTATTTTTATTTCCGATTAATTATTGTCTAACAGGCGAGAAAAACGATAATAATTTCAATAAGTAATATATAGTATACGGTACATACCGTGACTAGTAAGGTCCATAATAAAAAGTTTTCACTTTTCTCTTTAAACACATGTAACAACAGCAGTCATAAACAAGTGACTGATACCAGTTGAAAATGGGTGAGTAACTAGTTATGTTTTTATTCGGCCACTACGTATGTATCGAATACAAGCAAATACTTCTACCTGTGTACGACAGTCTATCGTCTTCGAAAAGCTTATGGTGGTTAATGACGTCATCCGGTGCGACATTAGTCGAGCACTTGTGATAAGCTAAATCCTCTCTCTGAACCACTGTGCATCACCTGCAAAACTGACTATTGTCCCTGCTTTACTAAAAGAAAGTAAGCTATTAATATAAATATTGAATAGTAGGATTGGACCTAGGATAGTGCCTTGAGGTACACCGTATTTCACCTGTCTAAAACTACTAATAATTTCATCAATATTAACGTGTTGCTTTCGGTTTGTCGTATAGCTTTTTATTAAACTGTTCCCCCCTCGGTTCCCCCTTATACCATAGCATTCTAATTTTTCCAACAGTTTTCTATGATAAACTGTCGAATGCTTTAGCAAGATCAATAAAGACACACAAAGTAGGTATTTTCTTATCTACGTTATAATAAATGTAAGATGTTAAATAGTGTATTGCGTTCTCTGTCGATTTTCCTTCTCTAAAGCCATAGTGCTGTTCCGACATTAAATTATATTTGCTCAAGAAATATTAGTCTCTTATGATTTTTTTCAACGATCGTCCGTAACTCAAGAATTTTTGATTTTGATCAGGATAATTCAAAGAACATTTTCCCAAAGTTTCAGGGCAATCGAGCCATTTTCCTATGAAAAAGCTGCGAGATTCTTTAACTAGAAAAATCGATCTTTTGATAAAATATCTAGAACGTAGTCCTTTGACATTAGGAATAATAAGAGAAATACATTATAATGTTTTGTCGTTTGGAAATTATACGCCTTAGGTGGCTAGTTTTCATAAGCGAAAGAGTTTCCAAAGCACAATCACCCTTAAGAACAACCCCCAACACGTCAGGCTGCTTATTTTAGCATTTTTTCCTAAAGATAGTTGTCACCCCAGAAAGTTTTATACCCATTAATAACATTTTATACAAGATTTACTACAAATAACGTCCTATGCGTATTTCCGATAGACACAATAGTTTTCGAGCAATAAGCGACCAAACTAAGGCGCGCTTCGTATGTTTCCAATATACAGAGTGCTTGAATGATGTCACGTATAACGTTAATAGCTATTATAATAATTTAGAAATCAAATTTTAAAGGATTTATTTGTAATGTGTACATTTCTAAAAATATAAATTAATTATCATTAGTCCAATCAATGAATGTCCAAAAGGGGATTGTAGAGAATATTTAGGACGAAGTAAGATGGGTTATTAACTGCACTTTCTGTGCATTTATTAATATATTATGAAACGACCTAGTGATGGCTATTAAGACACAAGCATGAGAATTATGACATGAGCCGCAGGCGAATATCATAATGAATGCGATGCAATTAAATGTGAGTTGCATCTTCGACCAGTCATAACAAAATAGAAAAGTATAACTTTATATAGATTACAATTTAGGAAATATTATGAAACTAAACAAAGGAAATATTATAGATTATTATTTCAATTTCACTTTCAGTATCACACCTATTCACTGATTTTAATTGCAAGAAGCACAAAGTTTGAAAATTTGCTAGGTAAACAGTAAGTATGGCTTGTCAAAATTGATTGTAGATCTTCCAGATGTTTAAGGTAATAGTTGATGTTGACAGAATGTTGCTGTGTGTCGCGTTTCTATTGGTTATAAACTTGTATCTTAATGGAAAATTTGCATCTTAATGAATCACATTAAAGTACAGGTAGGGAATGTCTAATAAACGAATTAAAGTATGGGAGTATAAAAAATTTGTAAAACTGTTTATTACTAATGATATGCAATAAAATTATTTGTGGATACGAAAAACACCAGTGGTCATTTTAACCGCGATTACCCTCCACTTGTTCAGCATGCTAATGAAGCGGATTTATGTACAATTTCTTTTCTATGATAATAATTATTAAAAATATGTTTCCGATTATAATATACCTATTCCATTAAATCAAATATGTATAATAAGGACATATTTATAAAAAATGTAATGAAAAAACTTGCAGAAAATAATATTCTGTGTGAACAAGTTACTGATGATGCTGATTTGTCAATCGTTAAAGCAGTGATAAAAGTGTCTTGCAAAGACGTTGTACTAGCATCGGAAGATATCAATCTACTTGTAATTTCACCCGAAAAAAAATATTTATTTTGTTAAACTAATGAATGGAATAAAAGAGTGAAAAACCATACACATTCATTTTATTTATTGAAATGCATAATCACTGTCCACACTCTCCAAAACATAACATACTCCTTGTATGTTATGTTTTTATGAATTTTTTTTACAATTTTTGTATCATTTTCAAGGTAAGTTATTTTAAAATTGTAATATTATTACTACATTTGGTCCAAAATCGAAAATTGAGATAATATCAAATCTTTACGTTTTGAGGTCCAAGGAACCCAAAAAAGTGGTCTTTAGAAAATGTCTGTGTGTGTATGTGTGTATATGTGTATGTATGTTACCACGATAGAGGCGAAGCTACTAAACGGATTTGGATGAAACTTTGCATGAGGGTTTCTTTAGTGCTCTAGAAGATCTGAAAAGGTTTTGGTTGAGGTCGGATTACGTTTAGTGCCGTTTTGGTACAACAAGTTGTTTATTTTATGATTACTTACAATTTGTAATCAAACCATTGAAAAGCAGTAAAAATTACAATTTCAACTATATATCACATTTGCACCCTTTCGATTTCATTTCCGTTAAAAAGAATTCGTCGTAATATGTGCACACAAAACAGCATCCAAAAAATATTATTGGTATTATTGTTAGGGGACAATATATTTTGCCATCTGTCAAAAATATTTGGATTGGTAACCTTTGTGAATGTTGATTTATAGGTTATGGTACGTGACGTCACAGCTAACCTGGAAAATATATATTTCTTAAGATTTTAGAATATTACGTAGCTATTATTAAAATTTTTTGCCCGGTTCCCGTACTTTCAACTAAAATCTAGTACAGTGTAATGTTTATGAAGTTCTATATACTTTGTCCTAATAAAATAGGACTCTTTTTGTAGGTTGGAAATCTAACCTGTAATTAGCAGTCTATTTTTATTAATCAACAATTACGCAATCCAGACCACGTTACTTCCAACTTGGCGTGGCGGTTAAACATTTGTTGACAGTCGTTGAACGTTTGTCAAAACAGTTTGCGTTTTTCCGTTGGCCTGGCTAAGTATCTTGAAATTTTAACAATATGGTGTTTTTTGTGGATTGTGGCAAGGCGTTTTTGATTCTTTTTAAGTAATAAACTTTATTTAATTATGCAGAGTATTTCAAGGAGTTGATGTTGGAAAATCGAGGTGTAAAAACGATGGAAGGTGTTAGATCATCCCTTTTAATCGCGGCTATCCATCTTTGACGTTGTTTTCTCAACAGATCATTTATATGAGGGAAATATTTAGAATTCACAAGCTAACCTTGTCACGATTTCCACGATGTCCACAACCCACTATTATGTACATATCAGGCATTTTTTCCAATTATAGCCAATAATATTATCACGAAAAAATCTAATAAGACGCATTCAACATTTCTTAAAAAAAAAAATCATATTAAAAACCTTTGAAACGTAAAAACTATATGAAAAAATGCGGCACTGGTCACAATCTAAAAAAGGTCACAGGTCGTTGGATCGCCTAATATAGAAAAATTATTTGCGTGAATTTTTAAATATTTGCTTGAAGCTACAGTGGCTGCAAGCTAAAAATGCGTATACAAACAATAAAAATGAGAATAAACTTGAAAAATTTAAACATAATGCAGATATGTCCCTAAGTATATTTCATAACCTAAAAATCAACATTCGTAAAGTTTACCAACCCAAATATTTTTGACAATGTCAAAACTTATTTTAATTGGTTTTTAAAGGTAATAATTGTTTATAGCCGTGTTCGAATATTACGTCTGACTGATGACATGCGTCACAATCGTTCATTTAATGCAAATCGAGCTAACCGAGCTAAATCTGAAACGTTCGAATATTACAAAATAAAGGACTAGGACGAAGCTCGACTTGCTTAGACCTTTTTGATCGTACAGGAAGATTTTAATTTGACGCATGCGTAGTCTGCTGTCCATAATGTTATTGACTTGTTGAGGTTAGAGTGTCATTTGGGTTAAATTCTGTATTATTATTTTTATTCACTATTCAATGTTCTACAAAATCTTCGAAACGCTATCTGTTACTACCCTTATAATATCCGGCAATTGATTAACATGCAACATAAACAAACATGAGAGGTTATGTTTTAACAGATTGTTTGCAGTCCACTTCAGTTCGTTCGATATTTGTCCATGAAATATATGGCTCCAAAGTCACATGTAATTTATATGTTTGCTCAGTGCTCTGATTTCCGATGTAATATCCAAACACAGCTGATTTGGATCCACCGTGAGGGGAAGTTGCAGCCGCTTCCAGTAGCTGCCGTTTTTTTTAATTTGAATTATTTTCAAGTTTAGGGCAGCCATTTTGAATCCGCCATTTTGAGTCTTGATATTATAATATTAAAATCTTGATCAATGGCATCTAAAACCCCTGTATGTAATTTTGTCAGTGGCGGCTGGTGAAATTTCAATATTTTTTTTCTCGTCTGTGGCGCATGGGACCCATACGAAATATGGGAAATAACGTCTAGAGAAGCACTTGTCTAATGATCCCTAAAAAATTTTGAAAAAGCAGTTTGCGAAAAAATTTTTGAAAATTCGGTAGCCTCCCCTGGGTCTAGGGACTAATGTTTATTTTTTTTGTCATATGCATTTGACTTTTCATAAAAATACAACAATAGATTTTGGAGTTTATGAAAATATTTTCATTACTACCTGAGATACAACGAATTGAAATATTGTAATTTGTTAAATTGTAAATTACAAAATTTCAGTTCATTGTATTTCAGCCAGTAATGAAAATATTTTCACAAACTGCAAAATCTATTGTTGTATTTTTATGAAAAGTCAAATGCATATGACAAAAAAAAAATAAAAATAAACAGGAGTCCCTAGACCCAGGGTAGGCTAACGAATTTTCAAAAAATTTTTCGCAAACTGCTTTTTCAAAATTTTTTAGAGGTCATTAGAGAAGTGCTTCTCTAGATGTTATTTCCCATTTTTCCTATGGGTCCCATGCGCCACAGACAAGAAAAAAAATATTGAAATTTCACCAGCCACCACTGAATTGTATCACTTACATTGTTTGAGTTTGAGTTTCACAATATATTTTGCTAAAAATAGGTCTTTTTGAGTTTCTCAAAAAACCTTGATTTGCGCACTTTCTTAATAGATAAGCTTTTCAATTGGTCATGTTTAGAGAACGTTGCAAGATATTTAATTCCAAGCCCTTCAAGTTCAGAATATTTTCGTAATTGAGTAACAACGAACCTTTCTCATCTGAATGCACTGGGCTAGTTGTCTACTCTTATTTAAATAAATTAGAACAAAGTACAAATATATCTTTATTTAAGTTTTCATTTGAGATTTAGCCATTTAGAAGTATCGTTTGTTTCCGAAACCACCGACCATACTGCTCATGTAACCTCCAGACTTGTGATCTTCAGAGACATGACCTCCAGTATGATGACTCTCTGCTATGACTTGGTGACCTAATCCACCAAGTTGACCTAATCCACCAAGTTGACCTGAAGACACAATGCGGTGTCCTTCCTGGTGGTGTCCTTCATGGTGGTGTGCTTCATGGTGGTGTCCTTCGTGGTGGTGTGCTTCATAGAGTCCTCCAATATGGCTTCCTAAACCGCTTCCCATCATGCCGCCATATTGGTATGGGCTGGCAGCAGTAATGGCTACAACAGCCGCAAGACAGATCTGAAAAGATGGAATTGTTACATGCAGTTATAAAATTTTTTTTAAATAATCAATAGAACACTAATAAATGCAGATGTAAGATAGTAATATTCTACACAATGTCACAGTGACGTTTGTCAGTTCAATATTATCGACAGCACACTCTGTTTCTTAATTTGAATTCTTATTCATATTAATAAATTCAACGTAAAAAGATAAACACAATAAAAACATAAAAGTCAAAATTTAGACTTCATAATTCGTATTTAAGCTTTATTTTGGATTATAAACATCTTTGTGTTATAAACATTTTGTCCAAAATAATAAATAAAGGTATTCTCTCTTGAGGCATTTTCATGTTTTCTTAATTTATTAACACCCGGTACATCTGATCTAAGATTTTTATATGGTAAATTCATTTTTTCCATAAGCAGAATTTTTCATAAAGAATGACTTCGTCGTAAAATCAATAATAGAGATGTTTTTCCTCTTGTCAGCTCCATTCGGGGACACACTGTATATATTCATCCTGAGTTTAACGAGTGCAAGAAAGAAAACAGAGAAATTAGAAAAAGAAAGAATGATATTATCCCACTACAATGCGCTCTTGGTTAGAAGCGATAGGTACCAATGCCCTGCGTGGATACACGACAAGGTGATCAAAATAAGATTTCACGAAGTGTGGAACGTGCTGGGAGAAATACGTTCGTCGTTCTTTTCCTAATTTCTCTCTTTTCTTTCTTGCACTCGCTTACCTTACCCAGGACATATAAAACTACATTTGCCAAGTCTATATGTATTTGTAATAAAAGTGCATCGGTATTTACTTTTTCAGTAAATACTTGAACGAACTTTTGATTAAGGGACAAAGTGTCGAATTAACTTTAAAGTCAAAGCACTTATTAGAGCAGAATAAATTCAGAATATATTATCAATAATAGAATATAGAATACAGAATATAGAATAGAATAGAATAGAATAGAATAGAATAGAATAGAATAGAATAGAATAGAATAGAATAGAATAGAATAGAATAGAATAGAATAGAATAGAATAGAATAGAATAGAATAGAATAGAATAGAATAGAATAGAATAGAATAGAATAGAATAGAATAGAATAGAATAGAATAGAATAGAATAGAATAGAATAGAATAGAATAGAATAGAATAGAATAGAATAGAATAGAATAGAATAGAATAGAATAGAATAGAATAGAATAGAATAGAATAGAATAGAATAGAATAGAATAGAATAGAATAGAATAGAATAGAATAGAATAGAATAGAATAGAATATAATAGAATAGAATAGAATAGAATAGAATAGAATAGAATAGAATAGAATAGAATATATCATCCCAAAAGTACACCAATACAATGTACATATGGTCTAGGACTAGTCAAATAGATAACAATCATTATATTGCGGAATAACTAAGGCATTGGAATTTCTAGTGCCATATTGATGATTAAAATTGTTGATAAAAAATGAAGAGTAATTATATTTAACAAAATTTACTATTTCATAAATGTATATATATGGAACCATTAATAATTTATATTTATTGAACAAATTTTTGCAAGAATGACATTTGTTTACACCTGCTATATTACGTAACGCCTTTTTCTGCATTCTAAAGACTTTTATACAAAGATTTGAAGATCCCAAAATAAAATGCTGTAAGTTATTCTTAAATAAAAATGTGCATAGTAATAGGCTAATAATATTTGATTACTGGTTAAAGATTTAAGTCTATATAATACATAACAAACTGATGACAATTTTAAACACAGATTTCTTATACGATCATCCCAATTTAAAAACTGATTAATATATATACCTAAAAATTTTAATCAATCGACTCTCGGGGCGAGCGTAGAAGCGTCTTCATTGTGTATGTATCTCCCTACTAGGACTGACACTTGACACCGATTCTTCTTCGCACCACGTATAACCAAGGTTATAAACAAAGGTTATGCGGCTCTTAGCAAACTATATCTGTTGGTTAACAGACGCAGTAAACTAACAATTGACAATAAAATTTGCCTTTACAAGGTAATTTTTAGACCCATTTTAACCTACGCCTGTGCATCGTGGAACTTGATCTGCCTTAAGACTACAAAGAACTCAAAACAAGTTGCTGCGTCTGCTGACCAACTCACCTCGCTATATCACCACCGCTGAGCTGCATAGGCTTACGGGGGTGCAAATGATACGTGACCACATTGACGAAACGTCACAGAAATTCTTCACTTACAAACGAACTCACAACTCACGGAAAACATTGCCAACATCAGACGACATGACAACATACAACACACACACAAATACATTTACGAACGCCATCCACTCTACGATACCCCCTGACAGACTGACCACAACCCTATCCATAAAACACACATCCTCCTACAAAACAACTCCACCCCCTCCCCTCTACCTCCCTGACCCCTCGCGGAAATCTATTCACCATCTAAGAATTTGCTCTTCAGGGGAAATAACTGTTTTTATAATATAGACAACTGCAGCAGGGTTTTTTAGTTTATTTTGCCTGCATACATTAATATTACCCCCCTTCACAAACATATAACGACTGAGATCTGAAATCCCTATGATATTTATCAAATAAAATATGGTCAAACTATACAAGGGTCATTATAACTAGAATCACATGATCTGGAGTCTCCCTCGCGGAAACACACGCGAAATGTGACGCAATTTAACAAAACTGATTGTAGAAACTAAAATAAATAGATAGAGATATAATTTGAAATAGGCACCACAGTTAAATAAAATAAAGAATTTGCTAAAATTTGCTAAAATTTGCTAAAATTTGCTAAAATTTGCTAAAATTTGCTAAAATTTGCTAATTTGTATCTCGATACTCCAATGAAGCAACATGCAGCGCGGTTAGTACTTGGATGGGTGACTCATCTTGGGAAACACAGCAATCTCGTCCCACCTTCTAGCGGCTTGTATATCAGTGTATACGCGGAAGCTATGTAATTTCAAGACGAGGATTATATATTGGATATACCATCCTTCGGAGGGATGTAAAGCAGGCGGTCCCTTGTCTATTAAATGTTAGGCAAGTAAAAGATCCCTACTCTTCTTACGAGAAGAGGTTCGGCAAAATTTCCAGGTTGGGGTAGCTCATCTCCTGGTGTTGGTGATAGACCCTGGTAGCGGAAATAGGCCGACGTTAAATAAATAGATAAAAAAAAATTGACTCTCAGTCACTGGAGCATACTATCTTGGCTTAAATAATATAAATTCTGTCTTTGAAATATTCAGAAATAGTTTGTTTCTATTAACCACTCAACAATTACGTTTAAAATATTTTGACTCTGAAATGACATCATTTTGAGACGGACCTGAACAAACAAAAGAAGTATCGTCAGCGAACAATGTCAAGTTATTCTGATTTACGATATTTGATAAATCATTTATAAAAATAATGAATAATAATGATGTCCCAAGGACTGAACCTTGGGGTACACCGCATTCAGTGTTAAACTTATTTGACCTGCACCCTGCATGAATCTCAACTACTTGGCTCCTTTGAGAAAGATATGAGCTAATCTAGTTCTCTATTTTACCTCTTAAACCAAACATACACAACTTAACAAGATCAAATGCTTTACTTAGGTCTAAGAACATACCGATACATTTATTTTTATTATTCAAACTTTCATGAAGACACATTAAAAGATTGACTATTGCTGATTTTGTAGATTTACCTTTTTGAAAACCAAACTGGCAAGGTGAAAGTATGTTAAACTTTGAAAAAAAGTTAGTAATTCTATTAAATATAATTTTTTCCAGAATTTTAGATAAAGTGGATAATAAGGAAATAGGCCTATAATTATCCACTTAATTTCTGGCTCCTTTTGTATGGAGGGGAATAACTTTTGCTGTTTTTAAAACGTCAGGAAAAGCACCTTCATTAATTGATAGGTTTACTAAATACGTTATTGGCTTTACAAAAAAAATAATATAATTCTTTAATAAATTTGACGAAACATTATCAAGACCTGTTGAGTTAGATCTCTTCATTAAAGTAATAATATTGAAAATTTCCGTTTCAGATGCTTCTTCTAAGTATATTGTTGGATAGTAAATGTTTGTTGTTGGTTTAGATTTATTTACGTTGCTAGTTACTTGATCATTTAACTACTTTGGAATATTTAAAAAATAATTATTAAATTTATTTGCTATTTTAAAAGGATCAGATTCACTATTATTATACTCTTCGCAAAAACGAAGAGTATATTGTATTTAATCGGCACATTTCTAAAATCTTAAATATCGCCCGTAGAGAAAAAAAATTGCATATCATTGTGTTAGTGAACGAATTCTGGACAACTTTCAAAATGTCCATCTGTCCGTCCGTCTGTTCGTCCGTCACATTTCTGGTAAGCACGATAACTCAAGAAGGAAAAATCAGATTGTACTGAAATTTGGACAGTAAGTTAGTGTTAGCTTTTTGAACCAAATCGATCAGTAAATAAAAATGTTATTAATGATTTAAATTTGAGATTTTTCTTTGATTTTTGTTTTTGTAAAAATTTACATTCTTTACATTTTTTTTGTTAGGTAGTTCTTACGCTTTTGACTTGGAATCCAAGGGTCCCAGGTTCGAAACCCACATGGGGTATGGTATAGTTTTTTATTTTTACTTTATTTTACACTGAGTCTTTCACCAACTAAGTTCGTTATAAAATTAAAAATGTCTAAAACTAACATCATTTACAAAAAACTGCGAAGAGTATCCTATAGAATGTGTAACAATTATATAAAAAGTTTAGTAAACCGGCGACGAGTACGTTTTTAGCTTGTTTTCTATTATTATTTCATTAACAGAATGTACATTTTCCTTGTGCGTACTAATGTTGTTATTTATAATATCCCAAGCCGCCTGAGATTTATTGCTAGATTTGTTGTAAAATTTGTCATTATATAAAATGTTTGCCTTTTCGAGTACTTTTTTGTAAACTTTCTTATGATTTTTGAAATTCTGGATATCAGTTTCTAATTTGGTTGTTAGCAATTTTTTGCGTAAAATTTTTAACCGCTTGGATGAATTCTTTTGAGTTAGGCAAGGTTTAGACTTTTTTCTAATATTTATTTTTACCTTTTTATATGGGAAACTTAAATTAATATAATAGGACAAAATACCTGAAGATACTTCAAATGCACCGTTTACATCATCAGACATACAAACGTCACTCCTATCTTCTCTACTAATATAAGATAAAAACGTATGATAGTTATTCTTATTAAATACCCGTTTAGTAGTATAAGTAGGCAATTTTTGTGAAATATTATCAAGGTATTTGTGCAGAATGATCCGAGATACTCTCATGAAGAACAGAACAAAAAACATTCTTGCCAAAATTTACACACATGTAACCAATAATTTTTGCAGAATTTACAGTTGTTCTAGTAGGTTCTCTTACTAAGGTAGTTATATTGTATGACAACAAAATATTAACAAGATCAATTTTTGGCGCAGATTCTACAGAATAATCAATGTTTAAATCACCACATAAAATTACTTTCGTATCATGTTTCAAACATATGCGACCTAAAATGATATCTAAATCTTTTAAAAATATATTATAGTCATTTTCACCTGGTGATCTATACAAGGTTAAAATATTAAATGCTTCATTATTTAATTTAATTTGCCAGCAATCTCTAATATTTTTTATTTACAAAATGATTTGATAAAACTTATTTCATTTACATCTACGGTTAAATTTTCTTGTACAAAAATTGCAGCACCTTCATTTTTAAACTGCTGTCTACAAAATATTGATGTTAACTTATATGTTCAGTTTAAAAGAGTTAACTTTAGACACATTTATCTAGTTAATTTAAAGGATCACAGACAGGAGCACTGGGTAATTGATCTAACGTCAGAATATTATCTGTTTGACATCCAGCTTTTATTTTAGTAACAAATCTATCTTAAATAAATTCATCTGTTATGTAACTATATATACATCATTAAGATAGTTTCAAATTGAAAATAATTCCAAGTTTAAGTCAGTTAATGATGTGAAATATCTTTAACACACTCAATGAAAAGCAATGTTTCATTTTAGTCAAACATTTTGTAACACATCTGCTGTCATAGTCTCAGTTGGAGTATACTTTAGTTCAAATTCGTCTCTTGCAAGCACCTCGGGTATAAAATGATGTCTAATGTCTACATTAGGATGGTCTAAAAATGACTTAACTTTTTATAGAGGGTCTCGATCAGGCATGCCCCCCGCCCCCCAAGCCGTCTTCCATGAACCAAAAAATAAAGAAGCATAATCACTATTAGTACAAATAGTCCCTTCAAATTATGAAATATTTAAGAAAATTTTCCCACAGTTATGAGACCTGTAGAAAGTATTTGGGTTGTCTAAACATGATTTTCACCCCCCCCGCAGTTCTAAAAAATGGTGGTTTTTGAGAAATATATACAGGAATTTTAGCGTTTTTTCGTCCTTTACTCTATTTTGAGGAAGAACTATGCATTTTGGTTAAATATATCAAGAGAGCAAGGTAGTAGAGCATAAAATTTCTTATAAATTTTGCCTATACCTTTTTTTTTTCGAATTCCGCTTAGTTTCGCCGCTAGAGGGCGCGAAATAAATAAATGTACATCTAGACTTTGAGCCAAAATTATACATTTTTATGAAAAATTACATGAGATCAAAGTTGTATAACATAAAATTCACTATTTTTAGGTATTTTCTAGTTTTTGTTTTTTTCATAAAAATATATATTTTATGTTCTGCAACTTTGATCTCATGGTATTTTTCATAAAAATGCATAACTTTGGCTGAAAATCTAAAAAAAAGGCACAATATGTATATTTATTTCTTTCGTGCCCTCTAGCGGCGAAATTAAGCGGAATTCGAAAAAACATGACAAACAAAACTGATAGGAAATTTTATGTTCTACAACTTTGCTCTCTTGATATTTTTCACCAAAATGCATAGTTCTTCCTCAATATAGAGAAAAAGACGAAAAAACGCTTAAAATTCATATATATGTATATATTTCTCAAAAAACGACACTTTTTTAGAACTGCGGGGGGTGAAAATTATGATTAGACAACCTAAATACTTCACTTCTTATAGGTTTCATAACTGTAGGAAGATTTTCCATAAAACAGCGATTTTTTGACTAATTTGAAGGGGCTAAAGCAGTATCCAAATTATCTCTTGAAATTAATATTTTGTAATTAACGCCCATATTATCTAGTAGAGAAATCTACACACATCCGTTTTCAACCACTTTCTGAAAAGTTTTCCTCAACCTCTGGGGAGGCCGGTTCTATTGGCTCCCCAGATCAATTTTCTGACTGCGCCACTGGTCTCGATCCCCCAAATTGTTTTCAAATCCGAAGGAAGTAAGTACGTATTATTTTGTTTTTCAAAATTTTGATTTTAAATGGTGCCTATGGAGACATGAAGTTTCCCATTTAAATTGTATGGGGAAAAATCACTTTTTGGAATTTTTTGCATAATTGTTCAGGGTTAGGGAAAACCTTGCATTAAACTTATAAGACTTGGAGAAGACTATCCAACGAAGAGTTTGATGTATGTACATATGGGTTTGTCACCCCAAACACACCTCCACGGTGCTTCAAATTTTACCCTTAAATTAAAAAATGTAAATTCTTTAGACAGTATTCGGGACACCGTGGAAGTGTGTTAGGGCGACAAATCCATACGCATATACATCAAATTCTTCATGGGATAGTTCTCTCCAAGTCCTTTAATGCAAAACGTTATTTAAATGGGAAACTTCATGTCTCCATAGGCACCATTTAAAATCAAAATTTTGAAAAACAGAAAAATACGAACTTAATTTTTTCGAGTTTGGAAATAAATTAGGAGGATCGAGACCTTCTATAAAAAATTAAGTAATTTTTGTACCACCCTAGAGTCTATATGCTTGGTTAGATGATGAAAAACATACTATTTCACAAGCACCTTGACTATCGACATATACAATTAATTTGCTGATTTCTTCGAATCTCAGTTCTGATAGTAGTCTGCGTAGGTAAATAGCTTCTGATATACTCTGCTTCAGTGAATGAGAGAGCAATAGTAGGCTGTTTCCTGGATTCCCAGCTGACTGCCGCACCACTTAATATAAAAACAAATCCAGTGTATGATTTACGATCAAATAATGCAGTTAGCTCAGTCAGCATCTACAAATCCGGTTAGATTTCTTGTGTTGTTATTGTATGTTAATCAATAGTTGTTAGTTCCCTTTAGATAATCTCAGTAAACATAAATTAATTATATGTCATAAAGGCTTTGAAATTTCGTTGCATACACATTTTAGTAGGGTAGTAGTTATTTTATTAAATCCTGGTAGTCATTTTTTAGAGATAGTAATATTATAGATTTCTTCTTCATTAGCAAGTTTCAAAAATAATGAGTTTATATTACTAAAATTTTGATTGTATTCTTCATTAATAGTTTGATTACTTATTAATATAATTTGTGCCATGTTTTCCCCAATAGTAGCATAGAGAGTGTTAAAAATTTCAACAACTTTTTTTATATTTATTTAGAATTTCGAGAGTGACATTACGATAATTTGTGTAATGCTGTATGTGGTAATATAGTTTCCAAATGACCCTCTAATCAAGGGCAGTCCTACGCCTCGTTTCTGGGGAGGACGCATCCTTATTAAAATATATAAGAATTGATAGATATGATTTTTGTTCTGAAAATTCGTACTATAATAGGAAGTGTAGCAGAGTATAAAACTATATAACTTCTATCTTATCTTTTTAATTTTTGAAAATGTAATCATAATAGTCATATCCTTTTTAAAAATATATAAGTATTCAACTAAGTATTTACACAGAGCAGTAAACATAAATAAACTTTAATGAATTTTACAAAATAAAATAAAAGAATATTCTTCAATACATGCATGCACAGAAGTTAATATTATTTATGAAATAGAATTTTATATTTTAATGACCAAAACACATGCAAGTCATCCGTTTTTTTTTCTTGCTCTTTCTTGAAATATTGTAAATATTGATAACACAGGGGAACAAAAATTTTGTTGCATTTATTTATTGTAGTCGTTCTTACCTAATTCCAAGGCGCTTGGTTCAAATCTGTAGGTAATTGTGCTCTGTAAGCTCTTGGCTTTTTGTAATTCGACATTTGCATTTTCTCGAAATATGACGCTTCATATAAAGACATGATGGCAAATTGACTTTAGTTCAAGATGGCACCAATAAAGTATAATTTATGGGTACCATCTTGAACTAAGGTCAATTTTATGACCCTTTTTAAAATCAAGTCCTAACTGAAGGTACACTTACTATTTATATTTATATTATGAAATTAAGAAAAAAGTTGAGCTACCAGTTTGGAGCTCCAGGAGTCTGGCGTTCTGAGGTAGTCGCCTCGACTCCATCTGGTTGTGGAAGACACAAAGAGCTTAAAATGAATTCATGTACAAAAAATACTCATTCAGAAAATGTTTCAAATTATAGAAATCGCAACAACAACGGCGTAAAATGTTTCAATGTATAAGCTAGTGATTTTTGTTCGTCAGAAAAATTTCGGGCTGAGTATTTTTTGAAAATAAATTAATTTTAGAACTTTTCGGTGCCTTGCATAACCAGTATCGGCTATTATGTTAGAACAAAGATTATATATTGATTTTCATTTTGACTGATGGAGACTGACTCTAAGACAAGTGTCTTTTGCACTCCAAATATTTTTAGATGGGTGTTTTGTCAATAATTTCATTCTATGCTATTTATTTTCTTGTATAATCAGAATGTAGGTTATCAGAAAAATTTGAAGATTAGAAGTTGATATTTTAATAGACAGAATTTCATTTTTGATTAGTCATCAATAATTTTCTCTACTTTTCCGAAATCAGAGCTCTGAGGGGGCATGCCCCCCCCTAGGATCGCCAGTGCCTCTAATATCACCTCCTTAATACTTTATGTCATATCGATACAAACACCCTGTATATTTTGTATTTGTAAAGTTTTCTCCTCTATCGAACAACTTTATAATGTTATTTACTAAAAACACAGTTTTTCACTTCATCTCTTAAATCAACAAAACGCAAAATGGTTATTTACAGAAATAAACTTTGTAATAGTTTTAGAACTTACCAATTTCAACATTTTGGAGTTTTTCTGTACTGGTCTGCAGTTTACTGATTACGTTTTGAAACTGAGGAAAGATTTTATACCAAGAACATTATTACTTGGGTTCATTACTAATTGATAGTTGCCTCGCTCGTTTAAAGTACATTATAGCCCCATTATGTCTAAGTATGCTGTCTAATTATCGAATATTGTATTTTTCCTTGCTTGATGCATGCATGGTTTACGTACAGTGGCTGATTAGTAGCCCAAAAACACTTAAAAAAATATATCATATTATCAAGATTTATGAAATGGATGGTTTTTCGGTTTAAACAAACAACTTTTTAAAATGTTCTCACAACTAATGTTTTCATAAAAACAAATTTTGGAGAAAGTGTGATTCATGAAGTCATTGATATTCTTAAATGTAAGAGAAATAATTATTAAAGTTAGCTGATTAACCGATCTGTTTCATTTATTTAACAAGTAAACTTTGAAAAGCATGTTCTCTTTAAATATTTCGAAAAATATTGCTTTTAACAAAAAATACCGGGAAACTTTTTTTAGAATTTCGTATATAGCAGGAAAAGTAATCTACGAGAAATCAAAAAGTCTATTTATGAAAATATCAATTTAAATTTTTACTTTCATTTGATAGCTCCAGATGAATTTATTTAAAGAACACCTATTCATTGAATCAAACATTAATATCTAATTTGAATAGCAATTTTTAATCTTTGTACTTCTGTTACAACCAACTTCTGATTGCGCCAGAGAAAAAGGGCTTAAAAATCAATATATGTACAAAAACCCATCTTAATCTTTACAGGGGCCCACCTTCAGTTACCTATTATTCCATTTATTAGAAATTGCTAAGTTCTGGAAACGTTTTTTTCAATCATCATGAGTTGAGACAAAAGTCGGTAAAAAATAGAATTGAATAATTAATTGTCAAATGATAACCAGATACAAATTAATAGATTTCATCTAGTAGCAGATAGAGCCTACACGGTAGTGCATTTAAATTGAGACAGAAAAATATATTGGAAACAACGTATTTTGGTAAAGAATTTTCACCAAAAGTTGTTTGGTTTCGAGGGGGAGACAAAATGCATTATTTATTTTTGATTTGGTGGACGTTTGCAAGGTTGTTTCAAGGTAACTTTGTTTTTTCAGATGGAAGCCTACATTTTTCATTGCAAAATTTTATTCTACGAAAAATAACAATGATTTTTTTTATCCAACTTCAGATTTGCTAAGGATATTAAGCGAAATAACCAGAGAGTTTTGAATTATTAAGATTTATTTTGTCGAAATCACGAATTTTAGAGAAAAAATGATAGAGATAAAAATAAAATATGCTTCATTCAAATTTATTTTACACAGAGAAACAAACAGCTTTTATCTCAACCATTTTTTATTAACAATGAGCAGTATTTTAATAATGTGATAGATTATTATTATTGTCTTTTTCAAACATAAAAAAATACTTACAAAAATAATCTCTACTTATTTTGTTTAATATGAAAAGTAGATGTTGTTTGGATCTCAACAGTATAACGCACTAACTTTTTCCATTCATTTTTGTCAGACTGCGGTACCCCATCCAGACACAGACACACTGTATATTGAAACACTATTATTTTTTAAGCAAAATTTCGGATTTAAAATTATTTTGAAGAATTGTTTAATATATTACGTACCATTAACAGTAAGTGACTCTATTTAGGTCGAAAATACAGTTTGCGACCTAATGTCATTGATACTTTCAGATTTCGTAGCTCAAGAATTTTTATTTAAAATTTATCAAAAATTTTGAACTGGCATCCCTGTAAATTATTCCGGCATTAAAGATTGTCGAATTTGAAACTATCGATGACATGGTATAGTAGAAAAAGTGAATTTAAAGAGAAAATGTGGAATTACTTTTTTCGAAAAACAATTTGTTTCCAAGTTATTGATTACTTAATATTTAAGAAGTGCAATTAATTCGAAAACCATGAATCAAATTGTTGCTACATTTTTGATACAGGGATTCTAAAGCATACTGATCAATTTTATTGTTTAAGTTTTTCAATAAAAATGCCTAATATGACTTCTCGAAAAATCGTCCCTTTTTTTGTCACACAACACAAGTCCACAAAAAAAATTCTGCTCCAAGGACTAAATCTATCATGCTTTAAGTATATTTTGTGTGCTGAAACCTAATTTTCAATTTGAAAAACTTTCTACCAAGTAGATTTTGAGTAAATCAAGGTTTTTATTGTCAAAATACGTTTTTTTTTGCTAAATTTCGACGTAAAATGTGTTTATAAGTATTTACATCAAAACATAATAATAATTACTATTTCCTATAGGATTTTTGGGCGATTATTACGAATCCATCCTCAAAAAAGGACGCTAAAGGGCAATAAAGGGCAAAAAAGGCCAAAACTCAATTTTATTAAAAAAAGAAGTACGAGGTGTGTTTTCCTCCGTATTTTTTAATGTTGAACACGAATCTGATGTTAAAAAGGGCACTCTGCCCTGAAAGTGCAATAAAGAGCAAAAACTCAATTACTTCCACATCCAGTGGAAGTATAGTAACGACAAAAAAATTTTTAAAAATTTTTATTGTTCAAATAGGCTTAAAATGTCATGAAACGTCGAGATTTTAAGTTTGAGCGAAAAAACATTTCTGTCTGTCTGTCTGTAACTTTTTTGTGCGCACGTTTACTCTGGAACCGTTTAAGATATTGACTTGAAATTTGGTACACGTATCTACTTTAACGAGATCTGGAACTAGATTATATTTTCATGTTGTTCCGACGAAGTATTGGGAGGTAAGTTGGGGTAAATTTGGCGTATATAGGTAAATCAATCAGGTAAGAGTCCATAAAATTGGTATTTAGTATACACAAGAGAAGCTCAAAAAAATTTTTGGCATTAGCCACCCCCGCTACCACCCCCACCTCCTTATTAAAGGGGATGAAAAAAAATGTGATTTAGTGTACAAGAACCAGAAACTTCAAAATATTTTTTAACTCCATCCACCCCCACTACCACCCCCACCCCACTACCGATGTGGGGTATCGTTTTATGGGTTTTTGGGGTAGAGGATTTTAAATATTATATTACTAAAGTTTCATAAACAATTATTTCCACATACAAAGTTTTTTCGTTGTGAGTGACTTGGATAGAGAATCTCGATGTGGAAGTAGTGATTCCTTGGGCAGCGGTTTTTTATTGAAAATAGAAGTGTGCGAGGTGCGTTTTTTAATGTAGTTTTAGATGTTGAACACGAATCCGATGTTAAAAAAGGAAACTCCGCTCGGTAAAGTGCAATAAAGTGTTAAAAAGTGCCAAATATTAAGCTTTTATTGCTCGAGGGTGTAGTGTTTTTTAAGACTAGCCTAACCTGACCTAACTAGTGTCAACCAAGATTCTTGATACCAATCCAAATTTGGTTGGAACCGGATGACTAATAACTGAGAAAGAGAGACCATTAAAAGTGGGTCATGCTGCATATTTATTGGCATACCTATGTCATTTGCCAATTCTGTAATGTTAATTTACCTATTGTATTAAGTCATTAATTGTTTAATTTTTTTTGTCCTATGCCATATGTAATTGGTCTATTAGGTGAAAAAAAAAACGTATTATTATTACTATTAAAATGACCTGTTTCGCAATACAAATACTGTCTTCAGAAAGCTACAGGTGCCCAATTACTATGTTGCTAAAAGTTGCGTTATATTTTGACTAAACACTTTAAAATTTACTAATTTATTAATAACTAATTTATACAATAAGAAAGTTTGCACCTAGCATAATTTCAATTAGTTTTTTGAAATTCATTAAGAGAGATGCAATAAACTATTAAGAACTATATAATTTTAATCATTTATTTTCACTAATTTAATTTTCCAAACAGTACAGTATAAGAAAGTAAGAAAATTCAGTTCTAAATTAGCATCAAATTTTTAAACAAAGATGTATGGCGCCGAATATGGAGAATAAGCTGCGTATCCAGCAGAGTAGACAGATGGAGCTACGTAACTGGCGTATGTAAAGGGGGCGCTGTAGGCAGATGTGTAGGCAAGTCCAGGGGCGGCAACAAGTGGAGCAGGATAAGCGGCAGCAATCAGACTAGGTTTTGCAGCTGGTTTTGGGTCCGCTTTTGGTTCTGGAGCCGCTATAGCACAAGCCAAGAGGACAGCAAATATGCACTGAAAATAAGACAACATGTTAATTCAGGAGAATAATAAAATAATATTAGACCGATCAATTTTAAAAATATTAGCTATAATTTAAATATTAAAATAAAAGTATACAGAAAGTATTATTAAATTAATGACCCAAATTATACTGTGAATCCTAAAGCAAAATGTTACTAAAGTTTCCATAAAGCACACTAGATGTACAAGATGTCGAAACTACAATACAGGATGTCTGCTGTATAAGTACAAATATTTTGCATGATAATATATTGACCCAAAAAAGTAAAAAAGTCTTATAAAGTTTTTGCTTTACTCCAACGGTTTTGCTTAAAATAATTATTTTTTAAAGACACAATAATACAATATTGTGTAGATCAGTTTTGCAGTAGAAACTGAAATCAAATTCAGTGTCTTCTTGTGACCTACATCTCCCTTTTTATAATGGTTATTGTATTAATGATGAGATATAAAAAATCGTCGGTGTCTCTTTCATAAAAGGAATACTCCGCTGTCGGCATCTGCGATTCAAAGAAAATGTTCATGTGTTTTTCATACTTCGTTGTTTACCCGAAGGTAGGCAGCCGCTTCCAATCATATAGTGTCGTCAATGTGTTTGATTTATCTAGTTGTAAAGTAAATTTATAGTAAAAAATAAAAGGGTGTAAAGAGCGAGGTGACGAATTAAGTGTTTATTGAAATTAAATTAACAGCTATTAATTTAATTACTACAGTGGTTAAAGAAATTTTGTATAATAAATAACAAATGGTAATTTTTTATTCTCATCGTTAAATTACATTTTTTGCAGACAGTAAATTACTGAGATCAGTGATATTTTTTCAATAAAGACACAAGGAGCTTCAAAAAACCGACCTGGATGTTCCTATTCTTCTATTAAATCCTATGGAATAATTGCGGTTTGTGAAAAATTTCTAAGATGGCAATGAGTAAATTAATATTAAATGTCAGTTAGTCTTTTCCTTTCAAAATTGATTAAGTAAGGTAGAAGTAAAACTGTTTTATTATTTTTAAATGAGTGTCTTGCAACGCTGTAAAACCCGTGTTATTGATACGGCAAGTGAGCGCGATAACCTTCTGTTTATACTATCTAAACTGAAAACATTGCCTAGTTCTAATTAATTTTAAATCAAAAGATAATTTTGGGCTAAAAAAAATTATAGGGATTTTTTACTTCTTTTGGGCTAACATAACATCCTGCAA
The DNA here is from genome assembly GCA_936432065.2 of Rutpela maculata. Classification (NCBI taxonomy): domain Eukaryota; kingdom Metazoa; phylum Arthropoda; class Insecta; order Coleoptera; family Cerambycidae; genus Rutpela; species Rutpela maculata. The sequence continues at coordinate 40,498,376 of OW386286.2, forward strand.
AATATTTGTACGTGTACAGCAGACACCCTGTATATCCAAGTTTACTTTAAAATTCTCATTTTTCTTATTTTCCTGGACTTGCCGGTTGTTTTGTAATCCATGCATTATTCTAGCTGGCCTTCGCTTGTTGCATAGCTTATCTAACTGCATAATGCCATCTGTCGCGGATGCTTTTTAGGGGGTACAGCCTCACAAAGGCTCTTTCTCAACAGCCTCTTGCTGATACAGTATAGTCGAATTGATTTAATTTAATTTTTTTCGGCGACAACATTCCACCTGAATTTTTATTGTTGATTCTTATGCATTACGACCTCCTGATAACGAGAAAAATATTTTCGCCCAAAAATTGCGTGTGCGTCAAAAGTTATATGCACTTTTTGATGCGCTTTCACGGATTGTCAACTTATCTGCTTAATATATCTTGTACTAGTAATCGGATGGGAATTTTAAAAATACTGCCTAATTTTAGATAAAATTCTTAAAAAAATATAGGCCTGTCCGATATATATTGGTCAATTCGCCAACTTGAAAAAAAAATAGAATAGGATAGCCTAAAAAATCAAAATTGAATATCTTTTCTATAAGAAGGAGTAATTTCACCATAGTTGGCAAAAATAAAACTCATTCATGGTCAAATATAATGCACCAATCCCGGACACCGTGTGATACGGTCAAACTCAGGAAACACACATGTATATGATATGTAGCATAGGAAGCTCAACAATATTTTGTTCGTTATGTAACCATTTTATGTAATTTATCCATAACATACCCGTTTATTTCAAATATAACATTTATGTATCGTAGATATGTATATAGAATGTATCATATACTTGCCACAGACAGATATGATATATTGTAAATACATGTCCATGCCCACTAACAGACATATATTTTATGTTATATGACTGCAGATATTAGTCCAAACTTAAAACGTCACTAAACTGGCGAGCGTATGTGAATCGTGTTGCTATTTTGTATTAAGATAATCTCTGACTTCAAAATATTAATTGCAAATTGTTGGCGCAATTTGAAGTGTTCGCAGAGTGCTTGATTTTTGGTGTGTTGCGTCCGTTTTGATGAAAAATGAAAAAGAAAACAGCATGAAATTGACATAACCTCTGAGATATACCTATGTAGCTACGTTTTGACAAGTTTTTATTAAATTATCCAAATGCTTCTCTTCAGATGTTATTATATCTTCTAACCCAGATATAAAAGGAAATACATTTGAAACAAACGGTAGTGAATGGTTCTAAAGAAAAATGAAGTGAAGTGAATAAATGTTAACCCAACTAAAGGAATTGAAATATTTCAGTTAGTATAAGAGAAAGTTGTTTTTTTTTAAGTATATCTTTTGTTATTATTATGTATATCCCATATAAATATATTTACTTTTTTTGTTCTCTAATTATGCATCTTGTTAAATATAAACATTTTTTATCAAATTAAAATGCTGATGTTCATTTTATTCTTGCATGCACTCTTCTTAGCAAAATAATTAAAAGGAAAGAAGTGGTCCTATGAAAGTAAAGAAAATAGAATACTTGACTTGATGAGGTGAGTGACGATAATATTGGTTTTTGTTTATTTGCAGATATAAAAGTGAAAAAAAAAGTATAAATTAGGAATCTACAGTATACAATACATTAAGTGATCATCAACATGGCTTCAGAGAGGAACACTCAACAGAGACAGCTACCATCGATCTTATTCAATATGTAAATGAAAAACTTGACAAAAATTAAAAAGTAATATGTATTTTCTTCGACTTAAGCCGCGCATTTGACACGGTGGAACCGAAATTCGTAGAACAAAAAATAAAGGCACTAGGCATTCGTGAACCGTTAAGTAAATGGATTTTGTCATATTTAACAAACAGAAAGTTTATGGTAAAAGTGGAAAATATCACCTCTAACGAATTTGAAATAGACATTGGCACTCCTCAAGGGGGAGTATTAGGTCCATTAATTTTTCTCCTATATGTAAACGATCTGCCTTCCCACATTGAAGAGGGTAAACTATTCATGTACGCAGATGATTCAACATTAGTTTTATCGGACTCAAACGCCCAAAAACTTGAAGAGAAAGCTAATAATGCAATAAAAAAATTTAACAATCGCTGCAGAGAAAATAGACTTATTATTAACTACGGAAAAACTGCATGTATGCAGTTCCATACTAAACTAAGACCTCCAGACAATTATCTCTTAAATATTAACGGGGAACCGCTACACTTCACAAATAGCACGACTTTTCTAGGAGTTGTTATAGATAAGCATCTAGACTGGACAGAAAACATAGACAAAATATGCGAAAGGCTGAATAAATCATATTTTGCTATACTAACATTAAAAAATAGTCTACACAAAAAACTATTGACAACCGTATATTACGCTCTAGTCTACCCTATTATTAGCTATAATATTATTGCTTGGGGACAATCGTCATCATGTAACAGAATTCTTATACACCAAAAGAGAATAATGAGAATGATGTTTAATATACCCTACAGACAAACCTGTAGAGATGCATTCAAACAAAAAAAAAATATTAACCGTCACTTCCATATACCTATTGAAGTTATTGACCTTCGTCTATAAAAACAGATACTCATTTAAAAAGCAGGAAGATAATCATAATTACCTTACTAGAGAAAGAAAAAACTACCAGATACAAAAACACTCACACATTTTTTTCGAAAGATCGCCAAAATACGCTGGAATCCACTATTATAATATGCTCCCTGAAGAAATAAAGAACGCAACTTCGATTATACAATTTAAAAATAAACTGAAAAAAATTCTTACAATTAATACGATATATACATTGGACGAATTCAAAGCCGTTGTACAAAGTATTTAGGTTACAAATATTTTTTCTGTTTTCATTAGTGTTTGATTACGTCAAAATTATTTATTTAGTGTAGTATTGTATTTGTGTTATTTATCAAACATTATTATATATATATATTATATTGTATTACTATGTCTTTTATACACATACATATATCGTAACTGTAACTTATAGTGACAATACTCATGCAAAACATTTTTCTAAACGAGTGCTGATGATAAATAAATAAATAAATAAATACATAGTTTCAGAACAAATTGTAAATAAAATGGCAGAAAAACTGATTAATTCAACAATTTCTTTTACAATTTTAAAAAGTCTATAAAGTAATTTTTTTCCAGAAAAATTAATTTTCAACACGTTCTTTGGCTCAATTTTTTCAAAATCATAATTAGAATGTAAATAAATAAAAGCTGATAAAAAAGAGTTATAATTCACCCTGTATGCAGTCTGTATTTATAATACATTCATATTGTCTATAATTATTTATTTGCGGCCTTTATTCTCTTGACTTGACTTCTTTGGATGTTAACCGCACTGTTTCTGTAAAATACTGAAATGATTAATAAATAAACTTCTACGCCAAAAGGACACAGTCAAAAGTTGTTCTTGATTAAAATAAAATCTATTTTCTGTGATAGGCAAGAAAATAGATTTTACTCAAAAACAACTTCTGACTGTGCCCTTTTGGCGCAGAAGTTTATTTATTAATCATTTTAATATTCTATAGAAATAGTGGTTTAAAGTACCCAAAGAAATCAAGGGAATAATACATACATATTACATATATCATATAATATATGTTATGTATTATATATGTAGGCAGTTACATATCTTAAATGTATCTGATACAGTTTACATATTATTAAGAGATGTATGAAATACATAGTCGTGATATATCAGACAAGTTACGAGCAGAAGTATTATATACATAAGTGATACATGTTGCTGACATAGAGCCATAATATCTTATAAGAATGTATATTACCTGTTACATTACTGATATATTCAAAGGAACAGCAGTTATGTATTTTATATGTATACATTACCTCTCCGTGTTTACTGGGAAGATGTCAGACGAAATAACATTTTTAATTCTTCGTTAATTATCAAGGAGGTATTGTACGTCACTTTTTTTTTCTTTTCTATTGTACGTTATTTTATGTACTTTTAGGGGATAAAGTTCATTTTTATTTAATTTTCAAAAAGAGTACGTTTTTTTTATTCTCAAAAAAGTGCATTTTTACAATTTTCAAAAATGTATTTCCTTTAATCCTCATTTTTTTACCCAATTTTGATCGAAGCAAAATGAAATATGCTATAGAAAGTCTCGTATAACTTCAAAGATTTAATACAAAATGAAACTTCATTACTGTGAAAAGGAAATTTGTGAAGTATACGCATGGTAATAATAATAATATATGAATATATGATCAATAATCAGAACCAAGCAGTCAAGACTAGTGTAGTATTATTTTTGATGGGTATGCCGATGAACAGAATAGCACTAAGAATAGAACGCATTCGTCGTTTAGAAAAAATTGGTTGCGTAGGTATTTCAATCACAAGTGACATTATGAAATCATCGGTTAGTCAAAAAAATTTTCTAGCTAATAGTAAAAATAATAGCTTTATAAAATTATTGCGCCAAGAGTTAATAGATAATGAATTTAACGTTAAAATATGCAGAGAAGACGCACAATCGCTATTGATTTGAAAACCGAAGATAATCAAGTTATAATAGTTGGTGAAGACATTGACCTTTTGGTTATAATGACTCAACTAGCATGAAATGATCATAAAAAAATCTATTTTCACAAGCCTAAAATTAATAAAATAATTGACAAACATCATGATGAAAATATAATTGTCTGCAATTCCACCTACTGAAGAGGTAACAGAAAACACTGTTTAAAAGTATATTTCCAAATCCAAAAATGGTTAGATTCTGAAAAAGATCCGTTACAATTCGGGTGGCTTAAAACTGAGAATGGCTTAATGCCTGATGTTATGAGTGAAAGTAATATTTTTCCTAAAAATTTACTAAGTGATATTTCTTGTAAATGTGGGAAAGGCTGTAAAAATAATTAATGTAGCTGTAGAAAACTAAATATGTAATATTCTATTCTGTGTCTATTGTAAAGGAAATTATTGTGCCAATACTTGTTCTACCTTTGACGAATCGGCTATCGATGAGGAATGCGGTGAAATTATGGCATATTACGGTAATAAAAATAAATATAGTATATTTCATTTTGTTTCGATGAAATTTGAAAATTGCAAAAATGCACTTTTTTTGAAAATTAAAAAAATGCACTCTATCCCCTAAAAGTGCATAAAATAACGTACCATCGAAAAGAAAAAAAGTGACATACAATGCCTCCTTGATAATTGACGAAGAATTAAAAATTTTATTTCGTCCGCCATCTCTGAGCATTCTATTTGGCGTACGGTGTCCCGGATTGATGCATTATATTTGGCCGTAAATGAGTTTTATTTTTGCCAGCTTTGGTGAAATTACTCTTATAGAAAATATATTCAATTTTGATTCTTTCGGCCATTTTTGGTGTTTTCTATTTTTTCCAAAATGGCGGATTGGCATATACGGTCAGGTCTATATCTTTTAAGAATTCTATCCCAAGTAGGCCAGTATTTTTAAAATTCCTATCCGATTACTAGTACAAGATATATTAAGCAGATAAGTTGAAAATCCGTGAAAACGCGTCAAAAAGTGCATATAACTTTTCACGCACACGGAATTTTTGGGTGCAAATATTTTTTTAGTAATCAGGAGGTCATAATACATAAGAATCAACAAGAAAATTTCAGGTGGAATGTTGTCGCCGAAAAAAATCAATTCGACTGCACTAATATTAAAACGGTATTAAGGTATTTTTAATAAGACTACTACGAAATTAACGATAGTTTCAATCGGACGTTTGATTAAACACAGTAAAGTACGAAGAGCGGGTGTACTACTATACAACCTAGCTTCCTCCTTTCATTTGTGTTTATTAAATTCAGGCATTTTCTATTATTATTATTATTATTATAAGATATACAAGATATATCTAAATTGCAATATACACTGTGCAACTCGGATTCCAACAAACATTGCGTAGATTAGATGATATATCAATTGTACATTTAAATGTTATTAAGGTATTTTTAAGAAGACTATTAAGAAACAATTGAAAGTTGTAATGGGGCGATATTGATTGCGAATAACTATTTGAATAAAGAAATTATAAAAATTATATCTGCTGTATACTTAATCTCAGTGGCACCATGTAGAATTAATTTTCCCGTATTCGAGCAAAGTGTTAATCAAGTCGGACATGCCCTATTGCAACTTCAACTTGCAACAATGTATCTAATGTCAAATTTATTTTTAAAGAATTGCAAAAATATTTCATTATAAGAAATAGAAGAAAAAATTGATATCCCTTAACAAACACTGCTGAAATAATTTGTAATGCAGGAAGTAAATTGTCATTCATGAGACATAATGTAATACTTTTATACTTTTTCTGCTTTTTTAATAATCTGTAATGTTAGAGTTAAATTTAGAGAAACGATAAGTGTTAGATATGTATAACAGTAATAGTACAGGGAAAGATTGAAAAAAATCCCTGTAACTCAAAAAAAATTTGTGCAGATTTTAAACTTTGGTTATAAGTTTAAAATAGGCCAAAGTTCACGAAACAAAAAAGTTTAGGAGTTTTACGTATCCGTGGGAACCTATAGGGGGTAAAAAGAGGTATTTTTAACAAAAAAAAATCGATTTTTCCTTATTTTCTCGGAAAATATGGCATTTACAAAAAAATAATTCAGATAAAAGTTGTTTTTGGCAAAATTATGTTTAATTAGGTGTTTTTAAATTAATTTTATAGCAATAATTAACCGAAATACGGCCATTTTTCGATGGCGGGATGGCGGATGGAATTTTTTTCTAAAACAAGTGTTTTAAAGGGATATATTGAGCAATTAAGTGATGCTATATTTTAACAAAAAACAGCATTTTTGAAAGAAAAATTAATTACTGAGCAATTACAATAACAAAATGCCGACATTTTGTTAACAAAAATGTGAAAACGCACATAACTTCGTTATTTTTTGTGATGTAGAAACAAACAAAAATCATTTTAAATATTGATTAACTACCTACAATTTTGTTTCTTAAAACTTTTGATGGAAGTGTCACAGCTTCTAAGATATTCAACATTTTAAACTAAATATTTCATCCTAAAAACGGTCGGATGCCATGTATAAAATTAAATATCTCCTACACAAATATATATAAACAAAATAAATTTATTCTCAGTTTATAAGTTTGATGTCCACCATTTTTTCACTAAAACTAATATTTACTGAGATATTTGCAAAGAAACAAAAATGTTTGTTTTTTTTTTCTAAAATTCCTTTAACAGTTTAAAATGCAATTTTTTTTCTACAGCAACCGCTGTTAGCCGATGAAAAAATTTAAGCGTCTAGGTCACACTATACAGGGTGCACCACTTAAAACTCCCCAGACTTGTAACTTTTTTATTTTTGAAGCGATGACCATGTTGATCACATCAAATTGTAGACATTTCTAAAGCCTTTAAACATGCATACAGAGTCATTTAAAAAGTTTTTTTTTTGAAAAAATTGTTAAGAAAGGAAACTTAATTTCTTTGAATATTTTTTTACCCCACCTTGTACATGAAATGTGTTAATGTTTTCTTATAAAAGTTTTAATTAGTTTCAATTTATATTATTAAAAAAAAAAAAAAATTTAAATAAAAATTTTGAAATTTCCTATTATTTAGTACAATTTCGAATATGACGTAATAACAGAAATTGAGGCTAATTAAAACCTTTATAAGAAAACATTAACGCAGTTCTTGTACAGGATGAGGTAAAAAAATATTCAAGGAAATTAAGTCTTCTTTTTTAACAATTTTTTCGAAAAAAATTTAATCACTCTGTACACATGTTTAAATGCCTTAAAGATATCTACAATTTGATATATCCAACAGGGTCGTCGTTTAAAAAATAAGAAAGTTACAAGTCTTGGGAGTTTTAAGTGGCGCACCCTGTATATTAATGAAAAACAGTATATGGGAACATATTTTTTTAATTACTGACTACTTACATTAACAAAATTGCGACGTATTTATTTAAAAAAATGTGGAAAAGCACATTGTTTTTGTCATAACTTCTTTGTATTTTATGCTATAAAAATAGGAAATAAATCAATTGAAAACTTAATTAATAGTTTTTCAATTTGGTTATTAGCGTTTTTGGCTTAAGTGCCATAGTTTTTGAGATATTTAACATTTATACTAAATACTTCTTTTTATAAACGTTCGGACGCCCTTTCCGAAACCATTAACTCTACAAAATTTAGAAAAAACGAAATTCATCTTTAATTTAGTAGCTTTCTTATTTGTCTCTAGCATGTTTTTGCTTAATGTAATACCTTTCGAGTTATTTGATGAAAACGTATTTGAAATACCACTTTTTCACGCTAAAATTCCAAATTTTCTAGTAGTTATAACTTAAATCTCTCAATTTATCTAAAAAGTTACATAGAACCTTCTCTTCTTAAAATTTAATTGTCTCTCAGCTTCAATGTTTTTGCTTTTTTTTAGCTGCCACCCCCTGAAAAGGGGTGGCATCCACCCCCTATAAATTAGCAAGCCCTCGCATAGTTTTTTATGCATTTACTATTAAGCTGCCAAAAATGAACGAGATCTAATTCTCATATGACATTATTCCGAAGTTAAAACCTCTAGTATTTCAGTTAATTAATGCTGTAAAATTAAATTTAAAAACACCAAATTACAGATAATTTTGTCAGAAACAATTTTATTTGTACTATTTTTTTGTAAATGCCATATTTCCTGAGAAAATAGAGAAAACTCAATTTTTCAATTAAAAATACCCCTTTTCGCCCCCCTATGGGTTCCCGCGGATCCGTAAAACTCATAAACTTTTTTGTTTCGTGTACTTTGGCCTATTTTGAATCTATAACCAAAGTTTAAGCTCTGCACAATTTTTTTTCGAGTTAAAGTAAATTTTTCCAGTACTATAAGGTTAACTTCGCAATTAATAAAGACATTCTATTATTATTATTATTATTATTATTATTATTATACAGGAAATATTTTTATACTTACAAATTTCAACATGATTATTTTTTTACTACTACTGAACTAATACTGATTGTATATAAAAAAATTGTTTTATTTATAATATTTTTAGCGTCAAAATTCCCACTAGTTTTGCGATGGAGCAATGTGTTGATTATGCATGTGTATGTACCAAATTTGTTACATAATAATAAGTATTCGGACAGCGTATATGAGATTGCGTTTAACATTTCTTGGAAGGTTATTGACAAGTTATTATAAGCTATGAATTATAATGATTTGGCGGCATGAATGAATAGTTAGACTTATTTTCTAGAATTGGTTGCATTTTTGTTTTCACATTATAGGAACATGTTTTCATGAATGTAAATTATTATCTATCTCTCTCTCATTCCATATATTAATGAAACAACATATTTTATTTTGAAATACAGACAGGAAGTCCCGAAAATCTTAGTAAGTATAGGAATATGTAAAGATAAACGTCGATATCTTCGTAACAAACTAAACATTTTATTAGTATAAACGACATCCACATAAAACCATTTACAAAGAAAGAACCAGATAATAAAAATCAAGAGTTTATCGTCAATGAAGAGTCAGAAATTAACGTATTGGCCTATGTTCAATATTCTCCACATCCTCACTGCGAGAATTAGAAAATGAATACAACGTGAGCAGGGAAAGTGCCAGAAAGATATTAAAAAACATAAATATCGTTCCTATTAATATAATTTACATTAACATTTATATGGAAACGATTCAGAAAGAACATTAGAATATTGTCATTGGTTTTTAGATAATCAAGACTTAAATAATGATTTTGTTTCAAAGATACTGTTTTCAGATGAGTCTAAGTTTACAAACAATGCTGGTATGTTCAACAGAAATAATACAAGGCACTGGACACAAGAAAATCCTAGATTGCTGAGAGAAGGTAATTTCCAAGAAAGATTTGGATTCAATGCCTGGATAGAAATTATAGGGATGAGAACTGTTGGACCTATTTTCTACGACGGGTCGTTAACAGGTGCAGATATCTTGGATTTTCAGAAAATGAAATCGAAAATGATACTAATAATTTACCCCCGACCATCAGAGAAAACATGTTCTTTCAGCAGGATGGGCGGGACATTATAATGCTGTCATTGTTCGGCAATACCTGGATGACGCTTACGGACATAGAGGATTGGAACATATGATCCAATTAGATGGCCAGCCAGATCACCTGATCTCACTCCTGTAGATTTTTAAGTATGGGGTAACATTAAGAATAAAGTTTACTCTAGACCACCTACTTTAGACGATTTAAAGGCCAGAGTTCAATGCGCACTTCAAGAAAGTCCTGAAACCGAGGTAAGAAACGTTAGGAGGTGCACAATAAATAGGACTAGACTATGTGTTAGGGAAAATGGACGAAAATTTAAACATATTATTGATGTTCTATTAAAAATACTGTTTCTGAAAATAGCTACCAAATACTTGTTACGTTAAATTCATTAGTTGTAGTAATTATTGTGCAAATGTCTTTCGTAAACTAAGTTTAACCAAATGTGATTTAATTTAATTATCATTTTTGTGTTTAAAATTTGTTCCCGTTTATTGTTACCTAATTAAAATAAATAATTTTAAAAACTGTATCCATATGAACATCTTTAATTCGTTTATGCAATTTGCAAATTCAAATATTTTACGAGAGTCGATATTAGAAAATATACTTTCTTGCCTTCCTATGTTTTTAAATAAATACACGTTATTCATTACTTGAAAGTAAGCATTTTGCAAATAATTTAGTAAATTAATATTTTCTAGTTTTAGACAAAGATAAAATGGTGCATGATGCATATCGTTGGCTTTGTAATTAAATTTGCCATTTAATGACATGATGGCCCTTAGTAGGTGCCATTAAAAAAATATGACTTTTACGCAAGAAACACGTTTGGCAAATTTTATTCGTTCATAAGGCTTTTGTTAGCGATTTAATTGATGAAATCACTATTAATATGAGTTACTAGAACTAGAGTCAACTAGGATAGAGTTTTTTCTAGTCACGGCTTTCTACGAAAAAAAAATAAATTTGGAGAGAAAAAAATACTAGAGGAAAACGTAAATTTTGCAACGCTATTATATGTAATTTTAGTTGCAGATTCCGAAAAACATAAGACATACTGGGTGATTCATTTAACAAATCAAAGTTCCGGTGAAATCGGAAGTCGGCTATTTTGACCATATCTGCCTGTCTATCCGAAATTGGGTCATTAGACCCAATTTGGTGTCTGGATATTAATCCAGACACCAAATTTCATCTAAATCCGTTAATAATTGAAAGAGCCCTAATCTCGTTGTCACCTGGTTAGACGCTACAGTCAATATTCTCTCTCTTTTAAAAGTATCTACATGATTCTATATCACCTAAATTAAATATTGATGCTATGATTTTTTTTTGCATTACAAATACTCTTTGCAAATCTGTACTGTTTCCATATGAAGTTATATTATAGGAAATTTGAGAGTATACTAGGACATAACAGGCAGCGATTTTTTGTCCAAATTATTTTTTAAAGTGATAGCGAAACAGGATTGTCCCAATTTTTTACATGTGTTTCATCTGACTTGTAAAGTTGAGATTCGCATCAATTATAGTTCCCAGAAACTTTATTTCTGGTTGAAGCGATACAGAATGATGTAATTTAAATTTATATTAAAATTGTACTTCGTTATTTTTTGTTTTGTAGTAAAATGAATGCAAACTGTTTTACTATAATTTATTTTAGACCTATTTCTAAAGTACCAATAAGTGAACAAATGTAAAAGATTATTCACATTTTTCTCTAGGAGTTTTTGCCGTAACTATAAAAGATGTGTCATCGGCATACATCTAAACATTTGCAGAGTTTATACAGTGTGGTAAATCATTTACATGTAGCAGGGATATCAGAGGACCCAGCAGACTACCCTGGTGTATTCCTATGTTTAGCTCATGTTCATACGAAAGAGAGTTTTCTATCTTGACTCTAATTTTCCTATCAGTGAGACATAACACAATCCACTCAATTAGGTTGCCTCTAATACCTATATACCTCCAATATACAGGGTAGGGATTGCAATTTACCGGAAGTTTTAATAACCGGTAAATCGGTAAATAAAAATGTAAATAACCGGTTAACCGGTATTTACCGGTAATTTTTAGAATGGATGATTAGAGTGGCGAAAATGGCAATTGTCTTTTCCATGTACAAAATTATCTAAATTTAACAAAAAACATTTTTATATATGTATATTTAATATAATGAACAAACAAAAGGTTTTTTATCAACAGTAAAATCACAAGAGCTTTTTCTTTTATTGGATAAACTTCTCTTTGTAACGAAATAATTTAGCCAATCAGTGATTTTATAAGGAAAACTAAGATGAAAATATCGCGAGACCGGAGGTCGAGCGATTTTGTCAAATGTCAGTTTTTCGAGCAAAATTACTGATTGGAAAAATTTTGCGTTAAAAAGAAATTTGTCCATAAAAGAAAAGCTCGAGTGGTTTTTGGCAAGATAAATTAACGACAGAATATGTGAACGACCAACAACAATAATTTATTAAAAATAATTATAATTTTCCCAAAACGACTCATATTGTACAGTATAGTTTTCACAATACTTAAAAATTATAGCTGACAGTACAGATTTTAAAGTGACGTGCGACTACTAGATGTACTCAGCTTTTGAGGAACAGGCATTTTTATCGATGATAAAAACGAAGCACCTTTTTTTTATCGCTATCAAAGTGACAAAAATGTGACTGTCAAATAGACTTTTTTATATAGGAGTTAATTTATCAAAATGAAAAAATATAAATGAAATAAATTTAAATAAATAATTATTCTGTAAAAAACATATCCACTTAAATAACAAAAATTATAAACATAAACTCAAGTAGGGCATTTACTGAATACCTAATCTAAAAATACAATATTTTTTAAAAATAGCCTGTTAAAGGGGTTAGTTTTTCAAAGCCATATCTGTTAGTCGTCTGATATTTGTGCATAGAATACCACCAGGTGAAGATGCCCTTCCTCAATCGATATTGGTGGGTCGATAAGTTAACAAGAATTGGTAATAGCATACTTCTAAATGTATTCAACAGATATTTGCGGCAGTGAAATATTCAATTTTCTATCGTAAGATATTGTCAATGTCTTTGTTGTATTTCTTGGTGTTTGGACTTTACTTTTTATAATATTGTTTATTTATTGTTAAAAGTGCTCGGTGTTGGGACAGTCACTCTGTATTGAGTGAATACTAGTCAGTGACATAAATAGAAACGTTGAATACGTGACATATCTAAGTTCAGAGTTTACTGAAATAACCGGTAAAAAATTTAAATAACCGGTAATTATCGTCATGTGTTTTTTGTCCTGATAACCGGTAAACCGGTTAACCGGTAATGCAATCCCTAATACAGGGTGGCAATGATATCACTGTTTTTAAAATGCCACATTTTGACGTTTTTTTTTCGGTCTTCCGGTTTAGTTTGAATAGATTTGAACTATTTTGTTGAGTTTTTACACCGACTTGATTTTTTTTTAGAGCCAAGTTTTATTTTGAATCTAGAGAGTTGCGATTAACTTTAAATCATCATAAATTACATAAGAAATAATGGAAAAATACAAATTTGACTTTTAACCAACTAATAACTAGGTGCATTCAAATCTTTCGAAATTAGTTTTTTGCATCTTTATTTTCTTTCACTTTCATTTTCTGGAACTTATCATCAGGTGGGTGGAGAATGGTTGCCATTAAATTATTCCCGGTTGCTAGAACCCATAAGCCTTCCTCATAAGAATTGCTACACTACAATTGATACTATTGCAAGTATCTGGATGGGTGTAAAAAAAAATGTTAATGTGTTGCCACTCGGAAGTGTTCTGAACATTGTTTGAATTTTCACGAAGGTAAATAGGTAAAGAAAGCAAGTAAGAATCCATAAAATTTGAATTTAGTAAATGAACAAGAAGCGAAGGTCTCAAAAAATTTTGTCATCAGCTTTCCTCATTATCACTCCCATTACCACCCCCATCCCCTTATTTAAGGCAGTAAAAAATAAGCCTGTGATTTAGTGTGTGAACAGGAACCAAAAGCATCATTTTTTTCCATCGGCCACCCCCACTGCCATCCTCCACCACCGCCTCCACCCCACTGCCGATGTGGCATTTCGCTTTACGGAGTGGCTGCCGGTGTATTAGTAAACTGTACATTATATTATTTAAGTTCTATGGATGACTATTTACACATAGTGGAGTGCAGTTAATTTTTTTTTTCGTTGATAGGAAATCTGGACGTGTAAGTAGCGATTCCTTAGGAGAGCTGGGTAAATACTTTGAAAAAGTATTTAAATATTAAATAATAAATACTTTCAACAGATAAAAGAATTTAAATAATAAATAACAAAAGTAATTAGATAGTTTAAACTTACCCTAATAGCACATGGATATCCTATGGATGTCCAATGGACGTCCCTACACGACATTCGGGACGTCCGATGGACATCCATTTTTTGTACAGTTGGACGTCCTATGGACGTCCCAGGGACGCCCAAACGTCACAACTTTGGATAATTTATGGAAGTCCAGTATTGGATCTTAAACGGTGGTCCATGATGGACATTATTTGGACCAATAAAAATTGTCCTTATTTGGACCAATAATGGGTGCCTCTATAATCTCAAGCCATTTTGGAAAAAATATATTAGTGAATAAACACGAAATCTATAAAGCTGAAAAAGGGGCTGCAAAAATTTGTGTTAGTACTGGTGCTTAAGTCGAAAAAGTATACTACCCTTATTTTTAAAGATATCGAAAAATTTTACTTTAAGAAGTTACTTATAATGTACATTGGATTCTTCTAGTTTAAAAATAAAAATTGTCCATTTCTTTATGATTAAATCCTGAAAAAGTCAAAATTGGAAAAGAGAGAACAACCATGCACCAAGAAATACATCGTTTTTCCCCAAATTATTTCTTCAAAGATGATTTTAATCCATTACTTAGTCTGAAACTATTAAAGAGAGAGAATTATTGATAACAAAAAAATATTAAAAAATACAGTTCAGGAGTTAAGCGCAAAAAAGTAGAACATTTTTATTTTTTAAATAGAACAGCCCAATTTGATATATAGCTGTAACTTCGTATTATAAGCAAAGTCTTGAAATAACACTTTTCGATATCTTCAAACATAAAAGTTTAAAGTTTACACTGCTTGGGCCAATTTCCAAAAAATTAATTTTCCGACATAACAGGACTAACACAAATTTTTGCATCCACTTTTTCGTTTGAGAACGTTCACTTTTATTAAAAGTTAAATTTTTCAAAAAGTCAAGAACAAGTGAGTTTCTCATGAAAAAAATATGCGGAATGATCTTCACTAGTGCCATCACCGTTTTACCATATGTACAGATCGAAGCAGTTATTTTATTATGTATTGTAATATGTTGCAACCCCTTAAAATTTAAGGTTATGTTGGTTACTAAAAAGTAGTAGTATTTGCACCTACTCGAGAAACCTACCAGAAGTTAGTTCTGGTGACATCCGAAATTATCTAGAGAATGGTGGCGTCATCACAGAAAAATCGAGATCTGTCATTTTTAGGTATAAAAGATCGACCGCATTCTCAGCGAGTAGTTCAGAAGTTCAGAAAGTATAGAAAGTGAGGTTAAGACTTCAAAGATAAACAAAGTGATAAACATTGTGATTTTTAGTCAGTAAAGTGTATTTAAATTAACAATAGTATTGTGAAGTATCCAGTAAATATTTAATAAAGTGTGTTAGTGGACATCTCTTGTTATAATTTTTGGAACCCACGGAATTTGCAAGGGGTAGTTTCCTAAGGGTGGAAACACGTCACAAATTGGTGTCAGAAGCGGAATTTTATGACAAGAGGAGCTCTGAAGTTGTGCTGGAGTGTTCGAGAAGGATTCTCGAAGGTTAGTGCTAACACGGAGGACGCATTTACTGGACATTTGTTCGAGGGTTATTTTCGAACAGGAAAATAGTGTTAAGTGCATTTTTGAGACATTGTAGAACATTTTATTAGGACATTAGTGTGATAATTAAATCCTTTGAACTGAGAAGTGATAGAGACACTGAAAAAGACTCATTTAGTGCGTGAAAATTTCTAGAACTTTTCTATTTGGACATTAGTGGAGATTATTAAATTCTCTGAACTGGATAGTGACAAAAGACTCTGGATAAGACTTTTTCGTGCTATTTCGAGATTTGTCTAAGAAGTTCCATTACCGATATTGACGTGACAGTTAAATTTATTTTATTTTAATTTCATCGTATGCCCGTAAAAACAAGAAGTATGGCATCCGATAAACAAATACAGGACTTATTCGAACAATTCCAAAAAATGATGGCACAGCAGCGCCAGGAGGAGGAAAAACGGCGTCAAGAAGAAAAAGTCGAACAAGAAAAGCGACGTCAGGAAGAAAAAGAAGAACAAGTAAAACTACGTCAAGAAGAAAGGAACGAATTAAAGAAAATGATGGAAGATCAGGAAATAAGACGTCAGAAAGAAAAAGAGGATGAAGAAACAAGACGTCAGAAAGAAAAAGAGGATGAAGAAACAAGACGCCAAGAAGAAAAAGCCGAATTGAGAGAAATTATGGAAGACCTGAAGATACGACAGCAAGAGGAGAAAGAAGAACAAGAAAAACGCCAGGAAGAATTAAGGAAAATTCTGAATGAACAAATGAAAATACAACAGGACGCTATCATTTCCACTACTGAGGAACTAAAGAAAGAAATCAAAGATGACATGGGTAGCGTAAAGTCTGAGGTTTCTGAAGTCAAGACGGAAGTCAGTCATGTAAAAGAGGAAGTGAGTGACATCAGAGGAAAAATGAGCGAGTTCGAAGGAGAAGTGGAGCGACTTAAACGACAATTAAGAGAGAAAGGAGGCCAGCTAGTAACTTCATCGGGTCCTCGATTAAAACCTCCCTCCTTTGACGGCCAAAGCTCATGGACGACGTACAAGAGACAATTCGAGGCAACAGCATCGGCGAATAACTGGGATAACGAGGAAAAGGCTATGGCATTAGTTCTGGCGTTAAGGGGCCAGGCCTCAGAATTACTTCAGACTATCCCAGTGGAGAAACAAAGGGACTTCAAAGTCTTGGAAGCTGCATTGGACTTGAGGTATGGCGATCAACACCTTGCCCAATTATACCAGGCTCAGCTGAAATCCCGGATGCAAAAAGCTGGGGAAAGTTTACAAGAATTTGAAGCTGCGATAGAGAGACTGGCGCACCTGGCGTATCCAAGTGCACCTAAAGAATTCCAGGAACAATTAGCCGTGGGGGCGTTTTTAGATGGTATAAGGGACGAAGAGGTCAGGCGAGTTTTGAGGCTGACAAGACACCAAAGTAGTAGCGAAGCTTTGGTGCGTGCACTTGAAGTAGAAGCCGCCTACAGAGATACTCCAAGGTCGAGAGTGCGAGCTGTGACTCTCGAAGAATCGCAACCAGAAATGAACCAGAACCCTATGTTGACGGAGATGCAGAAAATGTTTACCAAATTATTGAACAAAGTGGATGATCTTAGGGAGCAGAGAAAACAACAAAATAAAGGAAAGCCGAGTGGAGGTATTAAATGTCACAACTGCGGCAAGGTAGGACACATGAAGCGAGACTGTCGACAGCAGAATTCGGAGAGTCGAGTAAATGCTGTGAATCTTGAAGAGAAGCAGGAAAACAGTACCAAGGGGGTTGTTCTGGCTAGGGAATGCAGTGACCCCAGAGAAATAAAGATTTCCCAGCTTCGAAGAATCGCAAGCATTCTGTTGTTGCATGGATATGTGAACGGAAGAAAATGTTTGTTTACCATCGACACAGGTACTACGTCATCAATCGTACGGCCAGGATTTATATCGGGCATAAAGATTACCAAGAGGCAAAATGAAGAAGTGATCGTCCGGACAGCTACGGGGGACAGGGCTACGGTTCATGGAGAAGTAGACCTGGGTTTGCAGATTGGGCATTTGAGGTTCGACCACAGGGTCATCGTGGCTGACATTACGGATGACTTCATTTTGGGACTGGACATTATGGAACAGTATGGATTTATTGTTGACGTAGGGAAGCGAATGTTAAGGATTGGGAACGAACAATTTATTCTGTCAAAAGTGAACGACCAATGCGAGAAAACCAGGCTGTTGACAACGCAGGCAGTCAAAACTCCTGCATTATCCAGAAAACCAGACAAGGAAGATTGCAAGCGCTACCCTCAGGTGAGAAAATTGCCGAACATGGTTAAAGTCAACACTGTCAAGGTCGATCTTCCAGACAGTTGGTCAAAGAAAACTCTGAGGCAAGAGCAATTGCGTGATGTAGAAATCGGACCCATGTTGCGAGCAAAAGAAGAGGGAACGCGTCCAGCATGGAAGGATGTTTCCGACACAGAAGTGGGGCTGAAGGCTTTATGGTCACAATGGGATTCACTTACAGTCGTAGACGGGCTTTTAAGGAGAGCATGGGAAAGCCCAGATGGGAAGCAGGTTGCCATGCGTCTAGTGATTCCCAGGTGTCGTGTACCAGAAGTACTCCAGAAAGCGCACAATAAAACGTCCAGCAGACACTTCGGCATAAACAAGACATTGAGTAGAGCACGGGAACAATTCTATTGGGTTAATAGTCGCCAGGATGTGGAGGCCTGGTGTCGCAAGTGTAAGAATTGTGCTGCCCGTGGGGAACCATTTTCCATGAGCAACTACAGAAATGGAAGTCGAGAACAGCCAAAGAATGATCGAGAGCAGATGAACAGAACTAGTAACCGCTTGAAGGCTCGTTATGATCAGAATGCCAGTACAGGGGGATTCAAGGTGGGGGATCTGGTTTGGCTGTACAACCCACAGCGGAAGGAATGGAGATCCCCGAAATTTCAACCTCCTTGGGATGGACCGTATACTGTTATTACCCGAATTAATGATGTCGTCTATCGTATTCAACGAAACAAAAAGTCCAAGATGAAGATCGTACACTTGGATAGACTGGCGAAGTATGTGAAAGAGGCTGAATTGCCTGACCGGGACGTTCAGGCTTAAGGAGGGGGCAGTGTAATATGTTGTAACCCCTTAAAATTTAAGGTTATGTTGGTTACTAAAAAGTAGTAGTATTTGCACCTACTCAAGAAACCTACCAGAAGTTAGTTCTGGTGACATCTGGAATTATCTAGAGAATGGTGGCGTCATCACAGAAAAATCGAGATCTGTCATTTTTAGGTATAAAAGGCCGACCGCATTCTCAGCGAGTAGTTCAGAAGTTCAGAAAGTATAGAAAGTGAGGTTAAGACTTCAAAGATAAACAAAGTGATAAACATTGTGATTTTTAGTCAGTAAAGTGTATTTAAATTAACAATAGTATTGTGAAGTATCCAGTAAATATTTAATAAAGTGTGTTAGTGGACATCTCCTGTTATAATTTTTGGAACCCACGGAATTTGCAAGGGGTAGTTTCCTAAGGGTGGAAACACGTTACAGTATGTCACTTCATAACGAGATAGAAAAAAAGCGCAGCGGATAGAATAAAGTCTACTGTCTCTGACGTGTTTAACAGAAAGTATATAGGTCATTAATAGTTCTATTGACTGTCCCCTTTTCTATTTCAAAATATTATAAAGGTATTGTTTTTTATTTGTATATATGGAATAATGGCGATGGACATATGGTGGGGACCTTATCGACAATTTCTTAAAAAATCAGTTTTCTAGCAAACGCCTAGTACTGTATATTTAAATTTTTACTTATTAATATTAAGTTTAGTAAAATGATTTATAAAATAAAATACGAGCGCTTATGTATTAAAAAATATTTATTTATCAAAGGCTGTTTTATTGTTATTAGAAATATTTATTTAATAATAAAAAATATCATTTGGTAATTAGGTATCTTCTATTTTTCAACCAAAAATCAATGTTTGCCTCTCATATGCCTGGTTTTGCCATACTGGAACTAATTCATAGAAAATTCCTCGAAATGATCATCAGACTTTGAAAGAGGATGCCCGTGCTGCGGCTAAAATTTTTTTATTATTACACTAACTGTTCTAAGCGCATTGTATTAGTATTTTAAAACTGTGTGTTTGAAATTCTATTTTAATTATTTGGAATGAGTAAAATAATATGCTATTCAATAATTCAAATTTTCAAAATAGGCCACACATAAAAACTACAGGTAATAGAACACCTTTACCACTGAAAGCTTAAAGTGACTTTGTGTGGGATAGGGCTACGTTTAAAAGCAAAAGATGTGCACTTGGTATCCGGGTATACTAGGATTAACTAGAGAAACTAGAGAAATGACAATATTGTAATTTCAGGTAATAAACAAAACATACCTGAAGTTTTTCATAGTCCTCAAACCTAACCTCAAACTTACCGTTTTGATCACTTTCTCATTTTTCATATTATTTAAAAATCCACCACAAAGACATCATACAAATAAAGATATACCTGGATAATTTGGCGGTAGCTATATATAGATATTTTGCACTTCACTTCGCACTTCTTTCTTCGTATAATATTCTTTAATCTATGTTGTTATTAAATGAAATGTCTTCTTCTTTCTATACCATGAAAGAGAGAAGAAAGAGAAGCGCGTGCGCACAACACGGTTTAAGTTAAAATAGACCAAGAAAATAGACATGGCTTTGGATTTTGCAGAGTCAAATATTATTTTTATTTACCAAATTAACTTTGACCAATTATCTCACTTGCAATATAACTTTTGGCGATTCATAGCAAATTATCGTAAGTTGCAGCCACAACTTTCAAATATATTTGTAAAATTAACTTTGCCACAAAGTTTCAGCTATATTTTTATTTCTTTCAAGTTTGTTAAAACTTTTCAGCAAAGGAACAATTTAAAAGTGCAAAAATAAATAAGATTCACATTGTAGGAAACTTTTGTAAGTCTCAATGTCCAGTGGGTATCGTTTTAAGTACATAAAATGGACAATTAGGCGACATCCATTTATCTTCTGTGCATATTTGTACAATAAATGGACATTAATGGGACATTCACTGCTTGTTCAAATAGGAACATAAAATGTGCTTCCTTCTATGTACATTAAATGGACGTCCATAGAAGATGTCCTTTATGTACATAAAAGGGACAATTATAGGACGTTAATTTATTCACCATAAACGTTTGTACAATAAATGGGCTTTAGCAGGACATCCATTAGTTGTCCAAGCAGGAACATAAAGTATTTGTACATTCATGTACAATAAATGGACGTCCCTAGGATGTCCATTCAATACCCCATAGAGGACGTTCTTATATGTACATAAAATGAGCATCCATAGGACGTCCATCCAATGTCCATGGACATTTGTACAGTAACTGGATCTTAATCGGACATTCAACGGATGTCCTGTGCTATTAGGGTAATTTTTAAATACTTTCATAATATTTAAATAAGTGGTTTGTTCCTGGAATTTCAACGTCCATGTATATGATGTGCTGAACACGAATCAGGTGTCCGTTTAGCTCCATTTGCGGAATTAAGTGTAAACCTCTGGATGCGATAGAGGATGAAAATAGAACTTTCCATCAATGTATTAGTACAAACTTTGAACACTTTTCCCCATTTGCCATTTGCCTGGTGTATGAATATATTGAAATTTGAACTAAAAATCCTCTATTGACATGTATTTATGTCCATACCAGTCAGGTCCTACTATGCATTTGCATTTTAAAACTAAAATAAATTTGTTGTTACCGCATTTTGGATGGTCAGGAAATAAATTACATAATTATAGTAAATTTAACATCTGGAACTAGATTTACGACATTTTTGTATATCTTCACAATAAATTATAGTTAAAATTGACTTAATTTATGTAAATTGATAAACCAGTATAATGTGATGTGTCAGCAGCTTTTGGTTTTATTTATTTGCGATACACGTTGGCCCATTAATAATATTTATATATGGTATTAGGATACAAATTACAGGTGTTTTTTTATCATATATCATAAGCTGATCGAATAACGATATTAATAATGTATATTATACATAATTTTAACGATTCGTTTACTGTGAACAACGCGAGGAATGTCTATTATTTCAATTATTTTTAAAAATTCTACAAGTTAGAAATAGAATACACGTATTAATTACTGAGAAATCTATTTTGAAGGTATTCGTGAGGCATTCTGAGAAACAAAAGTCCTGTTTATTAACTTGCTGTTGAGTTTTTAATAATTTTTTATTAGAGTAATAATTAAAATACAAAATTAGTGACCACAACCACACAACACAAGGCTGTCCGAGGGACGTACTGTGGCAAATCCCATTTAGTATTTGGGCTTGCCTGTGGACATCCTAATATCCCAGTTTGTAGGCATTTCGGCACTCTTTTGGTCATTCCAATGTCACAACTAGGTATCAGATAAAAGTAGTACGAGGGACGCCCTGAAGGATATACAAGATATCCCGGGATATTTCGGGATGTCCTAAGTATTGCGAATAGGCTGTACAAACTACGTACTGAAATATCCCAGGATATCCTACGGACTGCAAATAGATATCTACGGGCAACTTAATTTTGGTATTAGACCATTTTAAATTCGGGTTCAATAATGGTATACTTAATTTTTCTGTTTCTTAGTGTTATCCCCTGCCACGTGTGTTTTCTTCTAAAACAATGT
Organism: Rutpela maculata; assembly: GCA_936432065.2. Lineage (NCBI taxonomy): Eukaryota > Metazoa > Arthropoda > Insecta > Coleoptera > Cerambycidae > Rutpela > Rutpela maculata. The sequence goes on from OW386286.2 coordinate 40,521,069, forward strand.
CCATAAAATCAACAAAACAATACAACTCTCCAATATTTTACTGGAAAATAACCTCTACGCCTGTGACTTTTACGTAAAGAAGCGTATAGAGGTTATTCTCCAGTAAAATACTGGTTAATTGCATTATTTTGTAGATTTTACGGACATTGTTTTAGAAGAAAACATGTGGCAAAGGATCCCACCAAGAAACATGAAAATTAAGAAAATGCCACAACCAAAATTTAGACAATAATGGTATACTTAAGTTTAAAAAAAATGACTTGTAAAAATTTTTAGAATTTTTGTCAAATATGCACATTTTTTAAATATTTGCACTTACCTATTTTTCCTTATAACTTATACGTAATTTCTTGGGTTTATGGTCAGTTAAAAGATAAAATACGATTCGGTTTATTAACCAACAATTTCATAAAAAAAAACAAATATTTTGTATGTATGGAATTAAGTGCTATTTAAATAATAATAATATTTTAATAATAGAAATAAGCTAAACACATTCAGTATTTAAAAACATTTGTAATGTTAAAAATCAAACTTCTTAGAAAACTGTAAAATAAATACCTATATTACTTTTGCGAATTTAATAATAGCAGAACATTAATTTTTAGGATGTAGCGCACTCCTACTTCTCTATTCTCTTCTTTGCCTCGCTCGTCTCTTTTGCACTTCTCGGATAATCTTTTAACAGCTTCTCTTCGTTTTCCATGATATACTCATTTATGGGTGCAGCTAAAATAAACATAGTTATTATTATTTGAACCACTATTATTAAAAAAATATATGAAAAGTGGGCAAGATAAAAATAATAGAAATTATTGAAGGATATGGGTATGACCTATAGCACTCAGTGAATAATAATAATTTACCGATATTATAAATTAAAATCCATAAAGTACACTCTGGCAAATAGAATTTCAAGATAAAAGATTGCAATAGTTCTCTGTATTTTCATGCAGTCTGTCCACCTGTGTTCAGCGCCTGATATCGTATCATATCTTCATTTAAAAGTGTAAAAAAAGTTTCAAATAATTATCTTAAAGCACAATACTGACTTATTTTCATCCACGATTAGTTGCTAGATGGTTTTAAAATTATTAACTAAGTAGGCGCATTATTTTTCGTCATTTTCAAATTCAATTTCATCAGGTTTATTGCCAGATTTGACAATACTTTCGCGTAATTCGCATTTTCTCGGCAAGTTGATTTCAGTATTCAATTTTTGAGCCAAATTAATACTTCATTTTGTAGGTTTCTCGGCTATTGTGTCACTTAAAATACGAGAATGTGTATAAATCCTCATATTTTTAGCTTCTTTTGGCATTCTGAAAGTATAAAGAATCGTATTAAATTTTCATGGTTCGAACACGACATTAATAACTAATTAAATATTCAATCATAATCAGATAAGTTTTTCATAACATGAAGTTTAATAGGTTATGTTAAATTTTTATGCATTTATACTCACTTTTTATAGTCTGGAATGAAGACACTCAAAAATATTTGATAGAGCCTCTAACAGTAATTGTTATTTAAATATTTGAGAAATAAAAGCATGGTTGCTGTCTGTTTAGGGTATTTGCTTTGGCCAGTTTGACCGATTGGCTGGCCGGAAATCAAAATGGCGCTTTATTTAAATACATTAGAGTCTTAATATTAGGGTACATTTTAAGGAGAATTAGGGCTCATCGGATATTCGTTCTTAATCCCGATGTTAATCGACATAGTTAATACCGAAATGGAATCTATTCAGGATAGCCCATTGACATCCATAAAAGGATATCCTGGGACGTCCTAAAATAGGATATCCTGGGACGTCCTAAAATAGGATATCCTAAAAGATACATCCTTTTCTCTATTTATTTTACAAAAATATTCAAAAAGGGAAGTAAACGACCCGTATATTTTTTATGGAAAAGTGGTTTGGGTCCAATTTGAAAAAGTTTTAATATGTTATAGAATTTAACATTTTGATTAAAAGTCTTTTTGGGTGCGACATAAAAACTGAACAGTCTTTAAGATACACCAGATAATTTGTGATAATTAACTTAATGAAAAAAGAGTTGAAAAGTGTTCATTTAAGTTCAGTAATAAGTCACATGTTGGTATATCTTATGTACACGGTGTCTCAGAAGTGGACGATAAAACGAAGTGCGTCCGTTAAAAAATGTATTTAAAAAAATGTCTGAGTTGTTTGGTTGTTCTATTTATTTTTAATAGGTTTAAGTGTGTGCACCTATCCATTAAAATCATTTTCTCGAACTCTGCTATCTTCCGTCAAGTAAAAAAAAATGATTTTAGAATTATTTTTTGTTCACAAAAACTTTTAGTTCAGTTTTATATGACGTACTGAAAAAGAAGAAATTAACTATAGAAATAAGTTGACCAACCAAAGTTGTCCATTTAATGAGAGCCGTAGGCTAGGCTACATGGGGCCTCGGGGCGACATGTATTTTGGGGCCCATCTAGACAATAATAGTAATACGCAAAAAAAATAAAACATATACCTATTTTGAATATCTCTAAAAAGTGAAAAATAAAATTTCAGTTTTACTGTATCTGTCTACCTATTAGTGGAAAGTAGCAAGGAACTATACCTTATTACCTAATATCAATTTGAAATTGATGCAAAAATATCTAATTTCAAAAATACGTTTTGCACCTCTTTCAATTTGATATTAGGTAATAAGGAACAGTTCCTTGTTACTTTCCACTAACAGATAGACAGATATTAGAAAAACTGAGTGAAATTTTATTTATTACTTTTTAGAGATATTTTTGGAGATTTCTGGGAGGTGGTTCGATTTAAAAAAATGTTTTCAACCTTTTCAGTAGCTTCTACTATTTATTTAACGTCTACATAGTGAAGGAAACTATTGTGAAATTCTCTTTATATTGGGCACCATGTGAATGTTACCAAAAAAATAGTACTCTGTTGTTTGTGAATTAACTGAAATTACCGGCGACTCTGCCAAATCTTCGAATATGAAAAATACACTCCACTATTCGTATATAGAGACACACTGATACAAGTGATACGACAGAAAGAAATTTTTTTTCTGATTGGTCCGCATCGACCTTGTCCCGCGATGCGTTCGAGAAGCTCGTGTTCACTCGAAAAAGACGGTTCCGAGTTGTTATATGCAGTAGAAACCACACCGCTGCGAATGCGAATTAACACGACATTATTATTAATATTTCGGTGAAATCACGAATGCGAACACAACGCGATATTAATATATTAGCCCCCGGGGGGGGGGGGGGCTAATAGCGAATTACCCGTGCATAGATACGCCTCTGTATGAGCACGTGACAGAAATTTTTACCAGTTATTGTAATAACAATGGAAAAATAATAAAATTTTTGTTTTACTAATTTTGTGTTATTCCTGACAAACTCTCTCTGTCTTTGTCTCTCTTTCTTTCTCTCTCAACTTTCGAAATTTCATAAAAGGTATTATTTAACAAACACGACTTAATTATAAAAAGGATTGATAAAATATATCTGCCTTGAATAACCATATGTGTTATACCGTGTTAGAAGTTAGAATATGTATTAAATGGAATATACATCAAACTTTTATGGTATTTTTAAAGCCTAGTACAGACTTTAGTTCGCTCAGTACAAGTCAGAAACCATATAGTTGCTTGTGCAACTGATGTCATAATTTTATTTTCACATCGTGGAGGTATAGGTAGAAAGATTTAAAATTTTTTTTGTTCGAATGGGCTTAGAATGTTATGAAACGTCGAGATTTTAAGTTTGACAATAAAGTCGGTCTGTAATTTTTGTCTTGTGCGCACGATTACTCTGAAACGGTGTACTATATTGACTTAAAATTTGGTGCACCTATGTATTATAAAGAGATCTTGAAATAGATTTGATTTTGATCTTCGTCTGTTGAAGAATTGGGGGGTAAATGGGGGTAAATAGTTAAAGCAATCGAGTAACAATCCATAAAATTGGGATTTAGCGTAAGTACGAGTAGTTAAGGTCTCCACCACTACCCTCCATTACCACCTCCCCACCCCATTATTAAAGGAGGTAAAAAAATAAACTGTGATTTAGTGTTTGTGTACAAGAACTAAAGTCCTCAAAATGTTATTTGACATCAGTCACCCACACTACCACCCCCACCCCATTATTAAATGGGGTAAGAAAATAAAATTCTGATTTGGCGTGTACAAGAACCAAAAGCCTCCGACCACCTAAACCGGAAATTTGGAAGTAGTGATTCCTTAGTCAATAGTTTTTTTTTCGTATTCACCTCTCTATGTGTGAAAATTCTACCAGGTCAAATGAAGAAATTATCATTTATCATAATAGCTTCAGTGCTTGAAAAATAAGTGAAGAAAGCCCACCACTAGAGGATACGGGTACGTGAAATAGATACAGAGGAGAGACACTAAGCATGTCAAAGCTCATTTTTTAATTTGAAATCGAATATAATTCTTTTCAACCAGTTGGGAAGTGACTTGTTCACGTTAGGTTAAGTGAATAGGATATGAATAATATGTATTGAAGTATTGGGTTGGTTCTTGACGTCCTGTTAAAGTCCCCTAGATGGAAGCGAAAAATTATTGAAATTAGTTGATGAAGGTCCAAAAACTTGCAAAATTAATACATTTCTTAATGAGTTCGTGAAAGTATATAGAATAATATTCCGAAAAGTTTACATTTCGCTTGGATGCAGAACATGAAAAAATGTGAAAAATCATTTTTTTCACCCGTTTTTTCAAAATTTTGAAATTAAGTCAAGCTAGGAAAATAAAAAATACAGATGGATAGATCACGTATTTATGGACAAAAATATCCTAACAAAATTTATTGCTAAAGCCACGGTATTCCCGGAGAAAAATAGTCAAGTAAAGTTTTAACTCGGAGCGAGGTCCATGCGTGCGCGCGCTTGAATACGCATGACTGTGACACCGACGCACTGAATTATATGTCACTTAACCAGAATTTGATCAATCTACATGTATGATGGTTCATTTAAAATATGGAAATTGTAACTTTCCGATGCTTTTTTGTGTTAAAAAATATAGAAAAAAATAAAGGCAATTCAAAAAAATTCTTTCTTCATTGAGAGCTGTTAAAAAGTATGTATTATGGTTTATTAAGTTGTAGTGACGTGGATTGAAAAAAATGTAGGTACATCTCATTTTAATTTCCTGTTTTGGAAAAAATGTATATTTTTTTAATGTTTAAAGACAAATTCGTTTACTTCTATGAATTTTTCGAAAATATGATCAATCCCATCATGATTAGAGATAGCGATTTTCACGATTTTAAAACTCTCTACAGTTTTGAATATAAATTCTCGTACTTTTCCAATACATTAACAAATGTATAAGGAATCTATTGAATATAGTTGAAATGTGGATAAATACAATACAGTAAATGCAGGTAGAAATTCATGCGAGTTACAGCGCGGCAGATCTACTTCGATCCTGCGGCTACGTGTGGTGTCTGTGTATGCGTTGATAATTATATATTTTCCCTCCATACTCACTATTTATTCACTAAAAAATGTTAAAAACATGTAATCAGAAGGAGGACAAAGCTTTATTTTACTAGTTAGAACAGCTAAAATTTTAGTATGCATTTAACCGTGCGCTTGACCGCGCAGAGTAATAAAGTTATTTCATTATTTTTTCCAGGAATACCGTGGCTCTACCGATATAATTTTATCGCAACATTTTTTGTTCAGAGACCCGTGGTCTATCCACCTGTATTTTTTATTTTTTCCTACCCTGACCTAAGCTCAAAATTTTGAAAAAATGGATGAAAAAAAAATTTTTTTCACTTTTTTTTTTGTTCTGCATCCGAGTGGAATGTAAACTTCTCAAGATATTATTCTATACACTTAATAATAATAATAATAATATGTTTATTTGCAAAAATGACAAAAATATAATAATTCTTAATAATAACAAAACAGATAAGCGCAATAAACATCTGCAAAGTCACTGAAATCGATCTAGGTCGATTTGTGCGTGACGTATACAACTTAAATTTAGAGTTAAATATAAACACATTTAAGGTTAGTAATTTGCTAACTACACATACACGCATCCTTACACATAATCATTTATTCACTTAAAACTATATTGCGTTTTTTATGTAGGAATCTATTAATTTATTTATGGTGCGTTATTAACAATTATTAATTATATTAAGCTACTTCAAATATTACCTACTATATTTGATTTATAATGTCGTGTACTGTTTGCCTAGAATTTTGTTTTAGCCACACTTTTATTTTAGTTTTAAATAATCGTAAACTTCCAGAATTCTTTATATCATTTGGTAATCGGTTATATAGTCTGGGTGCCAAGTATATATAACATCTCTGACCAACAGTTTTCGTACGTCTGGGTTCTTGGTAGCTGTGTTCTCTAATTCTTATATTATATTTATGTATGATAGGATATAGGTTTTCCTTATTTTTAAAATTGTATAAAAGCATTGTTAGGTAAAATAACTGCCTTAAGTCAAATATCTCTGCTTCTTTATACAGAAGATCTGAGGAGTAAGTATAATTTTTATTGTAAATAATTTTAAGGATCCATTTTTGTAATTTATTTATGTTTTCTAGGTGAGAATCGTTTACTCCACCCCACCCAATAATGCCATAGTTAAGCTGGGATTGAACCAAAGCATAATATAATGTTTTGAGCTGTTTTACGTCTAAGTATGTTTTCAAATATTTGAATCGTGATAGTAATCCCCTCATTTTTTTAATCAAATCCTTGGTATTCCAATGGATTCGAGCTTTCTCAAGAGAAATCGGTTTACTCTGTTTTTTCTCGACACAATCTTCCAAATGTCTCTGAAATCCAACTCGGAGCTTACACATTTCCTTTTAAGTTTGAAGTAAAGTATTTGGGGGTAATTTTCGATAAAAAATTAACATGGAAACCTTTTGTTGAATCTATTACTACAAAATGCAATAAAGGTTTGAATTTTCTAAAAATGGTGGTAAAAACGTGGTGGGGTGCTGATGTTAAAACGGCATTGGCTTTCTACAAATCTTATATAAGATCTATTATTGATTATGGCTGTGTTTTATATGGATCTGCGAGTATGTCAACATTAAAATGGTTAGATAACATACAACATAAAGCGCTCAGAATTTGCCTAGGCGCGATGAAATCTTCCCCAACTGATGCACTGCATGTCGAAGCTTTAGAACCCCCCCCCCCCCCCCCTTTCGTTAAGAAGAGAAGTAATAAGCGGCACATTTCTTTTAAAACAGCTATACTATTCTACATCTTTATTACATAAAACGGCACGTTTAAACACTTTTGATTTAACGAACAAATACTGAATAAAAAAAACTTCCCCCCCTCTATGTTCAGCCTTTAGAGAACATAGCGAAATGGTCCATATGACTGACAGCTCGTACATGTCTGAAATCGACTTCCTTAGCCTATTTGCTGATATAAGCATTATTACTCCAAATTATTGCGAGAATACTCTTATCAGTTCTAATATGTTACAAAGCGTACTAAATCAATTTGAGAATCCAGAACTTGTTTACACAGACGCCTCGAAATCTATGTCCGGCACCGGTGGAGCTTTTATTGTTCCATCTCGAAACATCGAATTTAAATTTAAGTTAAATCCACACTGCTCTATTTTTACTGCTGAAGCCATTTCAGTCTACGAAGCTTTAAAGCATCTCGAAACTTCCACTTCCAGTGTTTCAATAATTTTATCAGATTCGCTTTCAGTCCTCAATGGTATCAAAAACCCTTTCCATCTTTGCTATAAAACCAACCCATATATATTTAGAATAAAACATTTAATTTCACAAATAAAATCTTCAGGAAGGGATGTTCACTTTATCTGGGTGAAAGCGCACATTGGACTACATTACAATGAACAAGTGGATCATTTGGCTAAAGAAGGTGCCAATTCAGGTGAGCTTCTGAACGATGAGCTATGTATAAGTGACAGACAGACAATGTTGAAAAAAAAATCCAGACATAAATGGTCGGTTATGTGGAAGCAATTCTGTTTCACAAACCCCACAAGATACACTTTAATTCATAATGACATCCCCAATCAATTTTGGCATGACGAATTTACCTGTTCTAGAAAATATGTTACAACGTTAATACGTTTAAAGCTGGGCCATGCTTGCTATCCTGCACATTTATTTAAAATTGGAGTTTTCACCTCAGATAATTGTGAAGAGTGTAACGGTTTGGGTGATCTTGACCACGTGTTCTTTGGCTGTTCAAAATACAAAGTTTCCTCAACTAAACTAATACAAAATATTGTTAAAGATTGTCATACTTTCGCTCCATTTAACTTACTGAGCCTGTTGTCAAGTCAGTCAAAGAAAATATATAATAGTCTCATGCTTTTTATAAATGAAACTGAAATTAAGCTGTAGGTTAGACTCGTAAACCTTTGTGTCTCTCCTCATGTTATTTTTCCCTACTTTCCGAGGTCTCTCCTGTGTTGTCTGAGATATAGAAATGTCCTGATCGACCCCTGGACGAGAAATGTGTGCCCCCGTCATCTCCTGTCGCTCTTCTCATTTTTTATTATTGGATTAGGTTTAACTAGGTTTTTAGGTTATTATTTCTTTTTTTTTGTTAATTTTAGTGGCTGGCTGCATGGTCAATGACCTAAAGCCAAACAAAAAAAAAAAATCCTTGGTATGCATATCCCAACGAAAATGTCTGTCAATCCTGATTCCGAGATATTTGACCGATTCGGCTTCCGGTATTTCTAAATTATTTTCAATTTGAAGTGACCCAAAGTTTGGCAAGTTGTTACTATAAGAAGTAAATGGCATATAGTGCGTTTTTTTAAAGTTCACTGTAAGTACATTGAAATCTAGCCATTTTTTTATTTGTTTGAATTCATATTCTGCTGTTATTTTCAGGTTATTCCAGGAATTTGCTTTAAATGTTACGACCGTATCATCTGCAAAACTAATAATGGATGTATTGGCACTTTCAAACGATAACAGACTGTTTATATACACTGTGAATAGTAGTGGCCCTAGGACAGTGCCCTGAGGAACTCCATATTTGATGTATTTTGGTTCGCTAATAGTTTCGTTAATTTTAACGTATTGAATGCGGTTGGACAGATAACTTTTAAGTATATTGTTTACAGTTCCTCTTATGCCACAGTTTTCTAATTTTTTTAATAATTTCTTATGAGATACTGTGTCGAACGCTTTTGCAAGGTCGACGAATATACTTAAACATGGCATTTTTTCATCTAGTGCAGTATAAACATGTCGTGTTAAGTGAGCAATAGCGTCTTCTGTGGACTTACCAGTTTGAAAACCGAACTGATTACTTGAAATTATTTTAAATTTATTAAAAAAAGTAGACAATTTATTTTTCAGAATTTTTTCATATATTTTCGCAATAGTACTTATTAATGAAATCGGCCTATAATTAATCAACTCATTGCTTGCGCCGCCTTTGTGCAAGGGTCTAATTAGTCCTACTTTTAGAGCTTTCGGAAAATGTCCATTTTTGAAACTTTTGTTTATTATGTAAGTCAAAGGTTCCACTATTTCGTCATTGATTTCTTTCAGTGTTTCTGCTCGTATATTGTCCAAGCCTGGAGATTTTTTTGGTTTAAGGCTTTTTATTATTTTACTTACCTCTTTTACATTGGTAGGATGCAGATACATAGAATTTTCTAAAATGTTCCCGCTTTCGTTAAAATCTGCTGGAATTTGTATCTTACCTGCATATTTTTCACCCAATTCACTATAGTGTTTAACAAAAGCGTTAGATATTTCCTTCTCATCTGATATTACGTTGTTGCATTTCGTCTTTATTTCACGTGTGTTTTTTTTTCATTCTTTTTATGGCATAATTTATTGACTACCTCCCAAAGACTTTGGGTAGAATTGTTTTTTGTTTTTTGTGTTTTTTCTAATTTGGTTCTCAAAGTACTTTATCTTTGCTGTTTTTATAAGGTTAGCGAGTTTATTTTTATGTGTTATATTGAGTTTTTAAGTTATTATCATTTGGGTGTTTTACGGTTTCTTTGTACATTTCATTTTTTTTATTTATTGATTTGATTAATCCAGCCGTAACCCACTCCTTCCTTGGTTTTCCTCATTTTTTATTTTCACAGCATTTATATTGTTTGATATATTCATTTTTAATTTATTTATAAATAGTTCTGTTATTAAGTCTATATCATTATTACTATAAATTTCTTGCCATTTTTCTTTTTTGAGTTCTTTTTTTAAGTTTTAATTTATGAAATATTTAAATTTAGTTAATGTTGGATTTCCTACACAATTTTTTAGTTCAATTAGGAGTATTATTGGAAAATGATCCGTTATTCTTTGTTTAAATATTATTGGTACAATATTCTGTGTTATGTTTGTTTTTATAAAAAAATGATCAATACATGATTTCTGCTAGCCTTGAATCCTAGTATAACTATTCATATAATATGAAATGTAGCCATTTGCATTTAATATATTTAGGTACTCCTGCGCATAGTCGTGTTCGGAGTGTATATCTATGTTCATGTCTCCAACTATGATGTTCATAGTGCTCTTTTTATTATTATTATTTATTAAGTATTCCAGTAAATATTTGTTGAATAAATAAGGGCATGTATTGGGTGATCTGTATATTGCTATTAAGTGTATTTTTTTGTTTCCAACCGAGATATTCAGTCTTAAGCCACCTATTTCTCCGATTTTAATAATATCATAACTGTAATCTAAGGTGTTTTTTTATGTATATTATGACACCATCATTTTTGTTTATGTCACCATGACTATACAACAGATTATATCCATGCTTTGCAAACATGTTCAGATACGAAATTCTGAACGTTTCACGAACTCATTAAAAAAAAATTATTCATTTTGCACGTTTTTGGAGATTTCACTATAAAATGTTCTCTGTCGTCTGGGCTATGTGTACAGTTCGGTGATGAAATCAGGTACAGTTTAAGACCCATAGAAATATTTCTCTACTACAATTGTTAAATTATTTTTGTTGGGATACATATTTAATTAAATCAGATGATATAATAGTTTCTCACTTAACATGCAGTAGACTTAATTTCATAGACAGTGAAAATGACCTCTGCTATTCGGTCAATGTGAACTATTGTAAACTTCTTTAGCAAGGTGAACATTTTCGCCGTTAGAATTTCTAATTATCTGATACGAAGAGCGAGCGAGGTTCTCATTATCGAAATTATTTGAAACTATAACTGCTCCAAACATTGCATTCGGGTTAGTTATAAATGTAAAATATTGAACGTAAAAAAACAATGTAAATTGATCCATTATCTAATAATATATGCATTTATATGCTATGAAATAAAGATACACAGACCAGAGAAATCCAAGAAATACTTGCACATAGATCCGACTTAATGAGTTATTGATGTATTTCGACTAGACTGTGATAAAACAAATAATTCCACAGAAAATTTCTTTACCTAATCACTTCGCGTTTTTTTATATATTATATGTGAATGAAGAGAGGTATGAATCTTGTTAATTTTTCTGTTTACTCCAATTATATTATTTCACAAAAACGTTAAATTATTTCTTAAAAAAACCGACAGGTAGAAACTGATGGGAAAATATTGTTCTCTTAGATAGTAAGTACACTCCAATGCTGCAGAAAGCTTGTATGTGAGATTTGCAATATATGGGAGGTTTCAACTTCCATACCCATATACCGGGTGACACAGGAGGTATGTAACACCCCGTAGCATGTTTATTTAAAGAGATATTGTTTTGAAATTTGGTAGGCATATATAATGTGTGATTGTCCTTTTCTTAGTATAAACAAGACATTTTTTCCACTTCCGGTTTCACCGGAAGTGACATTTACTTTGTTATTTTAAATGGCACCCTGTATATTTTTTTCCTATCCAATTTTCCTTAAATTTCTCTTTTCAACTATGTATAGCAAGATGGCATTCGTTTTTAAAATGGCTACTGAAAACCATATCATTGCATTAAGTCAAGTTGGCTATGGTATGAAATGTAGCGGTAATTAATGGTTAGTGTGCTGCAATATCAAAAGAACCGTGGTATACAATTTTGTGTTTCATATTTGTTTTGTTCTAATGAGCAGCCGAAGAGACTTTGTACAATTTTTATATTAAAGAAAAATCTATAGACTATATCCACGAGCATCGGCCACCTCCACTACCTAATCCCATGGATGGTAATGGTTAGCAAGATACTTGGCTAGGAAATCTGAATGTGGAAGTAGTGATTCCTTAGGCAGCGGCTACTTTTATCCAATAATATTAGTGATAGATACGACTGTGTTACATATGAAATGATTATAGCAGGTAACTGGAAAAGTATCTAATTCCATATCAAAAAAATATCTAATATAAATACAAAGGGCAAGGATAAGCATGTGTTAGGTGCCCCCGTACCAATCGGGTCGAAAATTTTAGCGCAAGTTGATAGTAGTAGTAGTAAAAATAAAATATATTATTTTTGGAAAACCATTTTTACGGGAGTTATGGGGGTAAAAAGAAAAATGGAAAACATTTTTTTTTTCTCGAGAACGGATAAACCGATTTTCATGAAAAAAATATATGTTATGGCTTTTGATGGTGCAAATGTGAGAAAAAATTATTGAGTCCATTTGTCGAAAAAAAGTGGTGAAAAAGTTTTTTGAAAATAAAAAAAAATTTTTTTAGGGGATGTTCTAGAGGCGCACCCACCATTTTCTTCCAAATAAATGCTTATATGCTCCTTTAAAACATATCTAATTTTCATAGCGATCGGAAGGGTACAACATACTCAAAATTGATAATCATTGGCAGACTGCGGGCGGCGCGTAGTCTATGTAATGAAGCATTATAAGACGACTTTTTTGTAAATATTTCGTGCAAAGACGAGATTACCTTCTCCCCCTCGTTTTCGAGGGTGCTGAACACGATGCAAGTGGTGGGAAAAGTTTTTGACCGCTGCAACTTTTTTGAAAAATTTTTTCAAAATAATTTTTTTTATGGGATGTTCTCGAAGAATGAAGACTAAGAGAAGTCTCATCAATATAGAGTAACCTGATTCGTGAGAGGCAAGAGGACTCACGCAAAAAAGTCAGCCCGAATTGTGAGAGGCAAGGGGACTCATAATAACCAAGCACCTCGATTAATGAGAGGCACGGGAACTTAAAATAAACAAGCGCCCCGACTAGATAAAGGCAAGGAGACTCACGATAAATAAACAGCCCGACTCGTGAGAGGCAAGGGGACTCACAATAAACAGGCACCTTCACCAGTTACCGTGGTAGTAAGATGTAGTAATGAACCACTAGTTTATGTAATAAAGGCAGAAATAGTGTAAATATTTCTTGCAAAGACGAGAATACCTTCCTCCGTCCGTTTTCGAGGGTGTTGAACACGATGCAAGTGGAGGGAGAAGTTTTTGACCGCGGCAACCTCCTAAAACGGCCACTCCTCTTATGGATCCCTTTATGTTTTCTATACGAGTCTGGAGAGTGATTTATCAACGGGTTGTAGGTACTTGAAATAACATGGAAGATGGTTATAGAGTAAGTTGAGTGTAGACAGCAGGCCAGGGAGTTAATTAAACCCTTCCGAGGAGTGGAAAATCATTTTTTATCAAATAATTCGGGTTCAAACGCGTTTCCCCCGTTTTTGGGGTCGCTGATCATGGGAAAAATACTCATTTTTAGCTCCAACCCCTCTTCATCTCTCAAACGGTGAGTGAGGGGTGATCTCTGCCCGTTTGAGGGGGTTGGAGCTAAAAATTAATATTTTTCCCGTGACCAGCGTCACCGAAAATGGGATATACGCATTTGAAAACACCCGGGGTGTTGAATTTTTTCGAACAGGTGTGTGACAAAGTTGTAAATCGCGTATTTCTCTGAAAGGGTGCATTTTATCGCGTTTAAACGAGTACACATTTTCTTTAAGAAACTAAATTGCGTTTCGATTATAATAGAAGACGATGTCCAAAACCTAACCACAAAAAAGTTATGGCTTAAAGTGTCACATAAAACTACTGTAACTAGCGCCATCTATAAAATATGACATCGGCAATATCACCATTATAATTAGCGACCTGAGAAACATATCGTTACCAACTTTGAAGTAGATACGTATTCTAGTCTCCAAAATAGAGACAAATTACGAAAACATTTTTTTTACTTTACCACCCTCTATCTTGAAAACGAAAAGAGTTGGACCACTATTTTTTGAGTTAAATCGACTTGTTTTGATGTCAAGAATCTACTGCTAAGCGTTGTCCCAATCTTTTCGAAACACCCTGTGTAAACTGAGACAATAGCATTAACTCCTTATTATGAGCCATGGAAACAAGAATTTTAACACAATATAACCATTACCACCTCTTCCATGGATTCCATGGGATTCAATTCTAGGTTGCTTTTAAATTAAATAAACCTCATTAATACTAATTACCTTTTAGAAACTAAACAATTTTACACACCACAAACATGTTTGTTAATTCTATCAGTCCTTTGTAGTAGCATCACTAAATTATTCAATAATATAATGCATTTACAAATCGTTAACTATACATAATCTAATTTATTGAATTAATTTTTATAGGTTTAATATAATTAATAAGTAGGTATATGTCATAGCCAAGGTAACGAAGTAACGAAGTTATTTATTTGAATAAATTATTAAAACATATACGGATCTCTGAAGTTTAACATACAGAATTAAGAAGTGTTGCATTTCGTAGAATATTTTATTACTTATTAGTTAAAATTATTGATATTTATATTGTCATTAGCATAATCTATTATTGGTCATAAAATAATATTCATATAGTTACAGTTATGTTACCATTTATCACAGTTTTTTTTTATTTTGAGAAATAAATTATACTTAATCTCCAAATTCCAGCACTGGGGAAATATTTAATGTTATTAACTTATTTCAGTTACGTGTTTACAATGTTTCGCAGTTTTAAGGTACCTGTTGGGTGTCCAAGTGAATACGCGAGCCATCAAAGTGGACGATCTAGCGATAGTAGTCAAGGGGCGATTTGCGAACACGATATCATAGCGTTCACAAAGAGCCCTAAACATTGTCGACAGATGATGTAGTGAGAAAGGACTTTCCATAAATCCTCACAAAACTACAGTCGTCACCTTTACACGGAAAAGAGCCTTGGGAGGCCTAAAACCTCTGAGGCTCATTTGCCAGCGAGGTTAAATACTTAGGATTTACATGGAATTCTCAGATCCAAAAAGTCACAGAGAAAGCAACCATTGCCCTGGGAAGGTGCAGGCAGATGTGTGGAAAAAACTGGAGGTTAAACCCGAAGATGACCCTATGGTTAAACACTAGGGCTGTGAGACTCATGATAACCTATGGATTGGTGGTATGGTGGACCAAGACACTGCAACTTGGGGCAATAAGGCTATTAAGTGGCGTACAAAGGCTTGCTTGTCTGTGCGCCACTGGGGCCAAAAAAACTGCTCCCACGGCTGCATTGGAAGTCCTTTTAAACCTGACACCACTATATATATTTATCCAAGGGGAAGCTCGTTCAGTGGTACACGGACTAATGCAAGGCACAACGCCCATAAGGCAACAACACGGAACAGAACACCAAAAGTTATACTTAGAGCTGAAGGCAAATCCCATTTTGGGAATGACCAAGGACATTATTGTCCCAAAGTATAACTTCTACACAAATTTTCAAATCAAAATACCAGACAGAGAGGACTGGAAAAGCGGTCCTCCAATATCGGCGCAAACGATCTGGTATATGGAGGGCTCCAAGACAGAGCAGGGAGTCGGAGCTGGGATTTACGGGATAAGGTCGAAAACGAAATCCCGATAAGTCTATAATACACACCACAATATTTCAGGCTGAAGTGGCCGCGATACGGTGTGCAAAGGAAATAATGAGGCAAAGAACTGTAAACCAGTCAACTGCCATTTTTTCCGACAGCCAAGCAGCTCTAAAGGCACTCGATCTCATGCAGGTTGATTCAAGACTAGTATGGGATTGTATGAATGCCCTTACGGACCTAGAAAGTCAGAAAAAAGGGATTGTGGCATGGGTAACAGGACATGAGGGACACAGGGGAAATGAGAAGCCCGATGAACTGCCCCGGGAAGGCGCATCTAAGGCCCTAATAAGACCCGAACCCTTTTTGCGGTGTGAATGCGAACATCCATTGATGAATGTGTACAAAATAAATCTCTAGAGTGGTGGAAGAACTTCCCACAACAGAGACAGGCTAAGAACGATCAGCCAAATTAACAGAAGACCAAAATAGAAAGGCCATTAGAATAATGGTAGGTCTTATAACTGGACATTGTAGGCTTAATAGACATATGAGTCTAATGGGCCTGGCAGAGGATGCAACATGCAGTTTCTGTCAAGAGGAAGAGGAAACCTCAGTACATGTGCTGTGCCATTGCGAAGGCCTATCCAGATTGAGGTTGCAACTACTTGGCGAAGAGAACCAAGGGCAGATAACTATACCAAGGAGCCCGTATCAAGGCTATGAAGTCTGATACAAAAGACAAAGCTGAATAAGGAACTCTAAGCAAAATTAGACAAGGAATGCCAAGGCCAATCAGCCAACTCTTTTTCAAATCTAATCTAATCTAAAGTGGATACGCTGTAAAAGGAAAATGGGCACACATTTTTTTTTTTGAAAAATAAACTTCTAATTAGTACGAAAAGAATAAAAAAGAATAAATTCTGAAATAAAGTAAAAATAAAAAAATTCATTCAACTTAAAGCTCTGTCTCTTTTCTGAAAAATTTTTTCAGGCAAAATAGAATAAAATATATCATGACAACAACGCAAATGGTTTGTTTCCGTATTTCTGATTAAAGTATATAATATGAATGTATGTGCTTATGTGTCTTAGATGAGGCCAAATAGAGGAATGTACCTGTGCAGCAAACAAACGATCTGTTACACTGTCATAGTTATTTGATAAACCCGGCTTACTTAAATATGGTTGAATGAAAAGAAAAAATGAATTCTTTAGAAATAATTATAACTACAAAATGATATGATTCATATTCAAAATAACTGTTGCAACTTCTAAAAATACGAATGTAAATGTGGAAGCTGATTAAATTAGTTTAAATTTGTTAATCCAAAGGTTATAAATATTTACATATAATATTAGACTATCCGATAAATCAGGTATTAGGAAGTGTATAATATATTAGTGGTAAACAAATTATAATTTATAGGCAATTAGTAAAGTAAATGTAGATGTAAACGTTTACTCTTCGTCGGATTATTGAATTTTCTATATAATCGTTGCACATTCTGTAATATTCTCTTCTTATTTTTTTTGAAAATAAGTAAATATTTTAGGTGTAATTGTAATACATACTTGTATTTTAATGAACTCCCGACGGTACTACCTTGATTTGCTGAATTTTCATCATAGTGTTATGGTGTTCGTAGAATTTTATTAACGGTTATAGCACTCTTCATATGCATTTGTTGTCGTAGAATATTTCACAATTTTTATATTTACTGACCAATTTTTTTAACAATGGGGTTCTTTCTCTTCTTAACACTAACTTATAATCTAAGCTCCCATAGCACAAAAAGGTACCCCATCGAACACCTCAAATTTAAAAGATGAAAATGTTTGGAAAACATGTAATAAACATGTTACACCCGGCAGACCAGTAAAAATGTGTTAGCTACTATTTTTATTAATTTGTGAAGTTAGCCAAAAAAAATGGATTTACTTTTCAACACACCTGCTTGAAATTCACACAATTTATAATAAATAATGTATCATTTTTGAAAAAAACTGTATGTCTGAAAATTTTTAATTAATATCTGACAGACTTTTTATCATAAATGAATTTTTTCATGAAATTACACTTCATAACACCTCCTTGGTTTTCGTTTTAAAATGAAATTTGAGATCTCCCCTACTAATTAAAACTTGCGTGGCTAAAAATTTTTGTTAATTAATATCTGACAGACCTTTTTTTATATATTATTATTATTTTTAATGTCCTACAAGTCTGTTATTTTACAATAACCACCCTATTTTGAGATACATTAAATGAAAAATAACGCCCTAGGGCGTTATGAATATTTATAACGCCCTAGGGCATTATAAAATTACAATACAACCCAAAACAAGCAAATTATGATAACGTTATTGACAAACAAAATGCGTTGCTATGCAACGGCGGCGTTTACAAACAATTTTGATTTTTACCCTCTTTTAAATCGAATCGTTCTGAACATAATAGATGTCAAATTAATAAATCGTAAATGTCAAAAAAAAAATCGGATTAAATGACAGACTTGCAGGATATTAAACGTTGAAGGCACCACGGGTGTTATAGGATAATGACGCCCTCGATCGACGTACATTCCCTCGGGCCAGAGGTCCTCGGAATTGTACACTGCCCACCTCGGTGCGTTATTATCCTTATAACACCCTTGGTACCTTAATAACTATAACAAAAGTACATTTCATAACACCTCCGTTGTTTTTTTTTAATAAAGTTTGACATCTCTTTTATGCATAAAAATTGGTCTGTCATCGAAAAAATGTTATTTGCTCTGTCAGACTTAATTTTGAATGCGCAGTATCCACGTGACCAGGGTCTCCACCAGTCTATTTACGTTTAGTATACATTTAGTTTTCGTTCAAGGACAAAGTAGAAAAAAAATCTGAAACAGTTCTTTTCTGCACTTTTTGTTGAATTTATAACATTTTTATTGAATTCATCACATTTTCTACAACCTATTAGAAAATGAAGGGGCTGCATTGTTTTCTGTGGCGTTGAAGAATGTGACAAACATGATTGCTTTTCGTGAGTTCAAAAATCATAAATAGGGTGATATTGTTTTAAGAGATAATTGTTGTACAACTATGGGATACCATATAGAATGTTATAGAAAAGTAATGGTGTTACTAGAAAAATACCGAGAATATAAAACTTAAAAAAAAAGTAAGTAACATTAATTTCAATATTTTTCAAGTGTTTTGAAATAATTAACCGAAGCCATAAAAACATTTTTTAATATGAAAATTAAGGGCATGTCAAAATACAGAGTAATCGTGTGCACAAAAAAGTTACAGACAGACTGACAGACCGAGAAACAGAATTTGTTTTCTCTCAGACTAAACGTTTCATGACATTCCAAGTCTATGTTAACAAAAAAATTTACAAAATGAGAAGAATTTTTCTATAATATACGTCACATAAAATTTTTTCAGAATTGAATTATACTGTGTTGTAATACGGAAATATAAACTTAAATTTGTTTAATTTCAAATAATTATAGTTATGAATGTTCCTTAATTTTTGTCAACTGTCCTGTTATTAAAGTATTTTTTTGACATGTGAGTAAATAAAAAAAATATTGAACAAGTTTGTAAAATTTTGTATGAAACAAATTTTTTATCAAATTTATTATCAGTTCAATATTTTCGTTATTATATTTCCTGAATTTTTTTCTTCACCACAATACTAGCATACGACTGAGGTGATACCTCGGCGCTTGAAGAAATTGAGTATGACATAATGAACCCTTCATTTTTGATGACAGACTTATTTTAATACCTACAGTACGAGGGGGCAACCGCTGAGGGGAAATAGTGTACACATCGGAGGAATTATTAGGTATTAAGGGAATTACAGGGGAATTTACGAGGTATTAGAAGGGAATTAAGAGGAAATAAAAGGTATTAGGAGGGAATCGGAGGTATTAAATGAGATTTGGGCATGCTCTCATTGTTTCTTTCAGGGTTAGAAACTGAACCTTACCAATTGTGATTAATAAATGCTTTTGTTTTTAATTTTAACACTATTTATTAACTTAACTATAGGTACAGTGTTCAACACTTAACTTACTTAACGAACTCTCTCAACTCTATATCTTAACTATATCTCTCGGGGTGGCTTGGACGCTTAGGGCGCTGAGATCCTCCCCGCTCACATATGCAAAACGCCATATGGCTTATATCGAAGTGTGTGCATCATTTGCACCCAAAACTAAATAAACATCAGTTACACCAATCTTAAACATACCCCCAGCCTTGAAAGGGTGGAAAAACCTTTCAATAAAGTTAAACTTATCCTAATTTAAGAGTCATTCCAAATAATCATAGTCACCTAATATCTACACTACACGTCACTAATAGGTTCCAGAGGTAACAGACAAATTTTAGTGAACGCGCGTTTCACAACACTATTTTGTGTCCTGACACTTGCAACTCTTGCCTTCCCATCTGGTCCTGGATGAATCCTCACAACTCTACCAAGTTCCCATTTTAAGGGAGGCAATTTGTCGTCCCGAAGTAGAACCAACTGGCCCATAGTTAAGTGGCCTTGACCAACTTTCCACTTGCTACGATTTTGTAGCTCAGCCATATACTCTTTCGACCAGCGTGACCAAAAGTGTTGATAAAGCTGCTGTATGTGCTGGTACCTTGACAGCCGATTTTCTTTTATGTCCAGGACGTCTGGGTCTGGTAAAGAGGTCAGTCTTTTGCCAATGAGAAAGTGTGAGGGAGTGAGCACATCCAGGTCATTAGGATCCGATGACAATGGAGTGAGAGGACGGGAGTTTAATGCAGCCTCGATTTGCGTGAGCAGAGTATAAAAACTTTCAAATGTGAGAGACGCATTCGCCATTACCCGTTTCAAATGATACTTAGAGGACTTTATACCCGCCTCCCACAAACCACCAAAGTGGGGAGAATGTGCGGGAATGAATCGCCACGTAACCCCTTCATTTTCGAATGATTCTACCAGTGAATTCATTCCTTTTTAAGAATTTGCCTAACTCCACCAACTCTGTATTTGCACCGACAAAGGTTGAACCATTGTCGGAAAACACATATTGAGGTTTCCCTCTACGTGAGACAAATCGTCGAAATGTTGCGATGAAAGCCTCTGACGTTAAGTCGGAAACTAGTTCCAAATGAATGGCTTTCGTAGAAAAACATACAAATAAACAGATATAACATTTCGACAATTTTGCCCCGCGGCCTTGTTTAGATTTTATTAAAAAGGGCCCCGCGTAGTCTATCCCTGTGGAATAGAATGGAGGCATTGGACGAACACGCAATTCTGGCAAGACACCCATAATTGGAGATTTGTGTATTGATTTAGCACGAAAACATCTTATGCATTTGTGGACTGTATTTTTAGCTAAATTTCTGCCCCTCAGGGGCCAATACCTTTCCCGTATTGAGGAAAATAACAACTGTGGTCCTGCATGCAGAAGCCTAACATGTTCGTAAGAAAATATGAGAACCGTTAACGGATGCTTAGCCGATAGTACTATAGGATGCATTTTACTGAATTCAAATTTTGACAATTGCAACCTGCCACCTACTCTGATTATTCCATCAGTATCTATAAAGGGATTTAAACCAAGGAGACATCCCTTTGAGTTAAGTGGTTTGTTGGTTTTTAATTCATGTAATTCTTGAGAGAAGCATTCCTTTTGAGATGCTTTAATGAGGACTTTCATTGCAGTATCCAATTCAACCGACGTTAACGGACCTTTTCGACGACTATTAACATATTTACAATTTGATAGGAAGCGTATGACATATGCGACGCTGCGCATCAACCGATTTAAATTTGAAAACCGATTGAAATCTACAATTGGGACACATGACGTACTACGAACTAACATATTACATTTTTTTAGTTCAGGTAAATTTTGTTCCAATTTAAAAGCGGACCTTGGCCACAATTCTTCATTATGTGACAGCCAAACTGGACCACTCCACCACAACTGGCATGAGAGTAAATTTTCTGGAGCTACACCACGAGATAGCAAATCTGCTGGATTGTGTTCTGACCGAACATGATGCCAATCAGTTGCTACACTAAGCATTTGAATTTGGGAGACCCGGTTACCAACGAAAGTTTGCAACAAATTAGGAGAAGTTGCAATCCAACTTAAAACAACTGTTGAGTCCGACCATAAGTGTACCGCATCAAAAGTTAGGTCCATGGACCGCTTAACTTTATCAACAACTTGTACCAATACCAACGCAGCACACAGTTCAAGTCGTGGAATGGTGATCGACTTAATAGGTGCCACCCTAGACTTCGCACAAACCAACGCAACTTGAATTTGTTCATTTGACCCAACACTTCTAATGTACACGGATGCACCGTACGCTTCCTGTGACGCATCGGCAAATCCATGCAATTCCAACCGAATTGTCTGACTACATACAACTTGTCTCGAAACTTCAAGTTTATTCAGCTTAAATAATTCTGTCCTGAATTGTCTCCACCTTGATTCGATCTCCACTGGCAGTAAGTCATCCCATGATAACTTTTGTGCCCACAACCGTTGAAGTAATATTTTTGCCGTGATAATACATGACGCCAGTAAACCCAATGGATCGAAAATTTTCGCAATATCAGACAGAATTGAGCGTTTTGTGATTCGACTAGGCATCTCAGAAGGTGTTATATTATACATCAAAACGTCCCTACTACTTGACCAATATAATCCAAGAGTTTTTGTTTCACCTTTGTCTCCAAATTGAACAGTTGGAGCGACATGAGTAGAAACTTTCACTTGTTCCAGAACACTCTGCTTATTAGAGTTCCACTTTCTTAATTCAAAACAACCTGAGCGTAAAATTGCGTCAACTTCCTTGCAAAGTTTGACCGCTTCCTCTACTGAATTTGCCCCAGACAAGAAGTCGTCAACATAAAAATCGCGCATGATCATGTTCGAAGCCTTTGGATACCTATCAATACTTTCAACACCTAACTGCTTCAAACACCGGATAGCCAAAAAAGGTGCAGAAGCAGTCCCATAGGTAACAGTATTTAAAGTGTAGATGTTTAGCTCTTCGTTAGGATCAGCTCTCCAGAAGATTTTTTGAAGTGACCGTTGATTTGGATTAATTTCAACCATTCGATACATCTTTGCGATATCTGCACATATTACAACATTATGTTGTCGAAACCGTAAGATTATAGATAATAAATCTTCCTGTATATTAGGTCCAATATATTGAAGGTCATTTAATGAAAGACCAGAATCAGACGGGGCTGATCCATTGAATACCACTCTCAGCTTGGTTGTTATGCTATTATCATTTAAAACCCCATGATGAGGTAAGTAATACGAAACCTGATTATCTAAAGATTCACATACCTTAGACATATGACCCATTTGTTCATATTCGACCATGAACTCACTATACATTTGTTTTAGTGTAGGATTTTTCCGCAACCTATTTTCAAGAGAATAAAATCTATTCAAAGCGTATTGCCTTGAATCCCCTAATTTTGACTGAGACTCCTTCAAGGGAATCTGCACCTCAAACCTGCCCTCGTTGTTACGACGTGTGGTGGCTACAAATATTTCCTCACATTTCCTTTCATCTTCAGATAAGATCGGTGTAAATGTCGGAGGTTCCTCCAGTTCCCAAAATTTGGCTAATTGTTGTTGAATGCCCAATTGAATATTTAAATTACAATGACGAGTTAAATTACGATTTACACATATTGGCCCAGAAATTATCCAACCACATCGAGTTTTTTGAAGTGTAGGTTGACCTTGTCCCAAACTAATTTGTCCAATACACAACAATTCATAAAATAATCCCGCACCTATCAACATGTCGATTGGGCCAGGAATTTGAAATTGCGGGTCTGCCAACTTGACATGCTTAGGAATATTTAAATGTGACACGTTGACATAATGACTAGGTATACTTTCACCAATTTTTGGAACCACCAAACAAGAAATAGTTTTTTCAAATGCAGTATGACACGAGTGCAACTGCACCAAACATTTTTTATTTATATTTGACACAACTTGACTGATACCTACTATAGACAAATTGATATCAGATTTTATTAAACCTAACTTGTCACACAAACTTGAAGAAATTAAATTCGATTGTGAACCGGAGTCCAGGAGCGCACGACAAGTTTGAGGATGCCCATGTACATCCATGACCTTAATCACTGCTGTTGACAGTAACACATCGCATTCCTGATCAATTCTTGACGAAGACATTATGACAGAAGGGTTACCACTACTTACATTTGGTAAATTTTCGTTTACCTCAACATTTGCTCCCACATCAACTCTTGCATCAGGTGTACTTGTCGACGGGGATTGTTTATCATAGTGCAATAACGTGTGGTGCCTTGCTTGGCATTTTCTACAAGTGATTGCAGTACAAACTTTGCTAATATGATTACCTTTGAGACAGTTTAAACAAAGCCTTAACCGTTTTGCTTGTTCATATCTCGAATACACCTTCAATTTTAGAAAACCGTCACAATTGTTAATATAGTGATTTCCTCTACAAAATGAACACGTTTGATTCGTTGCTATAAATGTTTGTTGTGATCTAAAATGTGATTTATGTTTGCTAATTTGTTTACTTTCTCCCCGATTACCTTGTAGTGATTCAAGAAGCTCGACTCTACCTGTTAAAAAGATTTTAAATTCCTTCAAGGTAGGAAGTTTGTCCCTAGTCTTGTGTTCTTCCCATTCACGGAAAATAACCGCATCTAACTTACCACTAATTAAAAAAATAATCATCACATCCCATGTGTCAGTTGACTGACCTAAAGTATTTAATGCTCTAAGATGTTTTACCATAGAATCCAATAATTTGCGTAACTCTGTTGCCGACTCGCGAGTTAACGATGGCAACGAGAATAATAGCTTGACATGATTATTTACTAGTAAGCTGGTATTATTATATCTCTCACACAAAACTTCCCATGCTACTTTATAATTTGCAGCAGAAAATTCTAAGGAGTGAACTGCCTCCTTTGCGTCTCCTACCAATGCTCCACGTAAGAAATGAAATTTTTCAATATCACCGATCGATGTATTCTTGTGAATTAGAGATTGGAAAGTATCCCTAAACTCTAGCCAATTTTCATATATTCCGTTAAATTTAGGTACCGGTATATTTGGCAACCGGGGTGCTGCCTGCAACGTTACAGAGTTTATGGCATTAGTCAAACTCCCATTAGTTGTATTTGGTCTTACATTTGATTCAAAACTAATGTTAGATAGGATTTCTTTACCCCTGGTATTTAATTTAAAATACGAATTGTCAAATATTTCTCGTTCTTTGAACTGTTCTTCAAAGTTGTCATGAATTAATTCGATTAACGTTTGAACATTATTAAAGTCCGAGCATACACTATTTAACTTTTCCAACCTTGACTCTAATTCCATATATGACCTTTTATCTAAACTATTTGACTCTACCAGTAATCGCTCAATATCCTCTAAATAATTTTTGAAAAGAGTAAGACGTGCTTTGACACAACCCCGTTTTTTTATTAGTGTTTTTAAGTCCTCACTCATTTTTATTTACTTATGTATTTTATCAATTTACCAACAATAACAACTAATACCTGCTCCTACAAATAGAAACTGAGAAGGAATAAATAAAGGGCATGCAAAGACTCACTGTACCAAACCTCTCTGTTTAACTCGTGCTGCAAGTGCGCCGTATTTTCTCTGAACACGCTGCTCCAGATGCACTTGTTGCTTCTCTCTCTTACCAGCCTTGCTAAGGGCGCCCGTTGGAGATGCTGGAATTCTGCCTGTCGTTACGAAACTTTCGCCCAGTACTTCTAGGAATTGATTCCACACTTCGGCTCGTATACCTGCAGTGACACTTTGTTGCACCCCGCTTGACCCAAGCGTGCCACTTTTACAACTTTTGTACTATTCATATAATAGTTTTATTGAAAATATTTGTCTTTCAACCACTAGTCCAATTTACAGAGTTTTTATAACCAATAACCAATTTTAAATCACCAACCGTTTTAACGTTTTACGAAATGTCTAACTTTTAATTCACCAATTTAATTTCCACGTTGAACATCTGTACCAATGCCAATAATAAATCCAATCCAATAATATGTTTATATGTTTAATTTTGTTAAAACACCACTTGCATTTATTTCACTTTTCCACTCAGAATATCCTGCTCGAAGCTGACCATATGTTTCTTTCAGGGTTAGAAACTGAACCTTACCAATTGTGATTAATAAATGCTTTTGTTTTTAATTTTAACACTATTTATTAACTTAACTATAGGTACAGTGTTCAACACTTAACTTACTTAACGAACTCTCTCAACTCTATATCTTAACTATATCTCTCGGGGTGGCTTGGACGCTTAGGGCGCTGAGATCCTCCCCGCTCACATATGCAAAACGCCATATGGCTTATATCGAAGTGTGTGCATCATTTGCACCCAAAACTAAATAAACATCAGTTACACCAATCTTAAACACTCATCTACATCAGAATTTAAATGAGGTTATGCTGGGTTAAAAATGTTATATTACGTTAGTTAAAAACAGATGCGTTGTGTTGTCTTGTGCTTAGGGAAATAATAAAAATAAATCATTTAGATTAGAATTGTTAGTCGACTGCCGACAACTATCAAAATATGTAGTTACTTACTGAGAATAACAAGACTAAGAAGGATAGTTTATTACCATATGAGACCCTCCTATGTTGGCTTTTCGATCGGCGCGTATAAGGTATTATTATTTTATCTTAAATAAATTGTGTTTGAAATAGACAAAATTAATTGAATATTTTGATTGTAATTTACGATATTTTGTCGTGTATACTATAAAAGTTGTTTTATTTGCTTTAATTTGATGTATAGGTACATACTTGAGCGCGTAAAAATATTGAAATGGAATGTTTATCTTGAAAAATTACATGCCATTTCTTATAGAAAGGACGTCAGTGTTGTAAAAACAATAGCGCCGAGATTAGCGCTAAAAATAGCAAGTAAGGAAAAAATATTTATTTTAATTAAACTACCGATGAGACTTATCTATGGACTTCTAGTTTAGTAATATAACGATTTATATCGGACAAAATTCATAAAGTTTTGAAAATTGGTAGAAATGTTAAGGATAGCATAAGAATTACTAAACAGAAAATAGTGTGCTTCATCCCCTAGGACGCCGTTTCCACCCCCATTTTGAGGTTTTCTAGATTATCTCGGGAACGGTGCACTTTTTTGATAAGAATACCTATATACAAAATTCTACCTATATATAAAATTCTCTATAAAAAATGTCTGTACACTTTTTTCCTAAAACTAATAGTATACCGTGGGAAATAAGGCGCACACATAAGGGTTGGTTCCGGTCAACATAATAAATTGTAATCTTTACTATAATCTACTTTAAAGTTCAATGCTTAACGCTAAAGCAGCAGCTACTAAACTCCACCTAAAGTTATAATAAATGTACCACTTCCACCCACTCATCTCTATAAAATAACGCGATTTTTAAAGAAGCGAGAATATTGTATATTGTACTTGTTTCCACGCCACCCCAAAGGTAAAATACATGGCGTGTGGTGTCCCCTGTAGGCCGAATCCACTAATTATCAAAAGGTTACCTGCGCAACGTTTTTCCATGTTTGAATTTGGTAAAAAACGCGATGAGTGTTGCCGAGCAGCAGCAGAAGTTGTTGGTAGTTTTGATAATATTACAGTATTGTTCGCTTTACCAACAAGTTTGTTAAAAGTCATGAATCTGTATACATCTAAACTTTTTTCTGCGGAGGTAGAGTTGTATAAAGCTAGAACAAATCGCTCTCCTACGTCTACAATTTCTCCATGACTAGCTTTTTCATTATTAAAACTTTGCACGATGTCTTGTAATGGTTCAGTAATATAACAGTTAAAATTGTAATATATCGGACAAAATTCATAGTTTCAAAAATTGTGTGCTTCATCCCCTAGGACGTCGTTTCCACCCCCATTTTGAGGTATTCTAGATTATTTCTGGAACGGTGCATTTTGCAAATGGTGCAAATCATATGTATTTTGGACAGCAGGATCCAAATACTGAAGACTCTGAAGTGGTGGAGGAAAAGTGTATCTTTTACGGACCTTTAAATTTAATTGGCACTGATAAATTTCAGTTAAAAAGAGCGGACAAAATTAATATAGAGAAACAGTATAAATTACAGAAACAAAGTTTGCTATAACTTTCATTTATATGTTTTTTAAGAATTTAAATGTGTTTATTTTGTATTCAAGTTTTTTTATTTACGTTATTCGTTACCGAGTTTGTTACTTTATAAACATTTTTTGTTACCTCATTTGTTTCTTTACTATAATTGCATACGTATTGAATAGCACAATAATTTTCGTTCTAAATCTTACAACACTTTTTAACACCCGTTTTAACACACAAAAAAAATAGATGAAGCCAAACTTTTAGTTTTATTTTATTCATATAATAGGTAGTGCTAGTATGTAGATAATTAGATAGTAAAAAACTGCCTGCGTAATTGTACTGAAAATATTGAGGTATTAGGAGGAAATAAAGATATTAGAGGAATTAGGGGAATTACAAGGAATTACAGGGGAAATGAAGGGTATTTTTCTAGAATAGGTATTAGGTGTACAAAAATTTCGCCAGCGGTTGCCCCCTCGCTACGGTAGTTTCAAAGTTAAAAAAATCACTTGACAACGGTCATACCTCATTATTTTGAAATTAAGTCTGTCACCATAAAAAACATTTTTTTGATAAAAAAACCTATTTTAATACATAAAATGGACATTAATTTAGAATTAGAAAAAATGTATTTTTTAGTTGGCAACAGTCATATCACATTTTTTAATTAAAAAAACGTGGTCGCGGCGCGGCGTTTAAAAAATTAGTCTGTCATAGCAAAAAAATTTTTTCGCTGATAGTCCAATTTCTATGCATAAAAGAGATCTCAAACTTAATGTCAGTAAAAAATGAAGATGGTGTTTTGACGCGGTCGTCGTAGAAGCTCATTTAAAAAAAAAGAAAAACGGTACGGCGCTTACAAATTAAATCTGACATAGTAAAAAATATTTTTTCGAAAAGGAGGTGTTATGAGATGCCAGCGGTTCAGCCTGACATCTATCTCATGCATGGATGCTGCGCATTCAAAATTAACTCTGACAAGGTAGTTAACAAAAATTTCCAGCCAGCCAGGTTTTAATAGATAGGGGAAATCTCAAACTTCATTATAAAACAAAAACCAAGGAGGTATTATGAAGTGTTCTTTCATGAAAAAATAATTTATGACAAAAGGTCTGTCATATGTTAATTAACAAAAATTTCAAGCAGGTGTTTTGAAAAGTAAATTAATTTCAAAAATTTCAAAAATTAACTAAAAATAGCAGTTAACACATTTTTACTAATCTGCCGGGCGTAACATGTTTATTACGTTTTCCAACCATTTACACCTTTTAAATTTGAGGTGTTTGATGGGGTACCTTTTTGTGCTATGGGAGCTTAGACTATTGCGGTCCAAATTTCAATACAATCGATCTTCTTTTCTGCAATGATTTATCGTGTTTGCAAGACAGACAGATAGACAGACAAACATTTTTAAAGCTGTTCAGATTTCGATTACTAACATGATATGAATTTTTTTCTTTACGAGCTATACCTATTTACGGTTTTAGAAATGTGCCAATCAAATGCAGTATACTCTATACATTTTCGTATGTGAAGAGTGTAATAACAACAGAAATTTTTTTTTGCTCAAACTTAAAATCTCGACGTTTCATGACATTTTAAGCCTATTTGAACAATAAAAATTTAAAAATTTTTTTTGTTGTTACTATACTTCCACTAGATGTGGAAGTAAAACCAAGGAGGTATTATGAAGTGTACTTCCATGAAAAAAATAATTTATGACACAAGGTCTGTCAGATGTTAATTAACAAAAATTGTCAGACAGACAAATTTTTTCAAAAATGATGCATTAGTTACTATAAATTGTGTAAATTTCAAGCAGGTGTTTTGAAAAGTAAATTAATTTTTTCTTTGTTAATTTCAAAAATTAATTAAAAATAGCAGTTAACACATTTTTACTAGTCTGGCGGGCGTAACATGTTTATTACATGTTTTCCAAACATTTTCACCTTTTAAATTTGAGGTGTTCGATTGGGTACCTTTTTGTGCTATGGGAGCTTAGACCATTGCGGTCCAAATTTCAATACAATCGGTCTTCTTTTCTGCAATGATTTATCGTGTTTGCAAGACAGACAGATAGAAAGACAAACATTTTTAAAGCTGTTCAGATTTCGATTACTAACATGATATGAATTTTTTTCTTTACGAGCTGTACCTATTTACGGTTTTGGTAATGTGCCTATCAAATGCAGTATACTCTATACGTTTTCGTATTTGTGAAGAGTGTAATAATAACATATAAGATGATGTGGATAAAAATTTACGAGATCATTAAGAACCGATTTAATGAAATAATGATAATGACGATAAGTCATTTAACTCAGACGATTGTCATTCAAAAACGCATTCGAAAGACATTTATAATTATGAAATATGAAAACAAAAGACACCAGGAATGTTGATGTCATTCCGGCGTGCTTACTGAGATAATGTACTATAATCTTTCAAAAGCGCAGTCAGTTCTATTTAATTACTTCCACGTCCAGTGAAAGTATAGTAACGACAAAAAAAATTTTAAAAATTTTTATTGTCCAAATAGGCTTAAAATGTCATGAAACGTCGAGATTTTAAGTTTGAACGAAAAAAAATTTATGTCTGTCTGTCGGTTTGTCTGTCGGTCTGTCTGTAACTTTTTTTTGTGCGCACGTTTACTCTGGAACCGTTTAAGACATTGACTTGAAATTTGGTACACATATGTACTTTAACGAGATCTAGAACTAGATTATATTTTCATCTTATTCCGTCGAAGGGTTGGGGAGTAAATTGGGGTAAATTTGGGGTAAATGGGTAAATCAAGCAGGTAAGAGTCCATGAAATTGGTATTTAGTATATACAAGAGAAGTTAAGGTCTCAAAAAAATTTTTGGCATTAGCCACCCCCATTACCACCCCCACCTCCTTATTAAAGGAGATGAAAAAAAATTCTGATTTAGAGTATAGGAACCAGAAACCTCAAAATATTTTTTTTACTTCATCCACACCCCACTACCACCCCCCTATCACCACCCCCCACCCCACTACCGATGTTGGGTATCGTTTTATGGGTTTTTGGGGTAGAGGATTTCAAATATTATATTATTAAAGTTCCATAAACAATTATTTTCACATACAAAGTTTTTTCGTTGTGAGTGACTTGGGTAGAGAATCTGGATGTGGAAGTAGTGATTCCTTAGGCAGCGGTTTTTAGTATATAAATCTTGAACCTTTTCCTGGAAAAAATTCCCTGTGTTTAAAAAGTATGTAGAATCCAATTTGAAAATTATAGGTTCATAATGAATTGTAAAACTTTATTAAAAAAAAACATTTTCAAGAAATTAATGGAGTTGTCTATTACTTTGTGATATTGCGTTATAATAAGGATAGGATTTTGCAGAGTGAGAAGGAAATATGCGTTTATTTCCGGTTTATTATAAATATCGCAGCCCCACAAAAAAAAACAAAAGTTCAAAGCAGCGAACAAGACCCATGTATCATGTATTTTCGGTCGCTAAATCCGAATCCGGGGTCAAAAAAATTCGAACACCCTCAAAATCATTAGCTAGAGCCAAAAAACACCCCTGAAACGGGATAAAAAGAAGATTAAGCTACCAGAATAGTTGTTACTTCTTAATCAATCGAATTATACAAATCAAGGTTAAACAGCAGCGTACATACAATAGATATGAAACACTCCCCCAAGGAGGGGCGAAAACTAGCCCCCATATATAAAAAAATCGATCCAAAACAGCAATGACTGCCGAAAAAGCTCAAAATGTCTAAGTTTTGTTAAAGTGATAAGAAACTGCATCAGGTCCGACGTAATCTTCATAAACTGCCCCTATAGAGTTGAGAGAAACCACCCCCAAGTTTAAAGCACACGAGAAAAACGAGAAAAAACGTAAAATGCAAAAAATCATCTTTATAGAAAACTTTTCCTTCACATAAATATTTTACTCTTCTTGTCTATTTTGTAAATTATTTATTTTCATTCCTGAATGTCGTAAAGCATACATGTCACTGTACGATCAGAGATGCTACATCAATTTTCAAATAAAATAGTGTGCTTTGATATTTTGATAATCTTTAATAGATGTTTAAGTATACTCTATCTACCATAACAGTATGTTGTATGCTCTTTAAATCTTCCTGTATGTAGGCGAATACTAATTACTCCCACAGTGGAAGTATAGTAACGCAAAAATTTTAAAAATTTTTATTGTTGAAATGGGCTTAGAATGTCATGAAACGCCGAGATTTTAAATTTGAGCAAAATAAAATCTGTCTGTCGTTTTGTCGGTCTGTCTAATTTTTTTTGTGCGCACCGTTACTCTGGAACCCTTCAAGATATCGACTTTGGTGCACGTATGTATTTTAATGGGATCTGGAACTAGATTATATTTTAATCTTATTCCGTTAAAGTATTGGGGGTAAATTGGAGTAAATAGGTAAATCAAGCAAGTAAGAGTCCATAAAATTATTTAGTATATACAGTGTGTCCCACTTTTCACGGTAACACCATTGTAGCTCAGTTATTAGTCACCCAATTTTAACCACCTTTGGATTATACCTTTTTTAAGTAAAACAAAACTTATTTCAGTCATTGGCGTGCATTTTTATTATGAAAAAAAGAGTCGATTTTTCGAGAAATTATATTAGGTATTTTTTTGTTGAAAAACGAATACAATATTATTGATCAGCATGCTATAGAACCGCTATATCCAGAATTTAACAACATTTTGATTTTTGGTTTTTGAATTACGGCCCACTTAAAATTACCTATTTTAAACATTAAATAATCAATAAATTGGTAACGAATTTTTTTTCGAAAAAAAGTCATCACTTATTTTCTCTTTAAATTCGTTTTTTCTACCACTCCATATCATCGATTCTTTCAAATTCGGTAATCCTTAATGCCCGAATAATTTATAGGTCTGATGACCCAAAATTTTTCAATCAAAATCCTTCGCCTTCGAAATTTGAAAGTTTCGATGATATGGAATATTAAAAAAAGTGAATTTAAAGAGAACATGAAGAATGACTTTTTTTCGAAAAATATTTCATTACGAATTTATTGATTATTTAATGTTTAAAATAGGTAATTTTAAGTGAGCCGTAATTCAAAAACCAAAAATCAAAATGTTGTTAAATTCTGGATATAGCGGTTCTACAGCATGCTGATCAATAATATAGCATTCGTTTTTCAACAAAAAAATGCCTAATGTAATTTCTCGAAAAATCGACACTTTTTTCATTATAAAAATGCACGCCAATGACTGAAATAAGTTTTCTTTAACTTAAAAAAGGTATAATCCAAAGTTGGTTAAAACTGGGTGACTAATAACTGAGCTACAAAGGTGTTACCGTAAAAAGTATAAGAGAAGCTGAGGTTTCAAAACATATTTTGTCATTAGCCACCCCCATTACCACCCCCACCCCATTATTAAAAGTGGTGAAAGAAATATAATTGTGATTTAGTGTGTGCACAAGAATCATAGTGAAGTGCAAATAATTTAGTATGAACATTTTTTTCGTTGAGAGAGATTTGGATAGAAAATCTGGATGTGGAAGTAGTGATTCCTTAGGCAGCTGTTTTTTTACTTCGTTCATCAAAACAAATTAGTTGAAAATAACTTTATTAACAATCTGATTGTAATGCTCACGAAATTTTCGACGCATGCGCCTGCCAGACATTCAGGTTCATAAATGGGAGATTTAGTATATTTTTGTGGTTTGGAATCCAGGGAATGAGGTGCATAAAGTAAGCCTATATTTTTTGTTTAAATGCAGTGACTTACATCCCTTCGAGCTAATCCAGATTTTGGCGGTATCAAAATATGAATTCCACATTATGACTTATTTTGCTAAATTTCTCTTATAACAACTTCTTCTTCATTTAAATTAAACCACATTTCTAGGACACTTTTCAGTTTGTAGGGGTTAATCCTCATAAAAATGTTCGAATCATGCGTAAGGTATATCAATGACAATAAATCAATGAAAATTATTGGGATGCTTGCTGCATATTAAACACTGATATTGAAACTAGTAATTATTAATTTTAAATCGAATTCCTACTATTATTTACGTGCATACCATCTTTCAAGGTATTAAGTATAATATATAAAGGACTGAAAAAAATCATAAACATCAGTTTGTGAAATAATAAATACCTTATCACTTAAAATGTTTAAGCTAGTAAGTACTAATAATATTTATGAGAAAACTTAATTTATTCAAGAATATGTCATGTACAAAAATAACGATTTTTACAAATTTTCCATGAAAAAAAAATACACATCTTACCGCTTTTTTTATAGGTGTAAGAAATCTTCCTCAATTACTTTCATTAACGAAGATTGTTCGGAATTAAAGCATATTTATTTATTTTTTTTATATTAAAATTTTTCATTTTAGTTAGTTTAGCATAAAAAGTTGTATTCACATAATAAATTCAGTTAATCCTCTTTGTTTAAAAATATTTTCTCTGCGCGCCACTGAATTGATTTTTATTATAGTATTTAATAATTAATGTACATTTTAGTGCTTTATTTTTTTAGGTCGTTCTTGTCGCCGTTTTGGCAATTGCGTTTACCAATGCTTTACCAGCTCCACAACCAAAACCAAATCCACAGCCAACGTTCTTCTCTGGTCATGTCCATTATTCCGAGCCTATTATAACATACCAAGCAGCTCCTTTAGTATATGAAAGCTATGTTGTTCCCGAAATCTACGCCGAAGAATATATCGATCCTCACCACCATCATCACGACTATATCTTTTAGTGTATTAACAGAATTTTAAAACTTGAATTTATTAAAATTAAATGAATTTTCATAAAAATTAGGCTCTTCTTTTAAACGTAATCATGGAGGGGGTTAAAAACAATTTTCACAAACGCCAAAACTGAGATGGTGCCAACATAGATGGCGAAACGCGTGTCGAATGATTGTATTTAAGTGATGTGTTCAAGTGTTTGGGTGTTTGTGGCAACCACTTCAGAGGCATCTGTTTATACTTTTGTTAATCTGATATTTAATTCTTAAAAGCTAAAATACCTTCGTGCAAGCGACACTTACCACTAAGTTGCCATAATACATAGATGATAAAGAATAGATCGTTTCGGCGGCCACGGCTGACAGCAATTTCGACTCGTTTGTCTCTGTGTATACTGAATCAAATAAAATTTGTGATGTTTTTAACATTACCATTTTTTTTTTCTTTAACAAGTTTTATTTTACAAAATAAATACACAAAATAAAAAAAAGTGGTATTTTTTTGGTACTTCATTAGGTAATCATATGTATTTCGACGCGCTGAACACGAATCAGATGTCCGATTGGCTCCATTGGCCACCATTTTTGGGTCTAATTGAGTAACAAGAAAAATTATTTACTCATATAAAATGGTGAGTTTAAAAAAACATCATAAAATAATAGTATCAAAAAAAAAACATATAAATCTTTAATGCAGCTATCACTGTAGCGAAATGAGAGGGAAGTTCTTATCCATTCTCCAACGTCTTGCAGAAAATTTAGACTTTACAGATGAAATATGCTCGTATACCAACAGCATCCTTATGTTCGCCTCAGTTCTAGTATTCCAGTAATCAGTAAATTCCTCGCAACCTCTCGACTTTTACCAAAAACTACAACTCTGTATGAAATGGCGGCACGTGGCCTTCCATCAAACAATTTACAACCTCCAAAGAAAAGTTTTAGGACATTCACAACTCTACGTTACAACTTGTCGACTTTAAGACTTGCCTACGTAAAAAGATAAAGCGAATTAGGATTCGGTTTTCCAAGAATATACAAAAAGGATTCTTACCTAACAAACTCGGCCTGGGCACACAAAAAACAAGATTCATTAAGTTCGTTTTTCTCGCCTATTTAGAAGTTCCTTCTCAACAAATGTACAATATTCGGCTTCAAACACCTACCACATACCAATCAGGCACTTCTAAACTTAAGATTTTTACAGTATAATCCCCGAAATTAATATTGGGTTGTTTTTTCAAGCTATTATAAAAATTTCGTCTAAACGGCTAAACGACGCGTTAAAGAATGAAACTTTTGGAAACC
The DNA here is from genome assembly GCA_936432065.2 of Rutpela maculata. Lineage (NCBI taxonomy): Eukaryota > Metazoa > Arthropoda > Insecta > Coleoptera > Cerambycidae > Rutpela > Rutpela maculata. The sequence goes on from OW386286.2 coordinate 40,557,097, forward strand.
AACCATCTTCTTCTAACCACCTGTTCTCTAATTCTACAGAAAATAGTCCTAACAATGCAATGATTAAAACAATCCTCAAAATAAATACTACTAACCGCAAAACCCATTATTGAACTATATTTACAGTAAAAATAAATAAAATTAGGATTAATAATTTAAATGATGCCATAAATTTTCCTCCAAAACCAATGTTGGTAACATTTTCCCTCAAACTGAAATATGACAGCTGAAAAAAAGAATAATAAAAAGGTCTACCAGGCTTATTTATTTAAATAAATAAATAAGAACTTCTTGACTACAGGTAAAAGAGTATTGATTTGTTTTAACTAATAGAAGTGTAACTAAATCCTTTTTTCCATCCAATACACCCTGAAATGTGTATATTTGCCTACACTTAGATACATTCAAAGAGGTGTTTAAACACTCTGTTAGATCCAAATTCCAGAGAAAACTAGCAAGGAAAAATAGTAGGATTAGCTCAAACCAACTAATAGTAAGTCATACAATATAAACATGCATTTTCTAATTATTTTGTAGTAAGATATTCAATATCTTTTCCATTTCAGATGTTCGTCAATCATTATACAAGATATTTATTAATATTTTTACTTACATATATTTTTTAATAGTCACAATGATTTAAGGTTACAAATATGACATATTTGACCTGGTGTATTTTTAAATAATTTTGTTTATTTTAAATAGTCTCTGTGAACGAAAAGCACATGAATTTAGTTTTTTTATAATTTAAAGAGAGCAAATTATTATAGTGTCAACAGTTCACTGTATTCAGGCCCAACAATTAATTGCTCCAATATATACGTCCTCCCAGTTATCCACAATAATTAAAAAAAACTGTGTCATCGGCATATGAAACAAACTTGCGTTTATATCTAAGCTGGTTAGTTTATTTATATCCATTAGGGACAGTATAGGTTCAAGCACAGTACCTTGTGGAATTACTGATTTGACAGATGACGTTGTACTAATAGTATCATTTGTTTTGGTATACTGTTTTCTATTTTTCAAGTAGCTAGTTAGAACTTCTGTTATTTGACCACTTAAACCTTCATTATTAATTGAGTGTGGCAGACATTACCGAAGGCATAGTCGAATCTAAAAATACAGCAATGCTTTTTTTAGCTTCATCTATTTCTGTATTGTGTTTGCTAAATTGGATGGATATCAAAGAAATAAGCCTATAATTGCCAACTTGCATATTATGATTTCCAACCTTATACCTATACTTGTACTACTACTACATTTTCCTTAAATATTCTTAATAAAATATTATTAATTCATTTTCAGTGACTTTTGTACGGAAAATTTGGGTGTTTATTTCGGTTTTTATTTAACATTTACTTTAAATTCATGTTGATACTAATTTTCTTGCCCTATTGGTTCCTATGTTAGTGGAATAATTATTAAAAGTACCTATCTAATTTTTTCTTATCATTATTTATTAGCACCCTTCGTCATTCCAAATATACATTGTATTATTATTATTTTTATTATTGCTGTTTCCTAAATCTTTTACAGTTTCCCAGATTTCTTTATTATTATTTTGCACCTCTTATTTTATATGAAAAATAGTCAATGTTAGATTTTCTTATTATTTTATTTAAATTATTTCTACATTTTTTGTAATTACTTTCCAGTGCTGTTATTTGTATTATTATTTAATTCTTTCTTTAATTTGTTTGTTATATTAATATATTTTATGATACCCACAACGTAATCCATGGTTTTAATTTTTTTAACTTAGCAATAGATCTTTTAATTTAAATAATAAAACTATATGTCATTTCTTCTATATCGCGTGACTTATAGATATCATCCTAGGTTTCTATATCAAATCTTTCCTTGAGTTTTATAAAATCTGTTTAATTATATGATTTTCTGTACTAGGTTTTGTCTGATCTAAATTAATACAAATTAGTGTTGTGCAAAGATCAGATATGGTACCCAGATAGCATTTTTACATTCAGAGCATGTGCTCGGAACGTACTTTATGTACCCATGGAACTAAGAATGAATATTCATTTTGTATTCCATGTAGAAAATCTGAATGCCAGAGAGACGTACAGATGACCGCCTCTCGATATACGAGTAAGATTCCTACAACGTACCCATAGACCAAAACGGAACTTGATATGAACCAGAAACGTATATTGATATACTGATAGATACATGAGGTATATAGGAGGAAGGTCCATCCTACATTCACAATGTACACTGCATGTTCACGGTATATGAGTACTACCTTCGTAGGAATTAAACCGTAGGTGCCTGGTATGTTACACATGGATCATAAATCTATGATGCATGTATATTGTAGGAATGAACATTATGTATCAGTGGCAGCTATAAGTACTTCACTCATACCATGTATTTTCTTCAAAGTTTAATTATTATAATAATTTATTACTTATTGTAATCATTGATGAGTCGCTGCTTCATTCCGAATATGTTCAGTATGACGCAGCGACTCATCTATGATTATAGCAAATAATAAATTATTATAATAATTAAACTCAAGGGAATACATGATATGAGTGAAGTACTTGCGTATAATAAATCCAATATCTAATTTTAAAGTTTAATTGTTACAGCCAATTATTAGGTACTTATTCTAATTTTCCACATTTCACATTCCTTGTGAAGAATATTATGTAAGTAAATGTGGAATATATGCACAGAAAATTTGTTTTTACCATTAGTTTTCAACTAAAGTCAAATGTTTTATTCATCAAATTTTATTGAATGGAGCACATAAATGCTAAATAAACTTAAATAAAACTGTATTTGCTATAACAATACTTTACAAGGGTCCAAGAATATATGTAAAAAAATAGTTTTACGTTAATAAGATCTGTTAAAAACCATTTTAAAATACATCAAACATTTATCACTCTAATACTTCAGCTTAAAAATCATATTTAACGTGTTATTTATGAAAAAATCTAATGATCATATTACATTACCTTAAAGTTTTATCTATTTCAAATCGTGTTTTAAATTGCCAAGAACAAAACATGATTTTATTTTATTAATTACTTTACATTGTTGTAACAATTAAGTATGCATCTTAAATTATAAAATAGGAAGAGGTATAAATAAAACAGTTGTGTTACTTTAAATATATTTTTATTTTTTGTTACAAAAATGAATTGCAATAATAAGAAACAATTGTGACAAAAATTTCAATTGAGATTTTTTTTTAACAAAAAAATTTTCTTTGCAACTTATGAACTGTCATATTTTACTATAACGAATTTTTTGTCAGTAAGTAAAAAATAGTAAAAATTGGAGGGCTTACATTTTCAAAACCAGTGTCCAGGTGTTGCCGATGGTGATACTTGTAATTGCGAAAGTCCACTTTTCATTCTCAACACATCATCTGTGACTGATCCTATTGGCTGAATACTTTCTTTTGGCTTTTCCAATTTTTAGGAGAAGGTATTTCCTTCCTGTCTAGAGGAGGAGATGCACGTGCTAGTCCAACTACAAAAGAAAATACATTGTATTATATTTGAATAGGTACTTACTTCTCTTTAAAAACTGGCCATGATAAAGTGGAAAAATATAAAAACATCTTACAAAAATCTCACAGAAAAAATAAAACTTATCAAACATAAATTAAACAAATTGATATTATCATAAAGGTCACGGCAGGCACAAAATAAATGGAAAAGAAGGTACAGTCAAATGGGCTGAAAATAACACATAATATCCTGATCAAAAGTTTTCATGGGCACAATATCTGAAAATCGCCAGTTTTTGAGATATGAAAGGTCAAAGATCAGGAATATCGGTACCCGCTGTCATAGTTGAGAGTGTCATATTATGACGAAGATTTGTTTAACGTTGTTATTCTAATGTGTTTGCACATATGAACCAAAGAGTTCTGACTAAAGAAGACAAGCCGTTGATTTGCTGGACGGCGCAAGCATCCTTGTCTTTGTCGCACACCTCGTACCCTCTCCTTTGCTCTCCACTCTGTTTTACAAAGCAACACAGCCCCCCATGTACTGTGCGACAAGGAGAGAACGAACTGTGTGAGAAGGATGAGAATGCTCACACCGTTTGCGCGCTGTCCACTGCTTATACATTACGCTTATGCAGCTTGTATCCTCTATTTATAGAACTCTTTGATAGGAACACACTTTCACTCTCTCACGCACGCTAGCCACCCCCCCCCCCCCCACTACACACACACACTCTCACTTTAAAGTAAGCCTAGGACCTTAAAAAAATTACCCTCATTCATGAAACCTGCGGTATTTCCGGTCTTATGGATATGAATAACAACAACTCGTTGTCATATAATACTCTCAACTATGACATTAGTGGGTACCGATCTTCCTGATCTTTGACCTTTCAAACTGGCCATTTTCAGACATTCTGCATTTTCAGCCCATTTGTCTGTGCCCTCTTTTTCATTTGTTTTGTGCGGTGTCCTTTACCTACAAAACATAGATATTTTTTTGGAATTCGGAAATATTTATGCTTGTGATTTTAAATGTACCTGAAGTTTAGAACGTTCACTTGAATGAATTTTAGATGAAAAAGAAAAGTTAATAAAAACCACACATCGATTTAGGCATAAACACTTCATTGTCACATTTGCTGACAATAAATATCCACAATACTTGTAGCTCAGGACCTTTAGGCTTGAAGATAGAAATAATTTTATACAAGCTGTAATTTTTTTTATGAGAAGGTTAAGGCTTACTAAATAATATACTAAAAGTCCCACGGTCTCCCTTTACGGGAACTTAAAAAAAAGTGGCCGCCATTTTGAAATTTTCAATTTTTCCTCAATAACTTATAAAGAAGAGCTTTTATTAAAAAATGTAAAAAATACTTTTTTTTAGATAACAAAGAAACACTCATTTTTCATTTGAATTTTTTTTTGTATCTCCAAAATTATAAAAGTTATGCATTTTTTATTAGCAGGATGGCAAAAGGAAGAATAACCCTAGGAACTTAACAGGTGAAATTTCTCTTATATTTGAAGAACAATTTTATTTACAAATAAAAGTTGTAATATATACTAAATAATATGACTAATATGACTGCTTGGATGAGTGGCAAGCGCTCTTGACTCTCAGCCAGGAGTTCCGAGTTCGATTCCCGGTCGTGGCACTGGGATTTTTTCTGAGGAAGAAATTAATCCTAGTATACTCGGATATTGAATGTGTGTCCCTTGTCTCTAAATGTGTAGCCCTCTTCCGCATAAGGCTCTTTCAGAGCTTTCAGGGATAAAGGGGGTCGTATTACTTGTGGTGTTTATAATATAAGCAATATACTTAAAGTTCCTTAGGATTCCAGCACGGGAACACTAAGGAAACTGGCCTTCATTTTGTTTTGCTTTTTTTTCATTTTTTGCTAAGAACTTCAATATCAATTACTACTAAAAACTATAACAAACTAAAAACTATAACAAACACCAGTTCTAGTCTCGATCACTTTAAGACACTTATTAAATAACAGTAACCCTAACAATTGGAAAATCCACTGTCACCACACTTACCATCTCGTAAACAAATACATTTTTTACGTTTCAGTAGTTTACAAGCATGCGCTTTGCGACGACTCAGTTTCAATTACCCCCAAAACAATGAACTAACCCGGTTTGCATGTAGAAAATTGGCAATAGTTTAAAAGTCCGCTTTTATGTTGTATTTAAGGGTCCGTATACTATTTCCGCGTATCATATAAGAGCGAATAGTTATTACTTATAATTTTAAAATCATTACCTATATTGAAGTTCTTAGCAAAAAATGAAAAAAAAGCAAAACAAAATGAAGGCCAGTTTCATTAGTGTTCCCGTGCTGGAATCCTAAGGAACTTTAAGTATATTGCTTATATTATAAACACCACAGGTAATACGACCCCCTTTATCCCTGAAAGCTCTGAAAGAGCCTTGTGCGGAAGAGGGCTACACATTTAGAGACAAGGGACACACATTCAATATCCGAGTATACTAGGATTAATTTCTTCCTCAGAAAAAATCCCAGTGCCACGACCGGGAATCGAACTTGGAACTCCTGGCTGAAAGTCAAGAGCGCTTGCCACTCATCCAAGCAATCATATTAGTCATATTAGTTAGTATATATTACAACTTTTATTTGTAAATATAATTGTTCTTCAAATATAAGCGAAATTTCACCTGTTAAGTTCCTAGGGTTATTCTTCCTATTGCCATCCTGGTAATAAAAAATTCATAACTTTTATAATTCTGGAGATACAAAAAAAAAGTTCAAATGAAAAATGAGTGTTTCTTTGTTATCTAAAAAAAAGTATTTTTTACATTTTTTAATAAAAGCTCTTTATAAGTTATTGAGGAAAAATTGAAAATTTCAAAATGGCGGCCACTTTTTTTTAAGTTCCCGTAAAGGGAGACCGTGGGACTTTTAGTATATTATTTAGTAAGCCTTAATCTTCTCATAAGAAAAATTACAGCTTGTATAAAATTTTTTCCTTTCTCGGCAAAATTTTAACCTATTAGTCTTGAGCTATTAAGTTTTTGCACCTAAATCGAAGTGTGGCTTTTATTAATTTTACTTCCACGTCCAGTGGAAGTATAGTAACGACAAAAAAATTTTTAAAAATTTTTATTGTCCAAATAGGCTCAAAATGTCATGAAACGTCGAGATTTTAAGTTTGAGCGAAAAAAAATTTCTGTCTGTCTGTCGGTCTGTCGGTCTGTCTGTAACTTTTTTTTGTGCGCACGTTTACTCTGGAACCGTTTAAGATATTGACTTGAAATTTGGTACACATATGTACTTTAACGAGATCTAGAACTAGATTATATTTTCATCTTGTTCCGTCGAAGGGTTGGGGGGTAAATTGAGGTAAATTTGGGGTAAATAGGTCAATCAAGCAGGTAAGAGTCCATAAAATTGGTATTTAGTATATACAAGAGAAGCTAAGGTCTCAAAAAAATTTTTGGCATTAGCAACCCCCATTACCACCCCCACCCCCTTATTAAAGGGGATGAAAAAAAAATGTGATTTAGTGTATGTACAGGAACCAGAAACCTCAAAATATTGTTTTACTTCATCCACACCCCACTATCACCCCCCTATCACCACCCCCCACCCCACTACCGATGTGGGGTATCGTTTTATGGGTTTTTGGGGTAGAGGATTTCAAATATTATATTATTAAAGTTCCATAAACAATTATTTTCACATACAAAGTTTTTTCGTTGTGAGTGACTTGGGTAGAGAAGCTGGATGTGGAAGTAGTGATTCCTTGGGCAGCGGTTTTCTTTTTCATATGAAATTCGTTCAAGTGAACGTTCGAAATTTTAGGTACTTGATTTTAAATGCCTACCAGAGTTATTAAAAGAACAACATATCTTCTTTTAACTTCTAGTAAGGACAAAATTTCTTGGGAAATCGACGGCTTCCAATATGTTCTTCGATACCATTATGTTCATCTGACAGGAGGAATAATGTGCTTTTTGTACATAGACCTTTGATTTGTTTTTGTTCACTCTGTACATCAGATGTGATCTCTGCCCTTTTCATTTAATTGCAGCTCTTCTATAATCCTCTGAAATAGATATAAAGCAAATTACTACAAATAAATGCCTATCACAACTCGTATGTTGTAATCAAATCCAATGGTTGTGATTTAAATAAACAAAAGCTCCTTAATATTGAAATAGATCGAACCTACCTTCTTGAAAATAAGATTTAAACACCCCGTAAAGTGTCCACGTTTCATCTGTTTTTCAATGATCAGTCAAATTGTTTCCGTTTGAATGGTGACCACCAAGCTTCCTTTTCGTGGACCGAGACCATTACAAAGACCACCTCTGTTTTTTTTCCAAAAATCGATACCTACAAACGCCGTAATTATTATAACTAATATAGGTGGTATGCTTAGTATAATATGTACAAAGGGATACACATTAAACTTTAGTGTCTAAATATAAAATATCTGCAAATGACAACAAAACTATGTGGTAGTTATATTGTATACAATGTAAAATACTTACTGCAATGCAATTAATGTATACTTGGAATAATTATAATAAATCACGAGAAAACAAAAAACAAAACACAGATTAAATCGACATTTGACAGCAGAAGCGTGACGTATCTAATAGCAGCACGGTGAGCATGCGCACTAACCTAATGACCGTGGCGCGCATTTAAAAAATTCTACAAGGGGATTGTAATGACAGGGAAAACGGAAATCTAAATATAAAAGATAAAATGTAATTAAATAACCATTCTGAGTCTGAACTATCTGCTTAAGAAATGGCGATAGTTACCGAGATAGTTACTAATTAATTGAACACAGTACATAAATTAAAAAAGGGTTATTATTCATTATTATTTAATATTTCATTCATTATTATTTAATATTTCATATTCATTATTATTTAATATTCGATCACAAATCTAAAGTCTGGATTCAAAATTTAAGACATATTTCATATATACAATAATATTGACGAACGATTTAAAATTTATAAAACGTCATACACCTCACAGGGGATGATTATAAATGTACTTAAACCAAATCTATATAGATAGAGAAATATCATAATTATTTTTGTAGGTAGGTAGATAGGTACTATAAAACTAGCATTGCTGTCTCATCAGTTGTGATGCAGGTTTATTTTTATTAGTTCAAAAATCGAACCAATCAACGTTCGCGTTAAAAGTGCTGAACTTTTGATGATATTACTGCAGTGGCGGCTCGTGATATTTTCTGCAGAGGAGGCTTGATATTTTGAAAGACAATTAACTTGCAATATGATTACAATTTGTACATTTCCCCACCACCCTCGAGGTAGTACAACGGCGCGTTACATTTTTTTGTCGTGGGTTGTTCGCCAGGATACCGATTCACGACTTGAGAGAATAAAAGAATAAAAAGAAAAGGAAATAGAAAATATAATGAGACGAAAAAATCATTCTCATGAAATTTCCGTTCCTACGCCTCGAGTATCGGTATCCAAAGGAGCCCTACTATCCCACTTATAATTAAGTTATAACTTTTAATAAAAATCAAAATAGTTTTGGAAAAAAAATTAAAGTATTTTCCGACAAACAAAAATTGTATTCATTATCACTGCCAGAGTGTAAAATTATAACTTTTAATAAAAATTAAAATAGCTTTGAGAAAGAAGTTATATAAAAAAATATAACCGCGGAAGAATTAAAAAATATTTCCTAAAAAATAAATAACGCAAATAAATATTTTTTCTAAAATAACAACTATATTAATCTTTGGTGTAAAGCCTAAATATTTTTATAAATGAGTGGTAACCTGCGATTTTCGGAACTAGCAAAATGGTTGATTACTTCATCATAAAATGAATCGTGTTTCTTCAATTCTGACAAAAAATGTTTTTCTATTGAAATAAGCGATACATTTGAGAGGCGGTCTTGACTTATTTTGTTTCTAGTAAATGTTTTTATGCGTTTAAGTGCTGAAAATGATCGTTCTACAGAAGCTGAGGTTACTGGAATTGTTGACACTAATGATAAAAGTTTGTACAGTTCGGGTAGACAGCTTTTTAAATTATTATTATATATATAAGTAAGCATTTCTTGAGATGATTTTGGATTTGCTAAAAGTTGCTGGTCAGAATACAACACGCATAGTTCATTTTTTAACGAAATACGGTAAAAAAGGATAATGGTCCATTAATTTCTCCATTAGACTGGTAGGGAATGATTTAGAAAACGCTGTAAAATTATTAGGATTTACTAAATCGTAACATTGCAAAGTATTTAAATCAGAAAATCTAATTTCAATTTGGATTATAATGGTGTCTAAAATTTCTATAAAAATTTGTTTGTAATGTATATCTGCCCTGTCAAAGTTATATGTTGTCTTTCTTTTTTTAAATTGTGGCCCTGGCTCATCATCTACGTTTTCAGTATTTTCTAAAAAAATATTGTATAAAGTATTGAAATGTATTTCGTTATTGCGAAATTCTTTTAATTTGGATATAAGTGACTTAAGTCTATTTTTAGAATATGTTATATCAGTTAGTTTATTCTGTAAAATTTGGAAAACAACATCAGTTTGCTCAAAAATCATGTTAAAAGCTTTTAGAAAAAATATGAAATTTTTATCCAACAATAACGATTTTAATCCGTAAGCTGCTCTTAAAGTCTGAGCGTCATTTAAAAAATCTTCACTTTCCAAAATAAAATTAAAAACGTCAATAAGTTCTTTCCTGTATTTGTCAACAGTGAAAACAACTCTAGATGAAAAATTCCAACGAGTGGGAGCGTTTGTCGGAATTCTATGTTTCATATTAATTGTATTTAAAACATCAGTTCTTTTGGTAGATTTTGAAAAAAATGACGAAAAACCAGTAATATTTGAAAAAATATTCTAACTTCTTTAATTCCGTTACATGCTTTACTCAGAACTAAATTTAATTGGTGTGCATAACAGTGAATGAAGTAAGCTTGAGGAGCAATATCTTTTATTTTTGTTTGGAGTCCATTAAGATGCCCTGACATAACTGCAGCGCCGTCATAGGTTTGTGCTATTAATTTATTTTTCAAATCAAATTTACCAAATTCGTCGATTAATAATTTAAATAAACTCTCCGCGTTTCTTCCACTACTCACATCAAGAAAACCAACAAACCTTTCAATAACTTCGCCGTGCATTACATATCTAAAAATTACGGAAAGTTGAGATTTACAGGTAATGTCCGTCGTTTCGTCAATTTGCCACGAGAAAAATTCGCAATTATATAGTTCTTCATAAATTTTGCCTTTAATAATCGAGCTAACACTCTCAATTAGATCATTTTGAATTGATTTAGATGTTCCGGAAAAAATAGTGGCGTTATTCAAAAAGTTCTCTAATTTTGGATCATACATTTTTAAAAAATCTATTAGCTCTTTGAAATTTCCTTTATTGCACGAATCGCGTTTTTCGTCATGCCCTCGGAAAGAATTTTCTTGCGAAGATAAATATATAACGGCATCAATTAATCTCTTTAATATTTCCCTATTTTCACGGACCTTTTCATTAAAATTTTCTATTTCTCTCTTATGTGCAGATTCCAAATAATTTACAATATTTTGTTTACCAAATATTTCGAATTTAACGCAAGATGAAATGTGCTCCTGGGATTTTTCGTGCTTTTGTAAACCTCGCGACAAATTTTTCAAATTATTAAACCCGGTCCTGCCCCAAATTGAGGATTGATCATTAGTGAATAATAAACATCTCCAACAATATAATTTGTTTCTAACTGTTGATGCCGTTAACCACTCGATTTTTTTATAATTGTTATCACAAAACCCTCTGTTTTGTTTTCCACTTTTAAAAACAAACGAAGGCATTGCTGGTGTAGGCCTAGCAATTCTTTTAATTCTTACCTTTTCGTCGTAAGTAAGAGTAGAAAATCCATTTAATAACAAATAATCCACCACGTCTGGACAAGAGATGTTGTTGGGAATATTTTCACCTAGAGCACTCATTTCTAGCCCGCCTATCAAATGTTTTATGTATTTTAATGTCAAGTTGATCTTAACCGGCTAAACGACAAATTACCACTGACAGTTCGTTTTGCTGTGAATCACCTGAACCAAATAAAATCGAGTACAACAAATATCAAAGGGACCGCTGCGAGTGAAAGTACTTGTCTTCTCTATACTGTGCCTGAACTCCTGAACTGCACATGCGCTATAAAGAACTGAGGACTGAGGCTAGCGGCCTAGCTTGTCTTATTTGAAGTGTTGCTAGACAACGCAAAAGTAATGCAAGGTCATTTATGTTAAAACTAAATGCCTTGAAGTTGGAAGCTATTTCGTATAAGCCTCAAGCGAAGCGCTCTGTTCATTCAATGAAAGACCGGGTCGCCCGGGAAATATGCATACAAAGACAATCCGGACTGTGACGTTATAGGTATGTTTGTGGAAAGGAAATGCAGAACTTTTTTATACACTGAAAATTAATTAATGAACTATAAACAATAAACAATATTGAAAATTGAGATATACCTAAGTAGAAATTTCTACAAGTAAAAGATATTAATTTGGAAGATTGCAAGATATGTTGCTTCTTCCAAAGGGAGGCTCAGCCTCCCCTGCCTCCCCTGACGAGCCGCCACTGGTAATTATTACTGTCTGCGCGGCGCTCGAACGATGCAAATATTTCTGCAAAAAATATACCTGTATTATACAGATAAAATCATTGACGAATGTTTATACGATGTACATGAACGCATATACGAAGAACGTTCCCTGATACGTGTACACAGTATATGCGACTGTGAACATACACTTTTCTGTATATTCCATTTATATCGTATGTATAATCATATTGTATATGTGAAAATATAATTTATATGGGAATGTTGAGGGAACATACATGGCAAGTACAGAATGCAATTAGAACATTGGGAATGCAAAATGTACATTCGTGGAATAATAAATGCTATCTGGGTACTGCTATAAATTTACTTAGTTTTATATATATTAATACCGTTTTTCTTTTTTTTTTTTAAGAATATACAATGTATACAGTACTTAGATCCTTTATATATGTTAGTAAATAAATTTATATCGCCTACAAGGAAGTGTATTTCATCTGAGTTATATCGATTTACAAAACACTATTTACTACACCTACATTTTATCTTTTGTAGCCTGATATTTAACATGGTTCTAAACAACTATACGTATATAATATATACGCTACATTATCCTCAAAGGCATGCTGAACTCTAAACTTATTTGTGCTTTCATATTTCGCGGGGGCGGACTCAGCGGGTGCAACAGGGGTATAATCAGATGTATTACTATTCATTACCATCCTGTTATTCACGAGATGCGCATACATCACGAGGATAATATGGAAGAAAGAAATATTCAAACGATTATATTATTTAACAGAAGAAATATTGAATACAAATTTTAACATTTTTTCCCCAATGACTAGAAACAGACATTGATGACATTTAAAAATATGTAATCTGCCAGAGCTACTCAAATATTATGTAACTCATGATATGAGTAATCATTGTTGGGGTTGTTGTTTTCTTTTTGTATTAGGTCACATTGCCTACATTTGTCATCAAAATATCTATTAAATTACTAAAATATATCCCGATGGAAATTGTTTTATCTTCCATTCCCTTTTTATTAGCTTCACTGGTAAACAGGTAAAAATCATAGGAACCAAACTAGGCTACAAACAACCTGATTATGGAAAAATTGTAGTAATTATCAATTTCCGTAGTATAAGGGGAGTTTTGGTGGGAAATTTCATATTGATGGCGGGTAATAATGAAAATTTTCTTTTCGTACTACTAGCTCTGTAAGTGTCATTTTTTGATGACTGTCATGTTATGAAAGTGTCACTTACAGTCGATAGGCAAAAAAGTACGAAATTTACCTTCAAGCCCTAGGCCAAAAAGTTAAGTAATAAGGAATTTAAATAATAATGAAATTTTGGCACCAACGAAGCACACGCGTTTTTGGCTGCCTTCTGAATGTCGATACTTTCATCATAATCCATATTTTTATTGCAAAAACTCACGTAAATAACTTGAATGGCGGAAATTCTTATGAAGTTATTAATTTGACAACTTATTGACAGTAACTATAGCAGAAAGCAAACACACTCCAATTAGAGTCTAAGCCAACTAATAAATGAGTTCGACAAATCTTGAAATATAATAATTTTGAATGAATTTTCCTAAAAATTGTAAAATTGCTAGTAGTACGAAAAACGTCGTATGCACCTCGGCTCGTATCGTGCATTTTTAGGTGTGCAACTCAGCTCTACGGGCTTCGGTTTGCACTGTGTTCTCGACCTGTAAAATACACTTACAAGCCTTGGTATATAAGTAACTATTATGGCATTGGAGGTGATGACGCGGTACGTTGTATCGTTAAGCGTGAAACACTGTAGAATAACAGTCCTCCCCTATCGTAATAATATTAATGACCTGGCATCTTAACATTGGCCACAGTATTAAATTTTCAAGCTTGCAGAAAAAATAGCTGACAAATTATGCAGTTCGAAGTTTCAAATTTTCATAACCTAAGTATTAAAAATAAGCTGTAAAAATCTTAGCCTTAACGAAACACAAATACAGCCTCTAACAATGCAACTTTAGAATAATCTGTCTTAAAAGTAAAACTGAACAAGGCACCTGGCAATATGTTTTATACAATATACGTGTTATAATTTGAACTTTTGCATAGCTATTTTTTCTACAATTTGGAAAATTTAAAAGTACGCTCCTGCCCAATATCGGAGCGCCATGTCATCGATTTATTTTTCAAGTGGGAGAGAAATGCTATTTTACAGGGTTTCAGCCTTTTACGGAACACAATACTTCGTTGCCAAATCATACTGTAACGTGTTTCCACCCTTAGGAAACCACCCTCGCAAATTCTGTGGGTTCCAAAAATTATAACAAGAGATGTCCACTAACACACTTTATTAAATATTTACTGGATACTTCACAATAATATTATTAATTTAAATACACTTTACTGACTAAAATCACAATGTTTATTACTTTGTTTATCTTTGAACTCTTAACCTCACTTTCTATACTTTCTGAACTTTCTGAACTACTCGCTGAGAATGCGTCTTTTATACCTAAAAATGACAGATCTCGATTTTTCTGTGATGACGCCACCATTCTCTAGATCATTCCAGATGTCACCAGAACTAACTTCTTCTGGTAGGTTTCTCGAGTAGGTGCAAATACACTACTTTTTAGTAACCAACATAACCTTAAATTTTAAGGGGTTGCAACATATTACACTGCCCCCTCCTTAAGCCTGAACGTCCCGGTCAGGCAATTCAGCCTCTTTCACATACTTCGCCAGTCTATCCAAGTGTACGATCTTCATCTTGGACTTTTTGTTTCGTTGAATACGATAGACGACATCATTAATCCGGGTAATAACAGTATACGGTCCATCCCAAGGAGGTTGAAGTTTCGGGGATCTCCATTCCTTCCGCTGTGGGTTGTACAGCCAAACCAGATCCCCCACCTTGAATCCCCCTGTACTGGCATTCTGATCATAACGAGCCTTCAAGCGGTTACTAGTTCTGTTCATCTGCTCTCGATCATTCTTTGGCTGTTCTCGGCTTCCATTTCTATAGTTGCTCATCGAAAATGGTTCTCCACGGGCAGCACAATTTTTACACTTGCGACACCAGGCCTCCACATCCTGGCGACTATTGACCCAATAGAACTGTTCCCGTGCTCTACTCAATGTCTTGTTTATGCCGAAGTGTCTGCTGGATGTTTCATTATGTGCTTCCTGGAGTACTTCTGGTACACGACACCTGGGAATCACTAGACGCATGGCAACCTGCTTCCCATCTGGGCTTTCCCATGCTCTCCTCAAAAGCCCATCTACGACCGTAAGTGAATCCCATTGTGACCATAAAGCCTTCAGCCCCATTTCTTTGTTGGAAACATCCTTCCATGCTGGACGCGTTCCCTCTTCTTTTGCTCTCAACATGGGTCCGATTTCTACATCGCGCAATTGCTCTTGCCTCAGAGTTTTCTTTGTCCAATTGTCTGGAAGATCGACCTTGACAATGTTGACTTCAACCATGTTCGGCAATTTTCCCACCTGAGGGTAGCGCTTGCAATCTTCCTTGCCTGGTTTTCTGGATAATACAGGAGTTTTGCCTGCCTGCGTTGTCAACAGCCTGGTTTTCTCGCATTGGTCGTTCTCTTTTGACAGAGTAAATTGTTCGTTTCCAATCCTTAGGACTCGCTTTCCTACGTCAACAATAAATCCATACTGTTCCATGATGTCCAGTCCCAAAATGAAGTCATCCGTGATGTCAGCCACGATGACCCTGTGGTCGAACCTCAAATGCCCAATCTGCAAACCCAGGTCTACTTCTCCATGAACCGTAGCCCTGTTCTCCGTAGCTGTCCGGACGATCACTTCTTCATTTTGCCTCTTGGTAATCTTTATGCCCGATATAAATCCTGGACGTACTATTGATGACGTAGTACCTGTGTCGATGGTAAACAAACATTTTCTTCCGTTCACATATCCATGCAACAACAGTCTGCTTGCGATTCTTCGAAGCTGGGAAATCTTAATTTCTCTGGGGGCACTGCATTCCCTAGCCAGAACAACCCCCCTGGTACTGTTTTCCTGCTCCTCTTCAAGATTCACAGCATTTACTCGACTCTCCGAATTCTGCTGTTGACAGTCTCGCTTCATGTGTCCTACCTTGCCGCAGTTGTAACATTTAATACCACCACTCGGCTTTCCTTTGTTTTTTTGTTTTTCCTGCTTTCCAAGGTCATCTAATTTATCCAATAGTTTGGTAAACATTTTCTGCATCTCAGTCAACATAGGGTTCTGGTTCATTTCTGGTTGCGATTCTTCGAGAGTCACAGCTCGCACTCTCGACCTTGGAGTATCTCTGTAGGCGGCTTCTACTTCGAGTGCACGCACCAAAGCTTCGCTACTACTTTGGTGTCTCGTCAGCCTCAGAACTCGCCTGACCTCTTCGTCCCTTATGCCATCTAAAAAGGCCCCTACGGCTAATTGTTCCTGAAATTCTCTAGGTGCACTCGGATACGCCAGGTGTGCCAGTCTCTCTATCGCAGCTTCGAATTCCTGTAAACTCTCTCCAGCCTTTTGTGTTCGTGATTTTAGCTGGGCTTGGTATACTTGGGCGAGATGTTGGTCGCCATATCTCAAGTCCAATGCAGCTTCCAAGACTTTGAAGTCCCTTTGTTTATCCACTGGGATAGTCTGAAGCAACTCTGAGGCCTGGCCCCTTAACGCCAGAACTAATGCCATGGCCTTTTCCTCGTTATCCCAGTTGTTCGCACATGCTGCTGCCTCAAACTGCCTCTTGTACGTCGTCCAGGAACTTTGGCCGTCAAAAGAAGGAGGTTTTAGTCGCTGACCTGATGATACCACCTGCTGGCTTCCTCTATCTCTCAACTGTCGTTTAAGCCGGTCTATTTCTCCCTTGACTTCTTCTTCGAACTCACTCATCTTTTCTTCAAACTGATTTACTTTTCCTTTTACTTGACCGACTTCGGTCTTGACTTCACCTACTTTATCTTCGACGTTATCTACTTTTTCTTCTACCTTGCTTATCTCTTCTTTGACTTCACTTTTGACAGAAATGATTGCGTCCTGTTGTATTTTTATTTGATCGCTCAGGATTTTCCTTAATTCCTCCTGGCGTCTTTCTTCCAAGTCTTCCATTATTTTTCTGAGTGCGTCTTTTTCCTCTTGACGTTGTCTTTCTTGCTCTTCTTTCTCCTCTTGCTGTCGTATCTTCAGGTCCTCCATCATTTCTCTCAATTCGGCTTTTTCTTCTTGGCGTCTTGTTTCTTCATCCTCTTTTTCTTTCTGACGTCTTCTTTCTTCATCCTCTTTTTCTTTCTGACGTCTTCTTTCTTCATCCTCTTTTTCTTTCTGACGTCTTGTTTCCTGATCTTCCATAATTTTCTTTAATTCGTCCCTTTCTTCTTGACGCCGTTTTTCTTCCTCCTGGCGTTTTCTTTCTTGCTCTTCTTTATCTACTTGACGTCGCTTTTCTTGTTCTTCTTTCTCCTCTTGACGTTTTTTCTCCTGTTCTTCTTTGTCTTCCTGCCGTTGCTGCGCCATCATTTTTTGGAATTGTTCGAATAAGTCCTGTATTTGTTTATCGGATGCCATACTTCTTGTTGTTACGGGCATACGATGAAATTAAAATAAAATAAATTTAACTGTCACGTCAATATCGGTAATGGAACTTTCTAGACAAATCTCGAAATAGCACGAAAAAGTCTTATCCAGAGTCTTTTGTCACTATCCAGTTCAGAGAATTTAATAATCTCCACTAATGTCCAAATAGAAAAGTTCTAGAAATTTTCACGCACTAAATGAGTCTTTTTCAGTGTCTCTATCACTTCTCAGTTCAAAGGATTTAATTATCACACTAATATCCTAATAAAATGTTCTACAATGTCTCAAAAATGCACTCAACACTATTTTCCTGTTCGAAAATAACCCTCGAACAAATGTCCAGTAAATGAGTCCTCCGTGTTAGCACTAAACCTCGAGAATACTTCTCGAACACTCCAGCACAACTTCAAAGCTCCTCTTGTCATAAAATTCCGCTTTCTGACACCAATTGTAACGTGTTTCCACCCTTAGGAAACCACCCTCGCAAATTCTGTGGGTTCCAAAAATTATAACAAGAGATGTCCACTAACACACTTTATTAAATATTTACTGGATACTTCACAATAATATTATTAATTTAAATACACTTTACTGACTAAAATCACAATGTTTATTACTTTGTTTATCTTTGAACTCTTAACCTCACTTTCTATACTTTCTGAACTTTCTGAACTACTCGCTGAGAATGCGTCTTTTATACCTAAAAATGACAGATCTCGATTTTTCTGTGATGACGCCACCATTCTCTAGATCATTCCAGATGTCACCAGAACTAACTTCTTCTGGTAGGTTTCTCGAGTAGGTGCAAATACACTACTTTTTAGTAACCAACATAACCTTAAATTTTAAGGGGTTGCAACATATTACAATACTATATGTCTTAAATATAGAGACATGTTGCCTTTGCAGTGTCAGTAATTAGGCTTTTACCAAGTGGTTCCTGAATGTAATATTTTTGTTAATCAACCACCCTTGACAGGATTTTTATGCCATACAGTTGTTGGTAACTACCGTTCGGCTGTGGCACAGAGCATTAAAGATGAGGGTTCATTATTACATAAAATATTTCTAAACCATTTTTCAGAAACTTCAGGTTCATATCCACGTGTTATTGAACATATCACGGAGTAATTGTTTAACACAGGAAAGACATTTTGATGACCTAGTAGCTGGATACTCAATTTTTTTTATTACAGAGGTACCACATATACATAATGATTTTATAAATAAATTGGAAAATACAATTTCAAGCTTGTTACCTGAATATGATGAAATATTTTGCCTAGGCGACTTCAATATTGATATGTTAAAAATTGATTCTCCAGCTTTCAACAAAGTTAACTTTATGCTTGCAGCACTTAGTTTCTATCAAATCGTAGATGGTCCAACTAGAAATACACCTTCATCTACGTCTTTAATTGACCTCATATTAACTACCAATAATAATAACATTATTAAAAACGTAGACGTAGTTGCGTTAGATCATATGTCTGATCATGAATTAATCTTAGCTGAGCTAAATTTCACTTACACCAATTTTTAAAACCATAAGAGACTTTAAAAATGTTAACCTTGACCGTTTTTATGCCGATATCACTTTGAAATAATCTATGACCTAGACGACGTTAATGACAAACTTCATTTTTTAAATGATAGTATACTCTCTGTTATTAATTTTCATGCCCCTTTGAAAACAATTAGAATAACAAAAAAAACACTCCCCGTGGATTACTGACAATATACGCCTACTCATGTCTCTTAGGGATAAAGCTCGAAACAAATGGCGTCGTATAAAAAATGAAGCTTCACACAATTATTATAAATTATTAAAGAACTATACCACCTTGGCATGTAGGAATGAAAAAAAAGCATATTTTGAACATAAACTTAGAGATAATGGGGTCAATAAAATATGGAAGGATTTAAAATCGTTAAGTATTGGCAAGCAGGTTAATCTTTTACCGAATAATTTAAAAGACGTTGATGAGCTCAATAATTATTACGTTATATTATTACGGTATTATTATAATAACAATCTTAATCCTACTGCAGGTTCATTTGAATTTAAACCAATAAGTGAATTTAATGTACAAAAAATATTATACGGCATAAAATCTAAGGTTATGATGGGTTTACAATTAAATTATTTTTAATGTGTTGTGCTCATATATTGCCATTTGTAGCCCATATAATTAATTATTGTTTACGCGAAAGTATATTTCCCGATAGCTGGAAACAGGCCTTGATACAACCAATCCCAAAAAAAAATAACCCACTTTAATTTAAAGATTTAAGGTCGATTAGCATTTTACCGGCGCTATCAAAAATATTGGAGAGAGTATATAACAAACGCAACTTCGTGAGTATATAACAAAGTATCGGATACTCCCTGAAGTGCAGTCCGGGTTTCGATCTTTACATGGTTATGAAACAGCCTTGTTGAACATCACTGATGACATTTTGTGAGGAACAGACCAAAATAATGTTACAGTTTTGGTACTACTTGACTATTCTAAAGCATTCGATACGATAAATTACGAAATTTTGTTTTCTGTGCTGAAATATATAGGTTTATCTGAGAAGGCGGTAGAATTTTTTCGTAGCTACCTAAACAGCAGATCACAGAGGGTTAAAATCATGCCTGCTCCTCTCAGAGTGTCCTGTGGTGTTCCACAAGGATCGATACTAGATCCACTTTTATTTACTCTATACACGTCAGACTTTCAAAATGTCGTTAAACACTGCAATATACATTTTTACGCCGATGATACGCAGTTATAACTCTCATTCTCCCCTGATGACATAGCCGAAGCGACTGATGCCATTAACAAAGATATTGAAGCTCTTGTGGCAAAATCACGAAGCCACTCCTTAAATATAAATGCCAGCAAAACAACAGCTCTAGTCTTTGGACCTCAAAGTGTCAAATCGGCTGTATCCAATCAACTGAAGCTAACTGTAGAAGGTCAACAAATTTCGCCAGTTGAAAATGCAAAAAATCTGGGATTAACCCTCGATTCTAATCTAAAATTTCGAATACATATAAATAACAAAATCGCCGTGGCATATGCTAATCTAAAAATGATTAATGTTAATAGGTACTACCTTAGTAAAAAGGTTAAAATAATTCTTTGTGAGGCTCTTGTTCTGTCACAGTTTAATTTTGGTGATGTTGTGTACAGTCCCTGTTTGAATGCAGAAAATATACGAATAATTCAGGTCGTTCAAAACTCCTGCTTGCGGCTTATCTTTGTTATTAGAAGGAGACAACATATTTCTCACAAGCTTGATGATATTGGATGGCTTAACATGTCTAGGCGGCGCCTACTGCATTCAGCTTGTTTGTTTCATAAAGCCATCACAAATAAATTGCCTAGTTATCTAAGTAAAAAAATTAAATTCAGATCTGGTGTACACAATATAAATATCAGATTTAAAGGTACCCTTACTCCACCATCTCATCGAACAGAAATATTTAAACGGCCGTTTACTTACCAGATAACCAGAATATATAATACCATTCCTGACTCTCTAAAGTTATATCCTCTTCCTGCATTTAAACATAAATACAAAAAAATATCTCCTTAATATGCAGAATCATTCTTTGACTTAGGTAATAGGACATTTCACATTGTATATAAAGTTCATTTCTAATGCCTTAATAGATCGTAAAACAAAATATAAGTCATTTCAAATGTACTCATATTAATTAAATCACCGTGTTTAAATAAATATTTAAAAAATTAATTTACTCAAAACTTGAAATATTAACGTCACTCTACTGATTGTGACATACTATTTTATCCAATTAACACATTGTTTACATCTCGTGTTGATGTGATTGAGTGTTTTATCTGAAAATTTCTACATTACATGACTTAAAAGTAAATTTTACCCGCGTTTTAGATATTTTAAATAGCGCTGAAATTAATGATACGGCAAATAAACACCTGCTGATTTGGCAGATAATATATATTTTAATTGGTTTGTTATATTTGCTCTTTTGAATTTAATGTTTTAATATTGTTTTCCCTCTTAAGATGAAAAACAGGGTCTGTGTGTCTTGCACAGACATCTGATCTTCGGCGATTTCCCGATATATGTGTATTTTTTATTTATGTTATTTTATACAAATCTCGTGTAACATGTTTGGGAAATAAAGACCATTTATTATTATTATTATTATTATAAGTTGATGGGGGAGACTACTTGTATAAGCTTATATTATTTTTCAATATCTGTAAATAATTGTTATTATATGTTATTCTGAATTATTTTAGTATTAATATTTACTATTTTATGAAAAAAATTGAAAATTAACTACGAAAAAATGTTTATAGTCATAATTTCTATAAAATACAAACTGCATTATTTATCAGTAAAATATATTTGACACAGTGGATGCCTAAGTTAACAGTATTCAGTATTGCATCATTTGGATGAATTACACAGCCATACAAAAGAAAAAAAAGTCCTTTGCAAACGACCAACATACAGTATTCCTAAATATTTTGAGAAACTGACTATGAATCCGATGCCGAAATTCTCCCAGCAAATCCCCAGAATTATAACCTCAAATAAGAGCTTTAAATCTACAATATTGTCAAAAAAATGAAAGAAGTCTCATGCAAACACTTAAAGTAGTAATTCAAGATACTTTTCAAAGATTTTAAAAGCATTGAGAGAGTTTGGGTGTCAAAGTAAAAGATCTTATTCCTATTTGTGGTAACGAACCCTTTTTACTATCAAAAGTTCTATGCAGTGGATTTCGCGCCCGTTTGACTCCTTTTTTTGACTTCTCGTTTTAACGTCCAACAAAAATCTGCCATCGTATTTTTATCCCATTTTCCTTCATAACGCGGTTCCATTTCTATAATGTCCTGATTAAATCTTTCTCCCTGTTCTTCACTATAGTCACCAAGGTTTTCGGGAAAGTCATCAATATAAGAATCGAAGAAGTGGAGTTACAGATTCATTGCAACCTAGCTTACAATGGTTTTCCACCAGATTAGCGACAATTTCTCCGTAGTTATGACTTTTTTGATTACCAAGAAAATGTTTAGTAACTTCTTTAAGACTAAGCCAAGCTGATTTTTCTGTAGCATTCATTTTTGTTACAAAAATTTCATCTCTGAGCATTGTACGTATTTGAGGTCCATCAAATATTCCTTCCTTTAACTCTGTATATGAAACATTTGGATATTTCTGTTTCACGAACTGTTTGACAAGACCAAGTTTGATGTGAACTGGTGGAAGTAGTACTTTTTCTGGATCAACTAAAGAATTTGAAAGAACGTTATATGAGCCAGGATCAAGAGAAGATCTACTCGACCATACCTTTTTCTTATAATAATTTTCGCAGATATTTAAAACAAGAAAACCTAAGGATTGCTGAGGCAGCAATATTGGTAATATCTTTCAATCTGAAGCTCCACTTTTTATATTCTCACACTGATGACTTTCCTGTAAACCTTGGGTATTATGGTGAAAAACAGGGAGAGAGATTCCATCAGGATATTATGGAAATAGAGCAGCGTTATCAAGAAATATGGGATATACAGATAAATATGATGGAAAATTTTTGTTGGACGTTAAAACGAGAAGTCAAAAAAAAGGAGTCAAACGAGCGCGAAATCAACTGCATAGAACTTTTGATAGTAAAAGGGGCCGTTACCACAAATGGTGCAGGAGCTAAGTGGCTTTTTCGGACACTCATCGTTACAAGCATTTTTTATGCGCTGATTAATTCTATCGAACTTAAATAACGACAAAATAGACTTCTGGCATATGTCAGCCCGTCGAGTTGGCTATGGTTCAAGATACAAAAATCAGTGAAATTATATCATCGTTACAAAGCCAATTTTTTTTGTGTGTACACATTTTATGTTTAGAATGAATAAAATAAGATCGCCAGAAAGTGTGGGCCATCAGGGGCGCAACCAGAAAGGTCAAAGATGTAAAAAAACGGAGTTATATAACATAATCGTTACAAACTTTTTTAAGGTTGAGCATGTTTATTTAAATGTTTTGAACACAGAAAAAAAATCCCAGAAAGAAACTCCCGTCAGTAAGGCTAGCCAGAAAGATGTTTAGGATTTTTGAAGAAAATTGGATTTTTTTCGCATATTTCATCTCAGAACTCTAAACTCATCGTTACAAGTTCTGGCTCCTTTTTAAAACGTAAATATAAGCTCCTTCAACAATAGAATAGCCTCCCCGTAAAGTTCTTAGTGTCAAAAAAAGTACCAAAGGCTCTTAAATATACAGGAATTTAACACTTTCGGCTAACTTGACTCCGTACCGTGCCTCAGATGTATTGTATCATTATTACCTTTCTGGCTGCGTCTCCTGACGGCCCACACTTTCTGGCGATCTTATTTTATTCATTGTAAACATAAAATGTGTACACATAAAAGAAATGAGCCTTGTAACGATGACATGATTTCACTGATTTTTAAACAGTGTTCGTGAGGCTCCTGACAGGAGGTGCCCCACCAGAAGTCGATTTTATGAATCGTTATCATCCATTAAACCATAAAAACATCTCAAAGTTCATAAAACGATGAGCTGCCGAAAAAGCCACCTAGCTCCCGCTCTAAAAAAGGAATAAGATCTTTAACCCTTTGACATTCAAATTCTCTCAAAGCTTTTAAAAACTTTAAAAGGTATTTTGAATTACTACTTTAAGTGTTAAGATGTTGTCACTTCTTTCATTTTTTTGACAATATTGTAGGTTTAAAGCCATTATTTTGAGGTTAGAAAATGCTGGCGATCTACTGACTATGTTCGTATTCAGCGTCTCAAATTACATGGGTATACAATATTTTAGGCGTTTTCATTGGTATTTATTTTCGTTTTTTTACAATATTTAGATGTTAATCTATTTTTTGAGGTTAGAAAACTCTCTAGGGGAATTTCGACATTTATTTCATATTCAGCGCTTCAAAACTTATAGGAATACAATATTTTAGTCATTTGCATAAGTGTTTCCTTTCTGATTTTAAGCGGTTTTTTGAGGTTAGAAGATTATGGTGATTTGCTGGCGGAATTTCGACATCGAATTCTCATTCAGCGGCCCAAAGTACATAGGAATATTTATTTTGGTTTGCACTTTTTTTTCTTTTGTGTGGTTGTGTTATTGAACAAATTATAGATAAAATGGCTGGCAGTTTTTGATCTAATACAACAAATTCCGAATTGGTTCATTTCTCTTCAGCAAAAACATTAGGCTGCCTTTAGACTGACCGACTGTCCGCAACAGATTGTCTGCGGGGAGGTTAGGTCTCCTTTGGTACGAGACACTCTTCTAATCTATAAGTAGAATAGCTTGTTAGTCGCTGAGAGAAAAGAAATGTTCTAATTTCGTAGTTGGAAAGTACAACAAACTGAAATTCAGTGTCAGGTGTACCAATGTATAAATAATCTCCTCGTAGACAATCTGCCAATCTGAGAGCAGTCTTAGGAACATGTCGATTGAAAATAATAATTTCAAAATATCTATTGAATATTATCAAGACAATAATAATAATTGCTATTGTTGATTTATCAATGTCAAAATAACTTTTTGGCAGCATCTCAGTTGTAATTTAATTTAAAGGTGAACAAAAAAAAAAAAATTAATTCTGCAAATTTATTTTTTCATTTCTAACATTATTAATAGATATAAGGAGAAGCGTAGGCATATGGTTGGTAGCCGGGGTATGTGGAGTAGATCGATGGAGCAACGTAGCTTTGGTACGCCAATGGGGCAGAGTAGGCAAGAGCAGGGGAAGCAGCAACTATTGGAGCTGAGTAAGTTAATACGCTAGGTTTTGGAGCTGGTTTTGGCTCAGGAGCTGGAACAGCCACGGCTACAGCCAAGATGACAGCAAAGACGCACTGAAACAAAAGAAGAATGAGAATATTTGTATCGATATATATATTTTTTCCGCATTATTCTTGCTATAATATAAAAGTATGTACAACAATTACATTTTTGAAAATTTCCTATGAAATATTTCTGTGATGTTTATTTATATCACCATTAGGTTAATTTACCTAATACTAAAGACAACAATATATGAAAAATATTTTTTCGATAGACAAAATACTTGAAAATACTTATGGTCAGCTCTCACCTGCCGATAGGTTTCTTGAGGTTGCATATATTAATACACAATAATCCCTTTTTATACCTCCACGTATAACTAACTATTCCTAATAGTTTATTTAAGCGTAGTTTTAAATAAATAATGATATATTATTGCAAAATACCTTGAACAATACAATTTGGTTGCAGCAAGCCCTAGCCGGAAAAAAATTCCCGTGTAGCAAATATTACACCATCTGTAAACAGCGCAATTTTTGGCTTCTTGACCGTCGTTAGTACAGGCTAGGTAAATAAATACATTTTTTAAATATGTTCAGTCTCAATAATAACAAATATCTACGTGATCACTCAAATAAAAACGACAAATAAGAATGAATAAAAATGAAAATGGAACAATCTCACTCGTTTATATTAATTGTAATAAATCGCACGGAGTTCCAGTGCTCAATTGTAGATTTCTCAGTGATTTTCCCTTGCTCGGATGGCAGCTTGATCATAAACACTATTGATTGATTTTTCTACCTGAGTTATGGAGCTCTCTATTGTCCAAATGACGAAGTTCTAATTGTTCTTTTCTTTACTGTTTTCCAGAACACAGAACTGTTACCATTTATCTGGCTCGAAGGACCATGTTTATTTTTTGCTCATTTAGATCAAATTCTTGATACAATAAGACAAACTTGTTCAAAAAATATAAGATTTGTTCCATCCGACGTTGACAATTTATTATTATTATTATTATTCATTTTTTGTGGCTTAGTTTCTTAACAATTAATGACTGATCCAGTTCTTAACAACCACAGAAGAAAATCTTTGCTTTCCTCAAGGAAGTTGAGCAAATGCATTAAATATCTTGCAGAGTCATCTACCATGACTAATTGCAACCAAATATGTAAAATGGTAGATATATAGAATCGTGTTAATTTTCGTGCTGCTGAGCATACATTTTAAGAAATTTCTACAAAATAATTTGAAAATATATCCAAAGAAAATACGGAATAATCTCAGAGAATTTCAGCACTAACAGCTTTTACAAATAACCATAATGGTAATATAGGTAATGATTAATTCATAAATATGGCTGAGGATCTGGTATTAAAGCCCTCCATATAAGGTTTAAAAACATACTTTTACTTACTAGAAAACTCTTTCTCACGTGTAGACGAGTTCTGTACCTTAAGTTCTACTTGACTAATACTCCTAACAGTATAATATTTTTGTTTCATATTTGTCTTTCATACTAGCCATATGGCTCCTACGCACATGCACATGCTTCTTAGTTGTAATTTTTCACTAAACAATTTTTGTAATTTTTAAGAGAATTCAAGGTTAATAAGGAGTACTTTATGCTATCCTATTCTAATTAGTGAAAGATTATTTCTAAAATTGCAAGATTATGTTATTTTTCGAAAACTAATATCTTAGTTTATTCCTATTGCACAGAAATGAAGAAAAATCGTGTTACAAATAAGGTTTTAAGCTCTGCTCTGACATGTTGGATTTTTTACAGCTCTTATTGTTTTAGAAATATTCTCGAGAAACTCATTTTTTCGTCCACTTTTTTGGAATGGCGTCTCAATCGGCTACTTATACAATTACATATATGCATTTTAACATATTAAATGTATCTTTTAAACAGGTTCATTGTTAAAATGTTTTTGTTCGTATTCGGAAGCTGAAATGTTAATTTTTTTGTATAAATAGCAGGAAATTAAATTTCTTGCAGATATATCAACAGCATTGTTGAATAATAAGAAGTTACCAACAGTAGTTTAATATATCGCGACAAGGCAAACGACAGTTTAGGCAGTTAAAAACATGATAATGCAGTTTTTTTATTTAAAAACTGAAAAATTAATCGCATACAACCGGGGTCATTGGCCAAAATAAATCTTCGGTTCTTAAATTTATTGGCCCTTAAACGTTTTAAGTGTTTATGCCATTCTTAAAATAAAATTTAATTTGATAAGAAACGTGCCCTTAAGGAGAAATTCACATACTGACAGATGGATAAATTGACGGACATGCGTAGTAGTCCAGTAGAATTAGTAAAAAAAAGACTAAAATTTATTGTAATTCGTTTCAGGATGCCACGTGGATTAAACGATAGTTTTATTGATTACCAACATGATCCTGAATTTGGTCCACTTTTTGACCGCCGGAACATTGTTTGTTTAACGATTTATTGTTGAAATATTCAAAAAAATCGACTTTTTTAAAGATAACTCAAAGACCTTTAACGATAGGCTTTTCAATTTGTAGATACTGTTAGAATGTTGAAAAACGGTTAATTTTAGAGGTGTTTCGTTTAAAACACTTGAAAATTTGTTTAAATAATTTCAAAAAATCCGCGAAAATTTTCGCAATTTGCAAATATTTTTCATTTTTTAACAAAAGCACTTTAGTGCTTGAAACTTTGAAAAAATATGTCTTTTGTTACTCCAAAGTTACTCCTAAAATTTCGTCGAAAAATTTAAATTAGTTTAAGAGATATTCAATTTGTTTATTAAAAACCTAATGTAAAATGCAAATTCACCCTGTTCCAGTTGTCATGGAGGGTTGATCCGAACATCATTTTTTGTGTTGAGACTTAAACTTTATGTTTTCATTAATGGTAAATCAAATTGGCATTATTTTCAACTTCAAAATGGCGTTTGAAAAAGTGTCATATTTTGAGGTTAGGTTTTTTGCTAATAACTTTTAAACAAATGAAGATTTTTCAATATCGTTCTCATATCTTTGTTGCTGGGGTTTTTCACACATTTTCAAAAAAAAAAAGACTCTGTAGCTTTACTAGAAGCCGAGATGATTTTTTTAAAAATAAATTCGTAATTTGTTTATTAATAAACATTAACAGCTGAAATTTGGCGAACAACTAGTTTAATAGTCTATCTTTGTAATAGAGCTGAATTTGGGGGAAAAATTCAATTTGCAAATAACAATTAATTTTAAATCAGCGTCAGAATAGGAGAGAGAAGCATAAGTCACGTTCATAAAATGATCGAGACGAGTTCAAATCCGTGCGTCAACAAAAAATTTACCGTTTCTCCGATTTTGACTTTTTTTTAAATATGGGTTAGCGTGATGAAATAATAATATCTGTCATGTCGATTTTTTCCTAATTAAACAATAATTTGTTATAAACAATTATTTTTGTTAAAAAAATTTTTTCTTTATTATCTCGAAAAATAATTTTTTTTGCAAGCAATTTTTCAGACAATAATTGTTTCTAACAAAACAAAAACAAACAATTTTCTATTAAACAGCTTTCTCGAGAATATCGTTTCTCAACATCTTAACTAAAATTAAAAATTTTCCAGCACGTTCTTTTTAAAATTTCACTTTTTTAATAAATTCAAATCTATTTAGTCACAAAACCTTTTAAAGTTGTCCCGGAGGTATACTTTCTATTTTTATTGACTGTCTTAAAATTTTCTCATGCATATTTAGAAAAATTGAAGAATTATAATTAATTTGATGGAATAAAATTGTAATCAGACTTGGATCAATAGTGTACGGAAAGAACGGATAATCGCTTTGAAAGTTATCTAGTGAATACCTACTCAAAATAATATTTTTCAAAATTGTAATATATAAAATAATACTTACTTACAATTTTATACCTTAGCAAGAGCTAAAACTGAAAGTGATGTATTCATGAAAACATTTTTCTTCTTGATAACTAATTTTGTTCAGATAATATTTAAAAAAGATATTTGGTAAACAATTTAAAGCAAAAGAAATCGCACTTGATTACATCATTATTAAAGATTCAAAACGTCTTGTATTTGTAACATTTCACATATCAAAAAATGAATAAATATTTACTAGCAATGGCCGAGGGTTGAGAATTATTAAATATGAATTTTGAGTCTCCATTTTTAATGTAAAATATTCAAACTGTAGATCGTATATGACTTTTATTTCTGACGGTATCAGATACATATTAAGGAAAATCCATTTTTTTTATTATTTGATACTTTGGTTAACAAAATCTTATACGAAATAAAACAAACAAAAATGTCAAAGTCGAACGTATACGACAATAAATTTTGTAGGTTAAATTTTATGTACTTACAAGTTTAAACATTTTGGTTGATAGTTGCTTCAAGTTAATAAACAATGAACTGATGATTGCTCTGAAATTGTAGCTTGTATTTATATGATGGGGTTTGGAAGCTGTAAGGTCACTTTTAATGGAGTCGGTAGCTTGCAAGTTCTGAACAAGACAGACAAGATAATTTATTATATTATACTTGTAATATTAACGAAATGCGTAACAAAATTCTTATGAAAAAAACGTCGAATTTTACTAAATAACTCGTGTATTAGTAATGAAAAACAAACTTCAGTTACTCTGAGGCATATTAGAGTTAATTATATTAGAATTATTAAAGAATTGGTAAGTAAAGTCAAAATGAACAATAGAAATAGTAAAATAATTAGCATTAAAAACCTATTAAATTTGTTAAATATATTTTTTTAATTATATGCCTATTTTTTAATTGTATGTTATAATTCAAACAAGTGTTTTCAATATAAATTATAATGTATACTATTACAGCAGACAAAATTAAATGTAAACAACTTTTATTCAAAAATAAAACTGATGAATGTTGCAGATGCCAAAGTCGTGGGTTGGGGTAAACTTTAATTATTTTAGCTAGAAAAATTAATAATGTATTATCGGAAATACCAGAAAATTATGAAAGCTAATATCTTTCATTACATTCATGACACAAATCTTGAATTATATGAACTGTACTGACAGACTAATTAGTCTAATGACACAATTAATAAAATCCCAATTTGTAAAAATTTTAAAGTAATTTATGGTACCTAATTTGAATTTAAGGAATTTACCATAAAGGTATTAAGGTACCAAATAAATGTTAATGTTTTCAGAATCCTGTTTAATGAAACTAATAATATAATATACCGGGTGACACAGGAGATATGTAACACCCCGTAGCATGTTTATTTAAAAAGATATTTTTTTGAAATTTGGTAGACTTATAGAATGCGTGATTGTCCTTTTTTTCTTCTACTTAAATTTCTCTTTTCAACTATGTATACCAAGATGACATTCGTTTTTAAAATGGCTGCTGAAAATCATTTTATTGCACTAAGTCAAGTTGGCTATGGAATGAAATGTGGCGGTAATTAATGCTTAATGTGAACGATATCGAAAGAACGATATCGAAAGAACACACGATATCGAAGAACACGAAGAACACACGATATCGAAAGAACACACGAAAGAAAGAACACAATTTTGCGTTTCATATTTGTTTTGTTCTAATCAGTAGCCGAAGAGACTTTGTAGAATTTTCATATTAAATAAAAATCTCTAGACTAAATCCCCGAAATCATAAAAACTAAGATAGAAACACTAATTTTAAATTTTACCCATTTGTAAAATATTTATTCATCTTTCACTTTTACCTAATACAATTCATTGTAATGTCTGATTTTTCTTGCTTTTAAATAAAATTGTTTTCGAAGAATCTCAAAATGGCCTTTATTTTCCCTGCAGCGTCGAATTCTTGTAACCAGTACCTCTGAGCACATTGTCTAACTGCAATTCAGTAAACTAATTTATTGCTAACCTAACTCTCATTTTTAAGTCTTCCCTATTTTGCAGTGGAGTTTTATAAACCATTTCCTTGAGATGGCCCCATATGAAAAAATCAAGTGGCGTAAAATCCGGACACCTCGGGGGCCATCTAATTGGTAAAAGTGAAATATGAATAAATATTTTGCAAATGGATAAAATTTAAAATTAGTGTTTCTATTTTAGTTTTTGTGATTTCGTGGATTTAGTATAGAGATTTTTCTTTAATATAAAAATTGTACAAAGTCTCTTCGGCTACTGATTAGAACAAAACAAATATGAAACACAAAATTGTGTACCACGGTTCTTTTGATATTGCAGCACACTAAGCATTAATTACATACACTTCATACCATAGCCAACTTGACTTAATGCAATAAAATGGTTTTCAGTAGCTATTTTAAAAATGAATGCCACCTTGCTATACATAGTTGAAAAGAGGAATTTAAGGAGAATCAGATAGAAAAAAAATATATACAGGGTGTCGTTTAAAATAACAAAGTAGATGTCACTTCCGGTGAAACCGGGAGCGAAAAAAATTTCTTGTTTATACTAAAAAAAGGACAATCACACGTTATATAGGTCTACCAAATTTCAAAATAATATCTTTTTAAATAAACATGCTACGGGGTGTTACATATCTCCTGTGTCACCCGGTATAGTCCAATCAATAGGTACAAAAAGTATGTTCGTAATGCAAAAGTAGCGTGTCAGTATTTCTTTTTTAAAGTGTTTGGGAGTTCATTCAGAGTATTTTGTCAAGTTAGCGGGGTCGAACATTGATGCTACGACAAAAATGGTAAGCTCCTTTTTTGTTCACCACTAAATTCTTTATAAAATTCTTAAGAAGCTTATTTTTGTAGAACTAAACATTTACGACTTCATGTGGTAAATTATTTATCGTGAAAACTCCCTTTAACTCGGAAAATTAGCAAGTTACAAAAAAATTCCAAGAGACAAAAAATGTTTAGAAAGCCTCAATGCATACGTTTGATTTTTTTTAAATTTCTAAATTACATATTTTTAAAGCGCTACTATTTCAAAGAAAGTCATAGAGAGGGGTAGTTTTTCATGTTTTCCTGAAAATCTAGGTGAATACGCACTTTACAGAAAAGTTGCAAATAAAAAAAGTCTTATATTTCTATGATACACTTTAATTTTTTCAGATTTTTTTTCACTTTTTACATTTCCCCTCTCCCACTTTTAGGAATTTTCGAGTGGACATATCTCGAAAAATATGCATTTTTCGAAAAAATTCTCACGAGTAAAAACATCTTATTTTAGGCCAAAAAAGGAAAATATAATTATTGGTTTTTTTTTTTATTTTTGACCTAATTCTACAAGTTACGGAACCGTGATAAAAGATATTTTCTACCCCTTCATTTTAACGTCGTTACAAACACAATGCACAAGGTTTTATCGAAATCCATTCATTAGCACTAAAATAAGAGATTTTGGTCATTTTAGCGCTCCGTTGACTATAGTCCAGTCAAGAAGGGCGTAGTTTTTCACGTTTTTCGGGAAAAACTAGGTAAAAATGCACTTTACAGAAAAGTTGTAAATTAAAAAACGGCTTGTATTTCGATGATACATTAACCTAAATTTCTTCATATTTTTTTTCAACTTTTACATTTCCCCTCCCCCACTTTTAGAAATTTTCGGGTGGCCATACCTCGAAAAAGATGCACTTTCTGAAAAACCTCACAAGAGAAAAAACGTCTTATTTTGGGCCAAAAAAAGGTAAATACATTGTTTCCTTTTTCATTTTTGATCTAATGCTACAAGTTACGGAACCCGTGATAGCAGAGGTGTTTTCTACCCCTTC
The DNA here is from genome assembly GCA_936432065.2 of Rutpela maculata. Lineage (NCBI taxonomy): Eukaryota > Metazoa > Arthropoda > Insecta > Coleoptera > Cerambycidae > Rutpela > Rutpela maculata. Next base: position 40,590,315 of record OW386286.2, read on the forward strand.
CGACCATTTACTACTCTAATTTTTTTTTAACTTTTTTATTAACGTCATTACAAACACATTGCACAAGGTTTAATCAAAATCCATTCATTAGCACTGAAATTAGAGGTGGACTGGACTACTAGACTAGTTACTAAATTTAAAAGAACACGACCTACTGATACAATTAATAAATTTCAAAGTATCAACAAATGTCAAAGACTTCTAAAAAGATGCATTTTTATAAAATATTATTTTGGGTATTCAGCAGATAACTTTCAAAGAAATCATTCGTTCCTTTCATATATCATTGATCTAAATCTGAATATCAACGAGTAGTCCTCTTACGAACAAACTTGTCAATTTCTTTATACATTTACTATGTCTAACATTCAATATGAAAAACAAGAAAATAACCATTCTTTCTATATATCGAAGATCTGATCATGCCAATATATTATCAGAAATCCACCCTTACGAGGAAATCTTTCAAGCATCTCTAGCTCTACCTAGAGGATGAAAATGAAACTTTCGGAAACACCCTCTTGTGATTGCGATGGAAACTTGGAAGACATCAATCACTGGATCTTTCAGTGTCATCATAATTCACGTGCAACTGCCTTATTAATGCATGAACTAATCAAAAACAATATTCCGTTGCCACAATGTAGCACATCACTTTGCTTCCTTATAGTCATAAATGATCGGTTAAGAATAATGTTTTATAATTTTCTAAAACATACTGAGCGTAAAATTTGATAAGGGAATTTAGCTTAGCTGTTGTCTCCTTATGTGGACATCCTTTGTGGGTTAACCCATTTACCGTTGCCTACCTTGTTTTCTCTAGAAAAAAGAGAGTCGTTCCCCACCACCAGTTTTTTTAAATGACATATAGTTCATCTCAAACTTATAGCAACATGAGGCCCAGTGTTTCAATGCATAGTTAAGCACTTTATCCTACAAATAAATTAGCTAGGAGGTTAGAATATGAAGTTGCAATATTAAAGTGTTTAATAAAAGCATATTCTAAATTTCTAGCTAATTTATTTGTAGGATAAAGTGCTTAACTTTACATTGAAACATTGGGCCTCATGTTGCTATAAGTTTGAGATGAACTGTAAATAAATACACACTGTATATGAACGTAGAATTGCACGTTAATTTTGTAACCATAGAAACAAATTTTTCACAATATAGGAAATGCCTTCATTCGGTTCAACTTTTAACGATGACATTAATTAACTTTTCTGTCACGATATTGCGAAAAGATACACCTGACAGAATCTTGGAAGATCTGTTAGAGTGTTAGTTGATATAGGTGCGATCATTATTAATATTAATGATCAAGGATTCATCAGTGCGAGGCCGACGACAACATATTTCGTCTGCATAACTCAGTTTGTAACAGAAATTTGAAGACAGCCAAGGACAAGTTTATGTGATTTATTCAGACCTTTGGGAGGAATTTGGTTTGGCGGATCGCAAAATTGTGGTAACCAAGTTTGAATGACTGTGAAATACCAGCAAATATCTAAAATGTTTTCAGATCAATCCCATCATTATAAAACATATGCGTTAAAAGTGAAGTAAATACTGAAGTATGGGTGCTTACTGGTGGCACGTAGATCTTCATTTTTTTCAAAAATGCTACTCTCGATTGATACCTATTTTCCGAGGGGAGTTAATGGTACGACATACTACACAAAACCGAACACATATATTATGTTTCTTGTACGTATGAATTACAATTTTTAGAATATATGTACTATTGCACATATAGGGTTGCCAGGCCTAAAATTCGAAAAGCCGGACTTTTACTTACTTATAAATTTAGCCGGACATTTGATACAAAAAGCCGGACAACATTCGTTCGCCATAAAAAAAATTACTAAACCACAAAATCAGTCTTTTAATATTTTTTATTAATTTAAAAATGGAAACAGAAAATTCATCGCAAAACAGTAAAATATATCTTTAAAAAAAACCTACTAAAAACGAAAAAAAAAAAAAGAAAAAATCACGTATAAAACTAATTCATACAATATCAAATGAAACTTTGGTAAGTGTATCACATAAAAAACTGAATAATTCATTCTAATCATATAAAATAAAATAATTTTTATTCACAAAAAAATGTCTTTTTAAAAGCAGAAATTATGTATATTTATCATTTGAGTCTATTTTATCAAGTAAATTTTTTTGTTCACAGATCATATGGTAGAATTCTTGGCAACTTATTTTTAAATTGCACTGTAGGAATATCATTTTGGCTATCGTATCTATATGTAGTTTATTTCGTTCTTTCGACCATTGGGCATTTATTAACGAAGATGCTTTTCCGATATTGCATTGTGGCCTGGAATAGCAAAATAATTATTTGCCAATATTAATACTTCGGAGTAAAATTCCGTATTTTCCAGGGAGTTAAGGCAAAAAGCCGGACAAAAGCCGGACAGGCCGGACATGTTAATTTTTAGCCGGACAAAACCGTAAAAAGCCAAACATGTCCGGCTAAAGCCGTACGCCTGGCAACCCTAATTGCACACAATAATATATTCTGAGACAGTAAGATTAAAACCAGTATTATTTGACCTAGATTTAAAAAGCCGTGTTCTACAAAGTGACCCATTTAAAAGCAATTTTTTGGCCGATTTGAACATTTTTTTTTTTAAATGATAGATCTTCAATAACTTTGTTGGGGTATCTAATCTGATAATTTTCAAGACCTACTATAATTTTTTTTCAATGAAAAAAAATTAAAAAAGGTTAGGTAGTTTTTATTTCTTAAATCTGACTACTCCACTGGATTCAGGATTCTTTCGAATGTATATGTGTAAAATTTCGCAAAAAAATGTTAGTTTTCAAAAGAGATATAGGACAATTAATGTTTTTATATTTCTACATTATTGTTATTACTACTGAAGTATGCACTTAAATTGCAATAATTAGTTTCCATAAAAACCATATTTTTTGTGTAATTCTTTAACCAATAGTTATCCTCAATATTGGTAATTAATTTGTTTATAACAAATTTTTTTCAACTATTTCATACCTGTACGAATCGTTTATTGTAAATTACTATAAAAATTGTTGATAATATAGCAACAAAATAAACTTAATATTCGCATTGAAAACAGACTAGTAAAATAATATTTAATAAGATTAAGTTGTTGCTGTTAGTTGGGCTATTTTTTTCAGATAGAAAGATAAGTTATTCATAATTTATTAGCTACTAGTAAAGCAATAATCCAGAATAAACTTGAAATATTTATTTGCATAATTGAATTTTGTTACCATAGCAACTGTAGAATTTGCAAAACCCACTAATAATAACATTTTTCCATAATATTAAGCTGTATGTAACAAAAATGTCTTAAATAAACTAAAGATAACTGATAATAATTCAAAAGTCCATGTTAAAAAATATTATTAAAAAAATGGTTTTCATTGCAACTAATGACAACTTGAGTGCGTCTTTCAGTGGCAAAATAAAAATTTTCATGATTAGAAAATATTATTTAGTTATTATATAAATCAAAACTAACACATTCTTTTATTTAATATAAAATTACCTGCTTTCTGTATATTGGTACGTTAATATACTGCTTAGGTAAACACTTTAAAACACTCATTATTGGAAAACCAATCAAAACAACTACTCTTCTACCTTATACTGATGAAGTATTGAATTACAGGATAAGATTCTTAGCATTTTAAAGCAAAAAACATACTGAATATATTTAAATTAGTTATTGAAATTCAGTCATTCACAACAATTATTTATTAAACCTTACATTCTATTTCAACTCTAGAAATGTAAGTTTTTTCGAACTCGTTAGTTCTCATCGGTAGAATAGAAACCCTATCATGTAATTCAATAAATACTTCGTCATTATTAGGTAGGAGAGTAGTTGTTTTGATTGGTTTTCCAAAATGAGTGTATTAAAGTATTTAACTAACTGGTATATTAGCGTGACCAGATTGAGTCACCAACTCGGTCACCAATATGCAGAAAGTAGGTATTTTCATAATAAATAAAAAAGTGTGTAAGTAGTGATTTGCATAATACCTAAATAATATTTTCTAATCGTGATGAAAGCAAATAAATAAAAAATAATTAGTTGCAAACATAAAAATTTTCATTGTCCTATATCTTTTATGAAAACTAATATTCTTTAGTGAAATTGTACACATACCCAATTGAAAAGATCCTGAATTTAGCAGAGTAGTCAAAAAATCACCTTCTTTTTGTATTTTTGTCATTGAAAAAAATCACAGTAGGCCTTGAAGATTAAAATTTCATTATGAAATTATGTAGAAGAACAGAGTTATTAAAAACACAGCCACACAAAAAAAATATAATGTATCCTTATGTATTTGGACACGCTGAGACCGAATCTTAATCAGATTGACTCGTGTTTCACCCATAACCCCCAAAAAAAAAACAAAAAAAAAAGTGGTCTGTCCTATCCATACGAATATATTATTTTTTATTTCACCAAAATTAATTACATTCAGTCATTACAATAAACTCACTTCACATAGTTATATTTTTCAAGTAGTTATAGAAACTGTTGTAAGAAGACTTCATGGACTCATGGACAATCTTTTTACGTATTTTGGTGTTGCCTGTTAAGAGCACAGCCTCGTCATGGTAATATCAACCCAAGGAGGGCGTCTTCTTAACCTTTTGCCATCTGGTTTTCTCTGAACTATTAACCATTCTATATTGTCCTCTTTCCGACTGATGTTACCAATAATTAGAGAGGTTAGACGAATATGGTGCTGAAGACTCGCTTTGGGGGAACTATTTCTTGGAGAATCGAGGTGATGGTACAATGAGCGGTCCAGGAAATTCAAATCAAAAGTTTCCAAATCCACATCTCGAAAACATCAATACGTCGTCTGTCTGTCTCCCTAACGGTCCATATCTCAAAGGGGTAAATAAAGATGAAGAATATTAGAGCGTTAGAAACTCCGATGTTTATGCTTTTCCTGATATTTCTGTCAAGCTCAATTTTGTTCAACTTTTGATCTTACTCTTGGTATTTTTCCAATTTCATATTCACAGTTGCCCCCATTGTCCACAAGAGCTCCAAGGTACCATATCACAAGCTACTCGCAAACACCTATCTTTAGCGTGTCTGTGTGATTTTCATTCGCTCCATCTGCAATCATAATTTTCGTTTTGTTGTAGCTTATATTTACTCAGAGCTTATTGTTTGAAGATTATGCAACGGATGTATGATTTCATACTCGCTTGATATTTGCAAATCCCAAGTCAGAAATCTTGGCACCGCTTACAGTTACACCACCCTGTCAACTAACGCGCAACACATCACATGTTCACTACAGATGTTGAAAAAATCGATGACAAAACACAGCGACCAACTTTACATTTGTCGGCGTTAGTGTTTCCTACATACAGTCGGCGAATGATAAACACCTGGTGTCTATGTATTGCCATCCTCAATAATTCAGCCCAGTTAATTTGTCCCATTTCACATTGTCAACAGACTTACGAATACTGTGGCCAAATTTTATAGTGAGTATGTCTTGCGTTCCACATCTGCAAACCTCATTCGAACATACTCGGCTCCATCTCCGTAATCCAACTGCCTATCTGTAAATGAAGTGAACTCAAACGAGAGCAACTTGTTTCGGCATAGGGTTTGTGACAAAAATATTTGTGAATACCGTCAATTGATTGAAATTTTAAACTCGAAAGTAAATCAAAGCCGTCTTTTTCTTCATATAATGCATGTTTCCAAAATCTTCTCCGTTTATAATATTTTGTTATGGTGCGTGCGAGTGAGTGGCTGAATGCAAACTTGCTTCGAACACTGCGGATCAGGATGATCGGTTAACAGAACGACTTGGCAGAGGAATATGCATAGTGAACTGATACAGTACCCGTTACAATACATGATATAAACACAGGTACGGAGCACATATGAGTACCCAGATTCAAACAAACAAATTAATACGTTTTTGCTGGTTGGTGTCCCATCTATCAAGTACGGCTTCACCTCTAATAACAGAGTTATGCTCTTTTTTAACCAACTGTGTTTACCTTGAGTTGAACACTCCTCAGCTTTTTAATGCCATAGGTAATTCCTCCCGTTCTATTTGTTCCCATGTGGTATTGAAATTTGTCCTACATGGAGCAGGGTTTATTAAAATAAAGGTTGTGTAACTCGCTCGCCTGTTAAAATAAAGTAGCGTACGCTTGTCAGTTAGGAAGCTGACAATTTTGTAGAATTACGATTTTTATGAAAGTTTTCAGTAGCTAAAAAGTTGCTTGTTGAATGCTGATGCCGCAAAGTTTGGATTGTGAGTGCAGAAACCAGATTGTGTAGATTTGTCCTGAAGCTGTGCCATCAGGAGAGGAGTACCGTCGACTGTTATTTGAAGTGTAGTAACAAGGTCAGACTAAGTGTTCAATTTAAAGGTATTGGAGACTTTTTGTACCATCCTGAGGAAAGTGTTATAACTAAATAAAGACTTTTTGATAAACTCATAAAATTCTCTAAAGCCTAAAACCACACCCATCGCCCTGAGATAAGGACCCATTGCAGCTAATAGATCCATATGCTTATTTTTCTACATTTGGATAAGATGTTGGATAAAGATCAATGTATAAAATGTATACTGACTTTACTTAATCACAATTTCGTAGGGGTTGTAAGAAAGTTTGAGTAAATTTGACTGCAATAACTTTCTGTTTATGCAATTTTATTGGGTAAGCATTTTACATGTTTAATAATAGAGAGGAGAAGGGTAGGCGCCGTAGTATGGGCTGGTGACTGGATGTGCTGCATATGGGTAATATCCTCCGTAGTAAGGGTAAACTGAGGCTGGGGCAACGTAATTACTGTAGGCCAATGGAGCAGTGTAAGGAGCAGTATATGGAACATAGGCAGGTGCGCCGACCAATGGAACGGAGTAAGCAGCGCTACGCTTAGCTGGTTTTGCCTCCTCTGTAGCTGGGGCGGCCAAGGCTACAGCCAGGATAGCAGCGAAGATGCACTGAAAGTAAAACAAAATGTTACATTATTTTCAACCGATTTCAAAAAATTTTTAAAAACGATGAAGTTCTTAATTCGAACCGTAAGTATGTTTTTTTTTTATATTTATAAGCGATATTAGGTAATAAGATTCATTTAAGAGGACCACGCGACAGTGAAATTGTTATTTCATAGTTTTCAGCGACCTCTTTTAAAGACTGTGTTTTTATATTACCAGGTAATAGCTTAAATAATCAGACTTTGACAGAAAATAAATTGTATAAGTATACTATAATTAACAATAAGAAAATAGTTATAAGTCAAGCGTAAACATATTCCTTAACAAATTTCTGATATTAAAAAAATCTGCCGTCTCGGATAGTAACTTTGATGATGGCTATATAAACTGAAACATTAGAGAAGTTTTAGAAAATTGGAAGAAAAGTACTTCAGCTTAGAAGTTTGCTTCCTAACACAAGTTTGGTCAGAAAACAGACAATGTATTTTTAAGAACCAATAATACTCCAAAACTGTTGTTAATATCATAAAAGTTGGTGTAAGAGTAACAATTAATTACCCAATTTATTTATAAGAGAAATACGAACTTAACGATTAATAAAACTTGAAATTGACGGCGTTTATGTTTTGTTCGTTGTTTGTTTATTTTAATCACATATGCAAGGCATACTCATAAAATGTTGAGGAATCGCCGTTTCCAGTTAAAATTCTAATTAATTATTCCTTTTATTTTGATATTTTCAAACGATCGTAAATAAAACCATGTGTGTAATTCGAGCGCAAAGTGTTATTGTCGTTCTCGACAACACTATCCAGTGACAATGAGGCCCTTTGCGCTCTTAATACACAAATAGCTATTTTCTCTTTTCCGTTCGATTAAAAGTTTTATTTGATTTTTATTTCTACTTCTAATAAAATAAGTTTTGTTCTGTTAGTTAAAATCTTTATTTCAATTAAACATGTGTAAATTAGTATAGTAAGACGCTTCATAACAAAATTGAACCATATCCGCTACGCAAGATGATTGCCAGAGACGTGGAAACACTTTGCTTTATATAAACCATGTTTTATTATAATTTTATAGCTTTTATGCTTTTGATTTAGCTCATAAAAATACGTTGTACAGGATATCTAAAATGCAGTATACAGTACTCTTCTCAGAACAGAACGAACTTCTCGAACATATGAGACATATCAATTCTACTGTTAAGTGTTTAAAAGATTGAAAAAAAAATAGGCAATATTGAATCATTCATAATAATATTCTTATATTCAAACGATAATATTAATAATCTTATATTCAATATTAAATTTTTTTCCCGTAGTAGATTTCTGGAACTAGTAACAGAACTAGGATGACCATTTTTAATATATTTGAAAAAAATGTATGATGGTGAAACAACCAAAATACAGAACCTGGTTTGAAATATTATTTTTGTTTTCAATTAATTTCACAAGATTTGCTTTACGTCTTTAAATGCGTAGATAATGAACTAACAAAAAGAATAATATATTTAAATTATAATATAGCACCACTTAAGTACCATATTAAAATTGAAAGGCTTTACTATTTCATTTTTCTTAACATATAAATGAGTGATAATTAAATTTAGGTAGATGTATCTTTTCAAATCGTGGTTTTTCTTAAAGTAGGTATATAATATTTTTCCCACAGAAATAATTTATAGAAATTACTACATAAGTCCAAAAAAATTTCCAAATATTTTTCACCCCACTAGTTTAAAATTGTATTTTAGTAGATGCTCCCCAAATTGTCAATATGGAGTTAAATTTGTACTTATCAAAAAATATGTTAGAGTTAAACCTTTGAAAACACTATTTTTCGACACAAATATGTAGAAATCTTGCATAAAAATCGTTTTTTTAGCTTAAGTTCTATATAGGTACTTACCAATTTGAACATTTTGGGAGATTAAGTCAACACACGATGAACTAATAATGATTCTTCTGAAATTTTGGCTTGTATTTATATGACAGGGTTTGGAATCTCTGAGGTCACATTTTTAATTAAATCGACATAAATTTCGACGTTTGAACGAGATATACTAGAAATAATTTATAGTCTTGAAAATGTTACCTATTAGCTGTTATATGACAAAATTATGGAAACCCGTGCGAATATTAATGGGTCTCACTCACTCATAGTAATAATTTAGATTAATAGGACTAATTTACTGTTTTATGACCATGCAACATTTTGTAGCAAACGTCACCGAATTAAATACATGAATATTTTAACCAACGACATAGTAAAATCAAATATTAAAACAGTTGCTGGTGTACCTGACGGCGACGCACAGTGGCACGAATCGTGATTTTTTAGTTCAAAATTATCTAGAGCACTTATTTCGCAACCGACTGGGTTAATATTTTTTTAAATACTCGTTATTTAATTTTCAAAAAACGTAAGAGAGCCGTTTTCGGCATAAACTTTAACAAAAATATTTTATTTTTCATAATTTTTTAGCATTTTATAACCGCCATTGATTCCGCCATCTTGCAGGTTGGTTTATGACAATTTAGATATTACATTCGTAATCAGCTACCTCAAAAACCCCGCGAGTAACAAGATTTATGCAAATTGGATAAGAAAAAAAAATATTTCTAAGTTTTATTAAGATTTAAATTAAAAATGACCATTCTGGCTAAGCTCAATAATTTTGGTTAGTACAATTCAAAAGTGGCCCTCTTACGGTTGCGAAAACAACTGGCTCTAGATAATTTTGAATTACGATTCGTGCCATCGTGCGTCGGTCAATCTGAAAAATCAGTATTGTTAGGTTAATAATTTCTTTTAAAGTCTATTAGTCTAAGTAGCAGCACTGGTCTGTATTTACAGCTACTTACTGTCTGAACTTTGGTTAATTAAAAGTATAGATAAAATAGAGTCTTATTATACTCTTCGCAAAAACGAAGAGTATATTGTATTTGATCTGCACATTTTTAAAATCGTAAATATCGCTCGTAGAGAAAAAAATTTCATATCATTGTGTTAGTGAACGAATTTTGAACAATTTTCAAAATGTCCGTCTGTCCGTTCGTCCGTCACGTTTCTTGTAAGCACGATAACTTAAGAAAGAAAAGTACGATTGTATTGAAATTGAGAAAGTGAGTTAGTGTTAACTAGAGGAAGAACCCTATTGCTTTTGAAGAAAACCGATCAGTAAATAAAAAAGTTATTAATTATTTAATTTAAAAAAATATATTCTCCTAATTTTTGTCGCTTATACTTATATAAAAATCTTGCGAAATGTTATCTCCATAAACTTTTGCCTTGCAATCCAAAGATCGTGTGTTCGAATCCTACACAGGTTGGATATTTTTTTTCATTTTTTTTTTCATATAATTTTTTTCACAACAAAGATGGTATCACAAAGTTTAGGATGTCCAAAAACTAACATTATTTACAAGAGAACTGCGAAGAGTATCCTATAGAATGTTTAACAATTATATAAAAAGCTCAGTAAATTGGCGAAGAGTACGTTTTACTTCCACGTCCAGTGGAAGTATAGTAACGACAAAAAAAATTTTAAAAATTTTTATTGTCCAAATAGGCTTAAAATGTCATGAAACGTCGAGATTTTAAGTTTGAGCGAAAAAAAATTTCTGTCTGTCTGTCGGTCTGTCTGTCGGTCTGTCTGCCTGTCTGTAACTTTTTTTTGTGCGCACGTTTACTCTGGAACCGTTTAAGATATTGACTTGAAATTTGGTACACATATGTACTTTAACGAGATCTAGAACTAGATTTTCATCTTGTTCCGTCGAAGGGTTGGGGGGTAAATTGGGGTAAATTTGGGGTAAATGGGTAAATCAAGCAGGTAAGAGTCCATGAAATTGGTATTTAGTATATACAAGAGAAGCTGAGGTCTCAAAAAAATTTTTGGCATTAGCCACCCCCATTACCACCCCCACTTCCTTATTTTTTTTTTTTTTTTAACTATTTAACGTCGGCCTATTTCCGCTACCAGGGCCTATCACCGACGCCAAGAGATGAGCTACCCCCAACGTAGAAATTTTGCCGAACCTCTTCCCTTAAGAAGAGTAGGAATCTTTTACTTGCCTAACATTTAATAGACAAGGGACCACTTCCTTATTAAAGGGGATGAAAAAAAAAAAAAAAATGTGATTTAATGCATGTACAGGAACCAGAAACCTCAAAATATTTTTTTACTTCATCCACCCCCCACTACCACCCCCCTATCACCACCCCCACTCCACTACCGATGTGGGGTATCGTTTTATGGGTTTTTGGGGTAGAGGATTTCAAATATTATATTATTAAAGTTCCATAAACAATTATTTTCACATACAAAGTTTTTTCGTTGTGAGTGACTTGGATAGAGAATCTGGATGTGGAAGTAGTGATTCCTTGGGCAGCGGTTTTTAGCTTGTTTTTATTTGGCATTTTTCACCGCTCGCGCATCGTTTCGCGTTAGAAGCGTAAGAAAAAAGAACAAAAAAATAGCGACTTACCGGTTAGATCCTTCAGTTAAAGTGATGCCGTATGTTCATAGACATACAAGTACCCTATTCAGAAAAATTCCTTGAACTGTTTACGCTCAGGCCCTATTCAAAGACAAGTGCAAAAATGTTGGCGAACCACCGCACCAAACCTGGTGGGAATTGTTTATTTAGACACGTATGTTTCAAACATTAACAGGTCAGACATTTTTCTTTAACCAATTTTTTAATATAATCATATACAATTTTTAAATTTTCAAGAATGGGACTTCCCGATTTCAAAAATTGCTAAACATAGGTTAAAATGCAAAAACATTTCTGAGCAGTCGTTTATAGGTTCATTTGATGTCCAAAAAACAGAAAATATCTTGGCCAGAAATTTCGCCTAATTTTACCCCCTCCAGGTAGCCTGAAAAGGGTTACAATTTTTTAATCTATGTGTGTAAAAAAATGTTGTCATGATCATAATACACTAAATTTTATTAGATTTAAACATTTTTTCAAATAATTAACAATTTTGTTTATTTCAGGCACTATAGATCCTAAAATAAAAACTTATTACATGTAGGCAGTATACTTAACAATAGGAAATAAATTTTTTGACGGAAATTTTATTGTAAAATTTTGTATTAAAAATTATATTATTTGTGTCACTTTAAAATATGGACCCATTTATGAACCACGTTCATATAAGTATGTATATATACGTATATTATTTGTACTCGTTTTCGCAACAAATGGCGACAAAATTTTCGTAGCTCAATTTGTTATCATCAATTTACATTATAAAAACCGTTGCCCAAGGAATCACTACTTCCACATCCAGATTTTCTATCCAAGTCTCTCACAACCTAAAATATTTTTTATGTGTAAATAATTGTTTATGGAACTTTAATAATATATATAATAATATTTGAAATTAAAAACACATAAAACGATATGCCACATCGATAGTGGGGATGGGGATTGGTGGAAGGGGGTGGTAGTAAGGCTGGATGAAGTAAAAAAAAAATGAGAAAAAAATTGTTTCTTGTACACACACTAACTCACAATTTTATTTTTTCACCCCCCTAATAGTGGTTAACGCCAAAAAATTTTTGAGACCTTACGTTCTCTTATATATTCTAAATTCCAATTTTATGGGCTCTTACTTGTTTGATTTACCTATTTACCTCCTTTGCCCCAGCCCTACAAGAATAAGACTAAAATATAATCTAGTCCCAGATCTCGTTAAATTACATACGTGTACCAAATTTCAAGTCAATCTCTTAAACGGTTCCAGAGTAATCGTGCGCACAAGTTACAGACAGACCGACAGACGGAATTTTTTTTTGCTCAAACTTAAAATCTCGACGTTTTATGACATTCTAAGCCTATTTGAACAATACAAATTTTCAAAATTTTTTACTAAACTTTCACTGGGTGTGGAGGCAAAAATACTTTTATAAATTACAAGTATTATTATTGGTATTATTATTTAAATAAAATTCAAAATCAGCATCTTGTACATCGTTGCCGGTTTTTTAAAATAAACAAATAGGTTTTTCATAGCTGTCATTTCTTCGAGCGCGCACGGTGTAATAAAAAAAAATTGAATTGTAAATCGTCGTAATATAATTAAAATGGTATCGTCGTAAATAGAATTTCATTAGTCAATATTTGATTAAGGGCCACACAAGCCCTTATTATAGGGGTTGTAATGCCCAAAATGAACAAAATTGTTAATTATTTGAAAATATGTTTAAATTTAATAAAACTTCGTGTATTAATGTGATGAAAATATTTCATTACACATATAAATTAAAACAAAAATTGTAACCCTTTCTAGGTTAAAATGGGGGGAAAATTTCTGACCAAGATATTTTCTGTTTTTTGAGCACCTATAAACGGCTATACTGAAAATTTTTTGCATTTTAACCTATATTTAGCAATTTTTGAAGTCGGAAAGTCCCATTCTTGCAAATTTAAAAATTTCAAATGATTATATGAAAACCGCTGCCCAAGGAATCACTACTTCCGCATCCAGATTTTCTATCCAAGTCTCACAATGAGAAAAATTAGTTTATGGAACTTATAATATAATATTTGAAATCGTCTACCACAAAAGTAAGGAGTAGATGGGTTAAAAAAAATTTTGAGGCCTTTGGTACTTGTACACATACTAAATCATTATTTTTTTTTCACCTCTTTAGTAATGGGGTGGCGGGTAGTAATGGGGGTGGCTAATGCCAAAAATATTTTTGAGACCTTAACTTCTCTTATATATACCAAATACCAATATTATGGACTCTTACTTGCTCGATTTACCTATTTACCCCAATTTAACCCCCAACCGTTCAACGGAATAAGATAAAAATGTAATCTATTTCCAGATATCGCTAAAATACATTATCTTAGACGGTTCCAGAGTAATTGTGCACAAAAAAAAAGTTACAGACATACAGGCAGAATTTTTTTGCCCAAACTTAAAATCTCGATGTTTTATGACAATCTAAGTCTATTTAAACAATAATAATTTCCAAAATTTTATTGCGTTACTATACTTCCACTGGATGTGAAAGTAAGACTAAATAAAATACTCGAGGAAATCCACTGCGCATCCATTTGACTCGAGAAAAGCCACTGCGGGGAAACCTACTGCGCATCCATCCTACTTGAAATAACCCACTGCGCATCCATCTGACCCGAGGAAATCCACTGCGCATCCATACTACGAGGTAACCTACTGCGCATCTATAGTACTCGAGAGTATAGTACTGGTAGTGGGGGTGGATGAAGTAAAAAAATTTTTTGAGGCTTTATTGTATACACGCTAAATTACAATTTTATTTTTTTCACCGCTTTTAATAATGGGGTGGGGGTAGTAATGGTGGTGGCTAATGCCAAAATTTTTGTTGAGACCTTAACTTCTTTTAAATATACTAAATACCAATTTTACGGACTATTATTGCTTGATTTACCTATTTACCCCCATTAACCTCAATTTACAATTGTTCGATTTGAGAGCAGTTTATTTTCAATTGTTGGTTATTGTATATTGTTAAGGACGTTACAGTTACTTTTAATATAGGATGCAATGGGACCGAACAATCCATGATTTCCTTGCCTAAAAATGAATAATGTCGTTTTCTCCTTGGAGTATCAATATATTTGTGTACCTATATAAGCTAATTAAAATATACTCTGCCCCTTTTAAATCAATACGTTAAAAATATGAGTTTTAAAAAAAATCATGCAAGTAAGAGAATAAATTGGGGTAAATGGGGGTAAATAGGTAAATCAAGCGAGTAAGAGTCCATAAAATTAGTATTCAGTATATACAAGATGTCTCAAAAAAAATGTTGGCTTTAACCACCCCCATCATTACCCCCACCACATTATTAAAGGGGGTGAAAAAAGAAAATTGTAATTTAGCGTGTATGCAAGACCCTAAGGCATCACAATTTTTTTTTACTTCATCAACTCCCACTACCACCCCTCGAGTATCATTGATGCGCAGTAGGTTTCCCCGAGTAGTACGGATGCGCAGTGGCTTTCCTCGAGTACCATTGAAGCGCAGTGGGTTACCTCGAGTATTATGGATGCGCAGTGGCTTTCCTTGAGCACGGTCAATAAACTATACGGTTACCTCGATCAGCAACTTTTAGACGAGAGAGACACGAGGAGCGGGGAATCGAATGAAAGAGACAGACATATCTGATTTCCGTGCAAAAGACAGAGACAAATATTCCGGTAGGTTCTACAGCCTACGTCGGCTGTAGACACTACGGGCATCTTTGTCTCTGTCTTTTGCACGGAAATCAGATATGTCTGTCTCTTTCATTCGATTCCCCGCTCCGCGCGTCTCTCTCGTCTGAAAGCTGCTGATCGAGTAACCGTATAGTTTACTGACCGTGTTTCTTGAGTACCATCGATGCGCAGTAGGTTTCCTCGAGTAGTATGCGCAGTGAGTTACTTCAAGTAATATGGATGCGCAGTGGCTTTCCTCGAGTATCTTTGATGCGCAGTACGTTACCTTGAGTATCTTGGATGCACAGTGGCTTTTTTCGAGTACTATAAGTGCGCAGTAGATTAGCTCAAGTAGTATTGATGATCAGTGGGTTCTTCGAGTCAAATGGATGCGCAGTAGGTATCCTCGAGTATTATGGATGTTCAGTGGCATTCCTTGAGTACCATTTATGCGCAGTAGGTTTCCTACTTTAGATGCGCAGTAGCTTTTCTCGAGTACTGTCGATGCGCAGCATCAAGTAGTATGGATGCGCAAAAACACAAAAAGAAAAATAAAAAAAATCGATTTGCACACTCTTCTGCACGCGACGACTGCCTAAAATTTGCGTTTCTGGCATATTCATGGTAATTTCATTCATATATATGATTGGCATACATTTTAAAAACGTAGCACCTGACTGGTCATGTACCGCCGGTCTATAATATATGGGTAACTTAAAGGATCATTTATAGTAAGAGAGCCAGAAACGGATTTACAGCAGTCATAAGAATGAGTAGGCATACCCTTCTTAACACACTAGACACGGAATGGAACGTCTGGCACTCTGACACAGCCGGGTGTAGTAACCAATTCAAATTCAATTTTCTTTTCCATTCCCTACCTAAAAATTACTAAGTAACGCAGACTGTCAAATTTAAACCTTTTTATTTCAAAAACCTTTTCCCCGAGAAGTTTGGTTGAAACTGACCGAGACCTTAAATTTTTTTCAAATGTTTATAAAAAACTATTAAAATGTGTACTTAATGGACTGTCAATAGTCGTAGAATATTTTTTTCAATTTTCATAACTACCTGCGTTATTTTTGTATTTTTTTTCATTCTCTAAAGCAATTTCAACAATTGCAATTTCTAATTTTTTTAGTTTAAAATTTTATTAATTTTGATGCCACAACTCATAATTTAAATCATTTGTCATACTTCAGGCGATGTCGAAGTATTCAACGTACCAAAGACTATCTCGACATTAGTTGTATGCAACTTGCGTAAGAGCGTATTTGCATTATTTGTTGTTCGACTTGAGAATAGGTTATTTTCAGTTATTGGTTATTGTATATTGTTAAGGACGTAATCATTACGAATTGCTATATTTAATTATTTTTATAATTTATTATATACAATTTTATAAACTATTTTTTTCTCTCATAGTTACTTTTAATATGGGACCGAACAATCCATGATATCCTTGTCTAAAAATAAATAATGACGTTTTTTGCATAAAGTATCAATATATTTGTGTACCTATATAAATTAATTAAAATTTACTCTGCCTTTTTTAAATTCATACGTTAAAAATATCAGCTTTTAAAAAAAAATTCATGCAATTAAGAGAATATTCTAGCTAGCATATTGGATTTTCATAAATTTCCTCCGAAAGAATGCTGTGCTCAAGAAGTCATCTTGGGAAATGGTGGTCAAAATTCAGTTTTTGACATTTTTTTTTGTAATATTGTCAAGTTTAAAAAAGGAAAATCGAACCAAAAATTGTTAAGCATCTATTTACTCAGGCATTAGAGAATTTTACCAAGAAAAATTCATGGTATCTCTGGAAATAGGCTTACTCTAGGTTCTTTGGCTCGCTGAATCTAAATTTTTAACTTCCCACCAAAAATTCCCCCGGAACCACCTCAAATTAAAAAAAAAAGAAAATGGTTTTTCATTTTTTTTATCGTTCTTTTTTTTCGTTTTACAGAAACAGTACCCAGATATTCAGAAAGCAAACAAAATTTACAACAAAAAATGTGCTTTGACATTTTGACGAGGAACGGGAGGGGAGCGAGTGGGTCCCGAAACATGCGCCTCGGCACCACGCGTGCATTTAGGAATCATACGGCAACTCCACAGTTGCTCTCTCGTCTTTCGATCTTCTTTTAGTAACCCGCTTCCCTGCCACGCTTCTCGAGCTAGCATGTTGTTGTCAGGAGGCCCTTCCCTTTCCCCCCGACCCATAACGCCTGCCAGTTGCTCGAAAACTGATAGCAACATGTTGATCGCGATTGCAGTTTTTTTGGCGTTTTATCCCCAGTTTATATTGTTTATTGTTTTCATTGCTATAAAAAACTTTTTTTTGCATGAGAACAGTTTTCTTATAATATTTTAAATATGGTTGATGTTATTTTAAATTGTTTCATTTGCGAGCAACCCTTCTCAGATGACACAACAGTGTACGTGACGGAAAAAGGTTTAAAATCTTTCCAGACCGCGAGTTTAAAGCGGAGCGACAGTAAATATGATCTATTAACTGGGCGTACGACGATTGTGGTGCATAGGAGGTGTCAAAGATTATAGGTTAACGAGAAGCTAATCGCATCGTATGTGAAAAACAGACCATTGCCAGAATATCCCGTGATTCCGCGAAGGCTCTCCGGGACACAGAGTTTTTCTTTCAAACAGAATTATTTTTTATGCAGTGAAATAATATAGGTCAATTATTTTGAACAGCAAAGTCGTTTGCCTCCAGAGCAACGGGACCCTGTGTATAATGTGCGTCAGCTAAATATACGGAATAAAGCGGATTTTGCGAAAAATCGGAAAGTAGATTGGGGTGATAAAATTGTGCGTCGCTTGACTCCTGTAGAAGGCGATTTAGTGGCGGAACAAGCTCAGTATCATTTTGTCTTACATGAAAAAGCTTAGGGTACGGACATGTCGAAGATGTCACGCCGCTAGAAGTTCAGCTCGCAAGTTTCAGCCAATTAATGCCCCGATGCTGGGTGCACATGCCGAAGAAGTTTATCAATCAGTTCACCAGTTCAGTGTTTCGTTCAGTCTCTCGGGGGATTGACCTGCTTTTATCTCATGTAAATAATTTTTATTTCTGCAGTGTGTTTGCCTTTTGTTTGGAATCATCACCATAAAACATGTATTTTAGGTCCGATTTAGGACTTTTTTTAACGTAGATCTCTGAAAAGTTCATTCTTGTGATACATTAAATTTTATAAAACGCAAAAGGTCGACCTACTTCGTTTGTTATTGTGAGTGGAAAATTATGAAATGTAATTTGCAATTGCTTGGCAATAATTATTATTGCAATCAGAAATTAAAATAATTAAAACTTAACACAAATTGACAATTAAAGTGGATTTTCATTGACAATTTCATAATTTTTATTTCCTTCGGGAAAAATCCTAAATTAGTTTTTTTTTCACGAAATTTGGAACAAACCCATTTGACCAGCGGAGTACTCAGATTTGAAATTAAAAAATCGCTAATAAGATTTCATCATTTTCCAACCACAAAGACAAAAGCAGTACCTAGGTCGACCTTCTATGTTTTATAAAGTATAATGTACAATAAGAATACACTTTTCAGAGATCTACCACAGCATAGAAAGAGAGGCAGCAGGGAAACTTGAATGGCGGGAACGGTTTGCGCAGATCATCGCGCATGAACCATTTGGGGTTAAAACCTTGGAAAACAGTACGGGCGACGTAGGTACAATTTGGGTACAATTTATTTAGTTCATAGACGTACTTAGTGCAGTGTGCTATTGTGTTATTTATTGTGTAACATTTCTCTATTATTTTCAAGTTTATGCTCTGTTTGTGCTGCAAAATATTGCCAGAACAAACGTTATTTGTGCAAAAAGTCTTTTTTTAGATTCCCTACTGATCATAATAATAGGTAGATAAAATTAACTGAAACTTTTTGATAATAAATACTTGTAGAGAATCAAATTTTCTACAAAAAAGAATGTGAGTACATACGTGTGTATCTTTATTAATACATAGGCACAGGAAACGTATAGTGTGGCTTCATGGGGACTGAACGAATTTAAATGCATATATTGCCAAAGCAATAAAATATGGGTACTCTTTACCTGTAAATAGGGAATTATCGCAGGTAGAAAAATTTCGATGCGTTTTGATTTATTTACAGAAAATTGCTAATTATAAATTATTACATAAATTCCATTCTATTCTGTTCTATGTATCTAGTTTATTTACTTTTACTTCCACATCCAGTGGAAGTATAGTAACGACAAAAAAATTTTTGACAATTTTTATTGTTCAAATAGGCTTAGAATATCATGAAACGTCGAGATTTTAAATTTGAGCGGAAAAAAATTTCTGTCTGTCTGTCGGTGGGTAACTTTTTTGTGTGCACGTTTACTCTGGAACCGTTTAAGATATTTTGACTTGAAATTTGGTACACGTATGTACTTTAACGGGATGTGGAACTGGACTATATTTTCATCTTATTCCATCGGTTGGGGGGTAGATTGGGGGTAAATAGGTAAATGAAGCAGGTAAGAGTCCATATTTAGTGAATACAAGAGAAGCTAAGGTTCCAAAATATTTTTTGGCATTAGCCACCGCCATTACCACCCCCACCATGCTATTAAAGGGGATAAAAAAAATTGTGAATTAGTGTGTGTACAAGAACCAAAAGCCTCAAAATATTTTTAGCACCCACACCCCACTACCGTGTGGGATATCGTTTATGGGTTTTGGGGGTAAAAGATTTCAAATATTATATTATTATAAAGTTCTATAAACAATTATTTCCATATACAAAATTTTTTCGCTATGAGAGACTTGGGTAGAAAATCTGAATGTGAAAGTAGTGATTCCTTAGTAGTTGATTCCTTGGGAACTCTGTTTAGTTCGCAAGATGCCTCGACGTAGTTAA
Source organism: Rutpela maculata (assembly GCA_936432065.2). Classification (NCBI taxonomy): domain Eukaryota; kingdom Metazoa; phylum Arthropoda; class Insecta; order Coleoptera; family Cerambycidae; genus Rutpela; species Rutpela maculata. Next base: position 40,610,435 of record OW386286.2, read on the forward strand.
TAAGTCATATAACGGCTATATCTGTATGTTTGGGCTTTCTCAGGTATGCTAAGACCATGAAATTTTGCAAGTAGATGTACTAAACTGTCAAGAAAATTAATAAAACTGGAAACTCGAAATGGCCAGCCCAATATAGCGGCCTAAATTTGAGTCAACTTTTTTAGGAACTTCCTATGTTGGATAATTTATAGATTGTCATATTATTTGATAGTCTGATTTTTATAATAAAAACCGCTGCCCAAGGAATCACTACTTCCACATCCAGATTTTCTATCCAGGTCACTCACAACGAAAAAATTTTGTATGTGGAAATAATTGTTTATGGAACTTTAATAATATAATATTTGAAATCCTCTGCCCCAAAAACCCATAAAACGATAACCCACATCGGTAGTGGGGTGGGGGGGGTGGTGATATGGGTTGGTAGTGGGGGTGGATAAAGTAAAAAAATACTTGGAGGTTTCTGGTTCTTGTACACACACTAAATCACAATTTTCTTTCATCCCCTTTAATAATGGGGTGGGGGTGGTAATGGGGATGACTAATGCCAAAAATTTTTTTGAGACCTTAGCTTCTCTTGTATATACTAAATACCAATTTTATGAACTCTTACCTGCTTGATTTACCTATTTACCCCAAATTTACCCCAATTTACCCCCAACCCTTCGACGGAACAAGATGAAAATATAATCTCGTTAAAGTACATATGTGTACCAAATTTCAAGTCAATATCTCAAACGGTTCCAGAGTAAACGTGCGCTCAAAAAAAGTTACAGACCGACAGACAGACAGAAATTTTTTTTTCGCTCAAACTTAAAATCTCGACGTTTCATGACATTCTAAGCCTATTTGAACAATAAAAATTTTAAAAAAATTTTTTGTCGTTACTATACTTCCACTGGATGTGGAAGTAAAATTGTATGGAGGGCGAGCGCGGGACGCTAAAGTTAACCCTGCTGGGCAAAGTACGGTGAAGGAAACTCTGAAATTGACATTAAAATAATTGTCATGCCAAAATATACCGAAATGACAAGTGCCAGAGTTTCCTTCAGCCTGGATTTTTTTTTAGAGAATTTGTAAGTAGGACTCGGCGCGAAAACAGCGAGTGCGGGACGCTAAAGTAACCCTGCTGGGCAAAGTACGGTGAAGGAAACTGATATTTACATTAAAATAATTGTCGTGACTATAAGCCTCACATTAAAACAATCAAGGTGATGGAATTATTATTTCAGAAACCCCCAACAAACCCGCAATCTTTAACTTTGACTGAACTTAGTGCATGCAGTCCCGCAGCTCCGAGGCTCATGTTTCGAGGCGTGTTAGCGTTTCCCCGTACGTTCAACGTTAAAATGTCAGACCTTTTTGTTGCAAATTTTGTCTACTTTGTGAATTTCTAGGTATCTTTTTCTTAAAACGAAGAAAAAAAAACATAAAAATAAAAACCATATTTTTTTCTAAATTTGATGGGGTTCCGGAGGGAATTTTTGGTGGGAAGTTAAAAATTCGGATTCAGCACTCCAAAAAACGTAAAGTAAGCCTATTTCCAGAACTACCATGAATGTTTCCAGGTAAGGGCCCTATATGGTCTCTAATGCCTGTAGTAATTGGTATATTATCTTAACGGCTATTATAAATCGATATTTAAATTAAGTTGATAATATCTGCAATAAAGCGTAAGAAAAAAGTTTAATAAAATTGATTGACGCAATTTTCTATTTACATAATTTTATTGAATATTTTACATGTTCAATAATAATAAGGAGAAGGGTAGGAATTGTAATATTGGCTAGACACCGGATATTGCCCTCCGTATGGGTAGTATCCGCCATAGTAAGGGTAAGCTGATGCTGGGGCAACATAACTTTTGTAGGACACTGGAGCAGCATAAGAAGCGTAGGCAGGTGCAGCGTAAGAACTGTAGGCAGGTGCAACGTAAGAACTGTAGGCAGGTGCAGCGACAGAACTGTAGGCAGGTGCAGCGACAGAGCTGTAGACAGGTGCAGCGTAAGAACCATATGCAGGTGCAGCGACTAATGGAGCGGAATAACCAAGAGACCGTTTAGCTGGTTTTGCCTCCTCAGCAGCTGGAGTAGCCAACGCTACAGCCAATACAGCGGCAACGATGCACTGGAAATTAAAAAAAAGTTTTTACTGATCGTATTATCAGATAATACTGTGGTTGTGGTTTTTTATATTTTTATCATCATCTCCATTTTAAAAGGCATAAAATTTAAAAAAGGAGGAAGTTCTCAATTCGACACTATCTCTAGTGTAAGGTGAGCAAAAATTGGAAACAAGATTTTTCTAATCGAGAATTTGGCGAAGTCACCACAAAACATTTAATTTTGTGATAAAAATTGCCTTAAAGTTAATTCAGTATTTTAGGAGTGGCTGATAATGAGTCTGGTGTCAAAAGTTAAGAATTCAAAATGGCGAAGCCAATATGGCTGCGGTTATTTCAATACTTTTGCAGATTTACATGGAATTTGATACTCAGTGATTCCAGGATTTTCTAGTAACGAGCCAGATGTTAAAAAAATGCAAAAAGCCATAACAACGAATACTTTACCATGCAGAAGCTAAATAAGAGGCCATTAAAAAAAGGGGAAAACATGTTTTTTTTTTAAATTACACCGCATTCAAAAAAGGTCACTAAAAAATATAAAATAAAATTTTTATTAGGCGACGCACAGTGGGAAATTTTTCCATTTTTTTGGACAAAAATCCGTCTACAATGCAATTATTAATGGATTTGAATTTTTTTTTTTTTAAATAATTGTTAAGTATCATCCGATGTTTGAGCACTGCCCAAATTTTAAAAACGTTCAACATAACTTCAATAAATCCTGTAAATATATGAAATTCGTGTATTTTACTTAAGTAAAAATGCGAATTTCTGTTCTTTAAAAGTTTTACTCAGAAAATATCCTTTACTACATGTTTTTTGGGTCGCTGATTAAGAAAAACAGGGTCCCGTTAACCAGAAATTGATATAACACTCTTAAAATACCGAGAAACACCCCCAATAGGGATTTTTTCGAAATATTCTTATTAAAAATGTAAAATAGTCTAGTAAAGTGTATTTTTTATATGATAAATATAAAACCTTAGTTATTCAAATAATAATTCAGTAAACATTTACCCCAAGGGTTAATCAGAGGGGGTTGAAACAACCCCCATTTCGACAAAAAATATAGTTACAATGGTTATTTTTTAGTTTTTGTTTCAAAATGGGGTAAGAGAGTACATTGTGACTATGAGAGTGTATCTCAACCCCCTTTAAAGGTGAAAACCATGCTTAAATGGCTCTAGAATTTGAAAATAGGTTTAGAATTTTTTTGAAATTTTAGAATCACGTCTTTTTCGATATTTTCACTAAAATCAGTCTCCGAACCTTGTTTGATAAATAAAAATTATTTTAAAGGTTAAATTAATCAATTCTTAGATACTTTGACAATGTGAATAAACAACAATTCAATGTGAGTAGAAACAAATTCTAAGTTCTTCAACGTTTTTAAGAAGAAAATGAAATGAAAATTTTTCATCCATTCTATGCAATGTGAAACAACAATCCAATTTTTAGTAAACATATTTTAAGCATCCTAAAGTTCAAAAACAATTGGGTGCTTAATAGCAGCTTAAAATCAACAGATATCTCTATTTTTTTCAAACAAACTAAATTTTAGACATTTCAAACAAAATCTTTTAATAATTAATAAATCGTTTACTACTAAGTATGCAATTGATAAAAAAATTAAAAAAAAATTGATTAACATCCATTTTAATGTTCAATTTTTTTCATTATTAAATTATCTTAAGACTATCTTAAAATCTTTTTTTTTTTTTAACTTTGGATACTTGTTTTACATGGGGTAGAATGTATGAAAAATTTAGACTTTATTTTAAAAGATTTTTTTTTGAAATGTCTAAAATTGCTTTTAAGCACCTAATTGTTTTTGATCTTTAGGATGCTTAAAATATGTTTACTAAAAATTGGATTGTTGTTTCACATTGTATAGAATGGATGAAAAATTTTCATTTCATTTTAGATATTTTTTTCCCTTTCAAATGGAAAAAATGCGATTTCTAACTTACGAGCTTCTTAAAAACGTTGAAAAACTTAGAATTTGTTTCTACTCACATTGAATTGTTGTTTATTCACATTATCAAAGTATATAAGAATTGATTAATTTAACCATTAAAATAATTTTTATTCATCAAACAAAGTTCGGAGACTGATTTTAGTGAAAATATCGAAGAAGACGTGATTCTAAAATTTCAAAAAAATTCGAAACCTATTTTAAATTCTACAGCCATTTAAGGGTGGTTTTCACCCTTAAAGGGATAAAAGATACACTCTCATAGTCACGATGTACTCTCTTATCCTATTTTGAAACAAAAACTAAAAAATAACCATTGTAACTATATTTTTTGTCGAAATGGGGGTTGTTTCAACCTCTCTGATTAACCCTTAGGGTAAATGTTTACTGAATTATTATTTGAATAACTAAGGTTTTATATTTATCATATAAAAAATACACTTTGCTAGACTATTTTACATTTTTAATAAGAATATTTCGAAAAAATCCCTATTAGGGGTGTTTTTCGGTATTTTAAGGGTGTTATATCAATTTTTGGTTAACGGGACCCCATGTCTCTTACTCAGCGACCCAAAAAACATGTAGTAAAAGATATTTTCTGAGTAAAACTTTTAAAAAACAGAAATTCGCATTTTTACTTAAGTAAAATACACGAATTTCATATATTTATAAGATTTTTTGAAGTTATGTTAAACGTTTTTAAAATTTGGGCAGTGCTCAAACATAGGGTGATACCTAACAATTATTTTTAAAAAAAAATTTTCAAATCCATTAATAATTGCATTGTAGACGGATTTTTGTCCAAAAAAATGGAAAAATTTCCCACTGTGCGACGGTGAAATTTTATTTAATTAACTTTAGCACCCTTTTTGAAGGCGGTTCAATTTTTTTTCCATAAAATTTTTCTTCCGTAAAACGTTTATATTTACTGATAAATTTATGTAAAAAACAATAGTTAATCCCCTAGCTTCCACCTAATGTACTCTCCGAATGTCAATAAAATAGATCCTTCCTATCTAGAGTTACTGTGCTTAAAATCATGATGGTCCGACAGGCGGACAGATGGACAGACGGGCAGATATAGTGGCAAATGGACAGGTGAACATTTTGAAAGTTATTCTGAATTCGAAAACTAATACAATGATGATTTTTTTTTTTCAGGAACTATATTAACGACTTTTCAATTTTTTTATTCTTTAACTGATGAATTTTAGCTTAGCTTAGCTAGCTGATGGATGTTACCAAAATAACATTTTTATCTACCTGTCAAGTTTTTTTTTTAATTTCTAAATGTATATTTTTGCATTTTTGAACAGAGGTCATTCTATGACTACTAACTTCATCACTGTTTATTGTGTAATAAATTTTGACATCTTTACTGCCAATCTAAATTAATCTAATATGTCGTAACTCACCTAAAATTGTTATAATATTCATAAGTATTGAAGAAAAATAAATATCGAACTTTTTTTGTTGTTGATTTGTATTAGAAACAGGTTCAAAGTTGATAAAACCACTTTTTCGAAATTACTGAAAAATTATATTGTGGATAAAGGTAATTTTTCAAAATCTTCTGAAGTATGCCTTGGCAGACTAAATTGAAACAAATGAATAATATTCATAATATCCTTAGTTTACAAACACTTTTAGCAAAAAGTTTTCATAAAATGCTTTATAATTTGTATTGCGTTATTATCAATTAATAAATTTTTATATCTTTAATTTTGTTGACTATATTGACCCTCGGAATCCCAAGAGATATCGTTGCTACCTTCCACTAGAAACGATACAGCGAGTGCGTGAACCAAATGTTCGAACCTGCGGTTCCTCTCGTACTGAGCAGGATTACTATCACAACGACGAGTCATGGGTGTGTTAAAACTAACCTGTCTCACCACGGTCTAAACCTAGCTCACGTTCCCTATTAGCGGAACTGTTTAAAATATTTTTTTGTAAAATCTCATGGTTTTCTGATACCAGTAATAAGTGAACTACATGACTACATGACTACATAACTAGAATTAAGACTTCTTTTAATTGAGTGACATTGAATTACTAAAAAATATACTCTTCTTGCTCTTAATTAATAGTGATACAAGATTTGCTTTGCTTATTTAAATATTCTCAATTTTAGGTGAAAATAAATGCAAACAACGCTACTTAATTAAACTAAAGAGCTATATTTAAAAAAATTAAAGTGTACAGTGTGTCCCAAAAGTGGACGAAGTGATAAGGGAGACCATTTCCAATCAAAATATAGCCATATATATGCAATTGCTTATTTTAATTATTATACTTTTCCTTGAAATCACAAAAACGCGAAAAATAGGACAGTCGTAACATTTAAGAATAATAAAAAATCCTATTTTGTTCATTTTGTTTCATTTCTAAAAAAACAGCTATTTTAACTCTTGAAATTTTGTAAAATATATTTTTTAGCAAGCAAGACTTATAAAAAAAAATTAATCGAAAAATGAATTAAAGTTAAAGTTGTTTTGTCGTTTGTTATTAAGTTGGTGCACCTTTCCAATAAAAGCATTTCATGTGAATTCTGTTTTTTTCTGTCAAAAATAAAAATGGTATTGTGAACACCTTTTATTCATAAAAAAATTTAGTTGATTTTTAAGCGACGCAGACGTAAAAAGGTAACAGAAACTTGACTAACTATTAGAAAAAGTTGTCCACTTAATGTAGACTCCAACATGGTATAACACATTCAGAACATATTTTTCTATAAATTTGTTTTGTAATGTTAAAAAATATATTTTACAAAATTTCCAGTGTTAAAATGAAACAAAAATAATAAAATAGAGTTTCTTGTTACTTTTAAATGCTAAGACTATTCGAAATTTCTACCGTGTGTCATTTTGATCGGAAATGACTTCCCCTATTCACCTCATTTCGTTTGGTTGTCTAATTTTGGGACACACTGTATATCACTTATGAAAAAGAAGACGATGTATAATGTTTGTTTAGGAATTTTGTTTTCGTTAAATATCTATAGATTATTAAAATTAACAAATAATTTATGAAAAATCTCAAAAAGAAAATAATTTTTTCCTGGGGTATAAAATTTTATTTTGGCACGTAGGGCACCAAATCACCAATGTAATGTATTACTGTAAAGGCTTACATTGGTTTTTATCAAAAAATATGTTAACTTGAAACTCTTTTATAAAATACTTTTAGACAAATCTGTAAATGTTCTGATAAATTAAGAATATAAAAATCAGGTTTGTGGGTTAAATTATATATTTAGGTACTTACCAATTTGAACATTTTGGATTTAGTTTAGTTTATTAACAAACGATGAACCAATAATGACCATTCTGAAATTTTGACTTGTATTTATATGATGAGATTTGGAGTCTGTGATGTCACATTTTTTAATTAAGTGGGCATAAATTTAAGCGTTTGAACGAGATAGACTAGAAATAATGGGTTATATTAAAAATTAGCTGTTAGATGACAAAATTATGGAAACTCGTAAGAATTAAGTACCATTTCATTCATTTTTAATGGCATTTTTATATTAATAGGAATAATTTACTGTAGTATTATAATTATCAAAAATTTGTATCAATCGTTGTCAATTGAAATACCTTTAGTACAGTAACTGGAGGTTTTAATTTAGAAGCAGTAATATGAATTAAATTTGTTTTTTTAATATAGTAATTTAATAGTAAATACATCAATGAAACGTGTCCGTATTATGCGGTTGCTTACTAATTATTCACCCACGTGCAGGCTAAGCCTTGTAGTCTAGTAGATAGCTACATATATTGGGCCTGAGATATAACATGTTGGCATTGCCGTTATGTTTTAGCAAATATTTTTCTTATCTTATGTGGGTTAGACCTACCCCCTGACAGTTTTGGCGTCCCAGAAAATATTCAATTGTGGAACAAAGTACCTATAACACTTTGGGGCTTGCTGTAGTATAACATTTTCGGAAAATTTTCGTTGTCAATGCTCATTGCTGGAAAACCATATGCCAACATTTTCTGCTTGCCCATTTTCCAAATTTTTTGGCCAAACATTGGACTTTTGACCTAAAACGGGCTAAAATTGGTGCTTTTCAAAAAAAAAAAAATGTTGGTACCTTCTCAAACTTGTAGTTTTTGTAAAAAAGAATAGTCTCTGTGAGCGCCAACATTTTTTTCTCAATAATGGTTTCGTAGTTGTAAAAGTTCAAAGGTGGCGTCCGAATGTTTGTAAGACGAAGTATTTGGTTTAAATGTTAAATATCTCAGAAACTATGGCCTAAAAAGCAAACAAGTTATGACAGAAACAGCGAGCGATTTCGCCATTTTGTTACTGTAATTGGCCAGTAATTATATCAATAACTCAATAAATAATAGTGTTTAGGAAAAAAAGTAGTGGGGAAAAATAAAGCTTATAAACTAAGGATGAATTTATTTTTTTTATATAATATACGTAAGGAGCAAAACCAGGACACGATATATGGTGAGTATGAAAATTTGAGTCAGGATGGGCACTATGTACAACCCATCAAACGTCTAAAAAACGTTTTATATGCGGCAGAACTACGCGACGTGGTTGTCTGGTTGCCTCCGGGCCAGATTTCAGGGAAGGGCACACATGTACTTCCGAATGTTAATAAATTTTATTTGCTTACTTGCCTTGCAATCCAAGAGTCATGTGTTCGAATCCTAGACAGGTTGGGTGTTCTTTTTGAACTTTCTATTATTTGTTTGAAATATGTTTTTTAACGTCTCCACCGCTATATCTCTGAAAATATTTGTGCTATCAAGCTTTTTTTTTTGATAAAGTAGACACAATAGCGCTTCGAACAACGTCCCACGTGAACCCGATTTATTTTTTTTTAAGTTGGAAAAATAATAGTAAACAGACTTGTTATTTTCAGTAGCGTAATTTTAGACAATCGAGAAAAAAATTTGTTTATGAAAATTTGTATATACATGTTGCGTACAAATTGAAGCCAATAGTTGAAAAAAGTTTTTAGGATAAAAATTTTTCGTGTCCCGTTCATAGTATCGAGTCAGCGATTTTTTTCAACGGGCCAAACGATCGGGCAACGATCTGACGGTCCCGGTCGGGGTGTATGTAGTAGTTTAACTTATATCAATATATACAAAACCAGTAGTGATCAAAAGCATCTAGGGGATCAATATTATTGTTCAATATTTCATATATTGTATAGTAGTATTGATCATATGTTGTTAATATTAAGAAATTGTACAATAAATATAAAATAGTCTCCTTTTAATAATAAAAAGACAGGTAGGTAGATATAAATACCTATCTATAAATATCAATCAGTGTTACTAACTACTCACCTAATGAGTAAGTTTATTAGACATTTTTAAATGTATGAAAGTAAAAACGTACGCATAAAATGAGTTTTTTTGTTGAAATAAATTTTATATTTGGATAGATAACTATGTAGTATGTAGTTTATGTAGGCCCTACATTAATAGCATTCTAATTCGTTCATATCTGCCTCGAAATCTTTAATAATGGTACAGGAACGACATTTGCACTCGTTGCAACATTTTAGGCCTTCCTTAAAACAAGCACATTTTCGATTGTCACAATTTTTATCCGAACAATGAATACTTAATGACGACAACCGCCACTTCTACGCGACTAATCTGATCAACCCTGCATGCGAGGTGTATTAATTGCGTCCCAATGTCGCATTTAGCGCTGATAAAAAAAAATTGCCACACGGTACATTTTAGGAAAAAATATATTGTTTCAAAAACTTTAGTGATTATTAGGCTTTATTTTCTCCGCTGCATGTATGTAAAACTAAAAAAGTTTATCAATTGGTGAAGATTTCAATACGTAAAATATATATTTTTAGTTTATCTGATTTTTAGAGAAATGAAAGTGCGAATTATGCCCAAACCATTTATATTGGTAAAAGCGCTACAGTGTGTGCTTTAATTTGACACAAAACAAATTTCAGTACCTTTAACAGTTTTAAAGATGGAAACAAAAAAAAAAAACAATTTTATTTAAAAATACATTTTTTTCACTTTTTATTGATTTAAAAAGTTCTAGACCACAAAAAATGTCGTAAAATGTGATTTTATATGCCCAGTGATATACTCAAAGGAACCTAACATGTTTGACCTGGTTCTACGCCAAAAAGAAAACGGCACCATAGACTTACGAAATCGCTGCTCTAATATAATATAGGTATCGGCGCACGCCAAGTGACGTCACTCTACGGACTGTTGGCCGGCCGAATGTGTTTCTATTCAAATGCGAATATCTCTGAGGCTATAGAATCAATTGAGCTGAAATTTTTTTCTGAGGCTATTGGTTTGTTATACTTTAAAATGAGGAAGAAAAAGTAGGAAACTGCCATATCACTATATGACCCTATTGTTGTTAATTTGGGGCAATAGAGCACAGAAATGATAATGCCAGTCCTTTTTTTGGGACAGGGGTGTACGGCTGGCCCCCAAAAGGTGTAAGAAATATGACTTGTAAAAGTAAAAATAAAATCACAAATAAGTCATAGGTTTACGCATGGGGGTTGGAGGGATTTCTTAATTTGAAAAAGAAGTCAGATAAAAAAATGATAAGTTTATGAATGGCAATCAAGAACCTGGTATGTATGAACCTCCTGAGTGCGAGAAGATATTCGCCATCTTTGAAAAGTGATGCGAACGTCTTTCCTTTCACGATAATTAACGGCGTATCGGCTCTTTCTACCGCATGTACTGGTTATCCGTGTAATTCAATCAGAAACTTGTGTGCGCGCGTGCGTGTTTGTGTGTGTGTGTGTGTCACATGTACGAAAGGGTAATTAATGAAAGAATAATTAAAACTAGAAGAGAAACTAATCAGAAAAAAACAAACTTTATTATAATGAAAATAAATAATTATAATGGAACCAGGCGCTTAGACGTTTCAACCCCCTCTAGCTGGCCCTTGTCAAAGATGGCGCACGTATTTTCGCAATGAGGAGGTTCATACTTACCTGTATCTGATTGCCAGTCGTAAATTTATAATATTCATCGAATTACACGGGTAACCAATATATGCGGTAGGAAGCTCCGATAATACCCCATCAATTATTGTGAAAGACAAGACCTTCGCGCCACTTTTTAAAGATGGCGAATGTATTTTTCGTTCTCAGGTGGTTCATAATAACCAAGTTTCTGATTGCCAGTCGTAAATTTATGATACTCATCAAATTACAAGTTTAACTAGTACATGCGGTAGAAAGAGCCAATACGCTGTCAATTATCGTGAAAGGCAAGACCTTCGCATCACTGTTCAAAGGGGGTGAATATATTTTCGCACTCAGTTTCATACTTACCTTTATGCTTACCAGTCGTAAAGGGTCTCGCAGGTTAAGTATATGGAATTGGGCCCAGCGGCTTATTGGGCTATTCATTCACATGAATGTTACTTATGACTAGGAATGCTCAATAAAATATATAATAAACCTCTATCCCCTACATTAGCAGAGTTATGGAGGTAACAACCCTCAACTTTAAAATTAATTTTTTTCAAAACTATTGAAGATAATTAATTGAAATTAACAGGAGACGTTGATATAAAATAGCTTTATATTTTACATTTTTTCATATTCCTATTACGTCATTTAGTATATAAAAAATAATAATTTAATTTTTGAGGGTGCTGCTTTTATATCAACCCCTTGAGTGACACCTACCAAAAAAATCTATATTATTTAACACTAACATAATTATCGTGTGATGGTAAAAAATATAAATCTAGGTAATGAACACAGGCATACAAAATTAAGTGCGAAGCCTCTTAATTCCCACTCATTGGGAAGCCAATAATCAAAAAAATATACTACTACTCTTAGCTTGGCTCTCAATTATTTTTTTTTGCTTCAGAAATATTGATTTTGTTAGACCATATGGTTAGGCCATTTTAATTAATCCACAGAAATATTTCCTCAGGAAATGAGATTAGCGAAAAATGTTTTAGACAAAAGTTGTTCCATTCAGAGGGCAGAACAATTTTCCATCCACCACCCGTGATAAGCGGGGAGTGGAGGTAACTTTTGAATTTTTAATAGCACTCTCCATTTTTGATCACGTGTTCTGATTCTACGAAAAAAATTGCATAACTTTTGTAGCAAACATTTTTTTCTCCCCCCACCCTGATCAGCGGGGATGGCGGTGTAACTTTCGATTTTTCAAAATCCTGCAGGCGAGCATCTCTGAACTAGGGCATTTTTAGGCAAAATGTTTCAAACAAAAAGTGCCCCTCTCTGAACTAATCAACTTTTGTTTGAAATTTTACCTAAAAATACCCTAGTTCAGAGATATTCCTCTGCAGGTTTTTGAAAATTCGAAAGTTACACCTCCATCCCCGCTCATCAGGGTGGGGGGAGAAAAAAATGTTTGGTACAAAAGTTATGTAATTTTTTTCGTAGAATCAGAATTCGTGATCAAAAGTGGAGAGTGCCATTAAAAATTCAAAAGTTACCCCCACCCCAAGCTCATCAACGGTGGGAGGTGGAAAATTATTCTACCCAAAAGATGCCCCCCTCTGAATGGAACAACTTTTGTCTGAAATATTTTTGGCTAGTGTCCCTTCCTGAAGAGATGTTATTGTGGATTAATTAAAATGGCCTAACCATGTTGTCTAAAAAAATCAATACTTCTGAAGCAAAAAAAAAATAACTGAGAGCCAAGCTAAAAGTAGTAGTATGTTTTTTTGATTATTATAATCATAATCATAATCATAATCATCTTTATTGGTCTTGTGCACTATTTACATAGATAAGACAAGTCAAACATAAATATGTATAACTACAATATACAATACTTAGTATATATAACACATATATTCACAAACTTGTAACAAAACGCATTATGCGAGCACAAATTAAGTTGTCAAGGCATTTCTTTATACTGTGTCATCATTAACTTAATATATGCATAACACATTTAGGCTTACATATAATAATATGTCACAGAGTACAAGCACAAATTATATTTTAAATATTATCGTCAAAATATTCCTTTACACTGTAATAGCACTTACTTAATAATATACTTTTTACCGCCGATTTAAATGCAGTGTAACTTTGTTTACCACGAATTTCTTTCGGTAATTTATTAAATAATTTAATGCCTATATAGTTTGGGCATTTAATATTATCTGACATTGTGATATATGCTTGGGATATTGTGAAAGAGAATGATGTTGATATTGGTTTCCTGTTATAGAAGTTAATGATAACTGTTTTTTCTGGATTTAATATTAATCGATTTTTGTTTGTCCAGTTCTCAAATTCAGTTAAAATAACTCTGGCCTCATTTTGTAGGGATAATTGGTCGTGTGATGATAAAATTATGCAAGTATCATCTGCAAACATTACAACTTTTCCATTGGAGATGTTATCAGGAAGATCGTTCGCAAAGAGGAGGAATAAAAGAGGTCCAAGAACGGATCCTTGGACAAGTTCAAATCGTAAGGACTTGAACTGACTTTATTTAGCTGAACTATTAATTTCCTGTTTGTTAGAAATTACCTGATTAAATCGGAGATCTTGCCTCTGAGTCCATTGTTATTGAGTTTAAACATTAAAATATCAGTTTCAATTGAATCGAAGGCTATGCTTAAATCAAAATAGATACCTAGAACATATTTACCTTCATCTATTTCCTTGTATATATAGTTGAGGCAATCAATGCAGGCAGATTCTGTAGACTTGTTTGGAAGAAATCCGTGCTGAGCAGTGTTAATGATTTTGTATTTAAGTGAATACGATATTATTCTGTTATACAATATGCGTTCTAGGATTTTGGAAAATACACTTAAAATTGAAATTGGTCGATAGTTGATAATGGAGTAAGGATCATTTCGTTTGTAAATTGGTATTATTGCTGCTATTTTAAGGATAGATGGAAATTCGCCATATTTTATAGCCAAATTGAATAGAAATAACAAAGGCACTAATATTGAGTCACAAACACTTTTTACGATTTTCGTTGAAATGCCATCGTGTCCTGTCGAATTCTTATTTTTTAGATCTTCGATAACGGGTTTTATTTCATGGGCTTCAATTTCTGCACAATAGAAGGAATTCGGTATACCGGATTCGTTACGATACTCTCCTTGGTTCAAATCGAACTTCCCAAATTTGCCTTCAACCATGTTACGAGCTGAAGTTGCAAAGTGTAAGCCAAATACCTCTACTACATCTTTAGGATCATTGATACTTTTGTCTGCTATTGTTAATTCGATTTCCTTGTTTTTCTTTTCCTTGCCTAGTTGATTGTTGACTATGTTCCATACAGTTTTGTTGGCGTTGTTAGAGTTTTCTATTAACTTGGAATAATGTTTATGTTTTGCCTCCTGTATATATTTTTTATAGTCAGTTTTTATTTGTTTATATGCTTTTTTAAATTCGTCGTCTCTAAAATTTTTAATTAACCAATGCCAATTTCTTAAAACTTCACTTTCATTCGTCATGGTCTGGGTTATCCATTTATTATTCTTTTGTTTATTTGCAGTTATTGATATTAAGGGGCATGCGTCATCGACAATTTTAGTAAATAAATTTATGAACACTTCATAAGCTCTTTGGACATTATCATACTGATATAAAAAGTCCCATTTCATGTTTATTAATGTGGTATTAAGTTTACATAAATTTTCATTTGTTATGTCCCTTATAACGTATTGATCGATGTTTAGGTGTTGTTTAGGTTCTTGAATGATATTTGGCAGCAAAAAATTTGTGAGAGATGATCGGAAAATCCAGTTTCCATAGTTTCGTAAGATACTTGGCTATCGGGTAAATTATGAATAAGGTAATCTATTGCAGTGCTGGAGGTATGACCGTTGATATTTGTAAATACTCTTGTGGCGGTTTTTGTTTCACACCGCAATTCAAATGAATCTATTATGTCGAGAAGTTTGTCTAACTTTTGACATTTTAGCAGAGAATCGACGTTTAAGTCACCACATATTATTAAGTAATCATAATTCGGATATAGGGTCTGTATGGTATAACTCAATTTGTTTAAGAAGTGTCTATAGCATCCATCAGGCGAGCGATATACACATATGAGACATGCTGTTTTTTGCTCAATGGAAAAAGATATACAACAACATTCGAAATCTTTTTCCTGTGATATATTTTTAATGAATTTCACTTCTTGTAGTTTATTCAAAGATTCTAGGTTATTGTTACAATATATTGCTACCCCACCGTGGCTATATTGAGTTCGGCAGAAATACGCATGAATTTGGTATCCTTGTACTTTCAACATCATTATGTTTTCATTATTTAACCATGTTTCTTGAATACATAGAAAACTAGGTTGTGCACTTGCCAAAAATATTTCTAGTTCATTAACTTTGTTTTGCATACTTTGTATATTCATACTAATTATTTTCACACCTTTAAATTCATTTTGGTTGGTTATTCTACGAGAAGTCTGCGAGAACCGTGTCTCTGTTTTGACGAAATGGCTTAAACTGAAATCGTTTAATTAGTGTCTTTTTAGGCCAGAATGATGGATTATATAATGTATCTTTGAGGTGTGAATTGGCACCTAGTTTAAAGCTAGGAAGTCCTCTTGACTGAAGTGCCTCTACTGTAAATTCTTGTTGAGGGCATTTTCTTTTTAAATAGGCTTTAATATTATCCTCAGATGTTCCAGGTTTGCATCTTCCTATGTATAGCCATAGTTTCGGCAGCAGAGAATTCACTTACGTTATCATTGTCAGCTGTTCCAAATATATATTTTGGTTGTTTGTTATTATAGTTTTTATTCTGTGATATCTTTCTGTTTCTTTTATATATATTTTTAGAGTTCAAATTGCTTCTTGTGTTGGTTTTTATTTGTTCAGTTTTTTGCTCTATTACAGTGCTGCTGGAGTAATGTGAATCACTGTCTGATATGTCTAAGTTTGCCATGTTTTCATTTCCATGATTATAATTGCACGCATCTTCACTACTAACATTGACATTATGTGCCAAATTTGTATTAGATGTTAAGAGCCTTACCAAATCAATGTTTGATTGTCGAAGGTTTTCAACACTTGTTTTTAGATCGTCCACTTTTTTTTCCAGCTCAGTTAAACTGTCGTTAACAATTTGTTTTATTATTTGTTGCACTTCACTATTCTTGAATAATTCAATATTTTTTAATCCACTGTTTTCGCTTAGTTTTTCAGTATGATTTTTTGCTTCAGCACTTAATTCATTCACTTTTTTTTCTATTTTGGATGTACTTTCATTAACTATATGTTTTATTACTTTTTTAAGTTCGTCACTTTTTAGTATTTCCATACTGGTGTCACTAATTTCACTTTTTTTCAGTTGTTGTCTAGTGTTTGCCATAATAAGTAATAGATTTAGCAAATTTTATTTCAATTATACAGAAATTATACAGAAACAATTAAAAACACGACTGCTGTGCTCTACTACTCTACTACACGCATATGCATGATATGGAGCTTCCAAATGAGTAGGAATTAAGTGGCTTCGCACTTAAATTTTGTGTGCCTGTGTTCATTATATAGATTTATATTTTTAAGCATCTTCCCCTAATTTGACCTTGAAGTAATTTTTATACACGATAATAATATTAGTGTTAAATAATATAGATCAAAGGGTTGATATAAAAACAGCACCCTCAAAAATTAAATTATTTTTTTTATATACTAAATGCCGTAATAGGAATGTAACAAAATGTAAAATATAAAGCTATCTTATACCGTGCGTGTAATTTCCCATTAGGCATGTACATTCACGTAGCGCGAGAGATTTGACAACACCGTCAGCCCTAAATTTGTCCGTCGATGGAGCATTCCAGCTCTGTTATTTCATTTCAGTCAGCTGGCACGCGCGATGTTGTAATTCTTCTCCCCATGCCTAGCCCGCGACAAGACACACGGTATCAACGTTTCCTATTAATTTCAATTAATTATCTTCAATAGTTTTGAAAGAAATTAATTTTAAAGTTTTTAAAACTTTGGTAATGTAGGGGATAGAAGTTTATTATATATCTTATTGAGCATTCCTAGTCATAAGCAACATTCATGTGAATGAATAGCCCAATAAGCCGCTGGGCCCAAATCCATATACTTAACCGGCGAGACCCTTTGTGATACTTATCGAATCACGAGGGTAACTAGTACATGCGGTAGGAACAGCTGACATGCCGTCAATTATCGTGAAAGGCAAGACCTTCGCACCACTTTTCAAAGATGGCGAATGTCTTTTCGCACTCATACTTACCAGGTTCCTGATTGCCATTCATAAACTTGTCATTTCTTTTATCTGATTTTTTTTCCAAATTTGGACGGACGTAGCGCTTCCTTATACCGCCCAAAATGAATGGGAGTCTGGACTCATGATTTTTGGGGGTAAATTAAGAAATCCCTCTAACCTCCATGTGTAAACCTACACCCAATTAGTGGTCGGGGGACTCCTGGCCTATAAGGGAATTTTGGTGACGTAAATTTAAGTTGTGCATATCTGTTCTATATGATAACCTACTATGCCAATAAGCAGGTGATTTATATTTCAATATGTTAAAGAAGAAACATATCCCATGTAGTTTTCTGCCGTTGAACATGTTAAGCCAGTGAACATCAATTTATACGATATACGTTCTGTGCATTTTATGCCGAAAATGTGCCTCAAGCAACTGTTCTGGGTTTTTAATCCTTTTTGTATCAACACTGTCTAGGCAGGGACCGTATACATTGTCGTAATTGTTAAAATGAGAGAGAACCAATGAATACACAGCAATTTTTTTATATCTTTAGACAAGCAGCGTATTTGATCATACATAAGTTTTAATGACGTATACGCTTTCTTTAGCATAAAAGTTACATGTTCGTTGAAGCGTAACTTAGAGTCAATAACACTGGCCGACAAAAAAAAATGTTCTGTCTTTACAATCAAACATATCATTTCCTATGTATTTTGATGCGCTGAAACCAAATTTGGCAAAAAAAAATTTTTCTGCCGTGTCAATTTTTCTCTCCACCCCCATATAACCCCCATAAATTCTTATAGAGAATATTTTTTATGGTTTTTGTATGGATTTTTTGTGTCGTTGATCATGAATCTGAAGTCAAGAATAAATTTCGATTTAATGGCAGCTGTCAATAAGCTGTCAAATTTCACCAAAATGTAAAAAGTTGATATTAATTGTATATTCATAAGTATTTTAGGTCCCTAAATACAAATCCGAAGTTAAGTTTTTGAGGTCGCTGAATACAAGTCAAAAATGAATTCTGAATTAATAACAGCGTTAGCAAACTGTCAAAATTTCCAAAAAAGATAAAGAGATGATGTTTAGTATATGCTGATATTAAGCCAAGCTTAACATAATTATTTTAAGCGAAATTTATTCTGATATTAAGCCAAGCTTAACATAATTATGTTAAGTTTGGCTTAATATCAGCATATACTAAACATCATCTCTTTATCTTTTTTGGAAATTTTGACAGTTTGCTAACGCTGTCATTAATTCGAAATTCATTTTTGAGTTAGGATTTGTATTCAGCGACCTCAAAAACTAAGAATATGCATTTAATATCAATTTTTTACATTTTAGTAAAATTTGACAGTTTTTGACAGCTGTCCTTAAGTCATAATTCATTTTTGACTTCGGATTTGTACTTAGCGACCTAAAATACTTATAAATATCAGAGCTGGGTAATTACTTGTAATTTAAAAATAATTACAATTACAAATTACTTTTTTAAAAAAGGAACTAATTACAATTACAAATTACTTTTTTAAAAAAGGAACTAATTACAAAGTACATGTCTTTAAAAAAAATTAGCAATTACTTTTCTAATTACATTTCTAATTACTTTTATGATAAAGTAAATTATAGTGACCAAACAGACAAAAAGGTAGGTTAAAAATTTTTAATTAAAAGTGTTGTGTAATATTGCGTTTTAACATTTATTAGAATCGTTATTAGAATGTTTGACCTTAAGAGTAATCATCAGGAAAAATTAAATAAATATCTAGAAAAGGCAGCTTAATAGTGGAGTCGGTTTAGGAAATAGGAAAGGATTGGAAAACTTTTTAAGATGGATACAGACCCTGCGGAAATTATTTGTTATGACGAGTATAATAAAACCCTAAAATTTGAATTTCCAAAAAATGCTTTTTTGGCCGAAAAGGGATATTTTGGACATTTTAAGGGTCAAATTTGTTGTTTTAATTTTTTTTATCACTTAAACAACTAGTTAAGAAAAGAGAATGGTATTCTTTATTCTCAATATTAAAGGAACCTTCAGTTTAAATTTGGGGAAGATATCTGACCATCTCCCCACCTGATTTTAATATATATATATACGAAAAAAATTGAGAAAACCAAATTTCAGCTATCTTGATCAGATCTCAACCGATTTGACTGAAATTTGGAATGGAAGTAGTCTTTATGACACAAAAACTGTCAACCAAATTTCAGCCAAGAATGTTAAATAGTTTGGCTAGAATTGCAGTTTCAGTCAAATTTTCTGAAATTTTCAAATCGAAATATCTTCGGACCTAAAAGTCGGATCAAAATTTGCTTTGTGGCAAAAGGTAGGCGTGGTACAATATCAAAACACTCATTTTGAAAAGTAAAAGATAGACCACGGTTACCCTTCGATTAAAACATGAAGCAGCTATCTGAGTCACGTAAAAATAAAAAAATAATAATAAAAATTGTAACACATTCACATACTTATAGAAATAAATACACGCACGCACACACATATATAATACTAGCTGACCCAGCAAACGTTGTTTTGCCATTTAAATTATACATTTTTGTCCAAAAAATAAAAAGAAAATTTCTGGATAGGGCCACCCTTATCACCTAGGGGTATAAAAAATAGCCTACGACCTATTCTCAGACCTACCAAATATACACCAAAAATTTCATAAAAATCAGTCATGCTGTTTCGGAGGAGTTCGATAACAAACACTGTGACACGAGATTTTTATATATTAGACTAGTTGACCCAGCAAACGTTGTTTTGCCATATAAATTATAAATTTTTGTCCAAAAAATAAAAATAAAATTTCTGGATAGGGCCACCCTTATCACCTAGGGGTATGAAAAATAGTCTACGACCTATTCTCAGACCTACCAAATATACACCAAAAATTTCATAAAAATTGGTCAAGCCGTTTCGGAGGAGTTCGATAACAAACACTGTGACACGAGATTTTTATATATTAGATAATATACATATATTTATCTATACCTAGTCAAAGCAGTAGGCACGACTGTATAAATAAGAAATATATATATATTTTTTAAAGTTTTATAAACAATAAATACAATTGTTTTCTGCGTTATACATACCTGTGCGCGCACACATAGTCACTGAGTACACATATATTATATATATAGTGCAAATGACTAAAAAACGACCGAATGTAAAAAAAAAGTGATTCTTGACTTATATAATGTAAAAGCACATAAAATAACCTACCTTTTGCCATAGCGCACAATTCGAACCGTCGTTTAGGTTCGGAGATATTTCAATTTGAACATTTCAGAAAATTTGACTGAAACTGCAATTTCAGCCAAACTATTTAATATTTTAAAAATTTAAACTGGAGGTTCCTTTAATATTAAGAATAAAAGGATACTACTTTCGTTCCTTAACTAATTGTTTAAGTGGTCAAAAAAAAATTAAAACTGCAAATTTGTCCAAAAAACCCCTTTTCGGCCAATAAAACACGGTTCCGCCCATATTTGGAAATGAAGATTTTAGGGTTTTGTTATACTCGCCATGACAAACAATTTCCGCCGGGTCTGCATCCATCTTAAAAAATTTCCCAACCTCTCTATTTTATTGACTAAATCGACTCTACTATAATAACAATGCCTAATAATAAGAATGATAATAATAAACATTTAGTTTTTAAAAGTTTATTGAACAAAAATACAAAAGTTTGTGTACTTAATAAAAAAACACAAATGTGCAGCGGACCACCGCAAATACGCGTTTTTAGTCAGTAACTTTTTTTGAACTTTTCAGATTCATTTTAAACTATGCAACTGTAAAATTCTGCTTTAATGTATTCTTGTTTGTTAAATCACATACGTATGTTCTTAAAGTCATTGTAATTGGAAAAAGTAATTGTAATTGGAGAAAGTAATTGTAATTGGAGAAAGTAATTGTAATTAGAAAAAGTAATTGTAATTGGAAAAAGTAATTGTAATTGGAAAAAGTAATTGTACTTATAGAAGTAATTTGTAATTAGATAGTTCAAATAATATAATTACAAATTACAATTCCTTTAACAATTTTCCTGCAATTACAATTCCAAATTACTTTAATAAAAAAAAGTACTTAATTACAATTACAATTACACGAAAAAAAAAGGAATTGTAATTGCTAATTACTTTTTCACCAGGAATTACCCAGCTCTGATAAATATACAATTAATATCAACTTTTTACATTTTGGTGAAATTTGACAGCTTGTTGAGAGCTGCCATTAAATCGAAATTTATTCTTGACTTCAGATTCATGATCAATGACACAAAAAATCCATACAAAAATCATAAAAAATAATTTAAAAAATTTTTTCAAAAAATATCCTCTATAAGAATTTATGGGGGTTATATGGGGGTGGAGAGAAAAATTGACACGGTAGAAAAATTTTTTTTTGCCAAATTTGTTTTCAGCGCATCAAAATATATAGGAAATGATATGTTTGATTGTAAAGACAGAACATTTTTTTTGTCGGCCAGTGTAATCAGACCCAAGCTTTTACAGGAGTCACTGGAAAGTATCGTGCCATTCCCAAAGTGTATTTCCAAATTTTCTAAAGCAGTACGTCTTTGATTCTCATTTCCAAATAAAACAGCGCAAAATTTATCAGCATTGTTTTTTAAAACGTGATTGTTAGAAACATCTAAAATAGTGTTTAAATCTTCGTTAAATTTTTCGTTTGCTTTTGCTAATTCAGACAATTGAAAGGAATAATATAGTTGAGTGTCGTCAGCGTATAGGTGGTAATTATAATGTTCTAAGTTATTGTAAAAATTGCATATGTAAGTTGTGTACAGCAGCGGTTCCAAAATACTCCCCTGAGGGACACCTTGATCAACCAGTTTCACACTAGATTTACAATTATTCAGTGAGACCTGCTGGTATCTTTCTGAAAGATGGGATGTCATTAAAGAGTAAGCGCTATCCCCAAACCATATGAAGTGCAAAATTGAAATAAGCATGTCGTGGTTCAAAATGTCGAACGCTTTAAAATTATCTAAAAGAATAAGTGCACATAAGTTGTTATTAACTAAGGAATAAAAAAATATAATCTGTTATAGAAGTTATGGCAGAGGAATAGCCTGATCTAAAACTAAATTTATTTTTAGGCAGGGTCAGAAACTTGTCAGTATATGATCTTATTTGTGCCTTTTTTTCTAATTTGGGTAGTGTTGGGAGGATGCTAACAGATCTAAGTTATTTTAATTCGGTAGGTTGATTTGCTTTCGGAATAGGTATCACATAAGCATGTTTCCAGCACCTTGGAAAAAATGATTTGGCTATATATTCATTAATTATGTGAACGATGTAATTTCCAATAAAAGGGCGGCATAATAAAGTCAGCGTAATATTAAGTTGGCCAAATCCAAATGCTTTAGATTTTATATTTTGAATAATTATCAGTACGTCGATCTCTGTAGTGGGAACAAAGAAGAAACTTTCAGTTACATTAATCTTGATATTATTCAGATAAAATGTCGAAGTTCCTCTGAGGGCTTAAGATCGCTTTTAGCAGAAGTGATGAAATAGTTATTTAATATGTTAACATCATTTAAGTGATCTAGAAATTCTTTCTTCCCAGATGCAACAATGTTCTATTTGCGAAGCTCTTTCCATTTATCTTGATATTGCAATTCTTACGCTTTTGTGATAAATATACACTTTTTTCCCTATAAATTGCCGAAGATGTTAAATTACGCAATTGTTTATAATATTCCCAATGCCTGGGAAGTTTAGTTTTTTTGTAACGTTTTAAAGCTTACATTTTATATTGTCGGTTATCCAAGGGGAGCATTTGGATTTTTTGGAAATGTGAGTGTCTAATAGGGGCATGAACATACAAAATTTGAAGTTGTTATTGAAGAAGGATATTTTATCATCTATATCATCGATGGTGTACAAAGTATCCCATAGTATAGCCCCCAAATCCCTTTGAAAATCCACTAAGTTAATGTTATTTAGATCCCTATAAAATATCTTTTATGCTGAATTTTTGGTATTATGAAGTGTGAGCATACAAAGAACTAAAAAGTTATCAGCTCTATTAGCATCTACGACTTCAAAATCGCACACCTCTGTGTTAGTAGAGATAAGGTCAATAAGAGTAACACCGTTGTCAGATATACGAGTTGGCTCCATAATCTGCTGCTCAAGGCTAAAAGTATTAAAAATTGGGAGAAGGTCGCTTGTATTAGGGGAGTCATAATTTAAGAGATTTATGTTCATACTATACATGTTATCATATTCAGAAAAAGATACAACTAAGGCATCTTCAAGAACATTTAAGAATCCCTCGCAGTCGTTATTAGGAGGTGGATGAATATTTCCAAGAATATAAATAATACAAAGAAGCAATGCATTGCTTCTTTGTAAATATATGTTATTGCATAATCAATGGATTTAAATTTTACACTATAGAATATCTTAAGTTTTGTGCAGTAAATTTTCCTTATCGATTGGATATAAATGTTTTCATCTTTGTAAATTTCAATATGCTTATTCCTACATAAATGTAGAATATTTTTTTAACTTCTCTTTTATTAATATGTAATTCATATAAAACAAATATCCATTCTGGTTTAAGGTTGCCAAGGTAAAGTTATTTGTGTAGGGCGAGTGGCGCCCTTGATAATTTGTGGAATCTAATTAATACGTACATGTAAATGGTAAGTACGACCTTATGTAAACGTTACTGTGGTAAAGAATTTTGAGTAAAACTCAGTGTAATAATTATTTATGCAACTTTATTTAATTAGTGTTTCACAATTTTAATAGTAAAGAGGAGCGTGGTAAGATATTGGATATTCAAGTGGATAATGCTGTCCATAATAAGGGTAAACTGATGGTGCAGCAACGTAGTGTCTGTAGGTCAATGGAGCATGGTAAGTGATGGCAGGTGCGGAGACAATTGGAACAGTGTAACCAATGCTACGTTTTGCTGTTTTTGCCTCCTCCTCTGGGGTTGGGGCGGCCAGGGCTACAGCCAAGATGATTGTGAAGATGCACTGAAATTAAGAAAAGTGTAGTGTACTTTATAGTAGAATTAGCAGAAATTAGTCTACTATGTCCACCTATATGTTTTTATGAACATTGGTCAGATGGTGCAAAAATACACCAACTAACTAACTTTCGAGTCTTAATATTAAGAAAGCCAGTTACATAACAGTCTCCACCTCAGCTGCTAATTAAACTGATAGACACTTTAAAAATCCATCAAAATATTTGCTTGACAGATGAATTAATAAATTGTTCATGTACAGAAATAACAAGAATAAAGGCGTTAAAATATTTAGGTGTAATAGCATCTAAGGTGGACTGACCATAGTGATCATGTAAATACATGAGGGATGTTTTAGGCAAAAAGCTACTCAAACTTGTATAATATTTTGGTCGAATTCATCTTATGGATTGCATATTTGTCTGAAATGGGGCATACATAATGCTCAACTTAACCTCTCCATATGCCAAAATACTGTTTTAAAAATTATTTTTAGGGATATTTTAAGCAAAAAAAAACTAAATGTCTGGGATGGGACATATAATACTATTTTAAATGTTATTTTTAAGAAGAACGTAAATATGTTAAAACACTACTTTATAAGCATACATAGAAACTTTAAATATTATATCAAAATGTACACTGTTATCTAAATTATTAACTTAAAATCAAACATTTATTTCCACAACTATGGGACTAGGTCGTCATCAAATGAAATTCTAACAATTGATTTTTTCACAAAAACTCAAAATCAAAGACATAACACTTACTTTGCTCTAAAATTTTTCAACGTTTTACAACCAGAAATTAAATTAATAGTTAATATACCTCACAAATTTAAAATAGAATCAAAAAGTTATATTTATAAAATACTGGATGATCGTATAATGTGACCGTATTAAAACAATTAAATATTTCCCCTCTACATAGGTAACGTAGTTATAGTGTCATAACTCATGTTCCCATTGCTCTCTCAAAAATAGTGGTTTGCACTTCTCTCTTATCTTATTTTATTTCTCTAGCGTTATGACAGATCTTTGAAAAGGGGTGATCACAATATAAGCTAAGTGTACTCTTTAATGCAATAAGGTCTAGCGTGGTATCCCTTACCAAAATTTCTACGTACGTAAAATTAATTTTTTTATGTTACAAAATTTGTACGTTAACTTTGAAAATAAATGACTTGAATATTAGTGGTGTACTTGACGAAAGAAGTAAGTTCGTAGGAAATCAACTAGACCTGAATGAATTTGCCTAAAATCTTTTTCAATGGCTTTCTTTCATTTCTTTTGCCGGGTAATATTTTTTTTAGAACTCCAAAAACACCTCCGTTTAAATAATTGTTGAAAAGTTTTATTCTGGATATTCAGCAGATAACTTTATGTTGTAAAAAAATATTTTGAAAATGTTACTCATTACTGGTTATTATTCTATAAATTAAGGGAAAAAATTGTACTTGCTCAAACTTCTCGATCATATTTATTTATTTATTTAGTAAAATCTGGATTTAGTTTACTAGTCAACAATATTATTCAACAAATATTATGTCAGTTTTGACAGCGTTTGAAAATTAAGTAGGCGCATTTGTTTTTTTAAACCTCACGTTAGCGATATAAGCCACCTATAATTGCGTGTCCCGTGCGTTTTGTTTACCGTGCGATTTGTTTACAGTGCGTTTTGTTTACAATATGTAAAATTCAACTTACATAGA
Organism: Rutpela maculata; assembly: GCA_936432065.2. Lineage (NCBI taxonomy): Eukaryota > Metazoa > Arthropoda > Insecta > Coleoptera > Cerambycidae > Rutpela > Rutpela maculata. The sequence goes on from OW386286.2 coordinate 40,636,493, forward strand.
TGGATGGCAGGTAGCGTGTTTTTTACTATTTACAGTAGTGATCGTAGGTAAAAAATAAAATTAAGTATACATGGAATTCTACATTTATTGTCATCCAGTAATTATTTTTACTTTTATATCCATGTAGTGGACTGGAAGTATAGTGATGGTAAAAAGAACTTGAAATTTTCTTTTGTCTAAATAGTCTTACATCATTAAAAGTCAAGATTTTCAGTTGAGCAAAAAAAATCTGTCTGTCTTTTTTTGCGCGAACGATTACTCTGGAACCTTGGACCTATTATTATAACGAAATCTGAAACTAGATTATATTTTGGTTTTCTTCCATAGGTAAATAGGTGAAACAAGTAATAGTCCATAAAATTCGGATTTAATGAGAAGCCAACAACAGCGAACATTTCTTTGACATCAGCCAACCTCATTATTACCCCCTTTACCATTTCCACTTCATTATTGAAGAGGGTAAAAGAATGAAATTGTGATTTAGTACGTATGTACAAGAACCAAGGGCCTTTTTTGACATCAGCCACCCCCACTACCATCCCATTGGGGTGAGGATGATAGTGGAAGACTTCGATAGTAAGAGACTTAGATAGGAAATTTGGATGTGTAAGTAGTGATTCTGTAGGCAGCGGTTCTTGTTATCTAGACCGAAAAGTTCCCAATGGTCGAATGCAGGCCATTTTGGGGAGGGGGAGGGGAATGCCGTTTCTTTGTCCAATTCTGAATTTAATTTCGTCTATAGACGTCTGTTCGGGATGTACCAATTTGCATATTATGAAAATGCGTGTTATTCAAAGATTTTTGACTAAAAATTGAAAATTTTGCAAAATCACTCAAAGTAACTCACTTACTCACTTAAAATTTGCAGGTGTGACTTGAGGCAAATGTAACAAAAAATTAAATAGTACAAAAGAAAATATCTACATGATAGCTTTAATAGTATATTTAAAGAAACTATATTAACCTTTTCTTGCACTTCTTAGTTTTCTTTTTGACAATAATTATAAAGTGTTGTTCTTTTTTACAATTTTAACCAGATTCAAGCGGCCATATAAAAAGTAATTCAGACAAATGAAGCGCCGTTGGTCCCATTTGAAATATCAGGGAACAAACTTTATTTACCAATAGAAATTTTTATTATTTTGTTTCTTTAAAAATTATTCTTATAGCAATTTGCATAAAAATCCTTTTTTTATTTTGAATTATTTAGGGTACAAATTATTGTTAAGAACAATACTATATACCATTGATTTGATCAAAAGCTACAAAAAAAAACTTTTCTGTCAGAACGCAATTTGAAAGAATAAATTAGGAATTTCGATTCTCATAAAAACGTACACAAATAGCTAAAAATAATAATAAGTTAATCATTTTTTCCTACAAAACGCGTTATTATTATTATTTTTTATCTCACATATTTTGCGAGTTACAACGAATACAAGCATTAAGACTGCGAATAAAAGACACACATTAATAATTCAGTGGAAATAGAAATAATAATGAAAAGTAGTAATGTAGAGCGACTAAAAATACATGAATAGAAATATCGACAATTTTACTTCCACGTCCAGTGGAAGTATACTAACGACAAAAAAATTTTTAAAAATTTTTATTTTCCAAATAGGCTTAAAATGTCATGAAACGTCGAGATTTTAATTATGAGCGAAAAAAAATTTCTGTCTGTCTGTCGGTCTGTCTGTCGGTCTGTCTGTCGGTCTGTCTGTAACTTTTTTTTGTGCGCACGTTTACTCTGGAACCGTTTAAGATATTGACTTGAAATTTGGTACACATATGTACTTTAACGAGATCTAGAACTAGATTATATTTTCATCTTGTTCCGTCGAAGGGTTGGGGGTAAATTGGGGTAAATTTGGGGTAAATAGGTCAATCAAGCAGGTAATAGTCCATAAAATTGGTATTTAGTATATACAAGAGAAGCTAAGGTCTCAAAAAATTTTTGGCATTAGCCACCCCCATTACCACCCCACCCCTTATTAAAGGGGATGAATAAAAATTGTGATTTAGTGTACCTATGTACAGGAACTAGAAACCTCAAAATATTTTTTTACTTCATCCACCCCCACTACCACCCCCCTATCACCACCCCCCACCCCACTACCGATGTGGGGTATCGTTTTATGGGTTTTTGGGGTAGAGGATTTCAAATATTATATTATTAAAATTCCATAAACAGTTATTTTCACATACAAAGTTTTTTTCGTTGTGAGTGACTTGGATAGAGAATCTGGATGTGGAAGTAGTGATTCCTTGGGCAGCGGTTTTTTAGTTTCCATAGGACGGTTAATATTTAACTGTAAAGTTTAAAATAGCAATAATTCAAACTATTATTATCCTTTAATATTAGTTCGCGATAATTAAAAAAATGTCAAAAATCGCTAAAAAATTAGGAATTTAAAACTTCCATGAATTTTTTCAAATTCTTCTGAAACCTCCTTCATTTTTTTTCTTTCAATTGTTAGTTAAGTCAGTTCTGAGATTTTTTTGAAGAAAATTTGATGCCTAAGAAAAGTTTAGTGCATTTTTGTCGTCTCTATTACAGCTCTCGCTACGTAATTACAAAATTTCAACAATATTATACAAATTGTTTAAATAAATTGGAAGCCCTTAAAAGTACTCACAGATACTATTCTCAGCGAACAGATCGTGCGCAAAAAATATACCGACACGATCGGCAGACCGACAGAGAGATTTTTTCTGCTCAAATTTAAAATCTCAACGTTTCATGACATTCTGAACCTATTTGAACAAGAAAAAAAATCCCTTTTTTTTACCATTACAAAACTTGTGGAAGAAGTAATTTTTTCGGGTACCGGGAAATTAATGCAAGTGATGTTATCAATTGTACTGCACTAATAATTTAATGTGGAGCAGATCTTGGTCACCTGTTCTTTATTGATAAAGCCAGACACTAAAAATAGCTAGCAAATACGTCAATGATAATAATTAATAAATTAAAATTGAAATATATCATATAATCACAATTATAATGAAATGCCCACATTAAACTAGTTTCAGATGATATTGGAGAATGCCAAGAATGACGCATTCGAATGACTAGAATACGCTCAAGACAAAACTTTATTACTGCTTCTTTCCTACTCTTAATTAGGACTACGCAACTTAATTAAAAGTCTAATAAAAAAATGAATCTCATAAATAAATTACTTAAAATGCTCACTATCTAATAAACAAAAGCTAATTAGTAGGTATTGCCAGTAGGTCACACACATATAATACCAATTTGATTGATATTGTGTATAACGTTTCATTTATGACATTAATTTTCTGATAAATAATATTATACAGTGTGTCCCCGGATGGAGTTGACAAGAGGAAAAACATTGATTTTACGACGAAAAGTCATTCTTTATAAAAAATTCTGCTTGTCGAAAAAATGAATTTACCATATAGAAATCTTAGATCAGATGTACCGGGTGTTAATAAATTAAGAAAACATCAAAATGCCTCAAGAGAGAAGTACCTTCATTTATTATTTTGGACAAAGTGTTTATAAAACAGTTGTTTATAATCCAAAATAAAGCCTAAATAAAAATTATGAAGTCTAAATTTTGACTTTTATGATTTTATTGTGTTTATCTTTTGACGTTGAATTTGTTAATATGAATAAGAATTCAAATTAATATTGCACTGACAAACGTCATTGTGACATTGTGTAGAATATTACTATCTTACATCTGGATTTATTAGTGTTCTGTTGATTATTTAAAAAATGTTTACCAAACAAGAAAGAATTTATTTTATCAAATGTTATGGGATTTGTGACGTCTCTTATCGATATGAAATTAACCTTTTCCACCAAAAAGTTCCCTAACACAACGGTATCGCGCAAACTTGTAAAAATGTTCAATGAAACTGGATCTGTATTGGATGTCAAAAAACCCAAGAAAAAGTACAATGAAGACGATGCAGCAACACTTTTGGCAATAAATTCAGTAATAGAAAACCCGAAATTATCTTTACGGAAACGCTCACAAAGGCTATAAGGAAGTAAAAGTCATTTACAGAGAATTTATATGGAAAACAAAGTTCGACCGTTTAAGCCAAGGTGAAGACATACACTTGAAAATGGAGATGAAAAGAAGCGATTGGATTTTTGTTTATGGGTCGGTGAGAATTACCTCGTAGATAGAAGTTTTCACAGAATGTTTTTTTTACTGACGAAGCAACATTTGGACCAATGGTCACGTTTCATCACAAAACAGTCGTTATTGTGCTTTTGAAAATCCAAACAATGTTATTCACAAATGAAGTCAACGTTATAAAAAAGTGAATGTATGGTGTGGGATTTTTTATGACCGAATTGTTGGCCCATATTTTTTAGAAGAAAATTTAAATCAGCATGTTTATTTGGACCTTTTAGAAAACTTTGTATTGCCATTTATAAACACTCTGCAACCGGAAGTAAGGCGTAACATTTTTTGACAGCAAGACGGTTGCCCAGCTCATTCCTCAGTTTTGGTACGGCAGTGGTTGACAGATCACTTCGGATCCAGATGGATGGGAAGATATGCTCCAATTAATTTTTCTCCAAGGACACCAGACCTTACACCAATGGATTTTTTTCTGTGGGGTGTTTTAAAACAGAAAGTTTATGCAGATGACCTGCCGCATGATCGAGAAACACTAAAAGCACGAATACAAGACGCGGTGAATGAAGTGAATGTACCCTCAACCATTTTTAACGTCTATGGTGAATTTATTAAAAGGATGGAGAAATGTTGAGTTGGAGGAAGCTATGTAGAATAAACTGTTTTTCCACAATCGTTAACGTTAATGTTATTATGTTATGTTAATGTTTGAAAAAAAATGTAAGTTGACGTAAATGTAAAAGTCAAAATTTAGACTTCATAATTTGTAATTAGGCTTTATTTTGGATTATAAACAACTTTGTTTTATAAATATTTTGTCCAAAATAATAAATAAAGGTACTTCTCTCTTGAGGCATTTTGATGTTTTCTTAATTTATTAACACCTGGTACATCTGATCTAAGATTTTTATATGGTAAATTTATTTTTTAGATAAACAGAATTTTTTACAAAGAATGACTCTTCGTCGTAAAATCAATAATGTTTTTCCTCTTGTCAACTCGATCCGGGACACACTGTATATAATGTTAAAATTAGAGTAACATCTACTTTCTAATGGTACTATAAAAATTGAAAGTAGTGTGTTGAAAAGTAAGAAAGTCTGTACCAAAATGCACCAAAACGACACTAAACATCTGCACCAAAATCTTTTCAGTTCATATAGGTAATCCCCCGAGGTAAAGCTTTGACTCCAAAAGTTCTGTGACATCTACTCTTCCGTTTTCGAGGGAGGAAAACACGATGGAGACAATATATTCCGATCTACCCCTCACGCACGCACTTCCCTTTTTTCCGATTTTCCGATGCCAGGCATTTTTATATGAAAATTGTATGAACGAAAGTCCAAAATTCCATCAAATTAAAAAAAATTGAAAAATTTAAAAAATATTAAAAAAAAAACTACAAATTACTTGACAACTACCTGAGAGATTAGGTTTAATTTCAAACAAAATTGTCATGAGTTTTTTAACAAAAAACCTATTAAACGATATTTTCGGGCTTGGATATTATTTCAAACGCGGGTAGTAAAATAAAATATGTTATGCTTCTATTATATTTAACTTGTAAATTGTATACCGCAAGTTCGTAATATTTTTAGCAAAACGCAGCATCACGATAGGCATTTTATAATTTTGGTAGCAGCAAGTGAGATGATTTTTAGTAGCAATATTATATATTTTTAAAAATATTCATGGTTATTATCAAAAGAAATAAAATGGAAAGAAAAATATTTAAATTAAAATTAAAGCTTTTACACAATAAAAATGTGTCAAACTTTAACATTGCGATTTTGTTTAATAGAACATAAGAAAAAACCGCTGCCCAAGGATTCACTACTTCCACATCCATATTTTCTATCCAAATCACTCACATCGAAGAAACTTTGTATGTGGAAATAATTGTTTATGGAACTTTAATAATATAATATTTGAAATCCTCTACCCCAAAACCCATAAAACGATACCCCACATCGGTAGTGGGGTGGGGGTGGTAGTGGGGGTGGATGAAGTAAAAAATATTTTGAGGTTTCTGGTTCTTGTACACACACTAAATCACATTTTTTTTCATCCCCTTTAATAATGGGGAGCTTGATTTACCTATTTACCCCAAATTTAACCCAATTTACCCCCCCACCCTTCGACGGAACAAGATGAAAATATAATCTAGTTCCAGATCTCATTAAAGTATATATGTGTACCAAATTTTAAGTCAATATCTTAAACGGTTCCAGAGGAAACATGCGCACAAAAAAAGTTACAGACAGATCGACAGACAGAATTTTTTTTTTCGCTCAAACTTAAAATCTCGACGTTTCATGACATTCTAAGCCTATTTGGACAATAAAAATTTAAAAAAAAATTTTTGTCGTTACCAGAGCTGTGCCGAGTACCAAAAAAAAGTACTTGCAAAAATTCGAGTACGAGTACCCGATTCATTTTACTTATGAGTACAATACTCGTAAGTATTTTATTAATAAGAAAGTATAAGTACGAGTAATATCGCAAAACCATCATAAATTCGAGTAACGAGTACGAGTACCCATAACCATTTAAAATAAGTTAATATTTTCTCTTCATAGTCTTTAGATAGAACTTTTTAACTATATAGATAAGAACAGATAAAAAGACACTGTCAAGTTTAAAATAAAATAAAACCTTTTATTTAATAAAATAAATTTAACGAAATAACCATTAGGCATTATGGTTCACAGAAAATAAAAACATTATTATTTATAACATAGGCATAGGACATCTCACTTTTTATTAGCAAAACTTCATAGAAGACCTCATTTTGAAATCTTCAAACGTTGCTCCTTATTATCATTTTTGTAAATAATCGCTCATAAAAAAATTGTGATACTGCTGCGAATGACCACCTATCTATTATATTATTTCTGGTGGCGAAAATAGAAGGGTATTTATGATTTATTTTAATAATAAAAAATGATCACCATATTGAAATTTTCCACACATTTTCAAAAAATATGAAATGGCATTCAATGTTATTCCGAAAGTAAATAAAATAAAATAATAAATAATAAATAATAATAAAAAAAAAAAAAATAAGACAATGTAACATAATTTGGCTTCTAATCAGTATTGTCGCTTTTTCTTGAAAACGATGCGTCCTATCGATTTCTGGCAAAAGGGCATTTTCTAAATATATTTTTTGAAAATATTTGCAAAATTTCAATTCGGCGATAAGTTTCATGAATAGTAAATATCTCTCTATCTTTGTATCTTCTCAATTGGTAATAATAGGCAAGTTTTCAGTATTGAATTATTTGCTCTCAAACAAGTCATTCGCAGCAATATCACGAATTTTTTTGCGAGCGGTTATTTTAAAAAATAATAATAATAAAAATGTATTTACAAATACAATGTCCTGTGTCACAGAAACGAAGCATCTTATAGTAGAGTGCATTAATACGCTTATTGTGACTTTCGTGGGGGTTTCGTTGTCACAAGCTGAATTTGATATAAAATTAATGATGATATACTGATGTTTCAAAATCTCAAAGCCGTCAAAAAATGTCCTACTCAAAAAGTCATTATAATCAAAAAACGAGTTAGGTATAGCTTAGTGACTTAGGTGTTTTGATATTTCCACTTTTGAGTAATAGCAAATCCTTTTAACCATGAATAGAACTAGTCAAAATAAGTAGATTTTCGAAAAGATCCACCTCGAGAAATCATGCCTGCTCCCCCTGCCCCCCCTCAAAGGGGCTACCTGTATCTGCCTATATATATATATATAATTTTTTTTTTTCTCTCAATAACGGTAGGAGCTAGAGGAATGATCTTGGCGCCATTCGATAGAGTATAAAATTTTGCATAAGACCCTCTATTTGCTTTTTGCTGTTTTCTTTTTTTTTAAGGCCCCACAGAAAAAAAAGGTGAGGAGCCTTCCAGCAACGATACATGTTTGGCTATACCTCTAAAACGGCCCAATAAATAAAAATTCTACAGGATATAAAAAATAAAGACCATTATTTTTTCTATCGATTGGTATATTATTTGTGTATATTATTTGTTTATATAAAGCCGTCAGTCGCATATAAAGAGAAAGCTGCACATGTGCATAATGAATTTATTTAAAACAATTTATTAAAATTGAAAAATTATCAAAATTTTGAACTAGTATTGGCAGCCCTGTAAATTATTCAGGAATTAAGGATTGTCGAATTTGCACTGTCGACAGTAGATGTAGAAAAAGTGATTTTAAATAGAAAATGAACAATGGCTTTTTTTTCTTTAAACAGTTTGTTTCCAAATTCAGTGATTAATTAATGTTTTCGGTAATTTTTCAATTAATTTTCTTGGCCTACGAAATTTAAAAGCATCGATGAAACTGGGTAGTAGAAATAGTGAATTTATATAGAATATGAAGAATGACTTTATTTCGAAATATAATTCGTTTCCAAGTTATTCACTATTTAATATTTTCGAAAACTATAAATCAAAATGTCATTAAATTTTGGATGTAACTGCATGGTGATCAATCATATTGCATTCGTTTTTCAATAAAAAAATGCCTAATATATCTTCTCGAAAAATTAATCCTTTATTTTTTAATAAAAATGCATGCCAATGATTGAAATTAGTTTTATCTTACTCAAAAAAGATCTAGTAAAAGTTTTTGATACCGATCCAATTTTGGTTGAAATTGGATAACTAACAACTGATCTACGAAGGTGTTACCGTGAAAACTGGGACACACTGTATATAAAAAAATAATAACGTGACTTTAAAATCTCAATCACCCAACCTCACAACTTTAACAAAAATCTGTGTTTATCACTGTTAGTTACACAAAAATCAGATTAATTGGTCAAGTTCTATATATAGGTACTTACCAATTTGAACATTTTGGTTCGTAGTTAGTTTCAGTTAACAAACGTTGAACGTTGAACTAATAATGATTATTCCAAAATTGTGGCTTGTATTTATATGATGGGGTTTGGAATCCATAAGGTCACCTTTTTAAGTGGGCGGAAATTTGAAACAAGACGGACTAGAAGTAATTTATTTCGGTGAAAAATTTATATTTGTTTGTTGTTCGAAGTAAACAATTTTCATTCAGTCATATTGGCAGTTTTAATATTATAAATTTTTATTTTGTGACAATAATTTATTGTTGTTATTGTTTAATCTGGCGAAATTCTATAGAATCGCCGTCCAGAGAAATATATGAATATTAAATTTTAAGAAAATATTGACCCTGTATTAAAATTAGTGTTTATAATAATAAATGTTTATTTGGAAGTCAATTTTACATGATGTGTTTATTAAATTTAAAATTTTAACCTAAATTTTCTAGCCTTTCATTATTTTGCCTAATAATTTTTTCTGCGTCTTTGAAGCCTAATTTGTTTTTTTTTAAGTTAGTTGGGTTGAAACTTTTCTATCTAATTTCAAGCAGTTATTATACTGATAGTATCAGAAAATTTATACTCAAAGTAGGGTCTGAGAACAGAATTGTGTTCTGTTTTCGTCTCTACTTCCGTGAAAGAAACAAGATGAGAACAAAAACGTTTGTTTTTCTCTATCTTAACCTCTAGTTATTGGTGTTAGAGAACGAAAATCGGCAGCTACTGGAAGCGGCTGGAACCTCCACGCTCGGTGGATCTTTAACCCATTAATGCCCAGATTAATATACTTCCTTCGATTTTCCTAATATTCAGAAATATGTGTTATTAGCAGTATTGGACAATACAAAAAATATCAAAAAAATTTATCTTTCTTCATTTTTGAAATTTGATATGGGTCGTTAACGACCCCTTGGGCTCTAGAAATTATTGAAATAGATAACTATGAAATATTTTATTTATTATTAAAAAAATCTAAAAAACATGTTTTATTAGTTTTATTTTTGCACAAGTGACACCTGCATCTTGGCCTATCAGTTACAATAAGATGCCGCCTTCCTTCCCTTTATCGCCTTTTCTGCTTTGATATATATCAAACTGTAAGAAGTATCCCAGCTTGAGGGCAGCCACCCAAGCTTTGTATCCAAACCGGATCGGCTTCCCCCTGATGAACTGTTTACATCCATGGTGCCCATAATATGGTACCATGAACTCATTTATCAATATATTGGGTTCGATACTTTATAAATTGTTTATTAAGATCGTTTATAAGGGGACGAATTTTACCCAATTTGTCATTTTGTGCCAAATTATTGTTGTTTGTCACGTGAGAAAAGCTACATATTTCCTCGAATCTATTCCTTCTCATGGATTCGGCCACTAGTGTATTATGTACGTCCTCACTGTCTTCCCAGTACATTCAGCTTGCAAGGGAACATATCCACTCAAGAGGAGAATACCGATAAAGACGTACATCACATGTATTGACTCTCAAATGCAGGTTTGTTGTGGTCCCTGGTTGCGTAAATACATGTGGAGTCCACTAAATTTTGCACAGTTTCTTGTCTTAAAAATAATTCAAAATATTCACGCGGATGACTTGTTGCACTCAGGGTGAGTGGCGGAAGTAAATGTAAGACTCTCTCCTGAGATGCTTCCAGATGACATGACATGTTCATCTAACATTTCAATTTCCTCCAATAATTCAGATATAAGTAAGAGGTCGTTTCCTGTAAATTAAAAAATATATATATCTAGAACAATGTAGTAAGCCCAAGGGGTCGCTAACGACCCAGAAATATTTAAGGTTACGGCTTTATTTCTCATTATTAGGGCATATAAATTGCAGGGACGATCGAGTACATGCTATTTTTGAATAATATCCCAATGCAGTTTAAAAAACAGTAATATATTTGTACTTACCAGTAACTAAACTGTGCCGTGTCACATACAAATAATTGTTGAAATATTTTACACCAAATCTCACAAGTAAACACTGTCAATTTGTAAGATTATCGTTATAATATAAAGTGAATAACTATACTAAGTCGCTGGACACATACGTAATGTTAGTTGCACAATCAGTAAGGACAGTAGAAATTAAAATTGTCTCTGGGTCGTTATCGACCTATGGGCATTAATGGGTTAAAGCCGAAAAGAGTACTAAATTGTGTGCCATAACGGCACTAAACGTAATCCGATCTCAACTTGCTTTGTTTTTTAATTTATTTTCACGGAAACCAAATCGAAAGGATGCAAGTGTGATATATCGTTGAAATCGGAATTTTTACTGCTTTTCAGTGGTTCGATTACGAATTGAAGAGCCAAGTGGATAAAGGTGTTATGTGACATTTTTGAAAATTTTGAGATTTCTACACAGACAACTATTTTAACTTATAATCTATCATTTCAATAAGTTTTTGGGATAACAAACCTTTCCTAAATGCGTTTTAATGTTTGATAAAGGTGTTATGTACATATGGTTTTTATATAATTTAATGGATAAAGGTGTCATGATCACATACCACCTTTATCCATTACTGTGCAATATTAAATTGTTTTAATCCAAAACACTTTGCTTTTAAAGTTATGTTATATTGACATTAATGTGACAAGTTGTGTTAAGTGTTTCTTACAATTATAGTGAAAATGGCCAGTCGTAGTAAACTGATATTACAAATGGCAATGAATAAACGATTTCATGAATCATGTAAGATGTTTATAAATTGGCTGATATTTGGAAATAGTGCTTATAGTGTTTTAATCCATATATTCATTTCGTTCAATTTCGAAATGGTTTGAGATGGTACAAGAGTCGAGATGGTACTTGAGTATCTAATTGCTGTAAACACATTTATACCTTTTGGCAATTCAGCAGAAATCAGTCACATAGTGGCAATTCCTTCCCAGGCAAGTTTTAATAATGTTTTAAAAATAAAACATCAATATAAAATGCAATAATAAAATACGAATTTACCAAAGTATTCTAGCAAATTAGTCTGTAAATCAGAAATACTGGAAAGTGACGCTTTGCGGTGTTGATTTTTGTACAAACATTTTTATGCTGACAAGTAGAAGAGGGCTGGGCCGTAGAAATTTTTATGACAAGAGCAAAACTGATATCTGGTATGGCTTCTGCCCACTCAATATTTTGAAAGAGCATTAAATTGTTTAAGGCAAATCTGGCGAATTCCGAAATTCTTGCGGAAAAAATAATAAGTATGATAATTACGCCAATCAAGTCAAAGGTCATTTGGGTTTGTAAGGTTATCGTTTGAGAATTACAGGGTTCGCTATGCTTACATCTATTGGGTTATCTGTGAAAAATCCCTGCCTACCCAATAAAAATGCTGAAATTACATCCATGGTATTCAAAATTGTTTAATTGAGATCATGAAATGACACATTTTTTCCCAAATGTGAAATAATACTAAAGAATACGGAGAAAATTACAAACTAGATTTCGAACAACAAAAGCGTGACGGAGCAAAAGTTACAGTAGATAGAACGATTTGCTTTCTTACTTTAGATCTTCAGCAAACTATGCTGCTGCCAAAATTAAGTACATCGAAAGCATTTTACCTTCGTCAAATGTGGTTTTACAACCTTGGCATACATACATTGAGGAATACTGAAAAAAAAAAACGTTCTTTTTCACATGGACTGAAGATATGGCCAGCCGTGAAAGCCTAGAAATTGCTAGTTGCTTACATACCTTTTCACAAATTTATAATGAATATTTCCAAAAAAAGATCGATCACATTATAATATGGCCCGACTCCTATGGTGGACAAAATAAAAACTTCAATATCATTACACTTTACCAGTTGTTGATTTTAAAGAGAGAATTTAAAGTTATCGACCATAAATTTTCGGAGGTGGGACATTCATATTTAGATTCAGACAGAGACTTTGGCAGAGTCGAGAAAATTTTAAGGAAACATCAAAACATCTACGTTCCGGACCAGTATCGAGAAATTTTAAAAGCTCCCAAAGATGCCGTTGTCATAGATATGAAGAATCATTTCAAGGATATTGATGGAATTGCCTCAAAACTCAATTTGTACAACAGGAAGAAAAACTTGAACAATGAAAAGGTTTATTTTCGCGACGGTATAAAATGGCACCTATGGGTGCTACTATTACATCACTAGATGAAATGACTCCATTTTACAAAGTCGATATTTTAAATAAAAGGAATATGCATAAGATAAATTCCGACGGTATTGCTCTAACGGTGTTTAATGAAAACAAGGGCAGCCTAAGTGTAGGAAAACTGGCCAATCTTAAAGAACAATTACCATTCATAAATGAATGGTAAGGCTGTATTATCACAACATACTTTGAAATGACCAAACTGTGGCTCAAAACCGTAGAACTGTCCGACTACCTAAAAATTGTACAATGTTTTAATAATAATAAAATATGTTTAATTTCTTGACACTTTTTTTTATTCACTAATTCCTTATTCATTTCAGAGAAACTTATGAACGGATAAAGGTGTTATGTACATTAATTTTTTTAAATTTTCGAAAATAATGACAACAGACATATAACTTTAGTTATTTGTCCTTGAAAAGTACATCAAATGTCAATATCGTCGCAAAATGCAAGCTATATAGTCGTTATAACAAAAAAGTTCTCGCCTAAAAACTTTCGAGTTAAATTACTCAATAACGTGTTTTTGTGACATAACACCTTTATCCACTTAGCTCTTCAATTGTAAGTAATCGTAAAATAAACAACTTGTGGCATCAAAACGGCACTAAACGTAATCCGATCTCAACCAAAACCTCATATCTTCTGGAGCACTAAAGAAATCCTCATACAAAGTTTCATCCAAAGCCGTTCAGTAGTTTCGCCGCGATCGTGAACACACAGAAATTTTTCAAAAACCACTTTATTGGGTTCCTGAAACCTCAAAATGTAAGTATTTGATGTCATCTCAATTTTGGATTGAAAAAATTGGAAAAGTTCCAATTCCTTAAAGTTTGGTATGAAATTAAAAGGATTGAGATTGACGGTAATGATAAGTAATGAAATTAGTGCGCTTGTAGCTAGTTTAATAAGTTGTAATGAAGCATATTTTAAACCCCAATAAACCATTTATATTTACCAAAAATAGATATGTTTCTGTTGAATTATTTAATAAAAGTTACCAGGCTGTGAAAAATAATTATATCACCGCATAAACTAATAGGCCCCACCAGGCCCAACCGTTCTGAAAATGCATACTAAACCGTGATCTCCGTAGAAAGCATTCAGTTGCTACCAGTGAACAACAGCAAGCAGAAGTGCCTTCTCCAGGGAAACCGCCAGCAGACGTAAGTTACAATATTTGAATTATATTTCCGCGACACTGTACTAAGTTGCGCCTACGTCAATCAATATCCACGCGCACTGCTCCCCCGTTCATTACCGCGAATAGAGGGGATAGTGGACGAGATACCCGATGCGCTGAGAGCAGACGTTCAGTTCCTCACTAGCTCCAACGGCGACCAGACGTGCCCACTGCAGCCAGCTCCGGAAATAAGAGTAAGTGAAATTTTTCTAAGACCGGGAGACAGAAAATAATGGTAAAGTCCGCGATTTCTGACTTGTAAAATATTTTTCATTTAACCGTTTCACCTGAAAATAATACAAGTATTCATTTACCGCTACGCACCGTGTCTGCACATTTCTCCCCTCTACCGGCTTGTTGAAAGAGGAAAGTATTTATTAAAACTCGTGATATCAAACAGTCGTGGTCGGCCGCTTCACGACTCTAGACGCGTCCAGCAGTAAGCAGGAGCCCCGCCAACTGTGCAAGTACCGATCCTTAAAGATTGCTCCTACCGCGACTACATCGTTACTGCACGCAGCAAATATAGAGTTCCCCACTCTAACCGTGAATCTTCTGTTATAGTCACCGCTGAGAAGACCGGAACGAGGAGTGCGACTCGAGACCGTTACCAGACCGGACGTGGGCCAGGACAAAAAGTGAGTAGGTTCATAAATAATAGGTACAGGTAACGACTTGGCTGATATTAGGGATTCATATCTTTCTGTTCTTTGTTTTGGTAAGATCTGTGTTCTCGGGGTACCAGAAGGTCTAGCCGTTTCCCTGAAGGTACGTCGTGGGCATAGGTTGGGCGCACCAACGACTCTGGGGTCTAGTCGTTCTTTTCAGAGGCTGTTGGCGCGTTTGCCGCTTCAATAATTCTTTGTTGCCTATAACACTGTCACTGGTAAAGTTCTGTGTTCTCGGGGTGCCCGAGGGTCTAGCCGTTTCCGTGAAGGTACGTCGTGGGCATGGAACCCACACACTAACGACTCTGGGGTCTAGTCGTTCTTTTCAGAGACCGTTGGTGTATGTACCACCTTAATCATACATTTATTTCAGGCCAGGAGGACGAGAGCATCTGCTGGGTTGCTACTTCCAGGATTCCTTTAGTTCTGTTAGGTAGAGTCCTGTGTTCTCGGGGTACCCGAGGGTCTAGCCGCTTCCCTGAAGGTACGTCGTGGGCATAGGATCAGCACACTAACTACTCTGGGGTCTAGCCGCTCTTCCCAGAGACCATTGGTGTGCATACCACTCTAATCATACCTTGTTACAGGCCAGGAGTTGCAGAATGCCGCTTGACTAATCATACTTCTCTTCCAGCTTTGAGATTTCTGGTATTAGCCAAGTTTGACCTTTAGAATAATTAATTTTGCTGCTTTGTTCGTTAACTGCTTGTTTCTTCCTGGTATCTAACGACAACCCGTAACCTGATTAACTCGGCAATTCACTCCTTTAACCTGTCATTGTCTGTCAAACTGTACGTCACCGCCATTTTTACCGTCATATCGCTGCTTCACTCCTGCTTACCTTAGTAACGTCACCGTATCGCATGGTAGCACTTACCGTAATCATCAGCACGTCACAGCCTGGGTTTGCTCTTTTGTGCGTTATGAATGTACTGTATATATTAAACTAATTAAGCTGTAAATAGTTTCGTTATCACTGTAACTTATAGGAAATAAATAGATATTCTGTTTTACCGAATTCTGTGTTTTACTGCTGTTTGTGTAACAGTCCAATTTTCCCAAATTGACCCACTGGAAGTTACTGTTTTCTCCACTGTAGCTATCCCAGCCCTACTGTAACAGGCTGTGTTAAGAGGCTAGTGTGGGGCCTTTGCCCCACGTAAAAAATTGTAAAGGTGGCGCCCGAGTAACCGAACCGTTGCTAAGGTGCCAAAAGTGACCACTTTCCGGCCTCATCGGAAAGTATACGTCACAAACTGAAAATTAAATATGTAATTCATCAGGACTAGGTTATCACTTGAGAATGCTTTTTAAGAGACATATGTAATATGTTCTAAGTTCTGAATGCGTATTTACAACATATAATCTACTAAAGATTGTGCTCAGTAACTCGCGTTCGAGCGACCCCATGTAAATGTCTACAAAAATGCTCCCGTTGGTATGATTAAAAATTGACCTAGTCGCTATCCGATGCTTTTCCTCAGAACTGATATTGTTGGGTGAAAACCGTCCTTCAGAGAATTTTTGTTAATGAAAACCAGGATCTATTGTATTTTTCCAATAGTTTTACGTCAACAGACCGCAAACTTTTTTTGAGATCAAAAATGTTTCTGTCGTTTTTTGGTGAACTTGAAAAAAAATTCGTTTTGGTTAACATACGGAAACGTTCTTCCGAAGGATGCAAATTATTCTGCCTGAAAATATGTTGTCGTTTTTCTAAAGATTTTTCAATTTGGTCGACAGATTAGAAATATTCTTCTGGAGAAACACATTTTTCTGTATGAAAAATTTTCTGTCGGTTTTTGGCAGTGAAAGCTTTTTGCCAAAGAGATACTGATCTTATTACGGCAGATGCCACATTATTGTTTACTTTTAAGCAACTTGCTAATGTCAAAACAGGACACCCAAACATCATTGGAACAACGCAATCAGTAACGTCGGACTATTTTTTTTTAATTGCCTTATTTATCTTAACGTCCTGGTGAAGTTGTTAATGCTACTCCACCACTTAACCAAGACGGCGAGATGATATACGGTTACCCATTCAAGTGTCGGACTCGCCCAGCGTGCCTTAACTTCTCCGGTCGAGGTCTCGTCACTAGTCAAGTCAAGAACAAATTTATTTTAAATTAAGTACACAACATATTGTTTTCCCCGCACACTCATACGGAGCCAGCCATACATCCATGGTGCGAATCGCCATGGTAATTGATGGGCTGGACGGAGCAGGGCCGGATTGAATTAAAAATAAAATGAAAACGAAGTGTCATTTTATGTGTCAAAATTAGAAAAATATTTTTTTTCTAATTTTGACATATAAAGTGACACTTTTCAAAACTGACGTCCAGCTTTCATAACTAGTTATGAAAAGTAAAATTTTACCTAACTGGTGAGGAAAAGTTCGTTATATCATCAATTAAGAAAGATAAACAACATAAACAACTCTCAAAAAAAAAATAAACAATATTTTTCAAACAAAATTGAATACTGAGTCCATAAAGTGGAAGCTTTTAAATTCTCCTTTCCTTTAAAATATGCTAAAAAAAATTTTTTCATTAACACGATTTACCTTATGCTTTCAAATTAGGATTTCAAATAATATTAAAACTTGGCTAAATAACGTCTGTCAATTTTGACATTAAAATTACAATGTGGGACAATAGCAGCAAAGGTAACTCTGAAAAAGATTACTTAATTTTAAATACACCTATTTCATTTATATTTAAATGGTTTTTGGACTTTTAAAATTAGAAAAAATCTTGTAACACGATAGACAATTTTGCGAGATCTCGCTTCGCTAGTCCCGCAAACATCCACTCGTTACACAAAATAAAGTCTTTCGTAACTGGTTACATAAATAGCTATTTTCTAATTTTGACATATAAAATGACACTTTTCAAATGTCCAACTTTGCATAACCAGTTATGAAAAGTTAAATTTTGATTTCAATGACATCCTGTGATATTTCATGTTTACTCCACAATATGTGTTTATTTTTTGTCTATTTCTGGATTTTTTTTTACGACTGATGTACTCAAAAAATAAACTGCCCGTATTTATATTTAAGAAATCAATAAAAAGTATCACTATTTTTAATCATTTAAAATCTTTTGAATCTAGGCACTGAATAGGGTTTTCCCAGAAAAAAAATTATTGCTGAAGTAGGTACTTAATTCATGTAAAATAATGATTTATGACATATTTATTATCTTTTTAACTTTACTAATAGTAACAAAAAAAACCTTGATATTGAGTTCATTTTAAACAGCCATAAATTAGCGCGCTGTGATGTCAACGCCCTGAAATCCAATAAGAAGTCGGTCACATTGTTGCATAAGATAGCCGTGAAAAATGTAAAACATAACCTCTATTTATTGACCGCACTTTTTAATTATGAGTTGTAATGGATTATCAAAATGCCTAAAAAGGTTTGTTTTGTACCTTTGTGGAATAATACTAGTGAAAATGCTCCCTCAATATTATTTTTGTACCACTTAATATTGAAAGACGAAAAAAGTGGTTTTCTACTGAAAAATTTAAACAAATATTTCATCTGGGAAAAGATTTGTTATAAAAAAAATTATTCACCATTTCAAAGTCTACTTTAGGTAAATTATCAGCGGCACCTTTAACATATCCCTCTTCCACTATACTCATGTTTATCGTAGAATTAATAAAACATAAACCAGAAACTGATAAAATGATAATATTTTCACTCTAAACAATCCAAACATCAAAATATAAATAAAGTTTTAGGTTAGTCATCTGATGTGTACCGTCACTGCAGAAGCGGGTGAAGATTAAACCTAAACTACAAAATATCAACGTCCGACGCTTTTACGAATAACTTGTGTGGGATTTATCTGGATTCTGATTGGCCAATATTTACAAGTCCACTGCTTTAGACCAATCACAGTACAAGCAAAAAAGAGAAAATTCTGAGAAGTTTTAGAGGAAAGCTTCCTTTAACACACAGTTAGAACCTATTACCAACTAATTATATCCATAATCTCATTGGTTTTCCGGGTAGATACGTAATTTTGGCTCGTAAAAATGCCCGTTTTAAAAAGCCCTGAAATTATCAGCAAGTTATTCTAACGATATTTTCTTAGAAGTAATTCTTATTAGAAAAGTAAATTGTTGTAAATTAATAGAATGTTTTATTATATCATTTTCACGGCATAAAATGTTAAAATTAAATTAGTAAGAAAACCCTATTCCGGGATCCCAAAATCTTCTTTTTGAATATCGAAATCCCGCAATTGAATATTCAGTCCGATATTAGATTCCTTAATTGCACCTAATTATCTATTTTTACAGCATGAATTCAAAACTTGTCAGCCTTTTTCTTAATTTATGTAGTTTCGAAATTATGAGCAAAATCATAAATTAACTACATCTATCAACCGGTTGGTCTAAGGACGTCATTAGAATCATCACTCTGATCTTGTTATTTACGCAGTAAAGCCTAAACCCTATTCTTTTGATAATTTTAAATTTAAATTAAAGTTAAAATTGGCTACAAATACGTCATAAAATGAAAATTATTAGATTTTTCGTGGTATCTGTTGTTAATATTTAACCTTGCTATTCAATGAAATAGAGATAAAAATATATTACTGCATCGTGTTGTGATAGAAATCTGTATTAGCAAATATTTTGAATGCCAAATTTTATCTAATTTTGATAGCGATTAAATATCAACGTCATTGATTTTATTTATTCGTTTGTATAATTTGTGGTACATTAAAAAGATAGTGCGTTGTATGAAGATCTACAAAATTTTATTTTCAATAATACTATACAAAAGTATACCTACCAGGTGTTTGATTTGTCGTTCTACAGCCTATATCTTTTAAACTGACTGAGATAATATACAAGAACTCAAGAAACATAATTGTTACACATTTCTCAAGCTACGTTTTGACTTTTACAAAAAAAAAAGAAATAAGCACCGTTTTTCTTTTCAAAAATTGAAAATCAAATTTTATCTTTTTCCCAATATTAAAATTTTCACACAAGACTTAAAATTGCCGTTCAAATTCAACTCCAACTTGGTAATAAAGTTATCTAATCAAATCAAGACTAACCGAATTTTCATATTTTTCACAATAACTTGGCAACGCTGCAGCAGTTTGAAAAAAAAAATTAGTACTGTACGTAAAATTTTACGCTGAAATCAATGGTGTAAAAATATATAGGGTGTGTTATTTAAAAAAATTCGACCTTTAAGCTGTCCCGCTTTAAAGAAACACTCTGTGTATTTCACAGTATTTTAGAAATAGAGAAAAAAGCAAGCCCTATAACTTTTATTGAAAACATTTTTTGATGTTTCTTATAATAAGCCAGATAATGGACTTACTCGCACTAATGGGTCACCCTGTATATAATATTGTACATGTATGCCTTCTGCACTCTAGTCTAGTTGACTATCAGCTTAGATCCTGATAGTCATTGTATCCCAGTCAATCTAGGCATTTGATCCAGAAAAAAATAATATGGAGCTAATTTTTCATATAAATATTCATTAATGGTTCAAATCCAACACACCTGAAAAATCTTCCTTCCTATATATTTTTTCTATAACGGCGTTTAAATTGGGGTTGATTTAAAAATAAACAAAAAAAATTTGATTTTTTTAAAGATTTTCTAAACTAAAACTACTTTTTTTAGCCGTTTTGAATATTTTTATCATATTTCACAACTTTCCTATTGTTATGTGTTGCAACCCCCAGAATGTAGGCAACACAGAATTCAATTAGTTCGAATGTCCGAATGTAGAGACACCTACTAGAGAAAGAACCTACTGGAAGCTCTAGAGTGATGACATCTATTCTGAACCTATCTAGAGAATGGTGACGTCATACAAAAAATTCGCGATCTGTCATTTTTAGGTATATAAGGCCGCATTCTCGGCGGGAAGGAAAGTTTTTGAATTGAGAAGTGGTTAAGACTGTGATAAACATTGTTATTTTTAGTCAGTAAAGTGCATTTAAGTTAATAATAGTATTGTGAAGTATCCAGTAAATTATTTAATAAAGTGGTTAGTGGTTATCTCTTGTTATAATTTTTTTGGAACCCACGGAATTTGCAAGGGTGGTTTCCTAGGGGTGGAAACACGTTACACTATCTAGTTTTAAGCATTATGGATTAAGCACATGCAATTGAGTACTTAAGAACCTAACCTAAATATATCAACAGAAAATGGTTTTGCAAATCCTCTTCTTCTTCAAAGTCATATTCTGTAGTACTTTTATCGGTATCGGTACATGTTTCACCCATAAGTTGCACACAGGATGCAACATTCCTGTCCTGAGGACTTTTATCATTTTTTTATAAAATTAATCGTTTCCGAGAAAATAGCCAATATTTATATGAAAAATTAGGTCCCTATTATTTTTTTGGGTTTGGCAAATTATTGAGTAAATTGACAAGGGTATAATTGTATAGTAACAAATCTTATGCTTAACTAGCTGTAAATATGTATAGCTGAGATAGTATGTAGAATGAATCTCACAATTTGTATCTGCTTCTTTGAGCTCAGCTTATTAATAAGTACGTATTTAATCTGGTTTTGATGATGATACAATAATCTACTAAGGAAACAGATCAGTTGTAATAAATTAAGCACAACCTTGATCTATTCGATTACTGGTTACGATGATGATGTATTAATCCACTTTCATAAAATTCTTTAAAGGAAAATTATGGGATGTCGCAAGCGCACAAAAAACATAAAGAATCATTTTTGATAAAGGATAGAGTTTATTTGCCTTTATTTTTTGCATAAGTAGGATCGAGAGTCTACACTCCATGACCTTTCGAATAAATATATGATGACGGTTTATTTTATTTTAATAAAAAGTATGTTTGTGCGTTTATTAAATTCAATATGGCCTTGTTGACCACTTTGGTGGGTCGATATCTTTTTCTTGGAACTTGAAATGCGGTTGGTGTGGAAAAGTTATGGCTTGGGCTCCCTATGAATGTCTCACACAAAAAATAAACATTTCAAAAAACGTTTAGCCCGTGAATTATAAATTAGATAATAGAATTTTTTCGACAATTAACCTGAACTAGTGTGAAAATATTGCTACGCTGTCGCTTTACTACAGATAATTACAAAAACAAATTTATAGATTATCCTTTGACAAAATATAATTTTTCTACTACCTACCATGCATGAACTAGGTAAGTTACACATTGCACATGTTGTCTAGTACGTAAGGTTCAATTTTACGGAGTAATGCGTAGAGTAAAAAAGTAAGAAATCGCATATTTGAGCCTACAATAATCATATCTTATTTTTATGGATATTCTTTAATAATAATGTTTGAATTATTTATAACACTGGCGTTTCATTTAGGATATTCTTAAGATTTTGATTAGTTTTTCTCATATAAAATTAGGTTGGCTATGGCGATATTGCGATATTATAATAATTATCATTTCTCAGAGAATAACTCTTCATTTTCATGTCGAAAAATTTACGCAATTAGAAGTATATAATTATATCAAAAGATTAAAACCTAAAACTACTTCGGGGCTTGCAATATACCTGTATTTATAATAAAAGACTGTCAATGTTGACCACACTATAATTTAGCTTTAAAACGCGCACATTTCCAATAGTCTATGTAATGAAGCATTATTTGACGAATATTTTGTAAATGTTTCGTGCAAAAACGAAATCACCTTTCCCCCCGTTTTCGAGGGTGCTGAACACGATGGAAGTGGTGGGAGAAGTTTTTGACAGCCGCAACCCCCTGACACGGCCAAAAACCACCCCTCATATATAAACGGGTCTGGGGAGTGATTTATCGACGGGTTACATTTGAAATAACATAGAAGGAGGTTACAGAGTACGTGGAATCCAGACAGCAGGCCTAGGGGGTTGATTAAACCCTCCCGAGAGGTGGAAAATCTTTTTTTCAAATGATTCGGTTCAAACGCTTATCTCCCGTTATCGAGGTCGCTGATCACGGGAAAAATATTCATTTTTAGCTCCAACCCCTCCTCATCCTTCAAACGGGAAGAAAGCATGCTATCCAGGATTTACAGGTTTTTCGGCACATGATCGTTATTCCTGTGCATATATCTTCATTTTTCACGGAAGAGACGGTGGTAGCGACCCTTCTAAGAGGTGTAAAATTCATTAATTACATTTTGGATCATCGATACGCCCTTCTCCGTTTTCGCAGGCGCCGATTACGATAAAAATATAATTAATGAATTTTCGTTTATGTTGGAAGGGTTGAAACAACCCCCGAGGTCACTACCACCTTCTCTTTTGTGAAAAATGAAGGGATATGCATAGGAATAACGATCATGTGCCGAAAAACCTGTAAATCCTGGATAGCATGCTTTCTGGTGAGTGAGGTTTCTGCTCGTTTGAGGAGGGGTTGGAGCTAAAGATGAATATTTTTCTCGTGATATCGAAAACGGGGGATAAGCGCTTGAACAGAATCATTTGAAAAAAAGATTTTCCACCCCTCGCGAGGGTTTAATGGAATCCCTAGGCCTGCTGTCTAGATTCCACTTACTCTATAACCCTAGACCCGTTTATGTATGAGAACATAAACTGATACTCATAAAAGTGGTGATTTTTGGCCGTTTCAGGGGGTTGCGGCGGTCAAAGACTTCTCCCACCACTTCCATCAGCACCCTTGAAAACGGGGGGAGGGAAAGGTAATCTCGTCTTTGCATGAAATATTTACACTATTTTTGCTTTCATTACATAGACTACAAGCAGCTGGAAAATATCTAGAATTTCACAAATTTTTAAAAAGGCAATAGCAACAATATCCAGAATGATAAACCAATCAGTATGATCAAAAACTTTGCCAAAATTCTTGAAATACTTCTCTATGAATATACCTGCTCTATGATATATTCACGGCCGACTGTTAACTAGAGTCGGCCGTGATATATTGATGTGAATAGTGTGAAAAATTACAAAGAAGGTTTTTAAAATATGCCTGCTCTGGAGAAGATGGTATGTAAGCCAATGGCGGATATTGGCTTCCCTAATGTTATAATAGAAAACGAAAATAGACGTATGGAGTCTCAAATAATTTTCTTGTATAAGTTATTAAATTATAGTACAGACTGCACCGATATTGTTCAACGTTTCCATTTTTAGGTATTCAGGCTTTCCTCTAGACAATAACTAACTTTCCACATGCCAACTCCGAGAACAAGCATTAAAACATTTTCGAATTGACATATTTCATTGCAGTGTACCTTCCATAAGAAAGCTGTAATAATTTTGTATTCATATTTATCCGTTGGTCCATTTTCTTATTGTATCTTATCATTCTTATAATATGTACATATATGTTTGTCTAAGATAGAAATGCTATATAAATTGTACATTATATTCCTTTTGTTGCCATTCTGTAGTTGGGTTAACCCTGTTGAATGGTTGTACAATAAATTAGGATAAAATAAAATAAATAATACAAAATAAAATAAAATATTATTGGCAATAGGTAGCTCTGTTTCCAAAAACAAAGAAATGTACCTGAGTTTAGAAGTAAATCAAACTGTTTTAATAATTAAGTAGAGATACAGCATCCATGTGGATCAAAGAAACTTTCAATGTCATATTTATGACTGTCAATAATATCTTCCACATCAATGTAATAATTGTTAACGTTTGTAGCTGTATTGAGGAGTTTTAATTGCAGTTGCCATTATAGTACACATTTGAAATGAAGTTAGTAAATTGTTCAAGTATAACCTGATTATTTTCATGACACCGTAGAATATCCTCGAAGGTAAGCTACAAGATTTTTTCCTATCATTTATTCTTCCTTAATTCTTTATATCGAGTTCTTATTTGACAGAAATAAATGTATCATCTCTTGTTTTTTAGTTTATATCGTTTATGTATTTGCTTTTTCACATATAAACTTTTTAATCAGAAATTAAACCATACAGGGAAAGAAGATTTATATTTCTTTAGAGGAACACACAAATTTATCGCATTAATAATGATACTATAATATCCTTATAGACCAGGGATATTAGATAAAAAACTAAATTTTGAGTACAGCTCGAGATGCGGTTTTCGGCATCGTTTTCGGCATCGGTTTCGGAAAAATATTAGGAAAAAGTTTACATCGTTCGAAGAAAATTGCATAGGGGGTGCACAAATGCATCTAAAGTGCACAATTCTTTGAAAAATTCTAGAAATCTGTCATCGCAGCTTACCAAAGATGCTCGGGGTGACTCTTCGGGGGTGGGAGAGGGATGAAATCGAGTGGAAATTCAAAGTGCCCAAAAAACACGGAAAAATCGCTTCTCGGGGCTTTGGAGGTCGCTGAGTCCAAATCTGACATCGAAACTTACCAGGGATGCTCGGGGGTGGTTCTTCGGGGGTGGGAGGGGGTGAAATCCAGTGAAAAATTCAAAGTGCCCAAAAATCACGGGGAAAGCGCTTCTCGGGGGCTTTGGAGGTCGCTGAGTCCAAATCTGACATCGAAACTTACCAGGGATCATTTTCATGATACTGGGAGGACCTGCCTCCTGCGTCATTGGAACTGGAGTTAGCTCTCCATCGAGTTCCCAGCCCCACTCCAATGGATCTTCTCTCCGTACCAAGTCTGTACTTACAAATATACGCGTTTGATGTGTTGTATTAAACCATCGACAGTTTGAATAATTTTTGTAAGGTTCAATTTCTTGGATTTCATTGCAGCTGGTGTGTACATTCTTAGTCGGTACCGTTCGACTAACTCTATGTGTGAATTATCGGTACTCGCATAAACGATGCGGAAGGAATAAGGAGCGCCGTATAACGCTAAGGCTAGCTGCAACCCAGATTCCACTAAATGATCAATGGTTAAATTTTTTTGCTTGAATGTTTCAGCAAATATGTGCAAGTCATCAGACTGAATATATAGTAATACTATTTATATATTGAGCCCAATTGGTATCGAGGCTCTTTGATTTGTCGACGATAATCTTCGCGTCTTTTCCGAAACGAAAGAAATTTTTCAGTTTCTATACTAGTGCACGGGTGCATGATGATCGAAAACGTGCGTAACTAATTTCTTAGCGACGACCCCCGAGCATCCCTGGTAAGTGTCGATGTCAGATTTGGACTCAAGCTCCCGGAAATCGATTTCCTCGTGATTTTTGGGCTCTGAATTTTTCACTCGATTTCACCCCCTCCCACCCCCGGGCATCCCTGGTAAGTTTCGATGTCAAATTTGGACTCAGCGACCTCGAAAGCCCCCGGAAAGCGATTTCCATGAGATTTTCACGGTTTTCTATCAATTTCTAGAATTTTCAAAGAATTATGCACTTTAGATGCATTTTAATGCAATTTTCTTCGAACGATTTATTCACTATATGTAAACTATTTTCCTAATATTTTTCCGAAAGCGATGCCGAAAATCGCATCTCGATAAGAGCTGTACTTCAAAATTTAGTTATTCCCCGGACAAATTTGATATAATTTCCCTGGTCTATTATCGTTAACCGGAGTTTCTCATTCTAGACTAGCAAGATAGAAGTAGTATTCATCATAATCAAGTTGTGAATAATTAACGGTTGAATAGTGGATACCATTTACAGAAAGAACATCGATTGAGACTTGAATATTAGGGTGGGTCGAAAAAAATAAATATTTTTTTTTTTCAGAACGCTTTAGAGCGGAAAAGTTTTCTATTATAATAAAAAGAAAAACGGCATAAACAAATTAAAATCGGTTAACATCTTCCGTACGCACATCGTACTTACAGTTTATGAAAAATGGCAAAACTGCGATATTTTTGTAATTTTTTCTGTTAGTTAAAACTTTTAAAATAAACAGGCTTTAGTTTTTACTTCCACATCCAGTGGAAGTATAGTAATGACAAAAAATTTTTAAAAATTTTTATTGTTCAAATAGGCTTAGAATGTCATGAAACGTCGAGATTTTAAGTTTGAGCGAAAAAAAAATTTCTGTCTGTCGGTCTGTCGGTCTGTAACTTTTTTTTGTGCGCACGTTTACTCTGGAACCGTTTAAGATATTGACTTGAAATTTGGTACACGTATGTATTTTAACGTGATCTGGAACTAGATTATATTTTCATCTTGTTCCATCGAAGGGTTGGGGGTAAATTGGGGTAAATTTGGGGAAAATTTTTAAATTAAGCAGGTAAGAGTCCAGAAAATTGGTATTTAGTATATTAAAGAGAAGCTAAGGTCTCAAAAAAATTTTTGGCATTAGCCACCCCCATTACCACCCCCACCTCATTATTAAAGGGGATGAAAAAAAAATGTGATTTAGTGTGTGTACAAGAACCAGAAACCTCAAAATATTTTTTTACTTCATCCACCCCCACTACACCCCCTATCATCACCCCCACCCCACTACCGATGTGGGGTATCGTTTTATAGGTTTTTGGGGTAGAGGATTTCAAATATTATGTTATTAAAGTTCCATAAGCAATTATTTCCACATACAAAATTTTTTCGTTGTGAGTGACTTGTATAGAAAATCTGGATGTGGAAGTAGTGATTCCTTGGGCAGCGGTTTTTATGTTTGTTTTATGGTGTAAATAACCTAAATAAATTAAATTCTGATCAATAATCCAATTTTTTCCGTTCGCGCAACGTCTTAGAAAAAACAGAAAACCAATTTTTCGCAATTTTCACTGTGCAACTCTTCGCCCGTGTTGCTAGAAGCAAACGACCCAGAACTTACTACGTGGAGGTGGTTGCACATCGAGTTCCACCCACAACCTACCCAACCACCCAATTGTTGGGTGTGGTATTTACATTATATTTACAACTATTTACAAACATTTTCCATAGGTATCACAGTAAGCCAAAGATATGAGTACTATGAGCAGGATTCTTTGGCTTACTGTGTTTTTTACTTTTACTTTTTTATATCTACTACACATTTAAAGTCTGACTTTTTGGAGAAATGAGGCATAACCGATCTAGACCTAAGTGTTGCTCGGATATAGCCATCTCTAGCTTCATGTCCACATACTTTATTCGAGGCCTTTGTCAAGTTTGACGCACCTCCCCACAGCCTGGGTGTGACAAGGAAACTTTTGTATTTCTCTGATGGGCCTAGTGTCAGAATTGATGAGTGATTTAATATCATCTTCACTTAGGCCCCGCAGCATTGGGGGAGGATACAGCACAGAAGAATTCCAGTTAATAATTTCAGTGTAATTGGAAGCTTGAAAGTTTATCTTTGGTGGTACGAAATTTCTAACAGTCTTCTTCTTTGGGACGCGGACGGTTTGTCTTGCTTTTAAGATCCTTTTTTAACCAAGCTCCCGAATGTGTTTTCTTTGAGAACGCATTTCTTTCTATTACTGGATCAACAACTTTCAGTAATTCGTCGGATAAATACTGTGATGTTTGGATTGTTTAAAAGACATGTTTTGGTCCGTCAGTAAAATATTTGCTCTTTTCTATGGCAAACCACACAGGCATGTATGTCCTACATGCCAAACAACAGAATGTTCTGTTGGCAATGCTTATCGGTGAAAGAGAACATATTCAGGAGCTTGGTTACAGAAGAGTCTTAAATGTTTGTTTATTTTCTTAAAATGTTTTCTTAACCGCTTCTCAAGTCACCGAAATAACTCCTTGAAAATCCACAATGAATTTATGTTAGGTAAAGAGAAACGAGGCCCAGCTTATAGTGGAGTCCGAATCACTTCTTGGGCATAATTTTATAATTACAATTATTTCGCGATGGGCAGGGATTGAACTTGCTTCGCTAGATACGTCAGAATGCAAGCTGGACGCGCTAAACCACTGAGCTACCGTCCCCGTTAAAGGCAAGACAAACCGTCCCAAAGAAGAAGACTGTTAGAAATTTCGTACCACCGAAGATAAACTTTCAAGCTTCCGATTACACTGAAATTATTAATTTGAATTCTTGTGTGTTGTATCCTCCCCCAATGCTGCGGTGCCTAATTGAAAATGGCATTAAATCAATTCTGTCATCATCAGAGAAACACAACAGTTTTCTTGTCACACCCATGCTGTGAAGAGGTACGTCAGACTTGTGAAAAAGCGAATAAAGTATGTGGTCATGAAGCTAGATGTGGCTATATCCAAGCAACACTGAAGTCTAGATCGGTTGTGCCTCATTTCTCCAAAAAGTCAGAATTTAAATGTGTAGTAGATATAAAAAGTAAAAGTAAAAAACACAGTAAGCCAAAGAGTCCTGTTCATGGTACTCATATCTTTGGCTTATTGTGTTATATTTAAACCATAAAACAAGCATAAAAAGCTAAAGTGTGTTTATTTTAAAAGTTTTAATAGCAGAAAATTACACAAATATCGTGATTTTTGCCATTTTTCATAGTTTAAGTACGATGCGCGAACGGAAGATGTTAACCGATTTTAATTTTTTTTATGCCGTTTTTCTTGTTATTACAATAGGCAACTTTTCCGCTCTAAAGCGTTCCGAAAAAAAAAAAAATTATTTTTTTCGACCCACCCTATTGAATATGTTTACCACTATAACTTGAAAATATTAAATTTAAATAGACACAGCTACTGACTTGAGGTCCCATTGAAAGATTCACGCTATGAAAAATGTGAGAAAACTCACAAGGCTTCTCTGAGACCCAAAGACTATCTCATGCGTCACAGACAATTTTTTAACTTTTTTTTTTTGTTAATTGTTACCAATTTTATAAGTTATTTTTTCAGGACAGATAGTACACATTTGATATATTTTTAAAGCTTGCTCTGGAAGAAGAAAGAGTTCTTTACTCATTTTTCTGAATTTTTTTAAAAATCATAGGACGTAGGTACTTTTGTTGATTATAGGTAAATGAGCAAAAATAATTATTAATTCAATAATTCGTTTTCTAAAATAATTGCAAAAATTATCTTTGGACTTTGAAAAGTTATCGATTTAACTACTATATTTTGGAATCAGCTATCAAAGGGTAATAGATATCTACATAATAATTCAATGAATTATTTCTATGAATTATATAAATTAAAAAATCACTGATACTATTGTCTTCCATTCTTTCCCTTTATACGAATATTACATGAAAATGTACTTATTAGAGTATTCTTTTATTAGTTAAGTTGATAACTTTGTTGTTAGAGTCCTCATTTGTCACTTATGACCTATATCACTTCAGTTAATTAAAAAATAAAGAAATAATAATTTTTGAATTTTACTGCTTATAAATACAAGTATCATCGTGATAGTTTTAAGTTAGTACAAATCAGTTTAGAAAATGATCGGCTACAAATGTATGTTGGTGTTAGCTGTCTTCTTGGCGGCATCTTGTAATGGTGCTACTGTAGTCCCTCGTATAAGTGACATTCACAATATTGATGAATGTGACGATAGTGCTACGTAAGTAACAATATTTTTTTTGTTTTACTTCCACATCCAATGGAAGTATAGTAACGACAAAAAAATTTTAAAAATCTTTTATTGTTCAAATAGGCTTAGAATGTCATGAAACGTCGAGATTTTGAGTTTGAGCGAAAAAAAAAATTCTGTCTGTAACTTTTTTTGTGCGCACGTTTACTCTGGAACCGTTTAAGATATTGACTTGAAATTTGGTACACTTATGTATTTTTACGAGATCTGGAACTAGATTATATTTTCATCTTGTTCCGTCGAAGTGTTGGGGGGTAAATCGGGGTAAACTTGGGGTAAATAGGTAAGAGTCCACAAAATTGGTATTTAGTATATACAAGAGAAGCTAAGGTCTACAAAAAATGTTTGGCATTAGCAACTCCCATTACCACCCCCACCCCATTATTAAAGGGGATGAAAAAAATTGTGATTTAGTGTGTGTACAAGAACTAGAAACCATATTCCCCTATTACCACCCCCACCCCACTACCGATGTGGGGTATCGTTTTATGGGTTTTTGGGCTAGAGGATTTCAAATATTATATCGTTAAAGTTAAAGTAACAATTATTTCCGCATGCAAAATTTTTTGGTTGTGAGTGACTTGGATAGAAAATCTAGATGTGGAAGTAGTGATTCGTTGGGCAGCGGTTTTTTTTTAATTGTTATGGCTCTTGTCAAATCTGTTTTTTGAGTATAAACAACGCAGATTTTCTTCGTATCTAATCTCAGATACACCAAAAGTCACTGGAATCCGGTCACCAACTTATAAAACTCATTTTTAAATTATGTGATGAGAGTGTCAGAAATTTTTTCAGAGACATTACTAAAAAACCATTACCCAAGGAATCACTACTTCCACATCCAGATTTTATATCCAAGTCTCTCACAACGAAAAAAAAAATGATACTATATTTGTACTCCACTATGGGGAAATAATTGTTCATGGAAATTTAACAATGTAATGTTTGAAATCGTCTACCCCAAAAACTCATAAAGCGATATGCCACATCGGTAGTGGGGTGGAGCTGGTGGTGGCGGTAGGGGAAGTAGATGATGTAAAAAAATATTTTGTACACACTAAATCACAATTTTGTGTTTTTTTTTAATCCCATTTAATAACGAGGTGGGGGTGGTAATAGGGGTGGCTAATGCCAAAAGATTTTTTGAGACCTTAGCTTCCCTTATATACAACGTGATTTACCATGATATGCGGAAAATAAAATGGTGTACTAGTCAATGTGGGAAAGCCCCTGCAAAGTTTTAGAGTGTTCTGAGGTAATTTAGTGTATTAAATTATTAGTAAATTTGCGAAGATACACTGCTGTTATTGACTGGGTCAGTAAAAGGGCGACGAACTTACTTGTGAAAGAACGTATTGGAGATGTTTACATTTCCTTAATTGGCATAAAAAGTGAAGCCGTCGAACAATCAGGACACCAGCGTGTTATTGACGGGTTTATGTAAATATTTCTTATATCTACTTGTTTATGCAGAGTTCACTAGCATAGGCTCAATGTCTTTTCGATTTATTTCGCTATTTTTGTAATGCAATTTGATTAAAACCAAAAAGTCACTTCTACCTGCTCCAGCTTTGCTGTCAATAGTGCCAATCCCAAGTCTGATAAAGTGATATGGTTGTACCGCGTAACGTCAGATTGGTTAAAGTCATTGGCGGCGCATTTACACAAACAATTAAGGTAATTTTTTTGGTCTTTTTTTTAAATTTTTTTATTTTTTTAACTCCTTTCGATGGGGAGAACCTACTGTTAAATTTTCCGCATGTCATGGTAGATCACGTTGTATAAGAAATACCAGTTTAATGAACTCTTATTTGCTTGATTTACCTATTTACCCCAACTTACCCCCAACCCTTCCATGGAATAAGATCTAAATATAATTTAGTTCCAGAACTTGTCTAAATGCGTACGTGTACCAAACTTCAAGTCAATATCGTAACCGGTTCCAGAGTAATTGTGCGCACAATAAAGTTACAGACATATTTTTTTTTACAATTAATTATTTTTTTATTTATTTGCGTAAGTTGTGATTTGCTTAAAACCTAAATAATATTCTCTAATCAGAGTTTTTTGTTTTGCTCAAACTTAAAAAGTCGACATATCATGACAGTCTAGCCTATTGAAATGACCTGTGGGTCCGATGAAAAGCGAAAGCAGTCCCAGGCCAACAGGAAACACTGAAGAGGTGGAGGGGTTTTAGCTGGTTGGAGTCCAGCACTACCCGTTCGCGATAGACTCTAAGCGACGGGTGTCCATGATGATTTCCCCTCTCACGAAAAAAAAAAAAGCCTATTTAAATAACAAAAATTTTCAAAAACTTTTTTTGCGTTACTATACTTCCACTGGATGTGGAAGTATTAACTATATTTTACCTCAAGATATCTCTATTAAAATGTATATTTTTTTCTTATTTGAAGTAAAAAAAGTAGTAAAATATTGAAAATATTCTTTGACATTTATTAATTACATGCATTACAATTAAGAGCTTAGTTGAAAAAACAAAAGGAATTTCCAAGAAAAAGTTAATACATATCCCAACTAGTGTGTTCCAATATTTCGCAGATTTCTTTGTGGAAAATGTATTTTTTTCAATTTTTTTGCATGTATTTTTTTTCGTCAATTAAGGAAGAGCTTCCATCTCCTTATTATACTCTTCTTTACAACGGACATGTTCAGTCGAGATGTGGGAAGTAGCATTCTAAAAGTGAATTCATATTAAAATGACTAGTAGTTTTTGATATGATGTGCTATACTATTTTTTTTTACTGATTATTTGTAATAAATTATTAATTTTCTAGGGATCTAAAGTCTCTTCTACTAACGAATATCCATGACGATGCAGAGCTAAACCAAATTATAGAGAGAACTATTGTATACACGGAATCGCCATTGAAAAAGGATATCATACAATGCATTAAGGTATGACTCTATCCTTTCTTTACGTTTCAGATCAGCTAACACTAATTAGTTTGTAATAGTTACAAGAGCATCTACACCACCACCGTATAAGAGTGAAAGCTTTATAATTAAGGACTAAGTATGTTCTATCAATATCTATACAACCTTTATATAGCCAGGTGCGGATTTATAAAGACAAACTATTTAGCTAGCAGCTACAGACGCAGCAGAATGGCTTTGGCCACACCCAGTCGTAAGCTAGGCAAACACTGTCTCCAAATGTCCAGGAGTAATCTGCTTGTCTATGTAGAATTACTAACAGGGCAGTGCAGACTAAACAAACACCTTAATACACTGGAAGTTATAGATAACCCCAAGTGTAGAGGGTGTAATCTGGATGATGTGTCTACCGGGGATGTCTTGTGTCACTGCCCTGCTCTCTCAATGAAAGGAGAATCCATACTGGGAGACTTCTGGCCAAGCATGGCCAGTATAGGTGAAGCCCCACCGAGCCTTCTCCTCAAATACATTACAAGTGTTAGCTGGCTTGAGGAATGAGAGATTCGGTGGATATGCCGCCACCTACGGGGGCAGCAAAATTCTCATCATACATGAATGTCCATAACGGATTAAACTGTGGAGATGTAAACCCTCCTTTTGTCTCTTAGGTAAACAGTAAAAAGTCGATAATCTCTTCAAATATTCAACACATAATAATGCTTTGAAATTCTTTTAAGTCTTTATGGACTTAGTGGAAGAGCGGGTGTACTACTGTACCACCGAACTTCGCCCTTTCATTTGTGTTTGTTTAATTTTTTTTTCTTGTTTATTGTACTTCAATATGTATACACAATGAATAAAGGCATTTATTATTATTATTATTATTATTATATATGATGTGACCTTTTGGTTTTTATTTGGCCGTTCGCCATTACCAGTTTTCTTATTGACAAAAAGTTATTACACCCCGTATGAAGTTTCAAGTTGACATGAACCTCAAAATAATATAATTGCAAAAGATGTGCAGCTATAAAACACGTACACAAATCCTTACAACTGTTTTGAAATTATTGGTTTGTTACAGGTAATAAATATGGACTTTTCTAAACATGGTGGATATCCTACGATAGGGAGGGGAGGCGTTGGTTCTCATGATGTCGAAATCCTCCTAACTTCTCAACGAGGACAGCCATTAAACTTCAGGGTTGAAATTTGGGGAAAACCATGAAATTTTAATTCACTGTATCATCTTTCGGTTATTATATTATAACTTTTGGAACAACAACAAAAAAGTGGAAAATAGCTATGAACATATTTGCTTCAATACACAAGCCATTATTATTTTATTTATATCTGTTGCTTTATTTAGCCATTCTTCTTCGTATTCACAACGTCGTTCCTGCCTTTTTATAATCCATGCATTATTCCAGTTGGCTTACGTATGATGTAAAGCTCGTCTGATGGTCATACCAACTGTCGTGCGTGCTTGTTAATCACAGTCTTACCAAAGCTATTTCCCATCAGCTCCTTGATGACGTCAGCCCAACGTTTTGGAGTAGTGAAGTAAAACTAAGAGTCTAAATCGCATAAAAATTGTCTTACATTGCATATTTTTTGCTGAAACTTGTTGGAAACATGTCAAGGAGTGTAACAAAATTTTTGGAATAAATCTTTGTCCGGCAAGTAATTTGTTTAACCAAAAGAATGTTGAAAATTGTGTCCAAAGTTCAAAATAACGATACTAGTATGGCGGCAAATCTATATATACGTATGGAAGGGAATACTCACATTAAAATGAAAACGATGTCAAAATTGTAAGAGACATAAAAAAATTGTAGACGAGAAAGTTGTACGAAATTAAATTTCATATTTAAGAGTGAAAAGTGGTATATATATGTATCTTTTATTTATTTTTTGCACGATCGAGCTTTTTGTTTATTTACAAGATCTGTTTCCAAGACGGTAGGTTATATTTACTGTTTACTAGGCATAACACGTCGGTAAGGGATTTATTTACCGACGTCTGAACGGTAAGTAAAATTAATATAATACATATGTTATTTCACAAAAATAAGAACAAAAAATAAGGAAATTTCTATTTATTTAAAGAACGAATATTATTTAAATAATAAACATATAAAAAACACACAAACATTATTTAGAGACATTAAAATTTAATGTACAATTGGTACAATTATTAATTGTAATGCCGCTCGTACTTGCCGTGTTGGTTTTCAGCGTATTCAGCAAAACTTCAGTACTGGAAAACGAGGCACCATCGTATAGAATTTTCTCGGCAAATTCAATTTTATTCTGCAGAGAATCTTCCACATAGCTCTCTGCTACCGAAAAAGATCTCCACCGTGTCTTTTGAGCCCTAATATGTCAACACCTTTATTGGCCAACAGTGTTGCCGAGGTCCTTCTAAAAGAATGGCCAGTATAACTTTCAGGATGCTCTAATTTCAGATATTTGGCAATTTTTGATGGCCAACTTCCAATAGTCCCCCTTCCCATCACATGCGTACTGCATTTTCCACGTCGACAATTTAAAAATAAATGTTTGCTTTTCGTATGAGTTGGTCGGAGCTCACGGTATTTTCTCAAAAAAGCTACGTAGTGGATTTTTTCACCTATTTTCTTTGTTCCGGTATTGGTTTTCGTATTTGGAATTTTTACAATGACATATTCTTGATGATCTTCTATGTCATCTATCGTCATGCTATATAATTCGTACCTTCTGCATGCCCCTGCTATTCCTAGGATCAATCCTACCTAAAAATACAAATATATTTAACTTTTGTGTTCTTATAATACTAGTATAACCATAAATACCTTTTGGATTAGAAATTCATCATCGGATGCTTCATTTAAAAACTGTTTAACGTCTTCTTTGATAAATACACTAACTTTCTTGGGTCTGTGTCCAATATTTTTCCTTTTCAGATAAGCAATCAAGGTAGAAAATTTTGAAATACCAATAGCACCTTTAAGGAAAGTTGTGCTTTTTAACATTGAATATTCCACCCAGAGGCTACCAGGCAATTTTAGTGTATTATTCCGATGAACAAAATACGCCAACAACACTTTTTCATTGATGCTAGCACCACCCTTCTCCTCACACCATTTTTTGAACATTTTATAGACTTTTTCATAGCGATCCTTGGATTTTTGTGGAATTATTGCTGCACATCCGATCTCTCATGCATTTTCTATTTCACTATTGCCTTCGGAATCACTCATTGTAAAGAAAGTAATGCTTGTTTGTAAATAACACCAAATATTATCTTGGAAACATATAGTACAGCCACAGAAAAGAGAACTACCAGAAACGACACTTGGGCTTCCCGCCAAAATTCTATTGCCGCCATTTTGTTGTTGGTACATCCGACAGTTCATTTATTGTTTTAGGTTAAAACAATAACCGCAGATTTCTAAATTCACCGGTTAGCCCAGTCGACGTAAGTATTTACCCACAAAAAGTTGCAAACTGTAAACTTTTTTTTAGGGTCAAGTTGTATAAAAGCCGTTTAAACTGAACGAGTTTAAAAAGTTAAACTAAGATTGATATTTGATGCGTTGTATATTGAAAATGTAAACGAAGTTTGGATAAACATACTTTTGTTGTTGTTTGAGAAACACCGATTAAGGTATTTTAGGGAAATTTGCTTCTGCCATCCCGGCAAGCATTATTGTGTTTGCAGCTTGACAAGTTAATTTTCAGTGTTTTTTGACAAAACGGAATCTTTGAAAAAATTCATTGTCATCCCACATTAAAAAATGATTTATTCTCACTAGAAAAAGTCGCGAAATTCTCGGATTTCTAATAAATTCCATCAATTGCAGAAAATCTTCATGATCACTCAAAACTCCTAAGTACTCCATTGCATTATGTTTATAAATCTGGTTTAAACTATCAATTTTCGTGGTTTAAGTTTAAACGAGTTAAAACTAAGTTTATTTATTAATCGTATGTGGTAAAACGAAAAAATTAGGTTAAACTTGGTTTTTCGCTTAAACTCTCTTTATACAACTGGCCCTTTAATGAATTCGTGAAAGTGTGTAGAATAATATCCTAAAAAGTTTACATTTCGCTCGGGTGCAGAACATAAAAAAAAGTGAAAAAAAAAAATTTTCAAAATTTTGAAATTAAATCAAGCTAGAAAAAAATAAAAAATACAGATAGATAGATCACGTATTTATGAACAAAAAATGTCCTAACAAAATTTATCGTTAAAGCCACGGTTTTCCTGGAGAAAAATAGTCAAGTGTAACGTTATAATTCGGAGCGAGATCCATGCGTGTACGCGCTTGAATACGCATGACTGTGATACCGACGCACTGAATTACATGTCACTAAACCAGAATTTATTCAATCTATATGAGTGTTGGTTTATTTAAAAGATGGAAAAACCGCTGCCCAAGGAATCACTACTTCCACATCCACATTTTCTATCCAAGTCACTCACAACGAAAAATTTTGTATGTGGAAATAATTGTTTATGGAACTTTAATAATATAGTATTTGAAATCCTCTACCCCAAAAACCCATAAAACGATACCCCACATCGGTAGTGAGGTGGGGGTGGTAGTGGGGGTGGATAAAATAAAAAAATATTTTGAGGTTTCTGGTTCTTGTACACACACTAAATCACATTTTGTTTTCATCCCCTTTAATAATGGGATGGGGGTGGTAATGGGGGGGGACTAATGCCAAAAATTTTTTTGAGACCTTAGCTTCTCTTGTATATACTAAATACCAATTTTATGAACTCTTACCTGCTTGATTTACCTATTTACCCCAAATTTACCCCAATTTACCCCCCAACCCTTCGACGGAATAAAATGAAAATATAATCTAGTTCTAGATCTCGTTGAAGTACATATGTGTACAAAATTTCAAGTCAATATCTCAAACGGTTCCAGAGTAAACGTGAGCACAAAAAAAGTTACAGACCGACAGACAGACAGAACATTTTTTTTCGCTCAAACTCAAAATCTGGACGTTTCATGACATTTTAAGCCTATCTGAAAAATAAAAATTTTTAAAAATTTTTTTGTCGTTACTATACTTCCACTGTATGTGGAAGTAATTGATGCGTTTTTGTTTTAAACAATACAAGCAAAAGATGGATGAGAAAAATATACTTATATATATTATCACGCCCGAACTCAATCGTCGCAATAAACAATATAGAAAAAAATAAAAGCCGTTGAAAAAAAATCTTTCTTCATTGAGAACTGTTGAAAAGTATATACACTTCATGATTATTATGGTTTATCACGCTGCACAGTGGAAAAAAAATGCCTTTTTTGGACAAAAATCTGCCTACAAGTCAAATCTTAATCAATTTTGATCTACCTTGGCTTAAAATGTAGGTTATTGGCTACACTTTCAGAGCATACTGCCTAAATTGCAAACCCCGATTTCCTAACCTCAAAAAATGTATCAAATATGAGAGTAATCACTTTTTTCTATTTCTACAAGTCAAATCTTGATCAATTTTGACAATACTGGGGTTCATAATTTAGGCAGTATACGCTAAAAGGGTAGCTAATAACCTGCATTTTAAGCCCAGGATTGTCAAAATTGATCAAGATTTGACTTGTAGAAATAGAAAAAAGTGA
This sequence comes from Rutpela maculata, assembly GCA_936432065.2. Classification (NCBI taxonomy): domain Eukaryota; kingdom Metazoa; phylum Arthropoda; class Insecta; order Coleoptera; family Cerambycidae; genus Rutpela; species Rutpela maculata. The sequence continues at coordinate 40,675,398 of OW386286.2, forward strand.
TTACTCTCATATTTGATACATTTTTTGAAGTTAGGAAATCGGGGTTCACAATTTAGGCAGTATACACTGAAAAGGCAGCTAATAACCTGCATTTTAAGCCCACGATTGTCAAAATTGATCAAGATTTGACTTGTAGAAATAGAAAAAAGTGAGTCATATTTGATACATTTTTTGAGGTTAGGAAATCGGGGTTTGCAATTTAGGCAGTATACTCTGAAAGTGTAGCCAATAACCTACATTTTAAGCCAAAGTAGATCAAAATTGATTAAGATTTGACTTGTAGGCAGATTTTTGTCCAAAAAAGGCTTTTTTTTTCCACTGTGCGTTGTAGTAACGAGGATTAAAAAAAAGGACATCTCAATTCATTTCAATTTCCTTGCTTGATGATTTTTTTTGATAAATATATGTATTGCAGGCTGTCTGTAACTTGTCGAGAAATTGACCCATTGGAAAAAATAAAATATCACTATTTCGGAAAAAATGTATACTTTTGGAATTATCAAAAACAAATTCGTTCACTTGTATGCATTTTTTCGAAAATATGATCAATGAGATCATGATAAGAAATTTCGATTTTCACGATCTTATCCTTATTGTTTTGAATTCAAATTCTGGAACTGGTCCAATATATTAACAAATGTATAAGGAATCCATTGGATATAGCTGAAATGTGGATAGGTTTACCTGTAATAAATACAATACAGTAGAGGCACGTAAAAATTCATGGGAGCGATTCAGTGGTTATGTGTGGTGTCTGTGTATGCGTTCATAATTATATATTTTCCTATTTGAACAATAAAATTTTTTTTGTCGTTACTATACTTCCACTGGATGTGAAAGTAAAAACTATTCAATTTTTTTCCGTAAAAGCTTTAATTTTGTACCCTTGAATTTTTTTTTATTAAAGTCCACATTTTTCAAGTAATTTAAAAAACACATCTAGGAATACTGATTTTAGGGGGTGAAAATTGCAATTTTCAGTTTGCAATATCTCGAAAAATAGGCGTTTAGCAAAAAAGTGTGTAAGACCTTTCTTTCTTATAATTTGATTTTCTATTAGATTATGGGTATTTTTTTTTTCTGCCACACCCCCAAGAAGGGATGGGGACCACCCTTAACCAAAAAGCAGGAAAAATGACAATATAGATTCTTATCTACATACTTTATGAAGCACGTTGAAGAAAAAAATTTGGAAATTCATTACATCGTTTTCGGGCTGGGATTTAAAAGCTTCACTTACTGTACTAACTATACTGGATGTGGAAGTAATAAAAAAAACCGCTGCCCAAGGAATCACTACTTCCACATCCAGATTCTCTATCCAAGTCACTCACAACGAAAAAACTTTGTATGTGAAAATAATTGTTTATGGAACTTTAATAATACAATATTTGAAATCCTTTACCCCAAAAACCCATAAAACGATACCCCACATCGGTAGTGGGGTGGGGGTGGTGATAGGGGGGTGGATGAAGTAAAACATATTTTGAGGTTTCTGGTTCCTGTACATGCACTAAATCACATTTTTTTTTCATCCCCTTTAATAAGGAGGTGGGGGTGGTAATGGGGGTGGCTAATGCCAAACATTTTTTTGAGACCTCAGCTTCTCTTGTATATACTAAATACCAATTTCATGGACCCTTACCTGCTTGATTTACCCATTTACCCCAAATTTACCCCAATTTACCTCCCAACCCTTCGACGGAACAAGATGAAAATATAATCTAGTTCTAGATCTCGTTAAAGTACATATGTGTACCAAATTTCAAGTCAATATCTTAAACGGTTCCAGAGTAAACGTGCGCACAAAAAAAAGTTACAGACAGACAGACAGACCGACAGACAGACCGACAGACAGACCGACAGACAGACCGACAGACAGACCGACAGACAGACAGACAGACCGACAGACAGACCGACAGACAGACCGACAGACAGACCGACAGACAGACCGACAGACAGACCGACAGACAGACCGACAAACAGAAATTTTTTTTCGCTCAAACTTAAAATCTCGACGTTTCATGACATTTTAAGCCTATTTGGACAATAAAAATTTTTAAAAAATTTTTTGTCGTTACTATACTTCCACTGGACGTGGAAGTAACATTCTTACGCCCTGCTAGAAACTTACTCTTGTCTTATTCATTGCTGTATAGTATGTTTTTTAATACTAAATAATATATTTAAGCATAAAAATATAAATATAATTAACAAAGTGAAATTTAATAAAGAACACTTTTATTTCAATTACTAAAAGTAAAAATAAGAAAAAATGAAGTAAAAATAGAAAGTAAAATTTTAGTTTTAATTTTTCACAATATTGTTAAAGTATATAGTTTATCTTAACATTTGGCAGTAAAACTAAAATCTATAAAGAAAAAACAAATGTTTAAAATGAAAAAAAAAAAACACCGGAGTATGATGAAATTGTAGGATGGTGAAGCAGATTTTAATTTTGCCGAGAAAACGCACAAGTGTCTTATACTGCGAGAGTAGGTCATGCCACGACTTTTGTCGTGTCGGCCCGTTGCTGTGCAACTTCAATTCGATAACTTTTAACAATATATGTGATCAAAAAAATATAACATGCTCAGCAAAGAGTATTAAACATTAGAAAAGTTCAGTGCAAAGGACCACGCACACAATTCATGGGATTTCATACAGCCGTCGATTTGGCTGAAAATTTGGTGTATTATATTCCATAACTTCCTGATCAAAAGTGCTTATAGTCACAAAGCCCAAAATGTCCTAAATTTCGAGATATTGAAGGTCAAAGGTCGTATGAGCTATCACTTATTATACCTAAAAAGTCAACTTCAGGTGCCTCTTTGACCATAGAAATATTACTCTGGTATAAAACTCGACGACCTTGATCAGATCTATGACCTTGGCCCATGGATTATGGCCAAAGTTACCTTAAAGTGCCACATCAACCATAGTAATATTTGTCTGGCTTATAAAAAAAGAGGTACCAACAGTTTTTTTAGCTTGACTTTTGACCTCACGGGTCAAGGTCAAGGGTCAGTGTGTCATGATCAACGACACCTTCTTACTCCAATCTGACTCTACCAAAGGAGTGAGTCGCCATCGCTATAATAAGTGACCTTTGACCTTCAATATCTCGAAATTCAGGACATTTTGGGCTTCTTGGCCATAAGCACTTTTGATCAGGAAGTTATGGACTATAACATACCAAATTTTCACCCAAATCGACGGCTGTATGAAATCCCATGTGTGCGTGGTCCTTTCAAGTTGTGTCATTTATTTTGTTTATAAATGGCTAAAACGCAAAAAGTGTCATATCTCGGCTCTTAATTGGCGCACACAAAACTTTTTTTCAGATTGTTTTTCCTTTTATTTATATAATTATGATAATAATTTTTTTTGGGGTAAAATATTAATGTAGTTCAATAACAGGGTACTTTATAGTTACTAGAAACGAGGTAGTTGATTTTTTTTTGTCTTGTATGTATTGTAGATAATATGTAGAATCCAAGTTTTAGACCTCCAAACTCTTGGCAAATTTTTGTGAGGACGAAAAAACCACGAATTTTTGGCACTTTTTTCAGTTTGTGACCTATAACTTAAAAACAATGCATCCAATCGAAAAGTCATTTATTATCAACAATAAAGAGCAATAAATTTCGCTTCGAATGAATACCTCAAAGTTGAAATTTCATTAAGAGGTATGGGCGTATTTATCTTCGATCCGACTCCGCCAGTCATGCGCGTCCCTTCTCCCTCGACGAAGATCGCTTCGAGCTTGAGGAAGTTGGTGGTGCTGTTGCAGTGGATCAGGAAGATAGGATGTAGTAGATAGGATGTAGTTCGAGGACATTAGTCAGCCCCAATCGAAACGGATTCGACTACTATAACCACTACACGCAAATAATTCGTTTTTTCCAAAACTCATTTTTACTTCATTTCAGTTTTTTCTTACCCCTTGTATTGTTCTTGCACTTTGCATTTGTTTAATTTTTTTTTATACTTTGTTGTATTACTACTATTGGGCAAATTTTTATTTTTGGTTAATAAACTTTGGGTCTTTCTTTACATTATGCTTTTATTTCGACAACCCATTTTCTCATATTAATGTGGATAAAAAGGAATAAAAGAGAATAATAAATATATTTATATGTAGGACATTTTGGATTTTGAGTGTATTTTGCTTAGTATCGATCAAAATTGGAAAACCAGACAATCTATAAACTTGAAATTACATGCTCTACAACTTTCATTCTATGGATTTTTTCATTTAGATCAGCCGTTTCAGAGCTGAAGACGTTTAAAAATTACCCAGTGTGAATTTTTTACAAGTTGATAAAAATCGTTGATATTCGACTGCCAATTACGCCCATACCTAGTTGAGGTACTCATTCGAAGCGAAATTTAATGCTCTTTAATTTTGATAATAAATGACTTTTCGATTGGATGCATTGTTTTTAAGTTATAGGCCACACACTGAAAAAAGTGCCAAAAATTCGTGGTTGTTTAGTCCACACAAAAATTTGCCAAGGATTTGGAGGTCTAAAACTTGAATTCTACATACTCTCTACAATATATACCAAGACAAAAAAAAAAAAAAATCTACTACCTCGTTTAAAGTAACTGTCACCCCCTTTCGATGACGCCGTTCCTGAACTAATGAGTAAAATGCATTTGTTTATCAAAAATATTAAACAAATTAAGAAAAAATGGTTTAAAGCGTAAAAAAAAAATTGTTAATATCACTGAATAGATAAAAGCTACAATCTGCAAACAAAATTTTGCTCTACGACTTGATGCACTTAAACAATCGACGATTCAATTCTCGACTTTGCTTTTGTTTTTTAGGCGTTGTTGCCGACATACCAACTTGAAACTTGGTATGACGATTTGGCTCCACTAGGGACATGGTTTCCTAATTTTGTCAAAATAAATGTTCCCGGAGTATTCCGTACTGTTTTACACGAGGCAACTATTCACTCTCTTAAATCTTCTAAAGTGTTAATGGAAGTTTTATACACAAAAAGAAATCCAAACTATTGAGATCGGGGGATCTTGCTGGCCCTTGTTGAAGTCCTTCGCGACCTATCCAACGATTAGGATAAACCACATGTAAATGATCGCGAACAATTACACTGAAATGAACAGGAACTCTAACGTGCATGTACCACATCTGATTCTTTAACGCAATTGGTACATCTTCAAGCAACACAGATAGTTCTTCTTGGAGAAAGGTGGGTAGGTAGGATTGTCCATTAAGGCGTCTTGGCAAAAACAAGGGGCCTATAAGATTATTGCCAATAATTCCTACCTATACATTAACCGAAAATTGGTCTTGGAAATAGGTTTCGGTTATGGCATTGGGGTTTTCGCCCGCCCACAGATGATTTTTATGGAAATTTTGAGTAGCATTTCTAGGAAAATTTGCTTCGTCTGTGAACGTAATTTGTGACTCAAACTGCAGATTTGGTGTAACATTCTAAAAGTACACTGACAGAAGTTCACACTTTGTGAAAATCCTTGGGAAGTAATGCCTGTAACCTTAGAATACGGTACGAATACAACAAAAAATCAACCAAAATTCACCAAACAATTTGATGACAAATATTCAGAGCTCTAGCAATCTTCCTCGTACTCGTCTCAGGATGTTCGTCGATTTCCTGTGGCACCGCTTCCTCAATGGGGAACTTACCCATCTTTTTTTTTTTTAATTTCATTAAAGTGTGTGTTTATGTATAAAAACACGCCCACCGAATATCAGCTCTTAAATCGCAGTACTTACTTTGCAATAAATGATTAAAGTTGAAAACCTCGCCACTCCTCACGAAAAGCACTGTGACGTTAGATCGAGAGGGCTAGTCTCACTTGGTGTCCCACAGATGGCGAACTTTAGACTGGGCGGCGCGGTGGTTGGCTTTGAGACGTCCGCATATTCGGTTATAAATCTTTTGTTTTTTAAGCGTAATCAATTCTCTTTACATAAGCTGTCTACAAATTTTTCGAAAAAAACGATAATTATCGAGATATTCAAGCAACTGTAGGAAATTACACGTTTTCCTATAGAGTGTATGTAAATCTTAAATTATTTTTCTCAGAAACCTTTGTTTCGAAGGGCCGAGATTAACGGAGCGTCAAAGCAGTAGGTACATGATATTAAGTGAACATCGTATATGAGATCGATTTCAGTTAATTACCGATTAATTACGGTAACAAAATGGAAAAATTTTACCGAAAAAAAAGTCCCAAATCCCGCCCCTCTAATTCCTTCATTCTCGTCGGAATTCAAAAAATAAAAAAATTAGTTTTAGCAAATTTAATTCTATTTCAATTAGCTAGAGTAGTCTTTTGGCGTAAAAGCCAAGATAAAAATGTTACCAACTGTAGACGCTCAAAATTTGCGATTTTTTGCCATACATGGCCGACATTTCAGTAGTTATCACTTAAACGAAAAAAAAAAAATCAAAATTCTGATGGCAGCAAAAGATTCTTGGTGGAAAATTCTCATTTGACCTTATTTTTTATTTCGAGCGAACTCCCACCGTTTCGGAGATATTTGCGAAAAAAAGCAAAAAACAGCTTACATTTCGGAGCCGAAAAAATTGCAGAAACATGCAATCTTGACACGTTCATATTTTTCGAAAAACACCATTGAGATGGCCATACAATGTCGCGACGTAAAGGGAAGTCTTCCAGATAAATCTGATCGTAAATTGCACGGCGAAATTCGAAAATTCGGCTCGGCATGAACGAATCAAAAGTAGTATTTTGTGACATTTCAGAATGTTGAAGATGTTTTTCCAACGAATACGTTTAAAGTTTAGGTTAGGTTGTGTTCACCGCTAGTTGCTTCTGACAAATGCGCATGCGCATGCGGAATTATCAAAGCCAAAGCAAAATCAAAGAACTATAACTACTAGATGGTTTAACCCATAAGGAATTCCTATATGACAAAGCTGCAAACATCTCAACGGAGAAAGCAATATTAACATGCCTCAAAAAGCGAGATAGCAATGCTGGAATTGTCGGACTTTACCATTGCTAGGTCGGATCAGTTCGAGTTTGTTAAACAAGATTTTTAGCTCTTACAGCGCAAACGCAATCAAATATCAACCGGCACTAACAACTAACTGGAGCAGCCAGCGGTGTTGCCAAACTGCCACCATTTTCTCTACATTCTCCGATCGCACAACGTTATTGCATTTGACCACTTCAAAATTCCCCGCTTTAAACAACTTTTGTCTCTGATCTTTGACAACGTCGCGAAAGTTTGCGACTAGAAGCAACTAGAAGTGAGGCATGCGCAAAGACAACACGCGTATTTGGAGTTGGGCCCAGAGTGGGAGCAGAGCGGTACAGATAATGGACGGTTCTTTGCTTGAAAAAGTCAAGATATGTTGTACGCAGAATTGAGATAGGGTTGAGCGATCTAGGAGTTAAAACATCTTTGAGCAGAATCGGTGTCGCTTGACGCCGTCATCCGACTTTCTCCATCTGACGACACGTTTCAAGAGTGGGTAAAATCGGTCAAATTTTAATCGCTTATATTTCTTGAAGAGATTTTTTTTTTAATTTTTTTGTTGTCTATGGGATTTTTAATGATGTTAGTTTACGATTTTGAGTATTTTAAATTAATTCTGATACATACTTCTGGCATTTGTTGCATTACCATCTGTGAGACCATACACGTAATGCATTGTCGCCATTTCTGCATTCGTATAATTCACCATATTTACTGAGACAATCGAGTAGATAACCGAATAAAAACAGCGAAAAAATAAAATAAATGTAATGGAACACTAGAAATCGAAGAAATAATACGATGAGATGGTTTTGAACATCAAGAACTTAGTTTATGTCAACAAATATTGTTCTCAAAATGCTGTTTGTAAAAACGTCATTTATTTCAGGATAACTAGATTTATGTGTGCAAAAACTATTAGTATAATTGAATCAATTTGACCGTAAAAAATATCAGAGGACATGCTTTCAGGGACGCCACTAGTGGAGCGATAAAATAACTTTTCTCTAACTAAAATATGTGGTTTTATATCCTATTAACACATACCAGATTTGAAAATAATATCCAAAGTACGTTCTGATATATTAAAAAAAAAAACGATTTAAAAAAAATCAACTCAGTAAAAAATTTAAGCCGTTACCAACATATGTTCATATTAATTTTCTTTCATAAAATGATCTAAGGGATCACACCCTAAAATATTAGCACGTCATCAAGGAACACCCTCTATAATGTGTATATGTTTACTCTTGTGTTTACTGTAGTTTATTTATGTATTTTACTAATATATATATATATATATATATTCTATAATATAAGATAAAACCGTCAAAATATCATTTTCAACTAGATAAATGACATTAGACATTAACATGAAATTTTCGATTGGTGGTCTAGTGGTTACAATTTTAGACCCGAAATCCAAGGGTCGCGGGTTCGAGACACTAAGAGGTTGGGTGCAGCTCCTTTTTTTACATTATTTTATACTGACCAGTGTTTCACCAAATAAGAAATAATTGATAATCATAAAATTGAAAATGTCTAAAATTAACATTATTATCTGTAAAGAAACGAAATGAATGTGCAACAGTTATATGAAAAATTGAATTTTTTCTCTTGTTTTACATACAGTTCTTGGATATCAAGTTCCAATGTTCGTTACATGCATAAAACTACACAGTTTAGTACTTGTATGAATTATCGAGCTGTTACGAGTTTAACTACAATATTTTGAAATCAGTTGTCAACTGATAATAGACATTCTCATTTTATTAATATGTTTGTATGAACTACCTACATAAACTAAATAAAAACCAACTGATATTATTGTCTTCCCTTCTTTCCTATTACATGAATCTTACTTGAAAATGTACTTATAGCAAGTACTTTTTTTTGTTTTAATTGATAACTTTGTTTTCGAGTCCCCATTTATCACTTATCAGCTAGGTATATATATCTTTTACTATTGAAAAAATAAACTTTTAACACAAGTAATTTTTTCTTTCTTTACTTATAAATACGAGTACCATTACGATAGTTTTAAGTTCACACGAATCAGTTCACAAAATGGTCAGCTACAAATGTATCTTGGTTTTAACTGCCTTTTTGGCGGCATCTTGTAGCGGTGCTGCTGTAGCTCCTCGTATAAGTGACACTCACAACATTGATGAATGTGACTATTCTTCTCCGTAAGTATTTATATTTTTTTAGTTTTTTGAACTGTTATGCGGAAATTAAAAAATATTTAACGCACATCTCTGATTGTTAGTGGAATACATAATTTGAAAATTTGTTTTTTTATAATTTGTTACTCAGTAATTGTGTTGGCACTTTCTATTTTCCTTTAAATAAAATTACTATATTATATTAATGCAATAAAACACGTTAAATTTTTTCGTTTCACAAACGTTACATTTAGCGCGTTGTTACAAGTTCTCATTTTATGAACGTGTATTATACGTTAATATATCAGTAAAATAAACGTTCTGATCAAAACGTTTTATTTCAGTAATCCCTTCCACTAATGGTTGGGAATGTGTGTGAGAGTAACGTATTTATATATTTAAATTTTATAGGTTTTATTTAATTATACTATTTTACAACCGAATTTTATGCGTTGATATAGATTCGTAGAGGAACGTTTAAGACAAGTAACCTTCTACCATCAATTTCACCTATGCATTTAAAATTCCCTTGCATTTAGTAAGTTGGAAACAACAGTTATTTTAACGTTGTAAAAAATACTTTTTTTTTTTTCTTTAAATAAAATGTTTGAATCGCCGCGTTAAATATATGTAATAAAAAATGTTAAACTGGTTCGTTTCGCAAACGTTAAAACTCCTTACATTATATACGTGTTTTAAACGTTATTACATATTTGTGAAAAAAACGAACTTACTAAAACGTTTAATTCCAGCATTTTCATCTACTAGTGGTTAAAATTGCGTGTAGTATTAATGTATTTTAATCATATTTAAACGTTGAAATTTTCAACCAAATGTGACGTTGAAAATTTCAACGTGAAAGGTTTAATCAACGACTACGATGTTTTAAAAACGTTTATTAAACATACGTGTGCCCATTGGGTATTAAATGGACTACTAATCAACGTTAGTTAATTAAGTTATTTTCACGCTTTTAATATTCGTCATAATACTACGTTTATCGGATATAAAATAAACCACTTATAATCAAAATATGGTTATTATATCAATGTTTCTTCATCGTCAAATATTGTCTCTTTTTACGTTATAATATTATGTTTAATAAATGTTTATTAAATAACATCTAATAACGGATAGTTGTGAAACAGTTAACTACGTTAATAATTACTTAATACGTGGTTATAAAACAGGCACACAAATACATATTGATCAACGTCATATTGCTCTCAAATATAAACGTTTTAGAAATACGTTGAATTAAACTTACCACTAAAACTAATAGTTAATATATTTTCTTTCATCAACGTCTAATTGACGTCGAATTTAAACGGTAAAATTTCCTTGGTACATCAATATTGTGTCAACGTCTCTTTCATCGTCATAATACTACGTTTATCTGATATAAAATAAACCACCTATAATCAATATATGGTTAATTTTTAAGCTATTGCATAGCTTCTATCGCGGGCCTTGAGCGCGGGGACCGAATCCAGAAATTCCGTAACGAAAAAACCTCACGCTCCCCACTCCGACGGGCAAGGAGGTGTGGCTTGAAGGCCGTGCATCGTCTAACGTCGTTTCAGTTTGGCAGTCTTCGACACGGCGTTGTGTGCGTGCGATTAGACGTATTGTACGACTCTACGAAACTCGCACGAATCGAGATGAGCTGCTCCGAAATCGGACGAATACATAAGCAGCTGTTTATGAGAAAGTATATAGGTGTATAGGTATTTATGTACAACAGTGAATAGCTGTACTTGTAAAATTTGTGTATAAAGTGTTTTGAATATGAATGAACAAAGTGCATTTATTATTAATGAAGAAAGTCATTATTTAATAATAGAAAAATTTGTTTTCTTATCGGTCACCATGCTCAAAAAGTGTAACTTGAATTAATATCAAAGAAAAAGCAATACTGCATGAATAAAATAAATAAATAAAATTATAATTGCATAAGTTGATACAAAATGCTATGCAATAGCTTTACCGCGGCAGTCCCCGAGTGCCACACGTCTTTTATTTATTATGTTTCGTCAACGTCAAATATTGTCCCTTTTTTACGTTATAATATTATGTTTAATAAATGTTTATTAAATAATATCAATAACGGATAGTTGTAAAAAGGGTCTAGGACATGTGAGAATCAACGTCGCTTTTATAAGCGAGTTTAACATGTCGTAACTACGTTAATAATTACTATATGTTAATATGTGGTTATAAAACAGACACAAAGTACATATTGTTCAACGTCATATTGATCTGAAATATGAACGTTTTAAAAACACGTTGAATTAAACTTACGACTAAACCTAATAGTTAATAGATTTTCTTACATCAACGTTTAATTGACGACGAATTTAAACGATAAAATTTCCTTAGTACATCAATGTTGTGTCAACGTAGTTTTATTGCTCTTTTTCATCGTCATAATACTACGTTTATCGGATATAAAGTAAACCACCTGTGGGTACAATAAGCTTAAGCTTCAGTACAGCGGGGCTTCGGCACCGCAACCCATAAGGAAAAAAAAAAAAAACCACCTGTAATCAATATATGGTTATTTTCTCTATTATATCAATGTTTCTTCATCGTCAAATAGTATGCATTTTTACGTCAAAATATTACGTTTAATAAATGTTTATTAAATAATATGCAACAACGGAGAGTTGGAAAACGGGTCGAGGATATGTGAGGATCAACGTCGCTTTTATAAGTGAGTTTAACGTGTCATAACTACGTTGAAAAATGTTGTAATTAAACTAGTAGTTACAATATTCATTATATTAAAAAAAATGTGTTTGAAATGTGTTTTAACCGCCTTCCATGTCACCTCAATGACCCTCTTAAGTCTAATAGATCTAGATTTGTCTGAGTAAAGACGTTATATTAACGTCGAAAAACGAGCGTCTATTTATGACCAATAATCAACGTTGATTTTTTCAACGACTAACGTTATATCAACGCTTACAACGTTATATTGACGTTTAATAAACGTATGTGTATTTACTGGGGTACTGCGGGCGGCGTGGTTCATTACTACATCTTGCCACGCTCACTACCGTTCAAATCAGTATCAAATTTCGAAAAGTGTGGTGCAGATATTTTCAAATTCTCTGACGTCAACTGCTGGGTCAAACAAAATCTAATTTGAAAATTTGAACATTTTGCAATGATGTCGTCTGTAGTCAGGATACGATAGAACTGTTTTCACACACAAGGTATTTGTTGAACGTTCTGAAGCCGCTGAAATTCTCAGCGACATTTTTACTTAGAATAATATTATTCCTGTAATTAAGGACGATAGCAACGAAGACTAAGGGAAGTCTCGTCAATATAGAGTAATCTGATTCGTGGATGCAAGAGAACTGACGCAAAATAGTCAACCTGAATTGTGAGAGGCAAGGAGACTCGCAATAACCAAGCACCTCGACTAGTGAGAGGCAAGGGGACTCACGATAAACAATCACCTTGACTCGTGAGAGGCAAGGAGACTCACGCAAAAAAGTCACCCCGAATTGTGAGGTAAGGGGACTCATAGTAGAGAGCTCGCACTGCAAAATTCCTCTTAAAATTGAAATCTGTGGGGGTTTGGAAACTAAAAACTGCGACCGGTCTTATTTAATAGCTTATAATTAATTGTGTTTATGTGTAAAGTTCGTCAAAAATTGGCCTGGGAAAAAAGGCGTTATTCAAAATTTTCGAGATATTGACACTGAACAATTGTTACAGGTAAAGTAAATATTTTGGCACGAAATTATCGAAAAGTCTGTAGCGGTTGCTCTAAAAAAAAATATTTAATAAAAGAAAAAGCATTGACACTTATGGAGTTTTAAAACTTTAAACGTCCGTATCTCGCTTCGAGAACCTAAAAAAATTGTAATTTTTCATTGCATTTTAACGTTCAACAATCGATATTTCGAAAACGAGTACTCAAATCAAAAAATACCTCTCTTACAATATTGTAGAGTACAGTTTCCCGCTTACAACGGTATAACGTTCAGAATTTTTGGGCGTAAGATAGCGTAGGAAAATTAATAAATGTAAAACAATGCACAGATCTATTTACATCGCGGCAGCCGACCATCGATTTCCCTCAATTACGTCGCACGGCCCTCGCGCTCCAGTTATCTACATTCTGCTTAGATTAAATAGGTAATTTATTACTCTCATGTATTCATATTAATGCCCAATATGCCCATTAGATTATATAATATTAGTATAAGCCCAAAGTGTTGAAGATTTTATCAGTTAAAAGTAATTTCTTTCCTGTTAAAAACTCTATGTCTAAGTTATAGGTCTGTTATTCTATTGTTAGTTTAACCATATAAAAATTACTTTCAGTGTTCAGGTAAGTGGAATTTCCTAAAATTAAATTAAGATCATAATATAGGCATCATTTTAGTCTGATTTTCCATAAATAACTAAAAACGGACCGAAGTGGAAGTTCAACATCCAAAAGTGAGATAGTCAACATTTCGTGTTTTACAAAGAGAATGTTAAAAACTCTTTAATTTGTGGAAAATCTTCTGGTAGTTTAGTAAAGAGCTCTGAGAAAACGTTAAAAAGTCTAAGACAAATGTTACAAATTAAGGACAGTATGTATAAATCTAGCAATATTCACTTGCGTCAAGATATTGCTAACACTGAAAATGGGGACAAAATATTATTAATTTGACACAAATCGTGCTACAGTAGTAGTAAAAAGAAGTATTGAATTGCTGCGCCGAAAATTTGAAAAGGAAATGCTATTAGAGAAAATTGAAGTTTACGGAACCAGTTTCAGTACGAAAGGAATATTTAATATACATGTGTGCTTTGTAAAAAGAGGCGTAATGATCAAAATGTATCACAAGTACTGACTATTAATATCGGAAGATCAAAATTTTAGCCCAAAATGATAGCTCTGTTATGAAACGCATTGGCGATAATGATTTAATTGCTATGGAAATAATATATCAGGCGAAATGCTTTTTAAAGGGCATTAAAGAAGGGTACAGATCTTCAGGTTTCTTCAAATGCAGAAACATACAGATTACATTGAAATACTGCTTTATAAAGAATTAAGTAAGTTTATTAAACAAAATTAAACAAAAGAGATATTCTGTTTCGCCAATATATGCTAGATATAGCTTCTCAGAGGAAATGTATCAAAGATACAGTTAATTGACAAATTAAAGATGCATTTCAGTGATGACATTCAAATTATCGAGTCAGCAGGGCCTGATAGATCAGACGTATATTGTCCTCAAAATGTTCATCAAAAGATGAAATTCTACATTTGCATATAGAGACTTCCAAGGAAAATGATAATCTAATATTTACAGGATATTCCGAATATTCGGTTCTGTATAATATTATTAATAATATGGACAACATTCCGGAATTTGATACATTCAAAAATTTGTACTTAACTAATATAAAATATATTCCTGAAGGTTTAATTTAGCAGAAATGCAGGCAGAGATGGTGTACTTGTAGAAAACATTGTATTTCTTGGATAGGATCATGCAGATGGTTGGGACAAAAATCCTGCCTCAATGTAAATGCAGCAGTGAAATCGCCTCCTTCTTCTATATACATTGAAGGTGATGACGAAACCGAAACTGATTAGTGATTAGTGATTAGTGATTAGTCATAGTTAAGTCCATCCGTGGACACACTGTATATATAAGCATGTTGTTTTCTTTACCTCATAATATTGTTAATTTGTTTCGTTTTATTCACATACTTGTTTAAGATTGTTATAATCTGTAGCATCAGAATAATATAACTAGAAAGTGTAATACGTGCGTTTTGTAATTCGTTATAACACCCTGTCTGTTTTCTTGGTATTTCGTTTGAAGTAATATTATTGTTAAATAAAAAACAATTAAAAAAAAGACAAATAGGCTAATAAAACGCAAACCACGGTGGTTGTAAGTTACAATCAGTTTTCCCAGAATATAGACAACTGGAGGGCGCGAGCCGTGCGACGTAAGGGAGGGAGATCGACGGTCGGCTGCCGCGATGTAAATAGATCTGTGCATTGTTTTACATTTATTAATTTTCCTACGCTATCTTACGCCCAAAAATTCTAAACTTTATACCGTTGTAAGCGGGAAACTCTACTCTACAATATTGTAAGAGAGGTATTTTTTTATTTGAGTGCTCGTTTTCGAAATATCGGTTGTGGAACGTTAAAATGCAATGAAAAATTACAATTTTTTTAGGTTCTCGAAGCGAGATACGGACGTTCAAAGTATTAAAACTCCATAAGCGTCAATGCTTTTTCTTTTATTAAATTTTTTTTTTATAGCAACCGCTACAAACTTTTCGATAATTTCGTGCCAAAATATTTACTTTACCTGTAACAATTGCTCAGTGTCAATATCTCCAAAATTTTGAATAACGCCTTTTTTCCCAGGCCAATTTTTGGCCAACTTTACACATAAACACAATTAATTATAAGCTATTAAATAAGACTGGTCGCAGCTTTTAGTTTCCAAACCCCCACAGGGTGACATCTTTTGCCCAGCCGTGCTCTCTACTATCACAACAGACAAGCGCCCCAACTAGTGAGAGGCACTGTAACCTCCTGGTAGTGTACTTTGAAAACTACAGTTCTTTCGTAGGCTGACCTTTGGAACATTGTTACCTGACCTGAAATGTGGCCTGAAAATCTATTTTCTAGAGTCTAAAGGAACGTAGATGTTTTTATATTTAATCCCAAACGAATGAGTAGTTAAACCTACGTAAAAGGCAAATGCGGGCATGCCTACTTATATATTCCTATGCTATTTGCTTTATCAGTTTTACCTTAGCCACTGTATGCAATCTCAGAAAGTTGAGTGTGATTCAAAACTAACGTTTAAACTATGGGATGTCATAATGTCAGTATTTTTTCCGAGATATTATCAAAATATGTTAAGAGGCATATTTATTGGTTTCGCGAACTTTGGTATTAGGATAATAGTCTACAGTAATGCCAAAGTTAAAATAAACAAGTGATAAAAGTACACGAGATACAGTGTTGTATTATATGATGATTGATTGTATCAAAAAGTAAGTGCTTACATAATTTGATTACTTCCACAATCCACATCGTGTAGGAACAGTAAAAAAATTAATAATAGTATCCGGATCTAAGATTTCAATTAGGAATTAGTCGGTGTATCGGATAAAAATAAAGAGGCATGTTTATTGGTTAATCCTGCTAGCCTATATTAGCTAATATTGTAATGGAAACTATATTACACACTATTTTGATGAATTTACATTTTAGTATACCTTTATGCAACATTTATGTGGATGATATCATTATGGCCATTCCTCAATCCGAAGTCGAGAACATTCTAGGTTACCTTAATAGTTACCATGAGAATATCAAGTTCACTCTTGAGTTGGAACATAATAATATGATTAGCTTTTTAGATCTCACTCTCATTAGAACTAATGAACAGAAAATCAGTAATAATTGGTTTGAAAAAGAAATTAATTCTGGGAGAATTCTGAATTATTTTTCTGCACATTCATTTAAACAAAAATTATCTATTGTCAATGCCATGAAAAACAGAATTTTAAAATTGAGTAACACTGAATTTCATGAACAAAATTTAGCTTCATTTAAAAATAAATTGAAAATTAACAACTATCCTAAAAAATTGTATAATACCATAATTAATACTAATATTGACTCCCCTAGAGTGAGTCAAGAGGATAATAGTATTGCAGATAAAACATATCAAAATTCCCTATATCAGAGGATTATCAGAGAGTTTGAAACGCATTTTACACAAAGACAACATTAATTTAGTTTTTTATAATACAAAAAAAAGTGGGGAATTTGTTTTCATTAATGAAGGACAAACTCCCTATAGGATTACAGTCCCATGTTATATATAGAATTCCTTGTCTTGATTGCAATCAAATTTATATTGGTCAGACTAAACAACACCTACAAACTAGAATTACTGAACACAAATGTAAAGAAAAATATAGGAAAAAAACCGAGAAAACTAGATATGCTAGCTCATCACCATTTTTCATCAGACCATAATTTTAATTTTGATAAGGCCGATATTTTAGATCATGAAACTAATTACCAAAAAAGACTCTTCAGTGAAATGATGTTTATCCGTTTACATCAAAATACAGTCAAGAAAACTGACACCGATAATTTAAGTGTTGTATATAACAATTTAATTAAACAATATCTAAAAGTTCCACCTTTTAAATTATAATTTGTATTAATTGTTTAATAATGATTCACATTATATATTTTTATTATCTAGGACGCAGTCCCAGTTTTTTGTATAATCGTTCGGATTTTTGATATTATCACTTACATTTTTTCGTGACACCCAGAAAAAACTCTAGTAGTAGTTTTTATTACACACAGAACTCTTGTTAATCATTATTAATTATTATAACTCAATATTGTAATTGGTATGAAACTATTCACGTCCATACATTTACATTGTTTAGTAATTATATGTTATATTGTCCATTGGATTTTATTTTATTTTTCAACTCGCTTGTTGTTCAATATTATGACTCCTTCTCATCTAAGAAGTATTTTTGTGGTTTTGTTTCACTAAAGGTAAGGTTATTACTTACTATTAAATTATTATGCATTGTAATTGTTCATTTATTTACATAATTAACATAAATTTTAATTAGTTCTTTTAAAGTAATTGTGATATATTTTATTTATACTTAAAAAATTTCTTTGAAATTCTTTCTATTTTTGTAATATGGTAAATTATATTTTTTGTATGTTGTTATTTCAGTTTTGAGGCAGAATAAAAGTTTATTCGAAACGTCGACTAGTGGAAATAACCTCGTTTTATTTTTATCCGATACACCGACCAATTCCTAATTGAAGTAAAAAAATTGAAATTTTTTGTCCAAATATAATGTTGTTAGAATGTCATGGAATGTCGAGATTTTAAGTTTGAGCAAAAAAAATAATGTCTCTCTATTTGTCACTTATTTGCGCACGATTATTCTGGATCGAGTTATGATATTGACTTGAAATTAGTATGTTTTGATCTTATTCCGTTGAAAGGTTCGGACGTAAATTAGAGTAAATAGGTAAAACAAGCAGGTAAGAGTCCATTAAATTGTGATTTAGTGTATGTTCGAGAAGACAGCACTATAACCCACAGTTCCCCACCTCATTATTAGAGAGTACAAAAATAAAATTATGATTTTTTGTGCGTACAAGAACCAACCTAAATTTTTTTTGTCATCAGCCACCTCTACCGATATAGTATATAATTCTATGTGTTCTTGGGGTAGACGATTTCAAATATTATATTATTATACAGCTCTACAAAAAAAATGTTGTGTTCACCAGACTAGACGAACATATCTATACGTTTTTGGGGTCGCTGAATCCGAATCAGGTCAGGGTCAAGGTCAATTGGAACAAAAAACGATTCAGGCCAGGAGACTACAATTTCTGCACATTTCTGGGGCCACTGAATCCGAATTCGGGATCTGCTTGACCCCATCAGTTTAGGGTGATGGTCAATCCAAGGTCAAATTGGGAAGAAACCTTTTAAGCGCAGGAAACCACCATTTTTATACGTTTTTGGAGTAACTAAATCCCAACTCCTGGTCTGTTTGACCCATCAGGTCAGAGTCAAGGTTATTCCAAAATCAAATTGGGAAAAACATTTAAGACAGAAAACCACGATTCTTATACGTTTTTGGGGTCGCTGAGTCCGAATCCGAGGTCTGTTCAACCCCATCAGGTCAACGTCAAGACTATTCCAAGGTCAACTTTTGTTTATCAAATGGAATCGCGTTTTTGACGACGGATTCTGAAAGAGCGGGATATTTTACGTTCGCATATGGTTTGACCCATGATCAAAGTGACGTTTGGCCATCAGAAGGTCGAATCACTCTCTCAAATTAATTTATCTAAGATCAAAGATGATTCATATTGAGAAATCTCAGTTACAAATCTTTATCGAGCATGGTTTAGCCTCATGATATTTCTCCGAGGGGGATTGGAGAACCAATACAGCAACCAACGAATGGCGTCTTCCAATCCTCTGGGAAAAACTAAACTTATATACTGACTGCTCAAACATCTCGGTGCTAGGGACTGATGAAGATACTGGGGCATCAGTGATGAGGCCAACATCAATATCCGAGCGATACGTTTAATTTCTGTGGGAATCCTCTGATACTGTTATTAAAATTAAAAATCCTGCTTTTCAGAAGATGCTGGAAATGGTGATAACTGCCTTAATCGCTCGGATACTGATGTTGGCCTCATCAGTGATGCTCCAGCAACTTCATCAGTCCCTATCACCGAGATGTTAGGGCAGTCAGTATATGACAGACGTTTCGTTTTCCCCAGAGGATTGGAAGATGCCACTCGTTGATTGCGTGTGGATATAGGTGTCTGCTGTCTTGGTTCTCCAATCCCCCTCGGAGAAATATTACGAGGCTAAACCATGCTCGATAAAGATTTGTAACTGAGATTTCGCAATACGAATCATCTTTGATCTTAGATAAATTAATTTGAGAGAGTGATTCGACCTTCTGATGACCAAACGTCACATTGATCATAGGTCAAACCATATGCGAACGTAAAACATCCCGCTCTTTCAGAATCCGTAGTCAAAAACGCGTTTCCATTTGATAAAAAAAGTTGACCTTGGAATGACCTTGACCTTGATCTGATGGGGTTGAACAGACCTCGGATTCGGATTCAGCAACCTCAAAATCGTATAAGAATCGTGGTTTTCTAGCTTAAATGTTTTTCTCAATTTGACCTTGGCATGCCCTTGACCCTGACCTGATGGGTCAAACAGATCAGGAGTTGGGATTTAGTTACCCCAAAAACGTATAAAAATGATGGTTTTCTGCTTAAAAGGTTTTTCCCAATTTGACCTTGGATTGACCATCACCCTGACCTGATGGGGTCAAGCAAATCCCGAATTCGGATTCAGTGACCCCAAAAAACGTACAGAAATCGGGGTTTCCTTCGATTAATAGTTTTTTCCCAATTTAACCTTGGATTGACCTTGACCTGATGGGGTCAAACAGACCCCGGATTCTGATTCAGCGACCCCAAAAACGTATATTAAAGTGTTATTAAAGTTCTATAAATAATTATTTCTACATAGTGGAGTGCAAATATATTATCAACGTTTTTTTTCTTGTAAGAGATTTGGATAGGAAATCTGGATGTTGAAGTCGTGCTTCCTTAGGCAGCCGTTTTTTTGAAATAAAATTGTATTTTACCTGAAGATTCCTTTATTAAGACGTATGTCTTACGTGAGATAAAAAAAATAGTAAGAGATTGACCTCCTTACCTACCTTTTACCTTTATTAGTTACATTGTTCGAAAAAATAAAATGAAAACTGGCTTCTCAGAAAAAGTTAGTACGCTGCTTCGAGTTTTTCACTATCTTGCAGATCTGTTTGTGGAAAATTTAATTCTTTACAACCTTATCCATGTATTCTTTTTTTCGTGTCAGTATTGTGAGTGGGAAGTCATGGTTCACTTTTATTTCATAGTTTAGATTTTTTTCACACACGCTTTGATGAATTAGGGACCATTTTTTCCCTTATTATTCTGCTTGCTATCCCCACAACCAGATTCATGGTTGCGATTTTATTATGTGAATATATTTAAAAACAAATATCTCTCATTTCTGCTTATCCAACTGTTGACAAACATTGTTTTGGGTATTCAGCAGATATGGATTATGGACAGGACGAATGGTTTCTTTGAACATTATCTGCCGAATACCCAAAACAATCCTTTTCAAATAAAACGTCTTCAGTAATTTTTGAAAATATATTATGCTATTTTTCCTCTGTTCGTTTGTAACAAAAATATTAATTTTTTAGGCTAACAAATCCTCTCTTACAAACGAGTATTAGTGAAGAAGCACAATTCTTGACAGTTTTGAAGAAAACTGTTACATACACGGGATCACCGTCGAATCCAGAACCTATAAAATGCATTAAGGTATGACCCTATCCTCTTTCGCATTTTTCTGATAAATTGATTTTTGTTTTGTACAAATGGGATATATTCTATTTATATTGGGTGTCAACGGAAAAGCCAAAGTTTATATAATTTTCAAAGTATAAGACTCAAACTTCGCAGGAGTAATATGCAGTTTTATATATAGGTCTTGAGATAAACAAGCGGAAGAAAGAAAACAGATAAATTAAGAAAAAAGACGTATCTATTCCACCATAATGCATAGGCGCTTAGAAACGATGGGTACCGATGTCCTACGTTGACCCACGACAAGGTGATAAAAATAAGATAAAGTGCTGAGCGCAGTACTTTATACTTTTCATAATTTCTCTGTTTTCTTATTAAAAATCTCGGGACACGTCGATTTTGGATTCTGAAATGGCAAATTTCACGCCTAAATTCAACCCCCTTCGAGTGGCAGTTGCAACTCTGTAACGGTCCTTTTTATTTATAGTCATAAAAGCCCTTAAATTACGTTATTTTATATTTTTCGTGAATAAATTACCTATTTTGTTGCCCTTTAAAAAATAAATTACCGCCGCTACTGTCGGATATTTGTTAATCTTATTTTAACCGTTATGCGAGGATGGTGTCATACAATAGCGCGACGTCTGCTTCCATATAAGGTAGCATTTTGAAAACTAGACAAATGATTGGTCCTTTCAAATGTTATGCTATGTCATAATGTTGCTCCCCACCCACCCTTATAAATATCGCGAAAAGCGTCGACCATGACACTTCCACGGCCGCTTTAAGCGTGCCCACAGTCATCACATTTTAACTTGAATTTGAGGAACTAAAGTATTAGTTCCAGTGTTAAAATGTTTAGTCTTTCTAGACTTTCATGATACTACGTTTATTGTCTTTTGTCTCGAGAATTTAACCATATCCTGTTAACAAGAATTAGTCAAGTGGTTGGTTATGTTTGTTTTTTTCGAGAAATAGAATATAAAAGTATTCTTGTGTATGTAAAAACTACGTAAAAATGTTTTAATAGTGTTGTAACCCTACGTATACTTTGGTGTCCAATTATAGAGGTGTGCTGCAATCCAGTGAAAGTGTTTTCTGTTCATCGGGAGCTTTGTAAGTAGAATAAACAATATATTTCCCGTCCAACGATCCAACAATTAACTCTTTAGTGCAGTGTTTTTGGTTGCACTTAACTTTTTACGCGACATTGTGAAAACTATCTTGTACATCTGTTTCGTTTTCGCATAAATAGACACACTGTTCTCATGTGATGCAATTTTAATCCCTTAATATAGACATTTGTTTATTCCTAAAGAAAATATGTAACTAATAACTGGTGTATACACACCATATTTGTTTTTTAGTTAAGTTTTATTGTGGATTCATCATTTGATAAATATTTTATTATTTATTCGAAAACGGTTTGTTTTAAATTTTCTTTTAGTAAGCGAGTGAACAATTTTACAACTGTTTTTCCTTTGAATAATTACAAAATTGGCCAATATCCACTATATTGCTTTTAGTATTTTGTTACCTTTTAAATATGTATATAATTTATTTGTGTACAGTTATGTCTGTCTCTCCGTACATCTGCATTTTTTTGATTATTCGTTTGTACTTCTTTATCGTTAGCACAAATTTATTCGCCCATACCCTGGATTGTCCTCATTGCTCTACCATTTTGTGAATAAATTAGTTATTGTTGATTTCGTATTTTTATTTATTTAGAATTAATTTTAAATAACCCCAAGAGAGCCAGGGCGTTATAATTTGGCTTCAAAAAGGAGCTTTCTTAAATAGCTTGTGTTTTTTTGTCTATATTAAATGTAGCAAAAAGTTATAACCCCTAAACTTTTAAATAGGATGTATGGACTCGTGATACCTCATTTGAAAGGCCTTTTCATTCTCTATTCAAAAATGCTATGGTTTTAGTATTTTTTGTAAAAATTAACGGTATAAAATTAATTCATGTGCTTAACGTAATTCACTACAGCAAACTAAAAAAAAAACTTAACTTCAATGAAGTAAATGTTCAAAATGAGTTCCATGAACGTCTTGGCAGCATTTTAGTCATAAATAAAAATGTCTTCTAACGTTTTTCAACATCTGAGGCGTGACCGACCTAACCACATCCGTTATTCTTCTTCTTAAGTCAGCTATATCGCGTGGCTTAGTTTTGTATACCATTCTTTTCACATATCCCCATGGAAAGAAATCTAAGGGTGTAAGACCAGGAGAACGTGCTGGCCATTTTATGGATCCTCGCCTGCCTATCCACCGATTTGGAAATGTTATGTGCCCCATCCTGCTAAAACCATATTACATCCGCTGAAACGTGTGACTTTGCTTGAACAGGCTATATAAGTTTTCCAAAGTTGAAGCAGAGCTAAATAATTATCTCCATTCAAATGGCCATTAAAGAAAAAGGGACCTATGACATGGTTTCCAATTATCCCTGCCCAAACATAAACCTTTTCAGGATTTTGCGTATGAAATTCTTTCGTCCAGTGAGGATTTTCATTAGCCCAGTAGCGACAGTTTTGACCACTAACATGGCCATGAAGAGTACAAGTGGACTCATCCGAAAACAAAACATTTTCTAGTTGGATAACATTGTTATCTAACCTTAGATCTTTGCATCGTTTGTTCTCAAAAATGCGTCCTATCAAAATCGTGTTCGCTAAGTTGGGATAAGTTTATAGGGATACACCTTATTTTCTTTTAATACACGAATAAATTGAGGAATGGGAAATATTAAATGCTAAAGCTGTTAGTCGACTTGAACTATGTGGGTTTTCTTTACACTCAAGCAGTATATCTCATTTGGTATCGTTACTCATTGCATTGAAAGCTTCTTTTTTTATCTGCCGAACATGTCCATTTTCGCGAAACTGCTTTTCAATTTTGTTAATTGTACCTTGAGACATACCTAGGCGGAAAATCAGAAAATTTTTCTTGAAATAGGAGAGCAACTTCGTCCTGTGATCGCATTCTAAGTTGCAGTTAACAAAACTTAACCTGTACGCAAAAGACTGACAACTATTTATTGACAGCTATGCCAACTATTTATTGCTGTCAATCGCTACGGTGTTTTCAATAAATAATCGGGGGGCATACTTAATGAAATACACACTCCGTGGGAAATTTCATGATGAAATTGTGGGAGTAAGTTTAATACATTCCTTATGCCCTCCATAAATATACCTTACCAGGTGCTTTGCTTGAATGTGTGGCAGATGGCCTATATGGCGTCATATATTCAAGATGGCGGCCACCCCAGACTTCATCGAAAGTTCTCGATTATAACTGTTGATAGGCACACACTTTAGCAATATTTTGTACTGAATCTTTTTTGTTCTAAATAAAATTTTAAACAAAAAAAGTTATAACAGTTTTTGTTGTATAACCTACCGGTTATTAGTTATAGCCAGTTAAGGCTTAGTTAAGAAATTAATATGTATTTCAATATTTGTATTGAATTAATTGTAAGGTTATATTACTTGTAAAATGTTATCGGCTTAATACTTTTATCTGAAAGGTCATCGATATCAAAATGTTCAGCTCAGTGCATATAATGTTTTGGGATTCACATTTGAAGGATACATCACATTTCCCTTTTACATATGAACGCCGAATTAATTTTAAAATGGTTTTAGGTGCACAAGGAACTATTGGTAGATTAGAGTGCTGCTGGTCAGCGATATGCCATTCCATAACCTGGTAATGTGTTCTACGAATAAAAGGAGATAGTAATGTTTTTGTAGGAGGCAGATGTTCACTTTGCGTCTTGTGCTTGGAGAACATCAACCAAAGAAGCTCCCCAATGTCTGAAATCTTCGTCCCTGGTGTATATACCTTACGAATTAATTTTTCAATGATAGTTTCAGGTTTCAGCTTCATCCCCGAATTCTTCAATGGATCCAAGTTTCCCAAAAATGTCATTATCTGCGGTCTTATAAACCTTCCAAAACGATGATTTTTCCTTCTTTGCAAGTGAACCTGTGACATCATATCCTGACAGAGCATGCAGACCTTGTAACCCTGTTATATTTTCTGGTTCAAATACGGTGCAAATTTCGCCAACGTCAATGATTCTTCGATTATTTCGTATACCAGTGATAAACATGCTTACACATGTAAAATATTTTGACCACCACAATACTAGTAGAAATACGTCTGTAACAGGCGAATATATATGAATCGCAGTAGCTCCTTTTCTGGAGGCAAAATGGCAGTGCAGTATTATTTTAACGTCGGTTTCTTCATGACTACTTTGAAGTTCACTTACGTCACTTCCGAAAGACGATTTGGCTTCAGTCCTCTAGCTTACGATTAAGCTTCTCTTAATATTGCGTGCGTACAACAAAGCATTTTGTGCAAGATACGCTTTAGCTATCCTTTGTTTTTATGTGAGAAAGGAAGGATTTCATCTGTAGATTTGCAATGTTTGTGGAGTCGGTTATTTTGTACTCAGTGGGTGTTACTGTAGATGTCCTTTTATGTCACATCACAGACTTAGGAGGATTTTCAATATATATGTCAAACACCAAGTGAATTTCATCATATTTTAAGAGTTCCCTTGATTTGATTGTTAAACTCTAAAGCTAGATCATTGCATGTTTTAACCTGCACTGATTTTTTCAACGACTGCAGCTTTGCCATTCCATCAACAACAGCGACACAGTGGGATTTTGAATTCAGATGCTCTGTTATATTTGAATCCACCAAAGGTATAGAAAAAGAAGTTTGTACAGTATTATCAATTTTTGCAGGATGTTGCTCTTCTAAAATCTTCATTAGTTTAGATTTATTTGTAGACAACTTCATTGATCCATCCAGATTAAACATGGAGAACGAAACTGACGAGAATTCATAATTACTTGATGTTTTTAGTTCAATATCAGTACGGCTTCTCGATATAAGTAGCAAGCGTGTGAATAATGATTGATCGAATTGTACTACTGTGTCAGCTAACTTGTTGTCTTGCGTGTAGCTTTACATAAATTAAGTTTTCCTTCTTACTGTCAGTTTCAATTCGATTCTTTTTAAGGCGGTGTATATTTCATAACCCTTTTCTAAAATGCTTAATGTATCCTTTTGTATGGTTTCATGAAATACGCACTTTGTTGTTGTGTCAGTTCACTGCCTTCATATGTTATATGGTTGGTCGATGTTCTGATAGTGTTATAGATACATTGCACATCTTCATATTCTTCATATTGTTGCTTTCCTCTAGATCGTGTCAAATGGTGGTATTATGTTTTTACTTCTCCTGCTATTCCAATCATTGCTTTGGTTTCTGCAGGAAGTCCTGCCAGCTCAGGAGAGGTCAAAAAGAATCGTGTTAAATTATTTTTCTTTTGTGTTACGTTAATATGAAATGATACGAGTGATAACAAAATTAAACATGTTTTTATATAAAACACCTAAACGATAAAATATATCGATAAATTCCTAAGGACTTTCGTTACCGAGAATTTCCTTTTAATAAAAAAGGTTCAGTACAAAATATTGATGGGATGGCTCTATCAAAAGTTTTAATTGAGAACTTCCGATGATGTGTGGGGTGGACGCCATCTTGGATATACGACGTCATATAGGCCGTTTTCCACAAAATCAAGCAAAGCACCTAGTAAGGCTTGTTTGTGGAGGGTATTAAAATTGGTCCCACAATTTCATCATCAAATTTCCCACAGGATGTATTACACCCCCCGACTAAAAACTGGCTATGAAGATTTTTTATATCTTCTTTTTAGTTGATAATGTTGAAAGAAAACACTGAAATTGTTTTTGCTAGCCTGCAAAAATAAAACGATGTAAATTTTTATGTTTTTCGTTTGTTGTAGCGAATTTTGTCAACCAGACCATTAATTTTTGCAGAAAATATTAAAAGTATAGCATTTCTGAAGACCTTTCAAATGAGGTATCACAAGCCCCTACTTCCCATTTAAAAGTTATTTAAGAGTTGCAACTGCCACTTGAAGGGGGTTGAATTTGGGAATGAAATTTGTATGTTGCAGAATGTCATTTCAGTATCCAAAATCGACGTGTCTCGGGATTTTTTTATAAATATGCACAATAATTGAGATACTGATTTTTTTCTATTTGTCTGTTCCATACACTATATAAAACTACATTTACTGATTATGTATACCAAAAATGGTCAATTTTTCATTATTTGACCGAAAATAACTCCAACTTTGAATTTTTAAATGAAACACCCTGAATATTTTTACATTTTTTGATTTTAAGTACGATTGCCCGATTTTAAAAGAAAATTTAAGACTACTTGATTTTTTAGGGCCATTTTTATTTTTGCATCTAGAGTGTAGTGCACTGAAATCAATCTAATGGACCAAAGCGATAAGAAGAAAAATATAAACGTGAGATTTTTTGAATTGCTTTAGCACCTACCTACGACCAACCAAAATTTCCGAAATCACTAACTTGTAATTAAGTCAACTTTTTCAAATGGCAAACTTTTTTAGATAACCGGTAGTTAAGTACTAAATTTCACGAAAAATTCATTGAAAACGTCAAATTGAAGGTCAGTTTGATATTAACCGAAATATCCAAGTTTTTTTCTAAATAATAAGTAAAATATCAAGAAAATACCCTTATCAAGTATGTCATGGAAATTGAATAAAACTAGATTCAAAACGTTCATTTTGTGAACAAAACAAAACTACAAATAACAGAGAAAAGATAGTAACCATTCAAAGTCCCGCCTTGTTTTTAGCACTTTCTCGGTCAATGGTGTTTCGCATAACATTTCGCAACATAGCAGTTTGTGAAAAAACATTATTAATAAAGGAATTGAAGAAATCATTTACATACCCTTAAAAAAACAAAGAGAAGAAAATATATCGTATACAATAATATTTTCAAGTTATAAATTAATTATTATGGCAACTGAAATAAAAAATAAATAAATAATCAAATTAATTCATACTTAATGCTTTAAAGTTTTAAGCTAAACTGCCGCTGCTCAATGCTTATCTTTTTAATTTTATTTTAAAAATATTTACTGACAAATTCTTTATATCATTCTGCAATGTGTTATACGGGTTAACAGTACAAGAAAACATTTTTTTGAAGAATACAGCTTCTACGTATACAATATATGATAAAATTTATTCACTAGGTTTTATTATTATTATTTACAAAAAAAAAAGAAACTATTTAAATACCTGAAAGGAGACTTTGTTAGTGAACTTTGTTAGCAAATAATAAACATACATTTCTTGATTACAGGTAACAAATATGGACACTTCTGATCATGGCGGATACCCTACGATAGTCAGGGGAGGCCTTGGTGCTTATGATGCCGAAATTCTGCTAACTTCACGACTGGGACGGCCATTG
The DNA here is from genome assembly GCA_936432065.2 of Rutpela maculata. Classification (NCBI taxonomy): domain Eukaryota; kingdom Metazoa; phylum Arthropoda; class Insecta; order Coleoptera; family Cerambycidae; genus Rutpela; species Rutpela maculata. The sequence continues at coordinate 40,703,896 of OW386286.2, forward strand.
AACTTCAGGATTGAAATTTGGGGCGTATAAAAATTGATTTCGCGAGGCAGATACATTTCTAAACAACAGATAAATACACACATTTTATAAGAACAATTACAGTGATATGAAAAAGAAAATACTGTTTTTGTAATCCTAATTTCCTGTAATCAAATAAGAATGAACAGAAAGAGACAGAGAAATATGTAATTTACAAAAATTGTAGTTATAAATTTCGAAAAATTTTAAACAGCTTGTTATGTATCTCAGTATTGTATAATTTAAAAATGTACATGGTCGACGTGACACGTCTTAGTTGAGCTCTTCATTAAAAGGGTTTCTATGAGAAAATCAAAGTTTAAAAGTCTACTTTTTACCCAAGTGTAGTGCAAGTAACAAGAATTTAGTATATTATAGTTAGTAAGTACATAATGTACTGTGATATTAAATAATTTGGTTAAATGCACTGAGTTAAAGTCGCTAAATTCCTTTACAAAAAACAATCGTTGTATGTGCCAGTGTTTCTAAAAATGTCGGTTTGTGGTCGAAGTTGTGGCAGGAGACTAAATACAAAAAATAAAATTAATTGTAGAGGTTGCAACAAGGACTTTCATAATACATGTGTTGGTGTATCAGAGAAAGATGTAACACTCTTTACATCTGGTGAAGCTCTTTGGCTATGTGAACCATGCAAAGACAAATTACAGAATACTGCTGAATCTAATATGTCCTGTGGTGACAGTGATATTACTGATAACTCGGAACCTACAATATCTGATGTATTTGCCACTGTTAAGCAAATATTGAATGAACAGAAATCATTCATGAGCACTTTAGCCAAACATGACGAAGAAATAACAAATTTAAAAGGAAAATATGAAGATCAACAAAACAACATTAATGAGAATAAAACTAATATTAACGACCTACAAACTGCAGTGTCCCTATTACAAATTGAGAATGAAGATTTGAAATACAAACTAAATAACATCAGTCAGCAATCTCGAGTAAACTGTTTGGAGATCACTGGTATTCCAGAGCCCGGGAGAGGGGAAAATGTATTCTTAACAGTTCAACTAGTTAGTTCGGCGCTGGGATTCAAATTAGATTCATCTATGGTTGGCGATTGTTTCCGCATGAAATCAACTACGGAGGGATGCTCGAAGATTATAGTTTGTTTTACGAAAAAAACTTATAAAGAGGAGGTTCTAAAATGCCGTAAAATAAAATCCGATTTTTCTACAATGCACTTAGATAACTCCTTAAAACAATTAGTTAAAGAATATAAGAACCAAAACAATGTCAAGTTTTTATGGATTAAAAATTGTAACATATATATGAGAAAGTCTGAGAATTCTAAAATAATAATAATTAAATCGGAAAATGACTTTCAAAATGTTTAATAATATAATTGATTTATTTGTAGTGGTTTTTATGATTTTTGTAGATGTATTTTTATATTCCAATGCATAATAAAAAATTGAATATTGCAATATTTAATATAAGATCCTTATTAACAAAGTTTTATAATTTCAGAGAACTGGTTGAACAATGTAATTTTGATATAGTTTTACTTACGGAAACTTGGTTGCATAATAATATTTTAGATGAGAGCATATATTTGGATGGATACATACTTTTTCGCAATGACAGAGAGCAAGGTAGGAGGGGTGGGGGAGTGCTTATATATGTCAAGTCAAATATTAGATGTTCGTTAATTGAAAATTTGCCTGCAAATAATTTAGAACAATTATGGTTATCATTTACAATGAATAACGTTAAATCGTGTATAGGTGTCATCTACAGGGCGCCGCAAACTTCTATTGTGGAATTCATGCAAAATATTGAAGACGTGTTTAGCACTCTCTCCCCCAAATATGATCATTTATACTGTGGTGGTGACTTTAACATTGATCTTTTACTTTACATTACTAGAGTGTTTTGGGCTGTGTCAAGTAGTTAATGAACCAACGAGGGTTGGCCCTACCAGCGCTACCTTATTGGATTTATTTATATGCTCCGAAGATATTAATATTTTAAACTGTACTGTAAAAGAATTGCCAAATATGTCGGATCATAGTCTCGTTTCGTGCACTGTCGCGTGCAATGTTGAAGGTCAATCAGAGTTGTTGCATACTTATAGAAACTTCAAGCATTTTAATCAAGACAATTTCAATCAAGACTTACAGTTAGCTAACTTTGACCAAATACTTTACATAGATGATATTAATACTAAAATTTCTACCTTTAATGATTTATTGATAAATTTATTTAACAAACATGCTCCCCTCAAAACTTCTAGAATTACAAAAAAGTTCGCCCCATGGCTAACAGAAAATCTTAAAATAATATATAAATTGAGAGATAAGGCTTTAGCCAAATTTAAAAAAACTAAAAGAATTAGAGACTGGGAAGATTTTAAGAGATTAAGAAACTATGCAAATCGGGCAATAAAACATGAAAAAAAAAGGATATTTTGAAAGTAAATTAAATTCTAATAAAAAACTAACATGGAAAGCATTGAGAGATTTGAACATTCATTCAAAAAGAAAAAATGTAGATATTCCTCATCATATTTCAGATGTTAATAAGATTAACCAATACTTTGTAAACACAGCAGAGGGGACGAAAAGCCCGAATAAAGACACTTTAAATTTTTATTCTAATAATCTGTTACCAAATGTTGGAGAGTTTTATTTTCGAACGGTTGATACAGAGACCATTAAAAATTATTTATATAATATAAAAACTAACTCAATGGGTTCTGATAGTATTTCTCTACATATGTTAATGTACTGTTGTCCTTTGATTATTCCTTATCTTACTCATCTAGTAAATTACTGCATAGAATATAATATTTTTCCATCACAATGGAAAATTGCACATGTTTTACCTCTGCCCAAATTGCATAATCCTACGGAGTTGAAAGACTTGAGACCGATAAGCATTCTTTCGGTGTTTTCGAAATTACTGGAATATGTACTAAATGGGCAAATAAGAGAGTATCTTAGTAATTATAATATTTTACCGAACAATCAGTCAGGATTTCGTCCCAATCATGGCTGTGTCACCGCTTTGTTGAAGGTAACCGATGATATCCTGTCGGCAAGTGATAATAATAAATTGTCAGCGTTAATCAGCGGCGGCTGGTGAAATTTCAATATTTTTTTTCTCGTCTGTGGCGCATGGGACCCATACGAAATTTGGGAAATTACATCTAGAGAAGCACTTCTCTAATGACCCCTAAAAAATTTTGAAAAAGCAGTTTGCGAAAAAATTTTTGAAAATTTGCTAGCCTCCCCTGGGTCTAGGGACCCCCGTTTACTTTTATTTTTTTTTGTCATAAGCATTTGACTTTTCATAAAAATGCATCGACAGATTTTAGAGTTTGTGAAAATATTTTCATTACTAACTGAAATACAATGAACTGAAATTTTGTAATTTACAATTTAACAAATTACAATATTTCAATTCGTTGTATCTCAGTTAGTAATGAAAATATTTTCACAAACTCCAAAATCTGTCGATGCATTTTTATGAAAAGTCAAATGCATATGACAAAAAAAAATAAAAGACCCAGGGGAGGCTAGCGAATTTTCAAAAATTTTTTCGCAAACTGCTTTTTCAAAATTTTTTAGGGGTCATTAGAGAAGTGCTTCTCTAGATGTTATTTCCCAAGTTTCGTATGGGTCCCATGCGCCACAGACGAGAAAAAAAATATTGAAATTTCACCAGCCGCCACTGGCGTTAATATTACTGGATTATTCAAAGGCTTTTGACAGGATAAATCATAAGTTACTCTTAGCCTTATTACACTATATTGGATTTACTAACAGTGCCACGGACATGGTTGGAAATTATTTAAGCAATCGTCACCAACTAGTCAAAATGGGCGAAAAGACTTCAGAACTCTTAGCTATTAATAGTGGGGTTCCGCAAGGCTCAATATTGGGACCATTATTGTTTACTTTATACACCTTCAAATTTTCCTCCTTTTTGAGTAATTGTGAATCCCACTATTATGCAGATGATGCACAGATTTACTTTTCCTTCAATTTCGAAAACTCTGAGGCTGCACGCATCATAATTAACAGCGACTTAGCAAAATTGCTCGAGATCTCAGAGCATCATTGCTTGTCAATTAATCCAGATAAGTCCAAGGTTATTTTATTCGGAAGTAAAGTTCAAAGGATACAATGTCTAGAAAATTTTAAGATTGAAATGGACTCGATTGAACTTCAATTTGTTGATTCTGCTAGAAACCTTGGACTTTACCTGGATTACAACCTAAGGTTTAGCGAGCACATTACTAAGAATATAAAAAAAGCATATTGCAATCTAAAATTATTATATGGCTCTTCTACCTTAATAGATGACAAAACTAAGGCGATGTTATGTAATGCGTTGGTCCTAAGTCACTTTAACTTCGCGGATATAGTTCATCCCTGTCTCACAAAGCAAGATCAGGCACGAATTCAGCGTGTGCAAAATTCGTGTGTTCGTTTTATTTTTGGAGTCAAAAGATATGACTCCGTTAGGGAGAAAATTGTCGAATTGAAATGGCTCACAATGAGTCAGAGACGAGTTTTGCACACATGCTGCTTTTATAATAAACTTATGAATAGTAAAATTCCCCGATATCTTTTTGATAAAATTGTGACGAGAGGCAGTGTTCATGATCTGAACACAAGAAATCGATCTCTGTTAACCCCACCACCACACAGATCTGCTCTCTATCAAAGATCATTTTCCTACACCATCACTAAGTTGTATAATTCAATTCCAAACAATTTAAAGAGTATGAATGATAAAAAATTTAAAGCCGCATTGAAAAAATTAATATTTGAAAAAAGTTTCATTGTTCAACAAGTTCATATTTAATTAAAATCATAAAAACCACTATTATTATTGAATATATCATTTATTGTTAGACCTACACTTATATATTGTTTCGGACTTTCTCATATTTTGTCTTGTCCTTTTATATTTTTCCCTCTTTTTTTTTTTAACCATTATTCTCATGATTATTCTCATGCTTAACTTTTTTTATTTCATATTGTGAATTTATATCATTATTGTTTCATCCGTTCGGCTAGGTTATTTATATATATGTATTATGAAATTGTTTGTTCAGGTTAAGTGGTAGAGCACCTTACGCTTGCGTAAAATGGTGAACTTCGCCTGTACCATATGTGTATTGGAATGTACCTTTAATTTTTTTTCAATCTTGGTAAATAAAGACATTATTATTATTATTATTATTATTATTATTATTATTTGAAAAATGAGCTGGCTCATTGGCCTTCGCCACCGCGACCCCTGTGGATCTATTGTGACACTTCCAATCTAATTTTACTTAGAGTTCCTTATCCAGCTTTGTCTTTTGTATTAAACTCAATAGAGACAAACTCTATAGCATTGATATAGCTATCTGCTCTTGGACTTTCTTCGCCAATCTCAGTCTAGCTAGGCTTTCGCAACGGCACAGCTTATATACTGAGCTTTCCTCTTCCTCTTAACAGAATCTGCATATTGCTTCCTCTGCCAGGCCCATTAGACTCATATATCTATTAAGCCTAAAACCTACCATTATCCTAATGACCTTTCTATTTTGACGAACTAAGTCTTCCGTGAATTTAGCATATCATTCTTTAATGCACTTTTTGGCCTGTCTCTGTAGTGGGAAACTCTTCCTCTACTCTAGAGATTTATTTTGTACCCATTGATTAATGGATTTCATATGCATGGTTTAACCACGCCACAAAAGGGTTCGGGTACTACTAGAGCTTTAGATGCCCCTTCTCGAACCAGTTCATCAGCCTTCTCATTTCTCATTTACCCTGTGTCCATTTTGTTCTGGTACCCATGCCACGGTCACCTTGTTTTGACTTATAATATAGTGCCTTTAGAGCTGCTTGGTTGTAGGAAAAAATAGCAATTGACTGCTTAACAGTTCATTGTCTCATTATTTCTTTTGCACACCACTGTTTAGCTCTGAATATGACTTTTGGAGATGTTCCATGTTGTTGTCTTATGGGCGTTGTACCTTGTATTAGCCTGTGTGCAACTGAACGAGCTTCCTCTTTGATAAATATGTGTAGTGATGTCAGGTCGAAAAGGACTTCCAATGCAGCCATGGGAGCATTTTTAATGGTCCCAGTGGCACACAGGAAAGCAATCCATTGTACGCCGCTTAATAGCCTTATTGCTTCAAGCCGCAATGTCTTGGTTCACCATACCACCGATCCATAGGTCTTCGACCTTAGTGTATAAGCAAGTTCGTTTTTTCTAATTTCTGTGGAATTCATGGTTTCGGAGATGTGGAGGTATAAATATGGCGTTCGAATGTTGATAAGACAAAGTATTGGGTTAAAATGTTAAATATCTCAGAAACTACGGCACTTACATCTAAAATCCTAACGAACAAAATAAAATATCATTAATTAAAATGATTTGTGTCTATAAAAAACAAATAAAAACGTCGATATTTTGTTACTGTAACGCTCGAATAATAAAGAATATTATCAAATACTTTTTTTTCGTTAATATATAGCATCACCTAGACTTTAGAAAAAAAATTCATCTGCCGTATTGGAAGCGCCATTTTGATTTTTCTTAATTTTGACTTCAGGTTGGTAATCAACCCTATACCACCCCCACTACTGTGTGGCATATCTTTTTTATGTGTTTTTGGGGTGGACAATTTCAAATATTGTATTAATAAAGTTTTATTTATAGTTATTTCCGCACAGTGGAGTGCAAATGCAATATCAACATATTACTTCCACATCCAGTGGAAGTAAAGTAACGACAAAAATTTTTTTTTAAATTTTTATTGCTCAAATAGGCTTAGAATATCATGAAACGTCGAGATTTTAAGTTTGAGCAAAAAAAATTTCTCTGTCGGTCTGTCTAACTTTTTTTGTGCGCACGATTACTCTGGAACCGTGTAAGATATTGACTTGAAATTTAGTAGGTACACGTACGTACTTTAACGAGATCTGGAACTAGATTATATTTTCATCTTATTCTGTTGAAGTGTTGGGGGGTAAATTGGGGTAAATGGGGGTAAATATGTAAATCAAGCAGGTAAGAGTCGTCCATAAAATTGATATTTAGTATATATAAAAGAAGTTTAGGTCTCAAAAAATTTTTTGGTTTAAGCCACCCCAATGACTACCCCCCCCCCCCATTAAAGGGGGTGAACAAAATAAAATAGTAATTTAGCGTGTATACAAGAATCTAAGGCCTCAATTTTTTTTTACTTCATTCACCTCCACTACCAATCCTCTACCACCACCCCCACTACCGATGTGGCATATTGTTATATAGGTTTTTGGGGTAGACGATTTCAAATATTATGTTGTAAAAGTTACTTCGAATAGTATGGATGCGCAGTGGCTTTGCTCGACTACTATGGATGCGCAGTGGGTTTCCCCGAGTATTATGTATGCGCAGTGGCTTTCCTCGAGTATTTTGAATGCTCAGTGCTCGAGTCTTATAGATCGCAGTAGGTTGCCCCAAGTAGTATGGATGCGCAGTAGGTTACCACGAGTAGTACAGATGCGTAGTGGCTTTTCTCGAGTACCATAGATGCGCAGTAGGATTCCTCAAGTGGTATGGATGCGCAGTGGGTTTCCTCGAGTAAAATGGATGCGCAGAGGGTTGCTTCAAGAAGTATGAATGCGTAGTGGTTTTCCTCGAATAAATTGGATGCACAGTGGGTTACCTTGAGTAGTATGGATGCGTAGTAGGTTTTCTCGAAGAAAATGCTTGAAGTAGAGGCGCTACTTCTATCGTCTAGTTTACGGCACACAACGATTTTTTATATCTTTGTCATGCCATTTTCTGCGTATTACTTACACATCCAGTTGAAGTATATTAACGCAGAAAAAAATTTTTGGAAATTTTCGTTGTTTAAATAGGCTTAGAATGTCATGAAACGACAATATTTTAAGTTTGAGCAAAATGAATTTGTCTGTCTCGTCGGTGTGTCTGTTAGTCTTGTATATTTTTGGTGCTCATGATTACTCTGGAACCGTTTAAGATATTGACTTAAAATATGGCACACGTATGTATTTTGACGAGATCTGGAACTAGATTATATTTTGATCTTATTCCGTTGCAGAGTTGAAGGGTAAATTGGGGTAAATGGGGGTTAATGGTAAATCAAACAAGTAAGAGTCTATGAAATTGGTATTTAGTAAATATAAGAGGAGCTAAGGTCTCAAAAAAATGTTGGCATCAGCCACCCCTGTTACCACCCCATTATTAAAGGTGGTGAAAAATAGTGTGATTTAGTGTGTGTACAAGAGCCAAAGTCATCAAGAATTTTTTTCACTTCATTCACCCCCACCACCATCCCTATTACCGATGTGGCATATAATTTTATGGGTTCTTATGGTACATGATTTCAAATATTATACTATTCAAGTTCCATAGACAATTATTTCCACATAGTGGAAATATAGTACTTTCATTGTGAGAGACTTGGATGTGGAAGTAGTGATTCCTTGGGCAGCGTTTTTTTGTTCATTGTAAGTGACTGGGATACTGCACTATACTGCAACATACCAAATTGAGATAAAACTGAGATGCTGTTTTCTTATATAATACAATTTATATTACAGTACAGACGCAGGAACTAATTTGCTCATTACAAGACAGCGCGCAGCGGCCTCGTTGTCGATACCGTTGGCGTCCCGTGAAAAAAAACTTAAAATGTTTTTTTTTTCTATTATAAAAAACGCGATTTTTCCAGTTTCCTTTTAATTTATGAAAACTGTTTTTTACACCGCTGCATTGAAAAGAGAAGACTACTTTCAACACATATTCCATTAGATAATCTATTAGCAGTTAATTTAAATATATAACGCATATGTAAGAGAACAGCATTTTACTTTTATTAATTGATGAGCATTTCAACAAAATGGTGTATATACTAAATTAATGAAATACTTTTACAGTCCAGAGGGGGTCTTTTGTATTTACTTAATTTTTCGTACATCTCTAGTTCCAATTCTTATTGATGTGTTTTTCTTACATGAGCATGGATTTTCCCTAGGTGTAAACTTCCAGCATTTATTATATGCAACAGTAAAGTACTAAATACTCATGTCAATCATTATTATCAGTTCAACTTAACTCTAGACATTTGTATTTTAGTAATGTCTTTTTTTAGATTAATAAAAACAAACTTATATTAGTGTCTGCCCTTGCTCTTACATGAAAATGTACTTTTAGAGGTAATTGTTTGTTATTCTAGATTTCTGATAACTTTGTTATTCGCGATCGGTTATCATTTATCAATTATCAACTACACCATCTTAATCATTGAAAAAATAACCTTTACACGAGATGAAAATCTGTAACTTCCTCTACTATAAATATGGGCACAACCTAAAGAATATGAGTTCGTGCAAATCAGTTCTGAAAATGACAAACTACGCATTTTTGTTGTTGGTTATCGCCTTTTTTGCAGCGTCTTGTAATGGGGCCGCTGTAGTTCCTCGAATAAGTGATACTCATAATATTGATGAATGTGATTTGAGTTCTCCGTAAGTATAATGTTCTGATTTTGTGAATTGCTATGCCATTAAAATTTAAAAAATACATGCATGTTTATAAGAATAGTTCTATTCATCTTCTGATGAAGTTGCCATGTGGTGAAATAGTTTTACAAATTTTAGAAATATAGTTGCACTTGAAAAATTTTGAAAATTATAAAAATTTTCAAAATACGCAATAATATACAAAGTAATGAATGTATTTAATAAAGTTCTAAATGACCGATGTTCAAAAATTATTAACAAAAAAAAGTTACAGGAACTTTCAAAATTTACATAGAGAAAACAATTAAGAAAAAATCAAGTAGCTCCAAAACGGATAAAATTTTCTATACAATCAAAATTATTCATAATTTATTACTTAATCATATGAATCATGTTTCAAGGTTCCAATCATCAAAAAATAATTTAGCACCATCTCTGTGCTCTGCGAAGGAAAAATTCTAATTACAGTTATTTTTTGCCTTTTTTGGTTTCGATCGTACGCCATTTACAAATTTTAAATATTTTTATTATTTTTCGAGATAATGGCCCGGACACTTTAAACTGAAATACTTTGTATACCTTTTCCGAGTTTTTACTAAAATTGCATTGAAATACATCTCCATCAGTTGGTCTGTACGTACGTACGTATGAACGTTCATTCGTACCGAAACACTCTGAAGGTCACAATCGGATCCACTTGAATTTTTTTGTTAATTCCTTCGTCTATTATCAGAATAGAATCCTATTCAATTTCATAATTATCCGTCAAATAGTTTAATTGTCATATATAATTATTTGACACCGTCCAGGGGCGGACTGACAACAGTTTAGCGGCGCTGGATCTTAGCACTCGCAGACCACTTATTACTCTATTAGCCGGTCATCTTGTCAAGCAGCCGGCGCCAGCGGCACACTATTGGGGCGGGCCACCGAGATTCGTCCCGGTATCCCCGTGGGCCAGTCCGCCCCTGACACCGTCACACAATTTTCGCCGACCATATCGCGTTTTCGGTGTTTATTGGATAAGTAGAACAGTTATTTTTTTCTTTCAACTTGCTCTAACTCAAAAACGGAACAATGGATTGGTCTAAAATTTTCACCACAGTATCACTGCAAATTTGTTAATAAAATGGTTAATATCAAGGTCAAAGTTTAGTAAGAGTGGAAAATATGAATTTTTTCTAAAGTTGTGTGCTAGTGTAGGGACAAATAGAGCAAGCCAAAAACTGTTTTATCATTCGAAATAGATGCCAACTATATCGATAAGAAATGAAGATAAGGGATGGACGCAACTTTTTTATTTGAAACTTTTTTTTCTAGGATTAATTTTCAAGGAAACTGCATATGAGTGATTGTTGGCCGGGTAACGCAATTATTTTCTAATAAATTTTCATGTTCCTCGTCATTAAATAAGTCTTGATTTGCTGAACTTTTAATGTAATTGTTATACATTCTAAAGGATACTCTTCGCAGTTTCTTTTGTAATATAACGACCTTAACGTACATTAGACGGTATGATTTCTGACAAAGAATTTATATGTAGAACAGCATGGCAGAATACTCTTGTAAATGCAATGTAATGTAAAATGTAAACTGGAATATACAGTGTGTCTATTAAGTAAAGTTTATTCAATAAACGTAGTATTAGGTTATATTTCAATTTTACTTTAACAAGTATACATTGTTTGTATTTAATGAAATTGTTACGAAATGAATGAAAGTGCAGTCAGGCGGTGCCGATTGAGAATACCTATTTCGACAATAAAAATAAAAAATACATTGACTGTGTATTTAATCTCAGACTTCAGTAGCATACTTTAAAAATGAATTGTGCCGTTTTCGTGCAGAATATGAATTAAATAGGTATAGGCAGTCGGTCACGCCCGACCGCGCCTTCTACTCGTGTCTATTAGTAAAATATATAAATAAATGATCGGAGATAACTTTTTATTATACCTCTCTGAAAACACTATGTTTACACACCTATTTAGCGCACGGAAAATGGAATTTTCCTGTGCGCCCACAGAGGAAAAATTTTCCCGTGCGCTAATGATATTAGCTGCCTACTTGCCAGTCGTAATAAAATATATGCTGTTGAAAGTTCCTTAGTAACCGCAAACAATGATTGTTTAGTTTCCTTTTCAACGCTAAACAACGCTTGTATTGTGACAGGTTTTGAAATTTTTATTCAAAATATTTTTAAAATGGTTTCTCCAGAAGAAAAAATATTACTTGAAGCGGCAAAAGTAAGTGCAGAGTTACTGCCCAGGAAGTGTTGTGAGAGATATGAAAATGAATACCGTCTATTTTGCAAGTGACGCCAGCAAAAAAGTTAACACAGTAAGTGATGATACTCTTCTCGTATATTTGTCCGAAAAAGCCAAATCAATAAAAGCTTCAACTTTATGGAGTCGATTTTCAATGTTAAAAAGTTGTCTAGCAGTAAAAGAAAATGTGAATGTTAGTAATTTGCCGAAAACTACTGCATTTCTCAAACGACAAAGTGTTGGTTACATACCGAAAAAGTCCAAAGTATGCAGTTTTTATCGTAAATATATTAATCTAAGATCTACAAATATGGATAGTAGAAGATTACTTATTGCATATCGCAATGGTTATGCTACATGTTATGCTCAATATGTAGGTTGTCATACTATAAGTGGTACACTCAAAGAAAACGATAGGTAAATTCAACCAAAAAGAGCATATGAAATCCCGCCTATCTAGTTTCATAGTTAAATCAATCAGAGAAGAATAGTCATACAACTTTATTTGTTTTCGTAAACAAATAGTAGTTTAATAATCATATCTTCTTGTAACAAATTAAATAGTACAACGACTCTGTTTTTTGTTCACCAACTAATTTTTAGGTTGATCTACACTTTGTTGTATGATGAAGTTTTTTTTGGTAAGCCAAAATCTCACTATTGAGACCTCAGACCACCCAAACCAAAGATTAGAGACCGTTTATAAGATCCATCCAAATATATCGATGATCCCTGAGAGAATTTGAACATTGCAATCATGTTATTAATTTTTTATAAATTCATGAGAGTATAAGATAATGCATGATTGATTATTGTCAGTGATTTGTATGTGGCGTCATCTGGGAATAATTTCTGTAATAGACTACGTGGTAAGCAAGCAAATTTTATGGTAATTCTTTTAGAACTTCTAGAAGATGACAATAATATTGGTTTGTTTACCAAGTACAATAATACAGCGAACTAATACTGGGTTAGAATTACAATTCGATAATAGTTAAAAATAAAATATACCATTATCTAGTTTAATTTGACATAAAGCAACAAAATAATAGTCAGACGAACAAAATAATAGTCTTATTCATCTATTTTTTAAGTTAATGTTTGTTTTGTTGTACGACAACTTTTTATTAATTAAAATAACAATCACCTCTTGTTTAAAAATATAGTTTGGTTTAACGAAATTAACGATATTGTTAGTTAACCATTTTTTTCTTTGTTGAATTTACTCATACTATTTCTTTGAGTGTACAACAAAACAGATTGCTGAATATCTGAACCTAAAAAATCCTGAAGAATATACTGGACACGGCTTAAGACGATCTTCAGCATCTATGTTGGTCAAAGGCGGAGGGGATTTGCTTACTCTAAAAAGACATGGAGGAAGGATTGAAATTTCTCGTAAATTGTTTAGTCATTCAGGAATAGGAAACACGTCAACACCAGGAAACATTTTAATTGGGGAAAACCAAGAAATAAATTCTAATATAGTACCTTCGACTTCATCAACTAAAATTCTACAAAATGTAGTGCCTGTTAAAGAATTGCATATTTACAATAACGCAAACTGTAACATAAATATTTCAGTTAGTAAAAATTAAATTAAATTAAATTTTATTCTTTCATTAAAAGTAAAGTTTCTAAAAATATAGATTTATTTGTCTTATTTCTTGTTTTCAGAGAGGTATAATGCAAAACATCGTTCATTATTCATCCATAAATGCTTTTCCCGTGCTTGCATGACTTCCCGTGTTCGGCTACGCCTCACACGAGAATTGTCACGTGCCCACGGAAATGCCTATTTTCTGGACTCCTAATGAAATATACTGTTTCAGGATTTCTATTCATTCCTCTAGCGAACATTAATTTACCGTCAAAGTTTCGTGCCTAATAAGAAACATGAAGGATGGACAGACATAGACACACCGACATTTTGGAAGTTGTTCAGAATTCATTCCCTAACCCAATAAACAAATTTTTCTCTACGAGTGATTTGCGCTTTTAGAAATATGCCGATCGAATGCAATATACTTTTTGTTTTCGTATTTGCGAACAGTATAGTAATAATTTGACCAATGAATTGGTGTTATATATTATAGTCCACGCCAAAGTTGCAAAAGCCACAAAAGTGCAAGGGTAGCTAACAAACATGGCCATCCCCCTATTTTTGAGGGTGGCCAACACGATGATGAAAGTCGCGTGGTCCCTACCCCCTCGAACTATCCCTAAACGGAAAAAAACACACCTTTTTCTCATTTTTCGTTGGCAGTCACGCGAGGACTTGTTGGATTTTTTATTTTGAGGAAATTCAATATGTCCTATGAAATTTCGCAACCAGACATCCTAACGTCTCCGGGGGTTGAAGCCACCGATTCCCTCAATACCGAAACATGCAAAGCACATCAAGACATGGTGGAAATTATTGTTTACACGTTTTCAAGGGCGAGGAACATGATGTTGATTTTATTTTGCCTTCCACCCCCAACCAACTACCTCTATATGCATAAAACCACCCCATTTTCCCATTTTTCGTTATCAGGCATGCGAGGCCTTGACAATGCTGAAGTGTCCCTCAAAGAGTAGGTTTTAAAGAAGGTTAGAGAACAGAATCGTGGCATCACTTTCTCTCTTAACCCTTTGCAGCTTAGTGGTATACCTCACATACCACAAATTTAAAATTAATTCTTGATGTTGCTTTCCGGTATATTGTACGTATCACCGATCTGATGCTTACTTTAACATATGCCCTCTACTGTACAGCAGAAAAAGTTTGGGTGGCTAGCCATCGCAGTGTACAATAAATTAGTTTCTAACCTCTTCTGGCCAACTAACGTTCGTAAACTTTAGTGTCCGATTTGAAGCTAAGAAAACTGAAAATAATGGCAAGTAAGTAACTGAATATGATTGTAGTAATGTATTAGCATGCGAATATTCTATAATTAGAAATGTATACATAAAAATGTTGTTTTTGAGTGTTATTTATTTGTGGTATTTCAGACATACCACAAAGCACCTACATCATGAACTTTGTACATCAAATTTTTTACTCTGCCAATACGAAAATGAAGAGGTTATGGCATTTATTGGATTGGCACATTTCTAAAACCTTAAATATCCAAAATACATTTTCATATCATTGTGCTAGTGATCGAATTGTGAGTAACTTTCAAAATATTTGTTCGGACATTAGTCCGTACATCCGTCATAGTATATTTTATAAACACGACTACTAAACAAAGAAAGTGCAATCGTTTTGAAATTTTGATGATAAGTTAGTGTTAGCTGAAGGAAGAACCCTGTTATTTTGAAAAAAATCGATCAATAAATATAAAAGTTATAAGCCAATAGTACCACTCGAGATTCGAGAAAAGATGGAATCAGTCTTTACATATGCCTGTCTACGAAAATTATCGACGATGTGTTCTATGCAATAACCGAGATCATCAAAGAAGATCTAAATGGGCTTGTGATACTTGTGGCGTAGCATTATGCAAGTCCAACAAAAAAACTGTTTTCAGAATTTTGATAAAAAAAATTAATGTTGCTTGCTCCGTAGCTTAGTGGTATATCTGATATACCATCATTTTTTGAAAAAACCGATAAAATAAAAATTTTGAAAAAAATACACATCACTTCTTTATTCATTTTCTATTAGTGTACTTAAAATCATACATGAGAAACGACTATCTCTAAATGCTGCCCGCAAAGGGTTAATCCTAAAAAACTACCCTTGCATGCCCAAAGCCGTCAGTTTTTCTTATAGTGAAATCACAAATGCCCATTGGATCAGGTTTTCTAGGGAGAGAATTTTTTTATTGCAGCCTAAGACGAGTTTGATAGGATGAGTTATGCGCATGTATACCGGGTACCTACGATATTACTAGCCACCCTATAAATTTCTTGTAAAAAAAAGATATCGATTTCAAATTTTAGGAAGTTGTATGACTGAATACGGTGCACAATTTGATGGCTCCAAGATCTGATTTTCATTTCCGGTTTAACCGGAAACAGTATAAACTTTGTTATTTTTAATGGAACACCCTGTATATTATTCGAAGTTTGGATTGTCCAAGAAATTTTAGGTCCAAGACATGTAGCATACCCTATATCTATCTTTGACAGTTTTCGAGAAAATGGCGGTTGAAATTGTTATATCGATCATAAATTATTTCATTTTCATATAAAATAAATGAATGTAGGAACAAATCTGTTACGGTTATTTAAGTTTTTTGGTGAGTAAGATTTGATAAAGTCATAAAAATTACATTTCCGGCTAAACCGGAAGTACTATGAAAAGTGATTTTCAGGCTTAAATTACTTTGATATTTTTAATGGAACACTCTGTATTGAGCAGATTTGTGACATATTTACAGTGCGGGTGAACATTCAGTCGCCGATATCTCAAAAACTAGGTTTAGGTTTAGACAAAGGACACCAGAAACAAAAAATATCCAGAAAGGTTAGTGGAATGAAAATTTAAGGTTCAATACAGGGTGTTCCATTAAAAATATCGAAGTAATTTGAACCTGAAAATCACTTTGTAGTACTTCCGTTTCAGCCGGAAATGAAATTTTTATGACTTTATCAAATTTTACACACCAAAAAACTTAAATAACCGTAACAGATTTGTTCCTACATTCATTTATTTTATATGAAAATGAAATAATCTATGATCGATATAACAATTGCAATCGCCATTTTCTCGAAAACTGTCAAAAATAGATATAGGGTATGCTACATGTTTTGGACCTAAAATTTTTTGTACAATCTAAATTTCGAATAATATAGAGGGTGTTCCATTAAAAATAACAAAGTTTATACTGTTTCCGGTTAAACCGGAAATGAAAATCAGATCTTGGAGCAATCAAAATATGCACCGTATTCATCTAGACAACTTCCCAAAATTTGAAATCGATATCTTTTTTTACAAGGAATTTATAGGCTGGCTAGTAATTTCGTAGGCACCCGGTATATAGATGTGTATGTGTATAGTCGACTTTTTTTTATTATATATTTGTTTTCACATTATGTAAATAATTTTTATTCTTATGCTAGGCATGCATCATATATGATTAATATTAAATGTTAATTCGTTCTTCGGCGTTTTAAAATTAAATCACATTGTTCTGGTCAGTCCGAAAAACATGCATTATGCATTTAGAGGTAGTTGGTTGGGGGTGGAAGGCTAAATAATATCAGCATCGTGTTCCCCGCTCTTAAGAACATGTAGAAAACAATTTTCAGAACGTTTGAATGTATATTGCATGTTTCGCTATTGAGGGAGGGGGTGGTTTTCCTCAAAAAGAAATCCGATCCAACAAATCCTCGCATGCCTGACAACGAATAATGGGAAAACGGGTGGTTTTTTGCGCGGTAGGGACCGCGCGACTATCACTATCGTGTTGGCCGTCTTCGAAAACGGGGGTTGTTTGGGTTGTTTGGTTGCTTGCAGTTTTGGGGTTTAACCCTTTTTTTCAACTTTGGTATGGACCATTACACGCATAACATTTATTGGATAAAACAACTTTCGGTGTGTGCACTTTTGGCTTTACCAACTAATTTTATTGTTCGCTTGTAACAAAAATATATCTTTTTTAGGCTGGAGTCTGCTCTTCTACAAACGGACGTCTATGTGCCAGCAAAATTCTTGCAGGTTGTCACAAGAACTCTTACATTCACGGAATCACCATCGAAACCTCAACTCATAAAATGCGTTAGGGTATGATCACATCATTTCGTTGTCATATTTTCCTTTGTTTTGTACGTTGTATGTACATGCATGATTCGTACCATTCATTTTTGTGTATTATTGAGACTGCTAATGCAGGACGTGGCAAAATTATCTGAACAATTTTAAATGGTCATTTTTATTCCACACATTATCCTTGTTAAAACCACTGTTATTACTACGTAGTGATTAGTTATTATCAAGATTGTATATTATAAAGCGTGTTAAAACTTCTGTTTAATAACTTTCTTTCGTAACTCGAAGTTAGAAAAATGTTGAAGTTTTCGAGCTGGTGTCATTTTTAAGCAACTGATAGTAAAAATAATTTTTAAATAAGGATTTCAGGTATAATCTACAATATTGATAATCACTAATTACGGTGTAGGAGCAATGGAGACAAAGATAATTGCAAGAATCTGCAGTGAAGCACTTTTCACTTTTTTTGGACGGATGTAAATCGTAAAATATAGATAAAAATCGTTTAAATAAAAGAAGTAGAACTTGTCCTTACAATATTGGTAATACCTAATTTTAGGATATAACTAGCAGGGAAGGAAGTAATCGAGGGAAGCCTATTTTGACAGTCAATTTTCAGGCAACGATATTATTGTAGAAAACATTAATTAATGATTAGAACAACCTTCCTATATTATACAACAATAAATTCATTGTAGGAATAATTTACGGGGTCAAATGAAAGATTGATAGTATTAATAATTATTTTTATTGAATAATTGGATTCAATTTATGAATTAAGATTTCGGTAATATCGGGATTTACTTCAAGGCTCAACCCAAATGTTGAAAATCACTCTACACCATCAAATTCGCTAATTTAATAATAAATCTTTTTTATTTGCATTTAAAACCGATTCAACTAGTATTTTCTTCAACCTAATTTAAATTATTAATGAAATATAAAAATAGAAAAAAAAATTAAAAATCAAAGTATGGTTGTAAATAGAATTTAACGGGCTTTAAAACAATGTGCTACTGGATGCCCTTGTCATTTAGAATCTATACAATTTATTTATGAATAAAAGTCTCCCCCTTGATAATAAGATCGAGCATTTTTGGAAAAAATTATCACACAAATAGAAAACACGCCTGTATCATTTTCAACGGGCCACCCTGTATAATTATATTTGTAAAAAAATTCGATATAACATATGTATTGAGCCATAATTTAAATTGTTATAAAAACCGAAACTGTGAAGATAAGTTGATCAATCACTTTAAACGAAATGTGGTAATCTTTATAATTTATCAATAATTTTTGACATTTCATGTATTTAAGATTTCTTTTAATAACACATTACTTAATTTTTGAAAAAAAAATGCGTTTTATTTGTTCAAAATATTTTTTTTCAAGAAAATTGTTTACAATAAGGAATTTATCAAAAAAAGTTTTAAGTAAGTAAATAAGTTTTGAATAGTGTGCATTCTTAACATGTTATTTACGAATATTTCATTTTCCGGAACCTATTTTTCAATTGTTTGAGAATTTAAAATTCGATGTATCTGAGAGCTTACTTATAACATACTCTTTAGATTTTTTCTCAAAAATTCTCAAAAATAATGGTTCAGTACTTAATTAACTAACATCTTTATACTGATTTATAATAATTACAGGTAACAAATATGGATACTTCCAACCATGGTGGATACCCTAGACTAGTCAAAGGTGGCGTTGGCGCTTATGATGCCGAAATCCTTATATCTTCTCAACTTGGACAACCACTGAATTTTAGGATTGAAATTTGGGCAGCATGAGAACTGATTTAGTTAAAAGATCCATTTTGTAAATAATACATAGAAACACATTGTATCGTAATAATAATAATTATTATAATGATGTTAAAAAAAATTACTGATTTTTTATTCTAGTTCAATGTAATCACCATGGCCAGTTATACTTTCCTAACAATAAAATGACTATAAATCATTTGGAAAGTTTGTAAATATTTTTAAATATAGAATAACTTTAAATCTTACAATCCATCTATCCACATCCTAGTTTTATCAACTCCAAGCAAAAACACTTCGGCATTGGTTTTCCGGTTCTGGAGAAAATAACGGATGCCCCATAGGAATTTTAGCCTTTAGGTTAGAATCCTGAATGGGGATCTCCTGTATTTTTAGCGGAAGCACAATGGGTCACATGGCCTGAGCCCGTTGACCTTCCGTCGCCCCGCTAAAGAAAGAAGAATCTAGATTTTGACCTTATTGTGTCACAAATGCAAAGTTTTGTTCATAACAAGTTGTAATGTAACTGTTATAAAATTAGCCAGGTTAATTAACGCAAGATTTTCCTAATGTGTCAAATGAATCCTTGTAATTACTGACGTTGGCTAAAGAATTTCTTTATTGAAAAACATTAATGGGATTTAAATCTGCCGAAGGAACTGGTTAACCTTTGATATCATCTACTGATTGAGATAAAATGCATTTAAATAATCTTATGCAATGACTGTCAGAAGAGCGGAGATGTTGCAACTTCACGTCGTCATACGACAAGCATTCAAGTTTTAATTTGTTTTTTGCTTCTAAACAACATTTAGGAGTAATACTTGATAAAACGCTCAAATGGAAAATTTGTATGGAATCAATTACTAGTATTTTTGATATGTTGTAGTTCAACTGATACTGAACAATAAGTTTCTCTGGCAAAACTTCAAATGGACGGTATCTCCGCTAGATGGCTCTAAAGACTGGTCCAACCCCTCGACTATATCAACGATTTCTTAAAACATACTGCAGGTATTGAAATGTTAACTGCTGGAAATTCATAACCAGACTATTTACCATTATCTGATCATAAATTGATGTGCCTGAACCAGTTTTGCTGGAAGTGACGTCAGATCACGTTTCTCGAATGCAACACCCTTTTACTTCAATTTAATACATTATGTACATCATTAGGTTTATTAAATAATATATAATCTTAGTAAATAAGTAAGTACGTGCGTTGATTAATAAAACATTGATGTTAGCTTGATACCGGTTACATCATAATCTTGGTCCAAAACAAAGTTGATTTTATTTTTCAAGATATAAAATTGCAGTTGTGGCTAGTCAGTATTAAACATTAAACTTTCTTATTTTCAGCAAACATTGCATAGCTGATTATTTTGAATATTTATTTATTTTAATCATTCATTAATAGAAATCAAACCAAAAAAAACTTGATTTCAAATTAATTAACAAAGAACAGCATTGGATGAAACGAATCGAGATTAGTTGATAGAGTATTGAGTGGTAGGTCCAGTCTTTGTTGCCATCTATCGGAGAAACTGTCCATAATTTAAAGTTCTGCCAAAGGAACGTATTGTTCAGAATCAGTTGAATTACAACATACCAAAAATTCATCAAATTTGAAGGCCATCAATTTACCTATAAAACGTGCCGTGTCCTTTACTTGATTTCTCACCCAAAAAAATACAAACATAAATTTGTATTGATGACTTTTTATATAATAAAATGCAACAAAGGATCTAAACAATAAAAGAATATTTGTCTTTTATTTTCATAAGCACTATTATTATTTACAATGTTAACTAAAGAAAAAGGGAAGAACCAAAATTTTACTTCCACATCCAGTGGAAGTATAGTAACGACAAAAAATTTTTTAAAAATTTTTATTGTTCAAATAGGCTTATAATGTCATGAAACGTCGAGATTTTAAGTCTGAGTGAAAAGAAATTTTCTATCTGTCGGTCTGTCTGTAACTATTTTTGTGCGCACGTTTACTCTGGAACCGTTTAAGATATTGACTTGAAATTTGGTACACGTATGTAGTTTCACGAGATCTGGAACTAGATTATATCTTCATCTTGTACCGTCGAAGGGTTGGAAAGTAAATTGGGGAAAATTTGGGGTAAACAGGTAAATCAAGCAGGTAAGAGTCCATAAAATTGGTATTTAGTACATACAAGAGAAGCTAAGGACTCAAAAAAATGTTTGGCATTAACCACTCCCATTACCACCCCCACCCCATTATTAAAGGGGATAGAAAAAAATGTGATTTAGTGTGTGTACAGGAACCAGAAATCTCAAAATATTTCTTTACTCCATCCACCCCATATAATAATAATAAGTATGTTCCCATTAGACTTTTCTTCTTTGAAAGTAACATTTTTAGTGTATTCTGCTGATGCAATATGCGTAATACCGACACTGTTACACAATTTTTTACTACATTTACAGGTACTCATAAACAATCTTTGTCTTGCATATTAATTACAATTAAACGTTTCTGCATGGTTTTGACATCTTTCTTACCCCACTAAAATATAGTGACCTTTATATAGCCCACATATATATAGTTGCCGAGGGATTACTTAGTTAAGTTATCAAAGTGTTTTTTTAGTTAAATTCATAACACAACTACTACAATGTTCAAGCTTGTAAGTATATAAAGTGTGTAAATTTATGTTCTGATAGTAAAATTTTGACAAAAATGAGATTTCAAATGTATTTTCCAAAAGCTAAGAAAAGAAAGAAAAAATATTTACATGAAAAGTTGAAGTATACAACTTAAATGGGAAAATTGGTAAATTAAATGTCTATGTGTTTTTTAATATTGTATAAGTACTCGTGTTTTTAAAACAATAGTCAGTGTTATCTTAAAATAAATACGTAACTAGAAAGAGAAACCTAAACCAATATATTAGGTAAAATATAGCTACGCTAAGAATAAACAGAATCACTGAAGTTATTACATATTTTAAGGGTATTGTAATCCCTGAGTTGAGCAGTTCAACGTAAATTACTTCCTCAAAAGTATAATTAATTAATAAACATGCTTCATAAGATTTCCCAAATTTGTTCTTGCTAAATTTATTTAGGTATTTAAATAGGACAGAATAAAATTAGCATCTCCATAGAAGTTAGAAACTCAATAACTGTTAACAGTTGCCATTTATCTTATAATAATGTGATATTAATTTCAACATTACATAACTCTTCTTAATATATACTTACTTCACTTTAAATTTAAAGTAGAGACAGCTTTATCTACCTTAAATTTTTAAATTGCTCTATTTTGAGTCAGTCAGTTATTAGATTAAACTTTTCATCCGCAACGTGTTCAATTTCCTTAAAAAATAAAAGGTGATTTTTCACTTTTCTTTGTGAAAAGCTTCCAAATTATGCAAAGCATCCCAATTTAAAAATAATTAGTGTTTATTTTCTTACCAAACTCATTTCAATGGAAATGACTTAAAACCAACTTTCAACTCACTTACTGGCAAGCAGGGCCAGTCTTTGGGGTGGGGCTCGACCGTGCCCCGCACGAGGGCGCCGTACCCTAGGGTGCGCCACAAGCTTAATATAAGGGGCGTCACGGGTTGTCGATTTTTTTTTACTAAAAGAGGACGAAAAATTATTTTTCTGACTGGACCAGCGCCCGCGCCTTTCAAAATTTCGCACGAGGGCACTTGAGAAACTAAGGGTGGCCCTGTTGGCAAATGGCTAAAATTCAACAGTTATTTTCAACCCAACTAGCACACCATCATTATAAATAGACAATACTATTGGATAAGTTATTTATTACATCTTGTAAAAATAAACTGTGTCCCATTTTGCTAGGAACGGCCCCAATAAACGAGGAGAAGCGATATGGGACACACTGTATATATTTCATTTCGTTAGTCACACCGAAAATATTTTTATGTTAGCAACAAAATAGATGTATTATTTTGTTTGAAGAAAGTTCTTGAAACAAATTAATAAAAAAGTTGTATTGATGATTGAATCTTGCGATCTTATACACGTTTATACTTTTTTATTTCATATTTGCTCTTCTTTAAATCCTCCAATACGTTATCGAGAGCATATTAAAAAACAGTTTACTCTTTAGAAACAATTTAGCTTGTTTCGAATCATTTAAGTAACTATCTTATATTTACTGGAAGGTCTCGTTGAACAATAACAGATATTTTAATAAGGTGTAACATTCTATTTGACATAAAAATGATACCAAAATCCGAGTGCATTTCTTTAGTAGTAATTTTTCAAGAATGATTAAGAAATAAGAAAGAAGAAGCTGTGGTACAAACAATTTAAGAACTTCTATAAAAAATAACACAATGAAATTAGTTAAATGTTCCAAAAATTGAGCAGGATATTAACCAATACAGAATATGCGGTTTTGTAATCAACGGCAAATTATTTTTTCGCCATAAAACAATAACTATATATGATATGTATCTCAATTAACGTTTCCAAACTAATAAATGCGATAACTAAATAACCACACCCAAAATTCTGTACACCAGATTTCCTCGGATTTTCTTCAGATTTCCTCGGATTTTCTTCTGAGTGTACACCAGATTTCCTTACCTCGTAAATAACATATCAGTTTTATACAGGCACAAGTACACTTGTACACATACACACACACACACACACAGACACACACACACACACACACACACACACACACACACACCTCATATTAAATTCACATCATAAAAATCTTTCTGAAAAGTTTAATAGTCGTGTAATGATGTATATAGACATCGTATACCACTCGCATAAAACAGTTAGATAATATATAAAGTGTTTTTTCTCTTATATACTTCTTCAACGACTCAAAGGTTTTGTAAAACAGTGCCTTTTTGCGCTTTATGAGTATCGTGTGCGAATGAAGAAACAATTTTTATGACCAATCATTTTTACATTTTGCTGAGAAAACGTTCTAATGTCCCTTTATAACCACGTTGTGCTTGGTGGCAAATGATATCCAATTAGTTTTAAGAAAATATTTCTTTTAGAAAATACTTCTCGAATAAAGTCCTCATCATATATGCTTGCACGCAAAGAATTAAGAAGCCATTTTGATTTATGGACTATTTCATACAATTATTGCAATTGCTCCTTAGCCTCAAAGAGACAAAAGGCGGGGACCTACGACTTCACAGTTTCATCCTTTAGGGGCGTATATAATAAGAACTTTATATATTTATTTTTAATTTACTGCAATTATCCTGTTGCATTTTTAGTGCATATTCACCATCATCTTGGCCGCCGCACTTGCTGCTCCTGCTCCTGAACCTGAACCAAAAGCTGCTCCAAAACCTGGACTCGTTGCCGCTGCCTACGCCGCACCTCTCGTAGCTGCTCCTGCAGTAGCCGCTCCTGCCGTAGCTTATACCGCAGCATACTCTGCTCCATTAGTTGGCTATCCGTACTTAGCGCCATCTATTTACAGTGCAGGATATACAGCCTATTCTCCTTACACGGCATCTTATGTACTCGCGTAAAATGTTTTGTGTAATATGTTTGATGTAAATAAAATTAGTTGTTGACAAAATATGACTTTCTTTTACGTATTACGAGCAATGGCATGCAAAGTTTATAAAAATGATGTATTAGGTGGATTATTGTTTAAATCATAATTTCTTTACAGATACCTGTTTGGTATAACGGAGTCTTCGATATACTATTTGTGATCAGAATCAGGAACTTATAGTTACTGTCGTTGTAACTGTCAGTTATGTTTATAATATGAGTGACTGTAACCATAGCATAATCACCTTCTTCTGGAAGTAACAAAATGTTGAACTATATTGAATAGAGTTACTAAGAGTAATTTTATTTCCCCAAAGTAATTTTTTTTAATTTATTTATTTATCGTCGGCCTATTTTCGCTGCCAAGGCCTATCACCGAAGCCAGGAGATGAGCTACCCCCAACCTGGAAATCTTTTACTTGCTAACATTTAATAGACAAGGGACTGACTATTTTACATCCCCTTCGAAGTATGGTATTTTCCACTACGTAATCCTCGCCTTAAAATGACATATCTCCTGCGTATAAGCTGATATTCAAGCCGCTAGAAGGTAGGACGAGATCGCCGTGTTTCCCCAGACGTGCGACCCATCCAAGTACTAACCGCGATGATCGTTGCTTTACTGTATATATCGAAATAGCGTTAGCATTAATATAAAATATCTTCATTTAGCTGTTTTTAAATAAGTGTGTACACTGTACAGGTCATTTTATTTCACATGTAGTGTACAATATTTATATTATTACGAGGTAACAACCACAGTGAGTCGCGCGAAACCCCGTAATAGCCAGATGTTGCGGCAGGAGAAATGTGAACACTGTAGTTGATATTTTATTAAGTGATTTTTCCAAATGTAATCGCATTATTTTTGTTCGTGTGTATACACACTTAAATTCAATTTTATTTGTTTTTGTTTTGTTGTTACATATGGTAGACAAATCTACAAAAACTCTACTTCTGATAATCAGTCGATAAAAATTTTGTTGGGTATTTATCACGGCGAGAGGTCAATGGGGGTTTGAGGGAATGTGGGTTGGGACTTGTGGTGTTGAGGGGTTGGGTTTTGTATGTCACGTGGATTGTATGGTATATCGAAATAATTGCAATAAAGTTACTTTCAATAATTATTCGCATATGTTGTATATTTTATTACTTATTGCTATTGTTGATAGGCCTTATAAGTCAAATTTTCGACATGATAATTCGCTTTCGTAGAGACAAAAAATTCCTAATGCTAAATAAAAATAAACAGTTTAAAATATAAAATTGGATAAATTAAATAATAAATTATTGAACCATTATTTAATGGATAATAACAATTAGAAGAAAATAATTCATTCTTAAAACAAAATGTATGATCCATTCTTTATTAAATTAATCTTATGAAAAGTTAAAATAAGAATTATTAAAAACAAATTTGTTAACAATTTGTAGGAGCATTTGTTCACCAAAACGTACACCACCGCTGCATTGAGATATGTACATAGACTAGTTCACAAGTTCAAAGCTGTGTTAATGCTTGATAAAGCTCGTAAAAATATGAGTGATGGCTTATTGGATTCGGAATGACATCTAGAAAAATGTGCAACAGTTTCAAACCCGCATATATACAATTGCAAAAGTTATAAGCAAATGAAGATTGAAAAAATAACGAGTGTCGTTTTTTGCAAATGCAAATAACTCGAAAACTGTTAATATTTAAGAAAATTTAGAGGAAGATTCTTAAAGAGGAATGAATTTCCAATAAAAAAGTCCCAACTCCCGAAACTCTATGTCTGTTATTAATAACACAGCCACACAAAAAAAGGTTCTGTGTAGCGGACCAAATTATATGGATATGGTGTATTTTTTGACGCTGAATCGGAATCCGTGGTCCAAAAAAAAATCTGTCGTGTCAGTTTCGTTTTTTAGTCAAAAACATCCCTTAACATGGTGTAAAATCATAGAAATAATCTAACAACTCTTAATGAAGTGTGTAAAATGGTAGATGTTTTGTAGTCGAGAGTAGAGAACATAAATTTGAGCCACAGTAAGCTATTTTTATAAATTGAACCGAAATCCGTCCTTATGGGGCGTGAAAACTACCGCTAAAACTCAAAACACGCAGGTGAGTGTGAATAACATGTGCAAAGGCCACATTTTTGTATATCTTAGTGCAAAATATTTGACTCTGGTGCGACAACCAGCCATTGTCTGCCTGACAATTTTTCTTAATTAATATTTGACAGACCCTTTGTTATAAATTATTTTTTTGATGAAAGTACACTTCATAACACCTCCTTGGTTTTTATTTTAAAATAAAGCTTGAGATCTTCCGTATATATTTAAACTTGTGTGGCTGAAAATTTTTGTCAACTGACATGTGACAGATCTTTTTCTATAAACTATTATTTTTAATAAAAGTACATTTCATATTACCGCTTTGTTTTTTTTTTTTAGATGAAGTTTGAGGTCTACTATTTTTATTAAAACTTGCCTGGCTGGAAATTTTTGTTAATTAATACCTAAAATATATTGTTTTTATCAATTAATGATTTTAATAAAATTACATTTCAAAACACCTCCTTTGTTCTTTTTTAAAATTAAGTTTGAGATCTCTTTTCTGCATAAAAGTTGGTCTGTCATCGAAAAAATGTTATTTACTTTGTCGGACTTAATTTTCAACGCGGGGTATGTGGCAAAACGCCACTAACACTCATTGCATTAAATTTTCTCCAGAAGAGTGTGGTTGGTTTATTGGCGAAAATCAACTCAAACTGTGATGGTATATGGAGAAGCATTTCCAAAACGAGTTGGATGTTCTTGTAGAAGAAGAAGAATGCAGTAATTCAGAATTGGATGGAGTAAAAATACCGACAACCATTAATGATTCGGAATGCGATAATGACTAATTACTATTATTGACTGAAATATAGTATCTTGTATGTTTTTAATTTTACTCTTAAAGCAAGTGTTCACAAATAAATATAAAAATATAAACTTAAACTAGTTTATTTCAAATAATTATAATTGTGAATGTTAATTTTCGTCAATTGTCCTGCTATTAAAGCATTCTTTTGATATGTAGTAAATAAAAAAAATATATTGAACGAGTTTCTAAATTTTATATGAAACAACAAATTTTATTAATTATCAGTTCAATATTTTCGTTCATAATATTTCCTGAAATATATTTTTTTCAATACAATATTAGCATACGACTGAGATCATGCCTTGGCGCTTTAAAAAAATTGAGTATAGGACTTATTGAAACTTGGTAGATGAGAGACCTATTTTAATACATACAGAAGTTTCAAAGTTAAAAAAAATCAGTTGGCAACGGTCAAGCCGAATAAAAAATATAACAGCGATGATTGATAATTAAGTCTGTCGTCATAAAAAACGTGTGTTCGATAAAAAAATCTATTTTAATATATAAAAGGGATCTTGTTAGACTTTAATTAAGAATTAAAAAAAAAATTTTTTTAGTTGGCAACGGTCATACCACATTTACACCCCAACCCTTCGACGGAACAAGATGAAAATATAATCTAGTTCTAGATCTCGTTAAAGTACATATGTGTATCAAATTTCAAGTCAATATCTTAAACGGTTCCAGAGTAAACGTGCGCACAAAAAAAGTTACAGACAGACAGACAGACCGACAGACAGACAGAATTTTTTTTTCGCTCAAACTAAAATCTCGACGTTTCATGACATTTTAAGCCTATTTGGACAATAAAAATTTTTAAAAAATTTTTTGTCGTTACTATACTTTCACTGGACGTGGAAGTAAAAATGCCAGCACTGCACAAGCTACGGACAACGTAATTATTGAATCCATTAAAAAATGGCTCATAAAAGCCAAGCAGAGAGCAAATAAACAATCAATAAGGAAATTGAGAGACAACGAGGGAGACAATAAAGAATAATACATATATTTAGTACACATATTTATTTTATGTATTTTATTTCTAAAATAAAAATTTCATATATAAAATGTATTTAATATGGAAGTGTATGGCCTAATTATCTTTCACTTACACTGTAAAAAGTAATGTAAATTTACCATCGTTGCGTATCAAATTCCCATGTAATTTTGCCCGCAAAGAGACAGGAAAATTTCCATTTAACATGGAGAAGTACCCCAAAATATAAGGGAAATAAAAATTTTCCACTCTCTTTGGGGGTAAAATTCCATTACTATTGGGGGTAAATTTGCTATGGAAAAAAATCCTGTCTGGATGTCCCTTATCCAGGCAGGATTTTTTTTCCATAGTAAATTTACCTCCAACAGTAATAGAATTTTACCCGCAAAGAGAGTGAAAAATTTTTATTTCCCTTATATTTTGGGGTAATTCTCCATGTTAAATGGAAATTTTTCCTGTCTCTTTGCGGGTAAAAATACATGGGAATTTTACACGCAACGATGGTAAATTTACATCATTTTTTACAGTGTAGATTACATGTGCATAAAATATGCTTAACGGATATTTATTTATTTATTTATTTATTTATTTATTTCTCAAACAGATAAATCTAATTACAAGAGAAATATAGAAACAACTTGCATTAAATATAATAATAACAATTACATTAATTATAATAATATTCTAGCTTCAAAGCTTAAACGTACAATAATAACATTTAAATATATTTTAAAATTTAAATTTTGTAGGAGAAAGATCTATCAAGGAATGACATGAAAAATAACACATCTAATCAAGAGACGAGGAGATATAGTTCAATCTAAATTTAAAATAAAACTGTTAAGTAGCTGATTAAACTTTTTGGAGGGGGGAGCAAAATCTAACTCAGACAACATAAATGCATTATTTGTGACTTTTAAAATGGTAATCAGAGGCGATGAAATGTTTGTAGTAAGCGGAGGTATATAAAAAAACTGTACTAGTCTAGTTTGTTTAGTGGGTATTCTTATGTTTATGCGACTTAAAATACAACTGCAATTTAAGAAATTGTTAAGTATTTTGTAACAAACAATTATCATGCATTTTTTCCTTCTAGTTTCAAGACTTACAATGCCGAATTCGTTCCGTAAAGCTGCTGTACGTATAAAGTTATAATCTGGATATGATCCATATTTCCTCAAGTACAGATATCTCAGCATTTTGTTTTGTACTTTTTCTATGATATAATTATACTTGAAGTAAAACGGGTGCCATATTACGGATGCGTATTCCAGAATTGGTCTCACTAAACTATTATACAATTTTGACATTGTGGTGATATTTTTAAACTTGCTGGACTGCCTTATTACAAAACCTAACACACGTAGTGCTTTTAATGATACATATGATATATGCTCGTTAAAACACAGTTTATCATCATAATAAACACCCAGATCCTTAATTTTTCTTATTCTTGGTATATTTTTATCATCCATTGTGTAATCATAATTTACTTGATGGCGTTTACGCGTACATGACATAACGGCGCATTTAGAAATATTGAAATGCAGATTATTATCAATACTCCATTGAAAAATTTGGTTAATGTCTTGCTGCAATGCCTGGCAGTCCTTTAAATTTTCTATTTTTTTTATAAAGTTTCATATCGTCGGCAAATAACAGGCAATTGGAACTTTTTAATACTTTAGGTATGTCGTTGATGAATATGAGGAACAACAGTGGTCCTAAGTTAGAGCCCTGTGGCACCCCAGAATTTGCAGTGAATTTTCCTGAGGTGGGAACATGAAAAGACCATGCATTGCATATATAAACGGATAGTGCAATGTATATGACATGAACATGTGTGTACCGGTCACTTTGCATTTAAATTCAATGTGAAAAGCATATGCTTAACACAGGCAATGTATATCATTCAAGTGCACAGGAAACATGAAAAGAACATGCATTGCATATATAAATGTTTATTGGGAAACAATTATTTCCACATACAAAATTTTTTCGTTGTGAGTGGATAGAAAATCTGGATGTGGAAGTAGGGATTCCTTTGGCAACGGTTTTTTAATTGAAAAACGTGATCGCGGCGCTTAAAAATTAAGTCTATCATAGTAAACAAATATTCTTTCGCTGACAGATCAATTTTTGTAGAAGCTTATTTTAAAAAAGAAAAACGTTGGCACGGCGTTTAAAAATTAAGTCTCACATAGTAAAAAACATTTATTCGATGACAATTCAATTTTTGTGCATAGAGGGGATCATACGCTTGCTTCATTTAAAAAAAAGGGGGAAGGTGTTATAAGATGCCAGCGCGGTTGAGCCTGACTTCTATCTCATGCATAGATGCTGCGCATTCAAAATTATGTCTCACAGGGTAATTAATATAAATTTTCAGTCAGACAAGTTTTTATTTTAAACCAAAAACCAAGAAGGCGCTATGAAATTTACTTTCAAGAAAAAAAATAATATATAGCGAAAGATCTGTCAGATGTTAATTAACAATAATTGTCGGGCAGACAAATATAAAAAATGATACATTATTTACCATAAATTGTGTAAATTTCAAGCAGGCGTTTTGAAAAGTAAATTACTTTTTTTCAGCTAATTTCAAAAATTCATTAAAAAGTAATTAACAAATTTTTACTATTTAGTCCCCTATCAAATGTACATCCGTGGGATATTTGATGATGCAAGTGTGGTAGTGGTCCCAATCTCTTTGTCTGACCTTGAAGAAACATACTTTCGATGTTGGCACTTTCAAAAATGGTGCGTTTGAGTGCTGCGCGCGAAAAACAAAATGGCCGCCGTCGCAAACATTTTTTCCAATTTATCTAAGTAACCATTGGGATTACGAAAAAAAGTTTTATATAAATAATATTGCTAAATCAATTATACAGAGAAAAGGTTATTACAATTTTTGATGTAGAACTAACCCTTCTCTCAAAAAGTTTCATTTTATAGTTTCCAATAATAAAAATTAATGTCTAATGATGAGAAATTTGCCAGTGCATATTTAATATATTTGACACTATTTCTCTGGAAACAATAATTATAACTAAAACATTACAAACATAAATAAATTAACAAATACCCCCATCTTCCCTATGTTTTACAGTAGGCTAGGAAATTGAAAGAAAAAATACCTATTTAATTTTAACGTTTTCCTTTTTATTTCCTTCTCTTTCCTCCATCTGTGTAGCTGGATGATGGATCCCATCCAAGGCCAGAAAAGGGAAAAAAAATTTAACGTTTAATGAAGAAACTTATAGAAATCCAGTAGTTACAGATTTATATAGACAAAGTACAGACAAGCAATACTTTTCACTTCTACAATGACATTTTTAATTAAAATCATCGTCACTTTCAATGCAAATCTCACTTAGCCCCATATTGTCATCATCGCCTTGCTCGCACTCTCCCATATTATCACATCGGTCGAGATTACCTTCGCACTTACACATTTCGTTACACCAGAGTAAATTCGACTGACACGTACATGGAGCACAAGGTTTGGTACAAGAAACTGGATCGTATGTGCTCCCTACTTTCTTCCATCCAATATCTGAGGGTGGTAGGTTATTGGGATGCTGAACGAGGTCCTGATTCCACTAAAAATACTGAAGGTGGGCTCTTAGCAAAGCTGGATCCAGTGCAGATCTTGTTGGAGGAAGGTTCTCATCTTGACATTGTTTCTGGGTGAACAACAGCCATCTCACAGCTCCTAAAGTTGACAAATGAACGCTTCCAAGTTAGCCCTGACATATTCTGTGAGAGACAGTGTAGTCTCCAATGTAGCCAAAGCTTCTAGCAGCTTATCACTTGCAAAGTTAAAAGTTTTCCACCACTTTATTTTACCTTTGCCAGAAAATGATCCTGTTACATCTGCTCCTGAAAGTGCGTGTAATCCAGGAAGTGCAGAGGCTTTCAGAGATCCAAGTGCTTTGTAAATTGAACCTATCTGAACAAACCTTTTCATGACATCGCCAAGGAAAAAGTTGGGGATATCGTCTTAGTGCCAAAATTAGGACATCAGTATCGGGGGAGAATACATGAGTAGTTCAATTCCTTTCTGTGCTAAATATATTGCATGTAATATGATTTTTGTGACCGCCTCCTCCTGCGTATTTGAAAGACTGGATACATCATCGCCATGTGATGAAGCTGTTTTGTCCCTCCAATTGATTGCAAACCTTTTGTTATTGGTCACGCCAAATTGAAGAATCGGACCGGAAAGGAACTCTGTCAGTTCATCCTTCGTCTTATCGTGGGACAGGAATTTATTCATTGCTATACTTCCAATTTTCGTTTCTGGTCCGATTTTGTACTAGATTGGATCTGAGCCTTTTAAATATAAAGCCATGAAATAATTTTAAAAGTTAAGTTTCTGGGAAAATGGTTAGTCCTGCATAAAAACTTATAATAACCTTTTTTTGTGTAAAATTGATTTAGCAATATTTTTTGTGTAATTCCAATGGTTCCTTAGATACATTGGAAAAAGTGTTTGCGATGGCGGCCATTTTGTTTTTCGCGCGCAGTACTCATGCGCATCATTTTTGAGAGTGCCAACATCGAAATTATGTTTCTTCAAGGTCTAACAAAGAGATTCAGACTACTACCACATTTGCATCATTAAGGAGCCCACGAGAGCCTATTTTTGTACACTTGGCAGGGGACTAATTCTGGCGGGTGTAACATGTTCTTCAACCATTTTCACTTTTTAAATTTGATGTGTTCGATGGGATACCATTTGTACCATGGGAACTGAGACTAGTAGGCTCTATTGTCTTAAATACATTGCCAGCATTTTAGGTCCTCGTTCTACATCCCATGCTTTAAAAAAGTAATAAACGCAATTGACAAATATTCTGTCTATATAGAAAATAGATTTTGCAGCAGTGATAAAATGATTTGGTAATCTTTTAAAATTACTTACCAAAGTCTCTTTTTTGACAGATTTTCTGAGATTATTTAAATCAATTATAAAGAGTACACACGCACATGCACGTAATTCTGTCAATGTTAAATAGCTTGCACAACGAATATGCAGGTCCTCGTAAACAATATTACTTCAGAATATTAATTTCTAATGAGTATCCTTTTATGGTTTTGAAATCGTCTGTTTCAACCCCACTAGTATCGTGATCGTTTCATTATAGCATTTTATATAAAAGGTGGAGGTTTTCATAAGGCAAGTATCAAAGTGAGTTCATCTTCAGTAGCCTAACAAACAGTAACAAAAATGTTCAAACTTGTAAGTGTGTTAATGTTATTTAATCAGTGGCAAAATGTTTTAGTGGAAAATTATTTAGTGTTGTGTGTGGAAAATAAATATAATTACTAAAGTTACTTTAGGGACGTGGTAGCTTAGTCGGATAAGGTGCATTGTGTGGTGAATATGCTGGTCGTACTGTCTAGCATGTACTGGGTTGAAGCCCTAGCCCTGGCGCTAACAATGACTGTGAGAATGGATATATGCGTATTGCGTATTTATAAAAAAAGTTTCCGATTCCATAGCATTTGATCAAATAAATTCGTTGTTCCATGAAAATAAAACAATTATAGTTTTTTTGGAGGTTACACTACAGTTAAATATGTCAATTCGAATATTTGGTATATAAGTCGCACTATAAAAAATTATTGATTGTCTAGAGGAAAGCCTGAGTATCTGGAAATTAAAATGATGAAGAATATCACTCTAGTCTATTCTATTATTTAAAAATATATACAAGAAAATTATTTGATACTTCATACGTCTATTTTCAGGAGTTTCTAGGGATAATCTGTTTTTCAGCCATACTTAAAACATTTTCTTTGTATCTTTTTTGCATTCAGATAAAGATCATAGTGCGCACGTCATATTATTGAGACATCTTCAGCACAGGATCTTACAAAAGAGATGATTTGACTGATTTGAATTAAAATGTAGATGGTATCTATTGCTATTAAATTTTCTGTAAAAGCTCTCACAGCCTGATATATAATAATATTCACCACAGATGTCAATATCTCAATTTTTGTAAACGATTCTGTAGCACTATCACCGGCTGATTAACGAAACTTAAAGTTGACTATGTATATTCCTTGTTATTTATAAATTACTTACAAACCATTTACATTTTTCAGATCGTCCTTACCGCCATCTTTGCTGTTGCATTAGCAGCCCCAGCTCCAGAACCTCAACCAAAACCAGATCCAAAACCTAGTTTCGTCGCTGCTGCTTACACAGCTCCTATTGTGGCCGCCCCAGCTGTAGCTTATACATCAGCCTATTCGGCACCGTTGGCCAGTTACATAGCACCATCAGTTTACTCAGCTGGATATGCATATTCTCCATATGCATATGCACCCTACGCAGCACCTTATGTAGTTGTATGAAATGTGTTTATTGCTTAAATTATTTGTCCATATGTAAATAAATGCTAGTCTGAAAAAGAGTCTTTGTCTGTAAATGTGAACCAAGGAAATTGGGGAAGTAACAGAAGTAATTTTGGGTTACATAGAAATATCACTGGTTGATAGCGATTACGTTAAATAATTTTGGTATATTTTGGTAACGGGGTAATAATCAATTTCCTCTTTACTCAAAACGGTAAATCCGTTTTGGATGTTGGCTCTTGTATCAAGTGCGAGGACAATATTTTTGATCTCGGTTAACATCTTTAAAAACCGCTGCCTAAGGAATCACCACTTCCACATCCAGATTTCCTATCCAAGTCTCTTGCAACGATAAAATTTGTATACTCTATTTACACTCCACTCCAGAAATAACTGTCCATAGAACTTTAATAATATGGTATTTGAAATAGTCTATAGATCCCAAAAACTCATAAAACAAATGCCACATTAGTAGTGGGCTGTTAGTGCCAAAAAAATTTAAAGCCTTTGATTCTTGTACCCACACTAAATCACAGGTTTTATTTTTCTACCTCCTTTAATAATGGGGTGGGGGTGATAGTGGAGGTAGCTGATGCCAAAAAAATATTGAGATCTTGGCTTCTTGTACATATGCTAAATCCCAATTTTATGAACTTATTTTACTGGCATTACCTATTTACCCACATTTACCCCCCAAACCCTTCAACGGAATACGAGTCTATTTTACAAAATGTTTGGTTTGGTCAGATACTTACCCACATTATTCATTGAATGTATATAGCGAAATGAATCGAAAAGACATTGACCCTATGCTAGTGAACTCTACAACACAAGTAGATATAAAAGATATTTACTCTACTACCTACCGGTGTCCTGATTGTTCGACCGAAAGCAAAAAACGCTGCACTTTGACCGCACCCTCCAGCTTAACTTTTTATGTCAATTAAGGAAATATAAACATCTCCAATATGTTCTTTCACAAGTAATTTCATCGCCTTATTACTGACCACAGACAGGTAACACTAGCATATCTTAATAAATTTGAACCCTTTTTAATACACTATTTTACATTGAAAACTAGTAGGTACACCATTTTATTTTCCGCATATCATGGTAAATCACGCTGTATAGGTAGTATAATTTCAAGTTAATACCATATATCCGATATTGTTTCTGTAGCAAGATTTATGGTGAATAAATTTATTCTATTCTATCGTTCCAGAGTACTCGTGTGCACAAAAATGTTAGACAGAACGACAGACAGACAAACAGATCGCCAGGCAGATATTTTTTTGCTCAAACTTAAGATCTCGACGTTTCATGACAATCTAACCGTATTTGAACAAAAAAAACGTTTTTTTTTAACGTTACTCTACCTCTTCCCCGCTACGTAAAAGTAGAGGTAATTACCATTTTGAATTGCATTAGCACTATTAATTTTTGGACAAGAGTTAGTCTTTTTACATAATCATTAATGCATTTCGTTATGAAAATTTATATAATCGGAATATATTTTTCAGCCCGTTGTTATTGTTCTTCCAATTGTTCACTAAATTTTCAAAGCTTCCATAAAAATTATCCTCTATTATGCCTATTTGATTTAATAATTTTTTAACAATCTTCATAGGAAAAAAAAAAGATTTAGAAAAATCCATTTCATAATACATTGAACTCAAGCATCAAATATGGAATGTCTATGTGTATGAATGTAGCGTGTGTGTATATCATCTTTTATAAATGCGATAACTTCTGGTAAATTTAAAATTTTGGCTTCAAATTTGGAACATTCATAAAATAGCATAGTAGAATACTCTCCATTGAAATTGGTAATGTGTGTCATAAAACCGCTGCCCAAGGAATCACTACTTCCACATCCAGATTTTCCATCCAAGTCTCTCACTATGTCTGTGGAAACAATCGTTTATGGAACTTTAATAATATAATATTTGAAATCGTCTACCCCAGAAAACCATATCGTGGTGGGGATGGTGATAGTGGGGGCGGATAAATTAAAACAAATATTTTGAAGTTTTTGGTTCTTTTATACACACACTAAATCACATTTTTTTTTCACCCCCATTAATAATGGCGTGGTGGTGGTAATGGGGGTGGCTAATACCAAAAAGCTTTTTCAGACCTTATAGCTTCTCTTTTATGTACTATATTACAATTTTATGAACTCTTACCTGCTTGATTTATCTATTTACCCACATTTATCCCAATTTACCCACCCAACCCTTCAAAGGAATAGGATGAAAATATAATCTAGTTCCAGATCACGTTAAAATACATACGTGTACCTTTCAAGTCAATATCTTAAACGGTTCCAGAGTAATCGTGCACACAAGAAAAGTTAGAAACCGACAGACAGACAGAATTTTTTTTCGCTCAAACTTAAAGTCTCGACGTTTCATGATATTCTAAAAGTATGTTACACTAGACGATGTACACGCATGGTGCCAGAGAAATAGGCTCATTTTGAATGATGGAGAAACCGTTTTTATAAATTTTAATTTTAGTAGGGCATTAAACTGTAGTGATAACATAAATTTTACTAAATCAACAAAATTCCTAGGCACCTACATAGACAGCAGATTAACATGGTTGGTAAATTGCTTAATAAAGCTACTTCGCTGTTTTGCAGCTAAAGAATACAATTGCCCAGACGGGTCTCTTAAGTGTGTATTATGCTTTAGCATATTCACATTTATCATTGAACATATTAGCCTGGGGCCGTTGAAGCCATATACAACGAGTATTTTTTTCCCAGAAGAGATTACTAAGACTAATTTTTAACCTAAATAGATCCAGTTATAAGGAATTATTTTAAAAACATAATATTTTTACAGTTCATAGCATCTATATCTATAGGGAGAAACAATTACAACATCGCGTGTGCCAGCTGGCTGAAATGAAATAACTGAGAGCTGGGATGCTTCGCCGACGGGCGAGTTTGCTCTGCTGTGTTGTCATATCTCTCGCGCTACGTGAATGTATATGCCTAATCGGCAATTATACGCACTGTATATAAGTTCTTTTATTAATATGTATTTTTATGTACTTGTGTTTTTTATTTTAAGTTTTATTGCTATAACGAGACAGACAAATTGGTTGTTTTAATTTGTGTGAATTACTTAATAAATGTTGTTATTTAGACTTGGCAAATGTACATAACCTATGTACCAAAAAATGGCAAAATAAATTCTATTCTATTCTATTTTATTATATGCTAATAATGTACATGAAGAGCATTGTAACCTTTGATAAAATTCTACAAATACTTCCTGTTCTGATACATTGGTGTTGTGCGGATGGCTTTGCAGCCACAGCCATATATTACGAGTATAGATAGATAGATAGAAAATTCTACAAACACAGACATACAACATAGTATACTGACGACTTTCACCAATCCAAGAGGCATCATCGTTATAGGATTAAAATCACAAGCATATTATTTATACCTAAAAAAATACTAAAGAACGTTCAACAATAGTGTACAAATTTATAATGTTTATATTTAGCTATTTTTGTCATTAAGTGTCTACTTTGATATTCTTTTATTGCATCTTAGTGATTTAAGAAACATTTAACCAGTTATCTGCTGGCAAGATATGATGTTTAACACGTTTGAATGTTGTAATCTATAAATTATACCATATATTTTCTTGCTAATTCGAGGGTTAAGAACCAGAGTTGAAAGTGACATTATTTTCAAAATGGTTTTTATTGCATACATGTTTTTATATTTATATTTTTTCTAAAAATTTAAATATTATTTCCAAAGTTGACGCCACAACATAAAGTGCAAAATAGCTTTAAACAATATATAACGTCAAATTTAAGAATGAAAAAAAAATAAAATCGTAATTTAGCGTGTATACAAGAACCTAAAGCCTCAATTTTTTTTTACTTCATCTCCTTCGCTACCTATATCGTTTTATAGGTTTTTGGATGAACGATTTCAAATATTATGTTATTAAAGTTCCATAAACAATAAAATCCACAGAGTGAAGTGCAAATATAATATCAAATTTTTTTTCGTTGTGGGAGACTTAGATAGAAAATCTAGGAGTGGAATTTTAAGATTTACTACGAAAGCACCCTGGCGTCAACATTACTTTTATTTTTTTAAAGTCAGTATATTGAGATTTTTTCTCCATATATTGACATTTTTCTCAATATAATGACTTTTTTTTCAATATATTGACATTTTTCTCAATATATTGAGATTTTTCTCAATATAATAACTTTTTCTCAATATGTTGAAATTTCTCTCAATATATTGAGATTTTTGTCAATAGGTATATTGCGATTTTTCTCAAATCAATATATTGAGAATAAAATCATTATATTGAGAAAAATGTCAATATATTGAGAAAGAATATCAATATTTTGAGAAAGAAGTCATTATATTCAGAAAAATCTCAATATATTGAGAAAAATGTCAATATATGGAGAAAAAAAGGTCAATATATTGAGAAAAATATCAATATATTGATAAAAATCTCAATATATTGAGAAAAATGTCAATATATTGAGAAAAAATCTTAATAAAAGTAATATTGACACCAGGGTGCTTTCGTAATAAACACCCTACAGGTTGCATTGTAATTCGGGTCCTATGAACACATGAACATCAGCGTGGCTGCCTTTCAAGATTATTTTACTAGGTTGCTAAATTGACACCAATGTTTCAAGGAGAGATGAGGAGATAGCGTCAGAGACGCGTCATCGCATGTGTGTCTAGCTTCTATGATTTCAAATTAGAATACCCTGCAATCTGTGTTTATAAATCTTCTATTATTTTCTTGATTTTATAATAAGTGGGTTACCTCGAGTACCATCGGTGCGCAGTAGGTTAGGTTGAAGTAGTTTGGATGCGCAATGGGTTTCTTTGAGTCAAATAATAATAATAATAATAGTTTATTATCCAAAAGACCCAATACAATGGTATAGGATTAGTCACACGATATGGACACTAACACATTTGTGCCCCATGATTATCATAAACTTAAACGTCTAATACTAGATAGCAAAACACAATTATTATACTACACTACAAGAAATATTCTTAATAAAAAACAAATTAACATACAATTACGTTGTTACAAACAGCTTAAAGATATTTAAAAAAAATGCATATTTGTGTCAAATTTTTAAATAAAATAAATCAATATCATTTACTACAACATCTCAACATATTCTTCTATTGAATAGAAACAGTTAGTAACCGAAAAGGTTTTAACTTTTTTCTTGAAAGTTCTCATATTGTTAATATTTTTAAACTCATATGGTAACTTATTATATAAGATTATTCCCATATACCTTGGACTTTCCTCATACTTCGACAGACTATGTAGAGGAATCATCAAATTGCCACCTTCTCTTGTACTGTAATTATGATTAAAATTATTTGATAAAAATGAACTAATATTATTTTTTACATAAATAAGTATTTCTAAAATGTAGATAGATACAAGGTAGGGTTAACAGTTGTAGATCTTTAAATAATTTTTTACAAGATTCATATTTAGATGCTCCTAAAATGTATCGAACTGCTTTTTTTTTGTAATTTAAATAGTCTTTCAGAATTATGAGTCGCACCCCAGAAAATAATACCATGTGATATTCTCGATACAAAGTGGGCATAATAGTACGTTAACAGTGTCTGTCTACTGGCTAATTTTGACAATCTATACAATGCGTAACAGGTAGAAGATATTTTTTTCGCAACAGTTTCAACATGCGTATCCCAATTTAGAGCATTATCAATATGTATTCCTAAAAATTTTGTAGAACTTGTTTGCTGTATAGATCTACCCTCTAATTTAATTAAATGACTTTTAGTATATGTAGAAATTCTAGGTGAAAATAAGATAAATACAGTTTTTGAAACGTTTAAGAACAGTCTGTTTGTTTTGAAATAATCAGCATATCTCTCTGTGTTATCTTGCAAAGAAGTTAACGTATTTTTCATGGCTTTTCCACAACACAAATAGGAATTATCATCAGCAAACATGATTAAATACTCATCAAAGAAACTCGGTAAGTCGTTAATGTAAAATAAAAACAATAAGGGTCCTAGAACTGACCCTTGAGGTACGCCAAATTCTATGTTTAGTTTGCTCGATTTAGTACCATTAACTTCTACTAATTGGAATCTGCTTGTTAGGTACGATGTCAACCAATCTTTTGCTTTACCTCTAAGACCATATTTCTCTAATTTCTTAATAAGGATTGAATGATTTATTAGGTCGAAAGCCTTACTTAAATCCATAAAGAGTCCAGCACATTTATTATTTTGATTTAAATTTTCGTAAAGTTTCTCTAAAAATGCTAGTATTGCAGTCTGGGTCGAATGTTTTTTACGAAAGCCGTGTTGAGCATTTGACAATATTTTATTTTTTTCTGCAAAATTCATAATTCTGTTAAATACAACGCGTTCTACTATTTTAGAAATAGACAAGAGTGCCACCGGTCGGTAATTATCAGGTAAGGTACTATCTCCTTTTTTGTATAGAGGAAGAACTTTGGCTATTTTTAAAATAGATGGAAATATTCCTTCGGTCAGAGAAAGATTTATTAAATATGTTAGCGGAGCCACCAAAAACTCTGCAGATTTTTTAATTAAATTAGTACTTAAATTGTCTACTCCAGATGCGTTGCTGTTTTTTAATTCCATGATGATATTAAAGATTTCATTTTCTGTCACAGGTTCTAAAAAAATTGAGGGGTATGTTGATATAGAGTTTAAGTCTAACTCGGGAGTGGCACCAAGCTCATCATTTAATGTAGAGGGCAGATATAAAATATTTATTCAGCTGTTGCGCAATAATAGATGAGTCAGTTATGGTGTTATTATCAATTTTTATTTCATTAATTTCATTTGTCATTTTTTCGTCACATGTATTTTTATTAATTATTGACCATATTGCTTTTGTTTTATTACTGGCTTTATTATAAAAAGAGTCGTTATACATTTTTTTTGCATCCATGATGACTTTCTTGTAAATTCTTTTATACTTATTGTAATAATTTACGTCATTTGGGTTATTTGTTGCCGATTTAACTTGGTATAAAAACTTCAACTTTTCTGACGATTTCTTTATGCCTGATGTTACCCATTCATTTTTTGCCTGTTTATTTATTTTTTTATAGGGAAAACATGTATCATGGTGATACGTTAATATATTTATAAAATTGTTAAAACCATCATCGACCGTCACCGCATTAAAAACATCCCTCCATTTTTCGTTCCCTAACTGATAAAAATAATTTTTATAATTTACCTCACTGTACATTCTTGTATAACGATCATTTTTCGCAAGAGATTCTTTAATTAAATATTCACATTCTAATATTTGAGAAGTGTGATCTGACAAACCATCATTCAGAACAATTAACTTTTGGAGTGTTTATAAAATTTGTACAGACATAGTCAATACAACTTTTGTTGCTCAAAGATATTCTTGTCGGTTCTTTTACTACCATATCTAAATTATATGTTTGAAGTAAATCACACAACTCATTTTTATTAGTAGAAGTAGTGAGATAGTCAATATTTAGATCACCACAAATTATTACATCACATTTTTTTACAGTTCTTTGTAAAACCCTGTCTAAAGTAGACATGAATTGGTTAATATTTCCTTGTGGTGGTCTATATATTGCCAAAAGTTTTATAACATATTTAGAAAATTTTATTTCGACCCCAGTAATTTCTATTGATTTTTCAATAGAGGAATCGGTTACATATGTAAGTTCACTTATATTAAATTGAGTATTATTCTTGCAAAAAATTACTACACCTCCATTTTTATACGAATCTCTACAGAAAAGAGATATTTTTTTATATCCAGCTATTTTTACCGTTTCTACTTCCGAAGATTTGAGCCAATGTTCGGTTAAACATACTATGTCAATGTCATGTAAATCTAAGTAAATTTCAATTTTGTTTTTTATGCATTGAATATTTAAATGAATAATTTTCAACTTTAGTGTACATGGATTATTTGATGACGTGAAAAAACTATGGTTGTTATTTTTATTATCACATGTCTGTAGTTGCTATTCGGATAACTGTTTGATTTTTTGCCTTTCTATTTCTATTTTTTTTAAATACACAGGACATGAGTTATCAAATACATAGTGATGTATATTTAAATCTAATTTAAATTTGGTATTTACTTCTAAACAACTTGGACACATTATTTCTTCATTTTCACAATCTTCGCTTTTATGGGAACATTTTAAACACCTTTCTTCGGTTTCACATTTTTCAGCATGATGATTAAATCCTCCGCATCTGAAGCACCTAAATACACTAATATATTCAAAGACTCTGCATCTTGACCAATTTATATACACAAATTTTTCATCCAAAATCATTTTTTGCGTGGCCGGATCACACTCCACAAAAGCCATATAATTTTTTTTCATTTTTTTAAATACTTTTATCTCCATGTGTAAAGAATCGTGCTGCAAGTTTAAGTTTTGCCTTTTTATATAATTTAATAAATCTTCATTTTGGTAATCTTCCTCTATATCGACAATTTTAATACAGGGATTTTTCTGGAGCTGAGATCTGATAATTTTTTGTTAACTTCTTTTCCGCTGCTTTTTTCAGTTTTTCTTGTTCTTCTTTGTTTTTGCACTTTATCACTACTCCTCCTTCCTTTATGTCTTTGATCTGAGTTATGCCTACTTCGAGAGCTGCTGGTTTAAGAGTTTTTTGAATTACCTCTTTAGTTTTTTTCGATTCTGCGTGCGCAGTGTGTTACCTCAAGTAGTATGGATGAGCAGTAGGTTTCCCCGAGTATTATGGATACGCAGTAGGTTACTTCAAGCAGTATGGATGCGCAGTAGGTTTCCTCGAGTATTTTGGATGCGCAGTGGCTTTTCTCGACTACTATAGATGCGCGTTCCAAGTACTGTTTAATTGTGAAATAGTTTCGTTCTTATTGTGATTTCGTGCTTTTGAGTGCAAGTATCTCGATAAGAGATAGAGACATTGAGGTATGGTTTATACCATTTCTACATACACGAAAGCATGTCAGAACAATTACATCTCTCATAACTGGAATACAGGGTATCCTCGGAACAAGTTATACAAAATGGATACCTCATTTTATTGGATTTTGTAAAAAAGATTACTGCAACATATCAGACGATTCCGAATTTATCGATAACTTTTCCTGGTGTATCGCAAAACTTTAGACAAAATTCATTATTTACGTTCATCCATCCATATCTCGATAACGAGTAGAGATGTCATGCTACCGTTTGCGCTATTTCATTTCTTTTTCGATTTTTTACGTTTAGGGTGGTGGATGGTTCACATGCAAACGTCGAAACGAAGGCACGTCAAAAATTATCGGTACCGGACAATTCAATCCCTCATCATTGGAATACAAATCTCCTCCGGCCACGAGCTATACAATAATTTATTTTCCATTTCACTGGCTATTCATAAAGAAAATCTCTTCGATATATGAAATTCCAGAGTTGTTGATGATTTTACTGGCTGGTGTCAAGAAACCATCGATAAA
Organism: Rutpela maculata; assembly: GCA_936432065.2. Classification (NCBI taxonomy): domain Eukaryota; kingdom Metazoa; phylum Arthropoda; class Insecta; order Coleoptera; family Cerambycidae; genus Rutpela; species Rutpela maculata. Next base: position 40,748,538 of record OW386286.2, read on the forward strand.
ATCAGTTTCATCTTTTCTGCCATACAAATAACACATTGATCAAATAGAATTAGCATATAAGTGAATGCCTCTTCAGGATCAAATGACAGTCCTAATTTTAAAGTTTAAGGAAAAATAGACACTTTCCTTTTTTTTTTCTTTCTTTATACCTCCCATTTTCGAATCTATTTTTTTCTTCTCAATACTTCGATAGTCCAATGAATTCATTTTTATATTCTATATAATTTGTTCTTTCAATTATAAAGTTGTCACTTGAAACTTCTAGTTTTTAAGACACGTCGGACTTCAAATAGTCTCGTAGTCCCGTGTACAGGAGATTCATTTTTTTTATTTTATGGATAGTGAATTACATTATAAAATTTAATATTCACGAATTAGATGTTAAAAGAATGTAATATACAGAGTGTCCCACTTAAAATTCCCGGCGTCATTTTCTCGGTAACCAAAAGCAATATTTGAATTCTGTAGAAAGTATCTATTAGAATATAAATGGCTTCAGTTTTGAGTAAAAATGGTTATTTTACACATTGGGGTATAGATGACGTTGCGATGCAAAGAAATTGGTCGATCCTAGGAACGTTGAAATAATGAGGTGTATAAGATGGATAATTATTATATTTTAAGCAACTTTTTTTGATATGAACAATTTTCGAAAAATCACTAGTTTTCGAGATACTTGATTTCAATATAATTTTTCAAGTAACAAAAGTCGCATTTTTTCATATGTTTACAATTTACAGTGTAAAATTCAGTGGAACAAACAACATAAACATGACGCAAAAATTAGACAATACACAATAAACAAAAATGTCAGAATCTTTAATTTCCAAATAACAATTGCACCTCTGTTTTACTCGAAAAAAAAAAGTTATTTTATGTTTTGAAATAAATATGAAATAAAATGTCCCAAAGGACTTATCGTCTAAAATTTACATGAAAAAAGTTATGACAGTTTTTATGTTTAAAAAAATTATATTGAAGTTCAATTATCTCGAAAACCAGTGATTTTCTGAAAATTATTCGTATCATAAAAGTTGCTTAGAATGTGATGTCCCACCACTTGCACCTCATTTCAACGTTCCTAGGATCAAATAATTTCTTTGTGTTGCAACGCCATCTATACTTCAATTTGTAAAATAACCGTTTTTACTTAAAACTGATATCATTTATATATTCTATTGAACACCCTTTACAAAATTCAAATATCACTTTTAGTTATCGAGTAAATGGCACCGGGAATTTTAAGTGGGACACCCCCTGTATATAATATTTAAAATTAATATAATTACTTCTCATAATCGAGTTATAGTATGCTGAACTTTAAAATTTTTCTTCTGAACAATTTTGGATTTGACGCATGGAACCATCAAGTTCTCAACTCACGAATTTTGAATTAAACCATTTTATTTTTCTACTCGCATTTCTAATAAATATATCAGCAGTAAATAGGTATTCTGTTGGAAGATATTACTGTTATCTTCGTTAATAAAAAAGTCCATCAAATATATTTATGGTAGATAAATGTTGCAAGAGCTAAATAAAACAACAAATTAATAAATTATTGGTTTATTTCATCGACGGTAATTTTTACTCGAAATTTCCCAAAAATGTTGCTGCAGTCTTAAATTTACTATCTAACTCAGTAGTAGGCAATAGGTGCACCATAACCAGCTCCATATCCTGAGTAAGCAAGAGGACTGGAATAAGCAAGTGGAGCGGAATATCCTGCTGAGTAGGCTATGGGAGCGGCATATCCTGCAGAGTAAGTCAAGGGTGCAGCAGCTACCAAAGGTGATGCAACTAGACCAGGTTTAGGAGCAGCGATGGCAAGGGCCAAAATGGCGGCGAAAACGGCAACGAACTGAAAAGGAAACGGCAAATAAAGTGACAATGTTTAGAATAAAACGTTTCATAAAAATTTCTATTCGCCTCATATTATCTAGTACTAAACTGAATACGCAGATATGTATGTGATTCGTACGAATGAGAATGAAAATTATCGTACATAAAGAGAAGAAAAACATTTCGAAGACGAAAATTTCAGCTTTCAATTACATGTATTAGTTTATAGTTTTTCTCACTTCTCAATAATGAAAATAATTATTAAAAATAAGTTTAATGATTTTGCTTACAAAAAGCACTGTTCCGGTTATCAGAAAAACATTTTAAGGGTAATTTACGCTTAAAAGTTCATTTTATATATGGTCTTGACACTTGCTCTTGGGGTAACAACAAAACGCAGGATATTTATGTTTTTGGGATCGTTGATTACGAATCTGACGTCAAAATTAAATAATTTAAAATGGCGTCTCCAATGGATTTTTTTTCTAAATCAAGTGTTTTAAACCAAACCAAACCAAAAAATTGATAATGAAAAACAGTAATTTTGATAATTTTTTAACTTACTAATTGTCCGCAATTACAGTGGGAAAATGAGGATATTTTGTTAAAAAAAAAATGAGAAGAGGCACATTATTTCGACCATAACTTCTTTGTTTTTATAGTACGAAAAAGAGTATTTGAAAATTATACTTTTTTAATTACTGACTACTCTTATAATTAACAAAATGGCGAACGTTTTTATTAAATGAATGTGAGGAAGTACATTGTTTCTGTCACAACGTCTTTATTTTTTTTATGCTACAGAAACTTTAAAAAATAATTTTAAAAGTCAATTAATACTCTTTTATTCTGGCTGTTAGCATTTTGTGAGTGCCACAGTTTCTGAGATATTTAATATTTAAGCGAAATACTTCGTCTTATAGACGTTCGGACAACATCTTTATACTTCCAGATTTCCAAAATCATTAATTTTACAGAAATTATAAACGACTAAATTCTTCCTCAATTTAGTAGCTTTCTTATTTGTATCTAGCATTTTTTCACCAAATGTAATACTTTTCGAGTTATTTGACGAAAACCGTTTTGGAATATCCCTTTTCTTTTTGCTAAAATCTCAATATTCAGATTGTTATAATTTAAAGGTCATGAATTTATATGAAAAATTTGAATTTTGTTCAGCTTCTATGTTTTTTTTTGGATTCCACCACTCGAGAAGCGATGGCATCCTAGATCCACCCCCTAGAGAAGAAACGTCTCTTTAAAGCATTTACTATTAATTATATATAAAAAAACGAAATCTAATTCATTTGACATTATTCCGAAGTTAAAACCTCAATCATAAGTACTATTAACACACGTTTAAAAAGAAGACAATAAAAAATACTTACAAGTTTGAACATTTTGTTATATTATTATTTGATTCGATCTGGATCAAATGATACAGGTTCTGAAAATCACATTGAATTTATACAGAAATTCAATGGTGGGAAGGGGTTTAAAAACGTGAACAAATGAACTGGTTAAAATAAATTGGTACGCAAAGAAATTAACTTTACGTAGCAAGGCCGTCTCAAGACTTTGACCGTGACCCTCTCGTGCTTCCAGTAACCGCATACCAAGTAGGCTTTGACAAGCTCGAACGGTAACGAAATGATTTGCCAATCAATTATTTCACTGGATTACATAATGAGTTTAAAGAAAAGTGAATTTTAAAGAAAGTTGTTGACATCAGAGTGATGTTTTGTTATTACGTCAATACAGACTGTTCAAACGGTAATTTATCACAGTTATTAAAGAAAAATTCAAAGACCTTGCATCTCACGCAAGTATCTTAGGTGTATTGAAAATATCTGATACAGCTGAACGTTTTTTAATTTGAAATTTAATCAAGATTTTAGAAATCTTAAATGGAATCCTTTTTAGTCACCAAGCAATTATAATGTAGTGTTTATGACTTTATTTTAATTTTATAAAAATCTTTTGCAGTCTTATATGTAATTGTAATGCCGGCGCACTACTGTATCAAATTATGTAAAGCCCATTACAAGAATAAAATGGTAATTAAAAAAATATAGAATAGTACAAAATATATGATTTCCAAAAAACGATTTTTTTTTTATGTATTTCATATAGAAATTTTTGAAACACATTAGACGGCTAATTTTAAAAAGCAAAATTGTTGACCTGCAAAATTTTACAATCATAGTCAGAATGAGTTAACATTTATAATGTGACACCACATTCATGTGATATCTGTGTGTGTATTTTAAAGACTAATAAAAATAAAACCGGTTTTTTACAAATAAAACAAGCACAAAATTTTTATTGAAAAAAAAAATATTTCCATTACCTAAATAATATTCTCTAATCATGGAGTAGGTACAAATACAATATGAAATTCCGATAACGTTGACTATATAGATCATTCTTGGATCGAACAGTACCAAAAGAAGAACCAGGATCAACTGCAGTAATAATAATAATAATAATAATAATAATAATAATAATAATAATGATAATAGTTTATTGGTGCTAGTATGCAATAAGTATTTACACAAGTCAAGGCATAGGTTCAGAAAAAATGAAAAGAAGTAATATCGAATATTACATAAGTAAACATAGGTAGATAGGTAAAAATCATAAAATTATCATAATAGGTACAGATAAAAAAAAAGAATTGAAATATATAAAAGCGTACATAAGGTGATAACTAACACACATCAAAGTGACTAAAATCTGCACATAGAAATTTCTCAAATGAATAGAACGCTTGCCCGAGCAGGAAACGTTTCACCGTTTCTTTAAATTTTTTACAGTTTGACTGTTTGATATGGATGGGTAATACAATAAAAAACTTTATTCCGTAGTAATTGATGCTGTTCCTAGATTTAGTTAACCTCAAAATCGAATTACACCTTCTTGTGTAGTAGCTATGTAATTGGCTGTGGGTTGCATATTTGCTTTCATTTTCTTTTATGTGCACTGAATAATGAAGAATGTACGTACAAGGCTATGTAAGAATTTTAAGTTGAATAAATGCGTTTTTGCAATCATCTCTATAATTCAGACCAGCGATCACTCTAACTGATTTTCTTTGCAATGAGAAAAACGGAATTGGCAGATGGGGCATGACCCCAGGCCAGATTTGCGTAAGAAAGGGTGGTATGTATTTGGTATGTATTACCCCATGGTAAGCAGTTATGAGAGTTTTTTGTCAGACTTTGTAAGACAAGGTCCGTAATAGATATACACTTTTCGAGACTTTTTTACATACATGCATTGTTTGAGGTTCCCACGATAATTTTGTATCAATTTAATTGCATTACTAAAGGTGGAGTTGTCTATGTCATTTGCATTTCTTAGGCTAAATATTTTTTCTCAGTTTTAGTCTGATTTAAACACAACTGATTGGCCAGGAACCATTTCTCAGCTTTTGACTGCGACATATTTACATTATCTATTAATTCATTAAAGCTGGAAGAAGGATTTGAGATAGTGGTGTCGTCAGCAAATAGAGTAAAGTGGCTGTCAGCTATTGAACTGGGCAAATCAGAAACAATATGGGGCCGATTACAGACCCTTGAGATACACCATATTTTGTAGGTAATAAGGCCGAGCTTTTACTTTGATTGGTAACGAATCGATGACGGTCGCTGAGGTAGGAGGCGATCAGGTTTTCACTGTTTTTGTCAAATCCATAGATCTTTGGCTGATCTAGTAAAATATCGTGGGATACATAGTCAAATGCTTTGGTAAGATCTAAGAAATGCGAATAAATGTATAAACCTTTTTCAAAACCATCGTTTATGAAATCAATTAAGGACAGGATAATTAATGAAGTGGATTTATTTTTCCTAAAACCGAATTGCTGTTGACTGAAAATATTGTTTTGCTCCAAATGTTCCGTTATTTGTTTTTTTAGAACAATCTCAAAGATTTTAGCTAGAAAAGGAATTATTGAGATCAGACGATAATTCGAGGAGTCCTTTATATGTATGGGTATTATCTTGGAGATTTTAAGTTCATCAGGGAAGATATTATTACGTATAATATAGATTAATCAAGTCAGTTAGTCAGTAGTACCACTAGTACTTGCTAATGAAGTTTAATTTAATTTTTTCCGTTTCACAGTTAATGCAAGTTTTTGGCTATTTAGCAGATAACTTTCATATATTCCAAATAACAAGATAACATTTTTCAATAATTATGAAATTAAAAATAAAATATATTAGTCTTTAATTATCGAGTATTCTTTTTACATTTAATTTAAATTTTTATCTAATATTTGCAATATTTTTAGATCATCGTTATTAACATCAAGTAAATTTATTGTCATCTTAAAATTATTTGTATTCTATGTTTTTAGTGACAATTTAGAGATATTTGTTTATTCAAAATTAATTTAAGCATAAAATCCAGTAATTAAAATATAGCACGTGTAATTATGCTTTTTTGAAATCACGGGGCTATTATATTTCAATCAATTATGCAAATGAACTTATGTTTGAACGTTTGAGTGCAAAATGTAGCCACGTGTACGCTTTTTAATTGATTTGTTGGTGTTGCTTTATTTCGATGTGTTTTAGAGTTACTGAACGATGAACTGCTTTAATGTACTTACCTACCTATTCATATTTTCCACGTTTTCTTCACCTCGCCTCGCTGCTTAAAGCTTCGATTCATACAATAAAAAATAGCTCTTTTGAATAAAGAAGGTGTTTTATAAACAAACCCCGGCTCCCAGGTAGTTACGCTAGAGACGATTTTCACACATAGATAAATATAATGTTTTAAATCGAGAATCGTGTGATTCAGATAAGCAAATAAATGTATTATTATACTCTTCGCAAAAACGAATAGTATATTGCATTTGATCGGCACATTTCTAAAACAGTAAATATTGCTCGTAGAGAAAAAATTTCATATCATTGTGTTAGTGAACGAATTCTGAACAACTTTCAAAATGTCCGTTGTCCGTCCGTCACGTTTCTTGTAAGCACGATAACTTAAGAAAAAATTTAGAATGTCCAATATGTATTGAAATTTGGAAAGTAAGTTAGCGTTAGCTAGAGGAAGAACCCTATTGTTTTTGAAAAGAATCAATCAGTAAATAAAAAAGTTATTAATCATTTACATTAAAAAAAAATATATGTTCTTAATTTTTGTCACTTGTACTTAAATAGAAATCTTGCGAAATGTTATTTTCTATGATTTTTTTTGTTTATACATTTTACTAATATATGTATTTCATAATAATATATCTAATTCGTTGAAATATAATTCTCGAATAATAGCTATTACAGACGATCAATTTTTGTAGCAATGTGTGATGTTCCAGTGGCAAGGCAAGGCAAGTTTTGCCTTGCAATCAAAGGTCGCGTGTTCGAATCCCTGACAAGGTGGTTGTTTTTTTTAACATTTTTTTTTAACTTTTTCATTTTTGGTATCACAAAATTTAGTCCAAAAACTAACATTATTTACAAGAGAACTGCGAAAAGTATGTCTAACAATTATATAAAAAACTTAGTAAATTGGCGAAGAGTATAATGCTTCCACTAGTTTATACAGATTCAGAAAGTATTTGTTTTTGGTACTGCACTAGTTTCAACGATTTAACCGACCGCCCACAATAAAGAAGTCTACCAGCACTCTAGCAGAGCTAAAGAATGGCACGCCCATGCACACATGTTTGCTTTCTTCGCTCTCGCTTTGCCGCTCTCGCTTGCTCTTATTGCCAACCCAATACCAACACTTTCCGATACTGTATTTGAAACAAATACTTTTGTGGTAAAAAATAAAAAGTATGAAATAAAACTCATAAATATATTATTTATCACAAACTTGAAAAATTTAAGAATTTAAAATATTATTTTTATCTGTGCACGTATAGATAATACATAAGGCACTATATAACGTAAAGACTTTTGAAAAATATAAGGGGAATTTTTGGCATCAACCACAAAGACAGCGGCACCCGCTTTCTTCCTGCTATTTTTTATGACGGCAAATAATTTACGGTAAACAGTAGCAAAATTGACCACACACTTATTAAAGGGACACACGATCTAGCGGCAGGGAGCCAGCCTTGTCGGCATGCTTTAAACTCGTTCGTAAAAGTGAACTGGTCCACTGGAATTCCAATTATCCTCAAAGCATGCCGACAAGGCTGGCTCCCTGCCGCTGGATAGTGTGTAGACCCCTTATGCATGTAAAGAATGTGTTTGGCGGTGCGGTGAAGATCAAAGACGTAGACATTTTTTACACGCATAGTAAGTCTGTAGTCAACCATAAAAGAAACCGTAAATACGTTTCATATTTTGCAGAAGACTTTAAACAAAAACAAAATAAAAAATCGGCAGCTACGGAAAGCGGCTGGAACTTCCCCATTTGGTGGATGTTTAAAGCCGAAGAGAGCACTAAACAATATGAACGTTCTCATTTCACTATATTTTTTATTTATTTTTAAAAACCATATAATTCTTTGTGGACAGCTTCTCTGCCAGCTGTGGCCGGTGAAGTGTTCATAGTGGACCGTTTTAATTTGACCTGATAAATATTATTTTTATCTTCTGGCCTCGACCGATTTTCCATTAAATCGGCCAGGGAAGGTTGTTGTTTGGTTGCTTGTCACTAATGTTAGATGCCAAGCTGACAGATGCCAAAAGGTTTCAGGAGAAGAAGATTTTTGACAAATGTCAAACTGACAGCTGTCAAATTTTTTGTCGCTAAACTTTGTTAGTTTTAAATCTGTCAAACTGACATTTGTCAAAAATTCTGGTTCTAAACTTTACTGGGGGATTTTATTTTTTGGCAGTTGTCGAAAATTTTAGGTTGGTATTGCACTTGGTTTGGTTTTTAGGTTATGTTAATGTTTTCTAGGTTGTGATTGCCGGAAATGGATTCAAGTTTCTCAGACTTTTAATATCGTTGTCACTTTTAATAGTTTTGGGCAGAAAACTTACTTTGGGCCCAGTTATTTAATTTTTTTCACGGAAACCAAATCGAAAGGGTGCAAGTGTGATATATCGTTGAAATCGGAATTTGTACTGCTTTTTAATGGTTGGATTACAAATTGTAAGTAATAATAAAATAAACAACTTGTGCCAAAACGGCAATAAACGTAATCCGATATCAATCAAAACATTTTCAGATCTTCTGGAGCACTAAAGAAGTTTCATCCAAATCCGTTTAATAGTTTCGCAGCTATCGTGCTAACATACATACACACATACACATGCACATACAGACATTTTTCAAAAACCACATTTTTGGGTTCCTGGGACATCAAAACGTAAAGATTTGATGTTATGTCAATTTTCGATATTGAACCAAATTTAGTAACCTCCCACAATTTTATTGTGGGGAGGTTAAAAAGTAGAACAATTATTATTATTTTATTACACAGCGACCGATGGCATGTGTGCCCTTAACCTGATATGTACGTGAAAAATAATAAGTTCTGATTCTTCTAAAAATAATAATAACAAGACAGGCGAATACTATTTTATGTTGATCGTATATGTGTCCTAACCTTTTAATTGTAGATTTAATTGCTATAACCTGTTTAATAGCAATTTTAGTTGTCTCCCGAATCTACTATTTTGATTGCCGAAACTTTGATTAGCATACTATGTAATATCTTTTTGTTTATATTGTCTCATGAAAGGTGTTACAACACCTTTCACGTGCATTCTTTCCTTAAACTGTTTCATGATCTTTATATTTACTGATAGATTTTTTCCAAGAGCGCTAAAGTTCTTCTACAAGTTAACTCTAACTTATTGTCCAAATTTCAATCAAATCGAACTTGTCTCTTCCCTGAAGGCTTGAGAACCATCGGGGAGGAACGAATTGGCTACAACCTCGACTTATATTTGAGAGTATACTTATGAGTTAAGTAACGATGATTGTCGCAAAATACTGGGTGACACCGAACATATTGGTGTATTGTCATAATTTACATAATACTAACGGAAGGTCTGTTCCAGATAGATAAATAGTGATTAATTAGATATTATTATAATAATCCAGATAAGAAACGGGGACATATTTTATTCTACACTATATAAATGAACCTGCTGTGACTAATTACTCTTTGCTGTGACATTGCTTAAAAAAATAAAGATCTCTTGTTTTGTATGCAAATGTGAAAATAAGAAATATTTATTTATTTTTAACTATTCGGAACGAATTTTAGACTTTCAAGATAAACAGTTTTTGTCGACTTAACGGAATTCAATGAAGAGAAAATATTATTTACAATCAGCCCATATAATATTTTTATGTATTTAACTTTGAATTTTACTTGCAAACTTAAAAAATTCAAAACAGCTCATTAAAAAACCATCTCTGAGAAGAAATTTATAAAAGCCATTAAGAACAGAATGCAACTTTAAACAAATTAACAAAATCATTTGTAAAATCTAGGTTAATAAGTCTTACTGTCGGAATTAGTACAATAATCTATATTAAGTTAGGACACTTAAACAAGGAAATTACATTAACTATTGTGATATAATTTCATTGTCAACTAGTTCTACGTAAAAGAGATTATGTAAATTTTGCTATACTACCCTCTCCCTACCAACACATTCCCCAATAGTTTTACTATAAAAATAAAATTGACTTCATGATCTGCATCATTTGTTCAAGTTCGAAACAAGTCATATCAAAATGTTCAAACTTGTAAGTAGATTTTACAAAACACTTTGACACACTAGATATAAACATTTTATTTATCTCTTCAATTTTGTAAAAAAAAATTAAAACATAATATGCGTAGAAAAATTGTAAAATATAATGTGGATCATTATTTAATTCGTGCTCTTTCCACTGTTCCGTTTATTTAATTTTTGAAAAGCCCAAATTTTCTCACCTATACATTTTTTTATATAGATTTCTAATCTATAAATTTTTTTACTTAAAAAAAGTACGACTGAAACAGAGAATAGCATAGCTACTCCACCAGTCAACCAAAACATTATACAATAATATAAAATACATACTATTAACTAGAGAAGATACACAATATAGCATAATACACAAGAAAATATATTTCATAATTAACGTAGCCTACTATACCCTCCTACTTAGATATTGACATGTATATGCGATTATTTTGCCGTATTTAAATATTATTATAAAGGGTGCTTTTTTTAGAGGTTTGTTTTTTGGGATTGGCGACACTGTTTCTAGAGACAGTTAATTTGACAGCTGATAACTGATTTACGCTCAGTATATTTTGCCATTTTACCATGAATAAACTTACGAAAGAACAACGCTTGCAAATTGTGCAACTCTATTTCGAAAATCGTCATTCTGTTCGCGAAACTTACCGTGCGCAACGTCCATTTTACGGTTGACATAATCGTCCATCCGAGCAACTTATTCGAACAACCATGAATCGTTTTCGCACCACGCATACTCTGATTTATAAGGTAAATTCGGGTTGTGAAAACTCCTGACAGTTCTCGGACGGTAATTTTCAGAACCTGAATTTACCTATAATGTGCATCCGCAGAGACGTCTTACAGTACGCATCCAAGCGTGTGGAGTGTAGTGTTGAGGAGGACCCGAATGAGTCGATTCACCATCGCACACAGCAATTGGAGCTGTGTTCTTCCACCTTATGGACGATTTTGCGGAAAGATCTTGGATTACGAGCTTACACGATTTAAAGCTCGTGCACGAAGTGAAGCCGCGTGACCATCTTTTTACGTCGGACGTTTGGTGAATGGGCCGAAAACAAGATTGTTCTTGATCCTCATTTTCATCAAAAAATTTTGTTCAGCGATGAAGCTCATTTTTGGCTGAATGGCCACGTGAACAAGCAAAATTTCCGGATTTGGAGGGACGAAAATCCAGAAGCCATTGTTATGACGCAGTTACATCCACTAAAAGTCACTTTTTGGTGTGCTTTATGGGCTGATGGAATCATTGGCCCATCTTTCTTCAAAAATAATGCCGGCCAGAGCGTTACAGTTAATGGAGAGCACTATAGATCCATGATCACTGACTTTTTAACTCCCCAGTTGAATAGCGTTAATGTGAAAGCGCTTTGGTTCTAACAAGACGGCACAACATGCCACACAGCGCATGGCACAATCAATTTTTTACAGAAAACATTCCAAGACCGCATAATTTCGCGTCGTGGACCTTTGAATTGGCCTCCACAATCGTGTGATGGATTATTTTCTGTGGAGATATGTGAAGTCGCTAGTCTACGCCGATAAACTAGAGACGTTGGATCACTTGGGAGCCAACATTAGACGAGTTATATTTCCAATAAATTCAATACCGTTTGCGTTAGCAAGATTTTTATGTATTTTATTTCATTTTAAAGTTCTATTCCTCTAAAAAAAAAAACACCCATTATATACATCCATGCACTTCCATGCATTCAAACCACATATACATATACACGCATACTCCATATATACATATTGGAATATATCTTAAGAATATTTAAGGTCATTATTCATTTAATAATTTAGTTTTAAGAACAATTTAATAATTTGTGTATATGAATGGCAAGGTCTAACGCCACACGATTTGATATACAGTATCGGAAAGTCCTGGATTAGGTATTACATAGTTTCAACGACTTAAACGACTGCCCACAATAAAGGCGTCTACCAGTGCTCTAGAAGAGGGGCAAATAGTGACACGCACATCAAGAAAATCATATGTACATAATTGACCATTTAAGTATCTGAACCTTTTCAGCAGGCGTGTAAACTGACATTTTGAGTAGCTACTAAATAAAGATAAATCTAACTTTTGCTTATTATGCTAAACGAGAAATGAAGGATGCAAGATGGAAACAAATTGAAATTCCGCAGACAGAATTGCCCACGCACATATGATGGGGAAAGCAGGTGGCACGAGTAGGATATGTTATACGATAAAAAAGAATAGCCTTGTTGCTTCGCTCTCGCTTGCTCTTATTGCCGTACCTAATCAAACGCTTGCCAATACTGTATTTAATCAACGTGTTTCCTTTACATGAAGAGATACACGATCTCTCCTTCTTAGTGCTAAAGCAAACTTGATGCAGAAGTTTTGTACCTTTTATCCTCTAGATCGGGTATATTGGCCAATATACGTGCCATAAGCAACGCCGCAATAACTATATAAAGATAAAACGAGTGTCACATAGTTAAAAATGTTTCAAAGACTGTTTGGGGGAGGGGGTTCTTTTGGAAATGCAATCTGTATGTTATAAGGGCAATATAGTGAAGTATTGTCTAATTTTAGAGGTGAACGTTTTTTGTAAATTGAGTTTTAATTGAAAAAAGTGTTTTTGTCCCGTTTTTTTTAATAACTCGGATTCGATTCATTGGATTAAGCCAAACAAAAATCAAAATGTTTGTAAATAAATGAAAAACAAAACCACACATGTCTAAATTCTATCAGCCATTTTGTTTTTTTGCAAAAAAATAAAAACCACGAAAATTTACAATTTTACATAGACCGAAATTACTTAAAACATATTTAATCTTTTTTAATGAAACTTGGAGAAATTATAGGTCTTTACATCTAGTAAACTATTATGGAAGACGACAAGTACATTTTTTCCCCAAAGAACGAACTTTTTAAAAAATTCTTGAAGCTTAATAATAAACGTCGTTTGTTCGCACTAAAACTTTTTCTTCTTTTTCTTCTTGAACGTCCTTCCACCACCAATGGAACATGTATGGCCCTTTCTCAATATTTGTCATTACCAAAAAAATTACTGCTGATTTGAAAAGATTGATGTTCAAACAGTGATTTTTAGAAACCACACGATGTCCTTATTTAACAGTGGAACTATTACAACTAAGTTTTCCATAGATATGATGTGATTTAGCTCTGCATCGTCAGCACAGTATTGAAATGAGAACAATTTTAAAGATTTTCGAAAGTCAGATGTGTGAATTGTAAACAAGAGTGGAGCCAGAATTGATCCTTGTAGGGTGGGGCACCGTGTACAATTTCTTGTTTCCTAGATTCTGCGTCATTTCCAACACTCTGACTTATCTTGGTTAGAAAAAACTGAATGAATGCAGAAGCTGTATCATCAAAACCAAAGTATTTATGTTTTAAGCACAACAGCTCATGAATAATATATTATTTCATGTACATACTTTAAGTTCCTCTGATTTAAGATACGTAAACAATGCTATAGTATGCTGTCATTAATAATTAAGTAACTGACAAAAATTCTCTAAAAGTTTAGAATCAATAATTTTTTTCAGTGAACAGAATTTTAATTTAATCTAGAATTTACAGGGCAAACACATATTTTAGCAATGTTGAGAGCGAGTATTCGAAGTACAATCAATTTAGCTTTAGATTTGTTTTGATACAAGCAATGTGAATACCCCAAAAATAATCCAGTATTAAATAACTACTCTCAAATATTTAATCTTTCTGTAGCTGAAAATATTTATGTCTATTATGTTTTGAACTTTGAAAATGTTTTTTCAAATTTATGTTTTATTTCAGTTCGTTATTCTCTTCGTTGCCATATTGGCTTTGGCTACAGCATCTCCTAAACCAGGTGTTCTATCAGCTCCTCTGGCATATTCTGCACCTATACCAGCCCCCTTAGCATACTCAGCTCCCTATGGCTACGCTCCATCTGTATATGCAGCCAGACCCGTTGTGAGATATGGTGGATACGGCGCTCCCCTTGCTCTTTTCTGATTTGTTTAGATTAGATTAAATTAGTCACAATATGTTCCTTCTATATTTAAATGAAACTAATAACAATATACGTTTCAAGTATTTATTTGTTTATTTTTGTTTTTTTACTAATTATATTACAATGATGGAGAAATCCTACGTAAAATAAAGAGCGAGATCCAATACGCAGAAAATATTGTTGTGTTGTTATCTATGTGTGTGTGTCCTGGTTGAGTAGAGGAATAGCTAGCGCCATATAAATAAAGCCGTTTAAAAAAACACAACAAAATATCTATTGCTCATAACAGAAAGAAAGAGAGTAAATCTTAAGCAGATCCAGAATTACTTAACAAAATTATATACATATGGAATACTAGGTCCAGCATATTACTTTTTGATAGAGTGATAGGCTGATATGTGGGCTTATATTCAGACATAGACGACATTCAGCGGAAAATTTTACTTTAACTCGAAAAAAATTTGTGCGGACCTTAAACTTTGGTTATAGATTCAAAATAGGCCAAAGTTCACGAAACAAGCAAGTTTAGGAGTTTTACTGATCCGCAGGAACCTATAGGGGGTGGAAAGGGTTATTTTTAATTAAAAAATAGATTTTTCTCTAGTTTCTCGGGAAATATGGCATTTACAAAAAAATGGTTCAAATAAGAGTTGTTTCTGATAAAATTATCTTTAATTTGGTATTTTTGAATTTGATTTTGTACAAATAATTAACCGAAATAGTAGAGGTTTTAACTTCGGAATAATGTCATATGAATTAGATCTCGTTCATTTTTGGCAGCTTAATAATAAATGCATAAAAGTAAAGTAAATGCAGAAGTTTCTATATTATGCGAGGGTTTGCGATTTATAGGGATGTAGTACCTAGAAAAAAAAATATATCGGAGCTGAGAGAGAATTAAATTTTAAGAAGAAAAGGTTCTATGCAACTTTTCATATAAATTGATAATGACGAATTTCGTTTTTTCTAATTTTACCTCCACGTCCAGTGGAAGTATAGTAACGACAAAAAAAATTTTAAAAAATTTTTATTGTCCAAATAGGCTTAAAATGTCATGAAACGTCGAGATTTTAAGTTTGAGCGAAAAAAAATTTCTGTCTGTCTGTCTGTCTGTCGGTCTGTCGGTCTGTCGGTCTGTCTGTCTGTAACTTTTTTTGTGCGCACGTTTACTCTGAAACCGTTTAAGATATTGACTTGAAATTTGGTACACATATGTACTTTAACGAGATCTAGAACTAGATTATATTTTCATCTTGTTCCGTCGAAGAGTTGGGGGGTAAATTGGGGTAAATTTGGGGTAAATGGGTAAATTAAGCAGGTAGGAGTCCATGAAATTGGTATTTAGTATATACAAGAGAAGCTGAGGTCTCAGAAAAATTTTTGGCATTAGCCACCCCTGTTACCACCCCCACCTCCTTATTAAAGGGGATGAAAAAAAATGTGATTTAGTGCATGTACAGGAATCAGAAACCCCAAAATATTTTTTTACTTCATCCACCCCCCACTACCACCCCACTACCACCCCCCTATCACCACCCCCACCCCACTACCGATGTGGGGTATCGTTTTATGGGTTTTTGGGGTAGAGGATTTCAAATTATATATTATTAAAGTTCCATAAACAATTATTTTCACATACAAAGTTTTTTCGTTGTGAGTGACTCGGATAGAGAATCAGGATGTGGAAGTAGTGATTCCTTAGGCAGCGGTTTTTGTTAATGGTTTCGTAGATCTGGAAGTATAAAGGTGGCGTTCAAACGTTTGTAAAACGAAGTATTTAGTTCAAATGTTAAATATCTCAGAAACTACGACACTTAAGCCAAAAACGCTAATAACCAAAATGAAAAACTATTAATTAGGCTTCCAAATGATTTTTTTCCTATTTTATTGAAAAAAAAAGTTGACAAAAACAATGTACTTTTTCACATTTTTAACCTCCCCACAATAAAATTGTGGGAGGTTACTACAATTAATCCAAAATCGAAAATTGAGATAACATCAAATCTTTACGTTTTGAGGTCTCAGGTACCTAAAAAAGTGGTTTTTGAAAAATGTATGTGTATGTGTATGTGTGTGTATGTATGTTAGCACGATAGCGGCGAAGCTACTAAACGGATTTGGATGAAACTTTGCATGAGAGTTTCTTTAGTGCTCCAGAAGATCTTGGTTGAGATCGGATTACGTTTAGTGCCGTTTTGGCACAACAAGTTGTTTATTTTTTGATTACTTACAATTTGTAATCAAACCATTGAAAAGCAGTAAAAATTCCGATTTCAACGATATATCACACTTGTATTCTTTCGATTTGGTTTCTGTGAAAAAAATTATAAGGAAGAAAATAACACGCTTCTTGTGTTAGATATGTTTTATAGTCTAACCTAACGTTCGGTAGACTAGTGTGTTAAAGCGCGCAGTCTGTATGCTGAGTATTTTTGACGTGTCAAGTGCATCGAGAGATGACAAGTTTTCCGACGTTTCTAAGCCCACGGAAGGTTTGAGAGGCCCATGTGAACCGCTCACAAGCCCTACAAGTATAAGCAACCCCACCGGAACGCTTTCGGTGAGTCTTTTCCAATAAAGCTTTAAAAGTGACAGTGACATTATATTTTAAAAACCGCTGCCCAAGGAATCACGACTTCCACATCCAGATTTTCTATCCGTCACCGTTGAGTGAAAACTCTTCAATCAACGCCGTCACTCACAACGAAAAAATTTTGTATGTGGAAATAATTGCTTATGGAACTTTAATTATATAATATTTGAAATCCTCTACCCCAAAACCTATAAAACCATACTCCACATCGGTAGTGGGGTGGGGGTGGTGATAGGGGGGTGGTACTGGGGGGTTGATGAAGTAAAACAATATTTTGAGGTTTCTGGTTCTTGTACACACACTAAATCACAATTTTTTTTTGATCCCCTTTAATAATGGTGGGGGTGGTAATGGAGGTGGCTAATGCCAAAAATTTGTTTGATACCTTAGCTTCTCTTGTATATACTAAATACCAATTTTCTGGACTCTTACCCGCTTGTTTTAGCTATTTACCTCAAATTTACCCCCCAACCCTTCCACGGAACGAGATGAAAATATAATCTTGTTCCAGATCTCGTTAAAGTACATATATGTACGAAATTTCAAGTCAATATCTTAAACGGTTCCAGAGTAAACGTGCGCACAAAAAAAGTTACAGACAGACCGACAGACAGACAGAAATTTTTTTCGCTCAAGCTTAAAATCTCGACGTTTCATGACATTCTAAGCCTATTTGAACAATAAAAATTTTTAAACATTTTTTTGTCATTACTATACTTCTACTGGATATGGAAGTAAAACTATTTGCGCTGCTTCCGGCAGCATAACCTAAAAATAGTGTTACATAACCTAAAAACAATTTAAGACATTGGTACCAACCTAAATTTTTTTTTCAACAACTGTCAAAAACCAAATTCCCCAGAAAAACATTGGAACCAAATATTTGACAGTTGTCACTTCCCCAACCGATTTAGTGAAAAATCGGCCGAGGACAGAAGATAAAACAAAATGTATCAACTCAAACTTAAGCGATCCACCATGAACACTACCCCGGCCACATCTGTCAGGGAAGCTGTCCACCAAGAGTTATATGGTTTTTCCCAAAGATGACCATCCCTACCACCTTTTACCAACGAACAAGTTTTTTGTTTAGTTGTGTTTCCCTTATCAATAATCAAAATTATTAAGTGCTCTTGCCTACGAACTTAGTTTTTATAGTGTTGTGTTTATTTTTATATTAATTAGGTCCATGTGGACACATCATAATTTTAACCTAGTGTTTAAGCCTGCCTACAGAAGACAGGAGCTACTATCCCACATTTCTGTTTTTCTCCAAGCCAAACCGGACCTACCCCGTCCAGCCTCACACCCGCCTCCGTAGTTGTCTGGCTGGCTCCGTTCTAGGCATTGAATAAAATATTAATGTTGTGCAGACTATAAATTTAACACTCGAGTTCTTGAGTCCAAATCTCACCGAACGCAAGACTATTTTTTCTGTTTTAATATGAAAAAAATATTTCAACTTAATATACAGTGTGTCTCACTTTTCACCACTACACCCCAATATCTCGGCCATTTGTTGATCGATTTAGATCAAATTTGGTATACTTCTTTTGCTTCAGATTGTTATTAAAAAGTTATTTAAAATTTTTTTTTTCGAAATTAAATACGCCTACTATGATCAAAAGAAGTTGGCAAAAATTGGGAATTTATATTAGCGATTGAGATAGGGTTTTTGTTTGTACAGAATCTTGTTCGGCATGACCTAAAACCCCCGTATACCAAATTTCGTTAAAAAATATTCATTCCTTTAAAAAAAAATCATATCTAAGATTTCAATAATAATCACCCTACTATTCGAATTATTTATCGTCGGATATTTACATAACTTGGCAGTCGTGTAATAAAGACGCTAATTAAGCATTAGGACACATTTTTTATCCAAAATACTATTATGAAATGAATATTTGAAAAATTGTAGCTATTTTTTAAAATACTTAGAACTCAGCATACCAATATCTTTGTTAACATGGAGTGCTTTGAAATAGATTTGACAATTGCATCGAATGTCAAATTAAACTTAAACATGGCTGCACAACAATTAATTATTGCTGATAAAATTGAAATAATAAGAATTGTCAAATCTATTCCAAAGCACTCCATGTTAACAAAGATATTGGTATGCCGAGTTCTAAGTATTTTAAAAAATAGCCACCATTTTTCAAATATTCATTTCATAATAGTGTTTTTGATAAAAAATGTGTCGTAATGCTTAATTAGCGTCATTATTACAC
Source organism: Rutpela maculata (assembly GCA_936432065.2). Classification (NCBI taxonomy): domain Eukaryota; kingdom Metazoa; phylum Arthropoda; class Insecta; order Coleoptera; family Cerambycidae; genus Rutpela; species Rutpela maculata. The sequence goes on from OW386286.2 coordinate 40,767,892, forward strand.
CACTACCAAGTTATGTAAATATCCGGCAATAAATGACTCGAATAGTAGGGTGATTATTTTTGAAACCTTAGATATGAATTTTTTGTAGAGGAATGAATATTTTTTAACGAAATTTGGCATACAGGGGTTTTAGGTCATGCTGAACAAGATTCTGTAAAAAAAAAACCCTATCTCAATCGCTAATATAAATTCCTAATTTTTGCCAATTTTTTTTTATCATAGTAGGCGTATTTAATTTCGAAAAAAAAAATTTTTAAATAACTTTTTAATCACAATCTGTAGCAAATGAAGCATACCAAATTTGATCTAAATCGATCAACAAATGGCCGAGATGTTGGGGTGTAGTGATGAAAAGTGAGACACACTGTATATAATTAAATGAGATCGTTCATATTTTTTAGTGCTCTCTTCGGCTTCAAAAATCCACCGGGTGGGGAAGTTTCAGCCGCTTCCAGTAGCTGCCGATTTTTCCTTTAAATAAAAACGTCGCAATTTTGTTAATGTAAGTACCTAGTCAGTAATTAAAAAATATATTTCCATATACTGTTTTTCGTTAATATATAGTGTGACCTAGACCCTCAAATTATTTCATCGGCTTACAGCGCTTGCTTTAGAAAGGGATTTTAGAAAAAATTTAACATTCTTGTTTCTCTGCAAATATCTCAATAAATATTATTTTAAGAGAAAATATGCAGAAATGGAGCATATAAACTGAGAATAAATTTATTTTGTTTATATATTTGTGAAGGGTTGATTATTTCGGAGATATTTAATTTTATAGATGGCATCCGACCGTTTTTAGGATTAAGTATTTAGTTTAAAATGTTGAATATCTTAGAAACTGTGATACTTCCATCAAAAGTTCTAAAAAAGAAAATTAAGTATGTTTAATCAATTTTTAAAATGATTTTTGTTTGTTTCTACATCACAAAAAGTAAAGAAGTTATAGCCGATTCAATGTGGTTTTCACATTTTTGTTAGCAAAATGTCGGCATTTTGTTATTGTAATTGCTCAGTAATTAATTTTTTTTTTCACCTAGATCCTCAATATATTTTATCCCTTTGAAACATTTGTTTTAGAAATAAATTCCATCCGTAACACCCCTACCGAAAAATGACCGTATTTCGGTTAATTATTACTATAAAATTAATTTGAAAACGCTAAATTATAGATCCTAATTTTGTCACAAGTATGTACATCTTTTATTTGAACTATTTTTTTTGTAAATACCATCTTTCCCGAGAAAATGGAGAAAAATTGATTTAATTTTAATTAAAAATACCCCCTTTTTACCCCCTATAGGTTCCCAGGGATCCATAAAACTCCTAAACTTTAACACCCGGTTTCACAATCGCTGGTTAACTGCCAGTCAGAGTTAACTTTCAGGTTATTATATAAATTGAGTTTTACAATAGCTAGTCATTTTCAAGGTCGTAGTTATCTAGTAGTTAACTTTACCAGCAGATGAGGTGTGAGTAAACTAGAAGTTGGTAGTTTACTAGCAATTTCTAACCTATAAAATAATTGTCACAAAATAATGTTTTGATATTTCGTTTAAAAATGGATACGTACGAAGTAAATGCATATAGCAGTGATGAGACGCCAAGAAGGACCAAGGTAATCCGGTGTAGACCTAACTTTTTTTGAAGAATACATTTTTTATTCTCTATATTTCTATATTTTTCTATCAAATTTACGAAAATATCCCCCTCGTCGGCAGAAAAAATTGCGCACCTTTAATTATCCATGATGTACCTAATTAAATAAAACATTTTTATTTTTAAAATAAACGTTTCTATGTTGTGTACATACTTAATTATAAACCAATAAACTCATAAATCTCTTCTGACATTTATATTTGACAGTAAGTACCTGTGACTTTGACAAAATTCATACATTTTATGGATATTGCCCATTTTTCTAGTACCAACATTATAAATTTTATTCACAACCTCTCGTTTACAAACCATCACTTAACTTTATATTGAAAAACGCAAGTGTCGGTTTTTTTCGAGCTACAGTCACTTTTTTCAATCTTTTCCTGTACTATTAGTCAACATATAGGCCAATTAGAGTTCTTAGGTGTAACCTGTTTAACTCTAATAAGTACTGGAGCATTTTTCTCTTACTCCAGGTCAAAATGGTGGTTTTCCCAGTTCTTGACGATATACCATGCACTGGTTCTTGTCCGATAAATCTCAATGCAGCACCTTCCCCTGGCCAAGGAATCAGCTCTTTCATAGGTTTCCATGCCAGAAAGGCCCAGGGCTGGGGCTGGGGCTGCTACTATTCGCTAGTTTCATAAATGTTCTTTTAGAAAATGACTCGAAAAATAATTACTGCTAGCTGTTTTTTAAGAGCACATATTTTGCAATAATATTTCATTATCACTGAAGAAATCTATTTTTCAGGCTATTATTTTTAAATTAAAAAGTTATTGTACTCGTATGTCCGCAAGAATTGAATTTTTTCCGTCAAGGAAAATGTTATTGTTAAAAATCATAATCTTGGTTTGCTTCATTTAATGATAACTAGTTATTATTGACTTCAACTAAGATAATAATGTTTCAAATATGAATACGGCTTAAAAATGTCGATTAATAGTTAAGCAAATTTTATTCTCTTTAAAGGTCAGACAGATTTCATATTCCACAAGCCCGCCTTATTTGTTTCTATTGTTTTGAATTAATTGAAATAATACAAGTTCTCCTTCCTAATAGCAGTTTACTCAGAGTTTAACCTGTTCCTTAAAATAGTGTACATGCTATTATAATGTCATGATACCAGTAATAGTAGGTCCGTTTCTAGACGATTTATAGATTAGGATAACAAGTTGACATTTAAGCCATTTCGAAAAGTGGAATTAGTTGCACCAACCTCATGAAAGTGCAAATTATTGTCATTTATAATGATATAACTAGTTATTTTAATGATTCTATGTGATATTTTATCAAGAAGTGCATGACGATATAGTATAGAATTAAAAGCAGTGTCTATCGATGGAAAACTATGACACATATCCATACTGCTTTCGAGAGGGGCGTTTGATTGTGTGCCACATCAAATTTTGTCAGAAAAATTAATTGACTATAGGTCGTAATTTATCTAACGGACAGAAAACAAATAACAGAATGTAATGGACTGAACTGATAGTAAAGGTGGATGTGCCCCAGGGATCCATACTGAGGCCATTATTGTTCATACTCTACGCGAACGACTTACCTTGTTATTTACACATGACCAGCACAATACAATATGCAGACGTCACCACTCTATATAAATTCGATGATAAAATCAGTAATTTAAATTGCATTAGTCAAGAGGCGCAATATGCTGCAAAAGAATGGTTCACTTGTAACAAACTCTTTTTAAATATAAACAAGACTATCCGTATTCATTTTTCCTTAAAAGATATTTTCAGTGAAGCGGATAAAGTCAAGTTTTTAGGAATTCACATAGATAAAAAACTAAATTGGAAAAACCACATTACTTCAAAATGTAATCAACTATCAGGAACTATATTTTTACTGAGAAAAATTTCACAACATGCAACGCTATCAGTTTGTAGAGTAGCATATATGGGATTATATTTCAACCTCAACTTTCTTATGGAGTGATTTTAGGGGGTAATTCTACTGACTGGATGCGAGTGTTTGTGCTGCAAAAATGTCATCAAGGGTAATCGCCTACAAATCTTAACGGGAGTCATGTAAAGCACTTTTTCGCTAATTGCAAATTTTAATCTTTCCAGCACTTTATATTTAGCACTGCCTAATTTATGTAAAAGAAAATCAAGAATATTTTAATTATATTTTAATTTTAATTTTTATTATTATTATTATGAACTATTATATCATCAATAATTGTATAAATAGCCAGTAGGTACATGTAATCTAAAAAAACCGCTGCCCAAGGAAACACTACTTCCACATCCAGATTCTCTATCCAAGTCACTCACAACGAAAAAACTTTGTATGTGAAAATAATTATTTATGGAACTTTAATAATATGATATTTGAAATCCTCTACCCCAAAAACCCATAAAACGATACCCCACATCGGTAGTGGGGTGGGGGGTGGTGATAAGTGGGTGATAGTGGTGGGTGGATGAAGTAAAAAAATATTTTGAGGTTTCTGGTTCCTGTACATACACTAAATCACAATTTTGTTTCATCCCCTTTAATAAGGGGGTGGGGGTGGTAATGGGGGTGGCTAATGCCAGACATTTTTTTGAGACCTTACCTTCTCTTGTATATACTAAATACCAATTTTATGGACTCTTACCTGCTTGATTGACCTATTTACCCCAAATTTACCCCCCAACCCTTCGACGGAACAAGATGAAAATATAATCTTGTTCTAGTCTCGTTAAAGTACATATGTGTACCAAATTTCAAGTCAATATCTTAAACGGTTCCAGAGTAAACGTGCGCACAAAAAAAAGTTACAGACAGACAGACAGACCGACAGACAGACAGACAGAATTTTTTTTCTCGCTCAAACTTAAAATCTCGACGTTTCATGACATTTTAAGCCTATTTGGACAATAAAACTTTTTTTAAATTTTTTTGTCGTTACTATACTTCCACTGGACGTGGAAGTAATTAAAAATACAATAATAAAACTGATTTTTCTTCCACGCATAATGTATCTGTTAGTATAAAATCATGAACTTGTAATAATAGCTAAACTATTATTACAAGTTCATATTTTTTTTTACTAACGTTCTTTTTATCAACCGACATCAAAAAAATTTAATTAACAACAACAATTCGACCGGAATGTATGTTTTTTTATATTTGTTCCATCATTACTCTAGATTGCCTTAACCGATTTCTGTGAATTTTTCTCAAACTACAAGGTATGACTTGGCGGTGGTCTCACTATAACTTCAGCAATTATGTCTAGCATGAGGTGAGCAAAATTTAGAAACAAGATTCGTTTGGTCGCAAATTTCAGAATTGCAGTAAAATTAATAGATTAAATCACTCTAAGAATTATATAACTTTTTTCATTCTCTTTAGAACTCATCAGGAGAGATATATATTATTTTTTTCGAATTGAATATACAGGGTGATCTACCATGACATGCGGAAAATGTATCAGTAGGTTGTCCCCACCGAAAGGAGTTAAAAAAATGAAAAATTAAAAAAGAACACGCCGGTGTCCTGATTGTTCGACCGAAAGCAAAAACGCGCCACTTTGATCTCACCCGCCGACTTCACTTTTTATGCCAATTAAGGAAATGTAAACATCTCCAATATGTTCTTTTACAAGTAAGTTCGTCGCCCTATTACTACTGACCTAGTCAATAACAGTAGTGGTGTATCTTCGTAAATTCTAACCATTTTTAATAATATACTAAATTACCTCGGGGCACTCTAAAATTTTGCAGGGGCTTCCTCATATTGGAGACTAGTACACCATTTTATTTTCCGCATATCATGGTAAATCATGTTGTATATCTCTTCTGATCTAAAGAGAATAAAAGAAGTTGTACAATTTTTAGAGAGATTTAATCAGTAGAAAGTAGAAGGAAATATTTTAATTATTAAGACATGCATGCGGTGAGTGAAATTTTACACCTATTTTTTTTTGTACTTTTTAGTAATTCTTGGCTTTGATATGTAACAAATGTTTGATTGTAATGAAATATCCTCTAGGTAGGACTAGATATACTAGAAATAATGCTTCATAAGGGAGGCTTCTTATAATATATTGGCACGATCAGACTCAGATCAACAGTATATAGAAAAAATCGTTATTTTCTTGTTTTTCATACTGAATATTAGTTAACAGGTCGGTTCGTAAGGGGAACTGTTTGTTGATATGCTAGAATGGTCAGATTCAGATCAATGGTGCATGAAAAGAACGAATCGTTTCTTTGAAAGTTATTTGCTGAATACCCACAATAAAAATTTTTACTAATAATGTAAGCAGAAATGCAAGATATTTATTTTTGACATCATTAATTTTTTTAATTCGTTTATTCTAGTCACTAATTTTGGTTCACGTGAGCAAATAATCACATTCCATTGTGTCAGTAAATGCGAGATTTAGTTTACATTATTAAATTTATTATTGTAAATTTCACATTCATGCATGATAATGAATATATGTTTACACCACGTGCCACCAGATAAACAAATAAGACCTAAATCATGATGCAGCGCAGTTATATACCTAATTATTTATTAATTGTAGTGGTCGGTCACTGAAATTATTTAGAGAGAACAATGTTGTCAGTGGAACATATTTTATAATTAACCATCCACATTATTGCTATTGGATATGGATATGCCAACAATGAAAAATCTTCAAAAAGTCAAGGAAGTTATTCCGCATTTTTTTCTAAAATAGAAATTAATGAAATCAAACAAGTAAAACGTTACAAGCACACAATATACGACGATATTCCACTAGATATTCTATTGTTGATTCGTATGTATTATGATCTCCTGATTACGAAAAAAAATTTTTGAGCCCAAAAATGTTCGGTGAGTCAAAAGTTATATGCACTTTTTGACGCGCTTTCACGGATTCTCAACTTATCTGCTTAATATACCTGTACCAGTAATAGAATGGGAATTTTAAAAATACTGGCTTATTTGAAATAAAATTCTTAAAAATATAGACTTGTCCGATATGTATAGGTCGATCCGCCATCTTGGAAAAAATAGAAAACACCAAAAATGGCCGAAAAAATCAAGACTGAACATCTTTTTGATAAGAAGTAGTAATTTCATCAAAGTTGGCAAAAATAAAACTCATCTATGGTCAAATATGACGCACCAAACGGACGTTGTAAGTCAAATAAAACGGTCAAAGATGACGGGCGAAATAAAATTTTTAATTCTTTGTCCACTATCAAGGAGGCATTGTGTCACTTTTCTTTTCTTTTCGATTGTAGGTTCTTTTAGATACTTTAATTAACAATTTTTTTTTTATTTTCAAAGAAGTGCTTTTTTATACAATTTTCAAAAATGCATTTTCTTTGACCCTCCTTTTTTTTCAACCAATTTTCATCGAAACAAAATGAAATAGTCAACTTATGATTTCTAACAATCGCCGTAGTGGAGCACGGGCATCTTGCTAATCACACTTGAAAAATAAAAAATAATAACAATAAACATAAGTTTAGAAAGAGGAGACTTTGGGCTATAAGATATTGGTATTGAGAAAATTTGGAAATATTTTTTTCTAAAGTTACAGCTGTTGAAAATTTGGTAAACTTAGGACATACGATTTTAGATTCCAACTTTCGTCTTGAATTACGTGAAAACAGTAAGTAATTCCGACACAATTTCTGAAGGTACATCATCGTTTAGGCTTTAATGTTGGTCCAACAAAATGTTGATATCTTATTTGATAACTACGTTAACGTCATTTGAAGAGTAATGTATGAGAGTTAGAAATTAAGTTTTTAAATGTATGCCTTTCAAAGGTATTTTACAAAATAGTTTTTTGTAATTTTTTCACTTAGTGTTTGTAGAGTACGATTCTATAATGTGAAGTCGATTGATAAAAAATTCTCAGAATCACAACTGTTTAACTAAAATAAGTGGTAAATATCATATTGCGTTACTTTATCGATCAATAGTTAATGATTTGAAAACGCTTTATGAAAGACAAATACATGCATTAAGTACATGGAACTTTAAAATGTGTTTTAATTTTCATCATTTCGTCTTGTCTGTAGAAATGTATATACTCCAGTCAACGGAGCGCTAAAATGACCAAAATCTCTAATTTGAATGCTAATGAATGGATCTTGATGAAACCTTGCAATGTGTTTGTACTGACGTTAATAAGAAAGTTGAAAAAAGGTTTTAGTAGGAAACGATCGGAAGGAACTCTTTTATCACGGGTTCTGTAAATTGGGGTAAATTTGGGGTAAATAGGTAAATCAAGCAGGTAAGAACCCATAAAATTGGTATTTAGTATATACAAAAGAAGCTAAGGTCTCAAAAAAAAATTTGGCATTAGCCACCCCCATGACCACCCCCACTCCACACATTATTAAAGGGGATGAAAAAAAAATGTGATTTAGTGTGTGTACAAAAACCAGAAACCTCAAAATATTTTTTACTTCATCCACCCCACTACCACCCCCTATCACCACCCCCACCCCACTACTGATGTGGGGTATCGTTTTATGGGTTTTTGGGGTAGAGGATTTCAAATATTATATTATTAAAGTTCCATAAATAATTATTTCCACATACAACATTTTTTCGTTGTGAGTGACTTGGATAGAAAATCTGGATGTGGAAGTAGGGATTCCTTGGGCAGCGGTTTTTTCCGAGTTACAGGGAGTTTTTCACAATAAATAGTGTACTACATTTTTTGCAAAAATGCATGAAAATTCGAAAAATTAGTGTGATTTATATACAGTGTGTTTCAGTTAACATTCCCACAGCCGATATTTCGGAAACTAAGGAATATATTTTTATTCTGTAATCGGTAATAGATTTCTAGGATAATGCCTTCTTCAGAAAATACAATTTACTATTAGAAAATTATCACCAGAGATGGCCCTGTAGTTTAAAAAATATTTTTCGATTGAGGAAGGTTTGAAACATATGCCATTCAATTGCGAATTAAATTTTAAACAAAATTGTTCTTATTCCAAAAAGCCAGATCTGCAGTAGTTTTTGAGTTATTTTAATTTTACTGTCTAATTTTTGAGTGTTACATATATATATATATATATATTTTTTTTAATTGCTGCAACTTTTTTAATCTTGATATTCGGGTGTAGGTTCTTAATAATTTTTTTGTCTACTCTAAGAGAATTCTTTACTGTTTTATTTTTTTTTAATAGCACTTCCGATTTTACCGTAAATTACTTTAAATCGAGAAATTTAAATTAAAATAATTGAATAATTTGCAATTGTTTATTTATTAACTGTCAGAAGTTTAATATTCGTTTGCCTGTGTCATTTTAACATTTTAAGAATACGTTAGTAATATTTGTCCAAAATATGGCCCACACCAATGTTGACAAAGTTAATATGTTATTAATTTATGGAAAATGCAATAAAAATGGAAAAGCAGCCAAACGTATGTATCAATTAAAATTTTCAAACAGACCACAATCCGATCGCAACACTTTTTCCAATTTGTGTAACAACTTTTTACAATATGGTAGTTTTAAAAAGTTGAAACGTGAAAGAATATTAACAGCATGAACCCAGGAGAATACGTCTTTAGTTTTACAAACCGTTAACAATGATCCCCACTCATCATTGCGACAAATAAAAGCCTCCACCAATGTATCACTATCGTCATGCTAAAGAATCTTAAAAGAAAATAAGATGGCGCCCCACCCCACAACTCTAATATTGTTGTAAATTATTTGAATGACACGTTTCCAAGGCGCTGGATTGGCACCTCAGAACCGGTTAGATGACCCGCGCGTTCTCCGGACTTGACTCCTCTGGACTTTTTCTTGTGGGGATATTTGAAAAGTATATCAAGAGCCAATAGAAAATATGGCAGACTTGTACAATAAAATCTACGCTTGCGCTGGTGCAATTAATAGACATACATTATTAAGGACATCGCTTGGACATGTGTATTCAAGCAGACGGAAGTATTTTCAAGCATCTGTTTTAAATATTGTTGTCAAGATGTACTGTTCAAAAATAAAATTACATTGGTTGTTGTATTTCCATTTAAATTTCTCAATTTAAAGTAATTTCCGGTAAAATCGAAAGTGCTATTAAAAAAAAATAAAACAACAAATAACTCAAAAACTACTGCAGAACTGACTTTTTGGAATAAGAATAATTTTGCTTCAAATTTAATTCTTAAACGAATCGCATATGTTTCAGACCTTCCTTGATCGAAAAATGTTTTTAAACTGCAGCGCCATCTCTGGTGATAATGTTATAATAGTAAATTGCACTTCTTGAAAAAGGCATTAACCATAGAAATCCGTTACCGTTTACAGAATAAAAATATATTCCTTAGTTTCCGAAATATCGGCTGTGTGAATGTTAACTGAAACACACTGTATATTTTTCTAAAAAAATATGAAACCTATATGGTTATACATTTTTAAAGGTTCAATATAATTACTTCCACATCCGGTGGAAGTATAGTAACGACAAAAAAAATTTAAAAAATTTTTATTGTTCAAATAGGCTTAGAATATTACGAAACGTCGAGATTTTAAGTTTGAACGAAAAAAAATGTCTGTCTGTCGGTCTGTCGGTCTGTCGGTCTGTCGGTCTGTCGGTCTGTCTGTCTGTCGGTCTGTCTGTCGGTCTGTCTGTCGGTCTGTCTGTAACTTTTTTTGTGCGCACGTTTACTCTGGAACCGTTTGAGATATTGACTTGAAATTTGGTACACATATGTACTTTAACGAGATCTGGAACTAGATTATATTTTCATCTTGTTCCGTCGAAGGGTTGGGGGGTAAATTGGGGTAAATTTGGGGAAAATAGGTAAATCAAGCAGGTAAGAGTCCATAAAATTGGTATTTAGTATATACAAGAGAAGCTAAGGTTCCAAAAAAAGTTTTGGCATTAGCCACCCCCATTACCACCCCCACCCCATTATTCAAGGGGATGAAAAAAAAATGTGATTTAGTGTGTGTACAAGAACCAGAAACCTCAAAATATTTTTTTACTTCATCCACCCCCACTACCACCCCCCATCACCACCCCCACCCCGCTACCGATGTGGGGTATCGTTTTATGGGTTTTTGGGGTAGAGGATTTCAAATATTATATTATTAAAGTTCCATAAACAATTATTTCCACAAACAAATTTTTTCGTTGTGAGTGACTTGGATAAAAAATTTGGATGTGGAAGTAGTGATTCCTTAGGCAGCGGTTTTTTATATTTTTTAATGTGCAAAAAATGTAGTACATTAATTACCTGCCTGTAACTCGGAAAATTAGTAAGTTACAAAAAAATTCCAAGAGACAAAAAATGTTTAAAAAGCCTCAATGCATACGTTTGATTTTTTTCAAATTTTTAAATCACATATTTTTAAAGCGCTACAATTTCAAATAATGGGGCAGTTTTTCAGGTTTTTCCGGAGAAACTCTGTTAAAACGCACTTTATAGAAAAGTTGCAAATAAAAAAACGTCTTGTATCAACTTTTACATTTCCCCTCCCCCACTTTAGGAATTTTCGAACACCTAAAAAAATATGCATTTTTCGAAAAAATTCACCAGAATAAAAACATCTCATTTTGGACAAAAGAAAAGGTAAATATACTGTTTTTTTCTTTTCATTTTGGCCTAATTCTACAAGTTACGGAACCCGTGATTAAAGGGGTGTTTTCTACCCTTTCCGATCATTTCCTACTCTAATCTTTATTTCAACTTTTTTATTCACGTCATTACAAACACATTGCACAAGGTTTCATCAAAATCCATTCATTAGCACTCAAATTAGAGGTGAAACCCCCCCGATGACTGGACTAACACCACTCTTTGTGTAGTTAGTGCTCTCACACTAGCGACGCTCTTTCGAGTACCACGCCACTGAGTTCCGTTCCGAGCGTTAGTTGTAAAAGGATGAGTGTCACAACATAAGAAGAATTCCCCTGAACTTGTCAACACTTTGTCACTGATACAGGGTGCCCCAAAAGTCCCGGAACGGTCAAATATATCGCAAACTGCTAATATTTTTGGGAGACAAAAAAACACGTGTTCGATATTTTAAAAAAACCTATCCAATGACACCAAATTTGACTCCCCCCACCTCCCTCTGCAGGGGGGAGAGGGGGCAACTTTAAAAAATTAAATGGGAACCCCCATTTCTTATTGAAGAAACGGATTGTACGGCTAAAATTACGCAACGTTCGTCTGGAACATTTTTTTGGATTCGCTATAGATGGCGCTGTAATCGCAAAAAATTAACTTAAAGGCGTAAGTTTGAAATAATCGATTTACACCGGAAACAAAAAAACATGTGTGTTCAATATTTTAAAAAAACCTATCCAATGATACCAAAGTTGACGCCCCCATCCCCCTGTGCAGGGGGGGGGGGGGGCAACTTTGAAAAGTTAAATGGGAACCAACATTTTTTTGTTTCGAATTTGCGTTCTTCGCAAATTAGAAAGACAAATTCATTTTTACAAATAAATACTTTTACAAATAATACTTTTTTACAAATAAATAAGGACATCGTTGATTAGAAAAGAAGCACTCACAATTTAGAAAATTTTCACTTGAACAAATTGAGCTCTTGCTTCCAAGAAAGTTGGAAGAACAACAATTCAGAGAAAAAACATGTTTATTTGTAAAAAAAGTTTGTTCGGTTCTTTTTCCCTGAATTGTTGTTAAAAACATTTCTGGGAAGTATTGCATGTAGTTTGAATATTTTTATTTTTCAATGTTTATTCCTGTTCCAACTTTCTTGGAGGCAAGAGCTCAATTTGTTCAAGTGAAAATTTTCTAAATTGTGAGTGCTTCTTTTCTAATCAACGATGTCCTTATTTATTTGTAAAAAAGTATTATTTGTAAAAGTATTTATTTGTAAAAATGAATTTGTCTTTCTAATTTACGAAGAACGCAAATTCGAAACAAAAAATGTTGGTTCCCATTTAACTTTTCAAAGTTGCCCCCCCCCCCCTGCACAGGGGGATGGGGGCGTCAACTTTGGTATCATTGGATAGGTTTTTTTAAAATACTGAACACACGTTTTTTTGTTTCCGGTGTAAATCGATTATTTCAAACTTACGCCTTTAAGTTAATTTTTTGCGATTACAGCGCCATCTATAGCGAATCCAAAAAAATGTTCCAGACGAACGTTGCGTAATTTTAGCCGTACAATTCGTTTTTTCAATAAGAAATGGGGGGTTCCCATTTAATTTTTTAAAGTTGTCCCCTCTCCCCCCTGCAGAGGGGGGTGGGGGGGAGTCAAATTTGGTGTCATTGGATAGGTTTTTTTAAAATATCGAACACGTGTTTTTTTGTCTCCCAAAAATATTAGCAGTTTGCGATATATTTGACCGTTCCGGGACTTTTGGGACACCCTGTATATGTTGTGTTATTAAGAAATTAATAAAATATGTACCTAAATATAAAAGGGTATCAACGTTGCGCTCATAGTTAAAACGTGACGTCGATTTCACTTTATTTTTCGTTATTCTCGTCATGTTTTAATTATGAGCGCAACATTAATACACTTTTACATTTAGATATTTTATTAATCTCTTCATAACGCATAACATATATCAGTAACAAAGTGTTGGCATGTTCAGGGTAGACACTCATCATTTCTAGCTCCGATAGCTTTGCTCAAATGATAAAAATATATTTTCTCCTTCTTTTTCTGTCCTCTTATCATTTTCGGAAAGAATCAAATTAACAATATTATTTACAAAAAACCATATTTCGCACATCCGAGAAAAAGTGTAGTAACTCAAAATTTTTGGTAATAAGATAAAAATCGTAAGTATAAACAATAACGTTCCTCCGAAGAAAATAATGTTTATTGTAATATAATTAATTATCTTCAGACCACTATAGGTTATAATCATTAAGATACAATAGAATGTGTGCCATTAACCTTTAAGAATTTTAAAATGTAATTTTTGTTCTCCTGTAAAATGCATTTTATACTTATTGCACTTCTCTTCGGGATGTGCGGTTTGTGCACCTAACTTGTGCACCTAATCAGTTCAGAGAATTTCCGAAGCAAAAATCTAAATTCATTTGATTAATATATCAGTATTTCCATATCATAACAATTACAAAAAGTATGAATACCCTTAATTAGACTGAGCTGCTTTTTACAATTGATTTAATAACCAGTCGACACGTGGGAAATAATCATCGATATGGTCAATGACATACATTCATAATGGCATGGTAGTTGACAATAACCAGGAAATAATTTTATTGAATGCATTAATTATTATTAATACAGCCAAGGGAGGATTGATATACAAACACCTATGTATTTATGGAAATTTCAAAGAATGTTATAATACCCCTGAATTTATTGAATATGTACATATTCACATCAAGCAGGCGATCATTATTATTTGGGAGTTTAACTTTCTTTCAACCAGGCAAATTTTACCAAGAGCCTTCTTCAACGTAGAATGTACCTACTCTCAGTGCGTTCAGTTAAATTTATGTGAGACACTAAGGATCGGAGTGATGCAATAGATGAAAAATGGTTATAGTTATACCTACCATAGATTGCTCACTGCTTTCTCCGATCTGTCTTCTGATGCAATTGTCTTGTCTCTTGATGCACTTGTCTTGTTTCTACATACTTCTTAACTTCTTAATAACTTTTATAGAATGCCACCCATTAATCTTCGTGCTCTGATCGATATTTTGAATAACAGACTTGAGGATTTAATGAGAAATCTTTACATTCAGTTGTCGACCTAACATACGAAAAGGTCAGAGAGGCTAAACTTAAAGGTAATCATTCAATCAAGAAAACCCAAGAGTTCAATAATGCCTTTTATTCTAAATAAATTTTAAAATGTATATAAAATAATGTGGTAAATGGTTTATTTCATAAAGCCACCAAACATGGCAAGGACAAACGCCTCCCTCAAAGGGCATTATCTCAACTACATGCAAAAGGGAATAACAGTATCAATCGACTGGCATAAAAAGATTCACAATTACTTCCACATCCAGTGGATTACTTCCACATCTAGTGGAAGTATAGTAACGACAAAAAAATTTTAAAAAATTTGTATTGTTCAAATAGGCTTAGAATGTCATGAAACGTCGAGATTTTAAGTTTGAGCGAAAAAAAAATTTCTGTCGGTCTGTAACTTTTTTTGTGCGCACGTTTGCTCTAGAACCGTTTAAGATATTGACTTGAAATTTGGTACACATATGTACTTTTACGAGATCTGGAACTAGATTACATTTTCATCTTATTCCGTTGAAGGGTTGGAAGGTAAATTGGGGTAAATGGAGGTAAATAGGTAAATCAAGCAGGTAAGAGTCCATAAAACTGGTATTTAGTATATATAAAAGAAGTTAATGCCTCAAAAAAATTTTTGGCATTAGCCACCCCCATTATTAAAGGGGGTGAAAAAAAATAAAATTGTAATTTAGCGTGTATACAAGAACCTATGGCCTCAAAAATTTTTTTTTACTTTCGATTTCAAATATTATACTATTAAAGTTCCATAAACAATTATTTCCACTTAGTGGAGTGCAGATATAGTATTTTCGTTCTAAGAGACTTAGATATGAAGTCTGGATGCGGAAGTAGTGATTCCTTAGGCAGCGGTTTTTTTTAGGAGTGGCTATTTGACTTTGAACTGACGGCAACAATATACCTATTCACTTAAATTTTTGTTCGTTCGTTGGTAGTAAAAGTTCCAAATAGAGATCTTGTCATTCACAAGAACTAGGTAGATATGATAATTGCTTTTTATAGCATTATATTAGTTGTATGAGGTTTTCCTGCCCCCTCGTGAAAACATACTGATGGCATAGAATCCAGCAAAGGTAGAGTAACCAAGGATTCGTTTTCCAGCTACCTCTATGTAAATATCTGCATAAGGATTTTCATGTCCTAGTATAAGGGACTTTTTCTAATATCTTCTCCAGAATTCAAAATGCACCTTCAGGTATAGGGCTATTAGACCAGGAGCCCGCCGACCACTAATTGGGTGTCATAGGTTTAGTCCCAAAATGTTTGAATTGTTATTAATTTGGGGCAGTAGAGCACAGAAATGACCATATATTTTATTAATGGCCATCCGGTGCTCCTGTACCATAGTCAAGCCATCAGGTGGACTTAATTTATTTTTATGATTAAAACCGGCCCTGAAAATTTATACTTTTTTGTGTTAAAATTCGTTTTGGACTTTCCTCGATTTAGCACTTTGTATTTTGCCTATCTGTTTAACAACTCATATAATTTTTTGTACGCCTTTACTAAACAGAGTCGGAAAGTGCTGGGTTTGATATTACGCTATTAACCGACCGCACACAAGCAAGACGTCTACCAGTACTCTAGCAGAGGCAAAGAGTAATACGCCCCTTCAAGAGAATTATGTACATCATTGCTTGCTTCGCTCTCGCTTGCTTCTCTCTCGCTTGCTCTTATTGCCATACCAAACCGAACATTTTCCGATCCTGAATATTCTTTTGTGAATATACGTTATGCCGTGAAGCGACATAAAATTCAAGTAAAACTTCGGCTTAGCTCCGGATTCTGTTCCAATGTCGCCATAATTTAGATGTTTTTAATAATTTGGCGTACTTTGAACTTATTCGTCTTTAGTGACATACGTCATGTCATCGACGTAGTTCCCAAAAAATTCTCCTATGACCTACTATAAGATGAGAAATTTTTTGCCTGTATCAACTTAAGACTGATTTTGCAGGGTTTATAACAATTTCAACGAAAGTGTTATTGACACAAGTTATTAACAAGCTCAAAAACCGTAAATATGTCTAGATATCATCAAGTCTGTGAATTTAAAGGACGTAGCTGATTATGTTTCCAGAATATTAGCTTCTATATTTAGTAAACTCATCAAATAACCTCGGTTCTCCAAGAAATATCCCAAAAGCGACTTTCCAGCATCATTGCAGATTCTGCATCTGCATCTGTCTGTCAGATAGATCTGTTCAGAGAGGCCAACCGCAACCAAGATTTTGTACACCAGATTTCCTCTTTGACGAAGATTACACAGATTTCCTCGGATTTTCTCAAAGATTTCCTGAGATTTCCTCTTTGATGAAAAAACATTTTTGAAGAGCTGGAGGGGGGAGAAATACGAAAAAGAAAGATTTGCTGAGATTTCTTCGGATTTTCTCAGACTTCCTCAGATTTCCTCGGATTTTCTTAAGATTTCATGGGATTTTCTTCTGAATTTACACCAGCTTTAATTCGCAGTTTGCCCCTCGGTTCAGACAGGATTCTTAAAGTTTCTCATCGGCAGCAATCGACCAGGTGAACGCTGTGTAGAACCCTGATCTCGAGGTAAATCTAATGCCTCTTAGTTCAAAACATCCAAGAATGGACAGATAGTACCTATTTGAATGTTGCTCAAGACCTGCTCTCGAGGTGAATTTAGTTTTCAGTGCTCAAGAATAGCCAGGAATGGACTGCCAGGGACTAGTTTAAGTGCCGCTTAGGACCTGATTTTGAGGAGGATCTAGAATTCTTTGTTCAAGAATGACCAATGTGACCAAGGGAAACTATGTTGGATGATCTTCATTAAGGACCAAGAGAGAAAGGTGTCTTCCTGAATTTCACGCAGCTTCTTACGAGGCTTCTTAAGACATTATTTTTCGTTTATCTAAATTACCTATTAATGACGGATTTTAAAGCTTGGGGTTATGTTAAAATGTCGAAGTACATCCATTGTCTTTTTATGTTATATTTTTTCTCGTGAACTCTTTGGGGGCGGTGGTTCAGAAATATTTATATACTGTATGTAATATTATTTCTCAACTTATTGATGATTCAAATTAATTTCCGCTTTGGTATTTTTCGCCTCGATAATGGGGAAATCCGTTCCAGTATTTTCCGAATGTTTTGTCATTCAGGGAGGGAGTGGTTCCAACCCCCGGCGGGTTGTTTTGGCGTCTTCTTTTCAAAAGATACTCGACTTATCAATATTCCCTGTAATAACGCCGATCTGTCAAGGCCTCACAAGCGTATTATGGAAAAATCAGAACAAGGGGTAGCAGTAGTTTTTTTGGGGGAAAAAGTACACCAACATCATTTCCGTGGTACGAAGAATGTTGGAAGTATGTGACTAGCGTCATTTTAAACGATTCAGATGTTTCATTTAAACGCATGTCGTTCTATTAAATTTAATAGTCATTTAACCCTGAATTTAGGGAAGAAATGTAAATTTGCGAAAAACTGAGCAGTGAAACATTTATTTTTGACGTGATATTTGGAATCAGCGTCTCAAAGAATATAAGGCGTCTTTCACGTTTGGATTTTTTTTTTTTGTGTGTACCTGTGTAATGATAATGGAATGTTTTTCATTCGTATCATAGTAGAGTGCTCGGTGCCCAGATATACGCATAAAAACAAGTTCTGTGGGGGTTTCGTTGTTACAAGCTCAATTTGATACAAAATTAATGATGATATTGATGTTTCAAAATCTCAAAGCCGTCAAAAAATGTCCTACTCAAAAGGTCATTATAATCAAAAAACGAGTTATTTCTTAGTGAATTGGGTGTTTTGGTATTTCTACTTTTGAGTAATAGCAAATCCTTTTAACCATGAATAGAACTAGTCAAAATAAGTAGATTTTCGAACAGACCCACCTCGAAAAATCATGCCTGCTCCCCCTGCCCCTACTCAAAGGAGCTGCCTGTATCTGCCTATATATATATATATTTTTTTTTTTTCAAAAACGGTAGGAGCTAAAGGAATGATCTTAGCGCCAAATTATTTTACTAAATTCATTATGCACATGTGCATCTTTCTCTTTGTACGCCACTGACTGCTTTATATAAACAAATAACATATACAAATAATATACCAATCGATAGAAAAAATAATGGTCTTTATTTTTTATGTCTTGTAGAATTTTGATTTATTGGGCCGTTTTAGAGGTATAGCCAAACATGTGTTCCCTTCTTCTTGCTGTGGGGCCTTAAAAAAAAGAAAATAGCAAAAAGCAAATGGAGGGTCTTATGCAAAATTTTATACTCTATCGAATGGCGCCAAGATCATTCCTCTAGCTCCTACCATTTTTTAGAAAAAAATATATATATATAGGCAGATACAGGCAGCCCCTTTGAGGGGGGGCAGGGGGAGCAGGCATGATTTCTCGAGGTGAGTCTGTTCGAAAATCTACTTATTTTGACTAGTTCTATTCATGGTTAAAAGGATTTGCTATTACTCAAATGTAGAAATATCAAAACACCTAATTCACTAAGAAATAACTCGTTTTTTGATTATAATGACCTCTTGAGTAGGAAATTTTCTGACGGCTTTGAGATTTTGAAACATCAGTATATCATAATTAATTTTATATCAAATTCAGCTTATAACATCGAAACCCCCACGGAAGTCACAATAAGCGTATTAATGCATTCTACTATCATGTGATATTGGATTTTGAATGTCATTATTTGGAAGTCATAAAATACCTAACTTTTGATTAATAAATTATTCATCATGTCTAACTTTTTATTTTTTGGCATCAGAAAAAATCTTTGCCACAGAATAAATTATTTATAAAATACACCACCTAAGTACGGTTTTTCAAAATAATCATGGTCACTTCGAACACGGGAAGAACAATTTAAAATAATAAAAAACCGCTGCCCAAGGAATCACTACTTCCTCACCCACATTTTTTATCTAAGTCACTCAAAACGAAAAAATTTTGTATGTGGAAATAATTGTTTATGGAACTTTAATAATATAATATTTGAAATCCTCTACCCCAAGAACCCATAAAACGATACCCCACATCGGTAGTGGGGTGGGGGAGGTGATAGGGGATGGTAGGGGGGGTGGATGAAGTAAAAAAACGTTTTGAGGTGTCTGGTTCTTGTACACACACTAAATCACATTTTTTTTCATCCCCTTTAATAATGGGGTTGGGGTGGTAATAGAGGGGTGGCTAATGCCAAAATTTTTTTTGAGACCTTAGCTTCTCTTGTATATACTAAATACCAATTTTATGGACTCTTACCTGCTTGATTTACCTATTTTCCCCAAATTGACCCCAATTTACCCCCCAACCCTTCGACGGATCAAGATGAAAGTTCTAGATCTTGTTAAAGTACATATGTGTACCAAATTTCAAGTCAATATCTCAAATGGTTCCAGAGTAAACGTGCGCACAAAAAAAGTTACAGACAGACAAACTTAAAATCTCGACGTTTCGTGACATTCTAAGCCTATTTGAACAATAAAATTTTTTTTTAATTTTTTTGTCGTTACTATATTTTCACTGGATGTGGAAGTAATTATGTCACAAAATATAACATAAACAAGTTTTTTTAGTTGACCTAGTGTTTATTTGGCTACTTCTGTGGTTTATAAATACATGCCTTATAGTCCACAAAAATTACTACAAATTATTGGTTGACTTAGAGTACAATAGGTGCATGTGCATAGCTGACTACAGGTGGAGCATCAGCGGAGTAGGCTAGGGGGGCGGCAAGATGTCCAGAGTAAGTGTATGGGGCGGCAGCGTAGGCTAGTGGAGCAACGATTCCTGGCTTGGGGGCAGCCATGGTTAGAGCCAAGATGGCGGCGAAGAAGAGAGCAATCTGAAAAAACAAGTTGTAATTTTTACCTCTAAATACAATGTTTATTTCAGACAAATGCTGTTTTCTTGAACTGGAACTTCAGTGTGACGTTGCCTTTGAAGTAGTGGGTGATTTTTAACTGACTTAAGATCTGAGTGGCCAAACTACCCTAAAACTACCCCCAAAGGTATATCTTTTTAAGTTTTTTTAAATTTTTTCGAAAACTATTAATTTTTCGTCAAGAACACAGTAATATTTTTTATAAAGCATAAAATTTCCGAGCGAGTGGTGTATAAAAAGTTCAGAAACACATTTTAATTATTTGTAAGACAAGATGTAGAAATAGGTACAATTCCATTGTTCAGGTAAAAATTAAATATAGGAATGCTGTTTCGCTATGCAAGATATTATATTAAGTATTTAAGTAATTGTTGTAAAAACTTTAAACACATTTTATTTTTAATTTAAAACAGACCGTGATACACATTTCAAGTAACATTACTATATTTAAAAAATAAAATAAATAATATATATTATGAATTTAATAAAAAAAATAAACACGAAATAATTAAAAAGTGAAACAAATTAAATTTAAATAGGTGCACACTTTAATTAATCTCTGCCTCATCGTCAACCAAAGACACACCCTCTGATTTTTCAGAATTTTCGCACTATTTTACTAAACATATGACACAACTTGATGTACATATTAAGTTAAACTTTTACAGCTACAAGCTTTTGTGCAGTTTGTTTTGGGATAAAAATTTTAGGATAAAATTCGGTGCAATATCATTTGAATTTTTCTTCGGTTCTAGTACGTCATTTTTTTGAACTCATCCCCATTCTTCAGAGTTTAAGTTGTTGCCCAACTACATCTGAACTTGTAACTGTACTCGTTTAATATGAAGTTTAGCAGCTTCATATGTGGGTGGTAAAGTTGCTGACTCAAAATTACTGCATAAGTTTCGTCTGGGTACTAGCTGATTATACTTAAGATATCGAAATTCATTCAGATTGTTGCAATTACGACTACCATACCACTTTAAAATAAATTTGTCTCCTATTTCTAATAATGTGTGTATGTTAGGAAAATTGTTTTTAAAAATTAAAAGTTCCTTTGACAAAGTATCATTATTTAGCAAAACAGTCAATACAGTCCTTTTGCCTTTTTGTAAAAAGCCGAAGTTGTGTCGTAGTTTGTACTTTCTGTAATTGGTACGTAACATTTTTTCGATAAAGTAATACTTTTCGAGATACTTGACGAAAGCCGTTTGGAAATACCTGTTTCTTAAGCGAAAATCGCAATATTGAAGTCGTTATAACTTAAAAACTATCAATTTGTGTGAAAAATTGCATAGAACCTTTTCTTCTTAAAATTCGATTCTATTTCAGCTCCAATAAATATATGTTTTTTAAGTGCCACCCCCTGATAGGGGGTGGCATCCACCCCCTATAAATTAGCAAGACCCACACAATTTAGAAACTTTTCTGTGAAGCGTTTACTATAATACTGCCAAAAATGAGCAAAATCAGTTCAATATGAGATTATTCCGAAGTTAAAAATTCTAGTTATTGTACTAATCAGCTTGTTCCAAATTTGTTTTAGGTTAGGGATTTAAATGCCCTAATTTTATTGGCATATAAACTCTAATGCTATAATTCGATGGTGTCTCACCAACCATGACCAACTATCACCAATTATTGGCATCATCTGGAGGCGATCAGCCATCTCCAGATGATGGCATTTTTTTTTTCATATATTTCAGACAGCTTTATTTTTACATCGTACAATATGTTTATTTTAGAATTTTGTAAAATAAATATTATTGAAATGTTATAATAAATTCAATTTAAATGCGAGTAATTGGTTATAAGTGATATATTTTATGGTGTGTGAAAATCGTGCTTAGTGCACATATGCGTATTTTAAATAATAAAGACGGAAGCTTGAAATCATTTGAAAATATTTTCACAAGTATGTATCGTATACTAGGCACACCCACAGAACATCGTAAATGAACTTTTGTGCAACAAATATTACATAAGGGAAAAACATAGTAAAAAATTAGTAAAAAACAGTATTATACTTACGAATTTGAACATTATGGTAGTTTATTTGATACGTTTCGAAATCAAATGATACAATGTAAAAGCAACGAGTGCTTTTTATATTAGATTTTGCCCAGACTTAAGTCTGGGCAAAATTATAAATTATAATTATTTACATCTGGATTTGTTTTTTTTTAAGTAGGGTGTAATAATGACCGAAGAATTTCAAATACTAGGATATACACCTACTTTGAAGGTCGGCTAGGTGGTTATTTTTTTTATCTATTATTAAATCTTAGTATCTGATACATTAAGTTATCGACCTACGGTAATTCATTGTTCTGATGTAGTTGAAGGACACTGTAGTAATCTAATTTGCCTACTTATCTATTAATAAATCCGAATGATGGAGTTACATATTCGAAAAAATTAAGTTTGTGATCTTATTTTATAATAATTCAGTGACTTGCTAATTATTTTAATGCAGGAAATGTAGTAAAAACAGGCTCACAAGCAATTTTTCGGCTAGCGCAAACATGTTAACTGGAAATAAATAAGTCCATTAAGCATTTATTTTAGAGATTAAATCGATTATTAGATCATCGTTTTCAAACTATTAAAAATAGTATAGTAACTAGAGGTTTTAACTTCGGAATAATGTCATATAAATTAAGTTTCGTTTCTTTTGACAATTTAATATTATATTATATCATATGAATTATTTCACCAATTAAAATACAATATATACAGCGTGTCCTCCGATTGAGTTCGCTATAGGTGAAATGGGCAAAAACATTTTTTTTTCATACTGCTTATCTAAAAAGTAAGTTTGGGTATACTTTTGTTTTTTTAAAATCATGTAGGCCATGACAGTTAAGCAAAAACGAATTTCATGTTAGGTAAAGTACCTTTTTCTGAAATCCATCGGCAATGTCTACATTTTCGGCGCGATTTTAGATAGAAAAATGCAGAATTCCATTATTTTAGTCCATTGCTAAGAAACCATCAGAAAACAGACCGGAAAAGATCCGTTGCCAAGCAACGATCAACAAAACCGTACGGGAATGTTACTTTCCCGGCCTAGGTCGGGAAAGTAACATTCCCGTACTGTTTTTTATGTATATTTTAGACAGTAAATAAATACACGCAGACAAACCAACTCACATTAAAATTGCATTTATTAGTAAGCAGTTAAATTGTAATGAAGAAATGTTATGCATTAATACAAATTTCTTAATTTATAATAATATTGATTGTGATTTGAGAAAAAATAGTATGTGTACTTCGGTGTGAAAGCACATTCCCGGACTTCGATACTTGTTGGCCTCGGCTAGCGCCTCGGCCAACAACTTGCATCGTCGTCCGGGAATGTATTGCTTTCACACCTAAATACACAATATACTATTTCTTTAAAAGATACAGCAAAATGTCATTAAGGAAAGTTATTCAGGTTAAAAAGTTATAGTCCTTTGCAAAATTTCTAGAACATACGCCTACTTTGATGATTTTGATTTTTTTAATACAATTTGCATTTTACGAAAAAAAAATGTTTCCGGTTTACTGAAGTGTTTGCTCCATTATGTACTAGATCAAATGCTTCAGTAAACTGGCATATTATATTTATGTTTTTTTTCGTAAAATGCAATTATATTGAAAAAATCAAAATTGTCAAAGTAGGCGTATGTTCTTGAAATTTTGCAAAAGACTATAACTTTTTAATCTGAATAACTTTCCTTAATGACATTTTGTTGTATCTTTTACAGAAAAGATACTTTACCTAACATGAAATTCGTTTTTGATTAACTGT
This sequence comes from Rutpela maculata, assembly GCA_936432065.2. Classification (NCBI taxonomy): domain Eukaryota; kingdom Metazoa; phylum Arthropoda; class Insecta; order Coleoptera; family Cerambycidae; genus Rutpela; species Rutpela maculata. Next base: position 40,791,939 of record OW386286.2, read on the forward strand.
CATGGCCTACATGATTTAAAAAAAACAAAAGTACACCTAAAATTACTTTTTATATAAGCAGGGGTAAACCTCCAAATATGAAAAAAAAATTCGAAATTTTTTTGTCTATTTCACCTATAGCGAACTCAATCAGGACACGCTGTACATATATGGCACGTCAATTAAAAAATAGGCATAAAACCATAAGTGGACAAACAACATTAACAAGAGTAAAAATAAAAACATCAAGACATTATGTTATTGTACCCTATAAAATACAAAACAAAGATAATACAAAGGAGGAAGGAGAAATACGTGATGAGATCCAAAATAAAGTGGCCATACAACATTATTGTTGCATGTTCAAACAAGAGCAAGAAAATGAAGGAACAAGGGAAGTGCGTACCACGTCAAATGGATGCCACTAAACCAGCAAGGTTTTCGGGGTTTGTCAAAAACGTCACGAACTTGTCTGTAGAGTAAACACAGTGGTTTAAAAAAAAAATTTCTTAATATGACCTAAAATTAAAATGGTTAGAGGACAATAATTGTAAAGAATTTGGAAGAAAAGTATACAACTTGGGGTTCGGCCAATTTTTAGACGATCTTGTCAGTTGATGCCTAGATGGCCTTAGTAAATCGGCTTGTCTAGTGTTGTAATTATGAAAATTTAAGTTCCTTTCAAAAGAATTAAAGCTTTTGTGAACATTCAGCAAACTAAGATAAATATATAAAGAAAGTACTGGCATAATGCCCAGTGAAATAAATAGAGGCCTACAATGTTCCCTGGAATACCCTGCATTGATAATGATTCTAATCGGTTTCTTTTGTAGATGAAATATTTTTAATGTATGACAAGAATTACCCCATAAAGTGATGGCATAACTAATGTGTAAATCAAACAGTGAAAAGTAGCTCGCTTTCAAGGTTTCCAAACCCAAATGTCTTCTTAGCTGGTGGAGCAAAAATATTGTACTGGCAAGTTTGTGGCTTAGCTGATAAATATGACTGAACCAGTTTAGTTTATCGTCCAGTGTGACACTTATGAGTTTCACACAGTCACCCTTTGTCACTGTGTTACTCGTGGAAAAGACAGGCTTCTGAGTTTTTCCTCATTAATTTTCATTTTATTAGTGATGAACCAGGTTATGGCTTGATCAGAAATTAAAGAAGTTTGTTGATGTAAAACGTGAAGATTACTATGGGAAGTTAGCAATGTGGTGTCATAAGCATAAGAAATCCACCTATAGGGCAACATAAAATAAAATATATCATTGACATGTATAATAAAAAGGAGTGGCCCCAAGATAGAGCCCTGAGGCACTCCATGCTTTACTGGATTAATATTACGCTGACGTACTATTTTCTGTTACATAAATAGGAGAGTAGTAGTTCCAATGGACTCCAACGAACCCTACAAAATTTCAACATTTCTATGAGTAATTCATGTGAGACACAGTCACAAAAAATAATATATGCATCAAATAAAAGTTTCTGTACTGTGCGGAGGTTTGCTAATTCATAGGAGGTGGATACCACCCTTTTTTAGAGGGTGGAGCCTAAAAAAAAAAAGAAAATATTGGAGCTGATACAGAATTATTTTAAATTAAAGTTGATAATATATTAAATTAGACGATAAAACCTAAGGTAAGTAAAGTTCATTTGAACCTGAAAGACACAATATTATATACAGTTATATATTGTATACAGGGTGTTCCACTTAAAACTCCCGGTGCCATTTTCTCGATAAATAAAAGAGATATATGAATTCTGCAAAAGGTGTTCACTAGAATATATAAATGATATCAGTTTTGAGTAAAAACGGTCATTTTACAAATTGAGGTATAGATGGCGTTGCGACACAGAGAAGTTATTTGATCCTAGGAACGTTGAAATGAGGTGCAAGTGATAGGACATTACATTCTGAACAACTTTTATGATATGAACAATTTTCAAAAAATCACTGGTTCTCGAGATATTATATATCGAATATAAGGCATATTTACTTAGAGTATTATTACAAAACGTTTTCCGAAGTACGTTGCGGATTATTAAAAATGTGGTTCAAATCGGACCACAAATGTTCGAAGTGATAAACTGTATTAAAATCAAAATTTATTTGGTATAATATTCGTTTACTGTTTGTTTTTCGTGAACTTTATACAATAACTCTTACTTAAAGTTGGATTTAGCAATAATGGAAATATGCACGTTTCGCACACGTGGTAAACCAAAATTATTTTGTTATTAAATTAAATTCTGCAGAGATTTATTGCAATGTTTTTATATAAATCGTCACGTCACATGCATGTGATGTTATTAGTTCATAGAATTATTGCTTGCGTCATTATATTTTTTTATATTAAATTTGCTACTAATTAATTGATAATCTGATAATTTAAGTATTACTGTTTGCGTAGTTATGCATATAAAATAAACAAGTGAGCGTCACCTCATTAACTACTATTAGTCTACTGAATCCGGCGTTAAAAAAGACCAACCGTGCATTTTGGGTAGTATGGGATTTTATTTGTTTATTGTGTGGGGGGGTCCAATATAAGTGGGAGGATGCACCCATTTGGCTGCTATCTTGAAAATAATGGTGTAAATGGTTTTTTTAATATATCTTGAATACTATTTATAACTACTACAAAAAAATTGTATAGAGCTTTTTTGTAGATAATAAAATTATCTACAACTTTTATTAACAATTTTTTGTTGTAGCTTTGATAACTAAGAAGTTATAATCAAAAATTAATAAAAATTTAGGGGATGAAACATTATTATTGTTAATAGCTTTTTTTCTATTCATTTTATGAAAAAAATGCGCCTGGGATTTTTTATAGAGTATTTTATAACAAATAATTTGATCTGCCGTTTTTCTATATCTATATAATGATTGTTTTAATGGTTTTTTGGCGCTGCAAAGGGCGGAAGGTCAAAGGTAAGTGAGGTATAGCTCTCACTCACTTTATATAAGCATGTTCTTGTATGCGCCTTTTTTTATTTCGAAGAAGAATATCCTTTGTCCTTATTGAGAACTCAGGACGTGATACATGCTCCTTCTCTTAAATTAATAACAAATAATAAATAAACTGATAACAAAAAGTGAAAACAAACTCACATGCACTTCTTTCATTGTATATTGCGCTCAAAAAATAAAATTGTGGGTGCTTCTTCAGTTTTGACTTAGGTGGTATTTGTATCCAGCAGCGGGAAACCATTCACATGAGAATTTAACCATGAACTTGAGTATTTACTAGAAATTATAACATTATCAACATGAAATTCTAAATTTAAAGATTATAGCATGCCAGTGATAACAAATCAATTAGAAACCAAGACAGAAATTTCCTTTTTATTCGACTTCAAAAAATTTTCAAAAGGAGAATGTTTCTAATTCGACTTTCGTGTCTTTTGATTTTTATATACAGTGTCCGCCAAAAAGTCTGCACCATATGGGTGCTCTGTTGTTATTGACTTTCTAAAAAAATTTACTCGCGATTAAAGTTAGTGCATGTCCTCAACGAAAAAGGGACTGCACAAATTTGTGTTAGTCCTGGGGCTCGAAAATGTATTTATTTTTTTAAATTGGCTCAAAAGTAAACTACCTTTATTTTTGAAGAGATCGAAAAATGTTATTTCAACAAGTTATTTATAATGCGATGTTATATCCAGATATAAAATTTAGTTGTTCTATTTTAAAAATAAAAATTTTCCACTTTTTTACGTATAATTCTTGAACTATGTTTTTCAATATTATTCTGTTATAAATAATTATTTCTATTTAATGGTTTCAGCCTAAGTAATGGATTAAAATCCACTTTGGAGAACGTTTAACAGTACCTACCTTTTTGACCAAATAAATATTTTGGGAAAAAATGCTGAATTTCTTGGTGCATAGTTGTTCTCTTTTTTTTCCAGCGTTAACTTTTTCGAAATTTTTTAATACAATCGCTTAAAAATAGTTTCATTTAACTTCATTTAACTCAAACAATGTTAAAAACAAGTAAAAATGTTTTCCAAAACCTTCGACATACTTGAAATGATGCTAATCGCACGATAATTATTATAAGAGTTTTGTCTCCTTTTTTAAAGAGTGGAATAAGTTTACTAATTTTCAAGTTGTCAGGGAAAATTCAATTTACAAAGCATATATTAATTATGTAAGTTAAAGGTAAAACGAAATTATTTTTACATTTCTTTAATAGATTGTTAGACATATTATCCAGACCACTGGAATGAGATGACTTTAGCCTACTAATAAACGATAACGTATCTGTTTCAAAACGGCGAATCGAATACGGCTACTATAATTGCAACATTTTTGCTGATTTGCATGAAATTTGATATATGGAGATTTCAGCATTATCTAATAACGAGCCTGACGTTAGAGCTCAAAAAAATCAAAACGATGGATACATTCCATTACTGCGTAGTAGCTAAATAAAGACGTCACTAAGGATGAAAAAACATTTTTTGAACTTGAACTTCAAAAATGATCGCTAAAAATTATAAAATGAAATTTCACGGTCGCTCAATTAATCGAACCATATTACATGATACCGGTATTGAGGTCGGTGTTATTAGTTAATTTAAAAATGGAATTTATTTATTTAAAACAAAATGAACAATAATAAGATGTAATCATTGTCATCCTAGTCATCATTTATATTATACAACGTGATCTACCAGGACATGCGGAAAATTTAACAGTAAGTTGTCCCTACCGAAAGGAGTAAAAAAAAAATGAAATTTTTTTAAAAAATGACCAAAAAAATTACCTTATTTTTTTGTAGGAATGCGCCACCAATGACTTCAACTAATCTAACGTAACGCGGACAACCATATCACTTTATCATACTTGGGATTGACACTACTGACAGCAAAGCTGGATAATAAGACAGAAGTGACTTTTTGGTTTTAATCAAATCACACTACAAAAATACCGAAATAAATCGAATACATTGATCTCATGCTGAAATGACAAGCAGATATACGAGATATTTAGTTAAACCGGTCAATGACACGGCCGTGTAACTATGGTTCGACCGGAAGCAAAAAACGCGACTCTCTAGGGGTCTACACACGATCCAGCGGCACGGAGCCAGCCTTGTCGGCATGCTTTCAACTCATTCGTAAAAGTGAATTGGTCCGCTGGAATTCCAATTATCTTCAAAGCGTACCAACAATGTTGACTACCTGCCGCTGGATCGTGTGTAGACCTCCTTTTTGATCTCGCCGGCCGGCTTCACTTTTTATGCCAATTAAGGAAATGTAAACAACTCGAATACGTTTTTTCACCAGTAAGTTCGTCGACCTCTTCAGAATTAGGTCAGGACTTACACATCAGTAGTGTATCTTCGCAAATTGACTAATAATTTAATATACTAAATTACCTCAGAATCCTCTAAAATTTTGCAGAGGCTTTCCCACATTGAAGACTAGCACACCATTTTATTTTCCGCATTTCTTGGTAGATCATGTTGTATATTTGATCATCATTTGGGTCTGATATGAAAAGGCAAGAGAACTTCGAATAAAAAAAGTTTTTTATTTGCAGCTTAATACGAAGACTGCTGATAAACAGGTCTGAAGAAACTAGTAGCATATATATTAAGTCTGTGATTGTATCGATTGGAATAAACTACCTAGCATAGTTTCATTGCTCCAAATATTAAATAACTACTATCTCAGATTTCCGTCCTCCAATGCCGAAATACCAATTAAAAAGTAAGTTGTTTGAAGTAGTCTATAATTTATACATAAATATACTCCATATGGCGTATATTTAGTGGCGTATGTACGCCACTAAATAAGTTTTAAGTTTATAAGTAAAAATATACGTAAACTCTTTAGGCAAGTTAGAGTCTTTTTGCACGACAGTTACAACACAAAAAAGTTATATTATGCATTTGCGCAAAGGGATAATAGCCTGGGGATCAGCCATAGAGCTACTCTAAATAAAATTATGCCTAAAAAACGGATCCTGGGCCGGGCCCAAGGGGGGGCAGGGGGGGAGCCTACCCCCCCAAAGTTCGGGCAGTTAGTTCCAAACGCGGTTGGCAAAGTCTAACTAATCATCACATACAAAATATATAATATGAATTCTATACTAACTCGCGAAATTAACACAATAATAAAATTATTAAGCGATTGGCAACCCTGTAAATATTTTATTTTATCAGTAGCGTGTTTTCAATTGAAGATAGGGAAGCAAAGCTTCCCTTACACGACACGGAAACCCTATTTTTAATATTAATTTATTATACATAAATTCATTTACTAGAAATACTAGAACTAGCAATGATTTTTAAAAAGCATCTATATGTTTCTACTTTCTACTACTGATCTAATATAATATTATCAGGTATACATACCTATCAGTTTTGTTTGGTAGTGTTTTGATATTGTGATATTAGACAACAAAGTCTAACTTGGTATTTACGAAATTTTTTCCTGTTTCCACCTATTGTAATGATTTTTTATTGTATTGCCGACTTTGGTCAATCATTTCGACGTGTCCCACACCATCTTACTGTATGGTCTTTTGGACAATAAAATTTATTATTATTATTCTTTTTTCTTCTTCTATTTATAATATGATCAAAGACCTATTTTTGTTTATCAGTTCCTATTTTTTTATTTTATTAAACCAAGGATTTGTAAAATTTCTTTTAAGTAGTAATGTTAAAAATAATAAGTCGCAAGGAGAAAATTAACGAGACGGACCTGTGCATAACGGTAGGCGGGGTGCAACGGGGTTGCATTCAAAGAAGAGAACAGGCCAAGGGCTGAAGAGACTTAAAACGGGACTTAAGTGATAACCGTAAAGTGCATCACATGTGCAAACACTAACGTTTAGTTGTTGTCAACTTTCTTTTTACCATTTTGCAATTTAATCAGTTGTTAAGTTATTCAATATACAAATCTTGTTACGAACCAGGGTTTCATTTAACGTCTATAACGTAACGTAGTAATAACGCAGTAATTATAACGTAGCTAATTATTGTGTTTGACAACTATTTAATATAACGTCGGCTACAATTAGATCTCTATCTGCTCTAGGCGTACCTGCAGATCAGTACAGCATGATGGTGAAATCTATCATTTTAAAGACAATTCCTTATATTATGCGCGTAGAATTTAATAAATGTTGCAAAAAAGAGACAATTTTAGCAGGATCGGGATCGGCTTCTTCAGCTGATTCTACGGAGAGCGGTTCAGTTTATGCGCGACAAGTAAGTACATTGTTGAACTTTATTAAATTAGAATGTGAATCGTTAGAACAGGCACAAAGTGTTTCGTCAGATTATGATAACGCGAGTAATACGAACTATACGAGGCGTAACGAGAAGAAGGAAGTGTTTTTAAAACATAGAGACAATATTTCAACAGCAGCCGGTTTATTAACGAGTGTGAATGAACATTGTTTGTTTTGTAAGTCTACATCACATAAAATAATAGACTGTAATAGTTCACAGACTTTGTCACAACGTAAAGACATTTTAAAGCAAAATTCGCGATGTTTTCGATGTACTGGTAAAAACCACAATTCAAAATTTTGCAAAACAAGAGACCTAAAGTGCGCGAAGTGCAACGGGAAGCACGTTACGATTATGTGTGATCCAGACTATATTCGGGATAGACAATTACAAAATACACAAGCGGTTAGTGTACCTGAACAGACTGTGAACCTTTTTAGCAGCAATAAACTGAATACTGTTTATTTACAAACCGCGTTAGGTTACGTAAAGACTAATGAAAAGCGAGTTCTTCTACGAATGGTGATTGACGGAGGAAGCCAACTAACATTTATAAAAGAGTGCGTTTCCCGAAGCTTAAATTTACCAGTTATAGGAAAGCATAAAATTGCAATAACGCATTTTGGTAGCACTACACAGGCTCCGGCAAGGCTTTGTAATAAGGTGTTGATAAGCCTTTCTGGGCAATATAGTAACGAAGCTATAGAAATATTTGCTGTTGAAGTTCCAGAAATTTGTTTCGATTCTTTAAGTCTACCACCGGTCAATGACCTTAGAATACAAAATTATCAGTTGGCAGATGTAAAGTTAAACGAGGAACCAATTCAAGGAATTTCTTTGCTTATTGGCGCTGATAATTATGGGAAAGTTGTGACTGGCGAATACAAGAATATTTCAGAGAATTTGAAAGCAATTAATACTAAATTGGGTTGGACTATCCACGGACAAGATCAAAGTTCTAACGTAAATTTAACGATGTTTACGACACTGCACGTGCAATTTAAAGAAGAACATGTAGATTTGAAAAATGTTTATAGTTTAGAAAAAATCGATGTCAATAAAACCGAGAATGTGAAACGTAAATTTACAGAAAAATGTATTAACGAAAAAATAAAGAATAATGGACAGAGATATGAGGTTCAATTACCGTGGAAAAACGAAAATATAAATCTTCGCAGTAACTATATCGGAGCCTTATATCGACAAACGGGTTTAACGAATGAATTAAGACAAAATTTCAAATTTGATGCTACGCAATGGAAACCATATGTTTCCAGTATAGTAAACAAAATACAGCAATTATCGAAAGAAACTGGGAGGTACTGTCCAGGGAAGGAGAATCTTGCTGACCTACAGAAAAGAGGTGTGAAATACCAGGTTTTTGTCGACTCGAAATTGTGGAAAATTGGTCTTGATTGGCTATCAAGAAATGAACATTTTTGGCCACCTAAAGAAAATTATATTAAAAAGGTTAACGTTGTCAGCATCTTAACGATCACCTTAAATGGAGCAAAGAAAACCGAACCAATATTTTCTCTACAAAAATTCAGTAATCTAGAAGAAATATACCGAGCTACCGAGTATGTACAAACATTTATATTTCATTCGCGAAATCCAAGGTCAAAGCAAACTGACAGCTTAACGATAGATGAACTGAACAGAGTTGAGTTATATTGGATACAGTATAGCCAAATTCAAGCATACCAGCCAGAAATAACTAATTTAAAGACTGGGAAAAGTTTGAACCCAACATTATCAATTCTGATGCTTAACCTGTTGTTAGATCAACATGGAATAGGACTGTGTGGAGGGTTGAAAGAGTCAGTTTTGCCGTACAACGTAAGACAATCGATCATCTTGCCGAAAAATGCTGAACTGGCGACGTTCATTTTATGGAGATATCACGGACAGAAACGACATACTGGTGTAAATGAAACTTTAAATAACGACAACGATATAAGACAACGATTTTGGAAAGCTAACGGCCGACAAGAAACAGAATCGGTAAATGTGCAGATAATTTATTCTAATAACGCCAAAACTTTTAAACGAACCAACTTAGAGTTGCAAGAACATACGAGAATTGTACAGACTAACGAGTTGCAAAACGTTGCATCAACGCACCACATTGAGTGGCGATTTATAGCTGAACGTGCTGTTTGGTGGATTGGCTGGGGGGAACGACTAGTGCAGACAGTAAAATATAGTATTAAATTTATATTAGGCAAGGCTTCAGTAGATTTTAAAGAAATGGAAACAATTTTTACTGAAATAAAATCCACCGTAAATTCCCGGCCTCTTTCATATGTATATGGAGATTATATTGATCTTATTTTAACGCCATCTCATTTTCTGCTTGGAAATGGGTTTAATAGACTGGCCATAGATTTTGATCTAACTACAAGTAAAAATTATATAGTGTCTCAGTGGAAGCATCGAGAGGCACTTATAAAGAAATTCTGGAAGCGATGGTACAGCGACTATCTGCAGCAACCGAGATCTTCACACTACCTAACGATTACTATTAGTTCTCAACCGATAAACGTAGATATTGTCCGGTTACATAACCAGAAATCGCAAAGGTTATTATGGAAGGTCGTACGAGTGACCAAAATGGTTCCAGGACGTGATGGAAGATCGAGAGCCTACGAAGTCGATTACGGGAGTTTGAAGTTACGACGTCCAATTCAACTTCTCTATCTCTTAGAAGTTGAATCTTCTGCCGGCCCGGAGGATGTTAAAAATAATAAGTCGCAAGGAGAAAATTAACGAGACGGACCTGTGCATAACGGCAGGCGGGGTGCAACGGGGTTGCATTCAAAGAAGAGAACAGGCCAAGGGCTGAAGAGACTTAAAACGGGACTTAAGTGATAATCGTAAAGTGCATCACATGTGCAAACACTAACGTTTAGTTGTTGTCAACTTTCTTTTTACCATTTTGCATTTTTATCAGTTGTTAAGTTATTCAATATACAAATCTTGTTACGAACCAGGGTTTCATTTAACGTCTATAACGTAACGTAGTAATAACGCAGTAATTATAACGTAGCTAATTATTGTGTTTTTTTTTTACAAGTAAGTATTAGGTTTAGGTACATGAAGATAAAACAAAGATTGAACAAGGCCATTTTTCAAACGATACAAGAGTTATGACACAAAAATACAGGGTTCGGGCTCATATGGAAAACCTGAAGAGCATGGAAATTTCAGGGAATTTTAAAAATCCTTAAGAAAATCATGGAAATTTCATTGAATTTTAAATATTTCGCAAAAATCAAGGAATTTTTAGTCACAAGATGAAAAACAATAAACTACTTACGAGTTCCTACTGTTATTTTAAATTATTTTTAAATTGCAACCTTCATTCGCTTAATGACGATTTTATAAAACAATTTTTTTTTATAAAATCGAAAATTAAAGTAAAAATTATTTGATTATCTAAAATAACTTTTAACATATTAATAATTATTATTATTTGTCACTGAAAAATAATTTTATTTTGTCATGGAAAACCTGGAAAATTCAGGGAATTTTTTCAGAACCTTGAAATGGCATATTTTATATTCGCTTTTTCATTATAACTTTTGGATTCGGCGGAGAAAATACATCAAATGGTAATCTTAGTTTTTGTTATAAACGTTTTTATCGCCGGAAAAATGTTCTTGTTCCATCTTGGTTAGAGCACCCTGTACATTGTACATAGTGAATTTGAATTCGATTAAATTTTTTAGTTTATTGAAATTATGTAATGTAAAGGTATGAGTTTTTTTTTTTTTCATCTTCTACCCCCACCCCCCCCCCCCAAAGTAGTAGGCTTCGGTACGGCCCTGAACGGATCCTACTAAAGTGCCTTAAGAATGCGTTACTCGATTTTCGATTTGACACTTGGTAATTGAGATATAGAGGTCATCCAGGAATGCCAATTTTCCAAAAACGCTCTGTAGATCGGTAGTAAAAAAAGATAGACGATCGCGGTTTGCGCCATCATTTGTTTCTCGAAAATCGAATTCATATTGGTTTTTGTCTATCTACCATTGTTTTAGAGAAAACCCCAAATCTTATTTAATTTGGTCCACGTACGGGTCATCCAAAAATGCCAATTTTACAAAAACGCTATGTAGATCGGTAGTCGACAAAGTTGGACAATCGCGCTTTGCGCCATTGTGTGTTTCTCGAAAATCGAGCTCAGGACACCCATATTGATTTTTGTCTATCTGCCACAGTTTTAGAGACCTCAAATTCCATCTAATTTGGTCCACCCTGTACAAAGACTGGCTGGGGTCATGAAAACTATTCTGACAGCTGCAATGGAGGTCCTTTTAGACCTACCATCATTATACGTATTTATCCAAGTATAAGCTCATTCAATGCAGAGCACAGAGGGCACAACGCCCATAAGGCAACAACACGCAGCGCAGAGCATCAAAAGTTATACTCAGAGCTGCAGGTAGATCGCATTTTGGGAATGCAATGGATATCATAGTACCAAAGTTAACTTTATCAAAAAATGTTAAATCAATACCAGACAGAGAGGACTGGAACAATGATCTTCCAATATCAGCACAAATAGTCTGGGTCTGGTATACGAACGGCTCCAAAATAGAACAGGAAGTCGGAGCTGGGATTTACGGGATAAGAATTAAAAATTCTAATAAGTCTACGAAGATACGCCACAGTATTTCAAATTAAAGTAGCCGCTTTACACTGATGTACAAAGTGCAAAGGAATAAATGAGACAGGGAACTGTTAATCAGTCGATTGGCATTAACTCCGATAGCCAAACAACACAAGAAACAATCAATTCCATGCAGGTCGATCAAGACTAGTACGGAATTACATAAATGCCGTTATCGACTTGGAAAGCCAGAGTAAGATCCGAACCCAGGGTGTGGCTAAGACATACATATCAGTATCCATCAATAAATGGGCGTAAAATAAATATCTAGAGTGACAAGTCAAAATGTTCATTAAAGCATAATCAGCCAAATTCACGGAAGACCTACTACGCCAAAACAGAGAGGCCATTAGGATAATAATGGTCGGTCTCTTAACGGGATACTGTAGGATGTATGAGTTTAATGGGCTTGGCAGGAGATGCAACACGTAGATTCTGTCAAGAGGAACAGGAAACCTCAGTACATATGTTATGCTATTGTGAAGGCCTAGCTAGACTGAGACTCTACTATCTACTACTTAGTGCTTCTGACAATACCGAGATTTTTTCGGTCTCGCTCTCGGTCTCGTAACAAGCCCCGAGCCCGAGAGCAAGACCGAGATCTGCGGCCGAGACAGAGAGCGAGACCGACACCGGTCCCCCGAGAGTCTCGTTCAATATCGGTCTCGGTGCATTTTTTTTTAAATATATTTTCCTAAAAATATAGTGTTAAATTAAAATAAATATATAGAGGAAGATGCTTACAGTGTTTTTCACATTGCATTGAAAGAACATATCTTTAAGGGATAATATGTCCATTAATGATCCGTCCTCGTTTTGGCAATTTATTAATTATAAACGTAGTTCATCTGACCTACCAAACTTTATGAATTACAATAATGAATATCTATCCGAACCTCAACAGATTACTAATTCTTTTGCTAACTTTTCAGCAATCTTATTCTGAATCTGAAAATATCACGCATAATCCTAAAAATTTTGTTGAGAGTAGCTCATCTTTAAATATAGCCTATTTTACGAAAGACGAAGTATTTACAACATTGAAGAAAATTAAACCTAAATTAACTTCTGGGCCTGATGGGATTCCCGCATTCATATTACGTGACTGTGCTATTTTTGCTAGCCCCCTTACTACATTGTTTAACTTATCACTAAAGCCTCTAAATTTCCACTACAGTGGAAATTATCGAAAATAATTCCAGTCTTTAGGAAGGGTGATAGATCCCATATTTATAACTACCGTCCGATAGTAATAATAAATAATTTTGCTAAAGCATTTGAAATTATCTTACACCATTTTATTTTTAACCATGTAAGGCATCAAATATCAACAGCTCAACACGGATTCTTCAAAGGCCGTTCAACAGTTACGAATTTATTTAATATTACAGAGTTTATTTATGACTCTATTGATAAGGGTATACAAATAGACGTTCGTTATATATACTATACTTTTCAAAGGCATTTGATAGACTGAACCATGATATCCTCTTAGAAAAATTTAAATTTTTTTGGATTTTCGAACAACCTCATTGCACTTTTTAAATCCTACCTAACTAATAGAAGACAATATGTTGTATATCATAGTGTTAGATCTATTGAAGTCTTAGCTATGTTGGGAGTCCCCCAAGGTTCAAATTTAGCGCCACTTTTCTTTAATTTGTTTGTTAAAGACATAGTAGATAATATCACTGTTAACTGCCTTCTATATGCGGACGATCTAAAACTATTTTGCAATGTCACGTGTGAATATGATTGCCTTGAATTGCAAAATAATATTGATCGTATTAATACATGGTGTATAATAAATAAATTACCTTTAAATGAAGCAAAATGTAACACTATGACATTTCAACAAAATATAATGTTATTGTTTTTGATTATAAATTGAACAATCACACACTTTCGCGTCCTGACACTTTTTGTGACTTGGGTGTGACATTTTATAGAAAATTAACATTTGTAAACCACATCGAACTTACTGTCAGTAAAAGTTATAGAACACTGGGTTTTGTTATTAGAAACTCCGCATATTTTAATAACGTAAATACATTAAAACAACTATACACTACTCTTATTAGACCACATCTTGAGTATGCTTCAATAGTATGGTGTCCTGTTTATAATGTACACATATAAAATTTGGAAAGGCTTCAACGTCGATTTCTGAAATATGCATCTTTTAAGACTGATGGGATCTATCTTGCTATTGGTTACCCATATCAGTAACTACTCTCTAAATTTTCCCTAGACAGTCTAGAAAACCGTAGACACCGGTCACAATTAATTTTCCTATATAAAATTTTACATGGTAACATCGACTGTGGAGAAATTTTAAGTATGCTTAATTTCCAAATTCCTAGGGCGGCCTCTAGGCACAACAATTTATTTTACTTGCCATTTTCAAGAACAAATGTAAAGAAATTTTCTTGTATTCAGCAAATGTGTAATATATATAATAATTTGGATACCTCTTTAGATATTTTCACCTGCAGTGCTGTAAACAAAAAAAATTGTCTCTAGCTTAAATATATTTTTGTTCTTTCTTGTTGACTTGCGGACTATTAGACTCAATTTAGAGTGTACATCTTACATTCACTTTGTTTTATATATAACAAATGCATTGTATTAGTTTAATTTAGTTTAGTTTATTAGTTTAATTCATATATATAAATAATATTTATATATCTTTTTGTTCATAATCTAGATAAGTATTGAATTATTTTGTACTTTCCTATTCTGTAATTGGGTTTCACCTGTTGAATAGTGTACCAAATAAATAAATAAACTAATTAATTAAATAATTTTTTATAGGTGAATTATGGAAGAGAACTTAAAATAAATAAATAAAAGAGTTTATTAATACTCGCACTTATAAAATAAAAACAATAAATAATGTATCTAATACGTAAATAACTTTAGTACGTAATAACAAAATATATTATAAAAAAAATAAAAGCTTTTCTGTAAGTCCACAAGTTGCCCATGAATACAAACAGAGAAAACTTCTGACAGAATCTTTATTTAAACAGTTTCGGTTGTTCCGTATTACCAGGGTGTGTTAATTTAATACACCCTGCGTATTACTAAGGCTGCTTTGGAGAATAATCTCTCTGAAGGTACTGACGTAGCTGTCACGCTGAAAATATCTCGTGCCATCTTAGACATATGAGGAAAATTTGTTTGGTGCATTTTCCACCATTTTCTGTTTCAGCTCTAGGTCCAGTTCCGTTTGCGTTTCGGCATCTTAATATTCTTGATTTTATCAATTAAAAAAGACACTCCAAATTATTGCACAAATTGTTTGTTTTGATTTGCGGTTTGATACTGCGACACCGTGCACTGTTGCCAAGTATATGCGATGTTTAAGGTTACGGGCACCGAGACCCGAGAGTCTCGGGTACGAGACCGATAACGAGTCCGATACTTTACGCACGGTCCCGAGCCCGATACGAGACTGATCCAGTCTCGGTCTCGTCTCGCCGAGACCGAAGCACTACTACTACTTGGCGAGGAGAAAGCAAGAGTTGATAGCTAAGATCATTATCAAGGCTGTGGAGTATAATACGAAGACAATACTGGATAAGGGGCTGTAAGTAAAACTAGAACAGCAGCGCTACAATGGATCCACGGGTGTCGCATTGTTTAAGATAAAACAACTAACTCTTCTTTTCGAAACTGAATATAGTGGATTTTACACTATTAAATTCTAAACATAGTTTTCTTTGAGTGAGATAAGGTTCTAACTATCTAACAGTTTGACTCAAAATTCCAAACGTGGCGAATTTATCCGACAATATTTGGTATTCAACACGATCGAACGCCAGGAACAAGATATATGTACACGACGTCTATTTGGAACTTTTCATCCAACGATTTCTACATGTTGAGTGAAGATACAAAGGTTTGCTTCTATACTGCGTTTTGTATCTAATCCGTGTTGATAATCAGAAATAATCAGAAATACTGGATGTGTATATAAATTGTTGTATAATATTATTTCTAACATGTCAGATGAAATTGAAATAAACACTGTAAGTTTGTAATCTGTAACTCAGTGGAACTAATTGATAACACATCTACACAAAAAAAATTTTGGCCTGGGTACTACACCAGTATATTCCCATGTATTTACGCGCGCTAAATCCGGATCCAACGTCAGAATGATTGGCTTATATATTCAAAGCAGCGGGGCTCAGTTTCAAAAATGTAGTGGAGAATTTTATAGGAAGTAATAAGAATGAAAATTACAAAAAATAGTATAGTCCAGTCGAATTAGACATAAAAAATTTTGCGTACTGCGGACTTTTTTTTGTGGAAGTTGTTTAAGAGATCATAATAAGCAAGCACAAAAAACTACACTCTGCTATACCATGTGCGTCCCCTATTTTTAAGGGTTGAAACTTTGAAATTTTACTTATGTGCCCATATTTTGTTCCCTATTGCCCGTAGGGGTCTTTACCAAGTTACACTTTTTGAAGATTCATCCCTCCTCTACATAAAATACATATTGCACATTTGTCGTAGGACAAACGGTTTTGGCTGTACGAGGCCGGAAAGGTTGCGCTGTCCGAATTTGGGGGTCTTCTGTACAGGACAAACGGCTATTATTTCCAATTTACAATACTACACATACTAATTTCCTTAAGTGAAAAAACTTTCATCGAATACCGCGCGGTTTTCATGATACGGGATGTTGAAATTTTGAAAACCCCTTTTTAAAAAAAAGTGAACCTACTTTTTTTCGCTCATTTTTCTTTCATGCACGTACGACCCTAATATAAGAAAATTTACGTTGGTTTCATTTTAATACAATCGTTGGTTTAGGAGCTAGACAGCAAAATATGCCAAAAATGGCTATTTTGGTATTGTTGCATTAAAAAAACCAAAACCAGTATAATTCTGGTAAATGTTTTTGTTTATTCTAAAAGTCAAATTCATTGCGCATAGAAAATGTGTTTTTGTATTTAAGTAGGATCAAGACTCATTGTGTAATAACGATTTATGTCATGTGTTCTCCAGTCTCCTTTTTAACAATTTTTTCTTGCGGCTTTATGGTTTATAGTAGGGCAGAAAGCATTATACACGTGGACAGGGCACATAATAGGGTGTTAAAATGGGTCTCTTGTTAAAATGCGATAGGACGTACCGTTTTCGAGTAAAATGCACTTGCTTGGTTATGTTTGCTTTGAGTTTTCATTGTGTTCTGAATTGTGATCTGATAAATAAATTCTACATTTTGGTGTTTTCTTTCTTAGGAGTTTGTTTTTTTAAATCACTTTCCGATGAAATGGACATATAATAGCTGTTTCTCGAGGAAGATAAAATTACTGTGGATTTTGTTATAGACACAAAATAAGCTGCAATGATTCGAGACAAGCGTGAACCTTCAAATAGGAGAGTGAGAATTCCCTATTCTGTCCGAGTTCCTTCATTTTTTCATTAGCAATGTCCCTTATAAACAGAAAAAGCAAGAAGCGACACATAATTTGTTCGTAGTCAGCGGTGAGTATTTACTAGTCAGTCGATGAAAAGTGTGATCTGAAATAATTTTTTGCTAACAAGTGCGTTTTACTCGAAAACGGTACGTCCTATCGCATTTTAACAAGAGATCCATTTTAACACCTTAATATGTGCCCTGTTCAGGTATACATTGCTTTCTGCCCTACTATGAACCATAAGGCCGCAAAAAAAATGTGAGAAAGGAGACTGGAGAACACATGACATAAATCGTTATTACACAATAAGTGTTGATCCTACTTAAATACAAAAACACATTTTCTATGCGCAATGAATTGGACTTTTGGGATAAACAAAAACACTTACCAGAATTATACTCATTTTGGTTTTTTAATGGAACATTACCAAATAGCCATTTTTGGCATATTTTGCTATCTAGCTCCTAAACCAACGAATGTATTAAAATGGAACCAACGTAAATTTTTTTATATTAGGGTCGTATATACAAAAAAATGAGAGAAAAAAGTAGGTTCACTTTTTTTTTAAAAAGGGGGTTTTCAAAATTTCAACATCCCGTATCATGGAAACCGCTCACAAATCATCCTCCTTAAGGGCATTAGTATGTGTAGTATTGTAGATTGGAAATAATAGCCGTTTGTCCTGTACAGAAGACCCCCAAATTTGGAGAGCGCGACCTTTCCGGCCTCGTAGAGCCAAAACCGTTTGTCCTACGGCAAATGTGTAATATATATATATATTATGTAGAGGAGGGATGGATCTTCAAAAAGTGTAACTTGGTAAAGAGCCCTATGGGCAATAGGGAACAAAATATGGGCACATAAGTAAAATTTCAAACTTTCAACCCCTAAAAATAGGGGACGCACATGGTGCAGCAGAGTGTAGTTTTCTGTGCTTGCTTATTATATCCTCTTAAACAACTTCCACAAAAAAAAGTCCGCAGTACGCAAAATTTTTTATTATGTCTAATTCGACTGGAGTAGTAGCGGAAATGATTGAAAATAATGCAGAGTGGGACTGTCTAATGAATTTAAGGTTGAATTTCTTAAATTCAAAAATCTTAGGTATTATAGCGAAGAATAGGGAGATTCTATCAGGATTTCAGGGAAATGGAACGTAGATATCAAGGAAGGTGAGATATAATATGATAATTGATTTCTGTTGGACGTTAAAAAGAGAAGTGGTTTCAAGATGAATAAAACGCAAAGACTTTCTCTGCGCCGATCTTTTCAATGTAAAAGACAGCAATCCCATAAAGAGAAAGAGAGAGTATTCTCCTCTATAGCTAAAAATAAAATGAATGTTCGAGATTCTATCAGTCAGATACATTAGAATTTTTAACTATTTTGTAAACGTGATTTTAGAATCAGCTGCTCGAACAGGGAATTTTCAGGATTGGTTAAATTAAAAAGAAAATTAAATTCTTTTTAGTTTGTCATTAATTTGATACCAACTGAATAGAAACTTACTCAATATATATGAAAAGAAATTACATTGATTTGTTCGAAGAGGTATATGATAATTTCATTTTTGAGTGATTTCGATCATTTTTTTGAGATTAGGGATCAATACCCTACTTACGACGGCCAAGCATTAAAAATCGCTTTCTCAACAAATAAAATACAAAACTGTTTTGATTCCCTTACTTCGCAAATTTAAGGTACGGTATATGGAAATTTCATTTTTTAGTGATATCGAGCATTTTCTTGAGGTTATGTATGAGTCAAAATATATATAATCAATTCTGTAGTCCAATGTGAATTCAGTTGATAAAAAAACATATTATTAAATATATTTCCGTTTGATTTTTTTTTTGAAAGACGTACTTTGAAAGACGTAATAGTGCCTGTTTTTAGTCATTTTTAGCTATTTTTGGAGGTTATCTTGAATATATGAGCCAATCGGCCAATTCTGACCTCGGATTTGGATTCAGTGCGCGAAAATATATGGGAATATACTAGTGCCAAAACACTTTTTTTTTGTGTGGCTGTGTAATTAATGGAATAATATTACGTCCGGTAGACAATTTATTTTTTACTATATTACTAGCGCTATCAGAAAGGTGAGTAATTTTTAATGTGTAATATGAAAGATTAAATAAAACAAACTAATAAATTAGAAACATTTATTAAAGCTATACTAGTTTAAAATAACTAGCAAAAATCATACATTGGCAAATTAGCTAGATGACATCAGGATTATCCATAATAAGCAGTATATCCCAGAGGACTTATTTGACCAGAGTAGGCTAAGGGAGAAGCGACTACTGGAGCGGAGTAGGCAACAGGTCCATATGCAGAATAAGCAGCAGGTGCTACAATAGGAGCACTGTAGGCAGCTACTACACCTGGTTTAGGGGCAGCAGAAGCTAGAGCCAAAATGGCGGCGAAAACAATGGCGAACTAAAAGAAATAAATAAGTAAATGAATAAAAACATAAATAAACAAAAAATTTTGCAAAAATCATACTTTACATAGGTACTTAATTTTTATGATTACTAGGCAAATTTTTTAGATAATACGTCTTTTTTTATTGTGTTGCAATTGACGATGAAGTAACTTCCACAAACACAAAACGCTTGAAAACACTCCATTCGAATACTATTCTTCACGCAAACAATTAAGTTTTAGTCATTTCCAGATGATGTCAATGTAGTTGACGAATCAAGGTAATATTCGAATGTGGTGTTCAAGTATTTTGGTTTTTGTGGAAACTAGAAACTCATAGCCATGTCAGTATCATAAAAGTTTCAACCTCTTTCGGGATCGGGAATTACAGTTCATGTACCAGTTCGTTCTCTTTATATATTCAAGTATGTATCAAAAATGAGACTAGTATTTAATATTCAAGATATTGCTTATAAAGGAGTCATTCGTTATTATTTTTAATCGTAAATATGAAATGATGTAAAAACATACGATATTCAGATTTAATTTTTTTTTAAATTACTTGTAGTTTTTTAAATTTCAATTTTCAAATATTTATCTAGGCCTTGAAGAATCGCAGCTTGGGTACCCACTATCAGTAGGTTATTTTTTTACATACAATACCAATAATGATTGACATCGGTCACTGTTTCAATGTTATGGAAGCAAATATTTTTATTGATAATTTTGATTTCATACAATAAAAACATAAGAGGTAATGTTTGACCTCAGTTTGTAAATAACTGTCACGTCGATATTGAACATCATTTTGAATTGATCTATCAGTGACGTCGACAACGGCTTACGTTTTACCTTGAAATGTATGTTTTAAGCTTGCCGTTTTAAACAACTACGCCCCAAAACAATTTCACTGAGTATTGAATTACAAAAGATGTGTGTTAGGGTGTTTCATTTTGTAAGGCAAAAAATAAAATGTAAAATTTTTGCAGACTGTTTACGCTCCGACTCTCAGTGATGTAAAAGATATATATGCCAAATTTCAAGAAGATTGGATAATATTTAGCATACATTTATCCGAAACTAGTGAAATTTCTAATATTGAAGTAAAATGTAACACTATAACTGGTGGGACAAAGTATGTTTCTGTTAAATGTTTTAAAATTGGTCTAATTGTGTTAGTATATATTCTAAAGTATATATTATATAAATATTAGGACATAAAAAATACTCACTAGTTTGAACATTTTGTGATTATTGTCTTTTGATTCGACTTGGATCAAATGATATGAGTTAGAAGTGCTCGGGTCGGCTTTTATATATTTTTTTCTTCCTCGTTTCTCATATTAGTTCAAATAATGGGTGGAGTCGCTATCATAATATAAATTAAAGTATCAAAACTAGTTTATCCATTCAAACAATTCTAATTGTATCTATTATACTTTAAAGATTTTCGTACCCGTGACCCTGATTCTAATATCCTTCAGTTAATGTATTTATTATTCATGCCATTACATAATTTAATTAAAATGTAACACGTGAATTTATGCAATATCTTCATTCTTAAAGTGACAATAATTTCAATAGAATTTGTCCTTTGCATCTGTAGATTATACTCTATAATTGCACTTCGGTTTATCGGTCAAAATATCTATTTAACTTACGGTAGAGTAAATTACGAGCAGACGCTGCTATCGGGTGTGGCCAATATCCGTTTGATAGACATGATTCTCGACTAAGACACAATTCAATTTTAGGTGGTGTCAAGTAAAACAATTTTATAATTTCTATTGTACAAATAGATATTCGCAATCACCAGCACTCGAATTCAACTGTTGCTTTTATCGTAATAGTTATTCAAAAATGCCTTTATAATATTTTAAAGTAAAATTGATATCTAATCAACGTAAAATTTATTTGAACGCGAGAAACACACTGTATATTAAAATATCGATATTTTGTTATATTAGTAACATTTTAATCTCAAATCATAACAAAACATTTTATATAAAACATGGCAAATTGCATATCGGTTTACAGGGTTTTGGTGATCTCCCCGTATAAAAAATATGGCCCAATTTGAAATTAAAATTTTAAGTCTAACGGAAGTCATTGTGTTTATAAGAAAAAATCTACACACATACATGCACATAATACTGACATAATTATTTCCACATGCAGTGGAAGTATAGTAAAGAAAAAAAAATTGAACATTTGTATTATTTAAATAGGCTTAGAATGTCATGCAACGTCGAGATTTCAAGTTTGAGCAAAAAAATTTTCTGTCTGTCGGTCTGTCTGTTTTATTCGATTATTATTTTGATTATGTTTTTTATTTCCGTAGGATTTGTAGGCTCCAGAAACATTGAATTTAAATTAGCATTTTTAGGGAAGAAGCTGTTTTTTGTTTTTTTTCCCATTTGCTAGATTGCTACCCATTCCAGCATAAGTTTTATTACAAATATATACTATTTCCTCATAGACCGGGCGCTAGAAGGAAGTGAGTATGCAAAATGTAAGGACCGCATTTTATCAATAGATATTAGCTGATAATAGTTCAAAGATTAATAATCCGGATCTTGGCGTTCCATTTTTTGGTCCAATTTCTTTTATCCCTCCTCCTCTTACCTTCACAGGGTGAACCATTAATAATAGGCCATAGTTCAAAGGTAGATTCTTTGGATCAAAATATGAGGATATAACCAAACATGCTTTAGTAAATTGTTGCTATGGAAAAAGATACAGGGTGTCAAAATTGTAATTTTTCTTATTTTTTTTTGCAATATCTCAAATACCTCTTGACCAATCTTCTCCCAGTTTGGTAAAGCAACATTTTTTAAGCTAAGAAACAATAATTTATGTATCAGATCACGCTAGCCCATGGAGGACGCCTCATGGGCTATACCTGATGATGAATATTTTTCTCTTCTTTTTACGAAACGTAATGGCACTTTTGACTAGAAAATCTCATGCAAGAGTCATTTCTACGTAAAAAAAGGTACACTTGGTAGAACTTGATAATTTCAAGCATTTTCGAGAAAACTGCTGCAAATATTTCAAGAATTCTTTGAAAACAAGCTCAATTTAGTCATAATTTATAGTTTTCACTTGTGATGAGAATGATGATAGGTTGTTGAATGAATTTATTGGTAATACAAAAAATAGATAACAGGAAACAGCGAATTCAAATAGGAATACATGAAAGCAAGACAAATAATAATTAGTCATTTTTATTTAGACAATAATTATTTATACATTTACACAATGGAGTACAAGATGATTCTGACTTTTTACAAGTGCAGGACATTGTTCGACAATTGGACGTACATTTACAAGGCTGAATCAATGACTCTGGCAAAGGCGGCTTTGTCATTCGTC
Organism: Rutpela maculata; assembly: GCA_936432065.2. Lineage (NCBI taxonomy): Eukaryota > Metazoa > Arthropoda > Insecta > Coleoptera > Cerambycidae > Rutpela > Rutpela maculata. The sequence goes on from OW386286.2 coordinate 40,815,098, forward strand.
GTGGACGTAAGGCACCATTGTGCTGTTCATAGCCAAATAAAAAGTAATCGATGGGCTTCAATTGTGTTTGATGGGCATTTTTCCAAATAAATGTTTGTACTGTAACCCTTAACAAATGCAAATGCAAAGCATCTGACGTGCATATCACTTTCATTAAATTAAAGCCGAAACCTATGTTTTGAGAAATCAGTTGCTATCGGAGTTCATCAGCAGTCAATTTTTCTTTTTTTGAAAAAACATATGTGCAAACTGTTTCTAACTGTTTAGCATTTAGGTCAAGATTTTCCAGAGTTACAAGAGCTGTTTGTACAAAATCCTCTGTTGCAGCTTTCTATTCTACTGTCTTTCAATTTTACTGTCTAATCTACTGGTAGTCAACCACTTACGGAATGTAACGCTGACAAAATATTAGATATGCTTTCACCAAGGGATTCAGCAGCTAAATGGCATCCTAGAAGATGTTTCTTTCTATAAGAACCGTCGAACCATAGACCTAGACAAGCAATATTTGCTGGTTCTTTCCAGTAATAAATCACCAAGATGAATACAGTAGGAATTTTTGTTGAATGATTTGAAATATGTTATTATGATTTGAAATATATTACTTACACGGCAAACGCGAGCCCTCAACGTAACATTTTTGTGTCGATTGACGCAGAAATACACTGAACGACTAGACGCGCTATGCTTACCATAGGGCACGGAGGGGAGACGGCAGGGGACTAGAAGAGACCACCGCAGTTGCTGGCAAGATGGGTTTTTCCATTATTTAGAGTCTCAGGTATGAGAATTTGAACATGCTTGCCGGTCCTCACATTCCTCATATTTTGCATACTCAATTACTTCCAGCGCCTGCACTATCAGGTGTTTGAGTTGTTTCTAAATATTCATTGTTAATGGAATGTAATCATATTTTTGTTATTATATTTTGTTATCCCGTTTATGGTATTCGATAGCGTATTTGCGTTATTTTAATTTATTATTTTGTTCCTAAAAAAATCATTTCTGATTTTCTGTATGAGTTTTGATAGTTGTTTTTATATATTTTATAACGAGATACATGAGATACATTTTCGAAATTTCAAAACAATTAGTAACCAAAGGACTATCTTATTATCTAAGAAAAAAAGGAAAACTGTTTACAGACTATCAGAAGAAAAAGTTTTCTATTCCAATACCAAAATCTGTATCTATGTAATAGGAGCTATGTAGAAATGAACAACAAAATGAAGTTTTTAGAAATTAGCAAATTCAGCACTTGATTTCCATAGTCAGATAGTCTATGCCCAAAGTTAGCTGAAGGTGTAATTGTCATATTAAAAAAGTTAATAAAAGTGGATTAAGTACCTCATATTGTTCTCTTGTATCCACAAAACTCAGTTTTAATACATATTATGATCTGGGGGACGGGTGGTGGAAGTTAACACGTTGACTGCCATCTTGGTCTATATGACCGAGGTTTTTATTATATCTGAGGCCAACTCGGTCCATAAGACCGAGTACTTATATTTGCCCTGTGGGCCGACTCGGTCTATAAGACCGAGTCATGTTTTCGGGATCTCTGGATCTTCTGGATCTTTTCGGGATCTCAGAATCTCCCAGCGACTTGGTCCAGCACACTTCTATCGTTACAAATAGACCGAGATAGCGTAGTAAAGGACCGCGACTTTTTTGACGTTTTTTTTGGCAGTTTCTTTTTCGATTTACTTTACGCCATAGAATAGCCTATTAAAATACCTTTCTTTTGAGGTGTTGCAAAGTAGGTTGCTACTTGAAAAAAAAGTTGGGGTGGCTGGGTACGGAGGTATGTAAAACTAAAAATTGAGATGGGTAATCCAAGGACGCATACACAAACACACAGACATCTATTATTCTTCATGTACCATCCCGTTTATTGCAAAAACTGTCGATTTTTGAGTCTCACCCACAATTAGAGCTCATAAATTGTAACATATTACAATTATAGAGAAGTTGACTGAGAGCCAATTTCCATAAGGTTTCTGCGGGGTCCATTGTCACAAAAAAACTTATTTTCGTCAAATTCTATATATATATGATTTATTTAAACTTTGGTAATTACTCTACTAATTAATGATTGATAATTTTAGTATTTATTAACTATTTAAAGATAGAAATTGGAATGCTGTTCATTTTTCCCTTTAACATTTAAAATATATATTAATTTATTTGTACGATTATTTTTATTTATTTTTATTTTATTTTGTTTTATTTTATTTTATTTTGCAATACACTGCCCAACAGAGTATTCCAATTACAGGGCAGGAGATAATATTACATACAGATATATAAAGAAATGTGGTAAATTATTTTAATTTATACAGGTAATCTCTTTATCTCAGCTACATTGCAGTGGAAGATATCAAACTGGTCTTGAAGATTATTATAGTTCTCACACATTTTATACAGTGGCGAAAATTTTTGTACGTTAGTTCTGGGGGTCGACAGATAGAATAGAGAGTTTTGCCTGGAACCTGGTCTCGGTGTTCGAAAATTTAGTAAACTTAAGATAGCACTACAATCTGTTATATTTTGTATTATACTTTAAAAAGAAATATTTGCTGTGAAATAGAAATAGCGAGTCTCCAAACTCGAAAGAGAAAATCTGTTTAAAAGTGCAGTCTAGGGAAAACCAATAGCAGGATAGAACATCTTCCTTGTGACTTAAAGTCTTTAAGAAACATCTCTGAATTCTCTCTATATTTTGTATATGTATGTTGTAATGAGGACACCAAATAATTGACGAGTATTCCAATTTTGATCGAACAAAAGACTGATATAGTAGTTTCAGCATATTACTGTCGTTAAAATCATGATAATGTCGTATTACAAATTCCGGTGTTCTAAAACTCTCATTGGTTGTGGTGTTTACATGACAATTAAAGGTTAATTTACTATCAAATGTTACACCGAGATCGCGGAATGTTGATGGACGTGTAAATACTGAATCTTCTAAACAATAATTAAATTCGACAGGTTGATGTTTATTGGTAAAAGTTAGAACATTGCACTTCCTTATGTTCAACTGTAATTTGTTTAAATTACACCATTCATTGACTTTATCAAGGGCTGTTTGTAGTGCCACACAATCAGTAACATCATTTACTTTATTGTATAACTTCATATCATCTGCGTATAAGAGACAATTGACACCCAGTGCTACCGTAATGTCATTAATGAAAATATTGAAAACTAATAGACCTAACACAGAACTCTGGGGGAGGCCTGACGTGGATACAAATTCTAGAGACCGCTGATCACAGTATTCAATGTGGTGGTGTCTGTTTTCAAGATATGATTTGAAAAATAACAACTAGGGATTGCAATTTACCGGAAGTTTTAATAACCGGTAAATCGGTAAATAAAAATGTAAATAACCGGTAAACCGGTATTTACCGGTAATTTTTAGAATGAATGAGGGTGGCGAAAATGGCAATTGTCTTTTTCCATGTACAAAATTATCTAAATTTAACAAAAAACATTTTTAGATCAGAAGCAGGAAACTTGATGCTGCGTTGTGGATGCGCGTATATTTCCTTTTCCAATATAATTTTATTTACTTTTAACCTTTTTGCTTCGCTTCGCGGGGTCTGCCCGTTCCCCTTGTCTGCTCGTATGTCTGAGTGCTGCTGTTGTTATTATTGTTATTATTATTATAAAATGTAACATTTGTTACATTATTACAATTCATTACTGAATGTTAACAAACAAAATAATAATTATTTTTTTCTTGAAATTTTAGATTTATATGTATTAATATTTTTTTATAATCTTAGATTTAGGTTATTTGTATTTGGGCAAATGGAAGAAGAGCTCTACAGTTCAATTTGTACCATTTTTACTTTGAGTAAAATAAATGTATTATTATTATTATTATTATTATTATTATTATTATTATTATTATTATTATTATTATTATTATTATGAACAAACAAAAGGTTTTTTTATCAAAAGGAAAAATATAAATGAAATAAATTTAAATAAATAATTATTCTGTAAATAACAAAAATTACAAACATAAACTCAAATAGGGCATTTACTGAATACCTAATCTAAAAATACAATATTTTTTAAAAATAACCCGTTAAAAGGGCTAGTTTTTCAAAGATGTATTTGTTAGTCGTCTGATATTTGTACATAGAATACCACCAACTGAAAATGCCTTTCCTCTATCGATATTGGTAGGTCGATGAGTTAATAAGAATTGGTAATAAAATTCTTCTAAATGTTTTCCACGGATATTTGACGTAGTGAAATATTCAATTTCCTGTCGCAAGGTATTGTCAATGTCTCTCTTGGGTTTTATTTTTTATAATATTATTTATTTATTGCTAAAAGTGCTCAGTGCTCAAAAAATTAAAATAACCGGTAATTATCGTCATGTGTTTTTGTCCTGTTTACCGGTTAACCGGTTAACCGGTAATGCAATCTCTAATGACAACAAATTTCTTGAAAAACCAAATTGTTGAAATTTTGAACATAAAATACTGTGGTCAAGTATGTCAAATGCTTTAGTGAAGTCTGTGTAAATTACGTCGAGTTGCGAGTTAGCGTCGATAGCATCAGATATATATTGGGTAATTAAAAAAAGATTGGTCGAGGTAGATCTTCCCTTGAAGAAACCGTGCTGATACTCCGTAATGCGATTCTTTGCATAAGAAAATGTTGGCTCATATAGCACAATTTCGAAAGCTTTGGAGAAATTGTTGATAATCGTTATAGGTCTGTAATTCTCAATATTATTTTTTTCACCTCTTTTATATATTGGAATTATCTTAGAACATTTCAGTGAATCGGGGAATAAATTAGATGTAATGGCCAAATTAAATGCAAATGTGAGAGGAATTGTAAATACGCTAGCACAATTATATAATAGAAAGACGGGTATTTTGTCAGGGCCCATCGTACATTTAGGTTTTATTCTTTTTAGTGAGTTTAAAACTTCTTGCTCTGTAAACTGGTCAGTTGTTAAAAGATCAGTATTTGCGTCAAGATTGTCCTCAGTTGGATCGCCTAAGGTGATATAAGAACTATAAAAGTATTCAGAAAACCACTTACCAGCTTATAAGACTCATATTTTCTTTCTCAATATATACCACCGAATACTATAGGTCAGGTTGATATTTTATTCAGACCCTTCACTGCGACCATCTGGTCTATTGTCGTTCGTCTAACATTATAACACTGGTTGAGAAATAAAAGTTAAATTTTTTTTTTATTATTTAATCGGATAAAAATTTTGACATAGGTACATCAAAACAAAATTTTGCTTAAAGCTATCAGTCATAGTCCATATTCTCTTTAGCATTTTGAAGATCCCTAGTAGTAAAGGTTTCTGTAAGACAAGGGGCTTCCATAATTGTAATTGTAATAGCTTGAGGCGTATGGAGCATAGTTATAGCCAAGATTTGAGTACGCGACGGGAGATCCAACAGGGCTGTAAGCTAATGGAATTCCAGAGGAGTACGTCAAAGTGAGTGGGTCTGGTTTTGGGGCAGCGAAGGCGGCGGCCAAGATGGCGAAGAAAGCAATCTGCAAAAGAAAATAGTGATCAAGAACATGTTCGAAGATAAAAAATTAAAATTTGTTGTCTACTAACAGATGAAGGCTTTTCTATTTCTTCTGAAAGTGACATATCTATAATTTCTTATTGTGTGTTTTCATTGGGTGGTTTATAAATCTAAATCCGTAAATAAAAATTAATAATAAACTTTCTTACACAACACTAAATACTAGTAGGTACTTACTAAACCCCTGGTCTTGAAATTAATATAATATAATAATTGTAGGATATTTTTATTATTGGCAGATGTAACCTCAGAATTGCTGAACAATTGTACATGATGTCAGGAGACTTTACCTTATTTGTATTTCGGAAGCTATTGAGAGTACTAAGAATTTTTTAATGTAAATTTTCATGGTGATCTAACCAACTAACATATTTTTATTTTTCTGCCGAGACAAACGACTTCATTATTTTAAATGGGCTTCCTGTGTACTTTGACATTTTCAGATTCTACGAGAAATTCATACTTTATACCAAAAATGTATGATTTAGGTGATATTTATTCACTTAATTTTAAATCTCTGGGATAATGTAGACCTTTCAAAAAAACAAATAATAATTGTCTGACACATGTTAATTAAATCAAATTGCAAAGAGACGCCTTTGGCCGGAATGGAGAGATTGAAGTAAGTATAAACTGAAGCAAACAGGGGACGGTCATCAAATACCACCAAACTTACATTTCAAAATACGTCATGTAATTTTTTCTAATGGAGACAGTTTTTCATGGCTTCAGTATTTTAAATAATCTAAAACTAACCGTTTTTGTCTTGAATTATCACAAAGTGAACAATAAACACAAAGACAGACAGAAATAGTAACTCCAGTAATTTTTACACTAGAAAATACAGTGAGGACAAAAAACTCTTCACATTACTGTAGATTCTCTTATTAATTATTCTGGTTGTGTCGTAGACGTTATTGGATAGCCAAAACTAGAAACTTTTCTACTTATTTTTTTAATAATGGTAAAATTTAAAATGTCGCGTCCATTAGCAAAATAGGATTTTTTAATGTAGTTATACTCATACTATATTATTTTCCAATTTTCTTACATTACATTTACGCTGCAGATATCATTGAAGGGGCAAAACCGCACGTTATTTCACTTTCAAAACCATTTTTAATACAAGTAAAACTCAAAACTGCGGATTAATTCTCAAAATATGTTTTTTGTAATGTAGGTAAATATTGTGTTATGACTACATTAAGTTTAAGTTTATTAAAATACATTGTTAGTTAGGAAGAAGAAAATAAATGATTGTATAAAAATTCGTTTCACAAGACGCTAACTCAAATGGTTAAAAAAAAATGCCTGTGTGTGTATGCATGTCCTCATGTGTGTCTTTTGTAAGCACGACAACTTCTGTTATACTTAGAATTTTTATTTTATATTTGCTGCATCTGTAAAATAGCTTGGTAGAATACTTTCTAATGAAATTGGGCAATTTTTATCATGGAGAGTGGTCACCAGAATCGTCTCAACCGTCATGTTTTGTATAAACTATTAAAATTTTATAGCAAAAGTTTACTAAAATTTTTGACTAAGCTCACAGAAATGCGAAGAGATACAACTTATCGAAACTGTATAATACATGGTGTCTCTCAGATTAAAACAAAGTAGATTTTATGGCTCTTACTTTAAAATTTTATTAAGGTATTAAAACTATTAGGAAACATGTTGAAAGTTGAAGTCGGGTGTTGCCGAATGCGAATACATATTTAAACTATAAAAATAAGAATATATTGAATGTATTTAATCTCAGTGACACGAGGTTAAAGTGAATTGTGCCATATTTGAGAAAAATGTTGATCAAATAGGTATTCATACTCGTCAACGCCCGACTGCACGCTTCTATACGCGTAGAAAATTGTGCGGTGCATAGTTGCATGTGCATTAATATCAAAATCTGAAAAGTATATGTCAAATTCAAAAATACTTAAATAACATTTTATTTTCGTTTCGTATATTTTTTTGCATTTTAATAAAATGCGTTATAGAAACTGTTGCTTGATATTGAGTCAAATATTTTAGACTTTAAATATATTAGAAATGAAATTAGAATAACGTACCTTGAAATAATGTACAGTTATCTCCAACAATATAAAAATAATCCGATTAATACAAGAATTACAGGCAAATTAAAAACTTTCTTTTTCCAACAAACTTCTTTAAATGTGAATAATTGTATCTCTTAAAATAGTTCTTGAATTGCAGTAAACTTTATACAGTAATGGGGGTGGATGAAGCAAAAAAAATATTTTGAGGTTTCTGGTTCTTATACACACACTAAGTCACAATTTTTTTTCATCCCCTTTAATAATGGGTTGGGGGTGCTAATTGGGGTGGCTAATGCTAAAAAATTTTTGAAACCTTAGCTTCTCTTGTATATATTAAATACCAATTTTCTGGACTCTTACCTGCTTGATTTAGCTATTTACCCTAAATTTACCCCAATTTACCCCCCAACCCTGTGACGGAACAAGATAAAAATATAATCTAGTTCCAGATCTCGTTAAAGTATATATGGGTACCAAATTTCAAGTCAATATCTTAAACGGTTCCAGAGTAAACGTGCGCACAACAAAAGTTACAGACAGCCAGACACACCGACAGACAGAAAATATTTTTTTTCGCTCAAACTTAAAATCTCGACGTTTCATGACATTCTAAGCCTATTTGAATAATAAAAATTTTTAAAAAATTTTTTGTCGTTACTATACTTCCACTAGATGTGGAAGTAATAACACTGCCTAATATTTAAGCTGGATAATTTAAAATTCATAATATGTGTGTTCATAAGGTACATCGATGTCAAATAACTAAAAATTGAAAATAGTTTATTAATCTCATCACTATTATGAGTTACAAGTTTATTTTATATCATTCAAAGAATAACAAGTTATTTATTAAAGTCAGACAGTTAACAAAAAGTAGGTACTCAGGAAAAACTACTCTATGTGAAGCTCACTAACTGCTACGTGTGTTTGACCATTCGTAACAGTTTTATAAAAAGGAGAGTTCTGAGACCAAACATGACAATTTCGTAATTATTAACAACTTTTCTTTCTACCTTTCGGTTATAAAATAAAAAATAAATGTACTCTTCTGGTAAATTCTCGAGTGCCCTATGTATTCAACATTACTTTTGACAATTCCAGTCAAGTTTTTCAACTCCACAGCATAGTAAACTTCCTCATTTTTATGGTTTACCAAAAACACATTAACCTCAAATTCCTCTTATACCGATTTTGAGCTCAATTAATTCTGCATTTAGTAATCTCTCCAAATTTTTATTAAAAATCTTAAATCCTTTATCAGATTCCTCTGAGTCTTATATTAAAAATAGCAAACATTTTTTGAAAAAACTATTTGAAAACAATTTTAATAAGAATCATCTAATGGTGAGTTTTGATGTAAGCCTTCTTACAAATGTTCCTGTAGATAAAAAATTAATAATAATTAAAAATAAATTGCAACATGATAGGGATTTGGCGAATAGAACTAAATTGAGAAGAGAAACTATAATGGAATTTCTTTCTCTTTGCACTAAAAAGAGATACTTTCAATTAAATAATGACTTTTATCAACAAAACTTTGGTATGGTCATGGGTTCTTCTTTATCCCCAATATTAAGTAACATTTTTATGGAAAATTTTGAGGAAAATAATATTACTAACTTAATTTATTAACCTATAGTGTGGTGGAGATATGTAGATGATATTTTTGCGTTATGGCCTTATAGCAAAGAACATTTAAATAATTTTTTAAATCAGATTAACGAAAAGGAACCTTCAATTAACTTTACAATAGAAGTGGAGAGTAATAATGAATCACCTTTCTTAGATGTTTTAATTAAAATGTTAGATAATAAATATGAAACCAGTGTTTATCGAAACAAACACACACAAACAGATATTTGAATTTCAACTAAAATCAACGATAATGTTTCAATGTTTCACAACGTTTCAACGTTTCAATGTTAAGAAAGGTGATATAAAATGTTTGTATGATAGGGCAAAATAATTTCTTCAAATGATGAAAGCTTAAATAACGAGAAACAATTTATAAAAACTGTTCTATTGAATAATCAATACCGTGAGAGTCATAGGAAATAGATTTTCTGTACGAACAGTTTTTCAAACGGGAGCTCCGTATGAGTGCGGTAAGCATTATGTAGGTGAGTCATCTAGACCTTTCAACATAAGGCTTTGTGAACACAGAGATTATGCTAGAAAGGGAGTATTTCAGAAATCAAAAATTTGTGAACACGCGTGGGAAAACAATCATAGATCCAGTGGGACTCCGCGAAAATTTTGGAAAAGTAATAGAAGTATTAAAACCAGCCTCTGTCTGATCCTTTTGGCGCAAAGGTTTATTCCTTCAAAATTTTTAAATATTTTTACAGTGGCAAAATTCTCAACAGACATAAGAAATAGGTTTTTGTTTTAAAATTAAAAATACACAAATGTCTCCACTTGTAAAAACAATCACACACTGTATATTAATAAATTAAGTTTTTATGCCCATTCGCTGTCCCTTGTGAGATATTTCAATGCAAGGCAAAAACTTGCAACAAAAGAAAGGAGAAATCACTAAGAATTCATTAGACCTAAATGACCAAGAATTTAAATAAATTTCCATATTACACTAGGAATAGTATAGTAATATTAAGACATATTAACGTTTTGTGATTTTTATGTATTTATTAAAATAATAAAAAATGCTAATGAAACAAGTATGTAAAGATCTATAATCAATAAAATCAGCTCTTGAATAATTTGAATTTTATTCCCGCACCTGATTTGTTTAATTAAATTAATTTGGAAAATAGGTTCATTGGTAGAAAATATATAATAATTTACCGCAAATAAATATATTTAACAGAACTTGTTCTCTTACCAATTTGAACATGATGGTAGTTGGGTTGTAGTTAGTTGTCAGAGACAAATTCTGCCCGTTTGAGCAAACATGCAGGTTTATATAGTAAAGAAACCCTTTGTCCGTTGCGGTTGATCACCTTCCGACTACTTCAATTAAAGCAAATACAAATAAAATGATAAAAATGTAACTTAACCTACCTGTACGCAGATGTATTCCACCGGCATGCTTTGTACCATCGTTATTCCAATTCCCACTACATAATATTACCTATCTAACTTCTATGTGTATACTTTTCTATACAAAGTTAATTCAAAGATAGGTAACCGATTTCAACTTTTTAAACATAATTATAGTCTCTAAAATTTCAGAATTGAGTTATTTAATAAAGCGTTGTTTTTGATTCGATAATATTTTAAACTTCCCAACAGAAACAGCCAAATTAATTTTATAGAAATTATAAACATATTTTAGGGCAAACGAGATTTAGAATTCTACAACCGTTATTATACAGGGTGGACCAAATTAGATGGGATTTGATGTTTTCTATAAAACTGTGGCAGATAGACAAAACGAATATAGGTGTCCTGAGCTCGATTCTCGAGAAATAAACGATGGTGTAAATCGCGATCGTCTATCTTTTTCGACTACCGAGCTACAGAACGTTTTTGGAAAATTGACATTTTTGGGTGACCTCTATGTCTCAATTACCAAGTATTGAAATGAAAATCGAGTAACACATTCTTCCACTCACTTTTTTTAGTAGAATCCGTTGCTGATAAGAAGAAAATTATGCATGCCTCAGTTTTCGAGATATAGACATAACTGGTGTTTTTTTAAACAGAACATCTTGTAAATTATTTCATAATTCGATCACAACTTAAATTAGCTATCCGACGATAATAATAATAATAATAATAATGATAATAATAATAATAATAATAATAATAATAATAATAATAATAATAATAAAAATAATAATAATAAGTTTATTAACCAATTTAGATACATTTAAGTACATTTGGTAAGTCAGGTAGAATAAATATAAATAAAGTAAATATATAAAGTAATAAGTAAATAGGCAAATACTGAATTAAATAATGACACTATAGTACATTTAACAAATAATAACAGTAAATACAATAGTATTTACATAGTCTAAACACAGATAAAAAAATAATAAAAACAGTTTACCTTAAAGACAGAGTTAAGGACATGTTTATATACATATTATTGCAATATGAAAATAAAATATAATATATTTAGTTTGAGGTAACCGTTACTGCCTAACAGTTATCCTCCATATATTCTCTCACTGAATAATATATTTTTGAGATTAAAAACTCCTTTAATTTCCCTTTAAACTTCTCTACTGATCCAATATTTTTTATTGCGTCTGGTAATTTATTATATAAGACTATACCAGAATTATTGGGTGAATTTTCATACAAAGTTGTAGAATGAACAGTAGATCTCAAATCATTGCCTTTTCGAGTTGGATAATCAAGAAAGTTTCCAATCTGTTGATAAGATTGTAGGTTTGTCTTTATGCAATTTATGCATTTTAATATATATACACAGGATACAGTTAATATCTTATTTTTTTAAAGTGTGGCCTACACGATTCTCTTTGATCCAGATCAAAAATTAATCTTAGTACTCGTTTTTGCAATATGAGAATTCTTTCTGCGCCACTACAGTTTCCCCAAAGTGCTATATTATACCGTATGGCTGAATATATTAATGCATAGTAGACGTTAATTAATTGGTTGTTTTGCAGGGAAGACTTAAGCTGCAGTATTGCATAGTAACCGCTATTAATTTTTTTACTTATGGCATTTATGTGTGTCTGCCATCTCATATTTGCGTCAAGATGTACACCAAGAAATTTTACACTGTCAACACTGTCGATCAATGCTCCATTTACAATTACTGTATTTGGTGCAGTAATTCTTTTATTATAAAAGTACATAGATACTGTTTTATTTGCATTTACCAGAAGCTTATTTTTATTGCACCAATTTGTAAATTGGCTGGATATAATATTTAGGTTATCTTGGAGTTCTTCATGAGTATGGGCAGAAACAGCTATTGATGTGTCATCGGCAAAAAGAACGACACAGTCAGAGCTAATTTCAAGTGGTAGGTCATTGATATATAATAAAAATATCAACGGACCTAAGACTGATCCCTGCGGAACTCTGAGGTCAATATCATGAGAATCTGATGCAGTATTATTAATACTAACGTACATTTTCCGACTGTGGAGGTAAGACATTAGCCAGTTTAAGACATTTCCTCTAAGGCCAAAACATTCCAGTTTTTCCTTTGCAAAACTTAAATCTAAATAATCAAAGGCTTTGGATAAATCGAAAAATACTGCACCAACATATTGTCCTTTGTCTAAGTTAAGGTAAATATAATTAACAAATTTGTATGCAGCACTTTCCGTGGATCTACCAATTCTGAATCCATGTTGATTGTCAGATAGCATACTGTATTTATTTAAATAGTCCATGAGTCTATTATATATAATTTTCTCAATGACTTTACTTATGACTGCTAAGATAGTGATAGGCCTATAATTGTCTATTGATTCATTACTATTACTTTTTAATACAGGTATTACTTTACCTATTTTAAGGACGTCAGGAAATTGGCCAAATTCCACAGAGGTGTTTATGATATGTACTAAGGGTTCCGCAATAATTTCGGATACGTTTTTTAATATTTTTGTTGAGATACAGTCCTCGCCCATTGATGTCGTGTTTTTTAAATTTTTTATAACATCTATTACTTCTTGAGCATGTACTGGATAAAATGCAAATGATTGCACGTGATGGTAATGTGGGTGTTTCTCTGTTGATGTATTAACAGGTGCAAACCCGGTAGTATAACTTGACACAGCATTTTTGGCAACATTAGTAAAATATTTCGCAAATTCTGAAGCTACCTCATATTCCCTAGTGATATGTAGCCCATTTATGTTTAAATTGATTGGTAAGTTTTCTTTTCTCTTACCAGTTTTATCATTAACTAATTTCCATATTTGCTTCTGTTTTATAGTTTCGTCTTTACTTAATTTATTTTGGAAATGGGTTTTTTTAGTATGTATTATAAGAGACTTATATTCTTTTTTCTTTTGACAATAATTATTTTTTAACTGATTATCCCCTGTATTTTTAAGTAACCAAAGCATATTTTTAAGTTCGGTTTTTCGTGCTATTATTTCAGGAGTAACCCATTTATTATTGTTACCACTAGCATTTTTTTTAACTTTAAACGTAGGGCAGTTAATTTGTATGGCAAATTTCAGAATGTTGATAAATTTAGAATAGATTAAATTAATATTACTATTGTATGCATAAACAGAGCAGAAACTTTCATTTCTTAAATATGTTCTGAGACGTAAGAGGTTACTCTCAGATTCATTTCGAATATACATTTCTCTATTTAATTTGGCATTATCTTGGAGATGTAAGTCAATGTTCATCTTAAGGGCAAAATGATCACTGATATTTCGGTTGTCCACTTCCACGCTATACAGAGATCTATTTATATTTGTTAAAATATAGTCAATTTTACTCGATGTTATGACAGAGTTTCGGTTTATGAAAATTCTTGTTGGATCAGTATTGGTAACAGTTAAGCAGTAGCTAGTTAGAAGATCAGTGAATAGTTTGTTACAGTGAGATTCTTTGAGGTAATCTATGTTCATGTCACCACATAGTATAATATGTTTAAAGTTTATGAAACAGGAGTTTAATATTAAGGACAACTTATTTATAAATAAATGAATACAACCATTCGGAGGCCTGTATACGTTAACTCCCACACAGCACAGAATATTTTCAGAATATTCTCATTAAGTGTAGAAATATTCCTAGAACCTCCATAAATATTTTTGTCTAGTTTGGGATATTCATGAAACATTTTTGATCAAATATTTCTGTAATATTTTAAAAGAACGTTCATGGTACGTTCCGCAAAAAATATTGTACTGCAAAATTTTGATGTGATACCTATATAACAGTGGTTATTATTTTTAACTATTATTATAATTATTTTGGTATACTAAATACAAATATTTATTTGAGTACCTATTTGTTTCTCAGAAATAATGATATCTTAATTTATGTCCTTTTTTTTTGTAATAAAAAACTTCTATGACTAAGAGGATCATGAACAAGTACGAAAAGAATAATGACTAATACACTCAATTATATCCAAAATAATTTATATTCGAAAGAGTTTGCAAAGATTCGACAGTTTATTTGTGCAGGTGTCAAGCTCTTTTAATAATAAAATTAGATTAAAATGTATTAAAAAGCAAAATCTAGCCATTGCGCGTTCGAACTATAAAGTCTTTAAATAAGTACTCTCAGAGATGTTAGTGGTTGAGTGAGTTAAGACGTTGTACTACTACAAACCCCCTAACTACCCACTGGAGTGGTAGCAAATAGTTTTAATAAACTCCCGCCAGCCCGTTAACGTTTTATAGCATGACTAATCCGAATTATCAAAAACAGGTTTTTTCTGATGTTTTCCTGTGTGACTTATAGGGATAATTAGACACAAACTTCGACAAAGGCACCGTAAATTTAATTATTTTTAACCATTCGTGGAAATCGGGAATGCAAACGCAGCAAATAGTTCTCTCTGATGTTGCTTAATAACCGACACTATAAATGTAAATGTAGCCTCGGCCTGTTCACCGGCTCACTACGGCACGTATGACCCGCGTTTACCCGTGGATGTAACGCCCGTAGTTTCAAACATGTATTATAATATATATATAACATATTAGGCTTAACATTAAACTTTATTATGGAATGTGAGAAGACCCAATAAAAGATTTCAAAATGCAAAAAAATGAAAAAAAAATGCGTTGTACTACAAGTCACGAGGTCGGCGGTTCGACCCCTGCCCAGTCCGTTTTTTTTTTGTTAAAATAATTGCCAAAAAAATTTTGTTTTTTTAATGGTAATAATTGCTTACAAAACCGATATACGAATATATTTTTTCCAATTTTAGGTCTTAGACCATTAAATATTGTAGATGACGATATTATATCTTTACTGTTTGATATTATATCTTTACTTTAGGTTTGTATAATAAGTACCTCAACTATAAAATCTTAAAACAGTTGACTCCTGACTTCCCCTCACCGCTCATCATATTTGAGATGAGAAAAAATTTTGTTTCAGATTTCAACTATAATTATAGTCTTTAAGTAGGTAGTAGCATGTGTAACTTCAGTGGCCGAGTGAGTTAAACCGTTGTTTTCCAAATCAGAAGGTTGGACGCGCAGCGGTTCGACCCCTACCGACGGTAATTGGTAAAGGTAAGTAAAATAAAATGAATTTAATAATATAATACAATATAATTTGCAGGCAACTCTTGTGAGAAAAAATTGGAATGTTGGTAAACAATATTAGATAATTAGATATGTTAATGCAAATAAATATATATACTGTGTGTGTCATTTCCCATTAGGCATGTACATTCACGTAGCGCGAGAAATATGACAACACCGGCAGCCGTAAATTCGTCCGTCGGTGGAGCATCCCAGCTCTGTTATTTCATTTCAGCCAGCTGGCACACACAATGTTGTAATTCTTACTCCCCATGCCTCCTAGCCCGCGACTACACACACGGTATTTATGGATGGCTAACAAACAAATTCATAGGACAATACTTATTTATGCATTAATTACTTCATTTTTATCAAGTAGACTACTAACTAGTCACGTCATTTTCACGTGCCTTTGCTACCTGGGAAAACATACCTGAGATGTTCTAGGAACATTTAAAAGACTCCACTTTGTAATGTGCATGGCACATTCTATGGTAATGATTTTCATGTTGTGAGAACATTATCAGAATATTGAAACGTTCCGAGCAAACATTCTGTGCACATTCTTAGAATATTTCTGTGCTGTGTGGGCTATAGCAGTCTTTATGTTATTTATACAAACTGATATCGCACAACACTCAATATTCATTTCCACTGACATGTCATTAATATTAGTTAAATTTTTATACATTATACTGTTTCTTACGAAAATTAAGACGCCACCATGTATATGCTCAGTTCGACAGTAGTTTGCTGCTAGATTATAATTGTATGGACGGGTACAGGTTATATTATTACTGTTGCACCAATGTTCTGATAGACATATAATCTCTGGACATTCTGTTTGCCCTAATATTTCCAGCTCACTGATTTTATTTGTCACTGATTGAATATTCAGACTATATATTTTGTAAACTCTTTTTATGGTAGGAGTGACATTTGTGACAACCTCGGGTATAAAAAATTATCTTCCACATTTGTAGGCGTATTGTTGAAATGCGTGGTATCATTCAATACTACGTTAGAAATTATATTATATATATCATAAGGTCATATTTATCTCTAGAAAAAGTGGTAAATTCTCGGAAAATTTAATATATTTGTGAAGAGGCCACGGAAAACTATTAACAACACTTCTTGTAGTATAAAATAATTTTGCCAAAAATAGTAAAACTAAACTACAATATATGTTCGAATTATCTTCTATTGACATCTATGCATATTTATCGCATTTCTAATATTTATTGAGAAAGCCATGGTAAAAAAAATAAAATCGAAATAATGGTAAATGTCAAAAACTAATGTGTGAGTTAATTGTGAGTGAGCATTGTTAAAAATGGTTTAATTCATGACATGATTAAGTGTTTTATAGAATGCGGAGAAGATTCAAATTTAGCTTCCGAGCTTTATTTTAATAGGCAAGTTATAGACAACAAAACTTTGTGCCAAAAATGCCGCCTAAACAATATTTTTAGATATCCAGAAAAGATACAGCCTGACATAAAAATATTCAAAAGAAAAAAATATATAATAAAGTAGGTAGAGAAGATATAGAAAATATTTTAGAAACTGTAAGAGAAAATCCTAATATATCGTCTCGCGAAATACAGGAAAATTTAGAAATCCCAAAAACAACTGAGTGCATTGCTTAAAAAATAATAAATTCAAACCCTGCAAAATTAGAACTAGTGACCATCTTTACCCAAACGAGTTTCAGTGGTTTTTGCGTCAGTGCAATGAAGTGTCAGGATTTGAAGGAACAATTATATGGACAGGAAAGGCCCATATAAGCATTGCCGAAATTTGTAATCTTCGTAATAACCACCACTGGGCTTATGAAAATCCGCACGTAACCGCTACAGTTCATCGTCAAGGACGATTTGGATTTGGTGTATGGTGTGGTTTTATTGGATACCAAATAATAAGGTCCTCATTTTTTCACGGTAATTTGAATATCGAAAATTGTATTAACATTCTTCGACAAGAAATAGAGCCCTTTGCAGATAATATGCCTGTAAGACAATTTCAAAGATTAATTTACCAACACGATGGCGCCCCAGGCGTCAAATAAAACACGAAATTATTTGGTGAGGATTGGATAGGTATCACTCAGTTTATCAATGTCTAGTTAGCCAAGCCAATTGATAACTAACAATTAATTCAGCTAACTCGACATTAATAAACAACAACAAACATATTGTTTAATTTTTAGGAAATCATGGTCCTATTTTGTGGCCAGCTAGATCTCCCGATATACCCCCTGCCGATTTTTAGTTTTGGGGTTATTTAAAAAACATTATATATATAATAACATAGAAAAATGGAAAACAAAACATTAGCTGCCTTTGAGTAAACGCAAATCCTTTTTACCAACGCATAGAAAAAGTTAAAATAAGTAGATTTTCAAACAAAATCATACCTAATTAGTTTCAATTTGAATTTAATTGTTTTAATCAAGAACTAGGCGTTTGACGAGAAAATCGCAAGATACCGTTTTCATGTAGAATTGATCAGGCTAATCAGAAAAAATGTCCACATCGACAAATGTCAGTGGCTTACCACTTTTTTCGGTAATAACTATTAAAGGACATCTTTGCAAGGACGCTATTTTAACTAAAATATGTGATTTTACATCCTATTAACATATCAAAATTGAACATAATATCTAAAGTACTTTCTGAGATATTAAAAAATAACGATTAAAAAAAAATAGTTCAACACCCTGCAGCAAAAAAGATAAGCCGTTGCGGACATATGTTCATATGAATTTTCTTCATAAAATGACCTAAGGAATCACACCCTGAAATATTAGCACGTCATTAAGTAACACCCTGTATGTGTATAAATAGCATGGTAATATTAGTATACATACACAATTACACATACATAAAACTTACATAATAATATATCGAAAAATAACATTTTTCTTAAATCTAATTACTGTGGACAACGGCTTTGAATTCGTCCAATGTATATATGTACAATGTGTCCACAGATGGAACAACTATACTTGTAATTTTCCTTATTTCATATTTTAAGAGAAAAAGTTATTCTTCATAAAAAGTTTTGCTTACCGTGAAAAATCATTAGCCATACTCAGATTTTCAAGATAACATACAGGGTGGTTAGAAAATAAGGAAACGTGAATTTGTGCCAAGAGTAAAGTATTAGTTTTTTGAGAGGAATGTAAAAATGTTACTGGAAGAAGTTATTTCTAATGTTAATAGTAGTCCAGATATGAAATTTGAACGTCGTATCTCAAAGTTAATATTTTTGCGAAAATTATGATTAAAATAATTCTATGAATTTAACGAAAGCACATAATTTATTGAATAAAATGATAACAAAACTATTCTATGTGTTGTATCCATGACAACATACACTGACATTTATTTATAAAAAAGTCAAGTCCTCGTCAGAAAACTTTTTAAGTAATGTTGACTCTAGAACAACGAATTTATTTAGTGGAATGTTACGGTATTGGTGAAATATCGTACAAATATGCAATTGAACTTTTCAATAGAAAATATTCCGAGGTGTACGTTTCAGTGAACTGTGTTCGAGAGTTGATTTTAAAATTCGATAACACTGGGGATGTGAAAGATATAAAAAAACAGAAACGGATTCATGATAAAAATGATTCTGATGCATTGCTTGCTATCGATTCGGTAAGAAATGAACCCAATAAATCTTTAAGGAAAAGGTCATTAGATTTAAATGTTAGAGCCATTTGCAAAGAATTCTGACAAATAATAAAATACATCCATACAAACCAGTAAGATTACTTAAGCTTGAAGAAGGGGATGACGCTTTTCATTTAAAATTTTGTTTATTCATGGGGGAAAAAATTATGTTAGATAGATTTTTCTACAGAAGGATTTTATTTTCCGACGAGGCAACATTTACTACGAATGGAGTTGTTAGTTACCAAAATTGTAGGCACTGGTCGGAAGAAAATCCAAATTTCCGTATTATTACTAAAAATCAACGATATAAAAAAGTAAATATTTGGTGTGCGATATGTTGCAGCCTAATGCTGCGGTATTTTCTCTTCTATTGTTTGAAATAAAATAACACTTCTGTGATAGTTGTGGACTGTATATTGTTGCAAGAAATACAAGATTAACATAAATAATTTCCGTACAGCTCTCGTCTGCACGGTTAATAGAACGACAATGACAATGACGACACCGGCTTCTCGCAGAGAGCACTAGCGTCTTGTTGCCCGCGCAGTTGTACTGCCGCTTACTTTAAAGGGACATAGAACTAAGACCTAATTTACCGACACCCGACATACCGCCGGCCTTGAAAGATTTACCTTTCAACAAGATATAATCTTAATTCCTATATAAATATATAATAAAATACATAATATGAACAACATACATAGGTTGCTCTAAACATATAAACAGAAATGGTAAATTCTACTGATAATCGTACATATGCCACTCAGGCTCACACCAGTTCGGCCTCTATCGGCAGCACGCACACCCTTTGCACTGCTCTTTTAAACACGCCACTCTGGGTTTTAACACTCACCACCCGGGTTACCTTATCCTGTCCTGGATGTAACTCGAGGATGCGGCCGATTTTCCAATGAAGGGGAGCCACCTTCTCGTCCTTGAGTATTACCATTGCTCCCACCTTTAAGCACTCACTATTAGGCTCACGCCATTTGGACCTTTCCTGCAATGTTGTCAAGTAGTCATGAGACCAACGAGTCCAAAACTGCTGGACCATTTTTTGTATTGCTTGGTATCGGTTTAAGCGATTGGACGGGACCTCCATCATGTCGGTCAGGGGCACCGCTTGCAGTGAGTTCCCGATCAGGAAGTGACCGGGGGTTAGGGCTAAAAGGTCCCTTGGGTCCTGGGATAGGGGGGTTAAAGGACGGGAGTTCTTGACCGCCTCTATTTGCGTCAGCACCGTGCTCATCTCTTCAAAAGTGAGGGTCACAGTTCCAACAATACGATACACGTGGTATTTGGCGGATTTGATAGCCGCTTCCCATAATCCACCTTGATGAGGTGACCGTGGGGAATGAAATGCCATTCTATATTATTTTTACTACAAAATTCCGAAATTTCGCTTTGGTCTTTCATATTTGACGACAATTCGGCCAATTCGTTTTTCAATTCTCGGTTCGCACCTAGAAAGTTGCTACCGTTATCATAGAAGATGTGGGCACATAACCCACGCCTAGAAACAAATCGTTTGAGGCAATTTAAGAAAGATTCAGTAGACAGTGATACAGCTAGTTCAATATGGACCGCCTTTGTACTAAAACAAACAAAAAGGCAGATATAGCCCTTTACCATAGCCCGATTTCTTAGCTTGCCATCCTTTAATTGGAAAGGACCAGCATAATCTACTCCACACGTGTGGAAAGCTCTATTTGGAGTGACCCTATCTTTCGGGAGATCACCCATTTTTTGATAAAGCGAGGTAGGCCTTACTCGGAAGCAAGTAACGCATTTCGACAGAACACTTCGTACCGCGTTCCGACCATTAATTGGCCAATACCGTTGCCTAACTGCAAATAAAATTGTTTGTGGCCCCGCATGTAACTGTCGGTGATGCTCACTCATAATAATTAATTTGGTCAACGGATGACTTTGTGGAATAACTATTGGAAATTTTATATCGTAACCCACTTGTGCTCTTCTGAGCCTACCACCTACGCGAATCAATTTATCCTTGTCCAAGAAGGGGTCTAGAGATTTAAGCTTACTATTATGCGGTAAGGCCCTGCCACCTTCTAGAGAAACTAACTCAGTCTTATATACTTGCAATTGCATTATTCGTATTAACACTAACAGGGCTTCATTCATTTCATCGTTCGAAAGTTTGCCCAACAATTTTGTTTCCTTGTTAACGGTAATATTTTTATAAAATCTAAGGCACCAAGCAGTCACACGTTGTAATCTATACAACGAGGAATATCTGGTAAAAATACTAATATCTGGAATTACATTTAGACATGCCAACTCTGGCGTTCGTTTTTCAGGGATCAACTCTACCGGTGAATTTTTTGGCCTTGGCCATAATGCCACACCTTTTGACAACCACTCTGGACCATCCCACCAGAGGTTTAAATTTCTTAACTGTTCCGGATTAACTCCGCGAGAAATTATGTCCGCGGGATTTTCCTCTGACTTTACATGATTCCATTGGTCTAC
This sequence comes from Rutpela maculata, assembly GCA_936432065.2. Classification (NCBI taxonomy): domain Eukaryota; kingdom Metazoa; phylum Arthropoda; class Insecta; order Coleoptera; family Cerambycidae; genus Rutpela; species Rutpela maculata. Next base: position 40,837,099 of record OW386286.2, read on the forward strand.
ATTTGTAAGATTTTGCACCTCTGTGACCCTATTCGCCACGAAGGTTTTCCAAGTGCATGGCTCCTTTGCTAGCCACGCAAGCACTATTGTCGAGTCGCACCAAAACACAACCCTTTGCAACTTTATCTCTATTGCTTCCTTTACCTTATGTGCCAAGCGTGCCAACAGCACTGCCCCACACAATTCCAATCGCGGCACGGATATACTCTTGAGCGGAGCTACCTTGGATTTAGCACATAACAGTCCTGCACAAATGTCTCCGCTTGCATTGGTAGCTCGTAAATATAAACACGCCCCGTATGATACCTGTGACGCATCACAGAACCCATGCATTTCGATCTCATACGAATCTTTGAATATTATCTGTCGAGAAATGCTAATATCATTTAAAAGGATCAGCTGTTCATAAAACTCATTCCATAATGTATATATATCCATTGGTACCGCCTCGTCCCAGTCTAAACCTACTTGCCAGAGTCGCTGTAACATAACCTTTGCCTTTATTGTTGCTGGACCCATCAAACCTAAAGGGTCAAAAATCTTAGATATTGCCGAAAGAATAAATCGTTTTGTTACTCCCTTGAAACCCGATTTATTAATATGTACCGTGTAGTTTAACGTATCCGATTTTGCTTTCCAATATAACCCTAACGTTTTTTTTATATCTTCCTCATTAATATAAAATTCGAGATTTTCATTGTCCCCCTCCGCGGACGCGGCTATAACTTCATTTTCATTTGACGCCCACTTTCTTAAACTTAATCCAGCCTCACCAAGTACCTCTGTTACCTCGCGCCTATATTTTATCGCATCTTCCACCGTGTCCGCCCCCGTTATCAAATCGTCCATATAAAAATGTTTCGATATCAATTTACTCGCTAATGGCCGAGCTTGCTCACAATCATCGGCAATTTGTTGCAAACAACGCACCGCTATAAACGAGGCACTGGCCGTCCCGTATGTCACCGTATTTAGTCGATAATGATTTAACTCTTCATTTGGATCTGCCCGCCACACTATCCTCTGCAAATCACGCTGTTCCTCAATAACATTTATTTGCCTATACATTTTTGCTATGTCGGCGGTCATTACCACGTTATGTTGTCGAAATCTAACCAAAATACTGAATAAATCATCCTGTATCGTCGGCCCTACCTTTAACACATCATTCAAGGACACCCCTGTATCAGTTTTTGCCGAGGCGTCGAATACCACTCGTAATTTTGTTGTAAGGCTATCTTCGTTTAGTACCGCGTGATGTGGTAAATAACAAATGTTTTTTCCCTTTGTAACAGATGGATCAAATTTCGTCATATGACCGCATTGCTCATACTCTTTCATAAAATTACAATATTGTTGTCGTAAACCAGGATTTTTTAATAATTTTCTTTCCATAGCAAAAAAACGCTTAGTCGCGCATTCAAGGGAGTCACCCAGCTCCCCCGCATCTTGGCGGATGGGTAATGTTATCACGAACCGTCCCGATTCGTCCCGGAAGGTAGTATTCATGAAATTCTGTTCACATTCCATCTCTTCTGTCGAATATTTTTTAGTTACTACGCATTCCTCGACACTCCAGAATTTTTCTAATTGATTCTGTATACCCTGATCAATGACCACATTGCAATGTACCCCCTTATGACACTCCTTAGCACTTAATATCATTGGCCCCGAAATAATCCATCCTAAAACGGTTTTTTGTAATATAGGTTGCTGTGCACCCAACCTAATTTGACCCACACACATTAATTCGAAGAAAATTCCAGCCCCTAACAAAATATCAATACTGGCTGTCATATTAAAGTTGGGATCTGCTAAAGTTAAATTTTCTGGTATTTTTAATTTACCTTTATCATATGAAATAACTGGAATATCCGAGGTAATTTTTTCCAACACTAAAAATGAAAGATCAGCCTTAAAATCATTATGTTCCGATTTAATTAGTGTTCGAGTTCTAAAATGTATATTTGTTATTGCCCCACTTACCCCCAACACTGGCAATTTAATATTATTCCTCGGTAATTTTAATTTGTCTAGTAACCCCTTCGTTAGAAAATTTGACTGGGAGCCACTGTCCAGTAAAGCTCGACACTTGTGAAATTCACCCTTAAAATCTGCTGTATATACTATGGCTGTCGACAGAATGATTTGCATTTCCCTACCTGTTTGCACGCAATGAGTAGTTATATGTGACACTTGATTTTCGTTTGCTATCTCTAAGGACACAAGAGAGGAGTTATTTTCAATATTTAAATTTTTGTCTACTTCACTTTCCCCTACATTTTCCCTGTGCAATAGTGAATTATGCTTTTTGCCACATTTTTTACAACCCTCCGTTCTACAATCACTAACGAAATGATTCGCCCTAAAACAGTTTAAACATAGTTTCAACCTTTTGATTTCAATTAATCTCGCTGGCATGGCTAAACCCTGAAATTTTTCGCATCTATATAAATAGTGTGACCCTTGACAAAACTCACATTTTAATCCTTGCGTTGTGACATGTGACATTGACTTTTCAGAAAATCTCCTACCTCTATCCTTAAAAGATTTATTACTAACATCTAGTACCTCTAAAACTTGACACCTATCTGACAAAAACTCTTTGAAATCCGACATTTTTGGCATTCCCTTAAATTTAGCTACTGTCGCCTCTTCCCATTCTTTTTTGGTCACGTCATCTAACTTTCGAGACAATAACAATATTAAAATCCTATCCCACGATTCGACAGGTTCTCCCAAAGATTTTAGTGACCTAATATGTCTCTCAATATCGTCTAATAATTTCCGCAACGAGTAATGTGACTCTTTATGGTTTACCGGCATGTCAATTAACGCCTTGAGATGTGTTTGTATAATAATCGGTTTATTCTCATATCTTTTTTGCAGTAAGTCCCATGCTACAGTATAATTTTCTGCTGATACTTCTAAGGCCTGTAAAATCTTTTCTGCGTCACCCTTCACGCAATCTCTTAAAAAATAAAATTTTTTGATGTTGTCCAACCCTGGATTATTGTGTACTAAACTCTTAAACATATCATAAAACTCCAACCATTTGTCATAGTCCTCATAAAATTATTTTAAATTTAAGGCGGGTAGTTTTACAACACTGTTACACGCCAACGGGTTAATCATAGGGTTAATGTTACTACCGACGTTTACTGTTTGTATGGATTGCATTTTAACGGCATTTATCAAAATATGTTGCTTTGCCACCGCAGCTATGTCGAAGTAAGCGTCTTCAAATTCCTCTCTCTCTCCCGATTCGGTTTCACCCTCACTTATCATTTCTAACTGCGACTGAACCTCCTTAAATTCCCTAAATACCTCCTCTATCTTTTCTAAACGTATCTGTAATTCAATGGCCTTTTTGTCCTCAAATTTTGAAACAAAGGTAGTAAATCTCGTTAATTGGGCCTTTAATTGTCCCCTTTTACAGGTAAGCTGCTTCACATCCGCCATGCTTGTTATTATTTAATAAGACAATATTCAATACAATGTGTTATTATCACCGCGCTACGTTGAATTTAAATATGTGCTTTCCGCAAATAGAGTGCGATGCCTAGATACAAATATTATAGGAATAGACAAGAACGGAAAACTCACCGTTCGCTGGGCTGTCTTCTTTGCTTCCGTCGGCTTGCTCCGCCGGCCGAACCACTTTCCAGCCACGTGCTGTACGACTTGCCTTTCGCCGTTTCCAACCTCCTTCGATATGTTTTCTAAATTCGCTCGATTGACCATTTGTTGCAGCCTAATGCTGCGGTATTTTCTCTTCTATTGTTTGAAATAAAATAACACTTCTGTGATAGTTGTGGACTGTATATTGTTGCAAGAAATACAAGATTAACATAAATAATTTCCGTACAGCTCTCGTCTGCACGGTTAATAGAACGACAATGACAATGACGACACCGGCTTCTCGCAGAGAGCACTAGCGTCTTGTTGCCCGCGCAGTTGTACTGCCGCTTGCTTTAAAGGGACATAGAACTAAGACCTAATTTACCGACACCCGACACGATACGTTATAAAAAAATTATTAGACCATATTTTTTCGACGCTACCGTAAATCAGAACACTTACATAGGAAAACTTTTATATGCCTGCTCTGAATGATATAAATTTACAGGACAGAAGAAAACTGTATTATCAACATGATGGTTGTCCTGCACACAGTGCAATTATTGTAAGAAACTGGTTAGATCAGCATTTCCACAATAAATGGATATGATAGTTTGGTCCTATAAGATGGCCTGCACGCTCCCCAGACATAACCCCTCTTGATTTCTTTTTATGGGGATACCTGAAGCAAAAAGTTTATGCCCATAATTTAAAAGATAATTTAAACCTTTTAAAGGAGAAAATATCAGAAGCAATAGCCGACACAAACGAGGATACAATTCATTTAGTTTATGAAAAATTTAAAAAAATATTGAAAAATGTGTAGCAGCGGGAGGACAACACATAGAATAGTTTTGTTATCATTTTATTCAATAAATTATGTGCTTTCGTTAAATTCATAAAATTATTTTAATCATAATTTTCTCAAAAATATCAACTTTGAGATACGACGTTCAAATTTCTGGACTACTATTGACAATAGAAACCACTTCTTTAAGTAACATTTTTATATTCCTCTTAAAAAACTAATACTTTACTCTTAGCACAAATTCACGTTTCCTTATTTGCTAACCACCCTGTGTGTTATTTTGAAAGTCTGAGTATGCCTAATGACTTTCACGATAAGAAAACTTTTTATGAAGAATGGCTTTTTCTCTTAAAATGCGAAATAAGGAAAATTACAAGCATAGTTAGGTCCATCCGGAGACACACTGTATAGTATTATTTAGAAGGATTTTTTTAAATTTATTTTTAAATTGATTTATTGAAATTATCGAGATTCCTCAGAGAGAATTAACCAATTAAAAATGTTCAATGAAACTGAGTGCTAGCGAACTTAACGAGAATATGTCGGGCACCCAGAGAAGTAATGTGAATATTTGACAAAAAAATGTTTGGTTTTCTAGATAGAGGGGATTTAATTTTGTTTCAGTCTTTTCAATTTTTTTCCAGAAATAATTCATATACCGTTGGCATTCCAAAAGTGAATTAAAGGTATATTAGTACTGTTTCTACCATAGTGTTCATCTTTCCATTCCAACCGGAGCTGTGAAAGCGAAAGTTAGGGAAAATTTTCATGATAAACATTAATTTTTATTTTGTTTAAAAATTGAGTGTCTACGTCATTATCGGCCCTGAGGAAGATTTAGTAATAAACCAAAACCTTTATTTAGTGTAAAATTACCATTTTTTGTTATTTTAACTCCGTCGATAAAACCAGTAGTAATTTAAATATATTGCTTAAAACAAGTATCGTACCAACAGATTGTTATTGTCTCCTTAGTGTACTTGAATAAAAAACATAAAAGAAACCATGTGTGACATCTAAATTTAATAAGAGTGATTGTCAACGAAATCTAATTAGATGCAATTTTTTATAGTAATATATGCAACATAAAAAAATCTAGAGTGTATATATACCGCAACTAATCACAAAGGAGCATAAGTTTGTTCAGTGATTTGTAACAAGCAACTTTAATAAACATGTTCAAATACGTAAGTGTTTCATATTTTATTGACATACAGGGCGGTATTTCTTAATTTCTGTCTTGGATATCCCCTTCGGAGTTATTTGCCTTTAAATTTCGAAGGTCTTCTCTCACAGCTTTCAAACTACACAGTAAGTAAAAATCTTTGATTCAGAAATATGGCGCATTTCTTATTTATCTAGGAAGCCAGGGGTGGACTTGCTCTAAGATTTTACTTCTAAATTTTAATATTGATACATTTTAGGAATTTGACTTGAAAATTTTCTAAAAAATATATAATCTTGTTTGATGCCAATAAAAACTGATTTTAATGCTGAGGGGTGAAGTTTTTAAGGTATTAGTTTATCTTCATTAATATTTGTACCCAAAACATCATAATTAATTTGAAGGCAGAGTAGCAATAGTGAAATCTTAGTTTAGTTAAGAACAGAAAAATTAAAGATATATGATAATTCCTCAATTAATAGAAAAAAATAAAAATCAATTAGATATTCTCCTAAGAACTGTTAACTTATAACTATTTCTTATTTTACAATTATTCGATTATTTTTTCCCGTTCCATGCCGTCTGTATTTCGTGTTAATTCATCAGAATTCATTGCCTTTATTCTTGAAGATAATTTCTTTTATTTGCAAATATAATCCACGGACACACGAGTTTTTTGAGTACCTAACACATAAAATATATATTGAATTCAAAACAATTTACAATTATTGTTAATTTTTATATATTAATTTAATAGACAAATTAAACATGCTGTTTTTGTGTTCAAAACTTGATGTCAGTCTTGATCACAAACCAGTATTTTTTTGTTCCAAAAGTCAGCCGTTTTATTGATTTCAAAGAACTATATTTTTTTTTAGAAAATTATTTAAGGAATACAATTTGAATTCTAAAAAAATATATCAAAGTTTGAGGATAAGAGTCATTTTGAGTATTCCACTTATTCCTAGACAAGATACGAAAGGCGAAATATTTTTTTTGTCAAAATTGATATAAAAGGTTGGAAGTTATGAGCGAAAAATCTCCCTGAAGACTTAACTTTAGAGCTGATTATTGTGAAAAATCTTTTGGATGGCGCTGTGATATTATTTTAGCCAAATCCTTGGAACTCATTTTAAAAAATTATTTAAAGTAAATAACTTTATTAGTGAGGAAAAATACAAAAAAGGCAAAAATGCGTTGCCCGAAACACCCAGTGGTCGCCTTGTCAGCATATGTTTTGGAAACCTCAAATCTAAACTTTAAAATAAAAATAACTGAGTATAGTGCATCCCGTTCCCAAAACCTATTTGACTGCACTGTAGACTGATAATTGATCAGCCTCAGTTCGAAAACTGACCAAGTAGTGAGAATGGTAACTCTTGACCAGCATCATTTATGCTAGAAAATGGCGAGTTTCAGTCAAATCCGCAGAACCTCATTTTCTGTAATAAAAGTGCGGGGGCCTGTTAGATATACCTTCACGCTGTTTATTCAGCACAAATTAATTTGTGTTTGACTTACATTCATTAAATACCTAAAAGTTGGGTCAACATACAATGGCGAGGTAGGCAATCAAATCTAGACAGAAAAAAAATCTTGTACCTGTTTCCATTCTATTAGGATAGAATAGAATGGAATAAGAATATTTATTTACCATTTAAGATACAATTTGTATATATGATAAGTCAAGAATTAGAAAAACAAAAACAAAATTACTCTGGAAAGCGAAGCAAAAATATACCCTTCTCTGTCTAACGTTTTATTGTCCTTCGCCTTTGCATTCTGACCCAACGATAAATACTTTCATGTTACAATCACATGAATGAAATTCTTGTGCACTAACAAAATATTTTTGTTATTTTCAGTTGGTATTCTTCGGCCTTTTGGCTATCACTTTCGCTGTTGCCACTGCTAACCCAATAGCTGGTCCATCTCCAGCGGCCCGTGCTGATCCAGCTGTAATTGCTTCATACGCTGGCCTACCTGTAGCTTACTCTGCTTATGGTGCTTACCCCTATTATTCCGGAGTCTACTACTAAAAATGAACCTGCCAACTTACCTACACCTTCTCCAGTTATGATTTGATAATTTGTTTATTATAATTTGTAAAAAATAAAAGTGTTCTTGTCACAATTAATGCTAGTATTTTATTGTCACAAAATATAATAAATAGTTTCCCATTTTAGAATAAAATTTTACAATTCGATGTTTTCAGAACTTTTAAAATCGCTTTGGCCGTGAAGATAATCCTTAATTATAGTTAAAAATACTTGAATTTTACCGTCGAGAACACTACTAATGGCTGGATGCTTCATCGGCTATATTGATGGTAAACAAACGCCTTTGGGTATTATAAATACATGTTTTCTGCAAAGTATTAACGTTGCACAATGGAAAATAAGTGGCACCTGAAATAGTTTTCATAATGGTACCAAAATAAGAATACGTAACGTAATATAAAGAGCATTAAAGCTACTGCTCGTGATCTACCTACGGCAACAGCAACAGTATTTTACTGTTGTTTAAAAGTTAGGTAGGTATTTAAAACTTTGTGCTGCCTTTTTTATTGTTAACCAGTCTTCACTTAATACTGATGAGATCTATAACGCACTGGTGGTAAAAATTAACGAAAAATGCTATGGTTAAGTATATATACAGTTCAACCCGTCTTGCTTCTTGCTTCCTAGGTAGCTCCACCATATCAACTAATAAAGAAGTAAAGGGCCCTATACTTCATTGACAACTATTCAGCTCCCACGACACCAAGTTTCCACCTTTCCAATTTACAGTCATTCAACTCACAGCAATATTACTTATTTCTCTCTCGCCTCACCTCCCAAACTATTATTTATGTAACTATTTCTCGATTTTGGCTCTCCACACATAGATGCCTCTGACTTAACTCCTCAAAAACCTCATTCTGGCGACCTTTAGATATCCTACAATACACTCCAATACAAACAAGATGTACTTTTAAGCTAGAGCCCCACAACTTCATGATCATTCGTGAGTATTAGGCTAAGATATTGAATAGCAACAAAATTTGTGAACTCTAAAATTATAAAATAAAGGTAAATATCTTTTTTTTAAAGGTACCTATTTGAAGTTAGTGTGCAAAAAAAACTGCTATATACCTTATATATTTTTGCTAAAAGTATAGCAAATTTGTTCCCTGGTAATTGTGTTAACTGCATGCCAATATTATTATCCTCTGTGACATTTTTTAAATATTTATTTTTCTAAGGTTGACCACCCTATACATTTTTAGTTAAGAGTATACAGGGTGATTCCTTTAAGGCGGCCATTAGAACATTTCCCACTTGTAGATGAGATAGAGATTTGAGATTTGGTACCCTACCACAGTCGACCATTGCGGGTCCGATAAGAATAACACACACCCTATACCTAAACCGAGTATTTTCGGAGATATATGACATTTTATAAAAAATTTGACAGGTGCAACGGTTTGCAAGAAACGTTATAACTTTCTTCGTGTAGGAGACCCTTATTTGCTCTTTGGTACGTAGAAAGAACACAAGATGAGCTACTCTTTACAATAAAAATAGATTCCAAAATAGTATACCAAGTGTTTTATTTTTCTCGTTACATCTTGTCAAATTCAAACCTCAAAAACTTTTTTATTTCAAATGGAACACCCTGTATTTTTTTACATCAAATTATTTTAAATTAATTTCCCTTTTTTCTAGTATAAGCATTGTAGGGGTTAAAGTTACAACTTTTCGAAGTATTGGCGATTTTGTAATTTAAACGTGCTGGCATTTTTTAACAAAATGCCAGCACGTTTAAATTACACCCACGAAGACTTTTAGGTTTGTTTATTATTTATGGAGAATGTGATAAAGCAATACCAAGAACATGTAACACATTTGCTACTCGATACCCACCAAAACAGAAACCGTCCACCATCCACTGTAAACCGCATATTAGACAATTTTAGAATATTTGGCTCTGTCAAATGGCACATGCTAAATTTTTTTATGGCAATCGATGTAGAATTAAATTTGAGGTGGACTTATATCAGCATGTCCTATATCTAACACATGTACTTTGAATTTTTCGCAAGTTTTTGTTGAAAATTATAATTTATCAAAAAAAACGTAAAAGCCTAGGAAACAATTGAAACAATAAAGTGGGTATCGATTAGCAAATGTGTTACATGTTCTTGGTATTATTACTTTATCACATTCTCCATAAATAATAACCATTCTAAAAGTCTTCGTGGGTGTAATTTAAACGTGCTGGCATTTTTTAACAAAAGAGAATGACTGACATTAATGATTGTTTCTAATCATGGGTAAGTTGATGGCAATTTTTACTAAAAATTCTTGGACATTTAAGAAAATCGCCAATATTTCGAAAAGTTTTAACTTTACAATGCTTATACTAGAAAAAAGGGAATTTAATTTAACATAATTTGATGTAAAAAAATACAGGGTGTTCCATTTGAAATAAAAAAGTTTTTGAGGTTTGAATTTGACAAAATGTAACGAGAAAAATAAAACACTTGGTATACTATTTTGGAATCTATTTTTTTTTTTGTAAAGAGTAGCTCATCTTGTGTTCTTTCTACGTACCAAAGAGCAAATACGGATCTCCTACACGAAGAAAGTTATAACGGTTCTTGCAAACCTTGTCAAATTTTTTATAAAATGTCATATATCTCCGAAAATACTCGGTTTAGGTGTAGGGTGTGCTACATGTTTTGACTCAGAATTTTACGATTATTTCGAAAAGTCGAAAATATATAGGGTATTCTATTTAAAATAAGCAAGTTGGTATCGACTTCCCGTATTTCCGGAAGTGCCGCCATCTTGAAATTATTATTTTCGGACCCGCAATGGTCGACTATGGTAGAGTACCAAATCTCAAATCTCTATCTCATCTACAAGCAGGAAATATTCTAATGGCCGCTTTAAAAGAATCACCCTGTATATTCTCAGGTTTCTTCTTTAGTTATAACATCAACTTCTTGCGAAATATTATTTTTTTTCATCAAATACAATTTTAGAATTAGTGCCAGCAGACGTTGAAATTGAATCTCCTTCCATCGGAGAGATTAACAATAATGAGAAGTTAAAGCTTAAACATTCAAACCGAAGAATATTTTTTTACTCTCTAGAAGCTAAATATAGAGGCCACTGAAAAGAGTGGAAACAATGTTTTTTTTTAAATTACCTAACTCTTTCGGTCCAGATTTTTTTTATTTGAAGTAAAATCTGAAATTTTGCACATGATTTCTTTTATTCTTTTAATGATTTTTATTTTTTAACCCCCGATCCCAAAAGACGCGTATGTTTGTATATCTGTCTGTCTGTCTGTGGCTTCATATCCCTTCAACGGGTGATCCGATTTTGATGTACTTTTTTTTATTTGAAAGAATATTTTGTCGAGAAGGTTTTTGCCATATTAGATTTTGATGTTTGGTCGCCATCTTGATTACAAGCTTTTATTTAACTTGCCTTGTTCTTGTGGGTCAAATCTTGTAACTGAATTTTAAAATAGTTGTCCCCAACCGATTGAGCTAAAATTTCGCATACACGTTTAACTTGGATGACAATGCATGGTTAGCGAAGTGACGTCATTCCAAATCCAATATGGCGGACTCCCAAAGATGACGGACCAGTTATTTTTTATGCACCCCCATGATATGGGTATCAAATGAAAGGGTTTGCTGAGAAGAATACGAAAATAAAATGACGTCACACTAAATTCAATATGGCGGACGCAACTGAATTTTAAAACAGTTATCCCCAACCGATTGAGCTGAAATTTTGCATACATATTTAGTTTGGATGACAATACATGGTTAGCTAAGTAACGTCATTCCAAATCCAATATGGCGGATCAGTTATTTTTTATGCATCCCCATGATATGGGTATGAAATGAAAGTGTTTGTTGAGAAGAATATGAAAATAAAATGACGTCACACTAAATTCAATATGGCGGACGCCCCAAGATGGCGGACAACATTTTTTAGTTTTAACACTATAATTTGATCGTATAGTGTATTCGCTCATACGTTGCATTCTAAGAAATGGTGAAGGATTCGGCTTAAACTATAAGTTGTATATCGGATAGGAACGACGCAATGAATATACACTTCTCCAAGAAATTAACGCACCACCAAAAAATAACCAAAAGTTTGAAGTTAGTTAATTTTTAACCCCCGACCCAAAAAGAGAGGCGTTATAATTTGACGCGTATGTTTGTATGTTTGTCTGTCTGTCTGTGGCTTCATATCTCTTCAACGGGTGATCCGATTTTGATGCACTTTTTCTTACTTTAAAGAGTATTTTGTCGAGAAGATTTTAGGCCATGTTAGATTTTGATGATTGGTCGCCATCTTGAATTCGCCATGTTGAACTTCTCTAGAAATTGTTCGATTGAAGTAAGATTGAAAATGTGCAGACAATTATAGTAGCCGAATATGATTTCGGCCTCATTTTGATTCGGTGATATGAAACTGGTACGATTAGATACATTGATCGGGGTTTTTAAAAATTTTCTATTTTTTAATCCCCGACCCAAAAAGAGTATATAAGTATAAGCATATAAGTTTGACTCGTATGTTTGTTTGTTTGTCTGACTCTCTGTCCGTCCGTCCGTCCGTCCGTCCGTCCGTCCGCCCGCCCGCAGTTTTTATTAAAATTAAATATAACACATAAATATATTTATAATAGAACCGGTCTTGTAGACCGTGTGCGACTAGTAGAATACAAAATTGGACCACGTCGGCTTAAAGGTTAAAGAGTTCTGTGTGGGACTCGTGATATAATAATACGCTATGTTGTATGTATATGTTTAGTTTAAAAAGTATAAAATAAAATTAAATAACAAATTAAAAAAAAACTGACAAAAATATCGACTAAATAACTAATATAAAAAAAATAAATTAACACAACTTTAAAAATTATGAAATAATTTTGATTCCATATACGAATTCTTATGATTTATTTAAATCCAGCTTACATTTTCTTTATGTCCTCGAGATTTGCTTTCTTATACGCATGAATATGTCGGGGGCAGCTGTAAAGACGAACTACTAAATAGTTATATTCAAAACAACAGCTCCCGATATATTCATATCATACAAAAAATATATACAAAGTTGTAGTGAATAATATTTTCTACAATAAAGTCAATGGGGGCATATTTTTTATGGCATGTACAAAGGAAGCATGCAAAGTGCGACATCGTGCAATTCGCCGAATTGAAAGGCATGTAATTGACCAAACAATAAATGATAACACCCATACTATTTTGTGTAAAATTTAATTCTCCACAACCTTGTTTCTATATATTTTTCACATTTCATTTTGGCACCGTTTTCATGTTATTGCGGGTTTTTCTCCTTATGTACATCGAGATTCACAACCATATCAGAGTCGCTATTTTGAATTTTACACAATTTGGGGGTCGTGCAGGTATTTCCCAATTCCATGCCAAATTTCAAATAATTCATCGAACAGATACATAAAGGTAAAAACATAGTAAAAACATAGTTACACTGTGATATATATCCATTCTAGATTAAATAATAAGGTGTTGTCCGCGAGAAATCTTTTTCTCTAGTTCATATTTTATGATTTTGTGCATTTTCATTTTTTTCTTATATTCTCAAAGCATTACTTACGTATACGTCAAATTTAGCTTTACCCGCGTAAGAAACAATTTAAAACCTTCATGCCCCACCCTCGTTAAAATTTTAAGATTTTTTGACTTTTTCCTTTATTTTAAAAGCATCTCTGTGTGTCAAATTGCTAGTCCTTAGCTCATCGAGAAGTTGGTTTTCTTTTCCGGACAAATTTCTCTTCAACTTTCATTTCCTAACGGGTTATAATCTTCAGATTTCTTTCTGCATTGGCATCTTAAAACTCATAACTGCACCAGATTTTAAGTGATTACTATAGTTTTTCATCCCTAGGAGATGTTAGAGTCAATATAATTACAATTTTCGATGTTTTCTCTCCCAAAGGCTTATAGCAAATTAGTATCTTCATCATCTGGTGTTTGGACATACAAATATCTTTATACGATTTTATATGGTATAGACATAGAAAGAAACACATTTATTAAATGACCAAAATATTTTTTTATTTTTTACATATATTACAAATTATTTAAAGCAACAAATCATAACCGGAGAAGACATTGGTAAGTTGACAGATTCACTTTCAGTAGTACACTCCTGAATAATAGGGGTAAGCACCATAAGCAGAGTAAGCATAGGGGTAACCGTACGAGGCGACTACCGCTGGATTTGGATTAGCACGGGCTGCTGGAGATGGACCAGCTACTGGATTAGCGATGGCGACAGCAAAGGAGATAGCCAAAAGGCTGAGGACTGCAAGCTGCAAGCAATAAGAACAATAAATTAGTACATTACCTAACAGTAATTCTATAAGTTGTAATAATTAAGATTTAAATTAGTTATTATTTATACTAAATTAAATTTTAAGACAAAAATCAGAATTTATTATTGATTTTTGGGTATACAAAACTAAAAAATGCAAAGAATAGAAAGGCTAAAACATATTACAAAATCAAACTTTCGTAGGTTGACCGAGAAAGTCACTGTTATATCGTACACATGTTATTCCATTTTAGTACAATGCTCACTATGTTAAGCTATGTTAAATTGAAATGAAAATGATACAATTCTACGTGAATTGTAGAAAAATGATGTAGTACAGTCAGCGAAGCAGTAGAAATGGTAAAATTGCGCTTAAATTTTTAAATGCACTACTTTTTTGTTTGCAACTGTTTTAGTTTTTATTATAAACGGACGTAATACGTCTCAATCGAAAGAAAATTTTAATACCTTTTATTTTTACAAGAATAAAAATTTTTCTCATAGTTGTAGATTTTGAGTAATTTTAGATTTTAACGTCGTATATTTTTTCTGAACATTTCAGCGCCATTTTGAAAATGCCATTTTTTCCAAAACTAAACATCGAAGAAAAAAAAAGAAAAAACCATTCGATTTGTTTTCGTAAAATCTTTATTTCTGTACACTTGCATTTTTTTTATTAAAGTCCACATTTTTCGTGTGATTTAAAAAAAAAACGTCTAGGAATACTGATTTTAGGGGGTAAAAATTGCAATTTTCAGTTCACAATATCTCGAAAAATATGAATTTTAGCAAAAAAGTGTGTAAGATCTTTCTTTCTTATAATTTGCTTCTCTATCAGATTGTGGTTATTTTTTGTATTTTTGCGATAACTCCTAAGAATGGTGGGAACTACCCCTAACCAAAAAGCAAGAAAAATGACAATATAGATCCTCATGTACATACTTTATGGAACATGTTTGAGAAAAAAATGGAAATTCATTACATCGTTTTTGGGCTGGGATTTAAAAGCTTTACTTACTGTGCTAATATAGTAGTAATTGTTGTCAAACTGCCCAATATTAAAGAATGTCAATGTTTTGGTATTTTTGTTAACTTTTTTTTTATTTACAAAAGATTGACCGGACTTTTACTCATCTTTTGACCACGTTTACGTATGATCAGCAGTAGCAAGAACTATGAGAAGTATGATTTCCAAAAAAAAATATATGAAAATTTTTGAGAGAGCATATTTTGGAAACTACTAGAATTAAATTTTTTTTTAACAGTTTCACCCTAAGTTTTATCATCATTTATTTTAATTCAATCCAAATTTTAGGCCATTCCTGGAAAGATTTAAATATGAAATGATTTGTAACTGGAATTTTCCTGCACTTTCGGGTGTATTTCAACCCAAATAAAGTGTACTTATATTTGCATAACTAGTTCGAGATGGAAAGTAATTAGAAATGACAAAACAGGTGATTTTTTCAAACTTCTTGTGCCAAAACTGGGAAACGACGTAATATTTCGAAAAAAGTTCATAATACCTTCATTTCCTCTATGAGCAGTGAACTTTGTCTGACTAATGCAATCTGAGATTTGTGGTTCAAAGTTAGGGTAAAAGAGTGCAAAAATAACAAAAAACCACTTTCTACCGATGGGCTCTGCAAATTTAGGGAAATTAAGGTAGAGAAACAATCAAAATATCCCTGAAACTATACCATATATCAAAAATGATGAACTTCCGTAGAATTCAATAAGTTAAAACGGATGAGTTCCTGAAGTAAGGTTTAAAATGGCATTTTTTTAAATTTTCCAGTAATTATTCATATCTATGGATATATAACAAACATATTCTTAAAGCTGTGTGTTTAATATACACAACACATATAAGATTTTCTAATAACTGTTCCTTTAGCGTAAAAGACACAGACGTATAGAGGTTACTTTATAATAATAATAATGATAATAAAACGTCTGTCTATTGGGTAGGTAAGGAAAAAATATACACTCAATTCTCATTCTAATACAATATTGGTGAATTTAGTAAAGTCTATTCTTATATTTATGTACTTGATAATTGCATATTTTATAAGTTGCGCAGCTATTGTTTTTAGAAATCACAGAAAAATTAAGAGACTGCCACAACTAACATTTGAACAATATTAATACTATACTTTCTGCTTAAAGTTTTGAATCTACGATACATAATTTTTTGCTATATGATTTTCGAAATGGTTATCTGCTATCACATATATGATTAAAATACTTGTCGCTACGTCTGTTAAGCATTAGTAAATTGTAAAAAAATACTCACTAGTTTAAACATTTTGTTAACGTTGCTTGTTACAAATCACTGAACAAACTTATGCTCAAAGCAGATTA
The DNA here is from genome assembly GCA_936432065.2 of Rutpela maculata. NCBI lineage: Eukaryota > Metazoa > Arthropoda > Insecta > Coleoptera > Cerambycidae > Rutpela > Rutpela maculata. The sequence continues at coordinate 40,853,432 of OW386286.2, forward strand.
GTTTTGGTATATATACTACAAATGCTCTGGTTTTTTTCGTATGCATACATTATTATAATAAAAAACTGCATCTGATTCTGTCGCACCCATTGTTTTTCTTCTTATAAATTATTAATTACTAAACATATCAGTTCATATGGTGATGATAAATGAGTACGTAGGTGGAAATTTCGTTGTTGTTTAACTCCCAGGTTAAATCGCCTTTTTGATTTTCAAGAATATCAAATAAACGGGTAGCGTGGAATAGACTTTAATTTATTTATTTTTGGTAGAACAGTATCCAAATGGTACAAGTGGTTTCTAGTCATAATTGGACGTTGTGGAATAAATAGGTTAATAATGTTAATATAGAACGAAAATGTATATTAACAAATTTTAGTTGAAGATCGAAAACAAAATTATTTATTTTATATAAGACTTGGAGAAATGAATATTCCCTGGAGGGCATAGATAGGCCGTTGGAATTAATAAAAAAAAAGGGGATTTTCAAAAAGTTTTATCTCCAAAAGATTTTATTGCATAGAATGCGTCTTTTAGGTATAAAAACTTGAAAAATCATAGTCCGTATGCACAGAATGACGGGGAAAGCACCTGAAAATGCATAATTATGCAAAAAAAGTGCATTTTTTGCTGTTTTTGTGCATTTTTCAAGGGTTTTTCAAAGATATTCATTTAAGATTCATAAAAATTTGAGAAAAATGGTTTGTTTTAATATTATACAAGCCTTAAGTAACATATTGGGTCATTTAAGACCCTTTATGGGCCGATTGTAGCCATTAAACGCATCCTAAAGTGCATAATTTGCATCCGTTTAAAAAAAAATTTAATAATTGCTTTAAACTTAATAAAATATCGTCCAAATTTTATACTCAGGGGTTTTCGAGGTCACCAAATACGAATTTGAAGAGAAAGTCGGAAAATTCAAAATGGCTGACTGATAATGGCGCGAAATTCAATTTTAAAAGTACATTTTTTTTTTGTTTTCACATAAAATGTATACAAAGCAAATAAAAAAAATGAATTTACATCTTTTTTTAAGTAAATTTTCAATATAGGAGGGGAAAATGCAAAAAAAAATAAAAATTGAAAATTTATAGTTAAAAAAAAGACGTAAATTGATTTTTTCTGAAATCGATCGGGAATGTCTACATTTTCGGCGCGATTTCAGATCGAAAAATGCACAATTCCAGTGTTTTAGTCCGTTGCTAAGAAACTATCACAAAACAGACCGGAAAAGATCCGTTGCCAAGCAACAATCAACAAAACTTTTTTATGTATATTTTAGACAGTAAATAAATACACGCAGACAAACCAACTCACATTAAGATTACATTTATTAGTAAGCAGTTAGATTGTGATGAAGAAATGTAATGCATTAATACAAATTCCTTAATTTATAATAATATTGACTGTGATTTCAGAAAAAAATAGTATGTGTACTTCGGTGTGAAAGCACATTCCCAGACTTCGATGCTTTTGCATCGTCGCCCAGGAATGTATTGCTTTCACACCTAAATACACAATATACTATTTTCTGAAATGGATCGGCAACGTCTACATTTTCGGCCCGATTTCAGATCGAAAAATGCACAATTCCAGTATTTTAGTCCGTTGCTAAGAAACTATCAGAAAACAGACCGAAAAAGATCCGTTGCCAAACAACAATCAACAAAACCGTACGGAAATGTTACTTTCCCGGCCTAGGCCGGGAAAGTAACATTCCCGTACGGCTTTTTATGTATATTTTAGACAGTAAATAAATACACGCAGGCAAACCAACTCACATTCAAATTGCATTTATTAGTAAGCAGTTAGATTGAAATGAAGAAATGTTATGTATTAATACGAATTCCTTAATTTATAATAATACTGATTGTGATTTCAGAAAAAATAGTATGTGTACTTCGGTGAGAAGTACATTCCCGGACTTCGATGCTTGTTGCATCGTCGTCCAGGAATGTATTGCTTTCACACCTAAATACGCAATATACTATTTTTATTTGCTTTGTATACATTTTGTGTGAAAAAAAGGAAAAAAATGTACTTTTAATATTGAATTTCTCGCCATTATCAGTCAGCTATTTTGAATTTTCCAATTGTCTCTTCAAATTCGTAATTAGTGACCTCGAAAACCCTCGAGTATAAAATTTGGACGATACTTTATTAATTTTAGAGCAATTATTAATTTTTTTTTAAACGGATGCAAATTATGCACTTTAGGAGCGTTTAATGGCTACAATCGGCCCATAAAGGGTCTTAAATGACCCAATATGTTACTTAGCGCTTGTATAATACTAAAACAAACCATTTTTCTAAAATTTTTATGAATCTTAAATGAATATCTTTAAAAAACCCTTGAAAAATGCACAAAAACGGCAATAAATGCACTTTTTTGCATAATTATGCATTTTTAGGTACTTTCCCCGTCATTCTGTGCGTACAGACTATGATTTTACAAGTTTTTATACCTAAAAGATGCATTCTATGCAATAAAATCTTTTGGAGATAAAACTTCTTGAAAATCACCTTTTCTTTTTATTAATTCCAACGGTCTAAGAGTATAAAAATATTATGATTCCATTAAAAATGTATATTGCTTCCCTCCCTAACCGAAGGAAAGTATTGTAATCGTGAAAAAAGCTTCTCCAGATTTTCAGGTTTCTGATTATGTAGATTTAGAAACTTAAGGTCCTTCAGTTCCGTCAGTTAGTCTGTCTGTGAATCTGATGTCTGTCTGTCTGTAGGCGCTGTATCTACAAAAGTACTTGACGAAGAACAATATTTTGTCCGTAGCAGACGCTATTATCAACGAAATAATGGGATATATTTTTAGTGAAAAATTTACAGGTTGGACACTCTAAAAAAATTTTTTAAAAATGTGTCGGTGGACAATAGTATGTGGCACGTAATTAATACTATTAACAATTAGTTGGCTTTGAGCAAATTTTAAGTATATATTGCATTTCATTAGTTGTTTCAGGGTTTGTGATTTATCTATCGAAAACTGGCTTAGAATAGCAGAAAGGGTAATAATTTTACCTATAGTTGGAGCACTTGTAAAATTATTCTTAATTACCACATCGACGCAGTGGAGTAGAAGTATAGTAGTGTAGTTTAAGTAAAAAAAGGAAAAATCTGCTATACTTTTAGTAAAGAATATACAGGGTAGGTAATCTTTAAAAAATAATTATAGAAAATAATGTAAAGGAAGACAATAATGCACTGAGTTAATACAACTATCGAGAAAGAAACTTGCTATATTTCTAGTATAAAAGGTACATGGTGGTCACTCTAAAAAAAACCGCTCCCCAAGGAATCACATCCAAATTTTTTATCCAAGTCACTCACAACGAAAAAATTTGTATGTGGAAATAATTGTTTATGGAACTTTAATAATATAATATTTGAAATCCTCTACCCCAAAAACCCATAAAACGATACCCCACATCGGTAGCGGGGCGGGGGTGGTGATGGGGGGGTAGTGGGGGTGGATGAAGTAAAAAAATATTTTGAGGTTTCTGGTTCCTGTACACACACTAAATCACAATTTTTTTTCATCCCCTTTAATAATGGGGTGCGGGTGGTAATGGGGGTGGCTAATGCCAAAACTTTTTTTGGGACCTTAGCTTCTCTTGTATATACTAAATACCAATTTTATGGACTCTTACTTGCTTGATTTACCTATTTTCCCCAAATTTACCCCAATTTACCCCCCAACCCTTCGACGGAACCAGATTAAAATATAATCTAGTTCTAGACCTCGTTAAAATACATATGTGTACCAAATTTCAAGTCAATGTCTCAAACGGTTCCAGAGTAAACGTGCGCACAAAAAAGTTACAGACAGACAGACCGACAGACAGAAATTTTTTTTTCGTTCAAACTTAAAATCTCGACGTTTCGTGACATTCTAAGCCTATTTGAACAATAAAAATTTTAAAAAACTTTTTTTGTCGTTACTATACTTCCACTGGATGTGGAAGTAATAATTAATTAAGAAACGATGGTGGAAAATGATATTTAGTTGATACTGTTACCGAGGAGAAAATCTGATGTGCTATTAGTGAAAAATGTACAGAGTGATTACTAAAAGAATAATTGAGAAACGAAAAAGGAAAATAAAATTTAAAATGTTGTTGTCACTTTTGCGATAACGAAAATCTGACATACCTACAGGGTGGTCACCTAACAGAAAAAAATAATTAATAAACACCTAAAATGTGCCAAATAAAGAAGAAATCTTCGTGTAAATACTTTTACAGCTTCTTTCAAATAAAATCAATAACATTTAATAAAATGTGATAAGAAACAGTACTTTGAAAAAACTATAGATATCCTTTATATACCTGAAACGTTCTCAGAAATTAAGGTATGTACGATATTTTTGTCACTCTGGTTTTTCCACTGGCCATTTTTTCCCATAGTTTTTTTTCCACAGGTCATTTTATTCCAGAGTTGTCTTTTCCACTATGTGATTGTCATTTTTTTTTCTAGAAGTACCCTATGTAGTTATTGACTTGTCCTCAAACATTTTCAATTGACTCTCCTTCGACTTCAGGAATTAATTTTTACAATACGTCAGGGTGTACGTTCACGTTTAATATAACAAAAAATAAGTAGATTTGTTCTGTATTTCCTGTTTACTTTTTCATAATAAAATGTGATAAGTTATGATATCTCAATTTGCGACGTCCAAGAATTCAGCAGGAACGTCTTCCATGAAGACATTGAAAGCTTCTTCGACGTCCTCGACCGGCACAAATGCGGTTGCACACATCGCCTGCGCAGCTACTTTGATCTGTCGTTTGGGTCCATGTACGGTCAAAACAAATGCCTAACCAAGTCAATAACTACATTGGGTACTTCTAGAAAAAAATGACAAACACATAGTGGAAAAGACAACTGTGGAATAAAATGGCTTTTGAAATTTTTGTGGGAAAAAAGGGGCAGTGGGAAAAAGAAGCAGTGGGAAAAAAAGTCAGTTTGGAAAATGGAGTGACAAAAGCGGCTGGGAAAAAATGGAGCGACAAAAATGTCTCACGGAAATTAAGAAAAACTCGTGCGATGTATGTTTAGTTGGTAAGAATTTATCGGATTTTGTTACATAAGTATATCGACAGCCATATTGGAAAAACGGTGAAAATTTTCTGTGATAAAAATAATATCTTTACCTTAGATCATATATGTTACATAAATGAGTTAAATATGTAATATCATAATTTGATGGTTGAGAGGACAGATATTTATAATATGTCCACTTTTTACTCATTAGGGTTATTATATCGCAAAAACGAAGAGTATATTGCATTTGATCGGCATATTTCTAAAACCGGAAATATCCCTCGAAGAGAAAAAAATTTCATATCATTGTGTTAGTGAACGAATTCTGAACAACTTTCAAAATGTCCGTCCGTCCGTCCGTCACGTTTCTTGTAAGCACGATAACTTAAGAAAGAAAAGTCCGATTTTATTGAAATTTGGAAAGTAAGTTAGTGTTAGCTAGAGGAAGAATCCTATTGTTTTTGAATAAAATTAATCAGTAAATAAGAAAGTTATTAATCATTTAATTTAAAAAAAATGTATTTTCCTAATTTTTGACGCTTGTACTTAAATAGAAATCTTGCCAAATGTTATCTCTATAATATATACTTTTTGTTTATACATTTTACTAATACTTACATATTTTGTAATAATATATCTAATGCGTTGAAATATGATTCTCGAAAGATATATACCACAGACTTCAATTTTTGTAGTAATATATGATGGTCCAGCGGCTAGAGTTTTGGCTTGCAACAACACACACATGACACTTGCTAACAACATCACCACACCCGCCGATCTTGAAATTGTGGTGGGGGAGTTCACAAGGATAGTGCAGGACGCCAAACAGAGTGTTGCAACCACGATAACGATAAATCCCTCCCTACAAAGACCGACTCGACGCAGCGGTCATACAGGACATACGAGAAAAGAATAGACTAAGACGGCTTTGGCAGCGAAATCGTGATGTCGACGCTAGGGCCGAGATGGGCAGGCTGCAACAGCGGATCAGGACCGCCATTAACACCGCAAAAAACCGGAAATGGCGGGATAGGCTGGAGGCGTTGAATCCTCAGGACAACTCGCTGTGGAAACTGTCGAGGGCCATGAAAAATACGAGGGTGGCCATACCCGCACTGACTAACGCCAACGGACGGACGGCAATGACGGACGCCCAAAAATCGGAGGACTTAGCGAACCATTTTGCAGACATCCATAACCCACAAATACCAAACAATCCGGAACATGACCGCATCGAAAATGACATTAACGAACTGATCGGCCATGACATCCAATTGACGAGACGTGAATTTCTAAAAGTCATGGCCAAACCCTCGGAGGTTACAGGCATTGTCCGGACCCTACCCAACGACAAGGCCCCGGGAGCAGACTGTATCGAATACAGGCTACTCAAATATCTTCCGCGGAAAGGCATTGTACAATTGACGTACATTGTCAACGCCATCCTGCGGCTACAACATTGGCCCAGTCAGTGGAAGTGTGCCGTGGTCGTACCGATCCTGAAACCGAACAAAGACGCCAAACTCGCCGGCAGTTATCGACCGATCTCGTTGCTGTCGGCGATTTCCAAGTTGATGGAGAAGGTCATCCTGGTCAGACTAGACGCTGCCCAGGATGAACTCCACATCGACGACGAATGTCAGTTCGGTTTCAGGAAAGGCAGGGGAACTGTACGCCAGGTCGTCAGGATCGTGAATGACGTCAAAGTACAGTGCAACCGCGGAAAAAGCACAGTGATGGTGCTGCTCGATATTGAGAAAGCCTTCGATACAGTATGGATCCCGGGCTTACTCTACAAACTAAACACGCTTAACTTTCCTACGCATATCACCAAACTAATTCACTCTTTCCTGACAGACAGATCGCTGCAGGTCAGGGTGAATAACAAACTCTCAACTCGACGGGACATTCGCGCGGGCGTCCCCCAGGGGTCGTGCCTGTCGCCAAAGTTATACAACTTGTACGTCTCCGACTTCCCGGAGTTCCCGAATACGAACCTTGCCAAGTTCGCCGACGACACGGCCATGTACGCGCATTCACACAATGCACAAGCAGCAAACATGCTGCTGAAGGCGCACATGGCTCGTGCCACGGCGTATTACGACAAGTGGAAGATTCGGATCAACGCCGAGAAGTCGGAATCAATTATCTTCACGCGCCGCTTCACCGAAAATCGTATTATTACACCACTTTCGATAGGGGGCCACCAAATTCCAATAAAGCGGTGCGTAAAGTATCTGGGGGTTAACTTGGACAGAAGACTGACGTTTAATACACACGTAAACGAGACGATACGAAAGGTCTACTCCATGTCCAGGAGTCTGTATCCGCTCCTGGCGCGGGGTAGCGGACTCAACAGGACCAATAAAAAGTTGTTGTATACGATGGTGATCAGGCCGGCTATCACATACGCGGCGCCGGTGTGGTGCAGCATCCCGGCCTCGACAATGCGAAAATTAAAAGTACTAGAACACAAATTTATGCGCCTCATTTCAGCCTCTGATAGATACACCTCCCTCAGAGATCTCTATGCACGTTGCCACGACAAAACCCCACTAGCGGACTTCGTCCAAAATACATCGCAAAAATTCTACCAATTCAAATTGGGCGACAGTCCGCTAACCCGAAACATTACACGAATCAGACAGCATAATGCCATACTTTTCAATATAAAACACCCCTTACCATACCAGGCGTTGCCTATCTTTCGGCAACCTCCCTAGCCAAATCTTTCCTACACCACAATTTCCCTTTCATCACCTTTTATTTTCACCACCTTTTACTCTAAAACCCCTTTTCTACTCCCTTTATTAATCTCATTTTTGTTATTTTTGTCAATTTTTGTTCTTTTGTCCCTTTTTGTTCTTCTTCCAAATCCCCTTTCGACCAATAATTTCTCGCAAATCCAAACCTTTTAAATCATAATTTCCCCTTCACCCTACCTTTCCGAAGGCAGGCAGACCATCGGATGAAGATTGTGACTTGTTCAAACGGGTTTTTTCATTGAGTTTTTCCCGTATCACCAACCAAACCTTTAAAAACAGTGCGCGTGTGTTTGTGCGCGCGCCCCTAACTACAGTTTTTAATTTAGCTTTAATTAGTTATAAGTGTTTTTAAACTTCCTTTAGTTATAAATATTCAAATTGTTAGGTTTAAGTCTTTTTTTGTTCCTAGACAGGAGCCCTAACCCTTCCACTAATTGTAGTTCAAGCCCGAGTCGAACCCGCTTCATCTGACTGCACATTCACCACGACGCTGCGCGGCGTGGTTGTGCGGTCGGCTCTGAACCGGGATCCGACTCTGGCGCATATTTGTAAACAACTGTGAATAAATACTTTTTGAATTGAATTGAATTGGCTTGCAATCCAAGGATCCTGTGTTCGAATCCCAGACACGTTGGATGTTTTTTTCATATTTTTTTTTTCATAAAAAAGTTGGTATATCAAAATTTAGGATGTCCGAAAACTAACATTATTTACAAGAATACTGCGAAGAGTATCTTATAGAATGTGTAACAATTATATAAAAAGCTCAGTACATTGACGAAGAGTACCTACTTTTTTAGCTTGTTGTATTTTACGAACCATCTTAGTCACTTGTATGTTCTGCACAAATATAATTTCCAGCAAAATGAGAAACCGCGTAGGGAGTATTTCAATATATTATAATATCCACTGATGGGTTTAGTAATATGTGCGCAGATCTAGTATGTGATCCTTTTTATTAAAGTTTATAGATCAGATAGCATACATGTTGCTTTTCCGGATTTAATTCGTTAAATTTAAATAGAATACATTGCTAGCAAAGCACGAACATTGTATGTACGTACAATATGTTTGTGTTACAGTGTTGAAAATGATAGTCTTCACACACAATATGTGTGCCCTGTGCCCTACATTAGACAATTTTATTAAAAATAATAAAAACTTGCATATTTCTGTTCTGGTTTTTGTCATCAAGAATTTAAAATATCTATAATCTTAGCAGTTGTTTTCTTTTTAATAAAATTTTTCAACATATTTTTATAATTGTTTAAATGTCTAATATATACCTAGTTTGTTTAATTATTGATATAATGATACAATTAAATTGTTGCTATAATTGGTTTCATAATAAACGTTTAGTTGTAGGTACAACAATCCTAACGTTTGAGGCTATATTAAGCCCGATTATTATTTTGTAATATTGCACAATTTCTTTTGAAGAGAAGGAAACTTCTTTAATTCTCAATCCTGGAAAATATAATTATAAGGATTTACCGTCTTTGTGCTTTAAACCATCCATATGATGTATAAGAGAACCTAGATATTTTTGTTCTATTAAAATATGTTGATATACCACTGTGGAATAAGTAGCTGTCGGCTTTTCTTTATTTTTCTTTTTGGTGTTATTTTCATTTCTTTTAATGGTTTAGTTCCTACTTTTATTTTGTTTTCAATTGACTTTTCCACATATTCTTTCACTATTAATCTTCCACCCACCATGCCTTTTGAGCGGCGGCTTCAGCATTTACCAGTAACGATGTTGAAGTTCTTGCTTAGTATATTTTTCGGCATTTTGGAAATTAAGAAATGCAGATATCTTTTTGCTACATCGAATGTGTTGATACAACATGAAGGTATTTTTGCAACAAATTATTTTTGTAAATGTGTTTTGTTTTTTGGAAATCTTACTGATTCCCATGCACCGAAAAATTCAAATCCAAAAATATTTATTAATAATTATACGACATGATGTACATTCAGTTTAAATAAATTTTACATAAAATTGCGCCTAATCCCCAAAAACGATTGTGTGACAGCTATACATACAATAATTATAAGTTTTTATTATATTATATAATCATTATACAGGGAGGTACATATTACGTGGACACATTAAGTGAACAAAGAAAGAGGACTATTAATATAAGCCAAGACAACATTATGTATTAAAAATAATATTTGTATTATGTATAATATAAGTTTTTAATATTTTTCTGAAGTTAGATATTTTGTTAATACTTTTTATACAGTGTGTTTCACTTCTCGTGAAGACACCCCTGTATCTTTTTTATTTGTGGCCGAATTCATTTCAAATTTTTATCAGCCATTTATCAGCCATACAACTCCATAAGACGACTTTATTCAATACATAAATGCCGCCTAGATCTAAGACGCCGGCCTACTGCGATAAAAAGAAAATAGCAGTTTTCGAGAAATCAGAGTAGGCTTAGAGATAGACAAACATTTTGTTAATAAAAGTTGTTCGGAATCACTTGATATGCCCCCCTGTAAAATTTTGAGAAAATCGGAATATTTTCAAAAAAAAAATTTTTTTTTCACTTCTCGTGAAGACATCCCTGTATCTTTTTTATTTGTGGCCGAATTCATTTCAAATTATTATCAGCCATACAACTCCATAAGACGACTTTATTCAATACATAAATGCCGCCTAGATCTAAGACGCCGGTCTACTGCGATAAAAAGAAAATAACAATTTTCGAGAAATCATAGTAGGCTTAGAGATAGACAAAAATTTTGTTAATACAAGTTGTTCGGAATCACTTGATATGCCCCCCTGTAAAATTTTGTGAAAATCGGAATATTTTCAAAAAAAAAATTTTTGTTTCACTTCTCGTGAAGACACCCCTGTATCTTTTTTATTTGAGACCGAATTCATTTCAAATTTTTATCAGCCATACAACTCCGTTTACTCTGGAACCGTTTAAGATATTGACTTGAAATTTGGTACACATATGTACTTTAACGAGATCTAGCACTAGATTATATTTTCATCTTGTTCCGTCGAAGAGTTGGGGGGTAAATTGGGGTAAATTTGGGGTAAATAGGTAGATCAAGCAGGTAAGAGTCCATAAAATTGGTATTTTGTATATACATGAAAAGGTCTCAAAAATAATTTTGGCTTTAGCCACCCCCATTACCACCCCCACCCCATTATTAAAGGGGATGGAAAAAAATGTGATTTAGTGTGTGTACAAAAACCAGAAACCTCAAAATATTTTTTTGCTTCATCCACCCCCCACTACCACCCCCTATCACCACCCCCACCCCACTACCGATGCGGGGTATAGTTTTATGGGTTTTTGGGGTAGAGGATTTCAAATATTGTATTATTAAAGTTCCCTTAACAATTATTTTCACATACGAAATTTTTTTGTTGTGAGTGACTTGGATAGAAAATCTGGATGTGGAAGTAATGATTCCTTGGGCAGCGGTTTTTACAAATTGTTTTCTGTCCTCCAGGTAACTAGCGAATACTTTCAACACTGTGCCCATATTTCTAATACTGATGTTTTCCAATTTTTGTAGTAATTTTTTATGGTACAAAGTGTCAAGTCTCGTCAAGTCCAAGAAGACAGATATATATTTTTTATTTTCTTGTAAGTTGTTGTATTTCATTCAATTAAGAATTTCGCAAATTACAAATTCTTGGAATAAATTAGTATTTTAAAAGTAGTTACATTTCTCATTCAGAAAATTAATTACGATTCTGGAGATTCAAACTCATAGATGTTGAATAAATAAAAATGTTTGATCTGAAATTTGGATTCCATCTGTTAGTACGTACTTAATTACAGTTATGAAAAGATTGAAACACACTTATTATATGAAAAATATTTTTTTATTTTTTTATAAATAAGACAATTTCCTTCAATCAACAAATCATAACCGGATGAGACGATGGTAAATTGATATAATCATTTTCAGTAGTACACCCCTGAATAATAGCCAGCAGAGTAAGGATAAGCCAGAGGGAGACCTGCGTATGAGGCGATAACTTGAGGATTAGCACGTGCCGCTGGAGATGGACCAGCAACTGGATTAGCGGTGGCAACTGCAAAGGCTACAGCCAAAAGGCCAAGGAATACAATCTGTAAATGATAAAAACAATAAATTAGTGAAGTATATAGGATTAATTAATAAGAAAGATAGTATTGATTATAGAATATTTGTATACTTATTTTCAAATAGATACCGAAATTGTAAATGAACGTTCAATAAGGGGGTCTAGAGGGAAATGCCGAGATCATAATTTTTGGCCTGAGGACTATTTAGGAGGTAAACATACCAAAAGTCCCCGTACAATAATGTTTCTATTAATTTTTTTCGTATCTGTTATGGTTCAATAATGAATTGTAAATCTTTTGACTGTATTCTAACATTATTATAAATTGATTTTTTGATTAGGGCTAACCGTTTTCGAAATATGAGCGAAAAACCAAAAACCGGGACCTTTCTCGTGCCCCCCTGCATCCCCCTCACTTCCTAGGTTCGGGGACTTTTGGTATGTTTACCTCCTAAATAGTCCAAACACAGCCCTCAAGTAAAAAATTGTGATCTCGGCATTTTCCTCTAGAAACCATTCATTGACTGGAAGAAGCAAAATGATATAAGTACAAAAAATTAAATGAGGAGAAAACTAGGTTTAAAGTTTTTATATTTTCTATTAATCTAGATGCATGCTTAATTAAATCTTTATTCAACAATTTATAGTAAAATCAGGATAGAAAAGCTACTTGTTCCATTTAATTATTTTAATAACGTAGTAATTTCACCACCTCGTAGATGGCGTTAATCTGTAGAAAATCACTTCTATCTTTTTGCTATCAAACAATTTGGACTTTTGAGTTCAAATCTGCAACTAACTCATTATCGGAAAAAATGCAGTTATACCCTTTTGCTTCTTACCCCTTCTAATAAAGTTATATATCGGACAAACTTAAACATGGAGTATTTATTTATATTCTGGTGCAATATTTTATGTGATAAATAAATAAATATAAACATATCTTACACTAATGTTGTTGTTCAAATATTTTTAATATTTTGGTAAAGCCAATGTAAAAAATACTTACGAATTTGAACATTTTTTTTAAAGTTGCTTGTTACAAGTCACTGAACAAACTTAAGCTCCTTGATGATAGGCTTCGATATATATACACTCTAGTTTTTTTCTGTTACGCATATATTATTACAATAAAAAGCTGCATCTAATTTTGTCACACCTATTGTTTTTGTCTTATAAATTTATTAAACACATCACTTCAAAGAGGTAAATGAGTAGGAGTATTTAAGTTGAAACGTTGCTTAATCCCGTATTGAATTTGTCTTTGAGAGTTCAAAGTCGACATTAAAAAAAAACACAATTTACCTGAGTATTTCTTTTCCGAACCAGGACGTATAATTTGTAAAAATCCCCAACCGTTTTACCCTTGAATTAGAAGATTCGACTAGAACTTAAGAACAAATAAACCTAGTTTATTTTTAATTTTGTTCCTAAAGTTAACTTCATGGTTCACATTTTTTTTTTTGACTTTGTTTAAAACTAGCTGACTTTTTCAGATCAGTTTTACTTCATTTATTTATTAAGAGATTTAGCATAATTACTATCGTGCAATGGGCCAGCCATCTTCTTACCTCCATTTTATAGTAAACTGGGATCAGAGCAGAGCACTACTTCAAGTAAAAGTAGTATAAATTGTACCTCAATTACTTTTATTACTTGAAGTATTTTACTTTAAATACCCGAAGAAATGATATTTGCAGATATTTTAGAATAGCACTTAGTACTTAGTACTTGTTAAACGAAATTACAGTACTTAAAGTCCGTTACAATTTTCTTCAAGTATATAAAGTACTTGATCACTACTTCAAGTGCCTTAGGTACTGCAAGTAAGTTTACAATTCATTTGAAACCTGCAGAGACTGCTAAGAGCATTTGCCCTTTCAGGGATGCCAATTTGCTAGTAATTACTGGCATTTGCCAAATACAATTCATGGTCTAATTCTCATTTCTCATAAAAAAATAGAAAATTTCAATAACTCATCATTTTACTTTCACATCAAGTGGAAGTATAGTAACAACAAAAAAAAATGAAAATTTTTATTGTTCAAATAGGCTTAGAATGTCATGAAACATCGATCTGTCTGTAACTTTTTTTGTGCACACGATTACTCTAGAACCGTTTAAGATATTGACTTGTTTGGTACACATATGTACTTTAACGTGATCTAGAACTAGAAGTAAGAGTCCATAAAATCGGTATTTAGTATATATAAGAGAATCCAAGGCCTCAAACATTTTTTTTGGTATTAGCCACCTCCGTTAACACCCGCACCCCATTATTAAAGGAAAAAAATGAAATTGTGATAAAGTGTGTGTACAAGAACCAAAGGCTTCATTTTTTTTTTACTTCATCCACATCCACTAGTGGGGATAACTAATGGGTAATTCGCTGGTAAGGATAATTAGCGGGTAATTAGTGGAGAGGGTAATGGGTAATTAAGGAGGTTAATTAGCAGGTAAGTATTATTAGCAAGTAATTAAGGGTAATTAAAGGTCATTAGAGGGTGATTGAGGGTAATTAAAGGTAAATAAGAGTAATTGGGGGAAGGTGGGACAAAGTGGGAATTTGTGGGGGGTAATCGGCGGGTAATTAGTGGGGACTGATTGATGGGTAATTGAGGTTAATTAGGGTAATTAGGGGAAGGTGGGACAATGTAGGAGGAGGTGGAGGATAAAACAAGATTAAAATATGGATAAATACTACTACTTACTAATATTTGAAGTCATACTAATGTTTGTAATGCAACATTCACTTGGTTTTGCGGGCTAAGTCGCCACGCTAATATTCATTAAAACAAATCTTTTAAGTGCCATTTGTGTAATAAAATATTTAATATCCAGAATAATGTAAAATATTTGTTTTTACGAATTTTTTTCGTTATGAGAGATTTTGATGCAAAATCTGGATGTGGAAGTAGTGATTCTTTGGGCAGCGGTTTTTTTATTATGAAGGTCATAAAAAGATTCTCACAGTAATTCTATAATATGATCTACACATAAAAAAAACCGCTGCCCAAGGAATCACTACTTCCACATCCAAATTCTCTATCCAAGTCACTCACAACGAAAAAACTTTGTATGTGAAAATAATTGTTTATGGAACTTTAATAATATAATATTTGAAATCCTCTACCCCAAAAACCCATAAAACGATACCCCACATCGGTAGTGGGGTGGAGGGTGGTGATAGTGGGGGGGGGGGGTGGATGAAGTAAAAGAATATTTTTAGGTTTCTTGTTACTGTACATCCACTAAATCACATTTTTTTTTCATGCCCTTTAATAAGGGGTGGGGGTGGTAATGGGGGTGGCTAATTCCAAACATTTTTTTGAGACCTTTGCTTCTCTTGTATATACTAAATACCAATTTTATGGACTCTTACCTGCTTGATTGACCTATTTACCCTAAATTTACCCCAATTTACCCCCAAACCCTTCGACGGAACAAGATGAAAATATAATCTAGTTCTAGATCTCGTTAAAGTACATATGTGTACCAAATTTCAAGTCAATATCTTAAACGGTTCCAGAGTAAACGTGCGCACAAAAAAAGTTAGACAGACAGACAGACCGACAGACAGAAATTTTTTTTTCGCTCAAACTTAAAACCTCGACGTTTCATGACATTTTAAGCCTATTTGGACAATAAAAATTTTAAAAAAATTTTTTGTCGTTACTATACTTCCACTGGACGTGGAAGTAATAGAAAACAAAGGAGTCTGTGGTATAATTTACTAGATGGAGTGCTATAGGATTGTATCAACCTATTTCATCATATGATAACAGTAATAATCTTGTCTAGCAGGTTGATCTTAATTAAAAGACAAAGCATAAAATTAATACTAAATGTGAATGATGAGTAAAGTTGCGATCGAGTGTGCGTCGTTAACATATTGCTCGAATGCATCACAATCCACTTTTACGAGGTGTCACTGAGACTAAGTATGCAAAATAACTTTTCTATTTTTATTGTTCAAACAGGTATTTGCAATCTGCAACTCGTGACTGCAACTTTCATCTGTTTCGTAACAGTCTCATTAAACAAAGTACTTAAAGTAAAATTGATATACTACCTATGTAAAGTGTATTCAAACCTGAGAGATGCACTGAATATTACAGTTTCAATATAACCCCATTTCAGTAGGGAGTAGAAAGTAAGTTTGGCGCAGTCATAAGATGCACTGAATATTACAGTTTCAATATAACCCTATTTCAATAGGGAGTAGAAAGTAAGTTTGGCGCAGTCATATGTTCAAAATTTGAAACTTTATTTGTAGTCGACAACGTCCGCCTTATTAAATATATATCTTGATTATTAAATATATCTTATATTTTAAGGCAAAGTTCATTTAATCCGTGTAACCTACACTGAGTTCGTTCGAATCTAAGAGCCACGCTGTATGTTGCAATTCACATATCTTGTACATATTCGCATTTTTGTGCAGTTAAAGTATCAGTAACATTTTGCTTTACAATTGTAATAAAATGTAGTTTATATTAAACATGATAATTTATATCTCTCTTCCAAATGCAATTTTCATTTATTTCATAATAGTCTTATTAAAAGTGCTCCAATAAAATTTAAAGGTAAAATTTTCATATTATTTAACCTACGTAAAGTTAGTTCGAACCTGGGAGACACTGTATATTGCATTTTATATATCATTCACATCCTTGTATTTTTGTGTGCTTAACCAAAAACCTTAGTGACATTTTGCTATAAAATATTGCGCATCTATAGTACTCGAGAAGAGCCATTGCGCATCCATACTACTCATGATAACCTACTGCATACCAATGGTACTGGAGGAAAGCCACTGCGCATCCATTTGACTCGAGGAAACCCACTGCCCATCCATCCTACTTGAGATAACCTACTGCGCATTCAAAATACTCGAGGAAATCTACTACTCGAGATAACCTACTGCGCATCGATGGTACTCGAGGAAAGTCACTGCGCATCCATAGAGTAGGAGTGGATGAAGTAAAAAAAATGTTTGAAGCCTTAGGTTCTTGTATACACGCTGAATTAAAATTTTATTTTGGGGGGGGGTGTAGTAATGGGGTGGCTGATGCCAAAAAATTTTTTGAGACCTTAACTCCTTTTATATATACTAAATACCAATTTTATGGATTCTTATTCTCGTTAAAATACATACGTGTACCAAATTTCAAGTCAATGTCTTAAACGGTACCAGAGTAAACATGCGCAAAAAAAAGTTACAGATAGACAGAAAAACAGACAGAAATTTCTTTTTTGCTCAAACTTAAAAATCTCGACGTTTCATGACATTCTAAGCCTATTTGAACAATAAAAATTTTCAAAAATTTGCACTACTGGATGTGGAAGTAATTAGAATAAAATATAACTTGTATACAACATGATGGCGATGATCACTGCTCAATATGTCCAATTTCAATAGTAAGCATTCTATCGTGCCATTTTATATATGTTATAAATTTTAAAAAATATTATGGCTAACAGAAGTTATCATCTACACTAGGTCTACATATTATGCGTACACACGTACACACATATACAGACACATACATTTTTTTATTAAATATTTGAGTTCAGCATGTTATGAAACGGATTTCTGTATAATTTTTTTTTACGATGATTATTAAAAATTTGGCCCTTTATAATAATATGCAGGGTGTAAATAATAATTAATAGACGAAGACACTATACGGTTATAAAAAACAAGAATAATAATAATAGTTTTATTAATCAAAAAGATATTGCAAGAGTATAAACGAATATAAATAAAAAAAAATTAAATAATTAATAAATGTAACAAATGAATAGTCTTAAATAGTCAAAGACTTAGATGCTAGATATACACATAAATATATACATACATAAATCACAAGTATATAGCAAAAATTGGATATGATCTGAATGTAGTCAACACAATAACAAACAACATTTTGCATATAATAGCATAATTAAAATCTTATAATCATAGTAAGGGATGTCTAAAAGGTGCAGTTTTAATTTTCTTTTAAATTTTCCGATGTGAACTATAAATAAATCAGTTTAAAAGTATAGGCCAATCTCTGGAGCGGTGTCTGCATTGCTTCCCCATTACGAGCGTTGTATTCGTGAATTTCACTATTCTTGGTATATTCGCTCAAGTGTACCTTTGTATGAATTAAGTGACTATTTCTGAAAGCCATTATATTAAATTTAATGAACCATGTATATGTTAAAAATAATAGTGTCCCAATATACCACCTTGCTGAACACCGTGTTGTACTGGCAGCATGATGCTAAGTTTATCCTTACAATACACACACTGGTATCTATCCGATAAGTAGGAATTCATAAAATTAAGTGCCACACATTTAGTAATTTAGTAATTAAAATCTCCTTGGAAATAAATTTTGATGCATAGCCATATCTAAACATTTTCAGGCTGTAAGTTATTAATAGAATTCTTAAAAAAAGTTGTTGTCAAAGCAAGGTTTCACATGTTATGATACTTTTTAACTGAAAAAAATGTTGTTGCAAGCTGTACGGTATGGCGTGGCGGTGGTAATATGCGCCAGTGGTATGAATTTATAACTTAATTTTCGATTTATAATAATATAATAAAACACCCACTCTTAACCAGTGGACAAAACATTTTTTCTTTGGTGATTTAGACTCGTCTTGAAGGACTCTATCTATCAGTAGGCTATGGCACATTTCTAGCGAATCACCTTATATGGTATACCAAATCTTAAGTCAGTATCATAAGCGGTTACAGAGCAACGTGCGCACAAAAAAGTTGACAGAACGACGGAGAGAAATGTTTTTCTCAACCTTAGTCTCGACGTTTCATGACATTTTAAGCCTATTTGTACCAAAAAATACCGTTTTTTACCACTACGTGGATGTGGAAGTAAAATTTGTAAAAAAATGTATCTGCTCCAATAAAAATGATGAAATCAAATTTCACCCAGCCCAACATATACAGTGCGTGTAATTTTCCGTTAGGCATGTACATCCACGTAGCGCGATAGATTTGACAACATAGCTGCAGTAAAGTCCTCCGTCGAGCGGAGCATTCCAGTCTGTTATTTCATTTCAGCCAGCTGGCACGCGCGATGTTGTAATTTTACTCCCTATGCCTAGCGTTCGGCTACACACACGGTATATTGCAGTCGGTGTAAAAATGGTTAAATAACGAAACCAAACGTATTGTTAACCTTTTAAGCTTTGTTAACCGAGCGACTTATTTTTATTTTATTTTAAGTTTTACTCTTTTTTTTGAAAGCTGTATAATTTTTTATAAAAAAAAAATTACTCAGAAAATTAATTAACATCAATGAGTTCTGTACTAGTAGATGTTAAATAAAAAGGAAATTTTGACTTGTAACAGTATGAATACACATTATCTTTTTGTGGTAATTGCAGTGGTATAAAATATTAAAAGACAATAATTGTATGACAAAATATTTTTTTTTATTTTTATAAATAATACAATTTTGTTAATTTAACAAATCATAACCGGAGAAGACGTTGGTAAGTTGACAGGATCATTTTCAGTAGTACACCCCTGAATAATAGCCAGCAGCATAAGGGTAAGCAGCATAAGGGTATGCACCGTATGCATAAACTTGAGGATTGGGACGAGCTGCTGGAGATGGATCAGCTGCTGGAATAGCAGTGGCAACTGCAAAACTAATAGCCAAAAGGCCAAGGAGTACAATCTGTAAATGGTAAAAACAAAGTAATTAGTAAAGTACGTAAAGAGGATAAACCAATAAAAAACATAATATTGATTGCAAAATATTTATACATGTATTTTTAAAGTAGATACCTGAAACACAAAATTATCCATCGGAAAAATTAAACATAGGATATTTACTTATATCTTGATGTAATATTATGTGATAAAGAAATAAATATAAATATGTCTTACGTAATACTGCTGTTCAAATTTTTATAATATTTTGAATGTAAAGCAAGAAATAAAGGACTAATATCTTAAGGATGTGAATCTTGCTAAGGGAATTAAATAATATTTTTAAATGATTAGTCAGTAATTCTCAAGCTATGAAACTATAAAAACATGGTGTTTCTTAAATAACTACACAACATGCAGGGATTTACAATATATACAAGAAAAGGAATCAAGCAGTAAATAAGAATATTTTTTTAACAAAATATTTTGTTAAGAAACATTTACAGTGTCGGAAGATAAAGTGTCTTTCTTGTATTATCCTTTCAACTATTCAAGAATTTCTACATTTAATTATCTGAAATGCCTATTTTCAGAATTAATTATTTATTTTGAAGACAAATCTCAAATGCGAACGTACACTTTGTGCTTATACAAAACGATACTAGGGCTTTTTGCTGTAAAATTAGAAATTTTGTTTACGTCGTTTAAAATATTTTTTGATTAATTAGCTTATAATAGTATTTTATATAACAAGTGGCTAAAATGGTGTTTTATTTTACAAGTGGGGCGTTTATACACATTTTAGTCTCGAGTTATATACAAAATTTTTGTATCGCCATTCGAAATTAGAAAACAATATAATTTTGTAAAATAGGCTAAATTCTATTGTTGTTTCCATAGAAACCAATAAGTTTTATTTCACACTGTGAAATAAAATTTCTTTATTTCACTTTTTTTTCTTTATTTTACACTTGTCAATAATGACATTGTTTTGATTCATTGAAACTGTCAAATAATAAATGTCATTTTAGGATACGGCGTTACAAAAAAAATTTATGTATCTTCCGATAAATGTTACAATTGTTATGAATCGCCACTTCTTAAATTAATTAGAGTTTGCTAATGTAAAAAACTACTCACGAATTTAAACATTTTAAAACGTTGCTTGTTACAAGTCACGAAACAAACTTATGCTCCTAGATAATTGGGTTCGATATATATACGCTCTTGTTTTTTTTACTACGCATACATTAGTACAATAAAAAGTTGCATCTAATTTTGTCACACCCATCGTTTTTATTTCATTAATTTATTAAACACATCAATTGAAGTGAGTGAATGAGTAGGAGCATTTTTTTGTTGGAATTTACTTAATCCCCTGCTGAATTTGTTTTTTAGAGTTGAATTTAGGGATAAAGCAAGTTTATCTTTATAGTGTTGTTAAAATTACTGACGTCATTGTTTACAGGTGTTATGTTTTTTATTGGCTTCGTGAAACACGTGCTAGTTCTCATCAGCTTCTCAACAGGATGCAGAGTTGTCAATTTGCCATATTTAGGAGAAAAGTATTATTCAACACTTTTTTTGTCAGGAACTATACTTTTGTTTGGATTCGGTGGCTGGGGGTTGTCTACTTGTCTACTATGTGTGGTGTGTGTTTAGATATTATTTTTGATCAGAATTTTGTAACAGGATCACTAAGATCAGAACATATTTTGACTCCTACGTATCTCAATCAAGTCTGCCCTTTTCTCAATAACAGAATCAATTTGGTGTCAAATTAGTTTATTTACGATATAGTGCATAAAAAATACATATATATGACTTATTTAGTACAATAGGCCTTCTTTCTCATTATCAGTACCCTCTTCTATTTCTCTCTGGATTTTGGGATTTTTAAGAAAACGTGTTACTATTTCTGCTGAGATTCACATTTTTTCTTTCGTAAAAGCCGAGTGTGAAACATTTTTATTGCAGTCCTTAATATTTTGCCTGTACTTTGCAAATAGATTGCAGTAACTTTTCATTTCGCAAAAATTCAAACACTTGAAATTTTTTCACAGAAATAACTGTTTCCGAAACAAGACAAGATAATTCTACAGTAAGTGAGACATAGCAAAGTTTGATAGTACGATTGAAAGAAGGTTCACTAACCTGCTATACATGACAAAAATTGCAGTGAAACTTCTACGTTTCCAAATTTAAACATCCAGATAATCTGTTATACACACCGATCACGTACATCTATTACCATCCTCCTTTTTCCGCTAAGCTATAGTACCTATATTTAAAAAAGGTAGCCCACTTTATGAAGAAAACTGCAGACTTATAGCACAGCTGAGCATTTTCTCTAAAATCATGGAGAAAGCTGTCGCAGCAAGAATAATAATAAATTTTTTAAACAGAAATGATATACTATATACTAAATGAACATCAACATCAAACAGCTACCATAGACTTCGTTCAATATGTAAATGAAAAACTTGACAAAGATGAAAAACTAATATGTATTTTCTTTGACTTAAGTAGTGCATTTGACATGGTGGAATCGTAAAGCAAAAAATAAAGGTACTAGGTATACGCGAACCTGTAAGTAAACAGATCTTGTAATATTTTATTTTATTTTTTATTTTATTTTAGAAATACACCACCCAACAGTACAAGTACCAATTACAGGGTGGGAAATAACAAATAGTATGAAACGTCGAGATTTTAAGTTTGAGCGAAAAAAAAATTTTTGTCTGTCTGTCGGTCTGTCTGTAACTTTTATTGTACGCACGATTACTTTGAAACCGTTTAAGATATTGACTTTAAATTTGGTACACATATGTACTTTAACGGGATCTGGCACTAGATTATATTTTAATCTTATTCCGTCGAAGGGTTGGGGGGTAAATTGGGGTAAACGGGGGGTAAATAGGTAAATCAAGCAGGTAAGAGTCCATAAAATTGGCATTTAGTATATACAAGAGAAGCTAATATCTCAAAAAATTGTTTGGAATTAGCCACCCCCATTTCCACCCTCGCCCCATTATTAAAGGGGGTGAAAAAATTTGTGATTCAGCGTGTGTACAAGAACCAAAGACCTCATTATATTTTTTCACTTCATGCTCCCTCACTACCACCCTCCTATCACCACCCCCACCCAACTACCGATGTGGGATATCGTTTTATGGGTTTTTCAAATATTATTAAAGTCCCATAAACAATTATTTCCACATACAAAATTTTTTCGTTGTGAGAGACTTGGATAGAAAATCTAGATGTGGAAGTAATGATTCCTTGGGCAGCGGTTTTTCTGATTCAAATGCCCAAAAAGCTAATAGTGCAATACAGTACTTTAAAAATTGCTGCAAGAAAATAAAATTGTTATTAACTGTGGGAAAACCACATGCATGATGCATGCAGTTTCATATACTAGATCTCCAGATAATTATGTCTTAAATATTGACGGAAAAAGTCTACATGTCACGCATAGCACGGCCTTTCTTGGAGTTACTATAAATAAACATTCAAACTGAACAAAAAACATAGACAGAATGTGCGAAAGACTAAATAAATCGTAATTACTATACTATACTAACCCTATACTAACCCTAAAAAATAGTCTAGATAAAAAACTATTTCAACAATATATTATGCTCTGGTCCACCCTGTTACTAGTTATAATATTGGGTATAATCGTCATCATATAATAAAATTTTTATAGAAGAAAGAGAGAGTCACGAAAATGATGTTATTACAGGCACACATGTGGAGATGGATTAAAACAAAATAAAACATTAACCGTCACCTCTACACTCAAAGAAATAGTATGGGTAAATTCAACAAAAAAAAAATGGTTAACTAACAATATCGTTAATTTTGTTAAACTAAATTATATTGATGGTATTTTTAAACAAGAGGTGATTGTTATTTTAATTAATAAAAAGTTGTCGTACAACAAAACAAACATTAACTTAAAAAATAGATGAATAAGACTATTGTTTTTTTCGTCTGACTATTATTTTGTTGAATTCTGTCAAATTAAACTAGATAATAGTATATTTTATTTTTAACTATTGTCGAATTGTAATTGTAAACCCAGTAGCAGTTTGCTCTACTATTATAGTTGACAGATAAATCAATATTATTGTAGAGTTAACCCGCAGTTCTGTTTACATAAACATAACATCGTTCTGCCATCTACTTTGGTGAATTAAGACGTCGCATCAGCGCTTTTGTTTGCAAATAGTATGGGTTAAATCAATCAAAAAATTAGTATATATATATTGTTCATTTTGTTAAATTGAAGTATATTTAATAGAATTGTTAAGCAAAAGGTGATTGTCACACAACAAAATAAACATTAACTTAAAAACCGCTGCCCAAGGAGTCACTACTTCCACATCCAGATTCTTTTCCAAGTCACTCACAACGAAAAAATTTTTGTATGTGGAAATAATTGTTTATGGAACTTTAATAATATAATATTTGAAATCCTCTACCCCAAAAACCCATAAAACGATACCCCACATCGGTAGCGGGGTGGGGGTGGTGATAAGGGGTGGATGAAGTAAAAAAACATTTTGAGGTTTCTGGGTCTTGTACACACACTAAATCACAATTTTTTTTCATCCCCTTTAATAATGAGGTGGGGGTGGTAAGGGGAGTGGCTAATGCCAAAATTTTTTTTTGAGACCTTAGCTTCTCTTGTATATACTAAATACCAATTTTATGGACTCTTACCTGCTTGATTTACCTATTTTCCCCAAATTTACCCCAATTTACCCCCCAACCCTTCGACGGAACAAGATGAAAATATAATCTAGTTCTAGATCTCGTTAAAGTACATATGTGTACCAAATTTCAAGTCAATATCTCAAACGGTTCCAGAGTAAACGTGCGCACAAAAAAGTTACAGACATACAGACCGACAGACAGACCGACAGACCGACAGACCGACAGACAGAAATTTTTTTTTCGCTCAAACTTAAAATCTCGACGTTTCGTGACATTCTAAGCCTATTTGAACAATAAAAATTTTTAAAAATTTTTTTGTCGTTAAGTACTATACTTCCACTGGATGTGGAAGTAAATTAGGTGCATAAGACTATAATTTATTCATCTTACTAATAATTTGTTGAATTTTGTCAAATGAAACTAGATAAATAGTATACTTTATTTTTAAGTATTATCGAATTGTAATTCTAACTTAGTATTAGTTCGCTGTATTATTGTACTTGGTAGACAAACCAATATTATTCGTCTTCTAGAAGTTCTAAAAGAATTATCATAAAATTTGCTTGCTTACCACGTAGTCTATTACAGAAATTATTCCTAGATGACGCCACATACAAATCACTGACAATAATTAATCATGCATTATCTTATACTCTTATGAATTTATAGAATATTAATAACATGATTGCAATGCTCAAATTCTGTCAGGGATCATTGATATATTTGGATGGATCTTATAAACGATCTCTAATCTTTGGTTTGGGTGGTCTGATGTCTCAATACTGAGATTTTGGCTAACCAAAAAAAACTTCATCATGCAATAATGTGTAGATCAACCTAAAAATTAGTTGGTGAACAAAAAACAAAGTCGTAGACCAAATTGAAAATGGTTAGTGAACATAAAAAAATGTCATTGTACTATTTAATTTGTTACAAGAAAATATGATTATTAAACTACTATTTGTTTACGAAAACAAATAAAGTTGTATGACTATTCTTTTCTGATTGATTTAACTATGAAACTAGATAGGCGCGATTTCATATGCTCTTTTTGGTTGAATTTACCTATCATTTTCTTTGAGGGTATATGTCTACCGAAGTTATTCTTTATCTATAAAAACAGATACTCCTTTAAATAACAAGAAGATAACCACAAATATTGTACCAGGGAAAAAAAAATTATCAAATGCAAAAATCGTCGCATTTTTTTTTTTAAAGATCGCTAAAATACACTCGCATGCACTGTTACAATATGCTCCCTGGGGATAGAAAGTCCACAATTTGATTTTATATCATAAATCAATTTAAAAATAAACTTACAAAAATTCTTATAAATAATAAAATAGGGACGAATTGAAAGCCGTTGCACAAAGTAACCATATTTTAAAAATCTTTTCCTTCTTTTAAAGTGTTTTATTTTGTTAAAATTATGTACTTGGTGTATTATTGTGTTTGTGTTATTTATCGATATATTATTATGAAGGTACATGGTGCGGGAGCTAAGTGGCTTTTTCGGACACTCATCGTTACAAGCATTTTCTATGCGCTGATTAATTCTGTCTAACTTAAATAACGACAAAATAGATTTCTGGCATATGTCAGCCCGTCGAGTTGGCCATGGTTCAAGATATAAAAATCAGTGAAATTATATCATCGTTACAAAGCCAATTTTTTTTTGTGTGTACACATTTTATGTTTAGAATGAATAAAATAAGATCGCCAGAAAGTGTGGGCCATCAGGGGCGCAACCAGAAAGGTCAAAGAGGTAAAAAAATGGAGTTATATCAAGTGATCGTTACAAGCTTTTCTTTAGACTGAGCATGTTTATTTAAATGTTTTGAACACAGAAAAAAATTCCCAGAAAGAAACTCCCATCAGTAAGGCTAGCCAGAAAGAAAATGTTTAGGATTTTTGAAGAAAATTGGATTTTTTTTTCGCATATTTCATCTTAGAACTTTAAACTCATCGTTACAAGTTCTGGCTCCTTTTTAATACGTAAATATAAGCTCCTTCAATAATAGAATAGCCTTCCCGTAAAGGTCCTAGTGTTAACAAAAGTACCACAGGCTCTTAAATACAGGAATTTAACACTTTCGGCTAACTTGACTCCGTACCGTGCCTCAGATGTATTGTATCGTTATTACCTTTCTGGCTGCCCCTCCTGACGGCCCACACTTTCTGGCGAACTTATTTTATTCATTCTAAACACAAAAGATGTACACACAAAAAAAATGAGCCTTGTAACGATGACATGATTTCACTGATCTTTAAACAGTGTTCGTGGCGCTCCTGACAGGAGGTGCCCCGCCAGAAGTCGATTTTATGTCATCCATTAAACCATAAAAATATCTCAAAGTTCATAAAACGATGAGCTGCCGAAAAAGCCACCTAGCTCCCGCTCTAATATGTGTGTATACTGCATGTGTGTATTCATTCCTTTTATGTACATATATGAAAAGAGTATGTTATTGTAATTTTGTACTGACAACACATACGCAAAATATTTTTGTAAACGAGCGCTTATGAAAATAATAAAAATAAAAATGACATCAAATTCTTATTCAAAATTAAGAATAATAAATATTCCATATTATGCCATACTTTTTAAAGACTTGTTCAATGTTTTTGTGTCAATTTGTAATTCATTTTTATTAACCTCCGACCCCAAAAGAGGGGTGTTATAAGTTTGACGCGTATGTTTGTGTGTTTGTCTGTCTGTCTGTGGCTTCATATCTCTTCAAGGGATCCGATTTTGATGGAGTTTTTTTATTTGAAAGAAAATTAAATTTTGTCGAGAAGGTTATAGGCCATATTAGATTTTGATGTTTGGTCGCCATCTTGAATTCGCCATGTTGAACTTCTCTAGAAATTGTCCGATTGAAGTAAAATTGAAAATGTGCAGACAATTATGGTAGCCAAACATGACTTAGGCCCCATTTTAATTCGGTCATATGAAACTGGTACGATTAGATACATTGATCGGGAGTTTTTAAACATTTTCAATTTTACTTGTATATAAATGTGCAGGAAAACAAGGATGCCGAAATTTAAGAAATATTATTCTTGTTAAATCTTTTATTGGGTAGACATAATTTTCTGGCCAAAATGAGACATCAGAGTGGATAAGAGTGTAACTTGTAGAACTGGAATGGCAGAATTTCCGCCACAACTCTAATCATTTTCTCAATATGGATTTCAAAATATTGAAAGAGTCAGACAACCTTATTTTTGATTCCAACGCAAATCCTTCCTCATAGATAATAAATTGCTGAGATGGGTAGAGGAAATTTTCCAATAAACGTTTCCAGGAAATTTTCGGGAGTTTCCGGAACGAAGTTTTGATAAAAATAAAAGTTTTCAGTAAAATATTTGAATATTCCGAAAGCTCCCAAAGGAAACTTTCTCGGAATTTTGGACACTTTCAAATATTCAAATATCCAAATTATTGAAAACTTTCATTTTTATCAAAATTTCGTTCCGGGTACATTCAAATGGAAAGTTTCCTTTGCCCATCTCTGATAAATTATTTAACATTTTTCTCATTTTTGAAGTTAAAGTAAGAGTAAAGAAGTTATTTCTTTATGAATCGAGTTTAATTTTGTGGAATTAAAATTTCTTTTGTGGCAATTATTTCTGTAAATTGATACACGCTTATTGCATGACAAAAATATTTTTATTTTTTTAAATATTACAATATTTTTGATTCCAACGCAAATCCTTCCTCATAGATAATAAATTGCTGAGATGGGTAGAGGAAATTTTCCAATAAACGTTTCCAGGAAATTTTCGGGAGTTTCCGGAACGAAGTTTTGATAAAAATAAAAGTTTTCAGTAAAATATTTGAATATTCCGAAAGCTCCCAAAGGAAACTTTCTCAGAATTTTGGACACTTTCAAATATTCAAATATCCAAATTATTGAAAACTTTCATTTTTATCAAAATTTCGTTCCGGGTACATTCAAATGGAAAGTTTCCTTTGCCCATCTCTGATAAACTATTTAACGTTTTTCTCATTTTTGAAGTTAAAGTAAGAGTAAAGAAGTTATTTCTTTATGAATCGAGTTTAATTTTGTGGAATTAAAATTTCTTTTGTGGCAATTATTTCTGTAAATTGATACACGCTTATTGTATGACAAAAATATTTTTATTTTTTTAAATATTACAATTTTGTTAATTTAACAAATCATAACCGGAGAAGACGTTGATATGTTTACGGGGTAATTTTCAGTAATACACCCCAGAATAATAGCCAGCAGAGTAAGGGTAAGCAAGTGGGAGACCTCCGTATGCAGCGATAACTTGTGGATTGGCACGAGCTGCTGGAGATGGACCAGCCACTGGATTAGCGGTGGCAACTGCAAAAGCTACAGCCAAAAGGCCAAGGAATACAATCTGCAAACATAAAAATAACAAATTAGTGAAGTGTGTAAGCAGCATTAATTATTAAAAATTAATAACATTGATTATGGAATATTTACATACTAATTTTCAAAAGTAGTAACTTGTCTCTCTGTACTTATATTTTGATATAATATTTCATGTGATAGATAAGTATATATTATCACATCTTACGTTAATACTGTTGTCAAATTTTTCTAATATCCTGAATGCAAAGCGAAAAATAACAAAGTGATACGTATGAAAAATGTAAATCTTGCTATGTGAATTAAATACAGTTCCTTAATAATCAGCCAGTAAATTGTAAACACTAAAACGATGATCTACGTTCTATTGTTAACTTAAAATGCGGTATTTCCAAAATAAATACACAATGTGCAGGAATTTACTACATGTACATGATAGTAAATCAAGCAGTAAATGCGAATATTATTTTGCAAACAGGAATCATGTACAGTGTGAAAGCTAAACCGCTATCATATATTTTCAGCTATCTGGGAATTCCTAGATTATATTAAATTTAATTATTTGAAATGCGTATTTTCAGAATTAATTATTTATTTTGGAGTCAGATTACAAATTCAAACAAACATTTTGTGTTTATACAAATCATTACAAGTACCTCTTGCCGTAAAATAAATATTTTATTTACATCGTTGAATAAATATTTTTGATCGAATAGCTCATATGCAAATATCTTCTAATGAATGTTACTTTTAAGATATGAGTCGTCATTTTCGTAATTAATTAGAGTTTCATCCCTCAATTAACGTCTGAATAAAATATCGCTAATGTGAAAAAATACTTACGAATTTGAACATTTTTATAACGTTGCTTGTTACAAGTCAGTAAACAAACTTATGCTCCTAGATGATTCGTTTCAATATATATATACATATGCTCTAGTTTTTTTGCACGCATACATTATTACAATAAAAAGTAGCTTCTAATTCTGTCACACCCATTGTTTTGATTTCATTAATTTATTAAACACATCAATTCAAATGAGCAAATGGGTAGCAGCATTTTTGTTACTTAAACACCTGTTGAATTTGTCTTTGAGAGTTCAAAGTCGAGGTTGAAGAGAATATTCCTACATAAATAATGTCAAGTAATTTTTTCTGTAAGAGAGAAAGCATAAGTTGTCAAAATCCGACGTCATTGTTTACAGGTATTACGTTTTAATTTTTTTTTTTTAGCTTCGTCAACACTTGCTGGTTCTTATCAGAGTAGGTAGAGTAACTATATTTACGACAATCTCTCTTTATTAAAAGATTTATTTGCCAAATAGAGGGGAAAAGGTTTTGTGTGAATACTTTACCAGATTTTTTTTTTGCTGAACCGGAAACAGGCAAAACATATTTGATAAATCTAATACTAGCCAGGGAACAACATAGTAATAGCTACTGCAATTGCTGCCATTCTCACCACGTTGTTAGTAGGAAGAAAAACTGCTCACTCTTCTTTCAAGTTGTCCTGAAATCTGATCTATTCTGAAACCCTAGCGTGCACATCAAAAAGGAGACTTATTTTAGTCCAGTTTAAAAAGATTGCCAAATTAGTGTTTGGGATGCATACATAATGTCCTATATAAACATGTGATAAGAGAACTCTGAGAGATCTGACGGGCAACGAAAAAGTTGCCTTCAAACTCTTCCTGTTGTTCTAAGAGATGCAGATGAAATTAGAAGCTCTAAAAAGTTGTATTCTATTCGAAGTTAGCTCCACCTTTTCTAGGTACTTTAACCTAGTGTGGACTAGTATCTTGCATTCGGAAAGAATATGTTGCAGTATCAAAGTATTTGCACGTATCGTTGCCTGCCTTGCTCATTTGTTTAAGATGATATCTCAAAGCGTAATGACCTATTAAAAGGCCTGTTAAAAGGCCTCTTAAGTCGAACTTTTCGAGTTCGAGAAGCCTTGTGGCATTCTTTGACGAATAAGTGAGAAACTTTTTTCACTTGTGTGAATATTCCTCCAGTAGGACTATTTTTGTTCCCTTTCCCATTTTTGGATTTCCTCCATTATGTGTCCCTTGGATAAGCCACAAAACGGTTCGGGCCCAAGAAATTGGGCTTCAGCATCTTTTTTTTTGTAAGTTGCTTCAGGGATTGTCTGCATTCCCAGGCAATTTTATACTCAAAGGTGTATGATCTGAGAGCTATTAACGCTGCCTGGCTGTCTGAAAGTATATCTTTGCCCTTTGAATGTCTTTCTTTGTGCATTACTGGGCACATACATTAGCATAAATTTCTTCTTGGAAGATGGTTGGGGTCTTGCCTAGGGCTGTGGATAGCCTTCAATTAGGCCCCGCTACACCCACCTTCAGCCATCTTCGATCCATCTATGTACCAGATGGATTGAAGTTAGCTAGTGAAATATGAGACCCCCCAAATGTAAGATGCGAAATTTGCAAATCTTTTTTCACCGCCAAATTCTTTATTTGACCCTATTCACAATTGCTGCTAGAATCGATCTTTGTTAAAATTATATAGAAACCGCTGCCCAAGGAATCACTACTTCCACATCCAGATTCTCTCTCCAAGTCACTCATACCGAAAAAACTTGTATGTGGAAATAATTGTTTATGGAACTTTAATAATAAATGAAATCCTCTACCCCAAAAACCCATAAAACGATACCCCACATCGGTAGTGGGGTGGGGGTAGTGGAGGTGGATTAAGTAAAAAAATATTTTGAGGCTTCTGGTTCTTGTATATACTAAATACCAATTTTATGGACTCTTACCTGCTTGATTTACCCAATTATACCAAATTTACCCCCCAACCCTTCGACGGAACAAGATAAAAATATAATTTAGTTCTAGATCTCGTTAAAGTACATATGTGTACCAAATTTTAAGTCAATATCATAGAGGGTTCCAGAGTAAATGACAAAAAAGTTACAGACAGACAGACAGACTGACAGACAGACCGACAGACCGACAGACCGACAGACCGACAGACCGACAGATCGAGAGACAGAAATTTTTTTTGCTCAAACTTAAAATCTCGACCTTTCATGACATTTTAAGCCTATTTGAACAATAAAAATTTTTCAAAATTTTTTTGTCGTTATTATACTTCCACTGGATGTGGAAGTAAAATGAACAAGCGTTTTTGTGAAAATAAAATCTAAAATGTCGCGTTTTGCATCTAATGTTAAAAGATGTAGATTTTGCATCTAGAATACTACACTTTTAAAAAAATTCAGTTTATTAAATTTAATTCGTACAAATAAACCAAACTTGTAATCATAAACTTAAAATACAGACAATATAAAATCAAAACTTAAGATCTTCTGATCATTCTCCAAGATATCATCCAAATCTCATTAACACGTTTTATTTAAAGAAGTGAACGGTAACAAAAATAGTGTAAGCTCGGCTACTTCTCTTCAGCACATGACGTAGTCACAACACCTAGCAAGTTTGGTCAAAAAGTAAATATTGCTTGCAACTTACATACATAAGTTTATATGGCGTTTTGCACCTACCACAGAGATATGCACAGAAATTCTGGAGCTATTTGACTTGTTTTACACCTGGAAAACATTCTAGAAAATAGATAAATGCAATACAGAACAGATGGCACACATACCTCGGTTATGGTAAAAATGTCACATGCCGCGTTTTGCATAATATAGTAATGGTAAAAAAATGATTTTTTTTACTTCAGATGGTCTTAGGATGTCATGAAACGCCTAGAGTTTAATTTTGAGCGAAAAAAATGTGTCTCTGACTATCGGTCGGTCTGCGGTTCGGTCTGTAAAGTTGACCGCAGATTTAACAGGCACTCAAAAAATGTCGGCATCTTTGGCTTTGCGATGCGGCGTGTTTGATGGGTCAAATGCGTCGACATTTTTTGAGTGCCTTTTAAATTTGCTGTCAACTATAACTCTTTTGTGCGCACAATTACTCTGAACGGATTCTGATATTGACTTAGGTATTATTACGAAATTTGAAACTAGATTGTATTCTGATCTTATTCTGTTGAAACATCGGGGGGGGGGGGGGGTAAATAGGTAAAATAAGCAAGTAAGAGTCCATAAAATTGAGATTTAGTGTGTGTGTACAAGAAGCCAGTCACAAAATTTTCTGGCATCAGCTACATCTATTACCACCCCCATCCCATTATTAAAGGGAGCAAAAAATAAAGTTGTGATTTAGTGTGTGTACAAGAACTAAAGGTCTTATTTTTTTTGCGATTAACTACCCCCATTATCACTCCCCACTACCACCTACAGGGTTACTGGTAACTGAACGTATACCTGTCAAGAGGTGTTCCAGAACTTGCAATCATTTCAACTCACATGTGCTATATGCAAAAGTTTTTAGTTTTCGAGATATTTCAGTTCTTCAGTTTTTATTGAAAACCCCCAAATTTGCTTATTCTAAATTAAATATAAAAAATACCACTAATTCAATGGCACAGATTTTAATTTTCGTACTTAGATAACTCTTCAACAATGCATTACTAATAGCAAAATATCAAAAAATATCCAATGGTCCAAAGAAGCAACAAAAGATAAATAAAACATTTTTTCGTTTTTTTTTTTATTTCTGTTGCAATGGCGGAGATTTATTACAGAAATTCTTTAACACATTAATCGTAAAAATCATGTAAATAACTTTTTTATTAACTTTTCAACGAGGTAAAAATGTTATAAAAAAAAATCTAGTTTCACAAAACAGTTCAATAACAGGTGAGCAGGTAGAGCGCGTTAGTTGTTTTATATTTTAGAGAGAGTTCCATTTATCTGCTTTTAACGGTACTACAAGTGGTGAAGTACTTCGAAAAGCTTCGGAATTAGTCCTTTGACATTATGTTAAAAATCACTAACCAGTTAAATTCAAAACCTATCTGTATACGGCATATCGCTTTATGCATTTTTGGTGTAGACCATTTCAAATGTTATATTATTAAAGTTCTATAAGCAATTATTTTCACATAGTGAAGTACAGATGTAGTGTCAAAATTCATTTCATTGTTTGAGACGCGGATAGGAAATCTGGATGTGGTAGTAGTGATTTCTTAGACAACGGTTGATAAATATTACAATGATAAATTACTGTAACTCTAACGTATGATACTGTAAGTGAGAAGCAGTTAGGGTGAAGTCATTAGTCCACTTTTATTAGAAAAGCTGTTAAATAAATTTAAACAGCATTTCTAAAAAAAAGTGAGCTTGTCAGTGTGCTTCTCGCTTCTCGCATGCAGAAACGACGTATGATCTGACATGGCCAGATAGATACGAGTGGCTTATGGTCAGTCATAAATATGCACAACTAATACTAGCAGAGACAATACGTATTGTCTCTTACTACTGCTATTACTAACCCTAATAACATGTAAAATTAAAAAGCAT
Organism: Rutpela maculata; assembly: GCA_936432065.2. NCBI lineage: Eukaryota > Metazoa > Arthropoda > Insecta > Coleoptera > Cerambycidae > Rutpela > Rutpela maculata. The sequence continues at coordinate 40,887,504 of OW386286.2, forward strand.
TAATTTATTATACCTAGAACAATGAATGAGTTTTAACATTTTTATATATTCTAAATAAAACGTTTAAAAGATGAGGCAATTAAAAGGAAAATATTTTAGAGATGTGGTGAGATTTATTTAAAAGAACCGCTGCCCAAGGAATCACTACTTCGACATCCAGATTTTCTATCCAAGTCACTCACAACGAAAAAATTTTATATGTGGAAATAAATGTTTATGGAACTTTAATAACATAATATTTGAAATCCTCTACCCCAAAAACCCATAAAACGATACCCCACATCAGTAGTGGGGTGGGGGTGGTACTCGGGGTGGATGAAGTAAAGAAACATTTTGAGGTTTCTGGTTCTTGTACACACTAAATCACATTTTATTTTTCATCCCCTTAATAATGGGGTGGGGGTGGTAATGGGGGTAGTTAATGCCAAAATTTTTTTTGAGACCTTATCTTCTCTTGTATATACTAAATACCAATTTTATGGACTTTATAGACTTATGGACCTGCTTGATTTTCGTATTTACCCCAATGTTACCCCAATTTATCCTCCAACCCTTTCACGGAACAAGATGAAAATATAATCTAGTTCCAGACCTCATTAAAGTACCCATGTGTACCAAATTTCAAGTCAATATCTTAAACAGTTCCAGAGTAAACGTGCGGACAAAAAAAGTTACAGACAGACAGATAGAATTTTTTTTGCTTAAACTTAAAATCTCGATGTTTCATGACATTCTAAGCCTATTTGAACAATAAAAATTTTAAAAAAATTCTTTGTCGTTACTATACTTCCACTGGATATGAAAGTAATTGAATTATCTATAACATATTCCGTGCAACAAGGTATATTGTAATTGCTTATTCCGCAAAATAAACTGATAATAAACTGAAAACAACACAAGTAGTTATGGACAAATCCAAACATTAAAATAATTTAGAAGGTTATGAAAGTTATAAAATAATAGGTAGGTTCCACAGAAATCGAATTTATATTTAAAGTAGCATCTTCCATAAATTATATAAGTTACATTGCCGGAAGGTGCTGCTCCAGACTGTGGACATCCCGTGTAACCTCTCAGGACTCCAGTATTGTAGAGGCGGCATTTTTGGCGTAATAACACGAAGTTTTGAGGATCGCAAATCACTGAAGTCAAAGCAGAGAATAAAATGAGATAAAATTATATATATTTCGTTCATTACGATTGTCTCATTTGGCTACGCTAGTAAGTGACATCCATTCCCATCTTTGGGACAAATAAGGTTTATTTGGCAACAAGGTACAATCTAATCGATTTCCCAATCAAGAGCCACCTATTCCCTTTACTACTTTAGTATTGTGTGGTTATGAGGTTAGAGAGAATGCCGTTGAAGAGCTCTGACGCCGTAGGGTGCTTGATTACAAGATTCTAATGTTACAATGGAATGAATTCTCCTACTCAGCAGCTCCATTTTTTCCGCTGGATCTTCCGAGTTAAGAGGTTATGGGGTTATGGGATCATCGGGTTTGATTGTATGATACTCAAGTACAAGGATCCGAGGTAACCAAAGAGTTATGGAGTTCTACGGTTTCTTTAAGTTACGTGATCAATATTGAAATGCCACAATGTTATTAGGTTGAAGTTTTAAGTTGAATCACTTTTGGAGGCTGATTTAAATGAACAATATTACGATCCAACAGAATTTTTGTGGTGTTAAACAAAATCCTGACGCGATGGGGCAAAACGAAGGTCAGATTCATGTTCATCGGCTCAAAATGCAAAAGATAGGTATGGTCAGTACCCCAGCATACACCACTTTTTTTGTGGGTCTGTGTTATTTGCCAGTTGTAGTTCTAGGAATCGAGATGATCTTTGTACAATCAAACTTCCATCTCGTAGTAACTACATTGGTGTAAAATATTAAAAGACATTAATTGTTTGACAAAAATATTTTTTTATTTTTATAAATATTACAATTTTCTTGAATTAACAAATCATAAGCGGAGAAAACGTTGGTAAGTTGACAGTATCATTTTCAGTAGTACACCCCTGAATAATAGCTAGCAGCGTAAGGGTAAGAAAGAGGGAGACCACCGTATGCGAGGACTTGAGGATTAGCACGGGCCGCTGGAGATGGACCAGCTACTGGAATAGCGGTGGCAACTGCAAAGGCTACAGCCAAAAGGCCAAGGAATACAATCTGTGAACATAAAATAGTAAATAATTAGTGAATTATTAATTAATAAACAATATTGATCATAGAATATATACACCCCACCCCCAAAAAATATATAAAATTATCACCAGAAAAAGTTAAACTGAGTATTTATTTATATTTTGATGAAATATTTATAGGATAGATAAATAAATATAAATGTTTCTTACACTAATACTTTACTGTTGTCCAAACTTTCTTAATGTTTCGAATGTAAAACAATATATAAAAGATTAACTAGTACGTACTAAAGACTGATTCTCATTAAGTGATTTAATAATATTTCTGAATGATCAGGCAGTAAAATAAACGCATATATTTCTTTCTCTCTCTGCAAAATCCTACCCTTAACTGAAAATGTAGTATTTACAAAGGAACTACACATCATGTATACTACCTACATATATCGAAGTAAATAAATCTAGCTAGAAATAATTTTTTTTTAGATCCTTGGAAAATATTTGGTGATAAACTTCTATAACATCCTTTCAACTGCCCAAGAAAAGTTATATTAAATTTAATTACTTGAAATGCCTATTATTAGAATTCTTTATTTGGGGCTAAATTGAAAATATCATTACATATTTCGTGTTTAAATAAAATATTAGTGCTTAGTGCGTCTTGTAAAATTAGAAACGTTATTTACATCAATAAATCATATTTATCGTCTTGTATTGTAATTGACGACTGTGTAGAGTACTACCAATGTAAAAAATACTTACGAATTTGAACATTTTTTAACGTTGCTTGTTACTAGTCACTGAACAAACTTATGATCCTAGATAATTGACTTCGATATATATAATACGCTTAAGTTTTTTTTTGTCATGCATATATTATTATAATAAAAAGCTGCATCTAATTTTGTCACACCCATTGTTTTTGCCTTGTGAATTATTAAAGACATCATTTCAAAATAAGCAAATGAGTAACAACATTTTTTGCAGAAATTTGTTTAATCCTCCGTTGAATTTGTCTTTGAGAGTGCAAAGTCGAGGTTGAAGAAAATATCTCTACGTAAGCACTTACTGTTAAGTAATTTTTTTTTCATAGGAAAGAAAATATAAGTTGTAAAAATTCAAATTCTCCAACATTTCGGATATATATGTACGAGAAGATTCTGCTTGTATTCAGAGACATAGCCTGTTTATTTTTATTGTATTCTTAAAATTATCGACATAATTAACTAGCAGGTGTTATATTTTTTTGTTTTATTTTTTTTATTTTTTTTTTTTTTTGGCTTCAGTAGATACTTGCTTGTTTTTCGTCGGAGCTAATTTCATTACATTTACGAAAATCAGCCTTTAATAAGACATAAAAACATCTTTTTACCGTGCAATGGGTTATCTATCTCCTTATTGTGGTATACAAGCCCTCTATTTTACAAATTCAACTAAAAATATGATGCTTAATTAGAGAATATTATTTAGGTATTATGCAAATCACAACTTACACACTTTATTATTTATTATGAAAATACCTATTTTCTGTATATTTTTGCCCTAATCTGGGCACGCTAATATACTAGTTAGGTAAATACTCTAAAACACTCATTATTGGAGAATCAATCAAAACAACTACTCTTCTAGCTAATACTGACGAAGTATTGAATTACATGATAGGATCCCTAGCATTTTAAAGAAAAAAATATATTGAAAATACTTAAATCATTTATTCAAATTTAATCATTCACACTTTTTCATTTAATATGAAATTATCTACTTTTTGTATATCGGGTCACGCTAATATACTACTTAGGAAAACACTTTAAAACACTCATTATTGGAAAACCAATTAAAACAACTACTCTTCTAGCTAATACTGACGAAGTATTGAATTACATGATAGGATTCCTGGCATTTTAAGGCAAAACAGATATATTGAAAATACTTAAATTATTTATTGAAATTCAGTCATTCACAACAATTATTGAACCGTACATACTATTTCAACTCTAGAAAAGTTGTACAAGTTTTTTCGATCTCGTTAGTTCTCATCAGTAGAGTATAGAAACATTCATTCATTATTTACAAGCCTATTCTTGATTTATTGTTACAATTAATTATTTTTTATTTATTTGCTTTTATCATGATTAGAAAATATTATTTAGGTATTATGCAAATCACAACTTACACACTTTATTATTTATTATGGAAATACCTACTTTCTGTATATTGTTGCCCTAATCTGGGCACGCTAATATAGTAGTTAGGTAAATACTTCAAAACACTCATTATTGGAGAATCAATCAAAACAACTACTCTTCTAGATACTGTACTATTAGTGTATTATGAAGCATTATAAGACGACTTTTTTGTAAATATTTCGTGTAAAGACGAGATTACCTTCCCCCCTTTTCGAAAGTTCTGAACACGATGGAAATGGCGGGAGACGTTTTTGACCGCCGCAACCCCCTAAAACGGCCAAAAACTGCCCCTTTTATGGATCCCTTTATGTTTTCTTCATGTATAAACGGGTCTAGGGAGTGATTCATTGACGGGCTATACTTGAAATAATATTGAAGACAGCAAGCCTAGGGGGTTGGTTAATCCCTCCCGAGGGGTGGAAAATCATTTTATTTCAAATGATTCGGTTCAAACGCGTATCCCCCCGTTTTCGGTGTCGCTAATCACGAGAAAAATATTTTCACTTTTATCTTATACTTATCTTATCTTATTATATCTTATGTTATACTTATATTTACCTTATATGGTGTTTCTTTATTTTTCAGAACAAATCTTGCTCGAATATTATATTACCTATATTTCACGTCTATAAATGTTTCTTCGACTAATATAAAATAACTAATATAAAATAAAATATTAAAAAAATAAATAAAAAAAATATTAAAATAAATAAATATTAAATTTACATATTTCTTTGGAGATTCATTCGTTTATCACAAATTTAAAGATTTGCACATTGTTTCACGAAAAAGTGTTATTAAATCGGCATTACATTAATTTAAATCAAGTTTCCGTCCATTATAGGGGTTGAGGGAGTCAGAGATGAAGGTGAATATTTTTATCGTGATTAGTGCCCGCGAAAACGGGGGAAGGCGTATTGACGATCCAAAGTGTAATTAATGAAGCCCTTGGAAGGGCTGAAGCAACCGTCGAGGTCGCTACCACCTTCTTTTCCATGAACAATGAAGGGATATGCACAGGAATAACGATCATGTGTCGAAAAACCTGTAAATCCTGGATAGCGCGATTTCTGGTGAGTGAGGGGTGGTTTCTGCCCGTTTGAGGGATGAAGAAGGGTTGGAGCTAAAAATGAATATTTTATAAGTATAAGATAAGATATAATAGGATAAGATAAGTATAATATAAAAGTGAAAATATTTTTCTCGTGATTAGCGACACCGAAAACGGAGGACACGCGTTTTAACTGAATCATTTGAAAAAATATATTTTCCACCCCTCGACCTGCTGTCCGGATTCCACTTACTCTATAACCCCCTTCCATGTTATTTCAAGTATAATTCGTCGACAAATCACTCCCCAGATCCGTTTATATATGAAGAAAACATAAACGGATCCATAAAAGAGCTGGTTTTTGGTCGTTTCAAAGGGTTGCGGCGGTCAAAAACTTCTCCCACCACTTCCATCGTATTCAGCACCTTCGAAAATGGGGGGAAAGGTAATCTCGTCTTTGCATGAAATATTTACATTATTTTTACCTTCATTATATGGACTATTTATTTCTGACAATACAATTAGTCCAATGAATTTAGATTTTTGTTTGGGAAATTCTCTGAACTCGCTGGATATTTGAGAGAATATTCTCAAAAATGGTAGGAATGAGAATCCGAAAAGTTTACCGGGTTAACCTTTTAGTGCATTTGATTTGATTGTTTTCGACAACATTCCACCTGAAATTTTATTGTTGATTCTTACAGTTCATCTCAAACTTATAGCAACATGAGGTCCAGTGTTTCAATGCAAAGTTAAGCACTTTACAAATAAATCAGCTAGAAGTTTAGAATATGCTTTTATTAAACACTTTGATATTGCAACTTCATATTCTAAACTTCTAGCTAATTTATTTGTAGGATAAAGTTACGAAGGCGTAGAAGGGCCAATAAAAATTTTCACAAGTTTCAACTAAAATTCATTTTGATTGTTGCAATTTTAACTAAACGACTGTAACTTCGACCTACAATTGTAACTTCGGACTTACAATTGTAAGTTCGACCTACAATTGTAACTTCGTACTTACAATTGTAACTTCGACCTACAATTGTAAGTTCGACCTACAATTGTAACTTCGTACTTACAATTGTAACTTCGTACTTACAATTGTAACTTCGTACTTACAATTGTAACTTCGTACTTACAATTGTAACTTCGGCCTACAATTGTAAGTTCGACCTACAATTGTAACTTCGTACTTACAATTGTAACTTCGTACTTACAATTGTAACTTCGACCTACAATTGTAAGTTCGACCTACAATTGTAACTTCGTACTTACAATTGTAACTTCGTACTTACAATTGTTAGTACGAAGTTACAATTGTAGGTCGAATTTACAATCGTTTAGTTAAAATTGCAACAATCAAAATGAATTTTGGTTGAAACTTGTGAAAATTTTTATTGGCCCTTCTATGCCTTCGTATAAAGTGCTTAACTTTGCTTTGAAACACTGGGCCTCATGTTGCTATAAGTTTGAGATGAACTGTATGTACTATGATCTGATTACGAAAAAAATTGTATGCCCAAAAATTTCTTGTGCGTCAAAAGTTACATGCAATTTTTGACGCGCTTTCACGGATTTTCAACTTACCTGCTTAATATATCTTGTACTAGTAATCGGATGGGAATTTTAAAAATAATGGCTTAATTGAAATAAATTTCTTAAAAAATATAGACCTGTCCGATATGTATTGGAAAAAAATAGTAAACACCAAGAATAGTCGAAAAAATCAAAATTGGGTATCTTTTCCATAAAAAGGAGTAATTTCACCAAAGTTGGCAAAATAAAACTTATTTATCGTCAAATATAGTACACCAATCTCAGACAACGTCAAATAGAACGGTCAAAGATGGCGGATGAAATAAAATTTTCAATTCTTCGTCAATTATCAAGGACGAATTGTACGTCACTTTTTTTTTCGATTATACTTATTTTATGTACTTTTAGGGAATAGAGTTCATTTTTTTTTAATTGTCAAAAAAGTCCGTTTTTTTTATTTTCACAATTTTTAAAAATGTATTTTCTTTGACCCTCCTTTTTTTCACCCAATTTTCATCTCCCAGGTTCGAAAAACTGAATGTAGATTATCATCAATTATACTTCAAAATGTTTGTGTTTTTAAAACTATTACAAAACGAATGAAAGTTGCAGTCAGACGTTGCCGCTATTGACAGTGTACTTAATCTCAGTGGCACCACGCAATAGTAAACCGTGCCTCGTTCGAGCAAAACGAAAATTTAGTGGGTATTGGTTATTCATACAAGAATCAAAGTATACCATTAAATTAATAAAACATTTATTATTTTCCAAATTTCGTATACAGTTTTATCATAAGTATAAGTCAAACACAGAAAAATTTGCTAAAAGTTGACGAACTCATAGATCAGTAGTAAATTCTTGAGTAGTAGCCGGCAGCATAAGGATAGGGAGCAGAGTAAGCTAAGGGTACTGCTCCATATGTTGATACTACCAATGGAGATGGTCCTGCCACTGGGGATGGATCAGCTGCTGGAGAGGGATCAGCTGCTGGAGAAGGACTAGCAGTAGCAACAGCGAAGGAAATAGCCAAAAGGCCAAAGAAGACCAACTGTAAATACAAAGAAAAATAATTAACTTTGGTTATTCCTATTTTATTGATTAATTATGACAAATTAAAAGGGTATTAGTACCAAGTGTTACTATAAAATAAGTTTTGAACTTTTCAAAACAATAATATGAATATACAGTGTGCCCATGGATGGACGCAACAAGACGAAAAATTTCTTAATTTTCAGTTTTTGGAAAAATATATTTTTCTGAGAAAGAAATACTTTTTTGGTACCTATCTATGAAAATGAAAAATAAGGATAGTTCTCTCCTGAGTTAAACATTTTCAGTGTTCTTGAATAACTACGTATTTTTGGACTTTTAAAAAATTTTTTTTATGAAGAATCACTTATTTCCGAAAAGTCGAAAATAAAGAAGTGGCGTATATACGACGTATAATTCAACGAATTTTTCACAGTAGCACAGTGGCACGAATCGTGAGTTTTTCGTTCAAAATTATCTAGAGCACTTGTTTCGCGATCCATTGGGATAATTTTTTTTAAAATACTCGCTATTCAATTTCCAAAAAACGTAAGAGAGTCGATTTTTGAATTATGCTAAACAAAATTATTTAGCTTAGCCAAAATGGAAATTTTTTACTTAAATCTTAATCAAACTTACAAAGAAAAACTTTTACATAAACCAACGTGCAAGATGGCAGAATTAATGTCGGCTATAAAATGCTAAAAAATAATGAAAAATTAAATATTTTTGTTAACGTTTATGCGGAGAAGTTATGAATATTTCTGATAAGTACTTTTAGGTTAAAATAGACTAAATTTTAAGTTTCAGGAAGAAATTGAAGATGGCGGATTCAATAAGACGAATCGTCAAATTGTCATAAACCAGCCTGCAATATGGCAGATAAAAAAAAGAAATATTAATATGGCCTATTTAAGGTTATGTTCAAAATTAATGGAGGACTGAATCGCAAATTTATGATTGATAATTAATGTATAGCAGCCATATTGAATATATTTGCAAATTTCAGAAAATCTGCTCTTTTCTAAATTTTTTAATAATTCTTAGGAATAGCCTATTTAGTTTAATGCATTTAACTTATTTTTAAGTTAGTTTTATCATCTTATTGCGCTCCATATTGGAGCCGCCATCTTGAATTTCTTCCTTGAACTTACCGTATATTTTAACTTAAAAATACTTATCAGAAATACCTTGCAGGTTGGTTTATGTCAATTTTGATATCAGATTCGTAATCAGCGACCTCAAAAACCTCCGAGTAACAAGATTTATGTAAATTGGATAAGAAATTACGATTCGCCATATTGGATCCGCAATCTTCAATTTTATCCTGGAACTTAAAATTTAGTCTATTTTAACTTAAAAGTATCAGAAATATTCAAAACGACGTATTCGACGTAAACTTTAACAAAAATATTTCATTTTTCATAATTTTTAGCATTTTATAGCCGCCATTGATTCCGCCATCTTGTAGGTTGGTTTATGACAATTTGGATATCAGATTCGTAATCAGCGACTCAAAAACTCCCGAGTAACAAGACTTATGTAAATTGGACAAGAAATTTTTTTTTTTTGTAAGTTTTATTGTGATTTAAATAAGAAATGGTCATTTTGGCTAGCATAATTCAAAAATCGGTTCTCTTACGTTTTTTGAAAATTAAATAACGAGTATTTTAAAAAAATATATCCGAATAGGTTGCGAGACAAGGGCTCTAGATAGTATTGAACGAAAAAATCACGATTCGTGCCACTGTGCGTAGGCGGTTTTTTTAAAATAATAATATTTTAACTTGTTATTTATTTTACTTACTTAGAAATATATTAACACAAACTATAAAATTAAAATGGTATTAACATCATCAAGCAAAATATTTTTGAGAATTACTTACGTATTTGAACATGATTTTAATATTGCTTGCTACAGATAACTGAACAAACTATGTTCTGGAATAATTTTTTCAGTGTATTTATACAATAATTTTTTTCATCTGCATACATTATCATAAAAAATTTAATTTAACTCTTACACTCACACATTGTGTTATTGTTTCTTAATCCTTATTCAATCTCTGAACTAATTATTAATGAAATTATGAACGAAGCAAAATATTCTAATTTGCTACACAAATTAGGTCCGTGGAATGTTGTGACAAAAAGAGTTAATGGTTACGTAATATTAACTTTAAATTTAATTTCTGTTCTAAAGAGTATTAGATGAACTAACTGGGAAAAAAAATTAAATTTATTTACCGTAAATTTGCAGTCTAGTTAAAAAATACAAAGTGATAAGTAAACGTTTTTTAGGTAATTTGACTCAAATCAGGCACTATCCACTGATGGTTCCCTGAGGGTTTACCTAGCTATTTCTTCTAGCCACAATCTCCTTGGCCTCCTTTCTGCAACCGAAATAATCTACTAAAATACAAATAAATTTACTTTTAACGTAAATTCTTCAAATTACATCCTCCGTTGATTGAAGAGACCATTCATGCTCTGGTTACTAAGGCCAGAATTGAGATTTCCATATTTAATTGAGTGTGGTCTGACTAAATCTTTGCTAAATGGTATATCGAGATCATTATGTAAGATTTAACTTGAAACGTACCATGGATCAACTGCTCAAAGTTTCGGATTGGAATAATGGAATAATCTTTACCTTGCAAGATTTAGTAAAACCTCATAATTCTAACATTGGTGCTATAGTCGAGCAAACTTTAACTTAGCTGGTCTAAAGGTTACTTCATCATATAAACTAAGAAGATCAGACATACGTGACTAGTTTCTCTCTGCGTCACTACAATAACTCTGTGCACATCTCATACCAAATCGTACGTTGTTACCTACTCATACACATGCCAAGTTACAGTTTACTCGACTATATGAGTGAAATGTCGCCAGATTAGTATGGCATATGACAATGAAGAATGGATAAGACCATGCTAAGCTATAAGCAATATTTCTTTTGAAACTACATTTATAAGATTTTGTAAGAGGTAAATATTAACTGAAACTTTATTGCAGAAAAATGTATATGCTGGTTCCCCGACAATTTCTCATTCAGGTATACCCCGAGGAATTTAATGTTGTTTTTGTTATTTAACTTATATTTCATAGACTAAAATCCATAACCACATTTCCACATCTTGATTGTGTTCAAATGATGTTTGGATAAGTTTGTGATGAGAAATTGTGTAATTTGCAAAAAAACACAGTGGATATGTAATGGTTACTATAGAATGTGGACTAAACATAATTATTAATGCAAGTTCAACGGGAAAAAATGAATGATTGACTAATATTCTAAGAAATTTCAAAAACGCTGCCTGCTTCATAAACCTTTGCCATAGCAAAGAAACTAATATAATGAAGCAAGGAAAAAACGACAGCAATACCAATAAATAATAAGGAGATGCTGCGACAATAGACTTTGATGAGTAGCTAAAATGGAAGGGTGTAGGGAAGGACAGCACTACGAAAAAATATTGCTAAAATAGATACCCTGCCAATACTTTAATGCTAGTATACCCTGTACCACTAATTTACTTATTGTCAATAAACAGCAATAAAATTTACTAAATCGAAGGTCAGGATTCATTTTTTTAAACTGATGATTAGAAGAAACTGAGACAAAATAAATATAACACATGGAGATAGAATTACAAATTAGTGAATAAAGCATTATGCCTTTCGGTTGCGTCACAACTTCGTATTTTCCGGAAAGGAAAAGTGAACTGCAGAGCAGTCCTCAAGATCTCAGAAAGATGTTCAATCAGTCCATTGCAGACAAAGAAGAGTTGCTCAAACCAGGTCGATATTTTGTCTTTAAAGTAAAAAAATATTTTGAGGTTTCTGGTTCTTGTACACACACTAAATCACATTTTTTTTCATCCTCTTTAATAATGAGGTGGGGGTGGTAATGGGGGTGGCTAATGCCAAAATTTTTTTTGAGACCTTAGCTTCTCTTGCCTATACTAAATATCAATTTTATGAACTCTTACCTGCTTGATTTACCTATTTACTCCAAATTTACCCCAATTTACCCCCCAACCCTTCGACGGAACAAGATGAAAATATAATCTAGTTCTAGATCTCGTTAAAGTACATATGTGTACCAAATTTCAAGTCAATATCTCAAACGGTTCCAGAGTAAACGTGCGCATAAAAAAAGTTACAGACCGACAGACAGACCGACAGACCGACAGACAAAATTTTTTTTTTCGCTCAAACTTGAAATCTCGACGTTTCATGACATTCTAAGCCTATTTGAACAATAAAAATTTAAAAAAAATTTTTTGACGTTACTATACTTCCACTGGATGTGGAAGTAAAAGTGTGTAAGTTTTGATTTGCATAATACCTAAATAATATTCTCTAATCATAATGAAAGCAAATGAATAAAAAATAATTAATTGTAAAAATAAATCAAGAATAGGCTTGTAAATAATGAATGAATGTTTCTAAACTCTACTGATGAAAACTAACGAGTTCGAAAAAACTTGTACAACTTTTGTAGAGTTGAAATAGAATGTAAGGTTCAACAATTGTTGTGAATGACTGAATTTCAATAAATGATTTAAGTATTTTCAATAAATTTTTTGCCTTAAAATGCCATGAATCCTATCGTGTCATTCAATATTTCGTCAGTATTAGCTAGAAGAGTAGTTGTTTTGGTTGGTTTTCCAATAATGAGTGTTTTAAAGTGTTTTCCTCAGTAGTATATTAGCGTGACCTGATTAAGGTACCAATATACAGAAAGTAGATTATTTCATATTGAATAAAAATGTGTGAATGAGTGAATTTAAATAATTGATTTAGGTATTTTTAATTTATATTTTCTTCCTTTAAAATGCTAAGGATCCTATCATGTAACTCAATACTTCGTCAGTATTAGCTAGAAGAGTAGTTGTTTTGATTGGTTCTCCAATAATGAGTGTTTTAAAGTATTTACCTAACTAGTATATTAGCGTGCCCAGATTAGGACAACAATATACAGAAAGTAGGTATTTTCATAATAAATAAAAAAGTGTGTAAGTTGTGATTTGCATAATACCTAAATAATATTTTCTAATCATAATAAAAGCAAATAAATAAAAAATAATTAATTGTAAAAATATATCCATTGCATCAATCAGGATCTCGTAAAGTACATAGCACCACTACTGCTTGTCGTTAATGCGTATCAGTTGCAGGAAAAATATCTGATCCTTAAAACAACACGTCAGGTGTTCCTAAAGAGCCCATGCTTTTTTCTGTTTTCTTGCTTATATGTACATCAGATATATTTAACGTAGTAACTAGTACGCATGTACAAGCATACGCTACCGATACCAAACTTCTTTATTGCTTTGTACCAGCTAATGCAGATATTACCACCAGTGGCGGCTGGTGAAATTTCAATATTTTTTTTCTCGTCTGTGGCGCATGGGACCCATACGAAACTTGGGAAATAACATCTAGAGAAGCACTTCTCTAATGACCCCTAAAAAATTTTGAAAAAGCAGTTTGCGAAAAAATTTTTGAAAATTCGCTAGCCTCCCCTGGGTCTAGGGACCCCTGTTTACTTTTATTTTATTTTGTCATATGCATTTGACTTTTCATAAAAATGCATCGACAGATTTTGGAGTTTGTGAAAATATTTTCATTACTAACTGAGATACAACGAATTGAAATATTGTAATTTGGTAAATTGTAAATTACAAAATTTCAGTTCATTGTATTTCAGTTAGTAATGAAAATATTTTCACAAACTCTAAAATCTGTCGATGCATTTTTATGAAAAGTCAAATGCATATGACAAAAAAAAATAAAAGTAAACAGGGGTCCCTAGACCCAGGGGAGGCTAGCAAATTTTCAAAAATTTTTTCGCAAACTGCTTTTTCAAAATTTTTTAGGGGTCATTAGAGAAGTGCTTCTCTAGATGTTATTTCCCAAATTTCGTATGGGTCCCATGCGCCACAGACGAGAAAAAAAATATTGAAATTTCACCAGCCGCCGCTGATTACCACTAATTTGACTAACCAAGATTTAGACATTTATCAATATTTACATCAACATAACCTTAAAACTAACCCTACCAAATCAGTTGTTAGTCTATTCTGCTTAGACGGTAGATCGTTAAGGTATAAGTTCTAGCGCCATGAAACGGAGGCCTGCATCACATAGCTCGGCAGTAACGAGTCCAGTAATTAACTAAATTAGCGAATTTTCGTAAACATTTGGTGGAGATGTTTCTGCCGCTTCCGGTAGCTGCCCATTTTTTGTTCCACGTTCGTTCATTTTATTTTTATTATTTGAAATATTTTAAAATATATTCCAGTTGATTTAAATCGTGATTTTAATTACTTCCACATCCATAGTAACAACAAAAAAATTTTAACAAATTTTTATTGTTCAAATAGGCTTAGAATGTCATGAAACGTCGAGATTTTAAGTTTGAGAGGAAAAAATATTTTTGTCTGTCTGTCGGTCTGTCTGTAACTTTTTTTGTGCGCACGTTTACTCTCGAACCGTTTGAGATATTGACTTGAAATTTGGTACACATATGTACTTTAACGCGATCTAGAACTAGATTATATTTTCATCTTATTCCGTCGAAGGAGGGTAAATTGGGGTAAATAGGTAAATCAAGCAGGTAAAAGTCCATAAAATTGGTATTTAGTATATACAAAAGAAGCTAAGGTCAAAAAAAATTTACTACCACTACCGATGTGGGGTATCGTTTTGTGGGTTTCAAATTTTATATTATTAAAGTTCCATAAACAATTATTTCCACATACAAAATTTTTTCGTTGAGTGACTTGGATAGAAAATCTGGATGTGTAAGTAGTGATTCCTTGGGCAGCGGTTTTTTAAAAATCAGCTGAATTAAAACGTTATTTAAATCGTAATTTAAATCAATTTATTTGATTTAGAAGAGGTCAACCTTGGTAATAAGTATAGTAGTATCTATCAAAAATATTGTTGCTGTCTAGGAACCCAAATCCACCAAAATCTGGATGTGGAAGTAGTGATTCCTTGGGCAGCGGTTTTTTAAAAATCAGCTGAATTAAAACGTTATTTAAATCGTAATTTAAAGCAATTTATTTGATTTAAAGGAGGTCAACCTTGATAATAAGTATAGTAGTATCTCTCAAAAATATTGTTGCTGTCTAGGAACCCAAATCCACCACTCTGTGCTCTAATTCCTTGAAGCCATTTTCTTTTCGGGCCATAAAATTTTTCCCATACGTGTTACATCATCAAGCCAATTGGTAATCTAGGTTTCTTTACGAAGATATTGGTACCCAGTGGTGGTCTGGCCAGGTCGGCGAGTCGGCAAATGCCGACTGGGCCCTTTGCCTTTTGAGTACGTAATGCGTATATGCGAAGCAAAAACATTCAAATCGCTGACGAACTGCGTTTGAATGTTTATTTATTTTTTTGAAAGTTTTGGCATATGTGGTGAGCTGTGAGTAATTTTAGTTTCTTTTGGCCGTTCCGCCGGCTAAGAAGTAACATGACTCAAGACTTTCTGGAGCCATTATGTTAATAAACATTGAAGCAGAAATTATTCCAAATACTGATGAAAGGACAAGGGTAGATAAGCTATATATTTTCGCCCTCTAATTTCATAAAAATTAAAAGTTCTCCTTAAAATCATTAAACGTTATTTATTTATAGTTGAACATATGATCTTTATGTTTCTAGACGTTTTACATTTGAAAAACACAGTGATTCGTAAAAATAACATTTCAAAGTAAGCATGTTTGCATTTTATTTGTAATTTTTGACGTTTTTCCGATATTTGTGTATTTGTATATTTCAGTTAGATGCGCTCGATGAACCAAGAAAATCTATACCTCACTTCATTGTTCAATATTTAGGCTTTTAAATAATGGTCAATTTATATTGGTTCATCAAGCGCTTCAATGTATAAAAAACAAAATCGTTTCCGCAGGAGTCATAGTGATGTCGACGTTGCATGCGAATTTAAACGTGACAGCGCTCAAAACCACATATTGAATAAAAATATTTTTATCCACGACTATCGTATAATCATTACTTTAGCAATTGGCAAATAATGATAGTCCTTATTCCAACCTAACGAATAATGAACGTAATCTCATTCTAACGATTTTTTGACCCACTAGGAACTAGCTGCTTTCATTCTAACTCACCTTTGACCAATCAGGAACTAGCAATTTTCATAAAGAAACGGCGAATCCATTTTTTCCAAGAGAGAGTCCACGTTTTCGTGAATATTTTCGTATTTGACGTTTGACACGTCAAAGTTTTAGAGTAAACGGACTTTATTTTTTCACTTTTAAACGATTACAATAGTTAAAATATACGATAGTCGTGGATAAATTATAGTATTCAGCTCACGTATAATGGCTATTACATGCTCGGATGATTTACGCTACGATGATTTACTCGTCTTTGGTTCGTGACGTAAACATCACCCTCGCGAGTAATAGCCATCATTATATACTCTCACTGAATAATCTACTATTCTAAAATTCTGTTTTTATTACTCGTCAAGACATTATACTACTCGGAAAATACAATGACATATTATGACATGGCTGAAAAAAGGCCCTTATTTACCCTTGTCCTTTTAAATAAGATAGCGTAATCGTCTGAAGAATTGAGTGCTTTATTAATTTAATTTCTAATTCTCGTTCATGTTCTGTTTTCATAGTTTTAGTTTTCTAGTTCGAAATTCGATAATTGTTCTTTGTTCCTGATACTCCTGATAGTATTTGTTTTTTATAATGGTTTTTATTTTTTTATTTTAATAAATAAATCGTTCTGCAGTTCTAAAGAACCTATGATTTTATTTATCCTTAAACAGGCCCTTAAACATTAAAACAAAATTATTATTGAACATTAAAGTTTGGTACCAAACAAACCAAACCAACCCCCGAATAAATTGGCCTGCGCGAAAGCCAAAAAATCCCCCTCCTCTCGATAAAGAAAATCTTGCTTGCTTCGCTTGTAAAATGCCGACTAAACCCTAGACACCCAGACCGCCACTGTTGGTACCAGTCCCATACCCGTTTCATGAAAAATCCCACAATTACCACCTTTTTGAACATTTGCTCACAAACTATACATTATACTCACAAAGTTCATTATTTGACATTTGAGTTCAGTAATGTTATGAAATGAAATGTACAATTTTTGTTCTACGATAATTATTAAAAATGTCTGTTAGGTTATGGGTTATAATAAACCAATTTGATTATATCAAACAGGTATAATAAAAGATAGAAGGAACATGACATTTTATATTTTAATCTACATATATAAATAATAAATAATATCACATTTATTTAAATTATTAAATGATAAATGAATAAATCAATTAATTAATTCTGCAACAGAATTCGAATAACCACCTCCTCCAACATATCCAATGTCGGTAATTATGTTTCCAATCTCACTGCTGTAGAATTCATCTGGAGCCCTTACAGCGAAAAATATATTGAATTTTGGTGCAGCCTGAATCATATTTTTGCAGCAAAGGAAAAATATCACCTGCAACAAGCAAATAAAATTATTAACAACATATCGCTGCAATGAATAAAAGGTTGAACTTGAAAAAAAAAATGACAACAATTTGAGGTTTCGTTTCATAGGAGTATTGTGCCTTTTTTGGAACAAAATGTTGAAAAACAGTAAAATTATGCATAATAAAAATAATAATAATAAATTAAATACATTTAATCATGTAAAAGGTAAAGAGATCTAATATATACTAGTGGCACCTAGAAATCTTATCTATAATAAGATAGAGTGAAACGTAAATAGCAAAATAATGTATGTGAAAGAAAGCATATCGTTTTCATTAACATTGATGCCAGACACCTCAGCATGTTAACCCTTACGGATTTGTACGTCTCCCTCTACTAACATATGAATCACGTTCGCGGATGTGTACGTTTCCCGCATTGATGCGCTTTAATTGCATTTAAAATGTTACATGTAAATATTGTGAAATGTCACATTTCACAGATTTTTAAATAAATTTTGTTTTAGAATGAAGTATTTATTATAAAAACATATAAAATAGAAAATAGTGAATATATAAAAACATAAAAGAAGAGCTTTTTTTTGTGGGTGTGTCAAATTGAAGTTTAGTACATATTATAAACATATTCACATACGGATTCGGTCGTATGCCTCCATCCTCGCGGTAATTAGCCGGTTAGCGCAGTGAAAGTGTTAAGAGTTCCGCCGTCGACTAAAAGTAAAACAGAAAAGTGGCAACAGCGTAGGTTAAATCTGTTTCGTTTCAGCATATTATTTGTCCATTTCTCTTCTCTTATACCTTACATTGGCATCGACTCAATATTTTAAAATAACATTAGTGTTTGTATTTTATGTGTTAAAATATTGAAACACTTACAGCCATCATACATTTCTGTTTAAAAGGAATTAGTTAAAATATGTTCTTTATGCCCTGTTTCTTACTCGTGACTTATTGATTATTTTACAGCATAGACTTGTTTTTGAAAACGTATGTACACCTCAAATATAAAAGTAGGTACTCACTAAAATAAAAATTTTGAAACTTTTGAAAGCAATTGGCAAGTTTCTAAATTGCCTATGGATACCTCATATTTCTGTAGCATGAAAACTCTACTTACTTTTGTGAGCGTTTTCTCCAATTAATTACATCATATTTTAGGACCGAATGAAAGTTAGCGTCTATATATGCTGACTTCATTACACATGCATTTCCATGTCTCTGTCTCTGTCCGTCCACTTAGTTAATGTATTATATAGTTTTAATTTATCTAAATTATCAACTATAAGAATGTCAGTGTCATCAGCATAACAGATTATCAGAACATTGGTACTTTATTCAAGTTCCTACAGTATTAAATCGTTCATAAAATAATAAAAAGGAGGGGGCCAAGTATAGATCTCTGCAGAACACCCCGTTTTACCTCTCGACTACTGATGGATGCATCATTAGAAACTTGTTTAATTTGTTTCCTATCCTTTATGTATGAGGACAATACATTTAAATGAGTGACTATTACTTTTCAAAGTTTCGCTTTTAATGACTCATGGTCAACACAGTCGAAAGCTCGAGAGAAAATAAAAAAAAACAAAATCAACACATACTCTTTTTTATCTAGTGTATTCATTATATTATGATGAAAGATACCCAATAATCTCATCAATGAGGTTCCAATTTGATATACGACTACAAAACAAATCGACATAACTATTTTCTTTCTTATATGTAATATTGATGACATTTCATTGGCTAATTACGCACTTGTTGGGACATGCTGTATATAAAAACTTACATTCAAAATTAAAGAATGCAGTGAACACTGTAAATATGTTTTTTTTGTATAATTTTGACTGAAGGAATAAATGAGCTGTTTAATATCATTCGATATAAATATAAATGTAATGAATGATGTTTTTTTATGAAGACTAATAATAATTTCAAATTAAAATGTCATAACGAGATATCTAGAATGGAAGTGTAGAAAAACATTATGTCAACCTCTCTATTATAAATAGTCATGTTACTGACATCTGTCATTTCTCACTATAAAAATTAAGATATTATAATAGCATAGCAAATTAAAAATCAGTTTAAATTGTCAAGTACTTACGAAAATAGCACTCACGATATGAATTTTCAGACCCATTTTAGACTCCTACATACAGAATAACTAAACATCTAAAACTGACGTTTAGCCTGTGCAAAGTATTTATATGAAGCGGAAATTACAAACAAGTTTATTCAGATTTAATGCATTGGTTTTGAATAATAAACAAATCTATTGTTAACCCATGTTATTATGTTCCAATAGTGATCTGACGTGTCATGTAATGATAAATCAGAACCAAAATTGTTTTCTCTCAATAAAGTTCATAAAAAACCCAAACATAATTTTAATCCATTCAAATTCTAGTCTGGCGTCAAGTAATTAATATGTAGCATACATCCAGATCTGTAGTAAGAGCATTATGCAGTCACGTGTAAATTTTGACAACGGTGTATGTAATTTAATGTTATTTTATTTATAATTAAAATATGAACTCGATTAACTTATCCTCCTAATATAAGAGGAGGAGTACCAGAAAAATAAATATATTTACTTATGTATATTACACAGTGTCCCAACGAAAACAGGTCAATTATATTATGATATAAACTCCGTGTAAATAGTCATTAAAGCTCTGTTAAACTTTGTCAAGGTGCTAATTGTGATTCAGACACTAGTTGTTACTAGTTGACACTTTGTTGCTTATGTTCCTAGTTTTACCGGAACAATACACTCGCACTAGACAAGACCACAAGAACTATTGCGCTGTGAGCTAGAGAAGAAATTATTCCTGATGAACTTAAAAACCGAGGGGGTAATCATTTATGCAATATGTGGGACAGGTATATGTGCAATGGTGTGCAATATCTTGCAATATATTTGCAATATGTATGCAATATGTGTGTGTGCAATTGTGGGACACATAATTTCAAATGATTGCACCCTCGTTAAAAACCTTATAAGGTTTAAGAATAAAATCAAACGTCGCGTCGTCGCATCGCTGGCAGGGCAATAGACCCGACATAAACAGACTTAGACTCAGGGAAAATATAAAAGATAGTTACTCTCATTTCCTTTATAGACCTATACCATACACCTTTTTTGTTTGTTTGTTTGTTTTGTACCTACCAGAAACACAAGGTCACAAGGCTAGAATTAACGGTTAAAGATGAAGATTACCAAGGGATTCTTCAACTGCATAATTTTCACACACATTCTAACTGGGATTCAGAACACGGAAAGGATTACAGTAGAGAAGACATGTTATATACGATTTAACTTCCCTAAAAATCTTGTATTCAAATTTGTTATAAAAGATATGACTGGATATTGTAAACATTTTCTAGACAAAGACAGGATATCGTGTTCACTCACTGGAAATGTTACTCCATTATAAGCTAGCTGCTCAATAAATTATCTTCTGTATAGTTCGTACTTGCTACACGTAAATTACCGCATCACTCCCTAGGCATAGAATGTCAAAAATCGTCGAAATTCTCAGTTTTGTCAAAAACATTCTGTGTTGTCGGTCTGTCTGTAACTTTTTTTTGTGCTCACGATTACTCTCGAATCGTTATTGATATTGACTTGAAACATCGTAGACATATATATTCTAACATGATCTGGAACTAGATTATATTTTGGTAATATAGCTAACTTCGCTTAGAAGAAGACCACGACAAGATGGTCGAAACATCAGCTTCAAACAAAGTCAATGCGGAAGAAGACCTGGAAACCAGCAGCTAGGTTATATTTTGATCTTATTCATTTGAAGAGTTGGGAGATATAGTTGAAGTAATCGCAATAGTGATCGACGTACCGCCTATCTAGGAGATGCTGTTGGAACGCATTGGTTGCAGAATGCAAAGTTGGATTTAACTATATTGTTCGCTCGTTTACTTTTTCAATGCAGGTATTTGTCAGCCGCGGCTTGTGAAATTTAGATTGGTTATATCTTAGTATTGAGTCATGGGATCCAAGCCATATTCAGTGACATGGCTACCAAGATAAAATAAAGCAGTTTTGCGAAAATTACATCGACATTTGGGAAAGAAAATTTTAAAAATGAGTTGAACACCCTGACCCTGAGTTTTTGTAAAAAGACTCATTTAAATTTTATTAATTTTTTTTTTTTTCAGAAAAAGGAGGAAAACAATATTTAATAGAATTTAAATAAGCCTTTTACCAAAAATCCATTTGTTGTGTGGTGTTCAATTCATTTTAAAAACTTTCTTTTTTCAAAATTCGATGAATTTTTTTGCAAAATTGCTTCATTTTTTTATGGTAGTGGTGCCATAAAGTATGAATTGGGTCCCTATGAGTCAATACTAAGATATGACGAATCTAAATTTCACAAGTCGCCGCCGGATTTGTGCTCAGTTTAGCTAGCAACAATGTACAAGAAACGTATTGACTTGAAGTAGTGACTACACCTATAGTAGTTACAGTTCTTGCTAGGAAAGCAGGGGTATGGAATATTGATATAGGACAAAGAGACAACTTAAAAAGTAACAAGAAACCTTTAAAAACAAAATAAGAACAAGAAATATACTCCAAAAATAGTAACAGAAACAAATATTTCTCTCAATAAATAAACTAAAAATAAACTGTAATAGTAAAGTTATTACTACAATAAAAACAGAAAGATGAATCATTGAAAAAAAAAATAAAAAATAACATTAATAAATAATAACTTACTGAAAAATAATATTTCTGAAGCACTGGACTACGAAAGCACAAAAACGGAAATAAATAATACAGCGAATATCACAAAATTCACTTCTTCACTTCACATCACTTCACATCACTTCACATCACTTCACATCACTTCACATCACTTCACATCACTTCACATCACTTCACATCACTTCACACCACTTCACACCACTTCACGCCACTTCACACCACTTCACACCACTTCACATCACATCACATCACTTCACACAACTTCACATCACTTCACATCATTTCACATCACATCACATCACATCACATCACATCACATCACATCACATCACATCACATCACATCACATCACATCACATCACATCACTTCACATCACTTCACATCACTTCACATCACTTCACATCACTTCACATCACTTCACATCACTTCACATCACTTCACATCACTTCACATCACTTCACATCACTTCATATCACTTCACATCACTTCACATCACTTCACATTGCCTCACCTCACTGCACTACGAAAACACAAAAACGGAAATAAATAATACAGTGAATGTCACAAAATTCACTTCTTTACTTCCCATCTCTTCACTTTACCTCACTCTCTGCACTACAAAAATACAAAAACGGAAATAAATAATACAGTGGATATCACAAAATTCACTTCTCCACTTCACTTTACCTCATCTCACTTTCTCTCGTCTCACATCGCGTCTTCCTCTGAATCCTCGCCCTTTTCACCCTCTTATTCATTTTCGGGTGAACTACTATCTTCGTTCAAATTTATAATAAATTTATTTCCACCGTTTATATGAAGTTGACCAATTTTTGAATATTCATCTTCAATTTTAATTACTTTCGTAATTCTTTTTTCCCAATCTTCCTTGTTAATTTTCGACACTTCATTTTGAATTAACTCTACGACTTTTTTGTCGAATTTCGGAAAAGTATTTCCTTTTCTGACATTTTACTTCAATTTACACCAGATTAATTCAATCGGATTGAAAATACAGAAATATGGCGGTAATCTCAACACTTTGTGGCCATATCTCTCCCGCTACATTGTCTATAACATACTTTTTCTCAAATTTTTTCGTTCGTAGGACCAAGAATTGTGCTTTATTATAATTTTCCTCATAATAGAGATCATGTTCCATTTAAAAAAATGATATATGATAGACAGAGAGCAGCTGTAATCTGAATTAGCATGCAAAGTATTAGTTGGGGTTATTAGTACCGCAACAACTTTATCCAGTTTAAATAAAGAATAGTTTAATAAAGCCCCAGTCGAAATCTTGATTTATTTGGCCACTTAAATCAAAAGAAAATAATATTTCATAATCTTCACATTCCTAAATAATTTACAATTTTTTTGGTTTCTTTTTATGACCTTCCGATTAACGGGCACAAACAGAAAATGTTTGCGTAGGTTTTTATGTTATTGAAAAAGACCGTGAATTATAAAGACAAGGAATACGGACGCTAATGGGAATTCCGATGAAAACCGATCCGCAAAATGTGAAGAGCACAGGTGGCGCTAGGAACACTAGCAACAATGTCATTAGCCAATGAGCAGCTCGCGTTCCAGTGGGCTAGTGAGAACCGCGCCACCTATAACTATCTATAACGTGCGCTTGTTTCTTCCAGTTTCACGGAAATGTTGAAAGTGTTGTAGAACTCTCCAAAATCGTCCTTGAAGACAGAATCAAAATTCGACTTAGGCAAAAATTTCATTTAAAGACATTTTTAAGAGTCTGCAGAGGCACAGGTTAGTCCATAAGGACCCTTTTGGGTCCTATAAGGCGTTGCAATTGACCAGGTGAAAATTCGAAGAAACACCGAATTTTCACTTAGGAAAATATGTTTTTGGTTCAGGATATGAGAGCGAAAGTATATAATGACAAAGATTTATGAATAATATACTTTTTCAAAGGTACCACAAATTGGACTTTGAAAAATAATATTTTTGAAAGGGCGTCGAAATTTCGCTCAAGAATCGATTTATCGAAAGTACGCCAAAATTTTACTTGCAGACTAATTTTTCAAAACTACGTCGAAATTTGGCTTGAGAATCGATTTATCAAAAATACGCCAAAATTTCACCCGCAGATTAATTTTTCAAAACTGCGTTGAAATTTGGCTTGAAAATAGATTTATCAAAAGTACGTCAAAATTTCACTCGCAGATTAATTTTTCAAAACTACGTTGAAATTTGGCTTGAAAATAGATTTTTCAAAAGTACCACAAAGTCAGTGTAAAAAGTACCACGAAAATATACTTTGAAATATTTTTTATTTTTAATTCCTCCAACAAAGACATTGACCTTTGATGTATGGTCATTGAATGCCCAGTTCTAAAGTATGAACATAAAAGTTTAGCGATTCACTGCATCCAAAAGGCAAAATAGAAGATTTTGACAAAGCCGGCGTAGTGCCGATAAGCAAAAATTGATCAAAATCAATGCACATGCACAAGGCCGGTTTCTCGCATAGAAAGAGTTTGGATTGACTCAGCGGCTCGCAATTAGGTCGGGCGCGTTGAGTGGTCCTGACAAAGCAATGGTAGGAAAGCCAATAGCAGGGCTTTCCAAATGACAAAGTTACAGAGGAAAACGCCTTGTGCATAAAAAACCAAAAATTCAATTTTGCCTAAAAGTCGCTCGAAGGTGGGTTGCTACCATATCGATAATATTGAACAACTGCATAGGAGCAAGTAAATCGTGGACTGATTGAACGCCATTAAACTTATGCAGTTATAAGTCCTCACGAATGTGTTTGAGTACGTGAATCGCCACGATACAAGAACTTTAAAGCTAAGTAGTCTCTAGCGAAACTAAATTCATTTGTAAAACTTTTTTAAGTTAAAATCAGTCAGCCGTAATTATGAATTACAAATAGTCTCAGACTTCTCTAAAAAGCTCGCATTTTGATTCTGTGAAGGTATGCATGAATCTTTTCTACCTAATCGATCATTAGCGTAAGCGCTCTCGCTTGTATGGTCTGAAAGCCATTACCTTGATTGGGGAAGGCACGATTCTTATCTTGAGAATTTTGTATAACCATTTCTGTTAAATAAACGGATTCTTTGAACTACTGTTTCTTAATTGATCTTGAGGCCTGTTGACGGTCTATAATCCCTGGAACATTCGTATCGAAAACCGGATGTGTCGAGTTAACTCACATTAACACTCGACCTTCTGGTTGCCTTACGGAGGTTCGATAGGGATTTTTTTATGCGTTTTTGAGAAATCCCTAAGGGGTAGAGTCCGTTATTAACAGATCAAAACGTGGATATCGCGTACAAAAATTAATCCCTCCGCAGAGAAATTCTTCGGTTGGGATTTTTTTATGCAAAAATCCAGAAATTTAAGAGGTACCTAAACCCCTAACGAGGGAATTCATGTTCAGAGAGAGCGTCATTAACGATCTGTGGTAGTGCAGCCTTGGTCCATTATCCGGCTATCGAAATGCATCTTATCTCGAACCCGCCTGGGAGGTAGAAGAACGGGGTAATACGCGACCGGAGAAATAAATTGGTGTCGCGTCATTTTGACGCCCGGTAGTGCGTTCTTCTACAAAAGCACGGCGTGCGTCATACTTGTCTTTAGTATTCATGGATTAGACAAATGTTGTGTTTATGTCTAATTTTTTTAAATTCAAATAACTGATCAGTGATCACGGATCATGAATGGAATTAATTTAAAATGTACGCTTGCTTTGTGCGTAACCTGACACATGAGCAAAACAATTTGAGCATCTAGGTAATGCTACATCTTAACGAAAAACTGTATTTGAGATAATTTTTTTAAACTACTGGCTAATTAGAGAAACAAAATGGCCTTTATATATATATATATATATATATATATATATATATATATATATATATATATATATATATATATATATATATATATATATATATATATATATATATATATATATATATATATATATAAAAATATAAATACGCACATTTTTCCGTCATAACTTCTTTATTTGTTATGCTACAGGAACAAGTAAAAAATAATTTTAAAGTGCAATTAATTGTCTTTAATTTCATTCCTTAGCATGCGTGACATAAGTGTCACAATTTCTGAGATATTTAACATTTAAACTGCATTTTTCGTCTTATAAACGTTCGGATGCTATTTGTAAACTTTCATATCTCCGATACTATTAAATCTATGTAAGAAAAATAAACAAGCGAAATTATTTATCAGTTTATGAGCTTTTGTTTTGGTCTCTACCCATTTTTCAATAAAACTAATATTTATTATTGGAGATATTTGGAAAAGGAAAAAAAATACGTTTTATCGAAAATACCTTTATAGTTTAAACTGTATTTTTTTCTAAAGCAAATGCTGTATACAAACCAAAAAAAATTGAGCATCTACGTCATGCTATATATTAATGAGAAACAGTGTTTGAAATTCCTTTTTTTTAATTACTGGCTAATTACAGTAACAAAATGGCGACATTGTTATTAGAACAATGTGTAGACGCACATTGCTTCGGTCATAACTTCTTTGCTTTTTATGCTACAGAAACAAATAAAAAAATAGTTGAAAGCTTAATTAATAACCTATTATTCTACTTATTAGCATCCTTGACGTAGGTGTAACAGTTTCTGAGATATTTAACTCTCACTCTAAATAATTCTCTTATGAACATTTGAATGCCAAATGTAAACTTGAATATCTCCGAAATTATTAATCCTACATCAATAAACAAAAAATATAATTAATTCCCAGTTTGTGCTTTCTGTAATTGATCTGTAACATTTTTTCGATAAAGCAATACTCTTCGAGAACTTGACGAAAGCCGTTTGGAAATACTCTTTTTTTTTTAAGCTAAAATCGCAATTAAGAAGTCGTTATAACTTAAAAACTATCAATTTATGTTAAAAATTGCATAAAACCTTTTCTTCTTAAAATTTGATTCTACTTCAGCTCCAATAAATATATACATTTTTTAAGTACCACCCCCTAAGTGGCATCCACCCCCTATAAATTAGCAACCCCCCGCACAATATAGAAACTTTCCTGTGAAGCATTTACTATTATACTGCCACATGAACGAAATCTGTTCAATATGACATTATTCCGAAGTTTTGCATATTTTTTACCTCTAGGTACTTTACTATTATTTCTACGCTTATATTTGAGCGAAGTGTACTTTATTATATGAGATTCGATGTAAAATACACATGGCAAGATCGCCAACTTGCCAGTTGAGCCAGATTTGCCATCACTAAATGCAAAGAGATAAGATTGCTAACGCCTATTTATTTATTTATTTAAATGCACTGCCTTGGAGGTTAACAAAAACCCAACTACTGAACAGAAAGGCTAAAGTATAATATAAACAACACATAATAAACACATAATAAAATTAAATATACAGAATGTGGAGTTTAAACTAGGTTTGCTTAAACTAAGATCGCTGCATTAGATTAATGTTTGATACTTTAAGTGTATTTAATTGCTTTTATTTTTTATTTTTACGGCATCCAGAAACACTAGCGGGTCTCATGAGCCAGTCTTATGGTCATAAATCATATTCATACTGTCATATATATATCCTATATACCCTTTTACCTTTTTTTTGTATGTGTAACCACCAGAAACAAAAGATCATAAAGCTGAAATTAACGATTAAAGATAAGGATGGCCGAGGGGTCCTTCACCTGCATAATTTTCAAGTGTACACACATTTTAACTGGGACTCAGAACACGGAAAGTTTGCAGTAGAGAAAACATGATACTTACGATTTAATTTTTTACAATTAATTATTTTTTATTTATTTGCTTTTATCATGATTAGAGAATATTATTTAGGTATTATGCAAATCACAACTTACACACTTTTTTATTTATTATGAAAATACCTACTTTCTGTATATTGTTGCCCTAATCTGGGCACGCTAATATACTAGTTAGGTAAATACTTTAAAACACTTATTATTGGAGAATCAAAACAACTACTCTCCTAGCTAATACTGACGAAGTATTGAATTATATGATAGGATTCTTAGCATTTTAAAGAAAAAAAAAATATTGAAAATACTTAAATCATTTATTTAGATTTAGTCATTCACACTGTTTTTATTTAATATGAAATTATCTACTTTCTGTATATTGGTACCTTAACCGGGTCACGCTAATGTACTACTTAGGAAAACACTCATTATTGGAAAACCAATCAAAACAACTACTCTTCTAGCTAATACTGACGAAGTATTGAATTACATGATAGGACTCCTGCCATTTTAAGGCAAAAAAAATATATTGAAAATACTTAAATTATTTATTGAAATTCATTCACAACAATTATTAGTATATTAGTATATTAGCGTGCCCAGATTAGGGCAACAATATACAGAAAGTAGGTATTTTCATAATAAATAAAAAAGTGTGTAAGTTGTGATTTGCATAATACCTAAATAATACGTACGATTTAACTTTCCTAAAAATCTTATATTCATATTTGTTATAAAAGATATGACTGGATATAGTCGAATTTTTTAGACAAAGGGTGGATATCGCGTTCACTCATAGGAAATAGTACTCCATTATGAGCTAGCTGCTCAAAAAAATTCTCGTTTGCATAGTTTATGCTTGCTACACGTAAAATACTATTACCCTTGGCGTAGGATCCCATATATAGTGAGGTGGCTTATTGAAATTCCGTTACCTGGCGCATAAAAGCACCAGATTTGGTATGAAGGTACCTTAGGGTATACTAATAAATATTAGCCTAGGAGCCCTCTGGAATTTCTAAAAATTTTCATGTACAGCACTAAAATCCAAATGGCCGACAAATACGGCAAAATATCACATGTATCCCAGGAATTTCACATTTTGACCCGAAATTAATTATTGTAAAGCTGAAAATTTGCAGGATTGTAGTTTTGGATAATACGTACCAAAAAGTCCCCTACTCTCCCCCGACGGTTTCCCTGTTTTTGCGGAGCGCCAAGGGTAAAAGTCGCAGAAATTGCAGAGCTGGCTATAAAATGCAGCAGAAATGTGGTTACTGATCCGATTTGGGTCGAAATGATCATAAAAGCTTCGGAGAAGCATATCCGTTCGTATTTCAGATGCTTCCATGCATATTTTGTTCATAATTTTTCGTTCTAGTGCTGTCAAAATTTCAAAAATTGAAAAAATTCCGAAATGGCGCCATTGCGGATGAATGAAGACTAGGAAGAGAAAACTTACCCGAATAAATATTTCTTTTCATACTTTGGGCTTTCCATTGGTATGTGTACTTTCTCTGTAGCATCACCTGTTACGGAGCTACGCCACTCCGAGTCTCGCCGCGTCATGCACCCGGTGAAACAGCCCTGACTGCGCTGGTGAGACCTGTTGCGAATTCCTATTTAATATATAATTGGTGTTTTATAAGATTTATTGAATGAAATTTAGCTTGCAAGACTCAGAAAATTACTGCAAGACAATTGCCTTTATTGACGAGACTGATTTTAGCAGCGAAACTAGCAGCGAAAAAAAAATTTTTTTTTATTGCATTTTTGAATACATATAATCGTAGGTAATGATAATATCAACATTTTTACCTACAAATTATGACCCAAGAGCTAATAAGAAGGCTGTTACCCTCAAATTCTTAAAATAATTTTGACGACCAACGCGTATTTTTCAGGTAAAAGTCATATTAAAAAAATAGTAACATGGACCTTTTCGGACCGATTTTAATTGAAAGGTGTGCTCTTTACCTTTAATTAAAAAAAAAGTCCCTAGTACATCTAACATAGAAGTTAATCGCGTTACCGCTGCTAGCACATTTCTTATGTTAAACTAAAATAAAATAAGATCTATTAACGTGGCCCTTTTCGGACCTATTTTAGTCGAAAGCTCTTTACCTTTAATTTAAATATATGGTTTAGTCCATATGATGTGACCTTCAAATATTATTTTGATTTTCAAAAAATAGATTTTTTACTTTTTAGCTTTAATAATAGAAGGCCGCGATTTTGCCAAAATTGTTAAAAAAACCGCTGCCCAAGGAATCACTACTTCCACATCTAGATTTTCTATCCAAGTCACTCACAACGAAAAAATTTTGTATGTGGAAATAATTGTTTATGGAATTTTAATAATGTAATATTTGAAATCCTCTACCCCAAAAACCCATAAAACGATACCCCTCATCGGTAGTGGGGTGGGGGTGATGATAGGGGGTGGTAGTGGGGGTGGATAAAGTAAAAAATATTTTGAGTTTTCGGGTTCTTGTACACACAATAAATCACAATCCCCTTTGATAATGGGGTAGGGGTGGTAATGGGGGTGGCTAATGCCAATTTTTTTTTTGAGACCATAGCTTCTCTTGTATATACTATATATCAATTTTATGAACTCTTACCTGCTTGATTTACCTGTTTACCCCAAATTTACCCCAATTTACCCCCCAACCCTTCAACGGAACAAGATGAAAATATAATGTAGTTCTAGATCTCGTTAAAGTACATATGTATACCAAATTATAAGTCAATATCTCAAACGGTTCCAGAGTAAACGTGCGCACAAAAAAAAGTTACAGACCGACAGACGGACAGACAGACAGATTTTTTTTCTCTCAAACTTAAAATCTCGACGTCTCATGACATTCTAAGCCTATTTGAACAACAAAAATTTTTAAAAAATTTTTTGTCGTTACTATACTTCCACTGGATGTGGAACTAATTGGTCTGTAAGCACCTTTAATATATTATCACTTCAGACATTAACATTAAACATGATTTATTCTTCATTAAGTTCAATGATATGGGTTTTTCAACGAAAACTATTTTTTTTTAAATGGAACACCTATGAGACAACCTGTTATTTAATTAGATTCTTAAATTACGAAAAAAATGATATGCAGAATGTCTACCTTCTCGTTGAACTAAATTACAGCTCTAACCGACCGGCACAGCGACCCCACTAAAATCGTCGAGATTTTGAGTTTGAACAAAAAAATTCCGTCGCGTCGGTCTGCCTGTAACTTTTTCCTCTGCTGACGATTACTCTCGAACCGTTTATAATATTGACTTGAAATTTGGTACACATATATATTATAACAAGTTCTGGAACTAGATTACATTTTACACCTTCTATTACCTCCATTACCATCCCCACCATATTATTAAAGGAGGTAAAAAAAATAATTGTGATTCAATGAGTGTGTACAAGAACCAAAGGTCTCAGATTTTCTTTTGGCATAAACCACTCCAACCGCACCTCTACCTCCACTTTTTTGGGGTAGATGACTTCAAATATTATATTATTAAAATTCTATGAACAGGTATTTCCACATCGTGGAGTGCAAATATAGCACCAAAATGTATTTCGTTGTAAAAGACTTCGATAGAAAATCTGGATGTGGAAGTAGTTATTCCTTAAGCAGCATTTTTTTTTTTTGATATACAATAACCTTACACAGGGACGAGAGTTATTTTCCCAACAGTCATATTGCTACATTAGCAGTAGAATTATATATCTTTAATTAATAATTTCCGATGTTCACAAAATGTTTAAGAACTAAATTTTTCATTTCATAGAAATATGATAATTTTTAATGAAAATTTATAGCTCCATTAGTATATTTTTGTCCCTCTCACTTATTAAGCAAATTAATGCAGACACATTAGTTTTATTGATTACAATAATGATACGAATCTCTCATTATCCCTAATACATTTATTCTA
Source organism: Rutpela maculata (assembly GCA_936432065.2). Lineage (NCBI taxonomy): Eukaryota > Metazoa > Arthropoda > Insecta > Coleoptera > Cerambycidae > Rutpela > Rutpela maculata. Next base: position 40,919,414 of record OW386286.2, read on the forward strand.
ATTCTTAATGTAGTTCTAACTACGCATGTTACCTTTATTGCAGTCATTAACGCAAGAATATTCATCTTATTACGACGATACGTTCAAAACTGCTATCAGGTAAGAAATCATAAATTTCAAATTCAACTAGTGTCTTTGCAGTAGCTCTCAATAGCCTTGTGAAAACGACAAGGTACTGCATAAAGATATCTTAATTTATTCTTTCTTGCTTCACATATCAACAGCGGTATGGAATTATTTATGAAATTTCGAGACGTTTAGAACACCTCGTTATTTTCAAAATAAATGCAAATGGTATTACAAAAAGTACTATTACATATTAAACTGTATAAATAATTTCAATTAGCTACTTTGTCTCAGTCCAGATAGACTCGTTATATTATAAATTTAACTGAATTTGTGGTCGATTCCTTGTGAAACATTTTATAAATAAATCCAATTACAAGAAAACTTGCTTTTTAATATTTCTAAATAAGTAAGTAGATTGATACTCTACATATGTTTAGGCCTTTCTCAAGAGTAAATACAAAGATTAGCTATAGAACAAAGTTCTACTATTTATAAAGGTACTAAATTCAGAAAATTGCAGGTTAAAAGACATGAATAATTGATGAAAACTTTATGGCAATAAACCAGTTTCTTAGTACTGAGTCTATTATAGGAGTATTAAGGAAATTTAGTTGGCCATTAGCTGTACAGCAATTATTTCTAAGGGATTTTTTAATCTCTAATTGCTCGAGGAGATCTAAACGTTTCCCTTTTGTTTCTGCATGGATGAGCTTTACATTTTTAGAGTCTATAAAATGGTTATTATTAATACAATGAGTAGACATCCCCGTGCTTTTAATATTGTTTAAAATGGAATTTTTGTGTCCTTTTACCTTTTTATTAATGCTTCTATCACTCTGACTAATATAAACTGCCTCACAATCACTATATTTGATTTCATAAACACAAGACTTGCTTAAATTATTCATTTTATTTTTATTGTTAACTAGTAGTCTTCCTAAATTTGTTTTATTTACGTTTATTGTAGACGTACCTAAGTTATTTTATTTATTAGATATCTTGTTACTAAAATTTGGAATACGATTAATAAAACAAAATTTAGTTGGTTCTTTATGTGCATTGAAAAATTCCTTTTGGATCATTTTTTTCTGTTTGTTTTTTTACCATATTTTCTATTAATGACTCCTTATATCCGTTATTTCTTGCAATTTGTTTAATAATATTCAATTCAATGTTAAAATCATTCTCATCTAAAGGGAAATTTATAAGTCTATGTATTCGACTGTGAAAGGGGGAAAGCTTAATTTGTCACGATTGTTGTGATTTATAATGAATGACTGTATCCGTAGTAGTCGGTTTCCGATAAATATTATATTTTAACTTATCATTTTGTTTTTTGATATTAATATCTAAGAAATTTAATTTGCTATTTTCTTCATTCTTCATAGTAAACTGGATTTTACTATTAAAGGAGTTCGAAAAGTTAAGGTACCAGTCCAAATGCAAAAAATATAGTCTACATAGCGAGTCCAATAAAAAACATGAGCGTTAAGAGAGTTATCACTACCAAAAATTGAGAATTCAAAATTAGACATAAAAAGCTCAGCTAATAAAGGAGAAATAGGAGAATCCATTGGTAAGCCGTCTTATATAATATATATAATAACAATTAATATTGTTTTTCATAAATCTCTATTATTTAATAAAAACAAATACCAAAATAAACGACAGGATCGGCACGTGGGTCGTAAAAATTACGAAATAAAATTTCACCGCCGCGTCCCCAGTTAGTTGAACCTTATTACCTAATACTGATATTATGGTGGGTGTAGAAATGAACAAATAAGGATTCAACTGTATTTTAAACCGACTTCCATGTCGATATTTGGTAATAAGATTCAATTGACTTGGTGACGATGAAATTATATTGCATAATTACTTCCACATCCAGTGGAAGTATAGTAACGACAATTTTTTTTTTTTTAATTTGTATGGTTCAAATAGGCTTAGAATGTCATGAAACGTCGAGATTTTAAATTGGGGTAAATTTGGGGTAAATAGCTAAATCAAGCAGATAAGAGTCCAGAAAATTGGTATTTAATATATACAAGAGATGCTAAGGTCTCAAAACAATTTTTGGCATTAGCTATCCCCATTACCACCCCATCCCATTATTAAAGGGGATGAAAAAAATTTTTAATTTAGTGTGTGTACAAAAACCAGAAACCTCAAAATATTTTTTTACTCATCCACCCCAACTACCACTCCCCTATCACCACCCCCACCCCACTACCGATGTGGGGTATCGATTTATGGGTTTTTGGGGTAGAGGAGGTAGAGAATTTCAAATATTATATTATTAAAGTTCCATAAACAATTATTTCTATCTGTATATCTGTAGAGTATATTTTTATTTTCAACTAGAAAAAAGGCGAATGCAAATTCAAATAATAATTTTGGAGGCTGTACGTTTATAATTCAAACTTAATTTCTGTTCTAATTCTCAATCATTTTTTGTGCAGGGTGGTCGTGCGAAAGTTCATATCGCAGAAATGAGACTTTCAATTGTTTTTCTGAATGATTTTTGGAAAATACATGTTATTTTCTATAACTTTTATTTTTGAACTTCTTTACGTAACTCCAAAAATAACAAAGTTTAATGAGATTCTAATGTTCATGTGACCACGCTGTATATAAGCGAAGTGTCTAATTGTTAAATCGATGATTCATAATACCTAGTTTTCCTTATATGCAGGGTGGACCATTAATATGCATTAGTAAATTATTGTTGCGTCAAAGTTAAAAAAAAATTGAAAAAAATCAACAATCTCTTGACCGATCTTCATCAAATGTGATAAAAAATTATTTCTTAAGCTAGGAAACAATAATTTGTGAATTACATCAGAGCAGGCCATGGAGGGCACCATATGAGATATACCTGATGGTAAATGTTTTTCCTATTTTTTTTTGACGAAACGTTGTGGTACTTTTGATTAGAAAACCTTATTCGGGCGCCATTTCTACGTAAAACATGACAGAACTTGATAATTCCAACCATTTTCGAGAAAACTGCTATAAAGAATAATTTTTTAATAATTCTCTGAAAACAAACTCAATTTGAAAAAGGCAAATTGTATTATAGAAAAAAATTACATAACGTAAGTCAAAACTGAAGCGTATTGACTGCACACTCTTTCTCATTGTCTTATGAACCAATTGCTGCAACTTGTTCTATATGATCTCTAACTACTTCTATGCATTTTCTAATTCTTTTGACAAGAAATTTTCTCATATTGAAGAATACATTTTATTGTCCTCTAATAAAATTGACTACGTTTTGTATTTCGTCCCAGAAAATAACTGTCGTTTCTTGTATTGGAGATATTATCATACATTAAGGACTTTATATGTCTCCACATATAAAAATAGCCCAAAGGACTAAAATTGGGGCTCTATGATGGTCGAGAACATCTGTGAGGTATAGTGATTTCTGACTAAAAGGGAAAAATGGGAGGGGGGAGTTCAGTCTTTCATTAACCACATTCTGCCCCTTATGTCTAACAAGTAATCATCTAATGTATCAACAGGAATATATTTGAGAAAAGAACAGATAAGAGTGACCATTTAAAGGAGAAAGGACAAATGGTCTCAATAACTTATCGCAGATAATATCACTTCAAACGTACCTAGTGTACCATTGCCCCCCACATAAGATTCGAAAGTACCACAACGTTTCGCCAGATATAGCTCATGTGGTTCCTTCTACAGTTTACCGAAGTATAGTACATAAGTTATTATTTCTTAGCTTAAAAAATATTTCTGCACCAAAGGAGAAGATTGGTCGAGAGATTGTTGATGTATTGCAATAAAACAAAAAAAAAGAAACGACTTTGACACCATTCTTCCACAGCAATTTACTAATGTATATTTGGCTATATCCTCATATTTTGGTCTAAAAAATCTACACTTGACCCATTACTAACAGTCAACCCTACATAGCGGGTGTAACAGGACAATGGTACTCTTTTCTCCTTTAGTTTTGAAGATAATTGATTAAAATTGGGGATATATACATAATAAGCGGCACTTTTGACATAAGTGATTTTTTTCCATTTTCGGTTTCGCTAGAAGTGACGCTAACTTTCGATTTTTAAATGGAACAGCCTGTATATTATTGCATTTTTGTATTCTGCATAATTTTCTGAATCCAACGATACCAAATAAGCGACATTTCAAACGTCACTATTTTTTATAATATAATTTTTAGTTTTCTATTTAAATGTGCCATGACGGATCGGATTTATTCTAAATGACCTATGAGCAAATAAAGTTCATCACCTATTGGTACTGTGGTACCATTCATTAGTACTACTAATAGGGAATTTATTCATATGTCGTTTTAAAATGTGCGATAAATACAAACAAAATTACAGCTAAAAAAAAAAGAAAATACAATTCTGTTCTAATTAAATGATAAGAAGTAACTAACTAAGGTGGCTTTGAAAACAATGAAATATTTAGCTTGTCAAACATTTGTTGGTTTACCGATATTTTCATTGTGTCTTTAAAATAATTCAAGGATAGTAATTGATTACCTTCAACGGAGATTCGGAGAAAACGTAATTTCGATGTGAAGTGTCCTCCAAGGTCACCTGATTTAGCACCCCTTGATTTCTTTGTTTGGAGTTATTTAAAAAATATTGTCTTTGCATCCGCCGTTACAACCGTGAAGACCTGGAGCTACGAGTAAAACGCGCAATTAATAGCATAACGGCCCAGCAATTGGCGAACGTTCTTCGAGAAACAGCTATGCGAGTTCCAAGTGCATTGACGTTAATGGACAGAATTTTGAACAATTGTAATGCTTTGTGTTCATTTTTTATATTCCAAAGCCACCTTATGTATAACAAGATAATTAGAACAAAATTGTATTTTCTTATTTTCTTTTACCTGTAATTTTGTTTGTATTTATCGCACATTTTAATACGACATATGAATAAATTCCTTATTAATAGTACTAATAAATGGTACCATGGTACTAATATGGTTCCATTTGAAAAAAATGAGTTTTGCCCCAAAAATAATTTTGATGCCCTTGATTTGCTCATAAATCACGTAATTTAGTATTTTTGACGGGATTTTGATTTTTTTAGCATTACGCGGGTCATTTAGAATAAATCAGAATCGTCACGGCACACTTAAATGGAAACTAAAAATTATGTTGTAAAAAATATTGACGTTTGAAATGTCACTTATTTGGTATCGTTGGATTGATAAATTTATGCAGAATTCGAAAATGTAATAATATATAGGGTGTTCCGTTTAAAAATTGGAAGTTAGTGTCAGTTTCGGTGAAACCGGAAGTGAAAAAAAAATCACCTGTATGTCAAAAAGTGCCGCTCATTATGTATATAGGATATTCCAAATTTCAATAAATTATCTTCAAAACTAAAGGAGAAAAGCTACACCCAGTATGCGAGACAAAGTGTGTAAAAAGTGTTGAATATTTGAATAGTTTTAAGTACGATTTAAAAAAAATAACATGATCTAAACTTATTTGAAGTCAAATCAAAATCAAATCAAATCAAATCAAATTTATTGCATTATTGTTCACAAATAATAATAATTACACATACCATATATATTGTATAATCTCTTTAAAAATTAAAACGATATAAATTTGTAGCTATCTCATGAATATGTCATTATTCCTCTCTTTAGGGTACACCTAGACTATATATCTAGCCTGTGTGTGTACCAATGATGATGTTGTTTGATATTATTAATATATGTATGTATGCATATATACATATGCACGAATACACAAATACACATGTACAAACATATTCATTATCTACAAGTATAATAGCGTGTGAATAAGACGCGAAAGAAAAAGTTTTATATTTTGTAAGAGAGTTTATTTTTTTCTTTAACTTTAACTTTAACCACCTGCCAATAATCTCACAAAGCCAAATTTATTGTTTTTTAAATGTTCAGATACTTTACGAGAGAATAAATTTATATTGTTATATAATTTAAAGTGGGTTGGTAAAAGATTATAAAATTTAGGGCCGTAGTAAGTTACAAACCTTTGAGTTGTTGTATACCTGATTTGAGGTATTATCACACTTAAATTATGTTTTTGCCTTGTATTGTAACCATGTTGTATGATGTTTAATAAATGTTTGTGCTTATGGGTAAATATAAGGACAGACTTAGTATATAAGAGTTGTAGATTAAATACATTGAATTGTTTAAATACCAGTTCAGAAGAGTATTGTTTATTTTTTCCTAAAATGATTTTTATTATATATTTTTGTGATATATTTAAGGGTTCTAAGTTTGTTGAATATGCACTTCCCCATATTATTATTCCATATCTAAGAATTGATTCGACTAAGGCATGATACAGTGTCTTTAAGGTATTGAAAGGCAGTGTATTTTTTAGGTGGTAGAATTTCCAAACTAGCTTATGCATTTTCTTATTTAATTGTTGGATATGATCTGTCCATTTTAAGTTTTGATCTATTACCACTCCAAGATATTTGGTAGTTTTTGTTTGCGATAACTTCATATTACATTTACAGTTATATTTTTGTTTATTTAAGCAAGTGTATGTATGTAACTGCAGTATATTAATATTTGGTACATTTTTGTCATAGATGCTAAAGCACATAAATTTAGTTTTATCTAAGTTAACTGTTAAAAGGTGTTCAGCTAGCCATTGTTGTAGTTTAGAAAATTCTACCACCGCTTTGTTGTTTACATTTTCCCAGGAGTCATCTTCAACCAAGAGAACAGTGTCATCGGCGTACGCTACAATTTTTCCATCAACTAGGATATGAAGTAATTCATTAATATATATATTAAAAAGAACTGGTCCTAGGACAGTTCCTTGTGGTATGCCATATTTTATCTTTTTTAATTTACTTCTACTTTCTCCAATTTTTACACACTGTTCTCTGTTTTGAAGATAACTACTGAACAAGTTACTGACAATACCTTTTATACCATATTCATTGAGTTGAGTAATTAGTATTTCATGGGACACTGTATCAAAGGCCTTAGCCAAATCTAAAAATATCGCAATTTGTTTTTTTTTACTATCAACAGAATTATATATAGTTTTTACTACCTCATACATACTGTCATCAGTACACATACCTTCTTTGAAGCCATACTGGTTAGGGGAAAGAATTTGATTATAATTTAAATGTTCTAATAACCTAGATTTAATGCATTTTTCTAATATTTTTGCTATATTACTTATTACCGAAATAGGTCTGTAGTTACTTATTAATGCCCTATCACCTGCTTTGTGTATGGGTGTTACAACAGAAACTTTCAACATATTTGGAAAGCAACCCTTTTCAAAACATAAATTAAATATATAACAAAGTGGTTTAGCTATAACGGAACTCAATAACTTTAATATGTATGAGGATATTTTATCTTCCCCAGAGGAGGATTTATTTTTCAAGGTGTTCACGTTCTTTATAATTTCGTCCTCAGAGATAGGTTTGAGAAATATATTACTGCAATTTATGTTTCTGCGTTTCAATATTTTGTTGACGTTTATTTTATTTGCCATATTTTCACCAACATTTATAAAAAAATCATTAAATATTTCACTAATTTCAGTTTCATTTACTATGTCCACATTGTTATTTTTTATTATAATTTTGTTGTTAGGTTTTTTCTCATTAAGACACTCATTCACCGTCTCCCAAATTATTTTTATGTCATTCTTATTTTCTAGGATTTTATTATGATAGTAGTCCTTTTTTACCCTTTTTATTAAGTTGTTTGTTAAGTTTCTATATTCCTTGTAGTTGTTTAATAGAATGATATTATTTTTATTTCTTCTTAAATCTTCCTTCATTTTATCCCTTTTTCTGATTGCTAATACAAGACCTTTTGTTATCCAGGGCTTAATTTTCCTATCTTTAGAGTTAATAATTAAGGTTTTTGTAGATTTTTTTATATTGTTATTTAGTATATTTGCAAAATTTTCATACGCAAGGTTTACATCATTTATTTGATATATTTGTTGCCATGTTTCCGATTGCATCATTTCTTTGAGTAATTTATAATTTATTTGTGTTATTTTATCATTATTCGTTTTTTTTCGATCCTTATTTGTATTATCATTGGAATTTATATTTTTAGTTTTTTCTTCAAATTTTATAATAATGGGATAGTGGTCCGTAATATCATGTTTAAGAACAATAGGTTTAATATTTATTTTGTGTGTAATGCTCGGAGAAACGTTAATGAAGCAGTGATCTATACAAGATTCATTTTCATCACTTTTTCTAGTTGCAATGTTTATATAAGAAAGAAATCCGTGTTCAGACATTGTATTTATGTATTCATTAGTCAAATTATCTTGGTTTTTAATTAAATCTATGTTAATGTCACCTAAGAAAATATTTATCGCATTTTTTTTCATATTTTGTAAAAGTATATTATTTACCTCATGTAAAAAAATGTTACTGTTTGTAGATGGTAACCTATATACAGCAGTGATATTAAATAATACATCGTTTTTTTTCAGTGTTAAGTTTGTAAATGTATTTTCAGTGAATTTTTGAGTAGTAAATTTCGAAGTAACATTATTTGATACATACATTACTAGACCATCATTCTGGTTATAGCACCCTTCCGAATAATACATATCATAGCCCTGTATGTTGAAGTATTCTAGATTGTTAACTTTCCAGGTTTCTGATAAAATAATTAAATCAAATTTTGTTTTTAGACTTTCTAATAAAATTAGCAGGCAGTCAAAGTTCTTATTTAAACTTCTGATATTTAAATGAATTATATTTATTCCCGGGGATTTCAGATTATCTTTAAAAATATCATCGTGATCTAAAACAATACTAGTTTTTATATTCGCATGGTTTTCCAGCAGAGAATTATATTCTAACACATTCATTTCTATTTATTAAATAAAAAAGTAATTTGTGACACTATTTAATTTTTTTTTTTTTTTTTTTTTTTTTTTTTAATTTTGTGATATCAACTTATAAAATGTGTATTTACTAGATGTAGTAGACTAAATAGAGGAATAATAAACATATGATTCATCAAAGGATATAAATACAAATACACAAGAAAAGAAATAAATTCTTCGAATTCCAAATATTAACTTATATCTATAAAAATGTATACAAAAACAGTAGGAGTAGAAGTAAGTAAACATTTCGCTCATTTACAATTTACTATTAAAAATAATTTTACCTTCAAGTATTAATAATAAAATAATAATATTCACTAGACAATAATATCACTAGATGAATGTTTGCAAATGATTAGAATTTTGGACTTTGTGTTTCCTTTCATTTTTAATGACATATATATTTCCATCATAGGTGCGGACATGTTTTCTGTCAAACAATTGCTGTGCTTCACGAAACAATTTCAAGCGATTTTTTGAAAGGTCCTCAGCTATTGCAATTTTTGTTCCTTGCAATTTCCCACAATTTCTTAGGACAGTATTTCTAACTGACTGCCGGTCAAACTTCACTATTACAGGTCTTTCCTTTGTTGAATTTTTTCCTATACGGAAACATTTTAAAACATCTGCTGCATTTATTTCAACCTTCATTTTTACAGTAAATAGTTTCAGTATTTTTTCATTAAGTTTTTCTCTGGTTTCTTCAGGGATACCATAAATACACACGTTTTTTACCTTTTCATTTTGCTGCAATATTTCGATTTTTGTTTCTAATTCAGAAAATTTCACTTCATAATCCTTTACTTTTTGTTCCAATAGTTCAACTTTTTGTGACACTTTTTCAAGTAACTTATTTATAAAGTCTTCATTATCCAGCAGCTCTTTTAAGGATTCTTTAACTGCAGATTTTAAATCACTTTGATTTGATTTCGGAGGCATTTTTTTGTTAAATTTGTATAACAGCACTATTATTTTCACTTTTGATATTTTGTACTAGATTATTTGTTTTTTCTCTGTACAATAAACACTTTTTAGATACGAGCGAAATTGACGCGTTTTATTCACTTTGCGCCATCTTTAATTCAACACACTTGGGTGTACTTAATTTTTTTTTTTTTTTTTTGTTAAAACCGCTGACACTGTGTTGCTATAACAATCAATATTTTTTAACGGCAACCCCACTTTGTTAAGATAAATCTGGGAAGGGCACTTTTTTTCCGTATGATAAAATGTATTCCTGCAATATCGCAAAGAAATAAGGCTATCCCATACTAATTTTATTGTATTACCAGCTATGAAGAACATTCCCTTCATCATTTATTATTACTTGATAGTATATCAGTTGTTTTGATATATTTATTTTACTTTAAAAAATCATCGTGTCATTCTTGTTTTCAATAAAAATGGAAAAATAATGCAAATATTTGGAAGGCGTATACATACAGTATCCTGTTTCCAAATTTAGGTTCGTAAGCGTGGTAACAAGGCAAGAAAAAAGCGAAATTAATCTAGTCTAGAAATTTACATACCTTTTTGTTCTAATTTATTTACCGTGTAACTAGTTCATTAGTTATTTATTACATTGTGCTCTATGAATCATACAGTACGACGTTGTTTCAGCTACCAAAATCAGATATAAAGAAGCGCATACTTACTCACTTCTATTCCTAATATTAAGAACTTGGAATTTTATTTTTTCCAGATGAGTGATAGCCTTCCTTTCTCTTTAGGTCCAGGATGTTTGTCCAGGATCTTCGTAGACCAGATTACCTTGTAACTTCTGTCCAATAGAGGCACAGTTGATAATTAATTATCTGTATACTGAAATTGAAATATCATATGTGTGCTTGATGCTGAAAAGCCAATGCTTAAACCATTATTCGGATTTTTAAAAGTTTTCGAACCAATTTTTTAAGGAGTACATACAGGATAGATTCTTTGGGCCCAAATATGAGAATATAACCAAATATGCCTCATAGCTAGGAGCTGGTGGCAATACGGGTATATGATTTCATTGTAGTTAACAATAATATGGAATGAAGGTATTAATATAATTGATCGATTAGAGTAGCTACCGAGTTTGAGAGCTACCGCTTTTTTAAATAAATGAATTTCAAATTTGCAAAAAAAACGCTTCTATATTATTTTACTGTTTCAGCCATTGCTATAAAATTGTTCATATATCAAAAATATGAATTAAAAAATAGTTGACTGAAATCCACGACTCTGATTTTTTTATAAAACTAATTGTTAATTTGCAAAAAAAAGAACTATTAAGTCATTTCATTGTACTTCGCACTGGTTTTAATCTGTTAGTTTTAATATCCATAAGTAGAGAAAAACATTGGCTGACGTGTACGTTTCTGATTTTCAGAAATATTCCAAAGGATAAGGGTAGATAAGCTATATAATTTTCGCCCACCAATTTCATAAAAAACAAAAGTTCTCCTTAAAGTCATTAAGCGTTATTTATTTATAGTTGAACATATGATCTTTATGTTTCTATATGTTTTACATTTGAAAAACAACAGTAGGTCATAGTAATGTCATTTCATTTCAAAGTGGGCATGTTTGCAGTTTTTTAGTAATTTTTTACCCTTTTCCGAACTTTTAATGTATATTTCAGATAGATGCGTTCGATGAAACAAGATAAACCATACCTCATTTCATTGTTGAGCATTGAAGCTTTTAAATAATGGTTAATTTATATTGTTTCATCGAGCGCTTCAATGTATAAAAAACAAAATCGTTTCCGCGGGAGTCGTAGTAGTGTCGACGTTGCGTGCGAATTTAAACGTGTCAGCGCTAAAAACCACATATTGTGGTATGTATTGAATAAAAATATGTTTATCCACGACCATCGTGTAATCATTGCATACTACATTTAACAATTGTCAAATAATGATAATCATTATTCCAACCAAAGGTATAATGAACATAATCTGATTCTAACACATATTTAACCAACCAGGAACTAGTTTTTTTCATTCTAACGCACCTTTGACCAATCAGGAACTAGCAATTTTCATAAGGAAACGGCGAATCCATTTTTCCATGTTTTCGTGCATACTTTCGTGTTTGACGTTCAACACGTCAACGTTTTACTGTAAATGAACTTTATTTTTTCAGTTTTAAACAATTAAAACAGTTAAAATATGCGATAGTCGTGGATAAATTATAGTATTCAGTTCGCGTATAATGGCTATTACACACTCGGATGATTTACGACACGCCTTCGTCTCGTGCCGCAAACATCACCCCCGCGAGTAATAGCCATCATTATACGCTCACTGAATAATCTACTATTCCAACGAACTGTTTTTTATTACTCGTCAAGACATATACTACTCGGAAAATATAATGACATACAACATGGCCGATGGGCGGAAAAATGCCCTTATCTATACCCTTGTTCTTTACTCCAAAAAATGTCAAAGTAAGAAAATAGTTCAATCAGTGGGGGATTTTGCCCTGTAAAAGGTGGAGTAGTAATGATTTTATAACATGTTGTTTGAGTCTAGGCCCTGATAAAAAAAACACAAGGTTTCGACCTTGGGGTTAAGAGATACACCGTCAGACAGGTGAAATTAAGAAGAAAAAATGTATTATATAGGTAATATACGTTTGCTACATAACGAATTTTATATTATTTTTATTATTATAATAAAGATCTACTTATCTTGAAACTAAAAAAATATGAAATTGACGGGATAGTATAATGTGGCTTACACCATTCCTCGAAAATAGGAAACAAAAGTTATTCAATTTAATGACAGATATTCAGAAGAATTGGCTAGAAAACATGGAATAGCTCCAGAGTAGACACTTGCTCTTATACTATTTTTATCATTTTTATATAATTCAACATTTTTTAATGTTTCAAATTATAAAATATTATGTCCCGACTATTGGCTACAAAATTTCAAATTTCTTACAAAAAAATTACACACATTTAATCCCCACACGATTGCTTAGAAACATTCAAAATATTTAAAAATGTAAGTAATTAGCAAATCGAAAACACTGCTCTCTAAGCCAGTGCGTATTAAGGCAGGACCGTCCCACAGTGGGAAAAATATGCCCATTTTTGGACAAAAATCTGCCGACAGTAGAGATTTCAATCAAATTAAATAAAAAAAATGGCAAATACTCTTAAGACATTGTACTTTAGAGTAATGCTGCGGCAAAGTGGCTTTGGAGTAACCTAACCTAAAAATCGCAGATATTACTTCCACATCCAGTGAAAGTATAGAAACGACAAAAAATTTTTAAAAAATTTTATTGTTCAAATAGGCTTAGAATGTCATGAAACGTCGAGGTTTATAGGTTTGAGCAAAAAAATGTCTGTCGGTCTGTCTGTAACTTTATTGTGCGCACGATTACTCTGGAACCGTTTAAGATATCGACTTGAAATTTGGTACACACTCCGATTAAAAAACTTATATCTAAATACATAACAGGCTATCTTTTCACTATATACCTTGTTTGCTCCTAACATAGTCACATTATATGTCCATTAAAATGGATAGATGAACATCACATCCCATAGGCAACAGTGGCGTTGTGTGTGTAGAAAATGTGTAGAATGGTAAATATTTTCATTAAAATGAATTATTGCAATTCCTGCATTACCGGCTCTTTATATAACGTGATGTAGGCATACGATATTACAATAAGATAAAACAGTAAGATAAATATGTATTGAAAGGATATTAAAATTTAATTGCTATTTACTTTATAACTGTAAACTGAACTTCATCATGTTACGACTATGGAACGATCGATTTTCTTCTTTTCTAAGCTGCTTTCTGCAAACGGCAGAGCACTTCTTAAACCGGCACGGTAGCTCAATCGGTTAAGGCGTATTGAGTGGCGAATACGCTGATCGACTCGCTACCGCGCTCTGGGTTCGACCCCCAGCCCCGGTATTGACAACACCGGTGGGTGTGGATGTATGCCTGCGTTTTTCCGAATGTGTAACCCCCTTCCGGACAGCCTTGGCTTTGGATTTGGGGGTTGTCTACTATCTGTGGTGTGTTTATGTTTATGTTTACTTCACTATTTATTTGCACAAAATATATTGTCACTAAACTGTGAAAATATGAATAGAGAATATTATTTAGGTATTAAGCAAATCACAACTTAAAATAAAATTACTTTTTCACCAGTTTTTGGTCGGAGAACACGAAAAACATTTATTGACATTAATGGCCGAACTGTCAACTGAAATTATGATAATCGAACTGAAGCCGATCGTGCACGAGCGGCCGCGAATACGCCGATGGGCCAATCAGCAACTTATGGGAAGAAGTGCCTTAGATTGTGAGTCTTTCAGCGACAAATAAATCAATGCCATTATGTATCTAGATATAAGTTCTTTAATCGGAGGGTACACATATGTATTTTAATGAGATCTGGAACTAGGTTATATTTTCATCTTATTCCGTTGAATGGTTGTGGGGTAAATTGGGGTAAATACGGGTACATAGGTAAATCAAGCAGGTAAGAGTCCATAAAATTGGTATTTAGTATATACAGAGAAGCTAATGTCTCAAAAAAAAATTTAGCATTAGCCACCCCTTGAGCCACCCCCAATACTACAGCTCCACTCCATTATAAAAGGGGGTGAAAAAAATTATTTCATCATAGATGATCATTCGAAAGCTTATTTTAAAGAGGAAGATTCAATAGTGTATTTATTAGAAATAAATTGAAAATTTTTTTGAATCCTATACATAACCTCAAAATTTACCAAAAAAGTCATTTTTTAAGTAACCTAAAATATTTCAAAATCCTGACATGATGAGCCAATTCTGAGGCCAGATATGGATTTAGTGCGAAAAATTACTTCAGAAATCGAATAATGTTGGGGTTAAAACTAAATGAAGTAAAAAAAAATTGAGGTTGTGCACATACTAAACCACATTTTTTTTTCCACCCCCTTTTATAATGGGGTGGGGGTAGTAATGGAGGTGGCTAATTCCAAAAAATTTTTATCTTCTCTTATATATACTAAATAGAAATTATACGGATTCTTACCTGCTTGATTTACCTATTTACCCACATTTACCACAATTTATCCCCCAACCCTTCAGCAGAATAATATGAAAATATAATCTAGTTCCAGATCTCCTTAAAATACTTATGTGTACCAAATTTCAAGTCGATATCTTAGACGGTTCCAGAGTATTTAGTATATATAAGAGAAGCTAATGTTTCAAAAAAAAAATTGGCATTAGCCACCTCCATTATAAAGCCTCAATTTTTTTTTACTTCAGTTTTAACCCTAACGTTATCCAATTTCCGAAGTAATTTTTTGCGCTGAATCCGAATCTGGCCCATCATGTCGGGATTTTGAAATATTTTAAGTTACTTAAAAAATGACTTTTTTGGCAAATTTTGTGGTTATGTATAGGATTCAAAAAAATGTTCAATTTATTTCTAATAAATACATCATTTAATCTTCCTCTTTAAAATAAGCTTTCGAATGGTCATCTACGATGAAATATTTTTTTTCACTCCCTTTTATAATGGGGTGGGGGTAGTATTGGGTGGCTAATGCTAAATTTTTTTTTGAGACATTAGCTTCTCTTGTATATACCAAATACCAATTTTATGGACTCTTACCTGCTTGATTTATCTATTTACCCCCCTTTGCCCCGATTTACCCCAATTTACCCCACAACCATTCAACGGAATAAGATGAAAATATAACCTAGTTCCAGATCTCGTTAAAATACATATGTGTACCAAATTTCAACTCGATATCTTAAACGGTTCCAGAGTAATCGTGCGCACAAAAAAGTTACAGACAGACCGACAGACATTTTTTTGCTCAAACCTAAAATCTCGACGTTTCATAACATTCTAAGCCTATTTGAACAATAAAATTTTTTAAGAATTTTTTTGTCGTTTCTATACTTCCACTGGATGTGGAAGTAATATCTACGATTTCTAGGTTATGTTCATCCCAAGCCACTTTGCCGCAGCACTACTCTAAAGTACAATGTCTTGAGAGTATTTGCCATTTTTTTAATTTAATTTGATTGAAATCTCTACTGTCGGCAGATTTTTGTCCAAAAATGGGCATATTTTTCCCACTGTGCGTCCGCGAGAGGCAGGGAGTGCTACTGTGCTGCTCTCTCTAAAGAGTAAGGGAAGGGACGTCCTTTTCGACCATTGCAAAAGAAACAAATAAACACTAGGGACGGTCTATACCTGTTGTAGGAAACATCTACTACAAAAAACATAGAATGATATTTGAAATTTACTCCACCGTGGCCGTAAGAAAATGTATATAGGTATAACCAGAAAAATCACTGAAATTTGAAATAGTTTCCCTATATAATTTCATTTTGATGTTAAAAAACGTTAAAAATAATACAATGTAATTTGTTTATAGATAATTTACAAACAAAAATGGAGTTTAACGATCTTTTGAAAAAAGAATCGTTAAACTTCATTTTCTCTTACAATAAGAATGTATATAAAAAAATGTTGGAAATGTCGTCCTCTTCAACTTTGTCTGAAACATTTTTCTCGTAGGATCGAGCGTTGCCGAATTATTTTGGAAAAACATTTTTTTTTCACTTTTTAATTATTAAGAAAATTCAGCCAATGAAAAATCAGCATAGTAGATTTCAGACACTTTTTTTTATGTTTTTTACAAACAAACAAAGCTTCCTGCAAAGTGGCTGACACAATAAAATAATATAGAAGCGTTTTTTACCCCATTTTTGAAAATTCACCTTCTTTAAAGGCGGCAGTATTCAGGTGACTGAAATTTGTTTTATTGTTTCTTATCACTTTGCGAAACTTTTGATATAAGGTACACCGACAATAAAATCACTTAATTTTTAGTACTTATATCATAAATTAATAAAGATAATTAAATTGCAAAAAATACACAGACCCATAGATTTCAACCGACTGCATTTATACCAATGTTATATTGACAAGCAACATTTAAAACAAGTGGCTGACATAATTAAATCATATAGGAGCGTTTTTTTTATTGCATTTGTAATTAACTGTTAATTCAAAAATCAGTAACGCCACAACTTCATATATCTCCACCTTATTTCATAAAAAAAAAAAATATTTGTATAATGTGTCCACGACAAAGCGATATTATAGGTGTAAATTACAATTTTTTTTACTGTGAACACAATTTTCTGTATTCTGCTCTTGCTTGACTCTATTTTCAGTACGTTAGAATTGAATTTAAAAAATGTTTAGAGGGCGCTGCTGACAGCTTAATAATAAAATTCGCTACAGGTAAACTGCCATTTCTGTGCAAGATATTGAAAAATTTTATAAGAAAAACTTGCTCAGAGTTAAAAAATATGACGTACCAAATTTTATAACTATATAGGGTGATTCACGTAGGCCATTCATTAGAGTTTTTTCAACTTGCAGTTGGATTAGAAACTTGAAATTTCGTATGCATAATTGATCCACCTATACAGGGTGTGCCAAAAGTTTAAAAACTTCTAACGAACATAAATCACCCTGTATGCATATTTTTACGTTATATTTACTCAACATTTCAATAACTTAGCGATTGCCAAGTAAATTAAATACTTCAACTCTTACAAAATAATTTATTAGATTTACCTGTTATAATTGCAAGGCTAATATAAATTTATTTATTCTACTCAGGTTCCTCCATTTCCAACACACGTCTCAATTATTTTACTAAATTCTTTGTAATTATTTTGAATACCTTGAAGATTAATTGAATTTGAAATTCTTGCTTTCAAGTATGGGAGTAAACAATTTGCTTTAGATGATCCCATAAATAAAAATCACAAATATTCAAATCAACTGATCGGGGTAAAAACGAAAAGGATCCAAATCGTCCAAAACACTTTTCTGGGAAATTATTATCCAGCCAGTGCCTTACAATTTGTTTGGTGTGGGGTGTACAGCGATCTTGCTGAAAATATAAACGTTCTCTTTCGCCTAGAGATACCGCAAGACCGAGACTAGTCTCAGTCTTGTCTTGAACTTCAAGACAAGACCATCTCTGAAATTCCGAGACCAAGACAAGACCTGACCTTCCAAGACCAAGATTCTTGTCGAGAGTTTTGTCAAGAGTCTTGAGTTTTGTCTTTCGATATTCCTCACACATTTCCTCCCTAACCTTCCAAACGATCACAATGTGAGCTTTTACTCACACATTGGCAACGCTGAATACTACGGCAAAAACTGTTCTGCAATTTAAAAATACGGTTACTATCAAATTTCGAATAAGTATTTATATTTCCGAACGATAATAAAGTTTAGGAGTTTGCAAGTCAAGTCGGTAACATATTTTTTCTACTCCCTTATGTAAATTTGGTGTTTTCTGTACAGTCTGTAGAATGAATAGGTAGGCAATTCCAGTTAACTGAACGGATATATTTCATATCAGTTCTAGGATGGATATGGAATGAAACCGCCTAATCACAGTTCGTGTATTAAGTTTATAGACAACTATTCGTTTTAAAATCAAATTAGTGCGTAAGCTGTCAAAGTAACTGTCAGTGTGTATTTGTGTAATATATTAATGTTTAATAAATTTTGTAGTTTTTTAAAGCTGGTCGTAGAAAAAGTATACTGTACAACTCGAGTGGATTATCCATATCGCACTCAAAAGATTTTAAGCACTCCGCCTACGGCGTCGTGTTCAAACTTCTTTATCGTGCGATATGGATATCATATCCACTCTTGTTACACAAACTGCTATTACCGTTTCCGAGATCCCAATGCAATTAATTTTTATCCCAGATACTCTATTTAAGATTTTTAATTCCTCTTTGCCTTCAACCTTAGTCCTTAATGCGCCACTGGAAAAAATAAGTATCCTTTCAGATCCTAAAACGTAATAAAACAGTCCTAAACATAAAGAAATTATAATGAAAAGTTCCGTTACACACAATACATAATCATTATTATTATTCTTAAGTGCCGCGCGCGTACGCTTCGACAATTCCTCCATACTAAAAAATTCGTAACTAGCAAACTTGCTAATAATGAAAATATTTTTTTTCTAAAAACTTTTTTAGTTCATTGACTTCATTTTCTTCATAGCATATTACACAAAATTTTCAAAAACAAAAAAAGTTCCTCGCTTAGTGGAAATTTGATGGCGTATTCTCTAAACTTTCAGGGTCATCTACGTTTTTGACATGTTCACATTTTTTTTTATTAGCAATAGAAAGAAGCGCTTTATAGCAAAACAAAGTTCACATCGATAGCTCAATTCATTTTTGAGATATGGCAATAGATGTACAAAAAAACATGATTTAAAAAAAAATTAAATTTTACACTTTTTTTTAAATAAGAATATCTGTGACCACTAAAAAATGTCGAATTTTGTGTTTTTATGTGTAAAATAATGTTGTCGGTAATCCCCACTATGTCTGATCTTGTTCTAAGCTGATAAAAAAACGACACAATTTTACCTCTGTTTCGCTGCTATATAGATAGCCTTTTTTTGACAATTGTAGAAAAAGTACTTTTACCTTTGTTGTTAATGGCAACGCACAGTCGTCTAAAAATCAAACTTTAATGTCATGAAATGAATTAAGAAATGTCATGTTTTTCTGACGTTTGAAGGAAAAATAATAAATATAAAAATATCCATATAGATCAAATTTGGTACGTCATATTTTTTTATTCTAAGCAAGTTTTTCTTATAAAATTTTTCAATATCTTACTCAGAAATGGTGGTTTATCTAAAGCGAATTCTATTTTTAAGCTGCCACCAGCGCCCTCTATACATTTTTGAAATTCTAACGTACTGAAAATAACTTTTGGGTCAAGCAATAGTAGAATACAAACAATTGTGTTCATAGCAAAAAAAAATATCGCTTTGCCTGGGACGCTATTTATTTTTTTGAGAATCTGTTTCTAGTTCCTCTGAATATTCTATATTGTGTGAAACTACTTAATGTTAATGTTAATTATTTGAAAGTAATGCAATTTAATATAGCTGCTTTTTTTATTTTTGACTTTAGATGAAGAAAAATATATATATTTTTTTAAGAAAGGGCAACAACCAATACGTTTTTTAGATAACACACGCTTTTATTGATATAAATAACTTTCGATTTAAAAGGAAACCTTTCAAATTAGAAACAAAATAGGATATTTCACGTAAAAAGGAATTGCTTAAAACATATTTCCTGGCTAGGCCCTTTTCTCTCTATTCTCGCTCGAATCAATGAACAAAAATATGAGGACGCGAGGGCATTAACCTTCTGAACTTCATACAGCTCTAGCTGGGATGGTGCTTTATTGCTGACAACGACTGTGGAATAATTCTTATAGCATCCCCTTTGATAAAAGTAATCTATTTTTATTGGAATTCGTTTTAAATGGAAACTTCATTTTGCAAAATAAAGTGTTCATTTATTGATGGAAATCGTACAGAGTGGCCGTACTATCCCGATCACCTAGAAACTCGGAATTATCTATAAACATTTCTTGAAAGCTGGGGTTAATGGAAAAAAATCTGGAATCTGAAAAATTCAATATGGCGGATCCAATATGGCGGCCTTAACAAACAGGTAACTTCTCACCTTTTTCCTCTTCCTCAAGAGGTAGAAACTTGAATTTTCTTAGGGGAAAGTTTATATCATAAGAATATTACTAAAATAATACGCATGCAAGCATTTTTCGTTGGTGTAATCTACGTCTTTTAAGCTTAATGGTGTCCTTAATGTGCAAATTAACTTTTAAAATCAATCCTCGAGAAAATAAGGAGGAAAATTTCTCGATGTTTGAAATTAAACTCAAAAGTGGCATTGAATGTGACACTGAGGTTGCGCAATACTTTTTTCCACTTTTAAAATTTTTATTTCGATTGTGGCCTCCTGCCTTCAAATTTTTAAATATGGTAAAAATTATTTGTTACCAGATCCTGATCAAAAGTGGTTAAGGAATTTTTTTTGCAATGCTCGCAGGAAACTTTGGATATCCCTTCTCAGAAAAATCGACTTTTTTTTTTCTTGTTTTAATAGATTTATAGTTTTAAAAGCCATTACCAGAGAGCTACCAGATAGCACATACTGCTGAACATATACAAGCACATGGCAACTATGAAGTTTGAATTTGCGTCCACATTACCATTTGAAGAGTATGATTTGCTGATAGGAGAAACCACCATCATTCGAATCCGAATACAGTCATTCAGAAAGTACAAAGTATTTAGATTATATTTCAATTGAAAATAATCAAAAACCTTAGATGCCATAATAGGATATTGCTGTCAGTGAAAAATGGTCTTCGCACAAATTAGAGGCAGATTTAAGTGATATACCAATTTTGCTTCAAAATGTTACAAAAATATTTTTAATACTCTGACACTCGTTAAAGACGATAACTTCTGTTAAAATTGGAATTTTTATTTCAAATTTGGGACATATATACATACGTCTGTCATACAGGGTAACTGCCAAAGGCGTGTAAACGTGTCTGTCTGTCTGTCACAGCGGCTTGTTTCCGAAACTGGGGGTGGATGAAGTGAAGTGAAAACGAATCTTGAGGCCTTTGGTTCTTGTACACACACTCAATCACAATTTTACTTTTTTGCATCCCCTTTAATAATTTGGTGGAGGTGGTAATGAAGGCGGCTTAAGCCAAAAACTTTTTTGCGACCTTAATTTCTTTCATATATATTAAGTACCGAATTTTATATATTTACTTGCTTGATTTACCTATTTACCCCATTTACTCCAATTTACCCCTCAACTCTTCAACAGAATAAATCAAAAAATAATCTAGTTCCAGATCTCGTTAAAACACATGTACCAAATTTCAAGTCATTATCTTAAACGTTTCCAGAGTAATCGTTCGCAAAAAAAAAGTGCGCATCAATAGTGCTCCAGAACAGTCACTGCACATCGATAATACTTGTGGAAACCTACTGCGCACCCATACTATTTGAGATAACCTACTACGCATCCATACTACTCTAGGTAACCCACTGCGCATCAATAGTACTCGAAGAAAACCACTGCACATCCATTGTACTTGAGGAAACTTACCACGCATCCATTTTACTCGAGAAAACCCACTCTGCGTCCATACTACTTGAGGTAATCTACTGCGCATCCGTACTACTCAAGGAAACCTACTGCGCATCCTTAATACTCGAGAAAACTTCGAAACTACGCATTCATTCATTTTACTCGAGAAAGCCCACTGCGCATCCATACTATTCGAGGTAACCCACTGCGCATTAATTAGTACTCGAAGAAACCCACTGTGCATCCATACTACTCGAGGTAACCCACTTATTATAGAATCAAGGAAATAATAGTAGATCTATGAACACCGTACAGATTGAATGTTATTCTAATTCGAAATCGTGGAAGCTGACATTTATCCTTGAAACATTGGTATCAATTTAGCAACCTGCTAAAATAATCTTGAAAGGCAGGCACGCTGACGTTCGTTTGTTCATAGGATTTGAATTGCCGTGAGACCTGTAGGGTGTTCATATACCCTCAGTCCCTCACAACTAAAAAAATGTTTATACTATATTTGCACTCCACTATGAAAAAAATTTGTATGTGGAAATAATTGTTTATGGAACTTTAATAATATAATATTTGAAACCGTCTACCCCAAAAACCCACAAAACGATATGCCACATCGGTAGTGGGGGTGGGGGTGGTGAGGCTTTTGGTTCTTGTACACACTAAATGACAATTTTATTTTTTTCACTCTCTTCAATAATGGAGTGGGGGTGGTAATGGAGGTGGATAATGCCAAAAAATTTTTTGAGACCTTAGCTTTTCTTATATATACTAAATACCAATTTTATGGACTCTTACTTGCTTGATTTGCCTATTTACTCCCATTTACCCAAATCTACCTTCCAACCCTTCAACAAAATAAGATCAAAATATAATCTAGTTCAAGATCTCGTTAGAATACATAAGTGTACCAAATTTAAAGTCAATATCTTAAATGTTTCCAGAGTAATCGTGCGCACAAAAAAAAGTTACAGACCAACAGACAGACCGACAGACCGACAGACAGAATATTTTTTGCTAAAACTTAAAATCTCGTGACATTCATGACATTTTAAGACTATTTGAACAATAAAAATTTTCAATTTTCTTTTGTCGATACTATACTTCCACTGGAAGTGGAAGTAATTAATGGGACCTACCTAGTGATTTTTCTATTTTTATTAATGTTTAAGCCTTTTAATTTAATAATAATTACCGATTTTCACAAACTTTGAGCAAAGAATTTTATCGGGAATTTAGCCTACGTGAAATTTGTTTTTCTTTGCAGTATTGGTTACGGTACAATGATTATCTTAAAAAATCAACTTAGTATGTATTTTTCTACAACTTGATACCTTGAGATGTTCTTACCTTCACTCTGTACTTACAGTATCTTAGCGCCCGGAATTGAAAATATAATTAAATTAAGGATACTTTGGGTAAAATTGATTTAACTTTGAAGTGCTTAAGAATACAGTCTGGGTCGCAAAAGGTCAGCGACCTCTCATTTTATATAATATATGGAAAATTAAAGCACAATCTCCGTTAAATTTACGTAATCCCCTAACAACAAAGTTAAAAGGTTAGTCATATATATATAAGAGTTTAAAATTGGACCCTAGCTCCATTAAATTTATGGTCGTTGCCCTTTCACATATTCTATACATTTACATAGTCGAATAATTTGTACTATCTGAATTGCTGGAAGAGCTGAGACAAAAAGCGTTCTACCCTGAATTTAAATTGTGGGATAATTTTGTTTCCTTTGAAATTTAATATAATATTTGATGTGATGATTCTATTAAACAGCCCTAGAAATTGTTCAACTGAGAATATCTGTATTATGGTGAATTAAGAAATATAGAGACTAATAAAATACTGCGCGGATTTTATTACAATGATATTAAAACATCTGCAAGGGAAATTATTCATTTCATCGAGAAAATAAACAACTATAGAGCCTAATCAAGAGAATATACACAGTATTTATATTGCCAACGATCCGTAAGGAGTTAAAAATGTGGAAACTACAAAAGCCAAGAGAAGAATTATGAGAAGAAATGAATGGTACATTGTCCAATTACTCACAAAAAAAATAGGACCAAAGAAACGTCAGAAAACGTCAACATTAATGAAAAGGAGAATCATGACAAAAACAGCATTAACAATTATTTAAAAAATGAAAAGAAAAATCGACTTCCCCACTGCTAATATTAAAAGCAGTATTTTCTTAAATCAATCGATTATATTCACTTCCATAAAAGATAGAAATGTAGAAGAGCTCACCGCCGCCGTTCGTCTCATGAATGTGACAATATAAACTTACTGAGGGCGCCAGTCTTATGATTGTTAATATCTACTCTCAGTGGGATTTAGTTAACTCTAAGAGATGACCTAGGCCCGGAGTTCTGTAACAGATGAGAAAAGTATAAGTTCGTACCTACCCAGTGAACACTAAACCATTTAATAAGCGTTTTTTTTGGTTTATACCACCAGTATAATTGTTATTTATCGTTAACATGTATTGAAATTAACTAGAAGAATTTTGCATAACATAAATAAAAATATGTATTTCACTGGTTTATTATATACGTGATAAAAACGTTAAATTATAGACGTTTATAGAAAACGTATAATAAATATACGATTACGAAAATTAAACCATCATTTCGTATAATTTTCGTAAAATAAACGTTTTCTAAACGACTCGGTGTTCACTGGGTACATATACCGAAAGGTATAAAGTTCGTACCTACCGTGAATTGCTTACTGCTGTCCCGAATTTGCCTTCTTACAATGCACTTGTCCTATGTTTAAACACATCTTACTGATCTAATCATGTCTTAATTTCTTAATCACTTTTATAGGATTTCTCCAGTTTCTGTGATCTGATCGAAGCAATAACTAACATACTTGAGAAACGTATGAGGATCCTATACATTCAGTTGTCGGCATAACATACGCATACGTCAAGAGGTTAAACTGAAAGTTAATCATTCAATCAAGAAAATATAAAAATTAAATGAATACCTTTTATTATTATAAAGTTCAAGGTGTACAAATAAATGTTTGTACAGGGCCTATTTAATTATAATGTAAATATCTGCCTTCCAAACATTGCAAGGCCAGACGCCTCCCTTAAAGGATGTTTATCTCAACTGCATGCAATGGATTGTAATAGTATCAATCGACTGGCACAAAAAGATTCACAATTTCCTAGAGGAGTATAAGTGCAATTTAACTTACACCGAGACTTACACTACGGTAATAATTTTCTACTTAAAATTTTTGTTTGTTCGTGGCTAGTTTTATGGTTCCTAATAGTGATTCACGAGAACTTGTCATTAGGAAAAGCTTTTTCAGGAATATATAAGTGATATGAGGTTTTCCAATTTTTTGCAAAAAGTAGCGATATCATACAGCACATTAATTGCAGTGTACTTTTGCTTCGCTCTTGAGTGACTCCTATAGAGACACCCACGTAAGGATTTTTTTGAACTATGATCTTATGAACTTTCCAACATTTCGTTAAAATTAGAAATTCGCCTTCCGGCATGAAATTATATTTTACTTCCACATCCAGTGGAAGTATAGTAACGACAAAAAAATTTTTAAACATTTTTATTGTTCAAATAGGATTAGAATGTCATGAAACGTCGAGATTTTAAGTTTGAGCGAAAAAAAAAAAATTCTGTCTGCCTGTCTGTCTCTAACTTTTTTTGTGCGCACGTTTACTCTGGAACCGTTTGAGATATTGACTTGAAATTTGGTACACGAATGTATTTTAACGAGATCTAGATCTAGATTATATTTTCGTCTTGTTCCGTCGAAGGGTTGGGGGGTAAATTGGAGTAAATTTGGGGTAAATAGGTAAATCAAGCAGGTAAGAGTCCATAAAATTGGTATTTAGTATATACAAGAGAAGCTAAGGTCTCAAAAAAAATTTTGGCATTAGCCACCTCCATCACCGCCCCCACCCCATTATTAAATGGTATGAAAAAAATTTGTGATTTAGTGTGTGTACAAGAACCAGAAGCCTCAAAATATTTTTTTACTTCATCCACCCCCACTATCACCCCCTATCACCACCCCCACCCCACCTCCGATGTGGGGTATCGTTTTATGGGTTTTTGGGGTAAAGGATTTCAAATATTATATTATTAAAGTTCCATAAACAATTATTTCCACATACAAAATTTTTTCGTTGTGAGTGACTTGAATAGAAAATCTGGATGTGGAAGTAGTGATTCCTTGGGCAGCGGTTTTTCTAATAGCCATCCGATGCTGGTGTCCCACGGTCAAGTAGCCGGATGGAAATAATTTATAATTATGGTAAAAACCTTGGCAAATTTAGTAAAAAATTCATTTTCGAGGGTACGGCCTTTTTGTGTCAAATTTCGACGGACTTCCATCTTTCCTGCCGCCATTGGCGAAATGCCAAAAATTTGTCTTGCTTTTCCATAAAAGGTTTTTTGGGGCGAACAATTTTTCTAAGTCGATTTTTGCCATTTTTCGAATTACATACATTTTCCTGGTGGTTTCTACAACAGAAAAAAACCATATTTCCATTTTTTTTTTCATTTGCACTGAAAAATGCACATTTAAAATAAAGGACGCTATTGCCTCATATATAGCAACCAAAAATGTATAAGTAAAGAAATCTTCAATTTTGAAATTTTAAGTTTAAGTTGACGGCTCGCTCGGGCCAGTTAGAGAGCAGCACGCCCTACAAAAAAAAATCAGTGAATTTTTGTAGCATCTATTATCATTCTCTCTACGTAAATGATCAAATGTCAAAACACATCGTTCCTTAAATTTTAATAATGCGTCCTATAACTTATATATTGTTGTAAAAGACTTTTTAATGACAGTTTCTTGTAAGTGATATAATTACTATTAGGAACTATAGATCTAGCAACGAGCGAATCAAACTTTTAAGTAAAAATGTATTACCGTCAGTCCAAGTCAAATCTCAAGCACACTTCTCTAAGATATTGTTAATCTTGACGTGTCAGTCGAAATACTCTCTATTGCATATAGTTAAGACAAACCATTCTCTAAGGGAGACGTCCATCCTTGCCAGGTTTGGTGAGTTGATTCTTATATTAAAATTAAATATTCTCTGTACCAATCTTTATTTGTACACATTGAACTACCGTTCTCGTCTGTCACAGAACTCAGATCTTAGGCCATCTTTTAGAGTTAGTGGAACCCATTGAATGTTGAAATAAGCCATCATACGTTGAAGGAGGAGCGACTGACGCCTTTAGTAAATACATATTGTAACGTTCCTTTGCAGAATCATCTCATGAATTTAATGCATTTATTTAGAGAACATCTTGTATATAATAATTTTTATTCAAACAATTTGTCCTCTAAAAATCTTATTTTAAACTTATGTAACTTGTCTTGAATTATTAATCCAATTTAAAAATCAATTTGCAAATTTTCAGACAATAAATCTTTACAATTAACATAGAAATATCAATGCCATAACATTTAAATTTTAATAGTTACTTAAGTCAGGCATTCCAGCGCGATAACCAAGTGTGAATATTTATGTATTGGAAATAATGTATTATAAATATTTACATGATTGTTTATTTTGTTTATTAGAAAACTAATTGAGGGCTTGTCACGACACACCTTCGTGCGTAGAACATTTTCATTAATATCTCGCTATAAATGAATGATTTGGTGCAGATGCAGATTTAAGACAAATACGTATTTTCTTACACATATTTCCCTGTTTTTCGAATAATTCAATCAATGTAACGTTTACCTTTCATTCTGTTATATCAGTTTTTATTAAGGCACTTATAAGTAATAACAATAATACAAATAATGTTTGTTTTCAGAAATAAAGTTGTTCACAACATAATTTTTTTACATACATATAAATAAACAAGTTTTCCTTAATTCAGTAATTTAGCCCCTCTGTTGGCATTATATCTAAAAAACTATTTTACTGGGAAAGGTAATATTTGGCAGGTAATTGAGGCTTATTACCATGGAAAAATCTGGTATATTTTGATCGAAAAATACAGAAATCGAACACCTCAAAATAGAAACAAATTTGTCACCTATTTAACACAATTGATAAAAAGAAACCTGTTTTAGTTGCAGAGTAGTCACTAAAGGAGTAAAATAATATTAAATGGAGTTTCACAATTACTACTTTCGACTCTCCCCTTTTACAGTGTCCTGACAAATCCTTTGATGAAGCTCTAGCTAATTGGTCTACTTTGAGTTGCACGAATCCAATTACCAGCATTTATCAGAGATATTGGAATAAGCAAGTATGTTTACGTACACGCATCAACCTACTGACTGAAAATCAAGACCTGAAAGAAAAAGCACGTTTGCACGCAGTTCAACAAAAAGAATCTGGTGTCTGGCTGAATACTTTACAATCGCCTTCAATAAGAACTCTCTTAGACGACTCATCTTTTCGTATCGCCGTTGACTTACGAACTGGTCAACAACTTTGCGAACCCCACAACCACACATACGGTGAATCCGTAGACATTTTTGGTCATCATGGCCTATCATACCGCAAAGGTACAGGGAGGTGGTGTCATCATGGGATTATAAATGACATCATCAAGAGAGCTCTGGTTTCGGCAGAAATTTCTTCAGTACTTGAACCAGTAGGATGGTGTAGAAGCGACGGAAAAAGGGCGGATGGAACGTCCCATGTTCCATGGGAAGGGGGAAAAGTCCTTCTATGGGACGTTTCATGCCGTGATACACTGGTATCGTCATATTAAATACACATCCCAAAAACCTGGAGAAGCTGCCCGCATCGGAAAGGATACTAAAATATGTAAATATAAAGAACTAGAATCGGATTTCTTTTTTTTTGACATTTTCTGTTGAAACATTGGGTCCATGGGGCGATGAGGCTAAAAAATGTATCAATTGTATATGTAAGAAAATACGCGGCATTTCAAATGAAAAGAAAAGCACTTGCTACCTGATTCAGAGAATCAGTTTGCCGATTCAGAAAGGGAATGCCGCGTGAATCCTGGGCACCATACCGCCTTCTGCCAACTTGGGAGAATTTTTTTATATTTTAAATTAATTTATTTATATTTTTTTGTATCTTATTTTTGTATTATTCAGTATTTTATTTGTATATGTTTAAATGTTCACCTTATGTATTGACCATTTGTTATCTTTGTTTATAATAATAGAAATATTAACTATGCTAAATCCGTCAACATTTGACGGAGGACGTATATTTGACAATGTGAATAAAGTATGGTACGCCTTTGTTTTTACCAATTTCCCTAGTAGTCTAGGAAATGGGGTGCAAATTCGACGACGAATGGTTACCGTCTGATAGTCGGTAATCGAAGAGACCATATAAGTACAAAATTTTTTCTCTCTGGAACTTATTGGTATGGTGGGGGGATAGGGAGGGGGCATTTATTTTTTAATCGAATGATTATCGATATCTGTCCGCATAGGTAGTAGGTACATGTGCTTCACATACCCCAATTATATTGGCAGACGAAACTTCCGGTCGGCGCGCTCGTTAACCGGAAATAGAAACTAAATTTTTTTTTCCTATTTGAGGTCAAAAATTGTGACCTCGGCATTTCCCTCTAGACCCCCTTATTGAACGTTCATTGACTGGGCTATTATAATTTTGAAAAATCATTTTTTTTTCTCATCTTAATACGCATATTTCAAATATGTTTAGATATTTTCCATAAACTTGAGGACAGTAAATATGATGGAAATATAGCTAACCCCACATCTCAAGTAAATCAGACGAATCTTGAAATTTATACATAAAATTGATTTTTCCATTTGTCCGTCTTTGGTCGTACGAGGTATCATTTCTTCGTATGCTGTTTTGTTTATCGATCACTACCCTGAGTATCTACATAGTTTAGAACTCTTGATCTGTCCATTTTTCTGCAAGCTCCTCAAATTTCAGATAGTTTAGTCCAGACTGGCATCCACAAGCCCTCATGCTTTCATTCTCAACTGTTGGGAACTTGTTTGTCATCTGACCTACATATCTGTCTAGCTTGATAGGCAGCTTGAACAAGGTGCTCATATAGGGCAGCTATTGCTGATATTATTGTCAAAGGTTTACTCTCCGTAGCACACATGATTACGTGCTTGGTCCACAGTCTCGAACTGGGCATCTGGAACACCATATGTAGACACTGTATGTCTTTTTAATGCTCTAACGGCGAATCGTCTGAAGGTGGCATTCGAGCAAGTGAAATAACCATAAAAGCAAATACCGCATCGTGGTATTTCCTCCTAGTACCATCTCGATTGTTGTCTTCTTCTTTCGAGGACTTTCAAGATATATGTGGATTGGAGGTAACATCTATTTTTTTGGTCTAGACAGGATCCAAAGAGATTGAAGTCAAATTGCGAGAAAGAAACAATAATATGATACCGCAAGTAGACAAAATCCGTGTCCGAGCAATGGACTACAATTGACTCTGCCCGATGTTTATTAAAGCTGAAAAGTAATCATCCCATCAGCTTCATTCATGAGGTCACAATTTAAGTCATCAAGGACCTATTTCTTGAAAATCAAATGGAGTCGTTAACATTAGTATTAGTCACAAAGTAGAATTTACTGAGATGAGTGAGAAGAAACAAGAAGAAGAATTGAAACAGTTCGATCGTATTACCATCGTTTCGTAAATAGTCTTCCCAGTTCTGATGCAATGTTCCTAAAACAATAGTTGTGTATTCATATTTGGCAGAGTTAAATGCTAAAAATTAGTGAGTTCGTCGTCAAGACGAACGATATTATTATTTTACTTGATTGATACGATCTTATATAAGGTTTTGATATTGCTATATCTATTTGATTGGCTCAAATAGTGTATTATAACAACCGAACAAAAATTTCAATAAACATCGTAGAAAAAATAATTTGTACACAAATCTGTTTCATAACATGCTGAAATTAAGTAAAAAATAACTGTTTGTCTGTTTGTATGTAGACCGACTCTTGTAAATTCGGTAACTTCTGTTAGGTTTAAATTTTGAAATATGTGTAAAATAATATAATAGAAATTGGGATACATCTGTCATACAAATTGGTTTCCAGAGACGTGTAAACAGTCATGATTATAGAAACTATGTTTTACTTCCACATCCAGTGGAAGTATAGCAATGCAAAAAAAATATTTGAAAATTTTTGTTGTTCAAATAGGCTTATCTAATGTCATGAAACGTCGAGATTTTAAGTTTGAGCAAAAAAAAATTTCTATCTGTCGGTCTCTCGGTCTGTCAGTCTGTCGGCACGTTTACTCTGGGACCGTTTAAGATATTGACTTGAAATTTGCTATATGTATGTAGTTTAACGAGATCTGGAACCAGATTATACTTTGATCTTATTTCGTTGAAGGGTTGGGGGATAAATTGGGGTAAATGGGGGTAAATAGGTAAATCAAGCAATAAGAGTCTGTAAAATTAGTATTTAGTATATATAAAAGAAGTCAAGGTCTCAAAAAAAATTTTAGCTTAGCCACCCCCATTACTACCCCCACCCCATTAATGAAGGGGGTGAAATAAATAATATTGTAAATTAGCATGTATACAAGAACCTAAGGCCGCAATTTTTTTTACATCAATCAACCCCAGTACCACCCCTCTACCACCATCACCACTACCGATGTGACATATCGTTTTATAGGGGTAGGCGATTTCAAATATTATGTTATTAAAGTTTCATAAACAATAATTTCCACATAGTGAAGTGCAAATATATTATCAAAACTTTTTTCGTTGTGAGAGACTTGGGTAGAAAATCTAGGTGTGGATTTTTAATGGGATAAATTGGGGTAAACACCCTACAGGTTGCATTGTAATTCAAGTCCTATGAACAAACGAACATCAGCGTACCTACCTTTCAAGATTATTTTAGCAGGTTGCTAAATTGACACCAATGTTTCAAGGATAAATGAGGAGATAGCGTCAGAGACGCGTCATCGCGTGTGTGTCTAGCTTCTACGATTTCAAATTAGAATACCATGCAACCTGTACAGTGTTCATAGATCTTCTATTATTTTCTTGATTTTATAATAAGTGGGTTACTCGAGTACTATGGATGCGCAGTGAGTTTCTCTAGTACCATTGATGCGTAGTAGATTACCTCAAGTACTATAGATGCGCAGTAGGTTTCCCCGAGTTTTGTGGAGGCGCAGTGGCTTTTCTCGAGTACTATAGATGCGCACATGCGCAGAGGGTTTCCTCCGAGTCAAATGGATGCGCAGTAGGTTTCCTCAAGTATTTTCTATGCGCAGTGCAGTGGCTTCTTTCGAGTACTATGGATGCGCAGTAGGTTACCTCAAGTAGTATCGATGCGTAGTGGCTTTTCTCGAGTAAATTGAATGCACAATGGGTTACCTCGAGTAGTACGGATGCGTAGCAGCGTTCCTCGAAGAAAATGCTTGAAGTAGAAGCTTTACTTCTATCGTATAGTCCACGGCACACAATGATTTTTTATATCTTAGTCTACCATTTTCTGCATATTACTTCCCCATCTAGTGGAGATATACATCCGCAAAAAAAAGTTTTCAGTCTCTTTGATGGCTTAGAATGTCATGAAACATCAAGATTTTAAGTTTGAGCAAAAAAAATCTGTCTGTCCTGTCAGTCTGTCTGTTTGTCTTGTCACTTTTTGGTGCTCACGATTAATATTTCTATTTTTTGAGGTTACCTTGAATATTTGAGCCAATCGAATATACTAGTGTAGCACCCAAGCCAATTTTTTTTGTGGCTGTGTTATTTACATATATAATTTTTTTTTCATTGTGAGAGACTTGGATAGAAAATGTGGATGTAGAAGTAGTGATTCCTTTGGCAGCGGGTTTTTTTTAATAATCTTAGAGCAATACATTACTAAAGTAACGTTACAAAGATATGTGGGATATCACAACTGCAATATAAGCTATGCGCCTCAGGTTCCATTGAATTTTAAGTAAATTAGGTAATATATTAATTTCACTTCAAATGTTGTTGAAATATCTATAGCATTTTCAATCGAATGAAAGTTGCAGTCAGACGTTACCGATTGCGAATACCTATTGATCACGATATCCTCAAAATCTTCATTTACAATTTACATTTTTTTTACATATGCAAATTGACATGGTAAAATACTTGCTACTACATTTTAACAACATTTTTACAACATTTTAAAGTAATATTGAAACGCACCCTGGTACCGTGCAGGGTGTATACCATATTCACTTTAAAATGTTGTTAAGGCAATTTTAATAAGACTATTACGAAATGAAATAAAGTAGCAGTCGGCTGCAAATACCTATTTCAACAATGAAAGTAAAGAGATATTGATTGTGTAGTTAATCTCAGTGCCATCACGTAAAACTTAGTTATTCTGTATCCGAACAAAGTATTTGCAGTTGGCCATGCAACTTCTATTCGGGTTCGTTAGAACTAAATCCAGTTATCGCTTGTTCGTAATTTTAAGTGCCACCTTATATTTATTTGTTCTATAGAATGTGTAGCAGTTCATCAATTAGAATATCTCTATGGTCGGAGAACGACTAAATGATTATTGCTTTTTGCTAAATGACAAAACTACCCATTAGCTTTTACAATTAACACTATTAGAAAAAACCGATGAATTATTTATTGTACCTACTTATCTGTCACAATGCGTATATCATTAATAACAACAAATTTAACCTTGGCATTCAACAACATTTTTTGTACATGACCATCGGCAAAATCAAGTTAGTTAAGATATTAATCATTCCAGTTTATATTTAATAATAGATGTAGCAGAAAAAGAGCCTATAATTTTAAAGTCAAATAAAGTTAATTAGGCATGAAATTTGATCATTTACAGCACTTTGCATCAACATTTTTGACAACTATAAAAAACTATATAATAATTTGTGCTTGCTAAATAAGGATATGAATCAAACTTACACCTGAAATAATTTTGATTTATTATTTTTTTTAAGTAAACACCAGGTGTACTTTAAAAAATATATGGAACAATGTATTCATAATGCGTGGGAAATTTTAATAATCTATTTGTCAATAAATCAAATAATAATCGATGCCGAAAATCAATAATTTAAAAACAGTAACATTAGCTGTATAATTAAAACTAGAAATCCATTTCTATCCTCATTATGCCTACCAAATTTTTGTGCAGAAATCCGTTTCATAACATGCTAAAATCAAATACCTAATAAAAAATGTGTGTAAGTAAACTTGTAATACGATAACTTCTGTTAGAATTAAAATGTTTATTTTAAATTTGGAACATATGTAAAATAGCAGAGTAGAATATTTCCAATTGATACTGAGTCATCCATCATAAAGGGTGATCGCCAGAGGCGTATACATTGTCATTTTTATGTAATACATGTTTCATTATAATTATGGAGAAAATACTACTAAGGCGTTTGCTTAGGTGTACATAAATGCTAAGATGTACAAAATATCGAAACTAATATACGGTGTCTCCGAGGTTCTAAAGAGATTTACGCAAATTAAGAGATATATCAATTTTACTTTAAACTATTATTGAGATATTCTTAATTATTAACTATTGCGAAAGAATAAAAGTTGTAGTAGAGCGCTACCAAATGCGAATTTGTATTGAACACAATATCTTTTGTTAGAATTTTTTTATTTGAAACCTGGAACGTTTGTAAAATAGCGTAGCAATAAAAATAAAAACTGGTTCATATCCGCCATACAGAACGATCGCCAGAGACATATAAACTATCATTTTGATACGACATATGGTTTATTATACCTTTAGTGCAAACTGTTACTAAAGGGCAATGTTAAAAATAGCTGATTTTTGGCCCCCATCACGGAACGCATAAGACCTAGAGCGAATAGTTGGAAAGTAAAAATTACGCCTTCGTGGTCTCAAAAGGCTGGGAAATTCTATTTCACCCCTAGAAACATAAAAATAACCTCTAAAATTGCTTTGAATAATAGGTTATACGGAATGTGAAAACTATATTTATTTTATGACAACTAATAGGTATCGATGCAATAGAAATGACAAAAGGGTAAAAACTACCCCTATTCAGGAGGTGGAACGTCATACATAGCACCTAATATTAAAAAAATAGGGTGATTAAAAATGTACAAAATTATTTTTTAATACTAGTTTAGCCAGACCTTCAACTGATTCTGACCTCAGCATCCCCATTTTCAAAAACAACCCCTATAAAGATACGAAGTAATATTCGCAACAAGTATTATTACAAAAAAGAAAAAAACGCTTCAGTTAGCGACACTGGAAACCACCAAACTTGGGGGGATTGGGGGGTGCAATTCTATTCATAGTCTCGAATACAAAAAAAAAATGCCACAGCACCTAGTAAACGCACCAAATTATTTTCTACTAGTAAAAGGGACAGACATCCACTTTGTCTTGACGTGAGTATTCTTATTACGAAAATCTACCCCTATATGTTCGCTATTTGTTCTTTGTTAAAAAAACGTGTTGACTAAAACCATACAGATCTATTGTAATATTACGTGCTGTAAATAGTTTTCATATTCATATAGAGGTAGTTTTTCGTAATAAGAATACTCACGTCAAGACAAAGTAGATGTCTGTCCCTTTTACTAGTAGAAAATAATTTGGTGCATTACTAAGTGCTGTGGCATTTTTTTTGTATTCGAGACTGTGGATAGAATTGCATCCCGAATAGAGTAGTTTGGTAGTTTACATAACCCGTTAAATTGTGACATATTCAAAAAACTTTTAAGAGATGGAAGAAAGATATTTTTAATAAAACAAAAATATTAGTACACTCTCTGAACTGTTGATATACATTATGTAAAACTTAGAAGTGTAAAATATTGGTCTCGACCTTGAAAAAAAAATTTCGTTGAAAATTTGCGTTTACGGCCATTAATGGGTTAAGACCATAATATTTAATCGCTTACAATTTTCAACCTTTTCTACATTTATCCTAGCATTATTTATAATAATTTATATCTTGTACGTGAACTTTCTTAAGAAAAATACGAAACGAATCAACAATTCTCAACGTAAATTTTACACCAAAAATTATATTTTCACGCTAATATCTAAAGACGCAATATTTACAAACTTTTTTTTTAGAATAACTTACTGACCTAATTTGAATGATCCTGAATAAAAATAAGGTCCGTCTTGTGGTCTATTTTTAACGACCAGCAAGCCGTATTTATAAATATTTATATATATTTATGATTAAGTTGAAAAAAACCTGTTTCTTTTTGGTATGTATATGTCATATCTGATTAACCCAATTTATCACCAAAACAGTAGACGATCTGCCAAATTATGAATCGTTATATGTTCTGTTTATATGTTTATATTATATAATTAGCATGTGTCAGGTGAATGATTCGACCCATTCCGGATACAGTATTATAAATGTAGATGATGACTGCACGAACTAATTTAAGAAAGAGACGCAAGATGAATTAATTTACATTGATCTCGTGATTTATTAACAAGTCAAATATCACGGAATTTCACAATTTTTTGTCGTTCACGTGTGATTTAGTACAAGAATTGGATACTTGAAGCAAAACGCTCGTAGGGTTGTAGAACAAAGCAAAATTGATGAAAATAATTTTCTAAGCTATCCTAAAAATTTACTTAATTTAAACTCAAATGTCATATTTTGTTAGTCAAAACAGTTCAAGGGCAAAAAAAACCTTTTCAATTCTGAAAAAATCTAAAAAAAAATGGAAGAACTTCCGCAGCTTCAACAGCCACCGACCGAACCGGAAACAAGTTCTATAAATCAGTTTTTATTAATAAACTGTTGGTGTAGGGTGTTTCCCAAAGAGGACCTCTTTTGTGTAAATTTCACTAGGGAGCCATATTCGGGTATCAAACTTTAAAAATAAAATGGAACAAAAAAATATTGGATTATAAAGAAGGCCCAACTAAAACTAACTACTTTATAATAGCTATAAGAACATTTATGTCACTATTGCATGAGAGTAAAAACGTTTGTTCAATATTTACACAACCACTGTTTACCCAGAATAAGCGTAGGCTTATAAACCCCTATTATCGTTTAAAAATAACATCCATACAACTATTTAGCACGTCTCAATAACATTCTCACAGCATCTATAAAATATCTTAAGAAAAAGCTCTTATAGGGGTGCAGAGATGAATAGAAGTTCATTTACATGCCTTTACATAACAATAAATCACATATATCCCAGTCGTGTATCAGATGTGGAGTAATTTTTCCGCAAATTTTCATTGTTGATGTATTACTGTGTAACTGTTCTTGGTTGATTAATTTAAAGACGCTTCGCGTCGCACTTCAACTTACACTATCGTGCAGCAATGTAGCACTTTGCGCTCTTAAAGATAGGATTTTACAGAGTAAGAGAGAAATATGCATTTATTTTCGATTTATTATAAATATTTAAAAAATCAAATATAATATAATCTTTAAAACTGTTTTAGATACTTGCTATTGTTCTACAACTATATATCTTTTTTATTGTAAAGGACCCCGCACATATTTGATGGAAAAGTAGTTCAGGTCAAATTGGCTGAATTTTTAATATGTTGTAGATTTTAACTTTCTGATCAAAAGCTCTCATTGGCCCAACTCGATCCTACGTCTAGTTTCCGAGATACAGCTATAAATTCTTGTAAAATTCTGTATCATATTTTAGACAATTTGACGGAATATTTTTTTCACTTGTTATTTTATACAGATTTCCCGGCGCCTTCGCCAACATTTTTCAAACTTTAATTTTTTCTACGCTATTTTTATTAAAAAAACAAATCTTTTTAGTGCAAAATATTATAAACGGCTATTATAGTCCGGGAGATAGCGTCAATATTTTATGCGTAATTTCAACACAACTTCTTTGTTTTTTTAATGTTACTTTTCGTTCGAAAAACAACCAAAGTAAATGTCAGCTGACGCGACCGTAGAGATGAAGAGCGTGGGAGGCTGCGCATGTGGTAAAATAATTTTGCTTTTTGCGTCAATCCAACAAAGCTACAAAACTATAAATAGTTTATTTATGTTATATAACTGAAAAAAAAAATGTGTCAGCTGCATAGCGTAGGGAGCGAAGGTTGTCAGTTGCCCTAGTCAATATGTATGAAAATCATGTGAAAATTCGTTATTTCAACAAAGCTGAAATTCATTTATATTGTGACGTGCTTACACTCTTTTTGTAAAGACCCTGTATCGTGGGTTCGGAAATTATAACAACCAGGATAACACTAAACACTAATTTATTAACTTACTTAATTACAACAATAACTTAATTACTCTTGACTGATAATACACTGTGTACTACAATTCAATTATTTAGTCACTTTATCACTGTGTTTACTCTCTGACCATTTCAACTGACAATTAGTACTGCACTAACTTCTTTCTTTTGGTTTACTCCATGCCTTATATACCTAAAGATGACAGATCTCGAAGTTTCTGTGATGATGTCACATTCTCCAGATGGTTCCAGAACAGATATGTCATCACTCTAGACCTTCTAGTATGTTCTTTCTCTGGTAGGTGCAAATCTCTATATTTAGGCAGACATCCAATCAATTAATCGAATTCTGTGTTGCCTACATTCTAGGGGTTGAAATACATTACACTGCCCCCTCCTTAAGCCTGAACGTCCCGGTCAGGCAATTCAACTTCTTTCGCCAGTCTATCCAAATGTACGATCTTCATCTTGGACTGTTTGGTTCGTTGAATCCGATAGATGACATCATTAATTCGGGTGATGACTAAATACGGTCCTTCCCAAGGTGGTTGAAGCTTCGGGGACTTCCATTCTTTCCGCTGTGGGTTGTACAGCCAGACCCGATCTCCCACCTTGAATCCTCCTGTACTGGCATTCCGATCATAACGAGCCTTCATTCGGTTACCAGCCTTGGTCATCTGCTCTTGGTCATTCTTCGGCTCTTCTCGACTTTCATTCGCATGGTCGCTTCCGGAAAGTGGTTTCCCATTGGCAGCACAATTCTTGCATTTGCGACACCAATCCTCCACATCCTGGCGACTATTGACCCAATAGAATCGTTCTCGTACTTTACTCAATGTCTTGTTTACGCCGAAGTGTTCGCCGGACGTTTCACTATGCGCTTCCTGGAGTACTTCTGCTACACGACACCTGGGAATCACTAGACGCATGGCAACCTGCATCCCATCCGGGCAACCTGCATCCCATACATATGTATGGTTCTAAAAACAAATCCCTCCAGAATAGTAAAATTCTCTTTCAAGTTTTCAGGTGCGTGTTGAGAAATGTCAATGAAAGCCTGTATATATGACGGATATTTCCGTAATAATTCTAGCGGTTTCTTTTTCCCTTTCCTATAAAAAGCTAGATTGAAGTCACAGTCGGTTAAGGCGTGAAATCCTGGGTGTGCTAGACACAACTGCTGACCTAATTTCTCATATATTTTATTAACGTCAACGTATCGTTGATGGTTTCCAGTACCGGTGAGAATTCTTATATGTAAATTTCTTCGGAGGGCAGGCATGTTTCCGAGCATGATTATCATTATATCTGTGTCGGAACATCTTATTGTGACTCGAGCATCGAAATCTAGTTGACACACGTGGAAAACTATTTTGCTGTCAGCTTCTTCGTGTGAAGGACAAGAAAGATTTTCTTCAACCGTTTTCGCGACCTTGCTATCGATTACTTCGAGTTTATAGCACAAGTCATAATTTATGTAGACAGTTTTTCCGGAGAAGAAAGGTGCCATGTAATCTTCTGCCCAATGCAGCTGTATGTCATCTTTTTTTTCATTTATATTACATAAATAAACTATTTATAGTTTAGTAGCCTTGTTGGATTGACGCGAAAAACGCAATTATTTCACTGGAAGCGCAGCCTCCCACGCCCTTCATCTCAGAGATATTGAAGTAGCTGACGATAAGCAATGAAAAAACAACCTGTACTGAAAAAATGAGCTTTGTTGAAATGATGTAATTAAATTTCACGCTACCTCCCAGGCTATTAGAACGTATCACAATATAACATGTATGAAAAAAATCATGAATTCGAAAATTTTTTAATTGTACAAGAGGTCATTCTTGTACATTTCTTCTATCTTGGAACTAGACATAAGATCGAGTTGGGCCCATGAGAGCTTTCGATCAGAAAGTCGAAATCTACAATATTTAAAAATTTAGCCACTTTTCCAGGAGATATGTGCGCGGTCATTTCTGTTGCACTTGAATATTGTAGTTTGTCAATGAAAATAGTTCCAAATTTCATTATTAGAGCATGGCATTTAACTATATACAAAATGTATGATAAAAACTGTAGATGGTTGTATTTCTTAAAGTAACGGGAAGTACCTGAAACTAGGATAATGATTATGCCGTTTATGATTTTTTAAATATTTATAACAAACCGAAAATAAACGCATATTTCCCTCTCACTCTGCAAAATTCTATCCTTAATACACAAATAGCTATTATATCGTCATTAGGAGGCCGATAAACTGGAATGTTCACATTTTTCATTACCTATTAAAGTATCATGATATACCACATAATTCTATATTACATTCAACACATAAATGTTTTACCGAGTGCAATTAATTTGTTTGAATACAATTCTTTGCCTTAATCAGAGAATATAATTTGATCTAGGGAAGTATGTTATAATGTCATAATTTTCAAAATACACTGAATCGAGATTATTATTTATGGGCCAGTGCTCTGATATGTAGACAATATCAATGTAGCCACTGATTTAAAAGAGCTTTAATAAATGTTAAGAATTATTGTTGAATATTGGACAATTAGAGAATATTATTTAGGTATTATGCAAATCACAACTTACACACTTTTTATTTATTATGAAAGTACCTACTTTCTGTATATTGTTGCCCTAATCTGGGCACGCAAATATACTAGTCAGGTAAATACTTTAAAACACTCATTATTGGAGAATCAATCAAAACAACTACTCTTCTAGCTAATACTGACGAAGTATTGAATTACATGATACGATTCTTAGCATTTTAAAGAAAAAAAAAATATTGAAAATACTTTAATCATTTATTCAAATTTAATCATTCACACTTTTTTATTTAATATGAAGTTATCTACTTTCTGTATATTGGTGCCTTAATCGGGTCACGCTAATATACTACTTAGGAAAATACTTTAAAACACTCATTATTGGAAAACCAACCAAAACAACTACTCTTCTAGCTAATACTGACGAAGTATTGAATTACATGATAGGATTCCTGGCATTTTATGGCAAAAAAAAAATATATTGAAAATACATAAATTATTTATTGAAATTCAGTCATTCACAACAATTATTCAACCACACATTCTATTTCAACTCTAGAAAAGTTGTACAAGTTTTTTCGAACTCGTTAGTTCTCATCAGTAGAGTATAGAAACATTCATTCATTGTACAACTTTTCTAGAGTTGACATAGAATGTATGAATAGAATAGAATACATTTATTCATCCAATAGATCACATACATGATATAGGACAAGTCAGAAAACATTACAGATATCAAATGAAAGAAAAAAAAAATATATATATATATATATATATATATATATATATATATATATATATATATATATATATATATATATATATATATATATATATATATATGATAAGAGTAAAACAGTATTGCATTAGAAATTCATCCACAGAATAAAACGCATTTGAAGTAAGAAATACTTTTAACTTTCCCAAGAATGTTTTTATGCTAGCAACATTTTTTAAATTTGGACTAAGTTTATTATAGAGCACAGGGCCCATATAATATGGATTAGATTTGTATAATTCAAGTCTGTGTATTTCATGTTGCAAATCAGAACCATGACGAGTTTGATAACTGTGGTGTATATTTAAGGAATTAAAGGAAACAGCTGCTTGCACATTTACCACATAGATAA
Organism: Rutpela maculata; assembly: GCA_936432065.2. NCBI lineage: Eukaryota > Metazoa > Arthropoda > Insecta > Coleoptera > Cerambycidae > Rutpela > Rutpela maculata. Next base: position 40,961,322 of record OW386286.2, read on the forward strand.
GTTACATGAGTTTTCCAATCTAGAGATTGATCTATATTAATACCTAATAATTTGAATGACTTCACCTGTTGAATCGATTTCCCATCATTTTTCACATATACACTTGATGTGTAATGTGATCCAATATGATGAAACTCCAAAACAAAAGTTTTATTTTGATTTAACACAAGTTTTTTATTTATGAAATACTCCGAAATGGAGAGCAAGTTAGTGTTCAATAAGTGTGTTGCATCAGTTAAGGCTTTACCATTAGCAATGATTGAGATATCATCTGCAAAAGCACAAAAGAATGTAGACAGGTAATTATCTAAGTCATTTGTGTATAAAATAAACAGAAGAGGGCCCAACACACTCCCTTGGGGAACTCCAATGTCCACCTCCAATTCCTTAGATCTTACACCAAAAAATCAACAAATTGTTCACGATTACCTAAATATGATGTTAAAAGTTTGTTACATGTTCCTTGCAGGCCATAACGCTCTATATTTTTGCAGAAGTATTAACATTATCTCTTTGTATAGAAACTAAAGTTTTTGGTAAATTAATAAAAAAGTTGTTAAATTCATTGGATATTATTTCTTTATCTGTGGTGGTTTCATTTTTTATTTCCATTTCTAAGTTACGGTGCATGTTTGGCTCATGCTATGGTTCAATAATTGTTGTGAATGACTGAATTTCAATAAATAATTTAAGTATTTTCAATATATTTTTTGCCTTAAAATGCCAGGAATCCTATCATGTAATTCAATACTTCGTCAGTATTAGCTAGAAGAGTAGTTGTCTTGGTTGGTTTTCCAATAATGAGTGTTTTAAAGTGTTTTCCTAAGTAGTATATTAGCGTGACCCGATTAAGGCACCAATATACAGAAAGTAGATAACTTCATATTAAATAAAAAAGTGTGAATGATTAAATTTGAATAAATGATTAAAGTATTTTCAATATATTTTTTTTTCTTTAAAATGCTAAGAATCGTATCATGCAATTCAATACTTCGACAGTATTAGCTAGAAGAGTAGTTGTTTTGATTGATTCTCCAATAATGAGTGTTTTAAAGTATTTACCTGACTAGTATATTAGCGTGCCCAGATTAGGGCAACAATATACAGAAAGTAGGTATTTTCATAATAAATAAAAAGTGTGTAAGTTGTGATTTGCATAATACCTAAATAATATTCTCTAATCATGATAAAAATAATTAATTGTAAAAATATTGGACAATTGTTTTATTTGTGCTATAGTGCGATCCCCTATCATATCTTCTATTATGTTAGTTAATCATTATCAATATTATATAATTATTGGAACAATATATAATATTAACGCTGGCGCCTTATTTCTTTTCCTCTTTCTTTATGCCTCTGAGACGTGACGTTAGGGAAAGCTTTCGAAATGTGGAAGACATTTGTTATGAATTCTCTGGATAGCCCATTGAACTACTTACCGCAGTTCTCCAAGAAATACGTCCCCAAAACCGAAACTCCAGCATCGTATTTTCTCAAATTCTCTCATTTTTTGTCCACATCAACCGGAGAGAGGATAATACAAAACAGTTGATAGTTCAGGAAAAACCAAATGGCAAGAGAAGAGGATGCCTAACAGGCAACCACAACAGATGGCTCTACAGCAAGCAGAGGCCAACTAAATTAATTTTTATGAACCACAAAACGTCTAGCAGGACATTGGGAATAAGAAAAGGAGAATATTAATACAAAATATTCTTGACGTTGGTCTGTCTAATAAATCGTAATTCTTTTCAGCAAAATAACAATGATAATTCAAAAAGTAAGGCAGATTAAATGTAACTAACATTGTTTATAAAGAAAATACCTGTTTTACCAGATGGCTGCGTTTAATTTCATTTATTTTTATAATATTGCTCCGGTGTTCCAGCATCCTAAAAAGCGGTCGGCCGTGGTGTCTGTAAAAAACTAGAGTAGTCAGGGTGCGGTCCGTCGTCATAGGGCAATAACATCCTTTATGGGAGGAATCAGGATATAACTACTAGTTTGTGAAACACTTGTTGCTTAAACTGGATTTGGAAAATACAGAGTGGTATGAAAGAAACAGTATACCTGGTTTTCCTTGTTGAAACGAATGACGTGATATTTAAATGAATAAATAAATATCACTCATCTTGAACTACTACTTTTTTGTTAGCATTTTTAAATTTCAAAAGAGAGCCATTAAAGATCAAGTAATTTAGAAACGTGAATTACTTGTAAATTAACAAAAACCTTGTAATAGAAACATTACAAAAACAAGAGTAATGATTGCGATCAAGTATTGCCGACAACGAATACCTATTTGACTAAGATACACACACACACGCACCTACACAGACAGATAGACACAAGAATTTTTTGTTTTAAAATAAATTCTAATGAATTAATTACTCTTTTTTATAATTTCTTTTATAGCAAATAGTTTAATAATTTAAAAGTTTAATCGTTTGTATTGTTTTCGATAATAAGGATTATAAAACTAAAGTTACATCAGGATTTGAATCACATCAGAATTATATATAATATTGTTATTTATTGGTTCGAATTCTACTATAAACTGTAGTGCCCCGTGTCCTTTACTCAAACTAATCTAGATCTCCTAGACTTAAGAGGTTCATTGAGGTGACATGGAAAGCGGTTAAAACATAATTTCACATTTTCAGACACACATTACATAGTGATACTATAGCTTATTGTATTCGTACTACAAAGTACTTTTGTTGCGTTCTATAATTTAAGAATTTTGTGGAAACTTTTTTGTTTCGATTTTTTTAGTATCATTTATAATACAGTCTGTGGAGCAAAAAAAATTATTCCTACAAAAGATTTTTTTTATATTATAAAGGGGATTGCCCCAATCATCAATTCAAGTTTTCGTGTCCGCTACGACCACCATGTAGGAAAAATGGCTGATTTTTTCTGATTATTTCATTACCCGTTAGTTCCATCCTGAAATTAGCTATTACCAAGGAAAAACCAAGGGGTGAACGTAGAGGCGTCCTCACTCTGCTGTATTTCGATACTCCAGTGAAGCAACGTTCAGCGCAGTTAGTACTTGGATGGGTGAAATCTATCTTGGGAAACACAGCGATCTCATCCCACCTTCTAGCGGCTTGTTTATCAGCGTGTACGTGGAAACTATGTAATTTCAAGACGAGGATTACGTAGTGGATACACCATCCTTCGGAGGGGATGTAAAACAGGCAATCCCTTGTCTATTAAATGTTAGTCAAGTAAAAGATTCCTACTCCTCTCAAGAGAAAAGGTTCGGCAGAATTTCCAGGTTGGGGGTAGCTCGTCTCCTGGCGTTGGTGATAGGCCCTGGTAGCGGAAATAGGCCGACGTTAAATAAATAGTTAAAAAAAAACTATTACCAATACTGTAGCAAATAAAAAAAGTTACACCCACTCGTTCCCCTCCCGTTCGTCATACGTCAAAATGTTAAAGGACTTTTTTTGTTGTAAATTTTGTTTACTTTTTAGGTATTTTTTCCATAAAACGAAAAAAAAACTATAAAAAAAATAAAAAAAACAATTTTTGGGTTTTTTCTCTAAATTTGAGGAGGATGCGGGGGAATTTTTGGTGGGAAGTTAAAAATTTTGATTCAGCGGGCCAAAGATACGCAGTAAACCTATTTCCAAAACTACCATGAATTGTTCCAGGTAAAATTCTCTAATGCCTGAATTATACCTAATAATTAGATATTATCAATATTGTAGCTTAAAATTTCTTAAAACCTTTGTCTAAACAATTTGAAAACATGAAAACATATGACGGAGAAAGAAAAATCAAAAGTCAAAGAAAAATATGAAAAAATATACAGGGTGGTCACGCTTAAAAAAATAATGCAAAATATGACGGATTGCGATAATATTTCGCATCCAGCTAACAGAACTGCCAAAGAAGAAAAATATACAGGGTAGTCACAAAAAAAATAATAATGAAAAAATGTGGAGGATGCTGTCAAAGGCGAAAAATATGAAAAAAATATAATAATATATAATAATAACACAAATTATAAAAATTTGATTGACGACGATATTTCTCATGCAGTTAACAGAACAGTCAAAGAAAAGTAGAAAAAAATATACAGGATAGTCACCACCCCAAACAACTTTATGAAGGAATGTGCTGGATGATAACATTTCGCTTGTAGTTATCAAATATGAAAAATATACAGGGTGCTGCTTATAGTGAAGGTGGTTTAAAAAAACAACTAATTAAGAAACGGCATGGGAAAATAATATTTGGAATGTAGTTGTCAGTATTTCCAGGAAGGAAACCTGATTTTTATTTAAAAAAATATACAGGGTAGTCATCCTAGAGGAAAAATAATGAATAAATGAAAGATGCTAAATAGACAGGGAAATTTCGCGAAAATACTTTTACTGATTTTTTGGACAAATTAAAATAATAATTTGGAAGACTTAAAAGGCTCATGTGGATGAACCTGGATAATTTTGATCATCCCCTAAAGAACAATGTTAAAAAATAGTAATTTTTGACCATCTTGACAAAAGTGCAGAAACAGTGTTTTTCGACTAATTTTTGGTCACTGAACACGATTCTGACATTAAAATTTATCGAAAAAGATGGGACCATGGTTAAATTGGCAGTTTTTAACTGCCAGTGACTCTATCCGTTAATGGAGTATTGCCAAATATTAGCATATGGGACATAATAATATTGTTTCGTCCCTTGGGCAAGTTACTTCGTATGCTACTTTGATAACTGTCAAATATCTGTTCCTCGAGTGTACTTCCCACGCCAACGGGAGGCCGAGTACTCTTGAGTCTGGAATGTATGCATGGCAGCGTATGCAATATTCTCAGGAGCTCAGGTCCACTCCTAGAGTTTGCAAAAGATCATGAAACTGTTGGAACATTTTTATTTAAGTCAGCACATAAGGTCGCAGATGATCTCGGTCTCGTATTCGACTTCAGGCGAGGAGGTCGGCGAGGTGCTGATCCAGAATCAGTAATTGATAGCCCAAATTAAAGCTACCAAGCAGAGAAATCTGTCCAGACAACACGTCGATAAGCCCGTGTACGGTGTATTCTATAACAACATAAAGACACTGGATTTATCGGCGAAGCTGATCTTCGCTTTTTTACTGTCAGTAGGCTAAAATGGGAGACCGAGGTGTTCATTGTGGCCTGACAATATGGTGTTATTAACACCAACACCTTGGTCTACCGCAATCGCATTATGAATGTGGAGGTCCCTGAAGTTAATGGGCTCATTTAGCATATTCTTTTGTTACATTTTTCAAAAGATCTCTTAATCGTAGAGCGAAATGTAAAAAAACCTGAATTTTCTGGAATCTCTACAGGCTTCAAAATTAATCAAGAACATCGACGCTGCGTGACGCCATTCAGTCCTAGTTGCATTTCAATCCCCTCTTTTCGGTACTTATATGTTACATACTCTTGTGTTAAAATACTCCAATAGTACCCAAATCACCATAATCAAGTACATCTCTTGCAGATTAGACAAAATCTGATTTTAAATAGCCGCAAACGCAACTTCGAGACAGACTTTTGGATTCAATGACGTCAGCACATTGAGTGCGTCGGTTCATGTTTAAAGCATATTTCTGAAACTATTTATCGGATCGACCTCAAATTTTCAGTGTTATAATGGTTCGGATATTACTTCACATAAACATACTAAAAAGTTAAATATAAAATTTGATTAAATGACTCTATTGTAGGACCTGCCGTCAGGCACCGGAGTCGCTCATGCACTTACTATCTGCATGTCCGATTCATGCAACTTCAGTCTACATTCACATGCATAACGCGGCTTTGCAAGTGCTGTACACTCGTACCAAGTAGACCATATGCCTTATGTTCCCGGAGAAATCGAGTCCGTTGCCGAGAACGAGAAGTGCCGAATCTATTGGAACTACTCGTCCCCGACAGTCAGGCAGATTCAAGCAAACAAGCCTGACATAGTCCTCCTCGACCACCAAACCAAGATGATGTATGGCATAGAGTTTTCGGCAGAGAAAAATCTTGAATGAGGGAGAAAAACGGACTAAATACCGATATCTCCGGTATGAGTTCCGAGTGCTATACTCAGACTACTGGTCAAGATGATCATACTGATAACCGGTGTACTTGGTGGAATAAGGCCTACGCTGCTCTTGGAATTAAAGACTTACCAGCTTGCCGGAAGTCAGCCGAGTAGTTGGCAGGCCAAATGCAGAAGGCAGTTCTCCTGTGGTTCCTCCGTCTTCTAAGGAACACGACTCTGGAATCTACAGTAACTGATCCTGTGGGATACGGGGAGTGGCTTTATCATAATTCGCTGGCACTTCCCCCGTGAGTACGTCGGAGATACGGGAGAACTGTCCAGCATCGCGCCTGTGAAAAAAAAAAATAATAATAATAGTTAAGACGTATCTAAAGATGTAAAAATTAAATTAAATTAAACGTAAAAAAAGAACTCTTTAAAAACAAGCTTTTATTATTATTTAGGTGTGCTAAAATGAAAAATGATGTTGAAATTAATTGTCTTAAAAGTTTGTCGCATGAACAGAAAAAAAAATGTTTAGCTACTTACAATCTGTGTCAAACAAAATTAATGCCTGTATGAACTTCTCGCGCGCGACGAGACAATTAATTCAACATTTTTTTCATTTTAGTACACATAAATAATAATAAAAACTTCTTTTTAAAAAGTTTTTTTAATGGTCTAGTCATCACTTCTATATTTATTTTCCACTCTGTAGCCCTGACATATAAGTGAATTATTATAGTTGGGCGTGTATGTCAATCGGTCCAGATATGCGATACAAATTTCATTGTCTTCAATTATCATAAAAAAAAATTGCTAATCAGCAGATTGCCTTCCACGTTATTTTTTGCGCAATTTTTTGCATATTGCATAAAAAATGTGGTATTTTACAAATACAGCATTTAACAAAACTGTTTACTTTCGCACGAAATGCGTAAGAATTATTTAAATTACACACATAAAGATCTTTAAAACGATAAGTTAAAACAAGTTTTTTTACACTTAATACATATTTTATGTAGATTATGTGAGATGTCTAAGGTTACGTCGCCATGAGCAAATTTCACTATATCATTGGAAAATTAACCTGTGCAGATGAAATAAAATAAATCAAATTGATAGCTCGCGGATATTTTAATTTGATATTAATGAATATTAAATAAGTATTAGATCATTGTAAATTAAAAAATGACCTGTTTTAAGATATACAATAGTTTTATTAGTTCTAGGAATTATTTTCTCTAAATGAAAAAAGGTGCAGGATGTTCTTAAAATGTACAAGGTTCATAAAAATGTTTACAAAATATCGTGCTCCTGTGATTTTCTTTAACTCTATACAGAGGACGACTCTAAATACAAGTAGCATGATCAAACTTGAACGAAATGTAACTGTATAAAATCTAACAGTTTTTCTCAGATAATGCATGTATATGTAAACACTCACTTAGTAAATGAAAATTTACAAAAATACGATTAATCCTTTTTAACATCGGCTTCGTGTTCATCATTGAAAAATACATAGGAAAACACATCTCGCACTTTTGTTTTCAATAAAATTGAGTTTTTGCCCTTTTTTGCCCTTTATTGTCCTTTGGATTACAACGGATTCATGTTCAGCATTTTGAAATATATAGGAAAACACACATCGCATTTCTTTTTAACATGTGCTTTTATTAGGTCTACTTGTAACTCTGTATACATTGTATATTAGGTGTAAATGACAATTTTTTTTGGATTACAAACACAATTTTTGCTTTTGCGTTCTGCTCTTGCTTCATCCAAAAACTATTTTTAATATCTTAGACTTTAAAAAATTTATAGAGGGCGCTGGTAACAGCTTACAAATAAAAATCGCATCAGGTAAAGTGCCTTTTCTGTGAGAAATATTGAAAAATTTTATTAGAAAAACTTGCTCAGAATTAAAAAATATGACGTACCAAATTACAGAACTAAAAATATTTTTTTTTAATTTATAAAATTTTATTTTTTTTTAATATTATAAAATTTGCAGAAGACCGGTTTTTTCATCGACATCATTTTCTCTGATGAAGCAACTCACCAATGGTGATGTGTTTAGTCAGAATTTCTGCTACTGGAGCGATACAAACCCAAATTGTTACAGGTAGTCAATATTCTAAAAGAGATAATGTTTGGTGTGCAATATCCTACAATGGTATAATCGGACCATACTTCATTGACGGTAAATTGAATCAGAATAACTCTTTAAATCTACTGGAAACATTTTTTCATGAACATTTACATACCTTGCCACTGGACGAAAGAGCACGTTTGAATTTTCAGCAAAATGATTGTTCAGCCCACAGCACACAAATAGTGAGGAATTGGCTGAATAATAATTTTGCAAAAAAGTGGATTGGATGATTTGGATCCTTTCCGAATCCACCCAGATCGCCTGATGCGATTTATATTTATGGGCTCATCTGAAGCAAAATGTTTATTCCTATGATGGATGTATACAGGCCCTGCACACTTCCACTATATTTCAAAACAGCGTGTTTAGTTTGAACTTCCGTCGATCTGTCGCTACTTGTACTTGAATCACGGCGGCTGCGCAAATCTGAGGCATGTTTTTGCGCATAAGACGCTACAAACCGCGATAAGCGGAGCCATCCGAGCGAATAAGCTGTGACGTCACGCTTAAAGCGGTATCGCGCGGTCTCACTAAGGCGCTAGAAAATGTGTAAGCGGAAAATAGTAGGGATATGACATAAGAAGACATTCATTTTTGCGGAGAAATATATGATGACGTAGCGCTTCAAGGCGCTTAAAGCATTGGGGTAAGACGCGAGATCGCAAAAATATGCCTTTGTCGCGCCATTATTGTTTACATGTCTGTGCTTTGTGTTTTGGACATTAAACTAATAATTATTAAATCCATAGAGCAGGAGTCCATTTGCTTATTTGTAAATAATGTGAGTTTCCAATGAAACTGATTAGACCCGACGCTGTTCTGTTAAATATTAAAAACTGTAATGGGTTATAAGTGTTGTATGTGTTCACGTCGTGTTGCGACTTCGAAAAATTCCAACCTGCATAGGTATTATTGATCTGCAAAGAACGTGACTCCCAAGAAATTGACTAAAAACGAAAGACTGACGGGTTGTACACTTCTGTGCAATGAAATCCCGTACACCTATTTTTCGCCTTATTAAATCATTATTTATTTGTCAGTGTCATTTTTCGCAATGCCAAAATTAACTGAACATGAAAAAATTTTAATTCTCCTTAAAATTAAAGAGAGATGGTCTATCAGAGCAGTTGCTAACCATTATCAATTGAATAAAAGTACTGTTATGAGTGTGAAGAAAAGTGGGAAGAGGAAGGTAGCGTAAAGAGAAAAGACGGTTCAGGCCTATCGAGAAGTTCAAATCTCGTTCAAGATGAAGCACTCCTTGGCTATTTAAGGCAAAATCCGTTTTAAACAGCAGGAGACGCTGTGTTCATGACACATTTTCTAGTGTCGAAGTTAGCAGGTAGCCGAAGGATAGGAAAATCGAAAATAAAAAACTGTACAAGTGCCAAGAAGACCATATTAACAGGAGAACAAGCAAGCCCGCATTATGTTTTGTTTAAATTGTGTCTATCGCCCGTTGGAGTTTTGGACCAATGTTGTGTTTACCGATGAAAAAGTTTTTCAGTCTTGTAATGAAGGACATGTACAAAATATTAGGTTACATTATTTACATAATAAATACAATCGCAGCTATGTGCAGTTGCTGTGAATTTTTCAACGTCAGTTTTTACATTTGTTATAAATCGAAATCATTCCCATCGAATGGTGTAAAAAAGTAAAAAAAACAAAAATACGTATGTTTCTCTTCTGGATTAACATTATTCAAATACATAACTTATGACGTTTCACAATCAATGTCAGTTTTTTGTAACCTATATGATAATGAAAAATCTAAATTCCAAAAAGACTGATTCACACCACTTAATGTTAGTAAAGGACGTGAAAATGTATATTATAGCGGGTTTATACGTGCATGGATTTAGTGGCGCCAGTAGATATTGGCACGCTAGTAAAAAAATATTACACATATAAACAGTTACTGGCGAGCAAGCTTTTACCTTGCATGCATTGATGCATGCCTGCCAGTAACTGTTTATACGCGCAATATTTTTTTACTGGCGTGCCAATATCTACTGGCGCCACTAAATCCATGCACGTATAAACCCGCTATTATTTAATTGTATTACAGGTATTTTGGTACATTAGTTACTTTAACATTTTACTTATTTCAAGGCAGTTTCAACATCTTAATACTTTTGTAATAATTTTACTTACGTTAGTTACTTTTTAAATGTGTTTTTAAATATTATTGTATTTATTGTAATGATTTTCCGTTAAATTAATAAATGATCAATTTCTAGTTTTGAAATGACTTATTTAATTTTAAGGCCACTGTTAGACTATAAAAGTTCTTTGACAAAGATTTTTTATAAAAGATATTTTATGAGTAATTTGATAGATATTTCATCTCATAAAATATCTTTTATGAAAAATCTTTGTTAAAGAACTTTTGTAGTCTAATGATGGCCTAAGCAATTTGTTTGAAAATCATTTAAAATTCCCGCCTATGACAATCCCGCCTATATAAAAAAGGCGGGAATACAGCGCCACTCTCGACGTAAGTTTTGCTGTTCAAAAAATCCTTGAGAGTTGCCTATCTATAACATATATAATATTCTTTAATCTGTGGATGTATATGTATTGAAAGTTATAAATACTATAAATTCAATTGACCTCCAAGCCATTCAAAATAGCTACAAAGAATTTAAGAACAGAGTTGAGATATGTGCTGAAAATGGAGGAACATGGGTACAATACATGAATTTAAATTATCATTACATTTATAATATAAAAAAAAAATAACATTTTATAAATTAAAAAAAATGTTTTTAGTTCTGTAATTTGGTACAACGTCATATTTTTTAATTCTGAGCAAGATTTTCTAATATAATTTTTCAATATTTCGCACAGAAAAGGCACTTTACCTGATGCAATTTTTATTTTTAAGCTGTTACCAGCGCCCTCTATAAATTTATTAAAGTCCAAGATACTAAAAATAGTTTTTGGGTGAAGCAAGAGCAGAATACAAAAAACTGTGTTTCTAATAAAAAAAAAATTGTTATTTACACCTATAATAGACTGGCGGTACATGACCAGTCAGGTGCAACGTTTTTAAAATGCATGCCAATCATATATATGAATGAAATTACCATGAATATGTCAGAAACGCAAATTTTAGGCAGTCGTCGTGTGCAGAAGGGTGCGAAAATCGATTTTTTTTTTATGTTTTTTTGTTTTTTTTTTATTCTAAAATGGATGCCAATAGTGCCAAACGAAAAGCCTTGAAAAAAAATCCAAAATCAAGAACACCGAAAAATTTTACGATTTAATATGCACATCAAAAGTTGTTTTGCGCGCGGAAACTGCATGCCAATGAATTTCCGCTGGATTCTTTTTCACGGTTTTTCGTTTGGCACTATTGGCATCCATTTTGAAATTAAAAAAAAAAACACAAAAAAAATCGATTTGCACACCCTTCTGCACGCGACGACTGCCTAAAATTTGCATTTCTGGCATAGTCATGGTAAATTCATTAATATATATGGTTGGCATGCATTTTAAAAACGTTGCACCTGACTGGTCATGTACCGCCAGTCTATAATACCGCTTTGCCGTGGACACATTGTACATATATCTATGTAAGTAAAAAAATCTAAGGAACTGCAGCTTTGGCGCGGTATACCTGTAAACTAATAGTACGCCAATGGCTAGTTCCGGCTCAATTCAGATTCAATATTAACAGCCAGCCAGTCAATAAAGCAAAGTAGAAATTAAAAATTACTAGGAAATTATTGACCTGTAAGAAAATGTGTGTTTATTAATACAAGTTAAGAATAAGGGACTTATCTTGCTCGGGCTTCTGCAGGTATACGATGTCACTCACTATTACCCAAAAATTTCTTGTGTATGAAATTTGTTATCTACTACATGTTGGACCCACTTAATACCCGTGCTATTAAATAAATATGGAATAAAATAATAATAATATTAAATATCAATTTTATTTCAACTTTGTTCTTTTGTTATGACACACCGATTTGCGCGGAATTTTTTGAGCTACAATTCATTTAAGCTTTATCAAATTTAACGGAGTTTTATCCGGTATTTTCGCGTCTTATACGGGAGCGCTTCAAATGCACATCCACTCCCTCGACTTATACAAGTGTTTTACCTGCACAAAGCCGTATAAAGAATTATCCATAAAACACCATAGAAACCTTCCGAACACAAACTAATCCGATCTGTCTCCAGTCAATTAATTATTTTCTTTCGTCTAAAAATATATCAGATCTTCTTTGGCGATAGTGTCAAATATATGCCTCGTATTATACATATATTTGTGCAAAATTTCATGTTTCTAAATCAAGCGGCCACTTCAGGAAAGCGATAAACAGACAGACAGGCATACATTAGGAAATTATGAATAAAATCGACGAAGAGTACAGATAATGAGAACGGCAACTTACCAGCTGGGCAAAATTTGACGTAATAGGAATATCACAAAGTACACAAAGATGCTTGCTAACACCCTAGTTGTGCGGTCGGATAGCATTTACAAATCATAAAAATATTTCAGTGCTGGCGGTGAACGTGCCCTTTTGGATATGATATTTATACCAAAGATGAAAAAACGCCCCAGACACCAAACATCTCGGATTCCCCACCACCGGTAATGACGTCATGAAATGAGAGGTCGAGAAACTGGTTTTAGGCATAGACTGATCCACTTAAACGCCATATTTTTTAATAAAACCCACTTTTAAATATGTGTTATATACTAAAACATGAGGTCTGTAATGTTTTTTGTTATTATTTTTTGATATGGTGGCAAAAATTTGACATTTTATCTGCATATTCGTGTTTGGTATCAATTTTTGTTCTTGTGGTCAATAAACTCAGTGGTTGTAGTCAAATTTGGTTGAGATGGATCTGTAAAGAGATAGTTGCCCCTCCCCCTTAAGTCTTCCATCCTTTGAGCCAAGAAAAAAAACAAAAAAGTTAGTGTAACCATTTTAATAAAAAATTGTTTTACATCTAAAAAAGAAAATATTTACAACTAATAATTATGAGAACAATGTCCTTCACATGCGTACAATTGCGTACACTGAAGACCGTTTCTCACGCATTTGCACACAAAACACCTTTGTTTGCAGCTACAGGCAATTAGTTCTTCTCAACTTTTTGCGACATCGGGAATAGTAGATCACAATGGTTGAAACCCGTCATTAGTTTTTTCCCATCCCCAAGTATCGGGCGAAGGAATTTGATAGTCTTTATCCAGACAGTGCTTCCATATAAGGGCTTGAAGAGTGGCTCGCTTGATATGCTGAAGTAAAGCATTTTCGTTTGGAGATATATTCTCAATTGGTCTACTTTTTTTAATGGAAAGGAATCGTCTACATTCATTAACTGTGTTTAAGGGAGATGTTACACCATGCAAAAGAATCACAAATCTTTACACGGTAGGTATGATATCTTCATCTGGGTGTCTTCCCTTTAGCAGCTGCTCAAAAGCGGTATTAATGTTAGGATCTGCCATCCACATCTTCCAAGCTCCTTTCTTGCCTACTCCACAAAATGAAGACAAAGTATCGCAACCTGTTTCCAGAATGAAATATCGGCAAAAAGCTATAGACCTCCTGTGATAAATGAGAACATAGGTCTTGGATGCATATTAACCTACGATTTTTCCCAGTTCCAAAATCAATCCAAGGTTGTTGTTGAATATTTTCAAAATTTGAAAAGGCAGATACTGCAATGACCACAACATCCGAATCTACCGTTCGAATGCTAACGCAGTTGTGGCCATTATCAGCTGCACGGTTAGTATGAAGAAGAAGGCGTCCGTCCGCTTCTTCATGCCATGAGGGTGAAGTAGCTGATAGATCTAGCTATGCTGAAGACGATATTGCTCTTTCCTCAAGCGTACGGATTATTGTTTTTCCTTCAAAATGTTCGTTTATTAACTGTTCTGCCAATAAAGTAAACAACTGTTTTTTGTTTTCATCTACTCGTAAAAATTCGTTATATTTTTGTGGAATTATTGTGGAAGGTGTAACTCGTATTTGCACTCCTACTTCTCTTGATTGGCGTGTGTCAGCTTTCAAGATTCAGAGCTATACCTATCAAATGCTAATTCAATTCGTTGTAAATTTTGGAATAGCCAACAAATATAGGGTTTAAATATATTTTTATAATATTCCAAAAACGTTTTCACATTTCTTGGAACTAGTAAATGGACAATAACCAGTACTAATTTTTGCGGAAACTTCACGGTGTACAACATGAATCACAAATACTGACAAAACTTTGGTATTGTAACGTGTTTCCACCCTTAGGAAACTACCCCTTGCAAATTCCGTGGGTTCCAAAAATTATAACAAGAGATGTCCACTAACACACTTTATTAAATATTTACTGGATACTTCACAATACTATTATTAATTTAAATACACTTTACTGACTAAAATCACAATGTTTATTACTTTGTTTATCTTTGAACTCTTAACCTCACTTTCTATACTTTCTGAACTTTCTGAACTACTCGCCGAGAATGCGGTCGGTCTTTTATATCCAAAAATGACAGATCTCGATTGTTCTGTAATGACGCCACCATTCTCTAGATCATTCCAGATGTCACCAGAACTAACTTCTGGTAGGTTTCTCGAGTAGGTGCAAATACACTACATTCATTCTAAGGGTTGTAACACATTACACTGCCCCCTCCTTAAGCCTTAACGTCCCGGTCAGGCAATTCAGCCTCTGTCACATACTTCGCCAGTCTATCCAAGTGTACGATCTTCATCTTGGACTTTTTGTTTCGTTGAATACGATAGACGACATCATTAATTCGGGTAATAACAGTATACGGTCCATCCCAAGGAGGTTGAAGTTTCGGGGATCTCCATTCCTTCCGCTGTGGGTTGTACAGCCAAACCAGATCCCCCACCTTGAATCCCCCTGTACTGGCATTCTGATCATAACGAGCCTTCAAGCGGTTACTAGTTCTGTTCATCTGCTCTCGATCATTCTTCGGCTGTTCTCGGCTTCCATTTCTTTAGTTGCTCATCGAAAATGGTTCTCCACGGGCAGCACAATTTTTACACTTGCGACACCAGGCCTCCACATCCTGGCGACTATTAACCCAATAGAACTGTTCCAATTCAATTCAATTCAATTAAAAAATGTTTTATTACAGTTAATAATACAAAAGTGCGCCTGAGTCAAGTCCCGATTCAGAGCCGACCACACCACCACGGCGTGCAACGTCGTGGTAGATGGGTGGTCGGGTGAAACGGGTTTAACTCCGGCTTAAGCAATAAATGAAGAATTATAAGGTTAGAACTCCTGTTCTTTGGAACAAAAAACTTAAATCTAACAATTTGGCGAACTATAACTAGAATGAGTTTTAAAAACACTTAAAAATTACACTAATGTTTTAATTTGCACAGCACACGCGCACAGTTTTAAAAATTGGATTATTGATACGGGAAAAGACTTAATGAAAAAACCCGTTCGAGCCAATGACAGTATTCTTCCGATGGTCTGCCTGCCTTCGGAAAGATAGGGTGGAGAGGAAGTTGTGATTTAAATAAAAAGTTTGATTTACAAGAAGTTATTGGTCGAGAGGGGATTTTGAAAGAGAACAAAAAGGGACAAAAGAACAGAAATTAACAAAATTAACAAAAAGGTGACTAATAGAACTGTTCCCGTGCTCTACTCAATGTCTTGTTTATGCCGAAGTGTCTGCTGGATGTTTCATTATGTGCTTCCTGGAGTACTTCTGGTACACGACACCTGGGAATCACTAGACGCATGGCAACCTGCTTCCCATCTGGGCTTTCCCATGCTCTCCTCAAAAGCCCATCTACGACCATAAGTGAATCCTATTGTGACCATAAAGCCTTCAGCCCCACTTCTTTGTTGGAAACATCCTTCCATGCTGGACGCGTTCCGCCTTCTTTTGCTCTCAACATGGGTCCGATTTCTACATCGCGCAATTGCTCTTGCCTCAGAGTTTCCTTTGGCCAACTGACTGGAAGATCGACCTTGACAGTGTTGACTTCAACCATGTTCGGCAATTTTCTCACCTGAGGGTAGCGCTTGCAATCTTCCTTGTCTGGTTTTCTGGATAATGCAGGAGTTTTGACTGCCTGCGTTGTCAACAGCTTGGTTTTCTCGCATTGGTTGTTCACTTTTGACAGAATAAATTGTTTGTTCCCAATCCTTAAAACTCGCTTTCCTACGTCAACAATAAATCCATACTGTTCCATAATGTCCAGTCCCAAAATGAAATCATCCGTGATGTCAGCCACGATGACCCTGTGGTCGAACCTTAATTATCCAATCTGCAAACCCAGGTCTACTTCTCCATGAACCGTAGCCCTGTCCCCCGTAGCTGTCCGGACGATCACTTCTTCATTTTGCCTCTTGGTAATCTTTATGCCCGATATAAATCCTGGCCGTACTATTGATGACGTAGTACCTGTGTCGATGGTAAACAAACATTTTCTTCCGTTCACATATCCATGCAACAACAGACTGCTTGCAATTCTTCGAAGCTGGGAAATCTTTATTTCTCTGGGGGCACCGCATTCCCTAGCCAGCATAACCCCCCTGGTACTGTTTTCCTGCTTCTCTTCAACATTCACATCATTTACTCGACTCTCCGAGTTCTGCTGTTGACAGTCTCGCTTCATGTGTCCTACCTTGCCGCAGTTGTAACATTTAATACCTCCGCTCGGCTTTTCTTTATTTTGTTGTTTTCTCTGCTCTCTGAGATCATCCACTTTGTTGAATAATTTGGTAAACATTTTCTGCATCTCCGTCAACATGGGGTTCTGGTTCGTTTCTGGTTGCGATTGTTCGAGAGTCACAGCTCGCACTCTCGACCTTGGCCCTGTAAGCGGCTTCTACTTCGAGTGCACGCACCAAAGCTTCGCTACTACTTTGGTGTCTTGTCAGCCTCAGAACTCGCCTGAACTCTTCGTCCCTTATGCCATCTAAAAAGGCCCTTACGGCTAATTGTTCCTGAAATTCTCTAGGTGCACTCGGATACGCCAGGTGTGCCAGTCTCTCTATCGCAGCTTCGAATTCCTGTAAACTCTCTCCAGCCTTTTGTGTTCGTGATTTTAGCTGGGCTTGGTATACTTGGGCGAGATGTTGGTCGCCATATCTCAAGTCCAATGCAGCTTCCAAGACTTTGAAGTCCCTTTGTTTATCCACTGGGATAGTCTGAAGCAACTCTGAGGCCTGGCCCCTTAACGCCAGAACTAATGCCATGGCCTTTTCCTCGTTATCCCAGTTGTTCGCACATGCTGCTGCCTCAAACTGCCTCTTGTACGTCGTCCAGGAACTTTGGCCGTCAAAAGAAGCTGGCTTCCTCTATCTCTCAACTGTCGTTTAAGCCGGTCTATTTCTACTTCAAACTCAGTTACTTTTTCTTCTACCTTATCTACTTTTCCTTCAACCTTATCTACTTTTTCTTCGACCTTGTTTATCTCTTCTTTAACTTCTTCCTTGACAGAAATGATTGCGTCCTGTTGTATTTTCGTTTGTTCATTCAGAATTTTCCTTAATTCTTCCTGGCGTTTTTCTTGTTCTTTTTTCTCCTCTTGCTGTCGTATCTTCAGGTCTTCCATAATTTCTCTTAATTCGGCTTTTTCTTCTTGGCGTCTTGTTTCTTCATCCTCTTTTTCTTTCCGACGTCTTGTTTTTTCATCCTCTTTTTCTTTCTGACGTCTTATTTCTTGATCTTCCATAATTTTCTTTAATTCGTCCCTTTCTTCTTGACGTCTTCTTTCTTCCTCTTGACGTCTTTTCTCCTGTTCTACTTTGTCTTCCTGGCGTCTTCTTTCTTCATCCTCTTTTTCTTTCCGACGTCGCTTTTCTTGCTCTTCCTTTTCTTCTTGACGTTTTCTCTCCTGTTCTTCTTTGTCTTCTTGACGCCGTTTTTCCTCCTCCTGGCGCTGCTGTGCCATCATTTTTTGGAATTGTTCGAATAAGTCCTGTATTTGTTTATCGGATGCCATACTTCTTGTTGTTACGGGCATACGATGAAATTAAAATAAAATAAATTTAACTGTCACGTCAATATCGGTAATGGAATTTTCTAGACAAATCTCGAAATAGCACGAAAAAGTCTTATCCAGAGTCTTTTGTCACTATCCAGTTCAGAGAATTTAATAATCTTCACTAATGTCCAAATAGAAAAGTTCTAGAAATTTTCACGCACTAAATGAGTCTTTTTCAGTGTCTCCATCACTTCTCAGTTCAAAGGATTTAATTATCACACTAATGTCCTAATAAAATGTTCTACAATGTCTCAAAAATGCACTTAACACTATTTTCCTGTTCGAAAATAACCCTCGAACAAATGTCCAGTAAATGAGTCCTCCGTGTTAGCACTAAACCTCGAGAATACTTCTCGAACACTCCAGCACAACTTCAGAGCTCCTCTTGTCATAAAATTCCGCTTTCTGACACCAATTTGTAACGTGTTTCCACCCTTAGGAAACTACCCCTTGCAAATTCCGTGGGTTCCAAAAATTATAACAAGAGATGTCCACTAACACACTTTATTAAATATTTACTGGATACTTCACAATACTATTATTAATTTAAATACACTTTACTGACTAAAATCACAATGTTTATTACTTTGTTTATCTTTGAACTCTTAACCTCACTTTCTATACTTTCTGAACTTTCTGAACTACTCGCCGAGAATGTGGTCGGTCTTTTATACCCAAAAATGACAGATCTCGATTGTTCTGTAATGACGCCACCATTCTCTAGATCATTCCAGATGTCACCAGAACTAACTTCTGGTAGGTTTCTCGAGTAGGTGCAAATACACTACATTCATTCTAAGGGTTGTAACACATTACAGTATTCTGTTTTTACTGCTAAACACTGAAACGCTTTAATTCCACGACTAAGCAGCTTTGCAGCTCTGTATGTATACATAAACACGCTATAAATACTACACCAGATATCCCGGTATATATTTAAGTA
Source organism: Rutpela maculata (assembly GCA_936432065.2). NCBI lineage: Eukaryota > Metazoa > Arthropoda > Insecta > Coleoptera > Cerambycidae > Rutpela > Rutpela maculata. The sequence goes on from OW386286.2 coordinate 40,980,457, forward strand.
TATAAAACATATTTAATATTGCATTTTACTAAAAAATATGGTCCTTAAGTAAGTTAGTCTATGCCTATGCATAGTTTTTTGACCCTCAATTTGATGATGCCATTACTGGTGGCGGGGCGTACAAAATTTTTGGGGTCTAGGGCGTTTTTTGATCTTTGATATATGTAGAAACTATATCCAAAATGGCATGTTCGCCGCCAGCACTGAAATATTTTTATGCTATTCGATTCCACTATAGCTTTGATGCTTTCGATACGTAGTTCTGGAGTTATTTTTTACGAATTTCTTAAACAATCCATCGCACTAACAACTCGATCCTCCAAAACACCTTCAAAATGATTTTGCAACGTCTTCTCCCCCTTTTTTTGGTACATCAACTCGAGGAAGGACAATATGGAACGGTTAATAGTTCAGGGAAAACTAGATTATTAGCGGAGTTAGATGGATGTTAAAAAAGAACTGATGGAAAAAAGTCTTGAAGAGGCCTAAAAGACAAACATGAAAGCTGCCATGATGCTATCAAGCGTGTTATACAACAAAGGGAGGTCAGCTACAATAAAATATCTACTAAATCAAAATGGAAGAAAACTAATTGATTTTATTTACTATGTGTCAAGTTTGATTAAGAGGGGGTCAAACTAAGATCAGGTAATAACCAGATAGTAAAAGAGCTCCTATTGACGGGTATTTAAAGGGGTAATGATGCCTCCGAAATTTTAATGGTGTCATTAAATGTAGCTGTTAAATAAACGTATTTAAATGTGGTGCTTTAAATTCATGTTACGTTAGTAAATATTTATTTTTGGACATAAATTAACTATTTATTATTGTTTATTTATAGTTCATCAACTAAAAAACATATTGTTGTTATGGTTCTGCATTCATTATGCCTCTTTGAAAACAAATAAAATATATTATCTATTGTTGTCATATACCGATGAAGTACGCAGTGCCTGTCTGAAAATATGTAACACTATTATATTTTATCATCGAATAATTGTTTCTCTTTTAATACCATTGTATACTATGTTTCCTGTAACTAGGTATTTGTACCTGTTGGAAATGTGAATTTATTTATTTATTCATTTATTTATTAATCTTTGAACAAGAAACTACGAGGTATATTGTAAGTATTTTAAAAATAAATATCTTATATGTCTGCTTACATCATTGTTATAAAATATTATTTTAGGTATTCAGCAGATAACATTCAAAGAAATCATTCGTTCCTTTCATATATCATTGATCTAAATCTGACCAAGCTAGAACATCAACAATAGTAAGAATATTTTCCATAAACACGTGTCCGAAAATGCATGGCTAATAATAAAATGAGAATGATGCCTAAATTTTAAAAATTCAAATTGTGCAGAAGCTGTATGGAGGCGATAAACTGGTTCATATGATATTCTGCACTGAATTCTTGTAAATTCTGAACCAGAATGAAAATACTCTAAACTTGTTATTATGTCATGAAGCCCACTTTTATTTAGGCGATTACGTCAATAAACAAAATTTTCAATATTTTTCATCGGGAAATACTCAGCAACATCAGAAACCATTACATGATTTAAAAGTGACTGCTTGTTGTATAGTGTTTGTTTTTGGAATCACTGGATCTTACCTTTTTTTTTTTTAAAGTGAAATCGAACAGTCACTATTAACTCAAATCGTTATGTGAATATATTGGAATTTTGCAAAATATAAGACACACTTTGGATTCAAGAGGCTGTTGCGACGGGCCCTTTGGCAAGGCGTAGCCGTACTATTTTGAGTCGAATTTTTCCTAGCAAATTGATTTCCAAATATTTAGACATAAATTGATTACCAAGATCTCCTGACTTATCGGGATAAGATTTTTTTGTGGCAATATTTTAAATATAATTTATACCAGAATTGACTCCACTATTTAAGAGTTAAAAGATAGCATTTCAAGAGAAACTGAAGGTATCATTGAACAGCTCCTAAAGAAACTTATGCAGAATTTCAAAAACAAGTTAGCACTGTGTTTAGAAGCCAATTGACGTCATTTAAAAGATATTATTTTTAAGAAATAAAACTGCATGAAATATAGATATTGTTTGATGATACAATCTTGTTTTATTTCATTCTTTATTAATATTTTTATATCTTTACGAAAATTTGTCATACCAGTTACTGAATCCATTAATACTTCTGAAAGAATATGTTAGAAAGAAAAAACCTTCTTTGAACCTTAAAATTTAATCATCACCAAATAAATTTTACATTAAAAATAGTGTTCAATTTGCTTATTGAATTCGTCGTCACTATAAAAGCCGAGTCAAGTTGTGTCACCATATCATTTAACCATAGTAATAACCACTGTAGTAGGGGTAGCCTCCATAGAGGTACTGAGGTGAAGGTCCTGCCACTGGGGCTGGGTTGGGGTCGGGGTAAGGTCTGGGAACTGCAAATGCCACTGAGATAATGGCGAGGACAACCAGAAGCAGCAACTGAAACAAATTGTTTATTAATTTACAATAGTCTAATGTTAGTAGATAATTTTTGGTAAAACTAAAAATTCGCATCCCCAAGCCATTTTATAGTACACGCAAATTAGATTAAAAAACAGTGAATAAAAGAAATAATTTATAAAGTAATAATATTTGAGATGCGTACTCTAGATACCTGAAAATTCCCCCCCCCCCCCATTTGGGGGTGGAACGTCCCTTTTTTTGCAAAAAACCACCTCTAACGGGGACCTAAAGCTGGTTTTTCACTTTTTTCTTGTAAACCGTTCGTCGGAAGAGAAAAAAACTTAGGAAATAATAAAATTTGTCATTAAATTCTGCATAAAAAATGTTCTATTAACCTTGTAGCTTATCCTCACCTATTTCATGCTAACAGCATCCGAATAGAAAGGTAGTTTGGAGCGCATAGGTAAAAATCAATCCTATTCGAAGTTTCACAGTGAATATCTTAAAACCGGTTACTTTAAAGAAAAAAATGCTCAGGAATGAATTTATAGAACGGAATTCACTCTATAAGATACGTGTATAGCGGGTTTTGACGCAATTGATTTTTATTTATTTTCCACTTTTTTCACACAGATGCGTTTATAATTATACATAAAATATGTATAGTACCGACGTAGATATAAGGACGGCCTCAGGCTATACCCGGAAGGATTGCAGCAATAAAAATTTTAGATATGACAGACCTTAAACGTATTTATAGTATACTTAAAATTATATTGCATTTTCTGTATCATTTTATTTACTTCTCTCTCAGATCCTGATACTCAAAAAATAAAATATAAGTAAATAAACAGTCAGGTATTTATAATTTTTGGCGTCATGTTTCAACTTTGAGCTTGCTTCAATTCCCCCTCCTCTCTTCGAAGAGAAAGGGTTAATGAGAAAAACCAAGAATTCGTCTCTGCATGATATTTTCAATGCTGTACGAGAGAGGCCAACGGATTTTTCTGATTGCCAGTTCATTGTTGATGGCGGCAATTTGATTCAGCGAGTAGTATGGCGAAAGCAGGGTACTTTTGACTATGTTTATACAGCCTATGTTCGCTTTATTCGTAATCATTACGGCAAAAAAGTGACTGTGTTCAGATGCGATATCACTTCAGCTTTCTTTGGTAAAAGAAAAGTGCAAACGGTGGAATGCATCAATAAAAGAAAAGATCTCGAAGAGATTGTCCGTATATTCAACAACCGTAGCTCAACGAAACAAGAAATTACAAGTGCTGGAGAGCAATTCACACTTGCATTATACAAAGCTCCAAAAAAATAGACATCTTTGAATCATCAAAGGTACATTATTTTCAATAAGTTGGTCGGTCAATCACTAGATTGACCGACTAAGTACTGCCGGGATTCTACCAAGACTGCCACCCACATCTGAGGCATTACGTCAACATTCTTACTGAGTATTTCTCCAAATTCAATCTTGGCGAGTAGAAAACTTGGAACCAACGGATTGGGGTCGGAAGAAAGTAGGCACATCTTAGCACCCATTTATACCACCCAGTTACCAGCACCAATTTCCACCGTACAGCTAATATCCTGCAGCTGCAAAAAGGGTTCCGGAAAACAATGCAGCTGTGTTAAGGTTGGATTGCGTTGCTCAACAATGTGATCTAATTTCCATGGACAAGGATGTTTAAATTCCGAATTTGAAGAAGAGTTCGTCGATGAAGCCTTAATGAGTAAAATTGGACAGAATTTTAGTGGAATAGGCCTAGAGGATAAACCACTTAAAAAAAAACGCACTGAGAGCTCTACGTCGAGGGTGGTGTGGAAACGAGCTAAAATTAAAAAATACAGCGTTGTGGAAAAAGAGGAAAAATAAATAAGAATCACTTGCGTCAAAACCCGCTATACATGCATCTTATAGAGAGAATTCCACTCTATAAATTTATTACTGAGCATTTTTCTCGTCAATCGGTTTCAAGATATTCGCTGTGAAACCTCGAATAGGATCGATTTTTACCCTTCTGTTCGGAGGCTATTAGCGCGAAATAGGTGAGGATACGCTGCAAGGTTAATAGGACAATTTTTTATGCAGAATTTATTATTTCCTAAGCTTTTTTTATCTTCCGTTGGGGGCGTTTTTTTGCAAAAAAAGGGACGTTCCATCCCTTTGCGTCGACTATTAGCATTGTCCCTGATTATGTTAACAAATGTTGGAAATGGCTCTCTTAATTCCATGAGATTTGGATTTGTCTGAGAAAGGAGGCGGGTCTTAAAGCTTATGGTGAAATTCGAAACATTTCTTAGGAGTAATTTACAATGAAAAATTATTTCATAATATGTGGAGCTCGAACCCACTTCTCTAAGTATGCCCAAGGTGTAAGCTAGACGCGCTAAACCCTGAGCTACCGACACCCTATAATTTCATAAAGGAAAGAGATTTTATTTTATCACCTTTTGTCATTCTTTCTCAATTAAACACGCTATGCGGAAAGTCGTGTTCAATATTTTAACGTTGAATTCTTCATTTAAAAATTAATTGACTGTCTTAAAAAAATAGGGAAGCTCAAAGTTGATGTTTTACATATTTACCTTCATAACATGAATTCCATTACACATAATTTATTCACATTTGGCACAGAACCAAACAACATTGGAAATATTATTGTCCCTATTTTAATTTCGCAAAAAATTATGAAGATTATTTTTTTGTGTATTCTCTGTAAGATACTGTCATTATATCAATATCAAAATGATTTATAGAAATAATATGATTAAAAAATAAAGCAAAATATGAAATAAATAAATAAATAGTAAATGATAAATTGTGCACAAAGTAATGATATGTGAAAAATATTAATTGGATGTCCAAGACATTATTAGACCAGTTTGTTGAAGTTTCTAAATGATTCCTAAATATTACAGTTTTTGGAATATAAGTTATTATTTTAAATACAAGTATAACTGCTATATTTTCGATTCTAGTCTTGGTTGGCAAAACACTCGTCACTACACTCTTTATTACTTTTGTTTTTGTAAAATCGTATCTAAGGCTGCAACTGTCTGCATTAATAAAACGTGTAACTTAGTGACAGACATTTTTCAAAACAAAAGTTTCTCTACGGGCGATATTTACGGCTTTAGAAGATTGCCTGATAAATTACAATATACTCCTGGTTTCTCCAAAGGAACTAGAAAATTCCTGTGATCGTTTGTCATGTTATTGTACAATATCTACAAGAAAAATCAACTTTTAGGGCATATAATTTCTGTAACAAAACATTTATGCCAAAAGCTCATACAAGTCTACGGAATTTTCTGAACACTCTGTATATGTTTTAAATATATACTGTAACTCTTTCGTCAGATATAAATATAATCAATATTAATTATGCTCTACATACCAATTTAAACATTTTGGACAGTTTTTGTACACTAACAATAGTCAATTACTCGTGGTGGATTGTACTGTCATTAGAATGTGTGGTCGTTCTTTTATATGTTGATAAACTGCATTTACATAGAGTATTTTGCATTTAGGAGGTTTCTGAATAACAGGAACAAATATATAATTGAAATTTTGTCCATTCAAAACACGTGCCTAAAATTTTAGGATTATTTACCGTGAGATGATATCATTTGAACATTGAATGAATAAAATAAAAATTAATGCATTCAATATCCTCTTGTTAAATAATTTTAATATTTACATTTCTGCTACAAAAGAGATGGCTGAGAAAAATTTTAAATATTAAACAAACAGTTAGTTGTAAGTCAATATTTATTAAAAAAAAGATACTTACCTTAACCAGTCACTACACTCAAAGAAAATGATAGGTAAATTCAGTCAAAAAGAGCATATGAAATTGCGCCTATCTAGTTTCATAGTTAAATCAATCAGAAAAGAATAGTCATACAACTTTATTTGTTTTCGTAAACAAATAGTAGTTTAATAATCATATCTTCTTGTAACAAATTAAATAGTACAATGACATTTTATGTTCACTAACCATTTTCAATTTGGTCTACAATTAAATAGTACAACGACTTTGTTTTTTGTTCACCAACTAATTTTTAGGTTGATCTACACTTTATTGTATGATGAAGTTTTTCTTGGTTAGCCAAAATCTCAGTATTGAGACATCAGACCACCCAAACCAAAGATTAGAGATCGTTTATAAGATCCATCCAAATATATCGATGATCCCTGAGAGAATTTGAACATTGCAATCATGTTATTAATTTTCTATAAATTCATAAGAGTATAAGATAATGCATGATTGATTATTGTCAGTGATTTGTATGTGGCGTCATCTGGGAATAATTTCTGTAATAGACTACGTGGTAAGCAAGCAAATTTTATGGTAATTCTTTTAGAACTTCTAGAAGGCGGCAAAAATATTGGTTTGTCTACCAAGTACAATAATACAGCGAACTAATACTGGGTTAGAATTACAATTCGATAATAGTTAAAAATAAAATATACTATTATCTAGTTTAATTTGACAGAATTCAACAAAATAATAGTCAGACGAACAAAATAATAGTCTTATTCATCTATTTTTTAAGTTAATGTTTGTTTTGTTGTACGACAACTATTTATTAATTAAAATAACAATCACCTCTTGTTTAAAAATACCATCAATATAGTTTGATTTAACAAAATTAACGATATTGTTAGTTAACCATTTTTTTTTTGTTAAATTTACCCATAGGTACTATTTCTTTGAGTGTACATCTATGAGTCCATTATTTTTGTTGCGAGGAATACTTCTCTTCTTCTCGCAAATTATGATAGAAATCACACATAAGACACAAGAAACAAGAATGATAATAATAATAATAATAATAATAATATCTATATTCAGCATATAAGCTATTAAAGAACATACAAAGGTTGGGTACAAAAATAGTAAATTAAGTAATACAAATTACATTGTACATTACTAGACAATTTCTTACAAATGATAAATATATGAATGATACATATTACGTAATAGTTATATTTAGCCGGATTGTGATTGACAATAAAGTATTGAGCATTTTTAATTATGTCCATTTTCGAAAATATATGCAGTTAATAGTTTTTTAAATTTTAGGTAATTATTACATTGTTTGGAAGTACATTAAATATAGTAAGACCTTTATAAAATAACGTTTTGGATAATCTATTTGACTGGGGAGTGTCTATGAAAAAGTCATTTACATTTCTAGTATTATAGGAGTGTATATCTCTCACAAATTCAATTTTATTACTTACATAATCCGGAGTCAATTTGTTTTTTATTTTGAAAATCATATCTATTGTTCTGAAAAAAATTCGCTGTTTAACATTCATAAAATGAAGTACCTCAAGCATTGTACTTATAGGTGTGTATTTATTACATTTCAGAATTATTCTCATACCTTTGTTCTGTATCAGTTGGAGTTTGTGTATTTCTTTTTGGTTTAAGTTAAATAATAATGTGGAACAAAATTCAATATGCGGACCAATTAAGCTTTTATAAAGTAAAATTTTTGTAGATATGTTTAAACAGCTGCTGATTCTTCTCAGAAAATATACTTTTATTGACATTTTATTCATTGTATAATTAAAATGATTTTTGAAGTTAAGATGCTCATCAATAATTATTCCTAAATATTTGATTTCTTTACTTTATCTAGTTTGTTTCCCATAATTTCAATAGTTAGATTAGGATATGAGAGATTGTAATGAGATAATTTCAATTTGTTACCTATTAACATATATTTAGACTTACTTACATTTAAACTATTATCGCATAGCCATTTACTTATTAGAGATAAATCATAATTCATCGAATTATACATTGTTGGTATGTCATTACCCCTAATATATATCATTGTATCGTCCCCAAATATAGATATTTTACAATATTTCACATATTCTACAATATTGTTAATATATAAATTAAAAAGGATTGGTCCAAGAACTATTCCTTGCGGAACACCATGCTTGGTTTGTAATTTATCTGATAAACTATTTCTAAATTTTACACTTTGTGTTCTAGAATTTAAATATGATTTAAACCAATTTAGTACATCACCTGTCCAATTTTTTCCAATTTACACACTAGCAATTCTCTGTTTATAGTTTCAAATACCCGTCGGAAATCTAAAAATACTGCTAATATTACATGATTGTTTTCTAAAGACTTGTACCACTCATCACATATATTTAAAATCACTGACTCACAAGAATGAAGTTTTCGGAAGCCTGATTGGTTGGACACTAAAATACGGTTTTCATCACAGAATTTCAATAATTGATTTTTAACCTCAATTTCTTAAATTTTCTCGTACACTGGAACTGTATTTATAGGTCTATGTTCTTCACACAATATTGAGTTTGTAACTGCTATGATGGATGATGTTTTCTACCTCTCTGGAAATTCAGCGTATTGTGATGTGTTGCAACCCCTTCAATTAATTCAGATGTATTTGCTCCTTGATGTGTCCGGACAGCTATGGGGGACAGGGCTACGGTTCATGGAGAAGTAGACCTGGGTTTGCAGATTGGGCATTTAAGGTTCGACCACAGGGTCATCGTGGCTGACTTCACGGATGACTTCATTCATGGAACAGTATGGATTTATTGTTGACGTAGGAAAGCGAGTCTTAAGGATTGGGAACGAACAATTTATTCTGTCAAAAGTGAACAACCAATGCGAGAAAACCAGGTTGTTGACAACGCAGGCAGTCAAAACTACTGCATTATCCAGAAAACCAGACAAGGAAGATTGCAAGGGCTACCCTCAGGTGAGAAAATTGCCGAACATGGTTGAAGTCAACACTGTCAAGGTCGATCTTCCAGACAGTTGGTCAAAGAAAACTCTGAGGCAAGAGCAATTGCGCGATGTATAAATCGGACCCATATTGAGAGGAAAAGAAGGGGGAACACGTCCAGCATGGAGGGATGTTTCGAACAAAGAAGTGGGGCTGAAGGCTTTATGGTCACAATGGGATTCACTTACGGTCATAGACGGCTTTTAAGGAGAGCATAGGAAAGCCCAGTTGGGGAGCAGGTTGCCATGCGTCTAGTGTACCAGAAGTACTCCAGGAAGCGCATAATGAAACGTCCAGCAGACACTTCGGCATAAACAAGACATTGAGTAGAGCACGGAAACAGTTCTATTGGGTTAATAGTCGCCAGGATGTGGAGGTCTGGTGTCCCAAGGGTATGAATTGTGCTGCCCTTGGGGAACCATTTTCCATGAGCAACTACAGAAATGGAAGTCGAGAACAGCCGAAAAATGACCGAGAGCAGATGAACAAAACTAGTAACCGATTGAAGGCTAGTTATGATCAGAATGCCAGTACAGGGGGATTCAAGGTGGGAGATCTGTACAACCCACAGCGGAAGGAATGGAGACCCCCGAAATTTCAACCTCCTTGAGATGGACCATATACTGTTATTACCCGAATTAATGACGTCGTTTATCGGATTCAACGAAGCCGAAAGTCCAAGATGAAGATCGTACATTTGGATAGACTGGCAAAATACACCGATGATTCCAAATTGCCTGACCGAGACATTCAGGCTTAAGGAGGGGGCAGTGTGATGTGTTGCAACCCCTTCAATTAATTCAGATGTATTTGCATCTACTCGAGAAAGAACCTACCAGTAGTAGTTCTAGAGTGATGACATCTGGAATTATCTAGAGAATGGTGGCATCAACACAGAAAAATCGAGATCTGTCATTTTTAGGTATACAAGACCGCATTCTCGGAGGGTAGTTAAGAAAGTACAGAAAGTATAGAAAAGCCGAAGTCTTGGATTTGACAAGTGAGGTTAAGACTCGAAAGTGAAAACAAAGTGATAAATATTGTTATTTTTAGTCAGTAAAGTGCATTTAAATTAATAATAGTACTGTAAAGTATTCAGTAAATTGTTTAATAAAGTGTGTTAGTGGACATCTCTTGTTATAATTTTTGGAACCCACGGAATTTGCAAGGGTAGTTTTCTAGGGGTGGAAACACGTTACAGTATTATAATGATGAATTTATAACATCGAGAAATTGATTTCCTATTACCTTGAAAGCATGTGGTACTATTTCGGTTGTTAACATATGCTCACAGTCTACTGTATTCTTTAAATTCATAACTATTTCACGTAGTTTTGTCATAGTTATTGCTTGAAATGAGTGGAAGTTCCCTTTCGGATCGACATTTTTTAGAATTTGTTCATAATTATTGCCACAGTTAATATTGGCAATAATTTCATCTATACTTGTGAGAAAGAATGTATTAAATTTATCAGCAATTATCTCCTCATTTGTCTCTTGTATATTCGAAAATTGAATACTTTAACTAGCAGCAGAATTTTACTTCCACACCCAATGGAAGTATAGTAACGACAAAAAAATTCTTAAAAATTTGTATTGTTCAAATAGGCTTAGAATGTCACGAAACGTCGAGATTTTAAGTTTGAGCGAAACAAAAATTTCTGTCTGTCGGTCTGTCGGTTTGTCGGTCTGTCTGTAACTTTTTTTGTGCGCATGTTTACTCTGGAACCGTTTGAGATATTGACTTGAAATTTGGTACACATATGTACTTTAACGAGATCTAGAACTAGATTATATTTTCATCTTGTTCCGTCGAAGGGTTGGGGGGTAAATTGGGGTAAATTTGGGGAAAATAGGTAAATAAAGCAGGTAAGAGTCCATAGAATTGGTATTTAGTATATACAAGAGAAGCTGAAGCATTAGCCACTCTTATTACCACCCCCACCCCATTATTAAAGGGGATGCAAAAAAATTGTGATTTAGGGTGTGTACAAGAACTAGAACCCTCAAAATGTTTTTTTACTTCATCCACCCCCACTACCGTCCCCCATCACCACCCCCACCCCGCTACCGATGTGGGGTATAGTTTTATGGGTTTTTGGGGTAGAGGATTTTAAATATTATATTATTAAAGTTCCATAAACAATTATTTCCACATATAAAATTTTTTAGTTGTGAGTGACTCAAATAAAAAATCTGGATGTGGAAGCAGTGATTCCTTGGGCAGCGGTTTTTATCTGGTAATAATTTCTTTGACTGTTTCCATAGTTCTCGTCCATTTTGAGAGTTTGCGGTAATTACATCGTTATAATATTTTACCTGTTCTTATCATTTTACTAACTCCATGTCTTTTTTGTCGATATGCTTCCCAATCTTTATGTTCATCAGTCAACGCTGCTTTTTTATACTTCCCTTTCCCTCAAGTTTTCCATAATTTCTTCATTAATCCATTTATTATCAAAATGTTTAGCTTGTATACTAGTTTCCTTTATTGGGCATATTTCATCTAGCGATTTGATTATGTTACTTACTAATGTAGAAGCTACTGTATTAGGGTCTGATATATTATTTTTCCATGGTTTGTCTAGTAATAAATTTTGAAATAAAACCAAATCATAATTATTTAATAATTGTTTTTTTATTACTACATATTGGTGTTTATTTTTTGCTCATTTGTATCTACCGTTATTATATTATGATCACTAATGTTTGGAGTTAAATGCACTTCGTGTGAAATGTCTTTTCTATTAGTTATCACATGAACAATATTGGGTTATTCTTGTTGGTAATCTAATAACTTGATACAGAACATTTTGGTATAATATACTTTTTATTTTCTTATTATAGTGTGTTTCTCTTTGTAGATCAAAGTTGAAGTCCCCGTTTATAATTAAGTTTCCATTAAACTCAATATGTTCAATCAGGTTTTCAAAGTATTCTATAAATAAATTGTCTTTCGTTTGTGGTGGGTGGTATATTGTTATTATTTGAAAATTTTCTGTTCCTATTTTAATTTCTATACCTAAAATTCAGATAAAGTTTTCAACTAATTGATTCAATATTGTTTTGTATGTATATTCCTTACTAATATAGATCAGCACTCCTCCAGTTCTTCTGTTTCCTGTAACACAGTTTTCCATTTTGTAGTTTTCTATGTATAGTTCTTTCATATTCACACTGTCATCTACATGGGTTTCTGACATACATAATACTATTGGTGTCCAGTTTTTTGCTAAAAGGCAGATTTCGTCTTTATTATTTAAAAAACCCTGCCAATTAAAATACACGATTTTATTTGTAAAATTATTTGGTTGCTATGCCAGTATATTTCATTACTTTGTCTTGCAACATGTCTTTTGTAGCAAGGGCAATTTAAATCATTTGCAGCATGATCAGGATTCAAATTGATTTTTAATTTCTGAGTTATTGATATAGAGTTAATACATTTAAAGGTATTCGCTAGTTTTATGATTTTCTCCGCATATGTAGCCAAACTTCAAGGGGCGATTCATTGAGTGATTCTGAGATGAAAAATGTATGTAAACATATGTCCGGTAATGCTTCGTTTTCAAGATACAGAGTGTCAAACTTTTTTTAATAAATCGTTTTTTCGTAAAAATCTTAATAATACTTTAGCCTATTTTGTTGAAATTTTGCAGTATTATTTATGGTAGAAATTGACTAATTTATCCCTAAGTAGATTAAAAATATTGAGTCTAGTGGCGTCCCAGGGGGTGTTATTTATGGTAGAAAGGGACTAATTTATCCCTGAGTAGATTACAAATATTGAGTCCAGTGGCGTCCCGGGGAGGCGGGAGCACCTTCACCTCTTTTTGACAAAAAAAATGTGCATTAATTATTTTATTCTTTTTAGTGACCAACTTGTATATTCCTTTTCACCAATATTGTATCAGATTTCTATCTTCGTCAACCGCATTTCAGATATTTCTTTAGGGTATCCGACCAGTATATTTTTCATTAAAAGTTATCGGGTCTCTTTCTTGGCAAGAGCGCGTCAAATATTATTTTTAACCATTAAATAAGTTTTTAAATATGACATCAATAGACAGTACAGGCAGAATAACGAAAAACATTAATTTTTGTAATCTACATAATTTGAAACATGATGATATGAAAACATTTTGGAAAGACATTTTTCTCAAGATTGTAATACTTCCCTTCTGTAAGCGAGTAATAGACTCGAAAATGCCACAAACACAATTGAACAATTTAAGGATATCAGAATATCTTTTGTCGAGGAAGTGTTGGTGGCATTTTCGAATCTAAGACTGTCTTTAGTAAAGTGAATTACATATTACCCATAAGAAGCACGGTCTGCATTTTGAGATGCAACGAAGACATTTTATGATGTACTAAACCCAGAAATTTAAAATAATGAGACCTTATATCCAGGCGGTATTTTTTTTATGTGCACCAAAGTGACATGAAAGACAAAGCATTATTATATTTACGAATATTTCTATAATTTTTGATGTGTCACTATTCCCTGTGAATAATTCTTTATTTTTCGTATTGTATACGTTTTTGTATTGATTCATCTATGTTTTCCCTTCTACCCGTGAATGTAATTTTTGTTTGCTTTTTTGGCAAAAACATTTTGCACAGCATTAGACAGAAAATTTTGCACAACGTTAGAAACTGAATCTTGTATATAAGACTGATTTTATGAAATTATATCACACTAGAGATAAAAAAAGTTAGGTTGCCATATTTTCTAATTTTGTTCGTAGTCCTGTGCTTTTTGCAATGGCTTTTACTCCAGATCACGATACCTTCGTTTTATTTATTTATTTATTTAGATACATCATCCAACAGTCGTACGCCCAATTACAGGATGAGAACACATAGATATTTGTATAAAAGGGAAACAAAAAAATAACAAATAAAAATAAAATAATAAAAACAATACAATACAATAGTACAACACAAGTAAAAACTACAAAACATATACAAAAATAATTACAAATTCAAGCGTTTAATGGACGATATAGAACAGTGAAATATATTGAACTCATCTTGTAGGTGATTGTAAGTGTTACACATGAAATGTACGGGAGAAAAATTCAGTATATTCGTTCGGGTCTAGCAAGATAAAATGTTGCATGATGTCGTGTACTGGCACGTGGTACATGGATTAACACTTTTTCCGTTATTTCACATTTGATTTTATTATTTATTAACTTGTGTAGAAATATGATTGCCTGTTTTTCCCTCCGAGTGTTCAGTCAGTTGAAAATCTGCCCAAAAGTGCATCATGAGGATATCCAATAGGAGGATATACACCATCAATTTTGTGGGACAAAAATTTCAAAAAGCGCCTCTGGATACTTTCGAGCATATTGCTATATGTGACATATCCCAGGTGCATAAACGTAATCTGCAGACGCTTAAGGCATAGCCAAAATAATTCGGTAATATTCGGACATAATCGCCACTGGCTTATATGTCTCACTGCTTATTGGTAAAGTGGGGTCGTTGAATGTGCACAGAAAAACCACAAGCGTCTGCAGTTAACTGATAGTTTTATAGCTTATTTTTTTCCAATTATGTCAATATAAAAAACACATGAAATTTTATAAGAATAGTAATTTAATTCATATTTTATCTCTAAAAGTAAAAAATGTAGAGGTGTTTAAAACTGTTGCAAAATAAAATAAGCACACAGCCCATCGCCTGCACATGTAGTAAACTGCAGACGTACTAGGATAACTACGTCTGCACTTTACTCTCGTTTTCATTGGTACTATTATTTTTAAAAACCTGAAGCGGTCAGCTATGCCTTATGCGTCTGCAGATTACGTATATGCATCCCGGGTGCCATATTAGTGATGCATATTCTAATTTAGACTTAACAAATGTGTTAAATAATAAGGTTAACAATTGAGTGTCAGTAAAACCTGACGAGTTTCTGATAACAAATCCGAGACTTCTATTTGCAGACAGGCCGTTTTCAACATGTCTATTAAATGTCAGTTTGTTGTCAAACATCACACCCAGGTCTTTGAAGTCCTCGACCCTTTTTAGTGATGTGAAGTCAAGATTATAGTCATAGTAACGTTTATTTTTTTCTAGAAAATTATATTACGTTGCATTTATCGACGATGAGGGGCAGATCATTATGGTCACACCAAGTTTTTATTAGTGAGGTTTATTTTAGGGGGTCGGGACCACATAATTGCCTACTGCATTTTTCTGACAGAGACCCCGAGGTGATCAAGGTGTCTTTAAATTCTGTAATTTTCTGACTACAAACGTGACATCTAGAGTCCCAGGCAGCATGGTTGACATTTAATTTAGGTTCTTTATTTTTTTCATTAAGTTTTAAACAATTTATACATTTCAATATTTCGGACTTACAATACTTTGATGATTTACTTTTGGAATGGAACTCACAACGAAGATAGATCATGGACATATTCATTACAGTCGTTCATCAAAAAATTTATGCAAGAATCTTCTGACGCAAATGTTCCATACGACAAAAAATGTAAATATGCAGCCGTTAAACGTATTGTAGATAAACACCGCCTATGCAGGGGGAAATTAACTGGTACGCCAACTGTGTAACTGAAGTGGTTTTGTACGTTGTTTGACAAAGAATAAATCAAAGGTCGGCAAAGTCTACTTAAACAGGTAATTTTACTAGATTTTTTTTATTCACTGAATACATTGTATATTTAAATAAAAAAATTATTGAAAATATGATTTCTTTAAGTAAATATTTTTATTTTTGCATTAACGATAGCTAAAACTTTTACTTATATATGAAACCAGAATGCAAATAAAA
The DNA here is from genome assembly GCA_936432065.2 of Rutpela maculata. Taxonomy (NCBI): domain Eukaryota; kingdom Metazoa; phylum Arthropoda; class Insecta; order Coleoptera; family Cerambycidae; genus Rutpela; species Rutpela maculata. The sequence goes on from OW386286.2 coordinate 40,996,513, forward strand.
AAAACCGCTGCCCAGGGAATCACTACTTCCATATCCAGATTTTCTATCCAAGTCTCTTACAACGAAAAAAAATTTGTATGCTGAAGTAATTGTTTATGGAACTTTAATAATATTTGAAATCACCCCAAAAACCCATAAAACGATATGCAACATCGGTAGTGGGGGTGGTGAAGGGGGATGTTAGTAGGGGTGGATGAAGTAAAAAAAAATGAGGCCTTTGGCTCTTGTGCACACATTAAATCACAATTTTATTTTTTCGCACCCACTTTAATAGTGGGATGAGGGTGGTAATGGGGGTGGTCAATGCCAAAAATTCTTTGAGACCTTAGCTTCTCTTATATATACTAAATGCCGATTTTATGGGCTCTTCCTTGCCCTTATTTATATCAATTTACCCCCCAAACCTTTAATGGAATAAAATCAAAATTTAATCTAGTTCCAGATTTCGTTAAAATATGTACGTTATACGTATACCAAATTTCAAGTAAATGTATTAAACGGTTCCAGAGTAATCGTGCGCCCAAAAAAAAAGTTACATACAGGCCAACAGACAGAATTCTTTTTTTTTACTCAAACTTAAAATCTCGACCTTCTAAGCCTATTTGACAATAAAACATTTCATTTTTTTTTGCGTTACTGTACTTCCACATATTAAAATGGGATTTGGTTCTTTTAATTTCTTAATATACTTTTTTCGGGCCTTTTAGTTCAAAACATGAAAATATATAATTTTCCATTTTCCATCTATTTCTGTTCTAAAAATTTTGCTTTTGAGCAAATGCTTTCGTGTATAATTATTGTATATATTACACAGGCCAAGAAAGAAAGGGGGATGTTCTTTTGATCACAACCATCTTATCCTATATTTTTTGACAGGCTACAACAGACGCTGATATTAAAAAACATCTACCGCATCAGTTTTTGTGTGCTACCCCTTTCACCTCCTAAGAGAAACAAAAAAAATGGTCTTGTCCTAATGTTCTGATGTAATTTTTCTGAAGTATTTTGACGCGCTGAAGCCAATTTTGGACAAAAAAAATTATACCAACATCACCCCTTTTATCCCCTAAGACAGGAAAAAAGGTGGTGTCCTAAAGTTCTAACCTAACTTTTCTGAAGTATTTTAATGTGCTGAAGCTAATATTGGAGAAAAAGAAAATTCTACCATGTGAGTTTCCCTCTGCCATTCCTACGATATAAAAGGGGGTTGTAGAGGGAAACTGACACGAGAGAAATTTTTTTGACCAAAATTGGCTTTGGCGCGTCAAAATACTTTAGAAAAGATCAGAACCTTTGAACATGACCTTTTTTTTGCCCTTTTTATGGGATAAAGGCGCTGGTAAACATGACGTAGATTTTTTTTAATATCATAATCGATTTCAGAATGTCAAAAACTTTAGGATAAGACGGTTCTGATCAAAACAACATCACCTTTTTTGGTCTGTGTTATTTATATATCACTAGACATTAAGTCATTTGTTGAATAAAATTTTTTTGAATTATAAGAATACACAGTTTAATCGACTACACTAGATGCACTCGGGCTATAATCCTGATTAAAATATTTTAAAAAAGTGCGTTAGAAAAAGCCTTCTTTGAACCTTAACATTTATTCATCATAAAAAAAAATTTACATTAAAAATAGTGTCCAATTTGATTATCGAATTCGTCGTCGTCATATTCTGTTGTCATGTCATTTAACCATAGTAATATCCACTGTAGTAGGGGTAGCCTCCATAGAGGTACTGAGGTGAAGGTCCTGCCACTGGGGCTGGATTGGGGTTGGGGTAAGCTCTGGGAACTGCAAATGCCACTGAGATAATGGCGAGGACAACCAGAAGCATCAACTGAAACAAATTCTTTATTAATTCTTTAATAAAAATTGACATTCTAAGTTACTTTGCCCAAAGGATATTGTCCCTCATTTCACAAATAAGAATCATTTTAATTTTAGCTAGTTAATGGGTCAAAAATATGTAAGAAACAAAACAATTGTATTTTCTAATTTATATTTGGAGAATCTTGAGGAAATTTTTTTCCAAAATTGTTTATAGAAATTAATAATTGTTGAAAGTAAAATGCAAAGACAATGCAATATACTTCTATTTATTATTGATTATGATTTTTTTTTATAATTCCATTATTAGCAGCCCGCTACCAAGATTTTCCCTACTTTAGCGAAGATAATTCCAGCGTTTCTCATCAGTTCTGGGAGAGCTGAAAAGAAAAATTCAGGGTGATGGAACGTTTTACCTGTCCTAAAGGGTTCAAATCGAGCTTTGAACATGTAAAGAAAAACGGTCATCTCGGTCTTCGCTGCGAGGAAGTCTATTTTTTCTTCTTGTCGAGGGAAGTAAATATGATGAGGAAAAATTGAGAATTGCCCTTTTGACTGATACACAGAGTTACAAAGACCGAAATAATGACAAATAGCCACCGGTCAAAATTCTGGTAATCGCGGCGAAGCAGTTCTGCTCTTTATAGAGTACTTTCGATGTTTCTTGACCATAAGAAAGTTCGAACGGAACTTTTTGCTAGTTCAGTTACGAGTGATTACATTGGCATGTTGCTTAATTTTGAGAGTGATCAAGTCATCGCGGTGAGGCAATTCTCCACTTCAGGCTATTCCAAATATCATTAAGAGGACGAAAAAAATATAAACTGAACTTTTCCCCGGTTCACATTTGAGAAAAATGATTTCCACCGCGACAAAAAAAAAAGGAAATTAAGGCTGATTGTAAACAAAAGCTTTCAGAGAATTTGTTTAAATGCAATTGGAATTGAATTTCAAGGTTCCGGACACAGTAATGATAGAAGAAGCATTAAAATTGTCAGGTTTATTATTATAAATTCAAACATTTAATTCATCGTCAACTGATGAGCTTTCAGTCATATATATCTCATTGTCTGATTCATCTCCGTAGTCCACATCTCCTTCATCGCTGCTTTGATAATTTTAGCCTCCAATTTGATACAACTTTGAATGATATTATTGGAACTTAGGCCAATGAAAAATGGCAGTTCTCGCTTAATTCATGTCTTGTTCATCATTTTTAACAAGAATTAATCGAGAACTGCCTCGCCGCGGTATAAAAATTGCGATATTTTTTTCGACAGACGGAAAGTCGTTTGCCAGCCGCCCATATCGTTTGTCGAACTTTTGTCATATGAAAAAGTGTCTTAGAATTTCATAATCTATAGTTTCCCTGCGATAACGCTCGCTGTTTTGATGGGGATTTTTGGTAACGGGCTTCCGTACTATAATAAATAAATTGCTTGAAGAATATTCACAGCACTTTTCGTTTCTGCGAAGAGTATAATGAAATTTAGCTGAAAGATGTTTTTGACAGTTCTAACAACCAATTAAATTTCGTTATTTCTTGTCATGTGACACAAATCACCCAATCATTTTAATATTACACTGATAACACCATCCAAGGAAATTTTCAATCATTATGACAATAAAATTATTTAACTTTGACAACTTCATAATAACTGCCAAATAAATTTCAAAATGTCACGTTTTGGCAATGCCAATCCTCAATCTATAAAAGCTCTAATCAAAGAAAAAATTCCAATAAACACTACAAAAAGTCACAAATACACATTTATGGAGTTTTGCCGTGAACGAAAATATGAATTAAATGAACATAGAAGCGTAGAAGAACTGGCATTGACACTGAAAGATTGGACGGTCAATATGGGGATGAAAAATGGAACAGAATTCAAAGAAGCAACCGTAAAAACTATGTGGAACGTTTCGTGCAAACTTTTACAAGAGAAGTACTATAATGACTATAAGATTATGATTGACCCATTTGTGAGCTTAGTATTTAAACCTGCCCGAGATGCCCGTGATGCAACCAGAAAGAAACTGCAAGCAGATCCATTCAAACGTAAGACCAGTTCAGTTTCATTAAGTTTGTCTGAAGTAAACCAAATAATATTGTTCTGGGATGAAAATACCCCTGAAGGTCTTATGCGTAAATTCTACCATATTGCTGCTATAGAATTAGCGTGGAGAGGAGACGAGGCAGTTGCCTGCCTCCTGGATTTTTTTCAAATCGAGAAAAATAACGATGACTCTCCAACAAATCGCATTGAATATAATCCGGTATTCAGTAAAATTTGCCAAGGCGGTTCAAAAAGCTGTACAAATAGTAAATGGTTGATTATCAATAGTGAAAGTCAAAACTGCCCTGTACGCCTTTTTCATAAACTGATATCAAAACGAGGCGAACATATTACCTCACCACGGCTGTTCTTAAAACCATATCAACACTGGAAAACGGAAACCGATAGATGGTACGACAATGTCCCTGTTGGAAGAAATACTATTAATGGATGGACTAAATCGTCTGCTGAGGCTATTGACCTGAATGTAAAGAACAAAAAGATAACGAACCATTCGAACAGGTCAACTGCTGTTAGCGAATTGACAAAAAAATGGTGTGCAAGAACAACAATTGCTGAAAATTACTGGTCATAACAATTCAAATTCTAAAAAACCATACTTAACCATCGACCAAGAACAGCACTATAAGATCATAAATACTATGCGTGGTAATAGATCTTCTATAGTAGAGAAAAATAACCAATCTAATGCTGCGTTAAATTTTAGTAAGTGTAACTTTACCAACTGTACTTTTAATAAATAAATAATTGTTTTGTTGTGCTCCGACTTTTTGATTTTATTTTTTCAAAAAATTTTCTGAGCGAATATCCCTCTGACATTGGCGAATGCCTCGATTGTCATAAAATTATCTCGTACATTATCAATGTCCTAGGGATATTATAGCTGATAATTATATCACGTTAGTTGGCAATATCTATTAAATAAATCGCTGTGAGGATTTCTAGTGTATTTAGCAAGCAGTTACGTCTACAAATCTATTACAAGTATCTTTATAATTTTCTGAAAACCCTGTATATTTTTTTAATATTAACTGTTACTCTAATTTTCGCGAGAGAAATATATTTAATTATGCTCTACTTACCAATTTGAACATTTTAGAAGGTTTACTTTTTGTACACTAGTAATTGTCAATTACTCGTTGCGGATTGTACTGCCGTTAGAATGCGTGGACGTTCTTTTATATAATGATAAACTGCATTTGCATAGTGTATTTTGCATTTTGGGACGTTTCTATATAAATAACAGGAACAAATATGTAATTGAAATTTAATCCATTCAATACACGTACCTAAAATTTTAGGAATATTTATCGTGAGATGATATCACATGGACATTGAACAAATAAAATAAGAATTAATGCATACGATATTCGTTCGTCAATTTTAGTACTCAGGAAATATTTAAACCAGTTTGTTATATTTTCAAAACAGTATGTGTCATATACTTGCTATTTATTTATATGACAATAAAAGGTCTTAGTCTATTTTTTATCATTATCTAACTAAGTAAATTTTGTGCACACAAGTATCATTTTCTGTAAAGAAGAAGACAAAAAGTTTGCAGGGGCCATATTCCGGCTTTGTCCTAAAAATCGGTAAGTAATGAAATAATTTATACAATAAACGGCGACGCCGTTCTTTAATTATACCTCAGTAAATATGAAAACATCTGTTTTATGTATAGGAACAAATGAAAGGCAAGAAAATGTTACGAAAAAAAGATTGTAATCAATTTCGCGTAGATGCCACGGTATTTGAGTGAATAATTAACCTCTTACCGTAAGATTTTTGCAATTTTGCTTAAAAATTTGAGTGCATTTAGACATAAGTACTCTTTACGGGAAAAAAAAACGCTGCCCAAGGAATCACCACTTCCACATCTAGATTTTCTATCCAAGTCTCTCACAACGAAAAAAATTTGTATGTGGAAATAATTCTTTATGGAATTTTAATAAATATTTAAACTCCTATACCCCAAAAACCCATAAAACGGTACTCCACATCGGTAGTGGGGTGGGGGTGGTGATAGGGGGATGGTAGTGGGGGTGGATGAAGTAAAAACATATTTTGAGGTTTTTGGTTCTTGTAAACACACTAGATCACATTTCTTCTTCATCCCCTTTAATAATGAGGGCGGCTAAACAATTTTTTGAGACCTTAGCTTCCCTTGTATGTACTAGATACCAATTTTATGGACACTTACCTGCTTGATTTACCTATTTACCCCCATTTACCCCAATTTACCCCCCAACCCTTCGACGGAACCAGATGAAAATATAATCTAGTTCCAGATCTCGTTAAATTACATACGTGTACCAAATTTCAAGTCAATATCTTAAACGGTTCCAGAGTAAACGTGCGCACAATAAAAGTTACAGATAGACCGACAAACAGACCGACAGAAGACCGACAGACAGACAGAAATTTTTTTTCACTCAAACTTAAAATCTCGACGTTTCATGACATTCTAAGCCTATTCGGACAATAAAAATTTTTAAAAATTTTTTTGTTGTTACTATATACTTCCACTGGACGTGGAAGTAAATCGAAAAAAGGAACTTTGGAATAAATCTGGAAATATCAAATATCAAAAAAAGTTACAGACAGACAGACCGACAGACAGAAATTTTTTTTTCACTCTTAACTCGACGTTTTATGACATTTTAAGCCTATTTGAACAATAAAGATTTAATTTTTTTTTTGTCGTTACTGTATTTCCACTGGATATGGAAGTAATATTTAAAAAAAATCAATATTGATATTTCACACATATATTACAAAAATACTAAATACCAATTTTCTGGACTCTTACCTGCTTGATTTAGCTATTTACTCCAAATTTACCGCAATTTACCCCCCAACCTTTCGACGGAACAAAATGAAAATATAATCTAGTTCTAGATCTCGTTAAAGTACATACGTGTACCAATTTTCAAGTCAATATCTTAAACGGTTCCAGAGTAAACGTGCGCACTAAACAAGTTACAGACAGACCGACAAACAGACAGAAATTTTTTTTTTCGATCAAACTTAAAATCTCGACGTTTCATGACATTCTAAGCCTATTTGAGCAATAAAAGTTTTTTAAATTTTTTTGTCGTTACTATACTTCCACTGGATGTGGAAATAATTAATAACCTTCGCTAAGATAAACTCCAGTGAACCGCTGCCCAAGGAATCACTACTTCCACATCCAGATTTTTTATCCAAGTCCCAGTCCCAGTCAAAAATTTCCTATATGGAAATAATCGTTTATGGAACTTTAATGATATAATATTTGAAAAACCTATAAGACGATACCCCACATCGGTAGCGGGGTGGGGGTGGTGATAGAGGGTGGGAGTGGGGGTGGATGAAGTAAAAAAACATTTCGAGGTTTCTGTTTCTTGTACACACACTAAATCACATTTTGTTTTCATCCCCTTTTATCATGGGGAGGGGGTGGTAATGGGGGTGGCTAATGCCAAAATTTTTTTGAGACCTTAGCTTCTCTTGTATATACTAAATACCAATTTTATCGCCTCGCCTGCTTGATTTACCTATTTTCCCTAAATATACTCCCCAAATATACCCCCATTTCCCCCCAATAGATAAAATATAATCTAGTTCTAGATCCCGTTAAAGTACATATGTGTACCAAATTTCAAGTCAATATCTCAAACGGTTCCAGAGTAAACGTGCCCACAAAAAAAGTTACAGACAGACCGACAGACAGAAATTTTTTTTTCGCTCAAACTTAAAATCTTGACATTTCGTGACATTCTAAGTCTATTTGAACAATAAAAATATTTAAAAAATTTTTTATCGTTACAATACTTCCACTGAATGTGGAAGTAAAATGGTTTGTGCCATATACGGCACACCATGCAACAAGGACATAATATAATGTTCATTCTGTGAGGCAAAAACATAATAAATTTGGCAATTCCACAAAAGATTTTCCAGGACAATTGTGATATTTGCAACCGTTGCCGGTTTTCACTACTGCGAACTTCCTTATACAATTTCACATAGAATTTCATCGGCGAAGAAAAATTTGAAAAACTAATAAGGTGATACAAGGTCTTCAATTTCTTGAGGCAGTTTCTCATTTACAAGGAATTTTATATCTTTCTCAGGCACTAAAACGTGTGATTATGTCCAGATCGGAGGTTTTGGTTATGCTTTGTCTTGTTTGGGTGCCTTTGCAAAAAAACTTTGATAAACGTCATCCTTACTATCCTGGTCGTTTTCTTCATCTTCTCTTTCATCAAATCAGTTTCCTCAATAACACTGTTTCGAGTTGTCGGATGAGCGTCGTCGGACAGATCATCTTCTTTAATAATATTTCCATCCGATATATCTACTGTATGCACATAAAATTTTTTTACATGCATTATTTTTGAAATGATATTTCAAATGAAAATAAAAAACCACTGCCCAAGGAATCACTACTTCCACATCCAGATTTTCTATCCAAGTCAGTCACAACGAAAAAATTTTGTGTATGGAAATAATTGTTAATAATATAATATTTGAAATCCTCTACCCCAAAAACCCATAAAACGATACCCCACATCGGTGGTGGGGTGGGGGTAGTGATAGGGGGTGGTAGAGGGGGGTGGATGAAGTAAACATTTTTTTGAGGTTTCTGGTTCTTGTACACACACTAAATCACAATTTTTTTTCATCCCCTTTAATAATGGGGTGGGGGTGGTAGTGGGGGTGGCTAATGCCAATTTTTTTTTGAGACCTTAGCTTCTCTTGTATATACTAAATTCCAATTTTCTGGACTCTCACCTGCTTGATTTACCTACTTTCTGACGTGCGCACAAAAAAAATTACAGACAGACCGACAGGCAGACAGGCAGACATTCATTTCATGACATTTTAAGCCTCTTTGAACAATAAATTTTTTTAAAAAATATTTTGTCGTTACTATACTTCCACTGGATGTGGAAGTAATTTAATATTTTTATCCGATTTCTTTACTGCATGCGCTTGCGCCATATATGACACAAACTAATTTCCAACGAATAATAGTATCCAAAAAACCAAAAAACATACTTGCTTTATTTCACTTATACAGCGTAGCCCAGTCGACGAAGGTATTTACCCACAAAAAGTTGCAAACTGTGTAAACTTTTTTTAATGAGTTCGTGAAAGTGTGTAGAATAATATCCTGAAAATTTTACATTTCGCTCAGGTGCAGAATATAAAAAAAAAAGTGAAAAAAAATTTTTCATCCATTTTTTCAAAATTTTGAAATTAAATCAACCTAGAAAAAAATAAAAATACAGATGGATAGATCACGTATTCATGAACAAAAAATGTCCTGACAAAATTTATCGTTAAAGCCACGGTTTTCCCGGAAAAAAATAGTCAACCGGAAATATAAACTAAAAAATGTTTTTTCTATTTGAGGTTAACGCGCGCGCCGATCAGAAGTTTCGTCCGCCAGCGTAATTGGGGTATGTGAAGTACATATACTAACTACCTATGCGGACAGATATCGATAATCTTTCGATTATTTAAAAAATAAATGCCCCCCCTCCCCTCCCTATCCCCCACCATACCAAAAAGTTCCAGAGAGAAAAACATTTTGTACTTATATGGTCTCTTTGATTACCGACTGGCAGACGGTAATCATTCGTCGTCGAATTTGCACGCTATTTCCTAGACTATAATTAACTGTGCCATATGGAACAGTATGCGGTAAGGGACTAAGAAGCATCGTGATGAAAAATTTGAAAGCACACACTAGCGCTTTGGGAACTCTTTGCTTCTTAAAACGAACCATCTGGTGCCTGTAATTTCCAAACGGAGAAACATAATGTATTTCTCCTATCTATACCTATAATAAATCTGTAAAGTTGGCTTGTCTGTACATTGAAAATATTTACAAAAAACTGATCTGAGGGAAAGTAAGATGAGTAACGGAATAAATTAAGATAGTTTTTGGAAATTTTGTCTGTTTGTTTGAACGCGCATCACGCACAACCACTGAACCAATTTGAATAGGGTTTCCACAGGTAAATTTTTCTAAGATGGAGTAACATTCAGTTTTTATTTCATCGAAATCGGCCCACTTTAAGCCAAGTTTTATGAATATCGATTTAGGAGAACAGCTTAATCTCTATATCTACAATAATCGAATTTGAATGGCATAAACTTTCATAAACTAGAAAATTCGAGAGTATTCTGTAATATTCCAGAAAATTTGTGAGCCTTCTGAAATATTCCAGAATATTCTGTAATATTCCAGAAAATTCGAACGCATTCTGGAACATTTCAAACAAATCGAGAGTCCAAAATGTTTTGGAATATTCCAGAGTTGAAGAGCAGAAAGTAAATCATACTCTCTGGTTAACAGTATCGATTTATCTGGAAAAAACCGCTGCCCAAGGAATCACTACTTCCACATCCAGATTCTCTATTCAAGTCATTCACAACGAAAAAACTTTGTATGTGGAAATAATTGTTTATGGAACTTTAATAATATAATATTTGAATCCTCTACCCCAAAAACCCATGAAACGATATCCCACATCGGTAGTGGGGTGGAGGTGGTAGTGGGGGTGGATGAAGTAAAAAAAATATTTTGAGGTTTCTGGATCTGAATCACAATTTTTTTCATCCCTTTTAATAAGGGGGTGGGGGTAGTAATGGGGGTGGCTAATGCCAAAAATTTTTTTGAGACCTTAGCTTCTCTTGTATATACTAAATTCCAATTTTATGGACTCTTACCTGCTTTATTTACCCATTTACCCCAAATTTATCCCAATTTACCCCCCAACCCTTCGTCGCAACAACATGAAAATATAATCTAGTTCCAGATCTCGTTAAACATACATACGTGTACCAACTTTCAAGTCAATATCTTAAACGGTTCCAGAGTAAACGTGCGCACAAAAAAAAGTTACAGACAGACAAACAGACAGACAGAAATTTTTTTTCGCTCAAACTTAAAATCTCGACGTTTCATGACATTTTAAGCCTATTTGAACAATAAAAATTTTTAAAAATTATTTTGTCGTTAGTATACTTCCACTGGATGTGGAAGTAATTATAGAGTTATCCCGAACGACAGGAAATCTCCCAAACGAAATCCATGCTTGGGATGTTTAATGTATATGTCCCTGGTGATTCTACCTCAAAAGTCGTTTACAAAGAAGTTTAAGTTAATTTCCAAATTCCACGCGTACGTAGTCGCGGGCACAGCTAGTTTTTCCTAATACCAATGAACTACTAATATAGATATTGAGGTCGGTATAATAATGAACAAATAACAAAACCAAACATTATAAAATATTATTTTGGGTATTCAGCAGATAACTTTCAATGAAATCCCTTACGAGTGTTCTTTCTAGTATCTCTAGCCCTACCTAGAGGATACTCCATCACAAACAAACATTTGTTACATTTCAAAGCCCAGAACTACTAGTAATTTTGTTTTTTGAATTGATAATTTCTAAAGAGAATGAAGAAAGTTGTATAATTTTTAGAGAGATTTGATTAATGGAACGTTGATAGAAATATTTTATTTATGTGAGTGAAATTTTACACCTCTTTTCTTTGTACTGTAGTAGTTCTTGGCTTTGAAATGTAACAAATGTTTGTTTGTGATGGAGTATCCTCTAGGTAGGGCTAGACATATTAGAAAGAACACCACGTAAAGGAGGTTTCTTAAAATATATTGGCATGATCAGACTTAGATCATTAGTATATAGAGAGAATGGTTATTACTTCCACGTCCAGTGGAAGTATAGTAACGACAAAAAAATTTTTTAAAATTTTTATTGTCCAAATAGGCTTAAAATGTCATGAAACGTCGAGATTTTAAGTTTGAGCGAAAAAAAATTTTCTGTCTGTCTGTCGGTCTGTCTGTAACTTTTTTTTGTGCGCACGTTTACTCTGAAACCGTTTAAGATATTGACATGAAATTTGGTACACATATGTACTTTAACGACATCTAGAACTAGATTATATTTTCATCTTGTTCCGTCGAAGGGTTGGGAGGTAAATTGGGGTAAATGGTAAATGGGTAAATCAAGCAGGTAAGAGTCCATGAAATTGGTATATAGTATACACAAGAGAAGCTAAGGTCTCAAAAAAATTTTTGGCATTAGCCACCCCCATTACCACCCCCACCTCCTTATTAAAGGGGATGAAAAAAAAATGTGATTTAGTTTATGTACAGGAACCAGAAACCTTAAAATATTTTTCACTTCATCCACCCCCCACTACCACCCACCTATCACGACCCCCACCCCACTACCGATGTGGGGTATCGTTTTATGGATTTTTGGGGTAGAGGATTTCAAATATTATATTATTAAAGTTCCATAAACAATTATTTTCACATACAGAGTGACTTGGATAGAGAATCTGGATGTGGAAGTAGTGATTCCTTGGGCAGCGGTTTTTTTTTTGTCTTTTCATATTGTATGTAGTAAGTGTATGAAAGAAGTTGACAAAGTCGGTTCGTAAGGGAACTTCTTGACATATTCTAGCTTGGTCAGATTTAGATCAATGGTTTATGATCACCAAAAATTTTTTACAAATCCGGTACGTATAGTACAACAAATAAAAATTTAATTGGGTGCCCAAATTCTTAATGAGCCAAATTGCATGTATAAAAAAACTTTCAACTGAATATAAAAAGCATGTTCCCTTTCCAGTGCATCAAAATACGTAGTTGCATGTAGTAAGTGTTATCCAATAACACCAAATTAAAATTCAATTCGTAAAAAATATTTTCATTGATCCGGCTATCGAAGATAACATCACATTAAGATGATCTCATGGGAAAAACAATGATAACAATAACTTAACAATTTTAGGGATGTGTTTTGCATCTATTATATTTATGTTTACTATTATGTTATTGGTATGCGTATGAAAGCAAACTAGAATACCGAATAGGATATGCAAATAGAAATTATTGTTGTATATAAGAGCATCTTCAATCATTTGTCCTTAGTACAAATCATTATTTTTATCTAATAGTTAATATAAACTGTAAAATATCAATCACAAGATGTTTAAGCTGGTAAGTAAAAAGTTCTTAAATAATACATTTAAGTAGTTGTAGGAACTGTGACCTTCTAATTTGAGAGAAAAATTAATTATTTATAATGGAGAAACTTTAAATTCTGCTGGCGTATGGTAACTGAATGACTCGGAAACTTTTTTGGTTTTAAACTATTAGCTTGAGTAAAAGGTCACAAGTATTTTATTAAATAATAAACAAGTTCGCCTAAACGGAAAAACTTACGTATCTCGTCCCAAAATGCGAGTAGATCATTAATTTCTATGGAAAAATGTAATATATTTCATCTATTTTCATAATTCGTTAGCTGTTTTTGGTTTGATATAAAATCCGCAGTTATTTGAATTTCTCTATAACCATGATTTTGAAAATTATAAACAAATTTTTAAGAAATGGTTTAAACAAAAATATTTTTTTTTCTCTTAACACCATTGTAAACTACATGTAGAAACCTACATTTTGAAAAAAAAATGTCCTCCTACGAGTTGATGCACTTATAAGAGGTTTTAGCCGTTTGAATAAATATTTTACGCTAATATTTTTCAATAAAGGGCATAGTTTCACCAGCTTTCGTTAAAATTGATGCATTATTACGTTATATTTCTGAAATTGTCACAAAAAGGTAATTTTTGATGGTTCTTATTTTTTTACAAATTAACGAATTATCAAAGTTTTTCATGGGTCCTGTCTTATTCAAAATTTTATTTAGAACAATTAGGTGTTTTTATTTTTGCGAAACTCTTACCAGGACCGGAGATAATAAAGACAATAATAGAAAATTTCAATATTCAAACAAGAATTGTTTAAATTTTACAAGAAGCAATGGACCGAGTTAATCAAAAACTTCTCATAGCACTTTGTTATTATTCCTACAACAAATTAAAACAATGAAGCTGCAGCTAGAGAATTCCTTATTCACCTACGTGGATGCCTAATTTGATTCCACTATAATAAGTATGATTTAATCTACTGATAACAGTAAAAAAACGGGAATTTTATATTTTTATCTGAAGAATGAATTTCTAAATATTTCAGTTATTATTACCATTTTGTATTAAGCTGAAAAATTATTTCCAATTTATATATATTAAGTTCATCTAGCATTTATACATTCTTAAATATTTATAAAGGCCTATTATTACAGGCACTACAGGTTTCTAACTTTGGAATAATGTCATATGAATTAGATTTCGTTAATTTTTTGGCAACTTAATAGTAAATACATCAAAGAAAAGTTTCTATATGATATGGGGGCTTGTTAATTTATCCTTAAAAATTACCAAGCCCCCGCGTAATATAGAAACTTTTCTTTGGTGGTATCTACCCCTTGGTGGATGCCACCCATTTTCAGAGGGTGGCACCTGAAAAACAAAAACATTGTAGCTGAAAGGGAAACAAATTTTGAGAAGAAAAGGTTATATGCAAGTTTTCATGTAAATTGACAGTTTTTAAGTTACGACTTGAAAAATTGAGATTTTTAGCTTGGGAAAAGAGGTACAGTAGTGTCGTATATATAAGGAATGACGAAAAAACAGCCACAAAATCAAGTTAGGATAATGAGCGCAAGAAATCGTTTATTAAAGGAAAGAAACATTTTACCACCGCAGTGTGTGAAACGGTCAAAAATCGCTCTGAGTCAACTGTTGAGCTGTCAACTTTTTTTTAATACTTGCAAAGGAGTCTGGAATAGTGAGTCACTACCGCTTTGACAGATAAAACATTATTTTTAGTTGAAGAAATTGTTTTTTTGACGGCCCCTATCTCGGACATCTTTGAACCCACTACGATATAATCCCGTACAAAAGGGTTTCTAAAGGTGCTGATTAAGAATGTCTTACTAGTTTTCTTCTAAAAAAAATCGCTAATACTTTTTCCATCCTACAACCGGAAAAAGAAACAATGCACGTTTTCACATTTTTTTTTTACAAAATGTCTTCATTTCATTATTGTAACGTTTCAGTAAGTAATTTTTTTTTTTTCAAAAATACTGTTCGTTAAAATATAGCATCACCTAGATGCTCAATTTTTTTTTCCGTTTAAAACACTGGCTTTAGAAAAAAAATCCGCCGCCATTTTCAATTTTTTTATTTTGTCTTCAGATTCGTAATCAGCGATCTCAAAAGCATAAGAATCCTACATTTAAAAAATTAATCCTTAAAACTTTATCAAATATTAAATATGTATAGGGGTGGTTTTTGACCCCTTGAGGGTAAAAGCAAGCGCCCGGACTATATAGAAACAGAATATGAACCTTTTAATACAGCTATAACCGATAAAGAAATAATTAACATTGCATATGAGATTATTCTCAATTTTTACACATTTTTTACCTCTTCGCACTTTATAATATATGTTTTTCTAAATTAAAACAAAAAATAAAAATATATCATTATGCTCTAAGAAATCAAGAATTTTTTTGAAATATTAACTCATCTCAGTTCCAATCCTTGGAAAATACAACTCGTTCTTTGCATTCTTTGTATTTTCAACATTGAACGAGAAACTTGTGACATTTGAAAAAAAATGTCGATAGTAATGAGCTCTTGTGAGTAATCTGCTGCTGAAAATTAGCTGCAAATGAATATTGTATGTGAATATAATTTTTTACCTCTAGAAAAAAACAAATCGCTTCAAAAATAATTTAAAATGAAGGAAATAAATGTATTCCTGAAAATATACCTTTTTTATATTTAACTTTACGCGGTTGCAAAACTTTGCTAAACGCTAAACTATTAAGGATGCTCCAGAATAAGAAAAAATGAAGTAGCGTTAGTCGTCTTGTCCTTAACTATATTATAAAAATTATTTTTAAAAAATTACGTTTTTACAATTTCAAGATGGTCGCTACATATATCACAGTTGCACATAATAAATATGGCTTCTGAACCTTGCCAAACACGAAAGTTTTAATAACTACACAAAAACCACAATACAACATATTTATAAAATCAAAAGTTATAAATTTAGGATCAAGTAATAGAGATATTTTTACAAATATTTAGAACTTTTTAAGCAACAAATATATATACAGTTGTATTCTAGTTTTAAAAGCGTTACTAAAACTATAAAGTTATACTACAACTTGTAAAGTTATAGTACAGTAGTATAAGAGTTGCTCAACCTGCTCTTAAAACTCTTCTACAACTAGTAATTTGTAAAGTTGTTCAGTGGTTATAAGACCACAGTACAACTTGTAAGTTTTAATACGGTTATAAAATAGCATCTACAAATATTTTCATTTATTGATTGAGGTTTAAGTAATGTTTTACTTTTCTGTAATTATCTGTGGTATGCTTGTAGGGTTTAGAAACATGTTTCTTATATTCTCGAGGCATTTTTATCCATTAAACAATCATCAGCAAAACATAAAACAAACACGCGTCACAAACGTTGTTAAAGGTTACATTTAGCATGCAGGATAGAGATATTAAAACAACTATTCAAAAACACACAAAAAAAAATTTTTGCAACGTGATTGACACCATAAAAAGACTCCAAATAAAACAACAATACAACGTATTTATTATGTCATCTATAAACGTTTAGGAATCAAAAACATATATTTACTTAATCACCGTCTTGTATAACGTCGCATACAATTCAGTGCAACTTCAAATCGAACCACTAAATAACTTCCGCAAGAGACGTAGTATAAACTTTAATACAACTCCAAGCCAGAACTATACAGGGTGTTGTAAATCGCGTATTTCTCTGAAAGGGTGCATTTTATCGCGTTTAAACAAGTACACCTTTTCTTTAGGAAACCAAATTGCGTTTCGATTATAGTAGAAGACGATGTCCAAAACCGAACCTCAAAAAAGTTATGGCTTAAAGTGTCACGTAGAAGTCCTGTAACTAGCGCCATCTATAAAATATGGCATCGGTAATAGCACCATTGTAATTAGCGACCTGAAAAACATGTCGTTACCAACTTTGAAGTAGATATGTATAATAGTCTCTAAGATAGAGACAAACTACGAATAGAATTTTTTTACTTTGCCACCCTGTATCTTGAAAACGAAAAGACTTAGACCACTACTTTTTGAGTTAAATCGACTTGTTTCGATGTCAAGAATCTACGGCTAAGCGTTGTCCCAATCTTTTCGAAACACCCTGTATAAGAACTTGCATATACAACGTTTTATTAACTTTAATAAAACTTCAATCCAAATCCTCACAAAAACTTTATTAAACGACTTTTAAAAGTAGTATATAAAACTTTGAATAGTTGTGTAATCGCCGTTAACATTTTAGTTTTATAATTTCAAATAACATAAGTTGTAGAAACGTTTATCATAGTTACAAAAACTCTTTTAAGGCTATGTGCTGCTCTTACTGTATTAGGTCTGAAAATATTTCGTTATTCAAAAAAATACAATTACTTTACATTATATATATAATGCAAGATTATTTGCTGAAATCAATGTTGTGTCAATTTCTAATCATTGTTGCAAAATCTGCAAAAAAAAAGGGCTCAATTTTTATATTTCTGTTTTCAATATTTATATTATATTACAGTTAGTCCTGCTGGTTGTCCTTGCAGCCGCTTCCGTTGTCTTTGCCGCTCCACGGGCTTTCCCAGGTCCCGAAGCAGCACCTGGTCCAGCGCCTGGTCCTGCACCATCTCCACAATGGTTATACTCTTACAGCTACCCTTACTACGGGAGTTACTATGGATATTATTATTAAAGTAAAATTATGACCATGGTCTCGCATTCTCTGGAAAAACCATATATCATTTTTTCACATACATGTATACATACTTATTTAATATCATCTTCACTGTAAATGTATTAGTTTGCTAATAAACGTAATAACTATATACGTACTTACTTGCCTTTCTTCGTTGATTAGAATGTTAAATTAAAAGATAAATAATAATAATGAATCATTTCAGTAGATTAATCAAATCAATTTACAAAACGGGAAAAATATTATTATTCTAAAAGAAATGGAAATAATAGTTATACAGGGTGGGGCACTAGTGCGTCGGACGTCGGTATTTCGGGTTCTAGCTAGAAATTAAAAAAAATACAAGTAAACTAGATAAAAGATTCTAAAACCAGAAATTATTTTTGAATATACAGTGGGAGCCAAGACGAAATTACATGGAATGCTATGTATATCAGTACATGTCCCAACCACTTGGATATAATTAATTTTTTTGTTGAAATAATGCCATCCGCAGGTGCATATTTGAAAAAATTACCAAAGTCACAATTATGGGTTTCAAGACGAGACATCTAATTAATGTTTCTGAATCATTGTTGTACAGGATGGCCAAAAATTATTTTTCAATTAAGAACTTTTTAAATTAAATGTTCTCAATTTATTCAAATGGAACACCCTGTATATGTTTCGACAATGTGATGACGAAATGAAAAACGAACATTTTTTGTAAATACTCCTCTATGGCTAATTGCAACCATTTTCGTTTTATTGGGCAATAACTACAACATCCGGGAATAAACTTTAGTTCATTAGAAAAAAATATAATAAAGGCATTTTGATCGATACACATCTCTATGCGCTTTTGAAATGAGGTTTCTACTCTTCCTAAAATTGCCGGTGTGATAGATCTAAAAGGAGTTATTATTCTTCCCTTCATATTTTGTACTATTGTTGGTGCCTTTATAAATAATTTCCTTCACATATGCCCATAAAAAGAAATCCATTTTTGTAAGATCTGGGGATCTACCAGGCCTTTGAGTGGGTCCATTTCTTCCAATCCATTGAAGTGGGTAGGTATTATTTAAATTGTCTCTAACTGCATTTAAATCAGTGGTGGAGCATCATCCTGCTGAAACCACGTCCCATTTCGAATCCTTTCAGGAAGATTCACTAATAATTATGGCAGATAGTTTTCAAGAAAATGAAAATAAACAGGTCCAGTCAATGTACCATCAAAAAAAATGTGGCTCTATTGCATGTTCTCTAATAATTCCCCCCCCAAACGTTTATAGACCATCTGTGCTGGTTATCCTCATAAAAGTGAGGATTTTACGAAGCATAATAATGGAAATTGTAACTATAATAAATCCATTTTTATGAAAAGTTGCCTCATCAGTGAATAAAACATTATGAAAGAAGGCAATATCTTGCATTTTTTCTCTGGCTCCATTACAAAACTGTAGACGCCTTTGAAAATCGTCATCAGATAATTCCTGGTGCATTTGAATTAATATTCCTACTATCGAGCACAATTTCTTTGACTAATATGAGAATTCTCAACCGTTACCAGTACTACAGAAAACGCATTTTCTTCATTCACAACACGTTTTATTCTTTCACTTTTTTTATATTCGACATTTCCAGTTTCCACAAATCTATCGAGAAGGTTCCGGAAGCTGCTTACATCAGAAATCCTTCTTTCAGGATACCTTTGCTTACAAATTGTACTGACAAGCAAACAATTTCTGTCCGACTCCCCCAAAACAAAAATAATGTCTACCAATTCTGCTTTATTAAAATTCCTTTTGTAAAACTCGAAATATTATACATTTTATATAACTGATGACTGCGATAAATGTTCATTTGTATAAGACAGTTTATACCAAACTGAGCAAAAAAGATTACAAAAAAACTATTACAGTAAGGGGAACCAGTGAAATACTATTTACCCACTTCAATGGATTGGAAGAAATGGTCCTACTGAATGGCTTTTATTTCAAAATTGCATAAACACGTGTGTTAATCAAAATGGGCAACATGTGGAGCACTTATTATAATTTTTTCTAATGAATTTATTTGAAGAAAACTCTATTTTTTGTTTATTCTTGAATTTTGCACTTGTTGCTCAATAAGACGAAAATTGTTGCAATTAGCCATATGGAGTATGGAATTAGCAGGACGGTGGTCAAAAACCACAGCACTTAGGCCCCATTGGACCCCTTGTACATCCTCCCTCTAGGCAGACACTCGCCTAGGCCTTCAACCAACCTAATCTTTCGAAATAGGTGGTGATGTTGCCTAGGGGCATCTCCCTTACATTGGCCAAGGTAGGCCAACGCTCTCCCAAGATGGATTCTCTGATTGACGAGACGGCTGAACAGTCACACAGTACGTGTTGAACCGTCTCATCTTCTTGTTCACAACCTCTGCAAAGAGGTGTTTCGCTCAATCTCATATTGTATAGATGTTTCCTTAGCGGACAGTGTCCATTCTCGATTCCTGTTATAAAACGTAGATTCCTTCTGGTCATTCAGGCCTATGATAGAACGTTTACGTTATTTAACATACACCTGTTATGTTGAGCGCTGACCAAAAAATATATGAGAGTGAGAGAGACAGATGATCGTAACATGGGTGTTATGACTGACGTAAACGTTCCATCATAGGGCTGATTGCCAGGTAGTCCATTGCTGTTTTCTTGTTGGGATAAGTGAGTAGTTCCCTAGCGAGCTGACAGCTGCTTGTTTCATCCCACAGCTTCTTAAATTCGTTGTGGGTGTTCTCCTTAATTAATTGTATTGTCGCCGTAATCGGTAACAAACTGGCCGGGCCTGGTCCAAAGATAAGTTGGCCTGCTGCCTTCTTGGCCAGTTTGTCGGCTTTTTTGTTGCCACTGCACTGTGCGTGTCCTTTCACCCAGCATACCGAGATGTTGTTCGTACTGGAGGCACCCACAAGTGCTTGATGACATTCCCATACTGCTCCTGTGGTTATTTTGTAACTTCTCAGGGCTAGTAGTGGTTGTCTACAGTCTGTGTAGATCCTGATTGTTTTGCCCGTAGTTTGTCTGCGGACAATCTCTTTTGCGGCTATGGTTATACCCGCCAGTTCAGTTTGTACTATGCTGGCTCGCTCATCCATAGTCCATTTATATTGGATTTGCAGGCTTCTGGAATATATTCCACATCCTGCCCCCTCCTTCTTCCTTGATCCGTCTGTGAAAATGTTTATCACACCTTCACCAGCGGTCTCGTTTTCACTATTTGTCTGTATTGTGTAGGGTCTGTCGAAGACAAATCGAGGAGAGATACCATCTGTGCATGCCTGTAGAAGAGGCGTCTTCCTGACAGCCTCATTCCACAGGCGACTTCTGGTCTCCCCACAGCCTACATTTGGTTGTAGGCCAACGGACTTGAGGCGTGCCATTGTTATTAAGGCCACTTCTCCTAGATATAGATCCAGTGGTGGCAGACACAGCATTACCTCTATTGCTCTCGTTGGCGTTGTCCGCATAGCTCCTGTTATGCTTAGGCAGGCAACTCTCTGCACTTGACTAAGCTTGGCTCTCGCTGTAGTCTGTTTACTCTTAGGCCACCAGACCACAGCTCCATAGGTTATCATTGGTCTTATGATGGCAGTGTATATCTACATGACCACTTTGGGTTTCATTCCCCAGGTTTTCCCCACAGTCCTGCGACACTGCTCATAAGAAATGTAAGCCTTTTTTAGTCTTCTGTCTAAGTGAAGATTCCATGTTAGTTTGGCGTCAAAGGTTACCCCAAGGTATTTCACTTCTGATGCGAAACTTAGTGTTGTGTCCAGGAGAACTGGTGCTTTCAGTGCTCCTGGTTTTCTTTTTCTTGTGAAGGGAACCATCTGCGTCTTCCTGGGATTAACAGACAGCGAGTGTTCTCTGCACCATTTTTCAATTATTCTTAGAGCCCCCTGCATCCTTTCACAGAGGACTCCTTCAAATTTTCCGTTGAGCAGTATTGTTACATCATCTGCGTAGGCGATTGTGTGGAAACCCTCTGAGTTGAGGTGGCGCAAGAGGCTGTCGAGAACTAAGTTCCATAGCAGTGGTGATATTACACCTCCCTGCGGGCAGCCTCTCGCGACCATTCCTCGCACAGAAGCGTCTCCCACACTGATTTGTACAGCTCTTTTGGAGAGCATGTTGGATATCCAGCTTCCCATAATCGTGGGGACGTTTCTCTCCACTAGGGCTGCCGTGATTTTTGGGAAGGTGGTTTTATCAAACGCACCTTCTATGTCTATGAAGACACCTAGGGTGGACTCTTTATTGTCCAGGGATTTCTCAATTCGACTCGCGACCGCATGGAGGGCGGTGTCGGTGGATCTTCCCAATGTGTATGCGTGTTGGTTGGGATGCAAAGGGTTGTCTTTCACTACGACATCCCTTATGTATCATTCACATAGCTTCTCCATCGTCTTGAGTAGAAACGAGGTTAGGCTTACAGGCCTATATGCTTTGGGGGTGGTATAATCCATCCACCCTGTCTTTGGAATGAACACAACTTTCACTTCTCTCCATATCTCTGGAATATGAAGATGCGCCAAGCTCGCCCTAAATACTCCGACCAGGTGCGGCAATAGTTCATCCAGTCCCCATTGCAGTAGGGCGGGATAGATGCCGTCAATGCCTGGTGATTTGAACGGAGAGAAGCTCTGTATTGCCCATCTTATCCTATCTTCGCTCACTACTTGGTTGGCCATTTGCCAATCCAAATCTGAGGGCTGAGTGTCGACTTCGTTTGGCCATTCCTTCCGTTCTGTTATCACAGATTCCGGGAAGTGAGTTTCCATAAGTAACTCTAGGCTTCCACGAAGGTCGGTAGTTCTTGTGCCATCATCCTTTTTTAATAGGCAAAGGTCATGGTCTTTATCTTTGGCGAGGATTTTGCAAAGCCTAGCGGTCTGTGAGTAGTCTTCGATTTCCTCACAGTAGGTTCTCCACGCTTCTCTTTGTCTTTGTCTGACTAGTTTCTTAAACTCTTTCAGGTTGGTTTTGTATGACTCCCAATCTGATTCCTGTCTAGTTAATTTTGCTTTGTTGAACGAGGCCCTAGCCTTCTTCTTGAGGTCAGTCAGCCCCTGACACCACCACTTGGTGGCCTCATTGGACTGTTGCGAGGACCTCAAGGGATAGGATGTCTCAAAAGCTTGTCTCATTGCTATTTGCAATATATCTATTATGGTCTGACTTCTGGAGTTTATAAATGTTGGTGTACAGCCCCTGTTGCTTACAATAAGGTTGTTACCAGTTATATAATCATAAAGTGACTTACCCCTTGCATTGTTGTCTTCACTGCCCCAGGTCACATGGTGTGCATTGGCGTCACAGCCCATGATCAGTTCCCAGTTTTGATTGCGGCAGTGTGCTACCAGTTCCTCCATTTCTTTTGATGGTGGGAGAGTGGCCGAGTCCTGGGGGAGGTATAGTAGAAGTACTTACAAAAAATGTTCGTTTTTCAGTTCTACTTCACATCGTCGAAAAATATACAGGGTGTTCCATTTGAAAAAATTGGGAAAATTCAATTTAAAAAGTTCTTAATTGAAAAATATTTTTTGGCCACTCTGTACATTTTTAGGAAGTAGCAATGATTCAAAAACATTAATTAGATGTCTCGTAACTAGCACATATAAATTTCCCTTAAAACCCATAATTGTGACTTTGGTGATTTTTTCAATATGCATCTGCAGATAACATTATTTCAACAAAAAAATACGTTACATCAAGTGGTTGGGAGATAATCAATAATAATACAGTCCAACCTCCATAACTCGAATCCCCAAGGGGATTAATAATCCGTTCGAGTTAGAGAAATTTTGAGTTATGGGAACTTTTTAGTAAAGACAACATATATTTATTGCTTTGAATTGCTTCGAGATATAGAAGATGTCGAGTTATGGAAATTCGAGTTATGGAAG
This sequence comes from Rutpela maculata, assembly GCA_936432065.2. Classification (NCBI taxonomy): domain Eukaryota; kingdom Metazoa; phylum Arthropoda; class Insecta; order Coleoptera; family Cerambycidae; genus Rutpela; species Rutpela maculata. The sequence continues at coordinate 41,020,082 of OW386286.2, forward strand.
TTCGACTGAACAGGAATGAATAGAGTCTAGAAAGAGGCTTCAAAAAATGTACAGATAAACATAGCATTCCATTTAAAAAAAGGCACTTGATCCTGTAAATTCGTCTTGGCTCTCCCTGTATATTCGAAAATAATTTCCAGTTTTAGACTTTTTAATCTAGTTTACTTTTATTTTTTTTTTAATTTTTAGCTATCGTAGACCCCGAGATAACGAAGTCAGACGCACTATTGCCCCACCCTGTATGTGTACCAAGGGTCATAAGTGCACTTTTTTTGGTCGAGAATACAAAATACAGCAAGTATTCGAGACCAAAAAATCGCAGTGTGCGACCCGCGCCCGCGGTTTCCTCATACCCCGGAATCATTAAACTAGAAAATAACTTGATAAAACTAGTGGAAGACTATAATATTATCTGCAGATGCATATTAAGGGTTAAGTGGAAGAGCGCATTACAAGCGAACTTCGCCCTAAATAAAGACCTGTTATTATTATTATTATTATTATTATTTTAGTCAGGTTTCATATATGCTAAGCAAATAGTAAAGGTAGCGATACTTGAAATATCCATGGCAACCGTCAATAAAATAAATTTAGGACGAGGCTTCTATTGAAATGACAACTATTGTCAAGATAAATTAAATCATATTATAATAGCTTTGAATATTTTTGGAAATAATGTCGGATATAGAAGATATAGCAAGTAAGGCTTATCTGGATTTACTTCCAAAAAAGTTAAAACATTTAATACTTGTTACATAAAAGAGAAAATTTTCCCAAATTTACATTTCCCTAGGGACGTTATGAAAAATAACGACCCGTTGCCAATGGCAACAAGTAATAATAATAATAATAATAATAATAATAATAATAATAATAATAAAGGCATGCCGAAATTCGGCAGAGGTCTTAGCCGGCAGAATGCAGAAGGCCGTCATCCTCGGTTCGTTACGTCTGCTCAGGGCACACGATTCCCGGACCCAGTAGTCACTTACCCCACGGGTGTGGGGAGTGGCTGCCGGTACTACCAGCTCTCCTCTGTGAGGGTCGGAGCCACAGAGAAGGGTGACTGGTTTTTAACAAAAAAAAAAAAAAAAAAACAAAAAAAAAAAAAAATAATAATAAGACGGAAGCATCCTACGACATCTGGATGCCGGAGAGACCTACACGTACCTGGGTGTGGAGCAACATCACATCCAGGACGTGAAACAAGTTAAGGATACTCTCCGCGGCAAGTACAGACACCGGCTCCGAAAGATTTGGTCTTCTGAACTTTCGGGGAAGAACAAGGTGTCTGCAACTAATATGCTTGCCGTTCCGATTCTGCTCTACTCCTTTGGAGTAGTTAAGTGGACGCTAGATGAGTTGCGCCAATTGGATAGGGATACCCGCAAGATGATGCATGTTCACAGGAGCATCCATCCTAGGTCGTCCGTTCCTCGAGTGTACCTCCCACGCCAACGGGGGGGCCGAGGACTCTTGAGTCTGGAGTGTGCGCATGGCAGAGTAGCGCTGAGTGTAGCATGCAACGTCCTCAGGAGCTCGGACCCACTCCTGCGGTTTGTGAGAGATCATGAAACTGCAGGAGTTGGCGCATTTTTATTCAAGGCAGCACGTAAGGCCGCAGATGATCTCGGTCTCGTATTCGACTTCAGGCGAGGAGGCCAGCGAGGTGCTGAACTAGAATCAGTAACTGAGCTTGCGCCAAATCGTCTGATAGCCCAAATTAAAGCTGCCGAGCAGAGAAATCTACTCAGGCAGCACGTCGATAAACCCATGCACGGCGTATTCTATAACAACATAGAGACGCTGGGTTTGTCGACAAAGCTGACCTTCGCTTTCTTACGGTCAGCAGGGCTAAAGTCGGAGACCGAAGGATTCATTGTGGCCTGCCAAGATGGTGTTATTAACACCCTGGTCTACCGCAGTCGCGTTATGGGTGTGGAGGTCCCTGACATTAATTGTAGGACCTGCCGTCAGGCGCCGGAGTCGCTCATGCACTTACTATCTGCATGTACGGTATATGCGACTTCGGCCTACATCCATAGACATAACGCGGCTCTACGAGTGCTATACTACCACCTTCGGCACTCGTACGAAGTAGACCAAACACCAGTGCTGCCTTACGTCCCCGGAGAGATCGAGTCCGTTGTCGAGAACGAGAAGTGCCGAATATATTGGAACTACTCGTTTCCGACGGTCAGGCAAATTCAGGCAAACAAGCCTGACATAGTCCTCCTAGACCACCAAACCAAGATGATGTATGTCATCGAGTTCTCGGCACCTGCCGAGACAAACATCATCTTGAAGGAGGGCGAAAAACGGACTAAATACCGAGATCTCCGGTATGAGCTCCGAGTGCTATACCCAGACTACTCGGTCAAGATGGTCGTCCTGATAATCGGTGTACTTGGTGGAATGAGGCCTACGCTGCTCTCGGAATTAAAGGCCATACCAGCCTGCCAAAAGTCAGCCGAGTGGTTGGCAGGCCAAATGCAGAAGGCAGTTATCCTGGGGTCCCTTCGTCTTCTTAGGGCACACGAATCTGGCATCTACAGTCACTAACCCTGCGGGACGCGGGAAGTGGCTGCAGATAATCCGCTGGCGCTTCTCCCGTGAGAATGTCGGAGACACGGGAGAACTGTCCAGCATCGCACACGCGACAAAAAAAAAAAAAAAAAAAAAAATAATAATAATAATAAGCGCCTAAAGTGCGTCGAATAGCCGCCAATTTAAGACGCGTCCATCACACACTCAATGAGGCAGTGCTGCGAACCACCAAACAGCACTGTCTCGACAGGATACGGATGCTAGTGGTTTGTAAAAAATCACTAGTGAGGCGGGCGAGGGGGCTGGCGGAAAATAAACTCTTCCGCCAAAAGCCCTCGCGCCTTTTCGAACCGCCTCCACGTGTTGCAGAGAATCCGCCGACTGTAGATCAGGTGGAAAATTTCTGGAAAACACTTTACGAGGAGAAGCTTCCACTCAACTGAGACTCTCCAGCCCTGGCACACTTTGAAGCCTTCTGTCAAAGGCTTCAACAACCAAACGAGGTGTGCCAACCGATAACTCCAGAAGAGGTTCGAAGAGCTCTTGAGGGCTCTAAGAACTTTGCTGCTCCAGGTCCCGATGGGATAAACAACTACTGGTGGAAAAAATTACCCTGTACCCACCCCCATTTGGACAGAATTTTCATGGCTAAATGGGGAGCAGCAAATTCCTTCTTGGGTTGTCGAGGGGCGGACAGTGCTGATCCCGAAGAACGGAGATTTGTCTGACCCAAAGAACTACCGGCCGATAACCTGTTTAAACGCATGTTACAAGGTGTTTACGCGCATCCTGTACATGCGAGTGCTCCACGCAGTTGAACCGGTTTACGAACGGATATATGAGCAACGAGGGTCGAAGAGAGATGTCGCTGGCTGCAAGGAGAACCTGTTGATTGACAGATGTGTCACGCAGGACTCCGTGCAGTATAAGCGGAACCTCTCCATGGCCTGGATCGACTGCCGCAAGGCATTTGATATGACATCACATGAGCTTATTGTTCACTTGCTCCGATGTCTTGCGGTACCCGGTCCCGTAGTGAGATGCATCGAAGAACTGATGCCGCTCTGGAGGACTCGCTTTACTATTACATCGGGTAACGATAGAGTCCAGACGGAGTCGGTAACATTCAGAAGGGGAGTATTTCAGGGAGACTCCCTCAGCCCCCTTCTCTTTTGCATCTCACTACTGCCATTATCCGTTTCGCTCCGGAAAACCCGTGGATACAATTGCGGTACCCCCGGCGATAGGAGGCATAAGGTCACCCATCTGTTTTACATGGATGACCTTAAACTTTATGCCTCCGGAGAGAGGGACCTACACCAGTCCCTCAGGGTGGTACAGGAGTACACGCAGGCTGTCGGTATGGAGTTCGGGCTGGACAAATGTGCACTGGTCCATCTCAAGAGAGGACGATGCGGGGACTACGGAGAGGACGCGCAGCTCGTGGACGGAAGCATCTTACACCATCTAGATGCCGGAGAGTCGTACACTTACTTGGGTGTCGAGCAACGCTCCACCCAAGAAGTGAGTGTAGTGAAAAACGCTCTCCGCGGCAAGTATCAGCACCGACTCCGACAGATCTGGTCTTCAGAGCTGTCGGGGAAGAACAAGGTGTCTGCTACCAACATACTTGCCGTTCCGATCCTTCTCTACTCCTTTGGAGTAGTGAAATGGACTCAAGAAGAGTTGCGTCAACTCGACGTAGGAACCCGCAAGAAGATGCATCTCAATAGGAGTTTGCATCCTAAATCGTCCGTTCCGCGGCTATACCTCCCACGACATCGGGGAGGCCGTGGACTCTTGAGTTTGGAGAGTCTCCATAATAGGATGGCTCTGGATGGAGCCTGCAAGGTCATCAGGAGTTCGGATCCCCTCCTCTGCATGGTCCGGGACCATGAAAGTGCAGGAATAGGAGCCTTTTTGTTTAAGGCAGCACAAAGAGCAGCCGATGAACTTGGTCTCTCCTTCGATGTCGCACAGTGGCGAGAAATGCCAGTGTTCCACCCAAATTACTCTAGAGGTCGTAAATTTTGAGTTATCGAGACATTCTTTTTTTTTAAATGTTCATCTTGAATTTACCTATTGATCCCTCTAGCTGGATTTTGAAATTTCATTTTTCATTTTTTTAAATTTTTAATAGAAAATCATATTTTTACAAAAATATACTGTTTTTTCTATTAAATTTATTCTAACGGGCCGTAAATTTGAGTTTTCGTAACAAATTTTTTTTTCAAATCTTCGTCTTTTAATCAGCTATTGATCTGTCTAGATGAATTTTTGATTTAGTTGTTGACAACTGTCAAAATTACTGTCAAATATAAAAAAATACGATTTTTAGATAAATAATTCATACAATAACAGGTTGGTGTTGAGAAAAATATATATAGTGTTTTCAATGTAACTGGTTCCGAAGTTGACAGGAAAATATGTATTTCTAAATTTGGCAGCTGCCATAATTGTTGTCAGATTTCCAGAGATAGATGGAAGAGCTTATTAATTTTAAAAATACCCTGTAAATGTATAGAAAAATAGGTATATATTGTTTTTGATCCGTTTGATTTAGTAATTGACAGGAAAATATGAGTTTTAAATTTGGCAGCTGTCATAATTACTATCAATTTTCAAAATATGGAGGTAATACCTTATTAATTTTAAAAATGCATTATAAATGTATAGAAAAATAGATATATATTGCTTTTAAACTGCCAGATTTAACAGTTGACCGGTTTTTAAATTTGGCAGCTACCATAATTTCTGTCAAATTTCAAAAAATAGAAGTTAGAGCTTATTAACTTTAAAAATACCCTGTGAATATGTAGCAAAACGGATACAAATTGTTTTTAATGTACCTGGTTCCGAAGTTGACAGGAAAATATGATTTCTGAATTTGGCAACTGTCATAATTGCTGTCTCATTTCAAAATATAGAGGTAAGAGCTTATAAATTTTAAAAACACCCTATAAATGTATAGAAAAATAGATATATATGTTAATTAATACATATGTTAATATGTTGTTAATATGTTAATTTTGATCTATCTGATTTCGTAACTGATAGGAAAATATCATTTTTAAATTTGGCAGCTGAGGTAATTGCTGTCAAATTTCAAAACATGGAAGTAAGAGCTTATTAACTTTAAAAATACCTTACAAATGTATAGAAAAATTGATGTACATTATTTTTGATCTATCTGATTTCGTAAGTAATAGGAAAATATAATTTTTAAATTTGGCAGCTGCCATAATTGCTGTAAAGTTTTAAGGTGTGCAGATTAGAAGTTATCTCGGAAGTTATTAATTTCAAAAATACCCTTTGAATGTATAGACAAATAGATATATATTATTTTTTCTCTTCCTGATTTATGAACTGACAGGAAAATATTCTTTTTAAATTTGGCAGCTACCAAATTTAGAAATCACATTTTCCTGTCAACTTCGGAACCAGGTATATTAAAAACAATCTGTATCCGTCTTGCCATATATTCACAGGGTATTTTTAAAGTTAATAAGCTCTTGAAATTTGACAGCAATTATGGCAGCTGCCAAATTTAAAAAACCATATTTCCCTGTCAGCTACTAAATCTGGCAGTTTAAAAACAATATATATCTATTTTTCTATACATTTATAGAGCATTTTTAAAATTAATAAGTACTTGTATTTTGAAAACTGACAGCAATTATGACAGTTGCCAAATTTAAAACTCATATTTTCCTGTCAATTACTAAATCAAACGTATCAAAAACAATATACAGTGTCAGAAAATGTTTCAATTGGGTCGGCAATGAGAGCAAGCGAGAGCGTAGCAACCAGGCTATTCTTTTTTATCGTATAACACATCCTACTTGTGCCACCTGCTTTCCCCACCACATGTGCGTAGGCAGCTCTGTCTGCGGGAAATGTAAAGAATTATTTGACTCGTTTTGAAAGTAAAACGGGTTAAATAATTTCAGTTATTAAAGCACGTAATAATATTACCTATACTGAACAGAGTCAACTACATCCTTTCTTTGAATAAATGGTACTGAAATTTTTAATAGCAATGGCAATGATGTACGTGTTTTCTTGATAGCGCGTCATTATTTGCTCCCTCTACAGGTACATTGAAAACACTATATATATTTTTCTGAGCACCAACCTGTTATTGTATGAATTACTTATCTAAAAATCGTATTTTTTTATATTTGACATTAATTTTGACAGTTGTCAACAACTAAATCAAAAATTCATCTCGACAGATCAATAGCTGATTAAAAGACGAAGATTTGAAAAAAAAAATTGTTACGAAAACTGAAATTTACGGCCCGTTAGAATAAATTTAATAGAAAAAACAGTATATTTTTGTAAAAATATGATATTCTATTAAAAATTTAAAAAAATGAAAAATGAAATTTCAAAATCCGGCTAGAGGGATCGATAGGTAAATTCAAAATGAACATTTAAAAAAAAAGAATGTCTCAATAACTCAAAATTTACGACCTCTAGAGTAATTTGGGTGGAACACTGGCATTTCTCGCCATTGTGCGTCGAGCGGGTAAATCCCGACTCTGTCACCGAGTTGGAACCTGCTCGACGAAAAGCCCAAATTAAAGCTGCAGAACACAACATCTTTCTGCAGCTTCACACGGATAAGCCAATGCATGGAGTTTTCTATAAAAAATATAGAGAACCTTGGCTTATCCGAAAGGCTGACCTTTGCCTTCTTAAGGTCAGCCGGGCTGAAGTCTGAGACCAAGGGATTCATAATGGCTTGCCAGGATGGTGTATTTAATACCCTCGTCTATCGTAGTCGTGTCATGGGTATAGAGGTCCCTGATGTCAGCTGCAGGGCCTGCCGCAGGGCGCCAGAGACTTTAATGCACCTGTTGTCGGCTTGTCCGACATATGCAGTCTCGGCCTATATCCAGAGGCACGACGGAGCATTACGAGTGCTTTATTATCACCTAAGGCACTCATATGGGATAGACGAGACACCAGTGCTGCCTTACGCTCCGGGGGATATTGAGTCCGTTGTGGGAAATGAGAAGTGTCTAATTTATTGGAACTACTCTTTTCCCACCGTCAGGCAAATACAAGCCAACAAGCCTGACGTAGTACTCCTTGACCATCAACTCAAGACAATGTTTGTCGTGGAGTTCTCGGCTCCCGCGGAGAACAACATTGTCTTGAAGGAGGAGGAAAAACGGACAAAATATCGAGATCTGCTCTTCGAACTCCGCAGACTGTATCCAGACCATACTGTTAAGATAGTGGTACTGATTATAGGAGCCCTCGGTGGAACGAGACACACACTGCTTTCAGAACTTAAGATCATACCGGCATGCCGAAATTCGGCAGAGGTCTTAGCCGGCAGAATGCAGAAGGCCGTCATCCTCGGTTCATTACGTCTGCTCAGGGCACACGATTCCCGGACCCAGTAGTCACTTACCCCACGGGTGTGGGGAGTGGCTGCCAGTACTACCAGCTCCCCTCTGTGAGGGTCGGAGCCACAGAGAAGGGTGACTGGTTTTTAACAAAAAAAAAAAAAATAATAATAATAATAATAATAATAATAATAATAATAATTTGCCTTTATTGAGTATTATAAATATTACAATACAATAATTTCAACAGGGCGAAGTCTAGCAGAGCTACTCCACTTAACCCTACAGTATGAAAATAAATAAAACAGAGTGAACGATTATAAACGTAAAAACGTTATGTAGCAAATTAAGTAAAGATAATACAAATGACGTAAATATGTGTGAAAAAAATGTATATAATTCTTCAAATTAGATTAACAAGGACCTATCTGACTACAGTGTAATAAAAAGGAAAGAGAGGAGACTTGAAAGGAAAGTTAAATAATTAAAAATTATAGTTAAGTTATATTGCTTAAAATAATAATACATATATAATAAAACAAAGAGAGAGACCATACAAACCTAACAAAATACATACATACATACATACATACATACATAGATACATACTCACGGTTAAAATAATTTTAAAAAGTTATTGATTTAATAAGTAAAATGATTTAACTTTTTTACGAAAACTGTTTAGAGACAAATTTTTCAAATCATCACTAAGGTTGTTATATAGAGTAGTGGCATTATAAGTAAACGATCTTGTAAACATAGTTGAATGAAAATGTGGTAACGATAATTTATTTCTATATCTAGTATCTAATTGGTGGACATTATGTCTAAACGAAAGTTTATCCCGTAGATAACGAGGTGAGGAGGTGTAGAGAAGACGATGAACGAAAACGGACAGATGATATTTAAAAATATTATCAACATTAAGCCAACCAAGCTCTTTAATTTTTGCCGATACTCTGTCATATTTTTTCAGGCCAAAAACAAATCTACAACAAGAGTTTTGGATTTTTTTGCAACCTATATTGTGTCACTTTATCAAGACAAGGGAAATACATTATAATACAGTAGCTAAGTATCGGCAGAACAATTGATTCGACAAGTTTTTTTCTTAAACTGAAATTTATAATTTTTTTGTTAGTATATAAAAGTTTTAATGCTAAGAAAGATTTCCTTATTAAGAGAGAAACATGTTCTTGGAATCTTAATTTGCAATCATATATAACCCCAAGGTTTCTAGCAACATTTGTGATATGTATTGGCTCGTCATTTATTTGAATATTAATATGCGATTTTATTAGCTGTTCTGATCGTTTTGGACAAAAGAGAAGAGTGGTACACTTGTTAAAATTAAGTTTCAAATTATGTGCCTTAGAATAGTCAGCTATTGACAAAAGATCAAGGTTAATATTAGCACAGGCCCGTTCAGTATCTTTGGGAGCAAACGAATAAGAAATTTGAGTATCGTCCGCAAATGCGTGCATGTTAGAATATTCGACTTTATTAAAAATGTCTGACGTGTATATTAAAAACAACAAAGGACCCAATACGGATCCCTGTGGCACACCTGACGTTACATGACCAGTTCTAGAAAATGATTCTTCCAGCAAGTATTTGGTATATAAAGCGTCACTTACGATCGACAAAACAATGGAATTAGAGTATACTTATGATGAATAGAAAAGTAGTGTTACTGTAGAAGAACGCACTACCGGGCGTCAAAATGACGCGACACCAATTTATTTCTCAGGGGGCGCCAGTCGCGTATTACCCCGTCCTTCTACCTCCCAGGCGGGTTCGAGATAAGATGCACTTCGATAGCCGAATAATGGACCAGGGCTGCACTACCACAGATCGGAAATGACGCTCTCTCTGGACAGAAATTCCCTCGGTTTAGGTACCTCTTAATTTCCTCAATTTTTGCATAAAAAAAATCCCAACCGAGGAATTTCTCTGCGGAGGGATTAATTTTTGTACGTGGAAACCACGTTTTGGTCTGTTAATAACGGACTCTATTTCTCAAAAAACGCATAAAAAAATCCCTATCAAACCTCCGTAAAGCAATCAGAAGGTCGAATGTTAATGTGAATTAACTCGACACATCCGGTTTTCGATACGAATGTTCGAGGGATTATAGACCGTCAACAGGCCTCAAGATCAATTAAGAAACAATAGTTCAAAGAATCCGTTTATTTAACAGAAATGGTTATACAAAATTATCAAGATAAGAACCGTGCCTTCCCAAATCAAGGTAATGGCTTTCAGACCATACAAGCGAGAGCGCTCACGCTAACGATCGATTAGGTAGAAAAGATTCATGCATATCTTCTCAGAATCAAAATGCGAGCTTTTTAGAGAAGTCTGAGACTATTTGTAATGTATAATTACGGCTGACTGATATTAACTTAAAAAAGTTTTACTAAATGAATTTAGTTTCGCTAGAGACTACTTAGCTTTAAAGTTCTTGTATCGCGGAGATTCACGTACTCAAACACATTCATGAGGACTTATAACTGCATAAGTTTAATGGCGTTCGATCAGTCCACGATTTACTTGCTCCTATGCAGTTGTTCAATATTATCGATATGGCAGCAACCCACCTTCGAGCGACTTTTAGGCAAAATTTAATTTTTGTTTTTTTATGCACAAGGCGTTTTCCTCTATAACTTTATCATTTGGAAAGCCCCGCTATTGGTTTTCCTACCATCACTTTGTCTGGGCCACTCAACGCGTTCGACCAAATTGCAAGCCGCTGAGTCAATCCAAACTCTTTCTATGTGAGAAACCGGCCTTGTACATGTGCATTGATTTTTATCAATTTTTGCTTATCGGCACTACGCCGGCTTTGTCAAAATCTTCTATTTTGCCTTTCGGATGCAGTGCATCGCTAAAATTTTATGCTCATACTTTAGAATTGGGCTTTCAATGACCGTACATCAAAGGTCAATGTCTTTGGTGGAGGAATAAAAAATAAAAAATATTTCAAAGTATATTTTCGTGGTACGTTTTAAACTGACATTGTGGTACTTTTGAAAAATCTATTTTAAGACCAATTTCGGCGTACTTTTGAAAAATCAATTTTCAAGCCAAATTTCAAGGTACTTTTGAAAAACTAATCTGCGGGTGAAATTTTGGCGTACTTTTGAAAAATCGATTTTCAATCCAAATTTCAAGGTAGTCTTGAAAAATTAATCTGCGGGTGAAATTTTGGAGTACTTTTGAAAAATCGATTTTCAAGCCAAACTTCAACGCAGTTTTGAAAAATTAGTCTGCAAGTGAAATTTTGGCGTACTTTCGATAAATCGATTCTTGAGCTAAATTTTGACGCCCTTTCAAAAATATTATTTTTCAGAGTCCAATTTGTGGTACCTTTGAAAAAGTATATTATTCATAAATCTTTGTCATTATATACTTCTGCTCTCATATCCTGAACCAAAAACATTTTTCCTAAGTGAAAATTCGGTGTTTCTTCGAATTTTCACCTGGTCATTTCCAACGCCTTATAGAACCCAAAACGGTCCTTACGGACTGATCTGTGCCTCTGCAGACTCTTAAAAATGTCTTTAAATGAAATTTTTGCCTAAGTCGAATTTTGATTCTGTCTTCAACTTAGGACGATTTTGGAGAGTTCTACAACATTATCTCATTATGGCAAAGTTTAGAAAATTTTAAATGAAAAATAACATTACATATAAGTGAAATACAATACATGTATGTTAAGCATGTAAATATAAGCTTGTATTAATAACTAAAATATTAATAGTACAGTAATAGTCGACCTTCTCTATAGGGGGTGCTCACAAATAATTCCCGGCAAGCTGATTTTTCAGGGTCGATGGAGTATCCGACCAAAAAGTCACAGTCCTTGTAGAGTGTTCCAATAGGGGTGGTTTCTTATTTTTAGTTTTTTTTTTTTAATTTTCTTTTTCCAGCTTGTACATAGTAATATTCTCTACAACTTTGCCTAATAAAATTTTTTTGTAACTTTGATTTTTGACGGTCCAGCGCCCCTTATATGGGAAAACATTCACCATATTTATTTACTATGGATCAAGAAACATACAAATGAAAGGCTGAATAGCTGGTTTTTGCAGGGTTGATTGAGAACTATCTCCTGAATCTCCAACCAATTTTTTTTTTTGTTGGAGACTCAGGAGACAGTTCTCAATCAACCCTGCAAGAACCAGCTATTCAGCCTTTTGTGTGTATGTTTCCTGATCCATAGTAAATAAATATGGTGAATGTTTTCCCATATAATGGGCGCTGGACCGTCAAAAAGAAAAAAGTTACAAAAAAATTTTATTAGGCAAAGTTGTAGAGAATATTACCATGTACAAGCTGGAAAAAGAAAATTTCAAAAAAAACCAAAAATAAGAAATCACCCCCATTGCAACACCCTACAAGAGGTGTGGACTTGTGACTTTTTGGCCGGATACTCGGGAGACACCCCTCCATCGACCCAGAAAAAATCAGCTTGCCGGAAGAAATTTTTTTGAAAAATGATATCTTTATTGGATTATAATAACAGTGGAAAGTTTTCATTAAATTTCCTCACTGTCCAAACTATTTGGAAGGTCAGAAGGCTTTAACTCAAAAGAAGTTTACTTTGTTCTGGATGCCGAGCCACTCTGGCAAGGCAAGCAAGCAAGCAAGGGGAAGGCAACGAAATAGCCGATTTCTTAGCCAGGGAAGGTGCGGTATCGAAATTTATCGGATCAGAACCGGTGCTTGGCATAACTGCGAAAACAACCATCTTGGCTTGTCCGGGAGGAAAATACTCCAGCCCTGGCATGGCAAGAACTACCAATAGTAGTTCGTTCAAAGGAGTTATTTACATATCCTTTGAAATCAAGAACTAAAAAAGTATTAGGGTTAAATAGGTTACACCTAAGAACTCAAATTGGTCTATACAGGGTGAATCATGAGGAACTGTACATACTTCTACCGTAAGTAGAGGCAGCTAAGACAAATACCAAGTGACCATTAAAAAGTGTTTGTTCCCTTTCTTTACTATCATACAGAGTGATTTATGAATTTTGTCCAAAAATTGTTTTTGGTCATAACTTTTTAACAGAATCCGATTTGCCTCATTTTTTACAATAATGTACACTATTGCCTATCAACCATCATACATATCCAAAATTAAAAAAATCCAGGGACGGGTTCAAAAAAATTTGTTGGATTGCATCGTATACGATAGTTCGCCCTGTATATGATTTATCTAAAACTTGATATGAAATTTGTATAGGACACAAATAGGTAGTAAAACCTGAGTATTTGAAATTTTTGTCACACTCTCAACAATTTTTTTATTAATGATCAATTTTCAAGTCAAATGAAAAGTTTGGCAAAATGGAATATTTTAATGCATACTAATATTAATTAATACAAAAATTTAGCTAAAAGAAAATAATATCTACATACCTCGTGCCTAAGTTTAGTAAGTACCATCATTTTAATGAATTTCCAGGCCAGGTCTTAAAAATGTGGCTGATGTGGTCCATCTAAAAAGTTGCCTCCAATTAGTCAAATTGCTTCCCAAAAGGACAGAAATAAGTAGTCAAATTTGAGTTACCTAAATTTCCCCCATTTAAAGTACCCAACATATATGTTCAGTTTAAGATCAATTTTAACGAAAACTGTACATTTTTCGAAATATTTTTAAAAGCCATCATATTCAAATGCAAGCATTGAATTTAAAATAAGTACAAGATACGGATCTACGTTTTGATATTTTCGTTATTCCTTTTCTTTTCTTATAATTCTTAAATACATACGTATTCAGGGGCGGCTCAAGGTAAATTTTCCACCCGGGCGGGAGCACTTTTTGGCGCCCTTTCCTGAGGTCATCACGGACGTACTTCATACTAAAGTACAAGGATATCCCTTCGAACTCCGCGATCAATCACTACTTTTTGTCGCCTCATGGGGGGGGGGGGGGCAAATAAAAATCCGAAAAAAATTTTTGTATCGCCTCATTGTGCTATTAAAATTCCGAAAAAAATTTTTGCCCTCAATTTGGCACCCCTCCGAACCCGGCGCTCCGGGTTGCCCGGCCCTTAACCCGCCCCTGTACGTATTGTAAATAAACATGTAAGACCTGGCCTGGAAATTGATTAAAATGATGGTACTTATTAAACCTAGGCACGAGGTATGTAGATATTATTTTTTTTTAGCTAAATGTTTGTATTTACAAATATTAGTATACATTAAAATATTCCATTTTGCCAAACTTTTCATTTGACTTGAAAATTGATCGTTAATAAAAAATTTATTGAGAGTGTGACAAAAATTTCAAATACTAAAGTTTTACTACCTATTTGTGTCCTATACAAATTTCATATCAAGTTTTAGATAAATCGTATACAGGGTGAACTATCGTATACGAATCAATCAAACAAATTTTTTTGAAACCGTCCCTGGATTTTTTAAATTTTGGATATGTATGATGGTTGTTAGGCAACAGTGTACATTGTTGTGAAAAATGAGGCAAATCGGATTAACCGTTAAAATGTTATGACCAAAACATATTTTGGACAAAATTCATAAATCACTCTGTATGATAGTAAAGAAAGGGAACAAACACTTTTTAATGGTCACTTGGTATTTGTCTTAGGTGCCTCTACTTACGGTAGAATTATGTACAGTTCCTCATGACTCACCCTGTATACTGGACACTGCAGATTAAATCACCACCTACCCAGACCTGAATTAGCGAAAAATGCTGAATCTCAACTGTGTTTGGAGGAAGATGAAACGGCAGAGCACGTTCTGTGTACCTGTGTCGCCGTAGAAAGAACCAGATTCCCATTATTTGGCAAAGGACAACTGCTGCTAGAGAACCTGGACAGTTTCCCACTCATTAAGGTTGTCAGCTTTATTAAAAAGATGAATTTACTGGGTAAAATATAGTGAGCTATAATAAACCAGATGGTCGCAGTAGAGAGTCTCAATATAAGCCCACTCATATATCAGCATAACCTAATCTGACAAAACCCTGACATTTCAGGTTTTATTCAGAATTTTCTGCGAAATGTTTTTGGAAATAGTAGCACATGATAGCCCAGGAGTTTTAGTCAATATATCGTTTCTACCCGGAATTAATTATTGTAAAGCTGAAAACTTGCAGGATTGTAGTTTTGTAATTTCTGCGACTTACGCCCTTCTTGTTCCGCAAAAACAGAGAAGCCGACTAGGAAGAGTATCGACTTTTTGGTACGTGTTGTCTGGACCAAAACTACAATCCTGCAAATGTTCAGCATTACAATAATTAATTCCGGGTCGAACTAACATTCCTGGGCCATAAAGGGGGTCATAGTAAAAATAATTATTTTTAAATGAATATGTTAAGAAAAAAATTTGAAAATAATAATATTTTTGGAATTATTTCATTTAGGGTGAGTTGTACCAATTTGATTCAAGCCAAGTTCAGCTTGATCCAAGATCAAAATCCATGGTTACCTTTGTTGTAACAACCGCAACCTTGGCTGTTGATCTGGATCAAACTGAACTTAGCATAAGCCGACTTGACTAGATCAAAACTTTTTCAAAAGTCCGACATTTTGATTCACAAAAGCCAGAGTCAGAGTTGCCTGCGGAACATCATACTCTAATCAATTTTCTGTTAATTATCGAGAATTGCGTCACCTTCTTTTCTTGGACGAGGGCTCGGACTAGAGTCCCATTTGAAATCTAATAGTTGGGGAGGCTGGGATGAAGGGACGAAATAAAAAATTCAGTGAACAATGGATTCGAACTGCCCCTTGAAAAGTAAATCGACGTAACTTTTCTGAAAATCATGTCAGATTCAAAGTTATTCTAGGTAGTTGGTTTTGAAATGATACATTAATTCACACACGCCTATATATCGCTAATGCTCACTACTGCAAATGATCATGCTTCACTCTTTATGCACAATATAAAAGTACTTATGAACTGGATAAATATGATAGGCAGTTATCTTTTTATCTACAAACAACTTCCTCTAACTAAAATATATTAAATCATATTTAAATACCCATCATTTATAAATTTGCGGAACTGCAAATATTCGAGTTCCGAATATACATATATATATATATAAGATTCTAAATGATCGTAATCACTCACTTTTAACAGAACTAATATAAACAGTGTATTTCAAAAACTTATTGTCAGTATTATTTTTGGTTAACTGAAAATAAACTACAAAATGTTTCGGACCAGATTTTTGGGTAAATATTTTTTTATTTATTGTACTAGTTTCAATATGTCATTCAGTGCACAATGATGTACAGTTTTAAAATCTTCTGAAATATACAGGGTAATCCATTTAAACGTGACGTCATAATCTTATGATTTTTTTTTAAACGAAACACGGTATATCGTTAAATATTTGAATTCTCCTTTTAAAGATGATTCAAACGATATGCCATTTGAAGAGTTTGCGCTGTGTGGGTACCATGATATGGATGAATTTGTAGCAAAAAATTTGGGAGCTCACTGTGACGTGATGTAACACCATTTTTCAATCTAATTTGTGCCAAAAATTGTCAAAATACCTCAAGTTTACGGATCGTTTATCTGATTTAACATCGGCCATTTTATATCGAGTTAGTTAGGAAACGCCAAATCTACTTTGTCTCATTTTATTTAAATGTAACACCTTGAGTTATGGTACCACATCTATTGAAATGTTTGGCTCTAAACTAAAGTAATGAATGGTTTCGCATGAAAGTCCAAACAAGAATTTTACGTGAATTTCAGAAGATACTTGATTTATCAGTACTTTATACTTTCCTGTACTGAAGTACATTTTTTTTCTGGATATAAATGTCAATATTTTCGAAATATTCTCATTTAAAAGAGCCGATTTTACCAAAAATTCATTAAACAACTGAAGACTAATCGTATTTTTTTTAATTAATCTCGAATTGTCCCACTGTCCAAACATCTTTTCACCCATGACAGTTAAATCCACAGTATCTTATATCAACAGAAAGCTCCCCAAACACGTTTTCTTTGGTACCATTACATACAGAGTGTTCCATTTGAAAAAAGAAGAAAAGGTAGGTTGCATAACCCACTCGATATAAAATTGTTAGATCTGATAACAGGACCGTAAACTTGAGGTTTTTTGACAACTTTTGGTACGAACTATATAGTTGCAAAATATTATTCCATTACGTTAGTATCAAAGCTTTCTTTTTTTACAACTTCACACATATCATGGTACCCATCCATCACTGACCCTTCAATGGCATATCGTTTGAATAACCTTTAAGGATAAGATTTCGCAGAGTGAGCGGGAAATATGCGTTTATTTTCGGTTTATTGTAAATATTAAAAAATCATAAATGGTATAATCTTTAAAATAATTTCAGATACTTCCCATTGCTCTGATGAATACAACCATATATACAGTTTCTATCATGAATTTTGTGTAGTTAAATGCCATGCTATAATAATGAAATTAGGAACTCTTTTCATTGACAAATTACAATATTCAAGTACAATAGAAATTTACAATAAAAAAACATAGTTGTCTTCGATAGAACAATCGTAATTATCTAAAACAGTTTTAAAGATTAATACTATGTTTGTTCTTTTAGATATTTGTAATAAATCGAAAATAAACGCATATTTCCCTCTCACTCTGCAAAATCATATCCTTAAAGAATAATTGAAGAGCTAAGTGGATAAAGGTGTTATGTGACATTTTGGAAAATTTTGAGATTTCTACACAGACAACTATTTTAACTTATAATCTATCATTTCAATAAGTTTTTGGGATAATAAACCTTTCCTAAATGCGTTTTAATGTTTGATAAAGGTGTTATGTACATGTGGTTTTTATATAATTTAATGGATAAAGGTGTCATGATCACATACCACCTTTATCCATTACTGTGCGATATTATTTTAATCCAAAACACTTTGCTTTTAAAGTTATGTTATATTGACATTAATGTGACAAGTTGTGTTAAGTGTTTCTTACTATTATAGTGAAAATGGTCAGTCGTAGTAAACTGATATTACAAATGGCAATGAATAAAAGATTTCATGAATCATGTAAGATGTTTATAAATTGGCTGATATTTGGAAATAGTGCTTATAGTGTTTTAATCCATATATTCATTTCGTTCAATTTCGAAATGGTATGAGATGGTACAAGAGTCGAGATGGTACTTGAGTATCTAATTGCTGTAAACACATTTATACCTTTTGGCAATTCAGCAGAAATCAGTCACATAGTGGCAATTTCTTCCCAGGCAAGTTTTAATAATGTTTTAAAAACAAAACATTATCAATATAAAATGCAATAATAAAATACGAATTTACCAAAGTATTCTAGCAAATTAGTCTGTAAATCAGAAATACTGGAAAGTGACGCTTTGCGGTGTTGATTTTTATACAAACATTTTTATGCCGACAAGTAGAAGAGGACTGGACCGTAGAAATTTTTATGACAAGAGCAAAACTGATATCTGGTATGACTTCTGCCCACCCAATATTTTGAAGAGCATTAAATTGTTTAAGGCGAATCTGGCGAAATCCGAAATTCTTGCGGAAAAAATAATAAGTATGATAATTACGCCAATCAAGTCAAAGGTCATTTGGGTTTGTAAGGTTATCGTTTAAGAATTACAGGGTTCGCTATGCTTACATCTATTGGGTTAAAAAAAATAAAAAAAAATAAAATAAATAATACTAAAGAATACGGAGAAAATTACAAACTAGCTTTCGAACAACAAAAGCGTGACGGAGCAAAAGTTACAGTGGATAGAACGATTTGCTTTCTTACTTTAGATCTTCAGCAAACCATGCCGCTGCCAAAAT
The DNA here is from genome assembly GCA_936432065.2 of Rutpela maculata. Classification (NCBI taxonomy): domain Eukaryota; kingdom Metazoa; phylum Arthropoda; class Insecta; order Coleoptera; family Cerambycidae; genus Rutpela; species Rutpela maculata. The sequence goes on from OW386286.2 coordinate 41,038,807, forward strand.
TAAGTACATCGAAAGCCTTTTACCTTCGTCAAATGTGGTTTTACAACCTTGGTATACATACATTGAGGAATACTGAAAAAAAAAAAACGTTCTTTTTCACATGGACTGAAGATATGGCCAGCCGTGAAAGCCTAGAAATTGCTAGTTGCTTACATACCTTTTCACAAATTTACAATGAATATTTCCAAGAAAAGATCGATCACATTATAATATGGCCCGACTCCTGTGGTGGACAAAATAAAAACTTCAATATCATTACATTTTACCAGTTGTTGATTTTAAAGAGAGAATTTAAAGTTATCGACCATAAATTTTCGGAGGTGGGACATTAATATTTAGATTCAGACAGAGATTTTGGCAGAGTCGAGAAAATTTTAAGGAAACATCAAAACATCTACGTTCCGGACCAGTATCGAGAAATTTTAAGAACTCCCAAAGACGCCGTTGTCATAGATATGAAGAATCATTTCAAGGATATTGATGGAATTGCCTCAAAACTCAATTTGTACAACAGGAAGAAAAACTTGAACAATGAAGAGGTTTATTTTCACGACGGTATAAAATGGCACCTATGGGTGCTACTATTACATCACTAGATGAAATGACTCCATTTTACAAAATCGATATTTTAAAGAAAAGGAATATGCATAAGATAAATTCCGACTGTATTGCTCTAACGGTGTTTAATGAAAACAAGGGCAGCCTAAGTGTAGGAAAACTGGCCAATCTTAAAGAACAATTACCATTCATAAATTAATGGTAAGGCCGTATTATCACAACATACTTGGAAATGACCAAACTGTGGCTCAAAACTGTAGAACTGTCCGACTACCTAAAAATTGTACAATGTTTTAATAACAATAAAATATGTTTAATTTCTTAACACTTTTATTCACTAATTCCTTATTCATTTCAGATAAACTTATGATCGGATAAAGGTGTTATGTACATTAATTTTTTTAAATTTTCGAAAATAATGACAACTGACAACTTTAGTTATTTGTCTCTGAAAAGTACATCAAATGTCAATATCATCGCAAAATGCAAGCTATATAGTCGTTATAACAAAAAAGTTCTCGCCTAAAAACTTTCGAGTTAAATTACTCAATAACGTGTTTTTGTGACATAACACCTTTATCCACTTAGCTCTTCAATTCAAATTGTGCTCTTATCCTCGCCTATTTTTATAATTTAACTCTTCAGAGAATTACATTAATAATTTTAGAGGATATGATTGCACTGCTAGCGGCTGCTTTCGGTCTGGTGGCAATAGGGTCAGTAAGTTTTGAACAAATCAAGTACCAAAAGTTGTGACACTTAGACACGCGAATCTAAGAATAAGTATTAAATTTTCTACTGTTGGAATACCAAAAAATACACAGTTGTAAAATGTATACGGTATATTAAAGCTGTTTTTAATTGACTACAGGGATAGTGACAACTAACTACCTAGATATTAAAGAATTGAAAATTACTTTATCAAAATTAATGCTACCAACATTATGAATTGTGAAATTAATACTTTACCAATTTCATCCCTTTGTATTCTCCCCGAATAACGCTATTCTCACATCACAGTACAGTTTAACATTTAAATTTAAATATCTCAATAATATGTACTATTTCGGTAAATATAATACACACAAAATAATACAAAATGTACAAACCAAACGAGATTCCTTTCCTCGAAATATACTACGTATACGTAATAATTTATGATTTCAAATAAAACAAGTATAAAATTAAATAAACACTGGGACCTGGTGGTTTCTTATATAAACGTTTAACTTTTAATCAAAATGATAGGATCTAACCATTGTTTCTCCTAACGGACAGCGGTGGTGGTCGAAAACTTCCGGACGGACTTTTTTTTTTGTAGATTACAGGACTGATGATGTATGTTTCAGGGACTCCATTAGGCAACCCCCATGTGTATCGATCCGTGTTCAGCAGGTCGAAATACATAAGAGTCACTTAATGGAGTTCCAGAAACAGATCACTTTTTTTATTTTGTGGAGCTGTGATATGTTTTTTAAAAATAAACCCCTTAATTTGTGTAGAGTTCAAGATGAGCAAAGCGCTTATACCTGCTTATTAAATTTAATTTTTAATTTACTTCAGACCTAGATGGGAGTTGGAACTAGATCTGGTTCAGATTACACGATAAACTTTAAACATTTAAAAAAATGTCTTCCTTTTAGCTGCGGTACCCTGAAGAACAAAAATTACTTCGTAACAGCAATGTCACCTGTTGAAACATTTTATTATTTATTAAAAGCATGTACGTACCTAATAGGCTAGGCATATTAGGATTCTCAGAGGAAAGTTTTGCTATAGTTTTTACTTTCTCACCCTCTATGTTTTTTGGGTCGCTGAATACGAATTTTAAGTCTGCAGGCAAAAATTTGGCCCGAAACTTTGTTTTTTTGGCACTTTTTGCCCAAATTTTGGCACTTTTCTCAGTTTTTGGCCTATATCTCAGAAAGGAAGCGTTTTTTCGACAAGCCCATTCCATATAAAATTAAAGTAGACAAAATTTCCTGTATTTTTCATATGTCACTTTTTTTTGTAATACTAACCATTCCACCGTTAGAGTGCGCCAAATAAAAAACATTCCCGGACCCAGTATACCTTACATGAATAATGAATATAGGAAAAATAATTGAAAAATAGAGACAAACGAATGAAATGCAGTTATTACTAAAGTAGATATGTACAGTGTATTATAGTCAGTAGCATAATATATACATCATTATAATGATAAATGATGCGTATGATGAATTAGCGCAGGAGTTTTAGTCAATATATCGCTTCTATCCGGAATTAATTATTGTAAAGCTGAAAATTTCCAGGATTGTAGTTTTAGTCCAGGACAACACGTAGTAAAAAGTCCCCTCTCTCCCCTGTCGGCTTCCCTGTTTTTTCAGAGCAACAAGGGCCTAAGTCGCAAAAATTGCAGAGCTGGCTATAAAGTGCAACAGGAAGGTTGTTACTGGTCCGATTTGGGTCGAAATGATCATAAAAGTTTAGAAGAAGCATATCCGTTCATATTTCAGATGTTCCATGCATATTTTTGTTCATAATTTTCCGTACTAGTTCTGTAAACATTTCAAAAACTTTTTTAAAAAAATTAGAAAAATTCCGAGATTGCGCCATTGCGGATAAATGAAGATACGGAGGGGAAAACGTACCCCAGTAAATATTTCTCTTCATACTTTGGGCTTTCCATTGGTATGTCTACCTTCTCTGTAGCGTCACCTGTTACGGAGTTACGCCACTCTGAGTGTCGCGGCGGCGACACTCGGACATTTAAGTGCGTTCATTGTTCAATCTATCACGTCTAGTCTAAACAATCAAGAAGGCGCAAGACGAGCTAAACCCTTAGTTCTTTAACTTTGACAGTTCTCTAAGTGTATGTTGGTTCATTGATGCGGCAAAATTGAGTGATCTTAGTTAAGCCATGTAGCACAGGAATTTTAGTTTTTGACCAGGAATTAATTATTGTAAAGCTGAAAATTTGCAGGATTGTAGTTTTGGTCCAGGACAACACGTACCAAAAAGTCCTCTACTCTCCCCCGTCGGAAATTGCAGAGCTGGCTATAAAGTGCAGTAAGAAGGTTGTTACTGGCCCGAAATGATCATAAAAGCTTCGGAGAAGCATATACGTTCGTATTTCACATGTTACATGCATATTTCGTTCATAATTTTCCGTTCTAGTGCTGTCAAAACATCAAGAATTGAAAAAATTTCGAAATGGCTCCATTGCGGATAAATGAAGACTCGGAGGGGAGAACGTACCCGGCTAACTGTTTTAAAATTCAGTTGCATGATTTGCCCTAAACAAACTAACATACATACATACATAGCAAGTTAAATAAAAGCTTGTAAAAAACCATTCGAGTGTTCCTTCCAACATTTTTACGACTTGATCCGCTGACCAAGAGTCTCACGCAAATTTTGGAAATTTAGAACTTTATAGTCAGCAATCATGACAACCCACACAAAACACGAGTTCATTATAATAATCATTTACGATCAACAGTTAAGTATCATAGCAAGGGCGATTTCCGCGAAAACGGTGAATTTCACTAGATATGGGAATATGGCCCTTTTTTTGGCGTGCTCTAGCGGCGGAACGGTTAGTCTTCCAAAAAAACGTTATATATGATAAATGTAAGAAATTTTGTCTACTTTAATTTTATATGGAATGGGCTTGTCAATAAAACGCTTCCTTTCTGAGATATAGGCCAAAAACTGAGAAAAGTGCCAAAAGTTGATCAAAAAGTGCCAAAAAAACAAAGTTCTGGGCCAAATTTTTGCCAGCAAACTTCAAATTCATGTTCAGTGACCCAAAAAACATAGAGGGTGAGAAAATCAAAACTATAGCAAAACTTTCCTCTGAACCCCCATTTATTTCCTGATATGCCTAGCTTATAATCGCTTTTTATTATTTTCTAATATTGTCAATTTACAGGTGCAGAAAGCGAAGAGGACGATATTGGCGACCAATTAATGAAAGGATTGGAAGGAATTCATGATAAATTTGTCTCAGGTAATTAATAAAATAATTACCCGAATAATCGGAGTTTTGTATGTGCCATATTCTGGTGCTCGAGTGATTTCTTCCAATTTATTGAATACATTGTGAGTAGTAAACTAGTTGACAATTAAAGTTTAAATATTAATAACACAAGCCTGCGATGGAAAAGTTGTTTTAAACGGTAATCACTGATTCTTACTGACGTGAAAAGTGCTGATTGAACTAAAAATAGTTAAACAATTCCATCACGTATCAGTTTTTCACAAACTCAAATTTGCTATTTTAGTATTAATTGATTTACTTGGGAAAAAAAGGTAGTTATTTGGTTTGTGCTTTGTTTTATCTCAGTGTATTTGTAAATCTTACGTGAGAGAAAGAAACTGAAATTAGTTTAAAATATGTCACTAATTAGTTAATTAAGATCAGTTATTGGAACAAAAGCAAATTTTAAAAAAATTTAAACGCAGATCTGTGTAATTAAACTTGAATGTCGAAAAATCTCAACAACTACACCAATAATTATTACAATAAACAACTATAAAGTCTAATAAATATTTTACATTAAATATTGTAGAAGAACCTATAGTGTATTCCACAAATATTTCAGCGATATAAAAAAGCTCGCAAAAAAGCATAAAGGACGCCGACCGCTTCTAGTTAGTGTACCGCCCGCCGGTTAAATTTGACAACGCTAGTCCACGTTGACCACCAACCCATAATTCAGGTAGAGAAAATTTAAACCAATTATATTCAGTGGGAGTGGCTTACATTTTTGTTCGGAAATATGTGACCATTTTTTTGTGATGATACGTTTTACGATACGTTTTTTTGCGAACTTTTTTATATCGCTGGATTATCGGTGGTACAAACACACAGCGTCTAAGTGACGCGACAATTTATTTATTAAGGGCGCATTCTCCCTTATTCGTGTGCGGTCATCCACTCCCAGGCAGGTTCAATAAGATGTATGAGATACTTAATAGCTAAGAAAGGCCACTTACCGTAGATTACTAACGACACTTTCTCCAAAATTTGGCTTTTCTCCCGATGCACTTTTTCTTATTTACCTAACGTTTTATTGGATTTTATGCTTAGAGATCTCTGAATTGTCTTCATAAAAGAATCCCTCTCGAGCTTCCGTAATGTGACCGGGGTATTGAGATGCAAACTTGTGGGGTCCGATACATCCAATTTACTCAATTCCGATCTATCAAACGAAAACCCTAGGAAACAAGTCATTCAATCAGTGATATACAATCGTTCAAATAATACCATTTATTGATTAGGATTAAAATAAGTACAATTAATATCATGCAATATCCTATCTAATAAATTTTATAATTTGAATAAAATCGCCTTCTCCAAGTAGGACAAGGTCGACCACCTCTTCTAGAGAGCTTTTGATAATATCATACAATAGAGAGCGTGCGATAGCAATCGATTTGATAGAAAAGATTCACACAACTTCCTTAGAAATTGATGAAAGCATTTTTGTAATAAATTACAATATTTTACTTAGAATTTTGGAATTCTTGTGATTAGCTTTAAAGTTCTTTATCGTGATTATATCATTCGCAACAACGGAGTTCCATTTGAGTTTTCCTACTATCGCTTTCTACCGATTATCCAACGCACTTGTCCAATTGACGCTGGATGAATCCAAATTTGTTTTATTCGAGAAACCGGCCTTGTCCATTTTTTACTATTTTTTGCCAAATAATTGCTACGCGCCTTTACCACATTTTTCGGTTTCACCCTTTCAGTACGTCACATCATTTGTATTCATTCTTTTGAATGATATCTACAATGACTGTATCTCACGTTCATTGAAACGATTAAAAATATAAAAATATTCACAAATATTTTTAAAGTACATTTTTAGCGTCCTTCTTAAAAAGTATATTGTTTCCTTTTCCTTGTCCATAAAAATATGTTCCAGTCCAACTTTTGGCGCATTTTTGAAAAAGTATAATATATTTTTGTCTTTGACCAAAAACATACTTTTATTTTCGGTACACTTTTCCATGACCATAACATATACTTTCACTCTCATGGCCTGGACATGACATATTTTTCTAGGTGAAAAATTTCTAGGCGCCACGTGTTGTGTGTTTTTTGTCTTGTTTAGTTATGCTTCAACAGTCTTTTTAACAAATTTTTCCTAAGTCGAAACTTTCATTTAGTCTTTTTACTTGGGTCGATTCTGGGATGTTTTATAACAATATCACACTAAATTTAATAGTTTCGAAAAATCTAAAACTTATTTATTAAAGCATAGTTGATATGCATGAGGATTTGTTAAATAAAATGTTAATAATGTAATATATTTATTTGTAAACTTGATTTATTCCAAAGAGTTTCGCTATATCGATATATGAATATCTAATAATCTGAAAATGTATTTCTTACAAAAGCCTTAAAAAATATGTAAAAAATAAAAAGTTAGGTGTGGAATATTGACGGCTGTTCTCTTACCATTTAAGCAGAACAGAAGGTTTGACATATTATGTAAATTAATTAAAGCATATTTTAAAGTTAGATATGGGACAAGTAGGTATCTAAGATTAAATAGGAATTTGATATTTTAAAGATTTCAGAAGAAATAGCAAAAAAACTTATATGCTTCTTTGAATGGCGTTAAAGGGATGAATAATTATTCCAATTTGAATTTTTCTCACTCTCTTAGCTACGTTATCTAATAAGAGGCAATTATGCCAAAACATAGAAGTGTTCTGTTGATTCTTTTTTATAATCATTACAATTTTCTTTTAGCCGCCGAACACATTCCAATTGGTGGTGAATTAGTGCACCACGTCAGAGGCCGCTTAGCCAAAACCACTGAATTCTTACGTCCCTCTAATCTCTTGAAGTTGCCAGGGCAAGGATTTATGGCTATAATGCCTGATTTTATAGCATGGAGAATCAGACTGGCAGCTGCGATAGCTCGATTTCTAAACTGGGTGCGTAAACCTGTTGATTTTGTTTTAAGAAGAATTGTATGACCATTACCTGTAATAATAATATCTTAAATTTTATGTAGTACACGTGGTTAGAGAGATAATTAAACTTCAGTGAAAAAAAAATTGTTGCCTTTATTTACACACGTTACCCAAACATTACGACGCGCGACGTCTATAAGTAGTTCACTATTAAGACTCACTATAAGGTTGCATCGTAACTTACGATCCCCACCAAAAAATGTTATTAGCCAATGAGCAGCTGGTGTGAAATGTGCAATACTCTAAACGTATGTTTTATCCTCTTTCATGACGGTAGTGAGGGTAGCCGATGACAAAAATAATGTTGAGATTTTTGCTCCTCGTACTAACACTAAATCACAATTAATTTTTTCATCCCTTTTAATAATGCGATGGAGGTGATAGTGGTGATGGCTGACTCCAAAAATTTTTTTAAGGCTTTTGGCACTCCCTTAATAATGGGGTAGGGACGGCAATGTGGATGGTGTGGGGTGGCTTAAAGAATATGGCCTTAGAGGCGTTCAGGCATAATTCCACGGATGGTAGCTTCGCACCACCGCCCGCTCGAGCGAGTGCGTGAACTAAATGCCCGAACCTGCGGTTCTTCTCGTACTGAGCATTACTATCACAGCATAGATAGAGAGACAGCAAAGAAACTCTCGTCAACTCCTTTGTGTTGGCGTGACTAAAATCTTTCACCTTGAAGTCGCCATTTCGGCTTAAAAGTCAGAGTTGGATTCCAAAGAATTTAAATGTTTCCGACAGGACCGTATTCTCCAATTTAAATAAAACAATATATTTTCTTGCAGAGTGTGTGTTACTTGAAAATGAAGACTAGAAACTACGAAACTGTAGTCATAAACTAAAAAAATATTGTGATATTTAACAAGAAAAGTTTGTGTTCGTTATAATGGAATATCACAAAGTAACAGACAACTCTATTGATTTCTTTAAATAAACAATAATTTTAGATAGCTAAAAAAGTCATATTATATGTAATTTTTTTCCAACTTGTAAAAATAGGAAGTAAAAGCATATGAAACAGAATGTTCTTTTAAAAAATCGGCAGCTACTGGAAGCGGCTGGAACCTCCCCACCCGGTGAATCTTTGAAGCCGAAAAGAGCACTAAACAATATGAACGATCTCATTTAATTATATTTATTAAGTTGAAATATTTTTTTCGTATTAAATCAGAAAAAAAGTCCTGCGTTCGGTGGGATTTGGACCTAAGAACTTGAGTGTTAAATTTATAGTCTGCACAACATTAATATTTTATTCAATGTTTTTAATACAAATATATGCTTCATCGGATATTAGCCCAGGGCCAGCCAGACAACCACGGTGAACACCGCCGTGGCGAGTGTGAGGCTGGGCGGGGTAGGTCCGGTTTGGCTTGGAGAAAAATAGAAAAGTAGCTCCTGTCTTCTGTAGGCAGGCTTAAAGACTAGGTTAAAATTATAATGTGTCCACATGGACCTAAAATTAATATAAAAATAAACACAATTCTATAAAAACGTTCGTAGGCAAGAGCACTTAATAATTTTGATTATTGATACGAGAAACAACTAAACGAAAAAACCTGTTCGTTGTTAATGGGATGGATGGCAGGGATGGCCATCTTTGGAAAAAACCATATAACTCTTGGTGGACAGCTTCCCTGCCAGATGTAGCCAGGGTAGTGTTCATGGTAGATCGTTCAAGTTTGAGTTGGTATATTTTGTTTTAACTTTTGGCCTCGACCAATTTTTCACTAAATCGGTCGGGGAAGTGATAGCGGTCAAATTTTTGGTTCCAATGTTTCTCTGGGGAATTTGGTTTTTGAAAAATGTTTAGGTTGGTACCAATGTCTTAAATTGTTTTTAGATTATGTAGTACTATTTTTAGGTTAGGCGGGATGCCGGAAGTAGCGGAAATAGTTTTTAAAATATAATATCACTGTCACTTTCAAGTTTTATTGGAAAAAACTCACCGAAAGCGTTCCGGTGGGGTTGCTTACACTGGTAGGGCTTGTAAGCGGTTCAGGATGGCCTCCCACACTATCCATGGGCTTTATAAACGTCGAAAAAACTTGTAATCTCTCGATGCACCTGACACGTCAAAAATACTCAGCATACAGTCTACTCGCTTTAACACACTAGCAGAGAACTTATACCACAAATGGACCCGTAGTATTTTTTGGGAATTTTCCTTCGAGTCCATTTAATAAAATTTAACATTTTTCTGAAAATTTGACATTTTTCTGAAAAGTGATATTTTTCCGAAAATTTGACATTTTTTGAAGTGACATTTCTCCGAAACTTTGATATTTTTTCGAAAATTTTACATTTTTCTGAAGTGACATTACTCCGAAAATTTGACAATTTTCAAACATTTGACATTTTTCTGAAAGGTGACATTTTTCTGAAAGGTGACATTTCTTCGAAAATTTGACGTTTTTTCGAAAATTTTACATTTTCCTGAATTTTTTACATTTTTCTGAAAAGTGACATTTCTCTGAAAATTTGACATTTTTTCGAAAATTTGACATTTTTCTGAAGTGACATTACTCCGAAAATTTGACAATTTTCAAACATTTGGCATTTTTCTGAAAGGTGACGTTTCTTCGAAAATTTGACGTTTTTTCGAAAATTTGACATTTTTCTGAAAAGTGACATTTTTCTGAAATTTTGACATATTTCTGAAAAGTGACATTTCCCTGAAAATTTAACATTTTTTCGAAAATTTGACGTTTTTCTGAAAAGTGGCATTTCTCAGAAAATTTGACGTTTTCCTGAAAATTTGACATTTTTCTGAAAAGTGACATTTCTCCGAAAATTTGATATTTCTTGGAAATTAAAAAAAAAAATTTCGTGACTCGTCTTGTAGAAATATTTTTTTGATATCATCATCAGTTCGCCTGTTATAAGAATTGTATGCTTTTACGACGTCATCAGAACGTAGGTGTATTTTTAATTCACTCGTATTCCATCCATCTACAATATTTCCATCTAAGTTTCAAACTTTAATTGAATGTTTCCAATAGTTAAGTCGATATCTGCACCAGTTTCTAAGAATTTTTCTTATTTGTGACGTCATGTGACGTAGGTGTATTATTAATTCACTCGTAATCCGTCCGTCTACAATATTTATACCTACGTTTCAAATTTCAGTTCGATATCTTCAACCGTTCTCGAGTTATCAGCCGAAATCACTGAACACCTCTGTCATTATTAGAATATTACCCTGTACATTGCACTGCTTTGAGGACAAAACAAGTGAAATTTTTGTTTTTTAATTTTTTTCACGGAAACCAAATCGAAAAAATGCAAGTGTGATATATCGTTGAAATCGGAATTTTTACTGCTTTTCAATGGTTCAATTACAAATTGTAAGTAATCATAAAATAAACAACTCGTTGTGCCAAAACGGCACTAAACGTAATCCGATCTCAACCAAAACCTTTTCAGATCTTCTGGAGGACTAAAGAAACCCTCATGCAAAGTTTCATCCAAATCCGTTTAGTAGCTTCGCCGCTATCGTGCTAACATACATACACACACACACACACACACACACACATACACGCCTGGCAATATTAATGGCATCACGAGTATAACCCTGAATTATGGCATTATTATATTTCCATACACATTGGAAAGCGACATCTCTCGGCACGTTGTGGATATACAAATTATTCATTTACACACACTATTTACTGAGTTATGGTGCAAACCGATTTTCGGCATCCGAAGACATAATCATTGGTATATGTGAAAAGAGTAAATAAGTTGCCAGAAGTCCCAAGGAAACGGTAAAAGTGTTTATTTAAGTTGCCATAATTATATCTTGTACGTATATGTGTATATTACAGTGTTGTCAGATATACTTGAAATAATGATTATATATGAAAATTCAAATAAGCACAATACTTACATATAGAAATTGATGCAATTCTTTCTACGATAAGATAGAGTTTAGTACGTGTTAAACCTCACTTTTTAATACATCAAGCTGTCAATTTTTTTATCAAGACTTTATGAACCAATATAACATAATTAAATTAACAATCACAATTACGGATTTCTAACAGTGAAGAGTATTACTTTTTATATAAATATTAAAACTGGTTGGTTAAGTGTAAAATTAAAATGAAATTCTAACTGTTTAATATTTGAAACTTCAATTAAATGACAAACATGTAGTGTTTATTTCAATGTAACAAAAGAAAAATAATTAATACCGCCCAAAAACATTAGAAGCAAATTAGATAATGAAGTTTAAAATAAAATACTTTCCTTTATACCAATATTTAAATCAAAATAACAAAACATTAAATATGGGGACTCACCAAAATAAGGTTTTTAAAAAGATTTTAAATTTTGAAAATTATCTTTTAGTGAGAAATAAACATAAAACATAAACATAAACACATCACAGATAGTAGACAACCCCCAAATCCATAGCCAAGGCTGTGCGGAAGGGGGTTACACATTTGGAAAGACGCAGACACATACATCCACACCCACCGGTGTTGTCAATACCGGGGCTGGGGGTCGAACCCAGAGCGCGGTAGGCAGTCGATCAGCATATTCGCCACTCAATACGCCTTAACCGATTGAGCTACCGCGCCGGTAGATAGATATTTAATTTCCCTCAGAGTTAAATATTTATTTCCAATTCTGCTATTTTCTATGCAATCTTAAAATACTTTTCTAGTTTACATTTTTAAATAGATAGGAAAGGTAACAGGCTATTCCAAACCATATCATATGACGCTATTGTGTATACAGTGTGTTTAAATTTTACTTAAGTATAGAACAAATTAAGATCTATTTATGACCAGAAAAAAATTCGCCTCCTACAAATGCCAAGCCACCTTTGCTACGAAAATATGAGGAGAAAATCAAAAAATCATATTAGGCATATTTTTATTGGAAAATTTTGTTAATGAAACTTGTTCAGAATTGTCCAGAAACTTTAAGTCCAAAATTTAATTAAAATATAAAAATATATAAATTTAATTAAAATAATGTCCAAGTCCGAAAATATCATTTTGATGGGTTTTTTTGTTTAGAAAACTGTACTATGACAATTTTGTTTGAAATTAAACCCAAGCTACCAGGTAGTTGTCAAGCAATTTACGGTTTTTTTAAATTATTGTTTTTAAAATTTTTAGTTTTTAAAATTTTTATTTTTCAATTTTTTAATTTTGATTAAATTTTGGGCATAAGGTTTTTGGACAATTCTGAACAAGTTTCATTAACAAAATTTTCCGATAATATGATTTTTTCATTTTCGCCGCATATTTTGGTACAGCAGGTGGCTTTGCATTTGTAGGAGGCGAATACTTTTCTGGTCATACCTAGTTCTATACTTAAGTAAAATTTCATGCAAATCGGAAACGAAATAAAAAAGTTATTGGGGTGTTACCTTTTCAAATGAAACACACTGTATATGTATAAGCCAATAAAATGATGTTCTATGTTTCAAAGATATTGTGGCATTTTTACAGAATTAAATAATATTAATAACAATGGAGAACTGGATATAAACATCGGCGCCTTTGCCTAATTATTGAAGATTTTATATAATTTTTGAACATTAAATAGAATATCTTTCGCAGCTTTCTGAAAGTAAGTTAATTTTCTAGATATGTTTTTAATTTTAACATTGATGATGCCCGCTTTGTTATTGCCACACTAGTCGGTACACTATGCAGCATCTTCGTTTTTGTATAATCTTATCAAAAGCTGCAACTCTATTTATACTGCTTGTAAGGTTACAAGAAACGTGGGGGACGGACAGACAGGCAGACATGTTATTCAGAATTCGATGACAAACATAATTATAGGAATATTTTTCTCTACAAGCAATACACTCAAAGAAATAGTGTGGGTAAATTCAACAAAAAAAAATGGTTAACTAACAATATCGTTAATTTTGTTAAAACAAACTATATTGATGGTATTTTTAAACAAGATGTGATTGTTATTTTAATTAATAAAAAGTTGTCGTACAACAAAACAAACATTAACTTAAAAAATAGATGAATAAGACTATTATTTTGTTGAATTCTGTCAAATTAAACTAGATAATAGTATATTTTATTTTTAACTATTATCGAATTGTAATTCTAACCCAGTATTAGTTCGCTGTATTATTGTACTTGGTAGACAAACCAATATTATTGTCGTCTTCTAGAAGTTCTAAAAGAATTACCATAAAATTTGCTTGCTTATCACATAGTCTATTACAGAAATTATTCCCAGATGACGCTACATACAAATCACTGACAATAATCAATCATGCATTATCTTATACACTTATGAATTTATAGAAAATTAATAACATGATTGCAATGTTGAAATTCTCTCAGGGATCATCGATATATTTGGATGGATCTTATAAACCATCTCTAATCTTTGGTTTGGGTGATCTGATGTCTCAATACTGAGATTTTTGCTAACCCCAAAAAAACTTCATCATACAATAAAGTGTAGATCAACCTAAAAATTAGTTGGTGAACAAAAAACAAAGTCGTTGTACTATTTAATTGTAGACCAAATTGAAAATGGTTAGTGAACATAAAAAAATGTCATTGTACTATTTAATTTGTTACAAGAAGATATGATTATTAAACTACTTTTTAAAGCTTTTGGTTTCCAGGTGTATGAATGTTAAAAAAATTATTTTTATTTTTAAGTAGTTTTTTCAAATAAAACCTTTTTCTTAAAAATATTTTTTTTATATGATTTTATTTTTACCTTTTTAGTCTACTTATTTTACAGACAGACAGACAAACAGATAGAGCCATCCACTCCTTCCCTCTCCCGTCTTCTCACCTCTCTAACACTGCTTTCCACTTCTTCCCACCCCTTTCCCACCTTTCCCCACCTTTCCCCACCCCTTCCCCTCCCATTTCCCACCTCTTTCCACCCCATCCCCACCTCTTCCCACCCCATCCCCACTTCTTTCCGCCCATTCCCCTCCCCTTTCCCATCTCTTGCCGCCCCATCCCCACCCCTTCCCACCTCTCCCACTTCCGCCATATTGAATTTAGAATGACGTCACTAGTTTATAATATTTTACTCGTCTTTAGTTTGATACCCATATCAAGGGGGTTGTTATTAAAAAGCCGATCCGCCATCTTGGGGCATCCGCCATATTGAATTTAGAATGACGTCACATAGTTTGTCGCATTTTATTCGCCAAACCCTTTCATTTGATATCCATATCAAGGGGGTTGTGAAGAAAAAGGCGATGCGCCAGCTTGGGATGTCCGCCATATTGAATTTAGAACGACGTCACATTATTTATCGTATTTTACTCGTCAAATCCTTTCAATTTATACCCATATTAAGGGGGATGTGACTAAAAAGTCGATCCGCCATCTTGGGACGTCCGCCATATTGGATTTAGACCGACAATGGCTATACTGTGTTGCATTGTCACCGGACTTAGACACGTGTGCCAAATATAAAAGCTCTAGCTTAATTAGAACTAGTCGAAGATCAGCTTACAAGATTTGACCTAAACAAACATATATACAAACAAACAAACATTGGAAGTTAAATAAAAGCTTTTAAAAATAGAAAATATCGACGGAAATAAAATATATTTACAAATGAAAACACCAAATTGAAATTTATTCAATAATGGCAACTGTATACACACCAGAGACAGTAACACACATTATGCATGCAAACTACGTAAATAAAAGCAACAGCGCAATTATTATTATAGAGGGCGCCAATGTACGACCCCGCCCACGATTCCAATAATATGAATGTGTGTACCATCAACTTTATCGTCAATAGAGGCAACTTACACACTTTAACCTAAAATGTTACTTTTCGCGACATCTGTGATTGCGAAGAAGACAAAAATACATGAATAGTGCGCAGCCAACTATAACCAATGACCACCATAGACAAATAATGAATGCCACTAAAAATTAACATAAAATATGCAAGAAGAAATAATGGCAACGCGTGTAAGATGCCGGAGTTTTGGAACTTGCCAGAGTACAGGAATATTCACACACAAGTTACCATAAATATGAACAGGCGTACACACACACACACACACACACACACACACACACACACACACACACACACACACACATACAGGTCTGACCGTATTTGTGACAAACCATCCTCAAATGTATTTGTGGAAGCTTTGCTAATACGGTTGCCTGCCTATCAGGTAAAAATTCTTCTTTTCGTAGATATGTCTCATTTTTCGATACACTCCGTAGTTAAGAAGTTATAAGGTGCATATATTTCTGACGACGTTTGCCACTAATACTATGTACGTGTGTAAAATGTATTCCACAAATCTACTGTGTATCATGTACGCCACATATATATTTAATGAATGTGTGTATGAAAATATCAGTAAAAATACGAATTTCCAATATTACAATTATATTTAATAAAGATATAAGTGTATCTGTTTGTTATTCACAACATTCTAGCTAATATTTAGATACATTATTTAATTAATAATCACAGATTACGTTATATATTCCTATATAAAATTTGTTACGTATTTAATAATTTGTCATTAGATCAATCCTTTAGAAAACTTTTATGTACGATAAGTAGATAGGCACACTTATTACAAGCTTTTGTTTAACTTGCTTTGTATGTATGTTAGTTTGTATGTTGTTAGCTTGTATGTTAGTATGTTTAGTTCAAATCTTGCAAGTCAATTTTGAACGACTTAACGACGGCCAATTGAATTTTGCATACACATGTAGTTCTGGTAACCATACCATAATATGGTACTAAAAAGAGTATTTTTACTTCCACATCCAGTGGAAGTATAGTAACGACAAAAAAATGTTTAAACATTTTTATTGTTCAAATGGGCTTCGAATGTCATGAAACGTCGAGATTTTAAGTTTGAGCGAAAAAAAAAAATGTCTGTCTGTCTGTCGGTTTGTCGGTCTGTAACTTTTTTTTGTGCGCACGTTGACTCTGGAACCGTTTGAGATATTGACTTGAAATTTGGTACACATATGTTCTTTAACGAGATCTAGAACTAAATTATATTTTCATCTTGTTCCGTCGAAGGATTGGGGGGTAAATTGGTAAATTTGGGGTAAATATGTAAATCAAGCAGGTAAGAGTTCATAAAATTGGTATTTAGCATATACAAGAGAAGCTCAAAAAAATTTTGGCATTAGCTACACCTATTACCACCCCCACCCCATTATTAAAGGGGATGAAAAAAAATTGTGATTTAGTGAAACCTCAAAATATTTTTTTACTTTATCCACCCCCACTACCACCCTATATCACCACCCCCACCCCACTACCGATGTGGGGTATCGTTTTATGGGTTTTTGGGGTAGAATATTTCAAATATTATATTATATATTATTAAAGTTCCATAAACAATTATTTCCACACACAAAATTTTTTCGTTGTGAGTGACTTGGATAGGAAATGTGGAAGTAGCGATTCCTTGGTCAGCGGTTTTTTTCTTTTAAAGTGCATGTACTTTACGGTGGTGTTTGGAAAGAAAAAAAAATTAAACTTAAACCAATTTTTTGGATTTTAATTTTAATTATGGATATTGCACGTATAAACAATTTCAAATAACTACGTCATTTTTTTGTGAAACCAAAAAACGATAAGTGAATTATGAAAGTATATGAAATAATCAACGTTTAAAAAAAGAATTATGTTCTACTTGCATCTGAATCCGTGATACGTTAGTTTTTGTTCAAAAATGATTACATTTCTCTCTCTGCTAGTTGAAAATTATCCACAACTAAAATTTTTTAAATTACATCGCATAAAGCACCATTGAGGACATAACGCACGTTCGAAAAAAAAATTATCTCCCCACCTCTTAAATATTGTAACTAGACAACTAGCTTAATTAATGGTATACATCAGTCCATTTTCAGCATTCGAGCCTTTTTTTTTAACATTTTTGGTCTTTTTACTTTCTCGTCGAGTGTAAGTATAGTAACGACAAAAAAATTTTTTAAACTTTTATTGTTCAAATAAGCTTAGAATGCCATGGAACGTCGAGATTTTAAGTTTGAGTCAAAAAAAAATTATGTCTGTCGGTCTGTCTGTAACTTTTTTGTGCGCACGTTTACTCTGGAACCGTTTAAGATATTGACTTGCAATTTGGTACACATATGTATTTTAACGAGATCTGGAACGAGATTATATTATCATCTTGTTCCGTCCAAGGGTTGGGGGGTAAATTGGGGTGAATTGGGGTAAATAGGTAAATGAAGCAGGCAAGAGTTCATAAAATTGGTATTTAGTATATACAAGAGAAGCTAAGGTCTCAAAAAAATGTTTGGCATTAGCCACCCCCATTACCACTCCATTATTAAAGGGGATGCGAAAAGATTATGATTTAGTGTGTGTACCGTGTACAAGAACCAAAAACCTCAAAATATTTTTTTACTTCATCCACCCTCCACTACCCCCTATCACCACCACCACCCCACTACCGATGTGGGTATCGTTTTATGGGTTCTTGGGGTAGAGGATTTCAAATATTATATTATTAAAGTTCCATAAGCAATAATTTCCACATATAAAATTTTTTCGTTCTGAGAGACTTGGATAGAAAATCTGGATGTGGAAGTAGTGATTCCCTGTGCAGCGGTTTTAAACTATAATTTGATCGTATAATTTATTCATTCACACACTGCATTTTAAATGGCGATCAGGTTTAAATTATAATTTTTATATCGGATAGTGTATTGACTCAGACGTTGAATTCTAAGAAATAGCGGAGGATCCAGTATTATTTTAAGTAAAAACGATGCAATGAATATAAAATATATAAATATTAAAACGTAATACTAAGATGTAACTAAAAATTTTGAAATAAAATTAAATGTAATTAAACGTAAAAAAAAATATTATTTAAATGTACCTAATAAAACGCAAAAAACCGCTGCCCAAGGAATCACTACTTCCACATCCAGATTTTCTATCCAAATCACTCACAACGAAAAAATTTTGTATGTGGAAATAATTGTTGATGGCACTTTAATAATATAATATTTGAAATCCTCTACCCCAAAAACCCATAAAACGATACCTCGCATCGGTAGTGGGGTGGGGGTTGTGATAGAGGGTGATAGTGGGGGTGGATAAAATAAACAAATATTTTGAGGTTTCTGACTCTTGTACACACACTAAATCACATTTTTTTTCATCCCCTTTAATAATTGGGTGGGGGTGGTAATGGGGGTGGCTAATGCCAATTTTTTTTTTTTGGGACGTTAACTTCTCTTGCATATACTAAATACTTTATGAACTTTAACCTGCTTGATTTACCTATTTACCCCAAATTTACCCCAATTTACCCCCCAACCCCTCGACGGAACAAGATGAAAATAAAATCTAGTTCTAGTTCTCGTTAAAGTACATATGTGTACCAAATTTAAAGTCAATATCTCAAACGGTTCCAGAGTAAACGTGCGCACAAAAAAAAAGTTACAGACCGACAGACAGACAGATAGACCGACAGACAGACAGATAGACCGACAGACAGACAGATAGACCGACAGACCGACAGAATTTTTTTTTTCACTCAAACTTAAAATCTCGACGTTTCATGACATTCTAAGCCTATCTGAACAAGAAAAATTTTTAAAAATTTGTTTGTCGTTACTATACTTCCACTGGATGTGGAAGTAAAATAAGTTATGTTGAATTAATTGTCTTAAAAACTTGTTATGTGAATAGAAAAAAATTCTTACCATCTCTGTCAAACTAAATTAATGCCTGTATGAACTTTTCGAGCGCAACATGCTTTTAAAACAATGTATTGACCAATTATTATCTTTGTTTATAATTGTAAAAGCTGTATTTAAAGCAATTAATTCAACTTAACTTATTTTTTTCACTTTTACACCTAAATAATAATAAAAGCAAAAAAAACCTTTTGTTTATTAAAATAGGCTTGGAATGCCATGAAACGAGATTTTAAATTTGAACAAAAAGAAATTTCTGTCTGTCGGTCTGTCTGTACCTTTTTTGTGCGCACGTTTATTCTGGAACCGTTTATAATATTGACTTGAAATTTGGTACACGTATGTACTTTAACGGGATCTGGAACTAGATTATATTCTGATAAAATTCATTTGAAGTGGGTAAATGGGGGTAAATAAGGGTAAATAGGTAAAGCAGGCAAGTAGGAGTCCATAAAATTGGGACTTACGAGAAGCTAAGGTCTCAAAAATATTTTTTGGCATCAACTACCACCACTATCACCCCCCACACTATTATTAAAGCGGATAAAAAAACTGTAATTTAGTGTGCATACAAGAACCATAGGCCTCATTTTTTTTTATATTAGCCCACCTCCATCCTATTATTAAAGGGGGTAAAAAATAAAATTGGGATTAAGTGTGTATACAAAAACCAAGAGCCTTAAAATGATTTTGACATTAGCCATTCAATCTACAACTCCCGTTACCACTCCTACTCCGTTATCAAATGGGGTAAAAAAATAAAATTATGATTTAGTGTGTGTACAAGAGTCAAAGGCCTCAAAGATTTTTTTTTGGTATTAGTCACACCCTCTACCAATTCCATCGCCACTCTGGCGCTATTATTATAGAGGGTAGAAAATAAAATTGTGTATACAAAAATTTTTTGGAGTTAGCCCCTCGACTACCCCAACCACCGTATGACATATCGTTTTTTATTATTTTATTATTATTATTTTTTTAATGCCTTATATATTATTAAAGTTCTTTCGTTGTAAGAGACTTGGATAGGAAATCTGGATGATCTGGAAGTAGTGATTCCTTCGGCAGCTGTTTTTAATTTTTATTACTATTAATATTAGTTTTTATTCATATTCTAGTCACGTTTCTTTTTAAATTAAAATAGGTATTTCGCGCCATTTGTGGTATCTTATATACAGTATATTTGGTCCTATTTTATAGTCCTGTTAAAAGTATTTTGTAAAAATAGAATAATAATTTCTTGATACACTCCGTAGTTAAAAAGTGATAAGGTACATATATTTATGACGACGTTTGCCATTAATACTAAAATTTGTAGGTGTGTAAAATGTATTCCATAAATCTACTGTTTATGATGTACGCCACATATATATTTAATGCATGTGTGTGTGATATATCAGTAGAAATACGAATTTCCCTTAATATAATTATATTTAATAAAAAAATAAGTGTATCTGCTTGTAGTTCATAACATTTTAGCTAAAATTTAGATATAATTTTAAATTAATAATCACAGATTACGTTATACGTATCTGTAGAAAATTTGTTACATATTTGATAATTTGAAATTATGTCAATCTTTTAGAAAACTTTTATGTACGGTAAGTAGTTACGCCCATTTATTACAAGTTTTTATTTAACTTGCTTTGTATGTATGTTAGTTAGTACGTTTGGTTCAAATTCTGCGATTCAATTTTGAAACATAGGCCTCAATTTTTTTTTATATTAGCCTCTACCCACCCCCGTCCTATTATTAAAGGGAGTAGAAAATAAAATTGGGATTTAGTGTGTATATAAGAACCAAGAGCCTTAAAATGTTTTTGGCATTAACCACTTCCTCTACCACCTCCGTTACCACTCATACATTCATACTCCATTATTAAACGAGGTAAAAAAATAAAATTGTGATTTAGTGTGTGTACAAGAGCCAAAGGCCTCAAAGAATTTTTTTGGTATTAGCCACACCCTCTACTACCCCCATCGCCACCTTCACCTAATATTAAACAGGATAGAAAATAAAATTTTGTCAATCCAAAGAACCAAGGCCCTCAAAAATTTTTGGCATTAACCACCCCCTCTAATACACCAACCACCGTGTGACATCGTTTTTTTAATATTTTATTAATATTATTATTATTTTTAATGTCTTATATATTATTAAATTTCTTTCGTTGTAAGAGACTTCGATAGGAAATCTGGATGTGGAAGTAGTGATTCCTTCGGCAGTAGTTTTTAATTTTTATTACAATTAATATTAGTTTCCAGTGGCGGCTGATGAAATTTCAATATTTTTTTCTCGTCTGTGGTGCATGGGACCCATACGAAATTTGGGAAATAACATCTAGAGAAGCATTTCTTTAATTACCCCTAAAAAATTTTGAAGAAGCAGTTTGCGAAAAAATTTTTGAAAATTCGTTAGCCTCCCCTGGGTCTAGGGACTCCTGTTTATTTTTATTTTTTTTTGTCATATGCATTTGACTTTTCATAAAAATACAACAACAGATTTTGGAGTTTATGAAAATATTTTCATTACTAACTGAGATACAACGAATTGAAATATTGTAATTTGTTAAATTGTAAATTACAAAATTTCAGTTCATTGTATTTCAGTTAGTAATGAAAATATTTTCACAAACTCCAAAATCTATTGTATTTTTATGAAAAGTCAAATGCATATGAAAAAAAAATAAAAATAAACAGGAGTCCCTAGACCCAGGGGAGGCTAACGAATTTTCAAAAATTTTTTCGCAAACTGCTTTTTCAAAATTTTTTAGGGGTCATTAGAGAAGTGCTTCTCTAGATGTTATTTCCCAAATTTCGTATGGGTCCCAAGCGCCACACACGAGAAAAAAAATATTGAAATATCACCAGCCGCCACTGTTAGTTTCTATTCATATTCTAGTCACGTTTCTTTTTAAATTAAAATAAGTATTTCAAAGATGTTTCGGTCATAATTTCTTTGCCTTTTATTCTATAAAAATAGTTAAAAAAAATTATTTGAAAGACTAATTTATTAATAGTCTAAGGAGAAAAAAATTTTTCTCTACGACTTGATGGTATTCCAAAACAATTGCTACTCAATTTTCAAATTTGTTATTGTATTTTAGGCGTTGTTATAAGCATTTCTACTTGAAATTTGATATGACGTTAATTAGTTCCACTAGAAGCACATTTTTTTAAGTTATCTGGTATCGTAACAGAAAACCAGATTGTTGGTTATGAAATTGCGAAGAAAATTGGAACTGTGCCATCTTTTTCGTAAATAACAAAACAATTAAGATCGATCTTTTTTAAACAGTTGACAATAACTTAAGTGATAATATATATGATTTAATGAAACTTTCGAAAAATATGATTCTAGGGAAACAAAATACCTAATTTTCAGTCAAAATGTAAATATTTTTAAACATTTCTGTTAATACCACTAAAAAGTACAAAAACCCAAATTCTAAAAACAATTATGTTGTTCGGCGACTTAATGTACTTAAACAATTGCGATTTTTAGGCACTATTATACATTTTTTTATTTTAAATTAGACATTTATTATTATTATTATTGTTATTTTCGTGAATTGCTTAAGGATGATTGATCGTAATTGTTTTTATTTTCCGCAACTTAACAATTTGAGTAAGAATATTTTAGTTTTGTTCGCAATTTCATAACGAACAATCTGTTTTCAATATATTGCGAATTTTTGTTTAAAACCAGAGATATTTTAGAAGAACTGCGAAAAACACAGTATGACACCTTTTGAAAAAATACTGTAGGTATTGTACAATCGGCAAATAAAAATTGCCCAAAGTAGATCATGTTTTTACGATTAAAGAAATAAAAAGACATGTATTTCTCGAAAAAGGCAGATAGAAAATTGCATTTACTGCAATGTATACATAAGTTTCATTGACTTTTATTACAGACTTTTTTCGGTTGGTCTTTGAATATGAATGCGGAGGAAGCAATTATGTTGCCTAATTATTTCTAGCACGACTAATAAAAATATGAAGGGGATCCAATATTTGACACCTTAAGCCAAAAATGTATAAATATTTAAAAACAGCGCCGCTACTCGACTGTGCTACCGATATTAAAATATTAAAATTATGTGTTTTAAATATGGCAGAAAATTTTAAAAGTTGTTAATTTCAACTCAACATGTGGCAGGTCATAAAGTCATTATTAGCTCTGCAAATGGTTTGGGCTTGAAAATGAAATGCAGGTCATTTTATGCCTCGACAACCTTTAATGGATCTAAATGCAAAGCAATCGGATTCACAACAAAAAACATCCTATTATAAGTGAATATGATACTATAAATATATTAAATCCTACCTCTGAAATAAAAGAACTAGGTGTCAGCTTGAAAAACAATTTTAGCTACCGAGGAGGAGGTGTTGGTCAAGTATTCGTAATATAAACATCACCACCCCATTGGTTGTTTATTTTATTATTCACTGAAACGTAAATTGTTGACACAAAAAATCGTACTAGTAAATTCAAAACATTAACTTTTACTACAAGCTGCCATATATTACTCATATTGCTACAAAATTACCTATGGAAACAAAAAAGAAGTTTTAGGTAAATATATAGGGTGTCTCACTTAAAATTCCTGGTGCCATTTTATTGATAACTAAAAGAGATATTTGAATTATGTTGGAAGTATTCATCAAAATATATAAATGACTTCAGTTTTTAATAAAAACGATCTCTCTACAAATTAAGAGATAACGTTGTGATGCAAAGCAATTTTTAAGGACTTAATGGATTTCCCATAATAATACATTCAGCCGTGCAAATAAAAAAATTACATAATTTATATTTATTTGACATAATCTTATTTTAAACTTATCGAAAAGATATTTATTATTTATTGTATTTCTATAATATCGACGTTATTTTTATAAGTTTGGTTTAATAGTTTATTACATCTTTTGGGTGAAATACTTGAAAATAAATAATTTTTATAGATCAAAGGAAATAAGTTTAACAATAATGGGTAACCTGAGATCTGTTTTTAATGATACCAAAAACTAATCTTTCATGGAAAGCGTAGAGGAAATGGATCATGCTGTAGTTTGAAAATTCCTATCCCGAAATGGATAAGGAAGCGTCGACTAAACGGTATACAAAATCAAAAACTAGATTCTTATGCAGAATTTTCTATCGGATTCAAATTTCGACGGTTTATATGGAATTGCAAAAATAGAACAAAAAGTATTTGTCTGCAAAAACCGCAAAAAATATGAAAATATGTATGCAATTATCTTTTTAGTTCTTACTCAATATTGCCATTAAAAATATCAAACGTATATTTTAATAAAACAGCATTCAAACTGTTTTTTAGCTGTAGCCAGACTAAAAGTGAACCTTACATGAAGTTTTATAGTAAATATTTAGAGTTGACTTTTCTATTTAATGATTGATTTTAATTGCCTTCAAGTAAATATATCCCATGCACTAAGATTCTTTTACATTGTACGTGTAATTAGTTAGTGCGTTTTACTAGGCTTCTTAAATTATTGTTTCAGACAGCTTCATAGAAAACATAGTTCCAATAATGATGAAAAAAGAACCAAAAGCCTAAAAGTTTCAATTTACATTCATTTTGTAAGACTTACAAACTGCTGTAGTTATTATCGTTGCAGTGCAGCAAAACCGCAATGCAAACGAATTTATGTAAACAATTATGAATAATGGCACGTCGTATTTTTGTGTGCTTCTTCAAAAACTTAATAAAATGTTGTTCTGAAATTATAATGAAACAGTTCGTACAATATGCAGTTAATATAAAACGCCTCTAGCGATCACTCTGTATGATGGATATGGTCCAATTTCAATCAAGTATTCTGCTATTACATCAAATAAGGATCAGAATGCATTTGCAGTTTTTCTATAATTTTTTTTTTTTCATTTGGGCAATAATAAAAATTTAATAATATAGTTAAATTTATTTTGAGAAAAATCATAAAACATTATTTCTTATTATTTAGTCTCATATAATGTTATTTTTCAATTTGTTCACGACATATAAAATCTTGTCATTAGCAAACATTTTTGACTTAGTGAAAATTTCACTTTCCTTGAAACCAAAGTGCTACTTAAAATTTCTTTAAGAAAAATACGTACTTATATATCTGCTTTCTATTTAAAAAATAAGTCAGCCTTCAGTTAGTCAAATCTTTCTCGTTATTATTAGACACTTTACGAGTACCTAGGTAAAATTTTATTACGGTCGCTCAGTTAAATTCTGTAAAAATAGCGCGAAAATGATAATATCTACAGTTTATTCCCAATGATTCATCTGCAGGTAGTTAGTTTCAAAATTTAGAACACGTAATGAAAATAGATTATATGCACTTTATATATTATTTTGTGTTTGTACATTTTAGCATGTTTTATCAAGTATGCTTTCTTTTCATGTTTGATTTAATAAATACGCACTTAGTTATTGTTAATTTTTTAAATTCTCTTAATATTATACAGTATGTCCACCGATTAAATTCGGAAGAAAGGAAACTTTTTATCTGCAAGTTTTTTTCACGAAAAGCAAGAAATTTATATTAATTATAAGAAAATGGATCAAATAAAAACTTTTTATTTTCATGCTCATACTAGGCTTTCAGAAACAATAAGATCATACATACATAATCCGTAAAAGTAATTATAATCTGCACCAGTAGTACAACCACACCAAATTTATCCAATATTTAATTCTATCCAATATATGCTTTACTAAAAGATAAATATGAAAGATTTTGAGAAATTGCTTAAAAGAAAAAGTGAAAACATAACAGGACCTATTAAAAATTTCACTGGAAGATTATTATACTCTTCGCAACTAGGAAAACGTTGGTGACTGAATTCTGAACGACTTTCAAAATGTCCGTCCGTCCGTCCGTCTGTCTGTCGGTATGTCCGTCCGTCACGTTTCCTTTAAGCACGGTAACATAAGAGTGAAAAGTCCGATTGTATTTAATATTATTTTTCATTATATATATTTTTTGCTGTGCAAATTATGTAAGTATGGAAAACTATTATTAAGACCATAAGCAATATTCGTGATTTTTTTTCGGGCTGAGGCAATGCGATTTAATATCTTTTTGAAATACTTAAAAATTTAATTTAGCAATTATAGAAAGTTAAAGAGCCAGAAAATTTCTTTGAATTTATCAAAGTAAAAATTATATAATTTGACAACAATCTCCAGATTATCGTAATTTTTTCTAAAATTGAATGTTTAAAGACTTAAGAAACATACTAAATCTCATTGCCTCGGTTAAAAGAAATGACGAATATTGCTTGTGGTCTCAATAATAGTTTCCCATACATAGTTGCCCAGAAAAGTAGGATAACATACAAAAAAATGTATTGTTAATTTTTTTGTTAAAATAAAACTTAAAAATATTTAAAAAAACGATATGATTGTTTCAACGTATATTTTCACGTTTCGGCGAAGCGTTCGGTTTTTTTTTTTTCAACTCTAATATACCGGATACCCACGAGATCAGTTACACCACCACATCTTTTATTTTTAAGGAATCACTACTTCCACATCCAAATTTCCCATCCAAGTATCTTTAATCGAAAACATCTTGATACTATATTTGCACTCTAGTAAGCGAAACTAATCGCTCATAGAATTTTAATATAATGTTTGAAATCGTCGATAATATGTGAAGTCGTCAATTAAGTTAAACTGTTCGAATGAAAATGTGCGCACAAATAAAGTTACAGACAGAAGAACACATACAAAATTTTTTTCTGTCAAATTTAAGTCTCGACGATTCATTGCATTCTAAACTTATTTCAACAAAAAAAAAATGTGTTTTTTTACGATCACTATAATAGTAATACTTTTCGATTGACTAGTGCGGGCACTTACTAGGTATTATAAACTTAAATACGACTTTCATTTTTTCTGTGCAACCGTTGAACCGTTCGCATCATGTCTTTCTCAAAAAGAATATCCGAGCCAAAACTTTTGAACTTCATTGCACCTCAGCTTGTGAAAAGTACAATGGTGTAGATTGTACTAATTGTAAACCTGCGGAAGATTTAATAGATACTAACGGAACAAATGAAACTTTGGAAGTTGACGAAACAAATTCATTTGATGAGTCTTTACTATAAATAAAATTATGGTTACAAATATTTATACTTTAAATAAAATAAGTGTTATACTTGTAACTATATAAACCTATTTCAATCCTTTGAATCAGTTCTCCCACTTTTATCATTACCAAATAAGAATTGTGAAAAACAAAAATTTTCCGGAAAACTTTTTCACATTCTTAATCTAAAAATTATATTGAACCTTTAAAAATGGTATAACTATATAGGTTCCATATGTTTTTATAATAATATATATAGTTCACGGTCATTTTTTGAATTTTCATGTATTTTGTAATGTGCAAAAAATGTAGTACATTATTTATCGTGAAAAACTGCCTGCAACTCGGAAAATTAGCAAGTTACAAAAACATTCCAAGAGACAAAAAATATTTAGAAGTCCTCAATGCATAAAGTTTAAATTTTTTCAAATTTTTAAGTTACTTATTTTAGCGCTACAATTTCAAAGGGTGGTTTTTCATGTTTTTCCGGAAAAACTCGGTGAAAACACACTTTACAGGGAATCTGCAAATAAAAAAAGGCTTGTATTTCGATGATATTTCACCTGAATTTTTTCAGATTTTTTTTTCAACTTTTACATTTTCCCTCCCCCACTTTTATGGATTTTGGAGTGGCCATATCTCGAAAAATATGCATTTTTAGAAAAAATTCATAAGAGTAAAAACATATTATTTTGGGTCAAAAAGGTAAACATATTGTTTTATTACATTTTTGACCTAATTCTACAAGTTACAGAACCCATGATAAAAGGGGTGTTTTCTACCCCTTCCGATCATCTCCTACTCTAATCTTTTTTCAACATTTTTATTAACTTCATTACAAACACAACAAGGTTTCATCAAAATCCATTCATTAGCACTCAAATTAGATGTTATGGAATCCAGATATATTTTATACTTTGATATGACAGAAAAAATTACATATATAGAGTGTTTTTAATTTTAATTTATTACTTATATTCCTTATATTAACGGACGGAGCTATAGTTTCCTAATATCATTTGTTAAATCCGTTAAATAGTTCAATTGAAACAATTTGTATAAAATTGCATGAAAATAAAATTATTAAAATTCAACATAAATATTTAATAGTTTAAAAACTATATATTTTGTGCATATGAGTAATATCAAATATCAATTTAGTCAAAAAATCCTTATAATCACACATAATGCTAGAAATCCCGAAATTACATAGATAAATAAAATGATTCTTTGTACTAAAGTAAATTTTTTTAAGTGGGACCATATTGGTAACAAGGTAGTACTACCATTAAGAAGGAAGATATTGATAAGCTAAGCTAACTTTGCATATCTGACAGGTACAACTGAAATTACCGTCCATATATAATTGAAGGGTAAGATGTAACTAAGGTGGTTTTGAAAACAGTGAAATATTTAGCTCATCAAACTGTTAGGTCGGCTTATCGATATTTTCATTGTATTACTTCCTCCACGTAATGGAGGTTTTTGACGAGTGTTGAGACTTGAAGAAAATGACATTTTTGATGATGGCCATAAAAAAGTATTATTTAAATTTTTTGCAGATATTAATGTAGAGATATTTACTAGAAATCGGGCAAAAACGCACTACCGCCTCTACGTTTTCCACCTCCTACGTCCCTCAGGCCGGTAATTTACTTAAAACATGTTAACCTCCATCTGTCATTTTTTTTTTTGTTAAATGCTTATCACTGAGATAATAGACATTTTAGACACATAGTACCTTATATGACGATGATGAAAATTTGAAGTAGAATCTAAAACTAAAATAATATACAGGGTGTTCCATTTAAAAAATACCACTTTATCTTGTCGCTTCGTATAAAAGCATGAACAAAATTTTATGTTAGTAAAAAATAATAGTTAATTTCATTTGGAACAACTTTTACTTTAACATTTGTTACTTTAACATTTTTTTTATTGTTTCCGAAAAATGTATACATTAATCATGAACATTTAAATATATGGCTAACAATAAGTGTCTGTTGAGCACATTATTAGTATTATATTTATTTTTAGTAAGTATCACTTTTAATTTGATCCACTCAAAAATACCCATTTGTGGCTAACTTAAATCTGTCGGAAGCAGAAACTCCTAAAAGTGCTTGCTATAAAAAATATAACGTAGAGGGCGCTCTAGCACAGTATAATAATACACAATCCGTGCATGCCACAAATATTGTAGAAAGTACCACACGTAAAACTATGCATTTCTGGCAACTTTTCACACATTTTGCCTTTTGAGAAAATAGTCGATTAACTTATTCTCTATGATAACGATTATTGTGAACCGTGACGGATAAATTGTCACCCGAAGGATTTATAATAGATGGTCCGCTAAAATATGATGAATCACAGAGTTCTGGTGGATAAAGACTCTGGCATACGCGTGTATGTATGCCACAGTTTTGGAGTATCCCAGAAATGAGTTTGATGCACACACAGGTCTCCATAAATATGACGGCACATACACACACACACACACATACACACACACAGACATTTTTCAAAAACAACTTTTTTGGGTTCCTGGGACCTCAAAACGTAAAGATTTGATGTTATCTCAATTTTCGATTTTGGACTAATTGTAGTAACCTCCCACAATTTTATTGTGGGGAGGTTAATACATTGAAATAATTTTTTTTTTCACTATTTTCAAATAAAAATAGCTCAAAAAAATAGAACAATAGTTCCATCCAATTTTTATTATAAAAATCAGACTATCAAATAATATGACAATATATAAATTATCCAACATAGGATGAAGTTCCTAAAAAAGTTGACTCAAATTTAGGCCGCTATATTGGGCCGGCCATTTCGACTTCCTAATTTTATTAATTTTCTTGAGAGTTTAGTACATCTACCTGCAAAATTTCATATTCTTAGCACGCCTGGAAAAGCCCAAACAAATAGATATAGCCGTTATATGACTTGTTAACTACGTCGAGGCATCTTGCGAACTAAACAATAGATATGAGTTGCTATTTAACAACCTGTTATTTTATAACTCTTATTTGTAAATAACATTAGCAGACTGTTATTTCTGTACGAAAATAACAGATAAGAAACACGACGTAGTAAAAATGTTCTTGCTGGCTGCTGTTAAACTGTTATTCAGAAAACAGCAGTAGCAGATAATGAAATCGCAACTCAACCGCTAATGTGGTTGAATATTATTGAAGTTGAATATTATTGTGGGTATCTTGAGTCATCGGTTTTATGTATACACTTCTTAGTTGCTTTTTAATCATGATATATTCAAATCTTTTCGAATTTCTTCTCCGTGTGTATATTTTCGATTACCCGCATACCGAGTTTAAAAATGAAGAGCTGCCAGAGTTGAGTTGTATATTTTTGTAGAAATCTTGAGCCATCCGCTTTATGTTCTGATTTTTAGCTGTTTTTTAAATCATAATATGTTCAGAGCATTTATATTTTCTTCTCCATATGTATATTTTCGTTTACCTGCATCTCCAATATTGTCATTGCATACGCTGTGTTTGGCGTGTTTCTATGCTGGTATTTCTTTATTAGTTTAACATAAAATAATAATAATTAAAATTTGGGGCTTAAAAAATGACTTTTTGCACAAATAACGTTTGTTCTGGCAATATTTTGCAGCACAAACAGAGCCCATACTTGAAAATAATAGAAAAATGTTGAACAATGAATAACACAATAACACACTGCACTAAGTACGTCTATGAACTAAATTAATTGTACCCAAATTGTACCTACGTCGCCCGCACTGTTTTTTCAAGGTTTTAAGCCCAAATGGTTCGTGCGCGACGATCTGCGCAAACCGTTCCCGCCATTCAAGTTTCCCTGCTGTCTCTCTTTCTATGCTGTGTTACTATTGCAACGACGAGTCATCAGTAGTAGGGTAGGGTAAAACTAACTTGTCTCGCGACGGTCTAAACGCAGCTCACATTCTCTATTAGCGGGTGGGAGCGGTAATGTGGATGGTGGCCAAAAATATTTTGAGACCTTTATTTCTCGTAAATACACTAAATCCCAATTTTATGGATTTTTATTAATAGGTTTACCTATTTACCACCATTTACCCCCAATCTTTGAACCAAATAAGGTCAAAATATAATGTATTTCCAGATCACATCTTATTACATAAGAAAACCAAATTTCAATTAATTGCCTTATTTATATTAATGTCCTGACGAAAGTTTAGCTAATGCTACTCCACCACTTAACCGGGACGGCGAGATGAGATACGTTAACCTATCTAAGTGACGGACTCTCCCGGCGTGCCTCAACTTCGCCGATCGAGGTCTCGCCACTGAAACCGGTACCGTACCTCACCTAAAGTCAATATTATAAGCAGTTCCCAAGTAGTATTTTTAGACACAGTTTAGGAACAAATTTAGTGTGGTGGGAAACAGTTTTGTAACTGTTTCGATACTTATGGGAGATACAAAGGTTTCCATACATTTATAACATTTTTTCTGAAGTTTTTACCATTTTTTTACCTTTTATAGAAAGCACAACAATATTATGGAACAGTTTAGCAACGGTTTCCACTTTTATAAATAATTCTTTTCCAAAACAAATGTTTGAACACATTTTCGAAACATACTGCAGCATCTGTTAATCATTTCTAAATTATAAACTTGTGTCGATACATTATTGAAATTGTATGAAACATTCCTATGTCTCCAAATGTTTCCAAACTGTTTTCATTTTGTTCCATGAATATAATGAGAACATGTCACCACAAAATAGATTATTAATATTAACTTTTTTAATAGAGTTAGGTATTATAACCTCACATTTTACTATTATTCTATCTATCTATACTCCTAGAGAAAAGAATAGAGAAATTTAGAGATGCAAAATGGGAAAAACCAAACAATTTAAACATTCTTCCAAGTATTATAACCTGTTCAAGTATACAAGTATTGTGAAACTAAGAGTGACTTTTAAAAAAGTTGCTGTGGACTGTCAAAAGACAAATAACCAATTAACCATTAACTGAATACTGACTTTGAAGAGGAGATTGCAGAACCAAAATATGAATTAATGGAAGAATAAAATTGATAAAAACCGCCGAAAATGCCACAATGCACGCGCAACACAGCCGGCTGCCGGCCATTATTCACGTGTTGCCAACTTTTCCGAAACCAGACCGAAACAAAGAGAAAATTGTTTCTGTAAGAAAATGATTGTTAACATTTCCAAAAAGTTTCGAAACAAGTTTCTTTCAGAGGTAATATGCTACAGTAATCGGAACCGAGTGGATACATTAGAGAATCAAGTTTCTTTTCATAAAGTATGATCTAAATTTTCGAAATGCAGAACTGCTTCTGTAGCCATTTTGGTTTTAAGTGTTGACGTTTTGCTGTTTTAGTCTTTAAAAGAAAACGTAGGCAAATGCTTAATATCGAAGATCAGTAATTATGATAATTACGAAAAAAATATATAATTTGGTATAATCATTATTACCAAATTATTCGAAAAAAATATATTTTATAACCTATAAATGTTTATATTTAATAAAGAAATGTATTCGAAATGTTTATATTTGTGAGGCCCATTGAATATATGGAAGTACCTCCACCAAATAATCGATAAAATTCTTTCCGCACATCTCTGCAGGTCAGACATGGCTAAAAATGACGACAGTTTTCACATTATAGGTATTATACCACCATGTTACTTTTGTACCTTAAATCGTTTCCATATTGAAAAGTAATAAAAAATACGCATTATTGAAACACATTCTTATTAGGTGAAAGATAATAAAATTTTCCAAAATCAACTGCACACATTTGTTCCCATTGTAAAAACGTGTGTATGGAAATGAATCAATACAAAATATAATAAAGTATCGATACATTTGTGAAACTGTGTATAAATCGGTGAGCTACAAATTTGAAACATGTTTCTCTTTATTTTCGAAACAAGCAAAGAAACGCCTAGTGCCACCACAATAGAAACATGTACTGTATAACCATAAGAAATTATACACGTGTCAGAAATGTATGGGAACGTGTTGGAAACAGCTCCCATTTTAGACATGGTAACAGACACAATTTGTTAGAAACGTTTGCCAAAATGTTGTTTAAAATGCTACTTGGGTTCCAGAGTAATCGTGCGCAAGAAAGTTACAGACAAGCAATTTTTTTGCTCAAACTTAAAATTTAGATGTTTCATAACATTCTAAGTCTAATTGAACAAGAAGAAATCATTTTTTTTTACCATTACTACACTTCCGCTCCACTTCGCGAATGTGGAAGTACTATGAGTTGTTTGGTTGTTTCCTTTAATGGGTTTTGAGTGAGTGCATCGCTCAAATAAAGGCATTTTCATGAACTATGTTATATTCTGTTAAATAAAAAAATAACGAAAATCGAATTACTCTACATTCTACATTTGGGGTTGTAAAAGACGAATTTGAAATTATTTTTCGTTCAGACGAATAGTTTTTTAAAAAATATATGATTTTCAACCTTTACACTTAACTCTCGAAATTTCATAAAATTTAATTTTTAGTAAACACGACTTGTAAAAAAATATTGACAAAAAATCTGTTCTGAATGATCCTATGTTTTAGTTTTTTAGTATGTCAGAATCTGCGCTAAATAGACAACTTTTTTTATAATCCGTCAATTTTCTGTAGTTATTTTCTTTCTGTCATCGTCACTCGATAATGAACTAATTTGATAACTATTTCATGAAATACTTTTATTGGAAAGGTGCTCTGCACCTACTGAAAACCCACTAAAAGACAACATCAAACAAGTTTTTTTTTAATTAATTTGTTAGTAGACTCACTAGCTAATTTCAGGGGAAATACAAAAACTGAAATAACTTTTTAGACCACCAGTCGGAACAGTTTTTTGTGCAAAATGTCGTTTATCCGCAATTTTCTTTTTTAAGTATAGTTTGGGATGTCCAAAAACATATTCCAACTATCCGCACGCGTGATAGGTGAGGCAACACACTTTAAAATTCAAAAAACGTCAATTTTTTGCCATTTTTCGCTTTATTTGCAATATAACTCTTAAATGATACTCCAGTAAAGTAAAAAATACACCAGAAGCTCGCAAAAAATGAGATTTTCCTTCAGTAACTGTTAGTGGATCATAAAACCACAAAAATCCGTTCTGGAGGGGTACCGCAACCCCCCCAAAAAACCACCCCTTCGGTAAAAAAAGCCTTATTTTACTGATACCTCGTTAACCGTTGAAGATATAAAAAAATGGCTCATCACAAAAAGAAAGCTTGACTAATTCCCTAAAAAAAAAGTCCTATTGTAATTTTGTTGTATAATGCCATGGTTTTCGAGAAAATCAATATTGAAAAAAATTCCAAAATTTGTATTTTTAATGCCCTTTAATTTTCGTTTATTTGAAATTTTTTGCACGCGGCCTATAAAAAAAATTAAATTGCTCGAAAACCATACAAGCTAGGAAGAAAAATCAAAATGGGTTTTAAAGGGGATATAAAATACTCTCTTGTGTTGCCATTTTTGATGGCTATTGATGTTTATTAGTATATAAAAATAACAATATAATATAGTTATCTCTTAATTTTTTGCGTCTCTAACTATTCACAGGCCCATAAAAAATAACTGATTTTAATATAAGTTATAAATGCATTATCTTTTAGTTCAGGGTAGTCCTTCAATGTAGAAAAAGTTAGGAATAAAAATATTTACATTTACAACTTTACCAGCATGTTGAATTTAACCAAATTTTTGCCAATTTTTTATTTATTATTTTGATTTTGACAATATAACCATTTTCATATAGGTAATTCAAAGTTTGGCCATTTTTCTTCTCTTTTCAATTTCCTCCATTTTATTGAATAATTTTTTGAGCTATATTTTCAAGATGTTTGGGTATTTTTTTATTTTTAGGAAGCAAAAATTGGCCAAAATTTGGCTAACTTCAACATGCTGGTAAATTTGTAAATGTGAATATTTTTATTCCTAACTTTTCCTGCATTGAATTAAAAGTTAATCCATTTATAACTTATATTAAAGTCAGTTATATTTTATGGGCCTGTGAATAGTTAGAAACGCAGAAAATTAAAAGATAACTATATTACCTATATTGTTATTTTTATATACTAATAAATATCAATAGCTATCAAAAATAGCAACACAAGAGAGTATTTTATATCCCCTTTAAAACCCATTTTGATTTTTATTCCTAGCTTGTATGGTTTTCGAGCAATTCAATTTTTTCTATAGGCCGCGCGCAAAAAATTTCAAATAAACGAAAATTCGCCTGCATTAATAATACAAATTTTGTAATTTTTTCAATACCGATTTTTTCGAAAACCATGGCATATACAACAAAATTACAATATACATTTTTAAGGAAATTAGTCAAGCTTTCTTTTTTATAATGGGCAATTTTTTTATATCTTCAACGGTTACCGAGTTATCAGTAAAATAAGGCTTATTTCACCCTAGGGGTGATTTTTTGGGGGGATTGCGGCCAGAACGAATTGTTATGGTTTTGTGATGTATAACCCCTCTATAGCGACTATAGCGACTCACTCACTGGAAATCGAGAAGTTCCAAAAGCGAGAAGTTTCCATGGAGTCGCTAAGAAACAAAAAGGAAAACTCGATCCATAATGGAGAAGTTTCCATGGAGTCGCTAAGAAAAATAAAAAACATTCGATATAAAAATATAATATCAATATACTAAAAAATACCAAAATCACATAAAATATGAACATGTATTAAAAACAAATATAAGTATATTTACTTCGATTTTAATTTTATTTATAGCGATAACGCTATACCCTCCACTAACAGTTACTGAAGGAAAATCTCAGATAACATTTTTTGTGATGGAAATTTTTATAATTATTAGACTATGAAGCATTGGTCGGAAAAATATCGAGCGACAAAAAAGTTGAGAAAATTGATTTTCAGTATTTTCTTATTCTTGAAATTTTCCCAAAATATGCTTTGTTTAAGAGCTACAGACGAGATAACAATGCTACTTTTCCATTTTTTTACTTTTTTTTTAATACTATAATAAATATTAATACGAAATATATGAACGGTATAATGTAAATTATGTTTAGATATCAAATTTACAAATGAAATAAAATATATTTACAGAACTGTATATAATTTATATGTTAAAGAGAAAAAAAATAGTAAAACTTTTCAGGTACTGAGGCATTAAAATGATGGTAAAATAAATAAACAAATATATATTTTCACAAACAGACTATTTATTTTATGCATATTACAGTGTATATGCGTTTCATGTATATCTTAATATATAATGTAATATAATTTAGCCCTTTTTCTTGGAGGCGAAGTAATAATACATTCAATTTCTCTATTTTCTTCAGCTTCATCAATATTATCTAATGTTAAAGAATTAGCTGATACGTCTTTTTCATTTTAATCCAGGCAACGAATGCTCAAAAAAGGGTGTAGATGGAAATGTTAAGGACAGAAAATTTGACTTCGGAACTTTGTTTGGACTAGTTTGGAAATGAACATATCAAAAGCCCTCACTCCTAGGTGGTGAGTGGGTGCAGTTTAAAATAAAAAAGTTATAAGGGAGTCTTCATTTTAAGTGAGTCATACTGTATATTTAATGAAATGTATATATTTCGACAAAATATTACGTTAGTAAATACGTCCAGTGTTGTAAAATAAAGATTGTTTTGTGACTGTGATTTATTAGCAGACCACGGTAAACCGCTGTGATAGAAATATTCAAGGTACCTAATACTTTTTTTTAATTATCTATTTTGGCTGGCGAATATCTCGTAAACTCTAACACATAGGAAGAAAATGGATATAGACATTCTTGTAGGAAATTTAATTATGTTTAATTTTGCATAGATTACCTTTTTCCAGACGATGCATAGTTTCCGAGATATAAGCGAAAAACCAAAAAATGGGACCCTTAAAGTGCCCCCCTCGCCCCTCGCTCACCACCTAGGAGTGGGGACTTATGATATGTTCATCTCCATACTAGTCCAAATAAAGTTCCGTAGTCTAATTTTCGGTCCCTAAAATTTCCCCCTTAACTTATTCGTTGCCTGGTCTATTTATAGCACTAACGATATCTGTATCGAAAATTACATCAATCTCGCTGTTTGTATCCTTACACATTTTACAAAAAGTATTACATTTTAGTCCCAACTTTCGACAACCACACAACTTAGAGTACCCTATCTTACAATTATAATAAAATTTTTTCATTAAAATATTTGGGATCAAATCACTTTTCGTCAATATTGGTTCCAAAATGTTGCCACGTTTTCTCCATCCCCAATCAAGTAAATCTAAATTGTTACCTAACCACTGTTGAACTTGCTAGTATGTACGGAAAGCATGTTCACAGTGGCTGCTTCAGTGGAAGGTAAGGCACTCAATTCAATATTTTTCATATTTTTACAAAAATTGAATAGAAAATCATTTAACTTTTCAGTATTAGCATATAACTTCATAACCAAAGAACATGAGACCCCAAAAAGCGTTTCACGATCAGCTGTAGGTGAATTAAATATTTCGAAATCTCTTCTTAATCGAGTAGTGTTACATAATAACATTTTAAAAAATTTATTTTTTCCTTGATTGTAAAAAGCGGAAGTGGTGTCATATCCAGAAAAACATGAGCAAATAATATAAGGTTTTTCAATGATTTATTTTGCAAACAATCGGGATCGGGGTTTTGTCATCTCTAGATAGTTTACAGACATATATATATATTACAGTTTTCTTCTACTAATTGAGTTAAAAACACAAGATACTATATATACTATATATACTATATATACTATACAAGATAATATACATATATTATTACTCTTTTGAAATGAGTTTAAAACGTTTTATGTAAATATTTTTCACACCAAAGGTGTTGTAGACTAGGCACGTTTTCAAAAAAGAACAATGCAAGAAGCATTTCATGTAACAATTGCGGAAACAACGTTTCTGGGGTATTTCGACCCCGCTGAATACGAATCTGCCTGTTGCCAAAGCGAAATTTGGACCGGAAGTCCGGTATCCAAGATGGCGACCAAAACTCTGTTGCCCTATATTATCTCCCTTGTCCGTTGGCTTAAAATAATGATCTAAACGTCTGCTTAGGGGTTTTCTCGGATGCCAAACTCATTGCAATGCACAAAATTTACTCACCTTAAGTTTGGAGTGTATGGATTCCAAGATGGCGCCCAATATGGCCGCCGAAATTTTATTACTAGGAAGTGAGCAAGGAAGCAAGGAAGATAAGAGAACGACCATTTCAAAGTTCAAACATCGTTTATTGCAAGATTGCAAAGAGGATAAAACAATCTTTCAAATGTTTTTAGCTTATGGCAAGGTTGCAAGGAAGATAAGAAATCAACCATTTAAAGAGTTCAAACATTGTCGAGAGCGGTAGCATAACTTGGTGTAGGTCTATTCTTCTTGCACGTGTCAAGCGCGAATTTATGGGGGTAATGGGGGTAATTACCCCCCCCCCAAGATTATGTAAATCATCAACTTTCGTTTTAAAATGTCATAATTTTTATTGTTTTATTTTATATTTTACAACATATATTCTGTTTAGTTGTGTTTATAAATTGTTTTTTCTATACTAGACATTTTTTTTATGATTTTCTCCCCCCGCTCATCAATTTTAATTTTCGGGAAAGACATTTTTGTTATTTTCAGCACGCGGGTGTGTCACCCCCCCCCCCCCCTCAAGTTCAAGGCCCATATCCGCCCTTGGTACGTGCACATTGAACTCGGGCACTGGGATGAACACATTACAGGCTAGGACATCTGTACAGGCTTTGGGGACGCGCTCAAGGGTCATAAGGAGGGGAATGTACTGGTCTTGGTGAAGCCTCCACCCATGTCTTAGGATCCACGCCACCGGTCAGGCATGATTTCCAAATACCTTCGTTTAATACCTAATTGACTTCCAGCACATATATTTTTTTGTAATCGTAATTATCGACTCCGAAGACACGAACTTAACACTTCAATTCATATGTAAAGCATTTTTCAAATCATGCTATTTATATAAATAAATTCACTTACCGGCTTAACGCTGCTTGTATATCATAAATGAAAGGTTAAAGTATGACTTGCACCATAAAACAGCTTCTTATCGCCAAATTTGATATTCTTATAAGGTTCGTCCGCTATCCCCCTTTCCACTATTACACGCGCCTCCCCTACCTTCAGTAACACAATTTTGTTACCAAATTGTATTCCGGAAGGTGTAAAATATTACTTAAAAATGCCTAACACACACACTGAAGTACACATTCAACCACTAAAAACTATATATCTGACAGATTTTACACTTCAAATACAACAAGACGCACGGAGCGCAGTTAAACACAACAAAGTTTCGGCGACCATCTTGCGCGCTATCTTGGAACCCATGCACTCCAAACTTAAGGTAAGTAAATTTTGAGCATTGCAATGTGTTTGGCATCCGAAAAACCCCCAAGCAGACGTTTAGATCATTATTTTAAGCCAACCGACAAGGGAGATATAGGGCAACAGAGTTTTAGTCGCCATCTTGGATACTGGACTTCCGGTCCAAATTTCGCTTTGGCAACAGGTAGATTCGTATTCAGTGGGGTCGAAATACCCTAAAAACGTTGTTTCCCCAATTGTTACAAGAAATGCTTCTTGCGCTTTATAGAGATGGATTTCTTACTGATGGGCCTAGTCTATTGAATCATTATATTAATTTTTTAAAGTTCAGAAATAAAAAAGTAGCATTGTTCTTTCGCCTGTAGCTCTTAAACGAAGCATTTTTTGGGAAAGTGTCAAGAATAAGAAAATGTTCAAAATCACCTTTTCAACGTGCTTCTTAATAATATTTTTCCGAACAATGCTTCATTTATTAGTTACATTGCAAATAAAGGAGAAAATGGCAAAAAATTGACGTTTCTTGAATTTCAAAGTGTGTTGCCCCACATGTCACCTGTGCGAATAGTTGACATGTTTCTGGACATCCCAAACTCTACTTTAAAAAAACAAAATTGCGGATAAACGACTTTTCGCAAAATGACCCTTTTCCGTCTATTCCGACTGGCCTATTTGAACCATCAACCACATATATGGTTATTTTTTTATTGGAAATGACATCTCCCATCACCTCACTGCGTTTGATCGTTTGTTTGCGTTCACTTTTGGGACGCCCTGTATAAGTCCTAATTTTTAAAATGCAGCAAACTGATCAATTTTATATTTTATATAAACAGAATTAAAAAAGTCCAATTTTTAGCTTCAAAATATCATAGTAACGTACTTCAGATTCTAATAGTGCCAGGATTCAATTGTCAGGTCAACTCGTAAATGATTAACCCATTATATTTGGCAACACATTTTATATGCATATACAGTGCAATGCAATGTACATAAATTTGCAAACTTACAAAAAGTGTATGATCAATATGCTAGATAAAATGCATTTTATTCATGTATATACATTTCCTTCCTCAATCCACTTGCAACTGCATATTCTAGAAACTTGAATTTACCTAATTAAACAGAAGTACCATTATTAATTAGTTTTTTATCCACCTGTTGCAGTTGCCATATATTTAGCAGAACCAG
The DNA here is from genome assembly GCA_936432065.2 of Rutpela maculata. Lineage (NCBI taxonomy): Eukaryota > Metazoa > Arthropoda > Insecta > Coleoptera > Cerambycidae > Rutpela > Rutpela maculata. The sequence continues at coordinate 41,079,744 of OW386286.2, forward strand.
TTAAATTTAGATCACTAAACTAGAATAAAACACAAAAAAACATTAAGTTTTTTTATTTCACTGGAAATGTAACAAAGCGAAGGTTGCATGCAATTAAATATTCAAATATTTTCAAATAAACGGGAGGTGCGATGTTACCTATATAAGTTTTGGCGAAATTGTGAAGAGACATAGTTTCTTAAAAGTTTCTACAGCCACTCAAAATGTTCAAATACGTAAGTACAGCATCCTAAGTAATTTAATTTCGTGAGTAATTCAAGTGGAGCGTAATACGGATTTATCATTTTAATCAAATCACTCAAAAATTTGCTACTAGAACTTAAAACTTTAAGAATGGTCTTATAATTATTTATTATATTTATTATACAGTGTGGCTACAATTTCGTGGACACAAGCCTGTATCTATGTTATTACTTGACGGATCGTTTTCTAATTTGGGCAGGCCACATATACCATGGTAGTGCATATTTAGAACATAATAGAATACATTTTAATCATAGGCGTGCGTTGCAGGAAATAAATAAAGGGACAAATTTTTACGATTTTTTATTAGTGAATCGGATAGAAAAAAATCGATATCATATTCTTATTTATCACCCTCGAAAACATACCTGAAACAAGTTTCATCCAAATCCTATGCAGGGTTGCTCAGAAAATAAAGAAATATTTCAATTTTCTTTCGTTATTCCCTTTTTAGATAATCTGTTAAAACTAACTAGAAGGACGGTTAAGCATATCGGTGATTAAGAACTCTCGCTGCTTTTTTACTCTAATCATAAGAATTGTCATGAGATTTTTTAGCAACTAATTTACTTAGTACACAATGTAAGAGCAAATTAAAAGGGAATTCTAAAAATAATAAAACAATAATTTATCAATCTTTACTGCTTGCAATTATAATGCAAAATCCAATGGTGCCATGGAATGGCTTTATTTGTCGAAATGTCATATTGTGACATAAGCTAAGTAGTTTACATTTTAGTGTTGAATTTAGACTTCAAATAATTGTGATTTCTAATACAATGCCAGAAAATCGTTTATCATTTGCTGAAAAAGTTGAGATTATTAGAATTGTAGGAGAAAATATAACAGTAAGAGAAGCAGCAAGAACTTTTAATGACCGACATCCTAACCGGCCTCTAGTAAGTTTTAGCACAATAGCTAAGGTTAATCGAATTTTTAATCAAACTGGAAACGTTACAATATTAAGACCAACAAATTATAATCGGAATAATTTAAATGAAAACAGAATTTTGCAAGCATTCCGTAATAATCCAAAATTAAGTATAAGACATGCTTCTTTGAACTTAAATCTAAACAAAGAAATAATAAGAAGATGTCTAAAAAAAATAACATAAAACCATTTAAGCCTAAAATATTACACACACTCTTAGAAGGGGATTTTGAAAGAAGATTGGATTATGCACTTTGGATGCAGGGTGAATTTTTGAACAACAGAGATTTTTTGAAAAATATAATCTATTGTGACGAATCTACTTTTACATCAAATGGTGTAAGATCCACCCAAAATATGAGATACTGGGCGTCAGAAAACCCACATTGGATAATTAACAGTAAAAATCAATCCTTATTCAAAGTGAATGTTTGGTGTGCTATTTTAAATCAACAAATTATTGGACCTTTTTTATTCAGAATTTGACTGCTCAAAATTTTCTGAATTTTCTAGAAACAGAAATTATGGATTTTCTTGATAATTTACTGTTAAACGTGAGCGAAAACCTTTACTTTTTGTTAGACGGTGCCCCAGCACATAGTTCTCGTATAGTTAGAAATTGGCTTGACACCAATTTTCCTATGAAGTGGATTGGTTCCCGTAGCCCATTACGTGAGTTTCCTCCAAGATCCCCGGATCTCACCCCGATGGATTTCTATTTTTGGGATAACATAAAAAATAAAGTATACGTTAATTGGCCTCGTACTGTGGAAGAATTGCGGCAACGAATTACAGAGGTATGTCAAAGTATCACAAGGCACGAACAGATAAAAGTGATTCGTCATGTTAGAAAAAGGGTAGAAGCATGCATCACATTGGATGGCGGTTATGTTGAAGTTAGAAGAATTCATTAGTATAATTAATTAATTAAGTTATGATGACAAATGAAAAGAATAAAAATTCCATTATTTCATATAATTCCTTCAACAATTTACCATTACCACAAATGTATTCTTAATGTCAATTGTTTTTCTGTTAATACATTTATGTGATGTTTCTGTGTGTTATTTTTTTCTGTAGTACGCATGCCATAAAGAAGTAAATGGGACACAATGTTAACATGAAATTACATACGGGAGAAAATATATTTCTTTATTTTCTGAGCAACCCTGCATAGGATTTGGATGAAACTTGTTTCAGGTATGTTTTCGAGGGTGATAAATAAGAATATGACATCGATTTTTTCTATCCGATTCGCTAATAAAAAATCGTAAAAATTTGCCCCTTTATTTATTTCCTGCAACGCACGCCTATGACTAAAATGTATTCTATTAGATTCTAAATATGCACTACCATAGTATATGTAGCCTGCTCAAATTAGAAAACGATCCGTCAAATAATAACATAGATACAGGCTTGTGTCCACGAAATTGTAGCCACACTGTATATATATATATATATATATATATATATATATATATATATATATATATATATATATATATATATATATATATATATATATATATATATATATTCCAAAGTTAAGAAAGCTAAATGACTTAAGTTGTATAAACATAAACATAAATTGATAGAACCAGAAAATATTTTTTCCTATTATAAAAAATCGAACATTTTTGTCATAAATGTTAAAGAATTAAATTAAAATATTTAATTCTACGTGGATCAGGTCATTGACTACTAATCTAGGCATAGAATTTGTGTTATCCTACGATGTGATTAATTTGACTAACCTGAAACTTGTTGTTGTAAGTATATACAAAGTGACATTTTAAAATTATTCAGTACATTCTCTGAAATTATTAATACAATCGGAAATCCTATGGCGGTAATGGTTAGTGATAGGGCAAAAACGTTAACAAGACATGCTGATGTAATCACACATCAGTTAGTGTTGGTGGTCAAAATAAATTTTCGTATACAAGATAATGTTTTTTAGTATGTCATCACAAACATTTTAAATATACACTATATTTTTGTTCGACAAATTCTGTTTATTAATTTTTTTCTTTTGATATATTTAATTAAGCAACGTTCTTCGTAGTTAGTAGTTAGATGGGTGTAATGACTGGGTAGTTGGTATGATACCAGTACCATTGAAACTTATGCACACACAGACATGCAATACATAAAAATGTAGTGATCTGGTCGTTAGTACATGAAACTTTTTTCTTTGGAAATTGTGTTAACTAAAAAGCAAATATTATTGTCTTCCATAATATTTTGTTATTTAATGGTTTTTTTTAGGATGTCCACCATTTATATTTTCAGTCAAAGTATACCAGGTTTCTTTTCTAACAATAAGCGTCAACTATCTGTCAGATGATATTTTTCTCAGTTATATAGTTCATTAGACACAGCAGCAGCAGACCGATAGATAGACATATTGAGTGACTGAATTGATAGACGTTAATTTTTATAATCTAGAAAATCTTAAATGTGAAAATCATTGATATATATATGTTTTTTCGCCATTACAATACTACTTCAGTAAGCGAGGGATGTGAAGAATCTGTAAAATTATTTGCAAAAATCTCCCCACTCTTTGACACCTTATATTTATTTATTATTTTTTTCATTTCGCTGACCACCTTGTATATTTTTTTGCCGAAAGCGTATCAGACTTTCTTCCTTCCAATGTCGACCACATTCCAAATATTCCAGAAGCACACAAAAGTAGAAAGTGTATGGTCCGAGAAACTAGACATCTCAAGCGTCCTGTTTTTGGATCGGTGAATCCGAATGCAGTTTTGCTGCAATTTTTTTATAACCTCAAAAAATAGCTAAAGATCCATCATGCAAAATCCGTTATTTCTTTCTGTTAGAAAAAAGAACTGTGGCATGATGGAGCATTGCTGACGTCAAATGCGGTTTTGCTTCATCAAGTCCTAGTTTTTTATAACCTCAAAAAAATAATAAAAAATTCACTGTTTTTTTTTAAGTTGGAAAAGAACTGTGACGTAATGAAGCAATTTTAACGTTAGATTCGGATACAGAACTCCAAATTACATAAAGATGTAGTGATCTGGTCGTTAGTACATGACACTTTTTTCTTTTTTGTGTGCTTATGCATGTTATAAGCTGTCTTTTCCTCAAGGCCGTCATATTGGATGAACCTGGTGGAATATTTCGTATTTGAGTATTTTCTCAGCAAGGGAATGTCTGTAGTTAGTTTCAGGTGTCTAGATGTAGTAGTAGTAGAAGTACCATCGGGATATTTTTTTGCTAACAGGCAGAACCCCACCCCAGGGATTATTATAGATTTATTAACCTGAAAACATTAAATAACGTATTGCCGGTCAAACTTGATAGATGATCACAATCGACTTTTACATTGTGGTCCATCCTTGTTATTCTTATCTATAAGAGAATTTTATTAATTACTATCTGGGAGGAACGTAGCAAGAGGTATAGTGCGTCGTTGCCTAATTTTGTTTTAAAACTAATCCAGGCAACATTCAATATTTGATTATTGATTTGCCTGCTTTACGAGTAAACCATTGTATTCCATTTTTTTAATACCGCAGTCGATTTCTCTGGGTTATTGTGAATGATCGAAAAACTGGAGGTGCAAAATTAACCAAGGCCTGTGTGTGTTCTATCATTTGTTTAACTCTAAAGTGGGTTATTGTCAGAATGGGTGAAATCAACTATGGTATTATCCGATAAAGAAAGCTAATGCAAAGCTACATGAAATCAATAAATTTCTTAAATATAAAGGCAAAATTACAAAGACTCTATTAAATGACAATATTACGTGAAAATTTGCTCCTCCGCGGCCTCCTAATTTTGAAGGAACATACGAGAGGTCGGCATTAAATTCAAAAATTTCATTTAAGACATGCAGTTGGTAATGTTCATCTAGATTTTGAAGAGTTCTGTACTGTAGTGACTCAGACTAAGGCCACAGAATAGAATTGTGATGACATTAACTGAAGATGATCTATTTCCGTTATTCTAACATATTATAAAATGTTATTTTTAGTGTAAATGTGAGAGATTATATGCTGTTCGTATTATTACTTGTCCCTGACGATTGACAGCTTGTATAAAAATCTGCTGTGTTTAAAAATCTGCTGTGTTTAGACATATATTTCTTCTTTTAACAAAATATTTTCCAAGTCCCAAGTTCCTTTCCTATTACTTTATTATTAATTTATCCAATCATCAAGTAAGTTGTGAAAAGGAGCAAACTAATTTTAAATACAGTGTCGACGATTTTTTAATATTACATTTGTTTCAGGTTCTCTTCTTCTTCTTCGCCCTTGTGGCTGTAGCCTTAGCTGCTCCCAAGGCTGCACCTCAAGTTTTCTATCCTGGATACTCTGGATATTCCGGATACCCCTACTACACTGGTTATGCAGGATCATATGGATACCCATCTGCCTACTCTTATCTGGGATACTAAAGAAAGCTGTTTTTAATGGATTATGATTTTTGCGATTATTAAAATATGAAAACTACATCGTCTTTAACTCATTAATCTTAATATCCACTCCAAGTCCTACATTGAATCCAAGTCTTTAAATTATTTAGTGTTTTAATATATCATCCATTATATACCGGAAATACACCACCACATATTATACATATTAGTCAACTTCCACCCCCTAAGTCTAGATTATCCGGAAGTAGAGTACATATTTAAAATACGCAGGCCGATACATTACCCAAAGATTTTGCCAGCGCCGGATCAGGAGTTTGAACCCAGTTCACGATTGACTGTGTGCCCGGGTGTCCTAACCACACAATGTGGTTTAGTTCGCTGCGCTATCGTGCCGATAGGGTGAAGATAATTGGGAAAAATTTTCCATACCGCCAATGGCGGGCCTCTGAAAGAAGAAAAAAACTTTGAGTCCATAAGTCAAAGAACAAGAAAATTACCTTTTCTCAGACAGTCATATTGTTTCTAGTTTTCTTAAAAAGTCCTATTTCAGTAATTTGTCACCTTTCTTCAACAAATTAATATTTTATCGGACTGTCGGTATTGTTTCCGCTCTAGTAAATCTGCAATTATGGCAATTAACAAAGTGGTTGAAAATATAATAGATGTTTTTGAGGACAAATGCTTTGCCGGAATATTTTCTGTGACTTGTCAAAAGCCTTCAACTGTGTGCAATATGATATTCTTGCTTCTAAAGGTAGATATGATCTTCAAGCTACAGCACTTAATCTTTTAAAATCGTACTTGAGTGACAGGGATCAAATAACTGTACACAACGACTGGAATAGCTTCATCATCAATAAAGATAAGATTTGGAGTTCCACAAGGTTCCGTACTAAGACCACCATTATTCTTAATTTATGTAAATTATTTGTCTAACCACATTATAGACACTTCGGTTGTACTCTTTGCTGATGATGCGACCATGGTAAACATCGATCAAAATTTTAATGATCTACAACATAATATACAGTGCTCACAGTTGCAGGCTTCTGACTGGTTCAGAACAAACAAATTAAACCTAAATGATTTTCTCAACTCGGAGATTTTGATAATCCCGATAAAATCATGTTTTTAGGAGTAATTGTAGACGGTAAGCTGTGCTGGGATCAACATGTAGACTATCTGGCTAGTAAATTGTCGAAATTGTCGAAGATAATTTATCTGGTTATGAGTCTAAGAACTGAGTTGCCCCTGAGTATGATAAGAATGGTTTATTTCTCGCTATTTCAAAGTGTTTTTTCCTATGCCAAATAATTTGGGGACACTCAGCTCATCTGAACAGAATATTTTCATTTCGTGAGAGTAATATTGTTTTTACCATTTAGAGAGAACGTCAAACAAAAATTTAGTGAGCTGAATATCATGACTGTTCCTAGTTGTTTCATTCTCACAGCTCTTATGTATTTAAAAAAAAATAAATGACTATGTTTCACCTGATAAAATTCATAAACACGATACTAGGCAGGGAAATGAGGTTTGTTTAGATTTTTATTAGATTAGAAAAAAGTTGAAATGCAAAATATTATTATGGTCCAAAATTTTTTAACAAGTTGTACGTGATAGCAAAAGTATGTGCTTCTTTCACATTCGCGTTTCTTTCCTTCTTCTTCTCAGCGGGGCAACGAGAGACTGCTACACTCAGACACTGTGGCAATCTGTGCCTCCGCTTCAAAATCAGCAAATTTTCCCATTTAAGTCGGATTTTATCCCAAAAGCTAGAATCCTTCTCGTGGGGGCATTATTTATTGTTTTAGTTCAGGAAAAATAATACCGAAGTGTTTGTTCCTCAAGATCATGAAACTGGGACATGAGATTAGAATGTGGATGAAAGTTTATCCTACAGCCCTATCAAACCTGGAGTCGGGAATATCAACTATATCGCTAGTATACAGGTGTTTCCTACGCCATGTCCAGTCAAAGGACCTACCACTATTCAGGCATGCTTTTGCTCCGCTCACTTCTTCCAGCACTCTGAAATAATAAGGAGCTTTGCTTGCTGTACTGTGTGAGAGGCCCAGAAAGTTAAGAAACTGGAGGCGAATTCAAATCTCTATTGCTTTCTTGGTTAAGCAAGAGCCAGCTCCGAACCCATTAAAGGCAGCTTAGAGCTCTACCTGGTCAAAGCATATACCTGCACGTTATCCTCAATATTTAGTGGAGTTAATAGACACTTTCACTTCGGAAAAATTCCGGGAAGCGGTAACTTTTGAGAACACATCTCTGAACATGTCAGGAACAACATACCAAAAGTTACCAACCAAGTTGAGCGTAATTTGCTATTAAACAAATTACTTGCAAAATACCAGCCTTTGTCAAATATATCTTAAAATATATTTTTTTCTTTCAAAAAGTAATTGCGCCATTCGAAAGTACGGGAAACTTCACATCAAAAATGTATAGAAAGTTTTTTCGTACGATCAAAAATGTAGGCTCCAGAATTTTTTGTTTAACGCACGAAAATGGAATGCGGAGAAACATAAATACGGCGCGCGAAGCGTGCGCAGCCTCGGGCGCTCTACACTAAATTTGTTGTAACTTTTGAACTAATTAATGAAATTGACCTCACAAAAGCTTAAATGAAAGAACAAACATGTAGCTATTGAATTATTATATTTTCAAATATAATGATGAATGTATGTAGGAATAGTAAATATATGAAGTCGGGACATAAAAAGACTTGAGATGAAATAGGTAAAAGCTCTACCATTTCTAAAAATTTAAAGATAAAAACTTGGGTCTTTCACATTTTACCCTTGAAGTAATGTGTAAAAAGATCCGATGAGTGAAAAAAATCTTAAAAATTTATTTTTGAAGATGTACATTTCCAAAATTTCAAAATTTTGAGAAAATGATGAAAGATATGTATAACTAAATTTAACCAAGTATTCCTCTGGTTTAAATCGCGTTATTAGATCTCTGTGGGTGTGATTTTTAAAACTTGAAACGTGTACTTTCAGATGCTTCAAGAGGATTAGATTAACCCCCTTTTTTACAAAAATAAAAAAAAGAACATTTTTGCCCTATACTATTCTACTTTTTACGAAATATTGAAAAAATCAAGTTTTTCGGTAAATCGACTCAATGTTGATTGTTTCTACAATTTTTATCCTGTTTAAAATATCGAAAACATATTAAAAATTGTCACGTGGTACAGGGCCACGAGTCAAATTATAATGCTTGACTAATAGAAAGAGATTGAAAGTAAAACAACATCTTCGCGGCAAGCAGTACGCATCACCTGCCCTGCACGCTGCGTTGTGTGTGTGTCCGCAGAGCATTGTAAAAGTAGTTCGTGCACTTTTTCACGGATTATATTGTAATGCTGTGTACAATATCACGTTTTTCCAGCTTCTTTTTAAGTTTTCATGTGAATATTTAAATTGCGTTTTGAATTATTTTATTGCTTGATGGAAGTATTGAATCAGCCATTTTGAATTACCATTTTTCGACACCATAATCTGTTTCAGTGACCTCGAAAACCTCCTTATATGTCAATTTCAATAAAATTTCTTTTAAATTTTTCAACTTATAATAATTTTGTTAAAAAAAAGTTTTTTTTTTTTTTAATAATTAATAAACAATTTCCTAACGATTATATGTTTATAACTTTTCATTTTAAGCTATGTAAAAGAGATATCAGAAGGTTTTAGGAAAATCGAAGCTTCCCGTAATTGTTCCGAAATAATGCATATTTCCATCCTCTATTGACTCCACTAATTACTGAAACTAGGTATCTCAGTTAGATGAGCCATGTTCGCAGAGAGCCTACAGTTCTGAATCAATAACCATTTGGTCCTGACTGAGAATTTAGCATTAGGGATGACCTCAAAGAAGAAGGAGAACGAAGGCACCGTGCCATCACTCTTGGCAGTGAATTCATTTCTAATACGTCACATAGGGCCCTTATAAGACCTAACTATTGTTTTCCTTCTCACGAATGATTACCACACCAGGCTATAGGCCATAAGCGTTGATAAATGTAACAGATTTTTCTGAGAACTATATTAACTGTTCAATTCCCTTTTATATATTATAACATACAAAAACAATATAAATTTCGATAGTTTTATTAATTGCAAAAATCATAATCCATAAACAATAGAACCGTATTTATCAACCAAGGTAAGAGTAGGCAGTTGGGTATCCAAAGGATCCAGCATAGCCAGTGTAGTAAGGGTATCCGGAATATCCAGAATAGAAAACTTGGGGGGCTGCCTTGGGGTCAGCTAAGGCTACAGCAACGAGAGCGAAGAAGAAGAAGAGAAGCTGAAACAAATTCGAAAACATCAGGAAATAAGTTTTAGTAATTATCCGATGACAGTGGTCAGTGGATTTACATTCCATTTGTCATCTTGCTACTCTATTTATTTATTTATTTGTTTAATACATGATATTTTTAAATTAAAATCATATAAATTAAATTAATCTGGTAATTCACACGAAGCAAGTCTTTACAAGGACCGGTTTATCAACTCAGGGTTAAATTTGCGTGTTATCTGACCCCAGGATTATTTAAACTCTAGGTCAAAGTGAGTGTTACAACCGCATCCGTTTATTTATACTGCACATAAAACACTCGCTGCCGATCGAGCTAATATAAGGGGAGACCGGGGCATGCTTTATTTTTCTACATTATATTAAATAATAAATTAATTAAAGTATTACTTAATAGATAAAACATCTTTACTCTTATATAAATTGTGTTCTGGCATGATTAAGATAAGAAATAAATGGAAATATGCCTCTTTTAATTAAGTTTCTAATTAGTTCTAGTTACTCGAATCGCCCCTAATTGGAATGGGGCGGAGTTTTTTGTCGGGGTTAATACCAGGGTAACAGATAAGCATAGCCATACTTTGAATTTATCTGTCAATGTCGCGAAGGACTGAAAATGCGTCCACCAATACATAAGATATTCGTATCTTGACACAAAATAAAGTAAGATTTTTTCATTTACCAGAAACGTCAATAAGTTTCTACACAATTTTTTAAATCTCTAGGATTATTTTGATTATATTAATTTGAAAAATTTGAAGTACGTCTCTGTAGTACTCTTGTCAGCGTGGAATAGCGCCGACTTTGACATTTTATGGCCTTTTTTATTCGCACTAAAAGTTTGTAGATAACTACACTATATTTTGTGGTGTGAGTTAGGAAACCCTTGTATGACCTAAGGTGGGTAACGCTCCCTGCAGAGTTGCCAGATCTAGATTGATTGTAACTGATCGAAAAATGTGCAATTTATGTTGAAAACATTTCACTGTTCTTGTTCCTTTTCATTTTAAAATGATAAAAGACACATTTACCGTAAAAATTGTTTATCGTTTATTTAGTTAATTGATCAGACTAAAGTTAAAAAGTAATGATCGATTAGAATGCCTTCTACTGTCTTTAGGTCATGTTGAAGTTCAGGAACATAACATTTTTAGGTTAACTTCCACTTTGATGTCTGATTTAAATTAACTCTCTCTCTAATTTAATCCAAGATTGCTTTTAACCCGGACCAAAATAAACACTTTGTCCTGAAGTTTAACCCGGGGCAAACTAACCAAACCCTGTATTGATAAACCCGCCCTTAAACGAAGTAAATCTATAGTCAAAATAATAGGTGTATTTGAAGAGAGCTATAAGAATTATATATACTTACATATTTGAACATTTTGATTTGTTTGAAGAAACTTTTAAGTAACTATGCCTCCTAGAGGCTTTGCCAAAACTTATATAGGTAACTTCTGTGGACACACCTCCCGTTTGTTTTAAATATCTGCATAATAAAATTATGCAACCTTCACTTCGATATAGTTCCTTTGTAATAAAAAAAATTAGGCGTTTGTGTATTTATTATAATTTTATAAAGGTTTAAATTAACTGGTTCGTTAAATATTTAAATCACTTTCTTATTAGAATTTAATTCTTATTAACACATGATTTGATTTTACTATTTTGTGAAACAGTTAACTTATTATATTTCTAGAAGTCTCATCTTTGTCCAATGATACCTCGTCTTGAATTTTGACATAAGGGAGATATATTGTTGACTCAAATAAAACAAGACACAAAACCGCCATTATTTGAAATTATGAAACTTGGGTTTAGGATCAAGATAACGAACTTTTCGGAACGTATTATTATTATCGTCATTGTCCAACATGTTTCTTCTTTTTATTCACGTCTTTCCAGACGATTTGTCAACCATTCGTTGTTCCAGTTGGTCTCCGTCTGCCGTATAGTACGTCATCAAAGCTTTTTTCTATCAGCTTCTTGGTGATATCGGATCAACGTTTTTTAAGGCGTCATCTGGTTTTTCCTTAACTATCAACCGCTGTATGTTGTCCTTTGTCTATTGCTGTGATAAAAAAATGAGAGGATTGTCCATCAAATTCCTAGCAAATATGTTAAAACTCGCATCTCAAACGCTTCAATATGCTGTCTGTCTGCTTCGCTAACGGTCAATGTCACAGAAGTGTTATGAAACATGGAGAAAACTAGGGTTTTAGGAAGTCTGTTCAATATTGGTTCTTATATGTGTGATTTTGTTAGTTTTATATAGATTTTTCTTAAAAAACAAGACGATAATACAAGGCGACAAAAAAGGGCTGCGCTTTTGATCGGAACCGTCTTATCCTGTTTTTTTGATAAACCGATTTTGATAATAAAAAAAATCTACCGCATCAATTTTTGCCTACCACCCCTGTTATCCCCTAAAAACGACAATAAAAGGTCCTGTTCTAAGGTTCTGACCTAACTTTCCTGAAGTATTTTGACGCGCTGAAGCCAATTTTGGACAAAAAAATTTTCTATCTTGTAATTTTTCTCTACAACCCTTTTATCTCCTAGGGGTGGCATAGGGAAACTGACATAATAGAATTTTTTTTGCTCAAAATTAGCCTCAGCACATCAAAATACTTCAGAAAAGTTAGATAAAACATTTTCTTTGCTCCCTTCAGGGGATAGAAGGGGTGGTATTAGTATAATTTTCACAAGAACTATGCAAGGCTTTTTTCAGCCACTCCACTTATATCTGCAATCTGAAAATAAAAAGTAATTTTTTCTTTAAAAAAATTATAACTGTTAACTAGGTATCTTTTTACGTCCGCAGCTGGTTAAAACGGTGACATCTAACGAAAAAATTGGAAGAGTGTGAAATAATGGTACCAGTCTACCACTGATAAGTTTTCAACCATATCTGCTGTTAAAAGCATTGAACCAAATAATGGTTTTGTGATAAATCCATATAAGCAATGCTGTTTTAGATTGCTTTAAGCTGTTCTCTGTAAGTAGTAATTTATCCAGTGATTTTGAAGCTGCTAGTACAAATTACTTATAGAGGATATCTCTTCGTTGCTCGTATATAATTTTAAAACAAAGGTGAACAAAGTATAGTTAAAATTAGCTATTCCATTAAGACCAAACAATTTGTAATGTGAGATAGACTTTTCAGCAATTTTTTTGCCCATTCCAGAAAACGGCCACAACCTGGTGGTATCACAACCCATGATTTCATGAGGCACTATTTTCTAGTAACGCCGAATCTGTTACTAAACTATGTACTGGTATAAATCGTTCATCTTCTTTAATTCTAGCTGTCACCCAGACGGCTATTAGGTGGGAAAGAAATACCAAAGCATCAGTATATCTTTAGAATCAATGATACATTTATTGTACCGAGTTTTTTTAGCTAATGAAATATGAAGCAAAGGTCGACATCACCGATTCGAAGACCTGGAGGGGGGTTGGTTCGATTTGAATCTGCCTCTGAAGAAGCTTCTACAAACATAAAAACACTTAAATACTATTGCCTGACGTGCGTTTCGCCAATCATGTTGGCATCATCTGGAGACAAAACTGTTTTAACCGCCTCCAGGTGATACCATGGTTAAAGGCGGCTACAGACGTAACTGCATACTTGAACGGTATGCATGCGCAAGTTTATTGTACAAGTATACTGGAACGTGTGTTTTATAATACTTGTACAAGTATTGTGATTGTACAAGTGACATGAGACTTGATGAAATTCTATATTGTATACTTGTACATGTATACTTGAGCGCAAGTATACTTGAGCGTGTGTACGGCAGGTCGGCAGACTTGTGTAAACAGGTAATAGTAGACTTGGTGAACCTGTGCGATGACGAGCGATTTGAGAAAAAGGAATCGCAAGATTTTCGAAGAATTCATAACGATATATGAAAGTGAACCATGTCTTTGGCTTATAAAATCGAAAGATTACCATGATAAGGTGAAAAGAGAAGCGGTATACAGTAAATTGGTAGATAAACTAAAAGAAATAGAGCCAAATGCCGATCGGGAGAAAGTGGTAAAGTACAAATTACAGGAAGGAGAAGAAAAAAGTTGAAAAAACTCGGTGGTCAGGGGCGGGTACAGAAGACGTTAATGAATCCACCTTGTGGTTCTACCATTTTAAGAGATTAATGTGCGAATACTCCTTCCTTTTTTTTAACCACTTCTTACACCACATACTACGTTTTTTTCGTTGTTTTTTGAGAATTAAAACAAACGCAGTTAAAGCAAGCGTGTCGTCTTCATCCGTTGATGATATTTTTATTCTTTATTCGCGCTTAACTGTCACTGCACAACTGTTCAAGTATACTTTTGCGTGTGGCGTCGACGCAAATTTCAGAATACGTGTACAATAAACTTCCGCATGCATACCTTTCAATTATGCAGTTACGTCTGTAGCCGCCTTAAGGTGTCCCTTATAATTCTGTATTTTCAAATTTTTAAGATAATCCCTCCAGAAGTTTTTTTTATTAGTTTCCTTTTAGAAAAAGGAATTTTTGTGTGTAAATTCTGCTCGATCAAATGATTTTTCACCCTGCCACAAGCCATTCGAAATTTCTAAATAAAATGCAAATTTTGTCTTTTCTGTTCATGTTTTATTTATATGTATTATAAATGTTCAATAGTGATATACAATGTTTGTTTGGACGGGTTATAAAACTACAAACTTAAAATGATGTTTTGGATAGAGTTTCTTTGGTACATACAAATAGTTCTGCGTCAACTTCACGCCTCTCTCTGCCACATCATTTGTTACGCTTAAATCGGAAAAAAACTTGTGAGCAATTATGAAATCTTCCCGAGAATGCCAGGTTTCAAGATCTTAACTTAGGAAATCGTACTCCAGCCCAAATCTTTCAAAGAGTTTAACAGTAGGTATTTGGGGTTACGAAATCACTCATATCTTTTCTAAGCCAGCTCACATCGACATCATTTGGTTTTAGTACCAGGCGTTGTAAGCCAGAACTGTTCGCAGTAGATGACGAGGCTGTGCTGCTACTGGCATCTTTTATCAAAATTTTTTGTAAGTACCATCTTCCTTTTTACCGAAAGTTGCACACCTTTGTCTAAAAGTGCCAATCCACTCAGCTCTTCAGTAAGGTACCATAAGTGTTCAGTGAATATCTTTAAACCTACATCGGATACAGACTTGTCGGTTTTCTCATAGAGTTTTAGTTCTGTCAAAAACTGGAGGTCGTTTCGCGAGGCGCTTATGGCAATAGAGGCAAAGAACCAATACTTCACGTACAATAGTACTACGAAGAGACTTACTGTTATCAAACCTTTCTTTTCTCGATCAGTCAATTTTAATTGATCTTTAAACATAATCATTCTAAGTGAGTATATCGCTCTTGACATGAAACGTGCGTCATGGATCGCGCCTGGCTTGTAAAAGTTAACCCTGTGTGGCGGAGTCCCTCTCAAGAAAATGCACGTAGTCGTCACGGTAATGGTCTTCCTGAAACATAAGTCGTGTTAGTAAATATTTATGAATAAACTTTAATATATTCCTCATTACTATGAGATTGTAATTATAGTTTTCTAAACTTACATTTACTTTTTGCTGAATAAACTCAAGTAATTCGCCCGACTTTTCTTTTAGAATCGGAGCAATCTCTTTATCTTCCATCCCAGCTGAGAATTTTTTCCGGTCAATGTTGGGCCACATAGTTTGTAATCTTTCAAATATAGAAATTTCTGGTCCCGATGAAACAGCGACAGAAGCTTCAAACGCACCTTTTAAAACTATCTCTGCCATGTGATGTCTGCATGCAAGGTAAAGTAATGCTTTCCCAAGTTGTTACTCAATCCGTCCTGTAAATAAGTAAATATACAATAAATATACAGTTTATCGTTATGAACAGTACAATGTAGAGAAAGGAAAGGTATTTATTTTATGTGCATTTACCTGTATTTGAACTCGTGGTGTCTGAGCAAACAGCTTGTACCGTGTTACAAAGCCCCCATTCTTTAAGCAGAAGCACCACTGCCTTTGACTGCTCAGTACCTATTCCATCTGGCAGTTCTGGAGACCCAAGTAGCTGCTCATGGGTGCCTGGACTGGTGAACAGAACAGGTACCCGTTCCATTATCTTACCGCCGCTTAATTTTATTCTTTTGCCGTCGAAATGCACAATTAATTTGGACTTAGTTTTTGATTTGTTTAGCATAGTCATTTTTATATTTTGTCCTCGCTCGGTGCATAGAGCTCTTGTTAACATTTATTTCGGACGTACTAATGTTAAAATTTTCATCAGCATGAAATACTATTTTTATCCCTGATCTGACGCTAACTTTAGCAGTATCAAGAGTGGCAGCTAATTTTATCGAGATAGCAGTTTTCCGCCCCCTTTTCTTTTTTGAAGATTGTGCTTTCAGACTTTTAGTGCTCAGTCCTGGTAGCGAAAAAATCTCAGCTTCATCAGATTGGTCACTAGCACCGGAGGATGAGGACGAGGAGTTTATGGCCACAGTTCGCATTTGGATACCTGAACAATAATATACCCAATCAATGTAATGCATTAACAATGATTTTTTTAAAATAAAGTAAATAATTTTACTTACTCATCTTACTCATATTCGTTTCCTCTTGACAGCGTCCCTTCTTTTTCAGTAGCTTTTTATCTTTTTCTAATGCTTTCTTTTCTTTCTTATAAAGTTTAATGTCTATGCAATCAACACGTCCCTTCTCTCGTTGTAAAGTTAAAAATTTTCTATCTTCCTCATTTTTTATTTTATTTATTGCGTTTGCAGGGGCAATATCAAACAAGTCACCGAAACTGTTTTTAAAGGCAGCTTCTCTGCTTTTTGAAGCGATCTCCATTCGGCATAAATTTTTTTAAGCTGACACACAACACAACTTTTTGCTCGGGTAGGAATACGCGCCTTCAACGAAACCTGCATTGTCTCTTGTGCTGTGACAGAGTATGCTTTAGTCTGAGACCCTTTACCAGGCTTAGCACGCAAGTTGTGAATTAAAAGTCTCAACACTTGTAGATTCAAAGGCAATCTTGCTCCACTAAATGTATCTTGTGTATGATCAATTATGTAAATACTTCAGACTCTTCTTTTGCATAGACAAAGCCATGTTAACTATTACACTGATCAGTAGTACTCTACTATATTATTAACTTCTTCGCAACCCTTGAAGGTGTTTAAACTTACAGATATTCGAACAAACATAGATGCAGCGCCTTACGTTTACACGTCTCTACTGAACTAATTCGACTGTTACAAGCGCAAAGCGCTGTATCGAATCTCTGTATGTTTATTCATGTTTAGAGGTTGCCATGGGGTTACCAGAGAGGCGCAGTACTGACAAATATCCTAATTTACCCTTAGGAGCGAAAAAGACTTGTCAATAGTGCTTTACTCGGGGGGGGATTCCTTTTGTCTCCGCCTCGCAAAAAAGTTTAGCTCAAATTTTCTACATGTACTTTTTTAGTGAAAAGGGACAAAATAAAAAAACTTCCCGTGGTCAATTAAAAAGTCGATTTTTAAGGGACACTCTAACCATGGTTGGCTAAATGTGTGTCGAGTATTAGTATTCATGTGTTTTGGCGTTTGTTGAAACTACTTCAGAGTCACTATACGAAACTACTTCAATTGTTTTAACACCGTAAATGATCAATTTCTGTGTCAACTGCAAATATTTACAGCAGCAACTGTATAGTTAATATGATTTGGGATATTGAATTGGAATTTAATTACGCGTTATAACATAATTCACATTTAGGGGCAATTTTAAATGCGTTGAACTTGGTCTTGTAAAACTTGGTAAACATTTCTGCAACTTCTAACACTTGATTCAAACTATTATACTATGGAGGTATAGCATAAGTTAATTTAATTGCAGGCGTCACGAATGGTTTACTTACGAATTTTTTGTCGGAAAGTAAAAAAAAACAATACAGTAATTAATTTGAAATTCCCCGTTTGCTTTCTTAAAATTTAATGCCTGCATTTCCGAATTAGTTTTATATGAATGATTATTTGGACATTGTGTATGTAATGTAGATATGTATGAAATAATTAATAAATATAATACACTTACTTACCCTGAAGGTACTTGTATACTAAAATGAACTTTTGCAATTTTAAATATAATTTGGTATACTAATAAATAAAGTGATATTACATTTGAATTTTCAATAAAAATAAAATCGTCCGTTTAGTTTCGTAGTAATTGATTCGGAAAGTTTGACTTTTATAGGCAAATATGCCTTAATTGGCGTAGTAGAGCTCGGCTTAAGTTAAGTTTTCACTCTTAATGCCACAATTTTTTAGAAATATGCTTCAAAAACTAACATAACATTAAATAGTTTCTTATTAACACTCTGTTAAAACCCTGAAAAAATCGTCCGTCTAGCATAAAAGTTATTAGAACTTTAAGTCCTACATTTGTGTAAATAAAACAGCGATTAATGAATAAGCATCTAGGTAACACATGATATTAAGTGGACATCGCATATGAGATCGATTTCAATTAATTACCGATTAATTACAGTGACAAAATGGCGAAAAAGCCTCAAAGTCCTCTCTAATTCTCTAACTTTTGTCGAAATCCAAAAAATAAAAAAGGAGTTTTATCAAATTTAATCCTATTTAAATTAGCTAGAGTAGTCTTTTGGCGTAGAAGTCAAGATTAAGAAGTTGCCAACTTTTGAAGCACAAAATTTGCAATTTTTTGCCCTACATCGTCGACATTTCAGTAAATATCTCCGTAACGAAAAAAAAAATCAAAATTCTGATTCGCAATGAAAAATACTCGTTTGACCTAATTTTTTATTTCGAGCTAGCTCTTACCGTTTCAGAGATATCTGCGAAAAACAGTAAAAGGCAGCTCGTATTTCGGAGCCGAAAAAATTACAAAAAGATGCGATCTTGACACGTTCATATTTTTCGAAAAACACCAGCGGGACGGCCTTACGATGTCGCGACGTAGAGAGGAAGACTTAAACCTGATTGTAAATTGCACATCGAAATTGGTCAATTCGGCTCGGCACGAACGAATCGAAAGAGGCATTTTTTGACCTTTAGTGATTCCGGAAGCAGTTGAAGCGACGATTTTGATAAATCATTTGTGATCCGCATGTAGCATTTGGTAACTTATTAAAAGTCGGCGTCGAGACGTGGTAACAGTAGTATAGAATGAGATATCCGATATTAATAACTCTTGAAATATCGAAAATTACTGGACGAAATATAGCCAGATTAAATATAGCAGATTAGTATAAGACAGTTATGATAATCGTATTTAATACAGTGTTGCCAAATCCTTTTACTCTATATCTCTCGCGCTTTAATTTATTAAATCCACCGCTAGATTCGCTGTTATCAGCATACAAGTACCTTAAGAACTCGTGCAGCCAATAGATAAAAGAACTAGTGAAGCATTATACTCTTCGCCGATTTACTGAGCTTTTTATATAATTGTTACACATTCTATAGGATACTCTTCGCATTTTTCTTGTAAATAATGTTAGTTTTTGGACATTCTAAATTTTGTGATACCAACTTTGTTGTGAAAAAAAAATATATGAAAAAAAAATCGCCATGTGAGGGATCGAACACGAGACCTTTGGATTGAAAGGCAGCAAGCAAGCAAATAAAATTTATTAACATTTATAGATACATATGCGCCTCCCCGAAACCTGGCCCGGAGCCAGCCAGACAACCACAGCGCGTAGCGCCGTGGTGATTGTAGGGCTGGGCGGGTCAGGTTCGGTTCGGCTTGACGACAATGGTAAAAAGAACAATTAAAATTCCTACCCACCTAGCGTGGGTTTAAAATTAATAATACCTTTGAAAATAATGCTGCCCACAAAGGCCTAAAACTAATACATATAAAACTTATAACTAGTAACTGGTTATAACACTAAATAAATTTTGGCTGCTGACTCGGGTGAAAAGCTAAACGAAAAAACCCGTACGAGAACTGCCGATCTGGTGGTCTCCCTGACGCCAGGAACATGTGGTGGAAAAAGGATAGGGTTTAAAAATGTTTGAATTTTTTGGAGATTTATCGGCCAAAATGGAATTTTTGATGACAAGAAGAACAAACAGAATAAAAAAAAAAGGAAGACAAATGCTTTAGCCATTGGACTATCTCATCTTACCACAAAACTTGAATGAATATCGTTCAAGGATTATATTTCAACGGATTAGATACATTATTATGAAATATAGATATTGGTAAAATATAAAAACAAAAAAAAAATTATAGGGAATAACATTTCGCAAGATTTTTATTTAAATACAAATGACAGAAATTATGAAAAAATTTTCTTTTTATTTAAATGATTAATAACTTTTTTATCTATTGATTGATTTTTTTCAAAAACAATAAGATTCTTCCTTTAGCTAACGCTAACTTACTTTCCAAATTTCAATACAATCGGACTTTTCTTTCTTAAGTTATCGTGCTTACAAGAAACGTGACGGACGGACGAACAGACGGACATTTTGAAAGTTGTTCAGAATTCGTTCACTAACATAATGATATGAAATTTTTTTCTCTACGAGCGATATTTACTGTTTTAGAAATGTGCCGATCAAATACAATATACTCTTCGTTTTTGCGAAGAGTATAATAATTCACACTAGCTATAATATTAACAACAATGTTAATATACAAGCAGTATTAGTCTCGAAAAACAATACAGATCTTAGGCAATGTTAGACCGCGGGGAATAGTGCGGTGTGGGAGGGAGATCCAAGTTTGCAGTTCTAATCGTTAGTAGATTTTGTTGTAGATTTTGCGATGGTTTTTAAATCATAACTCGGTTATTAATTCTGTAAAAATATTTTAAAAAGTACCTTCATAGTCAGAAAGCAGCAGTCTACAATTTTTAGAATACATTTTTTTTTTGTTATAGGCTTAGTGTCCGAGTAATAGAGTGAGAAATGTAAAAACACTGCAAAATTAGTTCATTTTTAGAGTGAGCATCGAATAGAGATACAGGACTTTAAAGTCTGCATTTCCCATAAGGCCCAATGCTTTTTGAAAAATAGTTTATTATTTTACAGCTAAACGGCTATAGAGAACATTATACATTTGTTACCAAAGGAAGATCTGAACCTCGGCTATATGATGCACTACATAAGTGCATAACTCGAAAATTTTGGATAACGCCCTTTTCCGCAGGACAATATTTGGACAACTTTTGGATGTTTACCTATATATAAGCCATCGATTTAGCTAGTAGTCAGCTTTTAGTATTTAAAGCCCTACACGATGAACATTTTATGTGAGAGAAATGAGAATCATTGGATTTGAACTTATTTGTCATATATTTGGGATCATTTTATACGATTTTTTCTTTCATTTTATACAATGTTTACATTGTTTTTCATATGATTATATTAAAAAGATTTAACGTCTCAGATGATTTTGGCAGGTCATTTTCATTAATGTTATAAACCGATTTGTTATACATTTTTAAACTTTAGCTTATAATTAGACAAAATCTAGTTT
The DNA here is from genome assembly GCA_936432065.2 of Rutpela maculata. NCBI lineage: Eukaryota > Metazoa > Arthropoda > Insecta > Coleoptera > Cerambycidae > Rutpela > Rutpela maculata. Next base: position 41,101,164 of record OW386286.2, read on the forward strand.
TTTATTGTAATAGAAATGTATCAAACGAAGGTTGCACTATTTTAATATGCAGATATTTTTAATCAACTGGAGGTGTGTTCAGAGATTGACTATATAAGATTCGGCAAAATTCTTAGGAGACATACTTTGCAAAGAGTTTCTATAGTAAAACAAAATGTTCAAATATGTAAGTAGATTAAATATGTTATAACTTATTCTAAACTTTCTAGCAATTATTAATTTATTATATACGTATGTAATTGCCAGATTTGATCCATTTTAAACATATTTGAGAAAATTAGGCAAATTTGTTTTAAAAATAATTTACAGTGAAGCTAATACGAAATTTTTAATCATATTAAATTGGTATTTTTTGTGAGCCCAAATTATGAATAAGGTATGATTGTTTAGTGGTGCTTTTAATATGTATAATTTACCGTTCTTTAAAACACATCGTGGTTTCCTATATTACAAAAAAAAATTATCATATTTACAAATTGTTTCAGATTCTTTTCTTCGCCCTTTTGGCTGTAGCTTTAGCCGCTCCCAAGGCAGAACCACAAGTTTTAGGTGCCTTCCCCGGATTTTATTCTGGTTACCCTTACTACACTGGTTATGCTGGAGCTTATGGATATCCATCTGCCTATTCTTACTTTGGTTAAAGAACAAGATTAATTTGTTAAGGGATTATGAATATTTGAAGCTAATAAATGTTTAAAAATTACACTAATTTTTGTTTATTATTTAGAAAATTATATTATGTACCTATATATAGTCTCTAGAAAGAATAAGACCATGCTGTTGGGGAAATATAGGAAGTATAATATAAGTCTTGTAAATACATTGTATACAAGGCATCAAGTATGTCTTTTCTAATTACTGATTCCATAAATTTACTGATGGTGGGTACCAAACTTATCGGTCGGTAATTGTTGCTGTTTTATAAATAGTGGTGATGCCATTTTCCAGGATTATGGAAGAACATATTTCCTGAAAGAGTTAACCTTACGGAAGATCTGGGGAGCACAGTTTTTTAACTTCTCGATTTGAAGTGCTGCCAATGCAAATATAATACTTTCTAGAGAAATACACACTCGGTTGTATTTTATTTCTGGAAGGTTGTATTGAGCAGGTTCCTTTGTGTAGGTTCCTAAATATGTTTCAGATAGAATTTTGAAGACTTTTTTGTTATTTTTGCACAACTTTCTTAGCAAAGAAATGTAGACTTTAGAGGTTAGAGACAATCTGATATGTTTATACGATTTTCTTGGATTGTTCCGGTTTAAAAAAAATTCCTCGTGATTGCTCCACTTGGGGAATTGGAAAAGGGTTTGTGGTTTCTAGTTAGTTTTGGAACGGATATGTCGATATATTTCTTCCAGAAATATTTTTTTTTTGTATTTAATCAAGTGTAAAGTGCAAGCTTTTAGTTCATCTTCGTGAAAATTTTACTGTTTTACATGTCGACATAATACTGTCATAGACTGTGACAGTATTATGAAACAATAATCACATTTCACTCGAGTTGTCAAGAGTTCCAAGTGTGTCTAATCAGTTCATTCGTTTTAATTATTCTGAGACACTGTGTTTAACCTTTCGTTATGATGTGTCGACGTGGCGACAGACTTCTTCTTGGAAAAATTGCATTGCAAAATGGTAACTAGAGAATGATTCGATTTCCGTATTGGAGTTTTAATTGAAAATAACTGTTTATCACAAAGGTCTAATGTGCTTCATTTATTCGAAATTTGGTAGGTTGACAAATCAGTTCAGTCAGTCATTAATTATTTAATCAGTAAGGAAAGTTGGTGATTCGCGAAGCGATTAAAGGCTTCAATATATTGGGGAAATTAAAATTTCCATCTATTATAAAATTTTACATCTAATAAAGATAAGGAAGATAATTTTTCGAGACGAATTTGATCGTGATTTAGATCAGTGTTTGGAAGTCGTCACATGCACATGAAGGTCCCAAGCAGCACAATCAGTTTATTTTACTAGTTTAAAGCCACAATAACGTAAGAGAGTTGATATAACGTAATTGCAATGATTACTTTAAATTTTGAAGGCATATGGACTCGATAGTAATTTATTAAGCGTTATTTGGGTAATATTCTCCTAAGAAATGATTGATAAAGTCACATTGATCTTAGTGTAATTTACAATTAATATTTACGTTACTGTTCCTTAAAATTTAACTATAAAGTTAAAGTGCATATTGAGGTTTATGTGTAAGAAAATATTACGTAATTTTAGACTAAATTATTAACATTGAAGTCGGTGTCATTTGTCTTAATAAAAATAAGGAAGTTTTACCAATTTTTAACGTAAGTATAACCTGATATTTATCTTGTCCTTGTAGGCAGATTTAAGTTAAAACTTTTACCTCATGGTCACAACTAGTTTCAATTTTAGGTCAAATTTACGTTAATTTTACCTCCCCGCATACCTTTAGCATATATGTTTGACTAAAAGGTAAATATTACATCATAAAATGTCCTGGAAGTTATTTTTACTTAAAAATAGAAATTCCTCTCTTCCCTGGAAGAAGAAATTGTGTTTTCATTGTCTAAATTACTTCAAAGGACTATAACGACTGTTTTGTTGATGTCCGTCCCAGTGTCATCTGTCTAAAGTTAGTTCTTTACTTTAATTGTGGGATAGTGTCACACTTGGAGGATAAAAAAGGAAAAGTAGTCAAAGTAATGAAGGAGAAAACATTATGAAGGATGTTGTTATGTTTTTCAATCACATGAATTATGAACTGTTACTATGAGTATTTGATATCCACGTGTCCTTTTATTCATCGATTATTGATCAGATGTTTTGCTACCAAGAAAGGGATGGGTGGATGGATGTCTGTTGAATGCACACGACTCATCCGATGATTAAAAGAATACGCGGTATCACTTATCAGTGATTTTAAAACGTTATATCATCATGATTTCCATAATCGAAAGGGCATAGCTGGATAAGTAGGGTGAAACGGCCTCCGGCCCTATCTTCATTGAGAGAGGAAATATAGTTAGCAATAAGTGAAGGGAACAATTTTGCAAAATATTAACGCAAAAGGGTGGCGCGTTTCACGGGGTGACGAGGGGGATGAAATCCAAATGACCAATTTTTTGTGCCAAAACGCAACAACCGAAAATTTTGAAAAAAATATATGTTAGACAAGTATTGGAGAGGATTCTCAGAAAAAATTTTCGGTCAATTTGGGAAAGAACTAAGGGCGAGAAGACATCGGTATTCTTTTCAAATATTTTTAAGGGTAACTTCCCCTCGTTGCACCACATTCAAAATTTTTTTGTAGCGTCTACTTTCACCCCATATAACATATTTTTTTCTCAGCGTGGTCGGAACATTACGTCATAGTGAAAAAAAAATCACGTCCGTGGTCTTTCGAGACTAGTATCTATGCGTAATGAAGGCAGAAAGAGTAATTTCGTGCAAAGACGAGATTAACCTTCCCTCCCGTTTTCGAGGGTGCTGAATATGATGAAAGTGGTGGAAGAAGTTTTTGACCGCCGCAACCCCCTGAAACGGCCAAAACCACCCCTTTTATGGATCTTTTTATGTTTTCATATATAAACGGGACTGGGGAGTGATTTATCGATTTATTGAAATAAAATGGAAGGAGGTTATAGAGTAAGTGGAATCCAGACATCAGGCCGAGGGGGTTGATATTAAACCCTCCCGAGGGGTGGAATCATTTTTTTAATGATTCGGTCCAAACGCATATCCCTCCGTTTTCGGGGTCGCCCATCACGGGAAAAGTATTCATTTTTTAGCTTCAACCCCTCCTCATCTCTCAAACGGGCAAAAACTACGCCACACACACCAGAAAGCATGCTATACAGGATTTGCAGGTTTTTCGGCACTTATGATCGTTATTCCCCTGCTTATCCCTTTATCCTTCATGGAAGAGAAGGTGGTAGCAACCTCGGGGGTTGCTTCAACCATTCCAAGGGGTGTAAAATTCATTAATGACACTTTGGATTGTCAATACGCCCTCCCCCGATTTCACAGGCGCCGATCACGATAAAAATATAATTAATGAATTTTATACCTCTTGGAAGGGTTGAAGCAACCCCCGAGGTCGCTACCACCTTCTCTTCCATGAAAAATGAAGGGATATGCACAGGAATAACGATCATGTGCAGAAAAAAACCGTAAATCCTGGATAGCATGCTTTCTGGTGGTTTCTGCCCGTTTGAAGGATGACGAGGGGTTGGAGCTAAAAATGAATATTTTTTCCATTATCAGCTACCTCAAAAACGGGGGGATATGCATTTGAACCGAATCATTTGAAAAAAAATTATTTTCCACCCCTCGTCTCGGGAGGGTTTAATCAACCCCCTAGGCCTGCTGTCTGGATTCCACTTACTCTATAACCCCCTTCCATTTTATTTCAAGAATAACCCGTCGATAAATCACTCCCCAGACCCGTTTATATATGAAAACATGATCCATAAAAGGGGTGGTTTTTGAACGTTTCAGGGGGTTGCAGCGGTCAAAAACTTCTCCCACCACTTACATCGTGTTTAGCATCCTCGAAAATGGGAGGGAAAGGTAATCTCGTCTTTGCACTTAATATTTACACTCTTTCTGCCTTCATTACATAGACTACTAGTCTCGAAAGACCACGTACGTGATTTTTTTTCACTATATGTTATATGGGGGTGAAAGTATATGCTACAAAAAAAATTTGAATGTGGTGCAAGGAGGGAAAGTTACCCTTAAAAATATTTGAAAAGTATACCGATGTCTTCTCGCCCATAGTTCTTTCCCAAATTGACCGACAATTTTTTATGAGAATCCTCTCCAATACTTGTCCAACATATATTTTTTCCAAAATTTTCGGTTGCTGCGTTTTGACACAAAACTTGGTCCTTTGGATTTCATCCCCCTCGTCACCCCGTGAAACGTGCCACCCTTTTTCGTTAATATTTTGCAAAATTATTCCCTTCACTTATTGCTAACTATATTCTCTCTCTCAATGAAGATAGGGCCGGGGGCCGTTTCATCCTACTTATCCGGCTATGCCCTTTGGTATTAATTTCGATGATTTCCATACATGAAAAAGAAAAATCATCATAGAAGTATAAATATGATAATCAAGTGTAAATTAATGTATTGATCGAGTCAACGAAAAGTTTTGATCACGTCACAGCTATATAGAAATTTTAATAGCAGCTGTTACCGAGTGTAGAATACATAATAAAAAGATACAGCTAGTCAGCTATTTCATTTCTCTTAAACAGATAATTATTGTTCTATTCTTCTTGAACACGATAAACCTGGACTCAATGTCGAATTTACATAAGGACACTTGGGGCACGTGCCCAGGGCCCCCACGTAATTTGGGCCCCCGAATGTATAAAAATGGTAAAAAGAAATTAGGAATAAATGAAAAAGTTACAAATGAAAAGAGACGAAAACGTAAGAAAAAGTTACAAAGGGCCCCCACATAAGAAGTGCCCAGGGGCCTCTCAAACGTAAATCCGGCCCTGCCTGGACTGCGAAATAGGACCAATTTAGTTCTAAATGAACTTTAAAGACTACAATTTTTAAAGACTACAAAATTATTTTAACCTATATTGGTCACATTTAACATTAAAGTCAATAATATAAGTTTAACGACTTCGACTGGAGGAAAAACATTAGCGAGGTCTAAAATATTTGGAAAGAATACCTTGTGTCGCGAGGTACTATATTCGCCATATTTTTCAAGAAAGAATAGGCGGTATCACTTATTAGTGATTTTAAAATATTACGTCATCACGATTTCCATAATCGAAATTTGGTATCAATTTCGATGATTTCCATACATGAAAAAGAAAAATCATCATCTAATATATAAAAATCTCGTGTCACAGTGTTTGTTATCGCACTCCTCCGAAACGGCTTGACCGATTTTTATGGAATTTTTGGTGTATATTTGGTAGGTCTGAGAATAGGTCGTAGGGATAAGGGTGGCCCTATCCAGAAATTTTATTTTTATTTTTTGGACAAAAATTTATAATTTATATAGCAAAACAACGTTTGTTGGGTCAGCTAGTATAAGTATAAATATGATATTCAAGTGTAAATTAATATATTGATCGAGTCAACGAAAAATTTTGATCACGTCACAGCTATATAGAAACTTTAATAGCAGCTGTTACCGAGTGCAGAATGCAAATAAAAAGATACAACTAGTCAGCTATTTCGTTTCTACTAAACAGATGATTATTGTTCTATTCTCCTTGAACCTGATAAACCTGAACTGGGAAATAAAACAAATTTAGTTTTAAATGAACTTTAAAGACTACAATTTTTGAAAACTATAAAATTATTTTAACCTATATTGATCCCTTTTAACTGTAAAGTCAGTAACAAAAGTTTAACGACTTCGACTGAAGGAAAAACGTCAGCGAGGTCTAAAATACTGGGAAAGAATACTTTGAAGTCGTGTGGTACTATATTCGCCATATTTTTCAACCAGGAGCCAGTGGCGTATCTACAGGGTTCCGCGGAACCCGGGCCCGGCAGCTTTAGGGGCCCAGAACGGACCAGCTCAGATACTTCAACACCTCACACTTCACAAAACGATTTCAAGTCAAATTAATCACTAAATAAAGTTCCATAAAATACATATATTTAGTAGTCAAACAAGCAAAAAACATGTTTTAGAGTGGCTCCTCAAAAGGCCCGCAAGAAAAGTTTGATTGGGGCCCTGCGCGTATTGGGTACTGAGTTTAGGGGCCCGGGCTTCCGAGGGGCCCGTAGTGTTGTCCCGCCAGAGATTTTGGCATTTTTTTTTCAAATTTCTCCCCCGGGCTCATCAATTAGGCGCGAGGGCCCGCCAGTGAATTTAATACCGGGGCCCATGATTTGATGCGGGGGGGCTGGGCCCGCGGAAAACAATTCGAACCCAGGCCCGTAACAATAACGCTCCGCCACTGCCAGAGGCCATTCCCTAATGACACTTTGATGAGTGATTAATGATTAAAATCATTAATATAGGGCTATGTAACAAATATCAAGTACAATATCATATTTTATGCTCCAGAAAAGTCCCGCAGGCTCGCCCGCAGGACAATTGTATACTTGTATAGGTTTTTACAAATATTTTTAAAATACATTCAAGATTAAACTCTACAGTAAAATGAACGAAAAATAGTAAAATAAACGGAAAAAACTATAACAATTTTTCACTGTTTATTAGAGTTTTTGGTAAGAAAAATAAATTATTTATCAAATGTGATTTTGTCGTAATTCATTAGGGAAATGCACGCCGTTAAAATGTCATTAAATCTGCTATCATTTTCTGATTGAATCATAAATAACTTAAAACCAGTAGACATATTAAAATACAATTTAACAAATTAACATATTGAACAACTGCTAACTACTAGTAAATGTATCAATGTTGAAGGTTGTCACATGCATTATTGCTTGAATTTTTTATGTAGGTGACTGTTCAGTTTTAGAATTTATAGAGCATATATTTTTAGGTACAAAATATTGCTCAAAATCATAATCAATCTGAAGCAAGGGGTAAAACCAGAAGACATGTTTAAATATGTAAGTAATTAAAAACTTTCTTATCTTAAATGAACCACATTTTTTTAATAATCGTAGAAAATACATTTTTGTACAGAAATCCATTTCATGATATGCTGAATTCAGATATAGAATAAATATTGTCTGTTGTCTGTCTGTATGTGTGTGAGACCACTTTTTCTAAACTCGATAATTTCTTTTAGATCCACAATATCGTAGTAGTATTGACATGAGGCCATATCCGTTTCACAGGGTGCTAGAAGCGTATAAACTATCATGTCGTATAAACAGGTTGTTTCTAGTGGTGATTCTACATAAAAAAATACGAACAAAGTTTATACAAACATGGATCCGAAAATCCCTCCTAAGTAAGTCCCCCCTTTCCAATTTTATGCACCCCTGATTGAATTTACCCTTGGTGGATAACATCAGATAATGAGTTTTATTGATATCGAATCACGTGCAAAAACTAGTCAGCTCGAACCCATGTTTATAAGAACTTTTTTCATATTTTTTGATGTAGAATCACCACTAGAAATTAATGACCGCATACGTGAATCACCCTGTATAATAATTTAGACGCAAAATCTTACTAATACTTTTTATCAAGTACGCAAATACGATGTGCATGATGAACTGTATAATATAAAGTGTGTTCCTCAAGTTTGAAGGAACTTACTGTCATTTTTATATAAAATATATTTTATTATAATTTTAGAGAAAACTGTTACTAATGTCTATGCATACGCATAGATGAAGATATAAAAGATATCGATATTGTGATATACAGTATCTCTCAGGTTCGAACCTAGAATAGGAGATATATTAATATGACTTTAAAATGTTATTGAAGTAGGTTTAATAAGGCGAAACGAATGAAAGTTGCAGTAGGGCCTTGTCAAATGAGAATACCTATTAAACATGAACTTCTGTTAGTCTTAACATTTTTATTTCAAATATAGGAGTATATGCAAAATAGTATGAACACTCTACTGAAATCGGTTCATATCCGTCATACAGGATGACTGCCAGAGGCGTGTAAATAGTTACATTTTATAAAAACTGTATTGTTGATATTGTTTATAATTAGTTATTTACGGCATGTTCATGATTTCTTACTGTTTATTGGATATTTTGCTACTGTAAAATATTTAAAATTTTGATGTTTTTTTAATTTTTTTTTTTTCAATTAAATTAAAGGCTGTTGACGTTTCGGGAAGTATTGTTTCTATTTCGTTATCAAAACTTTGACTTCGAGTACGTCAAACAAGACAGTTTTTTGATTATGTATTTCCATAGTCACGTGAGACATTAAAATATATTTATTCTTTTTATTCTGTAGATTTATGTACCAGCTGGTTGCCGATCCTCAGAGACGAAGCAAGTAAAAATAATTTAATGCCTCACGTGACTATGGAAATACATAAATAACAAACATGTTCGACGTACTTGAAATCAAAGTTTTGATAACGGAAAAAGAAATCATAGGGGTGGTTAATGCCAACATTTTTTTTGAGATCTTAGCTTCTCTTATATTTACTAAATACCAATTTCATGGACTCTTACTTGCTTGATTTAGCCCCATTTACCTCAACTCTTCAACGGAATAAGATCAACATATGATCTAGTTCCAGATCTCATTAAAATATATACGTGTGCCACATTTTAAGTCAATATCTTAAACGGATCCAGAGTAATCGTGAGCACCAAAAAGTTACAAGATCAACAGACAGACCGATATGACAGACAATTTTCTTTTACTTAAACTCAAAATCTTGACGTTTCATGACATTCTAAGCCTATTTGAACAACGAAAATTTTCAAAAATTATTTTTGCCTTACTATACTTCCACTGGATGTGGAAGTAATACGCAGAAAATGGCATGACAAAGATATAAAAAATCATTGTTTGCCGTGGACTACACGATAGAAGTACCTCTACTCCAAGTATTTTCCTCGAGAATACTTACTACGCATCCATACTGCCCGAAGTAACCCACTGTGCATTCATACTTTTTGAAATAACCCACTGTGCATCAATTTTACTCGAGGAAACCCACTGCGCATCCATACTACTTGAGGTAACCTACTCCGCATCCTTACTACTCGTGGTAACCTACTGCGCATCAATGATGCTCGAGGAAAGCCACTGCGCAGCCATAATACTCGGGAAAACCTACTGCGCATCCATTATACTAGAGGAAAGCCACTGCGTGTCCATATTACTCGAGGTAACCTACTGCGCATCGATGGTACTCGAGGAAGTCCACTGCTCATCCAAAATACTCGGGGAAATCTACTGTGCATCCATAATACTCGAAGAAACCTACTGTACATTTATAGTACTCGAGAAAACCCACTGCGCATTCATATTGTTTGAGGTAACTTTAATAACATAATATTTGAAATCGTCTACCCCAAAAACTTATAAAACGATATGCCACATTGATAGTGGGGCGTGGGGGTGGTGGTAGAGGAGTGGTAGTGGGGGTGGATGAAGTAAAAAAACATTTTGAGGTATTAGGTTCTTGTATTCACGCTAAATAACAATTTTATTTTTTTCACCCCCTTTAATAATGCCAAAAAAATTTTTTGAGACCTTAACTTCTTTTATATATACTAAATACCAATTTTATGGACTCTTACCTTCTTGATTCATCTATTTACTCCGATTTACCCCAATTTACCCCCCAACGGAATAAGATGAAAATATAATCTAGTTCCAGATTTCGTTAAAATACATATGTGTACCAAATTTCCAGTCAGTATCTTAAACGGTTCCAGAGTAATCGTGCGCACAAAAAAGTTATAGACAGACAGACCGACAGACCGATAGGCCGACAGCCAGAATTTTTTTCTCAAACTTAAAATCTCGACATTTCATGACATCCTAAGCCTATTTGAACAATAAAAAATTTTAAAAATTTTTTTGTTTTTCACTGGATGTGGAAGTAAAACCAGCCTCTGTCTGATCCTTTTGGCGCAGAGGTTTCTTTCATCAAATTTTTAAATATTTTTAAAGTGGCTAAATACCCAAGAAACGGTAAGAAAAACTATGTTGCATTAAAATCTTGTTAATAAAGTTTTTAACAAACCATACAATATTAGGAAGATCGGACTAACGATGTGTTATTACAAAAATGTTTATTTTATCACTAAATCTCCATTTGATTTCCAATAAGTTATTTGTTTTATTTTCGGTTGCGAATTATATGAGAATTAAAAAAAAAATAGAACGATTTGTTTTTTATGTCAATATACCACTTTGAGGACTAATGACTTACTTATTGCGAATAGTGTTAGAATAATTTTTCTAGATAACTCTATGCCGTACAAAGATGTGAGTATAATCATTTACCCTATCTCACTTACTTTTTGAGGCATTTAAGAAACATTTTTTGTTGATAAAATTGTTAGAAACTTTTATTTTCGATTAAAAATCTGGTAGACTTTTTACTAGTGAAATATTTTTGTCGAACTCCTCTATACGTTTCCTTAAATATATAAGGAATAAAAAGCCAGACTGCAATCAACAGCTATTCTTCGGACTAATGCCTCGCCAAGCACTGAATTACAAACTACAAGCCTGGCCGCGTTAAGTACAATGACCGTGTATTGCCACAGAACGCTAAAGTTTCGATTGTAACGAACACCAGCCCAAAAGACCTATTCCTACTCAAAGGAGCTCTCGTGCCAGCCACTCCACACCACTTGCAGACTGCAGTTTCGAGCTACTGGCTCTCGTCAGTGCAAGGTAGGTCTGAGATGGCTGGAATGAGGCACTTGCTCATTCTTGGTACACGACGAGATTTATAAAACCACGACATGCAACAAAAATAGCAGGCTCCATCCAGGGGCTCATCTCCTTTCCAATCGAAACAGCAATAGTCCTCACATGGGCACAGTTTTTTTGTTGCTTAATAAAAGTAGTTTAAAAAGAAATCCTATATATCTTCTCTTTAAACATGTTTTTCCTTCTTTTCTTTCAGCTGACATTCTTTGCTCTCATAGCAATAGCTTTCTCGTTTCGTTTACCTGAGCTTACCAATATAGGATTGTCAGCATATAGCAGTAACTATAAAGTACCTCAATTTACTTATAGTAACTACGGACACGGTGCTGTACCACCATACGGATACCAATATGGATATGGACAAGGTTACGGATATGGACAAAGTTATGGATACGGACAAGCATATGGAAAAGGTAATGGAAAAAGTTATGGATATGGATATGGATATGGCCCTCAAGGCAGTTACTACTATTCTAAAGGCGTATAAAGTCTCTTGTGAATAATTGTTTTGTTTTATCCATCAAATATTATTTTATACAGGGTGTAGTTCAAACACTGAGCACAATTTCAGGACATGAAATAAATAACATTTATTCAAATTCAAGTCAACTTATTTTATTTACCATAAATACAGTTTAAGGCTGCGTTTGCACGCCACAGTCAATTCTTATATAGAAATAGCGAACTAATAGTTCTGCCGGTAAAACAGGAACCATGCAATTTTCTAGTTATGAGTTGAGATTTACTTATTTGTTGTTGGCAACAGAAGTGTTACAGGGCCATACGGCAAAGATGTTTTAGATCTTTGCCGTACGGACAGTATCGAAAATAGTCGACTAGATTTACAATAGTGAATTATGTGAATTAAAAAATTATTCAGCTCCCAGGGACGACCCAGAAAATTGCTGAGGGGGGCTACTATAAATAATAATAATAATCTTATATTTCGTACAATGTATTTTGCTTTTATATATTGTTTTTTGTTTATTTATATTTCATTTTTACTTTAAAACATGTAATCCTGGCCTCCAGGGAGGCTTAAGCCCCCAAAGCCCTCCCCCCTTCAGTGCGCCTCTGTCAGCTCCTATTCTATTTTGTAACTTTTGAAATAGGATTTGATGTTCGTAAATAATTAAACAATTCGTGGTATCTAACAGTAATAAATTCAGTTATTGTTGGATTAAATTTGACGTGTTTACGTGACACAAAAAACATTTTATTGTATTACGGGCTGGTGAAATTTAAATATTTTTTTCTAGAGAAGCACTTCTCTAATGACCCCTAAAAAATATTGAAAAAGCAGTTTGCTAAAAAATTTTTGAAAATTCGGTAACCTCCCCTGGGTCTAGGGACTCCTGTTTATTATTTCTTGTTTTTGTCATATGCATTTGACTTTTCATAAAAATACAACAATACTTTTTGGAGTTTATGAAAATATTTTCATTACTAACTGAGGTATAACGAATTGAAATTTGTTAAATTGTAAATTACAAAATTTCAGTATTTCAGTTAATAATGAAAATATTTTCATAAACTCCAAAACGTATTGTTGTATTTTTATGAAACGTCAAATGCATGACAGAAACAAAAAATAAAAAACGGGGAGGCTACCAAATTTTCAAAAATTTTTTCGCAAACTGCTTTTTCAATATTTTTTAGAGGTCATTAGGGAAGTGCTTCTCTAGATGTATTTCTCATATTTCGTATAGGTCCCATGCGCGACAGACGAGAAAAAAAATATTGAAATTTCACCAGCCGCCACTGATCTTCGGCATGTTCATACCCTTGTACTTTTTGATCTAACTAGTTTGACCAATAAAATTACTTTGAACACCAGAAAATGAACATTTTGTTTAGGTTTGTGTGTAATATAAGTACAAGTATTTACAGTTATTTATTTAAAAAGAAAAAAATTATAGTGAACAATGTAGATTTTTTTTTACACCCTCATAAACATTCATACCAGAATGCAATAAAAAAATTTGAACATTCACTTCTTAAGAACAATATTTTTGTACTGCAAGTTTAATTATCACTTTCAAATACTAAAGTGTCAGTCCCAGAGACAATTTGAGCTCTCCTTCGGGAAATAAAAGAGACATTTTACTCTTTCAAAATAATTATTGATTATATGCACTAAAAGAGTGTGTGCAGAGATAGTTTGTCCATATACCACAATATTATAATTCTTTTGTATCCTTTGTGACATTGATTCTTCGCAGTCGGAATTAAAAATAGGTAAATTTAGTCCTTTGATATAATTGTAATCACTTTTTATAGTAATGATATTTTGTTAGATATACTAATAAGTTATTAGCAAAATTACTAACAAAAAGTTATTGAAAATGTAGAATAAACAAGAAATGTAGAACTTGAGAAAAAATAATAGAAAGTAAAAAAATTCTGAATTTGTGCAGTAAGGCTGAAATTATATGCTCTAATATAAAGAATACAACTTCGTGAGACAGGCCCGCGCCTAACGGGCGCAAAATTACTGCACAAAAAAAATTTTTTCGGCCAAAAAAATTTTTTTTAGATTTCTCCGCCCCTGGCCTGAGAAAAAAAACCGTGCATAAATAGCCATTGGCAATTCTCTTTGTATTGTAGTAAGTATATGTACTTAAGAGACCGAGCTCTATCAATCATAATAAAGATAAATTAAACGATCTTAAAAACGTGATCAGTAATAGATAATGTGGACAATTCAATCGGTAAGTAAATTAAAATTATTTTAAAATCTATTTCAAACACTAGAGAAATGAAAAATAAGTCCGACCCTGCTCATACTGTCTTTCTAGTATTATTATAGCAGTGTTACCACTTCGAACGACTTCTGTGCACTAGCAAAACGTCAAACTAATATTGGTATATTTCGGCAAAGTAATCTTTTATTGTAGCAAATATTATGCGGATTTTTAACTTTTTTTACGCTAAATATATTTGTTCTATTACGTATCACATTTTATTTGAATATTTGAGTTCCATTAAAAAATATAAAATCATTATAGATGAATTACGGACGATTGACGTTTAATAATTCAGAGGAGAAATCTTTGGACACTTAATTTCATTTAGTATTCAAATATAAGATATGGTACGTAACAGATTTAAGTTAACTAGTTTCAATAATTAAATCAAATCTGAATTCTGTTGGTTCGTTTTTAAGAATACTTTCCCCGAAATAATTACAAAATGACGAATTAATGAACGCATATTTGACCTTGGTAACACAGCCTTAATGGAGTTTGCCAGCCCACAAAAGTTTTCTGGAAAAGATTTTAGTTTAAATTAAACTTAAATCATTCCCCATGCCATAAGAATGCAAAGTTGGCTAAATGTCCAGAATCGAACGTAAATTGGGGGTGGGGTAGCTGGGAATGATTTTTAAAAAAATTGCAGAAAAACTTTACGTAGAGTCGTTTTTCGATTGCCATTGGTACGGTAATATCATCCTTCCTCGCATCTCCACTGCCGATGCCGGCCGGGACCGACCGACACGGCATGATTTTACAATTTTCAGTTTTCCAGTGAAACTCTCCATTGGATTGGAAATTTGAAAAAGGCGATGTAATCCTCGATTTTTGATTTAAAACGCTGATAGTGTGGTTTTTTTGATTAACTAAAAAGTTTTCGAATTTCGACATATTAAAAGTTATTACAGTTAATGATTTCTCAGGGTGATGTTACATGGGGGGGGATGGGTTGGAGGAAGTTCTGTTTGGGGTGGAATAGATTGAGTGTTTATTGATTAAGGCGCCACATATAAAAGCATTGTGCACAGTGCTCTTAATATAATAGAAAAAATATTTCGGATTAAAATGTTGACATATTTCCGCAGATTCATGCCCCGGTGAAGTGGATGCAAAATTTTTGAAAAATTGCACATTTTTTAAAAATCACCCCCAGTCACCCCACGTACGATTTATAGACGACCGGTCGATTTTGCAATCCTAAGGTATAAGGAATAATTTAAAGTGAGTTTTACATTTTAACAACAAAGTGCAAACTGGATGATATGATAGAAAATAGCTTTTGTTCTACTCATATAAGGAGACCATTATTTATAAAATAATAACGTTGAGGTAAATCACGAGGACATTTTTTTGTCAAAGTAAAGACGAAATTTTCAAAAACTGACTGCAACATAATATTGTGCCGCATTCAGAATTTGAACCCAAGACGTCCGGATCCTGGAACAAAAAGCGCTAGTCTTCATATATACTAGGCTACCTGACAACTAAGGTTTGATTTTTAAAACCATAATATAACGTTTAAACCTATTTGACGACTTTCGAATCTCTAACATAATAGCTAAAATCCTGACTTGCGGACTTCTTTTCACTAGCTTTTAACGATTGTGCTTCTGGATTATTTCTAAGTAGCAGAGACAAAAATATAAGCACTGTAGAACAACTAGTCCAAATTTTAACAAGAAATATCGATTTATTTATTTATAAGTGACCTAAACGCAAAAACTGACGTACCTCGGTTTAGAAAAATGTTAATTTTGTCTATTTACATAATTCGTTGGTTGTTTTTGGTTTGATAAAAAATTCAGTTATTTGAATTTGTTTAAAACATAAACACACCACAGATAGTAGACAACCCTCAAATCCATAGCCAAGGCTGTGCGGAAGGGAGTTACACATTTGGAAAAACGCAGACATACATCCACACTCACCGGTGTTGTCAATACCGGGGCTGGGGGTTGAACCCAGAGCGCAGTAGGCAGTCGATCAGCATATTCGCCACTCAATACGCCTTAACCGATTGAGCTACCGCCCCGGTGTTTATAATTATAATTTTAAAAATTATAAATAAATTCCAAAAAACGAAAATGAAGAGAGAAATAATTTATCTTAATTTGTAAAATACATCTGGAAACTTACATTTTGAAAAAAACATGTCCTTTTACGACTCGATGCATTTAATAAATAAGCGATTGAAATTTCGAAATCTTTTTTTATTTTTAGCAGTTTAAATAAATATTTTGCGCTAAAGTTCGGCAAAGTGCTTAGTTCAATAAGGGGCAATAGTCTCAGCAATTTTTGTTAACATCGATCCATTATAATATTATATTTCTTAAATTACACAGCCCCACAAAAAAACAAGTTCAAAGCAGCGAACCAGACCCATGTATTCCTATGTATTTTCGGTCGCTGAATCCAAATTCGGGGTCAAAAAAATCGTACACCACCAAAATCATTAGCTAGAGTAAAAAACTGAAATGGGGTAAAAAGAATATTAAGCTACGACAATAGTTGTTACATCTTAATCAATCGAATTATACAAATTAAGGTTAAACAGCAGCGTACATACAACAGATATGAAGCACACCCCCAGGGAGGGGCGAAAACTAGCCCCCATATATAAAAAAATCGATCCAAAACAGCAATGACTGCTGAAAAAGCTCAAAATGTCTAAGTTTTGTTAAAGTGATAAGAAACTGTATCAGGTCCGACGTATCTTCATAAACTGCCCATATAGAGTTGAAAACAACCACCCCCCCAAATTTAAAGAACACGAGAAAAACAAGAAAAAACGTAAAATGCAATAGGATTTTTATTTTCATGGATGCTATGATTGGCTGAAATTGCGTACTACTCTAAAATAGAACTACAAACTTACGTACCATCAACATTCTACAGTGTCAACCCTCAGAGGGTGTGAAAACTACCCCCTATGTAAGGTTTGACTATAAAAAGTTTCAGTGACTTCTATAAAAATTCGAAACACCTGCGTTGTGTAGAAGGGAGAAGAAACTAGACTATGTTCGACGCTGTGCTTGAAAACCACTCCCACGGGGTTGAAAGACGCCACTCCTATAAAAAAAGAACTATGGAAATGAAACGAATAAGCAACAATATAGCTATTTCGTTACATCTTGAATTACGGTAGTTTACATCCTTTCTGGAGGTGTTACTTAATAACATTTATCAGTGGCGCAGCCAGAAAATTCATCTAAGGGGGGCCAATAGAACCGGCCTCCCCAGAGGATGAGGAAAATTTTTCAGAAAATGGTTGAAAACGAATGTGTATGTAGATTCCTCTATTAGATAATATTGGCATTAATTACAAAATATTTATTTCAAGGGATAATTTAGATACTGCTTTGTACTGCTTCTTTATTTTTTGGCTCATGGAAGACGGCTTGGGGGGGCCCGGGCCCCATGGCTCCCCCCCTGGCTGGGCCCATGACATTTATAGGACATGAGTTTCGACGATTTTTGCCAATCATAGCATCCATAAAAATGTAAATCCGGTTAGTTTTTCTCTGTTTTTCCAGCATCCTGCAGATATAGGGGTAGTATCTCGCAAACCCGTGGGGGTGGTTTTCAAGCACATCGTCGAACATAGTCTAGTTTCTTCTCTCTTCCACACAACGCAGGTGTTTCGAATTTTTATAGAAGCCACTGCAACTTTTATAATTAAATCTTACATAGAGGGTAGTTTCTCATAGCAAAATCTGACAGAGAGTTAAGTACTTGTAGCCATTTTTCGAAGACTTTTTTTCTAAAAAATTGAATCTATCGAGAAATAATGCAGATATCGACCTGAAATTTTTACCAGATATTCCCTCCTATATAGCACGTACTTTAGTAAAATTTTAAAAATTTGTTCTAAAATTGTGCTAAAATTAAATTTTTTTTTTTCAAAATTTCCGTTTTGAATTTACTCCTGACCTAATAAAGCTATTATCTTAACATTCTGGGGGCCATTTTTAATACCTATAACTTTCCCATTTAAACGTTTCCCTCAGATTCACACACCTACAAATTTTAACTTTTATTTTTTATCGTTAACCAAAACCACTTATTTGCATTGTTTTGGTCCCAGCTACATCTAACATAGTCATAATAATTGGCTCTAAAAATTGTAATAACTGACCTAACTCACATATTATGGTAAAATTTTAATAAAAAAAGCAATTAATTACATCATGTGAAAAAATATTTGCCATTTTGATATATATTTCAAATACATGTTATATACTATATATTTAATTAGAATATAAGCCCTTTAATCAGAAAATTAATTATTCTTCTTGCGCTTCTTAGCCTGTCTCTTATAAGTTACTTCTGGAGCATCTCTTATACATGTTCAACAGTAGTCTGCCAACATCGCAGAAGTCCATTTGCCCTGATATCTTTTTCCATATTTTGAATATCCTGGTGGAATCTCTCTCCATGCTCATCACTTACTATACCACAGTTTTCTGAGAAGTAATCTAGGTGTGAATGTAGAAAGTGGACTTTTAATGACATATTGCATCCTAATTTCTGGTAGCAAGAAAGAAGATTCCCAACATAGTTTTCTGCTCTTTTGTTACCGAGGAAGTGTGTTGCTACCATTTTAAAGGAATTTCAAGCAGCTTTTTCATTACCTTCTAGAATGTTGTCAAATTCAGCATCTTTGAACAGGTTCTTGATTTGAGGACCCACAAAAATTCCTTCTTTAATTTTCGCATTACTAAGTCTGGGAAATTTTTGTTTTAAATAACTGAAAGCACGTCCTTCTTTGTCCATAGCTTTTACCAAGTTTTTAATAAGCCCCAGTTTTATGTGGAGTGGTGGCAGAATTACCTTTTGTGAATCAACTAATGAATTGTTAGCAACATTTTTTTCTCCTGGTTCAAAACCCCGTCTTGGCGGCCAAATTTTTCTTTTGTAATGTTCTAATCGCGCTTAACTGTCCCACTCACAAAGAAAACAGCAATATTTGGTATACCCTTGCTGCATACTAAGTAAGACAGCTATCACTTTTAAGTCTGCACAAATCTGCCACTTATACTTGTTATATTCTACAGTTTGTAGCATTACATTCATGTTACTGTAATTTTCCTTCATGTGGACAGCATGGGCGATTGGAATTGATGGCAATTTATTTCCATTGTGGAGTAACACAGCTTTTAGACTAAGTTTCGAGGTGTTAATAAAAAGTCTCCAGTCACTAGGATCATGGGGAATGTGTAAAGCACTCATTAAACCGTCAATGTCCTTGCAGGCAACCAAGTTATTTTCCATTTTGAAAAAGGTAGAAGATCTTTTTGACGACTTCGATACATGGAAACTTTAACATTTTCTTGTAGTAAATTCCATTGTTGTAATCGAGATGCCAAAAACTCCGCTTTTGCCTTGGACAGATCAATGTCTCTTATAAGATCACTTAATTCGCGTTGATTAATTTTGTGTGGTTCACCACCGGACACTTCGGCAGAGAAATCGGGATCTTGTGATGTTGATGGCTGGACTAAGTCGTCATCTACATTATCATTCGATTCTTCGTCAGAATCAAGGCTGTATTTTGAGGTGAATTAGGAATAGGTAGTTTATCACTATGGAGTACCGGGCGAATGGCAGATGGTAAATTGGGGTATTGTATTACCATCCTTCTTTTCTTGTTAATACCCTGTCTAATAGGAGGTCTCACGCAAAAATAACAATCGGTAACATGATCTGTAGATTCTCGCCAGATCATGGGCAAAGCAAAAGCCATTGAACGTCCTCTTCCACTTAGCCAACTGCAAAGATTGTTCGCACAATTGCTGCAACATATATGAGGTGCCCATTTTTTGTCTTCATCTCCAATTGTACAACCAAAATACAACTGGTACCAATGTGAATATCAGTCGATATTCCGTTGAAGCAACGTCGAGCGCGGTTAGTACTTGGATGGGCTCCCATCTTGGGAAATACAGCGTTCTCGTCCCACCTTCTAGAGGCTTGTACATCAGTGTATACTCGGAAGTTACGTAATTTCAGACGAGGATTACGTAGTGGATATACCATCCTTCGGAGGGGATGTAAAGCAGGCGGTCCCTTGTCTATTAAATGTTAGGCAAGTAAAAGATCCCTACTCTTCTTAAGGGAAGAGGTTCGGCAAAATTTCCATGTTGGGGGTAGCTCGTCTCCTGGCGTCGGTGATAGGCCCTGGTAGCGAAAATAGGCCGACGTTAAACAGTTAAAAAAAAAAAAAACAACTGGTACGCCTTCTTAATTTTGGGAGTAAAATTACGTTTTTCATGCGCAAAAGTCACTTCACCACAAATATAACAAAAGTTGTTAGGTGTATTTACACAATCTGGTGGCATATTTTCAAAATAGCACTATTTACTTTCGAAAATGAACGATTATCATGCACAAGGTACAAATACGACTACCTAAGAATGAATATTAGTTTTAGTGACAAATAAAGAGGTTGGATAATTCTACCTGTTATTTGTGATAGGACCGCCCATAAACTAGGGTTTACACACGATCCAGCGGCAGGAAGCCAGCCTTGTCGGCATGCTTTGAACTCATTCGTAAAAGTGAACTTGTCCGCTGGAATTCCAATTATCTTCAAAGCGTCCCGACAATGTCGGGTCCCAGCAGCTGGATCGTCTGTAGACCCCTGCGTTACGCTTTATTACCTGTATTGGGAAAACCAGAGCCAACTTGAACTTTTGCTTTTTATATTGTTATTTAGCATGACGAAGTTACTAAGAATTTGCTAGTTTTATTTCCAATACATGTAGGCTGTAGAATAGTATTAGCCTTCTATTTAAACGCGAAAAAACGATTTTTCAACTTTGGCACGCTATAAGGGCTTGTTTTGGATATTCAACCCATCAGCTTAAAATAAAAAAATCGTAGTTATATATGTTCGCCATGTCAAATTACAATTCAACTGGACTACTTGTCGTTATGCTTACAACAAATTAGAATAATAAAATTACTGCAGCCAGATAATTCCTTACTCACCTTGATCTTGATGCTTAATTTGATCTTCTCTAATATTGTTACTTTATTTGTTCGATTTGTGAACATCTCAGATGATATTTGATTATTCATTTTCATTAATGTTGTAAGACGATTTGTTACAGATTTTTAAATTGTGGCTTATAATTAGACAAAATCTAGTTTTTTATTGTAATAGAAATGTATCAAACGAAGGTTGCATAATTTTAATATGCACATATTTTTAATCAACTGGAGGTGTGTTCCGAGATTGACTATATAAGATTCGGCAAAACTGTTAGGAGACATACTTTGCAAAAAGTTTCTATAGTAAAGCAAAATGTTCAAATATGTAAGTAGTAAAAAATATATAACTTATTTTTAGGCTTTCTACCAAGTATTATGTACATACGTAATTATAAGATTTAATTCATTTTACACTTCTTTGAGAAAATTAGGGCCACTTAATTTTAAAAATAACACATGTCTACAAAAAAAAAGTCTTGTCCTAAGGTCCTCATCTAACTTTTTTGAAGTGACGCGCTGAAGCCAATTTTGGGGCAAAAAATTTTTCTACCGCATCATTTATTCCCAGATTATCCATTTATTCCCAGATTATCCTTTTATCCCCTAAAAAGGGCAAAAAAATATTGTACTAAGGTTCTGATCTAACTTTCCTGAAGTAATTTGACGCGCCGAAACCGACTTTGTACAAAATAAAAAAATTCTATCGTGTCTACCACCTTCTTTTATCCCAAAAAAGGCAACAATAAAGTATTGCTTGTCCTAAGGTTCTGATCTAACGTTACTGAAGTATTTTGACGTGCCGAAGCCAAAAAAAAAATTTTTTTTCTTGTCAGTTTCTATCTAGCATCCCTTTTATCCCCTAAAAAAGTGCAAAAAAAGTATTGTCCTAAAGTTCTAACCTAACTTTTCTGAAGTATTTTGAGGCAGTGAAGCCAATTTTAAATACTTCAGGAAAGTTAGATCAGAACCTTAGGACAAGATATTTTTTTGTCCTCATTAGGGGATTAAAGAATTAGAAAATAACTGATGCGGTAGAAATTTTTTTTTTCAAAATTGGCTTCAGCGCGTCAAGATACTTCAGAAAAGTTACATGAGAACCTTAGGACAAGACCTTTTTTTTTACAGTGAAGTTAATGTGAAATTTGTATCGTTGATTAAAGGACGATACATTAAATTGATACATTTTTTGCGAGTCTATTCAATCACCATACGTTAATTTGTTTGTAAAACTAAATTATTAACATAACGACTCAGTGGCTCAGAGGCTCAGTACTCATACTTTAGGCTAACGATCAAAGGGACTGATGGCTCCAGGAGTCGGGAATGCCCTGTATTCATACATCTGAATTAAATTGAGATAAGTATGAGCTTTTAACGGTGTTCTCAATTTACAGTGTGACCCATTTCAAGTAGAAACACCTTCGTAATTCAGTTACTGGTCATTAAGGTGGGTCGGTTTATAACTTTTTTAGAAAATTCGAAATGCCTGTAGTGAAAAAAGTTATAGATTGGTCTTTTATTTAAGAAAAAAATATATAATTTTTTTCAAAACTGTTTTAGGCCGCCCGCCGGGCCTCCAAAAAAAAAAAGAAATAAAAAAAATATAACTAAGTCGCCTGTATTGGGAAAGGCTGTTATGGTTCCTTATTTACGCATAGAACATATTTTTAAATTTGTAGTGTATTTAGACCCCCGTCGGACCCTCAAAACTAGTCTAAATAAAATTTTTATGTTGCGCTAGTACTAAAACAGCTCTTTGCTTATTTCGCACAATAATTATTACACAAAATAACCCAGAACTCACCACGTGGAGGTGGCTGCCATCGAGTTCCACTGCTGCCCACCCATCCACCCTTCCATTTGGGCATTTAATAATTATTTGTCTATACTACCACCTCCGATTAAAGAACTTATATCTAGATACATAATGGCATTACTTTGTGCGATCCCGAAAGATTCACAATCTAAGGCACTTCTTCCCATAAGTTCTTGATTGGCTAGTCGATCTGTTCGCGACCGATTCGGGTACCATCGGTTCAGTTTGATTATCATAATCTCAGTTTGACACTTTTGACAGTATATCCGCCATTAATGTTAATAAGCGTTTTTCGTGTTTTCCGATCAAAATGGGGTGAAGAAGTCTTTTTATTTTAAGTTGTGATTTGCTCAATACCTAAATAATATTCTCTATTCATATTTACACAGTTTAGTGACAATATATTTAGTGCAAATAAATAGTAAAGTGCTGTGCCGTTTGCAGAAAGCAGTTTAGAAAAGAAGAAAAGCGATCGTTCCATAGTCGTAACATGATGAAGTTCAGTTTACAGTTATAAAGTAAATAGCAATTAAATTTTAATATCCTTTCAATACATATTTATCTTACTGTTTTATCTTACTGTAATATCGTATGCCTACATCACGTTATATAAAGAGCCGGTAATGCAGGAATTGCAATAATTCATTTTAATGAAAATATTTACCATTCTACACACTTTCTACACACACAACGCCACTGTTGCCTATGGGATGTGATGTTCATCCGTTCTTTTTAATGGACATATAATGTGACTATGTTAGGAGCAAACTAGGTACCTATATAGTGAAAAGATAGCCTGTTATGTATCTAGATATAAGTTCTTTAATCGGAGACTACTACGTATTCTGATTTGGTACCAAACTTTTGATTTTTAATTTTTAATTTTTTTTTATTTCATATGCTCGGCGGGGGGTCAAATATTAAAATAAAGAAAAATAAAAAATCTCTCTTCATTTTAGACCATCACATAACCTTTCACACTACAGGCCTTTTGAAATTAGAAAATCGACTCACTCTACTGGTCATCCAATTTCAACCAAATTTGGATCGATATCAAAAACCTTTACTATATCCTTTTTGAGCAAAACAAGATTTATTTCAGTTATTGGCGTGCATTTTTATTAAGAAAAAAAGCGTCAATTTTTCGAGAAGTCATATTAGGCATTTTCTTGTTGAAAAACTAATGAAATATTATTGATCAGCATGCTGTAGAACTGCTATATCCAGAATTTAACAATATTTTGATTTTTAGTTTTCGAATTACGGTCCCCTTAAAATTACCTATTTTAAACATCAAATAATCAATAAATTGATAACATTTTTTTCGAAAAAAATGTCATTTTTTTCGAAAAAAATGTCATTTTTCATTTTCTCTTTAAATTCACTTTCCCTACTATCCCATATCATCGAAACTTTCAAATTTAGAAGGCCATGAATTTTCAGACCTCTAAATTATTCGGGCATTAAGGATTACCGAATTTGAAAGTATTGATGATATGAGGTGGTAGAAAAAACGAATTTAAAGAGAAAATACAGAATGACTTTCTTTCGAAAAAAAATTCGTTACCATCTTATTGATTATTTAATGTTTAAAATAGGTAATATTGAGTGGGCCGTAATTGGAAAACCAAAAATCAAAATATTGTTAAATTCTTGAAATAGCGGTTCTACAGCATGCTGATCAATAATATTGCATTAGTTTTTCAACAAAAAAATGTGTAATAAAATTTCTCGACAAATCGACCCTTTTTTTCTTAAAAAAATGCACGCCAATGAATGAAATAACTTTTGTTTTACTCCAAAAAGATCTTTGATACCGATCCAAATTTGGTTCAAATTGGATGACCAATAACTGAGTTACGAAGGTGTTTCCACTTGAAATGAATCACACTGTATATAATTTAGGTACAGTTCTTTAAAACACATCGTGGTTTCCTGTGTGGCTCTGAGCCTTATTACAAAAAAAATGTTAGCATATTTACAATTGTTTCAGATTATCTTCTTCGCCCTTTTGGCTGTAGCTTTAGCCGCTCCCAAGGCAGAACCACAAGTTTTAGGTGCCTTCCCCGGATTCTATTCTGGATATTCTGGTTACCCCTACTACACTGGTTATGCTGGCGCTTATGGATACCCATCTGCTTATTCCTACTTTGGTTAATGAACAAGGTTAATTTCTTAAGAGATTATAATTATGTGCGGCTAATAAAGGTTTAAAAGTAATATTTGTTTATTATTATACACATGTATAGTCCAGAGCATAAAATAACGTATAAAGTAGGCGGCACTAGTACCGCCTAGTGACGAGTTTGTGCCGCTTAGGACCAAACGGTTGTGTCGGCGGCATCAAAATTTTTCTACATTTATACTCTCTAAGCATGAGGAGTAGATGCGTTTTTTGATAATAAACTCGTGTTACTTATTATGTTTTTAAACTTTTTGTAGTTTCTTAAAAAATAAAATGGTGTACTAGTCTTCAATGTGGGAAAGCCCCAGCAAAATTTTAGAGGATTCTGAGGTAATTTAGTATATTAAATTATTAGTATATTTGCGAAGATACACTACTGATGTTGAGTAAGTCCTGACCTACTCCTGAATAGGTCGACGAACTTACTTGTGAAAGAACGTATTCGAGTTGTTTACATTTCCTTAATTGGCATAAAAAGTGAAGCCGGCCGGAGAGATCAAAAAAAGAGGTCGGTCTACACACGATCCAGCCGCAGGGAGCCAACATTGTCGGTACGCTTTGAACATAATTGGAATTCCAGCGGACCAGTTCACTTTTACGAATGAGTTCAAAGCATGCTGACAAGGCTGGCTTCCTGCCGTTGGATCGTGTGTAGACCCCTAAAGAGAGCCGCGTTTTTTGTTTTCGGTCAAACAATAGGGACACCACCGTGTCATTGACCGGTTTAACTAGATATCTCCTATATCTGCTTGTCGTTCAGCATGGGGTCAATGTCTTCGATTTACTTCGATTTATTTCGCTATTCTTGTAGTGTGATTTGATTAAAACCAAAAAGTCACTTTTATCTTATCCAGCTTTGCTGTCAGTATTGTCAATCCCAAGTCTGATAAAGTGATATGGTTGTACCGCGTTACGTTAGATTAGTTAAAGTCATTGGCGGAGCATTTCTACAAAAAAATAAGGTAATTTTTTTGGTCACTTTTTTTTAATTTTTCATTTTTTTAACTCCTTTCGGTGGGGACAACCTACTGTTAAATTTTCCTCATGTCATGGTAGATCACGTTGTATAGTCAGTAACTAGAGGTTTTAACTTCGGAATAACGTCATATGGATAAATTTTCTTCATTTTTGGCAATTTAATAGTAAATGCATCAAAGAAAAGTTTCTATATTATGCCGGGGCTGGCTAATTTATAGGGGGTGGATGCCACCCATTGAAAATGGGTGGCAATTAAAAAAAAAGTAAAACATTGAATCTGAAAGAGAATAAAATGTTGAGAAGAAAAGGTTCTCTGCAACTTTTCATATAAATTGATAGCCTTTAAGTTATAACGACTAGAAAATTGGGATTTTAGCTTGAGAAAGAGGTCTTTCAAATAAGTTTTCGTTAAATAACTCGAAAAGTATTACATTGAGCGAAAATATGCTAGAGATAAATAAAAAAGCACCTAAATTGAGAAGAAATTTTTTTTTTTCTAATTCTTGTGGAGTTTCTGAGATCTGGAAGTATAAACGTGTCTAAGACGAAGTATTTAGTTTAAATGTTAAATATCTTAGAAACTATGGTACTTACTTTTAAAATGCTAGAATCAAAATGAAAGTCCATTAAGTTTTCAAATGATTCTTTGTTTATTTCTATAGCATAAACAACGAAAAAGTTATAACAGAACACTTTTTCACATTTTATTTGTGAAAACTGTTAACATATACTATTTTTCTTTAATATATTATTATATGACCTACATACTTAAATTTTTTCGTCGGCTTACAGGGCTTGGTTTAAAAAAATTGCATTAGAAACTGTAAAGGGATTTTAGAAAAAATGTAACATTTTTGTTTCTTTGAAAATATCTCAGTAACAGCCAGTTTCACAATCGTTGGTTATCTTTTTGGTTGACTAACCAGAACTTGAAAGTTATAATTATTAGTAAACATAATATCCAGACATTCTTATCTCCATGGTAATAAATCATTGGTCAACTTATAACTATTTCTGTTATCTAACAGTTGTAAAACTGGCTGTTAGTATCACAGATTTTTATAATAAATTATTGGTTAAATCTTAACCATTAGTTAACCAAGGATTGTGAAAATGACTGTATATATTAGTTTTAGTTAAAAAAATGGTGGATATCAAAAATGAAGTTTATAAAGAGAGAATTAATTTGTTTTTATTATAGGTTTGTGTAGGATTGATATTTTCGGAGATATTTCATTTTAGAAATGGAATCAGACCGTTTTTAGGATGAAGTAGTTTAAATGTCGTATATCTTAGAAACTGTGACTCTTTAATAAAAAATTCTGAGGAACAAAATTGAAGTTAATTAATTAATTAATTAATTAAGATATTGTTTGGTTGTTTCTACATCGCAAAAAATAAAGAAGTTATGACCGATAAAACGTTCGTTTTCACATTCTTTTTTTTTAACAAAATGTTGCCATTTTGTTAGTGTAATTGCTTAGTAGTTGATTTTATTTTTCAAAAATGCTGTTTTTCGTTAATATCTGGTATTACCTAGATGCTCAATTTTTTTTTCCGTTTAAAAATTTGTTTTAGATAAAAATTTCCATCCGCCATTTTAGAGCTGATATTTTAATTTTTTTAATTTTGACTTCAGATTTGTAATCAGTGATCCCAAAGATATCACTATCCTACGTTTAAAAAATAAATTAGTAATACTCTTTCAAATATTGAATATTTGAACAGGGGCTTGTTTTCACCTCTTGAGGGTAAGAGCAAGTATCGGGACCATATAGTAACTGAAATTATTCCGAAATTTTACATATTTTTTGACTCTAGGTACTGTACTAATAGTTTACTTTATACTATACAACAAATTCGATTGAAATAAATTGTAAATGTACCTACCTGTGAGATATCAACAAAGATGAAAATTGTTTAAAGAATTACGAAACAATTTTTTTTTGTGAATTGTTTTTATAACTTGAAATTCTAACTTTTCTTTATACCGTTTGACCATGAAAATTTTCGCCTGCGGCACATTTCTAATTTTACTTTAATTATTTTCACTATGTATGAGTCAACAGAAACTTCTTCCGATAAAAATTCTGCATACGGACCTGGGTAGACATATTTGTCGAGCTCTAGTGCCGCTCAGTGAAAATTGTTTAAAATATGCACTGGTATAGTCCCTAGAAAGGACAAATGATATAATGATATAATACATTTAGGTATGATGGTTGATCAATATTTAAAATGAACTGATGCTTATAACACTTCATCATCAGTTAGAAAACACTATTATTAGTTTTACAGAGAGATATTTTAAACAATAAAGTAGTACACACATTTTACAGTACCTTATTTGAACCCATTTTAAGTTATTGTATAGTTATTTGTTCATATATTTCTATGATAATTATTTAAGAAACATATCAGTCAATCAAAATAGCATCCTAAAAATTATCTCCAAAATGGATCGTATGTTTAATTTCATTGCAATTCTCATTCTACAGAAAATCTCATAGATATAAGTCTTGCTCCACAATTTTATAACTAATTAGGTACCTTATCAGATAAAGTCTGCTTCCCTAAAAGTCCATATCTCATAGGCAGGTGATTTTTGTGCGTCTCGTGTTAATTCTGTCAGTATTATAAGCGTTAATGTATTTATTTTTCATTTGGCATCTCGCGATTTCTAAGTAGTGATAAATAAGTTGAAATCCGTAATTTAGGTGAAAATTATCTCAAAATCCCATTAGTAAAGAAATATTTAAGGCTATTTGTATCTCTATTGACCTTGCTAAGGCGTTTGACACAATAAGTCACAAAAATATATTAGAAAAACTTTGGAATACGGGCTTTAGAGAAATCACGTACTATTAACCAGTTATTTACAAAATCAATCCCAAATGGATGAAGTAGGTGATCCCAAAATCGTCTTTGGCGCATTACCACAGGGCACAGTTCTAGGACCAATTAAGTTTAGTATATACTTAAACGACCTACTTACTATATCGCTCGCAGATGATACAGTAATATTTTTCATTGCATGATCTTGGATAATACTAGTGAAACTTGTAAGTAAAAACCTCAAAATCATAAAAGACTGGTTCGATAATCATCTTCTTACGATTAATATAGAAAAGGCGAAATATCTACCATTTCATTCTTATGAAAACCATCTTCCACGGCTTACAAATATCACCATCGAAGGAACATATCACAAAATTTCATGTAGAAACTGTAGAAAGCGAATGTAAAAAACTAAGGTATCTTTTCTATACATCTAAGCAATTAAAAAATGCATTAATTGAAAAACAATTAAAAACTGTCTATTATGGACTTATACATTCAATTATGCTACGGTATTTTAGCCTGGGGATGGGGAAAATAAAACAAATTTAAACCCACCAGAGAAATTGCAAAAAAGATTTTTTTAAATCATTTTAAAAAAAATCAGATTTATTAATTATAAGAACATTATATTGCAAATCTTTAATACAAACAATATAATTGCTTATTTCTCCCTTTTGATTACCATACTAGAAATAAAGAAAGAAATAGTATATTGCTTTATCAAGAGTAAAAATGATATTTTTGCGACGAGTCCGTAGGTTTGCCGGACGAACAAAGTGAGTCTGGCAATTACAAACGAGTCACAATAAGAGGATTTTACTACGAATAAAACATGCTATTTATCTTCAAACGTCGGCTGGCTATAAGAAAATAAAGATACAAAAAACTCGAATTTCACCACCAAAAACGCAATATGTGTTAATATTGCATGGCCGGCGTATTAAATAAAATTCGCGTTGCTATTACTTTTTCTGTCGCTCACAGCGTTAGAACTTCTGGGACTCCATTGGGCAACCCCCATGTATTTCGAGTTGCGGAATGTGAATCAGGTGTCCGTTTAACTCCATCACCCACAATTTTTTTGCAAATCCTGAAAATAACCTAAATTATCAGCTTTTTTAGGCTATTTTCGTTACTTTAAAAAAAATGGTGGATAATGGAGTAATATTGACTCCAGATTCGAATTCGGTGCATCAAAATACTTAAAGATAAGTTGGTCTATTTGGTGTGCCTGCTATTTTTTATTTTTGGGATTTACTGCGACACACAGTGGAAAAAAAAACCTTGTTTTGGACAAAAATCTGCCTACAAGTCAAATCTTAATCAATTTCGATCTACCTTGACTTAAAATGTAGGTTATTGGCTACACTTTTAGAGTATACTGCCTAAATTGCAAACCCCGATTTCCTAACCTCAAAAAATGTATCAAATATGAGAGTAATCACTTTTTTTCTATTTCTACAAGTCAAATCTTGATCAATTTTGACAATCCTGGGGTTCATAATTTAGGCAGTATACGCTGAATGGGTAGCTAAAACCTGCATTTTAAGCCCAGAATTGTCAAAATTGATCAATATTTGACTTGTAGAAATAGAAAGAAGTGATTACTCTCATATTTGATACATTTTTTGAGGTTAGGAAATTAGGGTTCACAATTTAGGCAGTATGCACTGAAAGGGTAGCTAATAACCTGCCTTTTAAGCCCAGGATTGTCAAAATCGATCAAGATTTGACTTGTAGAAATAGAAAAAAGTGAGTCATATTTGATATATTTTTTGAGGTTAGGAAATCGGAGTTTGCAATTTAGGCAGTATACTCTGAAAGTGTAGCCAATAACCTACATTTTAAGCCAAGGTAGATCAAAATTGATTAAGATTTGACTTGTAGGCAGATTTTTGTCCAAAAAAGGCTTTTTTTTTCCACTGTGCGACATATGTGTTCACTTCTAAAAATAATATCCATGGAATCTACATGATACAGTTATCCAGTACATTACTCGAAAACAACCTCTGCGCCTGTGACTTTTACATCAAAGGAACAGTTAGAGGATACTGATATAGTTGATAGTTTCATTTTAAACAATGTTTTTCTTAAATTCTTATTATTGCCGATTCTTTAATTCTTCTTTTTCTTCTTGTCTATCAGTCTCTCTTGTTCAAATTATTTTTATTATCTTTATGTGCTTGATCAAAAACTTTAACATTTTTGCTCTACCCACACAGCACAGAATATATTCAGAATATTCTCATTAAGTGAGAATATTCTGTAAACAGAATATTTACCTGAAATATTCCTAGAACCTCCATAAATATTTTTATCTAGATTGGAATATTCATGAAACATTTTTGATAAAATATTTCTGTAATATTTTAAAAGAACGTTCGTGGTACGTTTCACAAAAAAAATATTGTACTGCAAAATTTTGATGCGAATCAAAATAATAGTGGTTATTATTTTTAACTATTATTATAATTATTTTGGTATACTAAATACAAATATTTATTTAAGTACCTATTTGTGTCTCAGAAATAATGATATCTTAATTTATGTCTTTTTTTGTAATAAAAAACTTCTACGACTAAGAGGATCATGAACAACTACGAAAAGAATAATGACTAATACACTACTAATTATATCCAAAATAATTTATATTCGAAAGAGTTTGCAAAAATTCGACAGTTTAGTTGTGCAGGTATCGAGCTCTTAATAACAAAATTAGATTAAAGTGTATTAAAAAGCAAAATCTAGCCGTTGCGGGTTCCAACTATAAAGTATTTAAATAAGGAATCTCAGAGAGGTTAGTGGTCGAGTGAATTAAGGCGTCGTCTTGCAAGTCACTAGCGGACTACGTCTAAGAAATTTCTTAAAAATTCTACGAATTCAAACTGGGCGATAGTCCGTTAACCCGCAACATAACCCGAATCAGACAGCATAATGCGATCGTTTTCGATATTCGACACCCCCTACCATACCAGGCGTTGAATATTTTCCGGCAACCTCTCTAGCCATACTTTCCTATACGGCAACTTCTTATTTCTCTACCTTTAATCTTTACTAAAACCTATAATCAACCTTCTCTATCTGTTTTATCCTTTTTGTTCTTTTGTCCTTTTTGTTTCTAAATTCCATCTTGACCTATAAATTTTTAAAAACCAAAATATTTCTTACCATATATTTTTAAAGTTCCACGGCATTTTCCTGGCGGCAGGAAGACCACCAGGGTGGAATTGCTTCAAACGGGTTTTTTCGTTGAGTTCTGTTTTCCCGTGCCAACAACCAAAATTAAATAAGTGCTTTGCCTAGTGAGTGATAATTTTTTACAATTTTCTTTTAATTAGCTTTAGATCCGTGTGGACACATTTTTAATTTTATTTTAGTTTCTAAGTCTGCCTGTGACAGACAGGAGTACTAACTCATAAGACATCCGTCGTTAAGCCAAACCGGACCTACCTTGCCCAGCCCTGCAATCACCACGGCACTCAGCGCCGTGGTTGTCTGGCTGGCTCCGGGACAGGTTCCGGAGAGGCGCATAAATGTATATAAAATCTTTAATAATAAATTGTCATTGTTGTTGTTGCAAGTCATGAGGTCGGCGGTTCGGCCCCTGCTCATTCCGTTTTTTTTTTGTTAAAATAATTGCGAAAAAAATTTTAGTTGCTTTTTATAAAGGTAATAATTGCTTATAAAACCGATGTACGAACGTACAATTTTAGGTCTGTTTTAGACCATTAAATATTCTATTTATGTTGTAGATGACGATATTACACCTTTACCGTTTTTTCTCCAACAAGTTTCAACTTAAAACTTTAATTCTTAAAATAGTTGACTACTGCCCCCCCCCCCCCCCCTCCGCTCATCAAATTTGAGATGAGGAAATTTTGTTTCGGATTTCTCCCTCTCTGCTCTTCAATTTCGAGATTTGCGAAAAACATTTTTTTTAACGAACCGCCACTGAATTAATGTAATAATTACATTGTTCAACGACTACTCGTACTTCTCAGGTGACACTGGTGACAGTTTAATTAAATTAAATAAGTTCTTCTTAATAATTATAAATAAATAAAAATACTAGCAACTCGAAAAATTCAAGTTTGGGAACACATAAAAAAATAGAAAAAAAAAGAGAACCTGAAAGATTTTCATATATTTTAAATAAGGCTAGAAATTCAATATCACATAATAAAGACTTCAAGACTTCATACACATCACCATAAATACTGCTTTTAGCATCCGAAATAACGGTCACTAAGATAGCTCAGTTGGTAGAAGAGTCAGTACTGTAATACGGACAACGGAGACATGTAGGTTCGGGTTCGACCTTACGAACCGCAAATGATAAAGGTAAGTAAAAATGAATTTATTAACTTAATAAACATAATTTGCAGGCAACCCTCGTGAGAAAAAATTGGAGTGATGGTAAACAATATTAGATATGTTAATGTAAATAAAATATACGGATGGCTAACAAACAAATTCATAGGATACTACTTATTTACTCATTAATTACTTCATTTTTATCAAGTAGACTACTAACTAGTCACGTCATTTTCACGTGCCTTTGCTACCTGGGAAAACATACCTGATATGTTTTAGGAACATTTAAAAGACTCCACTTTGTAATGTGCATGGCACATTCTATGGTAATGATTTTCATGTTGTGAGAACATTCTCAGAATATTGAAACGTTCCGAGCAAACATTCTGTGCACATTCTTAGAATATTTCTGTACTGTGTGGGTAAAATTATAGTGGAAGAGTTTACAAGAAACTCTGGCGATCATCCTGTATGACAGATATGGCCGAATTTTATTCCACCTTGCCATTTTACATATGCTCCAAACTTGAAATAAAAATGTTGAATCCATGTACAGACACACAGACATGCTTTATTCGATATTTGAGTTCAGTATGTTATGATTGTTATGAAACTTATTTATGTACAATGATTGTTAAAAATGTTTTCCCAGTTTTTAAACCAATTCGACTAAATCAGATACGCATAAAAATGAACAAGATTCTATAAAAAACTATTTCTTAAAGAGAAAAGATATTGTGTTGCTACAGTATGAAAAGTGTTATAATACTTACGAAGAGAGTTGCACAAAAATGATATCCAACGTAATTATCGATTCCGTAAATATTAAATTTCATGAACATGTTTTGTTTAACTTTATTTAAAAAAAACGAAAAACAACTCTAAGAATTTTCCATTGACCATAGGAATTTTTGGTAACGAAAATATATTTTTATCAAGTGTAATTTTGTCGTAGTTCATTAGGAAGCGCATATCGTTAATATGTCATTAAATCTTCCATTCATTTTCTGATTGAATCACAAAAACATAAAATCCAGTAGACATTAAAATATAATTTAATAAATTAACATATTAAATTACTGATAACTGTTGGTAAAATTATCAATGCTGAAGGTTGACGCATGCACTTTTGCTTGAGTTTTTATTTAGGTGACTGTCCAGTTTTAAAATATATAGAGCATATATTTTTAGGTACAAAATATAATTCAAAACCATAATTAATCTGAACTAAAGAGTAAAACCAGAAGACATGTTTAAATATGTAAGTAATTAAGCTTTCTTATCATAATCGAACATTTTTTTAAATAATAAGCGTAAAAAATAATTGTTTATATAAAAATTCGTTTCACGACATGCTGAATTCGGATATGAAATAGAAAATGCCTGTTTCTTTTAAACTTAAAATAGCATATTAGAGTATTCCCTATTGAAATTGGGCCATATCAGTAAAACAGGGCGATCGCTAGACGCGTATAAACTATCATGTTTTATGTAAACTATATTACATAATAATTTTAGAGTAATATGTTATTAATATTTTTGATTAAGCACACATAAATGCAAAGGTGTACAAGATATCGAAACTGCATGACATACAATGTGTCACTCGGGCTCGAAAGAATTTACTGTCTTTTTTATATAAAGTATATTTTGCTACAATTTTAAAGCAAACTGTTACTAATGTTTTGGATTAAGCAAACTCATATACAAAGATATACAAGATATAGAAACTGTATGATATACAGTCTGTTCCTCGAGTTCGAAAGAACTTACTGTCATTTTTATATGAAATATGCTCTAGTAGAATTTTAGAGAAAACTGTTACTAATGTTTTGGATTAAGCAGACACATATAACGAAGATGTACAAGATATCGAAAATGCAATACAGTGTGTCTTTCTGATTCGAACAAACTTTACGTAGATTAGTAGATGTATCAATTTAACTTTAAAATGTTATTGAAGTATATTTAATAAGACGAAACAAATGAAAATAGCAGCCGGGAGTTGACAAAAGAGAAAAACTATTAAACATGATAACTTCTGTTAGACTTAAAATTTTATTACGAAATTGAAACATATGCAAAATAGTATCATATAATACTCTCTATTGAAATCGGGTGATATCCGTCATACAAGATGATTACCAGAGGCATGTATGTATTATAAAAACTACATTGTATTGTAATTTTGGGAAAAAATTTTACTAACGTTTTTAACTAAACACACAAAATTACGAAGATGTATAGTAGGGTGGGCCGAAAAATACGAAAATTTGATTATGCAAATGGTATAGTTTATAATTTGTTACTATGTATATAAAACTAATTTGGCTACATTTTTAGCCAAATCAGTTAGTATTTAGCCGCGCCCCTATGGCGTTGAAAATGAGGGAGACAATTTTTCGATTTTTCACATTTTTCAAATTAACGTTTGAAATTTTTTTACGACTCTTTATTAATATCTAAACGTGTGTGGCAAGAGTCTTCCTATTAAAATATTTTTCACTTCAATGGAAATTTGTCACTAAAATTTGACGAAAATAATGTTTTTTATAAAACATTTCTAATTTC
Organism: Rutpela maculata; assembly: GCA_936432065.2. NCBI lineage: Eukaryota > Metazoa > Arthropoda > Insecta > Coleoptera > Cerambycidae > Rutpela > Rutpela maculata. The sequence goes on from OW386286.2 coordinate 41,136,935, forward strand.
CCTGGAACTGAAAAATATTTTTTTTACGATTTTGTTGAAAGTCAAATTTTCTAACTTCAAAATGACTGCGAAAAGCGTCACTTTACCGCACGCCGTGCGGCAAGAATATTTTGTACAATTTTGTTGAAATTCAAATTCTCTTACTTCAAAATGAGTTCAAAAAATGGCACACGCCGCACAGTGGAAAAAATATGCCCTTTTTTGGACAAAAATCTGCCGATAGTAGAGATTTCAATCAAATTAAATTTAAAAAATGGCAAGTACCTTTAAGACATTGTACTTTAGAGTAGTGCTGCGGCAAAGTGGCTTTGGGTTAACCTAACCTAAAATTTATTCCTCGTCTTCCTCCTTTTTCGAGAGTCACAAACAAACGAAGTAGTGTTTGTGTATATTTGGTACTAATTCATTTTTATGGGGTCATAAGTTAATTGACAATGCAACATAGGCCATATTACATCATCAAAAATTCAAAATGGCGGCTGTCGCCAAGACGGAGGACTACTTTTTTCTTTATAACCTCCTTATTGTGGGTATCCGATGAAAGGGCTTGACCAGTAAAATACAATAAGATATGTAGCGTTGCTATATATACAGGATGTTTCATCTAAAATGCACATACCCACTTCTTAGCAAGGTAGAGGTTTGAAATTTTACATACGCCTGTAAGTCAGATAACAATGCAACATAGGTTATATTACATCATCAAAAATTCAAAATGGCGTCTGCCGCCAAGATGGCGGACTACTTTTTTCTTTATAACCTCCTTGATATGGATAAAACTGTAAGTTTATTTAAGACTAAATAGTTACAAAATGAAGTTAATAGTTTAAGAAACTAAAAAAACCCATTTTTATTGTTGATATGATGGGCCAATTCTGAGGCCAGATTTGGATTCCGCGCGAAAAATTACTTCGGAAATGACCAACAGCTGCCCAATAACATTCATGACCCCTTTATGGTTTATGATTGTTATTTAATACATTCAATTTTTCACTTGGTTATATTAGGTTTAAAGCTGTTACTTAGGTTAGTCTGAATGCATAGGAATAAAATCATGTCGATAAAAAACTATCCCTATTTTTACCTGTGTGGGTGAAGTAAAAAAAATTGAAGCCTTTGGTTCTTGTACGCATACTAAATTTTTTTTCACAACCTTTTATAATAGGGTGGGGGTAGTACTGGGTTTGGCTAATGCCCAAATTTTTTTTTGAGACATTAGCTTCTCTCGTATATACTAAATACCAATTTGATGGACTCTTACCTGCTTGATTTACCTATTTACCCCATTGACCCTAATTTACCCCCCAATCCTTTAACGGAATAACATGACAATCTAGACTAATCTAGTTCCAGATCTCGTTAAAATACATACGTGTACCAAATTTCAAATCAATATCTTAAACGGTTCCAGAGTAATCGTGCGCACAAAAAAGTTACAGACAGACAGGCACTTTTTTACTCAAACTTAAAATCTCGATGTTTCGTGACATACTAAGCCTATTTGAACAATAAAAAATTTTAAAAAATGTTTGTCGTTTCTATACTTCTACTCGATGTGGAAGTAATATCTGCGATTTTTAGGTTAGGTTAACCCAAAGCCACTTTGCCACAGCACTACTCTAAAGACCAATCTCTTAAGGGTATTTGCCATTTTTTTTATTTAATTTGATTGAAATCTCTACCGTTGGCAGATTTTTGTCCAAAAAAGGGCATATTTTTCCCACTGTGCGCCGTGCGGTAAAGAATATGCACACGCCTCGATTACATCTTCACAAATTTAAAATTTTGAAAGACTTTAAGGGAAATAACTTCACAACCGTAGAAAAAATAGTATGTAACACACATGTGGCAAGCCTCATTGCAAAACTACTTTTATACATCGTTTTGCAATGAAGCCCTTGCTGCACTTGTATTACAATGTACTATTATCGGAAAAACATTTGCCACAGACGTTTAGACATTAATAAAGGATCATAAAAAAAATTCAATTGTCAATTTGAAAATTGTTAAAAATCGGGCCATCGGCATTTTCCTTCATTTTCAATGCCATGGGGGCGCGGCTAAATATTAACCGATTTGGCTAAACATTTAGCCGAATTAGTTTTAGATAATAGCAACAAATTCTAAACTATTCCATTTTTCAAATTAAAATTTTCATATTTTTCGGCCCACCCTAATATATAGGGTATAGAAACTAACTCTACATTATTACAATTTTTTAAATTATATCCACTAAGTCTGCATTTGATTTGCAATAAGTTATTTGTTTTCTTTTCCGGGTATAAACTATATGAAAATTTATACAGCGATTTGTTTTCTCATATTCGATAACCTGTCAAAATACCACCTTAAGGACTATTGATTCACTTGACGCTGAGGGTAGTTAGAACCGTTTTTGTAGATAACTTTATGCCCTACAGAAATATGACTATAGTCTTTAATTCTACCTTCCTTTCTTTTAGAAATATTTCGTGTTTATTGTTGATAAAATTATTAATAACTTTTAATTCCTCATCAACAAGCTGGTAGGTTAGTTTTAGTTCTGAGTTATTTATAATGATTACGCGATTATGCGTGAACCATATACCCCATTTGGTAGACAAAGACTAAAAATCACTTATGCAAGTGGCCATGCGTGTATTACTTTCTCTCTTAATAATCATAGAATTTATATCGAGAATTCCAAATAACTTCATTTTTTATGAAATAAAAGTCTGTTTGAATTATTCAATTTTTCCAATTCCTAGTCTCGCCCCCATTACACAGCGGTTATAATATTTGTGAATAATTTTTGAACAGGTGTAATAGAGCGATAAAAAATACGGTTCAGAGTGGGAGACACAAGGACAGCTTGCCTCGTATTGACTTTTTAAAACACAATTAAGTTGTAACTTATCCAAAAACTGTCATGGTGGTTTTTTTCTAGAAGTACTTGCGAAATACAAGGGAATATTTAAAGTTTCTTATAACACACTGACCACGTTTTCAGAGGATCTGTATTTATAATGAACTTTTGTTACTTTCTGTTCTTAACAAATGGAGTATAATGGTATTATTTTTAATTGAGATTCGATAAACAAATTTCTGTTAATATAGCACCTTTGTTGAAAAATTAACTTTACTAACTGTTTATAGTATAAAGGCTAAAAGCCATACAGCCAAACTTTACTTAATAAATGTAGCTTAAAATAAAAACCTTTATAATCTCTTCTTTGATTTGCCTCTTGTTCTTTCAGTTGGTGTTCTTTGCTCTCATAGCTTGTTCAGTTCCCTCTCCTGCGCGTATTAATGGAAGATTGCCAGTATATGGCAGATATTATAGAGTACCTCCAATTGCTTATAATAATTATGAATACGGAGTACCATATGGATACCAACATCGGTATGGGCCTTACACCCAACATGGATATGGATATGGACAAAGATATGGATACGGACAAGGATATGGGAAAGGTTATGGGGAAGGTTATGAGCAAGGTTATGGACAAGGCTGTGGACAAGGATGTGGATACGAACAAGGATACGGACAAGATTATGGACAAGGTTATGGACAAGATTATGGATATGAATATGACCCTCAAGACAGTTTATACTATTTTCCTAAAGGGGCATAAAGTTTATTGTGAATATTGTTTTATTCGTCAAAACTGATTTTAGGTCGATTGAATTTGAAATAAAGAAAGAACATGAAATAAATAACATTCATTGAAATTCGAGTAAACTGTTTGTATTTACCATATACATATAATTTATAGGAACATTATTTAAAAAATGGACCGCAAGAAAACTTCTTTGCTAAAATAAAGATGAGATTTTCAACAATTGACTGCAACATAATATTTTTTGAGTATACAGATGCTTTTTATGAATATATAATCGCATTAATATACTCGTACATACTGGGTGGCCCAGAACATATAAGAACACTCTTGTAACTTTTGAACGAGCGTATGAATTATTTTAAAATGTCCAACTATGTGATGTAAATTGCCAACTTCCGGTTTTGATGAGATTTACATAAAAATCAATTTTTGAATTGGGGCAACCTGTATACTTTTCCTACTGGCCAAAGTACATATGATCCAGCCCTCAGATATTCTGATTTGAAAAAACAATAACTTCTTTTAAATTTTAGTACCAATCAGAGAGGCCGCGACCTCAAATTGTGAAAAATCTGTCTGAAAGCATCCGTAAAATATTATATTTTCAAATGCTAAGAATAAGCACGGTTTTGATTTACAGTGATTTATCAAAACTGCACACGGCCAACTTCAAAATAGATATTGTAAAAAAAATGTATTAAACATATATTAATTTTTAATTACAATTATGTCAAAGTGAGGGTAGATATTAGGTATATAACTTTTTTCGTAATTTAAAGATCTAATTAAATAACTAAACTGCTGGCCAGTTGAAACGGATTAAACAAATATTTATGTAAAAAAATATACTTTTTTGAGAAGAGATATCAATATAGCATATTGATATTTCAAGATTTAAGAGATAATTTTTATGTGAAACAGTGAGTTTTGATTGATTCTTTTACTTTGAAGCACGTTACTGTGTACAGAGTGTGAAAAAAACCTTTTTTTTTATCAAAACTATAACCACAGAGATTCCATACAAAATTTATATTTTTTATGAGCATTTTCTGACACTTGATTATTTTATAAGATACAATTTTTTTCTATTTTCCCATTTTTTGCCGTTCGGCCTTATTGTGTTTTGTTTATGATGACTCCTTTAAAATAATGTTACGTGTTCACCCCCTTTTGTAAACACCCTGCATCGTGGATCCAAAAATTATAACACCGGGGTAACATTAAACACAATTTATTAACTTACATACTAATTACAACAATTAATTACTTCACTAATATTACACTAAGTACTATAATTTACTACTTCAGTCACTTGATCACTTTGCTTATTTGTTCTTAATGCTTCTCAATCCAGTATCTGAACTAAACTACTCTGCTATTTGAACTGTACTCCTCCTGTCCTCTCTTGGCTTCTCCACCCAAGTAACAATTTGATTTTTATCACAATCTACAAGAGATTATTAAGTCTATATAATAAAACTGATCGTAAAACTGTTTATACTAGATAACCTCTTAAAAGCTACAATAAACCCGGCATAAAACCAAAAAAGACCTTTTATAAAGGTTATAAATATCTTCCTTAAAAGCAACAGTACTTTAGAACCCAAATCTGCAAGATATTTTCAAGTCTACCATAAAACCTTTTATAAAATCTTCTTAAAACTGTTAGTACTTGCAATCAAATGTTAAGCCTGCTTTGAGAACATCATAAACAATTGTGTCTTTAATAATTCTTTATAGAAAACTTGTTGCACTTCAACTGTCTAAATCAGAAAATGTCGCCACGTAATAAAATATGTCTGCCTCGATTGAAATATCTGCATGTGCTAACGTTTTAAAATTTGATATTAATAAACAACCTAGTATCAAAAAATTTTCAAGGCAGACCACTTTATTGATAAAGTAAATAAAAAAATCGCGCGTCTCTCATTTGTCAGCTTATTAATTATTATTTACAATTAATAAAAAAATAGTAACCCTAGTTCTAGCTTACTCAGTATGATTTTGAGCTTTTTAGGGGTTTATATGATATATTAATACATTTTAGACAGTTGCAGGCTAAATGTAAACAGTAACAATAAGAAAAATACAACTAAACACTGTTGTCCCAACTTTGTTTAAACATGTCTGCCATAGTTAACAGAAAAAAAACATGGCTGAAAAATTAATAAAACCATTTATTTTAATAGAGTACCCCATTAAGAGTATTTGGCTTTAGGAAATATTTTTATAAAACAAAAGGTTTTGTTAAATTCCAATTGCTCCACTTTATTACTATTTTAACCCCCGTCTGACAGTCTCTAATCCAAATTTACTTAGCTTAGATAACATAACCTAAAAAAACATTATTTATTTCGTGTGTTTTCGAGTGTGCGATCATTAATTTCTCGTTATTTTCTCAATCCTCAAGTATTTATCTAAAATATTTGATATTTTACTAAGTACCTAGGTATCTAAAATGCTTTCTTAAGCCGCACTGCACCGTTCAAACTAGAATCAGCAATCACAAAATGGCATTTACTATGCGTTATATGCCCCTTCTCTCAAAGTTTGAAGGCGTAAGTGGGGAACCAAAGGATTTATAAGTGCTTTATAAAAACCAAAAAGTTTCAACGTAGCTTAATAAAGCTACCAAAAACTATTAGGTTTTAAGGAACCTTTACCAATTATCGTTAAAAGCAAATAGTATTTATGATAACATATATTAAGGGTAAGACTACTTATTGCTTGATCATAAGGAGTACTTAAAGACCGTATCTTAAAATTCCCATGAAACCTAAAGATTTATAGGTAACTACCACAAAACTTAAAATATTTATAATCCACTATAAAACTTAATGAGTTTATTGTGGTTATGAATAATGCAGAAATTAAGTGGTTATAAAACCAATAGGTCTTAAAGAGCAAAGAGGTATAATAAATTGCTTTAAGGATAACTCGAAGGCCTTTTTTTAAGTATATATTATCTGTAGATAAATTGGTATGCACAAAAGAAATAATAAAACCCAGTTCGGTTTACGTACCTTCTTAAGTCTGTGATAAAACCCGATAAATACTTGTTGGCATTTAAATTGTTACTTGAGCATGCCTTTATATAACCAAAGATGAGGACTCCAGAAAATTCACGATTTATCTGTCACTTTCTAGTAGGCTCTCTACAACTTCCAGGCTCTGACACTGCGCGCTATCTCCGGGCCGATTGTCAAACTAACTAACTAGCTTAGTTTCTGTTACTTATAGAACTTAATAAATAAACAGATATACAATAATAATAAGTACTTACATTTTTGTACTTTCAGTCCATAGTGACCGGTGGAGTACCCAAAATCGGTATACGTTCACGGATTGGTGGCATTCTCCCTACAAAATGCAAAGAACGGAACCCTAATTATCTCCGGAGCAGTTAAATTTAGTACTCTGTAAAAGGCTTTACTTGTAGATACAAATAATTTTTTTTTCCAAAATTTCTTGATGTATTTTCACACAAAAAAATATAGAAATATACGAGAAATTGTATGTATTGAATGAAATTGAATTTAAATAAACAATAGTGGATAGTGGCTAGTGGATAATAGTTCGTTTTACGAGGCAACTATGCCACAATGACGGGCCCTTTATATAAACAATAAAAACATATTTATTTATTATTTACAAAGTCAACTAAACAAAAAGGAAAGAATCAAACCCTTTATTATTAATGGTGCAATAAAAATGAAATTTGTAGTAGCAAGGAATAAGATGAACTGTAAGTAAAAGAAATTACAAAAAAAATTCTAATTATATGCCTGGTAACTTGTAGCGGTAGTCTATTTTCAAAATATATACATCTGTTTTACGGGTTATTATACTTTTCACAGAAACAAAAAGTGTATTTTCCAGACAATTTTTATATCGTTGTGATAGCCATCGAATTCTGAATAAGTTCAAAATGTCCGTCTGTCCATCCATCCGTCACGTTTCCTGCTAAACCTATAATCTTCAAAAATAAAATTACTTCCTAGTTAACTGGCGAGCGTTTTACCAACTAAGCTAACATCATCAGGAGACAATTAAAATTAAAATATAGCAATTATGCCTAAAAAGATAACTTATTTTTAAACCCCCCAAAAGTATGTTTTTGTATAATTTTATTGCAAAAATACGGAGATGGCGAGGTATATACAAATTAGCAATTTGAGAAAAAAAAATTGGGAAAAAATTAACCACCTTCAGATAAACATTGTAAAATAAAACTTCACCATTGCCGAATTAAGTGAGCCTTATTACCTAACATCTATAAATATTGAAGTCGGCCAAATATACATTATTTGTTAATTTCTACACCGATTTCATTATTTTAGTGGCCTCTTTATTTAGCTTCCATACAGTAAAAGAAAATATACGTCGTTTTGATTTTTTAAAATTTAACGTCGGGCACGTTATCAAAGAATAATGAAATCTTCATCTGTCAAATTTCATATAAATCACAAAAACATTGCAATTACTGATAATATTTACAGGCTTTGTTCAGAACTTTTTCGTTGACATAAAAGAAACTAAATTTGCTCCTTATATTTTTAATAAAGCTCAGTAACTTAATTGCTGAAAATATACGAAAAATATAAAGCATTTTTACTCCTGTATTTTCTTGAGCAAGTAATATAATGGTTTAGTCATCCTTTCAAACAAATGAGATACGGAGATTCTAATTAATGAATTTACTACGAGTAAGACAAGCTTCTACTTAATTCCTGGTACCGTATTATTGTAATTCTACCTTATATATTATTTCTCTTTGTATCACGTTCTTCCGTTTATAAAAAAGACAAATTAAGTTGTTTTTTCCAGCTGCGTAGGTTTAGAAATTAATTCGCATTTTTGTATAAAAATTTGGTAAACACAAGGAAGGCAGGAAAATTACCAAATGTCTAAGGAATAGTCGCATTTTCGTAAAGATTTTTAAATAAAACAATCCGTTTAATTGCTATATACTCCAGTCAAACAAGGACTTTAAACCTCGGAATGAAAGTCGGCAAGCTGACAATTTGCAGAGACATTTGTTTTGATCTTCTAAAGACAGGGTGAAAAGTGTCATAAGATCTAGTGTACTCTACTCAAGATATCGAAGGTCAAAAGTCACGAAAATAGTTTTTTTGCAAATATCTCGTTTCCTATGCTTGTTATGTCGTTAGATGTTATTAAAAAACTTATAGAGCATAAAATTCTCTACAAGTTTGACATGCAGTTTTTCGTATGATTAACTGTTTTCGAGATATAGCGCGGAGAGTGGAAAGCGCGCAACCGTTTATAGGACAACGCCATGTACATTGCGGAGCCAGATGTATAGTACATTTTACAATATTAATTATATAATAAAAATATTATTATTATTATTATTATTATTATTAAATCTTAAAGAAAAATTAGTTATAGAAAATATTTATAAATATCATTTCTCAACAAAAAATTTATAAAGTAAAACAATATAAACTGTAAGTTATTGAAATTAAATAAATAACAAAATAATACATTCGATTCCACACCACCCTTGAGATAGAATGCAAGGGGTGCTTTTTTTGACATGGTATCCTCTATAGGCTTAGTCCATATTATACCGATGGAATTGGTTGCACAACCTCTTAGTGAATGGCATCAAAAGCTACTCGGTCCACTTCTGAATGCCACCAGTAGGCAAGCATCTCAAGGCTTCTCTTTTTCATCGTCGTCCTCTTCTTCTGGTCACCCAAATTCAATTTCCTGATCATTATCGTCATCCTCGTGTTCCATCACATTTGACTCTAAACCCTAAAGAACCTCAGGAATAAATTCACTATCTCCATCAAAATCATTTGATATTGATATAGAGTTGAGGCTTGTCCGTGACACTGGCCACAAACTGTGGAGCATTGCAACTCTACTTTCCTACATCCACAGTTCGCGCCACAACCTTTCTTGTAATTGCAGAAGATCCTATTCAATAGTTCGCCCGGTGCTGGTGGCAATAATGTTGTTGTCGGTTCCAGAGCCCGTTCTGTAAAATTCGTCACCATTTCTTAGGTTGTAAATCCTTCCCTAACCAAGTTTGTATCTGGAAGTACACCCGATAGATAGATTATGGTATACTTAAGTAAATATCACAAATTTTACAGTGAGATTTCCGATTATAACTTCCATGATGTAAGGATATAAGATGTGCTTATGCGCAGCTTTTCAGATCAGCCAATAGCGTAACCCGTCCCAATTGCGTCCATGTTGAATTCTCGACGAACGAGAAAGAGGCATTAAATAGCGGCAAATTCAAAATTTGTAGAATTTTCACATGATTATGTTATTTTAGTTAGTTTAGTTACATAAAGTTGGTAATGACCAGAGGCCGAGTAGACAGCACAGACAGCAATAAGCCAGTAAAATAGTTTGTTTGGTTAAGTTAATAAATTATAAAAAGTAAAGTGTTATTATTAATACGGAATAAGCATCACACAATTCACACAGAACATGACAAGTCTAATAAAATATTTAGGAAACATTAATGAATATAGAAACATCGTGGCATAATGAAAGCTTATATTTGCTGTGTACTTTGCAAAGCAGTTTTTGCCGAGTGATTACCTATCAAATGGGCAATATATCAAATAAGTATGCACTTATCGATATTTTTAAGAATATCCACATAGAAGTATCAATAATTTCTCGAAATCCTAAGATTCTTATGATCCATGTCAAGTTCAGAATCTACCAATATCAATTTTAGAAAGTATATTAGGTTCATATGAAAGAACTAGGTATATGCATCAAGATAGATTAGTAGGTGTTACCTTCGTAAAGTTGGTCCCCTATTTTCGAAATTTAAACTTTTTTCAATGTAAATAGTTTGCTCATAATTGCTTGGGAGTTCCTCTCGTTGGCTCGTTATCGCTTAAAAGAGATTTATTGATTAAAAAAAAATTAAGGGCCCATTTCAACTACTTTGTCAACATAAATGAATGACAGACATATTAAACATGGCGGCGTTTGGGACGGTGCAGTAGATGACGAAAATGAGACCTTCGTTTGCACACACCATATATCCTTACATCTTGATAACTTCGTTGCACTTTTGAGCAGGGCCGTGCTAAAGGCATTTGCGAGCATGTAGCCGCACACAGGCGGCTGATTTCTTAGGGGCGGCCAAATCAAAGTTTCTGACATTATTTTAGGGGCAGCAAAATCGAAGTGGAAAGTTATTTTAAACATTACTCATTACACCTACTTAAATATAAATGTTACTTCATTAATGCCGCATAAGCGCTAACGCCCCGCCAAAGCACCGCCAAAGCGCCGCCAAAGCAAAGTTGTGTTATTCGAAGATAATTAATTCGTTTTCAGAAAAAAACTATAAAATATTTTAGGTATATTATTTTTATTTGTTACACAAAAAGTTTCATATTTGTGTTATTTATGGAATGGACTTTATTTTCTTTTTATTTTCATAATATATTTCATTTTGATAAATAAATATGTACGTATTCTCTACTGTCATGTCATTTTGTTGGAAAATATATTGTTATCGACAGTTGATAACAATTTAGGATTGGCCCTGACCACACTCCATTTTTGTTAAATTTCCCCGGACCACCCCCCAGCCCCCAATGCTGTTCAAGGGGAAGGCAGCAAATTTTATTATGCACAGGGCGGCCAAACGTCAAGGCGCGGCCCTGTTTTTGAGTTATTTCATTGACCTGCCATCATTTTACTCTTCCATAGTGATTAAAGACAGTGAACATCGAATACAAATGTCCACGTAGTACAATTGTACTGAAAACGGCATCTCCGTTTTCGATTGCGAAAACGGCTTGGTATTGAGACCTACGCGACGCCCTGAAAAAAGACGGTCTGAAGAGTAAGAGGGAATTATGCGTTTATTTTCGATTTATTATATATATTTAAAAAAACAATCAGTATAATCTTTAAAATTGTTTTAGATATTTGCTATTTTTCTAACGAATACAACGATTTATATTTTTTATTGTAAATTTCTGTTGTACTTTAATATCGTAGTTTATCAGTGAAAATAGTTCCTAATTTCATTATTAGAGCGTGGCATTTAACTATATACAAAATTTATGATAAAAACTGTATATGGTTGTATTCCTTAGAGCAATGGGAAGTACCTGAAACTATTTTAAAGATTATCCATTTATGATTTTTTCAGTATTTATAATAAACCGAGAATAATCGCATGTTTCCCTCTCACTCCGCAAAATTTTATCCCTGCGGCACACCCGCCCTAACTTACTATGAATAAAAATGCTCGTGTCGGGGGACCTCTTTTCGGAGAATAATATGGACAAGTATATTCACAAATTTCTATTTTATAAATAACATATAAATATTTTTTATAAATAATTTTTTTTTAGGTTTATTAAGAATAACAATAATGATAATATTTTTATTATATAATAAACATTGTAAAGTGTACTATGCATCTGGCTTCACAGTTTACATGGCTTTACCCTATAAATGGATGGGCGTTTCTCACTCTGCGTGCTACATCTAGAAAACGGTTAATCATTCGAAAAAGGCATATAACCAAACTTGTAGAGAATTTTATGCTTTACAACTTTTGTAATAACCTCTGACGACATGCGACGCACAGAAAGCGAGATTTGCAAAAAAAAACAGTTTCAATATCTTGAGTAGCTGACATGAGTGCCAACTGTCATTCCGAGATTTAGCCTTTATTTCACCTTATTTGACTGCATTAATAGTAACAATAATGCTAAAAAGTTAAATTTATACTGAGACACATTTCTGATAAAATAATTTTGGCTGATAGTACAGTACCCAATGGTAAAAAATATGTAAAATTTAGAAATAATCTCATACGTAATGAGAATTTGCTTAGAGATAATTACACAGACCCACAAAAAAAGTGTCCTGTTCACCAGACTAGACCAACATATCTATACGTTTTTGGGGTCGCTGAATCCGAATCCGAGGGTCAAAGTCAATCCAAGGTTAAATTGGGAAAAAACGATTAAGCGAAGGAAACCACGATTTCTGTATGTTTTTGGGCTCACCGAATCCGAATTCGGGATCTGCTTGACCCGATCAGGTCAGGGTGATGGTCAATCCAAGGTCAAATTGGGAAAAAACCTTTTAAGCGCAGAAAACCACCATTTTTATACGTTTTTGGGGTAACTAAATCCCAACTCCTGATCTGTTTGACCCATCAGGTTAGGGTCAAGGTCATTCCAAGGTCAAATTCAGAAAAACATTTAAGCTAGAAAACCACAATTCTTATACGTTTTTGGGGTTGCTGAATCCGATTTCGAGGTTTGTTCAACCCCATCAGGTCAAGGTCAAGGTCATTACAAGGTCAATTTTGGTTTGTAAAATGGAAACGCGTTTTTGACCACGGATTCTGAAAAAGCGGGATGTTTTACGTTCGCATATGGTTTGACCTATGATCAAAGTGACGTTTGGTCATCAGAAGGTCGAATCACTCTCTCAAATTAATTTATCTAAGATCAAAGATGATTCGTATTTAGAAATCTCAGTTACAAATCTTTATGGAGCATGGTTTAGCCTCGTGATATTTCTCCGAGGGGGATTGGAGAACCAAGACAGCAGACACCTATATCCACACGCAACCAACGAGTGGCGTCTTCCAATCATCTGGGAAAAACGAAACGTCTGTCAGATACTGACTGCCCAAACATCTCGGTGATAGGGACTGTTGAAGTTGCTGGAGCATCACTGATGAGGCCAACACCAATATCCGAGCGATACGTTTAATTTCTGTGGGAATCCTCTGATCCTGTTATTAAAATTAAAAATCCTGCTTCTCAGAGGATGCTGGAAATGATGACAACTGCCTTAATCGAGGATGTGTAGAATGATCCATTTTCCGATCCTTCGAGGTAATGAAGCCAGTAATGGCGTATTGCCCTGCAGGGGCGTTGGGGTGTGAGGATGAAGCCATAGTGTCGTAATCTCTAAGATATTTAACATTTAAACTAAATACTTCACCCCATAAACTTAGGATGCTTAGGATGCCATATTTACGTACCTTCTAAACTGTTAACCCTACACAAATATAAAATTCATTCTCAGTGTATAATAAGTCTTATTTCCGTTATCCAATGTTTTTTCTCTAAGACTAACATTTATTGAGATATTTGCAAAGAAAACAAAAATTACGTTTTTATTGAAAATCTCTTTATACTTTAAACTGCAATTATTTTCTGCGGCAAATGCTGTAAAGGCACGAAAAAATTTGAACATCTAGATTATGCTATATGAAAAACAGAATTTGATAATTATATTTTTTTAATTACTGACTACTTACAGTAATAAAATGCCGACATTTTTATATAGAAATATTATAGAAACAGAAAACCAATTGAAAGCTTAATTAATAGCATATTATTTAGGTCGTTAGCACTATTGATGTAAGTGCCTATCCATAATTTCTGAGATATTTAACATTTAAGCTAAATACTTTTTTTTATAAATGGCCTAACGCCATCTTTCAGATTTCCAAAACCATTAATTTTATAGAAATTAGAAAAAACGAAATAGGCTCATTTAACACTTTTTTTAAATGATTATCTGAAAGATCTTATCATTTTAAAACCCTGTGCAAAAAACTAGAATTTTGTGAGACCTATAAATCGTCTAAAAAAAATCATAAAAATGGACCGCACCCGCGGTCGAGTATCGGCCGTGACGTCACTTGATATGAATCCGCTAGCCGAAGCGACTAGCTGCAGCGCGTTATTATAGTTTCACAATATTACAAATCGTTAACTTAAGCAGTGTGTTTTGAAACTTATGCGTGTTTGAGAATATTTTTAGCTTATCAACTATTTTCACCGATTTATATTACTATCCTCTGACGTCACGATGTTGGTCGCACCGTGCTCTTTAAAAGTCGTATATTTCGAAAACCACATATCGGATTCATCTGAAAGTTTCAATATCGTCTAATTTTAAGTGATGCTTTATCCACAAGAAGTAACAACTACTAAATTAAATTCATTAAATGAGCCCATTTGTACTCAGTTTAGTAGTTTTCCCATTTGTCTCTAGCATTTTTCCGCTAAACGTAAAACCTTTCAAATTATTTAACGAAAACCGTTTTGAAATATCAAGGTTATATTGCAAATTTCAAGTGATTACAGCATAAAGACAATACATTTATACATGAAAAGTTATATAGCACCTTTTCTTCTCAATTTTTTTTCTTAGGTGCCACCCACTGAAAAGTGGTGTCATCCATCCCCTACAAATCAGCAAGCCCTCGTATAATATGGAAACATTTCTTTAATGCATTTACTAAAATTTGTCAAAAAAACGAAATCTAATTCATATGACAGTATTCCGAAGTTAGTTACTGTACTATTAAGTTTCATTTTGTCTTTTCTCTATGTCATCATACACCTACATAAACTGATAAAATAGTGATGAGACGAACTCATAGCTTAAAATATTGTAGGTTCTTTTATCATGATTTAGTTGGCGAAAGTGAGTAGCTAATAAAAACAAAATAATTGTATTGTATTATTTTCATTTTAAAATTAGATAGACACAATTGCAAGAAATATTAATTGTCTCTTTCTTTCTCCCTTAATTTATAAAACGTATTAAAGAAAATATGACATCTAATTGTAATGATCCTGTCCTTGGTTAACATTAAAAGACAAATAATGTATAACGAACTGGTGTTTCTATTCTGAATAGAAATTTATTGGCGTCAGGAGAGATCATAGCCGCCGATAACTGCACAAGGAAAGGCAATCGCGAAACTAATTAATAGTTTTGATATTGTCATTTTAAAAGCAACAACATATACACAAATATATAGTTTATCTGACAATGAATAAATATTTTAGTTAGATTATTAACGAAACTAGTACGTATGCAGGGTGTTCCCAGCTGCTTTTATTTCTTGGGTTATTTCCAAAAGCCCATATAAACGTTTGTTCGAAACAGACTAGTTTTAAAATTACACGCTATTAAGAAAAAGCTTTCTTAAAAGTTAGCCCAGTCGATGAAGGTATTTACCCACAAAAATTTGCAAACTGATATTTGGCTAACAATTACGAGTTGAAGGTATAATTCAATGCGGGTCGGGGTATTTGCCCGCTGAGTAGTTGTTTCACGATCTTATCCTTATAACAATGAAAATATCTTTGATTGTTTTGAATCTAAATTCTGGAACTTTTCCAATACATTAACAAATGTATAAGGAATCCATTGGATATAGCTGAAATGTTTATGGGTGTACCTATAATAAATGCAATACAGTAAAGGCACGTAAAAATTCATGCGACCGATTCGGCGGGTATGTGTGTTGCTGTGTATGCGTTCATAATTATATATATTTTCCCCATACTCACTATTTATCCTCCTATTCACTAAAAAAAATGTTAAAAATGTGTAATCAGAAAGAGAAAAATGCTTTATTTTACTTTATAGAATAGCTAAGAATTTTTAGAGGTTCCATAGTATGCATTTAACCGTGCGCTGGCCGCGCAGAGTGACAAAGTTATTTCACTATTTTTTTCCAGGAATACCGTGGTTTTAGCGATAAATTTTATTAGAATTTGTTTTGTTCAGAAACACGTGGTCTATCCACCTGTATTTTTTATTTTTTCCTACCCTGACTTAATTTCAAAATTTTGAAAAAATGGATAATAAAAAAAATTTTTTTTTCAGTTTCTTTTTATGTTCTGCATCCAAGCGAAATGTAAACTTTTCAGAATATTATTCTATTAGTCATTTTTCAAAAAAATTTCTCCCGGCAAGCTGATTTTTTCAGGGTCGATGGAGGGGTGTCTCCCGAGTATCCAACCAAAAAGTCACAGTCCACACCCCTTGTAGGGTGTTGCAATAGGGGTGGTTTCTTATTTTTTGTTTTCTTTTAAACTGTCTCCTGAATCTCCAACCAATTTTTTTTTGTTTTTTTTTTTGGAGACTCAGGAGACAGCTCTCAATCAACCCTGCAAAAACCAGCTATTCAGTCTTTTGTTTGTATGTTTCTTGAACCATAGTAAATAAATATGGTGAATGTTTTCCCATATTATAATAGGCGCTGGGCCGTCAAAAATCAAAGTTACAAAAAAATTTTATTAGGCAAAGTTGTAGAGAATATTACTATATACAATCTGGAAAAAGAAAATTAAAAAAAAACAAAAATAAGAAACCACTCCTATTGCAACACCCTATAAGGACTGTGGACTGTGAATTTTTGGTCGAATACTCGACCCTGAAAAAATCAGCTTGCCAGGAATTACTTGTGAGCACCCCCTATAGAGAAGGTCGACTTTTACTGTATTATATACACTTTCACGAAGTCATTAAAAAAAAATTATTCAGTTTGCAAATTTTTGTGGGTTTTACTATAAAATGTTCTCTGTCGTCTGGGCTAAGTGTAGAATGTACTATTACAATTGGAGTTTTACTGTGCCGTCAGGATCATAAATACCAGAGTTAACCTCATGCGACCAATTTTTTATTTTTATAAATTTAAACTCTTCCGTATTTTTCGTACGATAAGCAGTTTTTGAGAAAAGCGCAGAATAGTTCGAAACTAGGAAAAAGACCATTGACTAAGGAATCACTACTTCCATATCCAGATTTCTTATCCAAGTCCTTTAAAACGAAAATTTTTTTATACTATATTTGCATTCCACTATGTGAAATTAATTGTTCATAGAACATTGATAATATAATATTTCAATCGCCTAGCCCAGAAACCCATAAAAAGATATGACACACGGTAGTTGGGGTGATAGAAGAGGGTAATGCCAAAAGAAATATTAAGGCCTTTGGTTTTTGTACATACACCAAATCACAATTTTATTCTTTACCATGTTTAAAAATGGGTGATAGAGGTGGTACTGGGGGGTGAGATATTTAACGCTTTTGGTTCTTGTATACATACTAAATCAAATTATTTACCTTCTTTAGTAATGTGGTGGGGATTGTAAAGGGGGTGGCGGGTTCTTGTACATACACTAAATCAAAATTTAATTTCTTGCCCCATTTAATATAATGCAGAAAGAGGTGGTACTGAGAGCGCAAAACTCTGTAGCGGGGTAGCAAAAAGTTTTTTAATTCAATTGTAGATTCCCCCCCCCCCCCAACCTTTTGCAAATGTCTAAGAAACCCCGTTTTTGTATTCGTCAAACTGACATTTATCGCTACATAGAAATTTCATTCGTTTATCTTATGTTGTCAATTTGAAGCAAAAATGGGTGTACATATTTAAGAACCACGAGGTACCTTCCAGGCTCGGATATATTTTTTAGAGCTCCTATCATGCTATTTTCTCTACATGACGGTTTCATTCATGTATCTTATGAGGTGGGGTTTTATGCAGCCTCCCTATATTTGAAAATTAATAACTACTTTATTACATTGTCTCTTATTTAATAAGACCGATTTGTTTCTAAAAACCTGACATATTTTCACTTATTTTCTGTTAGGCCTTATTGTGTTGCATAAGAGCTGATCGCTCTAGGTTATTATAATAACTTACGAAAGCACCTTTAAAATAATCATAATAATAATAAGTGCATTTTTGGTACTTTTAATTTATGGCGAATAAATAAATATATTTTTCTTTGCTAATATTAATTTTATTCTTATTGCTCTTTTTTCTTTAGTTCACATTGTATATAATAAAGTGGTTTTAAAATAAATAAATAAT
Source organism: Rutpela maculata (assembly GCA_936432065.2). Classification (NCBI taxonomy): domain Eukaryota; kingdom Metazoa; phylum Arthropoda; class Insecta; order Coleoptera; family Cerambycidae; genus Rutpela; species Rutpela maculata. Next base: position 41,155,214 of record OW386286.2, read on the forward strand.
ATTTTTTACTATTTATTTGGATTCCAATTTATTCCATTAAAAAGACATACATACAATTTTTCGTATATTTTTATCTTTTCAGTATCAAAAATACATCAACAAAGTTTTAAGAAAATATAATTTGTATCTACATGTGTACCAAATTTCAACATGATATTTTTAACCATTCCGCAGCTAGTGTTCCGTTTTTTACATTTTGATACAGGGAATCCAAAGAAGGTTGACCAATCCCTGAACGTATACCGATCTTGACTACTCCACTGGTTACCATGAACTGAAAGTGTAAAAAAGGGACTTATTATCATTTTTAAAAAATCACCATAAGGTATTATAATAACCTACATCTATCCACTCTTGCCAAGTACATTAAGGCCTAAGGACAAAAAAAAAATGGAAAAATGGCAGGTTTTTAGAAAGAAACCGTATCTAATAAAATAAGAGAGAATCAAAAATTTGAGAATGATTTTTCCCCATAACCCACCATAGTACAGTAAGTGAAGCTTTTAAATCCCAGCCCGAAAACAATGGAATGAATTTCCAATTTTTTTTCTCCAACATGCTTCATAAAGTATGTACATAAGAATCTATATTGTAATTACTTCCACATCCAGTGGAAGTAGAGATGGGCACGTGACTGAATTTCACCGTGTCACGCCGTGTCACGGCGTGCCACGGCATGCCACGGCGTGAGCATGTACATTTAAGGTACCAAATCACGGAAGATTTCGTGAGTGTGCGTGAGTCAAAAGATCCCGTGCGTGAGATAATATACACGTGACACGACGCCCCATCTCTGCTTTAAAACTTCAACCTGTCGTGTCGTGACAAGAATAAGAAGTGAAGCGATAGACGGAACACGAGCGCGAGAAGGGAGGGAAAAGGACAGGAGACAGGATGAATGACGCAACATTAAAATCAAACAGCCAGGCCAGGGCACAGCGCAGCAGGGCACCACGTGCTGTGCGACTGCCGGGAGCGCATGAATGAATCATGGGGTAAAGTTAACTAGCTTCGTGCGTGAGCGAGCGTGCGTGCGTGCTTGAGCGTAAGTGTGCGTGCGTGAGCATGCGTGAGCGAACGTGCGTGAGTAAACTATCAGAAAGCGTGAGCGTGCGTGAGTTTGCCTTAACATATATCAGTCGTGCGTGAGTATGCGTGAGCTAAAGGTTTAAAGTCGTCAATTTTTATTGTTCAAATAGGTTTAAAATATCATGAAACGTCGAGATTTTAAGTTTGAGCGAAAAAAAATTTCTGTCTGTCTGTAACTTTTTTTGTGAGCACGTTTACTCTGGATATTGACTTGAAATTTAGTACACATATTGGTCGTTATTAATATAACAAAAAGCTCATTAGAGCTAAGCAGACTGTATTTTTCCTTTATGTAGTTGATTTGGGATTAATAGGTAAATAAAGTAACTATAAAATGAACGTTAATTAGGTCAGTTAAGCGAGCTTACCACGTGTACTGTTTCTGTATCCTCCTGCTCCGGGGTTGTGATGAATGTCTTGTTCAGAGGCCTCTGTGCTGTTCCAGTGGAGCAATCTTCCTGGGGTTTTCTAACTTCTAAATGTTACATATGATCACGCACACACAACGGTTTAAAATATTGACTTCCACAACGAGTCTTCTATTTCTAATTGACTGCTAGAACGCGAGTCGTCTATTTTGATTGACTGCTAGAACGCGCGTCGATTGACTTCTAGAACGCGCGTCGTCTGTTCTCGATGACTGCTAGCACGCGAGTGTTTCTATATTCTTCTATCTAAGTATCTAGTGGTGGGGGCAATCTTAACTGACACAAAATGATAGGCAACTAATAATACGCAATAAAATTTCGTCGAACCTACGATTGATAATTACTAGGCGCAAATTCTTCGATAATTACATTTAATTCTCAACATTCCCCTCACCAAAATACGAGTTATTTTACCAAATCTAAACTAACAAAAAAAAACTAAAAATAAACGAGAAAAACTAAATTACTAACTAAAACGCTGTCAATCGACAGGCAGCGGACACAGTTTGACAACTGGTCGCTTGAATATGCCAGTGCTCGTTCGTACGCTTACCACCCGGACTATACCATCAGCTCCTGGATGAGTTTCTGTTACGCGGCCTAACTGCCATTGTAAAGGGGGTAAATTTTCTACCTTTATCAACACTAAAACACCAGGTAAAATAGCTTTCCCCGGGTCTAACCACTTTCCCCTTTGTTGCAAAGTATGCAAATATTCGGAATGCCACCTCACCCAAAAACTCTGGTGCATTCTTTGTAATAATTGCCAGCGACTAAGTCGTGACAACGAAATACCGGTAACGTCTGCATCCGGAACAGCCGTCAATGGCTCTAAAGTAAGGAAATGACCTGGTGTCAGGGCAGACAAGTCATTTGGATCCGAACTAAGCGCAGTCAAGGGTCGCGAATTGAGGATGGCCTCTATTTGTACAAGAACCGTATAGAGTTCTTCATATGTTAAGATTTGTTCCCCTATGACCCTCTTTAAATGTGTTTTTACTGAACGAACACCACTCTCCCATAAGCCGCCCATATGGGGCGACGAGGGCGCGTTAAAATGCCAATCTATCGCTACTTGGCCCGCGGCCAGTTTCATGTAACTACTAAGTTCTTTGTGAGCCTTCACAAAGTTTGATCCGCAATCACTATAAATTTTACTACATCTACCTCGTCTTGCGACGAATCTCCGTAATCCAGCTAAAAAAGCCTCGGCGGTCATGTCCGAGACTAATTCTAAGTGCACAGCCTTGGTGGCCATACAAACAAATAAGCACAAATACGCCTTCCTAACCACAGCTCCCCGAACCCTACCCACAGTAATCATTAGTGGACCAGCGTAGTCCACGCCTACGTGAAGAAATGGTTTCAATTGTGACACTCGAACTGCAGGTAAATTTCCCATAAGGGGTTGGAGAGGTGTAGGGTTCGTACGCCAACACCTTACACACTTCGTCAAGACGCTACGAATGGCCCGTTTTGGTGACAATATCCAAAATTGTTGAGCTAGAATCGACTGTACTGTCCGTGGCCCTGCATGTAGGTACTTGATATGAACATTCTCTATAAGAAGCTGCGTTAACCGACAGGAACGCGGCAAGAGTATAGGGTGCTTTTTATCAAACCCCAACTGAGAATGATAAAGCCGACCGCCTACACGTAAAATGTTCTGTTCATCTAAAAATACGTTCAATCTTCTCAAAGGCTTTGACGGCGATAGTCGCTTTTTCAACCTTACTATATCTTGACTAAAATGTGAGCGTTGTACGTGACTAACTAAAACGAAAATGGAATTTCGCATTTCTAAAAGAGATAAAAAATTGTCTAAGTGGCGTTGACTAGGATTTCTAAGATTACGAATAAAACGCACCATGTATGCTACTACTCGTTTTATCGTTTCTAAACTACTATGTTTTTCTAAAAGTTCATCTAAAATGTTTGAATCGACTAAAGTAGTTAGAGTAATTTTTCGTTCTTCCTCCAAGGCTTCGGAAGGAACAGACACATTACTCTCTTTTTCTAACCATAATTCGTCGCGACGGTACAAAAAATCGGGTCCCCCCCACCATAGGGAATGGTGGACTAATTCCGAGGGGAATAACCCCCGGGATGCGCAATCGGCGGGATTTTCTAAAGAAGAAACGTGATACCACGCTGTCGGAGACAGTTTTTCTTGGATATGTGCTACACGATTACTAACGAATGTCTGCCACCTATGTGGAGACGATTTTATCCAAGAAATCGCTACCATGGAATCCGACCAAGCACAAACTCTATGAAATTGAATTTTACTACTATATACAGAGAGACAGAACGATAATAAATCGGCTAATAATACAGCGGCGCACAACTCCAGCTTAGGAATAGAAATGCGTTTAAGTGGAGCGACCCGAGACTTGGCACATAAGAACGACAAGGATACGTTATCATCCGAATCTAGGGCCCTAATGTAACTTACTGCGGCATAGCCTTTCTCGCTAGCATCGCAGAACCCGTGAAGTTCGCAGCGTAAATTACCCACTACTATACGTCTAGCTAAATGTATGTCCGAAAGCCGTGACAGCTCTGCACGATACTGTTGCCAAGCTCGCAAAATATCCGGAGGTGGAGTGTCGTCCCATCCCAAACCTAAACACCATAGGCGCTGTATTAAGTGTTTTGTAAAAAATGTGACAGGCGTTGAGATTCCTAAAGAGTCAAAAACTCTAGCTAATTCTGAAAGGATGCTACGTTTGGTACAAGATTTGTCAAGTGTTTGCACATTAAATGAGAACACATCGTTGGCAGGATACCATTTTAACCCTAATATCTTTAAACTTTCTTCCTTGTCAAATGATAACGAACTATGCATTGAATGAGAAGAAGGTAAAGTGGAAAGCAAGGACGCATCGTTGCTCGCCCACTTGCGCAGTTCGAAACCACCCTCTTTTAATAAACCAATCAGCTGGTTTTGCAAGAGAGTAGCTTCCTCGAGAGTATCACTGCCCGTAACTAAGTCATACATGTATGTGTCTACCTTTAATGCGGCGGCAGCTAACGGAAATCTACTAGCACCGTCCTCCGCCAATTGTTGCAACACTCGAATTGCTAAATAGGGTGCACAATTTACCCCATACGTAACCGTTAATAATCTAAAATTTTGTATTTCCTCCCTAGGTGAAAATCGCCAAACTATACGCTGATAATCTACTTGATTAGGATTAACTAATATTTGCCTGTACATTTGTTTAATGTCAGCGGTGAAAACAAAGTTATGTAATCTGAAATTCAATAAAATTGTGACTATATCTCTCTGCAATTTCGGACCAGCTAGCAAACTATCGTTTAATGAAATGCCATTGGAGGCTTTCATCGACGCATCGAATACTACTCGCAACTTTGTCGTGGGGCTCTCTGGTCTGAGTACACAATGGTGTGGAATATAAAATGCGTTGTCTGAGACGGTTTCGTCAGAAACTCGTTCCATGTGACCTAATTCTAAATATTCCCTAAGAAAATTCGAATACTCTAAATGCAACGACGGATTTTTTACTAATCGTCGTTCTAAAGAAAGAAATCTATTAATAGCTAGCTGCTTTGTGTTCGGAAAAAACACACTATTATCCCTGAAAGGGAGAGAAACTACGAACCTTCCACTATCGGTTCTACAATGACTATCTAAAAAATACTTTTCACAGATGACGTCATCTGGAGAAAGCCTGGAATGTTCTGGGACATTTTCCAGTTGCCAGAATTTTGTAACTAAATTTTCTAGCGAACTACTATCTACTGAACAAAAGAAAGAATTTACTATTGGAGTAGGTTGCTGTGTATTCCCCATTAAAATATATCCAAACACCGTATTGATAGCTATAGGGGTATTTTCTGCGCCTAGAATCCTCCCACTAGTTAAAAGTAATGGGAAAATATCCGCGCCTAAAAGGAGGTCAATAGGGCCTGGACAATTAAATTTGGGGTCCGCCAAAGTGACGTTGCACAGATGCGGCCACGCTTCTATATCTAAATGCGCTGAAGGCAAATCTGAACAGATTTTTGGCAAAACTATAGCACTAAGGTCGAATGTCGGAGTAGGTTTACCAACCGGTCGCAAAGTAATGTCTACCCCGGAGGCTTGAGACACTAGTGGTGTCTGACATAACCCTTGAACTGACATTGACGTGTCAAACTGACGAATTCCTAATCTATGAGCACATTTTTGCGAAATAAAACTAAGTTGCGCTCCACTATCTAATAATGCCCGACATTTTTCAAAAATCCCCCTACTATTTCTAACTTCTATAAGAGCTGTGGATAATAAAATTTCATTTTTATTACGCACGAAACCCGACAAGGAACTAAAAGAGGTGCTAGGACCTGCGCTACCGGCGGGGTTCAATTCCTCCGCGCGGGAATGACTAGCCGACTCTAGTACCGGTGTACTAGGAGCCTGTGGCTCAGTCTTTCTACTAAAATGCAACATGCTATGATGTTTACTATGACAAGTTCGACATCTAAAATTTGAGCTACATTGTTTGATGCTATGTGCAGCGCTCAAACAATTCAAACATAATCGGAACTGTCTTACTAATTGATAACGTTCTTGAGGATTTTTTTCTATAAACTGTGGACATTTGCTAACTACATGGGATGACTTACATAAACAACAATCTAGGCTGTGAGCAGGCTTCGAGGCCGTAGCACAGAAGGCAGACCTATGCTGTGGCTTACTAGAGTGTGGTGATCTACTAATATCTATCTTTTTATTTTTTAATCTAGAGGAAGATTGATCCATTTGTTCTAATGTGACACAATGGTTTTCTAAGAACTTTACTAATTTCGCATAAGTGGGTATAGTGGTCGTACTACCATGGTGCAATTCAAACCGCGTAAGTATTGCACCATCAAGACGTTTCATGAGCATGTGGCTAAGAATAAAATCCCAGTGGTCAACTGGAAATTCTAAATTACGAAGAGCTGCTAAGTTTTCTTGATAACTATCTAAAAGTTTACGAAGTTCGACTACACTATCTGACGAAATTTTTGGAGCATTTTCTAATTCAGAAAAATAAGCATTAGCTAATAAACGCTTATTTGAATATCTTTTCACCAGGTTATCATAAACAACCTTATAATTGCCCGCTAACATCGGCAAATATTGAGCCATACTAAGAGGCGGCCCTTTTAACGAAGACAGTAAATAGTTAAACTTTTCAATGTCTGACAAACTCTCATTTGTGTGAATTAAGGCATCATAAAGCTGAATAAAAGAGGGAAAAGCTTTAATGTCTCCAGAAAATTTCGCCAACTCTATTTTCGGAAGGTTAATATGACTAGGCACAACCGAAGTAGTATTATGCAACAGCGACATCCTCCTATTATCATCTTTTTCAAAAAGATCTGTATGTGTCGTCTGTATAGCATAATATTGTTTTTCAAAACTACGTAATATTGCATATTCAGCATCTAAATCTGCATCTTTATCAAGCGCTAATAGGTTTAAAATACCCGAATAATTTCTATCAAATTCCCCTTTAATAGCTTCCAATTGTGCAAATCTCGACTTAAAGGCAGTATGATATTTTTTATCCGCTAAAGCTCTTTCGCAAATCTCATGAATTTCTTGCAATCTGTTTATTTCAGATGTCTGAAACGCCCTGTATTTTTTCAATTTGTCTGCGGCTGACATTTTCTACAATGAAATTGAACTATAATTTCGTAACTATTTTCTATGATTGACTAAATTGTGTTTTACTACCACTATAACACAACCTTCTAAGCGATTCCTAAAAGTATCTACACTAATCTCTAAACTTGAGTTACGAAAAGGTAATCTAAAAGTCTAAAAGTGCTCCCATATGAGAGAACACCTCAAAGGCAACCCTTGACGCTACAAACTACACTATGTATGAACAAAAGGAAAATGATCTCTATCCACGGGTACGAGGTTATAAATCACTGAAAGATTTCAGAATAAATTTATACTACAAAAACCGTACCTCTGACTAGCTAGCTATAATTGACTAATTTAACCCCTCAACAGTGGCATATCAACATTGCATTCCACGACTATTAGCTGAAATAACAATATCTAAAACAGTTCAGTTTACCACTGGATTCACCATATAAACAAGTAAATGACGGGGAAATTTTAACTTCGCGGAATCTACTAACTGCTAAAGTAAACAAACAAACAGAATGGATTAAAAATCGCACTATAACACTATAACTATATTTGCTTGAATGTTAACCAGCAGTATTATAAGTTAAAATTATCTACTTCTGAATTATTTAACCCAATGCTAAATAATCAGTTTTCAAACTATATTTTAAATTGTGGTAAACAGAACGAAATTAATGCAATGTCTTCTCCTTGCGTGTAAATCTAAATCAGCTGTTACTTCGAACGGCGTGGCAAGCGTACGCTGCGACTGCGCCGTACAACGAAAAGTAGTTCCTATTTAGAGAGCTCTGGCAGCTACTCTGTCATTGGCCAACAGTTTGAATGCTAACCGACCATCTAACAAAAAACGTGAAATGGAGAACGCTAATCTAAAATTTCACACTAATATATTCACCTATTAATTATCAATCCGGCTCGAAGGACCAAAAAATGGTCGTTATTAATATAACAAAAAGCTCATTAGAGCTAAGCAGACTGTATTTTTCCTTTATGTAGTTGATTTGGGATTAATAGGTAAATAAAGTAACTATAAAATGAACGTTAATTAGGTCAGTTAAGCGAGCTTACCACGTGTACTGTTTCTGTATCCTCCTGCTCCGGGGTTGTGATGAATGTCTTGTTCAGAGGCCTCTGTGCTGTTCCAGTGGAGCAATCTTCCTGGGGTTTTCTAACTTCTAAATGTTACATATGATCACGCACACACAACGGTTTAAAATATTGACTTCCACAACGAGTCTTCTATTTCTAATTGACTGCTAGAACGCGAGTCGTCTATTTTGATTGACTGCTAGAACGCGCGTCGATTGACTTCTAGAACGCGCGTCGTCTGTTCTCGATGACTGCTAGCACGCGAGTGTTTCTATATTCTTCTATCTAAGTATCTAGTGGTGGGGGCAATCTTAACTGACACAAAATGATAGGCAACTAATAATACGCAATAAAATTTCGTCGAACCTACGATTGATAATTACTAGGCGCAAATTCTTCGATAATTACATTTAATTCTCAACACATATGTACTTTAACGAGATCTGGAACTAGATTATATTGTCATCTTGTTCCGTCGAAGGGTTGGGGGGTAAATTGGGGTAAATTTGGGGTAAATGGGTAAATCAAGCAGGTAAGAGTCCATAAAAGTGGTATTTAGTATATACAAGAGAAGCTAAGGTCTCAAAAAAATTTTGGCCCTTATTAAAGGGGATGAAGAAAATTGTGATTTAGTGTACCTATGTACAAGAACCAGAAACCTAGAAATATTTTTTACTTCATCCACCCCCCTCACCAGGACATTTGAGTACTGTAACTCGACGGGAGTTTCGAAAATCATGTTGGCATCATCTGGTGATGATTAAAACTCATCTTCAATTAATGTCACATAGTTGGCGATATTATTTGAGAATATAGTGTTCAAATATTTTGGTGTTTATAGAATCTACATCAGATGTAATTTCTTACCACCTTAAACTTTTGTATACAATTTCTATTTTCAACACAGCAGATTTTCAAAACAAATTTTGTAAAACACATGTACTACAAAAAAATAAGTATTTCGTAAAACACATTGACTTGTTTGTATATTATATTAAACAAAAACTATTTTCTGAATCCAGTAAATTAACAAGAAGTGTAAAAATGTACCCAGAAAAATATTTAGATATCGCCGACTATGAGCGAAGGTATAGAAGTCAGAGATACTAATGAACCTTGTCTGATGCTCCGCGGGGCCTCGTCAATCTCAGCCCCATTGTCGCAGGTCACGGATTCACTACATCTTTATTTACTCTTGAGGAAAATACACTCTCATCATCTTGTCCGTCAACGGCTCCACTTATACAAATTGCGTTTCAATCTCGAGGGAAAATAAACCACTTTGCAATAAATAATTTCGCTGGAGTGTCCTTGAAAATTGAATATACTTTGGTCTGCAAATAATGTTGCAGTTTAGTGGTAAATATTTGTGCTTGCACTGATTTGCTGGATACAAAACATTCACGTTACTTTGATGTGACATTTCAATTACTATGATGCTGTTTACCCTATCTGGATTTGTCACTTCAGATAATTCAATGAAAAATAAATTTTTCTATTTTTTTCATGGCTATGGCTATGGCTATTCTTGACACCGCGGATTTATGATTATAAACCTCATTAAAACTCCTAAAGTCAACTTATGCGAGGGATGAGCTACTCATTCACAGACACAACTAACACAAATAACTTAATTTTTAAAATTTCATTTCGCTGTACTCAGAAGTGTCTTGGCCGAGAGGCAACTATTTTCTACAATTTTTTGTGAAAAAAATAAGGGCAAGCAGACCACGCCATAATAAACGACTTCGAAGATATAGGGTTCAAAACTTAACTAACTAAAAGACTGGATAAGGAATCACTACTCAGACCTCCAAATTTCCTATCTAGTCTTTTACAATGAAAGAAAATTGACACCATATTTGCACTCCACTATGTGGAAATAGTAGTTCATGGAACTTTACTAATATAATATTTGAATCGTCTGTCCCAAAAACCCATAACATGATATGCCCCAACATCAGTCGTGTGGGTGATGGTGGGGGTGGTAGTGAGGATGGTTGATGCCAAAAAATAAAAAATATTGAGGCCTTTAATTTTTGTGCACACACTAAATCACAATTTTATTTTCACTCCATTTAATTATGGAATATTAGAGTGATGGCTAATGCTAACAAAATTTTGACCTTGGCTTCTCGTACATACACTAAATCCTAATTTTATGAACTCTTTCTTGCTTGTTTCCCCTTTCAACCTTCTACGGAATAAGATCGAAATATAATGTAGCTCTAGATCTCGTTGTAATACATGGGTGTATAGTTCACTTCGTTCTTATACTACACATAAAAAATTTAAAGCTACCGACTGAGTTAATATAAGAGGAGACCGGTGCATGCTTTATTTTTCTACACTATATTAAATAATAAATATAATGTATTATTTATCAAATAAAACATCATTATTCTTATATAAAGTATGTTCTCACATGATTAAGACAAGAAATAAACGGAAACACGCCTCCTTTAACTAAGATTTCTAACTCTTGAGATATAGTTTCGCGAATTGCCCCTAACTAGAACGGCGCGGAGTTTATTGTCAACGTTAATATCAAAGTAAGAGATAAACAGAGCCGTACTTTGAATTTGTCTGGCAATGTCGCGTGGAATGGGCAATGCATCCATCAATGCATAAAATAATCCTATTTTGACGCAATATAGAATAAGGCTTTTTTCATTTACCAGAAACGTCATTAAGTATCTACCGAAAACACGATATTTAAACCTCTAGTATTTTGTTCATTCTAATACGCAAAAAATTGAAGTGCGGCTCTGTAATACTCTCGTTAACAGCTAATTGCGCCGACTTTGATATTTTTATCATTGGTTTTTGTGGCCTATTCTATACATATGTAGACAACTACTATACCAAATATCAAGTCAATATTATAAACCCTTCCAAGGTAATCGTGCACACAAAAAAAAAGTTACAGAGAGAACGACGGACCGACCAACAGACGGAATATTTTTTTGCTCAAACTAAAATTAAAGGTATTAAAATTTTCTTTCAAGGGGCGAGCGTAGATGTGTCTTCACTGTGTATGTATCCTCGATACTCCAGTGAAGCAACGTGCAGCGTGGTTAGTACTTGGATGGGTGACCCATCTTGGGAAACACAGTGATCTCGTCCCACCTTCTAGCGGCTTGTATATCAGTATGTACGCGGAAGCTACGTAATTTCAAGATTACGTAGTGGATATACCATTCTTCGGAGGGGATGTAAAGCAGGCGGTCCGTTGTCTATTATATGTTAGGCAAGTAAAAGATCCCTACTCTTCTTACGAGAAGAGGTTCAGCAAAATTTCCGGGTTGGGGATAGCTCGTCTCCTGGCGTCGGTGATAGGCCCTGGTAGCGGAAATAGGCCGACGTTAAATAGTTAAAAAAAAAATTCTTTCGATTGAGATGTATTACGACCTTTTATAATGAAAATTTAGACGCCATTTTTTTAGTCTTATTGCTCTAATTTCTTAGTAATTAACTTTTTTTAAATCCTTCTAGATATTGTTAATGCATATTATTGCTAACATGCTCAAATTTTTTTGAATTTTTAAAATAATTATTTTTCATTCTGTACTCATTTTCAACATGATATAAGAATGAAATGAAGCTTATAAAAAGACGAAGAGTTTTTCCCACGACAAACTGTTCTAGAGATATGACATTTTGAAATAATGTTGACACTTTTCAGTTTGTACGCGCATTTTGAATGTCTATAGTAGGTAGAGAAACGAGCAATAGCCATCTAGTTTTCGAAGAATACGCGGAAAAAATGAGTTGCATTGCACTTTAGCATGTATTAGAGTGCAGATTAATAATGTTATTTAATTAGTTTACTTAATTATATTAACTTGATTTATTTATAATAATCTGCATTTTTAATAAAACTAGACATACTCTTTTGTGACCATTTTTAATCCACCATTTCCTTTTTTTAAATTTAGACCTCATAATCATATTCAGTGACCTAAAAAACATAAGTATATGGATTTTCGTGAATCTATTTGTAACATTAGAAGTATTATTATTCCGACGATGCCGCCTCGGTTGTGGCCATACCTCATAAACGTTGTTTCAATAAACATGTCACTCCATATTCCATTCCACAGTCCTGCATTGTGATGCATTACGTGATTTCTTTTAAGAAAATGAGAAAGAATCTCTTTTGGAAGTTTTCGTATTTTTCTGAGATATACTAAACCATAACGAGCATAGTTAAAATGACCCACAGCAAAGAAATAGGGCATCATTCGGTCAACTACGCATATTTAATGCCCAGCCACCCTCTCTTTCTGCTCGTACGTACATCATCATCAAAAGCACAGGCTTAATTAAGCTCCAGTAGTGCCCAATTTTGTACGTTTAAAATTTCAATTTTCGGTGATATACCAAATTGTAACATTTTTTCCATTTCCTGTAAAACTTTGTAAAATCAGTATATTCAATTAGTTAACGCATAATTAACCATACAGCAATGAGAAAAAATTAAGAACTAAGTAGTATTCAAGTTTAAAGCCAAAAACATATACAATCATTTTATTAATAAGATTTTTAATTTTTTTCAGCATATTTTGGTACTACAGGTGGCTTTGCCTATATAGCAGGCGAATGATTTTTTGGTCATAAGTAGATCCGAATTTGTTCTATACTTGAGTAAAATTTGATTCAAATCGAAAACAAAATAAAAAAGTTATAAGGGCGTCTTCATTTTAAGTGAGTCACACTGTATATATTACGTTAGTAATTACGTTAGTAAATACGTCGAGTGTTGTAAAATAAAAATTGTTTTGTGACTGTGATTTATTAGCAGACCACGGTAAACCGCTTTGATAGAAATATTCAAGGTACCTAATACTTTATTTTTTTAGTTATCTATTTTGGCTGGCGAATATCTCGTAAACTATAACACATAGGAAGAAAATGAATATAGATATTTTTGTAGGAAATTTAATTATGTTTTATTTTGCATAGATTACCTTTTTCCGTACGACGCACCGTAAAGCCAAAAACATATACAATCATCTTATTGTTTTGAAACATTCTGTATATCTCAAGTTGCTCAAAGATGCCAGCTTGTCATCAGCCGGATATGGTAAATAGACATATAAATTTCCGAGAATCCGTTAAAAAAAAACTTAATACGAAAATTTTCACTTCAGGGAAAAAACACTGTTCCGCTGCCGGACTAGAAATATATGGTACAAAAGAGGTTTGGCGGAACTAAATGCATTTTTCACTTATTCCGCGCCGTATCTCCAAAACGGTTAGGGGTACGAAAAAAATGTATAGGACCTTTAAGGTAGAGAATTTACAGATTTACAACTTTTATAATAGGTGTTGTTACCGTTTGGGACATAAAAACGGAGTTAATCGCGAATCCGCGGTTTCCGCGACCTTCTGACGCAGTTTTCACGAATTCCTCCAGGTGTATCGTGACGTAACTACCAAGTGTTATTCAAGACGCCCAAATAAACACAACAAAAAAAATTTTTTTCGTAGGGCACGAATTTGGCAGCAACAGTCTAAAACGCCTGGAGTAACAATGTAGATTTTGATGTACGTATTTTATAAAGCATATTGTAGAAAAAATTAGGGAAATTTCTTTCACCGTTTTCGGGCCTGGAATTTTACCATTTTTTTACTGCCTCTCTTACTGTACTATCAGTGACTAAAAATGTGCGCGTCAAAATAATATATTCTTTTTTTTTGTAGAATCACAGTTAGTTTTAACTTTTTTTCACATCCTGTAGACAACAACGAGCTTCAAAATACAAAAATCTGTCCAAACTCGCTAGTTTATAGTTGAAGTAATCGTATTAGTGTAAAATCTCAACATTTCATGACATTTTGTTTTGGATATTCGCAGTTGCCAGCATTGTCCGCAAGTGTTTCAACATAGACCATATTATTTACTATTTCAGAATCACCTTAGCGTATCTGGGTGATTTTCATTCGCTCGGTCTACAATAATAATTATTGTTTTGATGTAGTTCACACATGAACCACACTCAGAGCTTATTGTTTGAAGGTTATCCATGAGTTCATCCTCGTTTGCTGCAACTAAGGCGATGCCATTTGCAAGCCCTGTTACATGTCAAAAGCAAGCTTGACTATTTAATTTCTGGATTTAAATTATTGTCATTGCCAAAGGTAGGCATCAAGCATTTCACGTTGGTGTAGCTCCTAAAGATGTTTTCCTTCCAATATTTTTGGCTTCTTTGTAAGTAGCATTTTCTTTTGTTAACCTATGGAGCACGTATTTCACTAACGTTTTCCTGGTATTGTAGAAAGCCATTTTGTCTTGATTATATCCAAATGGTTTGATATTTTGGATCACCGATTCAAGGTATTTTCCTGGTATTGTAGAAAGCCATTTTGTCTTGATTTTTTCCAAATGGTGTGATGTTTTAGATCACCGATTCGAGACGTTCTCCATCCTTGAGTAAGTTGATTTTAAATTTTTTATATATGTACTTATATAACTGTATTTTTTTCAGGACTCTCAATTTTAATTGCAGTTTTTCCATTTCAATTTAAATTTCAAATTTTACCTTTTCCCGTTTACGTATTCAACTTTACCTTATTTCCATTTCATTTATACCTCGGTTTATTCGATTTTACGTCGTCTATTCCAACGATGTTTGTTGAAACTCCCATAACTTCTTGGGTATGGACTTTCTCTAGTTTATGCTTAGCTCCAACCATTTACGTGCAGGAGTAACCCTGGGTTTTAGCATTTGCCACTGTACACCACTTGTGGTCCCTGGATTGATTTAATGACGACGACTTTACGCATTATCTTGGATTATGAATTGGATTTCTTTTGGATAACCGAAACATACGTGGAAGTTTATCTACGAGGGACAGGGATCTGCCCGGAAGGCAGTTTTGCCATACAGGTTTTTGTGTAACATATAAGTGCTTATGAACTTAATCGATTCAACGATCAATATTTAGATATTATTACATATTTTGTTTTATTTTCGTTTGGCTATTCAAAATTCAAAAATCATTTTAATACATTTATTGCAGCAATCATTAAATTATGCAACTCTTGTTAAATTTACAAATTTAAGTACCATTTTCCTTGCTAACGTCAAAGCAATTTATAGTTTCATGTCTCGTCCAGAATTTATATTGTAAATAGGACTATTATTATGAGGGGGGGGGGGGGGGGGTGTTATTGTTAATATCAATTATTAAGATTAGTGTCAAATTTATGAGGCAATTTACGGGTTTTTCCTTTTAATCGGCAAGACATTTTGTTGTGATTAACAGGGCCAGTCTTTTATCATTATTTAACTGGTTTGTTACAAATATAGAGTGTTCTTTTAACTGGCAAAATATTTTGTTGCGACTAACAAGGCCAGTCATTTATCATTATTTAACTTGTTAGTTATACCTATAGGGTTTTTCTTCAACTGGCAAAACATTTTGGTGTGATTAACAGGGCCAGTCTCCTATCACTATTTAACTGAATTGTTATACACACAGAGTGATGCGTTAGGTAGGCTAAATGTACATTTACTAATTATTATATAAGGTCAAAATTTTTGAACCTTCCGTGATATCACGTACGGTAAAGAAAAGCTAATTAATACTTTTTGATACCATTATTTTAGTAAGTAATCTTACGGCGGTCTGCTTAATGCATATTTCTATCACCTGAATATATGTCACTAAATATTTGAATAAACCTATTGCCCATAGTTTGATTGAAGAGGTGTGTTTCCTTTTAAATTACCCCATGATAAAACTTACCCTTGGAATTAATGCCTCATTTTGGAGTTAAAAGATAGTGTTTGGGTACCCTTAACAATTTTGGGAGACTTCTAGCTAGGTTGCTAGTGGCGCCCTATTTGCATATATTTGTAGTTCTGATACTTATATATTTTTTTTGGTAGTGTCAACCTTAAACCTAGCCCTCTCACCGACTAGAGCTGAGCTAGCTCTCGGCACACATGTTGCGAGCCTCTGCAGCTCAAACAATATCACCTTGCTAAAATGTATCGTTATTTTTTTGTTGTTGTTTTGTCAATTTTGGCTATTGACCAAAAGGCTCGTGGCAGCTCTCCTTTGAATTCGTTTCGATAAAATAAAATTCTGATTATTATCAATTCACGCAGTTTGAGCTTGACAAAGTATATGATTTTTTGTGGGAATTTTTCATATCAGATTTCATAAAATCGCCATTAAGTTTTTGATTCACTAAAAAAATAAAAATAGCCAATGTACAATAATATTTTCTTTATTTAGCTATATTTACATATATGAAAACGTACAAAAAAGAAGTATTCATATTTACATTCACATTTTTGCACTTGCATTTACATCTACATATTTACAATTACAAATACTACAGTAGAAATAGATTTAAAATATACACGTCGCAAATATAGAATAATACAAACTACTGTGTATAGCTCCGAAATAATTTTTAAATAAATTGGTACTCTATAACTGATTATTTCACTCATTAAGATGATAGCCAATGAAAGTCCGTTTTTTGACAACATTGCACCAATCAAATGTCATTATTAGTGGTAAACTAACCTAGATCGGTTTTTGAGAGTACCAGCACGAAAAACTTATCGCTCTAATTTTTTGTACCGACGCGTCGACAAATACTGCCGCGGTAATATTTTAACCTATCTCATCTTTTATTTCGTGAAATGCCGCAAATAGGGCCACTCGTACTTTTAAATTTTATCTATTAATTTCTTCTCTAGCTTATTGCTAATTGTTAACGTAACTTTAAATTATAGTATTGCATTATATACGTGGTAATATAATAATATAAACATAACATAAATACACTACATAAGTTGACAACTCCCAGTTTCAAAGCCAAGATTGTCTAGAATATATAGGCCAAAGACAAGTTAAACACAGCTTTCAATGGCGTAGAATAACGTAATTACAAAATAATTATCACAACTGAGATTAAATACAAAAGCCTACCAAACAGACAAATTATTTCATAACAAATAACCACCAATAAAATTACGTACATGTTAATATTCGGAAAATCAAAACTGCGCACAAGCGCTATACATTATAATTCGTTGTACTTAAAGTTCTCTTTACTTAAACAAGCATATCTTAACCTAATAACTAAACTACTTCAATTAAAAATTGTAACGAAGCAAAATTTGCTATGCAATTCTGTCCGTTAAAATTGCTTCTTTGCACACCCTGTATTAGAACCATGTCATATCTATATATTTAATTTTAAAATTTTGTCTTCCATACCAGTCACCTAGAAATACTAGTTTGTTTTCTAGTAAATCTGTATGTTATAAGTTCCTGATTTCAATTGTTTATTTTACTGCCTTCAGCATCAGAATAATGTTATCAGTTTATATTTAAAATTGCTAATAAAAATCCGTAATATAAAATGCATTCAGAATGTGTAAGCTGCTACAAGCGAATAGGTATTCACCGCGCGCAGACCTACTCCCTCCATGCCCACGGGCTGGCTATGCACTACAACGCGAAGTTGAAATCAGTCAGTTCTCCACGCACCGTACTGATCGTTAGCACGCGACGTCAAGCAGGCACCTCAGGTATGAAATATTTTCTGTCATTTAATTATAAATGAACTTGTGATTTTTATTCATCATTTAATTATTTTCGAACTTATAATAAAATAAAATATTTCTAACTTAGTCGTTTGACAGGCAAACACGGAAATATTTCTATCATTTAATTATTTTCGAACTTAGAAAATTTTACTGAAACAGAGGAATAAAATATTTCTAACTTAACCGTTTGAAAAGGCAGATACGAAAATATTTTCTATCATTTATTTATTTTCGGACTTGTGATTTTAGTTGTAAATTCAAATCACGCAATATTTTAAAGACTTAGTTATTTCCCGTGAACTCACCGCGCATTCACTCTGCGTTTATCCCCTCTCCAACCAAGCGCTCTCGCCAAAATAATACTATAGAACCAGGCTGGAGAAATTCATTCCGTCTTGAGTAGTGCTCCGTTTAACATCGTCCTCCGAAGCAGGCTAGCAAAGTGATCAGGAGTAAGTTAAATTATTTATAATTTAAGTTAACAGACTTGGTAGTCGGTGTAAATTGTTCTAAGTGTTTTACTGTCGCAGGTGCGAACTTTGATCATTTGGTAGACTCTTTATATAGAGTTTGGTGAATGTGAAAAGATGTACTAAGACATTTATTAATTATATTTTTGCATTGTTATTCTGTGTCCGAAATCTGTTGAATTATTTCAAAACTATAAAGACGCGTCTTTGTACCATTGTCCAGGCACTTAGATGAATCAGACAAATGGTATGAAGCGTGCCCTGTTAGCTATAAACTGTTTAATCATTTCTGTCCGTCCTAAGACTAGAACAATACGCCTTTGCACAATTGTCCAGGCACTTTGATGAATCAGACAAATTGTGTGAAGCGTGTTCAGTTAGTCATAAAGCGTTTAATCATTTCTGTCCGTCCTAAGACTAGAACAATACGCCTTTGCACAATTGTCCAGGCACTTTGATGAATCAGACAAATTGTGTGAAGCGTGTTCAGTTAGTCGTAAAGTGGTTAATCATTTCTGTCCGTCCTAAGACTATGAAAACGCGTCTTTGCACCATTGTCCAGGCACTTTGATGAATCAGACAAATTGTGTGAAGCGTGTTAGTAGTCGTACTTATAAAAGTTTGGTCTTTTGTTATTCACTGTTATTATTCTACTGTTTGATTTATTCTGTTTAATCTACACTACGACCCAAGTCTGTAACTATTAATCTGTAACTATTAATCTGTAACTATTAATTTGTAACTTT
Source organism: Rutpela maculata (assembly GCA_936432065.2). Lineage (NCBI taxonomy): Eukaryota > Metazoa > Arthropoda > Insecta > Coleoptera > Cerambycidae > Rutpela > Rutpela maculata. The sequence continues at coordinate 41,174,270 of OW386286.2, forward strand.
TAGTCTGTAACTATTAAGCTCGCAATATTTGCATGAGATATACATAATTTGGTAGTTTGTGATTGTGCTTTCTTGCTTGATATCTGTCACCGTTTGCCCGTTCTCACTAGTTTGCTTTAACGCATCACTATTTGCTTGCCTCATACCCCGCTAACCGTCCTCTAATTTCGCCGTTAAATCGTATTCACACCTGGGTAGCCTAGCTTATCAAACTGGTACTTTGGTAATATTATAAAACTGACTATTAACCTTAACTAAGTATTTTGATAGATTTGTAGATAGTAGGTTTTTATTTAATAAACACTGTTATTGTTTTTAACTCTGAGTTTTACTGCTGTGTGTCTGTGATAGTCTGAACTTCCTTATCGACCTCTGGAATTACCGTTTCTTCACTGCAGCTATCCCAGCCCTACTGCAACAGGCTGTGTTAAGAGGCTAGTGTGGGACCTTTGCCCCACGTAAAAAGATTGTAAAGGTGGCGCCCGAGCTATTCTGAAATAAATCTGTTAAAAAGCTCAAGCGCTAAAGTGACGCTTCCGCTTGTCGAGTGCACAAGGCAATCGGAAGGAAGAAAAACGCGTCACAAACTTGGCGCCCGAGCAGGGACTTAATTAAAGTAAATGGGACTTAATTTAAAACTAAATTAGATTTGCAAATAAGGAAGTCAGACAGACTCACATTCGGCAGTCACCGAACGCAACCGAAAAAGTACCAGCCATCATATCTAGACGTTCGAGGTATCGATTTCGACTAAGTGGACAACGAGAAATCGATTGCAATAATTCCCGATCTGATCCGAACCTTCCCGAGCGCGTTATTGTCCGTTTTACGACCGCTACACGCTCTCGTGGATTGCATATCAGTTTCTGGATTGCTAGCATTCGAAGAGGCTGCACTTTTGACCACAAACCCGAACTCCAACCGAACACTTCCGAGTCCATCCGAACAGACCCGAACACACAACCAGGCGTGTGGGGTATCATTTTTATGGTAATTGGACCCAAGGAAGCGATTGGTAACACTGGGAGCCCGATCCGATCAACCGTTTCAGGAAAAAGTGTGCTACAGCCAAAGTAAGGATCTAAATTGAGTAGGGCTCATACTAGGTTGTAGTCAGGATCGAGATACACCGTCTGCAGCATATTTTACTAACCACCCGGATTTGACCCGAAGTATCTGACAAGCCCGGAGTCCGGAGTTACTAGGAGTGTGACCCCTCGTTTAATAGTAACTCTAGGACGCGGAATCGATTGGCACTGGTTTCAAGACGATCTGAGCCACTACACCGAATATTACTTGTTATCAGCAGCCACTGCCTATACCGTCACTGTACAGAGTTAAAATATCTGAAAGGAAACAAGCATGGCACCTCCTGGAGAACAGCAGAGCCTAGATACGGAAAATCCCGAAGACACCAATCCACCAGAGACATCGGATTCCCGCCTAAGTTGGATTTACAAACTAAAGAAAGAACAGATCGACGCAGAACTAAGCAAATTTCGCCTAGATGTCTCCGGCACCGTTGAGGAAAAGAAACGACGCCTTGTTAAATTTATTAAGGAGGGCTCTGCCTCACCGTTACCACCGGCTGATCGAACCGGTCCCCCTCCTTTTCCATTTCCACCGCTGGTGGTCCATCCTCAAGCCACTACTGGAATGACTGTTCAGCCTCCATCTGTGCACATCAGTCAACCTGTACTAGATCCGCTGAAAATCCGGAAATGGGGAATACGCTTCGATGGCAAGGGCGATCCAGCAGCTTTTCTAGAGCGTATAGAAGAAGTCTGCGTCTACACTGGATTTCGCCCAGAACAACTGTTACCCGTATTACCTGAGTTACTGCAAGGGTCCGCTGTGGTATGGTACAGGAATAACCGTTCGCGCTGGACAACATGGGAGGCTTTCACTAAAGATTTCCGTACTTTCTACTTTCCGGTTAACTATCTGGAGGAGATAGAAGCCCATATCAGTCGACGTCTGCAAAAACCCGATGAGCCTGCCAGTACTTATGTGAATGATATACAAACGCTTCTTCGCCGCCATGGTGACTTCACGCCTCAACAAGAACTCCGCTGGCTGTATCGAAACCTGCTCCCCGACTACAGGCAGTACATTCCCAGAGCCGAACTCACAGATATAGCAACGTTGATAGAAAGAATAAGGGAATTCGAAACACTGCGACAGGAAGTTCAACAAGTGTATAAAACTAGCACTTACAGAGCAACAGCCTCCGTTCCCGTCACCCAGCCGGCACCAACACGTACTGAGCGACCTTTACCACCCCCACCGCGTGCTATTCTGCCCTCGGCACAGGCTCAAGCAGCGCCTACTACTATCACTGGCACGCGGCCACCGCCCCACAATCACAGGCCAAATGGACCGACTCCGCCATCGACCAGTCGTCCAGCTACAAGCAGAGAAAACAGGCCCTCAGCTTCCACCGCCCCGAGTACCCCGGACCACAACATCCTTTGCTGGAGGTGCGGCAAGTCTGGACACTACCGAAGCCAATGTCGCTCTCCACCAAAACTGTTTTGTTCCCGCTGTGGCCGTCAAGGTACTATGACTAGGGATTGTCAATGCCCCCGGTTGGGAAACTAGACCGGAACTGCACCGTTACGAGGCCAGTACAGTTCCGCCCTACTACCGCCTCGGAAGACATCGTCCCCAGGGATAATCGACCGCACATATATCTAGGAATGTATGGCAGTACTTTCTCCGCTCTGATTGACAGCGGCTCTGTCCGCTCCTACATCGGAAACCGAGTAAGAGATTTCTGCACACAACAAGGGATACCTACAGTTAGTATATCTGCCCCGTCTGCTCAACTAGCTGATGGGAACCTAGTAACCGTGAATAAGACTTATGATTTGGAGTTCACGATAGATAATAATCAGTTCAACAACCGTTTATTCTATCTATCAAACCTGTCTTCTGATATAGTGCTAGGAATGGACATTCTATGCACTAGGGATTTTAACATAGACATGGCAACTGCAACCGTCTACTTAAATCACCGTCCCGTCCCTTCGCCGCCTCACAACAGTCCGCTAGGAGGAATCGCTCTAGCTTTGACGAAGAACGAAGAGGACAAGCTACAGGAATTTCTGGACACTGAATTGCCAAGTTTCCAAGACATAACTGGAACAACGAAGCTCGCCCAACACCATATCCGTCTCTCGCAACCTGGCCCAATCAAACAAAGGTACCGACCTCAGAATCCAAGGATGCAAGAAATAATCAACAAGGAAGTCGATGAAATGCTCGAGAATGGCATCATCGAACCGTCTGATAGCCCCTGGAGCTCACCAGTAGTAATAGTCCGTAAAAAGGATGGTAAGCCCCGGTTCTGTATAGACTTCCGGAAGGTGAATGAGGTCACCGAAAAGGATGCGTATCCGTTACCTTACATCAACGCTATTTTGGACAAGCTCCGAAAGGCCCGTTACATCTCAAGTATCGACCTAAAACAGGGATACTGGAAAATACCACTCTCTGCTGAGAGTAAACCGATCACTGCTTTCACTGTACCTGGCAGAGGGTTATTCCATTTCAGAGTTATGCCTTTTGGTCTGCACTCCGCCCCTGCTACTTTCCAACGCCTCCTTGACCGGATTATAGGACCTGACATGGAACCCTACGCGTTCGCCTACCTGGACGATATCATCGTGCTAGGAGAAACTTTTGATGACCACCTGAAGAACTTGAGTGAAGTTTTTCGACGACTAAGGATTGCAAACTTGCAGTTAAATCCTGACAAGTGCCAGTTCTGCAGAAAATCGTTGAAATACCTAGGGCATGTGGTCACAGCCGAGGGAATTAACACAGATCCTGAGAAAGTAGAGGCGATCGAAAAATTTCCCGCTCCCCGAAATGTACGAGACGTCCGCCGTTTCCTTGGTGTTGCTTCATGGTACCGGAGATTTGTACCAGCCTTTTCCCAAATAGTAACTCCGTTAACTCGATTACTGAAGAAAAACAATCGTTTTAAGTGGGACGTCGAGCAAGAGCAAGCTTTCAACAAATTGAAGACCTGCCTCACAGAAGCTCCCGTGCTCACCTGTCCCGATTTTGAGAAACCATTTACCCTACAGACCGATGCGTCAGACCAAGGATTAGGGATAGCTTTGACCCAGGAGATTGAAGGGCATGATAGGGTGATTGCCTATGCTAGTCGTACCCTCACTCCCGCTGAGAAAAACTACTCTGTGACCGAAAGGGAATGCCTGGCCATCGTGTGGGGTGTAGAGAAAATGAGACCATACCTCGAAGGGTATCACTTCACCGTGCTTACTGACCATCAGTCCCTTCGATGGTTGCACTCTATAAAAAGTCCGACAGGTCGTTTGGCCAGATGGAGCGTATTCCTGCAGCAATATGACTTCGAAATCAAGTACCGTAAAGGAAGTCTGAATCGCGTAGCCGACGCCCTGTCTCGCCAACCACTAGAGGGATCTTCGACCAACTTGGAGACCGAAGAATTATGCGCTCTGAACGAGACGCCAAACTGTTCTTGGTACCAACGGAAGAAGAAGGAAGTCCAACAGAACCCTGAAGCTTTTCCGGATTACTGTATTCGTAATGACCGGCTGTTCCGTCACTTCTGGGATTCAAGCGACTTCACAGAGCCCGACCTGTCTGATCCATGGAAACTGTGTGTGCCCACGTCGCTCCGTCGCACCGTTTTACAAGAGAACCATGATGCTCCGGCCGCTGGACACATGAGGATAGCTAAAACGATAGCCCGTGTCGCACATAAGTATTACTGGCCTGGTATGTTCCGAGATGTTGCTAGATATGTGAGAAGTTGTATGCAGTGTCAGCGATACAAAATCTCCCAGCAACAGCCATGGGAAACTGTCAGTACAGACCTCGTAGGACCACTGCCTAGATCCAGCAAAGGAAATAACTACTTGGTAGTTTTCCAGGACCGTTTCACCAAATGGGTCCAGTGCCGTCCCCTACGAAGTGCCACCGCCCCAAATGTAAGTAAAGCCCTCTACGAAGAGATCATCACTCGATTCGGATGTCCACATACCGTCATCACGGACAACGGGTCCCAATACGACAGCCGAACCTTCCGATCCTTACTACAAGAATTTGGCATACAACACCGTCTGACTCCGCCATACACGCCGCAAGCGAACCCCGTTGAACGAGCTAACCGTACCATTAAGACCATGATAGCCCAGTACTGTGAGCAAGACCACCGAAAATGGGACCAGAATCTGAGTGCCCTACAACTGGCTATCAATAGCTCAAGGCATGAGTCAACAGGCTTCACACCCGCCTTCTTGAACTTCGGCAGAGAACTGTCCCTACCAAATACCATTTACCAAGCCGAAATTCAAGAACCCACTGCCACAGACAATGACCAAGAGGAGGTCACCGCCCCTGATGAAGACAACAAGATATCCCCTGCCCATACCGAACGTCTGAGCAAGCTGAAAGAAGTATTCGAGTTAGTGCGTATAAAACTAGCCCAAACTTTTGCTTCGCAAAGCCGGTATTATAACCTCCGTCGCCGTGAAATACGCTACCATATAGGGGACCGAGTCATGAAACGAGAGCACCCCCTGTCGTCGGCCGTCAAGGGTTTTGCTTCCAAGCTAGCTCCGAAATTTTCTGGACCTTATGAAATAACGCAGGTCGTCTCTCCCGTTGTGTATAACCTCAAATCAGCTACTGGAAAAAAACACAACCGTATACACATAAAAGATTTAAAGCCTTATCAAAATTGCAGCGTCCAAACGCCTGCCTCCGTCTCCAAGAAGACAAACCGGCGAACCGCCCCACGAGCCGTTCAGACTGCAGACTACGTACCGATCAATCACTAAGGCCTCGATGTGTTCAATGGTACATGTATCCGCCCATATCATATGCAGACACTACCTCTCGAGGAGTTCGATGCAATGTGTTGCACCGAAAAACCAATTAATGAAGTCGTCTGGAATCCGCCCAGCAGTTTGCTGTTCCAAAATAAAAAAAAAAGAAGTTAAAGGATTTCTTCGTTTTTTTTCTCTGTTTTAGGAAATATCTTCAGCTCTGTCCAAGGGAATTACCAAAGTAATTTTTGTTATGTTTAAAGAAAAATGGACAAAGAAAGAAGCCGTCTTAGTTGTTAACACTTGGGAGTAAGAAGAATTTTATTTTTGTTTTGTTTATTATCACTATCAGATTAGACGTAGTTTGTAAAGGTCCGTAGCCCTTGAATAAAGTTTACTAACCAGCAAGAGGGTACGTTCCTGAATAAATTAGGGAACCTTGCCATAGAAATTTAAAATTTACTTTCTCTTTTAGGGCGAACTGGAAGACGTATAGAAAAAATAATGTCATTTCATTTTATTATTTTTTTTTATGAAGTAAGAGGGGGATGTAACGAAGCAAAATTTGCTATGCAATTCTGTCCGTTAAAATTGCTTCTTTGCACACCCTGTATTAGAACCATGTCATATCTATATATTTAATTTTAAAATTTTGTCTTCCATACCAGTCACCTAGAAATACTAGTTTGTTTTCTAGTAAATCTGTATGTTATAAGTTCCTGATTTCAATTGTTTATTTTACTGCCTTCAGCATCAGAATAATGTTATCAGTTTATATTTAAAATTGCTAATAAAAATCCGTAATATAAAATGCATTCAGAATGTGTAAGCTGCTACAAGCGAATAGGTATTCACCGCGCGCAGACCTACTCCCTCCATGCCCACGGGCTGGCTATGCACTACAACGCGAAGTTGAAATCAGTCAGTTCTCCACGCACCGTACTGATCGTTAGCACGCGACGTCAAGCAGGCACCTCAGGTATGAAATATTTTCTGTCATTTAATTATAAATGAACTTGTGATTTTTATTCATCATTTAATTATTTTCGAACTTATAATAAAATAAAATATTTCTAACTTAGTCGTTTGACAGGCAAACACGGAAATATTTCTATCATTTAATTATTTTCGAACTTAGAAAATTTTACTGAAACAGAGGAATAAAATATTTCTAACTTAACCGTTTGAAAAGGCAGATACGAAAATATTTTCTATCATTTATTTATTTTCGGACTTGTGATTTTAGTTGTAAATTCAAATCACGCAATATTTTAAAGACTTAGTTATTTCCCGTGAACTCACCGCGCATTCACTCTGCGTTTATCCCCTCTCCAACCAAGCGCTCTCGCCAAAATAATACTATAGAACCAGGCTGGAGAAATTCATTCCGTCTTGAGTAGTGCTCCGTTTAACATCGTCCTCCGAAGCAGGCTAGCAAAGTGATCAGGAGTAAGTTAAATTATTTATAATTTAAGTTAACAGACTTGGTAGTCGGTGTAAATTGTTCTAAGTGTTTTACTGTCGCAGGTGCGAACTTTGATCATTTGGTAGACTCTTTATATAGAGTTTGGTGAATGTGAAAAGATGTACTAAGACATTTATTAATTATATTTTTGCATTGTTATTCTGTGTCCGAAATCTGTTGAATTATTTCAAAACTATAAAGACGCGTCTTTGTACCATTGTCCAGGCACTTAGATGAATCAGACAAATGGTATGAAGCGTGCCCTGTTAGCTATAAACTGTTTAATCATTTCTGTCCGTCCTAAGACTAGAACAATACGCCTTTGCACAATTGTCCAGGCACTTTGATGAATCAGACAAATTGTGTGAAGCGTGTTCAGTTAGTCATAAAGCGTTTAATCACTTCTGTCCGTCCTAAGACTAGAACAATACGCCTTTGCACAATTGTCCAGGCACTTTGATGAATCAGACAAATTGTGTGAAGCGTGTTCAGTTAGTCGTAAAGTGGTTAATCATTTCTGTCCGTCCTAAGACTATGAAAACGCATCTTTGCACCATTGTCCAGGCACTTTGATGAATCAGACAAATTGTGTGAAGCGTGTTAGTAGTCGTACTTATAAAAGTTTGGTCTTTTGTTATTCACTGTTATTATTCTACTGTTTGATTTATTCTGTTTAATCTACACTACGACCCAAGTCTGTAACTATTAATCTGTAACTAATAATCTGTAACTATTAATTTGTAACTTTTAGTCTGTAACTATTAAGCTCGCAATATTTGCATGAGATATACATAATTTGGTAGTTTGTGATTGTGCTTTCTTGCTTGATATCTGTCACCGTTTGCCCGTTCTCACTAGTTTGCTTTAACGCATCACTATTTGCTTGCCTCATACCCCGCTAACCGTCCTCTAATTTCGCCGTTAAATCGTATTCACACCTGGGTAGCCTAGCTTATCAAACTGGTACTTTGGTAATATTATAAAACTGACTATTAACCTTAACTAAGTATTTTGATAGATTTGTAGATAGTAGGTTTTTATTTAATAAACACTGTTATTGTTTTTAACTCTGAGTTTTACTGCTGTGTGTCTGTGATAGTCTGAACTTCCTTATCGACCTCTGGAATTACCGTTTCTTCACTGCAGCTATCCCAGCCCTACTGCAACAGGCTGTGTTAAGAGGCTAGTGTGGGACCTTTGCCCCACGTAAAAAGATTGTAAAGGTGGCGCCCGAGCTATTCTGAAATAAATCTGTTAAAAAGCTCAAGCGCTAAAGTGACGCTTCCGCTTGTCGAGTGCACAAGGCAATCGGAAGGAAGAAAAACGCGTCACAAAATAAATATATATTAATAAACACTTTAGTATAATCATTCTTGAAAAATAAATAAAAGCGGGAGATTAGTAAAATGCAAAAGTGCTTTCTCTCTGTTTTTACGTGTAGTGTGATTGGTGGAAGCGTGCCCGAAAACTCTTTACAGTGAAGACCAGCCTATGGTTTAACGTATATTTTTCTTGATTGTCATTACATCATTTATATCTACTTTGTTTTTTATTAGATGAGTCGCTTTGGAAATACATTTTTATGTGACTCAAATGTTGAAATTGAAAATGGAGTTTAGTAAACTCTAAGAAATGAAAAGAAAACGTCTGAAAGTTAATTAATTACAAAACATAATATGAAAGATGTACTTAATGAATTATTTATTCGTGAAATATTCTCCCCAAATACCACTCGTGCTTTTAAATTTTATCTATAAATTTTTGCTCAAGCTAAGTTGCCAAAAGGTAATAAATATAATTCGTATAAATTGGCAGTGTATTATCAAAGATTAAATTCCTCGAGCTAAAGCGCTCGTAATTTAATCAGGTAATAAACTGTCAATTAACACTCTTTATAGTACTAGGCAACAAAGCTTTCGAAAAAATTTTACCGATAAAGTTCTGAACACTGATGGTATTATTTTAACAAGCTTTAAATAATTAATATAATAGCACAATTAATTAAAACTAGATAATAACAGTATAGCCTTCGTACGGCTCCTATACACCTATTTGTAAATAGAAAGGTTAAATCTACTTTTTGGACTCAAAACACATAAACGTAAAATATACATGATTTTATCACCATGAAGACAGAAATACGAATATATTCTATATTATGGCGGAGGCGCCACGAACAGATTATATTCATGCTTTTATTAGGAAATTCGTTCATTTTACATTGGAAAGAAACCCCAAGGGTGAAGTTTAACATAGCTACTGTTGCACTTATGACAATCATCCATTACTGAACTGAGAGGAAAATACTCCACTGCTAGGAAGAGCTACCAGGATTAATTCGTTCAAAGGAGTTTGTCACGTATACTTTGAAATCAATAACTATATAATTACACAACTCCACAAAAAAAAAAGTTCTGTGCAAAACATGATATACCCATGTATTTTGAGCCGTAGAATACGAGTATAACATAAGAATTGTTCTAGCAAATCTCAATGTTTTTTTTAACCTCAAAAAATGGCTCAAAATCATCAAAAATCTCAATTGTAAAGAATGGTAAGGTAACGAATATTAAAAAAATATCTGAAACAAGGTTACCCTATGTACTTTGAGCCGTAGAATACGAACATTACATCAGAATTGCTCTAGCAAATCCCATTTTTTTTTAACCTCAAAAAATGGCTCAATATTATAAATAATTTCGACAATATAAATAGCAACGTTATGTATATTATAAAGCGTATCTAAAATATGTTATTCCTGTGTCTTTGGATTCATTTAAACTTAGATAGCTGAAGCAAGGGCTCCATGTATCATTATTATGAAAGAATCTAAAATAAGTAAAGCATGAAAAATCTCATTTTTCTTCTTATTCCTTTTTATGACAACGAACCCTTTTACTATCAAATGTTCTATGTAGTGGAGTCTTCTTTCTCCTTATTCCTCTTTGTTTTTGTTCTCGTTTCAACATTCAACAAAAATCTGCCATCACATTTACATCTCATCTACCTCCATTACCACAATATCTTGATGGAATCTTTCACAATGCACTTCACTATAATATCTAATATTTTCTGAGAAATCGTCAGTGTGTGAATCTAAGAATTGAAGCTTTAAGTTCATGTATATCAGCTTTTGAAAGTTTTCAATCATTCTAGCGACTTCTTCGTAATTTTCACTTTTTTTTATTACCGAGAAAATTTTTAGCCACTTATTGAAAACTAATCCATGCTGCTTATTCAGTACTATTTATTTTCGTATGAAACACTTCATTTGTAAACATGGTAGGTATTTGAGGTCCATCAAAGATTCCTTTATTTTTTCGTGGCATTGAATTTTCTTCATTAGCCAATTATATAATATATATTTGTTGCCTAATTAATTCCCTAAATTAACCTAACACGACAGTAGAAAAGACACAAAAGATATATCACAAGGACACTCTCTTCACATCCAGGGGTCTGTAAGGACATTTTTTTATTATAACATTACAAGGTAGATCACGGAAAGGGGGTATTAGTCCGGTGATTTTATCTTCAAAAATAACGATTTCTCGGAAAGTTTTGGGACAAGCCAAAAATTAGCCTACCCCCTACAGAATTTCTTCAGGAATCCGAAAAAAATAGTGTTGACCACTCAAAATGGCGGCTTTAATTGTTATTCAACTTTTTGTAAACAAAATGAATTTTGCAACTTACTTGTTTGCTTATATCTTCGCTTCTAAAGGTCATAGAAAAACGTTCGACCCATCAATTTCTTCGTCATGGGTTCCCCTATAAGGTAGGTGTATGCAAAGAACGCACTTTTGATTGTTAATAACATTTTATGGCAAAAAACTGAAAAAATTGAATTTTTAGATCCTCGAACTTTGAAGTACTGTAGAAACAAATATAAAATCTGCATGTTAACGATATTATGAGAAATAGTACACATTTTTACCTTTAATGAAATGCACTTTGTCCCGTTGGAAAATATTAATTATTTTTTTCTGCAATTAATTTATAAAAAAAAATTCAAACTGTTATACTAAAAGATCATATTAATATTTTACAGTTTTGTTTCGGTAAAAACATTGTACTTGACGTACATTTACATAATCAAAAAGAATATTGCAAAAAAATTTTAATTTGCGACTTTTTTAGGCAAAAAATAAATTTTGCAACTTAAACAAATTTAATATCTCAGTGGATTTCGCATAAAATTTATTGCAACTAAAGGCATTTTAATTGTCTTAAAAAAACACGAATTTAGTAAGAATTAAAATTTTTCACCGATGCTTTGGAGCAGAGATATGAAGAATTTGTGTTTTTTGCGATTACGGCGAAATTAGAAAATATTATTACTTGAAAATTTAACTGAATTTACCTCAGAATGTGTGTTATCACTTACAAACAGTTCCATGTCTATATATCTAGATGGGCTATGGAAAAAAAATCGAGAAAATTGCATCCTTGGCGCTCGCGCTCACGCTAGACGCCAGATCCCCCTCCCCCTTCACTACTAGTGGCGTAAGTTCGAGGATCGAAAAATTCATTTTTTTCAGTTTTTTGCCATAAAATGTTATTAACAATCAAAAATGCGATCTTTGCATATACCTGCCTTATAGGGGAACCCATGACGAAGAAATTGACGTGTCGAACGTTTTTCTACGACCTTTAGAAGCGAAGAAATAAGCAAACAAGTAAGTTGCAAAATTCATTTTGTTTACAAAAAGTTAAATAACAATTGAAGCTGCCATTTTGATTGGTCAACACTATTTTTTTCGGATTCCTGAGGAAATTCTGTAGGGAATAGGCTAATTTCTGGCTTGTCCCAAAACTTTCCTAGACATTCTCCTAATATCACCGGACGGACTATATATCTCACAATAGGAAAGACAATTAAGGAATACCAAGCTAACCTAATTAAAGTAACAGTTTAAAAGTGTTCAAAAAATTAACTAACACGTTGTAGATTTGCGTGTTTTTAAGGGCCAATAGATGAAGAAGAGGAACATTAATATCAACTAAGTATTTTAACATAACATTCCTTCCTTTTCTATTCTATATATTTGAAACATTCTCCATCACTATCCAAAACTTTCATAAACTATTTCATGAGACCGAGTTTGATGTTCAGAGGTGGAAAAAGAACTTTTTCATTCCTTTTTCTCATAATGATTTGCTCTATCCCTGCTATCCCACAGACATTTAAAACATGAAGACATGTTATTAGTATTGTATGACTCAAAGTTCATAGGGTTGCATTATTTCAGATATTTTTTAAGTATTTGTTACCTTACCATTCTTATAATTGGGATTTTCTATTTGATTTAGAGCCATTTTTTGAGGTTAGAAAAAAAATTGCTATTTTGTAGAACAATTCTGTATTCGTACTCCACGGCTCAAAATACATAAGGGTATCATGTTTTCATGTTCACAGAACTTTTTTTTTCTTTTGTGAAGCTGTGTTATTAGAGTTAAACAGGTTACATCTAAGAACTCTAATTGGCGTATATACCGGGCACTGCAGACTACATCATCACCTACACATACTTGGATTGGCGAATAACTGAGTATCGTCTGTGTCTGAAGGAAGTTGAAACGGCAAAGCACGTTCATGTACCTGACCGACTGCAGAAAGAACCAGGTTCTCACTCTTTGGGCCTTTGGCAAATGGAAACTGCTGCTACAGAAACTGGACAGTCTCTGACCCAATAAGGTTACCGGCTATCTTAAAAAACTGAACTTACTGGATGAAATATGATTAGGAGTGCGCCACAATAAACTAGGTTTATCGTAGTGGAAGACCTGAATATAAACATATTAACCTGACATAATCTTCTGTTGCACTAAATATTCTCATGAAGAAGAGCGAACTACTTGTAAAAATGAATTTTGGACATAAAAAATGGAACACCCTGTATATTTTTACATATTTGGATTCAAGACAACATTCTGAGTATACCATGAGATTTTCGCGAATTTTTGAGTCGATGTTCAGTTTTTTAAAGCATTTTAAGACATTCGTCTACAGTGCTTTGGAATACCAAAATTTCTTGTACGGTATTTACGAAGCCTCTAAAATTGAACAAATCACTTATTTATCGAAAACTTTTTTTTCAAATGGGAAGGTGGTGGCTCCTCCTGCTCAATAAATTATAGATTTTTTTCTGAATTCATAGATATCCATTTTAAATCTATGCTATTTGTTTTTCTATTTAATTGAATTTATTTAAAAATAAACAATTACTTTTAATATAATTTTTCTTGAACTTCAACGTAGTTGTCTTTACAAAAATCAAATGTCTAATAATGAAATGTGAATAACTAACTACTTTTTTGTGCCTTTTGGTTCTCTCTTTTGTTTCTTAATAGGTATAAGTACTAAGACAAAGTATAAGGATCAATAAAAATTATTTTGAATGTGATTTTTTATTTTCAAATAAATTTAATGAAATAGAAAAACAAATAGCATAGATTTGAAATGGATATCAATGAATTCAGAAAAAATCTATAATTTATTGAGCACTAGGAGCCACCACCTTCCCATTTGAAAGTGATTTGTTCAATTTTGGAGGCTTTGTAAATAGTTATTAGTGAAATTAAACGAATAATTATATTTTTCCCATGGACTTTACCTACCGTAGAACAAATTTTGATATTACAAAGCATTCTAGACGAATGTTTCAAAATGCTTAAAAAAAACTGAACATCGACTCAAAAATTCGCGAAAATCTCATGGAATACTCAGAATGTTATCTTGATTCCAAATATGTAAAAATATACAGGATGTTCCATTTAAAAATCGAAAGTTAGGGTCATTTCCGAGTAGACTGGAAATGGTCTCATACCATTTTTATGCCTAAAAATCCATTTTCACAGGTAGTTTATGCACCAAATTTCAAATGAATAAGTTGAAAAATAAAGGAAATATAGGGGGGGGGGAACCACTAGACTGTGGCACCCGGTATATACCAAAGCCTGAGTTATTCCTCAGATGAATGCCGTACTTTAACCATGTCCGTAAAAGTAAAAGAAAGAAATTGGTGCTATTGTCAAAGAGGATCACATGTGTCACTTTTTAACAGCTAGAATAAAGAAATTTGTTTTTATAGAACAACAATGGAATTATTGCTGAAAAGTAGGGACCGCGACATCTAAATATAATTTATTGGTGAAATTGAGCTCGATATTATTTTAAAAACGAAAAAATATTTCTAGCAGTATATTCTTCGTTCTGGCTATTAAATAAGTAACTGATTTTATGACGATTACTATACATTGTAACGTGTCGAAAGAAAAATAAAGCATTACATTCCATTACATTACATTACAAACGCAACTTTAGTACAAAAGAGAAAATATCTTTAAATTCATAATAATGTTCCACAGTGAGATGATATATGATGGTTATTAAGGTAATAAAAAAATATTGTGCAAAAGCAGAACGTATCAGAAATATATATAGCAATAAAGTTATATGGATAGAATAATATATTTAAGCTTTGTTTAATTTCCTATAATAAATTGAGAACTTGACATCACTGGTTCTTGTAAAGTAATCAAGCATTCGAGCAATAAAACACGTCATGTAACAATAACTGCGAAAGGCACGATAAAGCGCAACTGTTTTTTGGTTGTAAAAAATAATTAATTTTTACCCTGTTTTTAAAGGATTTAAATAATATTCACAGGGGAAAAAGTATTGTACTTTATATTTTGGCTAGTCAGTTTCTCAGTGGGGCCGTGGGTAAGTGAATTATTGTGTTTTCTTTGTCTTCAGAAAATGATATACTAGAAGAACGATTACATAAGACGAATGAAAGGGCGCCGAACGATTTTACTCAACATACGCCCTAGAGCTAAAGATAAGTGGTAATAGTGACAAAAACCATTAAATATTCACTACAAAGGGGTGTCCATAAGCCCCTTATTTGGCCCCAGCTGAGCACAAGCCATTACCACTTTGATTCTTACATATATCAAAAATTTTACATTTTTACACTATATATTTAAAAATCTTCGCCGTATTCTCTTGCGCTCAGTGTAAAACAACCAACCAAAAGCACAAACAATGGTGATTTTGACGTATATTTGGATCTTTATCAATAGTAAAAAATCGAACTACGTAAAATGTACATTGTTTGTCGAATCTTCAAATGTTGAAGTTTTAAAAGATAGTAATTTTTTTTATTTTGCCTTGAATTTAAAAAAAAGTGTTTTTGTTGGGACCAAATAAGGGGCTCCTTTAATAAATACTGATAAACCCAATATACACAAACAATGATATGTGTTACACAATATATAAATTTAGTTATGTATCTTACTGTACAGAATACGCTCGCACGGACTCCCTCGTTTTCCCACCGAAACATGTGATTTATATCTGGTCTATAACTTAGGCGGCAACTTGATTGTAAATTACATAGATTAAGATCCAGTACTTCTCTTTAAATCTATGGTCCAGTAATTCCAAACTCTTACATAACATCGACGTCAGCACGTCACAACAATAATAGCAAAAAGGAGGCAAAAGAAGAACCCTCAAAAATACAAACTCTGATATTAGTTCAGAGATCATTAATTAAGTTCTGAAAGGTAATAAAAATAAACGCTCACCTCCAACCGCCGAAACCCTAACAAACTGGAGACGTTCAGAACACGTGTCTCAGATGGCTATTCATATTTTGACCAAGACTGCGTCGCAAACCCAGAGATATCATATATTCGACAATAGACGACGCCTTGTTAAGCTAAACGTATACAACTGTCAGAATAAATACTCAAATTATCAACAATAATTTCTCTCGACACACGCATCAACTGACCATCTTTTGACACCACCGTAAACCTCTATACCTCTTTTCTGCGCCCATATTACCCCAAATGAGTTTTACACGTACTTATTTCCAGATTTTATTTGCGTCGCTAATTATTTTATTCCCCACCTAGTGAAATTAACTTCTTAACTTCACCAACAGGTGTCTCCGATTGTCATAAGCTGAACCTTTAAAAATCGTAGAATCTAAATACATTAACACTGAACACTTAATAAAACTTTACGAAACCGTAACCGAATAAAATGTGACTTTTAATAAATTAAATTCAAAGCATTAATACTGGGGAGTTTTGAAGCCACAGGAACATCAATTAATATGTAAGAAAAAAATATTGGGATATGAATTGTGTTTTACTTGGAAAAAAATTATTCAATATATACGTGAAACTTAATAAAAAAGAAGCCCTTAAACATCAGCAGCCTTGTAATCAAACTGTTAATTACTTTAAATGTTAGCACCATGCTCTTATTTTACATAAAATCACCATAACACAATAACTATATGACAGTTAGTATTCCCAAAGTGATAATTGTAATAACTAAATAACCTTTCAGTTTTATATAAACACATGCACACGCTCCCTTCAATTAAATTCACGTTATAAAAATCTTTCTTAAAACTTTTATAAATCTGATATATTTATGTTATACAGTGATGTATATAAGACCAACTCACATAAAACACTTACATAATTGATGTGGATTTTTCTCTATATACTTCATAAATGGATTAAAAATTTTGTAACTATTGTATACAAATGAAAAAAAAAAACATTTTATGACAAATCATTTTTATAACATTTTGCTTTATGAACATTCTATCGTCTCTCGTATAACCACTTTGTGCTTGTTGGGAAACCTAACTTCTTATTTCAAAATTGCATTACCGTTCTTAATTTATCTTGAAATATGTTTCTTTGTGAGTATATTGGCGATTTCTGAGAAGTCTATAATAAAAGATAAAAATAGGAAATATATATTATTTTGTTTCCTTTATAGCACACTTCGACCAGGAAAATATCTAACTTAGAAAGAATTTAATACAATAATATCACTTAACGAAGGAACCAAGACTCCAGAATAGTTTCCTCTGAATTTCTTTCATTTGAGTTGTACAGTTTCATATGCTAGTTAAGTAATTCTTATTAAATGAAGTCATACAACTAAGAGACATATTGACATTCTATGAAACGCCTCTGCTATAAATATTACCTGTTGTCGTAAATTGTGGACATAAGTCATAATGTGTTATATCTTCATAAAAGTTAACTAAAAATTAATCAAATACATTAGATTTCTTGTTTATCATATCCAATATTGTAATCAACAGAAAAAAAAAATTAGATTCTTGCACAAGAATTTTTTTTCTTTCTTTAGATTTCATGAACCTAGTACTATTCTATAAAGTTGTCTCTAAAAGCCTATCAAAAAATTTTTTGAATGGGTTCGTGGATGTAGGAGAAATTGTCGAATTACGTTCACGGCACCACCGAACGCCCACCATAAGATAATTGCATTGTATCTTTGGCATTTGGAAACACAATAAAAAAATCACAAATAACAAAATGGTAATTCATGTATTGAATAAATTTAAAACAAAAAATAAATTAATCAAAATCACAAAAAAAATAAAAATTGGCATCATATAAATGTTTTTTATTTTGATATAGAAAAGCCGTAGAATCATATATTTGTATATTAACGCAATAACTAATAAAATTTTCAACATAGTTTTGTTATATATGCAAATAAGTCTGTGATGTATCTCTGGTAGGATATAAAGGAAAATTTTAAAAATAATAAAAATATTTAATTTTGCAAATTTATTGTGAACACACATATCGCATACCAAACATCAAAAAATTCTTCGCATGAGTCACACCAAATGCAACAACTCTCCCAGTGCGGGTACACTAAACTAGCTCGTCGGGTATTTTGATAAATATATGACTTAAATAAATAAAAGTGAATAAACAATAAGATTTTTTATTCATAGGTAGACCACAAATGACCAAATGACAATTTTACAAGTTTTTACACTCTTATTACTATTTTCCTAAATAAACCTTGGCCTTTGGTATAATTATATTTTTGAAATTTGAAAATTTAGTTATTGGGAATTTTATGTTATGAAGCGCACACTTCTTACGGAAACCCGGTTTCCGTTAAATTTCTCCAACTTTTAATATGTTGTTCTACTGATCCATTAGAACAAAAGTCTCAATGGACACGAGTCCCAAAAACACAACCTTCTCCCCATTTTTACCCTCTATGGGGTGAAAAAGCGCTCGTATACATTTAACAAGTACATTTCTATAAAAAAAATATTTATATCTCTCAACAAGGTAAAAAACTTCAGTCGAAAGATCTGACTTACATTTAGACACCCTTCCACACTTTTCCACCCCTTGCGGGGAGAGGTGAAAATCACTTTCACTGCTGCACAGCGATGTTTCTGTTCCAAAGAAATTATGAAACTGATCAGTTGAACATAAGACTTTAAAAGACTTTGCAAAAATCCGTCCCTAGAGTTTTTCTTCCCGTTTAGATGATGATTCTAAATAAAGCGGCTGCCCAGCGATACCTCTGTTCCAAAAAAAATATATATGGTGAGTAGTACACTTCTGTGCAATAAAATCCCGTACACCTATTTTTCGCTATATTAAATCATTCTTTATTTATTTGTCAGTGTCAGTGTCATATTTTCGAAACGACGAAATTAACTGAACATGAAAAAATTGAGAGATGGTCTATAAGAGCACTTGCTAACCATTATCACTTAAATAAATGTACCGTTATGAGTGTGAAGAAAAGGTGGGAGGAGAAAGGTATCATAAAGAGAAAAGACGGTTCAGGCCGACCGAGAAGTTCAAATCTCGCTCAAGATGAAGGGCACCTTGGCTAGTTGAGGGAAAATCCGTTTCAAACAGCAGTGGACGCTGTGTCCATGACAAATTTTTCAGCATCGGGGTCAACAGCTAGCCGAAGGATAGAAAAATCGGAATTAAAAAACTGTGTAAATGCCAAGAAGATCATACTAACAGAAGAACATAAGCAAGCCCGCATTCTGTATTATTTAAATTATGTCTATCGCTCGTTGGAGTTTTGGAACAATGTTGTGTTTACCGATGAAAAAGTTTTTCAGTCTTGTAATGACGGACATATTCGGGTGTACCATCCTGCAAATACCAGGTTTCACGAACGCTACGTGTCTCCCGGAACAGGTCCGTGTGATATATTTCCACTGGATGTGGAAGTAAAATTATCACAGGCAGACACGTGCAGAACAGCCATGCAGAAAACCGCTTTTTAATGTTTTGAGCTTTCAGAATCTGGCCTTATCTCGGACAAAATTTTTCAACGTCAATTTTTACATTTGTTATAAATCGAAATCATTAACATTTTTCCAAATATCTTATGACATTTCACAATCAATGCCACTTTTTTATAACCTATATGAAAATAAATAATCTAAATTCCAAAAAGACTGATTCACATCACTTAATATTAATAAAAAATGAATTACTTGATTTTTCAAGTGTATGGGATTTTATTACACAGTGTACATCTCAAAAAAAAAAGATACAGCAATGACTCTGAGTCAATCCTTGACTATTTTCCAACTCTTCCGATGGGTGAAAATCACTTTCACTGCTGCAGAGTGGTATCTATTTTGAAAAAAATATGGAACTGCTCAGTTAAGCAGCAGGCTTCAAACGATGGTGAAGTAATTATTATGAACTACCCCGTAATGTTTTTCCAGGGGGGATGAAAATGGCTTTCACCTCTGCACAGCGGTATCTGGCAAAGAAATGATGGAACTACTCAGATGAGGACTACATTTCAAAGAGAAGGTGTAGCAATTACTTCGAGCCGCCCTTTAACCCATTTGCGCCCCCCGCGGAGGTAAAAGTAACTAGAAGAACGTGTATTCAGATATTCTTTAATAGTTGCACCCATACATAGCAGAATAGTCGTACTTGTACTCAGCCACACTTCTAATATTTTTCGTTCTTCGTAGAGGCGAGAAAAAAAACATAAAATTATGGTACTTTAATTTAAAAAATTACCCCCTCCAGAAAGCAACTAAAAGATACAGAAGTATTGTCTCGCTGAAAACAATTATAAGCATTTCAATGTTAAGAGAGTCATACAGTGTATATATCTTCCTCATATTTCTTAGAATGTTTATCTTTTTGCATCCCCTACAAGGAATAAAAAAATCTGAGAGGTGCAATTTGTCATGGCATATAATAAATACCGCATTTAAACGAACCTTAATTCTATTCATATAAAGAGCTTCTTGTTTCAGTGTTAACTTGAGTATACCACGTGGAGGTGGCACAGTCGGACTTATGGGTCGCGTGCGCCGACGTCACAGATTTTGAGACGAAAGGAAAAAGAAACAGCTGTCACTGAATTATCCGCCTATTGAATGTTTTTCTTTAAAGTGAATTTTGCTATGTTTGTGCCATTTAAAAGCTGTTGGATTATTTAACATCTGCAACTATTCTTAATACTTTTATATCCTCAGTTTTGTTCTTCAGGATGACGGTTAGTTCGTATTTTGCAGAATTGTCTCATGATGTAGAGGTTAGGTATACTGCTGTCATCGAATTAAATCCTTATATTTTGGGACAAAAATGCTTTAGTATGAATATTGATGTTTTTCCAAATATTACACATAGAGATACTGCGAATTACTTGGTTTTTGAGAGAAGTGCATAGACAGAAGAATGAGTTCAAGGCATTCAAAAGTCTTGAAGTTGTTTATGGTTATGTGAAAGAAGTACTCTGCAAGAAATTTACAGAATAAAACCTTGTTGCAAAGGTAAGAATTTTTATCAGTGATTAACCATTCTCTTCATATATACTTGCCTACCTAATTAAATGTTGCTTTATAAATAATTGCTAATGTACGAATTCATTTTTCAGGTTAAGTCGTGGCGTCATGAACAGAAGCCATTGACTTCTTGGACTATTGCAGATTCAGATAGTTTCTTATTACTTACTGTGAATGTGTTGCTAGTCTAGACGAAACATGTTCACTACTTAGTGACAGGAAGTATTTTCTTTTAGTTTTTTAGCAGAAAACATGGTCGAGGTATTAACCGCTGTAAATTTTGTGAAAAAGACACCATGTAAATTAAGCAATGAAGATTGATGTGCTATAGACTATTTAAAGTATGTAGTAAGACATGCACAATTTCTTCCAGCGGTTAACCCCTCGTCTATAATGTATTTATAGATTGGACTATACAATCCATTGTGATTTCTGTAAGAATTTTATTTTTCATATATTGTTATGTAATGTCTTTCATAATTTTATGTAGGTCGTTTGTTCACTATTTTATTAAATATTCCCTTTTTATTATGTTTTATTTATCACTCCTACTACTATATGTTGTTAGCAGTAAATTGAAATAGTCAATTACGTCGAACTTGTACATAGGTACATGCATGTAACTGAAAGTAAAACAAAATATCTTTACTAAATATGTTATTTATTGTCCAAGGTCCATTAGTACTTCTAAGAAGAATCGACAAGAATTTTATAAGAGATATTGTAACAAAAAATAAATGATTGTAAGATAACATATATACTTTATAGTAATATATATCTAAACAATAAGGGCTTTTATAGCTACAATTCAACACTTACAAAGCCAATTCACGCTTTGCTTATGTGTTCAGTGACCGTAGAACACTGAGTTTTTAAACACCACACGATATACTTTAAAAGGGCACATTGCATCACTTGTTGACGGCCGTAGGTACTTTGAATTTCCTTTCTTAATTTATGTACCTACTATCAAATATCTTTATGAAGCCTGCAAATTTTCCTCTTGGAGTGTACTTTATTTAAAACAATTTCTACCATTGCAGTTTTCTCTCCTTCAGCATAGCTCCAGACCTTCGCTCAACAAAAATTTAAACAAGAAATAATTATTAAAAATATTGGCAAACCAATATAAAATGTTAATTTTCTTTACCATGAATTGTTTATTGCATGTCTGAGCAGCAGTTATTATTATTATAAGCACTGTCAGTTTCACATACGGGTTTTAAATTATAGAGGCCACCCAACTGGATGTATCATCTTCGTTTTGCCGTTTTGTAATATGGCTGTTTTTCCTACAACATAAACCCACGTTGAAAATAAAATTCTTACATTAATATGCAAGCACCACCAATAAAATCCTTGGAAGACTCTCGTAAAATCATTCATTTTAATTGTTTGAAATCAGTTGCAGTCTTTTAAACTCTAACTTTTTCTGGTTGTAAATTGAGGTTACTTTATAAAAACTGGCATTGTTTAGGATTGTTACATTTCCATAATTGATAATAAACCAAATACTTGTCAATTTGTATGTATAATATACATATAACCAATAATATTACGAAAAGTTCAATTATTAGTTGCCAATTGACAGTTAAAGAATTTCAGTGTGTTTTTCCTAAGGTCTGAGATCTGTGACGCCACGCGCATGCGTCCGTCAGTGTCAGTTGATATACTTATCATTTCTTTAATAAGAAAATACTGTATTTTATTAGGAAATAGTCAAAAAAATATAAGGATGTCTAGATGCCTTGTACTTTTGTATCAGCCGATTAATTTATTTGCACACCCTGAATGGTTGGTAAAGGTCAGGGATTAGCTCAGAGTCATTGCTGCACCTTTTTTTTGAGATGTACTACTCATCTGAGTGGTTCCATAATTTTTTTGCAACAAAGATACCGCTCTGCAGCCTCTATATTGAGAGTCATCCCCTAAAGGAGTAGAAACACGTTAGGGGGTTACTTCAGAGTGATTTCTGCATAGTGTTTTAAAGTTTTCTGCTCAACTGAGCAGTTTCATAATTGCCAACATGCGTTTTACTTTCTCAGTAAAATATAAACGTTGATTTCAGTTTCGTGGAGTGCAGTCACTGAAAAACGCCATAAGAAAAGTAAACATACATTTTTAGAATCATTGTCAAAAATTACAATCACTATACTTTCCCATAATATAAAACTGTAAAGTACAGAATGATAACTCAACGCTAACATCTCTATAATTTGACAGTGATTAAAATTTTGCCATTTCAGTTTTTATACTGCACTTTGTATTACATTTTGTATAAAATTTGACATCGTGTTATTGAACATATAGTTATAAAATAGTAAAAGTAAATAAAGAATTTTAATTTAACTCCCTTTGTTGTGACATGCAAATATATTTACTTGTCTTTGTCATTTTTCATTTGTGTCGAATTTATTTGAACGAAATAATAAAGGAGGAAGAATCAATACCATATAATTCAACGAAGAGATACTGTTTGGGACATTGCCGCATATACAACTGCAGTGAGGATGCAGGATAGAGAAACAGGGTCGGTCAGTGCACCCTGACATTTTGGGGATAAAGTTCACCTCTTACCAGGTCAAATAACCGACATTTATACTAGTTTATAATCTGCAGTCCAGCTCCATAAAGCACAGTTAGTTTCAAATAAAATTATTGGAACGAATATAACGCTGAAATATTATTTTATTTGTTATGAAATTTAATAATTCATGTTTCTTGACTTGAAAGAGCATTCTGAAAGGTAAAACTATATAAATTGCGTAAGATTTCACATATATTATATAATTGAATGCTGCCTTGATTTAAATATACAATAGTTAGTCAGAAATGTGACTGAAAGGACAATATTTCGTCAAAATTTCTTGTTTTTTCTGATTTCAGAAATAAGATTAACACATGGTGGATAATGTCTATCATATTCATTTATTCTTACTTTTTATTGGACAATTATATTGCTACGTGTTTACACCCTTTTTGTAACACTAAACACTAATTTATTAACTTACTAATTACAACAATTAATTAAATACTTTACTAGTATTACACTGTGTACTACAATTCACTACTTTAGTTACTTGATCTGTTCTGCTCACTTTCTGACCATCAACTAAACTCAAACTTGACTGCTTATTCAACTGACCATTAGAACTGTACTAACTCAACTGTCTCCTAAACTGAAGTGCTCATTCCTTTATATACCCTAGGTTGTGTGTCCTGGATCTTTCCTCTACATTCCAGCACATTCTACAATGTTCCAGAGGATGTCTGTACTCTTTCAGATTTTTCTACACTGCCCCCTCCTTAAGCCTGAATGTCCCGGTCAGGCAATTCAGTCTCTTTCACATACTTCGCTAGTCTATCCAAGTGTACGATTTTCATCTTCGACTTTTTACTTCTTTGTATTCGACAGATGACGTCATTGATCCGGGTGATGACTGAATACGGTCCTTCCCAAAGTGGTTGAAACTTTGGGGATCTCCATTCCTTCCGTTGTGGGTTGTACAGCCAAACCAGATCCCCCACCTCGAATCCTCCTGTACTGGCATTCCGATCATAACGAGCCTTCATTCGGTCACTAGCTTTGGTAATTTGCTCTCAGTCATTCTTCGGTTGTTCTCGACTTTCATTCGCATAGTTGCTCACGGAAAATGGTTCCCCATTGGCAGCACAATTCTTACACTTGCGACACCACGCCTCCACATCCTGGCGTTCGCAACTGCAGCTGTAGGAAACTTGCCATGTCTGATATACGGATCCAAAAGTTTTATGGTCAGGCCGTCGTCTGTTAGGAAACCATCTTTGATATTCCCTATATATGCTGCCCCGCCAATAGAACCGTTCCCGTACTTTACTCAACGTCTTGTTTACACTAAAGTGTCTGCAGGACGTTTCACTATGCGCTTCCTGGAGTACTTCTGGTAAACGACACCTGGGAATCACTAGACGCATGGCAACCTGCTTCCCATCCGGACTTTCCCATGCTTTCCTCAACAGCCCATCTAAGACTCTCAGTGAATCTCATTGCGACCACAAGGCCTTCAGTCCTACTCCTCTGTTTGAGACCTGCTTCCATTCCGGTCGCATTCCTTTTTCCTTTGCTCGCAATAGAGGTCCAATTTCCTCATCACTCAGTTGCTCTTGTCTTAAAACTTCCTTTGTCCAATTCTCTGGAATCTCTTTACTTTCATTTACACAGCCTTGTGATGGTAGACTACTCGTGATTCTTCGAACCTGGCAAACCTTTATTTCTCTGGGAGCATCGCTTTCACTATCTAGCACCACCCCAGTGACATGTACCCCCTCCGGGTTCCACTGTCGACAATCTCGTCTAATATGGACTAGTTTTCCGCAGCTATAACATCGAATACCCCCACTTGGCTTCCCACTGCTTGGTTGCTTAACCTGTTTTTCCAGAGAATCCAGTTTGGCCAGTAATTTACCGAACATTTCATGTAAGTCCATAGTGTCCAGGTTCTTTTCCCGCTTAATATGCCCTAACTTGCCGCACTGATAACATCTGATGCTTCCATTCGGTTTTGCTCCACCTTGTTGTTCGTCCTGTTTCCCCAAAGAATCTAGTTTGGCCAATAATTTACTGAACATTTCAAGCACGTCCTTAGTGTCCACATTCTTTTTATCTGAATGTGTCTCTTCGACTGTCACAGCACGCACTTCTGACCACGGGGTGTCTTTAAAGGCAGCCTCTACTTTAAAAGCACGCACCAAAGCCTCGCTAATACTTTGATATCGTGATAATCTCAGAACTCGCCTGATCTCGCCGTCCCTTATGCCATCCAAAAAGGCCCCCACGGCTAGTTGTTCTTGGAATTCTCTTGGGGCACTCGGGTATGCCAGGTGTGCTAGTCTCTCTATCGCAGCTTCGAATTCTTATAAACTTTCTCCAGCCTTTTGTGTCCGTGATTTTAGCTGGACCTGGTATACTTGGGCAAGGTGTTGGTCACCATATTGCAAGTCTAGTGCAGCTTCCTTTGCTACTTTGAAGTCCCTTTGTTTCACCACTGGGATGGTCTGAAGTAGCTCTGAGGCTTGGCCCCTTAGCGCCAGAACTAATACCATAGCATTTTCCTCATTATCCCAGTTATTCGCAGACGCAGCTGCCTCGAATTGTCTCTTGTACGTCGTTCATGAGCTTTGGCCGTCAAATGAGGGATGTTTTAACCGAGGACCTGATAATGCTACCAGCTGCCCTCCTTTCTCCCTCAGCTGTCGTTTAAGGCGCTCTACTTCTCCTTCGAACTCACTCACCTTTCCTTTGATTTGACTGATTTCTGTCTCAACCTACTTTGTATTCTACCTTGTTTATCTCTTCTTTGACTTCAGTTTTTAGTTCTTCCATGACGGAAATGATTGCGTCCTATTTTTTATTTGATCGCTCAGAATTTTCCTTAATTCTTCCTGGAGACTTTCTTGTTCTTCTTTTTCTTCTTGGCGTCTTATTTCCAGATTTTCCATCATTTTCTTTAATTCGTCTCTTTTTTCTTGACTCCGCTTTTCTTCCTCTTGCCGTCTTCTTTCTTGCTCTTCTTTTTCTTCTTGATGTCGCTTTTCTTGTTCGTCTCTTTCTTCTTGACGTCGTTTTTCCTCCTCTTGACCTCTTCTTTCTTGCTTTTCTTTTTCTGCTTGATGTCGCTTTTCCTGCTCTTCTTTTTCCTCTTGACGTCTTTTCTCCTGCTCTTCTTTGTCTTCTCGTTGCTGCGCCATCGTCATCGTAAACTCCGCAAGCAGGTCCTGTATTTGTTTCTCTGCTGCCGTACTTCTTGTTGTTATGGGCATAAGATTCTGTTAAAATGAAATAAATTTAACTGTCACATCAATCTCGGCAATGGAACTTTTTAGAAAAATCTTAAAATAGCACCAAAAGCCTTATTTAGAGTCTTTGTCACTATCCAGTTGTTAGAATTCCACTATCTCCAGTAATTTCCAAATAGAATGTTCTAAAAATTTTCTTAAAATAACACAGTTGAGTCTTTTTCAGTGTCTCTGTCATTTTCCAGTTGAAAGAATTTAACTGTCTCCAATAGTTTCCGAATAGAACGTTCTGGAACTTTCCCGAAAACGCACTTTTCACCGTTTTGAATCCAAAAATAGTCCTTAAACAATGTCCCGTAAGTTAATTCTCCATGTCACGACTCAGTCCCGAGAAGAACACTGTAGAAACCTTCTCGAATAATCCAGAAATCTTCTGTTATAATGCCGCTTCTGACACCAATTGTTATATGTTTACACCCTTTTTGTAAACGCTCTGTATCGTGGGTTCGGAAATTATAACACCAGGGTAACACTAAACACTAATTTATTAACTTACTAATTACAACAATTAATTAAGTACTTTACTAGTATTACGCTGTGTACTACAATTCACTACTTTAGTCCCTTGACCTGTTCTGCTCACTTTCTGATTGCTTATTCAACTGTATTAACTCAACTGCCTCCTAAACTGAACTGCTCATTCCTTTATATACCCTAGGTTATGTGTTCTGGATCTTTCCACTACATTCCAGCACATTCTACAATGTTCCAGAGGATGTCTGTACTCTTTGTCTACATGTCTCTGGAGGGTTGAAACACATAACAATATAGTGGAAATGTGTATCCTTTATCTTGCTATACGGCAACCGAAGGCCAACTAGAATAATTTTCATGAAATACAGAACATCTGGCGTCAAAAGCGGTGAATAAAAAGAAGAAGAAGAAGAAGAAGTTGTTTATCCACGACCACATGGTAATAAACTCATTTCTGATTTTTTTTATATTGGTGGAAAATACATCATTGCTAACCCGGGTGGAGAGTGATTACTCTCTATCCAGAGGTACTTACTTTCCGAACTGTGATTGCCAGTTTGACAATCTTAAGTGTCAAAAAAGTAGATAATTCAGTGGCCTTCATTAATTCCAGTCTCATGCTAAGTATTTGATTTTGAATTACATAATAAACGGGGCTCGGGAATTTTATCTCGGCGGCAGGGACGGCTCTAATATAGTCATAATATTATATTGCAAAAACCTACTGATACAATCAGAAATATGACGAAATGGTGAAATATGGCCAGCTACAATGTATTTTTGGTAATAAATTTAACCTAAAAATGGTCATGGTTCTTACAACAACATATAATATATATCGAGCAAATAAAAAATTAATTTTGAATCAAACACATATTTTTCTGTTCTGTTTAATATGTGTTTATTATGTTTATTTTCATAATAATTAAGAAGTGATAAATATGATATATGATATATCGGATCGCTAATTTAAGTTGTGATTGAAAAAAGAAATAATTTACAGTGTGTTCCATTAAAAAAAAACACAAGTTATGAATATATCTCGAAAACTAAGGCATGCATAATTTTCTTCTTATGAGCATTGGATTCTACTCAAAAAAGTGCCTTAAGAATGTTTCACTCGATTTTCGATTCGACACTTGATGTCAATTTTCCAAAAACTCTCTGTAGCTCGGTACTCGAAAAAGATCGCGGTGTGCGCCGTTGTTTGTTTCTCGAAAATCGAGCACACCTATATTGGGTTTTGTCTATCTGCTTTAGTTTTAGAGAAAACCTCAAATCCCATCTAATTTGGTCCACCCTGTACATAAAATTAGACATATATAGTTTTCTGACTTATCTGTGTTGAAACTGTCAATTTTCGTGGTTTAAGTTTAAGCTAAGTTTATTTATTAATAGAATTTGGTACAACGGAATTAAGTTAAACTAGGTTTTGTATTTAAACTGCTTTTATACAACTGGCCCTAAGACTTAAGTAAACTGACTGACATCACGTGATTAGTTCTAAATGGAAAGCCTGTCTTCCTCCAGTTTAATTAACTCTTAATTACGTCAGAAAATAAAATTGTGACTGTAAAAATAGGAAAATTTTATTTTCTTTTCTTATTACACTGAGTACACTATCTTATTGAAATTCGGTATTAGGAAGTTTTTGATAAAAATGAATATGATTACGAGATTGTTTTACAGTTAAAACTTTGCCTATATCTTTTTTTGGAAAATCAGGTTCATTTTTCTTCATATCGACAAATGCCACTGGTGGATTTTTAAATATTTTATCGTGACACAATCTCCTCACCCAAATTTTAATGAGCTGTGATATGGAAGTCATGAAAAGTGAGTAAACTGTATAAATAAAAATTACGGTAGGAAATAACGTTTCATAAGGTTTCCATTCAACTGCAAAACAAAAAAATTAAAAAGCCAATTTTTTATTCGTATAATTAATAACTATTTTTTTCGTTTTTTTTTTTTTAATCGCCTTATTTACTTTACCATCCTAACGGTGTTTAGCCATAGGTATTCCATCACTTAAACAAGACACACAGATCAACAATACAATAACAGCAACTAGCCATGTTGTCTCACTCAACAGCGGACTAGTCCACTGCTGCCATCTCGGTAACACATTAAAAACACCACTAAATCCATACCCTAGCCAAGATTCGAATCTGGGACCCCGTGGTCTCAAGCCTAACACGCATTAACTAATTAAAGATCATTATTCAATTTTTTAATAAGTATTTAAAAAGCATGCCATTTGTTGTATTTTATACATTGTTTACAATGTTATATAAAACTGTTTTCATCATTACGCGATATAGCCTCGCGAAGGATCACAGTGGCCAGGTGTTGTGGCAAACAACTTTTAAGCCTCATATCATAAGTAGAAATTTGCGAACTTAGAAAGTTCATTCGCATTTGTTTTTTTTAACCTCCCCACAATAAAATTGTGGGAGGTTACTACAATTAGTCCAAAATCGAAAATTGAGATAACATCAAATCTTTACGTTTTGAGGTCCCAGGAACCCAAACAAATTGTTTTTGAAAAATGTCTGTGTGTGTGTATGTGTGTGTGTGTGTGTGTGTGTGTGTGTGTGTGTGTGTGTGTGTGTGTGTGTGTGTGTGTGTGTGTGTGTGTGTGTGTGTGTGTGTGTGTGTGTGTGTGTATGTATGTTAGCACGATAGCGGCGAAGCTACTAAACGGATTTGGATGAAACTTTGCATGAGGGTTTCTTTAGTGCTCCAGAAGATCTGGAAAGGTTTTGCTTGAGATCGGATTACGTTTAGTGCCGTTTTGGCACAACAAGTTGTTTATTTTATGATTACTTACAATTTGTAATTGAACCATTGAAAAGCAGTAAAAATTCCGATTTCAACGATATATCACTCTTGCACTTTTTCGATTTGGTTTCCGTGAAAAAAATTAAAAAACAAAAACTTCACTTGTTTTGTCCTCAAAGCAGTGCAATGTACAGGGTGATATTCTAGAAATATTTTTTTGATATCTTCATCAGTTCGCCTGTTATAAGAATTTTATGCTTTTACGACGTCATCAGAACGTAGGTGTATTTTTAATTCACTCGTATTCCATCCATCTACAATATTTCCACCTACGTTTCAAACTTTAATTGGATGTTTCCAGTTAAGTCGATATCTGCACCAGTTTCTAAGAATTTTTTTTATTTGTGACGTCATGTGACGTGGGTGTATTATTAATTCACTCGTAATCCGTCCGTCTACAATATTTATACCTACGTTTCAAATTTCAGTTCGATATCTTCAACCGTTCCCGAGTTATCAGCCGAAATCACTGAACACCTCTGTCATCAGAATATCACCCTGTACATTGCACTGCTTTGAGGACAAAACAAGTGAAATTTTTGTTTTTTAATTTTTTTCACGGAAACCAAATCGAAAAAGTACAAGTGTGATATATTGTTGAAATCGGAATTTTTACTGCTTTTCAATGGTTCAATTACAAATTGTAAGTAATCATAAAATAAACAACTTGTTGTGCCAAAACGGCACTAAACGTAATCCGATCTCAACCAAAACCTTTTCAGATCTTCTGGAGCACTAAAGAAACCCTCATGCAAAGTTTCATCCAAATCCGTTTAGTAGCTTCGCCGCTATCGTGCTAACATACATACACACACACACACACACATACACACACACAGACATTTTTCAAAAACAATTTTTTTGGGTTCCTGGGACCTCAAAACGTAAAGATTTGATGTTATCTCAATTTTCGATTTTGGACTAATTGTAGTAACCTCCCACAATTTTATTGTGGGGAGGTTAAAAATATTTCTACAAGACGAGTCACGAAATTTTTTTTTTTTAATTTCCAAGAAATGTAAAATTTTCGGAGAATGTCACTTTTCAGAAAAATGTCAGATTTTTAAGAAAATGTCAAATTTTCAGGAAAACGTCAAATTTTCGGAGAAATGTCACGTTTCAGAAAAATGTCAAATTTTCGAAAAAATGTTAAATTTTCAGGGAAATGTCACTTTTCAGAAATATGTCAAATTTTCAGAAAAATGTCACTTTTCAGAAAAATGTCAAATTTTCGAAAAAACGTCAAATTTTCGAAGAAATGTCACCTTTCAGAAAAATGCCAAATGTTTGAAAATTGTCAAATTTTCGGAGTAATGTCACTTCAGAAAAATGTCAAATTTTCGAAAAAATGTCAAATTTTCAGAGAAATGTCACTTTTCAGAAAAATGTCAAAAATTCAGGAAAATGTCAAATTTTCGAAAAAACGTCAAATTTTCGAATAAATGTCACCTTTCAGAAAAATGTCAAATTTTCGAAAAAATGTTAAATTTTCAGGGAAATGTCACTTTTCAGAAATATGTCAAATTTTCAGAAAAATGTCACTTTTCAGAAAATTGTCAAATTTTCGAAAAAACGTCAAATTTTCGAAGAAATGTCACCTTTCAGAAAAATGCCAAATGTTTGAAAATTGTCAAATTTTCGGAGTAACGTCACTTCAGAAAAATGTCAAATTTTCGAAAAAATGTCAAATTTTCCGAGAAATGTCAAAAATTCAGGAAAATGTCAAATTTTCGGGAAAATGTCAAATTTTCGGAAAAATGTCACTTCAGAAAAATGTCAAATTTTCGAAAAAACGTCAAATTTTCGAAGAAATGTCACCTTTCAGAAAAATGCCAAATGTTTGAAAATTGTCAAATTTTCGGAGTAACGTCACTTCAGAAAAATGTCAAATTTTCGAAAAAATGTCAAATTTTCCGAGAAATGTCAAAAATTCAGGAAAATGTCAAATTTTCGGGAAAATGTCAAATTTTCGGAAAAATGTCACTTTTCAGAAACATGTCAAATTTTCGAAAAAACGTCAAATTTTCGAAGAAATGTCACCTTTCAGAAAAATGTCAAATGTTTGAAAATTGTCAAATTTTCGGAGTAATGTCACTTCAGAAAAATGTCAAATTTTCGAAAAAATGTCACTTCAGAAAAATGTCAAATTATCGGAAAAATATCACTTTTCAGAAAAATGTCAAATTTTCAGAAAAATGTCAAATTTTATTAAATGGAATCAAAGGAAAATTCCCAAAAAATACTACGGGTCCATTTGTGGTATAAGTTCTCTGCTAGTGTGTTAAAGCGTGCAGACTGTATGTTGAGTATTTTTGACGTGTCAAGTGCATCGAGAGATTACAAGTTTTTTCGACGTTTATAAAGCCCACGGATGGTGTGAGAGGCCATCCTGAACCGCTGACAAGCCCTACAAGTGTAAGCAACCCCACCGGAACGCTTTCGGTGAGTTTTTTCCAATAAAACTTTAAAAGTGACAGTGACATTATATTTTAAAAACTATTTCCGCTACTTCCAGCATCCCGCCGAAAATTCTTCCGGCAACATAACCTAAAAATAGTACTACATAATCTAAAAACACTTTAAGACATTGATACCAACCTAATCATTTTTGAAAAACCAAATTCCCCAGAGAAACATTGGAACCAAAAATTTGACAGCTATCACTTCCCCGGCCGATTTAGTGAAAAATTGATCGAGGCCAAAAGATAAAACAAAATATACCAACTCAAACTTAAACGAGCCACCATGAACACTACCCTGGCTACATCTGGCAGGGAAGCTGTCCACCAAGAGTTATATGGTTTTTTCCAAAGATGGCCATCCCTGCCATCCATCCCATTACCAACGAACAGGTTTTTTCGTTTAGTTGTTTCCGAGGTTGTTTCCCGTATCAATAATCAAAATTATTAAGTGCTCTTGCCTACGAATGTTTTTATAGAATTGTGTTTATTTTTATATTAATTTTAGGTCCATGTGGACACATTATAATTTTAACCTAGTCTTTAAGCCTGCCTACAGAAGACAGGAGCTACTTTTCTATTTTTCTCCAAGCCAAACCGGACCTACCCCGTCCAGCCTCACACTCGCCACGGCGGTGTTCACCGTGGTTGTCTGGCTGGCCCCGGGCTAGGATCCGATGATATATATTTGTACTAAAAACATTGAATAAAATATTAATGTTGTGCAGACTATAAATTTAACACTCAAGTTCTTAGGTCCAAATCCCACCGAACGCAAGACTTTTTTCTGATTTAATACGAAAAAAATATTTCAACTTAATAAATATAATTAAATGAGATCGTTCATATTGTTTAGTGCTCTTTTCGG
This sequence comes from Rutpela maculata, assembly GCA_936432065.2. Lineage (NCBI taxonomy): Eukaryota > Metazoa > Arthropoda > Insecta > Coleoptera > Cerambycidae > Rutpela > Rutpela maculata. The sequence continues at coordinate 41,207,701 of OW386286.2, forward strand.
CTTCAAAGATTCACCGGGTGGGGAGGTTCCAGCCGCTTCCAGTAGCTGCCGATTTTTTATATATAAAAGCTATTTTACATTATTAGATTCAATATTTTTGAGATAGTTATATAAGATGATTTATGTAGGGAAAATTTATAAAAACCCTACTCTAGTTGTCAAGAGATAAACATTTTGTTACACAATTCTGTGCAGAAAGTAGACGGTAGGTACTTGCAGCGGAAAGTTGGGTATATTGGTGAGTTTTTTTTTTATAAAGATAGTGTTTTTGTGGATTTTAAGGATTTAGGTTTTGTCAGTCGTTTCGTGGAGTATCGTAGATTGGTACTCGTTCATAGATTAGTTTGTGTATGTAGATGATGGTCATGTCTTCTATTATTTGTTATATACAGTGTTAAGTCGGAATTATCCATTTTAAATACGAAAAAACGTTGTGCAGTCTCGCCAATGTATTCCTGTATCATTTGCACCCCAGTCATTCTATGAAGCTCTTGAATAGTAATACGTAAGCACTGCGCGTCCGAAATTAAATTCCATGATACGCAGGCATAAGTTACTATGGGTCGAGTCTAACACATAAGTACTGAAGCCACTGAGTGTTTGCGAAGAATATAATAATAAGTAAATATCATAAACTTCCTAGGATTGTTATATTGTCTCTATAATAATTGTTGAACATTCTATGAGTTAAATTTTTTTAGATCTAATTGTTTATACTTTTAATTTTAACCATCACCCGATGATGCCATCTTCATTGATGAAACGTTCTTAAGTACGCTAAGCTAAACAGTATTTTTTTATTTGTAGGATCTTATCAAAGGTGGCAACACTCTTTCTCTGAAAAAATATTTCATAACTCTTGTATCTCAAACATTTAATATTCGAACCTGATATATCTGCACTTGGAGACGCTAGAACGTTGCTTTACATTCTAAATACCACATTCTCAGCAATATACAGATTTACAAAATTTTTTTAAAGCCCTGTCAAAATTTCATCTGAGGTACCTGGGTTAAACGTTTTATCACATTTTAAAATTCTATTATCGAAAATGAAATATACAATCAAATGAACTGCTTCAATTTTGCACCAATAATTGCAACAAAAAGATACATATATATAAATTGAAACGTATTTGAAGTAGCTTCTATACCCCAATTATAATATTATAACGTTTTTTTTTAAGTTCATTGATTTCCTGACTAGACTGCTTATATGCACAATATTTGTATTTTATTTCACTTCACAGAATGTACTTTGGCTTCCCACTATGCAAACGATTTGTTTACTAACCCGAACATTTCACATCTGAGATTAGTTTACTATCGATTGTTGAACTATTTTTTAAGTTCATGTTTATACATTTTTTGCATAAAATATATTGCAATATGCTGGATGTCAATTGAACAGGCTTTTGCAGAGAAAAGTAGCAACTCCATATATACAATACATTCTTAAAGGAGTGTAATCGCGGCTAAACCGACCACCGGCGTTTTCCGTACACACAGTCAATATTTCACTGCATATCATTAGTATAAACAGATTTAAAAATTATAAAGTGCACAGATAGTGTAGTTAATAACATAGTGACCCATCTTACTTCATGTAAGTACGTAACAAGGTCCCGTTTAATTAATAACTTGACAAAAACAAACTGTAAATAGTAATATTAGTGTTATCAGCATACACACAGAACTATATCATTCACATCGTGTAGTAGGCGTGTTCACTCAGCCGCGACGGTCGCGGCTGAACAGGACCGTACTGGGCAATGATGAGCAACGACATGGAGATCTCTGACTACAGGGATTCCCAAAACGTAACTACACAGCTAACGAATGAACAAAATGATATTTCACAGCATCAAAGTAAAACAAGTAAATCGTATTCTAACGCTCTAAGTCAGAATCAAGTTCCAAAATTTCCCACTAAACAGCAAGCAATATTATTTAGTTCAATTGAAGGTACCAAACTGCAGGAATATCTACTGGCTTTGGGAGCTATAATCAACCCCAAAAACATCATTTTTTCATCCAGAATATCCAACAACAGAATATGTATTTACCTGTCTAGTAAAGAAACTGTTGACAAATTCATGAATGATCATGGCAATATTAAAGTTAACGGAGAAGTTATTCGTGCTCGAAGATTAGTTACTCCTGCTGAACGATTAATCATGTCAAACGTATGTCCAACAATTCCTCATGAAATCTTGGAACAACAACTAAAACAACTGGGTTTAAATTTAATATCTCCAACTACATTCTTAAAAATAGGAGCAGCAAATCCAGAATATAGTCATGTCCTGAGTTTCCGTCGTCAGATATATATATCCCCCCCGAAAATATCATCATCCCTGAATCAATCGTCATATCCTACGATAACACTTCCTATCGTATATTCCTTTCCCAAGATGGGCTCTCTTGCTTCAAATGCAAACAACCAGGTCACATTGCATCACAGTGTCACACAGAAAATGGAGATATCGCAGAAAATAACATTTCTTCCACCGCTACAAAACCTAACATACCTGAAGTGGTATCCCCTCCTACAGAATTCTCATCGCAGCCAGACCACATATTACAACATCATACAAAAACTACAGACAAGGAGAATAACACTCCTATAATCTCTACAAAGCGTAACATATCTGAAGTAGTAACTCCTCCTATAGAAATCTCAGAACAAACCTTAAATGAACAAGATATATTTGTTACACCCGCACCAAGAAAAACAAAAAAGCCAAAGTCAAATACAACTGAAAAACTTCCCACAGCTAAGGATTTGATGGCCCCCGCAAAAGAGTTCATAGAATCGGAATCTCATCGTTTTGTTTTAAACTATGAACAAATCACCGACTTTTTCGAAAATGCATATGGCTCCCCGGATCCCCTCAGTATCGCAAACAACTACACCAACGACATACCTGCCCTGATTGATATGTTGACAAAGATATATCCACACCTCACGCAAAGAAACATTAAAACTAGATGTACAAAAATCAGGAAAAAAATTATGAAACAACTGAACCAAGATCCATCCGATTATGAAAGTGACTCATCTCTCGAGACATTTTAACAACAACATCCCTACCATTTTTAAAAGTTTTCTCTGTCACATTCATTTCTCTACTACAATGGAATATAAATAGGTATCATACCCATTTAGAAATGCTTAAAATTATTATTTCAGAACAAAATCCATCAATAATATGCCTCCAGGAAACCCACTTTAAGGATCATAACGCACACCAACTAAAAAACTTTTATAGTTTTTTTAAGAATAGGCAAAGGCAAGATAGGGCAAGCGGTGGCGTAGCTATCTACGTAAAAAACAATATAGAAGTGCATAACTTCCCAATCACAACTAATCTGGAAGCCATAGCAATATATATACCATACCCTAAGAAAATTTACATATGTAATATTTATATCCCACCAAACCAAGAAATCAGCCAAAATGATATGAACAATATATTGGAACAGATTCCACAGCCACGAATAATTCTAGGAGACTTTAATGGACACAACATGATATGGGGATCTGACACAACAAATGCACGGGGTGGTATGATAGAAAATACTTTAAACAAATTTAACTTGATTCTTTTAAACAACGGAGAAAAACCAGGTTTGATGCATTTTCGGGTAATTCATCAGTACTTGACTTAACTATGTGTGACCCATCGTTAGCCCCCACACTATCATGGGAAGTCCTACCTTATTTATACGGAAGCGACCACCACCCTATCAAAATAACAAACAACAACAACAACAACAACATTAACTCTAAACCTTTCCCAAAATGGAAACTAAACAACGCCAACTGGTCCTTATTCGCTAGTTTAGTGGAAGACAACATAATACTCCTTCACACACACGAGGATATTAACAAAACGCTAGACGAATTTACAAACATCATACTAAGAGCAGCAGAATTGTCAGTGGGTAAAACGAAACAAATAAAAAACCATTCTCCAGTACCTTGGTGGAATAAAGAATGTGAAGAAGCTATAAAACAGAGCAAAAAAGCTTTCAACTTATACAAAAGACATAAAACGACTGAAAATCTCTTAGCATTCAAAAATCTTAGGGCAAGAACACGATACATTATGAAAAAATCAAAAAAGGAATCGTGGGTTAAATATGTATCAAGTATAAACAGCTCAACGCCCCTGTCCGCAGTCTGGAATAAAATCAAAAGGATAACAGGATCAAACACCTACAACGGAATTAACAACCTCACACAGGAAGGAAGAGTACTTACAACCAACCAAGAAATAACAGAGCTGTTAGCAGACACATACCACAAACATTCTAGTAACGCAAACTATGACCATAACTTTTTAGCTTACAAAATCTCCGAAGAAAGACATGAAACCAACCATACTCCTCCAAAGGATGAACCAATAAACTTACCCATCACCAGAACTGAACTTGATGATGCTCTGAGGGATTGTAAAAATACCAGCCCAGGTCCAGATGACATACCATTTATATTTCTTCAAAAGCTACCAGAATCTGCCAAACAGTGTCTGTTACGTATACTAAATATTATATATGTAGAAGGAAAATTTCCTCAAATATGGTCCAAAGCTATAGTAATACCTATACTGAAACCTAACAACACGAAATCCAGCCCTGAATCATACAGACCAATCTCATTAACATGTACTATGTGTAAATTACTTGAAAAAATTATCAACAAGAGACTAATGTGGTATCTGGAACAGAATAAATTGTTAATCGGAGAGCAAAGTGGTTTTCGAAAACATAGATCAACTACAGACAACATAATAGACTTGGAGACTGAAATACATGAAGCCTTTGCAAATAAACAAAAATGCATAGCGATATTTTTCGATATAAAAAAGGCATATAACACTGCCTGGAGATTTGGCATCACTCAAAAACTACAGTCTTGGGGTATACAAGGTAACATTATAACATTTATCCACAATTTTCTTAACAACAGAACGTTTCACGTTCGAACAAACGGTACAATGTCCCAAGAAAGACAACAACAAAATGGAATCCCGCAAGGATCTATCCTTAGCGTAACCCTTTTCCTTGTAGCAATCAATGACGTAGTCAAGAACATAGAGCTGCCTGTCAAAGCGAGATTATACGCCGATGACCTTGTACTGTTTCTGAAGGGAAAGAGCCTGACTACAATGCAACAAATATTACAAAAAGACCTCAATAATATACAACATTGGTCAAACACCACTGGTTTTCAATTTTCTACGACCAAAACCAAATGCATGATCTTCTCCAAACAGACAGAGCAAGTGCAATAACACTATCCCTTAATAATGAAGATTTAAAATTTGTAAGCAACACAAAATTTCTTGGCATCATATTCGACCAGCAGCTCACTTGGGAACTTCACATAAAAAGCTTGAAACTATCATGTCAAAAGGGAATAAATCTTTTAAAGGTCCTATCTAATTACACTTGGGGAGCAGACAGCACAACCTTACTCCACATATACCGCGCCCTCATAAGGTCTAAAATTGACTATGGTGCCATAGCCTACTGCACTGCAAAAAACTCTATACTTAAATCAATAGACACCATCCACAACGCAGGAATAAGAATCGCCCTTGGAGCATACTGTACAAGCCCAACTGAATCCCTGTATTGTGAATCTGGAGAACCCTCCCTTATGATGAGAAGACAGTACCTCAGTCTATCATATGCAGCAACTATGTCAGCCAACAGTGAAAACCCCACACACAAAAACACGTTCGCAAACCGCTTTAGAACCATCTATCAAAACAGGAAAAGAACAGAGCCCCCGTTCTATGAACGAATAAACAGATACCTGGCTAACTTGAATGTAACTATCCCCAATACCTATCCCTTGAATATCAAAACCCACCCTCCATGGACAATTCCCTTACCCACATATGACACTCAGCTAACAAGATATAATAAACAGGACACCAATCACGACGTTATCAGAAAACATTTCTTTGAAATAATCAACAAGTACCCAGGATACAGCAAAATTTACACAGATGCTTCCAAAACGAAAGAAGGAGTCGACGCGTCATTTATAACCACCAACACAACACATCAATTTAAGTTGCCAGCAAACAGTAGCACATTCACAGGCGAAATGTATGCCCTACTACAAGCTTTGAAATATATTAACAACAACAACGATCGCAGAATTCTATTAATAACGGACTCTCTGAGTGCTATTCAAGGAATTAATCAACTGTATCCCAATAACCCCATATTAAACTTAATTAAAGAAGAACTCCACCTCGTACAAGAGAACAATAAATCAGTTATATTTATGTGGGTACCTTCTCACATTGGGATACTAGGTAACGAGCAAGCCGACAAGTCTGCACGAGACGCTATTTCAAGTTTAAATTCCATAATGGTTACCACATCTTTACATTCAGATGTAAAGTGGCACGTAAAGGAACTTGTACAAAAACACTGGCAAAATGAATGGCAACAGAGAAGAACTAAGCTAAATGAAATCAAAGTTTCAGTTAAACCATGGTCCCTAGTTCCGAACGGAAGAAGAAACTCTCCTGACCCGCCTACGAATAGGTCACACCAGACTCACCCATGAATATCTTCTTAAGAAAAGTGAGGAACCTAAATGCGAAATGTGTCAGACAAAACTAACAGTGAGACATATATTAGTAGAGTGCCCCCAATATCACCTACAAAGGTCTAACAGACAAATCCCGGCAGATCTAAGCACAATTTTAGATAATAGATGTGTAGTAAAGAACTTAGCATCATTTCTGTCAGATATCAATGTTATTTCAAAAATTTAGTTTCTTTACATCATGATTTATTGTAACTAGATATATCATTGTATATTTTTTTTTACTGTACCTCGCTAATAACCCAAGAGGTTGATGCGATATTCGTAAAATAAAAAAAAAAAAAATAAATAAAATACATTCTTAAAATAGTGGATTTATAGGTTGACAATAATACCACCGACATATGACATATGCGCATAAAATTCAATATTGGCGGGAAGGCCAGAGAGTCGTTTCTGGTATAGGTCTTCTGTGCTATTGATTTAACGTATATGATGTACCTATATAGATAGTTTACTTAATACATCTTTTGAATCAAAATTTTTTACCTTTAATGGACATTTAGTAGATCATAGGTAAATATAATATAAACTCAAAATCATAATGTGGTGTATCATACTGTGTACTACACCAAAACCATTTCTAAACCATTAATAATAATAATAATAATATGTCTTTATTCAAAACAAATACAATACTTATCAAAAAATATTTGTATTCGCAGAATGGGCGAAGTTCAGTTCAGTAAGCCAACCGGCTTACCGTCTGCTCTTACACTTAACCCAAATCTAATTACAAAATAAACAATATAAATTACCTATTTTAACAATATGAGTTCAATTTAAACAATATAATTATAAAAACATTATTTAAATCACTGAAAAAAAAATATAATAATAAGGCATTGCAAAACAACAAAAAAGAAAAGAAGAAGAGAAAAAGTTACTTTAGAAAACTTGCGGTCATTTTGCAATGTGACAAGTGCTTATGATAGAAGTTTGTCTCCGCTTAAGGCCATTATGGAATCATTTTTTTCAATTTGCAAATGTGGAGGGAGATTGTTATAGATTTTAAAAATATTATAAGTGAAGCACCTTTTAAAAAGAGAATACCTGTACTTTGGAGGTGTGATCAGATTTTTATTCCTTATATTTAAATTGTGAGTGTCGCCTCGGAATATTATTTTTTTATAAAGATAGGAAGGTTGTTTGGATTTAATGACTTTATTAAATAGACAAGTCAAATGGAGAGAAAATCTATTAGTCATGTTAAGCCAGTTACAGTCCTTTAATTTATGTGATATATGTTGGAACTTTCGGATGATGTTGAAGGGGCCTGGGCCCACTTTAAAAGGGGGCCCCAAAGGCTGCTAAACCTCAAATGCAGGGTAGGGTGGTCACCCTGTGCCCTGAACAAAATTTTAATATTTTACGTGCAGTACCCCCTCTGCAATAAGCTAGTGAGGAGGAAGTCTCACACGGCCGACTACTCAGGTCCTTGGGGGTGGCTTCGATAATTGGGGTGGTGTAGGTGGTCAGATATAAAAGACAACGTCGTTCTAATTTAACATTTAATACAATATCAGGGTACGTAGTACAAAATCTTTCACAATTATCACCGATAACTCGGTACGCAGTACAAGTGTCACAGTATATTCTAATAAGTGGGGCCCACACGCTTAACCTAATATACACAAAATATCTTACAAAATAATAAATCCTTTAAAAATGTACAAAAGGTCATATGCCAGAAGCGTGACAAAAACTACAATTGACCCAAGGTACGTTAAAACATAAAATTACTTAAAATTATTGACATCTATTTGTGAAATAAGGCAATGCTATTAAGTGAGTGAAGTAACGATACACAAAATGTACCAAATATTACTGAAATCTAATGTGTTACTGAGATTTACGTTACAAGCAAAATATTATCAATATTCCTTGAAAATGGACGTGGACGTTGAGTAGATGTACCGGATCCCTCGTTATAGAGAATATGATTCCGCTTACCTTCGGTAGTGTCTGAATACCTTTTCCCGTCCTACCAGGGTAGCGTAATTCAGGGTGAGAACAGCCGCAGGTGGTAGATCTACCATCTACGTAGAGTCTAAGGTAACGTGCCGAGTTCCCCAGTACCATACATACACAACATGTCAGTCAATCATCCACCATCTAGACACCAAAATCTGGACTAGAAGTTGAAACTAAGGTCAGGCTGGAAGTCCCTCGTAAAGTGTAGGATGTGACATAAAAGCTCAAGTGGAATACCAGTAACAGGTCCAAGTAAAATCATAAGGTATCCATCCCAATAGCCATAAACCAACAAATAGATCCCAATACTTGTAATATACTCAACAATGAACAACTAACGAACGAAAAAAATCAACAGACAAACAAACAAACAAACAGCCCTGCAATAAAATAAATAACCTAAATTACAAATCTATTTCAACCTTAAATGGGTTTTCAGAGACGTACCTGAGATGTGATGTGGGCTGAAAGAGGTCCTTTGCCGTCAAAATGGCACTCCAAAATCTTGCATTCAGACGATGCCACGTGCTTTGAAAATTGACTTTATCCGGAAAATCCGTAGCTGCATTTCCCAAAACGATACTCCAAACCAAATGAAAATACAACTAATCTTGTCGTGATGAATACTTAATCCCATAAATGGAGCAAAACTTACAATATTGCTAAAACTCGTATTCAGACGACTCAATCTTCAAGCAGCAAAAGGAAAAATGACCAAGAAGAAAATGTCCTCTATCAAAATGTCAAGTTCTTGTCTTCCGTCTCGGTACGTTCAGAATTTCTACTCCACGGCGCACCCCACAACTAGAATAGATTTTCCTAACTTCGTTTATATCCACAAATATTATCATAATATACTCTGAAAGCCGTCCCCTCATAAATCTACCCACCAAAGAAGGTTTAATCAACAATACTGGCCATTGTAGAAGCTTTACAAGGGCGTTTTTGCAATGCACTCTCTTAATGAATATCTGAACGCACTCACCCATACTACCTATATCAAAGTATATTAAATGACCAGCGTAAGCCATTAGGTACTGCTATTATGCAACCAGTTATACTCTATTAATTCGCGAGAGACGGTATCAATAGGCTCAAATGTACAATAAAATTTGGGAAAATAACGAAAATTAGTACATAAATTTCTGGCCATTATTAAATGTGAAAATCGAACGTAACAAAATGTATCTCAAGCATGAGTTTTGTACCTTCTGAATTTTCTGCAAAGTAATAGAATCAATGCATGGCGAGAAAACTTGAGAGCAATAATTAAAATTTGACAATACTAGGGTCTCACATAAAAGAAATTTTAATTTATGTTTAGGTATGAGCGATGGGGATATAACAATTTTAGCTTTAAATAGGCTTGCTGTAGACATTTAGAAATATGTTCACGGTATCTAAATGTTGCATCCATAGTTAGACCTAAATTTCTAGCACTTTTGACTAACGGAATAGGAGGGTCACCAATTTTAATTTGTAGTTGATTCTCAATCAAACTACATTTAGTTTTACTACCAAACAGCAACACCACAGATTTTAAGGGATTTATATGCAAATGATGTTGACTAGTTAAGTCAGCTATGGTACTAAGATCGGAATTAATTTTGTGTACTGCCTCGTGAATCGGAGAAGCAGAAAAGCTATAAATTAACTGAAGGTCGTCCGCATACATGTGTGCTTTACAATATTTTATACAGTGAATAAAGACACTTGTATATAAGGTAAACAGCAAGGGACCCAATATTGAGCCTTGCGGTACACCAACGGCAACGGTCAATGGTTTTGATGTAACTCCGCCAATCTTTACTCTCTGCGATCGATCTGTAAGGGAACTTTTTATTAAATTAATGGCATCTACCCCGAAACCTATGTAGTGCAGAATGGCAAAAAGAACATTGTGGTTCAAGGTGTCAAAGGCTTTCGAGAAGTCTAACAAAACCAAGGCTGTCATTAATCCTTTATCACTTGACTCCAGAATGTCATCAGTCACCTGCAACAGAGCTGTGGTACAGCTATATCCTGACCTGAAACCTGATTGGATGTCTGGTAAAATATTATTAACAGTAATAAATTCTCTTAATTGTATGTTCAAGATTTTTTCAAATAATTTCGACAACGTCGGTAGTATACTGATCGGTCTTAGGTGTTTGAGTTCGGAGGGATCACTAATTTTTGGAAGTGGTATAACTAAGGCTTGCTTCCATTTATCAGGAAAATATTGCTCCAATATACAGCTGTTTATAATATGAGTTAAATATTTAGTTATATGTGGATAGCATAATTTGATGATGTGGATATTTATTAGATCATGCCCAGTAGCCGATGATTTGATTTCATTTAATGTTTTAATTATAATGTCATCATTAATTAACCGGAAACAAAAATGTTGTTCCAGTGGACTCATTTGGTTGTCTAGGTAAAAACGTATAATATTTACATCACTTACGTTGCTAGTAGGTATACAGTTAATGTAATAATTATTAATTAATTCTACATCATTAAGTTCAGGAGGAATATTATTGTTTTTTACAGATTTTATATTTAAATGTTTCAATTCTCTCCAAATTTGCCTACTATCGCTTGTACTAAATTTATGTTGATAATAATCCTTTTTTCATTATATTCTGATGTGGAGGACGATACACTACACAAAAAAATATTTGGAGTTGTTTACATTTATCGAAATTAATATCTGCTCAATTTCATTAGACGTTTCTATAACTGTATATTTCAAAGAATTTTTAATGTAAAAACCCACGCCCCCACCTCTTCCTTCTCTGTCCTTCCTTATAAATGAATATCCTTCTGCAGTTACTGACTCAGAAGGCACATTATAAAGCCATGTTTCGGATACACCGAAAAGTTCATAGTTGGGTAAAATTTCCTGGAAATCATTAAATTTGGGCAATAATGACCTTATATTAGCGTGACCTATTTTAATTTTTTTCATAGCTGAATAATACAATTAGAAAAATATAATAACATACAATTAAGACAGTATGACAATATTTTATTTTGTTGAATATAGCAAAATAAACTGATTATTTTGAAGTTTTTCTGTTTCTATCAGTTCTTAATGTCGGCCGTTTTGGTCTAGAATTCGTTGTTTTTTCGGGACTTTCTCCTATTTCCTTTTCTTCTCTATATCTTGTTGCGTGAGTTACAGTCTACTAAGAGTAGGATCAAAAATCTGGTCGTCTTCTTTAGAGGGTGCGGGTGTTGGAGGGGCACTATTTGATTTTACTCTTTCAATGTCATTGGCTTCATCGCTTTCCTGGATATTTTCTACGTTGTTCATTTGTTTCAATTGCTCTGCAGAAAACGTTTCATTATTTACCATAAGCTTAGTACCAACTATTTTTGCAAATATGTTTTTGGCTCTTGCTAAATTCATGTGGTCTACCAAGATTTTGCGGTCTTTGCGATCATCAAAGCACAAACCTTGAGCAATAAAGATTTTGGTACCTCTTAGTTTATACGCATTTTTGACCACCAGTCTTTTTTAGATAACTAACAAATTCAATTTTAACGTGCGATCCCTTATCGGTTTTTATGGTAAATAAATTATTTATATCTATCTCCAAAATATCAACATCTAGTAGTTCTTTAATTTTATTTAAAACAAATTGCAATAAATTTGTTTCTGGCCCATTTAATCCAAAAATAATAATGTTGTTTTTTCGAAGTTTTCTTTCTAATTCAATATTTTTGTTTTCAAAATTTTTACACCTTTTTTCTAAAGTAGTTATTTGTTCTGAATGCTCTTCTAGTTTTCTAAACAATTTTTCATTTTCCACTTTTATATCCTCTTTTATTGCTTCTTTGATTGATTTGTTTTCTTCTTTTATTACTTTCAATAGAGTATCTAAGAGTTCATTATTAGAAATTTCATTTAACTTTTCCCTATTCATAATTTTTATAACTAGCAGCTGATGTGGAAGAACTATACACGACGGTTTTAAAAACTATTGGACGTATGTTTTACGTATTTTATACGTAATAGTGTTTATTGAGTAGTTAACTTTTATGAAACTCAGCTTTTTCAAATATAACTTATTCATATTAAAAGAAATAGCAGTTTTCACAGTCTCATGTTTTAAATGCATGTCGTTTAAAGAAAAATTGTATATTCTGGAAGGCAATTAATTATTCTTCAAACGTCTGCAATTCACAATATAACATCTACCAGCGAACCGCTATCAAATAACCGAACAATGTCAGAGAAAATGTATTACATTTTTCCGTCGTTAATAAAAATCAATTCCTATTCAGCATATCTTAGATAATGTCCTAGTTTACCTCATTCGTAAGGTAAAATTGTTGTACATATTTTTTTAATTTATAATGAGTCTGAGCTTTTTTATATATATTATGGATACTTTGCGAGAAAATATTTATATGTTAACTAGTTGGCTCTTATAACATAATAACCAATTCTAACGCAATATTGATTTTGAGGAAAATTTTCTTTTGTAATTTTCTTGTAGATCGAATTTCACACTTACTGCAGAATATTTTATTTAAAAAAACCACGTAATTTTTTGCTGCTTAAATTTGAAATATCAAGTGTCACGTAGATCTTATTAGTGCCAGACGACTATTATTCACGGTATTATCAAGAATTCATCGTTTTATATACAACAAATTGAGCTTTGCCAATAAGTAATAAAAATAGTTTTGTCTATTCAAAATACGTAGCAAATTATAAACAATCGCAAAAAAGTTTTTCTCTCTTGATAAAACCATACGTATCTATCTAGTTGAATTACTTAATACGCTCAGCAGGAGGTTCTGGTTCCAAAGTATGACCTTGAAAATGAAATTTTCATGGAAATTAAATTCCTAAATCGGAGAGGTACTATACAACTTCTTCTCGAAAATTCTTATTTTATATCTTTCTGGAACAAGGTGCAAAGCGTATATGTGAACTGTTGGCTGTAGTAGTATGTGAACCTTAGGTCGAGTAAGAAAAGTAGTTTTTCTACGACAAAATCTAAATATTTCCATTAAACGATCGTAAATGCAATCATAAGCAGCCTACATTTTGCACAGAATATCATATTGCATAGCAGACCTGACACGTTATGATTCATACTGCATTTGTTGCCTAGCAACCGTTTCATTATGAACCTTTATCTGTGGCTAGTGCGATGGCTAAAGCGACGCCAGCTTTGAGAATATGACACTAGCGATGGGATATTTAAATATGTCATCAGTATTTCTGTCAACATTTTTTTTAGTTACATTACGGATATTTGATATTTCTTTATATCAATGTTGACTAGAATATTAAACGTGAGTAGTAGGTTGTCGTAGAAAAAGTATAGTATGCAACTCGCACAAAATGGCAATTTTGCATTCGTATGAATTGCAGCCCTTCGGCTTGTGCTGCAAACTTCCACACTCGTGCAAAGTGAGCCTCATTTTATGCTCATTGCATAATATACTATTGTCAGCTCTAGTCAAATAAATTAATTTAAACAACTTATCTCATAATGCAAAAAAAAGTAAATGAAAGAAAAAATAAGAATGATTTTAGAAGAGAGTCATTTAGGTAAAGCTAAAATTAGTGTCTCACTATTTTTGTCGTTGTTACTTTCTATGGATAAATAACAATCCTTGAAATGACCAATGAAACCCAATATACAACGTGATCTACCAGGACATGCGGAAAATTTAACAGTAGGTTGTCCCCACCGAAAGGAGTAAAAAAAATGAAAAATTTTTAAAAATGACCAAAAAAATTACCTTATTTTTTTGTAGGAATGCGCCGCCCATGACTTCAACTAATCTAACATAACGCGGTACAACTATATCACTTTATTAGACTTGGGATTGACACTACTGACAGCAAAGCTGGATAAGATAGAAGTGACTCTTTGGTTTTAATCAAATCACACTACAAAAATACCGAAATAAATCGAAGACATTGATCTCATGCTGAAATGACAAGCAGATATACGAGATATTTAGTTAAACCGGTCAATGACACGGCCGTGTAACTATTGTTCGACCGGAAGCAAAAAACGCGGCTCTCTAGAGGTCTACACACAATCCAGCGGCACGGAGCCAGCCTTGTCGGCATGCTTTGAACTCATAGGTAAAAGTGAATTGGTCCGTTGGAATTCCAATTATCTTCAAAGCGTACCAACTATGTTGGCTACCTGTCGCTGGATCGTGTGTAGACCTCTTTTTTTATCTCGCCGGCCGGCTTCACTTTTTATGCCAATTAAGGTAATGTAAACAACTCGAATACGTTCTTTCGCCAGTAAGTTCGTCGACCTCTTCAGAAGTAGGTCAGGACTTACTCAACATCAGTAGTGTATCTTCGCAAATTGACTAATAATTTAATATACTAAATTACCTGAGAATCCTCTAAAATTTTGCAGGGGCTTTCCCACATTGAAGACTAGCACACCATTTTATTTTCCGCATTTCCTGGTAGATCACGTTGTATGTAAAACTGTATATTAAAAATAGATGTATGTAAATGATGTATATTTTTATTCAGTTCATATAATATGACAGGTGTCAGAGGTGGCATGTAGCTTAATCCAGAGAATTATTTACAGCAGTAAAGATACTGAATGTTAATGTTTGAACGTATCAAATATTCTTTAAAGAAAATAAGAAAGTACTTTATTTAAATGCAAAGGTACATTGATTATTGGAAAAACATGAAGAATTCTATATACAGATTTTATAAGTAAATAAAACTTAATAGCAAAACTATTATTTAAGAGTCTAAATGATGTTTCTGTGCAAAAAATAACTACACTAAACACAAAAATGAATGCAATATAACGCCAGTAGATTCTAAGAGTCTATAATAAGATAGAAAAATTCTCAAATCCTAAGATTACTAAAAGTTGGATGGATGAAGTAAAAAAAATATTTTGAGGCCTTTGGTTCTTGTACACACACTAAATCACAATATTTTTTAACCCCCTTTTATAATGGGCTGGGGATAGTAATGACGATGGCTAATGCCAAACATTTTTTTGAGACATTAGCTTCTCTCATATATACTAAATACCAATTTTATGGACTATTACCTGCTTAATGTACCTATTTATCCCCATTTACCTCCCAATTTACCCCCAACCCTCCAACGGAATAAAATGAAAATATAATCTAGTTCCAAATCTCGTTAAAATACATACGTGTACCAAATTGCAAGTCAATATCTTAAACGGTTCCAGAGTAATCGTGCGCACAAAAAAATTACAGACTGACAGAAATCTTCTTTTGCTCAAACTTAAAATCTCCGTTGCCAAGCAACGATCAACAAAACCGTACGGGAATGTTACTTACTTTCCCGGCCTAGGCCGGGAAAGTAACACTCCCGTGCGGTTTTTTTTTTGTATATTTTAGACACTAAATAAATACACGCAGACAAACCAACTCACATTAAAATTGCATTTATTAGTAAGCAGTTAGATTTTAATGAAGAAATGTTACGCATTAATACAAATTCCTTAATTTATAACAATATTGATTGTGATTTCAGAAAAAATAGTATGTGTACTTCGGTCTGAAAGCACATTCTCAGTCTTCGATGCTTGTTTGCATCTTCGTCCGGGAATGAACTGCTTTCACACCTAAATACACAATATACTATTGTCGTTACTATACTTCCACTGGATGTGGAAGTAATACAAAAATTAAAATGAAATTACCTTGTCTCTCTAGTAATGGATGCACACCATTAATATGGATTATAAAGTTGCAATTATTAATTATTGACCCTTAGGGCCGTTACTTTCGGTCCAAATTAAACTTTAACCGTCGGCCAAATCACTGAAAGTACAATTGTTTCCATGGTAACTGAATTGGTTTGACCCACCGTTAACGTTTAATCGGGATAGAAAGTAACGGTCCTTATTCGAGTTTATTTGCCAATTAGAAGTGTAACAGAAAATTGTTTCTCTATGCCACTGTAATATGCCCGATTATGTCTCACTTCGCTTATACTGTCAGAATAAGACACTTCACTTAGTTTCACACCACCGACCCACTTGCACCGCTGCCCGACATCAACTGCCGTCTCCTCCGGCCGTCAGCTACACAGCGCCACCTGGCGTTCGATATACTTCATTACTTGTCAACGTTAGATACAAGTAATTCCAATACACTACACCTCTTTTTCCTCATAATTTTTTTAAACTGAAGTATAATTGTTTAAATAAAGCAACTTTAAATAATAAACAGAAAACGTTAAATATACTGTATGTATGTTTTCCTAATCTACTTATAAACCAACGCCTATTCTAATATGATTTCATGTTATAATTTGTAACCTCATAATATTATTTTCCATCTTCGTTAGGTGCAGTCAAGGTGTCCTCTTCAGCTCTGTCTCGGACTCTACACTTTCTCCTTTTATCTTTTCTATCTTTTTAAGATGAACCACATTTTCCGAATTTCTTGTCCCATTTGGTCCTTTCCAACATGGATGTCGCCCTTATTTGCATTGATAACAGTATGGGAACTGCTGTCGAAATTTGGCGTTAGTTTATTACTTCTTGTTATATATTTTTTTTTTCGTAGACTTTGTCTCCATATTTTCTTTGCTTTCCTGGCTTTCCTTTTTCTATCTCCATATTCTTTTCCTTTTTTTTTTGTTTCCTCATTTTATCTTTATCTTTTACTTCTTCGTCTACAATTATATTTTCCTCTTTCAGGAGGTAATTCATTTCAAGGGCACTTCGAAAAGCATGTGACCAATACATCCATGATCCATGCAGTAACATCGCTAACGACCAGTCCAATCTCAGAAATTAGTTCCTAATCTCGACCTTTGGCCATGTTGACCGTAATCCATAGTCAACATGGACTGTGAATTGTACTCAATCCGCTAACCATTCAATCCAGTTACCATCTCTCTTTAGGTTTGGCTAAATATGATAGAGTAAAACAAGCTTCGTCTGTGCTAATAAGCTTACAAAAGTGTGCGGGAAATAGATAGTTTAATCACGGAACCTATAAAAACGACAATAATTAAATCAGCTGCAAGAAGTTTCTTGTAATACACATGTTGATTTTTTTTCCTTTTTTTTTTTTCGACCATTAGGGAGTCATTCAAAGTTTACCCGGAAGTATATCGTAAATTTCAGATAGGAAGCACATATTCATGTCTATAATAATTAAATCAAATCAATCACGTTTACATTGTTCCAAGGTTTTATAAACATTTTTAATAATTATTAATAAAGTGTGTGTATCAAAAATTTAGTTAATAAACAAAAGTAAAATTCTGGAACTGTCCGTCGTATCAAGTTAAATTTATGAAAATAATGAATAGCAGAGATTTATGAATAAAATCGGTGTAGTTACTTGATAACAAATTTGAGAAAATAGCCTTATTTGCTGGAATAAATATAGTAATTTTTCCTTAAATAAATTTACATTGTTTATTTCTTTTAATGCATAAGGCAAAACAATTTATAAATCTGTGTGTGTCTGTATTTTAGTTCTTCGAAGGGTATTCGTATCTAAATTTACTTTGCCTCGAATATCATAGGTGTGACCAACTTGCTTGTTTAAAATCGATTTATGTTTATAAGAAAACAGGAGAACTGATATAGTATACAACAGCTCTATGTTCAAAACATCAAATTCCTTAAAAATAGGATTTTTGGATTATTGTTTTTTCCTCGAATTATTTTTATTATTATTATTATTATTATTTTTTTTTTTTTTCAATATTTGTTGATATTAATAATATCTTAATATATCAAATATATACAGTTCTCTTGAGAACATTAAAATTCGAAAATAAGATTCTCTAATAATTATTTTCTGGTAGACAACCACTTTATCTAGATCAGTTTTATAAGTTCCATTCCAGGACAAAAGCCAAATTTCTGCATTACCGATCTTAAACCAATCACGGCTCAGTTTCCGAATCCTCTGTCTCAAGAAGATAGATGCTTGATCCGAATCGTTTCCGATCTCTGTCAGATACTGTGGAAGCGAAAGGTCTCCTTCCTGATTGTCAAGTTGCACAGTATGAATCAAGATGTTCCTAACTACGCTTTCGACATACTGTAACCTTGACTGGATAAACCTTCATATTTCCTGCGCGGCTTACAGTTTCACTTCGACACCTCAGGCATCGCTCGGACCGTCTTCCATGCTGCACTCTTGCAACTTTATTCAAAATATTCAATATAATATTACGAACTACTAACCTAAGACGAGACAGAAATACGAAGAACCATATAATTCTAATAACCAAAATAGGATATGGCCAAAGAATACAACTACACAATGCATGGTTAATTTGATGTGCCATATTTAAGCCTTGCTTAAGTGAACATGAATTACACATCGCAATTGCAAGAAGTTTTGTTAAAATCTGAACACATAATATGAATAGGTGACTTAATAAGAGCGTTAGTTCTAGCCATATCGATATAAAATGGGATATCCTGCATTAAGCTCTGCTTAGGTACTAAAACTTAATTGTGATAAGAGGTCAAAACTAAAATTGAATTTACTTATTAAAAATTATAATCTGTACCTCTTTCAGGATAGTAACAATCTGATTTAAATGTAAAATATTTTAAAAACTTTCTTTGTACAATCTCAATTGACTTTTGAGAACTGCATAATACGGATGCTATATTAACCTGATTAACCTGCACTGATTTAATTTTGACATTACATAACTACTATCTAACGTTTGTAATGCCCTTATATTAATTTATTTTTTGCAATTGCTTATACTTACAGCCAAGAGATTTCAGGACTGATGAGGTTATGTGGATTATATGATATTAAAATTAAAATTTAAATCATCTGCAAAATGAATTGCTATAAGTTAGCCATCAGTTTTTTTTTTTAACAAAATGGTGAAGTCATTAATATTGTAGTGGTTAATTTTTCCGTAAAGTTGGATGGTCTAAATGGTTGAGGGCTATAGGAAAGTCATAGATAACTTTGACCTTCAAAAGAAGTCCCACTAAAGGAATACTAGTGGCCAAACACAAGCAAAAAGGTTTATAATCTATTCGACAAAGAATGCCACAAGGCTTCTCGAACTCGAAAAGTTCGACTTAAGGATGATCACAGGCCTTCTAACTGGCCATTGCCCTTTGAGATATCATCTCAAGAACATGGGCATGATAGAAGATGACAAATGCAGATACTGTGAAGCTGCAATTGAGACTGAAGAAAATATACTTTGTGAATGCAAGGTATTAATCCGCATTATGCTAAAGTACCTAGAACAGACGGAATTAACTCCTGAAGACATAGGGAAATTAGCTCCGAGGAAAATCACAAGCTTTGCAAAAGTCTTGGAATCCTGGGCAATAGCTAGATGTAGGGTAAATCACAAAAGATCTTTTAGATCCAGGTGAAGAAAGGCATCAGGGCCAGAGACCTCTTAAACAATCTACAATCTAAGTTGCCTATATTCTCAGAAATAAATTGGGGTAATATAGGTCCAGAGACCCATGTTCCCAAATTTTCCCTAATCAACGCCTTACAATGTTGTAGCACTGATACTGTTTAATTCCTATTTCTGCCCTGTTTATTTTGTTTTATATATTTATTTTACTATTACTATTATTGTTATTTTTTTTTGGGTCCCCTCTGTCTTCTGTTTGGTGCTCGCAGCTCTTCTTTTTTAGATTTACAGCCGTTCCTCTATACCTAATGTTGAGGTAGTATCGGTATACTTATAGCAATGTAATACTTATAATACAAAGAATATAAATATTATTTATTTTAAACTAATGATGTTATCTCTCCATTCGACAAAAACTTTAATTTATGTCTAGGTAACAAAATACATACAAATAAGGAAAATCGAACAGAGGCGTGTGCTTCCAACCATAATTACAACATATTTTTTATTGTAATTTATTTTTAATTTTTTCAGCGTTACATAGCAACACATAACACCATTTTTTTTTTGAGTTTCTAGTGTGATCTAACATATATACCATATCAAAGAAAATTACTCCGTTTCTTTTTAGTTCCGTACACCAAATACGTGTTAAATAATATTTGGAAGGGGTTTTCTATCAACATGATTTCTCATAGAGACGGTGCAAATTAAGATTTAAAATACCTTTGTTTTGCGATCACGATGATCTAAGGCACGCAATGTACTCTGATATTTTTCTTTTGTTTTTTTTTCTGATCACAATAATCTGAGGTTAATGTAGTCTGATATTATTCCTTTTCTTTGTGATCACTCTAACCTTCCATACCTAATGTGCAAATTTTGAATTTACAAATTCTTTAATATTTTCCCCCCAGATCACCTTGATCTTAGACACACAATGTACCCTTGATTTTCTATATGATCACTATGATCTTTCATACACAATGTATGAATTAGAACTTAAGAATTCCTTAATATTTTTCTCGATCACCATGAGCTTAGGTACACAATGTAGGTACTTTTGATTTTCTATGTGAGATCTACGATCTTTCGTCCCAATGTATAAAATAAGAGTTTAAATTTATAAATTTTACGATCACCATGATCTAAGGTACCTAGTGTACTCTATTATTTTAAAATTATTACTGTCATTATTTTCGCAGTCTCGTTTTTCAACGGTAGTCTTTCTGATGGTAGGTTGCTTCAGACGGACAATTGTCAAGCCTTTCTGCATATTAACTTGAAATTCATAAGAAACGTCTTACCATGTGACATGTGTCCAGCACAACAGTTTTGTAAATGAGATATTAAATATTTTATATCCAGTTCTTCTGTTTGTTTCACTGTGCTTCGCGATATTATTCCTGTATTCCTGTATGATCGGTCGTATGTCAACTATATCTACCTTCCACGATTGTTTTATTTATTATTATTATTATTATTTTTTTTTTTAAGTCCTATGTAATTATTATTATTATTATTACTATTATTATTTTGAGGGACTTGGTTTCAAATTTTATTGTTAAATTTATCCTCGTCTCCACTTGTAATATGCCCGATTATGTCTCACTTCGCTTATACTGTCAGAATAAGACACTTCACTTAGTTTCACACCACTGACCCACTTGCACCGCTGCCCGACATCAACTGCCGTCTCCTCCGGCCGTCAGCTACACAGCGCCACCTGGCGTTCGATATACTTCATTACTTGTCAACGTTAGGTACAAGTAATTCCAATACACTACAGCCACAATTTTGGTCTTATAATAAAAGATATTCGATAAGCAAAAGGTTTTGACATTTGAACCATTGTGTTAATCATCCTTAGATAAAGCTTTAACTTTTCATAAGCTTCAGTATTCAGAATTTAGTTTGTTTAAACGGAAATAACGTTTCAGATTATTTAT
Source organism: Rutpela maculata (assembly GCA_936432065.2). Lineage (NCBI taxonomy): Eukaryota > Metazoa > Arthropoda > Insecta > Coleoptera > Cerambycidae > Rutpela > Rutpela maculata. The sequence continues at coordinate 41,229,619 of OW386286.2, forward strand.
CTGGATAAAATATTTCAATAAAGCCCAGCACAAAGTAAACAAATAGTAGTAAATATTACCTAAAATAATTAGAGAATATTATTTAGGTATTAAGCAAATCACAACTTACACACTTTTTTACTTATTACGAAATTACCTTACTTTCTGTATATTGTTGCCCTAATCTGGGTAGGTACTAGCAAGGTAAATACTTTAAAACACTCATTGTTGGGGAACCGATCAAAACAACTACTCTTATAGCTAATGCTGACGAAGTATTGAATTACATGATACGATTCCTAGCATTTTAAAGAAAAAAATATGTTGAAAATACTTAAATTATTTATTAAAATTCAGTCATTAACACTTTTTTATTCAATATGAATTATCTACTTTCTGTATATTGGTACCTTAATCTGGTTACGCTAATATACTACTTAGGAAAACACTTTAAGTCACTCATTATTGGAGAACCAATCAAAACGACTACTCTTCTAGTTAATATTGACGAAGTATTGAATTACATGATAGGATTCCTATCATTCTAAGGCAAAAAAATACACTGAAAATACTTAAATCATTTATTGAAATTCAGTTAAAAATTATTGAACCTTACATTCTATTTCAACTCTAGAAAAGTTGTAAAATTAAAAAAATAATAATAAATAAAAAAGTGTGTAAGTTGTGACTTGCTTCAAACCTAAATAATATTCTCTAATCATGATAGAAGCAAATAATAAAAAATAATTAATTATTGTAAAAATTACATAAAATAATTAAGTAATAATTAATGAATTGTTGACTGGAAATGTCCGATATGGCAAATACCTCTCGTGTTTCTCACATTTCATACAATTAAGAAAGTATATCACGTGAAGAAAATCACATGCGTGTCCTACTTGCCACAACGTGATTCGAATTCTGAACTTTGCAGTCAGCTAATAAGAAACCCTTCAATTAGTAAACTTTAAGAAGGACGAAATGGAATAGATGCGATTAAACAAATCTTTATAGTTTCTTACCATTTATTGGTTAAAATCACTAAATATTTAATAGCCAAAAGTAACAGATAGAAGTTTTTGAATATTTCTGACTACTGTTATGCCTTACTCCTAAGAATGCATGAATTAAAATAAAATTGTTAAAAATTTGTATGATTAGGAATTAAAACAGCCGCTAACATTTCAAAAAGATCTTCGTGTTCATTCTCAAAATTTAAAAACTCTTTTACATATCAATCAAGTTTTCTGTTTATGCATTTCCGCATACACATGAGATCAAGTATTTTTATAAGATTTCGTTTTCGAACTGCTAAAAGCAATCTAGGAAAAATCAAAAAAATCTTTCTATGAAAACATCAATTTCCAATCTTTATATTTTTTTTGATAACCTTTGGCCACTACAAATAGTTATTTTATACTAAGGCTGCGAAATTCCTTTTTGCGTACCGAGAGAAAAATTATCGCCGAGGCCGCTAAAAAATTTCGCAGCCATGGTATGTATAATAGTATACTATTCAACGAGCGGTAATGTAGGTAATAACTCACGCAGATGAAGTTTAATTCATCAAGTGAGTTATTACCATTACCGCAAGTTGAATACTATACTTTATCTTATAACAAATAATATTAAATTGAGAATATTTTGTTTAAATTGCTGTTTGTTTATTAATAAAATTAACTATAAAATTTAATTTTTGTACACACTTTTACGTTTGTTCTGTTTTTCGGGTAATAAATTATGTGTTGTATCATTAGCTACTTGTTTTCATTCTGGTGGTGTACATATTAGTTCATCTTCACTAACCGAATTCATCATTTTTGGCACAATTGTTACTTAACTGGATTTGAAAACGTCGAAACTATTCAAATATGATAAATCACCTTCCTCCCCTCAATAATAATGGACTGTTCTATTTCACCGTATCGGAAGAGAATTTCTCTCAGAACGTGTCACGCGTTACGTCGATTGGGCAGGCTAGGCATGAAGATAAAGGTGATTAATAATAACTTTATTTTCGTAAGACATGTTTTACATGTATAGAAAACATCAAAAAATAGCAATATACATTATAATGTAAGTATATAAAAGTATATAAAACAAATAGGATATTTCATGTATAAGATAAACAGACAAAAATAAATTAATTTATGATACAGAAATTGGGTATAATAAAAACGGTTAACAGGTCAACAAGCTATAGCATTAACATCACATTACGAAAAAAAAAATGTGGTACATATAACTTTATTTCAATGCGAGAATTAAAATACTCGTCAACAGAAAAGAATATGTTTTCTAGAAGATACTTTTTTACAATTTTTTTCAATTTGTTTAAATTGGTTATTTGTTTTACGTTGTTAGGCAAATGATTGTAAATTTTTAAAGGCATTATTGTTGGCCCATTTGCCGAAAGTGACAAGTGATGACTTGGCAAAAGTAAATTATCTTTAACGCGTAGGTTATAATTTATTTCTCTATCTGAAAAGTTTGTCATTTGCGAGATGTTCTTTTTTACATACAGAATACACGCCAATATGTACATTGAGGAAACTGTTAAGATTTTTAACTCAATAAACAACTGCCTGCAGGAATAACTCGTACTTTTAAATAACATTGTTCTTACAATTCTTTTTTGTGATATGAGTAAATCACTTACCCTGCTTGAATTACCCCAACATATAATGCAGTAATTCAAGTGTGAGTTCACGTGTGCAAAATAAAACATTTTGAGTACATCTAAACTTAGATAATTACGTAATTGCCATATCACGTAACACATTGTTGCCATTTTGTTACTTAAGTGTTCAATATGAGAATACCATTTTAACTGACTATTAACTTTAAGCCCTAAGAATTTTATCACTCTAGATTCATTGATTGATTTATTGTTTTGTTTTATAAGGAGGCTATAAGTGATCTCTTTGGTGGAAAATGACACAAGTTCGGTTTTTATTACACATTTGCTGAACTAGATTGGTGCATACATTGGCTTTAGACGCCAGTTGTTCTACTTGATCTGCCGCAATAGCGACAGCATAATCGTCGGCAAAAAGGGAGCCTAACGAATAATCAATTTTGTTGCTAACGCCAATGTCGTTAATAAATATTAAAAATAGTACTGATCCCAGAGTACTACCCTGAGGAACCCCAGTTGGAACTACCCTTTTTTTCTGACATATGAGTTGACTTACTGTATTTTAGCTGAACTTGTTGCTGACGCTCATTAAGGAAGCTGGACATCCAATTGAGGGGAGCTCCTCTTATTCCATAACTTTCCATTTTATCCAGTAGTAACTTATGGTTCACAGTTTCTAAAGCACGGGTGAGATCAAAATAGATACAAGAAACTTTGTTTTTATTTTCTAAATTATTTATAATAAAATTGTGCATGCTTAATAATGCGTCCTGTGTGGAAAGTCCGCTTCTGAATTCATATTGATTCTTTGATATTATATCATATTTATTTAGAAAATCCACTAATTGGTTAGCATAGGACATTTCTAATAGTTTCGAGAATGCCGATAAGACTAAGGATGCCCCTGTAATTAGACATTTTATCTCGATCGTTATTTTTATGAATGGGAATGACTAATGAATGTTTTAAAATTGTAGGAAATACTCCTTTTTCGAAGGACATATTAACAATGACTGATAATGGATATTTATTGGTGTCCATCACATGTAGTAGTAATGAGCAAGGTACCTCATCAAAACCCTTGGAGTCTTTTTTTGAAATTGTTTTAATCATTGATAATATATCATCAGGCAAAATTGGTGCCAGGAACAAATTATTTGAATGATTGGGTTTTGAATTATTTATGTATGCGTCCAATGGGAGATTACAAATTATATCTGTAATTGAATTTAAAAAGAATTCATTGAACTCTGATGCTGCAAGATCTAAATCATCTATAACTTTACCATTTTCGTTAACATATTTCTGTGGGAGAGGTTGAAAGACTGAAATGTTAGTATTTTTTCTTATTATTCCCCAAGCAGTTGCTGATATATTATTAGATTCGATCATCATCGAATTGTAATAGTTTTTTTTTTGCCATTTTAATGTTATTTTTATATTTTTTTTTAGTTCTGTATATAATTCGCATAAATTAGCATTTCCAGAATATTTCTGTGCTTGGAAAATTTCCCTTAAGAATTTACCTTGACAAATCAAATCAACCAGCCTTTATCTTTTGACTTTTTCATATTTTTTTACATCTTATTTTCATCGTAGGGAATGCCTTGTCCATTAAAAAGATAAATCTACTAAAAAAATATTCAAAAGCTTTATCTACATCATCAAACATACTTATTTGTTGCCACTCCTCTTGTGATACAATGTGTTGGAATAAGTCAATATTATAAGGATTTTTGAAGTCCTTCTTAAATAAATATTCGTATTCAATTTTGGATTGAATTACTGTCTCAATTGATATTTTTTGTAAATAATTATCTGATAAATCACTCTCAATGATTACTATTGAAAGATTATTAGCTGAAATAGTTGAAAATATATTATCGATCATAGAAGCTGAATCACCCTGTATTCTTGTATATTGATTAAATATTTTTTGAAACCCAAAAGATAAGAATAAATTACATAGTTCGTTTGCTTTTTTGTTGCCGTTTTTTGGATCCAAATTTATGTTAAAATCACCACAATAAAATGTTGGAACATTTGCATTTTTTGTGTTTAAAACTTTTTCTAAGCTGTTAAAAAAATAATCGCAGTCACTATTAGGAGACCTATAAATACACATAATATTTAAAATTAATTGATTACTTGCCATAATATCTACACATGCATATTCGAATGCGTAATCAACTTTTGGTGCACTGAGTTTTTAACTTTAAAATCAAGACTGGTTTTTATAAAAATAGCTACACCTCCACCTATAATATCAGTTCTACAATAAAAATCAACTAACCTATAATTATTCAGTCGAATCACTAAAACTTCAGACCTTTTTAACCATGTTTCGGTCAAACAGACTATGTCAGGAAATTTTAAAGATTCTAACACAATGTAAAGTTCATCAATTTTGTTGCGCAAACTTCTTATGTTTAGATGACAAACAGATAGTTTTAAAGATTTAAGTTCATATTCATTATTGTTTAAAAAAAAATTAGGCAATGCTTTTTTAATATCTTCCGTTAAATCTCGTGTTAGTATATTTTCTGTTGACGTGGAATTTCCTATTACGGTTGGGACGAAAAAATTCAAACTCTTTTATTAATACACCATCTGGCCAAAACGAGGAAGAGAATAGAGTTTCTGCTAGTTCACTAGGTGCTCCAATCTTAAATGAGTAGGCAGGTTGTCCGTCTTTTTGTAGAGGTTCGACTATACATTGTTTACCAGGGCATTTTACTTCTAAATAATTTTTAATATTTTCTGACTTTTCATCAGGTTCGCATTTTCCTAAGTATAGCCACATTTTTCTCTCGCTACCATCGAAGGATATTTTTTTATTTTCTTGATTTTTTGCCGATCCAATAATAACTTTTTTGACTTGTTTTGGTTCGCTCTAGTGTTAAAGGCATAATCTCGTTCTTCTTCGTATTTTAAAATTCGTGTGAAACGTTTTTCAACCTTATTCGTTTTTACCGGTGATAAGTTTTTATCAATAATAGTCTCTATTGATGATAATGAACTACTTGAATCGTTTAATTTATTTTCAACCATTAATTTGTTATTGTTAATTTGAATGCATGCTGGGTTTGTTAGTAACTTGACGAGTTCAATATTAGATTCTCGCAAGTTTTTTATTTCCGTCTCTAGAAGGGTCATTTTAGACAATAACTCGTTTGTATGTTTTATCACTATTTTGTCCACTATGTTATGGAACTTGTCACTTTTTAAAAATTTTATTATAATAACTCACTCATTATAACTCACGCTATTTGTTTATGGATACTATTCATTGCTCAAAAGCAGTTTATTAATTAGTACATAACCTAATAACAGTAGATAAACACTATTTTTTGTGGAACCGTAAATTGATAGATGGTGAAAATGACACTACCGTTAATGCTATATTTAGCGGTGGCCTTAATGACACAACATATCTACGGAAATGGTATATTCTGTATGTATACAAGACATTTTGACAGTTTTTGAAAAATCGTAAAAATGTTTGACAGCGATAATTTCGACGCTTTCTAATTTAATACTGAAAAATCTCAACGCCAACACCTACGTAAAATGTTACAGCGACTTTAAAGGTTGGTATGAAAAACAATAATTTATGGATCTCTTGTGAATTTGGAAATAGTTACTAATTCTGTTTAATAAAATATAACACTTTTTGTTGTCATATTTTAGAAATATCATATTTTGAAGTGATTTAAACGTCAATTATGAAAGTGACTTTTAGTTTGGCGGCTGTTACTAATATCCAGGGAGGTAGCGACAGTTTTCGTGAAATCGTTTCTATAATAGTATATTGTGTATTTAGGTGTGAAAGCAATACATTCCCGGACGACGATGGAAGCATCGAAGTCCGGGAATGTTATTTCACACCGAAATACACATACTATTTTTCCTCAAATCACAATCAACATTATTATAAATTAAGGAATATGTATTAACGCATAACATTTCTTCTTTGCAATCTAACTGCTTACTAATAAATGCAATTTTAATGTTAGTTGATTTGTTTGCATGTATTTATTTACTGTCTAAAATATATATAAAAACCGTACGGGAATGTTACTTTTCTGGCCTAGGCCGGGAAAGTAACATTCCCGTACGGTTTTGTTGATCATTACTTGGCGACGGATATTTTCCGGTCTGTTTTCTGATAGTTTCTTAGCAACGGACTAAAATAGCCCGTCGGGCAGAGCGCGAAAAGCCTTCTCTTTCTTGACCTACCCAATACTGAAGTATAACCAGATGGGACCTTCACTACTTATTAAAGCATGTTATTTTACATGGGAAATCAAAATTGACGACACTCTCCATTGGTCGAGACCAAAGATATAAGAAAAAAACTAAAAAAAAAAGAAATTTAGAAATTTAATTTTCAATCAAATATAACTTTAAAACTAAAGCAGATAAAAATAAAATTTTTGTTTGATTTTGACAAGTAAACCTTGCTTTTTAATTTGAAGAATAATTTATTCCAATAATAAAAAAAATAACATAAAAAAACTGCAAAATTCAAAAGGATACACAAATCAGCAGCATTTTTCTAATTCTTAACTCATCATAACTCGCTTATATAATGAGCTATTCAATTTTTTCTTTCACCAAAAACTGCCAAATTTAATAGGCTTCATTTTGTCTCGATTAATGCTAGATCTAATTTTTCAACTAAAAGCGCCACAGCCCTTTAAACACAACGAAGCACACTACGGCGACGAAGACGGGAGGCTTTCTCTCTCGCCCCCGCTACTCTCTCGGCCCATCAAGAAACGTATCGGCTGCTCTCCTCATTATTGTCTGGATAAGTATTAATACGTGTATATACTATTTTATTTACATTTAGGCTATTACAGTTTATGTATAGGGTAGATTCATTTTTATCAGTGGAGAAAAACTACATGTTTGTTTTGCGAAACTGCTGAAAACAGCGAAAAAAAATCTAATGATAAAAAACCAACTGTTGCTGGCATCAAGTCTATTATAAATTGTGCAAATGAAAGAAAATATGCTGTTTCATTAAAATTTTTATAAAAGTGGTGGCACTTATTTGCACACCCGTCGATACCGATTTCATTATTCTTGTAGGACATCTAATAATAATAATATTAGCAGAGGCAATATGTATTGTCTGTGATATTTGTAACGCGATAAAAAATGCAAGTGAGTCTTCATGTAGTTATAATAAAGAAGAAAAAAATTAGTTTAAAATAAAATGTCATTGTCTGATTTGTGGAAAATCCAGAAAAATTAAGAATAAATTAAGAACATTTTTAAGTAGCAATTTGTACAGGAACGGGTGCGGAAACTAGAAAGCTACAGTGTCGCATTGTGATACAGAAGTACAAGGCAGGTTACACATTTATTCAGATTTATTTGGGCTGATGACAATTATTATAAAATTTGTTATGCAAAATATATTAGCAAAAAAAAATTAAATGTATACAAACTAAACAACTGAAAGAAAAAAATGAATTTAAAGTAGTGTTAAACATCTTATTTAGGGAGGTTTACCTTGCTGTTTTGCAAAAAAATAATTCTTAACTTTAACATTTCTAAAAACACGCCTTAATGATATATTTGAAGAAATGACGGAAGAAAAATTAGATTATTATAGCAGCGGAGATATAAGAAAGATATTAGAAAAACATCTAAGCAAACAAAGTGTTTTGAGAACACAAAGAAAATACAACAGTTCATTCAAGTGATAATAAAGCTAAAAGGATTTTTGTTGTCAGTCACAACTGAATCAGGCGAAGAAAACTTGGTTCATGAGAGTGAATTGACAATTCTTGATAAAGCTGCCGGTATCTTAAGTGAAGCTGCAGCTGGATATTTTAAAACCCTTTTGGGACGGCAGCGGACTGCGCTTGCGGATTTGCCCGTCTGCAGCCGCGACTGTAGCTTTTTCAAATACGTACGGCTTAACAAACTCAACATTTTTATGAATTTAGGGGAAATATCAATAAAAAATGCTCATAATAGAAATAAGACTTTTATTTACCACACATAAAATATAAATATGTACACTAGCAATTAAAAAAAAATTGAACTAACGGTGGGAGGAGTAAGAAAAGAGTTAAACCAACAATGTGTAATGGGCGGATACGTATGTTTTCAGTAATTAAGTGCACCTCTTGTCGTTCGTAGATATCCGGTTTCCGCCGCGAAAGGGTTAAAGCTATAACAAGTAAAATTGAAAATTTTTAAAAACCCCCGATCAATATATCTAATAGTACCAGTTTCATATGACCGAATCAAAATGAGGCATAAATCATGTTCGGCTACCATAATCGTCTGCACATTTTCAATTTTACTTCAATCGGACATTTCTAGAGAAGCTCAACATGACGAATTCAAGATGGCGACCAAACATCGAAATCTAATATGGCCTATAACCATCTCGACAAAATACTCTTTCAAATAAAAAAAAAACTACATCAAAATCGGATCACCCGTTGAAGAGATATGAAGCCACAGACAGACAGACAAACAAACAAACAAACATACGTGTCAAACTTATAACACCCCCTCTTTTGAGGTCGGGGGTAAAAAAAAAACGCGACTACTAATCTGAATGAACATAAATGTAAACAAGAAGTTTCAGATTTGTTATAAACATTTATGTCGTGGATAGTAAATATGCCAGGACAGACAAATTTGAATTAAACGTTATTCCTATAGTAATGCAATTTATATTAATAATTGGTATGAAAAAAAAAATCACCTTAGGCCATTTTTTTAATCCTTTTTACATATTACTACATGTGTATTGTGTCGTCAGAAGAAAAAAAACTTAATGATATGCTTTATTCTTTTGGCTATATTTATTTCTACGATGAAATACGGACATTTTTAACGTCTTTAGCTAGTCACGTATTAGTAAAAACTAGTGACGACATTTTTATACCACCTGGAGTTCCTCCAGTAAGTTCTGAAGAAAACATTTACATTCATAGAATCGATAATTTTGATTAAAACGAAGACATGCTAGATGGAAAAAATCCCACTTGGAATAGTATTATTTAAAAAAGAGAACAGCCTATTTACACACGCATATTTAGATGGTCTATCCAATTTTAACCGATTTTAACCCTTCCAGGTTACATGAAAACAAAAATATAGTTGTGTACAAAAATTCAACTAATCGTTCAGAGCCTCTACGAGTTAGTGAAAGCATGGCAAATAATTGTTTTGATTATGTGGTTACCTCTGACACTTTATGGAAAATATTAAAATATACGTGACAAAGTAAAAACTTTATTAGCTGGCATAAGTTTAACAATGACATATCTGAAAATCAGTTAATCTCTGTCTGATACCTATTATTTTCCATTTATTAACGCACCACCCGCGTTGTACGACACCATATATAATGGATTATTACAAATTAATATCATATTATTCAATTTGATTTGTTAATTTTATCATCTTACCATAAAGGAAAATTATTCTAAAGCTTTTGTTATGGCCACTGATGGAAGCATTGCGCGATTTATGGCGAACGCGGGATGTACCGGGAACGAGAGGGGAAGCCTCACGACTCCGCCGCCGTAGTGCGCTTCGTTACGTTTAGAAGGCTGTACCGCTTTTATTTACAGAGCTAGATCCAGCATTAATTGAGACAAAATGAAGTCTATGAAATTTGGCAGTTTTTGGTGAAAAAAACATTCGAATAGCTCAATACATAAGCGAGTTACAACGAGTTAGAGCTTTCAAAAAAATTGACAATTTGTGTACCATCTAAATTAACGTCAATTCTCGAATGTTAAAGTTATTATTTTTGTAATAAATTATACATCAAATTAAAGAGAATCGTTTGTACTATAAAACTAAAAAATATATATAATTCCATCTTTTTCTTTTGAAAGTTATTGGTGGTTGAATTTGAATTTTGTTATTTTCACTTTTTTTAGTTTTTTTCTTGTAACCTCAGTCTCGACCAATGGAGAGTGTCGTCAAAAGTGATTTCCTATGTAAAAATACCTGCTGAATAAAAAAGGTTTTATTTGGTTATACCTCGGTATTGGGTTAGTGAACGCTAGAGCCGTGGCCTACGTAAATGATTTTATCAGGCCTACGCATTGGATTTCAATGGCGGCCGTCGGAGTCCTAGCATTCCGGTGCATACTGAAACCCTTAACGCTTTCTTGAATATTTCTAATAAAATTATATGAACTAATACAACAAAGAATGTAAACGTATGCTTAAAAATGATTTACTTTATATAATTAATAATAAAATATATTATAAAAACATAAATACTTTTCTAAAAATAAATAAATAAATGATTAAGAATCAGTATTATTGTACTATTAAATAAAATATATCTATAAAACTAAAATACACACTTGATACCTTATTGATTCAGAATAAAATAAACACTTCTAATAATAGTTAAAAACAAAACAAAAAATAATTATTTCTTTAATCTCTAACCGCAATAAATTGTGGATAACAAAAATTTAAAATGCCTCTCTAATAATAAGTTACAACAGTTAATAAATATTAAAAGATCGGTACATACACGAGTATGTACAATATATTTATTTTAAATTTAATTCCTATCACAGAGATTGCAACTTTTCAACTTTTCTTTTACTTCCACATCCAAAATTCTTAAAAATTTTTATTGTTCAAATAGGCTTAGAATATCATGAAACGTCGAGATTCTAAGTTTGACCGAAAAAAAATTTTCTGTCTATCGGTCTGTCTGTAACTTTTTTTGTGCGCAAGTTTACTCTGGAACCATTTAAGATATTGACTTGAAATTTGGTACACATAATATGTACTTTAACGAAATCTGGTACTAGATTATATTTTCATCTTGTTCCGTCGAAGGGTTAAGGGGTAAATTTGGGATAAATAGGTAAATCAAGCAGGTAAGAGTCCATAAAATTGGTATTTAGGATATACAAGAGAAGCTAAGTTTCCAAAAAAATTTTTGGCAATAGCCACCCCCATTACCACCCTCACCCCATTATTAAAGGGGATGAAAAAAAATTGTGATTTAGTGTGTGTACAAGGACCAGAAACCTCAAAATATTTTTTTACTTCATCCACCCCCACTACCACCCCCTATCACCATCCCCACCCCTCTACCGATGTGGGTTATCGTTTTATGGGTTTTTGGGGTAGAGGATTTCAAATATTATATTATTAAAGTTCCATAAACAATTATTTCCACATACAATGTTTTTTCGTTGTGAGTGACTTAGACAAAAAATTTAAATGTGGAAGTAATGATTCATTGGGCAGCGGTTTCTTTATCAGACTTTATTTTAATCTCTTCATTGCTAGTCATTTTTTTTCTTATTACACCTCATTTTTTCCTCACTGATACGATTATTTTTCACTTTAGAATAATTGTTCAACAATATATTAGAAAAGTATATCAAGCCTCTCACAACGAAAACATTTTGTACGTGGAAATAATTGTTTATGGAACTTTAATTAATATTTGAAATCATCTACCTCCAAAAACCCATAAAACGATATCCCACATCGGTAGTAGGGTGGGGGTAGTGAAGGGGGGTGGTATTGGGGATGGATGAAGTAAAAAAATATTTTGAGGTCTTTGGTTCTTGTACATACATTAAATAACAATTTCTTTTCACCTCCTTTTATAATGGGGTGGGGGTAGTAAGGAGGGGGTGTGGCTAATGGCAATTTTTTTTTGAGACATTAGCTTCTCTTATATATACTAAATATCAATTTTTTTGGACTCTTACCTGCTTGATTTACCTCTTTACCCCCGTTTACTCAAATTTACCCTTCAACGGAATAAGATGAAAATATAATCTAGTTCCAGATCTCGTTAAAATACATACGTGTACCAAATTTTCAGTCAATATCTTAAATGGTTGCAGAGTAATTGTGCGCACAAAGAAAGTGACAGACAGACAGAATTTTTTTGCTCAATCTTAAAATCTCGACGTTTCATGACATTCTAAATCTAAATGAACAATACATTTTTTTTTTTATTTTTTGTCGTTACAAGACTTCCACTGGATGTGGAAGTAATTGCTTACTAAAGTGATTAACGCAGATTACTGAATTTTTATTCGAGATAAAATGTTTTCGGTGAATGCTGTGAGACCAATTTTTGCCAGGTTCTTGTCCGACGGAAAACGAAACAGTAGTATATCGTTGTTTATTGTAATTTGATTTGCACTGGCACACAACATCGACGCCATCGACGGGGCATTCTTTTAATTGACATTCATTAATTAAGGGCGTTTTCATAATGTTCACAGTATAAAGATACAGTAATAAATCAATATCTAATTTCAGTATTAGGAGGCTGAATCATTTATTTGTAGTATTTCTCACGATCTATTTTCTGAATTATTACTGCGTTAGGCACATTAAATATTTAAGTAATTCCCTTTTCATTCGACTCCAGTACAAATTGAAATCCAATTAGTTGGCACTAATCCATACTCAACTTAATACTAAACAAATTATACAAAGAAATAAAATATTAATCTTGCAAAAGAGCGCTAAATCCACCCGTAGCCGCAGTAAATTTGTAAAGTCGTAGGACTCCTTTCGTGACGTCACACACGGACTCGAGTGCAATGCGGTGGCCTGATAAAATCATTTACGTAGGCTACGCTAGAGCCCGCCATCCGACGTACTAAAATACTGGAATTGTGCATTTTTCGATCTCAAATCGCGCCGAAAATGTAGACATTGCCGATCGATTTCAGAAAAAGCTAAAATTTTTCCCATGATAGCTTAGACAGTATCAATGATGAAGGTGCAATTCTGCCAATCTATAAGTTCTGCAAAAATAATAAAAAATTAAACAACAAAAAGAGATATCGAAACGTCACAAAATGCCACTATTGATTCGTTCGTGCCGAGCCGAATTTTCGAATTTCGCCGTGCAATTTACAATCAGGCTTCTCTGGAAGATTTCCTCTTTACGTCGCGATATCGTACGGTCGTCCCAATGGTGTTTTTCAAAAAATATGAACGTGTCAAGATTGCACGTTTTTGCAATTTTTTCGGCTCCGAAATGCAAGCTGTTTTTTGCTATTTTTCGGGGATATCTCCGAAATGGTGGGAGTCAGCTCGAAATAAAAAATAAGTTCAAACGAGTATCTTCCACTACGAATCTTTTGCTTTCAACAGAATTTTGATTTTTTTTTTCGTTTCGGAGATAACTACTGAAACGTCGGCCATGTACGGCAAAAAATCGTAAATTTTGAGCTTTTACAGTTGGCAACTTTTTAATCTTGGCTCCTACGTCAAACGACTACTCCAGCTAATTTGAATAGAATTAAATTTTCTAAAACACTTTTATTTATTTTTTGAATTCCGACAAAAATGAAGGAATTAGAGGGGGCGAGATTTGGGACTTTTTTTTTTTTCGGTAAAATTTCTCCATTTTGAAAAAGATATTCTTGTATGTAAATGAATACTACACTTCTATTGAAGAAAGTTTTTAGTTAAAATTTGTTTATACCGAAGATCTCTCTTCACATTGGCTCATTGCCGCCTGCTTCCCTCTGATATGATCGCCTTTCTCCCTCTTTACACAATAGCCGTTTTTTCACAACATTGCACCAATCAAATGTCATTATTCGTGGTAATTCAATCTACATCGGCTTTTGACAGTACCAACACGAAAAAATTATCGCTCTAATTTTTTGTCTCGATACGTCGACAAATATTGTGAAACGTTTTCCACAAATGGGTTCACTTTTGCTTTTAAATTTTATCTATACATTTTTCTCCAGCTTATTGCTAATTATTAACGTAAATTGTATTATTATATTATTAGGGATTGCAATTTACCGGAAGTTTTAATAACCGGTAAATCGGTGAATAAAAATGTAAATAACCGGTTAACCGGTATTTACCGGTAATTTTTAGAATGAATGATTGAGGTGGCGAAAATGGCAATTGTCTTTTTCCATGTACAAAATTATCTAAATTTAACAAAAAACATTTTTATATACGTATATTTAATATAATGAAAAAACAAAAGGTTTTTTATCAAAAGGGAAAAATATAAATGAAATAAATTTAAATAAATAATTATTCTGTAAATAACAAAAATTTCAACTTAAATAATAAAAATTACAAACATAAACTCATTTACTAAATACCTAATCTAAAAATACAATATTTTTTAAAAATAGCCTGTTAAAAGGATGTTTTTCAAAGCTATATCTGTTAGTCGTCTGATATTTGTGCATAGAATACCACCAGCTGAAGATGCCCTTCCTCAATCGATATTGGTGGGTCGATAAGTTAATAAGTATTGATAATAACATACTTCTAAATGTATTCTATGGATATTTGCGGCAGTGAAATATTCAATTTCCTGTCGCAAGGTATTGTAAATATCTCTCTTGTATTTCTTGGGGCTTGGTGTTTGGATTTTGCTTTTTATAATATTATTTATTTATTATTAAAAGTGCTCAGTGTTGAGAATATTAGTCACTGACATAAATAGAAACGTTGAATACGTGACATATCGTAAGTTCAGAATTTACCGAAATAACTGGTAAAAAATTAAAACAACCGGTAACTATCGTCATGTGTTTTTTGTCCTGGTAACCGGTTAACCGGTATTGCAATCCCTATGTATTATATACGTAGTAATATAATAGTATAAACAAAAATAAGGCTGTGTGGAATACATATAGGCTAAGGACAAATTATACACAGCTTTTAATGGATTATAATAACGTAATTACAAAATACTAATTATCACAAATTAAATACAAATATCTACCGAACAGGCAAGTCAATTAATTCATGTTAAGTCTCGCTATTTGTCACAATTATTATTTTCGGCAAATTTATCTTATTTGCCGAAAATAATAATGTAACTTCCTGTTGAGTAGTCGTAGAAAAAGTATAATATTCTACTCGAACGTAATTGCTATTACTCACTCGGATGTATAATAAACGTCATCCACTTGAGTAATAGCCATCATTACACGTTCGTTGAATAATACACTATTAGACAATAATCAATCAAAAATGAAAATCTAAATTTTGTAAATAAATTCATTATAAACCTCTTTGTTATCTGGCAATCATATGTGGGTTCTAAGAAAATTATAAAGATTAATAATAAAAATTCTGTTTTGTGAGGATACCGTAGATTACCATTTCGAATTAATGGCGAAGGTGCCGGGAAAGATATAATTAATTTCTGACAGAACACTTGTTATTTGCAGTGTTTTTTGTTTTGTTGATAAAATGAATATTTTGGAATCCAATTTTATTCAATTTCTACGGCATACTTGATAGGGACATTATCTTGATTTTTTTAATTAATTATTATTATTCTTGTGTATATGGGTTAATAGTCCAATAAATAATTATAAAAATTTCCATCACAAGAAAAGTTGTCTGAGATTTTCCTTCAGTAACTGTTAGTGGAGCGGTCATACATCACAAAACCGCAACAATCAGTTCTGGAGGTGCCGCGCAACCCCCAAAAAAACCACCCCTTCTTTGAAAAAAGCCTTATTTTACTAATAACTCAACCGTTGAAGATATAAAAAAAATTGCTCATCATAAAAAAGAAAGCTTGACTAATTTCCTAAAAAAAAGTCCTATTGTGTTGTATATGCCATGGTTTTCGAGAAAATCGATATTGAAAATCCAAAATTTGTAGTTTTATTTTCTTTTATTTGAATTTTTTTGCGCGCGGCCTATAAAAAAAAATTGAATTGCTCGAAAACCAAACAAGCTAGGAAGAAAAATCAAAATGGGTTTTAAAGGGGATATAAAATACTTTCTTGTGTTGTCATTTTTGATGGCTATTGATATTTATTAGTATATAAAAATAACAATATAATATAGTTAACTCTTAATTTTTTGCGCCTCTAACTATTCACAAGCCCATAAAAAATAACTAATTTTAATATACGTTATAAATGCATTGTCTTTTAGTTCAAGTTAGTACTTCAATGCAAAAAAAGTTAGGAATAAAAATATTCACATTTACAAATTTACCAGCGTGTTGAAATTAGCCAAATTTTGGCTAATTTTTTATTGGTCCCTAAAAATAAAAAAAGACCCAAACATCTTAAAAATGTTGCTCAAAAATTTTTTTTTGAGTTTATGTATCATATAACTATTGTTTCTAATCATTTAATAGTTAAAAAATTGCATAAAAAAAATTTCATCAAAAAATTGAATATGCAGCCTTTTTTTGGATTTTTTTTTAAATTAATCTAGCGCCCTTGTATTTTTGAATGTACCCAGTCTAAAAATGGAGGTAAGACTTCATATTAATTGATCATACCGTTTACAATTATACTATATTTCTCAGGAAAAAAAAATGCTATTGAAAGGGAGAGAATTTTAACGCACTGTGACACTCCGTTTAGAATGGATGTGCATTGTATAGCATACTACAACCTACAACAAACAACTCAAATACAACAGTACAATACATTTAAAAAAGTTGACCTAACTAAAAATTAGTGAATTAGTGAATTTTGGTTTGTCGTAGCTACTAAACCAATTCGAAAAATCACACGTTTGCATTTTCTTCTTATCGTTTTGGTCCATTAGATTAATTTGACTATAATCACTGTACTCTAAATGTATAAATAAAAATAGCCCTAAAAATCAAGTGGTCTCAAAATCGTTTTTAAAACATTGCAGCCGTATTTACAATGTAAAAATATACACAGTGCTCCATTTAAAATATCAGAGCTGTGGTCTTTTCAGAGGAAACCGAAAGTTACGGAAAAGTGTCCAATAATAAAAAATTGGCCATTTGCAGTATTATTACCTCTCAATACCTCAAAAAAAGGGAAACTAGTCTAATGATTTCGTTGAGACCCGGTATTTGTCGTCACAATCTCTTTTATGTGAAATTTAACGGGATCATTTAGTCAAATTTCATATTTCACTTTTTAGTACGTTTATGCGAAGTAACCGTCGAATAATTATAACACTGAAAATTTGAGGTTGATCCGACAAGTAGTTTCAGAAATATACTACTTTAAACATAAACCATCGCGCTCAAAATTCTGACGTCATTCCATCCGTAAGTCTGTGTCGAAGTTGCGTTTACGCTGTTAGAACCCGGCGATTTGTCTAATCTGAGATGTACTTGATTATGGTGATTTGGAGACTATTCGAGTATTTTAATACAAGAATATGGAGCATATAAGTGCCGAAAACAGGGGAATGAAAATGCAACTAGGATTGAATGACGTGACGCAGTGTCGATGTTCACAATATTTGTCGACGCATTTTAAAGCCTATAGAAATCCTAGAAAATTCTACTTTTCTGCATTTCGCTCTAAAATTTTCGGAGAATGTAATCAAAAAAATATCTTAAATGAGTCCGTTGTTCCCAATTTTGTCCCTCTATATTTTTTACAGCACTTACTAATTTAGCAGAGTCTTCATTTTAAGCGGTATTGTCTTCTACGCCTTATATATAAATTGGCAACCATATTGTATCCGCCATTTTGAATTTGGTAATTTTATTATATTTCTGGGGATAGGAAAAGTACTCCCAATAATTCACCGGACCAATAAATATAGGTAAAACTATAGTAAAAAGGGATGGATACTGGTTTCTGAGGATAAGACTGAAAAGTAACGTCAGGCATTAAGTTCAATGTTAATAAAATTATATAAAAAAAAATATTTTTAAGAAAAATATTTTATTTGAAAAAACTACTAAAAAGTAAAAATAATTTTTTTAAAATTCATACACCTGGAAACCAAAACTTTTGGGGGCGGTCATATAGCGCTATTGCATAGTTAATTTGCTCAATTGACCGCCCCCAAAGCTTTTTTCCAGGTGTATGAATTTTAAAAAAATTATTTTTACTTTTTAGTAGTTTTTTCAAATAAAAGCTTTTTCTTAATATATAATTTTATTTTTTACTTTTTAGTCTACTTATTTTACAGACAAAACCCTTTCATTTGCACCGCCATCCACTCCTTCCCTCTCCCGTCTTCTCACCTATCTAACACTACTTCCCACTTCTTCCCACCCCTTTCCCACCTCTGCCCGCTCTTTCCCCTGCCTTTTTCCATCTCTTCCCACCTCTTTCCACCCCATTTCCACCTCTACCCACCCCTTCCCACCTCTTAACACCTACCCACCTCTTCCCCACCTCTTCCCACCCCTTCCCTACCTCTTCCCACTTCTTTCCCTCCTCCTCCCACCCCTTCCCCACCTCTTCCCAACCTTTCTCCATCTCTTCCCACCCCTTTCGCATCTCTTCCCACCTCTTGCCACCCCTTCCCTACCTAATTCCACCTCTCCCGCGTCCGCCATATTGAATTTAGAATGGCGTCACATACTTTATCGTATTTTACTCGTCAAACCCTTTCATTTGATACCCACATCAAGGTGGTTGTGACTAAAAAGACGATCCGCCATGTTGGGACGTCCGCCATATTGGATTTACAATGACGTCACATTGTTTATCGTGTTTTACTCGTCAAACCCTTTCATGTCATACCCATATCAAGGGGGTTGTGACTAAAAAGCCGATCCGCCATCTTGGGACGTCCGCCATACTGGATTTAGAATGACGTCACATTGTTTATCGTATTTTACTCTTTATACCCTTTCATTTAAGACTCAAATCAAGGGGGTTGTGACTAAAAAGCCGATCCGCCATCTTGGGACGTCCGCTATATTGGATTTAAACCGATAATGGCTATACTATGTTGCATTGTCACCGGGCTTATACACGTGTGCCAAATTTCAAAGCTCTAGCTTAATTAGAACTAGTCGAAATTCAGCTTGCAAGATTTGACCTAAACTAACAAACAAACATACAAACCCACATACAAACATTGCAAGTTAAATAAAAGCTTTTAAAAAGCAGCATAGTTTGAAAGGCAATATAAGAGATATATTTATTTGCGCGCTTTCAAACATGCTTGGATTTGCAAGTAAAGGGACTAGCATCAAAGCCTCAAAAAAACTAATTGAATGTGAAAATTCAAAATGGCCGCCGCCTCAATATGACGGCATAAGGTTAGGTCAATTCTTTTCGGAACTTCCAGACTTGGATAATTTATAGATGGTCATTACTTAAATAGTTTGTTTTTCGTTTGATAAGAATTTGATGGGTGTGTTATTAATTGTTTTTAATTACCTGTAGTGGAACACGGTCATTCTGCTAGTTTAGTATAAAAGGACCACAAAGAAAATTGTAAGTAAAGTAATATATATTAATTACAATTATTCATTAATTGATTTAAAGTAACCAAGAACAAGATTAAAAAAATATTATAATAAAAAAAATAGCTATATTCTACTGAGGTATTCATATATACGTTTATTGAACAAAAACGATGTTTCTGAATATGATGCTTAACTTCAATTTTAAATTTATTCAAGCGTTTTCAAAACTGTCAGGGAGTTTATTATACAGGGTGTATCACAGCCTGTCCAAAAATCTTAATTCCATATTCACTTTGAAAGTCGATTTCGTCAATAATTTTACAATAAAAGTCCAAAGGAAAAAGATATAATAGTATATTATGCGACGACCATTTAATGATGGCTATTAAGACACGTGCATCAGAATTATGATATGAGCCGTAGGCGAATACTTTTGAGAATTACAGACGAGTCACAATAATTGGATTTTACTCTGAATAAAATATGCTATATTTTTTTCTTCAAACGTCGATTAGCTATAAAAAAAATAGAGATAAAAAAATCTCGAATTTCACCACCAAAAACGCATTGTGTTAATATCGCATGTCCGGTGTATTAAATAAAATACGCGTTGCCATGGATATTACTTTTTCTGTCGCTCACAGCATCAGAAAATAGTATATTATATTACTAGGAGTAGAACGCACGATTTGCAAACTGGGCGAAACACAAAAAAAGGCGTTCTACTCCGTGTAATATATACTATTTTTTCTTCATGCGTATTAAAATGCAAAAATTCATTTATTTATCATAAATGTACAAATATTCAAACTACAGTCTTACATGTTGACACAATATGACAAGTGGCTAGTGGATAGCGCGCCACCGGTGGCTTTCGGTATTAACATTATGTTACTAGTAAAACAATACCCACTGCGGTGGCGCTTTCGGAACTAACATTATGTTACTAGTAAAACAATGTCCACTACGGTGGCGTTCGGTACTAACATTTTGTTACTAGTAAAACAATGTCCTACTTCTACTTCTGTTTTTGATGACATAATTTAAACATTTTAATACGCTTGAAGAAAAAATACTTTTACTTCCGTTGTTAATGGCAACATACAGCCGTATGAAAAGTGGAACTTTAATGTCATGGAATGAGTTAAGAAATGTCATGTTTTTCTGACGTATGAGAAAAAAATATATTCCCCGAATTCAAAAAATGACGAGCTAAAACTAAGTAATGTGTTAAAAAATTGATTTTTTGGAAAAATCTCAAATATTTGAATGAAAATTCGGAAAAACTGTGGATGAAAACAATAATCTGGCCACATAGATTTGTAAGTAATTAAAAAACGAAGACTTAGAAAAAAGTAATATTCCCTAAACCCAAAAATTATGACCTAAAAGTTGAAATGGGTGACACACTGTGGTTTTTCGCCACTGTGCGTAAACAGATAAAAAAAGATTTCCACCTGAAAATATTTCGTTTCTCCTCTGGGTATTTAGTATATTGCGACTTACTTCAAATTACTTTTCTTCAAGTTCATTTACTTATTTTTTTTAACATATTATATTGTTCAGCAACTCTAACCTTACTCAACAATAAGAAATAACGAGAAGTTATTTCGAGAATTCTTTTGTTAAGATTAAATTTTTATATAAAATTCCGTGTACAGACGTCACAATAGAAGCCGTTTATAAAGCAACTGCTAATTATCTAGCATTTGAGGCAAAATCAATAAAATTTATATTCGTCAAACTAAAATAATGAATTATATTCTGCTTTGAAGCACAATATTATATCACCGTCATTAGTAATAAATATATGACCTAATACGTTGTAAGAATTATACACTAACCGATTAAAAAATACATTAACATTTATTAATAGTTGACTTAAAATACAATTCGAATTTATGGTTTTAATTTGTCGACTCGTAGGAGCACAATTTTTTTCCAATATGTAGGTTTTTATATGTACTGCATAATGGTATTAATAAAAAAAAATCTTCATTTATACAGTTTTACTGAATTTTGTTTATAATTTTCAAAATTAGTGTTGATTGGTTGATTGATTGATTCACCAGCGTGCGGTAAGAATTGCGCCACTCCCAGCGTTATACAGCTGGGCCTGATACGTCCACACTGGGTTGGATTAAGGTCAGCTTGTTGCCAGCAGCGAGAGCCGCATGGCGCATGGTAAAGGAATATGGGATGGGAGGTGTAGGTATTTGCGAGATGCATTACCACATTGTGTCGTGAGGAAGCGTATAAGCTCCCTCTTTGTGTTTTTGGTTCTGGGCATCTGCCGTCTTCTTGTGAAAAATGTGTTGTGTCTTGATATGGAGTGTTTATGCTCCTCTTTTTGTGTTTCTGCTTCTTCGAATCTTCTTTTTTTGAGCTTTCTGATTCCTCGGTTTCCGATGCAGGGTTGTATTTGGGTTGTGCTTGTTGTCCGTAGCGAGAGCCACATGACGCATGGTACAGGAGTGGGGGATGGGCAGTGTAGGTGTAGGTGTGTTTCTGCTGTTTGTGCTCTTCTTTTTGTATTTCTGCTTCTACAAATTTTCTTCTTTTCTGATTCCTCTGTAGGTTTCCGCGGTTGTCTGTATGAAAAATACTAGGTTCACGGGTTGAACCGCGTCTGAGATTATTGGAGTCTCGACGTTTCGGCTCCCACTTTGAAGCCATTTTCAAGAGAAAAGGAAGAAGAATCGATAATATAAAGGTATATAGGAAGTCTAGGAAGGGTAAGGAATGGTTCGAGTCCGGGGCCTCAATCTGCCTACTCCCCAGGTCGAACTTTGGTTCGATCTCAATCTCAGTTCTTACAGAGAACTGACGACCAGTTCTCTCTAAGAACTGACGCTCCTATTCTTTTTTGTGGAATTCATTTTTCCCCTCGCTTTTCTTTCCCAGTTTGTTCATGATCTTCTCGATTGTTGTTTTCCATATGGTCCATATGGTCTTTTTAGTTTGCTGCTGTTCAGTGTTAGCGCTTTCTTCGGTAGGATTTCTGCCTTCCTTTTTGCTTTAATACTCTTACTCCAGGTATCAATGCAGGTTTGGCTTTTGCTCCATGTATTTCTTATTGTTAAGTCAGCGCGTTTTCATTTTTGTTAAGCCATGTTTGAAGTAAAATTTTTCCTCTGATGCTTTCGTCCTCCCCAGTCTGATCGTCTTTTCCTATATGTGCATTGAAGTCTCCTAATGGATATTTTTTTGATTTTTCATAGCGTTGGGGTGTGCTGGGGTTGTTATGTTTTTCTTTCTAACTGATGACTTAGTGCCCCATATAGACAGTTCCCGTCGCCGTCAATTTTTTGTACCATTAGTTGATGTGCCTTCGTTTCTATATTCTGTAATGGATACATTATTTTTGTGTTTTCTGGAGAGTTACTATTTCTTGTTTCTATTTTGCTTCTTATTAATACGGTCCTAAACTTTTTTTAGCATGCATGAGGTTTTTTAAGTACTTCATTGCGTGTATTTCTATCCTATTTATAATTGTCTTCTCTCCTAGTAGTAACATTACAATGGAAACAGTTTTACATGTTACGCTACGTACACTTGTTAATTGGAAATCGGGAGTTTGTTACTAATTTAAATAAGATAGTACAAACTTATCCTTTGATGTGTTCCTCTCTTCGGTAATTACTGATTTCTTTCTCCTCTTTGCCGCCTGGCAGATACACGATTTCACTGCACTATATATACTATGATTTACTGCGTTAGAGGGGAAGCACTGTGTAAAGTTTCGGTTTGTATACCTAATTAAACACTAACTAATATTTTTTAACAATTACTGAAAATGTTCCGAGATATATATTGTTTTACAAACACATCCACTTTTACTTTAAATATATCTTCTACACGTTGGCACTATTTAACTTTTATAAACTTTTATGGGTATCCATTGGTGATAGAGCACTATAAAGCACGTCTGGTCACCTCGAGAGCAAGATGACAAGTCCTACAATTTTCAAAATTAGTGTTATAAACAAATTCAAATATTTCTGTGGGTTCTTTATCAAACCAAACGAATTATAAAAGTAGACAATAAAATCAACATATTTCTAAAAAAAATGTACTTGCATTTGGAGCCGAAATACGTCAGTATTCATCATAAATAAATATTTGTTACATTTCAACGTCAAGAATTATTAAAAGCACAAAGAAAAAGAATATAAAGTTTCACTTACCGCATGCATGTCTTAATAAATGAAATATTTTCTTCTACTTTCGACTAAATTCAAACACCGAAAAGTTGAGCAAGTTTTTTCTCTTTTACCTGAAATCATCAAGGTGGTAAGTTGACTTCAGATTTATTTTGCATATAAAAAATGTCAGAATCTTTGATCTTTACCGCACCATCAAACACTGCGACATTTTTTTATATGCAGAATAAATAAGTCAATTTTACATAATTTATTGGAACCAAAATTACTATTATAGAAAACAAGACAAGTATTTTTTTACTCAAAGACT
This sequence comes from Rutpela maculata, assembly GCA_936432065.2. NCBI lineage: Eukaryota > Metazoa > Arthropoda > Insecta > Coleoptera > Cerambycidae > Rutpela > Rutpela maculata. The sequence continues at coordinate 41,253,861 of OW386286.2, forward strand.
AACAGAAAATATTAGGAAGTATCCTCTAGTTAGAGTTAGAGATTATTGATAAGATGCCTCGGATCTTATTACTATACTGGCATGATCATACTTAGATTTCTTTGAAAGTTATCTACTGAATACCCAAAATAGTATTTTTCATTAATTGTATAAGTAGAAATAAAATATGTTATTTCTAAATAAGTGACCAATGACTAACTAATAAACGAATGTATCGACCACTATTAGCTGTTGAAAATATGATTCGAACAAGGTAGACAAATCCGCCGAAAAAGTAAAAACGTAGTGAGAAAAATGCAGACCGTACTAAACTAGTTCAAACTCATCACTTAAGTATCTATAGTAACAATTTTAAATCAGTAATAATTAAGATTTAACAGCAAGGAATTAAAAACGTCAGCATTACTTACATAATGTTTTTTAGCGCGTGCTAGTATGACGTCCAGAACAACTAATGAGATTTTGCTTAAATAAATTACCAATAAACTTAGAGAGAATTTAATTCATAATTAATTTCTCAAGTCCCAATTTTCTTTGATTTTTAGCATACTTATTCGACAAGTAATTAGTTCTGTCATGTCAATAACGACGCTACTACGTCTTTAGTGAATAATTATATTACATAAATATGGCAATTGAAAACAATTCATCACCCAAAAACTAATCCGAAAAGAAGGTATGGTCAAGATTATCTTTCAGCAAATTGATGCCTGAGTTTTATAATTCGTAAATGATTTTTATAATTTTTTTATATTTGTGTAGAAATGCGTGGAAGTACATGCTAACTTTTCGTGATTGCTTTAATTTATAATACATTCAGCGAGTAGAAGTTTCAATCGTGCGTGGCCGATTGCGAATAGCTATTTGGTTGTATTATGTGTTTTTTACCTAATTCTTAGAATCCTATACATTTAAATTCGAACCAAAGCAAAAACTTTAACAGAGAAGGAATAAAATTTTCTTTTATCTCGAGCGATCATATTGGTCGACAAACAAGTGTCATCTTGTGGACATTTTCATTATAATATGAAAGATGTCTAAGATTTAATTGTGAAGGATAAGCATATACCAATTCTGAAAAACTTAAAATTTATTTGGAAACCTAAACACCATATGGCGGCCAAAATGATTGTAAGAATAATTAAAAAAATGTAGTTTGCGTAAATAAAAGAAACTGAAGTAAAATAATTTGCGATCAGGAATTTCAAATTAAACTATCAGAACAGTTATCTGATATACACAAACACAGTTTTTATTCATATTATGTGAGGTCAGGTTAGATGACGACAATCAACACAAAAAGTATGTAGAAGCTAGTTTAGACTAATATACTAACTTCACAATCCATCATTGCTTTAAAAAAATGTATTTGTTTTCTTCTTCATGAAAGTCATTGTCACAAAATTGAGAACCCCACTACTCTGGTACATTTCAGTGCATTCCACTTCATTTTATCGCACAGATATAATTTAGGGTATATGTTCTTGACTTACAAACACACTTAGTTAGCTCAAAGAAGAAGACTGAAGCACAAGAAGGTTTTGCGCATAACATGGGGTCAAGGTGATCTTCCTGTTCTCTCCAGCCATGCTCTATTGGCTATAGTACTACAGTGCATAGTTTCAATTTCCGCCGGCAGGTCTTTGCCTGCTGGTTAGCTCTTTGAATTACTGGTTGAAGCGATTCTCTACTTGGTGGCAAATGATCATCATAAAATAGTATTTTGATGGAAAGCTCTCACCTTACCTCATCAATATTCTTCATTTACTTATTTGGCACATATAATTAGCAAGAAAAATATTTTTATGATTGCCATGGTCATTTAAAATATCTGGTGTTACTCCAAGAACACTATTAGTAGTCGATTCGAAAGTTCTTCACCGTTATTTGTAAAGGAGCCGGCAATGTCGCATACTGCCAAAGAAGCAATTCGGGATCCTTTGAAGGTCTAATGAAATTAAAAAGTGGCTTCAGACTTATATATCTCTTCGTACCCATCCAAGGAAAATTCTTGTATCTCATAGAGGAATAGAGCATCTCTTAAGTGATGTCAAAATCAGAAAAAGAGACATGCAGTCCATTCCATTTTGAACCAGATTTATTTTTATGTCTGCTTCCTCTTACGATAAAATTCATCTAGCGCTCAGTACTATAATAATTAATATATTCTGCAAAAATGATTGTTAATTTGTTTTTTACTATCTGATAAGAAAATCGCTTTCTTATTTAATTGTTGCAGAGGCAGTATCTGGTACTACATCCCACCAGCATATTTTCGTCAGTATTCTCTAGTAGCGGCTTTCAATGAACTTTATTTGTAGAAAAAAAAACCGCTGCCCAAGGAATCACTACTTCCACATCCAGATTCTCTATCCAAGTCACTCACAACGAAAAAACTTTGTATGTGAAAATAATTGTTTATGGAACTTTAATAATATAATATTTGAAATCCTCTACCCCAAAAACCCATAAAACGATACCCCACATCGGCAGTGGGGAGGGGGGTGGTGATAGGGGGGTGATAGTGGGGGTGGATGAAGTAAAAAAATATTTTGGGGTTTCTGGTTCCTGTACATACACTAAATCACATTTTTTTTTCATCCCCTTTAATAAGGGGGTGGGGGTGGTAATGGGGGTGGCTAATGCCAAAAAGTTCTTTGAGACCTTAGCTTCTCTTGTATATACTAAATACCAATTTTATGGACTCTTACCTGCTTGATTGACCTATTTACCCCAAATTTACCAATTTACCCCCCAACCCTTCGACAGAACAAGATGAAAATATAATCTTGTTCTAGATCTCGTTAAAGTACATACGTGTACCAAGTTTCAAGTCAATATCTTAAACGGTTCCAGAGTAAACGTGCGCACAAAAAAAAGTTACAGACAGACCGACAAACAGACAGAAATTTTTTTTTCGCTCAAACTTAAAATCTCGACGTTTCATGACATTTTAAGCCTATTTGGACAATAAAAATTTTTAAAAATTTTTTTGTCGTTACTATACTTCCACTGAACGTGGAAGTAAAATTAAACTTAAGTTTAACTCTTGCAGAAATGAAGCTCTTAGTCATTACAAACAAATCTTCGCAGACACTAGCTTCATAATTATATGTAATTCTATCATATTCTCAATTATCGCGACTCTCTCCGAGAGTTGTTGCTAGACTAAATGGCACTGACTGACTCTTACACATATTATGTAGCATTTTTGACCACATGTTTGAATTCAGCGTAAAAAAATCAAGACGACTCATTCAACTACGTACATAGTTTTAAAATTTCGAATTTGAGACAGCCATGTTGAATGCCATGTTGAAAATCTGTGGATATCGAATAATTTTTTTGATAGCATATTTGTTATCTCTGGACTTGTATCGACATCATTCAACCAAAGCTCCACTAAAACCTCTTTTAAAACCTATAGTAACGCTTGTTACAGCTTTTGATCTGTATTATTGATCTAGCCAATTTTTGTTTAAAGGAGCAGGGTCCATAAGGCTGGTTTTCCACCTAATTTATTTTTGAACACAAGAAACTGACTTTTTTATTATTATTTACTATTAATATCGAATCTATTCCACCCCAAACGATTTTTTCCCCAACTCACCTTCCCTTTTTGTACACCGATAAACTTTTAAATAACCAGCATTCAGGAACATACCTGCTAAGATGTTGTTGCGCTTAAAAAGTACTCTAAGGCAGTCACATTTCCTTTCAAAAAAATGCGCCCCCCCCCCCCACACACAAGCACCCATTCTCTGCCCCAATAACATCAATCTATAAACTGCTGCCAGGTATAAAATGGTTTAACGAGAATTCTTTATTTCCATTACAAACAAGATATTTTTTTACCCCCTTCCCACCTCTTCCGAAACAACGAAAATATACGTACAAAGTAAAAAATATCCTTACTCTGCAACAGTCACGCTAAAATGTTTCAATTGCATGCAAACAATCAACACGTCTTTGAGTAGTTACTTTCACTTTACTAAACTGAACTTCCCCCATCCACTAAAAACCTCAGCCTAAAAACACAGTCTCTAACAATTTTCAAGGTGCATTTTTTGAAAGGAAATTTGGCTGCCTTGGAGTACTTTACATTTTTTAAGTACCAAAATATCTTAGCAGGACTGTTGCTGAAAGCTGGTTATTTAATAGTTTAGAGGTATACAAAAAGGGGAGGTACGTGGGGGAAAGTTTCGTTTTGGGTGGAATCGATTCGATATTCATAGTGAATAATAAAAAAAAAATCTGTTTTTTTTTGTTCAAAAATAAATTAGGTCGAATATAATATTTGACTCCAATATACACCAACTACAAACTTTTCTTGCAAACATTTAGATCGCCATTTTACTATTAACTCTCAGGATAACTTTTCAGATCCACGCAGAATGCAATTGCCTTTTTAATATCTAATCTCTATAAAGCACTTGATGAGAGTAAACCAGCCATTTGCATTTTCGTGGATCTAGCTAAAGCTTTCGATACAGTCAGCCACTCCCTACTGTTGCAAGCTCTTGAGGAGATAGGTTTTAGAGAAATAGCTTATACATTAATGGAAAATTATTTAAAAAATAGAGAGCAATGTGTCAAAATAGATGACTACACAAGCTCCATGAGACAGGTAGAATACGGTGTCCCCCAAGGCACAGTACTTGAACCTATTCTATTCAATATTTACCTTAATAATTTATTCCACCAAAAGTCCTCGGGATTAATTGTTAGTTTTGCAGATGACACCGCCGTTCTCTACACAGCCGATACATGGGATACATTGTTAATTAAAGCTGAAAAGGATTTTAAAATGCTTAAAAACTGGTTCGACTCAAGAATTTTAACCATTGATTTCAAAAAAACAAAATATGTACCTTTTTCTGTAACCAAACTAAATGCACTGCCTTCTCTCAAAATTCGTGACCGAGCTGGAACCCCAATGTTTGAAATTCCTCCAGTAAACGAAATTAAGCACTTGGGCATAACTGTCGATTGTAATTTAAAATGGGACAAACATTTAATTATCTTAATACAAAAAATTGGAAACTTACTGGCTAAATTTAAATATTTTAAACGAATATTAAATATACATCAACTAAAAATAATGTACTATGCCTTTGTAGATTCACAATTAAGGTACGGAATTTTAGCTTGGGGAGGAGCTTACAATAATCATTTGAGAAACGTAGAAACGGTACAAAAATGGATTTTAAAAATTATGTATAGAAAAGAAATAAACTACACATCGGATCTTTTATTCCAGCTGGCACAAGTTCTGGATACTAGACAACTATATTGCTCTGCTATATTAATGGAACAAAAAATATCAAAATTTAAAAATATAATTATATATATACTTATGATACAAGATATATGATACAAGATATAAAGACAAATCTTATGTTATTCCTAAAGTTAATAAAACTACAGCACAAAGATGTTTTACTTACCTTGGCCCTCGCTTATATGACAACCTACCAACTCAAATAAAGGAGATCAATTCTGTTGGATATTTTAAAAATGAAATAAGAAAGTGGTTACTGAACTCACCTAGGTTATCTGGCCATCAATTCATCAATATAAAAAATGCTTAATATGCTTACCTCTAGTGTAAATAAAAACAATATAAATAAATAAATGAGATGAATTATCTAATTAATTAAAGAAATGAATAAAATAAATAAACCATATGGAATATTAAATATTTAAAGAATGTTATTTAGCTTTACAAGTATGTGTGTGTGTGTGTGTGTTGTGGTGTATGCGTGTATGTATTTTTATTTATAGGTGTATACATGTGTGTATTTACATATGTAGGTATAGGAAAGTATGTTTTTTTTTCTTCTCTTTTTACCAATACCTCTAATGCATAAGAATAAGTGGAGCATGGGTGGGGTATGGTTAATTTGCCGACCTTTGCAATCATACCTAATCTATTTATCTATTTATTTACTTAGTATAGTTATTTTATTACATTATGTAATTTATCTTCTATAAAATGTAAACTTAAATTGGTAAATAAATGTTATTATTATTATTATTATTATTATTATTATTATTATTATTATTATTATTAACACCATTGATATTCTTATTTTTCTCAATAAAAGGAAGATATTGAGATATTCAGCTGTATCATCAAGGAGTTCACGGGGGTCTTTTTGTAAGACTTGCCTCTAGACTATATGATAAACATTATATGGAAAATAATCACCTAAAGGAAGTTAACAATGGTATGCAAAATGTCAGGTAAAACAGTAGTTAACAAAACGTTATTCATTACGTATTTCATACTTTGAATATAATAGAATATGTAGTAATTTTATATCTTCCCTTGTGCATGCATTTATGAAATGAATTCAGTGGGACAAGGGACAGATAACAGAAATGGATTAAGTCTGTGGTTTCGTTTAAATGAACTATTGTTATTCCCTAAAGAAAAGGTACTGCCTACATTACGGTATTAATAGCAATGTTATCTCTGCTTGCTATAAAAGGTGCAAATAATTTATCACAAAAGTAATTTTATATATTAAAAATAATGTTACATATTACTAATGCGAAATTGTCCTCAACATTTTGGTTTTCTAGTATTTCAAGGTAGGTATCTTGCGACATGTTGATAAAATATTTAATTTTGGATCTGGAACTTCCATTTTTATTAGTAATAATAGTACTAGTAAAAATCAGTCAGTCAGTTAGAACTAAGTAAGCATACAAGAATAGAATAGAATGAAATAAGTTTATTCACCATAAATCTTGTTACAAGAACATTATCGGTTTTGTCAAAATGTATAATGATATAAAACGTAAAAACGAATGTATTATATATGTGCAAAGAAAGAATATTTAGCAAACAAGGCTACAAAAAATGTACAGCAAAAGAAATGTAAAAGCAGACTAACAAATATACCGGGTGTCAACGAGATCACTTTCCAGCCGCCATTTCTTTATTTTTTAACGAATCAAAATTAAACTTAGCATGTGTCACATGTTACCAGAACAACATTTTTTATCGAACGATCAAGTTTCTACTACTTTCGATTTCACCGGAAGTGACCTGAAGATACCCTGTAAATTTTTGCTTTTTTGGAAACTAGAGGTTATTCTGGATATAATGAGTTTACTTCCTAATTGTTTTGATTGAAAAACATTTCCAAAAGAAACATTTATAGTAGGAGAGCTGGCAAACATTATGGTGAACGATAATATTCAAAATTTTCACTGATGGCAGTCCATTCTTGGGTCTTTGGGTATGTCAAAGCCGATCGTCTGCCGTTTCAAAGTGGAAGCATTAACTTGGGGGGGGTGTATTCAAAAAGAGGTGATTTTAGGTTTTAGTGAACCATATTGTGCAAGAAAAATTTTTGCAGGGGTGACTAATATAGTTAGTCTAGACGACATTTATACCTAGGCAGACGATTTTTCTGGTAGCATTATCATAGCAGACGCAACTCAAAATGGCAAAAAATCACATTTCGGTGAACTATATTGTTCAAAAATAATTTTCACGTCCTTCGATTTGTCTACTTGTGGTTTAATAAATAACGAATCGGCAGACGAAAAAATCGGTAGCATCGCCCTAGCAGACGCTGTCAAAGTGACAGATCCGGTTTTGATGAACGACTTTTATTAAGAAAAATTATGTAAGGAATAAATACTACAGGTTACATTCCCGCCCGGGCAGACGATTTTTTTCGTAGCTATGTGTATGGCAGACGCCTGTCAAAGTGGCAAAAATCACGTTTCGGTGAACTATAGTGATCAAATAGCTATTTATGTAACCAGTTATGAAAGACGTTATTTTGTGTAACGAGTGGAATTTGCGGGACGAGCGAAGCGAGATCCCGCCAAATAACACGAATTACACAAGATTGTCTTTCGAAACGTGTTACATACATGATTTTTTCTAATTTTAAAAGTCTAAAAACAATTTAAACATAAATGACATAGATGTATTTAAAGATCTTAAACATTAAGTAATCTTTTTCATAGTTACCTTTGCTGCTATCACACATTATAATTTTAATGTCAAAATTGACAGACGTTATTTAGCCAAGTTACAATATTATTTGAAATCCTAATTTGATAACATAAGGTAAATCGCATTAATGAAAAAGTTTTGTTAGCGTATTTTGAAGGAAAGAAGAATTTAGAAGCTTCCACTTTATGGACTTAGTATTCCATTTTGTGTTGAATAAACATAATTTCCTAATTGATGACATAACGAACTTTTCCTCACAAGTTACGTAAAATTTTACTTTTCATAACTGGTTACATAAAGTAGGACGTTTTGACACTTACGTCAGTTTTGAAAAGTCAAAATTAGAAAAAATAATTTTTGCGTCTTTCGATTCGTCTAATCTATGGTACAATAAATGACGAATCGGCAGACAAAAAAATCGGTAGCATTTTCCTAGCAGATGATGTCAAAGTAAGAAAGTTTAATTTTTTTTTATATATAAATAGGTTTAGAATGTTGCGACGAAATTTTAAGTCTGTAGGGCTGTCTGTAACCTTTTTTGTGCGCGGAACTAAATTATATTTTAAGCTTATTTTGTCGAAGGGTTGGGGGCAAATAGGGTTAAATAGGCAAAGCAAACAAGTAAGAGTTAATAAAATTGGGATTTAGTGTATGCACGAGAAACCAAGGTCTTAAAAATTTGTTGGCATCTGCCATCCCCACAATTCTGACGGACAACTGACTTTATAATAGATAACCGAGAGAAATTTGATACTTCAAACTATCAGGATGAAAATATATTTAATATCCCGAAGGTATCCGTCGATTTTGGGACACTTTAAAGATGAATTTTCCTCGGATCCCACAATTAGTTTCTAAGGTTCAGGAGTAAAAGCATTCCGTGCAATCTGTAGGTAGCGAGTTAAAAAAATACCATCTTTTTGTTACTTTTTAAATAATATTTATTTGTTTATTGCGATATTACCATATTGTGATACTACCATGTAGGTATCTAGGCATTTTTATATATCAGAGTTTATGTTTTTTGTTAAGTAAGGATGTTGATTTTTTAAATGAATATTTAAGTTATAAGTTGCCTGTGATATCGTATTTAATCTTCCTTTTGGTAATATAAGTTACTGTTATCAATAAGTCATTTGTATGTTCCTTACAGTATAGCCGTATATGATAGATTGATGCTCTTGTGGTTATACATATTATTTGTTATTTTTAGTTTATTATGTTCTAAAAATAATGTTTTCTCGGCTTTTTGTTGTTATTTTTTTATTTGTATAGAAGTAATAAATCTGTTGCTTAAAGTCAGATTTTTATTTTTGTTTTATTCGCACTGGAAATATTACGAACTGTTACTGATTTTTTGTATGCAGAGGAATTCTTTGTTTGAAAACTGCTGTCTAAGAAATCACCATTTCCACATACCATCGGAGAGTGGTCGATGGCAAAATGTTTTGATAGCTTTGCTTCTCGTACACACACTTGATCACAATTTTATTTCTTGAGCCCATTTAAATAATAAGGTGGGGATGGCTGATGCCAACAAATTTTTAAGACCTTGGTTCCTCGTACATACACTAAATCCCAGTTTTATTAACTCTTGCTTGTTTGCTTTGCCTATTTAACCCTATTTGCCCCCAACCCTTCGACGAAATAAGCTTAAAATATAATCTAGTTCCAGATCTCGTTACAGTACATAGATACACCATAAGTCAATATCTTAAACAGTTCCAGGGTAATTGTGCGTACAAAAAAGGTTACAGACAGATTTTTGTTGTTCAAACTTAAAATTTCGTCGCAACATTCTAAACCTATTTATATAAGAAAGAAAAAATTAAAATTTTTCACTTTGACAGCGTCTGCTAGGAAAATGCTACCGATTTTTTCGTCTGCCGATTCGTTATTTATTGTACCATAGATAGACGAATCGAAACACGCAAAAATTATTTTTTATCACTATAGTTCACCGAAACGTGATTTTTGCCAGTTTGACAGGCGTCTGACATACATATAGCTACGAAAAAAATCGTCTGCCCGGGCGGGAATGTAATCTTGTGTTGTTATATTTATCATTCCTTACATAATTTTTCTTGATAAATGTCGTTCATCAAAACCGGATCTGTCACTTTGACAGCGTCTGCTAGGGCGATGCTACCAATTTTTTCGTCTGCCGATTCGTTATTTATTAAACCAAGTAAACAAATCGAAGGACGTGAAAATTATTTTTGAACAATATAGTTCACCGAAATGTGATTTTTTACCATTTTGAGTTGCGTCTGCTACGATAATGCTACCAGAAAAATCGTCTGCCTAGGTAGAAATGCCGTCTAGACTAACTATGTTAGTCATCCCTGCAAAAATTTTTCTTGAACAATATGGTTCACTAAAACCTAAAATCACCCCTTTTTGAATGCACCCTCCAAGTTAATGCTTCCACTTTGAAACGGCAGACGATCGGTTTTGACATACCCAAAGACCAAAGAATGGACTGCCATCAGTGAAAATTTTGAATACTATCGTTCACCATAATGTTTGCCAACTACTATTAGTGAATGAATTATTTTTTTGACATATTTATATCTAGAAAAAGAAATGCACGGCTATTTGGTTGGAAATCCAGAACTTGGTCCTCATCCTCGGGTTACGATCCCCGACCCTTGTACTTGGACTTTTTTCGACGGAAAATATAAATCTCAGTTTTCTCGTATGTTACATTTTTGGTCTTTATTTTAGGCGTAGTTCAGTACAAAACTGTTCATCCACTAAAACTTTAAGTAATCAATATAGAAAAAACATTATACATTTATATAATAACTAATTATCTAAAAAAAAAAAAATATGCAACTGCTTTCAATTAACTTAACTATGACTTAATAAAATAATTTTTATATTTTTGGTTCAATGAAGATATACCGAGATGTTTGATATTATCAGGTACGTGATTATAGATAGATACGCCGATATACGAAAAGCTTCATTGGAGAATTGCAGTTTTGTGCGGAGGTATTCTCAACCTATAATTAAATCGGGTATTCCGATTATGCCTATTTAAGTTCTTTTTTCAATTTTTCGAAAAGATATTCAGGTTGCTGATTAATCATAAGCCAATGTGAAAGGCATGCATGCATGCAATTTAAACATATCCTTAACCATGACAGTTCCTTGATTTTGCTGCTTATATGCTTATTATTTCTGTTGTAAATTGGACACATAAGTTTTGCTGTTTCTGTAATCGATTACTGGTTATTTGATCCAAGCAAGGTATACCACGTCATAGCAATTGAGTTTTAAAAGTACTGAGCTTTCACATACTTTCTTCTGAAACTAACTGCACAGTAAAGATCGATTATAGTATAAAACACTTAAGGCGGCATAAGTACGTTGAAGGAGTTAGCTGATATAATTCTTGAATCTTACATCATCATCCAGGAGTAAGCCCAAGTTTTTATGTGTTTCCACTACTGACAGTGGTTAGGTTTTAAATCGTGATTAGGCAATTATTATTTAATTCTTACAATTGATTACTTTTTATTTATTTGCTTTTATCATAATTAGAGAATATTATTTAGGTATTATGCAAATCACAACTTACATACACACTTTTTTATTTATTATGAAAATACCTACTTTCTGTATAATGTTGCCCTAATCTGGGCACGCTAATATACTAGTTAGGTAAATACTTTAAAACACTCATTATTGGAGAAGCAATCAAAACAACTACTCTTCTAGCTAATACTGACGAAGTATTGAATTACATGAGAGGATTCTTAGCATTTTAAAGAAAAAAAATATATTGAAAATACTTAAATCATTTATTTGCATTTAGTCATTCACACTTTTTTTTTATTTAATATGAAATTATCTACTTTCTGTATATTGGTACCTTAAACGGGTCGCGCTACTTAGGAAAACACTTTAAAACACTTATTATTGGAAAACCAATCAAAATAACTACTCTTCTAGCTAATACTGACGAAGTATTGAATTACATGATAGGATTCCTGACATTTTAAGGCAAAAAAAAAGAATGAAAGTACTTAAATTATTTATTGAAATTCAGTCATTCACACCAGTTATTGAACTGTACCATTCTATTTCAACAATTTTTACCCAAATAGCAGACAAATTAATAAGTCAAGTACCTAAATCAAATTCAACATACATGGAATACTTACATAATAATAGAAAAACAAGTGACTTGTCAATTTTTCTTTATCCCGCTGAGGAATTAGAAGTACAAAATGTGTTAAGGTCTCTAAAAAATTCTCAAGCTACTGACTTGTACAGTCACTCAATTGATATGTACAAAGACAACTTATTATCTTTATCTGCCCCACTGACCCATATTGTTAACCTTATGCTTGAAACAGGTACATTTCCAAACAAGTTAAAAATAGCAAAAATTATTCCCTTGTTTAAATCAGGAGATCTTGAGGATTTATCCAATTATAGGCCAATAGCACTACTTCCTATTTTAGCTAAAATTTGTGAAAAAATTATAGCTATGAGAATAATTAATTATTTGGAATCTTGCAATATTTTTACTAACAGGCAATTGGGGTTCAGGAAGGGTAAAAATACGTCAATGGCAGTGCTGGAACTAGTAAGTTTTATTAGTGAGGGCTTTGAAAATGGGAACTCCACGCTGGTGCTTTTTCTAGATTTGAGTAAAGCATTTGATTGTGTTTCCAAAGAGATTTTACTTAATAAGCTAGAATTTTATGGTTTTAGAGGCGTAGCACTTGATCTTATTAAATCTTATTTACCAGATAGATACCAGTGTGTGTATTGTAAAGACACACTCAGTAACATGCTGCCAGTACAACACGGTGTTCCGCAAGGTAGTGTATTGGGACCGCTACTATTTCTAACATATATAAATGATTTACCTGACGTTATGTCAATTTTTACTGTCCTTTTTGCGGACGATACTACTTTTGCGAGAGAGTTAAAAGATACAGGCAGTAATGTTACTGATATTACAAATAATATTATACTTCGAGCCTCTGACTGGTTCAATGCAAACAAGTTATGCTTAAATACAAATAAAACAAACACACTACTTTTCTCTACGAAGAATAATACCTCGGAGACCGTGAAATTTCTAGGCCTGACCTTGGATGGTAAATTGAATTGGCATTCACATATCAATAATTTAACTGCAAAATTGTCTAAGAAGATATATGCAATTAGACAGATTAAAAACAAGGCAAACCTAGACGCAGCACTTATTGCATATCATGCACTATTCCACAGTGCTATGATATATGGTTTGATTAACTGGGGTACATCCAATCAAATTTCAGACGTTTTCGCTGTGCAAAAAAGAGCCATAAGAACTTTAGCGGGTGTGAATCAACTTGAGAGTTGTAAACCTTGGTTCATTAAATTTAATATAATGACTTTACCATCGGAAATAATCTACTGTCACTTAATTCACATAAAATTACATCTGAGCGAATACAGCAAGAATGGTGAAACTCATGAATACAACATTCGTAATCGGGATAAAATACAGACACCACGCCAGAGATTAGCTTATACAAAGAGAATCAACTTCGGAATTGATTTATTTAATTCACTTCCAGATAGTATTAAGGAATTGCCCATCAAAAAATTTAAAACAAAATTAAAACTGCACCTTTTGGCCAATGCTTACTATGATCCATCAAATTTTAATTATTTGTAAATTTATGTTTATATGTAATATGTTGCTTGTGATTGTGCTGACTATATTTCGGTCACATTCAATGTTTGTTATATACTTGTGATTAGGTATGCATATATTTATATCTATGTTTCGTACTATCTAAGTCTGACTATACTAGGACTCTATCCTAGTATTATTTGTTAGTGTTTTTATTTATATTAGTTTTTATTTTTCTATCTGACATGTCAAAGCACCACGGTGTAATTTCTTTTTGACTAATAAATTATTATTATTATTATTATTATTATAACTCTAGAAAAGTTGTACAAGTTTTTTCGAACTCGTTAGTTCTCATCACTAGAGTATAGAAACATTCACTCATTATTACAAGCCTATTCTTGATTTATTTTTACAATTGATTATTTTTTATTTATTTGCTTTTATCATAATTAGAGAATATTATTTAGGTATTATGCAAATCACAACTTACACACTTTTTTATTTATTATGAAAATACCTACTTTCTGTATATTGTTGCCCTAATCTGGGCACGCTAAATACTAGTTAGGTAAATACTCATTATTGGAGAACCAATCAAAACAACTATGCTTCTACTTGGATTTATTATTAGTTCATGATTTTCAGATTGTAGTTATTATTAAGGTTGTTATAATATTATTATAATTTAAAATACTGTCACCAGCGTAATTATGCATTTTGCATTTATTTAATACCCTATCGAAATCGGACGAATAAATGATTAAAAATAAGGGCCCTGAACAACTCCTTTTTAAATTATTTTTCCAGATGAGAATGTATTATACAAGCAAGTACTTTGTTTCAATTAGTTAAGTAAATGGACTAGGGCTACATCCGCAATACAATAATTTTAGGCATAACAATTCATGGTTCACCGTGTCAAATGCTTTAGGTGGTAATCTGAGAATTATCCCAAGATATCAAGATATTTTCAGATGTTTTAAGTCAAGCAGTTGTGCTGTGATGTGGTCTGTACCCAGACTGATTAAAACAAAATAGATTATGGAGATAAAATGTAATTATGTTACGATTTTTTCTATAATTTGTAAATAGTACCGGCAATATATGGATAGGCCTAATGTCATTGGATTCAGGTTTTTGAATTTTGACTATAGGATGGACGACTGCGACTCTATGTGGGAATATGTTACTGGTTAATTAATCATTTATTACATGTTTTATATAAGGCAAAATATAAGGTAAAAAAACGTAGTAATTCTAGACGGCATCGCGCGTCAACAACTTTCACTTTTCAAGAGCTTTAGGCAGTTTATATAAGATTATCAGTCGAGACAAGGAATTCACAATCTTTATGTTTCAATCCCCCCCTCAATATCGAATATCTCGGATTAAATTAAATAAAATAAGTAAATAATCATTTTTTAGTTTCAACACCGTCATTGAAGGACCATATTATATGAAATTTGTATAAAGAACAGAGTAAAGAAACAGTCTCAAGGTGTTCACGTGCTATTAAACGTGGTTAGACGCATGTAGCCACATCGCTTTTGATTTAAGTAACTCCTATTAAATAGAGGGAAATTCGTGTGTTTCAATAACCCTTTGCTTTAGTGCAGAACTATATTCTATCATTTCGCAAATTACTGACATTTCTGAGTTGTGCTTAAAAAAATTTGACAAATTTTCAAAACGAATAAATAATGCGTCCGCCATATTTTAATATTAATTTTAACATTAGCTGTAAATATTGTAATTTAAGTTATTACAGGAATCCATATTCTATAGATCAGTATGAAGATATTTATTTGTTCATCTAAAGTTATGCTTTTTTTCTTAGTATATGATACATATGAGCTGCATGCACTATTTTTTCTACAAACATTATATGCAAGGATAATTATTGTATTTTTCCTGATGAAGTTTTCTGTCCGTTAATCTCGTCTTTTTAGACCATGTGCCAGACCTCTTAAAGTCATTATAATTTGGGGGCACTGAATGAAACTTTTACCACCTGTTTCTGGGCTCATGTGGAGCAAAAAAATCGGGGGGGTCCATCATGGGGAGGTAGCTTTCAAATATGGCGGCCATTCAAAATGGCGGCCCGACTGCGAATCTTTAAATTCAATTATCTCGAGATCAGGTGGAGCAATCTTGAATTTCCTTTTTTCTAAATGTAGGTTAATGAATTGACTACATTTTTGTTCGGTTTACCGCCAAAAAACCAGTATTTATCGGTCAAAATTCGAAAAAACTAAAAATTGGGTTTTTGAAATTTACGTTCTGCTGCTTATTGGACTAACAGTTGGGTATATACCAAGAACGTGTTCTGAATAAGAGTTTTAGAGCAACCTCTCACCTTTAAAACGCAAAAAAGAAATTGAAGATCGGATCAATAGAACCCGATATTTCGAGATTCAAAGTGGACGGGGCGGGGTTGAGCATTAATACTGTATTTTAAAATAATATCTATCTGTCCTTATAATTTTGTAATCGAGCAATGTCGTCCTTTTGGATGAAATATATAGACCTAGTGGAGCAACTTCTTGCTTTTCTTCGGGATAATCGGGAAGGAAATTGGTTTCTGTTCTTAGCTGCCGTTGAAAAAATGGTGCTTTGGTGTTTTGCACTGGATAGGGTGAACTATTCACGCTATCTATCATACCACTTCATTGAATTAAAACTGGAAAAGGATACCCCTTTTGTTCACCAATACTTCGTAGATGGAGGTTTTTCAGTACAACTAAGAAGCAAAAACCCTTTTTCTAGAATTCCAGTAGACCAAGCCATCGAAGGCACCCAAACTGTTGGAGGTACTAAGGGTTTCAGTCTAAAAAAGTAGGCTGTAGCACGGTACACTGTTAATGCTGAGCACAGAGCTTCTGCAGTAGGAAACCTCCGCAGCGTCCTATCATCCAGCGAAACAAATCACTGCCATCCTGACCTCCGAAGCTCACGGATAATTAGAGATGAGTAAGATGTGACACGTCTCACAGAACTTCTAGCCCACGAGTAGACGAACCTCTTTGATCCTAATCCTTCAGATATTGTACATTTATCTACTGGTATATGTGTTGATGAATCAACAGCTTCTGATCTCATTAATTCGGAAAACAAGGGGAAAATAGCGTATCAAGATTTCACGTTTCGCCTAGCCAAAGGAGAAGGGTTTCATAATCCTATTAAGAAAGTGGGCCTCAAGATAAGTAGACCAAAGACGAGCAAAACGACCAAGTTTGGAAACAAAGAAGTAATCCTCCGATGTGACCGAAATCTATTCAGCAAAATTATCTATATCGCAGAAAATAAAAAACTTGACATGAAGGAAGTGTTCAAATATCCTCTGGCGCCATTTCCATGAACTCTGGAAAATGTTGATGAGTCTTTGAAGAAAACCTGCAAATCAGTGTTTGCCTATCACTTACAAAAATACATCACCCCCGTCAGTGAATTTTCGTAACAGTTGGTGAAATCTGCTTCAGGATCACATCCACGACCGGCTATATTAAAGACGGTCGTATCACATCTACTGGGAGCGAAACTGTTCCTGAGCTGTTCTGCACTCAAGAAGAAGCTGATTCCAGAATGATGCTGCATGTAAGGAACGCGGCTGCATCATATGAATCAGTTCTTCGCTTTTCAAACGATACGGATGTATTAGTTTGGACCGTAGGTTTATGCAAAACCATAAAAAGAAAAAACTTATGTATTGTGAAGAGAAGCAAAAGTGTTTTAACAGTTATTCGTTTCCCAGATAGTATCTGCCTTAGGCGAACAACTTGTTACAGCTCACATCGGGTATTATTGCTGGTCTGGCTGTGACGCAGTCAGCGCTTTTACTGGCCAGGGAAAACTTAAAGGATTTAAGCTTTTGTGCAAAAAGGAGCAAAGATTTATTGAAGCGTTCAGCAAGTTAGGCAGAGATTGGGTGCTGTCTAATGATGTTGATGACACCATAGAGGAATTCGTGAGACAGCACAGTAATCGTGCCAACTACCAGGCCGGAATTTGGCTCAGAAGCCTGGAAATCAGACCAATAATTCCCATGGGTCTGATGGGTGGGAAAAGAACATTTCTGGTAACTTATGCGTCAAGTGGATGGAAGGCTTGCCAGCACCGGAGTGCGTACTTTCCTTTTTGCGGTGCCACTGCAAGAGGAACTGTGTATCAGAAACTTGCTCGTGCTTAACAACTCAAATCCAATGCACCGAGCGCTGTGGGTGCAAACTACGTACCAAAGCAACAATAGATGAGGAAGAGTACAATTACAATAGCTGCAATAGTGACTCAAGTGAAGAAGAATAAATTCAAATTTATTAATAATATTAATAAGGCATTTTTATTTCTCTTAGTTGTTCACATATCCCTCTGGTGCTTTCAAATTTGGCTCGCCGTCACGTCTCGCCTCACGGTGCTCAAAGCACCGAGCGCTTTGTCAATGCACTCAACCCCGCCCCGTCTGCTTTGAATCTCGATATCTCGGGTTGTGTTCATCCGATCTTCAATTTCTTTTTTGAATTTTAAAGGTGAGATGTTTCTCTAAAATTCTTATTCAGAACATATTCTCAATATGCCCAACCGTTACTCTAAAAAACAGCAAAACGCAAATTTAAAAAAACCTTATTTTTCGTTTTTTCGAGTTTTGACCCCATAAATATTGTTTTTTCGGAAATAAACATTAGGAACAAAACTGTAGTCCGTTCATTCACCTACATTTAAAATAAAAGAAATTCAAGATTGCTCCATCCGATCTCGAGATAATTGAATTTAAGAATTCATAGTCGGGCCGCCATTTTGAACGGCCGCCATATTTGAAAGCTACCTCCCCAAGATGGACCCCCCCGAATTTTTTGCTCCATATGACCCCAGAAACCCGTGGTAAAGATTTCATTCAGTCCCCCCAAATTATAATGACTGATAGGTCTGGCACATGGTCTATTTATGATAAAGTACAGCAAAGAAACTTTCTCATAATATTTACGCTGTCATTGCTTTATACTCGTGAATCTGTTGGTGTCAAATGCAAATCATTTGCTAAAATTTTCTCGAATATTGCATAATACATATTTTCAACGAAAAACAACGTCCGGACTCCAGTCGACTTCCCTAGCACATGACAGAAAATTTATTGAAGTTGATTATCTGCAAGTATAGTAGAGTTTAGTCCCAACTTGTGGTTATCATTGATATAGCTTAAAATGTGCGATCCTCTTTTAGAAAATAGATCTCAAAAACGACGTCAATATCGAAACATCAAACAGACAAATAGACTAGACTTCATCTGGTAAGCGACCTACATTCTACAATTTCAAGTTCCAAACTGCATAAACTTTATAATCCAGGAAGAAAAATGCGCTCATCTTCGGAAAAATTTATAGTGAGCTATAAATTGGTGTACACATACCTTTCAGCTTCCCAAACAATCTGTGAAAAGTCCCAAAGATTCCGGTGTATGCTTAACTTTTGACAGCGGAAAAACGGCCCAAAAAAGTACTTTTTCTAGTTTTTTTGCCAATATCTTCGTTCCCATCGATCTTACGGCTACGAAGTGTACTTATATAAAAGAAAGAATGGAAAATTCTCTACAAAAAAGGTAATATAAAGTTTATCGACAGAACTAGCCATTTCCACGGAAATAGGCGTGAAACATCAGATTAAGTTTTGTGGTTCGGCGCCGCTGCGTGGTGGCTACTGTATGGCGGTGCAAATAGCAGCTGCGCCTTCCCGTCTGGCGTCGGTGATGGGTTTATACCTGCTTTACAAATAAAACAGTTGTTGTTGGGGAGGATGTAGAACTTTTGGTAATTATGATTGGTCGCGCTCCGATTGATGAAGAGATCTTCTTTCTCAAGCCAGGCAAAGGAAAAGTCCAGCGAAAGCTATACTCTTCTCGGAGTTTCAATAAATACGAAGACATCAGGGATAATCTTCTCTTCCTACACGCTTTCACTGGATGTGACACGACATCTGCTCTTTTTCTTGAAGGGAAAACTGCAGCTTTGAAACTTTTCACGAAACGTCAAGACTTACGTGCTGCAGCTCAAATTTTCAACCACAGTGGTGCTTCTCGAGAGTCAGTTTCTTCGAATGGAATACGCATCTTCCTAGCTATGTATGGCGCTCCGGTTAACCAAGGTGACTTGGAAGAATACCATTGTCAGTGCTTTATGAAAGCGGTAGGCAGAAGCAGGTCAGTCGAGTTGAGTACGTTATCCCCCACAGGCGATGCTGCTAAAGAGCACCTATATTGTGTCTACTAACAGGTGCAGAAGTGGTTAGAAAGCGAGCTGAATCCTCAAAATTGGGGATGGGTGTTCAAAAAAGGCTTATTGGAGCCAATAAAGATCTCGCAACCTCCTCCCCCGGATTGTCCTTTGAACATGATTTTTTGTAATTATTCGAAAGGCTGTGGCGCTTTGTGCGGCTGTCGAAA
Source organism: Rutpela maculata (assembly GCA_936432065.2). NCBI lineage: Eukaryota > Metazoa > Arthropoda > Insecta > Coleoptera > Cerambycidae > Rutpela > Rutpela maculata. Next base: position 41,273,919 of record OW386286.2, read on the forward strand.
GTTGGGATTGCAATGTTCAGCAGTTTGTGGCAACTGTCATGGGACATCTTGCCCTCGAAGACCATAATCTCGAAAAAAGAATTGACGTCGACGATCCAGAAACAACCTCTATTGATGATTCCGAATCCTGGTATTCTCCACCAGTCCAGTAGTAAAATGAAGAATAAATTGACAATGAATTAGAAGAAAATGTCAAAAAATAAGTCAAAACTAAGTTACATTAGCAAACATAATTTTTGTAGTTATTATTAATATTAAGTTAATAATCAATAATCTAAATAAATAATAAATTTTGTTCACTGAAATATACCATTTCTCATACCCCAATTCCTATAAAAAATGTAAAAATTAGAAGATAAAGAACAGAAAACTGAATTTTGATCATTACATGCATTAAAATATCCATACAAAATTTTTACCGGAGTTTCAATGCCCGATTACGTAAAAACTATTAGTGTTATCAATAAACTTTATATCGCTTTTTTTGTAGAGAATTTTCCGTTCTTTCTTTTTTATAAGTACACTTCATAGCCGTAGGATCGATCGGAACGAAGACATTGGCAAATAACGGAAAAAATGCTTCTTTGGACCATTTTTCCGCGGTCAAAATTGTGTATACACCGAATCTTTGGGACTTTTCACAGATTGTTTGGGGAGCTGAAAGATACGTGTACACCAATTTATATCTCACTATAAATTTTTCCGAAGTGAAATGCTAAACTTCCTGGACTATTATTAATTAGTTTATCTCTGGGACAGTGTTGAAGGAGATACATGCCAATTAATATACGCAGTACATACAGCTTAAAAGTATTTAGTACAGAGCCTTCATTAATAACCGAAAGGAACGTGACCAAAAATATAGGCAACCAATTGTACAAAAAATTAAAACAATTGGTAACAATGGCATATGGTAATCCTTAGATTCAATAGGCCATTCTGCATTAAGAGGCGCTTACAATATACGGCGCAAGATATTCCGCGGATAAGAACGTTGACTTGAATCAGATGGGAGTGTTTAATTTTGAAGCCAATGAAATGAGCGTTCGGCCGAGACATACCGTCGGTAAAGATATTTAAAAACACGATTGAAAAGGGAGAGCTTATATTCACATATCCTAGAATTCCAGGTTTAAAACATTTCAAAACTAAATAATGAACTGACAGGTCACGTGTCTTTCATTTATTAATGAAGGCTTGTACTTCATTAGAGAATTTTACCTAGAAAAATTCATGGTCGTTCTGGAATTAGGCTTACTTTATGTTCTTTGGCTCGCTGAATCCAAATTTTCAACTTCCCACCAAAAATTCCCTTCGAAACTTCCTCAAATTTAGAAATATTTATTTTTTTTACCGTTTTTTTTTTTCATCTTAGAGAAAAGATATTCAGAAAGTAAACAAAATTTACAACAAAAAAGGTCCTTTGACATTTTGACGTACGACGAACGGGAGAGGAGCGAGTAGGTCCCGAAACATGCGCCTCGGCACCGCGCATGCATTTAGGTATCATACGGCAACTCCACAGATGCTCTCTCGTCTTTCGATCTTCTTGAGGTACCCCGCTTCCTTGCGCTGCTTCTCGAGCTAGCATGCTGTTGTCCTTCCCTTTCCCCCCGACCCCATAACACCTGCCAGTTGCTCGAAAATTGATAGAAACATGATCGCGATTACAGTTTTTTAGGCGTTTTATCCTCAGTTTATTGTTTATTGTTTTCACACGACAGTGAACGTGACGGAAAAAGGTTTAAAATCTTTCCAGACCGCGAGTTTAAAGCAGAAAGACAGTAAATATGATCTTTTAACTGGGCTTACGACAATGTGGCGCATAGGAGGTGCCAAAGGTTATACGTTAACGAAAAGGTAATCGCATCGTATGTAAAAAACAGACGATTGCCGGAATATCCCGTGATTACGCGAAGGCGCTCCGAGACACAGAATTGTTTTTTATGCGGTGAAATAATATCGGTTAACATTTTGAACAGCAAAGTCGTTTCCCTCCAGAGCGACGGGACCTTGTGTATAATGTGCGTCATTTAAATATATGGAATAGAGCGATAGATTTTGCGAAAAATCGGAAAGTAGATTGGGGTGATAAAATTGTGCGTTGCTTGACTCCTGTGAAAGACGATTTAGTGTCGGAAAAAGCTCGGTATCATTTTTCCTGCATGAAAAAGCTTACTCTAATTCTGAAACCCAAATATGAAAAACCTGTGAAGCGTGGGGTGTTTGGATTTGAAGTTCAAGCTGCCATGAAGTACGTATTTTCTTTTCTCGAAGAGAATGAGCGCGAGTGTCAACTTTCGTTTAAACAACTTGTAGATCAAATTAAATGTGACAATAAACCTCACATTAAAACAATCAAAGCTCAACTTATCACTAAGTATGGTGATAGCATTATTATTTCAGAAACCCCCAACAAACCTGCAATCTTTAACTTTAACTGAACTCAGTGCATGCAGTCCCGCAGCGTTGAGGCTCATGTTTCGAGGATTGCTAGCGCTTCCCCGTTCGTTCAACGTTAAAATGTCAAAGGACCTTTTCTGGTGCAAATTTTGCCTACTTTTCAAATGTCTAGGTATCTTTTTCCTAAAACGAAGAAAAAAAGAGATAAAAAAACAATTTTTTTTCGCTAAATTTGAGGTGGTTCCGGAGGAAATTTTTGGTGGGAAGTTAAAAACTCGGATTCAGCGCTCCAAAAAACGTAAAGTAAGCCCATCTCCAGTACTACCATGAATTTTTCCAGGCAAGAGCCCTATATAGTCTCTAATGCCTGGAGTATCGCTAGTAAAAATTCATGTAGGAGATTATATTTACACGAATTTTGTAGTACAACTATCACTACAATGAATAATATGCATATTAAATATTTTGTAATAAATTTCATTGTCTATAATGTAATACGAGATTTTTCCACAGAAGCAACGGAATTAAACATATTTTCGGAAAACCGCTTTTGACAACCTCTGCTTCCCTTATGTGTCGAGCTCACCCTGATCTACAAGAACTTTTGATGTAGCACTAAGAGGTATTACTAATTATTTCTTATTCTTATTGTTCTTCTTCTTAGCGAGGCGATGTCGCTGCACTTAGACCCCATGATTCATTGTACCTCCACTACAAAATGAGGGAATTTAGTCTTTCAGCCGGACTCTAACCCAAAAGCCAAAATCCTGAGGAAGCATTTCTTATGTCCTCCAGCACAAGAAAACCAATACCGAAGTGTTTACACCTCAAGGTCAAGAGACCAAGGAAGTAGGTTAGGATGTGGATAGAAGTTTCTTCCACTTCTTCATAGAACTCACAGTCGGGAGTATCAACTACCGCGATAGTGTGCAGGTATTTCCTGAAAGAGCAATGTCCAATCAACAAACTCACTCACTCATGATTTCGACATGCTTCCTGCTTAAGCGCAGGATTTGTTCTGTTTGTTTCGGCAAGGACCATGTAGTAAATAGATTTAATAGAAGTCAACAAACTGAGAACGAGTCCGGGTCATGCCTTCTTGACATTTGATCTAGGGTAACCGAAAACCGGCCCCAGACTTTCTAGGGGCTGCTGCGAGATCTCTGAGAGTATCTACCTGCTTGTTATCCTCTAAGTTACTGTACTCAGGTACCCAAAGGAGTTTGAATCAGTTAGATGAGCCAAGTTCGCAGAGAGTCTGTTTACAGCGTTAAGCCAATAACATCTGCGACCTAGACGATGAATGCAGATCCGAGTATTGGGAATGACAATTTGAAAGGAGAGAAGGAGAATGAAGGTACCATGCCATCACTCCTGGACTCCAGAAGACCCTATAGGGTCGGATAGTAACCTTGTATGATCTAGTAGTTCTCCTCCTTCCTTCGAGTGAACGCCATAACCAGTCTGTAGGCCGCCCTCCATGCCTTGGCATCAATCACCAGGAACCTCCAGAGCTGCTGTGGGAGTTTTGCGTTTAGCTCAACAAGCAAGTCTAGTTGTGCTAGATTTCGTTGAATGTATATCTTGACTACAGCAGGCCACCGAACAACCGAAGTGTAAGACCAATGATTACACAGGTCTGCGAGGTTTTGTTGTTGGGCAGATGGGGGTCAATCCCAAAGTAACTTTTCACGCTGAATCCGAATGTCGCCTCAAAATTGGCCCATCACGTCAGGATTTTGAACTATCTGAGGTTAAATACTTAAAAATGGCTCTTTTAGCAACTTTTGAAAGTATGAACAGAACTCAAAACATTTTTTAGCTTATTTTTAATAATACATCATTTGGTACCATCCGTCCTCTTTAAATAAGCTTTCGAATGGTCATCTATGATGTTTCCTCGCAAAGTTATAGCCATTTGAAAGTGACATGAATTTGAAACCATGATCCTCTACAACTCAACAATCTTCACCAAACATTTGTTTAAGATTGTTGGGTCATCTCTTCTGTTGTGCTAAATCTTGATTCGTTTAGAATCGTTTGGTTAAGATTGTTGGGTTGTAGGGATCATGGTTTCAAATTCATGTCACCTTAAAGTGGCTATAACTTTGCGAAGAAACACAGTAGATGACCATTCGAAAACTTAATTTAAAGAGGGAGGATGGTACTAAATAATGTATTTATTAAAAGTAAGCTGAATTTTTTTTTTGAATTCTGTACATAACTTCAAAAGTTGCTAAAAAAGCCATTTTTTTAAGTACTTAACCTCAAATATTTCAAAATCCTGACGTGATGGGCCAATTCGGATTGAGCGTAAAAAACTACTTCAGAAATGATCCTCATCTGCCCAACAATATTCTGTCCCCTTTATTCGCAGACCTGTGTTCATTATGGAATCACAGTTTTACTCTCCATATTTTACCTAAGATTCTTCTGCATACCCAGAAGATAGTAGTGGCCCTTTGTATTTGCCTCTTTATATGTTCTTTCCAGATCAGTTTAGAGTACAGCCTATCCTTAGGGTAGTACTGTGGTGTACGGGCTCGACAAAACCATCTAGCCCGCGTCTCCTACTAAAAATTACATATTATGCCCTAAAAGGGTTAACTCTAAGGCCCTGAGCATTGCAGAATCGTACGATCTGCAGGACCTTATGCATGAGCCCTCTAACAGTACTTGGAAATTTTCCCAATAACCGTGCTATCAAAATGTCTGCATGGTTGAGACATATTTTTCCTGAACTATTCCTCCAATAGACCTAGCTAGTTGTATTTGTGCTATGAATTTTAATATTGAGGATAGGATTTTGCAGAGCGAGAGGGAAATATGCGTTTACTTTCGGATTATTATAAATATTTAAAAAATTATAAATGGTACAATCTTTAAAATAGTTTCAGATACTTCCCATTGCTCTAAGGAATACAACCATATACAGTTTTTTTTTTTTATAAATTTTGTATACAGTTAAATACCATACTCTAATAATGAAATTAGGAACTATTTTCATTGACAAACTGTTGTAGTCATTAGAACAATAGCAATTATTCTAAACAGTTTTAAAGATTATACTATGTTTGGTTTTTTAAATATTTATAAGAAACCCAAAATAGACGCATATTTCCCTCTCACTCTGCAAAATCCTATCCCTTAATCAATGAATAATTGTTTTATAAATTCAGTATTTTCTCAAAGAATTATAACATCTTCAATAATAAATGCTTAAAAAAAAGTGTGACGTTGCCGACACTAAAAAAAAATGCTTTTCTAACGAAGTCAAAAGTATCGTTGAAAAAGTTAACTGTGAAAAAATTACACTTCTCACATTGAAATCATAAAAAAAAAGTCTACCCTTTTTAACGGTCGTGGAAATATATTCTTTCTTACTTTATTGGAGATGTTCAATTTATCCCTAGTTGGATGAAAGTGAATAGAATTGCTTTTTAATAATGTATACCAACAAAGTGTTTTGTGCAAACTAGACCTTCAATTCTAATTCTATTCAATTCTAAAAATAGATAATGGTTAGTGAGATTCAAGGTATAGAATAAATTCAATGAAAAGTCGGTAAAAATTAGCAGAAAACGGTCGAATAATATTATGAACATATTACACACAAGTAAAGCATTACACTCTCCGCTGGGTGTGTGTTATGTTGTAGCTCAGCGCGCCAGCGCACAGTTTCATTGATGAAAGTTGTCTTCAATAGGGAATAGTCTAGGTGCCCACCGACATAAAGTGCAATTTATGCATACCCTCTTATAACTTCTTGAATATCATAATTGCGCCTAGTCTACAACTTTTTCCTCTGCGAAAATTTTCATAAATGCGGCTTTCCAACCTACCATTTTTTTGAAAGATGTGCATTTCCCGTAGTATGAACAATTTATAGATACTGTAGCAAGAAAACTTGTTTAAACGCGCGAGAGAAAAATTGTCCGACAAAAATTTTGGAAAGTTAAGGATGTCTACAACCCTAAAACATGCCGAAATAACGACTTTTGATAACGAGCTGATTTTTTTAAGATTGCTTAATAAGAATATGTGGAATCTAATTTTCGAATTGTCTGACAAAACATATTTTCCGATTGTCCAGTCCGATGCGTGGAAATCGTCGGTTTCATGATGACCAAAAATTTATTAATAACATTTTCTTTTTTCATTTTTTTGTTTTTGAATGAATTATAGAATATAATAAATAAGTTGGCCGACAGTAAATATTGCATTTTTTATGAAAAATAAAAAATAAACAGTTTTTTGTATTTAGTTATCTAGGACCGCTTGGAGTGTGTGCGTTTGTACAACTATGTACATCCCACTTTTAAATAACCAGCTGATTTTTTTAAGATTGCTGAATAAAAATATGTATAATTCAATTTTTGAATTGTTCGACAAAATATATTTTCCGATTGTCCAGTCCGACGCGTGGAAATCGTCGGTTTCAAGATGACCAAAAATTTATTAATAACATTTTCTTTTTTTCATTTTTTTTGATTTCGAATAAATTATAGAACATAATAAATAAGTTGGCCGACAGTAAACATTGCATTTTATATGAAAAATAAAAAATATACAGTTTTTTGTATTTAGTTATCTAGGAATGCTTGGAGTGTGTGCGTTTGTACAACTATGTACATCCCACTTTTAAATAACCAGCTGATTTTTTTAAGATTGCTGAATAAAAATATGTATAATTCAATTTTTGAATTGTTCGACAAAATATATTTTCCGATTGTCCAGTCCGACGCGTTGAAATCGTCGATTTTATGACGACTAAAAATTTATTAATAACATTTTCTTTTTTAATTACTTTCACATCCAGTGGAAGTATAGTAACGACAAAAAATTTAAAAAATTTTTATTGTTCAAATAGGCTTAGAATGTCATGAAACGTCGAGATTTTAAGTTTGAGTGAAAAAATGTTTCTGTCTGTCTGTCTGTTACTTTTTTTGTGCGCACGTTTACTCTGGAACCGTTTGAGATACTGACTTGAAATTTGGTACACATATACTTTAACGAGTTCTAGAACTAGATTATATTTTCGTCTTGTTCCGTCGAAGGGCTGGGGGGTAAATTGGGGTAAATTTGGGGCAAATAGGTAAATCAAGCAGGTAAGATTGCATAAATTGGCATTTAGTATATACAAGAGAAGCTAATGTCTCAAAAAAAATGTTTGCATTAGCCACCCTCATTACCACTCCCACCCCATTATTAAAGAGGATGAAAAAAAATTGTGATATAGTGTGTGTACAAGAACCAGAAACCTCAAAATATTTTTTTACTTCATCCACCCCCACTACCACCCCCTATCACCATCCCCACCCCACTACCGATGTGGGGTATCGTTTTATGGGTTTTTGGGGAAGAGGATTTCAAATATTATATTATTAAATTTCCATAAACAATTATTTCCACATACAAAATTTTTTCGTTGTGAGTGACTTGGATAGAAAATCTGGATGTGGAAGTAGTAATTCCTTGGGCAGCGGTTTTTTTGTTCTTGAATGAAGTATAGAATATAAATAAATTGGCCGACAGTAAAATATTGCCTTTTACATGAAAAATAAAAAAAACAATTTCTTGTATTTAGTTATCTAGGAATGCTTGGAGTGTGTGCGTACATGTATGTACATTCCACTTTTAAACAACCAGCTGATTTCTTTTCAAGATTACTGAATAAAAATATGTATAATCCAATTTTTGAATTGTCCGACGCATGGAAATCGTCGGTTTCATGACTACCAAAAATTTATTAACATTTTCTTTTTTAAATTTTTTTGTTTTTGAATTAAGTATACAAAATAATAAATAAGTTAGCAGACAGTAAAATATTGCCTTTTACATGAAAAATAAAAAAACACAGTTTTTTTGTATTTAGTTAACTAGGAACGCTTGGAGTGTGTGCGTTTGTAAATATATGTACGTCCCACTTTTAAAAATCCAGCTGATCTTTTCAAGATTGCTGAATAAAAATATGTATAATTCAATTTTTGAATTGTCCGACAAAATATATTTTCCAATTTTCCAGTCCGACGCGTGAAAATCATCGGTTTCATGAAGACTCAATATTTTTTGATAAAGTACGTTTTTTATTTGTTTTTTTTTTTTAAATGAGTATAGAAAACATGTAATGAATAAGTTGGCCAAGAGTAAAATTTTTCCTTGTTCGATGAAAAATAAAAAAAAATCATATGATGCATTCAAAGTGAGTAGAATTACCAGTATTTTCTTACAAATTTTGGACACCAAATCTTAAACTATTAAGACAAAATGTAAACACCCGTAAGTATATATCAGCGTGGCCAAAATTCGCAGAATTTTAAAGGCATGAAATTCTAAATAATACTTTATTTATTGATTAATTATACTTATACTACAGGTATTATATCAATAATTTTCGTTATTTTGAATTACAAATTACATTGTACAATTTAATATTACATTTACAGTAGCTTTCAGGAAATCGAAATTCATGAATTTTTCAGGTTCTGATAATGAAAACGATAAGGAGGATGACGTGGCAGATGATTTTTCATGTGATACGGATGAAGAAAGTTTAAATGATGAGGAGGCCAATAGGGAGTGGAAAAATTGCAATAATTTTTAAAAATTTTAACCTAAATCTTTTTAATAAAAATTAGGTAATATTATTTAGCCTGTTTTGTTTAAAATGGTCCAAAAAACCTAAAAAAAAAAATTGTTCAGGAGTAAAAAAAAAATTTTGGAATGTGTTTAATAAAAATTGTTTAAACAATTTATGACCGTGAACGGCAACAACCAGATTTTTTATAAGACGACTACTTGAAGTAAGATTATGCAAAAGAAACGGAACCAGAATATTTTTCATAGCGGGGGCGCCGAAACTACCGGGCTATATATACATGTTGTGAAAAATTGCTGTTTTTTTTTGTCCGACTGTAGATTCGCCGCGATATATTTGTCCGCCATTTGTACCACACATTAGGTACCAGACCCTTATTTTTTTTTGTCCGACAGTTATTAATAAATGTTTGGTCGTCATGAAACCGATGATTTCCACTCGTCGGACTGAACAATCGGGAAATATATTTTTTCAGACAATTCGAAAATTGGATTCTCCATATTTTTATTAAGCAATCTTGAAAAAATCAGCTGGTTATCAATAAATTATTTAAAGTCATTATTTCGGCATGCTTATGGTGGTAGACACCTTAACGTTCCAAAATTTTTGTCTGACAATTTTTTTCTCGCACATTTTATCAAGTTTTCTTGCGACTACATTTTGTAAAAGTACAGTATCTATAAATTTTTCGTACAACGGGAAATGCACGTCTTTCGAAAAAATGGGAGGGAGAAAGTCGCATTTACGAAAATTTTCGCAGAGGAAAAAAGTGGTAGACTAGGCGCAATTATGCCATACAAGAAGTTATAAGAGGATATGTATAAATTACACTTTAAATCAGCGGGCACCGGGCACCTAGACTAGAACTTGCGCAAAAATAAAATTTAGTTAAAACACGCAAAATCGTAAGCTAACATCATTAAAAACACCGTAGATAACAATAAAAGTTTAAAAAAAAATCTTCCGGAAATATAAGCGATTAAAACCTGCCTGATATTATCTACTCTTGAAATACGAGGTGAGACCATGAATACCAGCATCTAGGTAACACCCTATAATAATTGATCCTAAAGTGGAGAGGGTACTAAATATATTTCTTATGTTTGTTAGGTATTTTTCCACTGTAAGAATATTTAAAAATTTTGAAGAAATAAACCCCTGTGCCAAAAAAAATAGACACTTCTATTACAAAATGTCTCATGCCTAAAAATACATAGACTGAAACGGAAAATGTTAAATGATAATGACAAAAAGTAAATCGAAAACAGTTAATGTTTCAGAAAATATTTCTTTTTTCGTTATCAAAACTTTCACTTTTAATCGTATCATACATGATAGTTTGTTGTTTATGTATTTCCATAGTCACGTGAGACATTAAATTATATTTATTTTATTTTTACTTACTTCGTTTCTGAGGATCGGCAACCAGCTGATACAGAAATCTATAAAATAATTAGAAACACATTTATCCTCATTTAACAAAATAATACTCAAACTTTTTCCTTGAAATTCCTCCATAATTTTAAATTTCTCTGTATTTCACACAGAAATAATACATCGCACACACGATAAATTATAGCACATTCATTAAATTGTATGATAAATGAAAATAAAACATTTGTTTTCAGCAAAAATTTTAATTATGAATTTAGTCATATTTTTGTGTTATTGTCCAATTGAGGCAATTTGACAACAACACAAAGTTGACAGAAATCGAGTTTACACAGATGTTTGGAATATTGTTTCCACTTTTTGCGCACTCTATAGTCTTTATATTAAACATGTAATATGTAAAGGTTTTTTGACAACAACTGTAAACTGTAAAAAAAATAAAATGAAGAAAATTGGACATAATCATAATAGGTTTATTTTCAGTTATCAATAATTACACTATAGTCCGCATTGAATTTGTAACTGATATACATGAGTAATATGTCTTTATTTTAAGAGTGACTGCTTCATGTATGACGTACATGATCAGAAGCAATTTCACATATGAAAATTAATATTTATTGTATTTATTTTTATTTGATAACCAAACTATGCAATAAGAATAATATAACTTAAATAAAGTACTTGCATATGTATATGTATTGTATATTAATAAACAAATATTTCAATTTTCAATAAAAACTAAAAAATATTTATTGCTGTGTCGATTTCTATTATGTCTTTTTCCACCAGTTTCTCTCTGAAGGTACCAATAGTAATCTCCCATCATGTTGGCGCATTTACCCTGATAACCCAAGTAACAATTTAAATGCCAATAAATATGTATCGGGTTTTATCACAGATTTAAGAATATAAATAAACCGAACTAGGTTTATTATTTCTTTTGTGCATACCAATTTATCTGCAGATAATATGTACTTAAAAAAGGCCTTCAAGTTATCTTTAAAGCAATTTGTTAAACCTCTTTGCTCTTTAAGACCTATTGGTTTTATAGCCACTTAATTGCTGCAATATTCAAAACCACAATAAACTCATTAAGTTTTATAGTGGATTTTAAATATTTTAGGTTTTGTGGTAGACATCTATAAATCTGTAGGTTTTATGGGAGTTTTAAAATATGGTTTTTAAGTACTCCTTATGATCAAGCAATAAAACTAATAACTCTTAAGTAGTCTTACCCTTAATATATGTTTTCATAAATACTATTTGCTTTTAACGATAATCGGTAAAGGTTTCTTAAAACCTAATAGTTTTTTGGTAGCTTCATTAAGCTACGTTAAAACTTTTTGGTTTTTATAAAGCACTTATAAATCCTTTGGTTCCTCCACTTACGCCTATGAACTTTGAGAAAGGGGCATATAACGCATAGTGAACGCCATTTTGTGATTGCTGATTCTAGTTTAAACAGTGCAGTGCAGCGAAACTGTAGTTTTTCGCTTTTTCTTGCTCAATTAACGCTATAATCACAGAAATAATGAGAAATTATGGATCGCATACTCAAAAACACACGAAATAAATAATGTTCTTTTAGGTTATGTTATCTAAGCTAAGTACATTTGGATTAGAGATTGTCAGAGACAAATCTTAAAGGTTTTAAAGAAGAGTAGTAAGGCTGTGTAAAGTCTTACAGGCTTTAAAATAGTAATAAAGTGGAGCAATTGGAATTTAACAAAACCTTTTGTTTTATAAAAATATTTCCTAAAGCCACAAACTGTTAATAGGGTATTCTATTAAAATAAACGGTTTTATTAATTTTTCAGCCACGTTTTTTTTTTCTATTAACTATGGCAGACATATATTGTTTATAATTTATTATTTGTGGCATATTCATGATTTCTTAGTTTGTTGGGTATTTTGCAAAATACCCAACAAACTAAGAAATTATGGCAGACATGTTTAAACAAAGTTGGGACAACAGTGTTTAGTTATATTTTTCTTATTCGTACTGTTTACATTTAGCCTGCAACTATCTAAAATGTATTAATATGTCTAAAAAGCTCAAAATCATACTGAGTAAGCTAGAACTAGGGTTACTATTTTTTTATTAATTGTAAATAATAATTAATAAGCTGACAAATGAGAGACGCGCGATTTTTTTATATACTTTATCAGTAAAGTGGTCTGCCTTGAAAATTTTTTGATACTAGGTTGTTTATTAATATCAAATTTTAAAACGTTAGCACATGCAGATATTTCAATCGAGGCAGACATATTTTATTACTTGGCGACATTTTCTGATTTAGATAGTTTAAGTGCAACAAGTTTTCGACAAAGAATTATTAAAGACCCAATTATTTATGATGTTCTCAAAGCAGGCTTAAAATTTGTTTGCAAGTACTAACGGTTTTAAGAAGGTTTTATTAAAGGTTTTATGGTAGACATGAAAACATCTTGCAGATTTTGGTTCTAAAGTACTGTTGGTTTTATTGATAGTTTTAAGGAAGATATTTATAACCTTTATAAAAGGTCTTTTTTGGTTTTATGCCGGGTTTATTGTAGCTTTTAAGAGATTATCTAGTATAAACAGTTTTACGATCAGTTTTATTATATAGACTTAATAACCTCTTGTTGTAGATTGTGGTAAAACTTAAATTGTTACTTGGGAACGTTGCTCCCTGACAACCATATCAACCCAAGATTCGAGGAAGGAAGTCTAGATGTGAATGCAAGAAGTTTATTTTAAACGACATTGTGATTCTTTTATCTTTATAACGCTTCAGAAACTTTTTTACCAATATGTCATAGTGTCGTAGTTATCAGTTATCACTTTTTTGTTCCCTAGAAGCCTTTATACAATATCTCTAAACAATTTTCAGGCTTTTATTTTAACGATCCACCTGCGCTAATATGGTGAAGAAAATAAAACTGCTGTAACTTAAAAACTATAGATGTTAATAATTATTTGCAGTCAATATTTTATTAAGCACTATCAAAAAAAATAGAATCACAAGTTTAAGTCGTAGTAACAAAAAGAAAATTGTGCACCTATGTTTTCAAAAGTTAAAGTACCCTGTATAATCATAAAATAAAAAGTAAACAATGTTGTTTGACAATAAACATTTCATTGTTGGCGTCAAATATTCCCAAATGCGTAATTGAACTAATATCAATTCATTGTCATAAAGAGCTTTCTGATTTCCGCGTTAACCCTTATAATTAATTTAATTTCTAAGGTACAACTGTTAATTTACCAACATCGCAGAAAGGCAAACAAGACCACCGCACTTTAACGTGCCTTCTACCCCTACTCGGCTAGAGCTTGCGCGTACACACCAACCCCACGTTTCATCTCTTATAAAAGCAGACGTAAACAAATCTGTCGACAGTTACCGTTAGTCTCTAACGTTAGCTATTAACTAGTGCTTGTGTTTCTGTGAAATCAGTGATGACTAGCAACGACAACACACTTATGCTTATGACCATCATGCCTGGTACCAGAAGCGTGTCACCCATGACGCCTTCTCCGTCGAGGGAAATCCGAGGCATCAGATTGTTCCGTGCGATAAGCAGAAAATTGGCGAGACGCTCCAACGAAGACCTCAATTATCCGGTAGATCCAGACAGTCGCTCGTCTAGTTCCGACTCTTGCTCCTCCACGTCCACCAGCCGAAGTTCAAGGACTAAGAAAGAAGTTAATTCTGGAGATTCCGGCTTCAGGTCTGTCTCACCCAACCACATGTCCAGTAACTCTAGTGAAGCGGAAAGTGATACACAACGGAGTAGGCATCATCATTCCACATCTGCGGAAAGCATCAGGAAAGTCTTTCAAAATTTAAACTTAAATACGAGGTCTCAAAGTTGTAACAACACCAAAGAAAAAAGGAAAGGTAAGAAGCCCGCTCCGAAAAGAATACTTAGGCAACCAGTGACTTATACTTATGTGAAGGGGTTATCCGGACTTCCGACTCAAAGAATACCCAGAAATTCAAGGATTTTAAACAGTACATGTGGCTGCAGTATGCAATACATGGCAGGTTTGAACCGATAAGTAGCCAGAGACTTTAAGTGAACATAGATTTAGCAATATGCTTACTTTTTATGAACTAATCCTAACTAAAAAGACTGTTAATGACTATGCGATTATATCAATATCGTTTAAGTAATTTAAGACTTGTACATGAATCAACGTTTTTTATATTAATGTGTATTGAATTTAAGAACTATGTATACTATAAGAAGGGACTCAAATACGCCGTAGGATTATTTAACTGAATTTGAACTTGTTCTAAGAAAGCACCAAGTCAATTGTGACCTTTATTAAGCCTAATTCATTACAACACACATCATATTGTATACTTCTACGAATTTCTGATATTGTTCAAAGCACTGATTATTATATATTCCTATATTTCCCCGTCTAGTGCCTTGTAGGTTTGTCCCTTAATAAATGATTTAAACATATTTGCACTGTGTTTTATATGAATTTACGTATTTTCTGCCCTTGCCTGCCTAGTCTTCGAGAAAAATATTAGATTTGCTTTAAAGGTAAGTGATATATTGAAAATAAAAAGATTATAATAATGATAATACTGTATAATGTATGAAATCTATATTTATTATTGCTCCTAATATTTTTTACACGAAAGGATGAGTGTCCACAACATAAGAAAAATTACCCTGAAATTAAAACATTCCATGACAATTTTTTTTTCAAGATTACTAGGGCGAATTATTACGAAGTTATTATTCAAATAATCAAATTCGTATTTACATTGTTTGGCTTCTTTTTCACTTTTCATTATATTATATTTATTTGTATTTGTATTAATTACAACAAAAAATGAAAAGTCAAAGACGAGTCAAATAATTTAAATACGAATTTGATTATTTGTGTAATAACTCCGTAATAATTCACCCCAGTATTGTTGAAAAAAAAACACACACACTAGAAAATTTCGTGTAAAAATATTAGGAGCCTTAATAACTACATATTTCATACATTATCTAATTTATTTGTGGTATATTCATAACTTCTGATTCTTTACTGAATATTTTAGCACATCTGCAAAAGTATTTAAAAAAATCAATGAAAGAAACTTTTTCGCCAAATAAATCAGACAGATTTTTAATTTTTTGAATAATGATTACTACATAAAGTTTCACACCTAAAAAAATATAAACTAAAAACAAAACTGAAATGTATAAACTAAAACAAAATTGTATTAGTATAACGTAGTTATAGTGTTATTAAATAATTATGTGATTATAACGTAACAGTTTTTTGTTGCATTTTAATTACAATAATCCATTTAACAGTTTCGTTTCAGTTTATATATTTTTAGATATAAGACTTTGTGTACAACTATCTGATCCATTGAAGCACAGGTTTTATTCATTAATTTTTTAAGTATTTTACAGAAGTGGCAGATTACTCAATAAAAAGTAAAAAAATACATGTCATAGTGATAATATAAAAAGACAAATAAATGAAGCATTTATATTCCCTAAGAAGGGAAAATTAGTTTAAGCTTTGCAATTATCACATAGACCGTGTGTCATTTTTCATGGAACCACCCTTATATCTCATTAATCTCGAATCTAAATGATTTGAAGTTTTGGTTGCAAAATATACCATAAGATAATTATCTTGATGCAAAAATTTTTAATTTTCGTCACAAGCATCCTATCTTAGTAATCTATTTTTCAAAAATAATGTATTAGTACTTTTGTTCAAAATTTAATACTACATTCTTATTTAGCAACCTATGTACCAAATTTGTGGAAGTATATTTAAAGATATCACAGATATGAACGTTAGGGTAGTTTAAAAATTACTTAATTTTTTATAGAGGGTCTCGAACCCCCAATTTGTTTCCAAATCCAAAAAAGTAAGTACGTATTTTTTGGTTTTTCAGAATTTTGGTTTTAAATGATGCCTATGGAACCTGAAGTTTTCCATTTAAATTGCATGGAGAGAAATTACTTTTTGGAATTTTTTGAATAATTGTTCAGGGTTAGGGAAAATCTTGCATTAAACTTATAGGACTTAGAGGTGATTATCCATCGAAGAATTTGATGTAAATACATATGGGTTTGTCGCCCTCTACGGTGTGTTGAGTTAAGGGTAAATCAAAAAATGTACATTCTTCAGGGAATTGACCCTTTTGAGCACTTTTTTCTCGTTTTCTCTTCAAAAATTATTGCTATTGATCTAGTGGAATGTTTATCAACATTTTTTAGTCAATTCAATTATTTAAACAAATTGCATTTATTTAAATATTTTGTTTTTCTCGAAAATTCGTCTATAGTCCTGTTTTCTGAGATCGGGTTGGCAGTCTATTATTTTCAAAATGACATCATTTTATTTTCAAATATTTTCAAAATGTTTAAAAAAGTTGAAAATAAAATAAATAATAATAGATTATTTATTTTCAACTTTTTTCAAATTATGCTAGAAAAGCCAGCTTTCTTTCTAATAGGCCTATAATATTTTATGTTTTAGATATCTTACCTATATTATTTTATAAACCCTCATTTATTTCAACAAATTCTATTTGTTTAAATAATTTTTTTTTTCGAAAATTCGTCAAAGATCCTGTTTTCTGGGATTGGATTAGCAGTCTGTTATTTTTAAGTGACATCAATTTATTTTGGAATAATTTCCATTGTTTGAATAATAAATTAATATTTATTTTCAACTTTTCATCAAATTATGCTAGAAAAGTCACCTTTTTTTTGTAATAGAGTCATAACGACGTTTGTACATTAATCAATTTTATGTTTTTCATATCTCACGTCTAAAATTTAACAAACCATAAATTTGTTTAAATAAATGAGGGTTTATTAGATAATATAGGTAAGATATCTAAAACATAAAATATTAGAGGTCTGTTACAAAGAAAGCTGTCTTTTTTACCATAATTTGAAAAAAAGTTGAAAATAAATTGAAAATGAATTGATTGTTTAAACAATTGGAAAATATTTGAAAATACATGTATGTCCTTTAAAAATAATAGACTGCAGTCCGATCTCAGAAAACAGGATTTTAGACGAATTTTCGAGAAGAAAAAAATTTGAACAAATTAAGTTTAAATAAATCAAAATTGACTAAAAAATGTTGATAGCTATTCCACGGGACCAATAGTAATAATTTTTGAAGAAAAAACTAGAATAAAGTGCTCAAAAGGGTCAATAGAAGTGTGTTGGGGGGACAAACCCATATTTGTATATTTCAAATTCTTTGTTGGATAGTCCTCTCCAAGTCCTATAAGTTTAATGCAAGATTCTCCCTAACACTCAACAATTATTAAAGAAATCCCAAAAAGTGATTTTTTACCGTGCAATTTAAATGAGAAACTTCAGATCTCCATCTGTACCATTTAAAATCAAAATTTTGAAAATCCAAATAATACATTTTTCGGATTTGGAAACAAATTGGTCCACCCTAATAAACATTGAGCTTTGAGCTTAAGACTTAATTTCCTTCAGATTTATATTGTTAGTATCTCGAAAACTATTGAAGAGGGACTTTTTGATTTGCTATTAACAATATTAAAACATTTGGAGAAAAAAAATTTCATCTCATGAAAAAAAATTATACATAGCTTATAATACATAGTCTCTAAAATTTGTACTTTTACTGGAAGTATTCGATTTAATCTCAACAAAGATGGCTATGGAAATAACTAACATTGCTAGTATTTCTTTTCTTATTACATAAACAGTTCATACTGTTAAAAAATAACCAAGTATTGTCAATAAAATATAAATTACTAAAATGCTCGTTGTTTAACCATACATGAAAAAAAAAATTGAAAAACTAGGTATACCGCCTTCGAAAAAAAGTTCATTACAAATTATGAATTAAAATTTAATTGAACCTGATTACCTAATATCAATATACTTACGCTTGATTTCGTTATTTGTTTATATTTATACTTATTTTTTTAATTCAATTTTTCTTAAAAACATTTTTTCACCCTTTTTAGTGGTCTCCTATTTAGCTTCTAGGTAGTAAACGAACATATTTTTAAGACTCGTCTGACTGTACCTTTGTTATGTGTATTTTGCAATTATAGCAGCCATTTTTAATTTTGACATCAGCTGTTCCAAAAATACTATTCGAATGCAACGCCGACGCAGTTTGAATTCTCCGTAGTTTTTGAGAGTCCCGCACACTGTGCGCTGGTCGTACATGGATCAAAATATTACAATGGGACCACCGCCGAGCAATTGTACATTATAGTTTGTAAATAAATAGTAGGTATATATTAGAAATCATTTTTTGTCATTAACATTCCTAATTTGTCCATAAAAACAAGAAACAAGTGTATGTTTATTTACATCTACAATTTTATATAGATACTTTATATTTCTTGTACTACTGATACATAGATAAATAAACATTGTTATATAAACTAAAACTAAAAATAATAAATAAAACAAAAAATAATACTATTCCAGATAACTTACAAGATGTAAATAAAATAAATAATTACTTTTTAAATTCGTGTATTGATAATAATTTTTTAATTGACACAGAACTCCATGACTATTATACTAATAACAGAAAAGCAAACTTTACCCAACTATTTACGTTCAAGGAAGTGAACGAATCTGATGTAGAAAATATTATAAACGATATAAAAACGAATGCCACTGGATATGATAATATAAATATTAAACTTTTAAAATTATGCTGCCCTCATTTGATACTTTATATTACACATATTGTAAATTTTTGCATAAAAAATAGCGTTTTTCCTGAAATATGGAAAAAAGCATTAGTGACACCACTGCCTAAAGTAGCAGATCCTCAAGAACTAAAAGACCTTCGCCCCATAAGTATACTGTGCACTATGTCCAAGGTGTTAGAAAGAATTATGGAGACGCAAATTAAAGATTTTTTAAAAAAATGTGATATTTTACCTGTGACACAATCTGGTTTCCGATCCGGATATAGCTGCAATACCACACTTCTCGGCATGACAGATGACATATTTAGAGCTACAGATGATGGTAATTTAACTGCACTTATTCTTTTAGATTTCTCAAAGGCTTTTGATACCATAAATCACAAAATTTTGCTTTCAATTCTCTCATTCGTTGGATTTGGTATCGAAGCTATTAATTTAATAAAAAATTACCTTTCCAAAAGATCTCAAATTGTAAATTATAAAAGGAAATCATCTAATTCAATAGATTTAAAGCAAGGGGTTCCACAAGGGTCCATTTTAGGCCCATTACTATTTTCGATATACACTTGTAATATTAATTCATGTTTAACTCATTGTAAATTTCACATGTATGCCGACGATACTCAAATTTATATGAATTTTTCACACAATCAATCAAATGAAGCTATGACTCTAATAAATTCAGATTTAGGGAACCTTGTGGAATTCTGTAAAAAACATGCACTTAAAATTAATTCTTCAAAGTCATATTTCATGTTATTCGGGAAGAAGTGTATACGGGATACAATTACTCAAGAATTCGCAATAAAAGTGGGAAATGAGGTTCTATTGCAATGCAATTTATGTAAGAATTTAGGTGTTTTTTTAGACAGAGATTTACGTTTCGAAGAACATATTGCACGATGTATCCAAAAAGCCTACTGTAATTTAAAAATTTTATATGCAAATAGATATTGTCTCAGTAGAGACCTGAAAATATTGCTGTGTGACTCCTTAGTACTATCGTGTTTTAATTATTGTGACTCCTTGTATGACTCTTGCATAACGGAATCTGTTAAATCTCGTATACAGAAAGTGCAAAATTCGTGTCTTAGATTTATTTTTGGTATACGTAGAAGACAACCAATATCACACACTCTTCAAGCTGCTAAGTGGCTCAACATGTCTAATAGACGTAAATTACACACATCTGTTTTATATCATAAAATCATAAAACTACAGACTCCTCCTTACTTATTTAAAAAAATTTGCTTTAGGCGAACTGCACATAGTATTAATATTCGCTCAAAAAATTTACTAACGATCCCTTCCTATAAGTCATCCTTTTACAAACGATCATTTGCTTACAATATTGCAAAATATTATAATGTCATAATTCCAGAAAAGCTAAAAACCTTATCGATATCAAGTTTCAAGAAGACCTTTAGAAATATCCTGTTCAATTGGCAATCTTAAGAAAGTTAACTCAAGTAACGTTTCATTATATAATTTTCAGGTAAATATTTAATATGTTGAAATTCTTTATTTTGGTAACATAGGAAAATATTTGGTATTGTTTCATTGTATCCGTTTTTACTTGGGCTAAATGGAAGAACAGACGGCTATTCATTAGCCGAACTGAATTTATGCCCCTTTTTCCATTTATTTGTTATATAAATATATATTTGTATATATAAAATATTTAATTTCTTTTTGTAAAACAACATCTGTTTATGGTTGGAAAATAAATGTATTATTATTATTTATTATTATTATATTATTCTGAAAGTCATCAGAGGCCATGGCGACATTCCCTTCATAACTATATAGATTTCTATTCCAATCGTCTGATTTTTCCACATAATTAACTAATAATAGCTTGCAGGTATAGAATTGCTTTGTACCGAACTTATAATAAATGTATTGATATACCTTCCTTCATTCACAGCTGTGTAGCCTTTTGTATTTAATCTATTTGTACAAAATGCGTATTCATATCAGTTAATATTCCGCTGACAAGTGGAGTATTCATTGATAAACCGTAGGCGGCTTTGCAATAGGTATTCAATGCTGTAACACTGTTATGAAGTTCAATTGAAAATGCAGAAAAGAAAACGTTATTGTTCTGATTTTGCTTTATTTTCAAAATTCAATTGCTGGAAAACTAAATGTCGATGGCGTAACATAAGTATTTATACTCATATAAAAGAACAGAACATACTAATTGCTCTATTTTAATAATTCTTGGTATACATGGGTATTGAAATATGAAACGTAAAATGTTAAATGATTTAATGGTTAAGAGTTTGGTTAAGAGTGGATGAATGATCTATCAATATGCCTTTAGGCAAAGATCATTGAATCTATTCCTGTCTAAAGGACTTTTTTTCTTAGGAAATATATCCAGCTTACTCAGATACTGCGTGTGTTGTCATCTGTCCCCAAATGTTTTGCCCTCTCCTGCATGTCATTTTATGCTTACAAGGCATCAACTATAATACGCTGACGCCAACAAATAATAGAGATAATAAAAAAATAAAAAAAGGTAAGTGAGAGAACTGAAAACAATATTTTGAAACATCCTCAATATATTTAAATCAAATTGGAAATAACATACAAGCTAAAGGCAATTTCTGAAATAATTCAAGATAGAATCACTTCAATACTCTCAGGCAAATAATTACACAAGTCGACAAAAATAAAATTCTGCTCCAAGGACTAAACCTATCATGCCTGAAATATTTTTGTGTGCTGAATCCGAATTTTCAATTAAAAAAAATTTCTACCGCGTAGATTTCGAGTAAACATAAAAAATTTTCAAAAAAACGTATTTTGACGATAAAAACCGGGATTTACTCGGAATCTACGCGGTAAAAAATTTTATTCAGCACACAAAAATACATAAGGAATGATAGTTTAGTCCTTGGAACAGAATTTCTTTTTGTAGATCTGTGCACAGGTCTACAAAAAAAAATTTCTATTCCAAGGACTAAACCTATCATTCCTGATGTATTTTTATATGCTGAATCCGAATTTTCAATTTAAAAATTTTTTTACCGCGTAGATTTCGAGTAAATCCCGGGTTTTATCGTCAAAATACAGTTTTTTGATAATAAAAACCGGGATTTACTGGAAATCTACGAGGTAAAAAATTTTTATAATTGAAAATTCGGATTCAGCACACAAAAATACTTAAGACATGACGTTTAGCCCTTGGGGCAGACTTTTTTTGTAGACCTGTGTTATGGAATAGCAGAGAAGAGATGAAGAAAATAGATCGGAAAAAATTAAACATTGTGCCTTCTCGACGGATTTAGGGAATTCCCCCATTGAGGACAAAATCTATCCAATGGGGGCATCTCTTATTTCTTTCAGCACCGGAAAACCAATGCCTAAGTTCATAAATGAAACATTTACTATGAAAGGGTAAGAATTACAAAGAATCAATTCAACAAAAAATTGTCAATATTTTTACAATTAATCATATTTTTATTTATTTGCTTTTATCATGATTAGAGAATATTATTTAGGTATTATGCAAATCACAACTTACACACTTTTTTATTTATTATGAAAAATCCTACTTTCTGTATATTGTTGCCCTAATCTGGGCACGCTAATATACTAGCTAGGTAAATGAATAACTGAATTTCAATGAATGATTTAAGTATTTTCAATATATTTTTTTGCCTTACAATGCCAAGAATCCTATCATGTAATTCAATACTTCGTCAGTATTAGCTAGAAGAGTAGTTGTTTTGATTGATTCTTCAATAATGAGTGTTTTAAAGTATTTACCTAGCTAGTATATTAGCGTGCCCAGATTAGGGCAACAATATACAGAAATTAGGTTTTTTCATAATAAATAAAAAAGTGTGTAAGTTGTGATTTGCATAATACCTAAATAATTTTGTCTAAAAAATTGTCAAGTTCAACTCTATAGAAATAAAATAGCTTTGTCTACCGTACAATATTGTTAAAATAAATAGTTTATCTTAAAATATGGCAGTAAAACTAAAATTTATAAGAAAAAAAAATTGCTTAAAAAGAAGAAACATCGTGATATGCTGAAATTGAAGGGTGGTGAAGTAGATTTTAATTACGCCGCGAAGACGCACGAGTGTCTTATATTACTGGAGTAGGCCGTGCCACGACTTTTACCATGTCAACACGCTGCAGTGCAACTTCCATTTCGTCAGTTTACGTGGCTAAAAAAATGTAACATGATGAGCGAAGAGTGTTAAATATTAGGAAACCACTGTTTGATGCTTCTTAAGCACAGCAAAACGTCATGCTGACTTTATTGTGTGATTGATGAATATGAAAATTGACTTCTTTAGTGAAGTAAAATATTTAGGTGGAATTCCGGATCAAAAACTTACTTGAAATACTCATCTGATCGGGGTAATCAAAAAAGCAACAGCGGTCACTAGCCATGTCCCAGGCTCTTTACACACTCAAATGTAGCATTTCGATTATTTCAATGTTTGTTCTTAATAACCAATTAGATATAGGATGTCCTACTATATTTACTGCTCTAGCACAACATTGAGCTTACCTGCTCCTTCTTCATCTTCTTTGTCAGCTCATACTCGTCCACTTCTGGACATAGGCCTTCCGTAATTGTCTCCACGAATGTCTGTCTTATGATTATGCATCAAATTTGAATGAACTCGTTTCAGGTCATCTGTCCAACTGGTTGGTGGTCTTGTTCTGTTCCGAAAAGCGTCTTGTCTTGGTCTCCACTCCAATATGCGATTCGTCCACCTGTCCAGTGTCCACCCTTACTCTTGCGATGAGTCTTGGCCAATTCCACCTCAGATTTGTTATTCTATCAATTGCATTGGCTACGCCAGATCTAACATGCAGTTCTATATTTGGCAATCCCAGCATGGCGCGATTCATTACCCGTTGGTTTATCCGGATCTTATTTACTGTCGCTTTGGTAAGTGTAAGAGTCTCCGCCCGGTAAATCAGTACTGGCAAAACACATTCTTCGAAAACCTTTCGCTTAAGGAAAATAGGAAGGTCTGATTTGGGAACATCTTTCAGTCTTCCAAATGCAGCCCAAGTCATCCCCATTCTACGCCCAAGTTCCCAGGCCTGATTATCTCTGTTTAGGCGGATTTCATGGCCCAAGTACTTGTATGATGTTGTCTGTTCAACATTCATTCCAGCTAGAGAGATGTTTTCGCTCAGTATCAGGTTCGTCATCACTTTTCAAACCCACTTGTAGAGAGGCATAATAAAGCCTTTCAAGCATTTCTTCAGCATAGTCGACGCTATCTGCCATTAGGACTATATCATCTGAGAATCTGAAATGACTGAGTTTCTCGCCATTTATATTTATACCCATCTCCTCGAAGTTTGCGCGTTTGCACATGTATTCCAACAGGGTGGTAAACAGTTTTGGTGAAATGGTACCGCCTTGGTGGACTCTACGTTGAATGTCGAATTCGTTGGTATCTGCGTGTAACCTCACACATGCTGTAGCATTTTTATAGATGTTCTTAATAACGGTGGTGTGACAATGGACTATTCGACTTTCAGATAGAGCTTTTAGCATTTTTAGTTGATTTACCGCATCGAACGCTTTCTCATAGTCCATATATCAGGACGAGGGACCTGTTATACACAACACATTTTTCTATAAGGCTTTTAATAACTTGCAGATGGTCATTTGTACTGTACCCCGTCTGATCACGTGATTGGTAGAAATCTAATTTTGCCGACAGCCTATTTGCTGTGATTTTTGTGAAAAGTTTATATTATGTCTGTGACAGCTTACCTGCACTATTTGTTAAATGATATATGTTGCCCAGCAACTACCAAACTGCAGTCGCAAAAGTTATAGAGGCATTTAACAAAGAAATTTTCTGTTTTTTGTTTGTTATATTGAAACATCAATTCAGACTCAGATTTGAAAAGAGGATATGGTCGATTGGCCTTTTCCATCGCTACCCTCGTGGTTGTATCGTGGTGCTCCTGTTCTAATTTTACTTAGAGCTCCTTATCCAGTTTTGTCTTTTGCATCAGGCTCTACAGTCTTGATAAGGGCTCCTTCGTCTAGCCGTCTGTCCTTGATTTCTTCTCGTGGTGGAAATCTCAGTCTAACTAGGCCTTTACAATGGCATAGTACATAATAATAATAAATAATAATAATAGTTTATTACAAAAGAACATACATACATTATAACTCATGGATACAATAATGTAAATAAACTAAAATGAGGTTACAAGATGATTTAAAATCATCTGACCGTGACCAAGTGAAACATATAAAAGTATATATAACAAACACAATTATAAAACCATAAAAATACGAAAAATATATAAGAAATACGTCTACATGAGATAATAAATATCATAGGTGGGTATAATCTTTTTCTATAACCGAAAATAAAAATTAAAAAAAAGAAGGAGATAGATATATTAAAAACAAATACTTTGCAAAATACTGAGATTTGTTAATTGTTAAATCTTTTAACCTTCATCAATTATATCAGATTTTGGTTCTTTAAGACAATTTGAGCTCAAATTTTTTTTCTGTCTGCCATTAAGTATTTTTTTAGCTCTAGTTTAAAGCGCCTTTTTTGTAGAGACTTAATATCCTCTGGGCGTGCATTAAAACATCTTGGACCAAGGAAAATCCAATTGCGTTGTGCTGCGGTTGTATTCATTTTTGGCACATGCATGATTATTTTGACGGTTTGTCTGGTTGTATAAGTGGAAGTTAGTATTATGGTATTTTTCAGGTAAGATTCTAGGACGCAATTAAAAAAATAAATTGTCTTAGGTCAGCAACATTGCTTTCTTTAAAGAGAAGATCAGATGGGTACAAAGGGCTTTTGCCTAGTAGTATTTTTAGAAATTTCTTTTGTAATGTCTCGAAAATGCCCATATGGCAATTTAGAGCTCCCCCATGTAATTATTCCGTAGTTGAAGTGTGATTCTACAAGGGCAATGTATACCGATCTAAGTTGAGATATAGGTAAGTATTTTTTAAGTAGTTTAAATTTAAATAATATGCATCTAATTTTATTCGTTACTGATTTGATGTGCTCATCCCATCTTAAGTGTGGATCCAGGATTACTCCAAGGTATTTTATATTATTATTTGCTACTCGAATATACTGCGAATTCTCAATTTTGAGCGAGTTAAACTTGGGTAATCCATTTGAGTACATTGCAAACGAAAGATATTGAGTTTTTTTAATATTTATCGTTAGTAATTTTCTATCGAACCAGTTCTTAAATAAAATTAAGTCCTTTTCGACTTTATCTTTTAGTGCTTTCCAGGAAGTATCTCTGTACATAACTGCTGTATCGTCCGCATAGGAAAAGATTTGACCACACGTGGGAATTTCAAAAATAGAGTTAATATATAAAATAAATAGGACTGGGCCTAAAACTGTTCCTTGCGGCACTCCGAACTCAATAGTACATGGATCACTGAAAGTATCATTGACATATGCTCTTTATTGTCTATTTTCTAGATAGCTCTTTATTAATTTTAGGGCATTATTGCGGAGACCGTACCGTTCAAGAGTTGTAAGCAGCTTTTCGTGGCTAACAATGTCAAAGGCTTTCTGTAGATCAAAAAAGACCGTAAGACATTTTTTTTTGTTGTCCAATGCCTTATAGATTTCAACATTCAAATTTCTAACAGCATCAACCGAACTGTGATTCAGAAATAATATTACATTTTTTTATAAAACTACAAATTCTCATTTTTAAGACTTTTTCAAAGACTTTGGCTAAAACTGAAATAAGCGATATAGGACGATAATTAGAAATGTCAAGCGGATCTCCTGTTTTAAATAACGGTTTAATAATTGCACACTTAAACGTAGAGGGACATTTGCCTTGTTCAATCATATTATTTACTAAAATACTTAAAGGTAAAGAAACAAAATCTGAGATGTATTTTAATGCAAATAAGCTAATTCCATTTCTTAGAGTTATTAATTGTGCGTTCGGAGACAGCTATATTAGAATTATCAGTCCTTATTTTACTGGCTAAATTTTGACCAATATTAGTAAGAACTAAGAGTTTCTCTTTCTCTTGACAGAATCTGCATGATGCATCCTCTGGCAGGCCCATTATACTTATATCTAGTAAGACTATTAGAAGACCCACCATAGTCCTCGTACCCATGCAACGGTCACTATTCTGTCTTGGAGCCATCGGTATACCGGACTATTTGTGGCTACATTAGAGGAATCTTGTCAGTCTTCTCTGTCGGGTATTTTGGTTTCAAAATATTTGTTGGGGTATAACTTTTGGTCAAATGTTCCTTGTTGTTACCTTATGAGCGTTGTGCCTTGAGTTAACTTGTCGCCTTGGCTAAATATGTGTAGTAGTGGCAGGTCTAGGAGGACCTCCAATGCAGCTCTGGGAGCAGTTATTATAACCCCTGTGGCGCACAGACAAGCAAGCCTTTATATGTCACTTAATAGCCTTATTGCCCCCAACTTCAGTGTTTTGACCCACCATACCACCGATCCGTAGGTTATCATGGTTTTATGACCCTAGTACATACCCATAGGGTTATCTTCGGGTTTAAACCCCAGTTTTTATCCACACATCAACCTACACCTTCCCAGATCAATCGTTGCTTTCTGTGTGACTTGATGGATGAGGGTACTCCACTAGAAAGGTAACAGATAACTCCATTGATTTCTTTAAATTGTAAAGGTTTTATTAGGTGGTGGGGATATCCATCTGTGAAAGAGCAACATCAAATAAAAATTTATTAACAACAATAAGAAATGTTACCAACAGATTGGCACAAAAACTGAAATGGGCGGGAAATTTATGTGTATGCTTTTACATATACTTTTTTAACTATACAATTACACAGATATGTTTTTCGTTGTGTTTCGTCAAAGTATCAACTGATTAAAAGTGAATAGTTTAGTTTGAATCATCTCCAAATGATTGCTGAATTGAGTGACAAGTGTAGTATTCAGTGTTGGTGTGTAGTGATTTTTCTTTAGTACCAATTATTATTAATCATCTTTAATATAATTTTTTTTTTCAACTTTAATATCCGGAGTGATGCTATTATTTCCTCCCTTAGAATTCTTAGAATAAAATTATAAATAATAACAAAAATTTAATTAACATCATGCTAGAGAGCCTTAAATAATAAGTATGTCTCGAGGCGAAACACTGAAATAAGAATAAAGCTAAAATACATGTTTGTTAATATAGGCAAAACGTAGCGTAAACATTAAAAAAATCATCATTTAATTCAAAACATAATCGTTGGGTGAGTGAAAAAAATATGAGATAAAGAAATAAATTAGTCAAACTTTGTAGCGTTCACTGATTCAGAACTTTCGTTTAGGGGCGAATTAACTTACCAAAAGCACTTTTTAAGTTAATTGGCTGTAGTTAAGTCCCAGACATATAAATTAATAAAAACGAGGCTACTGACTAATATCCCTTTTAGTTGCTTATTTGATCATTCTTTTGAACAACTATAATGCAAATAAAAATATCAGTATTTCTTACATACTATTTTCTTACTACTTTTATTAAAAAGTTGTATTAGTCTGGGGTCCAACAGCACGAAATCGCTCTAAATTCCAAGTAACCTGTTCCGACATGACGTACATTTTTCATCTTCAGATTTATAAAAAGGGTTTATACGATACCAGAAATGACTTGTCGGATTCTTATCAGCTCTTGCATAACTTCTTAAATGATAAGAAAAGAGAGGAAATGGTAATTCCAAAAAAAATGTTTTTTAATACATAACAAGTCCTGTAAAAAAACTGTGCATGCCATTCATCTAATTTTTTTACAGAATTCACTAAAAATATAAGCGCTGGGAGGAGACTCGATGGCATTGTTGAAATATTTTTAGTTTTTTTGGAAAAAAATATGAAACCTGTAACTATAAAATATTGTAGTAAGAATTTCAACATAAATACTTTAATTTTGATTTTTTTGTATATAAATTATGCTCACAAACATACCCAATATATTGAAAATGTTTTTAAGACAAGAACGAAGTTGATATTACATATAGTATTCGAGTTATGAATTTTTAAAATGGGGGTACGATGAGATGCATGTAATACGCGCTAAGACGACAGCTTTCCCGAAATCCATGAAGCTCATAAAAAAGTTTTCAGTGGAATTAGTTGGTATGTTTACGTCTACTACGCGTATGTACTGTGAAGTTATTTATCTTACCATTTTTTGAATTACAAGAACAATATTTGAAGCAAACTATTAAAATTATACCTGTACAGTGTAAGTGGATGCATTTTATCGGTGACAGATATGACTCTGACCAGAGTTTAAAGAATTGTGAATTAAATCGACGAAAACTTATCAAAAATTCAAAATCCTCACGTGAGTATACTATAACCGATACAGTACCAGTACCAAATTGGAGTACTTTCATGAGTAATGGTAAAAATAAAGAAAACTTGTTAAGATATCTTTCAGAATCTTGGAGCCAAAATAGAGTGATGCTGCCCGAAAATGTTACTTTATATTAAGGAGGTACGTTAAACCAAAAAAAATGCGTTGCAATAACCCGAAACAATTGTTCTGAAGTAACCAATTTAACATGTATGCATGAAGAAGTTGATACGAGGATCTTTGTACGTCTCAAATTCAGTCTCGAAATATTACATACACAGAACACTATAATAGAAACCACACATACTGATATTGTGATACTCAATATTTACCACTTATATACAAGCAAATATCCGCCTAAAATCTGGATACATACAACAAATGGCTACTTGGCTATCCATGACTTAAATACAAAACTAACGGAGAAATATAAAGAAAAAAGATATTATTAAAACTTTATTAACGATATATGTATTAACAGGCTGTGATTTAGTAAGCTACCCATTTCGTAGAGGAAAAAAAGCAGCGTCAGTTGCTTTAAATCAATAGATCAATCGACAATGATTATTCAGTTAACGGTAATGTGATTGAGGATGCGCGTAAGTTTTTTGTCAATCTTTATGGTAAAAGTGATTTTAAATCATTAGATACGCTTCGCGAACATCTATTCTCTACCAATAAAAGTGATTTACGCTCTCTCCCACTGACGGAAGACCCTTCTCAACAACATGTGAAGCGATCATGCTTGCAAATATTACTTGCAGTGTTGTGAACCGTCATTCAAATTACCTCTTACACAAAATTTTGGACACAGAATTAAAAATTAGGAGCTGGTACAGATAATGTTGAAAAAGTCTACCTGAACTTAAACGAATTAAAAAGTGCAATTGTAAGGTAAAATGTGATACAAAATGTTCTTGCGAGTGGTGCTTAATTGCGTGCTCATGTGCTACTTTTCCTGATAATTCTTTTAAGGAAAAAAAGCAATATGCACCACTTTATAATGATAGTGATTCTGACTAAAATGTATTTGAATTACATAATATACAACACTAATGTTTTATTTCTGTTAAATCTGCTATGCTAAAACCCAAAATAACATTTCTTACTAATGTTTTATTTGTTAAACAATATAAAAACGAGTAAAAGTAGTATTCGGGCATGGCTGATTCCGAATTCCGTTGATTAACATTTTGCTCGAACACACAATTCATTTTGTATCGATTATTAGGGTCAATATTTGTTGTATTATTTTTTTAATGAGTGGCCGCAATCGGCAACGCCCGACTACTAGTTTTATTCGTTTTGCTGTATTATTAACATAAAGTAATTCAAGTTTGCAATTAAACTGAACAGTACAGTACTCTTTACTGTTGCACTGTACCGATGTATCGTGTAGACTATTTTTATTTTAATGCTGCATAATTACGCGCCTCAAAAAAATAAATCGTAAATAAAAAACTATACACGTTATCGACAGGATTTTTTTTTAAACTTTTTCAATATATGTGCTATATTTGGTACCTAATTGTATATAAAAATTTCATAGATTTAACATATTTGTCCGCATATCGAAATTTTTAGTACGTAAATATCAACATTCCGATTTTAATTATTTTTTCCAAAAAAATATTGTTTTTAAAAATACCAATAGCTTAGTTTGAATTGGGCATATCTTTTGAGAATACATACCAAGAATCAGATTGGTAGCTTTCATAGTTTTTTTTTTAACGGAGAATAACCAATAACCATTGTAAAACATAATTTTTGTAATTCTCAATCCGCCATCTTTTTTGCGATTTCTGAAGTTGCGCAAGAGCAGCAACTAGTCCGACAAGTGTTTTCTAGTGCCTCAGGTAATGCTCTCTTCATTACTTATATCAACATTTGTACGTCATGTCGAAACAGGTCATTTTGATTTTGGAGTGCTTGGACCCCGGACTATATCTTAACCTTATAACGTATATTGCTTTAAACATAAAAGAATTTATCTTAAAAAGTTACATTCAGTAAAGATTAGAATTTGATTCGGTACCAAAAAAAAATCTCTAAAAAGTAAAAAATGAAATTTCACTCAGCTTTACAAATACCTCTCTACCTATCAGTGGGAAGTAGCAAAGAACTGTACCTCATTACCAAATATCATTTTGAAGGCGGTGCAAAAGGAATTACTAATTTCAAAAATACGTTTTGCACCGACTTCGAATTGATATTTGGTAATAAGATACAATCCCTTGCTACTTTCCACTAATAGGTAGACAACTATTTGTAAAACTAGGTGAAATTTTATTTCTTACTTTTTAGAGATATTTTTTGAAGGCGGTTCGATTTTTTTAAAAATTTTCTTTCAAACTTTTTAGTAGTTTCACATATTTCAAGGTCCCTGTTTGGAGGATAAACAAATAATACATCATAACCTCACTTTAGTTCCCTATAATAATATACTTTTAGTCCGCAGTACTTACTATCAAATAGTCGTTTACTTTTAAGTTTCAGAAATTGTATCAGGTTTCACGTAAATATACAAAGAGTTTGCTGGCATCGCATCTCAATTAAAAATCATCATGCAATGAAATCTTCATCATTAACAGCACTGAAATTAACGACATGAGCGAGAGCGTGCAGTATAATTTCTTTGTAAAAGTAAATTGTTTCTCAATAAAAGTCTCAGTTCATATTGCTGTCAAAGAAAACATTATTCGGCTTATTCACCTCTATACAAGGCTCTCCTTTGTTGCGAAATGGTATATGACGCGATAGGAAGTTATAATAAAGTCCTGTTGTTTGTCAAAAATTATCATTATTAAAAATCGAGAACTAAATTTTTAATTTATCACCGGCGCCTCCGCCAAATCTTCGAGTATGCTCGTAATATAAATAATTTCATTGCTAAATAGGAGCAACCATCTTTTTGGTGGTATTTTAAGAAGGAAATTTAACGGCATAATGTCTTTGTTTTTCTACCTGAACAGCCCTTTGTACCCATAATACGTACAGAATTCTAATAATTGTTAATTAACCCATTACCTCCCACTGTACTTATTTGAGTACACCCTGAATTTTTGCTTCCCAGCGACTTCTATTGAAATATTTCTACAAACTAATGTCTTGGGGTAGGACTCTGCAATGTGTAGGAAGCGCGTACTTTCAAGGTTTTTATTGATGGGGCATTTGTAGTAAATAACAACTTAAGAGATTGAGTAAACAAGTTGTGCTAAATCCTATGCTTTCAAAAATTAGTTTTTATAACGTGAAAGCTAATACATTCCATTCTAGGTGGTAAATGAGGTTTTGAGGTATGTATTTTAGTTTTTTATAATATCGGGACACACCATTTTGCATTACTTTTTAAAAAAAGTTGAGAGAAATGGCATTGTACCCATTTGAGTACAATGGGAAGATATGTATAAGTAAATTCGGAATATCTTTTCATAAGTTACTTCGACATGGATTCTGAATTCTAGCCAATCGTTTCAAGAATTTTTACGGCAAACGTTTCAAAACATTGGGAGAAGCAATGAAAGAAGTTTCTTTTGCAAAGCACGACCCATAAATAGTTATTATCCCGCCTAAGGTAGATACGCAAACAGATGAGGAAGAATTTGATGATAACGATATAGGTATTTTCAACTTCCCCAGTGATATTCCTAGAGAAGTAGAACTTCACTATTCCTCAGATGACGAAATTCCCTTATCTGAAGTATCTGCTAAAAATAGGGAACATTTAGAAAACGACTATAATAGCGTTGACGACGTGCCGTTATCGGTACTATTTACGAAGAAAATTAGAAGCTCAAAAAGTAATGGTAAAAATGAGAAGTTGATAAAATATTATGAAGATATTATATGAAGGATAAAACTATGGACTATGTGAGAAAGACTAAGAAAAATGGTAGAAGATGTGAAGAATGATAATGCAGTTCAATCTTTTGAAAGATTGTTTGAAGATAACGTTATAAAATTGATCGATAAGCAATCAAACCTTTATGGATAACAAAAATAACTATGGTTTTGCGATGGGGGGAGGCGGAAATTAAAATATTTTTAGGAATTCTATTGCTTTCTGGATACCCCGATATCCCGTATACCTAATTACCCCGTCATCCCATATATTGGTGCTTTGACGAAGATGTTTTGGTACCTTTCGTAGCTCCCAGTATGTCTCGAAATAAATTTCAAGAAATCAAGAGGTACATACACTTTGCTGGCAATACTAAACTTGCTAAGTTTGATAAAATGTATAAGCTCCACTGATGAACTTGCTAAATACAAATTTTCATCAATGGGAAATTCTTCACCCAAATCTTTCAATAAATGAAGCTTTGGTCAAATACTTTGGACACCACTTCGGCAAACAATTTATAAAGGAGAAACCGGTAAGATTTGGTTTCCAGGATTGGATGCTTAGTAGTTCGACTGGGTACTGTTACATTTTTTTCATTTTCCGAAAAAAATCGAAAAACAACTAAGGTGCCGTCAATGTCACCTACGAGCAAGATGAGTTGTTTACAGCGTGACGTCACTTTATGTATTAAACGTGATTGTTTCATAGCATTTCATTCAAAGAAATAAATAATATTCATATGTAATGCATTTCTAAAACAAAACAAAAATTAAGTCTTTTAAAATTTCGCATTATTTTCTTATACATTCTCCCATTGTACCCATTTGAGTACAAGTACCATTAAGTGCCATTTTTTTTTAAAAACCCGCAAAAAAGATTTTTGTAATAATTTTTTTAGTAAAAGTGTGCATAGGAGTGGCCAACTAAAGCAAAAACCTCATAAGAATAAAGAAAAAATATTCGCGGGATCTAATGAGTTGAATTGCAAACTTGCGACAAACAACCACGGCAAAGAAATTATAGGTTGACAATACCGCCAAGAAGATGGCTGCCTCAAACACACCGCCAAATATTCAATTTAGGCGCGAAGCCAGAGTATCGCTTCTGGTATAGGTCTTCTGTGGTGTAGGGTTCAAGCGTATTATTGTTTGTGTAAAGTACTTCAATTTCGGGACATTCATTTCTCTTAGCTATATCTTTAATTGAAGCCCTTCATTCAAAGAAAACTTGATAGATCTAACCACACTTTGTTGGTTTATTTCAAATTCCCCAATCAAGAGGTGTAGTAACCTAGCTCCTGCCAGCTCAGCACGGGTCAGTAGGTTAAGTTTTTTTTTTTTTATACACTTAAAAGTTTTTTTTTTTTAGTTGTACTGAGCCTTTATGACGCCAGCGTATTTCCTGTGCAAGGTATTATCAAATTAATATCAAAAATAAATATATACAAAGATTAGGTAGTCTGTTCTTGAGTATTTGGAGAGTAGGAATAAGAACACAAAAATAATTAAAAGTTTAACAGTATATTACAGGAAAAATAGATTTTTTACAACAAATATTTACAATTTCTTTACAAGTTGATTAAAACGTATTAAAAGACAAAATGTTGAAAATAACAATGGATAATTGATATATAAATAAAATTTAAGGTTAAAATGAAAAAATTATATTAAAATAAGTTATGCACAAAAATTTAACAAAGTTGCAAAAAATTAGCAAAGTTGACTGGTTTTGTACAATGTTTCTTCTGACCAATAAAAATTTAGACCATACAGTTTCCAAAAAAAAATTTACATAACTGCTGCAGCAGGAGAATGGGGCGGGTAGCTTCCAATGGTTATGATTTTGAGTGACGTATGTTTAGAGCTGGGATCCCACTATCAATCTCCTTATCTTGGAGAATCAGCTCTGTCCACTCCAACGATGTTGCTGTCCACGACCACCAAATTCCTTTCTTAAGATGGAAGACGTGTACTGGGTCTCTCCTCTTCCCTTGGTCCAAGTGTTTACATAAAAAGGGGAAAAATGATTAAAACCAGTCAGGGAAATATCAATAAAAATAACTTTAAGTTGTGAAGCAACTTCAATATTGAGTAGGCTATACTTGGTAGAAAACTCCCTAAATTAATTACGTAAATCCAAGAAAAAAACTACTATTTGAATCCAATGAGAAATTGTAAAAACTAAAATGTACGATAGCAAAATATTACAAAAAAAATATATATTTTTTATATGAAGAAATTTAAGAAATTTCAACTAATTGACTAAGAACAAAAAACAAGAAAGGTATTCAATATTTAATCACATAAAAATTAATAGACCTTACTGGTCTATATCGAAAAAAAGGAGTGAATTAAATATTTTATAAACTATGCAAAAGTTTGCATCTAAATGACTTTGAATAATTTTACGTCTGTGATTCAGACGGCTTCAAAAATTTTCCTAAAATGGCTTCCTAGAAAGCATTGACGAATAAAAACTCTAGCAAAAAACACGTTAGTTAATGGCACAAACAGTATGGTTTCTACAATAAAAATCCGTACAAGTAATATGCTGTAAAACACATTACTTGAATGCACCAGGAAAAAGATAATTCGGTATTTTTTATAAGAAAAAACACAAGAATTCTAGAATGCACTAGCAAAAAGATAATTAGGTAATATGAAAAAAATCACAAGGATTCTAGACTTCACCCGAAATTTTAAAAAAGACCATGCCTTCACACGAGCTGAGTGGTATTTCGTTTACAGATTTAATTTTCACAATGAAAAATTCAAGAAAAAAAATGAAAACCACTCACCTTGTGTATAGCAGAAAAACTCAACAGCCGAGTCCTTTTGCAGGTTCCAGAATAGTCGGCCCGTCCGGCACTTCAAACAGTAAAGTCTAGATCCTCCGCGTTTCTCTTTTCACACATAGAAAAACAAAATACACGGCAGACATTGTTCTACACAAAAGATAATTTTAAACGGGATCACCGACCCCGTCTAATATTCAGCGTCAACACAAAAAAACTGCACCGGTGAATATTGAATATACCCACGTGCCAGTAAATAATTTATGCGGTAAATTATATTTCAATAAGGCAAAGATAAAGAAAATATTTTGTACGGATAATCACTAAAATTTTAAACAACTATTATGCCATTAAACTAACAACTAATAATTAGATTAATATCATAAATTATTAAATTATAATTACTAGAGTCTTCGTACCTGACTTTCTAGGAGAACACAACAAGAAGAAGAAGGTAAGTTACGAGACCCGATTTTTAATACTTCCCCACCGCGCTCTCTTGCATTCCTTCTACCGGGGCGACACAGTCTCGGGCAAACCGTTTTGCTCAAATTCGACGTTTCGAAATCCGCGCGCGCGGATTTCGAAACGTCGACCGGAAATGTGTTATATGTCAAAATGGTTTCCATGGTAACGGTCGTCATAGTTACCACTACCCAATGGTACTACTCCCATGGCAGGCACTCGCTTAGTTTTGAAGCTAGGTACTCCAGATTAGTGGAAATGATATTCGCGAAAATAAAACAAACGAATCCAATAGGGATTTACCTTCGATACACACAATTCACCAATATGTGACAGCGATTTATATATCATGACAAATTTCCGCTGTTACTTTACTATATAAACTTTTCCTTATACGTGAATTCCTTTGTATCGAAGGTAAATCACTATTGAGTTCATCTGTTATATTTTCGCGAATACAAAGAAGCAGTTTCAGTTTGAAAACGCGCGATCGGTCGCCGCGCCGTCTCGAAATACGTGGTCATACGGCTAGAATATGGAGATTTCCGTTCAAAAATTTAATGTAACTTGTATTTTTATTTTAATTTTATTTTAATCAATAAAAAAAGTTCGGTTTTATTACTAATATAGCTAATCATTTCGTAACTAAGCGAGTGCCCACCATGGGAGTGGTACCCTAAGGTACTGGTAACCGTGCTAAGCATTACGGCAACTGCTTCTTTGTAGATCATTTCCACTAATGTGGAGTACATAGCTTCGCAATTAAGCGAGTGCCCACCATGGGTGTAGTACCATTGGGTAGTGACGACCGCTACCATGGAAACCACTTTGACATATAACACATTTCCGGTAAGTCGAATTTCAAAAAAAAAAAATAATAACTAATACAGCTAATCATTTCGTAACTAAGCGAGTGCCCACCATGGGAGTGGTACCCTAAGGTACTGGTAACCGTGGTAAGCATTTCCACAGCAACTGCTTCTTTGTAGATCATTTCCACTATTCTGGACTACCTAACTTCACAACTAAGCGAGTGCCCACCATGGGAGTAGTACCATTGGGTAGTGGTAACTATGACGACCGTTACCATGGAAACCATTTTGACACAACGCATTTCCAGTAAGTCAAACTTCAGCCTAACCAGTTGTGGTGATCAGTTACTAGTAAATACCAGATTTTAGGACTTCAAGTAACCAAGGATAATCAAAAAACAAAAAAGAAAAAACAATTTTGAAACTAAAAAATAATAATATGTATTATACCAAATGTTAAACTGAAACTTTATTATTCTTCGAATATATACATTATTTAACACCATTCGAAATTATTATTATAGATATATCATTTTACTAATCCTAATATCTATAAATTGGTGACCCCGATATCTATAAATTGGTGACCCCTGACGATTCCTGCAAATTGGTCCTAGTCCTATAAATTTAATTGGAAGGTCTGAATTGGATTATAAATTAGTTACCCCAGACATGTTCACGTATACCTCCTGAAAATATAATTTGAGATAATATATGTTGGTAAATTGACCCCGATTCGAACATTCTATTCGTTTATATATGGTCATGTACCACTTGGAAGTATTAGGCTGAATCAGCACGTAAATTTATTGGATCGAATGGATTGGATTTATTAATTGGATTAAAATATCATACCATACTTAATTCTTCAACGTCTCTATTTGGAATCTATTTCTTCAACAACCAAGAAAGTATATAAGGACGACTGCTAAGAAAGATCGCTTTATTTATCTGGTAAGTTAATTGTTTTGCCATTGATCATTATTTCTTCGTTACTAAAGGGAATCATGTCAGTCA
Organism: Rutpela maculata; assembly: GCA_936432065.2. NCBI lineage: Eukaryota > Metazoa > Arthropoda > Insecta > Coleoptera > Cerambycidae > Rutpela > Rutpela maculata. The sequence goes on from OW386286.2 coordinate 41,312,300, forward strand.
TTCAACGTTGACGTCTCAAAAAATCTCATTCAAAAACATCACAAATAGCATATTATATTCAATCAATTCTACAATCAATCAATTAGTCATCGATTTATTATTTCACCACTTTTAAAAATAGCACCTCCTACGGAGAATATTTTAACCTACATTGCTGATCGTGTATGGAAGTCGTGTTAGATTCTATGACTTCCCTTACCTCAAATTCAATTTTTAACGTTAATCCAATATTTTCTACATCAAATTTTATTACAACTTTTCAAGATACGCTGAATCAAGTATTGCACGAACAAGAAATCTTTACATCTCAATTACTTGCTATTGAATCTAAAGTTTCTTCAATAACTTCCGCTACTCCTACAGTTTCTGGAACTTATTGCGATAGTTGTAGAAATCGACTCGGCTCAAGAAATCGCAGAGGCTCAAGGCCCCGTTCTAACAGTCGAAGTGGTACCAGCGTTAGATATAATCCTTCTAATGCCAAAGTTTGCTATTACCATCAACTTTATGGTCGTAAAGCATTTGAATGTCAAGGAGATTGGTGCACTTTCACCAAAGATGTCGAAACCGACAATCAAAAATTACTAAATGTCAATAATATTTTGACAACTGACGTTAAAATTTCGGATAGTAAACCTCGTCTCTTTATATTTGATAATACTAATAAAATAGAATTCCTCATTGACACGGGCGCTGATTTATCAATTATACCTCGGAATCTATTAACGAATACTAGGAGAAACCCTGATGTAGTACTAACAGCAGCTAATGGTTCAGTTATAGATACCTTCGGGAAGAAATTTTTGAAAATCGATTTAAACTTACGTAGGTTATTTCCTTTCGTTTTTAATATAGCAGATATAAATATCGCCACTATCGGAGCAGACTTTTTAGCTCATTTTGGTTTAGTTGTTGATTTGAAACATAAATGTTTAATCGACAATATGACTAGTTTGTCAACATATTTATTTTCAAACAATGGTCCGTTACATTCAAGTTATTTAGGGTATCAAATGAATTCACTGCATTACTTTTACAATTTCTTACTTTAATTAGCTCTCCAAATTACAATTTGCCCGTTAAACATTCCGTAGAACATCATATTATTACAGAAGGTCATTTACCTTTCTCACGCCCACGTAGGTTGGATATCGTTAAATTCAACATAGCTCAGGACGAATTCAATAATATGGTAGAATTGGGTATTTGTGCACCTTCTTCTTCTTCGGTTTCCTCACCATTGCATATGGTTGAAAAAAAAGAAAGCTGCGACTGGAGACCTTGTGGGGACTATCGTCGTCTAAATTCAATTACTGTTCCTGACAGATACCCGTTGCCCACCTCCATGATTTTAACTCGCAGTTGTATAATTGTGTTATTTTTTCAAAAATAGATTTGGTACGTGCTTATCACCAGATACCTGTCGCAAAAAGCGACATTTTTAAAACAGCGATTACTACTTCTTTCGGTTTGTTTGAATTTGGTCGTATGCCTTTCGGTTTACGTAACGCCGGTCAAACTTTCCAACGTTTCATGAACGAAGTTTTAGTAGGTTTACCTTTTATTTTCGTCTATTTAGATGACATCCTGATTGCAAGTAAATCTAGTTCGGAACATTTAGAGCACTTAAAACTTGTTTTTCAGAGGTTAGAATTGTACGGCATAAATATTAAACCGTCAAAATGCATATTAGGTGTGGACACAATATTTCTTCAGCCGGTATTTTACCTTCTTCTGAACGTATTGATGTCATAAATAATTTTCCCTTACCTACTACAGTCAAACAACTTCAGCGTTTCATAGGTATGGTTAACTTTTATCATCGTTTCATACCTTCTTTCGCTGAAATATTAATTCCTTTACATGCACTTTGTACTAAATTACTGCATGATAAAGTTAAAATAATAAACGATTGGCCTACCGACTGTCTTGACAGTTTTTCCAAAGCCAAAGCTGCTATAGCTGGTGCAACCTTTTTAGCACATTAACGTTGTGATGATAGCTCGTTTTTATCGCTGACTGTTGATTGTTCTAATGTCTCTATGGGGGCAGTTCTTGAACAGCGCGATGACAAAGGTACTATTGCCCCATTAGCCTTCTTTTCACGAAAGCTTACCTTGGCACAGACCAAATATAGTTCCTTTGACAAGGAACTCCTTTCTTTATTTACAGCGATTAAACATTTCAGATAAAAGATAAAAAAAGAATTGTAACGGAATTTCGACGAAAATCCCGTTACACAGATGACAAATAAATTAAGACCAGCCATTTTGTGCTGAGCTCAGTTGTATAATAGAGATATTCTTAAGAGTGCTTTCCTATATATACATATCAAAATCCCATTTAGGTTCCCCATTTCTAGTTAAATGACTTTGTTATTGATGGAAAGCATTTATTATTATTGTGTAATAGGAAAATCATATAATATTCCCCACGTGAGATTTTCAAAGATTAGACTAGTAGACCGCAGGAAGCTTTAATCAATAATATTTGTTTACAAACTAATACATAGTAAATTGAGCAGGCATTTTATCAAACTTGACCTTTCCAGTTCAGAGAATCTCTATAACTAGTTATAAGCTGACCTTTTACCTTTCCATTCCTTGAACAAACTTATTAAAATAATATGCACTACCTATATGTTACGTGCAGTAATTATAAAATTTTGTAGGATAAGTTGGATATATTTAATTGCTTAGAAAATGTTACTTATGTGTATTACACTTGTATAATTAGTTTTTTTTATATTTTATATTAAATATATCTCTCCACACATCATATATAATAATTTTTTGTAACTGACGAGTGATGTATTACAATAAATAAATTAATAGTATATACGTAATGAGTGTTGTAAGAAGCATATTACGTATACGTATTTCCATGAGTGCGTAATTGCTTTACAACTCGAATTATGTACTATACTTTACCTACAATCACATTTATTTATTTATTTAGTAAAATCTGGATTTAGTTTACTAGTCAACAAATGTTATGTCAGTTTTGACAGCGTTTGAAAATTACGTAGGTGCATTTGTTTTTTTAACTACGATCACTACTGTAAATAGTAAAAAACACACTACCTGCCATCTATGTAAGTTGAATTTTACATATTGTAAACAAAACGCACTGTAAACAAATCGCGCGGTAAACAAAACGCACGGGACACGCAATTATAGGTGGCTTATATCGCTGACGCGGGGTTTAAAAAAACAAATGCTCCTACTTAATTTTTAAACTCTGTCAAAACTGACATAATATTTGTTGAATAATATTGTTGACTAGTAAACTAAATCCAGATTTTACTAAATAACTAAATAAATATGATCGTAGGTAAAGTATAGTACATAATTCGAGTTGTAAGGCAATTAAGCACTCATGGAAATACGCACTCGCCGCTACGCGGCATCGTGCGTAACTCTTCCATTCGTGCGTAATATGCTTGTTTACATCACTCATTACGTAATATACTATTAAACCCCGCATCAGCGATAAAAGCCACCTATAATTGCGTGTCCCGTGCGTTTTATTTACCGTGCGATTTGTTTACAGTGCGTTTTGTTTACAATATGTAAAATTCAACTTACATAGATCGCAGGTAGTGTATTTTTTACTATTTACAGTAGTGATCGTAGGTAAACGATTAATAACATATAATAGTAACAATTATAGTAATAACACATCATAGGTAAAACATCCCCTTTATCCCCAAAAACTCAAGTGGCTTTTTGCGCGACAGGGCTCCACATTTGTTTTTTGAAATAAAGGACACAAGGATACATTTCCTTTTCGGAAAAAATCTTAATATCACGACCGGGCATGATACTATGAAATATAAGATACGCTCGGTACGACTACCAGCTCTCGGCCTGCTGTGCGCATAGCGTCACCCTCTAGTCAACTTCAAATCGAGCCCGCGCCAGCGACCATCTACCTAAAAATACACCTAAAAATACATCGAAAACCGTAATATAAGTCTTAGAAAGCTAATTGGAATCAATTTTACTTTTTAATATCATAGAAATTTATGACTGCTTTTGTCAGCACTTTTCATTTCGCATAAGGCCGTTGTGGATTTAAATGTTTGTGAAAAAACAATCAAAATAAGCACATATGATCTTTTGTACTGATGATTTTTGAACGTGTAAGCTATTTATTTTGTTTTTATTTAATATTAAATTTTAATTCATTTAATTAAACACAATAAATAGTAGTAGTAAATAATATACTACTTTAATTAGTTTAATTATGAAACAGTGCATTTATCTAACGTTATTCAGGAAAATAAACAAACAGTCAAGAATGAGAAATATTTATTCTGTTATTTCGAGATAAATTGCCGGATTCTTTAATGTTTTTATTATGAAAAACATTTTGCATCTGCAAAATAGCGTTTTCGCAGTATGACTTAATCCAATAGCGTGGGATATATCAATGTGTTCTCTCATGGTAATTATTACAAATATTTAATAACCTCCATTGATTTGCTGAAACATCTCAAGAAAATCTGAATTCGATTTCATTAAACAACACTAACGTACATTAGTTCTCACATCGCAATCTCTGCGCTGTATCGTTCGCGAGGGGGTTCCGTATACTTAATTGCAATTTTCTCGGAAACTGTTAATTCTAGAAAAAAAAGTTTCAAATAAAAAAGTTAGCTCCATCCTTTGTCTTCATATGCCCTCGATATACTTGGTATCTATTTCGAAAGACAAAAAAGTTTCTCGTTTGTTGTATTCCCACCTGTAAATTTTCGCAGTTTATCGACATAGCCTTAGAAAAAAAATCATATTTTCTACACTTATTAAAACCTGACCTTCATATTAACACATTTTGTTAACAAATATGGATTCATCACACGGTAAACACACACACGAACCACAATTAAGAGTTTTTCTGAAAAGCTACGCCGTGTAGGCAATAGATTTGATATTAGGACGATATTTCAAACGGGCAATATGTTGAGATCTATTTTAACAAAAACAAAACCGCTAAATCGTGAGCAAAATTCAAAAAACTGCATTTATAGTATTTCATGTGAGTGTAATAAACATTGCGTGAGTCATCCAGACCATTTAGTGTTAGATTGGGTGAGCACAGGGGTTACATTAGGAAGAATGAGATTCAGAAAACGAAGATTTGCGAATACGCTTCGGAGAACGGACATAGAATAAACTGGAAGTCGGCAAAAATTTTAACAAAAGAGACAGAAAGCAAGGAAATCAAAATTAAAGAATCAGCTATAATATTACTGAATGAGGATAAATGCGTGTCGAATTGTTCCGTAGATGTTTGCACAACCTGGCCGCGGATGTTAAAAAAAGAACTTAACAAACTTAACATTATTGTATTGAGTGGCGAATATGCGAATATGCTGATCGACTGTCTACCGCGCTCTGGGTTCGAGCCCCCAGCTCCGGTATTGACAACACCGGTGGGTGTGGATGTATGTCTGCGTTTTTCCAAATGTGTAACCCCTTTCCGCGCAGCCTTGGCTATGGATTTTTGGGGTTGTCTACTATCTGTGGTGTTTATGTTATGTTATTTAAAATAAAGCTATCAACTAGATATACCAACAGTTCTGTGTAATAGAGTAAGTATCTATGGATACTGAATAAAACAAATAAGGTCCGCAGGGGTAAGTGTAGATTTGGGGTAAGTGTATACACCCTTGAGAATTTCTGTTGTGTTGTCAATACTGATTTCTCTAATGTAATGTTATGTAGGTTAGATAGTATTCTAAAAAATGCGCCATAGTGTTCACCTTGAAGAATCTCTATTAAGGAGAAGAACAATAACGAAAAAGTAAGTGATCATATGAGTTGTTTTACTTTCTCGCATGTAGTTCTTTGAGATTTATTTCAATTTCAATGCATAGTTGTATTAGACTAACTGGGTGCGGATTGTACCACATTGTACTTTAAAGTGAGGTTAGCATCTTTCACTGGTATTATTCGTACTGAAAATATTAGCTCGTCTACACATGCCCCAAATAACTAATTTACTGGGGTAATTGGAGACATAAGTCCGGGGTAAGTGTAGACATCTGGGTTATGTGTAGATAGTTTGTTGTTAGTCTGTGCTGGGTACAAAGTGCTAGTGTAGTCATTTTAATAAATAAATCAATTAATACATAATATGTATTTGCAGGTAACAATAGCCGCTAATAAATGGCTCGTACACGTGAGGGAATGAGACCGCCACCAAACTACACTGCAGACCAAGTGAAGGCTGCGTGTGAAGCAGTAAGAACAAAAAGGTTATGGATCCGCAGCGGAACGCTTTAAGGTCAACAAATCGGAAATTTACCAACGTCTTAAGGGCAGAAAAACCTCTATTGACGTTGTTGGAGGCGGACGGAAGCCAGCCCTCTCCAAGGAGACTGAAGATGAATTTGAACAATGTATTCTCGCCCGCGCGGAATGGGGGTTTCCTGTTGATAGAAATGAGTTATTGGACATTGTTCAGCAGTACGTTATTGAAAAAAATCTCAAAACTCCCTTTAAAAACGACCGTCCGGGAGAGGACTGGTATTTAGGATTCATGAAGCGAAAAAAAAAGTTAAGTTTGAAAAAGCCGGAAATGTTAGAACAAAAGCGGGCCGATGCCGCAGACCTCTTTGTAGTAGACAATCACTACAAGAAACTACTGAAAGCAGTACTACTAAAGAACAAACTGAAAAATACTCCCGAGTTGGTTTTTAATTCAGATTAAACTGGATTTTGTACAAATCCCCATAGATTAAAGGCAATTGGCTCCAAGGGCAGAAACTCTTTCCATAGACGAGTCGCTGGAACGTGAAAATATATCGGTAAATTGCTGTATTTCAGCAAATGGTTTTGTATTACCTCCTCTAGTAATCTACGAAAGGTGCTGTTCAAATCCGGTGGACGAATCAAGAAAAGGAGTACCCTGGAACAACGTATTCTACTTCGGAGAACGGTTATATGAAAGAGGCTATCTTCTACAACTGGTTCGTGAACTCCTTCATCCCGCATGTTCAGAATGTAAGGGACCAACTTAAGTGTCAAAAAAGAGTTCTACTCTTGTTTGACGTCCACAAAACCCACATCAGTATCCACCTCATCAAAGCTGCGTTGGCTGCAAAAATAGATCTAATAAAGTTACCCAGCCATTTAACCCATATCCTCCAACCTTTAGATAAGGGTGTCTTTGGTCCTCTAAAGACAGGATGGGAAAAAATCTTGATTGCCCGTAGACGAAAAACCTTCAGGGCACAAAACAGAATTGATAAAAAGATTTTTGTACAACTATTGAATGAAGCATGGAGAAATCACATTTCCAAAGAAAATATAGTCTCTGCATTTCGTGCCACGGGATGCTTTCCTCGTGACTCTACTAAATTTCCATAAACAGCATTTAATCAAGTAAAACTTCAACGATTTAAAAAACAACAGGCAGAACAAACGAAAAATTGTGATAAGGCTGCTAAAATCGCTAATGAGAACGCTGAAGCCGCAGAAGGAGCTGAAGCCGCAGAAGGAGCTGAAGCTGCTAGACTCGCATTATCCGATGTTACCAGTAATGAAGCACAACAGCCAAATAGTGGAAATCAAAAAAAAATTGAAACTCTTATCCCGAACCAGCATCAAGCCCTCGAAAACGAAGTTGAGGCCCTGGAGGGTGAAGTTGATGTCCTCGAAAATGCGACCACTCCATCAGCTGCGATGGAACAGAATCAAACAAATAACGACACTTCTCAGCAAGATCAAAATCTTACAAATGATTCGGTAGAAAATAGCTGTGCAACAGCACACATCGAAATTGAGAAGTCATTAACTGGAAACCAACCTTCTACGTCAACGGGGAAGCGGTCTGTCTTAGACATGTTCTTAAATAAAATGCGGACAGAATTTGTTCTTCCCCAACCCAAGTCTACTGCAAAGCAAATCAGAGTAAAGAAGCAATCACATGGAGAAATATTGACAAGCAAGACTATACTTAAGCGCCTACAGGAAGAAGAGCAACTTAGAAATGCAAAAAAGAACACCAGAAAGACGAAAGTTACTACCAATAAAAGTACCAAACAAAGTGCCAATACAAATATTAAACAAAAACCCCGTACTCATAATAATATCCGAACAGGAAGATGACTTTATGCGACTCGAAGATGATGACGATAATGACTTTGAGGACAATGAGACGTCCAATAGTGAAAACGACGATAGTGATGATTACAGTAGTGTTGATGAAGATCAAACAAGAGAAGGCATAAATTTAACACTAGGCAACTACTACGCAGTAAATTATGGCAAAAAGTGGTATATTGATCAGATAACTGTTCTGAATGACTTCAGCGACTTTTACGTTTCTTGAACGTACTACAAATGGCAGGTTCAGATTTCCAATTAGACCAGATGTTGATGAGGTTGATAAAAAAGACATTTTCCTCCCTGTAAAAGTTAAACAGGACAAATTGAGGATGTCAGTCACTCCAAGACCCAATGAAATCCAAAAAGTATGGGATTGTTTTAGAAAGGCTAAGAAAATGTTATTTCACTTAATAATTATAAGTTCTAATCATTTTCTAATGTATTTTTCATATATTTTTTTAATCACTTTCTCTAATAATACAAATTCGTTCATTAGAATATCTGTTTTTATTACCTAGATGTAATACAATCCAACATTAAAAATGGTGACATATAGAGTACCATGAATACTTGTGTCTACACTAGGCAGGTTAAAATAATCATGAGATAACATGGAAAATCGGGTATTGTCTCCAATTACCCCAAATTGTGGGGTAAGTGTAGACATTGCAGGAGTTTTAAAAAAAATGTGGTGGGCCAAAGCTAAAGTATATATTGATCTCTTACTTTTAGCAGTAACATGCCAATGATAGGTCATAATTATGCTGCAATACTCAATTTTTTAAATTTTTTTGGTTTCAAGCAAATCTATTTGTAGACAAAATGCGTAATTTCTGTCTACAGTAACTCCACCGGACCCTATATTCTTAAAGCTGTGTATTTAATATATACAGCACACAAACACTTATAATACACTTTGAGAAAGGAAACAGATTGGGTTTCTGAAACGTCAGCAAAATACGTAATTTTTATATTTTTGTTCTTATTCATTATTTGTTAAACCTAACTGCTCCTTTGACGAGAAAGGCACAGGCGTAAAGGTTATTTTCCAGTAAAATACTGGATAATTGTATTGCTTTGTAGATTTCACGGACATTGTATAGAAGAAAATATATGTGGCAGAGCATCCCAATAAGACACACAGAAAAAATAAGAAAATGTCACAACCAGTGTTTATAAGAGTCAAGCCTTTAATCAATTATTAATCCTTTTATTGCTGAAATTAAGATGCTAGTAAACAACTTAAAACAGCGAGGGAGGTTAATCTGTTTGAGCTAAAACATAATGAAAAAGTAAATATTATAGCGAAAAATACTACTAAAAAAGGAGACATTTTAAACAGTGGATTGCACGCAGAGTGGATAAGTTTTTTGGAAAGGAAAACTGAAAAAGAGTTGTCAACATTATGGGAAGAATATGACATAACAAATCCTACCCGTTACACACTATTCAACCAGATATTTCTAACTGTTTTCGGCACAAAGATTTGAAGTATTCCAAAAAAGACACAACAGTAGTAAGCAGAATAAAATTTGGCCAGGGGTACTATTCAGCGCCGGCGCACCTCAAGCAAATAGGAGTTGTAGACTCAGATCAATGCGACACATATGTAATGTCACTGCAGATTTGGATCATACATTTGTTAAATGTTAAAAGTACAAAGTAGAAAGCGATCTATTTCATGAAAAATTAAGTATTGAAAAGGTTTTTCATCCTAATAATATCTGTCATTTATTAGCCCCAAATAAAAAAGCATCTATAGCATAATCCTAGAATTTCTTAAAAATACAAAACTCAATATTTAGAATCGATTAGATACATCTCCCTTTATTTTGATCCTATCGTTGTGTTATTTTTACATAATATCCTGATAGACCATAGACGAGAAAAGAGTGTCCCTGTTTTTTACCCCGAGAGTCCAGTCGTGACTCAAGATATAGGTTAGATTTAAGGCTGTAATTAGGTAATAATCAACACGTCAGTTTAGGTTATATAGAGTTAAGAATATTTATTTTATATTTTTTTAATATATATTTTGTGTACATGTGTTTGTTGTTATGTTACTCCCCAAGTTCAAAACCTCGATCTACCCTTGTGCTCTTAGCAAATATCCACGCATTTTATATACAATTAGATTTTAAATATTTTTTTATCCTATCGTTTCTTTATTATTCCGTCACTTTTCTCCGTTTGTTTTTGAGGTGCCCATATATTTTCCACTAAAAGTGTATTCCATTTCTTCGTTGGTTATTGTGTCAATCACATACCAAATACTATTCTTCTCCAATAAATAGTTTTGTAGATATAGCGCCAACAGAATGTCAGATAGAATGGCGTAATTGAACAGACTTAATTTTCGTAATATTCGCAGTCCGAAATGGAAAATTCCGAAGAGTTAACTTTATTTCGGTAGGCGAGGAGCGTAATAAAATACAAAAAAGGTCAAAAAACATTTATATAGGTAATGTTCTGATCAAATTCTAACCCTCTTAGCTACAATAATACAGAACTCCCCAACCGATTCATTGTCTTGCATTTTTATTTGAATCAGTAGGTATATACAGGGTGATTCGCGTGGAATGTGCCACAGCCTAATTGCAGATAGAGTACTTCAAGGCGAGTCTAGATCACCAACGAAAAAAATGTTTTGGCTACTGGCAGGGCCGGTTTTGTGACTAGGCCTCATAGGCCCGGGCCTAGGGGCGCCATTGTCTTAGGTCTTAGTGATTAGTGCCTAAACAAGAAAATATTTTTCGAACGAGAAAAGTTTTTCTTGGATTTCGCCCCCCCCCCCCCCCGCTCTTCAAAAATTTCTTCGGGCCAAAAGTTTTTCTTGGATTTATCTTAATAGCAAGCGGGAGGGGGGCGCAAAATTGACCCGGGCCTAGGGGAAATTTATATCTAAAACCGGCACTGGTCACTGGTTAAGAAAATACAGGGTATCTTATACATTTGGTCTGAAAATTCAAAGAGCTGTATTTCTGAAACGGTTGGAAGTCGAATGAAATTTACCAGTAACATTCCTTAGCTGGGGCTTGTCAAAATGGTCCACTTGCTTTTGAAAAATCCAGGGCCAGATTCGGAAAAAATCTGCTCTCCTAGTTTTTGACAAAAATGTAAATTTTTCTATCGCATTTCTGAAAAACTGTTAGCGAATTCGGAAATACAGAAAAATTCTATCAGAATAGCGATTCAATTTCGACGACACACCTAAATCGTTTCGGCAAAAAAATCACAAGACGATTTAGCACATCACGACTAACACATTGATCAGGCATTATCTATAGAATGGTTAGTCGATAAGAAGAAAAAAGAACAATAATAAATTATAAGCTAAATTACTTTTTTGATTAAGAAAAATACCTACACAGTTTGGTTTTGAAATTGAAAAGAATAGTAACCTATGGATTTTTATTGTCCGTTTTATTGCTAGCAGACGTTTTGTTTACAGTAGAGTTTTGGTATTAGTAAGTACTATTTAAAGTACATTTACAGTTTCTATTTTGGTCAATTTATAACTTTTGATATTAAATCTAACCTTGGTAATTACAAAGGCAAATGTGAAATGTTTTCCTTCATTTTTTTTGTAGTAAATTTTAGATAAATTTTATAGTTTTGTCTGGAGCCACATAAGTAAAAGTGTTAGTAAATATTGGCATCTTTGCCGTCATTTACTTGAACAAAATTTAACTATTCTTGCCCTTTATTTTTTTTTATTATCAGCTAGTCCCTCATAATTGCTTATTTTTTATGTGAATACCTGAACCACTCACCATCCGGAGAAAGCACAAGGAACGCGTTATTGTTAATGTCAATCAAAGGTAAGTAGGCCAACCTATCTCTGTAGTTAAAGGCGCGTTTGCACGCATCCAGTAATTTAGTCGAGTCGCTTAGTAATTTAGTACTCGACCCATGCAGACAGCGTGTTTTAGTCAAGTAATTTAGTGGAAAGCAATGGAAAGCAATGGAAAGCAATTACTAAATTACTCGACCGTCTGTCCATTCGACTAAATTACTGGATGAGTGCAAACGCGCCTTAACATCTGCAGTATTTTAGTCAGAAGAAATTAATGTAAATCAGTTAACATTTTCACTTGGGTAACTTTTAAACATTTTTGGTAATTTTTTATAATTCGTTTTTCTCCATTTAACATAACTTTATTTAAACATTGTAAAGAAGTTGTATTTTTGCCCTAATTTATTAATTAATATTGTTTTTTAAATACCTGAGTTTGATTGTATCTACCTGTAAAAATTTACAGAATATCACAACTTATTTGTTTTGTTTTTGCTTCGAAATATTGTTGAATAGGGTGGTGCCCAAAATTAGTTTTTTAAACGACTCGAACCTCGACCCAACCACTGAGCTTAACTGGTTGCTACGTTTCGTTCACCTTTGATCTTCAGCCGCCAACTGGGGGAAAAGGTGACGTTGTAAAGTGTTATCACAGAGGTTATCACATTTATTTGTGCATGCTTTTTCTAGATTGTACCCATAATTCATTCAGATTTTATCATGTTAGTTTTATAGTTCGGAACAAATAAAGAATTTCACAAGTACGACCTTGTATTTTTCTTGCTGGGTAGGAAGGTTTTTTGCTACGTATTATGTGAAGTCTTACAAGGGACAATGGATCTGAAGCATTTGAATAGACTCATGAAACCATTTCATTGATAATGGCTGGTCAAAGTGTTAGCCATGATGCGCTAAATTATTTTGTAATTTTTTTGCCGAAATGGTTTAGGTGTGCCGTCAAAATTGAATCGCTATTCTGACATCATTTTTTTGTTCTTTACAAACCCGCTAATAGTTATATAGAAAAATTTATTTTTTGTCAAAAACGAGGAGGGCAGATTTTTCCGAGTTCGGCCTTGGATTTTTCAAAATCAAGTAGACCGTTCTGACCCAGCTGAGACATATTACTAGTAAATTTCATTCTATTACATCCAACCGTTGCAAAGATATAGCTTTTTGAATTTTCAGACCAAATGCATGAAACTCCCTGTATCTCCTTAACCAGTGGCCAAAATATTTTTTTCGTTGGTGGTCTAGACTCGCCTTGAAGTGCTCTATCTGCCATTAGACTATAACACATTATACTCGAATCACCCTGTATAACCCACAACTAGATTATTTATTACAATTACCATTTAATATCCAGTGTTCATACTAAAAATTACCCACCACTAAAGCTCTCATAATAATAAGGTGATTCCATGAATCGTTATTAAATAATGGGTAAGTGTCATTCATATTCATAATTCAGTTAAAAACTATACATTCGGAATTTCGGAAAAGGCCCCCTGTAACTATGGAAACTTTGTTGTATGTGTGACGTAAGCGATAATTCAGTGACGTCACAGTGCAGCGGAGTTTGATAAGGGTTTAAATAGGTCACCTTCTGACGAAACTAGGGCAGCGACCGGAGCAAAGGGTCATCACTGTTTTGTGTCTTTCATAAGTTGGCGCTGGATTTTTTATCAAGGGTGAAATATTCATAACGTAAGTGGTATTATTTTTAGTGACATGAAATGGGGAAAGGGAGGTAACTAAATACGAAAATTATTGTTACTAAAATTGAACAGTATGCCTCAATCAGTGTGTTCCTTGGAATCTAACTACTCTGCTCTAAAATAACTAGATTAAAATGTTTTCTCTGTCACGATATTGAAAGAGAAATTGAGACGTTGATGGTACAGTTGGCTTTTCAAAATATTTGTTGTTATTTTTGAAATTATATTTTGAAACTGGACACCTTCATTTAAATACTGTGGTCAATGGTCCGCTGAATTTGTATCTACTCCGTGTGTAACCCAGGGTTTTTTGTTAAACACATCATTCTTCAATTTGCAAATTATTATGGATATTTTCTATGAAAGTTTATATAGAGTAATAAATATATTTGCACCAGTATGTAAACCAAAAAGCACTAGATTTTCTACTTATTTTAGAGCTATGACCATTAAAACTACTAAAGAAAAGAACAAGATCCACAAAAAATGGAAAAACTCAGCAATTTGTCGGATTATGGAAGACTTTCCATCCTATGAGCAAAATCTAAACAATGAATTAAAGAAGATTATGATAATTATATCAAAAATGTTGAATCCGACATATCTAGTAATGAGAACATATTTTGAAAATTTATTTCAAATAAAGTGAAATGTGACAATAACACAGGAACAGAAAAAAACAGGGTCAAGTACTCTTTTACCGACTATCATATCTATATATATATTATATATATTTTGGGGCGCTCAAACCGAATCTGAGGTCAGAATTGTCATATGTCGTCAATATTTTCATGTAAGCTCAAAACACAGCTTAGAACAAGCCTAAAACTGGGTAAAAAGTAAATTGAATGATTAAACTAGTTGACCCATGGTTCTATACTAGGCTAGTACTAATACCTTTTTGAAAAAAAAAAAAATTTACAGGCAAGGACCAGTCGGGGGATTTAGTTAAGGTTATAAAGAAGAGAAAAATCAAAAAATAAACACGAGATAATGTGAAATCGTGAAATGGGGTTGCTGTTTAGGAGTTGAAAGTGGTCTTGTGCGATTTTCGGCGAAACGTGACCTCCTAGCAGAAAATGTCCTTCACACAAGTTGTAGATATTAAGAAAATCTAAAACTTTCGTATAAGGCATTTTTCATCATAACCTCAAATTTTCCGAGAAAATGGCGGAAAACCGATTTTTCGGTTTTTTATTTTTCTCTCTCGTAAAAATAATTCAATTTACATGAAATTTTGTGACAATATATTTTTTTTGCATTGAATAAGCTTGATTTTTTTGGAATCTGAGAAACAAGTAGTTTCCAAGATATTTACATTTTTCGAAAAAAAAAATCCAAATCTTCCACGGAAAACTTTATTGGTGTTTTTTTTTCGATTTTAACTACCTGGGCTCATTTTAACCGTTGAAATATCTACTTTAAAATAGTTTATACATGTTGATGATTTATTACTTCCACATCCAGTGGAAGTATAGTAACGACAAGAAAATTTTTAAAAATTTGGCTTAGAATGTCATAAAACGTCGAGATTTTAAGTTTGAGAGAAAAAAATTTCTGTCTGTCTGTAGGTCTGTCGGTCTGTAACTTTTTTGTGCGCACGTTTACTCTGGAACCGTTTGAGATATTGACTTGAAATTTGGTACACATATGTACTTTAACGAGATCTAGAACTAGATTATATTTTCCTCTTGTTCCGTCAAAGGGTTGGGTGGTAAGTTGGGGTAAATTTGGGGTAAATAGGTAAATTAAGCAGGTAAGATTCCATAAAATTGGTATTTAGTAAGTATATACAGGAGAAGCTAAGGTCTCAAAAAAATTTTTGGCATTAGCCACCTCCATTACCACCCCCACCCCATTATTAAATGGGATGAAAACAAATTGTGATTTAATGTGTGTACAAGAACCAGAAACCTCAAAATATTTTTTTACTTCACCCCCACTACGACCCCCTATCATCACCCCCACCCCACTACCGATGAGGGGAATCGTTTTATGGGTTTTTGAGGTATAGTACAGTAACTAGAGGTTTTAACTTCGGAATAATGTCATATTGAACGGATTTCGTTCATTTTTGGCAGTATAATAGTAAATGGTTCACAGAAAAGTTTCTATATTGTGCAGGGGATTGCTAATTTATAGGAGATGGATGCCACCCTCTCTCAGGGGATGGCACTTAAAAAATATATATATTTATTGGAGCTGAAATAGAATCAAATTTTAAGAAGAAAACGTTCTATGCAATTTTTCACATAAATTGATAGTTTTTAAGTTATAACGACATCAAAAAAAAGGTATTTCCAAACGGCTTTCGTCAAGTATCTCGAAAAGTATTACTTTTTCTAAAAAATTAAGTTAGAGACCAATTACAGAAAGTACAAACTGGAAATTAATTATATTTTTTGTTTATTTATGTAGGATTAATAATTTCGGAGATATTTAAGTTTATATTTGGTATCCAAGTGTTTCGAAATTATCTTTAAAGTTTAAAATGCATTTTTTTTCTAAAGCAAGTGCTTTAAATGAGCAACAAAAATTGAGCATCTAGGTAATGCTACATCTTAACGAAAAACTGTAACTGAGATAATTTTTTTAAATTACTGGCTAATTAGAGTAACAAAATGGCCACCTTTTTATATAAAAGATATAAATACGCACATTTTTTCGTCATAACTTCTTTATTTCTGATGCTACATGAACGAGTAAAAAATAATTTGAAAGCGCAATTAATTGTCTTTAATTTCATTTCTTAGCATGCGTGACATAGGTATCACAATTTCTGAGATATTTAACATTTAAACTGCATTTTTCGTCTTATAAACGTTCGGACACCATTTGTAAACTTTCATATCTCCGAAACTATTAAATATAAGTAAATAAATATACCAGCGAAATTCATTATCAGTTTATGAGCTTTATTTTTTGTCTCTACTCATTTTTCAATAAAACTAATATTTATTGAGATATTTGGAAAAGGAAAAAAAATTATGTTTTATCGAAAATACCTTTATAGTTTAAACTGTATTTTTTTCTAAAGCAAGTGCTGTATACAAACCAAAAAATGAGCATCTACGTTATGCTATATATTAATGAGAAACAGTGTTTGAAATTCCTTTTTTTTAATTACTGGGTAATTACAGTCACAAAATGGCGACGTTGTTATTAAAAAAAAAAAAAAGGTGTAGACGCACATTGCTTCGGTCATAACTTCTTTGTATTTTATGCTACAGAAACAAGTAAAAAAACAGTTGAAAGCTTAATTGATAGCCTATTATTCTACCTATTAGCATCCTTGACATAGGTGTCTCACAGTTTCTGAGATATTTAACTCTCACTCTAAATAATTATCTTATGAATACTTGGATGCCAAATGTAAACTTAAATATCTCTGAAATTATTAATCTTACATCAATAAACAAAAAATATAATTAATTCCCAGTTTGTACTTTCTGTAATTGGTCTGTAACATTTTTTCGATAAAGTAATACTTTTTGAGATACTTGACGAAAGCCGTTTGGAAATACCTTTTTTTTAAGCTAAAATCTCAATTTTGAAGTCGTTATCACTTAAAAACTATCAATTTATGTGAAAAATTGTATAGAACCTTTTCTTCTTAAAATTTGATTCTACTTCAGCTCCAATAAATATATATATTTTTTAAGTGTCACCCTCTGAGACGGGGTGGCATCCACCCCCTATAAATTAGCAAGCCCCCGCACAATATAGAAACTTTTCTGTGAAGCATTTACCGCCAAAAATTAACGAAATCCGTTTAATATGACATTATTCCGAAGTTTTGCATATTTTTTACCTCTAGGTACTGTACTAGTAGAGGATTTCAAATATTATATTATTAAAGTTCCATAAGCAATTATTTCCACATACAAAATTTTTTCGTTGTCAGTGACTTGGATAGAAAATCTAGATGTGGAAGTAGTGATTCCTTGGGCAGCGGTTTTTTGCATTAAACCGCTTAAAATTGAGAAAAACCAAAAAAAATGAAAATATTATTTTCAATATTTTTTTATTATTTATGTACATTTCAACGGTTAAATAATGGATTCAATTTCAATGGCAGAATTTACTTCAATGTAATATTTCTAAAGTTGAATGAATTTAATTGAAGAAAGTGGCGGAAACCATCCTGAAACTTAAGTGTTTCATGACAATGCACCGTACCGTACTGAAAGTCGTAAGCTAGAGTTAAGACTCCCTGGTCCAGTGTGCAGTTTTATTAACGTATATTTTACTATTTTTTCACTAAATAAATAGTATAACGATGAGTAATCTGTTTTAAATATATTTGAATAAAATATTTTGAATACATAACACAGCCACACAAAAAGAAAAAATTTCTGTGCAGCGGACGAAATGATATGGATTTGATGTATTTTTCGCCGCTGAATCCGAATCCGTAGTCCAAAAAAGGATCTATCTTGTCAGTTTTGTTTTTTAGTCAAGAACGTCCCTTAAAATGGTGTAAAATCATAGAAATAATGTAATAACTCTTAACGAAGTGTGAAAAATGGTGGATGTTTTGTAGTCGAGAGTAGAAAATATAGATTCTAGCCACAGTAAGCTATTTCTATAAATTAAACCCTTATGGGGGGTGAAAACTCAAAAGACACAGGTGAGTGAAAATAATCTGTACAAAGACCAAATTCTTGTATCTCTTAGTGCAAAATATTTGACTCTGGTGTCACCATCAGCCATTACTCTCAAAGGGCAGAGACTCAACCTTATGGAGGGTTAAAACTACCCCCCCCTCATAAGTTTCAAAACGGGGAAAAAAATCAGGCTTCTATAGTTTTAGACAGGGTGAACAAATATGGAGTAAATTCGTGCCTACCAACAATACATGACTAGAGACTACCCTTAAAGTGTGGTAAGAGCTACTCCTATGCTCAAATGTTACATATGGGTGCTATTAAAATTCGGAAAGGGTCAAATACTTGTAGCTCATTGCTCCAAATATATTGTAATATTTTGCAACCCCTCAAGATTTAAGGTTATGTTAGTTGCACTGAAAAGTAGGCACAGAATTCAGTAGTTCGGATGTCTGAATGTGGAAAGAACTTACTAGAAGGTCTAGAGTGATGACATATCTGTTCTGGAACTGTCTAGAGTATGGTGACGTCATCAGAGAAGCCTCTAGATCTGTCATCTTTAGGTATATAAGGCATGGAGTAAACCAAACGGAGGGAAGTTAGTGCAGTACTAATTGTCAGTTGAAATGGTCAGAGAGTAAACACAGTGATAAAGTTCAGTTTAGATAGCAAGAGTAGTAAGATCAGAAGAGAGTAAAGTGATCAACTAGTACACAGTGTAAGTAGTTATTGTTGTAATTAAGTAAGTTAATAAATTAGTGTTTAGTGTTACCCTGGTTGTTATAATTTCCGAACCCACGATACAGGGTGTAAGCACGTCACAATATAAATCTGGTACAATAACCTCTCAATATTTTTAATAAGGTGGAAATTCACCCCTGTTTTAGTTGGGGGCAAAAACTACCCCCAAATACGGACGGAAATAGATAGACGGAAATTTAATTAATTTAGGTATATAGCTTACATAGATAGAAAAACTGGTCACTGAAGAGATATATCCTATATCTATGACTAAAAAAAAAGAAAAAGAAAACCACGGAAAAATATTTTGAAGATAAGAAAGAAAATTCATAAGAAAAGAATGCATTGGGATTGATGGTCGAAAGTATGATATAAATAGAAAAAAGAATAGCTTTACACAGATTAAAGGATAGATAAGTTGATAAAGTTAAGATAAGCAGGTACGGTATAATAAATAAAACACAACTGATTAATGCCTAATGTATGAATTTATTCCATTTGTCTACCCTGCCTAAAACTACAAATGCTTGAATTTTTGTTCCAGGATGTTAGAAGTAATGAAATCCGTCCGTCTGTTGGGGTAGTTTTTACCCCTCTCCCAATAGGGGTAATTTTCAACCTTATGAAGATTGTGTTGTTGTCGTACCAGATTTGTATATTTGGCACGATGAGCTACAAGTATTTGACCTTTTCCAAAAATGAGATGGTTTCCGCTACTTTCTTCAATTAAATTCATTCAACTTTATTAATATTACATTGAAGTAAATTCTGCCATTAAAATTGACTCCATTATTTACATAAATAATAAAAAAAATATTGAAAATAATGTACAATATTGAAAAATTCGTGATCCGAAAAGTAATTTTTTTGGTTTTTCTCAATTTTAAGCGGTTTGATGAAAAATAAACCATCAACATGTATAGACCATTTTAAAGTAGACATTTCAACGGTTAAAATGAGCCCAGGTAGAATATTAAAATCGAAAAAAACACCAATAAAGTTTTCCGTGGAAGATCTGGGTTTTATTTCGAAAAATGTAAATATCCTAGAAACTACTTTTTCCCCAGATTCCGAAAAAAATCATGCTTATTCAATGTAAAAAAAAGCATATTATCACAAAATTTCATGTAAATTGAATTCTTTTTACGAGAGAGAAAAATAAAAAACCGAAAAATCGGTTTTCCGCCATTTTCTCGGAAATTTTGAGGTTATGATGAAAAATGCCTTATACGAAAGTTTTAGATTTTCTTAATATCAACAAATTTTGTGAAGGACATTTTCTGCTAGGTCACGTTTCGCCGAAAATCGCAAAAGACCACTTTCACCCCTAAACAGCACCCCCATTTCACGATTTCACATTATCTCGTGTTTAATTTTTGTTTTTTTCTTCTTTCTAAATCCCCCGACTGGTCCTTGCCTGTAAATAATTTTTTTTTTCAGGATTCGAAATCCGCTTTGGCGCTAGCCTATACGTATTTTGGGACGCTGAAATCGAATTCGAGGTCAGAATTGTCACATGTCGTCAATATCTTCATGTAAGCTCAAAAAATAGTTAGAAAAAACCTGAAGCCGAGTAACCAGTAAATTGACTGATTAAACAAGTTGACCTATGTTTCTATACATATTTTGAGGTGCTGAAACCGAATCCGAAGTCAGAATTGTCACATGTCGTCAATATTTTCATGTAAACTGAAGAAACAAAAAAATTCCATCCGCCATATTAGAGCCGTTATTTCGATTTTTTTTAATTGTAACTTCAGATTCGTAATCAGCAATCCCAAAACATAACTGTTTCAAAAATAAACTAGTAATACTTTTTGAAATATTAATATTCAAATTTAGAGGTAGTTTTCACCCCTTGAGGTTAAGAGCAAGTATCGGGACCATATAGAAACAATAATAACCCATAAAGAAAAATTATCATTACATATGAATTTTTTCCCAAATTTTACATATTTTTTAGCCTTTTTTTACCTCAAGGTACTGTACTACAATACATTTTGATATTATTTTCATTTAACTTCAGTTGAAACAAAATACACATCTAACGTTTCTGTGTAAAGGGTTCACAGTACAATGAAGAGTAAACGACGAAGAACACGTCATAGAAAGTGTACAATAAAGAGATAGGTGCATAAAAACATATTAATAAGAAAAGAAAGACAGAAAAATAGAGAAAGTGTAATATAGTTCTTAATTATTATTTTACAATATATATATATATTTATTTATTGACATAAAATAAATAATACCTAAAAATATATTTATAATTATTACCTCTTCTCCACTAATTGGAATAATTTGTTGGATAATGTACTATTAAATAAATTAATGAATAAAAGTAAATAAATATTATTTTAGAAAAATATAGTTTACCACGAACAATTATAGGAACACATGAACGCTGTATATAAACCATTTAAGTTTACGTCATTTAATCCAAGAGAATTTACCTACCCGTGCGTAGGTTCAGTGTCGAGAACTCAATAATTATAAACCACTAATTACCTCGTGCTAAAATAATATATTCGCATATATTTCCTTGTCCTTTAATCGTAAGAATTGCAAACGCCCCGGAATTAGTTACTTCTAACTAGTTATGTACAACGTGGGAAGATCCAAGAGTTCCCCTGGACTGAATGTTAAACTTATATTTAACATGAACACCAAAAGCAATTTAGCAGAAATCATCGTTCTAAAAGTTAAACAACTTGATTGCAGGGCGCTACTTTCGGTTAATTTTGTGTGCTGTATTAGCACTAGATTGAGATTTAGTTTGTCGTCTTGAAAGCATTTTCTGTTGGTTTCATAACTTTATCTTGGTGTTGTGCGAATGGCTTTGCAGCCACGGCCATATATTACTTATATAGATAGTTATAGATATTCTTATCTAGACAAATAGTCGATAAATTAGTTCTTTACAAATAATGGTTTTGGCCTTAATTCAAGTTAGTTTTAATCAGCCCCAGATGATGTCAACATGGTTAACGAAACGAGCATGAAATATAATATTAAAACAGACAGACACACGACAGACTAACAAAATTCAGAGACCCAAACTTTCTGAAACATGATGATTCAAAGACATTTCGGGAAGTGATTCTTCCATGATTATAATCCTTCCCTTCGGTAAGTGAGTAATAGACTGGAAAATACCATTGTAATATATTATTTAGCGAGTGTATAATGATGGTGTAGCGATTCACTCACTCCAGTAAAGAAGATAAAACTTACTATCTACTAGAGACCCAAATGGTAACCAAGAAGAAGGAACAAAAAACATAATATAATAATATTTTATACACAAAGATTACACAGCCCCACAAAAAAAAAGTTCAGACCAGCGAACCAGACCCATGTATCCCTATGTATTTTCGGACGCTGAATCCGAATCCGAGGGCAAAAAAATTCGTACACCCCCAAAATCTTGAGCTAGAGCCAAAAAACACCCCTGGACTGGGGTAAAAAGAATATTAAGCTACGAGAATAGTTGTTACATCCTAATCTATCGAATTATACAAATTAAGGTTAAACAGCAGCGTACATACAACAGATATGAAACACACCCCCAGGGAGGGGTGAGAAATCGATCGAAAACATCAATGAGTACTGAAAAAGCTCGAAATGTCTAAATTTTGTTAAAGTGATAACAAACTTCATCAGGTCCAACGTAATCTTCATAAACTGCCCCAATAGGGTTGAGAACAACCACCTTCAAGTTTAAAGGACACGAGAAAAACAAGAAAAAACGTAAAATCCAACAGGATTTCTATTTTCATGAATGCTATGATTGGCTGAAATTGCGTAGTACTCTAAAATAGAACTAGAAACTTACGTATCATTAACGCCCTACAGTGTCAACCCTCAGAGGGTGTGAAAACTACCCCCTAAACTAAAAAGTTACGGTATAAAAATGTAGTGTAAAAATTCGAAACACCTGCGTTGTGTGGAAGTGAGAAGAAACTAGACTATGTTCGACGCTCTGCTTGAAAACCAGCCCCACGGGGTTGGGAGATACCACCCCTATATCTGTAGGATGCTGGAAAAACAGAGAGAAACTAACCGGATTTACATTTTTATGCTATGATTAGCAAAAATCGTGATGCACACTTCCAGTGTCCTACGGATATAGGGGTAGCATCTCGCAACCCCATGGGGGTGGTTTTCAAGCACAGCGCCGAACATAGTTTAGTTTCTTCTCACTTCCACACAACGTAGGTGAATTTTTATAGAAGTCACTGTAACTTTTTATAGATAAATCTTACATAGGGGGTAGTTTTCACACCATCTGAGGGTTGACACTGTAGGGTGTTGATGGTACGTAAGTTTCTAGTTCTATTTTAGAGTACTACGCAAAATAGAAATCCTGCCGGATTTTACATTTTCTCTTGTTTTGTGTCCTTTAAACTTAAGGGTGGTTGTTCTCAACCCTATACGGGCAGTTTATGAAGATTACGTCGGATCTGATGCACTTTAACAAAACTTAGACCTTTCGAGCTTTTTCAACAGTCACTGCTGTTTTGGATCGATTTTTTTATAAATGGGGGCTAGTTTTCACCCCTCACTGGGGGTGTGTTTCATATCTATTGTATGTTTAACCTTAATTGCTGTTTAACCTTAATTTGTATAATTCGATAGATTAGGATGTAACAACTATTCTCGCAGCTTAATATTCTTTTTACCCCAGTCCAGGGGTGTTTTTTGGCTCTAGCTCAAGATTTTGGGGTGTACGATTTTTTTTGACCTCGGATTCGGATTCAGCGACCGAAAATACATAGGGATACATGGGTCTGGTTCGCTGGTCTGAACTTTTTTTTTTGTGGGGCTGTGTTATGTATATACCTTTCTCGAGATTTTAATTAATATTCCAATTGAAACTAATATTTATTTTAATTTATATGGGTAAATAAGAGTCCATAGAACCCATATATTGGTGACCCCGACCCCAGGTTGATCCTCAAGAATTTATTTTTTACTTGTGACTTATTGTATGGATATATGATGTATACTGATGCGACGACACCAGCTGAATTGACTATCCAAGATTTGATTTTATATTGATGGTGTCCATTAGAATTTATATTCAGAAGAAACTTACCTGAAATATTATTGGCTGCCAAACTATTTGAAGACTGACTAAGATTTTTCGAAAACTCATCATCTGACTTAATTATAGAGTAAGTGAATTGTGTTTCATTATTTCTCTCGTCAGATTAACAAGCAATCAATCAATTCATCAATCATTTCATTAGTCATCGATTTATTATTTTTCTTTTAAAATGGCACCTTCTACAGAAAATATTTTATTGGATGACATACCAATTTCATCAGGTGCAGGGACTTCACACAATAATTACGTTTCTACCATTAAACTGCCACCCTTTTGGACATCCAAACCGGAGATGTTTACTCAAATTGAGTCACGATTTTCTATTAACAGAATCGTTAACGATCGAAAGAAATACGATTACGTCATTGCCAGTTTACCCCCGGAAGTTATTACGACGGTTTATGACATTGTCACTAATCAACCGGAAAGAGATCTATATGATAACTTAAAAAATATTCTAATTTCTCGTTTGACCTCAAGCGAGGAGAAGCGGTTAGAAGACCTGCTCTCTGGTTTCCAGATGGGAAACCTGAAACCATCAGATTTTTACCGATCGATGTTGTCGACAGTCGGAGGTGCCCATCTGGTGAGCCAGGAGCTTCTGGTCAAATTATGGAAGCGGCGATTACCTAAAACCAGTTTCATCGCGATCCGGGAAAACTGAAATCAAGGAATTAATTGACATAGCCGATCGTATATGGGAGTCGTGTCAAAATTCTATGACTTCCCTTACCTCAAATTCAATTTGTAACGTTAATCCCACAGTTTCTACGTCTAATTTGATCGCAACATTTCAAGACACGTTAAATGGATGACGTTAACGGATAAGGAACCAAGCGCCAAAAATATCGATTTTTAAAAACTCAACGAAATTAATGATGGTGACCTCTATGACACAGTAGGCATAATAGAATCATTTATTTACTTTTGGCGCTTGGTTCCTTATCCGTTAACGTCATCCAAATTAGGTGTTACACAAACAAGAAATCTTTACATCTCAATTACTTGCTATGGAATCTAAGGTTTCTTCAATAACTTCCGCTACTCCTACAGTTTCTGGCACTTATTGCGATAGTCGTAGAAGTCGACTCGACTCAAGAAATCACAGAGGCTCGAGGCCCCGTTCTAATAGTCGAAGTGGTACCACCGTTAGATATAATCCTTCTAATGCCAAGGTTTGCTATTACCATCAACTTTATGGTCGTAAAGCATTTAAATGTCTCGGAGATTGGTGCACTTTCGCCAAAGATGTCAAAACCGACAATCAAAGATGATTGAAAGTCAATAATATTTTGACAACTGACGTTAATATTTCGGATAGTAAACGTCGTCTTTTTATATTTGATAATGCTAATAAATTAGAATTTCTCATTGACACAGGCGCTGATTTGTCGATAGTACCTCGGAATCTGTTAACAGATATTAGAAGAAATCCCGATGTTGTACTCACGGCGGCTAATGGCTCAATTATAAACACCTTTGGGAAGAAATTTTTGAAAATTGATTTAAACTTACGTAGGTTATTTCCTTTCGTATTTAACATAGCAGATATCAACGTCCCGATTATCGGAGCAGACTTTTTATCTCATTTTGGTTTAATTGTTGATTTGAAACATAAATGTTTGATCGACAATATGACTAGTTTGTCAACATATTTATTTTCTAACAATGGTCCATTACATTATCCTAAGTTATTTAGCATATCAAATGAATTCACTGCATTACTTTTAGAATTTCCTAGTTTAATTAGCTCCCCAAATTACAATTTGCCCGTTAAACATACCGTAGAGCATCATATTGTTACAGAGGGTCATTTACCTTTTTCACGCCCACGTAGGTTGGATAACATTAAATTCAAGATAGCTTAGAATGAATTCAACGCTATGGTAAAATTAGGCATCTGCATTGCTTCTTCTTCTTCCGTGTCCTCACCATTATAAAAAAGAGAGCAACGACTGGAGACCTTGTGGAGACTATCGTCGTCTAAATTCAATTACTGTCCCTGACAGATACCCACTACCGCATCTCCACGACTTTAATTCCCAGTTATATGGTTGTATTATTTTTTCAAAGATAGATTTGGTACGTACTTATCACCAAATACCTGTCGCAAAAAGTGACGTTTTTAAAATAGCGATTACTACTCTGTTCGGTTTGTTTGAATTTGAGCGTATGCCTTTCGGCTTACGTAACGCCGGTCAAACTTTCCAACGTTTCATGAACGAAGTTTTCGTCTATTTAGATGACATCCTGATTGCAAGTAAATCTAGTTCGGAACATTTAGAGCACTTGAAACTTGTTTTTCAGAGGTTAGAATTTTACGGCATAAATATTAAACCGTTAAAATGCATATTAGGTGTCAGTCATTTGACATTTTTAGAACATAATATTTCTTCAGCTGGTATTTTACCTTCTTCTGAACGTCTTGATGTCATAAATAATTTTTCTTTTTCTCACAGACAAAATACAGTACCTTCGACAAGGAACTTCTTTCTTTATTTACAGCGATTAAACATTTCAGATTTTTACTAGAAGGTCGCACATTTATTTGCTTTACTGACCATAAACCTTTGGTCAAAGCATTATTCACTAAAACTGAAAGATCTCCCAGGCAAATTAGACATCTAGAATACATTGCTCAATTTGCATGCGAAATCAGACATATCAAAGGGAAAAATAACATTGTCACAGACACTTTATCACGTGAGCATGATACGTCTTCTTTACAACGATGCATTTCCCCAATTTCAACCCAAGAATCTAACCTAGTTGATATTAACTTTGACTTAAATTTATTGAGCAGAGCTCAAGAAGATGATTCTGACCTTAAATTTTATTATCAGATACTTCATCAAACACAAAGAATACCTTTATTTTAAAGAAAATTAAAATTTCATATTCTGACAAGTTTATTTGGTGTGACGTTACCCACCCAAAACTTCGTCCTTACGTTCCGATTGTTTATAGACGGACAATTTTTGATATTTTTCATGGTTTATCTCACCCTGGTATCAAAGCGACTAGAACGTTAGTTTCTAAAAATTATTTTTGGCCCAAAATGTCTTCAGATTGTAATCTCTGGGCAAAAACTTGTATTAGCTGTCAAACTAGTAAAGTGACAAGACATACAAGGAGTCCCATAGCTAAATTTGATATTCCTAAAGGACGCTTTGACCACATACATATAGATTTAATAGGACCATTACCTCCTTCTAAAGGTTGTTCTTATATTCTTACTGTGATCAAACGTTTTACTAGATGGCCCGAAGCATATCCACTTCAGGATATTACTGCAGAAACTGTAGCGCGTACGTTATTTCAGTGACAACGGATCAGGGCGTTCAATTTGAATCTAAACTCTTTAATGAATTTTCAAAATTTTTGGGATTTCATAGAATACGAACCACATCATATCATCCCAGTAGCAACGGAATGATAGAAAGGTTTAACAGAAGTCTTAAAACTGCTCTGAGAGCTAAAGCTTCTACACCACATTGGGTAGATGAACTTCCTATCATACTATTAGCTCTCAAGACCATCCCTAAAGACGATTTGCAATGTTCCTCCGCAGAACTCGTTTTTGGTCAAACTTTACGAATACTTGGTGAATTTTTTATTAAATCATATACTTGTCCGGATATTCCTTATTTTATTACTAAATTACTTGCTTCATTTAGTAATTTAACGTTAATTCCACCTTTTCACCACGTTAATTACAAATCATTTGTCAGTCCAGACATCTCGAATTGTAGTTTTGTTTTTGTTCGGAAAGAACGTTTTAAGAAGTTTTTACTCCGCTGTACGAAGGGACTTTTAAAGTATTGTCCCGTACAGATAAATTGGTTACTTTTGTTAAAGGAACTAAAGCCGTCACGGTAAATATTGACAGAATTAAACCGGCATATTTACTAACTGACAAATGTGACGTCTCTACACCCGTGATTAAAAAAGTACGCTCTGCCATCGATACATTGGTTATGGATTATGTATATACCTTTCTCGAGATCTTAATTAATATACCAATTGAAACTAATATTTATTTTTATTTATATGGGTAAATAAGAGTCCATAGAAGCCACAGATGGCTATTACTCGCGAAGGTGATATTTGCGGCTCGAGCCGAAG
The DNA here is from genome assembly GCA_936432065.2 of Rutpela maculata. Lineage (NCBI taxonomy): Eukaryota > Metazoa > Arthropoda > Insecta > Coleoptera > Cerambycidae > Rutpela > Rutpela maculata. The sequence goes on from OW386286.2 coordinate 41,340,514, forward strand.
GTGTGTCGTAAATCATCCGAGCGTGTAATAGCCATTGTACGCGAGCAGAATGTTATACTTTATCATCGACTTAATTGTTTAAGTCGTTTAAAGTTGAACAAATAAAGTTAGTTCACAGTAAAACTTTGTTTTGACGTCTAATCCTTCGCTGCATGCATTCGCATCATAATAAATGGCGAAGGCGCGCCTTCTCCATTTCTTTGAATGTCTTAAAATACAACGTTTGCAATGAAGAATAAAATAAATCTTACAATAGGTATGCTTTTAGAAGGCACAATATTTACTAACGTAATATTTTGTCCACCTCATCTCTTGGGGACAATGTTTTCATAAAGATTAAAGTCTAATAAACAATTTTAGACATGTCCCCAAAAACAAAACTTGCTGTACTTTCAAAATGGTGGTCATTGCAGTCATATGTTGTTCTTGTCATTTAACACAAAAACTAAAAAAGATGGACAAAAACTTTTTTCACAAAAAACAACGTGCCTAAAATTTTCTACAATTTTGTTCCTTTGCAATATTTTGATAGGAGTTACCATTTTCCAGATAAATGAGTCCAAAATTAAGAAAACATGGAAATTCATATAAGACAATTAATTATAATAATAATATTATAATTTGCAGACATTTATCTCGAAAACGGTAATAATGGCTTATGAACAGATTAGGGTTAAAAGTGTTGATAGTGACATCTTTTGGATTCTGCTGGCTCATTCCAATAAAATTAAATGTAAATTACTCTTTGATACCGGATTTGGCAATAAAAGAAGGCTTATTAACCTATCCACATTAGCAGAAGAGTACGGACCTCAAAAATGTTCGACATTACTGGGCCTTCATTCATTTACTGGATGCGACTCAGTCAGCACCATTAGGGGAAAAGGAAAGATAAAACCCCCAATAATGTTACTTTCTCCCAAATATACCAAATATATCCGAACATTTCAAGATTTGGGGAGCAGCTGGAATATTGATAATAAATTAGTCGCATCATTAGAGGAGTTTACATGTGCCATTAGACAGAAATGTGGTGACAAAGATTTGTCTTTATCAGTTGACACTAAAATTGATTTTTCTTCGATTCCACCATCAAGAGCTTGCCTTATCGAGAATATTAAAAGGAGTGATTACCAAACGCGTATTTGGCGATTAATCGACGAAGGTATTCGCAATATTTCAAAGCCTTGGAATTATTGTGGATGGCAAGAAAATGGAGAACCTCTTTGGTGTTCGGCAGATAAAATACTGCTTCAATTGCTTACTGAAATTCTTCAGGAGATGATTCCAAATCAAATCATAATAGACGAAAGTAAGGATGATAATGATATCATAAATGAAGCAATAGAGGAAGAAGACTTGGAAGCAATATTCGATGTATCGGGAGACAGCGATAGTGAATCTGAAAGCGAATGAGGTGTTACTTACGTTTTATATTGAATTTTATATTTTATTTTAAGAGCTGAATCATTTGTCTGGAAAATGGTGACTCCTATCCAAATATCGTATAGGAACAAAATTGTAGAAAATATTATGTACTTTGTTTTTGTGTAGAAAGTTTTTCTCCATCTTTATTAGTTTTTGTGTTAAATGACAAAAAACAATATTTGCAATTTTTTTTTTATAAACGGACTCCATTTTGAAAGTATAGCCAATTTTTTTTGTGGGAGGACTTGTCTAAAATTGCTCTTTTGGCTTTAGTCTTTATGAAAAACATTATCCCCAAGGATCGCGGGGGGGGGGGGCAACGTACAGTACAGTGGGCTACTATAGTATATATAAGGAATAAAAAACCAAACTGCAACCAACAGTTTTTCTGCAGACTAATACTCAGCCGAGAGCTGGATTACAATTTACAAGCGTGGCCGCGTTAAGTATAATAACTATGTATTGTCGAAACCACCAGCCGAAAGGCTTATTCCTACTCACAGAAGCTCTTGTGGCAGACACTCCACACCACTTGCGGAGACTGAAGTATTGAGCTGCTGGCTCTCCTCAGTGCAGCGTAGGTCCGGAATGGCTGTAACTAGATCATCGATCCCTCTTTTTACATGACGAGACTTAAAAATCCACGACGTGCAACAAAAATGGTAAACTCCATCTAGCGGCCCATTTCAGTAAAAGTACCAGTAGCCCTGACGGCCATAGTTAGTAGGTATCCTTGCAGAGGGCAGAATATTTACTAACGTAATATTTTACATTTCCTTAAATATCTAAGGAATATATATTTTTGTGACAATACATAGTTACTGTACTTAACGCGGCCAGGCTTGTAATTTGTAATCCAACGCTCGGCAGGGCATTAGTCCTTAGAATAGCTGTTGGTTGCAGTCTGGTTTCTTATTCCTTATATATTTAAGGAAATATATAGAGGAGTTCGACAACATATTACGTTACTAAACAATGTTTCAATTATTCAATGATATCCAAAATTTTTGAGACAATATTAAAAAGTCAGATAATAGGTCATTTTGAAGAATATAGTCTATTTTACCATAATCAGTTTGGCTTTCAGAAGAATAAATCAACAAACGATGCAATAACACACCTTTTAAATAAAATTGTTGTGATCTGCAGAAGGCTTTTGACCGTGTTCCACATCATGTATTGCTGGACAAGTTAAAGTATCTCAGTGTTGAATTAGTCAGTTTTGAGCTAATCAACGCACATCTAGCAAATCGTTAGCAGTATACGATTTTTAATCATAGACTTCTAGAAAACTATGAAAAATTCCCTCCTTTATCTCTATGAGTAAAATCATATTTGTCATTTTATTTTGGTTTAGAGACAATTTATTGTAAGAAAACCATCTTGCGCATTTGAACGTGTATCCTCCATGTGGTGGTGAAGTGTATTCAGATCTTAACAACATTGTACCATCCGCAAATAATATGAGTCAGCCTCCATTGCGGCATGCTTCAGATCATTTGCATATTAGGAATAAAGTAGGTAATAATAGTGATCCTTGTGGTACCCCACTTTTGACATCATGGAGATCGGAATGTATGTTGTTTACATTCGTATACTGCTTACGATTTGATAGATACAATTTGATTAACTCACAACTAACTTATTTAACATTGATGTACTTTAACTTTACCAGCAGTACATGGTGTAGAACACAGTCAAAAGCCTTTTGTAAGTCATAAAGGGTAACCGTAACCCAACATAACAGCAATATTAGTAAAATTAATACTGATCACAGTCTGTTAATAAAGTCAAATGAAGGATCCATTCGACAAGTTACGTCCTCAAAATTTTTAGGTTTACACATTCAAGAAAACTGTATTTGGGCAGTACATAAAAATGAAATTTATAAAAAAAAAGCTCCAATATGTTACTGTATTAGTCAACTACGTCAAATGATTAGTACAGTAGTGTTAATTACTTTCTATTATACATTCTTTGAATTGATCATTAGTTATGCCTTAAATTAATGGGGTTCTTCACCTGATATCTTGAGGGTATTTAAATTACAGAAGAAAGCAGTACATTTAATAGCGGGAGTAACCAGACGAACCAGCTGTAAAAACATTTATACTTGGGATACTTACGCTACCCCGTTTATTTCTTCTTAATCTATTGGTATATGCCAGATCACAATTAAATAATAAGACCATTAATGCAAATCATATATATAACACGAGAAATATTCATACCCTGGAAATTCCGCATCATAGATAAACATTATATGAACAGAGCCCAAAATATCTAGGAATTAAAGTGTACAATAAGCTACCTAATTCGTACAAATCTATTGATGAAAAAAACTTTAAAATACAAATAAAGCATTCACTGAAAAGTAAAGCATATTATTCCGTTGATAAGTGCCTTAATGATAGTTAATGTATTTTATATTTGTTTGTTTATTTATTGACATTGTTTTATTATAATATATTTCATCCGATATTTCAGATACTATTTTTGACATGTCCTTTATCATGTAAATGATCTGTTGGATAAATAAATTATTATTATTGTTATTTTATTTAGAAGGTGTATTATTACATAATTATTGATTTATTGTTCCGAAATCCAAATTGATTATTGGAAAATAAATTATATTTTCCAAAATGACTTTTTATTTGACTTTTGAATATTGTTTCAAAAATTTTGGAAATCATTGAGTAGGCCATTTCACAAATTGAAAGATTGTCTATTTGATTCTTTGTTGTAATATTTTATTACCATAATAAAATCTTTCTCTGTTTGATAAACAATTTACTGTTTTCTTTTCACATTATGTTATTAAACAATATTGACCTTAATGCATACAAAACAACAAAATTTGCATTCTACTTGCTTACCAAACAAAATTACAAATTAAAAAAATTACAGGACGTGTTCCACTGGGTCGTGGGAATATATTTTCTCCTAGTAAGAATTTCGGTATATGTTTGAAACACTGGTATAGGTTGAGCTGAAAACTGTATCGAAAAACCATTTGGTTTTAAGCCTACGCACAACTTGTGCTTTTGTATCCGCTTACAACACATGTAAATAATAAATGTATCAAAAAAGCTGAAGTAATCCTTTGTCAGCTGTATTTCGGAACAATCAATCAAACTGCCGAAGCCATTTTTGATGCCAAATATAACTCTTACCGTCAATCAGCGATATTTTTAGAACAAAATCTCAATATCTATTATAAGGCACGCTACTTATTTTATACACTTCCATTCTTACATTTCTTATTCATTGATGATTGAGTTTCTTTCTTGTCATTTCTATTTCAACGCTATTAAATTATCATAAAAAGTGATATGAGGCATTCAGCTACAAGGGGAATAAGGATCTTAAAATTTTCCTGTGTTCACAGATTTTTGTGGAAATATGTATAAAAATATATATTAGGGAATGTCAAGAATGTTATTAAATATATTTTTAAGTACACAGGTCTACAAAAAAAGCAATTTTTGAGTCTGGTACTTGAATAGGTTTTTCCAACGTATGAAACCGAAACTGATCAGGTCACAATTTTCACCTATGGTTCACAATTACCCAAAAATGGGAAAATTGCCCAAAATGGAAAAAAATATGCAAATACGATATACCCATATTAGTCCACTCAAATTTTAAAAAAACGCCGTTTCAGGGAAAAATATTGAACAGCAGTTTCTCTGCATAGAAAGTAAATATTCGGCTTTTAGAACAATGTTTTGCTTATACCCAGAAAAAAAGGCATGCTTTTAGGCTAAGACAGGTGTGTAATATTACTATCACAGGCAGGTACACGAATATCTACCAACATATTATAACGAAAATCAACAGACACACAGTTTTACCTCCTGCAATAATAATAATTAATAATTAATTATTAATTTGAAGATCGCTCCACTTTCGAAGCTAATTACTGGTAGAAAGATGCATCCAGCGATAAAATTGCATATATATACTATTTTGTAAAGAATTTTATAAGCTTTAATTTTCTTGTGGGATAAATTAAGTGCTTCTTACTGACAACCACATGAACTAATTGACATCAAAAAACTTCTTGCTTAAATTTTCTCTACTCTAAATACCTGAAATCTAATAATAAATAAATAATATTTCTTTCCTAAACCTATTCTATAATTTGATTGGTCTGTCTTTTTCACTAAATTTTAATAAAACCTCACATACAGTAACAGGAGAGACACTTATTTTCCATTCTGTTCATTCAGTTGTGGAGAAAATAAAATCTTTTTTATGTCTCCTGAAAAATTCATCTGAACAGACATCTAGCTTAGTAACTGCATCTATTTATAAAACTACTATATTCGCTTATTCCTCTACAAGATTCTTGCTATTAAAATATTAATAAAGTGTCTTTGTTAAATGTCAGTCTGATTTGCAAACTGATCACTAGCCCATGCAATCGTTAATAATTAACTATTAAATCGCAGACTAAATTGTCATCGGCGTCTTAATGGAGGGTCTTTCGATGGTAGAAGTTAGCAAAGTTAGCAAATCATAATTTTACTGCAATACCTAAATAAGCATTTTTGTAATAAAAGAAAAAATATTAACTTCGTCGAAGAAAATATAAAACTAAAAATATCAAATAAAAACTTAACTAGTAGGTATGCTTTTTAATTCAACCGCTGAGCATAATACTTCTGTATGTCATTCATTTACCAAAGTTCACCCATTTGGACATTGTTGGTAATGGCCCAATGAAAAGAAAATTGGGTGATGGTCCGTGCAAGTGGCAATTTTATAAAATCGACGCCATCTTTGATTCTTATTGAAAATGCACTGTACGGGCATGTGAGGTGTCATTTTACATGTTTTTTACGGTGCTGAACACGTTCCCGACAGTATAAATACTGAAAAGTGGTTACTAATCATGATTTAGTAAGACAGATACGAATCAACATCTTTTATTTTTATACTAAACAGATTTACAGTGTTTTATAAAACACAAAGTAACATAAAATGAGTAAGTCAATGACATCACTGGTTTAAGTATATGACATGACTAATATATAACAAAAAACAATATATGACTAATTATATCTATAATTTTAAACAGCAGACTTAATAATTTACGTTGAAATATTAGAATACTTATTACGACAATCAATAATGTCTACACTCCTGCAATGACAGTAAATGCAACAAGATATTCCATTTGAAAAACATAAACATGAATCTCTTGCACACTTTAGATATGAGCAACTAGGCACAAGTTCGTTGCTGGGAGGAACAGTGAAGTTGTACGTGAGGGCTGTAGACAATCACCTACATCTTTGTAACCAAAATGTATAAAATCAAGTTACGTGATGTCATCATTTAAACATGTTATATATAAATGTGTGTTGTAGTAGGCCCTTAAAATGTGTGATCTAATTGATGCACTGGTTGGTGGGAGGCCTTCTATGGAAATGTTTGTCCTATGTGTGTACAGAAACATTCGTAGTTCGTCCATTGTTTTACAAACTGATCCCTTTTTCAAAACTTGTGCGAGATATTTTTTTGCTAATTATATCGACTGCTCAGGTACTTTACTCGCAGGAATTCTGAAGTTTATGATAAAAGCTTCAGGTGTATTTGCCATTCCAGCATGTTTTGTACCTATTTTGCTAGTGTAGTGTGACCCAGTTAGGAAGTGTAAAGCAGGAAGTACATGGCATATTGCAATTCGTTCAGCTATTATATGAGCGGGAACTTAGCTCCAACACCTAGACGAATCCACAATTCCTTCAATCCAAGATTCTTGAAAGTAGTCCAGCGATATCACAGAAGAACCAAAACGTCTGTATCATCACTCTCTGTTTAATATGGGGCATAATACGGAGATCTGCCTCCTCTAACATGGCAAATTGTAGTTCTTTTTTTTTAAAGCCTTATTTAGATTAACGTCCTGGCGAAGTTTAGCTAATGCTACTCTACCACTTAACCAGGACGGCGAGATGAGTTACGGTTACCCATCCAAGTGACGGACTCGCATCGGCGTGCTTGACTTCGCCGATCGACGTCCAGTCACTGAAACCGGTACCGTACCTCTCCTCGTGGGATTTTCTTAAATTGTTTGCTGTATAGACATGCATGTGGTTGGGTTAAGAAAAGATGTTGTACACTACAAAGGACCTGCATATTTGGCCATAATATTGCTGCATTTTTCCAGTAGATATGATTTGAAACAGTCTTGAAGTTTGACTTTGTTGGAAGTAGAAGATCAAAATCTGTCTTTTGACAGGAACAGGTGTTGTATTTTTAATGGAGTGAAGGTTGACGAATTCGTTCGAAATTATTTGGCGACTTATCGAAATAAGAATCAAATATGAAGTCAATTCTTGCTGCTGTATTTCCTATAATATTTTTCACATATGAACAGACAGCCTCGCAGAAGTCTCCAAATGTTTTCAAATCTTTCAGAGAAATCTTTCTAGCGCAAGCCATGAAATTCACAACATAACAATTTGCAAGGTTTGATAAGTTTGCTGAAGTGCCATCTGTTTCAGTTAATACCTTTTCAAGTTCTGGGGATAGTACGTTCATGTTTGTCTTTGTAAAGAACCCGTTTTCTTCGAAAAGGAAAAAATTGTTAATGATTTCATGTTGTACCAGTTCATTAATAGGGTACCTCTCTCTCTCTCTCTCTCCCTCTCTCTCTCTCTCTCTATCTCTCTCTCTTTAGCTAGTTGAATAGTGCGTTGAGCCATAGCTTGTTTTTTTTAAGTGTATTCACAGTCTGTTTCTTTATAAGGATGCTATTAATAGGTAGTTAATTCGTCCTATGGATGGTATCTGAAATATTAGATTTCTTATCAATGAATCTATCCTTCCTAAATATTTCATACGCTTCATTTCCTATAGTGATGACCTGAAGTAACTTATTTTTCACAGCTTCTTCAACTGTCTGTCCCGTAATAATATTTCTCAGTTCTTTTGCCCCTGGAGAAAATGGTTTTCGTTATCTGTAATGAAATTCATCATCGTTTTAATCTTACTTTCCATATTATTTGATATAATTGATGATGACTCATGGTGTGCTCTTAGTTCATAATTTTCTAAATAAACATTGGTAATATTCCTGTACATATCACTTATTATTTATCAATGCAAGGAGAAATGATTTCCATATCCACTAATAATTATTTGACATAATAGGTATGGTTTTAGTTTTATATATTTCAATTTTTGTTAAAATGTCTTTTTAATGTCTTCAACGCATTCAGCACCCTTACAAACATGTAAAATGACTCTTCACATGCTTATGCAGTGCATTTTCAATAAGCATCAAAGATGGCGTCCATTTTCCAAAATGGCCCCTCGCACAGACCATCATTCATTTTTTTTTCAATCACTACACGATTACCAATAATACCCAAATGGGTGAATCTCTGGTAAATAAATACAAATACAAATACAAATACATTTATTGGTCTCATAAGCTACAAAATTTGTAGATAAGACAAGTCAATAGAGGTAGTTTAAAACAGTAATTACGTATATATAAAATATAAAAATTGTAAAAATTGGACATTACGATAAATTAATTAAAATGTTTAAAAGCCAAACATCAATAATTTACTTACAGAAAATCGTACGTATATATAAAAACATAAAAATTGTAAAAATTGGACATTACCATAATCAATTAAAATGTTTAAAAGTAAACATCAATAATTTACTTACAGAAAATCCTGTAGATTGTACGGTTCAAGATTACATATATAATCAAATGTATAATTTTTAAACTTTTTAAAATTTGGACACTCTTTAATGTGTTGGGGAAGCGCATTATAAAATTTCAGACACTGATAACGCAGACAATTTTCAAGAAGTGTTAGACTGTGAATGGGTAATGCATAGTCGCCCTTGCATCTGGTATTATAGGGGTGATGTTGTTCGTGCTCTTGAAACTGATTACTGTGTTTTTTTACATATAAAATGCATTCATAAATAAATAAACCTGGTATGGTTAGTAAGTTGTTACTTTTGAAAACTCCCCTGCAAGAAGCTAAAAAGCCCATTTTATATATGATTCTAATTGCTCTTTTTTGTATAGTAAAAATTTCCCCAAGATTAGAAGAACCACCCCAAATAGTTATTCCATATTTAGTTTTGCCGTAAAAGTTTGAATAATATATGGTTTTAAGCACCGATGTATCAAAAGACCTTGAAAGTACTCTGAATGCATAGCAAACGGAATTTAACTGTTGACTTAAATTTTTTATATGGTCGTTCCACTTTAGTTCGAATCCAAAGTTATGCCAAGGAGTTTTATGCTATCTTTGACAGGTATTTGTAAGTGCCCTAGTAATAAATCAGAAGGAAAGTTCTAATTCGATTTGTCAGTTTTATAAAACATACCATTGGATTTGGATTCGTTGAGTATCAGTTGATTGATACAAAACCAATCTCTCAAATTTTGCCAAATATCCCCAGCAAACTGTTCTATGTCAGAGATATTCTTACCTCTAATGAGGATATTGGTGTCATCGGCGTAATTCACGAGTCTGAAGTTGTTGTTGTTATTTGGGCATACGTTGGATAGATCGTTTAGATAAACGTCAAACAGAAGGTGCCCAAGCACACCTTGTGGCACTCCTGTGTTATTAGTAACAGAATCGGAAACGTATTTTTGCCCATGAATCAGAACTGATGTTTGTTGAGTATGATTTTTTAAGTAGGAAGAAAACCATTTGTGTGCTGTGCCTCTGACACCAAGTTTGTTCAACTTATCAAGTAAACATACATGGTTTAAGGTATCAATCACCTTAGATAAGTCAAGAAATAGTCCGCAGGCAATTTCCCGACCATCCAAGGCGCTTATTACTTCATCAACAAAATTAAAAATAGCGGTATCTGTGGCCTTATTCTTCATAAACCCGTGCTGAAATTCATTAAAAAAGTTGGTACTGTTTAAAAAGGATATCAGCCTTTTCTACATTAGACATTCAAGTATTTTTGAAAATACGGACAATAAGCTAATTGGACGGTAGTTTTCCAAATCATTAGGGTATGACATACAGAAGCATTCTCAGCAAATGGCCTATTTAGAGGGCAGAATATTTACTAGTGTAATACTTTGTCGAACTCCTTTATACATTTTTTTTTATTCCTTATATATTTAAGGAAATGTATATAGTCTAATAATAACTGGAGGTTTTAACTTCGGGATAATTCCATATAAATTAAACTTCGTTCATTTTTGGCAACTTACTAGTAAATGGTAAATCAAAGAAAAGTTTCTATATTATGCGGGGGTTTGCTAATTTAAAAGGCCACCCCTTCACATGTGGTGGCAACTAAAAAAAAACAAAAGCAACGAAACCGAAAGATAATCAAATTTTCAGAAGAAAAGGTTCTACGCAACTTTTCATATAAATTGTTTGTCTACGGTATAACGACTATAGAAAATTGGGATTTTAGTTTGAAAAAGAGGCATTTCAAATGGTTTTCGTTAAATAACTCGAAAGATATTACATTGAGTGAAAACATGCTAGAGACAAATAAGAAAGCTACTAGATTAAGCATGAATTTCTTTTTTTTTTTCGAATTTCTGTAAAGTTAATGGTTTTGAAAATCTGGAACTCAGGGGCGCGCCGAAAATACAATGATAGTTCGTCTGCGTAAAAAATAAAACCCAAGCACCTTAATAATATCAATTAACCTTACAACTTCCATTTCCGTGAAAAGATCTATATTCATTTGTTTCAGTTTTTAATTAATTTACGATGTAAATTTGACGTATGCCTGTTTTTTTGGGATTTCTCCCCTTTCCTCAAAAATGTATTCGAATTAAAAAAATATATTTTTTCAGATTCTCCCCTCGCTTTTCAAAAAATTCTTTCGGATTTTACCCCCCCGCTCTTCAAACAATTTTTTTCTCGGATTTCTGCCCCCCGCCTCCGTCGCTGTTTTCGGACTAAAAAAAAATTTTTTTTGGATGTAAAAAATGTATGTTATCTTCGGTCTCTATGTACAGCCTAATCACGAATAAGCGATTGTATATTGGGGGGGAGGGGGGGGGGGGGCACAATGAGATCTCGCACCACCTGAAAAATTTGCAAGGGCCGCCCCTGCTGGAACTATAAAAGTAACATCCGAACGTCTATTTAGTTTAAATGTTAAATACCTTAGAAAACACTTACGTTATAAATGCTAAGAATCAAAATAAAATTCCATTAATTAGGTTTTCAAATGACTTTTTGATTATTTATATAGCACAAAATATAAAAAGTTATGACAGACACAATGTATTTTTTCATATTTTTTTAATAAAAACGTCGCTATTTTGTTAATATAAGTAGTCAGTAATTAAAAGAATATATTCCCATTACTGTTTTTCGTTAATATATAGTATGACCTAGACGCCGCAGATTTTTTCGTCCGCTTACAGTGCTTGTATAGAAAGAAAATTGCATTTTAAACTATATAAAGGGATTTTAGAAAAAAGTAACATTTTTGTTTCTTTGCAAATATCCCAATAAATATAGTTTTAGCGAAAAAATGGTGGACATCAAAAATGAAGCTTATAAACTGAGAATGAATTTGTTTTTTTTCTATATATTTGTGTAGAATTAACAAAATGGTAATTTTATTTAAATAATGGGAAAAGGTATGTTGTTTCAGACACAACTTCTTGCTTTTTTGCGTCACAGAAACAACCTAAAAATAATAAAGCCTAATTAATATCATCTAATGTAGTATTTCGGACGTAAATGCCACAGTTTCTGAGATATTAAACATTTACTCTAAATGCTTCGCTTTATAAACGTATATTTAAATTTGCATATCTACGGAACTTTTAATCCTACAGAAATTAAAGATGAAATGAAATTAATAGTCTGTTTTTAAACCTTCTTTTTGGTCTCCTGCATTTCGCTAAATATGATTCTTTTCGAGTTATTTGACGAAAGCCGTTTTGAGATACCTGTTTTAGCAAACTAAAATCGCTATTTTAATGTCATTATAATTTAAAACTATAAATTTATACGAAAAATTATTTAGAACCTTTTATTCTCAAAATTTGACTATCTTTTAGCTCCAATGGTTTGTTTTTTGAGTCCCACCCCCAGAATAGGAGTGGTATCCACCCCCTATGAAATACCAAGTTGCCACATAATATAGAAACGTTTTTGTGATGCATTTACTATTAAGTTATCAAAAGACTGAATTTAATCCACGTAACAACCTTTCTAAATTAAAATACCTAGTTATTGTATTACATTATTTGGTGGAAAATACTTTGAAACGATTATTTTTAGGGATTACTATTATACATTAAATACTTTGTTGTGTTCATGCAAGCCCAGATTCCGCAAAAAATTGGAACGCCATAGGAAGTTCAACGTCCCCTTATGAAATCCGTCACTGGTAAAAATTTCCATCGAATTACGCAATGATCTTTAACTTTAATAATTTATTGATTTTCAATGGATGCTTGTGCCCATTGCCAGGACCAAACTATGACGTCGACACCATTCAGTGCGGCAAACGCTGGAGTGACCTAGTAACCCCAAAATTCATCCCCTCCGAAACCATTCAAGACGAGGTAAAGTCCTGTCGACGATTCCTGGGCTAAATATAGCCTGAAATGTGAACGAACTCGTAAACTGGGCCAACGCTCCTGATTTATCCTGCCTGAATTCTGGATAGGATCGTCTATGCGTCCTTTAGGGAATAACAATTTCTTCACGGCAACTTAAAGTGTTTTATAGAATTATACAGTGCTGCTATTATATTATAAGATGGAATTCGTCCCTAGAAGGAGAATAAGAATATTCCACGGTTGCTTTTATGTGGTCTGCGACTTAATGTACAGGGTCATTCAGATAATATGTTACACTTGATTATCTAGGTAGTTATATTTAGATCAAGTTGCACATCTGTAGAAGAAATAACCCTTCAAAGTCTGCCAGAGGTGCCCAATTCTTGAAATCGTAGAGATTGATTCTCTTGGTAAATTAACGTCATTTTCTCTCGATTTTGTGTTAATTAAATACAATTGTATTCCTAAAAAAATAGGTAGGAAATATTTTTTTTGATATTAATAGACAAAATTCTCAATGGTATTTGACGAGGAATTTGAAAATTCTCTTATAAATTTTACTTTTAGGTATATATACAGTTTGTGATGTTAATTGTGGGAGATGAGGAACTAGATTTTGATTTATTTGAAGATTATGTTAATGCTATAATCAGCTGAACTGGTCCAAATCAAAATCCAGATTTAGTTGCTGGAGAGAGACTGCAACAACAAAAAATTATAAATAATTCTGGATTACATTAAAACATTTTTTAATCACATTCAATTACTTACTTTTCCTTTTAATTTATTTTTATTTCAATCATTATTAACATAATGTGTTTTTATTATAGAATAATAACTTTTTAATAAGAAGTTCTGTAGAGTTAAATAAAGGAATTTAGATTTCAAATCTATATTGGTAACAAATAATCAACTGAAAAACCGTAGGGTAATATTCATATAATAAATTTGAATACAAGGAATATTAACCTGCAAATCGAAACAAACACTTGAACAAAATAATAAATGTCATCAGTGTTGCCAATAACACAGCCCCACAAAAAAAATCGGACCAGCAAACGAGACCCATGTATTTTCGGTCGCTGAATCTGAATCCGAGGTCAAAAAAAAATCGTACCCAAAATCATTAGCTAGAGCCAAAAAAACACCCCTGAAATGGGGTAAAAAGAAGATTAGGCTACGAGAATAGTTGTTACATCTTAATCAATCGAATTATACAAATTAAGGTTAAACAGCAGCGTACATACAATAGATATAAAACACTGCTAATTAACCCAGGTAGGGGCGAAAACTACCCATATATACACTTCACCAAGAAATTAACGCACCACCAAAAAATAACCAAAAGTTTGAAGTTAATTTTTCTCTAGACCTCTTGTCCGATTTCGATGATTTTTTTTGTATGGTAGCCTCTTTATTCAAGAATGTGAATGTTTTATTGTTTTTTCAAAGAAATTTTGTTTTATTCATTACAGGGCGTAACAATTCGGACGTGTTTTTTCCATTAAATTTTGTATCAGCCTGTGGAGTTCAATAGTTACACCAGCAAGTTAGAATTTAAATAGTACTCTAGCTTTATCTTTTCTTAACATTCTCTTTTTTGATTCAGGTTATTATTTTCATTAATACCAGAAATACACAATTTTAAAGCATAACATGTTTTTGTTCAATTCATTTTGGAAAAACAGAAGTAAGTAGCATGCATGGAAAAAAGAAGGGACATGTGGATTAAAGGTCAAAAAGAATTTGAAAGGAGTGTGTTTATTGTGGTAATAGCCGTATTATTTTCCAATATTTTGAATGTGCTCAAGCATTAATATTGGTTGAACTAGGTTGGAGTTATCGAAGAATTGGATAACGATTTAATGTTGTTTCAAGAGAGATACAAAGATATTGAGAGACTGGAAGTCACGTTCGCAGACCGGAACAAGGAAGAAATCGAGTAATTAATGACCGATATTTGACACTCAACGGTGCGACAACGTTTTGTAACAGCGCGAAGCTTGCAGATACAGCTTCGAGAAGTAAGTGGTTTACAAATTAGTGGGGAAACCATTAGACAGCGACTTAGAGCATGTAATTTGAGACCAAGAGTTGTTGACCGAGGTCCAGCTTTAAATAGAAATCACCGGAGAGCTAGGCTAAATTTTGGCACAGAGTAACTGGACCGTGGCTCAATGGGAACGTGTGTTATATTCCGCCTTTATAATAATGATAGACGTCTCCATGTATATAGACGTCCCAATGAACGGTATGCTCAGTGCAAATTTTCCAATACAACATTATTTGGGGGCGGATCTGTGATGGTGTGGGCAGGAATTTCTTTGACCGGTTGCACGGAACTTGTCATTAATGGAAGCCTTACAGCTGTACGGTATATACAAGATGGTTCCATATGCGTCATATATAGGGCAAGGTTTTATGTTAATGCAGGATAATGCCAGACCTCATGTTGCTCGAGTTGTGCAAAATTACATGGCAGAAGTCGGAAGTGACACCATGGCATGGCCAGCTAATAGCCCGGACTTAAATCCAATGGAAAACCTGGGATAAACTTGGTAGAAAATTAAAGGTACGTAATCAATCAGACGCCTTAGAAGACGTTAAGCGGAAATTGGTTCAAATTTGGGAAGAATTGGACCAAAATGAAATAAGGTCGCTTATTTTAAGTATGAATCGGCGTTGCCAAGAAGTTAATCGTGGTAGAGGCGGAAATACGCGCTATTGACATTCTTTCTTTGCATTTTGTTCATTTCTATTTAATTTTTTTTTTTTTCGATATTACCTTTAAATAAAAACATGTTATGCTTTAAAATTGTGTATTTCTGGTATTAATGAAGATAATAAACTGAATATAAAAAAAGAATGTTAAGAAAAGATAAGGCTAGAGTACGTTTAAATTCTAACTTGCTGGTGTAAATGTTGAACTCCACAGGGTGTTACAAAATTTAATGGAAAAAACACGTCGGAATTGTTACACCCTGTAATGAATAAAACAAAATTTTTTTGAAAAACAATAGAACATTCACATTCTTGAATAAAGAAGCTATCATACAAAAAAAAATCATCGAAATCGGTCAAGAGGTCTAGACAAAAATTAACTTCAAACTTTTGGTTATTTTTTGGTGGTGCGTTAATTTCTTGGAGAAGTGTATAAAAAAATCGATCCAAAACAGCAATGAAAAAGCTCAAAATGTCCTAAGTTTTGTTAAAGTGATAAGAAACTGCATCAGGTCCGACGTAATCTTCATAAACGGCCCCTATAGGGTTGAGAACAACCACCAAGTTTAAAGGACACAAGAAAAACAATAAAAACGTTAAATCCAACAGGATTTCTGTTTTCATGGATGCTACAATTGGCTGAAATTACTCTAAAATAGAACTAGAAACTTACGTACCATCAACGTTCTACAATGTTAACCCTCAGAGGGTTGTGAAAACTAACCTCCATGTAAGATTTAACTATAAAAAAGTTACAGTAACTTTTATAAAAATTCGAAACACCTGCGTTGTGTGGAAGTGAAACGCTGTGCTTAAAAACCACCCCTACGAGGCTGCGAGATGCCACCCCTATATCTGTAGGATGCTGGAAAAACAGAGAGAAACTAATCGGATTTACATTTTTATGGATGCTATGTTGCACACTTAGAGTTTGAAATTCATATCCATATCAATGTTATTAAAACACCCCCAGAAAGGATGTAAACTACCGGGGTTGAAGATGCAACGAAAAAAATGTTGCAGTGACTACTGAAAAAGCTATACTGTTGCTTATTCGAGTTTTTTCAGAAGTCAACTGTAACTTCTTACAGTTGTTTGTTACACATGGGGTAGTTTTCACCCCCTAGGGGAGAGGAATTAAATATCAACAATGGTACGTGATTTTTTAAGATTAACTCTGAGTACTACGCAATTTTAACCAATCATAGCACCTATAAAAATGGAAGTACTTTTAGATCAATGTTTTTCTCTTGTTTTTTCTTTGTCATTTAAGATAAGGAGTGATTTTTAGGAGCGCTTTGTGGAGTAGTTTTCAATAATTGAGCCAAACCTACTGCAGCCAAAACTACTACACTCACCTTTACAAACTTCCAGAGTTTCGAGCTTTTCGAGGGTCACTGCAGCTTTTTTCAAGTTGAATCTTGAATGGGGATAGTTTTCACACTTTCTGAGGGTTGACACTGTAGGTCGTTGATGGTACGTAAGTTTCTAGTTCTATTTTAGAGTACTACGCAATTTCGGCCAATCATTTTATTGTTTTTCTTGTGTCCTTTAAACTTAGGCCGTGTTGTTCTTAACCCTATAGGGGCAGCTTATGAAGATTACGTTGGACCTGATGCAGTTTCTTATCACTTTAACAAAACTTAGATATTTCGAGCTTTTTCAGCAGTCATTGCTGTTTTGGACTGATTTTTTTATATATGGGGAGGGGGTTGCTTTCGCCTCTGCCTGGGGGTGAGTTTCATATCTACTATATGTACGCTGCTGTTTAACCTTAATTGTATAATTCGATTGATTAAGATGTAACAACTATTCTCGTAGCTTAATCTTCTTTTTTTCCCCATTCCGGAGGTGTTTTTCGGCTCTAGCTAATAATTAGCGAAAATATATAGGGATACATGGGTCTGGATCGCTGGTCTGATTTTTTTTTGTGTGTAATAGATATAGAAACTATTAAAAATCCAATCATTAGCTGTTGCAAGTACTAGTATTTGACATACTGACATACACACTGTCATTCTCATCGTAATTTGATATATTTTAAAAATAAGCAAAAAATTAAAAAAACTCGCCCTGGGGTCTATCAAGACAATTATTTTTGTAACAAACATAATTAGGGCACCACTATAGGTTATAGGATGTAACAAACGAAAACGACAGAGGATACGAAGCTAACCTATTGAAACAAAATTCTTAATAAAATTTTTGTTTCTTCCAAAAAACTGATGACGCAACCAAAAAATTTGATTATTATGTTGGCTGAGGAAAGAAAGAACCTTAATAGGTGATTGAACATTACAATTAATAAGATTGTTAAATAATCTATGACTTGCTGATCTATAGCTAGAACACTGGAAAAAAATATGATCCAGGTCGCCTTCAACATTATGTTTAAGACAGGGACTGTAATCGAACCGAAACCATAACCAACAACCGGAATAAGAGTTTCTGGTAAACCGAAACCTAAAATATGATAAGTTGCGTATATAAATTTGCCCACATTTGAATTGTGAATAAAGTATAAAAAATATGGCTAAAATCAAAGATCCAAATCTTTAAACCGTGATGAATACCATATCTAAATCGATTCGTCAATTGTGAGAGATTATAAAGGTAAAAGGCAAGTAAAAACACAAACTTACTAAACTTACTTCTAATGTAAAAATCAATATTAAGGCGTAATCGTCAGAACTCCGCAAAGTTGTGCTTTTTTAGAAAACTGGCGTCAAAAATCGGTAACCTACCAATTTTCGATAAAAATTTACGAAGCTTGGTAGAATTAAGTATTTGGATATGCTAAATTCAGTTTTGCTGCAGAACATTTTTTTTTCCAATATGGCGGCTTCAAAGTTTGGGTCAGAAGAAGCAAAAAAGACGAAAAATTCAATCCCAGCCACAAAAAAGTCCTGATCTTAGAACTCGACCCGAGTACTTGACGATGAATTCGACCTCAGAAAAGCACAAACACCGTCAAAATAGACCGATCTAGTAAGTACCTAACTTTCTTTTAATGGAAGAAAACCAATAACATAATATGTAATTGTTGGTTCATCATGTATAGATGTTTGTCTTTGGATTTTATACTTATTATTTTTAAATATGTATGCGTTTATCTATGTTTATATACATATATTTTTCTTTATCGACATACCATATATACCTTGGGTATCTTTTGGTCAATAAATGTTATTATTATTATTATTATTTTTATTTATTAATCACTATTGCTAAGGTTCAGTTTCAAGCCCTGAAAGAAACACATTACAACTATGAACAATCATTTTATGCAAATGTGCTGGTTAACAGGCATGTCCAAATTTGAGGTGTATTATTGTTGTGATTATATTTTCTTGAGTATGTATAATTTTCATGACAAAACTTAGATTGAAATTCAGGATGAATATAGGAATATCTTGTAGGATTGGAATAGCAGAACTCCCGCCACAACTCTAACCTATTTCTAAATTTAAATTTAAGTTATTAAAGAAGTCAGGTAGACAGTTTTTTTGATCTAATGGAAATGCAGAGTTGATGCTTTCTTTGGCCAAAAAATCGACAAAAGAGAAAAATTATTTTGAATATAAACTCTTTGACTGCGACCAGGAAGATAAAATCTTAGCTATGTCGGAAAAACCAAAATAGTGTAACTTTGCACATAAGTGTTTATGATTTAATTTGTCGAAAGCCTTTGTGTTTGTATTCTAGATGTTTGTTCATGATATACATATTGAAGCCGCTATTATAAATTTTATATATTGCGACTACGCTACTTATTTGAAATCATATATGCATTTGTAGGCCAGGCAACACAGGGTTTGTAGGCGAATTAATTGTCGGAAAGCTGGAAATGGTTTTGATCTTTTCATTTGCGTGTAAAAAGGGTTTTTTAAAGTTTGCACCAAATTTCTGATTGTGCTGTATGACGGGCGTCCCAAAAACCTCGGTATTTTAGGACATTTCTCAGTTTTTTACCAATAACTGCTAAATTATGCATTTCCCGGAAAATTCTCTTATAAATTAAAGTACATAAAATTTTACGTCGAATGAGTACCATATACTTTAAAATGTGAAAAGTCGTTAGGAAGATGTGCGAAGTCAAAAAACGACGATAGTTTGATTTAAGAAAAAAAATGTGTTTTTTACATATTTTTGCAACGTAAAATGTAATATATGAAATACATAATGTAATATGTGAAAATCTTATAATATTATATTGTGTATCAAAGTTAACTGGTCAATACTTATCGTGGTCAATACTTGTTGGCGAATTCCTTGATTTTAAAATAAAAGTGCACATTGTGATTATAAATAGGTAAAATATGTAATTAAAACGTTAAAAATCGACTGAAAGTACAAAATGGTAAATTTTGATGTGTGGGTAATTAACAAAAAAAGTAGAGTATACAAAATTATGTAAATACAACATCAATTAAGTTTGCTGCGTTTGGAAGTAGAAGCTGAGTGAAGCAATTGGTCTAATTTATGGTCTTCATCATCCAGGTCTTCTAATAATTCGTCATTGAAGTTTGGTTCGTCATCAATTTCATCTGGTGTATTGGTACAGGACGCACCTTTGCAATTATAGCACATTGGAGAACATTTCATTCCTTGCTTCCTACAACCACAAGCATTTCGGCACCCCTTTAAGCATTTGCACGCAGTGTTATTGAGTAGTTTCTGCGGGGCTTGTTCGGCTGTTAATGGCACTGGGAGTAGCCCATGCTTAGTGACCTTCCAACCCCAGTGAACTGGGTCCATCAAATGACCCCTCCACAAATTATTCTGTACTAAGAATTTGGTGAACAGTTTAAAACGTGTTTCATTCAGAGAACAAGATTGAAGAAGCGATCCAGCATACAAAGCACCAATTACTTTTTCGCCAGCAGTACCAATTTCATCTGTAGTCGCGTCAAGGTTTTTGAATATCTCGACCGTCCTCTGTACCTCCGCATCTTTGTCGAGTGGCTTTACAAATTTCATCTTCCCCTGTCTGAAAACGGCCGATCTTGAATCGCATCTGCTGAACGCGTGAAGGAATAATATATTTTCCTTCACTTTATTTGACATTTTAAAGTATGTCGGGGAATAAAAAACGGTCTCTGACTTTCCTTTTCCAGGCTTCATGACAAACAACCGATCACTATTAAGAGGTAACGTAGTAATAAGTACTAAAAGATCTATATCTTCTCCTACCACAATCACACATTCGGAGTGTGTAGAATTTTCTTCTGACAAAGTTGTGTCGGCATCCTTTGCAGCTTGTCCGACAGCGATGTTTTCATCTGCAAATTTCCGAATCAGCATTGAGATTAATCGTTTTTTGCTCCCTTCATTCGAGAGAAATTTATCTTTTGAAATTTTCAAAAACATTGTTTCGTCAAATTTAACGTTGGCTGCAATAAACTTGTTCCTTCTAAGGCGCTTTGCAGATTTTGTGCTTTTCTTTGTAGGGTCGTCTGGATAGCCATCAAATACTATGATTGATCGCACCCCAAAGTATTTTTTGACATAATCTACGTATTTGTTGAGAACTGAAGAGAACCTTTCGCTCAACTCCCACGGCACTCGATGGAATCCACCGTCAATCACATAGAGAGCACTTTCGATGTTTGATGGAGTATCTACTGGATCAAACAAATCATAGAAAATAGATTTACGTGATTTCCTCATCATTCCTTGTTCATCAAATAAAGATGGTGGGTATGGAGCCAATGTAATTTGCAAAACTCACTCGCTCGTTTTGGCAAATATTACATTCGTCATGTAAAATTACTCTCTTCATAACTGGTTACGTAAATAACTATTACGTAATGGAAATAAGGTTTAAAAGTCTAGTATATGATTTTTCCTTTAAAAATTAAAAAATGGTTGTTTTTGAACATGCATATCGTCCATACCACTTGACTTAATTTCTAATATGTGGTGCTTATTGGATGTAGAATTTTGTGTACTTTACTTTATAAAAAAGTAAAATTTTTTTAGAAGTGCATCTTTTAGGAATTATTAGTGAAAAACTGAAAAAAGTCAGAAAATATAGAGGTTTTTGGGACACCCCTTATACAGCACAACCCGAAAATTGGTGCAAACTTTAAAAAACTCCTTTTACATGCAAATAAAGAGATTAAAATGATTTCCAGCTTTCCGACAATTATTTCGTCTACACCACCTTTTTTTTTGGCCTATGTTGGGCCTACATAAATGGATAAAACCTAAAGTAGACTTCCTCTTATGTTCTTTCCTCCCACATTGTTACCATAAAGAAAATCCTTCACAACAGTCCTGAAATATACCAGAGGATTATGTAAAAGTATAAAAATAATCTCATTTATGTATACTTATATACCTAATATCCTATTAAAAAATATATTTTAGGTCAGCAAATAAACATCATTTTGTAGTATGACCAAATACATGTTGTAGGAAGTTAATTAACGTGATGTCTAAAACCTTTAATTGAATGTTATTTATCACGTTCCTCATCAGTTTGTTATTTACCACGTGCTCTATCTAATATTAATTTAGATAATGTATTTATATTTAGAGTTCTTATCTGTTAATTGGCGTGGGTTCACGCAAACGAATAATTAGTCTTTGTTCGAATTTTAGATGATATTTAACAATTTCTGGTTAAATAACTCACAATAATTATGTTATAAGAGCCGTATAGACATGTCCAAAAAAAAAAAATAATATACATTAATATTATTTAAAACCATACATTAGAGCCAAAATTAGATTTTTTTTTTTGTAATAAATATTCTAATTTTGTCAATTATTCGTAATATAAATAATAATATTATAAATAATAATATAATAAATAGTAATATAAAAAAACCATTGAGGAAGCAAACAAAAATCAGACTAAAGAAATAAAGGAAGATTTTAAAAAAGAAATCTCTGAAATAAAGAATTTTTTTGAAGCCGAACTGAACAAAATAAATACAGAATTTGAAAATAAATTCATAGAACTGAAAACCAAGTATGAAAAACTAGAAAAAGAATTGCGAAAGAATAACATAATTATTTTTGGATTAGAAAGCCCCGCGGAAGACTTGCCAAATTTTGTAATTAAAACACTTAACGAACAACTTGGTCTAATACTTACTACTAATGACATAAATAACGTCTATACTATTGGAAAAAAACAAGCAAGAGGCCAATTATAGTGAAGCTGTTGTCATATTTAAAAAAACAGGATATCCTAAAAAATTACAAAAAACTAAAGGGAACTACGATTAGCATTGCAGAAGAACTTAACCTTGCAGAAAGAAAAGAAAATAAAATATTGAGACAGCACCTCAAAAAAGCACGAGCAAAGAAACTGAATGCAACCATCAAAAATAAAAAGCTCATTGTCAACGGCCAAGAATATAGTGCTCAGGAACTAGCTGATGGAGAAGAGGATACAGATGAGGAAGATGTAATAGAAACTACACAAGACCTAAAATTACAAAACGATAAAAAATTGGCATATAAACCGAGCAGTGCCCCATCTACACCAATTGAAAAAGACGTGAATCAAGGAGCAGGTAGTAACGAAGAAGAGGACGCTTTTGAAACGGAAAAAGTCGAAGACTGGCTGAAAAGAAAGATAGTGAAAGTCAACAAACCTACTAATAAAATTGTGGCAAGGTCATCAGTTAGAATAAACAGTAATAAATAATAAAAATTCGTCACTAAGTTAATAATAATTACACTTATAATTATTTTTTTTTGTAGTGTCCTATTTTACACTTTTAATACGTAATGTCCCATTTTGTCCTATTTTAAATTCTCACTGTCTAAATTTTTAAATTAAATGTAATTATGCTACGTGTTTTTTCTTTGTACACAGTGTAAGTTGATTTTACATAGAAGTAGGCATACTTTTACTTTTTTATGTTTCCTCAACAAATTCTTACCATTGGCAAAAAAATATATGCATAAATGATAGTGTATACCGTAAATTATGGATCCATATATTAAAGAATATCAAAATGAATCAATTAAAACATTTGTTGTAAACAACATACAGGAGTTCAACAGAATACAGTCTAATATACCGAATAGCTTTAAAATATTTCATATTAATATTCGTAGTATTTATAAAAACATAGATGAATTATCTGTGTTTTTGAGCCAGTTTAATGAAGACTTTGACATAGTGGTTTTAACTGAAACATTCCGAATATATGATATAAATATTTTTAAAATGAAGGGATATAAAATATTGTATAATGAAGGTAATTTCAATAGAAATGATGGTGTAATAAGCTTTATAAAAAAACCGCTGCCCAAGGAATCACTACTTCCACATCCAGAATTTCTATCCAAGTCACTCACAACGAAAAAATTTTGTATGTGGAAATAATTGCTTAAGGAACTTTAATAATATAATATTTGAAATCCTCCACCCCAAAAACCTATAAAACGATACCCCACATCGGTAGTAGTGTGGGGGTGGTGATAAGGGGGTGGTAGTGGGGGTGGATGAAGTAAAAAAATATTTTGAGGTTTCTGGTTCTTGTACACACACTAAATCACAATTTTTTTTCATCCCCTTTAATAATGGGGTGGGGGTGGTAATGGGGGTGGCTAATGCCAAACATTTTTTCGAGACCTTTGCTTCTCTTGAATATACTAAATACCAATTTTCTGGACTCTTACCTGCTTCATTTACCTAATTACCCCAAATTTACCCCAATTTACCCCCAACCCTTCGATAGAACAAGATGAAAATATAATCTAGTTCCAGATCACGTTAAAATACATACGTGTACCAAATTTCAAGTCAATATCTTAAACGGTTCCAGAGTAAACGTGCGCACAAAAAAAGTTACAGACCGACAGACAGACCGACAGGCCGACAGACCGACAGACAGAAATTTTTTTTTCGCTCAAACTTAAAATCTCGACGTTTCATGACATTCTAAGCCTATTTGAACAATAAAAATTTTTAAAAATTTTTTTGTCGTTACTATACTTCCACTGGATGTGGAAGTAATAGGTTTAGAACATAGATGTAATGTAGTCAGTATTGCGGACACGCGAGCCCTTGAATTAAGTATAAAAACAGAAAATAAAAACATTATAGTTACTGCAATTTATAGGTCTCCTAACTCTTGCCCATATCAGTTTAACAGATTACTTACTTACTTAATACAATACTTAGAGAATACAGAAGAAAACAATATGCATATTCTTGTTAGTGATATAAACATAAACATTTTATCTCAGATTGATTACGCCGAAGAATATCTCAACATATTAAGTACGAATGGATTTACTTCTTATATAAATGACTATACTCGAGTGCAAAATAACCAACAGGCATGTCTCGATCATTTTTTTGTAAAAAGTAATTTTATAAATGATAAAGAGAATGATAAAACACCCATTATCTTTAAAGAAAATATAACAGACCATTATCCCATAATAATAATTTTTCATCTAGAACGAGAAATAACTTATGAGGAGAATCTACATAATAATAATTCAAAAAATTTGTTAATTACAAAAATTTAAAAATGGATTTACAGCAAAAAAACTGGGAAGAAATCTACAATGAAAATAATGTAGATACGATGGTCGACATTTTTGTTAAAAAATTAAAAATAAATATAGAAAAAAATACTAAAACAATCAAGATTAATAACAAGCAAAGAAAAAGGAAGGAATGGATGACTACAGGCTTAATAAAATCTATTAATACTAAAAACGAAATGTACCAGAATATGTTAAGAAATCAAAATGACAAAATACTGGAAATTCAATATAAAACCTATAAAAACAAACTTACTAAACTTATAAAAAATACAAACATTAATTATTCTAGGTCTTTAATAAACAAAGATAAAAACAATTCAAAAAACTTATGGGATACTGTAAATAAAATTTGTAACCGTACCAAACAGAAAACAGAGATAAACAAAGTAATAGTAGGTGACAGATTAATAACTAATAAAACGAGTATTGCAAATAATTTTAATATTCATTACAGTGATTTAGGGGAAACATATGCCAAGAAAATAGCAACACCAGAAGATTTTAGCGAGAAACAGGAAATCTTGGAGAACACCATGTATCTTTATCCTACAAATGAAATAGAGGTAAAAAAGGAAATAAAAAGCTTTAAAAAAAAATCGCCGGGGTTAGACAACTTGCGAGCTGAAGCACTTAAAGAAATATCTATTGAAATAGCTACTCCGCTTACTTTTATAATAAATAAGTGTTTTGATGCAGGGTGTTTTCCAAAATTACTTAAAGTTGGAGTTATCAAACCATTGCTTAAAGGTGGTGATAAAACTCATATAATAAATTACCGACCAGTTTCCCTCATCTCTAACATAGTCAAAATAATAGAAAAAATTTTAAAAAACAGAATATTACACTTTCTAAATAAATTTAATTTAATATCTAGCCAGCAATTCGGCTTTAGAGAGGGAAAGTCTACGGAAGACGCTGTATGCTTTTTAACTTCCCATATTTATAACAGCTTAGACACGAACAAACCATCTTTATGTATATTCGTGGATCTCGCTAAAGCCTACGGTATGTCATAAAACGCTCTTATGCAAATTAAACTACTATGGGTTAAGAGGTAAAGTTTTAGATCTTCTGGAAAGTTATTTATCCGATAGAACGCAATATGTAAAAATTGATAACGCCATAAGTGATGATAGAACAGTTAAGTACGGTGTCCCTCAAGGCACGGTATTGGGTCCTTTATTATTTACAATTTACATCAACAGTTTATTGTCAGTAAATATATCAGGTACCATATTATCTTTTGCAGATGACACAGCCATTATATTCGAGGCAAATTCCTGGAAAGAGCTAAAGAATCTGGCAGAAAATGATTTTAGAGTAATTAAAAAATGGTTTCAATTAAACACACTCACTTTAAACTGCGAAAAAACGTATTATTTACTCTTTACCTCATACGCCAATAATTTGCCAAATATGGGACCATTAAACAAACTGCTTTTACGGTTAAGCAAGCTGAAGAGAATACTGATGTGTTGATTGTCAATACGGCGATTTCCTTGTGCTCAATATTTGATGCTGTTTTCATCATTGGCGAAGACATCGACCTCCTTGTTCTGCTAACAGCATTAGCACCATCGCGAAGCAATATCTATCTTCGTAATCCTGGGCGAGGTAAAACTGGTGAAAGACTGTATTCTGAGAATTTTTTAAAGATATATAGAAGCTGCTGAGAATATTCTGTTTCTCCGTGCATTTAGTGGCTGCGACACAATATCTTCACTCTTTATCCAAGGAAAACCAAAATTTTGTTCTCTTGTTCAGAAACAAACAAGGCTCAATGATATTATTGGCATCTTCAAATATCAGGATGCCAAACCTGAAGACATCGCAGAAATTGGAGCACACTTTCTCGTTGCTTTGTATGGTGACAGCATGGATAAGAAAAGTTTGGAAGTCCGCTACCAATATTTCATAAAATCCACAACAAAAAACAAATTTAATCTTGCTTATTGCCACCTACAATGGACGCTGCACGGTATCATGCGTTTAGGACGTACCACCAAGTCTAAAAATGATATGGAACCCATGAAAATCCAGAAGACTTGGAAACTTGGCACCAATGGGCTCCTTCCAGTAACAATGATAGAAAAACCAGAACCTTATTAAATGGTGAATCATGTGAAAATACACTAAAAGTTCGCATCGAGAGCGAGAACGAAGACGAGGATGGAGAAATTTTGTTAATGGAAGCCCAGAGTCCCAGGAGTAGTGACAAATATAATAAAGAAGACGTCGACATCTATTGATCGGGACCGTAGAAAAAATTTAAAAAAATATAATAATATAAATAATGTAAAATACTTATGTATTTTGTAAACGTACATTATAAAATAAAATATACATATTTTCTTAAAAATCTATCTTTCTGTCGCTGTAATTCATTACATATTAGACTTACAAGTGAATATAAGAAATGTAGGAAACTTTATCCTCTTCAACTTGGCCTCGAACATGGAATTATTTTGAAAAACATTTTTTTTCACTTTTCATTCAAGATGGCGGCTTCGCCTCTCCCCACCTTCAAGGTCGAAAACTTATATTTTTCATCGGGGTCTCGACTTAAACAACATATAATAATAATAATAATAATAATAATAATAATAATGATGATAATAAATGTCTTTATTGTAAACATACAAGTTATAAAATTTACAAATGGCGAAGTTCAGAAATAGTTACAAGTAACCTTCTGCTCTTCCACTTAACCAGATAATTAACCTAATATACATATCCACTATTAATTTAAGATTTAAAATATAAACAGTAGATGAATGCACTACAAGGTTTGAAAATAAATCCCTACAAACAACATGAATTTATTGCAAAGTAATATGTAGCTAAAAGAAAGAAAAAGACAACAAGTGATGAGACTTACACGTTACCGAAGAGTATTATTGCCAGTGGCTTCTAATAATATTTTTCTTAATTCTTTTTTGAATTTATAATGAAAAACTTCTATGAGATGGGGCGGTATCCTATTATACAGTTTGCAGATATTATATGTAAAAGATCTCTGAAAAATTGCAGTGTAGTGTTTAGGGGTGGTTAACATATTTTTAAATCTTAAGTTGATGTTATGTACATCTGTACGAAAGCTAATTTTTTGGTACAGGTAAAACGGACATTTATGTTTAATTATATTATTATATAACACTAATGAATGCAGGGTACGTCGTTTTTCCATATTTAGCCACCCAATTTCGCGAATTTTTTTAGATATATCTGATTGTTTTCTTCTAATGCCACAAATAAATCGAATGCATGAATTCTGCATCAATTGCACTCGATTTGCGTCAAATTTTGTCAGACAAGGTCCATATATCACATCACCATAGTTAAAATGGGACAAAACCAAGGAGTCGCACAGATGCTGTTTAAGTTTAGGACTGAGAATAGATCGATGACTGTACAATAATTTTAAATTTAGGAAAGCCTTTTTTATAGAAGAGCTGACGTGTTCAGTAAAGCGCAAATCCGTATCGATAATTATTCCAAGGTTTTTAACTGAACTCACAGCATTTAATTTAATATTGTTTATTTTTATATTTAAAAGGTGTTCACATTTTAATTTAGATGCTTTCCTACCAAAGATAATTATTTTGGACTTGTTTGGATTTATGGTCAAACAATGAGACTCTGACGCTTTCAGTAAGGCGTCCAGGTCCTGATTAATTTTATCACTGGCTATGTTAGCTTCATTTGGTTTAAATGAAAAATAAATTTGCGTGTCGTCAGCATACAGATGAGATAAACAGTGTTTAACACATGATATTAATTCACTCGTGTATAATGTAAAAAATAGTGGTCCCAGAATTGATGCTTGAGGAACCCCACAATATATATTTTTTGATTCCGAAAATTCGTCTTTAAGTTTCATAATTTGTTGTCTACCAGTGAGATAGTTTTTCATTAGTTTTATAGAATTTATGTTAAATCCATTATATTTTAATATAGCTAGAAATAAGTCGTGATGTAGTCGATCGAAAGCCTTAGAGTAATCCAACAGAACCAATACTGTTATTTCATTTTTATCCACAGCTGACAATATGTCATCTGTAACTTTTAGTAAGGCTGTGGTACAACTATGGTTAGGTCTAAATCCAGACTGTATATCAGGAAGTAGTCGATATTTATCAATGTGTGCTCTAATTTGCGAATTTAATATTTTTTCAAAATAATTTCTATTCCACCTTTTGTAGGACATAATCCCGATGAAAGATGGTGGTCTCATCAACAAATGCACGGTACTTCAGTACAACATGTATTGGAGAATTAACTATGTTATTTGAGAATATAATCCAGATATATTTCCCATCAATTCCAGATGAGATTCTTTCATTTTTTTTAAAATATAAAATTCTGTGTTCATTCAATTTTAAGTTTCATATCCCTCTGTAGTCTGTGTCATTAGCAGATATGTAATTGCTTGGGAATTTATTAATTAATATTTGAAGGCATTATTTGATTGTAATTACTAACTGGAATGTGATGTTTTATACACCATTACATTCGAGAATATTGGCATTGAAACAACCAAAGGGTCTCTTAATTACAAATCTCAAGGTCTAGGTCCTCAACCCCAACGTTCAAGGTTCTGAAGTTCATCAATGTTATTTCATAAATCTTGTCGAGCCTAAGAAAGACACGAGGAAGGATATTTTATTACATACTCGAACCAATCTATCAAAATAAACCGACTTGCTATAATTATTCATTTTGTATTTTTTTTATATCTTGTTTTTCTTGTTGACATTGTGATTGATAAATTGAAAAATTAAGACGCACATTTTCCCTTCTAACTTAATATTTCATATTGAACAGTAAGAAATATTTTTATTAAATCACATATTAGTTGTTAATACCCATACCAAACTCTTCTCGCTGGATAAGAAAGATGAACTAAGGACACATATTAGGTGGATGGGAAAAATCCCATTGATCTTGCAGGTGTAGTACTATGAATATCCTGACTACTGACTATAAGCACAGATTGTCTGTGCCATATACTATTAGAAATGCAGCACACGCAATGTCATCAGTTGACACAACTTAATGCAGTAGCGGACTGACACTCGATGATGGCTGTGGCGATATGTACCGAGGAGCGGCGCACAGTGTAGCATTAACGAGTTTTTTAGGTCCAAATTCGACTAATCCTTTGTAATTCAACCAAAATAAATCTATTAATCTATATAATTAAATATTGATTTTTTCTTTTTAAGAAAAAACATTATTTATTTATAAATTGTGCTTTTCTTTGAACTATAGCTTTTAAAAGTATATGGTTCCGGACCTTTGAAATTCAGATTCTGTAAGTCGAAAATCATGATAAAATATGATATTGATGGACTTCCAAGGAGTTATATAAGAGAAAACAGTATCTACCCAATAAACACAAATACATGCCAGAGATGTCTTCATTATATAATTCAGTTTACATAGGAAGTGTCTGACATATCAATTGTAGGATAAATGCAACTTACATGTGCCTACAAATTTCCTACTCTCCTGATATGATATACATGTAACAAACATAACTCATGTAATAACTCTTGTTCTCTTAGTGATATATAACAGAGATATGTTTTGTAAAGTAAGTACAACTTGTATGTATGAATCCTGTATGTTTTCTAAACATAATTTTCGTGCACCAGGTACATGGCATACACCAGTTTTGTTTTACACCTATTATGTGTCAGACAAGTTATTTGTCCTCATTTATGTATATTATATATACAGTGTGTCCCCGGATTGTGTTTGCGATAGGTGTAATATACCAAAAAGAAATTAGTACGGCTTTCATTTTCTGCAGTCTCGGTCTGCTTGACATAAAATGGATTTTTACCAAATTTCAGTTAAAATGGGATCTAACTTGCGGAATTAATCTAAGAAGAAAATAAACCATTGCAGGTAAACTGGTCTTTCTGTTAATTTTACGGAAAAATTCTATTTGGATAAAATATTTGGCATTGAAAGTTAGAGTCATGTGCCAACTTTCATTGCATTTGAACAACAAAAAAAAAACTCTTTAAAGTAAATAGCTTTTTATTTTTTAACACAATTAACAATGTCAACGAATTCAACCAAAAACCTATACAAATAGTACCCCACCTAAATTGCTACATAATTCTCCTTCTTCTAATTCTTTGTAACTTCTATCTTCAAGAGGTATTATTATTATTATTATTATTATTATTCAAATGCAATGAAAGTTGGCATATGGCTCTAACATTTAATGCAAAATATTTTATCCAAATAGAATTTTTCCGTAAAATTAACAGAAAAACCAGTTTACCTGCAATGGTTCATTTTCTTCTTAGATTAACTCCGCAAGTTAGATCCCCTTTTAACTGAAACTTGGTAAAAATCCATTTTACGTCAAGTGGACCGAGACTGCAGAAAATGAACGCCGTACTAATTTTTTTTTGGTATATTACACCTATCGCAAACACAATTTGGGGACACACTATATTATCTTTCAGATACATGAAATTTAGCTAATTTGCTCTCCCATACTGATATAACATATACAGTTCCCAGATTGGTATAACAGATCGTGTAATGGACAAAAAAAAATTAAAATTGCGGCTTTATGTAATAAAGGACGGGCCTTAATGGTTAACCATAACATTGTTTCCTTACATAGTACCTTCTCAAAATACAATAAAGTTGCATGAAAAAAGTTGTTTGTAGAATACAAAATTATGCTTCTAAGATTTAAATCAGATAAGCCTACTGTGACAAATATTTTTAACAACTCTGTTTCATGAAATATAGTCACATCAAAGGAAAAAAATTTTGGATATAGTTATTAGCTATAAAAGCACTTGATTTTAAGAATACAAAAATATACTAAAAATAAATTTCAAAGCGAGCTAGATTGATCCTGCAAATATGAAAAATTGCAGTTCTAAATTTTTAAATCAACGCAATTTATTGTTGTAATAATCCTGGGGCACAGTGTATAATAATGTAAATACTAGTGAGACCTTTAGAGGATACTTTGATACTTTCAAATATTTTATATTTCCAACTTGTGTCATTAGGGAAAAAATTATACAATAATTAAACAAAATATATTATATTTTTAAAACAAAACTAATTCGTAAACAACACAAAACAAATATTTATGTAGGTATTTAAAAAATGAAATTTTTCTCACATTTGTAAAAAAAAATAGTAAAACCCTAAAAATAGGGTCCATCATTTGGCGGGACTCAGTATTATATAATTCACTGATTGTTTTCTGCTCTCGTGTCAGACTCAATTTCGCTTGATGGAACCATTCACTAGCCACATTTTCGAACTCCTTATCAGTGTGTGGGAAAGCTTCGGATACTGAAACTGGAGAAATCAATATAAAATTACAAACTCAAATAATGTGCCTTTGAACGAACTTATTTCTTTAAATCTATTTCTTAGAACTAAATAACTGTTAAATGGTGGGATTTGCCTTTAATCGGTATTTATTGTTTTTGTCTAACACATCAAGTAGACCAAAATATTTAGGTAATAATAATTATAGACTGTGGCGGCTGGTGAAATTTCAATAATTTCTTTCTCGTCTGTGGCGCATGGGGAATATCTCGTAGACAATATCAAAAAATTACGCTTTATAGTGTCATGATTTTGAGCAGCAATTCTATACACCTTTGCTACCTGTTACTTGTCAAAGCCGCCGCGCCCGACTGTTCATAGTAGCCAATCGTTCTTACCTGTAGTAGTGTACTTCCGAAGAAAAATTTTCAGATTTTATAAAATGACGTAGGTCTGGCGTTCGCGGGATCTTGGTCTATCACATTGTAGCCTATTTATTCTTCTTAAGCATTAATAAAACAATGTTTGCTGTAAAACTGACTGCATTGGAGATATTTAGCAAAACCGACAAAAATATAGATTTTCGTAACAACCAGAAAAATGTCCAAAATTTTGGAAGCTTGTATCTCGCAAAATATTAAAGTTACAAAAGCGGCTCTGGTCTCAAATTGTAGCAAATTTAGTTTAAATTAAATCCTTTTTGCTACAAACCTAGAAGTTGGGGTGATATTTAGTAAAAACCAAATAAAAGTCGAAAATTTACAGGTACAGTCCAAAGAAAACGAAGATGGCGTCGTATTTCAAGATGGCGGACACTGAAATCGGGCACCCTCCTGAATTGATAGTACTGAGGGTATATAAGGAGTATGCAAAATTTGGAGTTTTAGTCCAGCAGGTCACTATCTTTTCGCTAAGAAACCACACTAAGAACAATGAATCGGTCATTCCTCGTTATCTAAATTTCTGACTAAGTGACTTTAAAATAGTTATCAGTTCAAAACAAACACAGTGCCAAGTCAGATGAATGACGTGAGATGTTTAAGATTCTCGTAATACTGTCGGTAACAGTTTATATTAGTAATGGTTCTGAAACACCGGTTGTTGGCATACTCACGCAAGAATCAAAAGTCTTCAATGGCAGTTACATATCTGCATCGTATGTTAAATATCTAGAAAGTTCTGGAGCCAGGGTTATTCCTATTTGGTAATATACGCTTGTTTTACACAATAAATTAAACAATCACCACCACCCTCGTTAAAAATATCGACTATACGGCGCTAGTAACATTTCAGTCGATAAAACTATCGATCGTGTTTAACCCATTTAATAGACACGTTTGTAGAAACCATATTTCGAATTTATGGCATATAAAATGCGCTGTCACATCTGACGTATCACCACTTCAATCGATAAATTTTGTTTGCAAAATTATTTTAACTATAGTTGTTTAAAATTAAAAACCTTATTACGATCGTATGGTATCGCTAAAAAGTTGGATTTTATTGATCTGAGGTATCGATTATTTACGTATTAACATTCAGAGATGTCATTATTTTTAGGAATTATTTAATTTTAAACATGAGAAAGATTAAGGATGCCGGCAATGGCTCTGAACTCCCAAAAGTGACATTTGAACAATTATTTCGGTTTAAGAAATGATTCAAAACGTTATTGATTTGACTGACTCCTTTCTAACACAAGGAAAAATATTTGCCGCAGTGTTAAATCATCTTGGGGTATGTCAGTTAACTTACTTAATGGCATGTGAGAAATCTGTATCTAAACTAATGTTTTAATGCTTAGTATTAAGCTTATACACGATGTGTCGAATGCCTTCCAACGTTCTTGGACTCATGGAAACAGGGAAAACCTGGAAGGAAATTATAAATTTATAAAAAAAAGGTCAGGAAACAATTTATTAAAACCACTTATTATATCCAAACTTTTTTCAGCTTCTTTCAGAACTACCATTTTCCTTTTACAATTTTGCGCCCTAGACAATTTCGAAGACATTTTTATTATTTGCTACTCTACTACACACTATTACTATTGAATATTGCCAATATTGAACGTCAACAAACACAACACAACAAAAATTTAATTTTTAATTACTAACGTACCTAATTATAATTATTAATACAAGTCCGAAGAAAGCTAGTAAATTTACAAGCTACTTCGCTACCGGACTTACCAACACAATGTCTATAATAGACTGATTTGAACAATTTGCTTTTTTAGTTAGTTAGAAACTCAAAACTCAGTAAAAAAAATACCGCAGTCGGCGGCGTCAGCGCCCTATGTAAAAACGATAAAATGCAAATATCGTAGACACGAAGACACATCGCAAACTTTGTACTCCGCCAACCGTCGGCCGTGCGGTATTACTTCGATTTTTTGTAATCACAATCAAGCAGCACGCTTACCGGTAGACGGGTAGGGGTGGACTTATTTGGAGTACGTGCTTTTGTTTAAAATTATAAGTTTAATTGTTCAGAAACCGACTTGCGGCACATCACTTGCCTTTTGCATTTTGGCGGCCCCCAGGATCCAATACCCCAGACGACCGCCTGGCCCGCCTGCCCATCGGGCCGGCCCTGCGGACGCCAATATTGGGACCAATGTTGGATCCAGCGTTTGACATATCGCGTAGCTTCTTCTTCTTCTTCTTCTTTTATCGGGGTGACGAAGGGTCGCCGCACTCAGGCCTTGTGGCCCATTGTGCTACCGCTACGAATTTATTTAATTCCCCCGTTCAGGCCGGATTCTAACCCAAAGGCCAAAATCCTTCCTAAGGGGCATTCTTTGTTTCCTCCAGCACCGGAAAACCAATGCCGAAGTTTTTGTGCCTCAAGTTCATAAGACTAGCGCAGGAAGTGAGGACGTGGGTGGAAGTCTCCTCCTCCCCCGCGCAGAATCTGTAGCCAACCACCTCTATTATAGTGAGCATGTGTTTTCTGAAGGAGCCGTGTCCAGTCAAAAGACCTTCGCTTGCCGGAGTCCTGGGTAGGAAGCTAAGAAGTCAAAGAACTGGGACCGTGTCCAGTTTTCTACTGACTTGGCGTTACCGCCCGCTCATTACCTTCGACGTTGCTGTGTCCAGGCACCCAGATAAGCTTGACCTAATTGGATGAGCCAAGTTCACAGAGAGCCTGTTAGGCGAGGCAATATAGCAGTCAACCTTCAATTTTTTTTTTTGCAGTAAGTCGGATTGAGATGGGGTTTTTTGCATTCGCTTCGTTAACTCGTCTAGAAACTTTGTGCCATATTTTGGCATTGTACTTTTTTGAAATTGTATTGCTGCATCGAAAAGTGCATTCTTGTAAGTGCATTCTTGTAAGTGCATTCTTGTAAGTGCATCTTTTCAAGTGATAAAGAAAAAATCCATATCTTCCAGAAAAAACTCCCGAATCATACGAATTTCAGTTCCCGGGGGTTTTTTGAGTCACTGGACCTGAATGTGATGTCCAAAAATGAGCCCCCTGTGCACCTGGAGGTCAGGACGGCACCAGAAACGTCATCACATGGAGTTCCCTGTAAATTCATGGAAAATCGATCGAAACTCGTTACCCGGGGGTTTTTCGGCTCGCTCGTCCTGAATCTGACATCGGCAACCTCCTCCGGAGGACCTGGTGTGCGCGACCTGGCTAATAACGTCATCTCCTGGAGTTTTACTGAAATTACTTATCAAATCGATCGAAACTCGTTACTCGGGGATTTTTCGGATCGCTCGTTCCGAATCTGACATCGGCAACCTCCTCCGGAGGACCTGGTGTGCGCGACCTGGCTAATAACGTCATCTCTTGGAGTTTTACTGAAATTACTTATCAAATCGATCGAAACTCGTTACTCGGGGATTTTTCGGATCGCTCGTTCCGAATCTGACATCGGCAACCTCCTCCGAAGGACCTGGTGCGCACGACCTGGCTAATAACGTCATCTCCTGAAGTTTTACTGAAATATTGTCGTCAAACTTTCTAACATTGCTTTAATGAATGCTAGTTAATATATTATTATGGTAATTGCAGCCGAAAATGACACTCTCGATGAAGAAACTACTAACGTATCAGTTTATGAGGCGGACGATATTTAAAATAGTCTGTAAAATTAAGCAAAGTTTTTTTGATAACTTAATGTGTTTGTAAAAAGAAATATAAAGTTCAAATAATTTTGAAATTGTGCCTGCATATATTTGTACCCTTTCATTTATCCCTCGAATAGTTTCAATTGAATCAACTATTCCAACTCTGGTGATAAAGTAAGTTCATTGAAAAAGAGAGGATATGCCCATTTTGTATAAGTTAAGAGGTTACCGATGTCAGATTCGGGACGAGCGACCCGAAAACCCCCGGGTAACGAGTTTCGATCGGCTTGATAAGTAATTTCAGTAAAACTCCAGGAGATCACATTATTAACCAGGTCGCGCACACCAGGTCCTCCGGAGGAGGTTGCCGATGTCAGATTCGAGACGAGCGACCCGAAAATCCCCAGGTAACGAGTTTCGATCGATTTGATATAATTTCAGTAAAACTCCAGGAGATGACGTTATTAGCCAGGTCGCGCGCACCAGGTCCACCGGAGGAGGTTACCGATGTTAGATTCGGGACGAGCGACCCGAAAAACCTCCGGGTAACGAGTTTCGATCGATTTTACATGAGTTTACAGGGAACTGATGACGTTCCTGGTGCCGACCTGACCCCCAGGTGCACAGGGGGCTCATTTGCACATCACATTCAAGTCCAGCGATTCAAAAAACCCCCGGGTAATGAAATTTGTATGATTCGGGAGTTTTTTCTGGAAGATATGAATTTTTCCTTCATCACTTGAAAAGATGCACTTATAAGAATGCACTTTTCAATACAGCAATGCAATTTCAAAAAAGTACAAGACCAAAATATGGCACAAAGTTTCTAGACGAGTTAATGAACCGAATGCAAAAAACCCCATCTCAATCCGACTTACTGCAAACAAAATTGAAGATTGGGGCTATTTTTGTGTTATATTTCGTCGACTATGTTTACAGTTTTGAACCAGGATTGACTTGGTCCTTACTGATGCAAAGGCCTTGAGTGCCGCTTGACTATCGCTTCATATATGTATCTGCTGGTTGGAATATTTCCTTCGGATATTCTTCTGTTCGCCGACCAAAATAGCAAAGATCTCTGTCTGGAATACCGTGGCAAATTTTCCCAAGGCATAAGAAACTTCAGCTTAATATATTACTTTGAACAATGAAATAAATGTGTATTTTTTATAATTTATACTACTTTTAATTTCTTACTTATGAACTAAACCTTAGCCGGAAAAGGAGGATGGTAGTATGAGCACGTTATCAATGTGTGCAAGAAGATCCTATTGGCGTTTAAATTTGGAGAAAATGTAGTTCAAAATATTTTTTAGAACAGCTTATCAAATCAACGTCACTCGATGACATGTGCCGCTTAACGATGCTATTGAGAGTTATACAGTATCGGAAAGTATTCGATTTGGTACGGCAATAAGAGCAAGTCACACTTTACCTCTGCTAGGGTACTGGTAGATGCCTTTATTGTGGGCGGTCGGTTAAGTCGTTGAAACTATGCAATCCCAAAAGCAAAACTTTAAGATACTGTATATGAAGAGTGGGACTTACACCAGAAAAATTACGAATAATTTTGTATTTATTAAACAGAAGTCTATATTAAGAGTTTAAATTTACCGCTTGGTAATAATATATTTAAAAGTTCACAGCTCTGATCACTTTATT
Source organism: Rutpela maculata (assembly GCA_936432065.2). Taxonomy (NCBI): domain Eukaryota; kingdom Metazoa; phylum Arthropoda; class Insecta; order Coleoptera; family Cerambycidae; genus Rutpela; species Rutpela maculata. The sequence goes on from OW386286.2 coordinate 41,378,809, forward strand.
TGAAATAAGTATTAAATATAAGCATATAAATACAAGAGTATAACCTAATTTCTTATTTCACTTTGTTAGTCAGGTACCACAAAATTTTCCGTTAATTTGTAGGCAGCATTAATATGTTTACGTGTTTACTATTATTTAGAGCTAAGTTCAATCCGTTACTTATCGAATAGATATAAATTAATCGCTCTCGGTGTTTATCGATATTGGTCCTGTAATTGACTTTTAAGACCAAGTCGGTAATAGTATTTTATGTAACAAGTGGCTAAAATGGTGTTTTTTTATAAGTGGGGCGTTTATAGAGCCGATGGCGAGTGCTATAAACCACACGAGTAAAAAAAAACACATTTTAGTATCGAGTTATATACAAAATTTTTTGTATCGCCATTCGAAATTAGAAAACAATATAATTTTGTAAAAATAGATTAAATTCTATTGCTGTTTCCATAGAAACCAACAAGTTTTATTTCACACTGTGAAATAAAATTTCTTTATTTCACTCTTTTTTCTCTTTTTACACTTGTCAATAATGACATTGTTTTGATTCATTGAAACTGTCAAATAAATGTCATTTTAGGACATGGCGTTACAAAAATGTATTTATCTACATTAAAGTATCTATAGCAGATAGTTTTAACTATGTTATATAGTTATGTTATATATATATTTTAACAAGTTATATATTTTTACAGAGTTGATACTAACAGTCAATTGCAGAACCAATATTGATAAATTCCAACGAAAGCGATTAATTCATATCTACCAGATAATTAATGGAGTAAATAGTATTAGTACACGCAAATTAGATTCAAAAACACTGAATAGGAGAAATAATTTATAAAGTAATAATATTTGAGATGCGTACTCTAGATAGATTTAGGAATGAATACCCGAAAAGTTCCCCCCAAATTTAGGGGAGGAACGTCCCTTTTTTGCCCCTAACGGGGACTTAAAGCTGGTTTTTCACTTTTATCTTGTAAACCGTTCGTTGGAAGAGAAAAAAGTATAGGAAATAAAAAATTTGTCGTTAAATTCTGCATAAAAAATGTCCTGTTAACCTTGTAGCTTTTCCTCACCTATTTCGCGCTAACATCATCCGAACAGTGGGGTAGTAGTTTGGAGCGCACAGATAAAAATCAATCCTATTCGAAGTTTCACAGCGAATATCCTATCTCTGTATGATATTTTCTACAAATAAAAAAAGATAAATAAAAAAAATGAATAAAAAAAAAATAAAAAAGAAATTCATTCTTGTGCATTTTTTTCGTTACTTGTTTTAAGATATTCGCTGTGAAACTTCGAATAGGATCGATTTTTACCTGTGCGCTCCAACTACCTCTCTGTTCGGACGCTGTTAGCGCGAAATAGGCGAGGATAAGTTTCAAGGTTAATAGGATATTTTTTATGCAGAATTTAACGACAAATTTTTCATTTCCATTACTTTTTTCTCTTCCGACGAATGGTTTACAAGATAAAAGTGAAAAAACTATGTTTGGAACTATTTAATGACCATGATTTCTGTCTTAGATCTACAGATTTGCATTATAATTTAAAAATTAACGAATATCCCTACAACGTCACAGACTTTTTTAATTTCTAACAAATATTATCCTCAGTAGGATTAGTAAATTGCAAATGAAAGTTGCTATATAAATAGTACAGAACCGTCTTCACGTTACTTCTAATTTCTTTATATTAATTATGCCATAATTAACACATATTTTAATTTTAGGACTGGAGAAAATGAGGGTTATTATAGAAGAATACTAAACTACACAAATGGGTGAGTACATAGAGAGAATATTTTTGTAACAGAAATAAGACAAAACGTATTCCTAAATGCCTTATAAAAGAGTTGCGGCATTTCTTTAAAAGGGAGTCCTAAAAAAAATCTGTTTATTTTTAAATGATTTTTTTAAGCTTTGAAGAAAAGTACCTCACATTAATGAGTGGGTTGTTCCTAAATTATAAAGGTATTAATCATTTATTGACTTCACTATGCACACTGATCATTGGTCATACCTCCAGAACTCTCAATTTTATCGGATAAACGGCGGAGAGCTCTTTTTGTAAAGATTTGTTTAAAAGCAAAATTTTGCCAAAAATATAGCTACTCGTAGTTTGTCTGATAAGATTTAGAGTTTGAATGGTATATGTCAAGATTATTTCCCTTATAAAAAGAAACTTTAGTTTTTATTAGTGGTTGATGGTCTGTGCTTTAATGCTAGTAACGGTTGACGGGTATAGACCAGAAAGGTGTTAGGAAAAGAACTTCCTTTGAATAGTAGACGTTTCGTCACAATTTACTGACATCCTCATAATGAAGCGTGAAGAGAGCACAGTGGGTGACAAGGCCACAAGACCTGAGTCTTGTGACCCATTATGCTTCCGCTATAAATTTAGGAAATTTTCCCATTTAGACCGAATTCTCACCCAAAGGTAAAAAACCTTATTTCCTCCAGCACCGGGAAACCAATGCCAAGTGTTTGTGTACCAATCTCATAGAACTATGGCAGGAAATTAGGACGTGGATACAAATTTCTTTCTCATCTCCGCAGAACCTTCAGTCGGGCTTATCAACCTGTGTGCAGGTGTTTTCTGAAATAGCCGTGTCCAGCCAAGAGGCTTACCACGATTCTGACTTGTTTCCTGTTTAGTCGCAGGTTTTGTTTTGCTTGCTTCGTTAAGGACCCTGACATACGGAGTTTCGCTTGCCAGAATCCTGAGTGGGAGGCCTAGAAGTCAAAGAACTGGAAACAAGTCTAGTTCTCTACTGCCTTATTGGTGTTGGATCTAGCGTGACCAAGATCCTGCTCCGGACCCAGTAGGGGCCGCTGAGATCCCCCTCTGGCCACAGCATCCGCCCGCTCGTTATCCCCAATGTTACTATATTTAGGCATCCAGAGAAGTTTGACCCAGTTGGATGGGCCAAGTTCACAGAGAGCCTGTTTAGAGTTTTGAACCAGTATTAACTTCAATCAATCAATCAAAGCAAATTTATTAACAGTTACTTGTACAGTAATGCGCCTGACCGGATCCCGGTCCGGAGCGACCACGACATGCAGAGTCGTGGTGAAGCGTGGGTAAGCGGAGCGGGTTCGGTTCGGCTTAAACAATAATTGGTGTGGAGTGGTTAGCGCTCGTGTTTAACGATTAAAACTTGCTAACTATTTATTTTGACAATATCAAGAAGTGATTTGAAATATTAAGACTAATTTTAAAAGTAAAAACAAACTTAAAATTAGGCACATAGTGTGTATTGACTTGGTTCCCAGTAATGCAAGGGCTTTAGGGTCGCTTGATTATTGCTACATATATACGTGTTTGCTAAAATATTCCCTGCGGATATTCTCCTGTGCACGGACCAAAATAGCAAAGATCTCAATCTGGAACACTGTGGCAAATTTTCCCAGAGGATAAAAAAGTTAACCCTGGGTCTTTCACCGTATATTCCCACTCCAACATTCTCCTCATATCTCGATCCGTCTGTGAACCAGACAATACCCACAGGTCTGAGTATGTCCTCGAATAGGTTCCAGTTATCAATTTTGGAGATGACAACCTCAAAGGGTTCTGAGAAGAAGGAAGGCACCATATCATCACTCCTAGCTTCCAGAAGTAAGTAAGCCCCTATCCCGTCGGATAAAGCCCTCGTGTGACCTAACAGTTCTCGTCCATCCTACCACTGATCATCATACCTTAGACTGTAAGCCGCTTCTGATCTTTGGCGGTGAAGTGGCGCAAGGTCAGGAAAAACCTCCAGAGGTACTATGGTAGTTGTGTATATCGTTTTTGTGACTTCCAAACAGGGAGTTTCTGTTGAACGTATAGCATGGTTATAGCAAGCCATCAAACAGCAGAAACACAAGTAATCATTTGTCTTACTATAGGCGCAACGGGCCAGTCATTGTGGTCTAGTTGCCTGATAAAAAATGATACTATCCATTATCCAGTACCACTCTATTACCCTGATACTTACCCCCCTTATCTTATCAAAGGTTCTTCTACGGGGTTGTAGTGTGATATTTCTAGCTCAGTTGAGAATTCAGGATGACACCCAGATATAGTTGGCGTAATAGATATAAGATATTTCCTCTTAGTAAATATCAAAAGCGCCGGGTATGCCGACAAAAGAATTATCCCGCGCGGGTTCTGCGTCTTGCGTCTCACCCGTCGATCTACTATGCGACTTCGACTACTATACTTCATCGTCCTGGATATTGTAAGAGTAGTGTCGCATAGTACACTACTCGACAGAACTGTCTAACCTGCGTCTCCTAGTGAAACTTACCAGTTCTTTCTTCTCTAGGATTAACTCTAAAGCCCCGGGCGTGCACTATCTCTGCATAATCTTAAACAAAAATGTATAGACCAACATATTTACAGAATTTACCCATATTTTCTTTTGACAACTACTTGTTGTTCAGTTAAGCCGTCACTAACCGAGTGTTTGTAAATATATTTTTTTAAATGGCCATTTTTCAAGATGATGGCAAAAGCTCAATCTCTAGGGGGAGCAAAATTCGTATGTGATTTATGAGACTCAATTATATATCAGTTCCGATTGTTCGGAATTGTTCCCCGAGCAATGTTCTCGTACTTACAAGTTTTTAAATTTCAGGATATTATTTCCGGGAGGTTCTAGTCAATTTAATGTAACGGCGGGCTACGTAGACGCAGCTGTGCGCATTTATCAATTAGCAGTGGAATTTAACAAAAAAGGAGTGTATTATCCCCTCTGGGGAACGTGTTTGGGGATGGAAATCCTAGTCTTCGCCGCTCTTAATGGAAAAGACATCAGAGTGAGCTGCCAGGCACATAATGAAGCCTTACCACTAGATTTTGTACAAGGTAAAGTTTTAGTATCAGATTTTTGTTGTAATTAATGGCATTATAGCGATTGACCCATGGCATTAAATTGTTACCCATGTTAATTTACCTAATTCTAATCTATTCAGGGGTCGATCGAGGCACTTGTTATTTTTCAATTACACACGCTTAGAGTGACCATAGGTAATTTGGGTCGCTAAAGCAATACGACATACGTATAGGTGATGAAGTTAAATCAACTCTAGATGTTTATTTTGTTCTATTTATGAACAGATAACATCGGATACGGAACATAAAAGAAAAATTTTAAAAAGCATTAATGAAAACCCTACATTTTCTGCTACAACAATTGCTGAGGCGGTAGATTTAAGTGACTGGACAGTAATAACGATTCTGGAAAAATGGTTACCAATCATACAAAGTAAAAAAAACCGTGAGATATTTCCCGAGGACAATATCAGATGAATGACCTTTTGTAAAAGTATAATGCAAAAGGCGAACCGTGATGAAAATTTCATCAAAAATATTTTTTTCATTGATGAATCGTCCTTTGCATTACATGGTCGACATAATCTGTTAATCGTTCGTTATTTATTGATCTCGGGAAAATTTGCATCAATTTTTTGCGTTGCGAACTCAGTATCCTCAGAAATTAAATGTACGGGATGGTATGCTGAGGATCATATGATCGGTTCATTTTTCACTGATGGTACACTAAATACTTAAATATACTGCAGCAGCAAATTATTCCGGAAATTAGACGGCTAGCAGGGCGAAGATTTGACAAGATCTAGTTCCAAAAAGAGGGGTGTTCTGTCCACAATGGTATTTTCAGTTCAGAAATACCCGGACTATACCTTTCCCAACTATTTATGATCTGACTCCAAATTATTTTTTATGGGGACATGTAAAATCTCAAATTTATGGTTTCTAGGAGAACAGGGTTAATAATCTCGAGAAGTTGCAGTTGAAATTCACAAACGCTTTCGAACAAATTAGCCATAATATGTTATTAAGTGTCAGAAGTTTTTATGATCGGTTAGGTCATCATTTAGCTCAAGAAGGGGGCCTATTTGAACATTCAATATAATTCCTTATTTTTCATTTCAAAATTATTTTCTTATTTTAAGAATATGTTTTATGTTAAAAACATTCTTTTATAGCGCTTCTAAGGATCGAGACTTTCGGCCTTTGATAACTTGTATTCTTAATAAGGGTTCTCTGCGCTCCTAGAAATCGACAAATTGAGTGTAGTATTAAGTATAATCAGAAAATTTTAATGGCAAACGTGTGCAAAAATTTTCAAATAATACTTTTTTTATTTCAGGTTATAAGAGCAGCAAACTGTTTTCGAAGGCACCACAAGGCATATTAAATTCTGTACAATCCAATAACGTTACATACAATTATCATAGTCACTGCTACACTGAAAAGGCTTTAGAACGATCCGGGGGTCTATCTGACTGGAAAATATTATCTACAAATAAGGACAGTAAAGGCATTGAGTTTATTTCTGCAATGGAGTCTGTAAATTATCCAATATATGGAGTTCAGTTTCACCCAGAGAAGAATCGGTTTGAATTTAAGTATAGTAAAATTCCACACACAAGCGAAGCAGTTATAATTTCTCAGTATTTTTCAAATTTCTTTGTGGATGAATGCAGAAGAAACAACAATGATTTTCCTTGTAAGAAATTACAAGAAAAATCGCTAATATATAATTATAATCCAAGATATACTGGGCCAACCAAAAGTTGTTTTGAACAAGTATATATTTTTAATAGCGAGATACAGAAGAAGGATATCAAAAATTGGATGTGGAAAGGAACCAACACCAAGAAACATAAAATTAAACCGAAAAAGGACAAAAACAAGAAAAAGAAAAAGGGGGTCAAGATGTAATTAAAAGAGGTGCTGCCAAAAAACTGACAATACCGTCGAAGAAAGTTTATATGTATTGGCGATTTTCCACTAGAATTCCATGAAATTATAAAATAATAGTTAGTAGCAAATACTGTAATACCAAAATCCCTGTTTGAAACATATTTTTCTTAAAATAAACAATTGAAACAAAGAAACAGAATAATATCTCGGCAACCATTCAAGCAAATATTACCTTCATTATCCATTAGCCGTAGATACAGGGTGCTCGAAAATACCGATTACAAACTTCTGGTGTAGATTCCACTTGCAAAAATATGCCGCAAATGCTTCCTAAGGTAGCTAGGGGTCTTCGAAGGTGGAGCCCTAGAGTAAGGTTTATTTAATATTTAATTAACCCTTTGTGCTGCAGCGATGAGATTTGGTATGTTACCAAGTATCAACATGGGTTACTATCTCGTGATATTGGTCAAATAAAATTCATCCAGTAGCGCAGGCAAGGTGGTTGGGTGATCTTTGTTATTATCCAAAAATTGTTATTCCTTTTTGTTTTTTAAATTTTAGTACCGGAATATCAAATGATCAAAATTACACAAAAATGGTCCTCTTTTTTTAACTACCTTAGGACCCGTGGCGGCTGGTGAAATTTCAATATTTTTTTCTCGTCTGTGGCGCATGGGACCCATACGAAATATGGGAAATAACATCTAGAAAAGCGCTTCTCTAATGACCCCGAATCGCAACGTGGGTTTCTGAGATATTAAACAAAAACTTACTCTAGGACTCCACCTTCGAAGGTCCCTAGCACCCTTAGGAAGCATTTGCGGACATATGTTTAATACAAGCTTTTATTCATATTTCTTCATGTAGAATTTGCACCAGAAGATTTTAATTGGTATTTCCGGATACCCTGTATATCTCTAAGGAAATCATTGATTATTACAATAAAAAAAGAAAACAATAAATGGTAAAGTCGAATAAAATTAACCCTAAAAAGTACGATTTCAATAATTTTGGGGTGGGGGTCATTTTTTGGGAAAATGCAATCTTAAAGTTTTGTCTAATCTAGAACTTGAACATTTTGTGAAAATTAAGTTTTAATTTTGAAAAACGTGTTTTGGCTTCGTTTTTCATAATACATATCTCGGATTCTGTTCATGGGATCAGGCCGAAAAAAAAATCAAAACGTTTGTAAGTAAATTATGAATAAAACCACATAGATGATCTGTCATTTTGGTATTTTGCAAAAGCTGCATTACTAAAAAAAATAATAAATCTTTTTCTCATAGAAAAAAAAACATTTGGCCACAGAGAGACTTTTCAAATTGTAGGTTTTTGAACGTGCTTTACAATGTTTTTTTTTTCTATTATTTTAAAATTACATTTCATGCATTTTTGTAAATTTTTCTTTTGTAATGATTTTTATTATCGAAGAAATGCATCCAGCCAAACACTATCATCATGTGTTAATAAGAAGCTACATTAATTCAAAGCTAAGATATCGGCTGGAAAGGTAAAAGAGAATTCCGGACACTCTGTATAAAATATAACTAACTCACCCGAGACATAATTCTTTTAAATAAATAAATAATTCTTTACAATGAAATTAATCGGTCAATCCTCGTAATCTAAGTTGTCTCGTGGTGGTACATGACTTAAAAATAGCCAGCAGTTATCAGTTGAAAACAAATTCAGTGTCAAGTCACAACCAAGACAAAGAGATGTTTAAAAGTCTCGTGCTACTATCGGTAATATTTTATACTAATAATGGTTCTGAAACACCGATTATTGGCATACTTTCCCAAGAAACCTACATTGTATCGCAAGTTTTTCCAAAGGAACATTATGATAGTTTCATCGCTGCTTCCTATGTTAAATATCTAGAAAGTTCTGGAGCGAGGGTTATTCCTATTTGGTAATATACATATAATAATATTAATAATAATAATAATATTGTCTCTATTTTCGGTAGTATTATACAGTAATTAGCCAACAAACAAGTACATTGAAACAAATTAATTACCGGAAAAATACGTAATTAAAAGCATTTTAATAAAATAGAAACAATAGTCCAGTCAACGAATGAGTTGTAGAGGACATGGAGAGGGGGTGAATTAACCTCTTCAGGAATGTGTTGGGGGTAGTTAGGAGGTAAACATACTAAAAGTCCCCGTCTTTAGCCCTGCTGGTTTTGGGGGGGGGGGGGGGGTGGAAAGGTCCCTTTTAATTATTCTTCGCTTATAACACGGAAACGATGCGTCGTATGGAAAAAAATTTCTACGCTACGCAAAATTAAATTATATTAAATTTCATACGAGAATATTTTTATTCATTTTCTTCCTATGTGTTATAGTTTTGGAAATATTCGCCAGCCAAAATCCATAAATAATAAATTAATTAATTAGGTATCTGAAATGTTTCTATCAAAACGGTTTACCATAGTCTGTTAATAAATCACAGTCACAAAACAATCTTTATTTTACAACAATCGACATGTTTACTAACGTAATATTTTGTGGAAATCTATAATACATTTCCTTAAATATACAGTGTAACTCACTCTTATAACTTTTTTATTTTGTTTCCGATTTGAATTAAATTTTACTCAAATATAGAACAAATTAGGATCTACTTATGACCAAATAAACATTCGCCTGTTACAAATGGAAAGCCACCTGCGGTACCAAAATATGCGGGGAAAAATCATATTAGGCATTTTTTAAGATTATAAGATGCAATTTTATTTTTCATCATTTCAAATTAAATACTCCGAATACATTCCTGAACAGAAAAATTTGAATGAATGAACAGCGAGAAAAGTCATCTAAACCATGAAAAATCTTGTAACTTAATGTTAAATAAATTGATTTGATTTGATAACTTGAATAATACGGATGTTTCGGGTTCAAATCCAGATGACGGTAACTTTTTTCTTGCTGTGTCAGTTATATCAAAAGTTTTAAAAAGCCGCGTACATGCGGACATTAAACTGTCTGCCACTTAACGAACGTTGTTTCTGCCGTCGTATACCACATTTTAAAGAATTTAGCCATGTATCTAACTACGTTTTTGGTTTTGGGATTTTACGTGTTTGCCCGCTCGCCCCCGCAAACATCTTCCGCTTTGATGCGTTTTGTCTTCATTAAGACTAGGATTTTGCAGAGTGAGAGGGAAATATGCGTTTATTTTCGATTTATTGTAAATACTTAAAAAACTACACATAGTATAATCTTAAAACTACTTTAGATACTTGCTATTGATCTAACGAATACAACTATATACATTTTTTATTATAAATTTCTGTTATATTTAAATATCGTAGTTTGTCAATGAAAACAGTGCCTAATTTCATTATTAAAGTATGGCATTTGCCTATATACAAAATTAATGATAAAAACTTTAAATGGTTGTATTCCTTAGAGCAATGGGAAGTATCTGAAATTATTTTAGAGATTACATACCGAAAATAAACGCATATTTCCCTCTCACTCTGCAAAATCCTAGCCTTAATGCCAATAGTAATCAAACTTTTGCAGATAGAAAATGGCCATGTACACAATGACATTAAAAAATATAGCCAGCTCTTAGACTATTGTTGGATTTATAGGATCTACTACCAAACGTTTATTAATTCCTTCTTTTTCCTTCATTAATGGGATTCATTATGGTAGCCTCCAAAAAGGTGCTCATTAAACATCGAGCGTGAAGTATTGACAGTGGAGGAATGCGAGTTGCGGCAACCAAGATTGTAGGGGCACGCCCGCCTTATAGCCGTGCACACAGCCATACGCATCCTAAACTCCGATTAAAGAACTTATACCTAGATACATAATGTGTATTGGTTTGTTTGTTGCTGAGATAGTCACAGTCTAAGGCACTTTAGTTGGAGACACCTTTAAGTTCCTAGTCGTTTTATTCGCGGCCGTTTCGGACATGATTTGTTCAGTCTGATTATCATAATCTCAGTTTGACGTGTCCACTATTAATGTTAATAAATGTTTTTCTTGTTCTCCGATCAAAAAGTGGTGAAGAAGTCACCTTTACACAGTCTAGTGACAATATATTTAGTACAAAATGGTAAAGTGCTGTGTCGTTTGCAGAAAGCAGTTTAGAAAAGAAGAAAATCGATCGTTTCATAAGTAAGTAGGTATAAACTTTATAGTCGTAACATGATGGAGTTCAGCTTACAGTTGTAATAAGGTGAATAGCATTATTACATATTTCCCTTTAATAAAACATCTTTACCTATATTTCTTAAATCAGCGTTCCTAGAGATTATGAAACTTTAACCAACAATTATTACATAAAATAGGTACAATATTGTCGTTATTTTAATAAAAAATACATATTTATTTTCCTGGATAAACGTCAATGTATTTATTATTTTAAATAGGTAACTCCCACCCAGAGAATCTTGACATTGAATTTAAGGTTTGTTTCATTTGTGGTGTGTTTATTAAATATGCCATTCAATAGTGCAGAAACATAATAAATTATAATGACCAACATTCAAATAAAAAATATTAACAATTTAGCCATTTTAGCCATATTTACCCTGACGGCTCATTATTTTTATCTATCAATGTCAATCGCGAAATTGCCAAGCAACAAACTCTTTTAATAATCACTAAATTTTGCCGACAAAATTATATCACTTATGATATTATATATGAAAATATTTACACTTCTATATACCCACCACTGTTGCTTATGGGATGTTATGTTGTTCTATCTTTTTTAATGGACATATAATGTGACCATGTTAGGAGCAAACAAGGTATATACTGAAGAGATAGGTATTATGTATCTGGTAATAAGTTCTTTGATCGGAGATCCTAAAGCATATGCCGCTCTACTTTTAAGATTCTGAACTCGCATTTCATCACTGTCAATACTTTGCGAACGATATATAAACACAACAATATTCTAATAACTTATCATATTGCTAACTCGCCTGTGGTCCAGGTCTAGGTCAGTTCATTGTCAAGGATGATATTATACATGGACTATCATAATAACAACGAAGATATTTGGTTTTAATTATAATTTATTTATTTCCAATAAATGTACAGGGTTGGGTTTTTATAGTATATTCACTGCTACCATATTTTTGAGATGTAACGACATATCCTAAAATAATAAAATAAAAATGTATCCGTGCAAAATACTTTATAGGTAAGTGTTGAAGAAAAAAAAAGTTCAAACTAGAGACTTTTAGTTGCATGACAGCATCCTAATTGATCACGAGTGCTTACAAAACGTCTTGAATAACATGCGAAGATATTTCTTGAGCAGTGATTCAAAGTCGGTCTTCCAAGTCTTTTAACCCTTATAGATAACTCCTAGTCTAATGGTTTTAAATCTGGTTACCGTTGTTGCCACTCAATATACCCTCTTCGGCCTAGCCTTGTCTGTGGAGGATATTTCTTGAGCAGCCATCCTAATTTGGTTTTTCAATTCTTCTAACGATTGGAGTTTACTATTCTCAACTGATTTGGAAATACTCCAAAGAATATATTCTGAAGAATTTAAATTTGGTGACCGCGGTGGCTATTCGAATATCAAAAATGAGTGAGGTACCAAATAACAATAGATCGAAAAATGAAACTTGCGTCACTTAAATATCAACGATTTCTATTATATTAGTAGTGCTTGTTTTTTAAATACTGAGGTTCTGCCAATTTTACTAAATATTCACCAAATTTAGACCTCCAAAGTTACGCGACTATACCGTTAAATTAAATATTTACTTATTAAACTAGTTTGAATACTTTATCATAAAACTTATGGCACATGCAATAGCCCAAAGTATCTTAGAAATTACATTTGTGAACATTTAGGTGGATTAGTAAGTCGATTGAAATATGTTGAACAACCTGCTGAAGTAAGAAATGTACCAATCGAGGAAAACCGTAAGAGATGACGGCAAGCAAAATCAAAAAAAGCTTAATAATCCAATACAGTTTCTTTTACTGCCAAATAATATAAGAAAATGACGCGTCAAGTCAATACCTGGTTATAAATTTAGGATTATGTGGTCTAAAATTTGGTGAGCATTTAGTATTTTTGGGAAACAAAAAGTATTTTTTACTGTCAAATAATATAAGAAAGTGATGAGAACTCAATATTCGGTTATCTATTTAGAATTATATGTGGTCTAAAATTTGGTGAACACTTAATATTTTTGGAAAAAAAATAGTAATATAAATCCCATATTTGAATTTTAGGATTGGGCAAAATGAAGATTATTACCGAAGAGTACTGACCTACACAAATGGGTGAGTTTTGTAAAATCAGTTTTTAATAAAGATACATTGATAAAAAATAAAGGGTACAATTTCGAAAGCTATTTGTGACAAATATAAGACAAAACGGCCCTGTGAAATATTTATAAAGGAGCAACATCCATAAAAAACATTATTTATTAAATATTCTCGGAATATAGAATGGTGGTTAAAATTTGACATACAAAAATCAAGTTAAAGGGAATAAACGATCAATGGGAGTTTTTTATGAAGCTTCAAAATTTTAAAAAATCCCGTTTTTTAAAAAAGATAATAAATATTTTTATTTGTAATTTTCTATAATAATTTACACCTACAGGATCCACAATTTCGCCAAGTCATTAAAATAGATTAAGCATTTCTTTAGTAATTTCGGTTTATGTAAAACTAGAGATTTTCGTAGATTTTCCAAAGAACAAAATGACAGATAGAATTTGGATGCACGCAGATTTATTCATCATTTATTTACAAACAGTTTGATTTTTTGTTCGGCCTAGTCCGATGAACTGAAACCAAGATATTGAAAAAAACGAGACGGAAACTCGTTTTTAAAAATTAAAAGAAACGCTCACCTCCCAGATTAGACAAAACTTTACTGTAACTTCCTGATAACATGCAGATTGCCTTTCCACAGAAAAATCGCCCTCAACAATCGTTGAAATCGTATGTTTGATATTTAGTTCTATTCGACTAGAAGGTTTGAATAAAAAACCTCTACTTTCACATCCAGATTTTTCATCCAAGTCTCTCATAATGAAAAAAATTTGTATGTGGAAATAGTTGTTTATGAAACTTTAATAATATATAATAATTGAAATCGTCTATCCCAAAAACCCATAAAACGATGTCCCATCGGTAGTGGGGTGGGGTGGATGAAGCAAAAAAATGTTTTGACGCCTTTGGTTTTTGTACACACACTAAATCACCCCTTTAATAACGTGGTGGCAAAAGATTTTTTGAGACCTTAGCTTCTCTTGTATATACTAAATACCAATTTTATGGACTCTTACTTGCTTGATTTACCCCTACACCCTTCAACGGAATAATATCAAAATGTAATCTAGTGCCGGATCTCATATATACATATTTGGATTAAAGATAACATTCTGAGTATACCATGAGACTTTCATGAATTTTTGAGATGTTCGTTTTTTTTAAGCATTTTAAGACATTCGTCTAGAGTGCTGCAGTGTAGTTACCTAACTATTTCCCTTATTTTCTGTTATACTGTTTGCATACATTAGATCACCAAGATAAAAATAAAATTAGTAACTTGGGTTACAGAATAATATTTATTGTTACTCATATATTTTAAGAGTATATATTTTTAATGTAAATTCCATCTCCGAATTATTTACTGATTAAAATCATTACTTGATATATGCTTTTTGATTATGTGGAACCTCACATAAATTGGTGACCCCGACGTGATACCTGTTACACCCCTCGTGATCCCCGTCATATAAACTGGTGATCCGAACAGGAAATAGTTAGGTAACTACAAGTGCTTTGGAATACCAAAATTTGTTCTACGACTATTTCAAACCAGGGTTTCATAAGGTGGCCTGCAAGGTCACCTGATCTAACCTCCATTAGACTTCTTTCTTTGGGGTTATATCAAGGGATAGGTCTACAAAACTCCCGTTATGACCATCGAGGATCTCGAATTGAGAATAAGAAAAACTTTTAATTGGCATCACTCCATAAATATTAAGGAATGTAATGAGTAACACAATTGTGCGAGCAAAAAAATGTGTTGATTGTGATGTCATGATGTGGGTCAGTTTGAACAATATTTGTATAATTCAAATGCTGAATGCTGCTCACCATTTCTGGGAATTTAACACTTATAATTGTACGATTTGCACTTGTATAATTAAAAAAAAACTCATGTGTAATAATGAAATGTGAGTAACTGCCTTTTTGTGAATAATAGCCTTTTAGTTCTTTCTTTTGTTTCTTAATAGGTAGAAGCACCGTACAACGCATTTTCCTCACTGCATGTGGAATTGATTTGACGGAGTTTTAGAAGACCTGCCAAAAACGAATAATTCCATAGAAAGATGGCATCGAGGTTTTGAGACTCAAATTGCTGCTGATCACCCTAACATATAGAAATTTATCGATGGTATTCAGAGGGAACAAAGTTTAAACTATTTAAAAATCGAGCAACTTGAAAGTGGTCAGCAAGTTCCCGTACCTCGTAAAAAATACAGAGATTGTTCGGAGAGGATAGCGCGTCATGCATACAATTTTGATAGAGATAATTTGTGCGATTACTTACGTGGCATAGCTCATAATTTATCTTATTAGTAATTATTTATTATTTATACCTTTTTTTTGGCGTTTGCCTGTTTAAACATAAATGTTAATTAATTTATCCGTATATTTTCTAATTTGATTTTGTTTATTTTACATTTCGATAAATTTTCCATCGATAAACTGTTTTCGTTGAATTGCTTTTCGGTGAATTGATTTCTTGACTAATAATATTTCGGTTTATTAATATTTCGATAAATTAATAATTAGGTGAATTGTAATTCGGTGAATTGCATTCGGTGAATTTTCCATCGATAAACTGTTTTCGATGAATTTTCCTAGACGTTTTAGGGTAGACGATTTCAAATATTATATTATTAAGGTTCCATAAACAATTATTTTCACATACAATTATTTTTTCGTTGTGAGAGACTTAAATAGAAAATCGGGATGTGGAAGCAGTGACTTCTTGGGCAGCGGTTTTTACCTAAAATTCTCCCGAGAGATTGTTCACATATTATGGTACACTCTGTATATGCATTTATATTTCAGAATATTATTTCCTGGAGGTGGTACTTACTTTAATGAAACGGCAGGCTATGGGGAAGCAGCTAGGCACATTTATCAGTTAGCTGTGGAATTTAACAAAAAGGGAGTCTATTATCCCATTTGGGGAAGCTGCTTGGGGATGCAAGTTCTACCCTTCGCCGCCCTTAACGGAGAAGACATCAGAGTGAACTGCCAGTTACGCAATAGAGCCTTACCACTAAATTTTACGCAAGGTAAATACTTATTCTCAGATAATTTTAATAGCAAATATAAATCGTGTCTAGTAAGTTGATATAGAGCATTGTGTGTGGACTATGTGAAAGTATGATAATTTAACCTAATTTCAATTTGTGCAACTGTCTATTTTTCAATTTTTTTTTTTTTTTTGAGAAACTATTGGAAAATATACTTATTTTCCTACAAATTTATAATTTTTTTTTTAAATTTGGGTGGAAGGTACTTACTCATCAAGAGATATTGTCACCGTAAAACGTTTAAAAATCCACCAGTGGCGTTCGTCGTTGTGAAGAAAAATGAAGCTAAGGCCATGGCAGGTTAAGATAAGTGTCCGTGCCTTTGCAACCTTTTTGTGTGTTGTTATGTTTTGAAACATGAAGTATAGAGAGAAATAGTTTTTATTACTTACAGTTAAACTCGTTCCTCAAAATGTCCAATGGTCCTAGGTTAATAATAGTTTCTAGATTTTATACATTCACACATTTTCACTACTCGTATTAGTTCGTACTATATTTTTTGACTCGCGCACATACACATTTATTTTAGTGGGGGTTGATGCGCAGTTCAAATCGAATATGTAATATATGTGGTTCCCTCCAGGGATGTATCTTTGCCAAAGATACTACGACAAAAAGTTTTGACCTCAAAAACTTCATAATATCTGGGAAAAAAATTGTTTTCGAAAATCCGAAAAAATTTTTTGTTCTTAATCGAGTGAACCAATTTGTTTGTATTTCACACATATTGTAAATATACTCAAGACAATTCATTATTGATATTTTCATGAAATCTTTTCATGAAGAAAACAAAAATTGATGCTTTTGAATTTTTTGAAAAATGTATATACGTAATTAGAGAATATTATTTAGGTATTATGCAAATCACAACTTACACACTTTTTTATTTATTATGTAAATACCTACTTTCTGTATATTGTTGCTCTAATCTGGGCACGCTAATATACTAGTTAGGTAAATACTTTAAAACACTTATTATTGGAGAACCAATCAAAACAACTACTCTCCTAGCTAATACTGACGAAGTATTGAATTACATGATAGGATTCTTAGCATTTTAAAGAAAAAAAATATTGAAAATACTTAAATTATGTAATTCAATACTTCGTCAGTATTAGCTAGGAGAGTAGTTGTTTTGATTGGTTCTCCAATAATAAGTGTTTTAAAGTATTTACCTAACTAGTATATTAGCGTGCCCAGATTAGGGCAACAATATACAGAAAGTAGGTATTTTCATAATAAATAAAAAAGTGTGTAAGTTGTGATTTGCATAATACCTAAATAATATTCTCTAATCATGATAAAAGCAAATAAATAAAAAATAATTAATTGTATATACGTACTTACACGTTAGCGACCACCTCTATTTTTTTACTAATTATACACCATACAATAAACTATAACATATATTTTCTACAAAACTCTATCGAAGGGGTAACGTAGTCAAATTAGCAAAGATAATGTTACGTAACAACAATGTATCCTGGGTTCGGAAATTATAACACTAGGGTAACACTAAACAATAATGTATTTACGTACGCACTAATTACAACAAATAAACAAGATAAGTTAAAATCTACGTGCAGTCCAAAAAACTTCATCGTGGTTTGTTGTTGCAAACTCCTCTCATCCATTTTGACAAGCAAACTGTAGTCAATTTTTTTTTTGTGGAAAATAACATTAGATTAGTTTTAGATGAATTTGGTACGACTCCATTGTTTGCCGACCATGTAATAAGCTTTCTATTACAAATATTTAAACGAGAAGTTAGATCAACGATATTAGATGCCGAGACCGATGCAGAAAAATCATCCGCAAATAAGGTACCTACCCAAATTACTCTCAACGCTATTAACCAAATCATTTATAAAAATAATAAATAGTACTGGTCCGAGTGTACTACCTTGTGGTACCCGTTAACATTTTTCAAATCCGATTTATACAGGGTCATTCACGGAAAGCGGGTATTAGACGTTTCTTGAGATCTGTCGAGTTTAGAAATTTGAAAATTGGTATGAGGGGGTTTTTGGATATGGCGGATCCAACGAAAATATTTTCATGCTTGTGCTACTTCCGCTTATACCGGATGTAGCACCTAACTTTGTTATTTTAAATGGAACACCCTGTATTTTATTGCATATTTCGATTCCTCACAAAATTTTAGCTTTATGTACCATAACATACTCTTATACATACCGGTTTTCGAGATAATAAATATTTTTGGAGATATTTGACGGTTCCCACCCTTCGGAAAAAAAATCAATATCTTCTATCATGTAGCCGATTAGGAAATTTTCTTTTCAAACTCTTACAAGTATCCTGTGACCTAACTAAAAGTTCTCTTATGTTTTCACAGTATCATACAGAGTATTTTAATTTCACAGTCGAACATTGTTTTAGTTTAAACGTCAAAAAGTCATTTTTTTCAAATGGAACCCCCTGTATATTTTCACAGAATCTAATATAGGATTGAATTCTGCATCGATTGATGTTACCATTCCCTATACCTATCTCTCTTTTTTTTCTTATTATGGACGAATATTTGTTAAACGTACAAACAAAATCAGCACTGTTTGTTAGTAGGCAGGCAATACAAGTCATAACTTGGTTCCTTTTTTATCATAAACGAGAATAATCATGTAGATAATTGATAATCATTTGTTTATTATCAAGATGACAGCTTCAAAAACGAGAGATTAGATTTATAACAAATACTTTGGGACAAAAATTTACAAAATTAATTAACACTTTGAATATAAATATTTAATGCAGCAACTGTTCAAAATGCTCTCTACTTGCACTTACAGTGGCTTGGCTAATTCATGGGGATTTGTTAAAATGTAGCCCGTTCTCTGTTCTTTGGATCTCCTTTGGTAGTAGCAGGGGTGGCATAAACAAAGGTTCAAAGTCTAAGGGGGTCAAATCAGGGGACCTTGCTGGCCATCTCCAAGGTCCTCGGTAGCCAAACAACCTATCTTCGAACGTCGCTACTAATTCGTCATAAACTTCCCGTGGACCGCAACCATTCATTTGAAAATACATAGAATTATAAATATTTAGGGGCAAATTATTCAATAAAAGTTACTGTTCGCAAAATCTTCGCATATTTATTGCTATTTAAATTTTCGTAGATATGATACTATCAAAAATATTGTTTATGCCACCACGGCTACTACCAAAGAAGATCCAAAGAAGAGAATACGGACTGCATTTCAGTAAATAAATACCCACGAAATTCGCCAAGCCATTGTAAGTGCCGTAAATTCCAGGATATTGGCTTATTTGGATCAGAATGGAGAGCATTTTGAACAATTGCTGCATTAAATATTTATATTCAGTGTTCATTAATTTTGTAAATTTTTGTGCCAAAGTATTTGTTATAAATCTAATCTCTCGTTTTTGAAGCTGTCAAAAACAAATGATTATCAATTATCTACATGTTTATTCTCGTTTATGATAAAAAAGGAACCGAGTTATGACTTGTATTGCCTACTATCAAACAGTGCTGATTTTGTTTGTACGTTTTACAAATATTCGACCATAATAAGAAAACAAAGAGAGATAGGTATAGGGAATGTTAATATGTTAATATCAATCGATGCAGAATTCAATCCTCTATTAGATTCTGTGAAAATATACAGGAGGTTCCATTTGAAAAAAATTACTTTTTGACGTTTGAACTAAAACAATGTTCGACTGTGAAAATAAAATACTCTGTATGATATTGTGAAAACATAAGAGAACTTTTAGTTAGGTCATAGGATGCTTGTGAGAGTTTGAAAAGAAAATTTCCTAATCGGCTACATGATAGAAGATATTGATTTTTTTCCGAAGGGTGGGAACCGTCAAAAATCTCCAAAAATATTAATTATATCGAAAACTGGAATGAGTATGTTATGGTACATAAACCTAAGCTAAAATTTTATGAGGAATCGAAATATGCAATAAAATACAGGGTGTTCCATTTAAAATAACAAAGTTAGGTGCTACATCCGGTATAAGCGGAAGTAGCACAAGCATGAAAATATTTTCATTGGATCCGCCATATCCAAAAACCCCCTCATACCAATTTTCAAATTTCTAAACTCGACAGATGCCAAGAAACGTCTAATACCCGCTTTCCGAGAATGACCCTGTATACCACATTGTTGTTACGCAATGAAACGAGTTGTTGCCTATTTGACAAGTACGATTTTATCCATTCTAATGGTCATAATGTTCAAGTTTTGATAACAACAAGCCATGATTTATAGTATCAAAAGCACGACTGAAGTCATAGAATATACTAGCGCTCTTTTGTCTATCATCAAGTGATTTTATTTACCGCATCCTTAGTTGAGCGCATCTTTCTAAAGCCTCGCTAATATATTGCTATGTTCCAAGAACACACTTATGAAGAAAGCTTTTTCAAATAATGTTTGAAAAACTGAGAGCAAAACTACTGGTTTATAATTAGATATGTAGTGTCTATCACCTTTCTTGTAGACAGGAATAATAATAGATGTTTTCAGCTCATCTGGGAATTTACCTTCTTGAAATGATTTGTTCACTAAGTATGTGATTGGTTCATGTGTAATCTATAGCATGTTTAAGCAACGTACACGGAATATCATCATAACCGGAAGAATTTTTATTTGTCACAGAGAATTATGTTTTTTATTTCGTTTTGTGAAAACGGTTTTAAAAACATTGATGCATTATTTGGAATACAATACAATACAATACTTTATTCAGCTTATAGTACAATACATTGTCACAGCCCCGTCAAAACATATTTAAGCAGTAATAAACACTTTACAAAATATAAAATCTTAAAAGAAGAAAAATACACCAAATATACAGTCTTAATAATAGATAAAACCTTAAAAAATATATAAAAATAGATAAAACATCTTAATCTAGCAGATTATATTATGTCACTGTAAATAATTGTTACAGTAAGTCGTTTTCATTAAAATATTCATTCATGCTATAATATGCCTTGTCTAGAAAATATGAAAGTAAAGCTGCTTTAAAGGGAGCTAACTGTTGTATGGTCTTCACTCTATCTGGCAGGGCATTATATAATCGCACTGCAGTAATAAGAGGTCCCCTTTTGTATAATTCAAGTCTGGCCCTGGTGGTTGCTAATAGTGGGTTCCGTATATAATAATGTGCCGCAACCTCATTTACATTAAAGTTTTGAATATTAAGTTTTACATACATTATTGCACGATACATATATATACATGGCACAGTTAGTATTTTGTATTTTCTATAATTGGGTTTGCAAGAAATATTCCTCCTTAATTTAAACAAAATTCGTATGCAACTCTTTTGTCTTATTAATAATGGTTCTAACTGTCCTGAACACCCCCAAACCAAAATTGAATATTTAAAATGTGGATACATCATTGAATAATAATACGTTGGACATATTTCAAAATCACAGTTGTATGAGAGGTGTCTTAATACATACTCTTGTTTACTTATTTTATTACAGATATTCGTAATATATTTAGACCAATTCAAGTTTTCAGTAATGGTTAAACCCAAACATTTAATTTCATTAAATGCTTATTATCTATATAAATACTAAGATTAGAATTGTTGCAGATTTTAGTTTTAAAATATAAGTAATTAGTTTTACTTTCATTTAATATCAAAGCATTTGATTCACACCATTTGTTTACTATATTAATTTCCTTGTTAGCTAGCTCCTCCAAGTTCTCCTCAGTCTGAGAGGCAGTTATTAGACTTGTATCGTCAGCGTACATGACTGTGCTGGTACCTGCGTTTATCTGGTGTACTAGGTCGTTATTATATAATGTAAACAGTATTGGCCCCAACACAGATCCCTGTGGTACACCTTTTGTTAGTGAACTGGTTGTAGATCTACCTTTACCATGTTTAGTAGTGACCTCTACGATCTGTGACCGATTTTCAAGATAGGACACGATCCAGTTACCTGCCATTCCTCTTATGCCGTATGAATTTAATTTTCTCACTAAAATCTTATGGTCCACTAGATCGAAAGCCTTGCTCAAGTCAGGAAATAATCCCACAACTTTTAGTTTACTATCGATAGAAGTCAGTATGTTTTCCACGAGAGATAATAGAGCAGTTTCAGTCGATCTGCCTGTACGAAATCCATGTTGGCTATCTGCTATAATTTTATATTTATTTAAAAAGGAGACTAATCTCTTTGCAAAAAGTTTTTCTATGATTTTTGATATTATTGGCAGGATAGATACAGGCCTATAGTTCTGACAATCATCTTTGCTTCCTTTCTTGAAAATGGGACACACTTTTGCAATTTTTAAAGAATCTGGAAAAGTTCCTGTCATAAAACTTAAATTGACAATATGAGCAATAGGGGAAGCAATAACCTTAGCAACCAGTTTTATTAGCTCATAAGGAAAATCATCAATGCCACATGAGCCAGTGTTCTTTAGTGCCATAATAGTGTTATATACCTCAATTTCATCTGTTAATTCTAAGTACATGGTGTTACAATTTAAATGATCAGATACTGTACAGTTTATATTATTTATATTGACACTGGGTATATTTACAAAACGGTTGTTTAAATTCTCTGCTATATCTATAGGATTTGAAACTACAACACCGTCTCTACATATACTTTTAATGTTTGAATTTGATTTTTTAATATTTGTTTCTTTGTGAATGATATTCCATATCCCTTTTGCCTTATTTTCAACAGTATTAATATAATTGGTATAGTACAATTCTTTTGCTTTTCTTATTAGTTTTTTATATATTTTCCTGTATGTAATGTAGTATTGTTTAAACTCATCTGTTCTTAGGATTTTACTTAAATTATAAAGTTCTCTTAATTTATTTCTACTTGTGAATAATCCTATTGTCATAAATTTGCAACTATTGTCCTTTCTGCTACCAATCTTACAATATTTCATTGGAAAACATATGTCTAAGTAGTATTTTAATATGTTTTTAAAATTTTCTAAACATTTATTCACAGAGATGGTCTCAGCATAAATGTCATTCCAGCTTACATTTGCCATTAGTTGACAAAAAAATTGTTTTGCATTTTGTGAATATATTCTTTTTAATTCAGACTTATGTTTATCCTTGTTATTATTAAGTTTACTACTTGAAACCATGAATTCTATATACTGAGCCTTATGATCAGATAACAGAGTATCAATTACACCTGAGTTATACAATTCTCTCACTAAGTTAGTGACAATATTATCTATAAGTGTTGAAGATCTGGCTGTTATTCTAGTGAAGTCCTCAATAGAGAGTTCCAATCCATAAGAGGAGAATATTTGCTTGATTGTTAGTGTATCATGGGAGTTAAGTGAGAAATCTATGTTGAAGTCTCCACAGAGTATTAATACATCATTTTTTGATTTTTGATTAATTAATAAATTTAATGTATCTTGTAATTTATCCAAAAACGTTCTAACACTTGAGTTCGGCGTTCTATATATAACACAGATAATCACTTTTTCCTCATTCTGAGTCCACTTTATTGCAGCACACTCAAAGACACCTTCAGAGCACAGATTTTGAATACCCTCAATAGGAGTTGTCTCCAAGTTGTCCTTGGCAAAAAGACACACACCTCCATGTGAGCTTCCTTTTCTGCAGAATTGATTTTGAAGTTTATAATTTTCTAGCTTGACTAGTTCAATTTCATGTTCACTTAGTTTATGTTCAGATAGGCATAAAAATTGAGGTTTTTCTTCCTGAAGTATTATATTTAGTTCTTCACATTTACTTCTCATTGACCGTATGTTGAGGTGAATAATTTTCACCTTGTCCTTGTCGTTGTCCTCGAAAAAACTTATTCTTGAGTCTGTCTATAATCACCTCACTGCTCCAGTTGTCTGGATCCATTAAGGTATCACAATACTGCATGTCGATACCAATTTTGTAGCAAATGCTTCCATAGTATGTGTTCAATTTTTCACAAATAAAATCTTCATGTCCTACAATATCTTTCACATCTGCTATTAAGTCATCTCTAGTTAAATTTCTGTTAAGGTTCCCAATGAAAATCCATGCCTTCTTTGCATCTGCAGATATCCTTGAATTTCTTGTATTTTTCCCTGTCCCAATTACTCTACAGCTACTACTTTTTTTACCTTCAACCCTTCTCACAGTAGTTTGACCATTTTCGCCACTATTTGTTCTACGTTTGTAAGTTACAGTTTGAAATCCATCTCTGTTTCTAATTTCAGATGTACCAGCTACCAGGCGACTATTATTATTGTTATTATTAATACTTTCTACAATTGCTTCGAAGTTATTTGCATTATTTTTTTAAATCTGAACTTCCGATGAGTTTTTGCACATATTCTATAAAATATTTGTTAAATTCAAAGCATGCATGTTGCATATCTTTAATAATTCTATTATTTTCATTTGAGTAAAATTGAGCGTCACCATTTTTCGTTTTAAGTTGAATTTCACTATTGATAAATCATCCAAATGGTCTTGCTTTTGTTTGAGGAGTTTAAATATAACAAATCATAATAACTTTTTTTAGTATCACTGACAAGAGCAGAGTGGTCTTTCTTTAATTGTTTGTATTTTTTTAGCAAAGCCTCGTTGTTATTTAACTTGGTCTCTTTATGTAACTCTCGAAGTAGGTGACCCTGATTTATAATTTCACAAGTTACCAATTTATTTGAAGTTCTACTATTGCATTTTTTTTGTAAAAGTACAACAGGGAATGATAAGTCAACTATATTTTTAAATTCTGCAATAAAATCTGAAAAATTCTCTTTGGCTAAGTTTGAGTTATTTAATTGCACTTTGAGTTGCGCAATATTTTCATCAGAATTAAAGTATCTGTTCGATATGTTACTATAGCTGCTACATTGTTTATTACATACAAAAGAGACTAATTGAGAAAAATGGTCCGATAAATCTGTAAAAACAATTTCTGAGTTTAATAAACTTACCTCAGTATTTGGAAATATGTTATCAATTCCAGATTTTGATGTACCCTGTATTCGTGTATATTCATTAAAACCATAAGATAAGAACAAATTCAGTATATCATAAAATTTACATTAAAATCACCACACACAAACATAGGGCCCTTAAATGATCGAAAATTATCTAAAAATGAATCTAAACTGCTTTAAAAAAAAATTAGATCTGCATCTGGAGATTTTTACTACATGATATATTAATTTTGAGATTTTGAGACTGTCGAGACAAACATTAATACTTGCATATTCGAATAATTTCTCGCTTTTTTTTGATAATTTTGATTATTTTATTTTTGTAATCTAGAAGTTCTGCGATATAGATCGCATTGCCACCTTCTTTACAATCATTTCTACAAAAATAATCAGTTAATTTATAAGAGCTGCTTTAAATCGTCATATCTTGAACTGATCTACACGCAGTTGGTATACGTCTACTTATTTATGACACACCTTCTATACAGTGTCAGAAAATTTTTTATTTGGGTCGGCAATGAGAGCAAGCGAGAGCGTAACAACTAGGCTATTCTTTTTTATCGTATAACACATCCTACTAGTGCCACCTGCTTTCCCCACCACATGTGCGTGGGCAACTCTGCTTGCGGAATTTCAATTTGTTTCCGTCTTGTACCCTTACCCTTCATTCCTCGTTTAGCCTAATAAGCAAAAGGTTGATTTGTTTTTATTTAGTAGCTGCTCAAAATGTCAGTTTATACGCCTGCTGAAAAGGTTCAGATACTTAAATGGTATTTTAGCGGCAACACTTCGCAGAATGTCGTAGATTTATTCTCTGTTTATTTCGAAGATCGTCCTATTCCCACTAGTCAAACAGTTTTAAATATTGTTCATACGTTCGAGTCTGTGGGATGTTTGAGAGGTTGCCGTAAATGCCATGAAAGTAATCGTGAACCACGAGTACCCCAATTAAATCCTGAGAGAGTTGACAGGGAAGCAGATATTTGTGGATTTGTTACTGTTAGTGACCCCTGCTCTAGCAGAGAAATTGCCGAAGAAGTTGGCATGAATGAAACAACAGTTCGAAATATTTTAAAAAGGAATAAGTTTCGTTGTTTTAAAGTGCAAAATGTCTAAGAAATATTCCCAGAGGATAATTTTAAGCGAATGGAGTTTTGTGAGGCTATGATGGAACGGTGCAACCAAAATGAAAATTTCTGTAGAAATATTTTATTTACGGATGAATCTTCATTCCCCATTCATGGTCGCCATAATCCTTCTGTTGTACGTTACTGGGCTGAGGAAAATAAACATTTGTATGTTGATAAACGGACACAATATCCTCGAAAATTGAACGTTTGGACCGGCATATTGGGTGATTTCATCATTGGACCCTATTTCATTGATGGCAATCTCAATGCCGAAAAGTATTTAAGCTTACTCCAAAATGAAGTAATTCCGGCTGTGCAAATTCTTCCTGTCAACTTTGAGGAAATTTGGTTTCAACAGGATGGTTGTCCCGCTCATAATGCGCTCGGAGTACAAGGGTATCTTAACAACACTTTTCCTGAACGTATTATTAGCGGGAGAGGCACTATAAAATGGCCACCTAGATCTCCAGATCTTACTCCAAGTGATTTCTTTTTATGGGGGTACTTAAAAGAAACCATTTATAAACACAGCCACGAAAGAGCCAACACATTGGACGAGTTCAGGCTTAAAATAATTGATGCTCACGGGAATGTCACCCCAGTAATGCTCTCAAATGTTAGGACAGCATTTTATGATAGATTAGGGTATTGCAGCGGCGGCTGGTGAAATTTCAATATTTTTTTTCTCGTCTGTGGCGCATGGGACCCATACGAAATTTGGGAAATAACATCTAGAGAAGCACTTCTCTAATGACCCCTAAAAAATTTTGAAAAAGCAGTTTGCGAAAAAATTTTTGAAAATTTGCTAGCCTCCCCTGGGTCTAGGGACCCCTGTTTACTTTTATTTTTTTTTTGTCATATGCATTTGACTTTTCATAAAAATGCATCGACAGATTTTAGAGTTTGTGAAAATATTTTCATTACTAACTGAAATACAATGAACTGAAATTTTGTAATTTACAATTTAACAAATTACAATATTTCAATTCGTTGTATCTCAGTTAGTAATGAAAATATTTTCACAAACTCCAAAATCTGTCGATGCATTTTTATGAAAAGTCAAATGCATATGACAAAAAAAAATAAAAGTAAACAGGGGTCCCTAGACCCAGGGGAGGCTAGCGAATTTTCAAAAATTTTTTCGCAAACTGCTTTTTCAAAATTTTTTAGGGGTCATTAGAGAAGTGCTTCTCTAGATGTTATTTCCCAAGTTTCGTATGGGTCCCATGCGCCACAGACGAGAAAAAAAATATTGAAATTTCACCAGCCGCCACTGGGGTATTGTTT
The DNA here is from genome assembly GCA_936432065.2 of Rutpela maculata. Lineage (NCBI taxonomy): Eukaryota > Metazoa > Arthropoda > Insecta > Coleoptera > Cerambycidae > Rutpela > Rutpela maculata. The sequence goes on from OW386286.2 coordinate 41,406,222, forward strand.
GGCCGAACAAGGTGGTATTTTTGAGCCTCTCATAAACTGACATTTTGAGTGGTGTTTTTAACAGTTTTAGAATTTTTTTTTGTTTCTCATTTTAATATTTTATCAAACATATTTTTACGTTTAAGAATATTTTTATTTTATTCTCATGTTTCATATTTTACGAATCAAATTTTTGTTTGTGCCTAACGGCTTAAAATATTTTAATAGCACGGAAATGTAAAGAATTATTTGACTCATTTTGAAAGTAAAACGGGTTAAATAATTTCAGTTATTAAAGCACGTAATAATATTACCTATACTGAACAGAGCCAACTACATCCCTCCTTTGAATAAATGGTACTGAAATTTTTAATAGCAATAATGATGTATGTACGTGTTTTCTTGATAGCGCGTCATTATTTGCTCCCTCTACTAGAGCACTGGTACACGCCTTTATTGTAGGCGGGTCTGTCAGACCGTTGAAACTATGCGTGCCACCCAAATCCAACATTTTCCGAATGTGTATATGAAAAGCTTGCAAATAATTTGATAGTTTTTTTTTAAGGTTATAAGGAGAGCAAGTTATTTTCAAAGGCGACACAGAGTATTATAAATTATCTACAGTCGTACAATGTCACTTACAATCAACATCGTTACTGCTTGACTGAAAAGGTTTTACAACAAACCGGAATTCTACCTAATTGGAAAATATTATCAACAAATAAGGACAGCAAACGCTTCGAGTTTATTTCTGCAATGGAGTCTGTAAATTATCCAATATATGGAGTTCAGTTTCACCCAGAAAAGAACCAGTTTGAATTTAGAGGTAGTGGAATTCCTCATACGACTGAAGCCGTGAAGATCTCTCAGTATTTTGCAAATTTCTTTGTAGATGAATGCAGGAAAAACAACAATACTTTTCCTAGTAAGAAAATAGAAGAAAAATCACTAATATATAATTATAATCCGAAATATAGCGGTCTAGCTAATAGTTCTTACGAACAAATATATGTTTTTAATAAAACTGATTTTAACAATGTTCAGCTATTATAACATGTAATTCTTTGTATATAGATCACTGTATATGAATTAAATACATCAAAATCATTATTATTTGAAACTTATTTTTCTGTCATTCGGTTATGTAAGTAAGTATTAAGTAAGTATTAAGGTCAGTACACCTGCTGTCATTAGAAATTTCTCGAAGAAAAGATTTTTTCCACAACTTGAGATTCTTGTAATTCAGAAGAGATCGTTGTTTTAAAGCCGAAGTCTATTGCTCCAATAAATTTTAATAATTGTTCAAATTGTAATTTTAATTTTGTTTCTAATAAAACTTGATTTTTAAATTTCTATATTTATTAGTTTACTTACCGCCTCCTGATCGGTAAGTAATTACTCACCGATCGCTAATTTGTAAACGTCACTGTCAAATGTCTTATGGTGAGTTGTACCAACTAATTTCAAGCCAAGTTCAGCTTGATCCAAGATCAAAATTAATGGTTACGATTGTTATAACAGTCGTAGCCTTGGATTTTGATCTTGGATCTAGCTGAACTTGGCTTAAATTTAGCTGGTACAACTCGCCCTTAATCATTCAGTAAAGGTGTCAAATTACCTGAGCGTGCAAAATAGTTATTTACGTAACAAGTTCCGAAAGTGGTCTATTACTGGACGAGTAAGCAAATTCCAGGACGAGCCGTAGGCGAGGCCTAGAAGCTTGTGAGTCCAGTAAAAGTACTTTCGGGGCATGTTACGTACAATATTTTATTTCATTCTGTCAGGTAAATGACTATTTCCCGGACTCATTTGCGGCCGGTAAATCGAACATTACAGTATGTGATACCGTAATGTGTTACCTGCGAACATTACAGTATCTGATACTGTAATGTGTTAGTTAGCACCACTATCATATTATTTGTTTCCATTGACAAAACAATCCATAGTCTTTTGATGATGATTTTTTCGGGATTAATTTTCCCGTTGCTTCCATAGATTTATTTAAAATCTCCATAATACAAAACAATAAAAAATTGTGGTTTTATTTATTTGACAGTGACAAGCTAAAGACGATCATAATTAGCTAGGGAAAACAATGACTATAACATCGTTAAGGTAATACTAATATTTTATAAATTTCAATAATTGTAACTTTTTATTCATTTTAAAGAGGACTATAAAGACAGTATTAAATAATATATTATACGATACACGTCCGGTAGGTGTCATTACAGTACTTGTTTATATTCTCGTAAAGCAACTCGTGCTGTAATAAGTCACCTACCGGACTTATAACGTAAATTACTATTTTCTTCAATCGCCTCTTCAATGAAACCAAAAATTGATATACTTTGACTATTTATAAATATTAACATTAATTGTACAATTATTATTATGGCCTATAGTGGATATTTTCAAAATCACTGGCATCACTGTCCATTTTGAAATAACTATTATCTGACAGTTTTAAGCGTCATTATTTTGTTACTATGGCAACACGACTGTTTAGCGTCGAGTACGAATGTGATTAATTTGATTCATAGTAAAATATAACCTGCAAATTGACATTGACTTTTAGATGATCTGTCACTTTACAGTACCCGTAATAGCTACTTTCGGGGCTAGTTCTAGAATACGCTACTTTCGGCACAAAAAATCGTACCGAAAGTACTGTCGTGTGCAAGAAAAAAATAGGACAGCTATTTTTTTCTAATGTAAATCTGTTTCTATTTGCACACTACTCCTGTCAAAATAGACATTCACCCTTGCATAAATTCTCAAGAAGCTGAAAACATGAACGTTAGGGATGCCATTATAATGAAGTTGTGAAAAGTTCCAATTGATCCCGTGTGTGCAAAAAATTTTATGCGAGGTCAAAGTTCGCAAAAATGAGTTTTTTGGATTTTTTAGCGAAACGGTTAGTTTTATGATAAAAATAGCTTAGACAAAAATTGTAGAACTTTCAATGCTTCACAAAAATGGTCCTTACACTTTTTTCCTAAAATTCACCTTTTTTGAGAAAAAGCCATTCTAAAGTTATATTCTCTATTATATGCATGACTACGCTGCCTATGTATAATTCTGTGCAAAAAAAAGCATACATCTACTATCTGCCTGTATAAGGACCGGTTAACCAGTGCACGGTTAAGCACTTTATCCTACAGCTAAATTAACTAGAAGTTTAGAATGTGAAGTTGCAATATTGAAATGTTTAATAGAAGCATATTCTAAACTTCTAGTTAATTTAGCTGTAGGATAAAGTACTTAACCGCGCACTGATAAACCGGTCCTAAGTCAGACTTAATTTCGCCGCATAAGTTCATGTTCCAATACAAGTTTCTCAAAATAATGGCGTAGTAGGTTACAGTAAAATCAAAGTTGATGATTTTGATTATGAAAATGAGACAACAGTATCTTTCCTTAAAAAAGTCGACGTGGTATGGTTCTATGACAAATGGAAAAATTTATCGTTACCTGGTTGGAATGGTTACATTGAACACTTAACGAAAAATGGTATAAATTTTTCAAAATCTAAAATTTCGGTTTTTACGTTTTATTCATCAGAATGCTAGCAACTACAGTACTATATACACGACTTTACTTTGTGCATTGGAGAATGCAAAACGTTACCATCACGATGTATGCGTTGTTACTTTTGATCAACCTCTGTTTACAAAAGCTCGAGAAATTGTATCAGCTGCACCTGAAGGGTCCGAATTATCGAAGATAATAATCAGGTTAGGAGGATTTCATATGCTCATGTCGTCTTTTGGAGCAATTGGTTACATCATGCAAGGAAGCGGCATGAAGGAAGTACTTTCTTTAATTTATGCTCCAAAGTCATTAGAAAAAATGCTCAATGGCCATTCTTACGCGAAAGCTGTCCGAGCTTATACATTACTTCAACTTACTTTAGCGATCATAATATCCAAAGAACTTGTTCTTGATGACAACATATATGTAGATCTTATCATCACTATTGAAAACGTATTAAATGACACTATTTCTTATAATGATATTGAAAATGATGAGGAAATATCTGAAGAATTGCTTCATCAGTTTAGTCAAAAGCTGAGAGAATATGAAAAACGAGGACCTACGGCTAAACTATGCATACAATATTTTCCACACTCTACTTCCACCGGCATCAGAAAAGCTCCTTAATACTATTTTTTGCAACTTAAAAAAATCGAAATGCGGCTGCAAAAAAGTAGGCTTACTTTGTTCACCGACATGCACCAAGGCCGCAAAAAAAATTGTGAAAAAAGAGACTGGAGAACCCATGACATAAATCGTTATTACACAATAAGTGTTGATCCTACTTAAATACAAAAACACATTTTCTATGCGCAATGAATTGGACTTTTAGGAAAAACAAAAAACATTTACCAGAATTATACTTGTTTTGTTTTTTTTTAATGCAACAATACCAAAATAGCCATTTTTTGCATATTTTGCTGTCTAACTCCTAAACCAATGATTGTATTAAAATGAAACCAATGTTTTTCTTATATAAGGGTCGTACATGCATGAAAGAAAAATGAGCGAAAAAAAGTAGGTTCACTTTTTAAAAAAAAAAAGGAGTTTTCAAAATTTCAACATCCCGTATCATGAAAACCGCGCGGTATTCGATGAAAGTTTTTTCACAAATCAGCATCCCTCAATTTGACTTTGTGAGATTAATGACTAATTATCTCAACCCTGGTCACATACAAATTATACCAACCAAACTTATATATGTATTGGCAAATCTGTTACAATAGAATCTTTCAGAATATTATGGAGAAAAAATACGTAATATCGGCTCTTTTTCACACTGAACAAGTATTTTTAAGATCAATAATTCAGAAGTTTACGGAAGGTTCTGGCTGAATAGAAGTGGTAGATAGTTCAGGTAAGTTTAAGTTATACAAGATTCTATAATATGACCATAAAAATCATCTGGATTTATTTCCATTTCACTTTTACTTCGGTACTTCAACTGTTAATATTAGATGACTAAATGGTGTATATACAGGATGTTCTTTAATAACATCAAATTGTGCACTCGTTCAAATATTCCCGGCGTATTCCGTATTGTTTCATACGAGGCAACTATTCGCACTCTTAAATCTTCTAAAGTGTTGATGGGAGTTTTATACAGCAGAGTTTTAACATGACCTCACCAAAAGAAATCCAAACTATTGAGATCGGAGATCTTGTTGGCCATTGTTGAGGTCCTTCGCTACCTATCCAACGATTAGAATAAATCACATGTAAATTAGGGTGGCCCTTACTTATACTTGTCGGAAAAAAAATTATCGAATTTAGTTTGCGGCACCCTCCACAATGGTTCCAATTTCTAAAAAAGTAATCCCTTGAAAATGTGAGTCAAATCGGTCAAGGGGAAAACGTGCCTCAAGCACCCCCAAAATTCTGAATTTCTTGAAATACTCCATATTGAGAAATTGACCTTTTCTAAGAAGTAAACAATAGATAGGTATGTGTTAACTCATAATAGACAAATATAAAATAGTTTATCAGACCTTTTTCCCAAGAAAGCGGAAAGTCGTTGCTAGAGGGAATAACAGTGAATCATCTGGAAGGGTTTATTGTGGTAAAAACAGTACAGCTTAAACAGTATCTCACTGTCTCTTATACTATGAAATTCAGTGATTTTAAAATGAATATTTTCAATTATTTAATTTCGATATGGCGGGAATTACTTTGCATCATGATAATCGAGTTTATCTTCTTGGACATTACGCTCATGCGACCACTGGAAGTAAACTTTCATCTAATAAACAAGTATATTTCGATAGCACGGCTACAAACACAGGAGTTTTTAATGGTAGCTGTGTTCTACTAGAGTAATTCCTAGAAAAAGACCTGCTTAGAGTTCAAAGAAAAATTTGGAGTAACAAGCGGTCAATTGGTTCCAATTTTTCAAAGATTCCAACAGTTAACAATTAATCAAGAATATTTCAAGTATGGGTTTGAAGGCCCGTATGTTAACGACCACCTACAAAATACAGGTGAAATTTTTCCACTTTATACAGCGTACTTTCGAAGATTCAGAGCGTCAATCCCGAGTAGATCATAGGGAGTTTCTGGAATTAGCATTCATACTGTTGATAGAAGTTCCTCCACGAGACATCTTTTCGTGCTCCAGGAGCGATGCATCATGCCCGATGGAAGGCAAAAGCCATTTATACTTTAAATATTTTTTTGATTCGGGATTAATTCCATTCAGCGGCTTCAGAATGAAAACATATATGAGATATTTCAATTTTTGTTATTAAAATTTACTTAGAGAGCTTAGTTCTTAGCACCTTAGCAACTTCAGTTCCATACCAAGATTAGTGTTTTTAAAAAAAAACTTCATGAATATAAATCCACGGATCCGGGCTTGTCGCGAGCAATAGTACACAAATTTAAAAATCACTTATGGTACCATGCTCTAGAGACATTTGCTTTATCTTAAGTACAGACAAAAGTTATTTGAAATGTTTTGATTTTGTAAAAAAACAAAAACTGAAAGTCGTCAAAGACGTGGCGGAACTGGGTGTTAAATTATTCAGCAATTACAATAGTTTATTGACAAAAGACGACGAGCAAAAACAGTATGTGCTCCAAGTAGTGTCTGATTATAGAAAACGATTCCCCGACTTAAAAAAAAAACTTTGTCCAACATGTAAGGAATTGATGTTTCCTTTTTAATTAAGTATATGGTATTTGGTGTTATTTTGTTATTTTTTTTTTTAAATGTGTTGCAAGGATAAAAATATCGATTCAACCTGAGCGCGCATTAAACCCATAACAATTCTATTGTCTAAAAAGGGGGCGTTGCGGCACCCCTTAACGCAATCCGATCAAGCTAAAATTTTACGCAGTATTTTTTTATAGAATAAGGGCCCTAATGTAAATGGTCGCGAACAATTACCCTGAACAGGAGCTCCATCGTGCATGTATCACATTTGATTCCTTAACCCAGCTGGTACATCTTCAAGCAACACAGGTAGTTCTTCTTCGCTCTGGGTCTACCTTCCGAAGTACCTTTTTAGAAACTACCAGTTTCACAAAGATGGCGATGAACAGTCGAAAGCAATCGGCTATCTGGCAAGGTACGATTAGGATATTTTTCCTGATACTTCTGGCTTTTGTTGTACTACCATCTGCGAAACTATATACATAATACATTATCACCATTTCCTCCATTTCCTCATTCGTATAATTCGTCATATTTACTGAGATATTCGAATAAAAACAGCGAAAAAATTAAATAAATTTAATGAAACACTAAAAATTGAAGAAATAATACAATGAGATGGTTTTGAACATCAACAACTTACTTTATGTCAAAAAATATTATTTTGAGAATGATGTTTGTAAAAACGCCATTTATTCCAGGATAACTAGATTTATGTGTTCAACAATTATTAGCCAATACTGGTGGTTTTAAACCAGACGTGGTCGAGGGTAGACATCTCTTATCGGTCCCTCTTTTATGTGCCACCACTTAAGCTAAATACAAAATGTAAAAGTTGTAATTTTAAGTTACCAAGTATAGTGAGAATGGCAGGTGTTTGAAAAGTAATACATATCTAAATATCTGCAATTTGCGGTGTTGTGAGAAGTATATTTAGTGATTAATTACGCACGTGATCCAAAACTCCACAGTGTTTTTAGTGTAATGTAATAAACCAAACCAAAAAGGGAAAGGAAAAGGAGTAATACGTATTACAGATAAGTGTTGTCGAAAATTTTTAACGTATTAATTGTATTTTGTGTTATATAAAGAATATTCTGCGGCATTGCATATTCGCTTTTGTTACAGATGTTATATTGAAACACTTTAGTACAGAGAGATAGCTTTCTAAGAAGCATAAATAACCCACCGATGTGTTTAGGTTCATCAAACCCTTGAAAAGTCGACAGCTGCCGACAAATTTATGGGAGGGCAATGAATTATTAAAATATGACCATAACATTCCTATGTAAACCTCCAACTAAATTATTTTTCAATTATTATAAAAATATTCAAATTAATTTAATTTAAACTATACCCGAAATAATCAATAACGTAAAGTATGGTCATATAAATTTCTTATGTAAACCTTAAAACTAATTCTCTTTCATTTCAATTATTAGAAATATTCAAACGTAATAATCAGTAATGAACGCATACTCTTATAGTATGGTCATAATACAAACTTAAGTTAAATTTTCAAGTGAGGTTTCTCATAATTATTAAAAATAGTCGAACGAATTTAATTTAAATTAAACCCAAAATAATCAATAAGGCGAGAAGATTCTGAACAAACTGGGAAAAGACCAAACACACGGAGAAAGAAAAGCGAGGGGGAAAATGAATTCCACAAAGATCTCGCAGCGATATATACTCTACCAAAATCAGAAACGGAGGAATCAGAAGATTCAGAAGAAGAAGATTTGCAGAAGCAGAAATACAAAAGGAGGAGCACAAACAGCAAAAACACAAAAAGAGGAGCATAAACATTAAACATCACGAACACAATGCGACAACGCAATTCACAAACACCAACACTGCTCATCCCCCACTCCTGTACCATGCGTCATGTGGCTCTCGCTGCTGACAACAAGCATGACCCAAATCCAACCCAGCATCGGAAACTCAGGAATCAGAAGACCCAGAAATAGAAGATTCAAAGGAGCAAAAACAAAAAAGGAGGAGCATAAATACTCCATATCACGACACAACACATATTTCACAAGAAGACTTAGAAGAGGGTAGAAGTCCAGAACCAAAAACCACCAATCAAAGAAAGGGAGCTTGAACGCACCCTCCCGACACAATGCGGTAATGCATCTGACAAATACTTACACCTCCCATCCCACATTCCTTTACCATGCGCCATGTGGCACTCGCTGCTAGCAACAAGCATGACCCTAGTTAAACCCAGAGAGGACGTATCACACCCAGCTGTATAACCCTGGGAGTGGCAGCAATGCCTACCGCACGCTGGTAAATCAATCAATAGAATAGAATAGAATAGAATAGAATAGAATAAGTTTATTTAACAAATTGTTCTACTACAATGTAATTGTTAAAACAGAAACATTATATTAAATAAACTAAGCCCCCACATTAAGTGCTATTTATAGCACTTGAGCGTGCATTGGGCACACAAAAAATAATAATATATATAAAAAATAAAATTATATATATATATACACATACATATATATACATACACATATACACCACACATTATATATAATATAATAATGCCGAAACGACACTACAATTTTTTAAAACGGTATACATTATAAAAAGAAAAACAAATATAATACTTATAGGCCAGGCTAGATAAGTGCCAGAATTAAAAAAAATAATAATAATTCGTTACAGCAAGCTGATAGCAGAATATTTTAGAACAGATCACAACTAAAGAAGGAAAAATAATCCGAACCACCTGCGGTTATCTGGGGTGAAATGGGGTGGGTTTTTAGGGGTGGAAAACGGTTTTTTGCGATTTATGGCTTAACTACGCATCCTATCAAAAAAAGTTAAATACAAAAGTTGTAGGTAATGAAAAGATCTATAATTTGTGCGGAGAGCATTTTTATCCTAACCTCAAAATTTTTCGAGATACATGCAAAAAAACCCCTTTTCGGTTTTTTATTTTTTTCTTTCACAAAAATAATTCGATTTAGCTCAAACTTGGTGAAAGTATACCTTTTGGTGTCCCACATAAGCACTACTTTTTTTGGAGCAAAATATTTAACGGTTATTGTTTAATTCAATTTAAGAAAAAAAAAACTGAAATTTTCAACTGCGATTCCTCATAAAAGTACTTGTCCGATAGAGTTCGGACATGGCTCATTTTTTTTGTTTTCATATCTACTTTCAATAAATAAAAAAAATTTATATAGTACAATGGAAAAAATTGCCGGAAAATCGAAAATTCCGAAAAATTGCCCTTTTTCGTTGTATGCTTTTTAATTATTGTCAAAAATTTGTTGTTATTTATTACAATTAATATAATTTTGTAATATCAATGTATGCTACAAACAATAAGTAAAATAATCAATAATTAATTACATTCCTCAACCACGTTTGAATTATTAAACAAACAAAAAAGTATGATCTTGATTTCTATGCCTTCTATTGTAACGGTATTGGTACGGCGTATAAATGACCGCATTTTTATTTATTTGATAATCTACATATATTTATCTTTAATTTTGATTGTTAATAACTTTTAAATTGTAAAAATTGATAAAAATTGCTTTGTTAATTTTTATTATTAAACATAATATAAATATTTTTTTGTAAAAATAATAAATATACTTTTTAAAACTAAAGACTCAGAAAAGGTAAATATGTGTATATATATCCACATATACATACATCTGCACATATAAAACCAATTGCTATCTTATAAAATTTGGAGAGAGAGGAAATGAGATTTTATCGTTTTGCGAAATTTATTTACAGAAGTTGTTTTCAGTTGGTCATCTATATTATTGTAGATCGAGATTGCGTTATATACAAATGACTGTACTTTTTGAGTTTAGATACAAATCTGCAACAGCTACTTTGCATATTTTGCAAACGATATTGCGTAATCTTATCAAGACATGGAAAGTATACTATATTGCAATAATTTAAAATGGGCACAAGATTTTCCCACAATTTTTTTCTTACTTTAAAATTTAAAATACTTATATGAAAATATAACATTTTCAATGAGTAATATGCTTTTTTTAATAAAACTGCCACGTGCTCCGTGAAACGCATCTCATAGTCAAAAATGAGACCTAAATTTTTTGCTTCATTTAGAATGGGCAAGTATTGCCCATTGATAGCGATCTTTAGATTTGCCTTCGTGTGTTCCTCTGTTTTATTAAAAGTAAATTGGTGGCATTTAGTTTAATACTATTTTGATTAGCATAATTATGAATAGAGTCTAAGTCCGAATTAATTAAATTACGAATATTTATTGTGTTTTCGGAAGGAAATTTATAAAAAAATTGAGTATCATCGGCATAACATTGAACTTTACCGTAATTGATATTGTTAGGACTTTGTTAATTACTTCCACATCCAGTGGAAGTATAGTAACGACAAAAAAAATTTTAAAAATTTTTATTGTTCAAATAGGCTTAGAATGTCATGAAACGTCGAGATTTCAAGTTTGAGCGAAAAAAATTTTCTGTCTGTCGGTCTGTCGGTCTGTCGGTTTGTAACTTTTTTTGTGCGCACGTTTACTCTGGAACCGTTTGAGATATTGACTTGAAATTTGGTACACATATGTACTTTAACGAGATCTAGAACTAGATTATATTTTCACCTTGTTCCGTCGTAGGGTTGGGGGGTAAATTGGGGTAAATTTAGGGAAAATAGGTAAATCAAGCAGGTAAGAGTCCATAAAATTGGTATTTAGTATATACAAGAGAAGCTAAGGTCTCAAAAAAAATTTTGCCATTAGCCACCCCCATTACCACCCCCACCATTATTAAAGGGGATGAAAAAAAATGTGATTTAGTGTGTGTACAAGAACCAGAAACATCAAAATATTTTTTTACTTTATCCACCCCCCACTCCCACCCCCTGTCACCACCCCCACCCCACTACCGATGTGGGGTATCGTTTTATGGGTTTTTGGGGTAGAGGAATTCAAATATTATATTATTAAAGTTCCATAAACAATTATTTACAGATACAAAATTTTTTCATTGTGTGACTTGGATAGAAAATCCGGATGTGGAAGTAGTGATTCCTTGGGCAGCGGTTTTTTAATTTTTTTTTTAATAAGATACACATTTATTAATTGACATAAACTCTACGCACATAAATTATTATAATGTAAAAGGTTAAGTTGAGTAGCTATAGCTAGACTTCGCCTTAGTTTAGAAATATGCTGTAAATTTAATTATAAATAAAGCCATTTTATTATTATTATTATTAATATTATTATTATTATTATTATTATTATTATTATTATTATTATTATTATTAATTGTATGTTTACTACAAAATGTAAATATATTAGAATCATGTATTAAAAAGTAGATTTATTATTTTTACAAAAAAATATTTATATTATGTTTAATAATTAAAATTAACAAAGCAATTTTTGTCAATTTTTGCAATTTAAAAGATATTAACAATCAAAATTAAAAGTAAATATATTTAGATTATTAAATAAATAAAAATGCGGTCATTTATATGCCGTACCAATACCGTTACAATAGAAGGCATAGAAATCAAGATCATACTTTTTTGTTGGTTAATAATTCAAACGTGGTTGAGGAATGAAATTAATTATTAATTATTTTACTTATTGTTTGCAGCATACATTGATATTACAAAATTATATTAATTGTAATAAATAGTAACAAATTTTTGACAATAGTTAAAAAACATACAACGAAAAAAGGCATTTTTTCGGAATTTTTGATTTTCCGGCAATTTTTTCCATTGTACTATATAAATTTTTTTTATTTATTGAAAGTAGACATGAAAACAAAAAAAATGAGCCCTGTCCGAACTCTATCGGACAAGTACTTTTATGAGGAATCGCAGTTGAAAATTTCAGTTTTTTTTTTCTTAAATTGAATTAAACAATAACCGTTAAATATTTTGCTCCAAAAAAAAGTAGTGCTTATGTGGGACACCAAAAGGTATATTTTCACCAAGTTTGAGCTAAATCGAGTTATTTTTGGGGAAGAAAAAAATAAAAAACCGAAAAGGGGGTTTTTTGCGTGTATCTTGAAAAATTTTGAGGTTAGGATAAAAATGCTTTTCACACAAGTTGTAGATCTCTTTATTACCTACAACTTTTGTAATCAACTTTTTTCGATAGGATGCGTAATTAACCCAGAAATCGCAAAAAACCGTTTTTCACCCCTAAAAACCCACCCCATTTCACCCCAGATAACCGCAGGTGGTTCGGATTATTTTTTCTTCTTTAGTTGTGATATGTTCTAAAATATTCTGCTATCAGTTTGCTGTAACGAATTATTTTGTTGTTCAACCCTTATCTAGCCTGGCCTATTAGTAGGTACTTTGACAATGATATAAATTACAAGAAATAAGATACGCACATACTGCTTTAAAATGATCGTCTCTACTGTGAATTAATTATTTTTTAAATCTATTATATCATTAATTTTTTTTCCTTCAGTTTCCATTAAAAATTGTTTGGAAACTATTTTAAATTTATGAACTGATTTTATGTTCTTAATTCCTGTGGGCAAAAAATTGTATGCTTTCGGAGCAAGGAAGTTATGGCTTCTCTAGCCTTTAACATACTTTTACAGAGAACATCATTTTTGTATCTGGTTTGGTGTTTGTGATTTACAAAGTTCTTCTCTTCAGAGTATGTTTTAACAACTAAGGAATGAAAGTATAATTGGCGGATGTACATTATTCTGGCCTCTTTGTATAATATATCTGATGGGTGAGTCATTGGTTTTTTGTATATTATCTTTAGAATTTTTTTTTTGAATTTTTTCTAGACCACTAAGGTTAGTTTTTAATAACCCTCCCCATCCTATTACGCCATATCGCAATTGAGATTCAATTAGAGCAAGATAGGTAGTTCTAAGTTGGTCAATATTTAGTATATCTCGAAGATTATTAAAGAGGTAAAGCATTACAGATCTTGGATTTACATTTGACACAAAATTATCCTTTTCACCTCACATTAATAATATTGTATCTGCAGGAATTAAAATGTTAGGCTTTGTTATTAGAAACAGCAGAGAATTTTCCTCTGTCGAGGTAATCAGCAATCTTTTTATAACTTTGGTACGCTGTAAACTAAAAATATCAACTCTGAGATACGACATTAAAATTTCATATCTGGACTACTATTAACATTAGAAACAACTTCTTTCAGTAACATTTTTATATTCCTCTAAAAAAACTAATACTTTACTCTTGGCACATATTCACGTTTCCTCATTTGCTAACCACCCTGTATGTTATTTTGAAAGCCTGAGTATGGCTAATGACTTTTTACGATAAACAAAACTTTTTATGAAGAATGACTTTTTCTCTTAAAATGCGAAATAAGGAAAATTACAAGTATAGTTAGGTCCATCCGGGGACACACTGTATATTAAACAATGAAGGACTGACGCACTGTAAACTATTTGAAGTATGTAATAAGACGTATATAATTTCTTCCAGCGGTTAACCTCTCCTCTATAATATATCTACAGATTGGTAAGAACTTTTTTTTTTCATTATATTGTTATATAATATGTCTGACATGAATGTGGAGACCGGTGTGATAAGGCGATAACAGGAGGCAACAGTGAGTCAATAGTTGAGTGGCAGTCCTGCAGAGCAGATCGGAGCATAAACGAAAGTGTTTAATACGGTTACTATATATTTATATACTCGAGTATTCATTATAGTTGTTCTTTATATAGTCATGTGAATAAACAGTTGTTATTTGTATAATTAAGTGTTTAATACAGTATAAAGTTATTTGAGAATAAATAGTTTGGACAACAACTAAAGCAGTGTGTCTTATTGCCATTGTAGGGCATGCCACAATATATCTTATTATTTCATGTAGGTCAATTTTTAACTATGTCTTGTGTTTTACTAAATTTTTCCTTTTTATTACATTTTAGTTTTATTTATCACTCGTATTGCTATCTTTAATCAACTATACCTGAGTTGAGTCTGGAAATTTTTTATTTATATTTATATGGCTATATCATACTCAGTTATTGAAATACTGATTTCTGTAGAATTTCTGTCGACATAGGAAGGCGTTTAAGAACCATTGCAAATTTTTTACCTTTTTAAAAAAATGTAACGAAGTTTCCAATGTTGTGATTCTGAAATTTTCCTTTTTTACATCTAAAAATTGCATTGATCTTTTTCTGTAGGATATTACTATTCCTATAAAATTGTCTATATACAATTTTATATAATACATATATATGAAAGCATCATGGTAATTTCGTAAATATCTCTGCTAATTGTGTTATTACCCTCTAAACAATACAAGTAGAAATAAATTGTTCACAGTAAACACCGGTTATTTCCATTCAAATATGTTTGATGCAATTGCAGCTAGGGGAGAAGAGGGACGTTGTAACCTAGTTTCAGACCTTTAACTGCGTAAGCAGAACGTAAATGACCTAATTTTAGGACAGTGCACCGACATTAAAAGCCAACCTAGCCCTGACGAGCTTAAAGTGCATTCTGGATCTATATGCGAGCTTTGATTTTAGATCATATTACTTGTTGAGACTGTGCGGGTTTCGGAATTGTCTAATCTACAATTTAATTCCCTATTATTCCAACGTTATCCTTTATCCATGTTACTTTTTCCTTGTTTTTCAGTTAATTTATTGACTAATTTCTTAATGTTGTATATTTTGGTATTTTTATCTTTTTTTAAACTAAAGTTGTTAGCAGTTTACAAAACAGATTTTGAATCGAAAGTAATAACTCTTTCGTCCAAATGAAGGCATGTTCTATGTCAAAAGTTCAGGGCCGTGAAGAGAAAATACGGGGAATCATGTCCGCACCATTGGCACCATGTCCGCACCATTGGCACCATGTCCGCATCATTGACAGGCCTACAAAGGGAATATCCCAGAATTACGGCGATATTCCCATTATTTGAAGTGAAATATAAATAAAAAATCGGCATCCACTGGAAGCGGCTGGAACCTCCCCACACGGTGGATCTAAATCAGCTGTGATTAGATATTACATCGGAAGTCAGAGCACTGAGCAAACAGATAAATTACACGTGACTTTGGAGCCATTTATTTCATGAACAAATATCGAACGAACTGAAGTGGACTACAAGCAATCTGTTAAAACATAACCGCTTCGTTTATGTTGCCGGATATTATAAGGGTATTAACAGATAACGTTTCGAAGATTTTGTAGAACATTGAATAGCGAATAAAAAAATAATAATACAGAATTTAGCCCAAATGACACTCTAACCCTCAACAAGTCAATAACATTATGGACAGTTCAAGCAGACTATGCATGCGTCAAATTAAAATCTTCCTGCACGATCAAAAAGGTTTGAGCAAGTCGAGCTTCGTCCGAGTCCTCTATTTTGTAATATTCGAACGTTTCAGATTTAGCCTGTTTAGCTCGATTTGCATTAAATGAACGACTGTGACGCCTCCCATCAATCAGACGTAATATCCGAACACGACTATAAACAATTATTAACTTTAAAAAAACCAACTAAAATAGCTTTTACCGTGTATCCGACGCCGTGAATTCTAAATATTTCCCTCATATAAATGATCTGTCGAGAAAACGACGTCAAAGATGGATTAAAAGAGATGATCTAACACCTTCCATTGTTTTTACATCTCGATTTTCCAACATCAACTTCTTGAAGTACTCACTCTTGAATAAAGTTTATTACTTGAAAACAATCAAAAACGCCTTGCCACAATCCACAAAAAACACTATATTGTTAAAATTTAAAGATACTTAGCTAGGCCAACGGAAACACATGAACTGTTTTGACACACGTTTAACGACTGTCAACCAATGTTTGCCCGCCACTCCAAGTTGAAAGTCACGTGGTTTGGATTGCTGCTAATTACAGGTTAGATTTCCAACCTACAAAAAGAGTCCTATTTTATTAGGACAAAGTATTTAGAACTTCATAAACATTACACTGTTCTAGATTTTAGTTGAAAGTACGGGAATCAGGCAGAAATTTTAATAATAGGTACATAATATTTTTAAATCTTAAGAAATATATATTTTTCAGGTTAACTGTGACGTCACGTACCATAACCTATAAATCAACATTCACAAAGGCTAGCAACCCAAATATTTTTGACAGATGGCAAAATACATTTTCCCCTAACAATAATACCAATAATACTTTTTGTTCTAATGGTTTGCTGCACTTAAATGTGTAGAGTATAAACCAGATTGAAAAATGTCAGAGCAAGTCTAGTGCTCGCCATCTATGGTACGTTAGATTAACTAATAATATTTTTTGGATGTGTCATGTGTGCACATCTGCACATATAACGAATTCTTTTTAATTTTTTTTTAACGGAAACGAAATCGAAAGTGTGATATATCGTTGAAATCGGAATTTTTACTGCTTTTTAATGGTTCGCTTACAAATTGTAAGTAATCATGAAATAAACAACTTGTTGTGCCAAAACGGCACTAAATGTGATACGATCTCAACCAAAACCTTTTCAGATCTTCTGAACCAATAAAGAAACCCTCATGCAAAGTTTCATCCAAATCCATTTAGCAGTTTCGCCACTATCGTGTTCATATACATACACACAAACTTACATACACAGACACAGACATTTTTTAAAAACCACATTTTTGGGTTCCTTGGACCTCAAAACGTAAAGATTTGATATTATCTCAATTTTCGATTTTGGACTAAATGTAGTAACCTCCCACAATTTTATTGTGGGGAGGTTAAAAAACCTGCAAAAAGCATGAAAGACTTCATCTGACAACACCTTTGGAACCGTGTTGACTCTTGCAGCCCCTAAGAAACTACCCCAACGTTTCTTTTTCAAGTGGACAGAGTGCTGTTTGATTTTTTAATTTGATTTACTAGCGTGCGTTAGGCATTGCTGCCACTCCCAGGAAACATATCGCTGGGTCGACTACGTCTACGCTGGGTTGGATTAGGGTCGTGTTTGTTACCAGCAGCGAGAGCCACATGACGCATGGTAAAGGAATGTAGTGTGGGAAGTGTAGGGATTTATGAGATGCATTGCCGTATTGTGCCGTGAAGGAGCGTTTAAGCTCCTTTTTTTATGTTTTTGCTTCTAGACTTCTACCTCTTGTGAGTCTACTGTTTTTTCCATTCCTGATTCCGGTAGACCTATATCCTTACGATTTCCATTCTACGATTTCTTTTTTTCTTGCCGTTATTCCAGGGTTTTGTTATTTTTCTTATGTATTTCCAGTTTTCAATATACATTTTTGAAATTTTAATAAAGTACGTGTTATATAGTAGGAAATATCTGGTAAGAATTTCAGATCGATTTCTGCATTATTTTTCGATACATTCAATTTTTCGAAAAAGAAGGGACTTCGAAAAATAAGTACTTTTATTTTTGATTAAATCAAATAGGCATAATAAGAACTTTATGGTCTGAACAGTTTTAGATAGCCCATATAGCCTGAAAGAAAATATGTGTAAATCTGAAAATAACAAGCAGGTAAACATCAACCTGAACACAATATTAGTATTTCTGTTTTCGAAAAAATGAAACAACTAATTTCATCAGGGACTGTATGTGGTATATTAACTAAAGAAAATAAACATGTTAAAGGTTGCTCCAGAACTCTCATCGTAAATATTTTGACTCAGGGTGCAATGGGGTTCCTTTTGTTTATGGTAGAATAACAGTAACAGTCTATTAGCTCCCGTCTTCTGCGTTAATGTGTATAAAGCTTGTTCAGGACTGGTCAGAGTCAGAGGACGCTTCCCGTTGCGCTCTGACCTGATTTCATTCAACTATAAGTTCGATGTCCGACTGAAGCAAAACCTACGATCTGAAAATATTTCGTGACTGCACTAGGTAGTTGCATAAAACGTATGTCGGTTATTGAGGGTTTGTACGAATTCCTCCAGTGACGTCATGGCTGCACTAAATCCAAATGGCATTGGAAATTAATTGACGCTTGTGACACAATTTACATGGATATGATGATTTACATAAAATAACAAAATGATTATTTCTTCTGTTTTAAGTAATATTCATCTGATCTGGAAGATAGATCCCTATTAGTCGAAGAAAACTAAGTTTTTTCAAAGATTGTTTGGGGGTGGCGTAATTTTCTTGTGGAAATGCAATTTTTATCTTATCAAGATGATATAGTAAAGTTCTGTCCAATTTGCGTTTTTTTGGAAATTAAGTTTTAATTTTGAAAAACGTGTTTTTGTCTCGTTTTTCTTAAATACGTAGGGTTCTGTTCATTGGATCAGACCAAACAAAAAATCAAAATGTTTTTCAATAAATTGAGAATAAAATTCCAAATCCGATATGTCGTTTTGTTTTTTTGTAAAAAAATAAAAACCAAGAAAATTTCTAATTTTACATAAACCGAAATTACTAAATGAAACTTGGTGAAATTTTGGGTCCACACTAAGAATATTTTTCCTTAAAAATTCAGTATTGGCTCGATATACCAATAATAGTATATTATTCAATGAGCGGTAATGTAGGTACTAACTCACGCAGATGAAAGTTTACAGCACGAGCCGTAGGCGAGTGCTGTAATTCATCAAGTGAGTTATTACCATTGCCACAAGTTGAATACTATACTTTATCTACGATTATAACAATAAATATTAAATTGAGAAAATTTTGTTTAAATTACTCAGTTTGTTTATTAATAAAATTAACTGTAAAATTTAATTTTTGTTTACCCTCTTATATTTGCTGTCTTCAAATATTTAGCCAACTTTAAGCGGAGGTAGAATGTGATCTTTAATCGAAATAGTGCATAAACTGCTTGTAGACAAAAATTCAGCTTTGTAGATTAATATTACGCGGCGGAAAATGCAAAACTTCTCCGCGAACTGCAATAGCCCGGAGCGCATATTCGGTCAAAAGTCTTGTTTTTTATATTAGAGAAAAAAGCGTCGGAAAGCTCAATCAATTCTCTTTACATAAGCTGTCTACAAATTTTTCGGAAAAAACGATAATTATCGAGATATTCGAGGAAATGTAATGTACGTGAATCTTGAAAAAATATTTTTTCTCAGAAACCTTTGTTTCGAAGGGCCAAGATTAACGCAGCGTTAAAGTAGTACATGATATAAGTAAACATCATATATGAGATCGATTTCAGTTAATTACCGATTAATTACGATGAGAAAATGGAGAAATTTTACCGAAAAAAAAATAATCCCAAATTCCGCCCCCTCTAATTTCTTCATTTTTGTCGAAATTCTAAAAAAAACAAAAAGAGAATATTATTTAGGTATTATGCATATCACACACTTTTTTATTTATTATGAAAATACCTACTTTCTGCATATTGTTGCCCTAATCTGGGCACGCTAATATACTAGTTAGGCAAATACTTTAAACACTCATTATTGGAGAATCAATCAAAACAACTACTCTTCTAGCTAATACTGACGAAGTATTGAATTACATGACAGGATTCTTAGCATTAAAAAAAATATATTGAAAATATTTAAATCATTTATTCAAATTTAGTCATCCACACTTTTTTATTTAATATGAAATTATCTACTTTCTGTATATTGGTATCTTAATCGGGTCACGCTAATATACTACTTAGGAATCATATCATGTAATTCAATACTTCATCAGGATCAGCTAGAAGAGTAGTTGTTTTGATTGGTTTTCCAATAATGAGTGTTTTAAAGTGTTTTCCTAAGTAGTATATTAGCGTGACCCGATTAAGGTACCAATATACAGAAAGTAGATAATTTCATATTAATTAAAAAAGTGTGAATGACTAAATTTGAATAAATGATTTAAGTATTTTCAATATATTTCTTTCTTTAAAATGCTAAGAATCCTATCATGTAATTCAATACTTTGTCAGTATTAGCTAGAAGAGTAGTTGTTTTGATTTATTCTCCAATAATGAGTGTTTTAAAATATTTGCCTAACTAGTATATTAGCGTGCCCAGATTAGGGCAACAATATACAGAAAGTAGGTATTTTCATAATAAATAAAAAAGTGTGTAAGTTGTGATTTGCATAATACCTAAATAATATTCTCTAATCATGATAAAAGCAAATAAATAAAAAATAATTAATAGATATTATAAAAGCTCTACCATTTCTAAAAATTTAAAGATAAACACTTGGGTCTTCCACATTTTACTTTTGAAGTAATGTATAAAAGATCCGATGAGTAAAAAAAATCTCAAAAATTTATTAGGTACACTTTATTACAAAGTTTCAAAATCATGAGAAAATGATAAAATATGATATACATAACTAACTTTAACCGCCTATTTCTCTGGTTTAAATCGCGTTATTAGATATCTGTAGGTGCGATTTTAAGTTTGAAATATTACTTTAAGATGCTTCAAGGGGATTTACCTTAAAAATTAAATTAACCCCCTTTTATACGAAATTAAAAAATATATATATATATATATATTTACTCGAGGAAAGCCACTGCGCATTCATACTTCTTGAAGTAACCCACTGCGCATCCATTTTACTCGAAGAAACCTTCTGCATATCCATATCACTTGAGGTAACCTATTGTACATATATAGCACTCGAAAAAAGTCACTGCGCATCCATACTACTCGTGGTAACCTACTGCGCATCCATTGTACTCAAGGAAAGGCACTGCGCAACCAAGTAACCTACTGTGCATCCATACTACTTGAGGTAACCTACTGCGATCTATATACTCGAGAAAGGTCACTGCGCATTCAAAATACTCGAGGAAAGCCACTACGCATCCATACTACTCGAGGTAACTTTAACAACATAATATATAAAATCGTCTACCCCAAAAACTTATAAAACGATATGCCACATCGGTAGTGGGGGTGGGGGGTGATGATAGGAGGGTGGTAGTGGGGGTGGATGAAGTAAAAAAATATTTTGAAGTTTCTGGTTCTTGTACATACACTTTTTTCATCCTCTTTAATAAGGGGGTGAGGAAGTAAGGGGGTGGCTAATGCCAATAATTTGTATATATTAAATACCAATTTTATGGACTCTTACCTGCTTGATTTACCCATTTACCCCCAATTTACCCCCCAACCCTTCGACGGAACAAGATGAAAATATAATCTTGTTCCAGATCTCGTTAAAGTACATATGTGTACCAAATTTCAAGTCAATGTCTTAAATGGTTCCAGAGTAAACGTGCGCACAAAAAAAAGTTACAGACAGATAGACAGTCAGACAGACGGACAGACCGACAGACAGACAGACAGAAAATTTTTTTCGCTCAAACTTAAAATCTCGACGTTTCATGACATTTTAAGCCTATTTGAACAATAAAAATTTTTAAAAAGTTTTTTGTTGTTACTATACTTCCACTGGATGTGGAAGTAATATTCACGTGGTACAGGGCCATGAGTCAAATTATAGTGCTTGAATAATAGAAAGAGATTGAAAGTAAAACAACATCTGAGCGGGAAAAACAGTACGCATCACCTGTTCTGCACGCTGCGCTGTGTGTGTGTCGACAGAGCATTGTAAAAGTAGTTTGGGCACTTTTTCACACACCATCTTGTAATGTTATGTACAATATCACGTTTTCTCAGCTTCTTTTAAAGTTTTTATGTGAATACTTAATTTGTGTTTTTAATTGAATAGTGTTTTGAATTATTTCATTGCCTGATGGATGTCGGCCATATTGGATCAGCCATTTTGAATTACCTTTTTTTGACATCATAATCTGTTTCAGCGACCTCGAAAACCCCCTTATATGTCAATTTGAATTAAATTGCTTTAAAATTTTTCAACTTTTAATAATTTTGTTAAAAAAAGTTTCTTTTTATTTTAAGCTATGTAAAAGTGATATCAAAAGATTTTGGGAAAATCGAAGCTTCCCGTAATTATTCCGAAATAATGTATATTTTCAGCCTCTATTGACTCCACTATAAGTAAAATTCCGTGGTCAAGCCTGTCGAATGCTTTGAAAAAATCGATGTAGATTACATCAACTGGTACGTTAACATCTAAATTTTCCGAAATAAATTGTGTTATGTGGAACAGATTGGTTAAAGTAGATTTACCGGGTACAAAACCATGTTGATATATCGTAATCTGCCCCTCAATATAAGTATACAATGTCTCATGTAAAGCGAATTCGAAAACTTTAGCGAAGTTGCAAATTATGGTGATAGGCCGATAGTTTTCTATGTTACATTTTTCACCTTTTTTGTGAATCAGGGTAATACCCAAATTTTTCCATGTTTCTGGGAATTTGTCAGACTAACGAAAAATTAAATATATTGGCGAGAGACTCTGCAAAGACATGAACACACTCTCTGATGATGAAAGCTGGTACACTGGTAAGTTTGGGTTTTAATATTTTTGATGCTTGGAGTGCTATGCTTTGGTCTAGACTATCACAGTGTATGTATACATTTGAGGTGCATACATTTTGTTTACTATTATATGTATTTCTTAGGGACGGTGGCGAAAAAGGTTCCTCAAAGTATTCCGAAAATCCATTTGCTACGTTCTGTAGATTGTCGTACATCTTGCCCTTCAGATTAACGGTATTTGGGATAATAGCACTTGCTTTTTTGGAAATGATATATGACGAAAACGATTTAATATCTGACTTTGAATTTTATTCCTGTAATTTTTATACACGATTTCGGTACGTATTTCAATGTTTGATAGATGTTTAAATTCAATGTACGCAAGCGTATCTTCGTTTCAATTAAATATTTTCCAGAACTTTGTTTTTCCATTTATATCCCTTATAATAGTATAGTTATACCACAGTGAATATTTCCCCTTCCTCGGAGTATATTTATATATATAAATATATGTGACATTGCATTTTTTGGTTAGTTAATAACTCACCATGTAGAAATCAACAATAAAGATTTATACCTAATTATTATGTAATAATTTTCTACCTTAAGTAAACGTCTTAAGTGCAATCAATAATATAACATGTCATGTTTGCTATCAATATTGTCATTTTATGATGTCCATCAAATTTTATTAATTTTAATAATATAAATATTGAGTGATAATATCATAAGACATGAATTCATACATGGAAAACCTGCTGAAACCATTCCTGTGCTAGATTATTAGGTCAACGCTGACGTATCCATTGAAAAACGCTTGCTGTTTAGGGTGGACGACCCCAGTGCAGCAGAATCTGTTACGTCACAAATCTAGTCCAGGGACACATTTCATTATAAACGACAACAACAGATGCTAATAAATATGGGGTGTTAGGATGATACATGTGTGATCTGTTTATGACACCCCATTTTGCACTTTGTAAGCATACACAATATTTTTTGTTGCTGCTTCTAATTGACATCCTCGACATTTCAGCAGCATTTTGAAGAAAACCTTTAATGCAAGTCTAATCTGGAATGACTAATATCGTTTTTAACCGAGCTTCAAAAGGACGAGGAATTTCAATTCGACCCGCATGTTTGTTTTTGTTTGTTTGTTCGCTTATTACTTTGGGGTGATTTAAAAGATTTCTATGAAATATTTTGCAAACAGTAGGTTATGGCTAGCCTATATATAGTTTTTAAGCTACGTTGTCCCAGGGCTGACGACAGGGGGGGGGGCAGACGGGGTTGCAGTCCTGGGGCCCGGGCCCGGAGGGGCCCGCCACCATTACTGTTAAATACATTTTTGTTTGATTCCATTTCAAATGAAATATTGCGTGAATTGAAAATTAGTGTTTTTGATGTGTACCAGACGAGGGGGGTCCGCCAATTTGATTTTACCCCTGGGCCCGTACCGGCTCTCCACGGGCCTGCGTTGTCCAAAGTCAGCAAAAACTGGAATCAAGTTTTCTATAATAAGAACAATAATAATGAACAGGGTGTTATACAGGACGATACAAACCTTTTAGGAGCTGATGTAGTAGGTTGATCAGACTATCTTTATTGTGATGATTGGAGAGGAATGAATGTTGATTCACTGTCAAAAATTAAAAAAAAATAAAATAAAAAAATGCCTAATATGATTTAAAAACAAATTCATTCCACATACTGTCACATATTTGATCACTTCTTTTTTAATAAATGTTTACAAACGTTCACAGCATCATCGTAACTTAATTGTTTCTAAACCGGATGAAATGCGTTGTTTAGCGATTTATTCACATATGAATGTAATAATGTGATGAATACTTTATGTAATTGGTATGGTAAAAATTAACTTTTTTTGAACAACTGTTATAAGGTTTCATAACAAGCAAAAATAATGTTCCAAATTAAATATTAAAATAAATGGTGTCACATTAAAAAGTGAGGAGCAAAATAAGTTCTTAGGAATCACATTGGATAAGTGTCTAAACTGGAAGGCGTACTGCGGCAACTTAATATCAAAATTAAATACAATTTGTTATTGGTTCAGAAATATTAGATCAGTTATGGTACGTGAACAGTTAATAACTATATACCACGCACAGGTAGGATCTAGATTACGATATGGAATATAAGTATTTGGGGTAGTGGAACTACCCTATTCTCAGATGTTTTTATCGTCCAAAAACGAATTTTAAGGTGCATTGCAAATGTTTCCAGTGCAGAATCATGTAGATGATTGTTCAAAGATTTTAAAATTTTAACTCTTGTGTGTGTTTTTATTTATGAACTGTTTTTAAACATAAATTCAACTGTATCCAACTGTATGTTGGTTACAAAGATGTCCACAAAATTGGGACTAGACAAAATAATAATTTTTATATTCCCTTTTGTAAACATAAAGGGTCTAAGGATTCATTCGCTTATTTAGGTCCAAACGTTTTTAATAAACTAACTTCTGCAACTAAAGAGGTTAGACATTTGAATTCTTTCAAAATAAACTTGAACAAATACTTGTTAAATAATTGTTATTATACATTAAGAGAATTTTATGAAAATTGCCAGAATTAACATAAGTTAGTTTGTAAGCACTACCTGGACTATTCCTCAACAAATAGGAGGAAAGAGGAAAATAACTATTAGTATTATTATTATCGTGACAACTTTTTCGTTGAAATCAATGGCAACGTGCGCTTTAACCTACATAAAGGCAATATGACCCCCATTTAAATGTAGCTGCCGTATAACTTTTTTAATATTAGTGATAAATTGATAAAAGGGTTCGTAGGGACGTTTGGAATATAACTATGCTTAAGAGATGTTAAAGCCGACAAGGAATCTGAAATTATGATATAATGGTCATTATTGTTTGAGTCAACTATATGTTCAATTGCTTTGTAAATAGCAGTTGCCTCTGCTGAGTAGATGAATGGTTCATGGCTTAGTTTATATTTGGCGGAAATATTATATTTGGGTACCCAAGTAGCACAAGTAGTTGTATTTTGGTCATCTTCATGTTATAGTAGCTAAAAATGATGGCTATTTGATTATAGTGGTGATTATTAAAACTGAGTTATTACGTTCTGAAGACGTACTGATGACGAAAATTGGGAATCATATCTTGGTCATCAAAACGCAACTGGAGCCAAATGGCCATAACCCATAACGCATGCGCAACTCATTTGGCTCTCTTTTTGATTTTTGTGGCTGGATTATTAATAGATATGACATGGCTCTTATTGCGAAAGGGGTGATGTATCTACTTCACCGTGACTATATCATGACTTTTAAGCCTAAAATAAAACAAAAACACTATTATGGTCATCTTTTGGCTTTAAGCAGGTGTTGTTAAATAAAATCATACTTATAGTTTGTTCATCTTTAAAATTATATGAACATCATAATTGCATATATGGTCAATCGGGAGGGTTAAATTTTATCAACGCACGAATTTTTTCTGTAAGCTTATATAAAATACTCATAAAAACAAAGGGGCGTCCAGAAATCTCTAAATTTTAGGTATAATTAAATTAATTTGAAATATATACATACAAACATTTTGTAATTTCAAGAAGCACAATCGATGGTAAGGTTATTAAAACTTATTAAAATATCGAATTAGTAAATCAAAACGTTATTTTATAGTTATAATTAATAAAGTATTGAAAACTAACGTAATGACCGTCGTTCGGATTCTTCTTGATTGGTAGAAAACATGGCGGCAAGTTGTCATCACTTGGCATATGCTTTTGCTAATGATGTTAGAAATAAGCCAAAATATGACTGTAAAATATCTAATAAACTTTTGTCGTCAAATGGCAAATTTAACCGGTCATATTGGCCAAACTATTACCAGAAAATTGGTTAAAGCGGTTAGCGAGTTTTCGCCTCAAAATACTGCTAAACTATGAAAGACATAACCTCTCTTTTTTACGTTTCTTTTGACTGCCTTTGTGTGGAACGGGTTACTTTGTATTTTGACCTTCGTTTCTCCAACGTTTTTACATTTCCTTTCTCCAACCAGATTAAAATTTGTTACTAAAGTTTCTGAAAATGTATTGGCGTGGACGAAATCATCGAGGAGCAAATTTGCCTTAGTGCAGTTCTTTCAAGTTGGGTAGGTATTGAATAGCCAACTGCACTGGTCAAATACAAAAGCATACATACATTTTTGACTAATCCGCAATCAAAACCACAAAATACTCCCAGCAACCGTGTACAATAAAAAGGAATAGTAGTAAAATGTTAATGACGACTAGAGTCATAGAAAGTATTCTTGGACACTGATGCAGAAAATAGGTTGACACTTTCACTTTAATAATCTAAATATTTATACCTATTAATGCATAAGCTTTTGTAGACAAAAACGTCAACGAAAACACCCCGTGAAAAGTGTTACGCTGCTATATAAGTACCTACTCTTTGAACTTACTTTTAGGCGACATTCCTTTTCCAATAATATGTGGAATTCTGCCTATATTTTCTTTTACATTTCATTCTCATTTTACTGTTAAAACTTATTTGCGTATGTATAAAGTTTTCAACATAATTAATACTTGTTTTTAAGTTATATTTTTATCTTGCCGTTTGGCCTCAATTTAGATTTTAATGTGTATAAAATTAGTCATTTAATAAGAATATTTTTTCATTATTGTTTCGGTCATGATTCGGTAATAAAAGCTAAGAAAACCGCCAGAATAAAGACTAATATAGTCATGTTTAAGCTAATTTCTCAGTAATAGTTTGGATATCAACACTATATTAATAACAAAAACCATGTCAACATATTCTAGGCATTTTTATAGCTAGAATGGCAGTATTGGGACTTTCACATTGTTGCTATTTAATTACTTGCTCATATATGACCAGTGTATAGCTAAAAAGTGATCATCATGCCTATTTCGTTTTTAAATTTTACGCTAAACTACGATTAAAATAAGATGACCAAAATATAACTAAACAAAATCCGCTGAAACGTTTTAGTGGCTGCATTTAGATTATCTCAGCTGAATAGCATATTTGGGCTAGATTATCTCAGCTGAATAGCATATTTGGGCTACTTGGGTATTATATAAGCACAATTTGTTTCGTGCATGGATTTAGATGCGTCCGTGTATATTTCTGTGTACTTTTGCCACTGATTTATGTTTTGTAACTAAAAATAATGTTTTGCCCTGTTTATGTATATTTATATCACATTTTATTTCATGATCTTTATCTTCTTAATTTGACATGCACGTGGAAGGTTTTAAATTTTTAAAACTCGGTATCAAAATAATATCTTTTGAAAGACATATTTCAACGCTTACTTTGCATTTTATATCAAATGGAAATATTGAGCCACACGAACTGATATCATTATTTTGGACTTAATAATTCAATACGTGTTTACTACATATTTATACAAACAAGACTTTAACGAGGCAAACTGAATAAACATAAACAATTAATTAGATGCTAATAAGTGAAAGGCCAAAAATAAATGATAAAAGTCATAATTATTTCTTATTAAAATTTTTAATATCAATTTACGTAATGTTCAAGGACATACATTAAAAGAAGGATTGTTAATTATATTTCATTTGTTTCCATATTTACTCTCCCGCTTCCTTTGAGAGCCATGATAGCCCGCTTTAATATTAATTAAAAATTACAAATTAGAGTTGTTTTCTGCTTTATTAAACATTTCATCTCTAAGTTCAACGAACGCTTTCTTCAAGGCCAATGTCGCAATGTCGCACTACGTAGGAAGATTAAATTTTGTTACCTCATCCATATTAATTTCAACCACGTCGGACAAACTGATGTATTTATGCTCAAGGGATGATATACGACGCTACTTACTCATTTGTCAAGCAATCCCTCTGCTCCCTGAAATTTAATTTCCTATTGGGTATGATATCAAAGGATGTATCAGAACCAGGTTCACTAAACAGTGATTAGGAATTGCCGACAGTTTCTATTCATGCAAGTAATGGGAAACATGTTATATGATATTTGCAGTATTAACAGTTCAATGAATGAAAATGACCTGAGGGGAAGGGTCCAGTAAATAGTGGGTACGGTACGCATATTTTTAGGAAGCGTCAAAAAAATGTTTCTTAGAAGATGGCGGAAATTTTTTAAAAAAATTTACTTCGTTTACATTTTTCTGGTAGGGTATGAGCTCTAATCAATTTTGACCTCCTGATCACGAGAATTACATTAATTTTTTGTTAGGAACCAATATGGCCCATATATTTTATATGAAAATATAAAATAATCAAATATTTCGCACATGAACATGTTGGGTATGGTTTCCGACTATTTGTTGCTTTCTGATCAGTAATTTGGGGTCCTTATTTCCTGTTGGATCAAGTGAATGAGGTTTGTTTTATACATGGTGTTCCGTGCTAATATTTCAGGGTGTGATTCCTTAGGTCTCTTGCGTTTTTCTCGTCAGACGCACAATTCTTCATTAAAACAATTACATTCAAATTGCTTCATTTAGCAGTATTGGCTGATAATTGTTGATTGTTGATCACATCCTTGTTAAATCTGATGAAGACATCGAAGATATTTCAATTCCGATAGTTGTTCAAACACAAATTTCTGATCATTTCCCTACTATTTTGCAAATAGTTTTCCCAAAAAAAATAAATAAGCATGATAATACTAGAGTCGAAAAGAATAATTTCATTAAATGTATAAATTTCAAAACTCTAAATATGGACTTAAAAACGACATCCTGGATCAATGTTCTCTCAGATGACAATGTAGAATCTGCAACAAATAAATTTATAGAATTATTAACTAATAAAATAAGAAATCATACAAAACATATGAAGGTTAAAAATAAAAAAAGGAAAGTTTGGATTACGGATGGCATCATAAAGTCAGTTGAGCATAAAGATAAACTATTTGAAGCATTACAAAAGAACCCATTAAATCAACAATTAAAAGCCGAGTACAACACATACCGGAATAAACTAAACGTGATAATCAAAAAAGCAAAAATTAAATATTACAAAGATAAATTAGCTGTAGATCAATTAACAAGTAAAGGGGTTTGGAATGTGGTAAATGAAATAACAAATAAACAACGGAAAGGACATACAATTAATAAAATCAGAAACGAAGATTCGGGTGAGGTTTTAGAAAATATTAGTGAGGTATCTAATTACGCAAGACGCCCCATATCTATATTAACGAGTAAAATATATAATTCCGTAGATAAAGAAAACCCTTCGCTGGGAATATTTGTAGATCTAGCGAAGGCTTTTGATACTGTTAGTCATCCACTTTTACTAGAGACTCTCGAAAATATAGGTATCCGAAACTTGCCGTTGATATTACTAAAGGGCTACCTAGACAACAGAAAACAGTGTGTGCAAATAGACTCTACCCAAAGTGTGTTCCAGACAATAAAATACGGCGTTCCCCAGGGCACAATTTTAGGTGCCCGACTCTTCATTATTTATATGAATGGCTTATTCTCTATTGAAACGTCAGGTAGTATTCTCAGTTTTGCTGACGACACAGTAATTTTCTACGAAAACAAATCATGGGAAATTTTAAAAATTGATGTAGAGAATGATTTCAAAAAAATAATTGACTGGTTTAATTCTAAACTTTTAACGATAAATTTTAATAAAACATTATTTATTCCCTTCTCCTGTTACAAGTATACATTACCAAATTACAACAAACTGAATACACTACTGGACGAAAATCAATCAATATCGATATTATATAACACTCATGTGAAATATCTTGGCATTTATATAGATATCCATTTCAAGTGGGACGTCCATAAAAATAAATTGGTTAGTAAATTAAGAAGTATTTATTTATTTATTTATACATCCAGCAGCCAAAAAGGCTATTACATTAAGTAAGTAAAAAAAATTTATAAACAAAAAACTAGTAAATACTAAGAAATATTCATGTAAATAAACTGATTCTATAGAGCTTCTACGACTCTAGATCACTCGCAATCATCTTTTTTATCTTCCAATTCATCCTTGGAACTAAATAATTATATATTACTATTATATTAAAGAATTGGATCAACAAAGCAATATTATGATCTTGAAATTGTGAAACGAATTTAAAAATAGTCAATTAAACGCATACCTTTTATTGTATTTATTGCTGCATTGTCGACCCCCAGTGCAGTTCGT
Source organism: Rutpela maculata (assembly GCA_936432065.2). NCBI lineage: Eukaryota > Metazoa > Arthropoda > Insecta > Coleoptera > Cerambycidae > Rutpela > Rutpela maculata. The sequence continues at coordinate 41,437,366 of OW386286.2, forward strand.
GCAAAATAACGTGCATTGAACTTTAGCTCTTGAGCAGTAGCATCGTGTACGGCATCCAGAGCAACTACACTTGACTAATTCTCTGCAGGATGCCATAAGAAAAGGAAGAGAAGACCAGACCGTCCACTCCCCATCAACCATGGTCCATCCCTATCCTTCTGGCCCTGGAATGTTGTCCATTACTGAGTATGCACGACCCCAAATTTGTCCTGCCTGGTATGCTGCACGAAGACAATGCTGCCTTAGTACCTCTCTTGTTGGGGGCAGGCTTTGTATACTGCGACTTTTTGAAGCAAAGAGAAGCTTTCTAACATGACTGACTGAGAAGTCTTCTGCGTCTTTATAGTAAAGCAAAAGAGTAAACTTCTCCAGAACTTGAAAGGTCTCGTCAGAAATAGACCGTTGAGGTATAGAGATAGCTTGGAAGGCTTCAGCAGCTTCAGGAAATGATTTCTACACTTTCCAGGCAGTCTGTTTCCCTTTCATTGCAAATGATGACGTTACAGCTGATCCAGTGAATGCATGGAAACCTCTCAATGCAACAGCTTTATGTTCACCCATAATTTCAAACATGGCATTAATGCTCATGTATCTCTGACCCTTCCCAGTACCAAAGAGAATCCACACCTCTTGAAGTCCCGCAGTTTTGAGAACGTGAAAGAAAGATATTGCCAAAGCAACTACATCAGTATCTACTGTGCAAATATATAAATAATTCACAAATTATCAAATTACAAAGATAACTCCGAAAAATTAGAAAATATATATTTTTTTTAAATTGCGCAGAACCCTTAAGATAAATGTATAGGGACAAAAAAGTGTCCTCTTTTCAAGAGATGGAGCCTGTCATTTTTGTTGCATGTTGTGGTTTTATAAATCTCGTCATGTACCAAGAGTGAACAAATGCCTCGTTACAGCCGTCTCAGACCTACCTTGCACTGACGAGAACCAATAGCTCGAAACTGCAGTCTGCAAGTGGTATGAGGTGGCTGGCACGAGAGCTCCTTTGAATGGGAAAAGTCTTTCGGCTGGTGTCTATTACAATCGAAACTTAGCGTTTTGTGGCAATACATAGTTATTGTACTTAACGCGGCCAGGCTTGTAACTCGTAATTCAGCGCTCGGCGGGGCATTAGTCCGGAGAATAGCTGTTGGTTGCAGTCTGGTTTCTTATTCCTTATATATTTAAGGAAACATATAGAGGAGTTCGACAAAATATTTCACTAGTAAAAAAAAAATAAAATACAAATCGGACCATTAGGAGCTGAGGTACAAAAACATTTAGTGTGGCTAATGGCGGCCATCTCTAATGGCCGCCTTTTTGGTGTTCTGCACGGATTTTAAAATGGCTCCCCATCTGGAAAGTTACCTTTTGGCATCAACTATGACCACAGAAAGTGGCAAATTCCAATCAAAAAGTGCAGCTTTTTGGCTTATATAGCCATGTACCCGACGTACTATGTGACAGAATTAAAAATATAATATTAACCTGTATAAATATCTGTTTCTATATCAGTTAAAAATGATTACCCGCTATATATTTTTATAGTTACAAGAAAAAATAATTACAACATATATTGGAAATCATATATAATGAAATTTGCATTTACGGGATGTGACGGATTCATGTAATAACTAACTAATAAGGTGAACTCAGGGTCTCTTATGCAAATATAGCAACAAAACAACGAATCTTAGCACAGGTATTACATCTTGTAAAAGACCTCGCGCAACTTAATCGCAATATGTTAACGTGCAACATCATCACGTGTTGAGACTGTAATATTACGAGAAACCAGGCAAACTTTCCTTCCCACTTGATCGCTTATCAAACGTTTTCCTTCGCTATGAAGTAAGTAACGTGACGCACTTCTATTCAGTGAAGAAGTCATAAGGAAATTAATTAATGAGGATTCGAACATCAATATTCAATAATATATATCTCACAGCAAGACAACTGACACTTTCACGTGCTACCAATCGTGACAGAAATGATCGAGATTTTGATCTTCAACTTTTTATCATTAAAATTCGTTGCAAATAATAATGTAGATAGTTTTTTTATTAATTAAGGGGAATTAAGGATACTGTGGGAAAACATTTCAATAATTTTTTACAAAATTTTTTAATCACAAAATGAATGTTGTGTTTACAGGCTAGTCAAGTCTTCCACACTTTTATAATATTTTGTGGTATGCAAAAATATACAAGCTGGCTACTAAATAAAAGACATAAGTTACCTACATGTATATCATATCAAAATATGATGATTTAATATAACTTGCCTTTATTTCAAATCAGTCCCCTGAAAAGATACAGCCTTTAAAAGCCTCTGCCAAAATTCTATAAAATATTGATATTTTGAAAACTGTTTGGCTTAACACTGAATTTATAAACTTGATATTGCCGTTCCTTTTCGACGTTCCCGTTTCCGTTAGACGATGAAATATACAAAACAGTGTTGGTCATTATCAATGACGTTGGCGTCGTCGTTTCCCACTGGATCAAAAGTTGCCGTTCCCATTGGGGAAAATAACACAGGCCGACGAAAAAAAGGGGGCTGCGCTTTTGATCAGAACCATCTTATTCTGTGTTTTTTGACATGCTGAAATCGATTCTGATATTAAAAAAAGATCTACTGCATCAGTTTTTGTTTACCACCTCTTTTATCCTATAAAAATGCCAAAAATGATCTTGTTCTAAAGTTCTGATTCAACTTTTCTGAAGTATTTAGACGCGCTGAAGCCAATTTCTTATCTCCTAGGGTGGTAGAGAGAAAATTGACATGATAGATTTTTTTTTTGCCTAAAATTAGTTTCAGCATATTAAAATACTTCAGAATAGTTAGATCAGAACAAGTCCCATTTTTGCCCCTTTTAGGGGTGGTATTAGTATAATTTGTTTTGTCCAAAATTGGCTTCATCGCATCAAAATACTTCAGAAAAGCTACATCAGAAATTTAGGACAAGACCTTTTTTTTACACTTTTTATGGGATTAAAGAGACGGTAGACAAAAACTGATGAGATAGATTTTTTTAATATCAGAATCGGTTTCAGCACGTCAAAAAATGTAGGATAAGATGGTTCTGATTAAAAGCGCAGACCATTTTTTTTGTCTACCTGTAATAGAAAATTTCACACCAACATTTTGCATCCAATTGATCTGTTATTGTTTCCATGGCAACCAAGAACATGTCCGTAAATGTTTCGCCTGATGAGTACCTGCCTAACATTACACTGGAAAGGACTCTGCACTTTTTAAAAGTATTTTGGTGATCAATAGATTTTTCTGATTTTTTTATATGTTAATTGCCTAATGATAGATATCTTACAGTGATTTTGGCTGTTGGTGTGTCGTACTTTATTTTAAAAATAATAAATGAAAATTTAATGTTTCAATAATTTAGGGTTTTTATTAACAATTATTAAACAACAAAATTGCTGCACATTAAGCTGTGTGACGCCAAATCTAATGGTACTAGAATTCTCACAAAAAATATTCTTTCTTTAAAAGTGAATAGATAAGTGCTGAATTAATAATGAAAATTAGACCGGCGGTACATGACCAGCCAGGTGCAATGTTTTTAAAATGCATGCCAATCATATATATGAATGTAATTACCATGAATATGCCAGAAACGCGAATTTTAGGCCGTCGTCGCGTACAGAAAGGTGTGCAAGTCGATTTTCCGTTTGCCTGGAAAATCGATGTCTGTGAACGATTTTAAAATGAATTGTTGTGTATTTGGATGATGGCAAAACTGCATGCCCATATAATATCTTTTTTTTTCATTACCAATAAGATACCTCAATGGCATGCATTTTAAAATCGTTCGGAGAGACCTGAATTTTTTGCATTTTGAGGTATAACTTTTAATAACGCTCTGCATTATAAAACTGCATGCCAATCGGTAAATCGTCGTTTGGCAGTGCAAATTTATTATAAAATATGTTGGCATGCATTTTAACTTCGTTCGGAGACACCAAAAAATTTTACGAGTACGCACCGAAATTTTTTGTGCGCGCGGAAACTGCATGCCAATAAGTGTCCGCTGGATTTTTTTCACGGAATTTCATTTGGCACTATTGCCATCCATTTTAAAATCGTTCACAAACATCGATTTTCCATACAAACGGAAAATCGACTTGCACACCCTTTTCTGGCATATTCGTGGTAATTACATTCATATATATGATTGGCATGCATTTTAAAAACGTTGCACCTGACTGATCATGTATCGCCGGTCTATATGTTCAAGAAAATAAATGTAAGACTTTCCAGTAATTTTATAAAATTTTTCATTACAGATTTTTTGGGAGATTTTGTAGACATTCTAAACAGATTTCCTTGAGTTGTATTCACTAATATTTCTTCTTCAGAGACCCAATTCTTGAAATCGTAGGAATGGACTATCTTGAGAAATTAAAGTCATTTTCTCATGAATTTGTGATATATAGATGCAATTGTATTCTTGAAAAATATCGTAGGATATATTTCTCTTGATATTAATTAAAGAATCTCGGGGGGTTTTGACGGGAATTCGAAAATTCTCTTACAAATTTCACTTTTACAAGTTATATATACAATACAATTTGTAACGTTAATTGTAGGAGAAGAGGAATTACACAGATTTTGTTTTATTTGAAGATGATGTTACACCAGCTGAACCAGTGCGTGCAAATCGAAATCCAGATTTAGTTCTTGGAGAAAGACTGCAACAATAAATAATTTCAGATTACACAAAAATATTTTTTAATCATATTCAGTTACTTATTTTCCTTTCGATCTATATTAGTAACAAAAAATGAACTAAAAAGCCATATGAAGGTAACATTCATATAGTACGAGGAATGTTATCCTGCAAATCAAAACATAAATATTGTTACGACTTTATACCCCTATTGACACCTATAAAATTCCCTCTAAGTTCCATGTATGAGTACTAGAAAACTAACTCAGTTAGTTCAACAATCGTCCCAGAGACGGCGCGCAGTGTCGGTATCTAAAAACCAACCAGAAGCTGCTGACATCTACTAGATCAATCTAGAAAATTCTAGAATGACTTACTTAGCTGTATAAATAGAAGGCGAATGGCTTCACAAAACAGTTCAGTTTAGTTAGTGAGTTCAGATAACATAAAAAAGAAGTAAACAGTGATCGTGACTGAATAATTGAATTATAGTAATCAGTGTTATATGAGTGAAGTAGTATTTGTTGTAATTAGTACAAGTTAATAAATTAGTGTTTAGTGTTACCCTGGTGTTATAATTTCCGAACCTACCCCAAGTAGCACCTTAGGTCAGAATTACGTAATGTAAACCTGTTACTTAAAATTTACTTATATTTTACGTAAAGTTTAAGTAAGGTCTACATTACTTAATTCTGACCTATGGTGCTACTTGGGACAATACAGGGTGTTTACTAAGAGGTGTAAATGTAGAAGAATCTACCACACAGCGTCTGAGTGACGCGACACCCATTTATTTATTAAGGGCGCAAGTTGCGTTCTTCCTTATTCATATGTGATCTTTCACTCCCAGGCGGATTTAATAAGATGTATGAGATATTTGATAGTTAAGAAAGATCAAGGCTGCGCTTGTCGTAGATTACTAGCACTGCTCTTTTCAAGAATTGGTTTTTCTCTCGATGCACTTTTTCTTATATACCTAACGTGTTAACGGATTTTATGCTTCGAGATCTCTGAATTGCTTTCATAAAAAAATCCCTCTCGAGCTTCCTTAATGTGACTGGGGTAATGAGATACAAACTTGTGTGGTCTGAGACACCCAATTTACTCATTTCGACCTATCAAACGAAAGCCTTCGAGGGATAAGACTTGAAACAAGACATTCAATCAATGAAATGCAATCGTTCAAATAATACCATTTATTAGGTTTAAGATAAGTACAATTAAAATTATGCAGTATCCTATCTAATAATTACATAATTTGAATAAAATCGCCTTCCCTTGATAGTAGGACAAGGTCGACAACCTCTTTTGATGCCACCATACAATAGAGAGCGTGCGATAGCAATCGATTTGGTAAAAAAGATTCACACAACTTCTCTAGAAATTGATGAATGCATTTTTGGGTTTTGGATCTGACTTGAAATAATACTAAAATATTTTACTTAGAATTTTGGGACGCTTGTGATTAGCTTTAAAGTTCTTTATCGTGATTATATCATTCACAAGAATGAAGTTCCATTTGAGTTCGAATATAGGTATAGGAGTTATTACAACTAGTAGAGTAAAATCTGGACGTAAAGTCGCCTAGTTTTCGAGAAAAAAAAACCGGCGTAGAACCAAACCAGACTTAGTGGGATTCTTTAGTAAAATAATCGTGTACACGAAATCATTTTTTACCACATTTTTTGGTGGTCGAGAACTTTTTTATTTCGGAAAAACTCAAAAAAATAGATTTTTAATGAAATATGTTTTTTAACGTCTCCACCTCTATATCTTTGAAAATATTTGTGCTATCAAGCTATTTTACTTCCACGTCCAGTGGAAGTATAGTAACGACAAAAAAATTTTTTAAAATTTTTATTGTCCAAATAGGCTTAAAATGCCACGAAACGTCGAGATTTTAAGTTTGAGCGAAAAAAAATTTTCTATCTGTCTGTCGGTCTGTCTGTCTGTCTATCTGTCTGTCGGTCTGTCTGTCGGTCTATCTGTCTGTAACTTTTTTTGTGCGCACGTTTACTCTGGAACCGTTTAAGATATTGACTTGAAATTTGGTACACATATGTACTTTAACGAGATCTAGAACTAGATTATATTTTCATCTTGTTCCGTCGAAGGGTTGGGGGGTAAATTGGGGTAAACTTGGGGTAAATGGGTAAATTAAGCAGGTAAGAGTCCATGAAATTGGTATTTAGTATATACTAGAGAAGCTAAGGTCTCAAAAAAATTTTTGGCATTAGCCACCCCCATTACCACCCCCACCTCCTTATTAAAGGGGATGAAAAAAAATTGTGATTTATTGTATGTACAGGAACCAGAAACCTCAAAATATTTTTTACTTTATCCACCCCCCACTACCACCCCCACCCCACTACCGATGTGGGGTATCGTTTTATGGGTTTTTGGGGTAGAGGATTTGAAATATTATGTTATTAAAGTTCCATAAACAATTATTTTCACATACAAAGTTTTTTCGTTGTGAGTGACTTGGATAGAGAATCTGGATGTGGAAGTAGTGATTCCTTGGGCAGCAGTTTTTTTTTTTTAGATTAAAGTAGACACAATAGCGCTTCCAACAATGTCCCACGTGAACCCGATTTATTTTTTTTTAAGTTGGTAAAATAATAGGAAACTCAAACTTGTTATTTTCGGTAGCGTAATTTTAGGCAATCGAGAAAAAAATTTATTTATGAAAATTTGTATATACATGCTGCATACAAATTGAAGCCAGTAGCTGAAAAAAGTTTTTAGGATAAAAATTTTTCGAGTCCCGTTGATAGTATTGAGTCAGCGATTTTTTTTTAACGGGCCAATGTCATATTCTTGCGCGCTCGGCTGTAGCAAGCCTGCCGACTGCAACGATCTGACGGTTCCGGTCGGGGTGTATGTAGTAGTTTAACTTATATCAATAGGTACAAAACCAGTAGTGAACAAAAGATCTAGGGGATCAATATTATTGTTCAATATTTCATATATTGTACAGTAGTATTGATCATATGTTGTTAATATTAAGAAATTGTACAAAAAATATTAAATAGTTTCCTTTTAATAATAAAAAGACGTAGGTAGATATAAATAGCTAATCTATAAATATCAATCAGTGTTACTAACTACCCATCTAATTAGTAAGTTTATTAGACATTTTTAAATGAATAAAAGTAAAAACGTACGCATAAAATGAGTTTTATTGTTGAAATAAATTTTCTATTTGGGTAGATAAATATGTAGTATGTAGTTTATGTAGGCCCTACATTAATAGCATTCTAATTCGTTCATATCTTCCTCGAAATCTTTAATAATGTTGTTACAGGAACGACATTTGCACTCGTTGCAACATTTTAGGCCTTCCTTAAAACAAGCACATTTTCGATTGTCACAATTTTTATCCGAACAATGAATACTTAATGATTTTCGACAACCGCCACTTCTACACGACTAATCTGACCAACTCTGCATACTACAGTACCTAGAGGTAAAAAATATGCAAAACTTCGGAAAAATGTCATATTGAACGGATTTCGTTCATTTTTGGCAGTATAATAGTAAATGCTTCAAAGAAAAGTTTCTATATTGTGCGGAGGCTTGCTAATTTATAGGGGGTGGATGCCACCCCCTTGGGGTGTGGCACTTAAAAAATATATATATTTATTGGAGCTGAAGTAGAATCAAATTTTAAGAAGAAAAGATTCTATGCAATTTTTCACATAAATTGATAATTTTTAAGTTATAACGACTTCAAAATTGCGATTTCAGCTAAAAAAAAAGGTATTTCCAAACGACTTTCGTCAAGTATCTCGAAAAGTATTACTTTATCAAAAAAATGTTGCAGACCAATTACAGAAAGTACAAACTGGGAATTAATTATATTTTTTGTTTATTGATGTAGGATTAATATTTTCGAAGATATTTAAGTTTACATTTGGCATCCAAGTGTTCATAAGATAATTATTTAGAGTGAGAGTTAAATATCGCAGAAACTGTGACACCTACGTCAAGGATGCTAATAGGTAGAATAATATGTTATTAATTAAGCTTTCAACTGTTTTTCTGTAGCATAAAAAACAAAAAAGTTATGACCGAAGCAATGTGCGTCTACACATTTTTTTAATAACAACGTCGTCATTTTGTTACTGTAATAGGGTTTTCCCACTAATTTTATTTTTACATTTTATGTCGTGAAAATGATATAATAAAACATTCTATTAATTTACAACAATTTACTTCTTTAATAAGAATTACTTCTAAGAAAATATCGTTAAAACAACTTGCTGATGATTTCAAGGCTTTTTAAAACGGGCATTTTTACGCGCCAGAATGACGTATCTGCCCGGAAAACCAATGAGATTATGGATATAATTAATTGGTAATAGATTCTAACTGTGTGTTAAAGGAAGCTTTCCTCTAAAACTCTTCAGAATTTCCTCTTTTATTGTTTGTACTGTGATTGGTCTAAAGCAGTGGACTTATAAATATTGGCCAATCAGAATCCAGATAAATACCACACAAGTTATTCGTAAAAGCGTCGGACATTGATATTTTGTAGTTTAGGCTTAACCTTCACCCACGTCTGCATTGACAGTTCACATCAGATGATTAACCTAACACTTTATTTATATTTTGATATTTGGATTGTTTGGAGTGAAAATATTTTATCAGTTTCTGGTTTATGTTTTATTAATTCTACGATCAAAAAGAGTAAAGTGGAAGAGGGATATGTTAAAGGTGCTGCTGATAATTTACCTAAAGTAGACTTTGAAATGATGAATTTTTATAACAATCTTTTCCCAGATGAAATATTTGTTTAGATTTTACAGCAGAAAACTACTTTTTTCGTCTTTCAATATTGAGTGGTACTGTCAAAAATAATATTGAGGGAGCATTTTCACTAGTATTATTACACAAAGGTACAAAACAAGCTTTTTTAGGCATTTTGATAATCCATTACAACTCATAATAATTAAAAAGTGCTGTCAATAAATAGTGGTTGATTTATATTTTTCACGGCTATCTTATGCCGACTTTTTATTGGATTTCAGGGCGTTGACGTCACAACGCGCTAATTTATGGCTGTTTAAAATGAACCCAATATTTTTCAAACTTTAAGATTTTTTTTCGTTACTATTAGTAAAATTAAAAAGATAATAAATATGTCATAAATCATTTTTTTACGTGAATTAAGTATTTCAGCAATAATTTTTTTTTCTGGGAAAACCCTATTAGCCAGTAATTAAAAAAAGGACTTTCAAACACTGTTCCTCATTAATATCTAGCATGACGTAAATGCTCCAATTTTTTGGTTTGTATACAGCACTTGCTTTAGAAAAAAATACAGTTTAAACTATAAAGGTATTTTCGATGCAACGTATTTTTTTTCCTTTTCCAAATATCTCAATAAATATTAGTTTTATTGAAAAATGGGTAGATACCAAAAATAAAGCTCATAAACTGATAATGAATTTCGCTTGTTAATTTATTTACATAGTTTTAATAGTTTCGGAGATATGAAGTTTACAAATAGCGTCCGAAAGTTTATAAGACAAAAAATGCAGTTTAAATGTTAAATATTTCAGAAATTGTGACACCCACGTCACGCATGCTAAAAAATGAAATTAAAGACAATTAATTGCGATTTCAAATTATTTTTTACTCGCTCCGGTAGCATAAGAAATAAAGAAGTTATGACGGAAAAATGTGCGTATTTATACTCTTTTTTTATATAAAAAGGTCGCCATTTTGTTGATCTAATTAGAAAAATTATCTCAAATACAGTTTTTCGTTAAGGTGTAGCATTACCTAGATGCTCAAATTTTTTTGCTCATTTAAAGCACTTGCTTTAGAAAAAAGTGCATTTTAAACTTTAAATTTAATTTCGGAACACTACCAAATATAAACTTAAATATCTCCGAAATTATTAATCCTACATCAATAAACAAAAAATATAATTAATTCCCAGTTTGTACTTTCTGTAATTGGTCTGTAACATTTTTTCGATAAAGTAATACTTTTCGAGAAACTTGACGAAAGCCGTTTGGAAATATCTTTTTTTAAGCTAAAATCGCAATTTTGTAGTCGTTATGACTTGAAAACTATCAATTTGGTGAAAAATTGCATAAAACCTTTTCTTTTTAAAATTTGATTCTATTTCAGCTCCAATAAACAAATATATTTTTTAAGTGCCACCCCCTGAGAGGGGGTGGAATCCACCCCTTATAAATTAGCAAGCCCCCGCACAATATAGAAACTTTTCTGTGGAGCATTTACTATTATACTGCCAAAAATGAACGAAATCCGTTCAATATGACATTCCGAAATTAAAACCTCTAGTTACTGTAACTAGTATGCGAGGTGTATTAATTGCGTCCCAATTTCGCTGATAAAAAAAATCGCTGTTGCCAAACGGTACACTTTAGGAAAAAATATATTGTTTCAAAAATTTTTGTGATTATTAGGCTTTATTTTCTTCGCTGCATGTATGTAAATATTTTCAAAAATAAAAAAGTTTATCGATTGGTGAAGATTTCAATACATAAAATATATATTTTTAGTTTATCTGATTTTTAGAGAAATGAAAGTGCGAATTTTACCCAAACCGTTTATATTGGTAAAAGCGCTACAGTGTGACCTTTAATTTGATACAAAACAAATTTCGGTATCTTTAAGAGTTGGAAACAAAAAAAAACAATTTTCTTTAAAAATACATTTTTTTCACTTTTTATTGATTTAAAAAGTTCGAGACCACAAAAAAATGTCGTAAAATATGCTTTCATATGCCCAGTGACATACTCAAAGGAACCTAACATGTTTGACCTGGTTCTACGCCAAAAAAAAAACGACACGATAGACTTACGAAATCGCTGCTCTAAACTTTCTCTCTCACGACGCGACGTACCGGTCCTCATATAGGTTCGATATAAGAGATGTGACACGACTTCGCCTTCGAGCGACTTTTTGGCAAATGGCTTTTTGTCTTACTTATGCACAAGGCGGTTTTCTCTATAACTTTGTCATTTGGAAAGACCTACATTTGGTTTTTGGTTTGGTTCAATGATTACTCTGGCGTAGCTTAAGCAATTTTTGTCAAACCTGCGGAGACTATAGGCTATGTAGCCCGTCGCGTCGGGCAGAGCGCGAAAAGCCTTCTCTTTCTTGACCTACCCAATACTGAAGTATAATCAGATGGGACCTTCACTACTTATTAAAGCATGTTATTTTACATAGGAAATCAAAATTGACGACACTCTCCATTGGTCGAGACCGAATATATAAGAAAAAAACTAAAAAAAAAGAAATTTAGAAATTTAAGATTTAATCAAATATAACTTTAGAACTAAAACAGATAAAAATACATTTTTTTTTTGGTTTTAACAAATAAACATTGCTTTTAATTTGAAGTATAATTTATTGCAATAATTAAAAAATTAACATAAAAAAACTAGCAAAATTCAAAAAGATACACAAATCAGCAACATTTTTCTAATTCTTAACTCGCCATAACTCGCTTATATAACGAGGTATTCAATTTTTTCTTTCACCAAAAACTGACAAATTTAATAGGCTTCATTTTGTTTCGATTAATGCTGGATCTAATTTTTTAACTAAAAGCGCTACAGCCCTTGAAACACAACGAAGCACAGTACGGCGACGAAGACGCGAGGCTTCCTTTCCCGCCCCCGCTACTTTCTCGGCCCATCAAGAAACGTATCGGCTGCTGGCCTCATTATTGTCTGGATAAATATTAATAAGTATATACTATTTTACTTACATGTAGGCTATTACAGTTTATGTATATTGTAGATTCATTTTTATCAATGGAGAAAAACTACATGTTTGTTTTACGAAACTGCTGAAAGCAGTGAAAATCTAATGGTAAAAAACCAACTGTTACTGGCATCAGGTCTATTATTAATTGTGCAAATGAAAGAAAATATGCAATTTCATTAAAATTTTTATAAAACAAAGTGGTGGCACTTATTTGCACACCCTTCGATACCGATTTCATTATTCTTGTCTGACATCTTTTTGTAATAAATAACATTAGCAAAGATAATACGTATTGTCTCTGATATTAGTAACGCGATAAAGAAATGCAAGTGAGCCTTCATGTAGTTATAATAAAGAAAAAAAATCAGTTTAAAATAAAATTGCATTGTCTGATTTGTGGAAAATCCAGAAAAATTAAGAACAAATTAAGAACATCTTTAAGTACCAGTTTGTACAGGAACGGGTGCGGAAACTAGAAAAAAATATATATTAAAGCTGCAGTGTCGCATTGTGATACAGAAATACAAGGCAGGTTACACATTTATTCAGATTTATTTGAGCTAATGGAAATTATCATAAAATTTATTATGCAAAATATATTAGCAAAAAAAATTAAATGTGTACAAACTAAAAAACTGAAAGAAAAAAACGAATTTAAAGTAGCGTTAAATATTTTATTTAAGGAGGTTTATCTTGCTGTTTTGCAAAAAAGAATTCTTAACTCTAATATTTCTAAAAACACGCCTTAATGATATATTTGAAGAAATGACGGAAGAAAAATTAGATTATTATAGCAGCGGAAATATAAGAATGAGATTAGAAAAACATCTAAGCAAACAAAGTGTTTTGAGAACACAAAGAAAATACAACAACAGTTCATTCAAGTGATAATAAAGCTAAAAGGATTTTTGTTGTCAGTCACAGCTGAATCAGGCGAAGAAAACTTGGTTCATGAGAATGAATTGACAATTCTTGATAAAACTGCCGGTATCTTAAGTGAAGCTGCAGCTGGATATTTTAAACCTATAACAAGTAAAATTGAAAATTTTTAAAAACCCCCGATCAATGTGCAATGTGTCTAATCGTACCAGTTTCATATGATCGAATCAAAATGAGGCCTAAATCATGTTCTGCTACCATAGTTGTCTGCACATTTTCAATTTTACTTCAATCGGACAATTTCTAGAGAAGTTCAACATGGCGAAGATGGCGACCAAACATCAAAATCTAATATGGCCTATAACCATTCCGACAAAATATTCTTTCAAATAAAAAAACTACATCAAAATCGGATCACCCGTTGAGGAGATATGAAGCCACAGACAGACAGACAGACAAACAAACATACAAACATATGCGTCAAACTTATAACACCTCTCTTTTGAGGTCGGGGTTAAAAAAACGCGACTACTAATCTCAATGAACATAAATGTAAATAAAAAGTTTCAGATTTGTTATAAACATTTATGTCGTGGATACTAAATATGTCAGGACAGACAAATTTGATTTAAACGTTATTCCTATAGTAATGCAATTTATATTTATAATTGGTATGAAAAAAAAACACAATCAGCTTAGGTCATTTTTTTAATCCTATACATATTACTATATATGTATTGTGCCGTAAGAAGAAAAAAAAACTTAATGATATGCTTTATTCTTTTGTCTATGGTTATTCCTACGATGAAATACGGACATTTTTAACGCCTTTAGTATTAGTAAAAACTAGTGACGATATTTTTATACCACCTGGAGTTCCTCCAGTAAGTTCTGAAGAAAACAATTACATTCATAGCATCGATAATTTTGATCAAAACGAAGACATGCTAGATGGAAAAAATATCACTTGGAATAGTATTATTTAAAAAAGAGAACAGCCTATTTTACACAAGCATATTTAGATCGTCTATCCAATTTTAATCGATTTTAACCCTTCCAGTTTACATGAAAACAAAAATATAGTTATGTACAAAAATCCAATTAACCGTTCAGGGCCTCTACGAGTTAGTGAAAGCATGGCAAATAATTGTTTTGATTATATGGTTACCTCTGACACTTAATGGAAAATATTAAAATATACGAGACAAAGTAAAAACTTTACTAGCTGGCATAAGTTTAACAATGACGTAGGTATCTGAAAATCAGTTAATCTCTGTCTGATACCTATTATTTTCCATTTATTAACGCACCACCCGCGTTGTGCGAGACCATATATAATGGATTATTACAACTAATATCATATTATTCAATTTGATTTGTTAATTTTATCATCTTACAATAACGGAAAATTATTCTAAAGCTTTTGTTACGGCCACTGATGGAAGCATTGCGCGATTTATGGCGAACGCGGGATGTACCGGGAACGAGAGGGGAAGCCTCACGACTCCGCCGCCGTAGCGCGCTTCGTTGTGTTTAAAAGGCTGTACCGCTTTTATTTACAGAGCTAGACCCAGCATTAATTGAGACAAAATGAAGTCTATGAAATTTGGCAGTTTTTGGTGAAAAAAACATTCGAATAGCTCAATACATAAGCGAGTTACGACGAGTTAGAGCTTTCAAAAAAATTGACAATTTTATCTTTTTTCGTTTGAAAGTTATTCGTGGTTGAATTTGAATTTTGTTATTTTCATTTTTTTTTGTGTTTTTCTTGTAACTTCAGTCTCGACCAATGGAGAGTGTCGTCAAACGTGATTTCCTATGTAAAAAAACCTGCTGAATAAAATGAAATAGGTTTTATTTGGTTATACCTCGGTATTGGGTTAGTGAACGCTAGAGCCAGCCATCCGACGTACTAATGGTCCAGCGGTGGTTCCACACTAAATTTATCAAGCTCCATCTAGTGTAAGGCGAACAAAAATTGGACAAAATTTTTTCTATTACGACCATATTCGAAGATTTGGAGGAGTCGCCGGTGATATCAATTAAAAACTTAGTTCTCGATTTACTTATAATAATGATAATTTTTCACAAACAACAGACTATTATTTTAACTTCCTATCATCTCATATACCATTTTGCAACGAAAGAGAGCATTGCATGTAGGTGAATCAACTGAAGAATGTTTTTTACGACAACCGTATGAACTGAGACTTTTATTGAGAAACGCGCCCGTTGAGCAACTTGCTTTTACAAACAAATTATACAGCATGCTCTCGCTCATGTCGTTATTTTCAATTCTGTTAATGATGACGATTACATTGCATGATGGTTTTTAATTGAGATGCGATAATGTCAGCAAATTTTTTGTAGATTTATTTTGGCATCACCACCCTCGCCGGAAATTTTGAAATGGAAAGTAGTGATCCCTTAGGCAGCGGATTTCCACTTCACACCAAGACAAGTATACAGATTTTCTCACAATAGTTTCCTTCACGATGTAGAAGTTAAATAAATAAATGAAGCTACTAAAAGGGTTGAAAAAAAAATTTAAAAAAATCGATCCTCCTTCAGAAAATATCTCTAAAAAGTGAGAAATAAAGAGTGACCCTAAAAATAGCCCGTTTGGGGGTCCGCAAATTTTCGGTTGGTTTATGGTCCAAATGATACCTAATGATAATACATTAATCACACAAAAATATGACGTTGAGCATAAGAAAGGTTTCAGAGATATACAGAGTGTCCCACTTAAAACTCCCGCTGCCATTTCTCGATAAATAAAAGATATTTGAATTCTGTAAAAGGTGTTCACTAGAATATATAAATTATATCAGTTTTGAGTAAAAACAGTCATTTTACAAATTGGGATATAGATGGCATTGCGACGCAAAAAATTTATTTGTTCCTAGGATGAAGTGATGTGATATTACATTCTGAGCAACTTTTATGATACGAACAATTTTCGAAAAATTACTGGTTCTCGAGATATTTGAAGTTCAATATAATTTATTTAAATATAAAAATCGTCGTAACTTTTTTAAAATATATTTTAGACGATAAGTCCTTTGGGACATTTTTCATAGTGAATCTGGCTGATTTAGATCGTAATGAAATATTTATTATAAAGCACAAAATAACTTTTTTTTTTCAAGTAAAACAAAGGTGGCGGGGCTGCAACTGCTATTTGGAAATTAAAGATTTTGACATTTCTCTTTATTGTTTATTGTCTAATTTTTGCCTCATGTTCATATTGTATATTCGACTAAATTTTATACTATAAATTGTAGACACATGAAAAAAAATGCGATTTTTGCTAGTTGAAAAATTGTAGTTCAAATATCTCGAAAACCAGTGATTTTTCGAAAATTGTTCATATTAAAAAAGTTGCTTAGAATATAATTCTCCATCTCATGCACCTCATTTCATCGTTCTTGGGATCGAACAATTTCTTTGCACAGCAACGCCATCTATATCTCAATGTGTAAAATAACCATTTTTACTCAAAACTGAAGTCATTTATATATTCCACTGGGTACCTTTTACAGAATTCAAATATCGCTTTTGGTTATCGAGAAAATGGCGCCGGGAGTTTTAAGTGGGACACCCTGTAGAGGGTCAATAGATTAGATCTGGTTGTATTATTATTATTGTAAAACATAATAAGGATAATAATATAATATAATAATAATAATACTTCAGCCCCTTTACCACGTCACGGCACTAATCTACAGAGGTTTTTCAATTTTTTTGTATTTTTTATGTTTGTTTTTTTTTGTATTGTTTTTCGATTTTCTGCTTTTTTTGCTTTAGATTAGTTTTTAATTCATATTTCATGAGTTATAAGTCATCATAAGGTATCATTAAGACTACAAATCAATACAAAATTTTCGGACCCTCAAACGGGCCAAAAAACACCAAAATTGGTGTCACATTTTCACTCAATTTTACAAATACCTGTCTACCTATTAGTAGAAAGTAGCAAAGAACTGTACCGTATTACCAAATACCAATTTGAAGTCGGTGCAAGAAAAAATTACTAATTTCAATAATACGTTTTGCACCGACTTCAAAGTGATATTTGGTAATAAGGTATAGTTCTTTGCTACTTTCCACTAATAGGTAGAAAGGTATTTGTAAAACTGAATGAAATTTGACTTCTTATTTTTTATAGATATTTTTGAAAGCTTTTTTATTTCTTTATTTTTTGTATTTACAAAAAATATATTTATACCTTTTAGAATTTTTTCTTTTGGTATTTTGCCGAAACGCAATGACTCTTTTTTTCATTAACAAACATTGTAACGCTGGAGGCGCATCTGCTGCCGGGCCACCAAATTGTTAAATAAATAAAGAGCTCTGTCGATCAATGTAATTATTTCACAGCCAAAATATACGAAACAGCTAATTTTCCCTTTGTAATTGATTTATTTTACTAAAAACGATAATTACTTTCCATGCAATTTAAGAGGGAAAACAGATGTATTTCATCTCTACAGGTTAGCAAAATTATAATATACTTGTAATTGCTGTTGTGACGAGAATAAGCAAAACAAGATGAAGGCAATCACTTCAACCCGAAGATGAAACGACTATGATTTATGAGATTATCTGATTGAAACAATATGGTTTAAATTGGATAACAGTTATGTTGAGGTTGGCATAGACTTCACAAATTAGTATCCACCCACTTTCATCGGAGTACTGACCTATGCTTAGGTTCAAGAAAATTAAATAGCTGATGAATGCTATAGGACAATCTAGTGAGCAGTGTCTCAATATTATATCGCCTACGCTCTAAAATAGATTCAGACTGTTAGGATATTATGACGAAAGTTATTTTGTGGAAAAATAATATACAATGATGCGTATTACCTCAACACAGTGTACAGTAAGTTCGATAAACTTTAACCTCAATAGTCTGGGTGCCAATCAAAAAAGGTGGAAGTAAGGTATAGTAGAGGTTTTTAACAGTTATCGGCACTTTAGTAGGTCTAGTTTAAGTTTAAAATAGGTGGATGTTGATTGATTTGATTGATTGATTTATCAGCGTGCGGTAGGCATTGCTGCCACTCCCAGGTTACACAGCTGGGCCTGCTACGTCCACGCTGGGTTGGACTAAGGTCATGCTTGTAGCCAGCAGCGAATGCCACATGGCGTATGGTAGAGGAATGTGGGATGGGAGGTGTAGGTATTTGTGAGATGCGTTACGCACTGTGTCGTGAGGGAGCGTTTAAGCTCCCTTTTTTGTGTTTTTGGTTCTGGACTTCTGCCTCTTCTGAGTCTTCTTGTAAAATATGTGTAGTTTTGTGATATTGAGTGTTTATATTCTTTTTTTTTGTATTTCTGCTTCTTCATCTTCTGATTCCTCCGTCTCTGATTTTGGTAGAGCATGTATCGCGGTGATTTCTTTGTGGAATTCATTTTTCCCCACGCATTTCTTTCCCAGTTACCTCCGCCTCCCTCCGCGCTTTAACGCTCCTGGCTTCCCCGCTTCCCTGCCTACTAGGATGTGATCTAGATCCAGTATTCGGTCTATTTTTCTTATGTGTAAATACCATTTCCTTGGGAAAAACCATATAAACGTTTCCAGCCTCGCTCCGATGATGAGTTCTCAGGGTTGCTCATTTGTCCTTTTGGCTCCATAGTGCATTAATTCGTTGTTTATTTTGCCTGTTCCATATGCAGCATTTCTTCTTGCTCTACCGTGTTTTATAGCAATTATTCCTTGGAATTCCTTGAATGGTGGCTAATTGAAGGGCCTTCTTGTATTAATTTGATTTGTTTATTTTTTGCTTTCTCTTCTTCCTCCAGTTTATCTCCACTCTTGCAGAGGTATGCCTCTTCTCGTGTATATGTTATCACTTCTATTATATCCCCCCGCCCTCCCCTCGCTTTAACGCCCCTGACTCATTCCCCCATTTCTGTGCCTACCAGGATGTGTTCTTTCATTCCTACGTTATGTATTTGATACATCATTATTGTGTAGAGATACCATTTCCTGGGAAAATCTGTGCATTTCCATTGAACTGCAAGAGATTCGGCCCCCGGCGTATTATACCAATAGTACTCCACTGATCAGGTTGTTCATTTATTACCCAAGCCAGTGGCGCAACCAGAAAATTTATCTGGGGGGGCCAATAGAACCGGCCTTTCCAGAGGATGAGGAAAACTTTTCAGAAAATTGTTGTAAATGGATGTGTATAGATTCCTCTACTAGATAATACTGCTATAACTACTACTTTGAATACTACTTTGTACTGATAGAGATTATGCGTCTTTATTTTTGGTTTATAGAGGACGGCTTGGGGGTGGACATGGCTCCCCCTGGCTGCGCCCCTGACGCAAGCCACCGCTTGTTTATCTAAGGAGTCCCGTTTATCTTAAGGAATAATACGGCCATACTTCAACAATCTATTTGGCTTGCTATAAATTTATGGTGACATCGGTCGACATTTTCAAGGGTTTGGATGTATAATCACTTCTCAGATTTTCTAAGAAAGCCGTTTGAATCAGCCTCTCAGCAGTTTATTACAGCATTTATAACGCAAAGAATATGCAACACCGCAAAAACACACACTTTTTTAAAACAAATGCAGATTATGTAGGCACAAAATTAATCACTACACGCAGAATCGCTTATCGCACGTTCTAAGATGTGTATTATTCCTCAAACCTATCACTCACTTGAAACCTTAAAATTATATCTTTTACACTTTGTATCAAATTTTTATTATTTTTAAATTGATTTAATTTGGCGCGGTATACTGTTACCCTAATGGTACTCCCCTAATGGTTGAGTCATATGTATTTTTGCCTCGATTTTTGCTGGAAGAGAATTGTTTATAAATTCGTTTGAATATTTTTAATAATTATGAAAAACCTCACTTGAAAATTTAACTAAGGAATTTATATTATGACCATACTTTAAGAAGTATGCATACATTACTGATTATTACGGGTTTAATTTATATCAAATTCGCTTGAATATTTTTAATAATTATGAAAAGAGAATTGAAGGTTTACATGAGAAATTTATATGACCATAGTTTACGAAAATACATTACTGATTATTTTGGACATAGCTTAAATTAAACTCGTTTGAATATTTTTATAATAATTGAGAAATAATTTAGTTGAAGGTCTAGGCCAGATTTTAATAATAATTTATTGCCCTCCTATAAATTTGTCGACAGCTGTTGACTTTTCAAGGGTCTGATCGACCTAAACACTTATCAGTGGTTTATTCGTGTTTCCTAGACAGCTATTTATCTGTACTAAAGTGTTTCAATATAACATTTATAATGCAAACGAATATGCAATACCACAGAATATTCTCTATACAGAAACACAAAATACAAATAATACGTTAAAAATTTGCAACAACATTTATCTGTAATATGTTCTTTTCCTTTCCCTTTTTGGTTTGGTTTATAACATTACACTAAAAACACTGAATTCTGGATCACGTGCGTAATTAATCACTAAATATATTCTCACAACACCGCAAAATGCAGACACCGAGATATGTATTAGGTACTTTTCAAACATCTGCCACTCACTTGGAAATTTAAAATTATATCTTTTACAATTTGTATTTAGGTTAAGTAATGACACATAATAAAGAAGCTGATAAAAGATATCTACCCTCAACCACGTCTAGCTTGAGACTCCAAATAGGTGTCGATTGTGGGTTTTAAAAACAAATTCGATACAAAAAGAAATATACCTTAGAAATGAGATGCAATTATGTTTTACAACAAATAATTCCCCCTTTAATTTAATATTAAACTTTCTTCCGTAAGGAATTAAAAATTATTTTTAATTTCTTACGGAAGAAAGTTAAGACCTAATTTAGGTTTATGTTTTTTGAGAGTGATATCTGAGAGGGCTGATCTAGCGACGCAACATGAAGAAGCGGATACCAATATGGTACAGCACCTTCCTCACAAGATTAAAGGAAATCCAGACATCGTCGTAAATATAATAAGTGATGACACCGATGTTTTTGTCTTACTTGTATATTATTATTGTTATGTTAGATTTGAAAAACGAGATTTCTATGGTTTCTTTTAAGTCACTGCGAGCCACCACAGATATTTGGGCCACGATTTTAAAACACAAACAAATCATACCATTTTTACCAGCCGCACATTCTTTATCAGATTGCGACACGGTGGCTCAGTACCATGGGATTGGAAAAGAAAGGTCATTAAATGTTTAACGGATGGTCGAGTTTTAATGCATTTGGGTCGATTATACAGCAATATTGAGGATGTTTTTCAAGAATGTACAATTTTTGTAGCTTCGTGTTATGGAGTAAACAATGCTAGCAAAATGACTGATGTTAGAACTTCTCTATGGGCTAAAAAAGTCGAACAAGCCCAACTAAAAGCACCACCATTCTCTGCTCTTCCACCAACTACTGAATGTTTTCAAGAAAACGTAAAAAAAAAGGTACATTTACAAGCATTTTTGTGGTTGTCTGTAATGGATTTCTCTTGACCAAACATAGATGCCACTCAATACGGGTGGCAGGCTGACGAGGATAAAATGGAATTACATCCGATCCCCTTGCCAAAAATGATTCAAATTGCCCCAGCACTAGCAAAATGCTCATGCAAGTCAATAAATCACGATGCAGCTGCGTGGTTAATGGCTTGTCATGCAGTCTAATGTGCAATGGGCCTTTCCCACGTTTTTTTTATTGAATATTTAAAAAAACTCACCCGTATTTTTTCTTTTTTACGAAATTTGCTTCTTTTCTACAGAAAAAATTATTATGGTATATGAATTTAAAATTGGCGGCAATATTTCTGCACTGATGACGAAATGGGGGAATGACCAATCAGTATACTCTAGCACCCTTGGTAGAGGCAGATTGTACGTATAAGTGTTTGTCTCTTTCTATTTTTACCGAATTGACAGACATGATATCAAGCTTTGTTAGTTCTAGTCTAGTGACGTGTGAAACTACAGAAACTTTTCTTTGATGTATTTACCATCAAGTTGCCAAAAATGAATGAAATCTAAATCATATGACATTATTCCAAAGTTAAAACCTCTAGTTACTGTACTAATATATAATAATACATTTATAGTTACAGGTATTTCATAGCTGCTGAATTTATAACTAAATAGGTATGTACAAAAACTGAATAAAAACGTTAAAATATGATTCATTTCACTTTTGTAGTATACAAATTACAGTTAATAAATATAATCAACTAGGTTTAAGTGTTTTATTTTCTTTTACATTTATTAAATAATTTTTAAAATCTTAAGTAAACAGGAATTGTCATTCACCATTTCACTGTCAATAATAGCGAGATTATCACTTTTCTGCCTTCTCAAAATCTGTCTCCATTTTTTTTATGTCTACACAGAACACACACACACACACTTTTAAATAATTAAGAAACACAATTATGAAGTCAAAATACTAAATCCGTGCGATCACAACGTAAATCGTAAATAAGAGAACATATCCTATCTACATTCTACATATTTATTTTATTTCCATCATTGTTGCCAAGTGTCAGTTATTTGTTGGGAGCCAACATGTCGAAAGTGTGTTTCTTCTGTTAATTCTTATCATTTTAACCTCCCCACAATAAAATTGTGGGAGGTTACTACAATTAGTCCAAAATCGAAAATTGAGATAACATCAAATCTTTACGTTTTGACGTCCCAGGAACCCAAAAAAGTTGTTTTTGAAAAATGTCTGTGTGTGTGTGTGTGTGTGTGTGTGTGTGTGTGTGTGTGTGTGTGTGTGTGTGTGTGTGTGTGTGTGTGTGTGTGTGTGTGTGTGTGTGTATGTCTGTTAGCACGATAGCGGCGAAGCCACTAAACGGATTTGGATGAAACTTTGCATGAGGGTTTCTTTAGTGCTCCAGAAGATCTGAAAAGGTTTTGGTTGAGATCGGATTACGTTTGTTGCCGTTTTGGCACAACAAGTTGTTTATTTTATGATTACTTACAATTTGTAATCGAACCATTGAAAAACAGTAAAAATTCCGATTTCAACGATATATCACACTTGCACTCTTTCGATTTGGTTTCCGTGAAAAAAATTAAAAACCAAACAACACGCTTCTTGTGTAAGATATATTTTATAGTGTAACCACAGAGTACAGTAACTGCACAGAGGCGAAGTCTTTGGCGGTTCCTTTGAGTTTTGATGGCTCGTTTTCTGTAACCTTGCGTACCAGTTGCGTCTACACCACGGTGTATTAAATAGGTGGTTCGGCACTTTCCTATTATAATAATGGCTTCGTAAGTGCATGGTTTCTATTTACTTTAGTAGATGGCCCGAGCAATAAGGTCCTACAATTACCTGGACATGTGCATCGTATAACTAACATAACCTCAAATTTTAAGGTTTTTTCATTTATTCTTCTCATTTTTCATTTTTAATGTTTGTATAGGCATTTTCAGCTTGGAGCCATACTGGCTCCAAGCAAATATTTAAAAATTCACGCAAATAATTTTTCAATATTGTTGATTAATAAAAATAGACTGATAATTATAGGTTAGATTCCTAACCTGCAAAAGTGTCTTATTTTATCGTGACAAACTATTTAAAACTTCACACACATTACGTTGAACTTGACTTTGGTTGAAAGTACAGAGACCAGGCAGAAATTTTAATAATAGCTACGTAATACCTGTAAATCTTAAGAAATATATATTTTTGAGGTTAGCTGTGACGACACGTGCAATACTGCATGTAGTATTGCATATATTCTTTCAATGTTTTAATTTAGCTACTTAATGTTAGATGTCACTGGACTCTTGTCAAAAACAAAAAGCCGGGAATGTATGCATCACTGTATGCACGTATGCACAAAACCTGTAAAATTATCTATCTATGCGTAAGTAATGAGAGAACTTAGTTGTCCTGCCATCTTTTACATTATGCACGAAGTAAGCACTTATGAAGCCACTGTGAGGGTTGTCGTCGCATCACCTATTTAATACACCCTGGTCTACACTGAGAGAAATATGTTGTTAATTTATTTCTTTTAATAGGTTAGATTTCAAACCTGCAAAATGCGTTTTATTTTATTGTGACAAACTAGTTAGAACTTTATAAACATTACATTGAACTAGATTTTGGTCGAAAGTATGGGAACCAGGCAGACATTTTAATAATAGCTACGTAATACTTTTAAATTTTAAGAAATATATATCTTTGAGGTTAGCTATGCCGTCACGTGCAGATCTCCATTTAAGGATACAGTGAAAAAACACTGTATTCCGAGTTGGATTGAAAAATATTACCATTTGAATTGCTTATAATCGGCGCCTATTTTCAATTGAGTTGTACACTAGGTTTTATTTATGAGAATTTTAATTCTCGGTTAATGTTTTCAATATCCCAAAATGAGTGGAAATAAAATTCACACATCCAAACTTAACACGATAAACGTCTACAGTGTCAAGATAAAAGTGAAGTTGATTGTTAAACAATTAAAAAATGGCAATGAGTATACAAATTTGGTTTTGGCGGGAAGGCTAGCCTTCGCCTCTGTATAGTTACTGTACTCTGTGGTCTAACCTAACGTTCAATAGACTAGTGTGTTAAAGCGTGCAGACTGTATGCTGAGTAAATTTGAGTGTCAAGTGCATCAAGACATTACAAGTTTTTTCGACGTTAATAAAGCCCACGGAAGGTGTGAGAGGCCTTCGTGAACCGCTCACAAGCCCTACAAATATAAGCAATCTCACCGGAACGTTTTCGGTGAGTTTTTTCCAATAAAACTTTAAAAGTGACAGTGACATTATATTTTAAAAACTATTTCCGCTATTTCCGGCATTCCGATGAGGCATATATTTGTATTAAAATACTGAATAAAATATTAATCTTGTGCAGACTATAAATTTAACACTCAAGTTCTAAGGTCCAAATCCTACCGAACGTAATAGACTTTTTTTCTGTTTTAATATGAAAGAAATATTTCAACTTAATAAATATATTAAATGAGATCGTTCATATTTTTTAGTGCTCTTTTCGGCTTCAAAGATTCACAGGGTGGGGAGGTTCTAGCCGCTTCCAGTAGCTGCCGATTTTTTCTTATAGGAAGTTGTATTATTCAATGGAAATTCATTATTTTCAAAAGCGGAGATAAAAAGTAGACATTCTTTAGTGAAATAATTAAAACATTTCCTCTAACGTTAAACATTCATATACATAAGGCAACATGAAAATAGTCTCATCGGCAGGTTTCCAGACGAGATGTAAAATTCAGAAACATCAAGAGGTTCGGTTGATTTTCGTATACGGCATCCGCATCATAACCTTAAATTTTAAGTTTTTCAAGTTTATTCTCATTTTAAATGTTTGTATACGCATTTTTAGCTTGAAGCCGTACTGGCTCCAAGCAAATATTTAAAAATTCACGTAAATAATTTTTCAATATTGTTGATTAATAAAAATAGACTGCTAATTACAGGTTAGACTTCCAACCTACAAAAAGAGTCCTATTTTATTAGGACAAGGTATTTAGAACTTCATAAATATTACACTGAACTAGAGTTTAGTTGAAAATACGGGAACCAAGCAGAAATTTTAATAATAGCTGGGTAATACTCTTAAATCTTAAGAAACACATATTTTTGAGGTTAGCTGCGACGTCACGTGCAAATACCCTATGAATCCAGAAATTGTTTAATTTTGATTGGAGTTCCCCCCATGACGTAATTTTAGCGCGTTTATTTGTTCGAAATATGGAGTGAATTAGACAATATTTTTATTTTTAAAATATCCATTTAAAATTAAAGTATTATACGATATGACGTGTATATACAATATTTATTAGGTGTTAACAAATGATTTATGACAAAATAATCATCAAGTTCCATTACATGGGAAAGGCCCATTGTCTGCAACTAAGCACAGAACATTCTTGCTAAAATTCTCATACAAAAATTTCTGAAAATATAACTTCTGACAGTGAAGATTCCGAAGAAGATTAATTGTTGGTTTTAACGTTTCGTTGTTTACAGTGTTTACAATAAGAATTTAAAAAAAAACAAAAAAAAAAATAAAAAAATTACAAAAAAAACAAAACAAGTAAATCATAAAAAAAATGTAAAATAAAAAAAGTATGATCAAGTCTTTCCACCCTAAAAAAATGCAGAATATTAATTTTACGTTTGTTTAATTTTTTAAAAACTTGTTTTGAGCTAGCAGGTCCTTTTAACCAATGTTTTTAAAAGGTCATTCAACTTGCTCACGCATATCACTTTTAAGAATATGGTTATCCGTATTCTTAAAGCCTAATTTGGTTATGCATCAAAACTTTTTTGCTTCAAAAATTAATTTATTCTCCGAATCAGCCGCCCTCTTAATAAAGTAAATTAGCAACACTTAAAGATTACTTCCTACACGATTTTTAACCTCTAATTCTAACTCACAAACCTTAAAAACATATAAAATAACGTGCCACACACCCATATAATGAAATATTTGATAAAACCTGTTTTTCACTCTAATCCAGTCGCCATCTTGAATATCTCAAAATGCCCAAGGGTGCCAAAGTGGCATCAATCGAAATCGTAATGTTGACCCTTTGAAGAACCAAAAACAGCCAAAAAACCTTGACTATAATCTACTTCCAGGTTAGGGTAAAAATCCTTATTTGGCACCCAGACTATAAGTGATTGTTTTCGAAATAAAGTTAATAATCCCTTATAAAATACTTTTGAATATGAACACAATGTTTCTTCTTCTCCCTTTTTAGTCACTACACCTTTTGTGGATGCAACTCTTTATTTTGTATAATTATATCGGCGAATGATTTGATAAAGGGCGATATTTGCTATTTAAATATATTTAAACGAAACTCTTGACTATATAAAAATGTGTTCTATTAACCAAACTAACTGTCTATGGTTTTGTGGATACATCACTGAGGACTCAGTGGCGCAGTACTTATGACGTTAGACTTACGACCAGGAAGTCCCGGGTTCGAGTTCTGGCTAGGGTATGGCGTCTTTCACGTATTGACGAGACGGTAGTGGGGGGCTAGACTACGGTTGTGTAAGGCTCAGTGTTATCAATTCGCTTATATTTACCCGAATTGCGGGAATTTTAGTGATGTGTGGAGATTTTGGCGGGTAACGGCTTTATGTGGGTAAAATGCGGGTATTTTGAAATTTTTAAACAAAATGTCATTTAATATTTTTTTCATTACTACTACTTTCACATTATAATCTAAAAGTCTATGGGTACAGTGCGCTTAATAGGTGCTTTCTTTCTACCAACAATCTTAGCTTTCCTAAATTTAATATTTTTCCGCAATTGTTAACAGTTTTTAACTAGAAAAAGCCGGAATATGTAGGGATCGAACCGTCGACCTCTTAACTTTCAACGCAATGCTTTAACTCACTTAATAGTTTGGGAGGTAGCGTCAATATTTTATGCGTCATTTCAACACGATTTTGTTGTTTTTTTAATGTTAGTTTTCGTTCGAAAAACAACTAAAATGGGTGTCAGCTGACGTGGCCGTGGAGATTAAGAGCATGTGAGGCTGCGCATTTGGTAAAATAATTTTATTTGCAAACCAACAAAGCTACAAAACTATAAATAGTTTATGTATGTAATATAAATGAAAAAAAAAATGTCAGCTGCATAAGGTAGGGAGCGAAGGTTATCAGCTGCCCTAGTCAATATGTATGAAAAACACGTGAAAATCCGTTATTTCAACAAAGTCGAAATTTATTTATATGATAGTTTGCCATATAAAAAGACAATTAAAAAGTGTCAGCTGATAACACCATGGGCAAAACCTGTCAGCTAGCCCTTTTAAGTGTAACGCAGCGTCCAGGTGCTCATCGGGCGCGATATCTTTAATGCCTTAGTTAACGTATAAGACTTGAAAGAAAATCATATTTGTACGAATTATTAGACACACATATTAGAGAATACTTAGAGATTGCTCAATCAATGATTGCAATCATTGATTGAGAATAGTGAGGATTAAATAATCAATATAAAAATCTTAATATTTCTATTATTTTGGCACATTCAATACGAGTAAAATAAATCAATTCTCATCTGAATCACTCTCACTGCTGTATTCTAAATTATCTTCCTCTTCGGAAGTGCTATCTGTATGGTCTTCCAAATCTAGATTTTCTCCAGATTCTCGAGCGTCATCGGTCTCATTTTCGTCTTCACAAATATCTGCCGAAAAATATTGAATATCACTGAAGTGAATAAAAGAGAATTCATGTAGAAGTAAAAGATTTTATGCATAGAATACGATTTATGATATTTTCAATTTTCGGTAATTGATCGCCTTGAAACCACTTGAAAATATACTTCTCATCATGTTCTTCCCATCCATAATCAGTTGGCAAAGACAAACTTGGCGTATGAAGATGTGCATGGCTCCACAATTGAGCAACGTAAGAAATTCTCAAAAAATGCTGTTTCAATTATGTCTTACATGGAGATAACATAGATCCTTGGAAATTCTGGTCAATCTTCAAGACATCTTCTTTCTGATTGACATTATACGCCTTCATGAAAATAGCTACGTGTAAGAGATTAATGTTCATGATTCTTTTAAACCCGTACATATGACAAACAAATTCTTTCAGAATAGTAAAATTCTCTTCCAAGTTTTCAGGTGCGTGTTGAGAAATATTATGTATTAAAAAAAACATGCCTCCTGTTGTTTCAAATACAGAATCTCGACATTTGAGTATCGATAAATGTATTACTCATAAAATACTTTGTTACTAATTTGTGTTGAGAGAAACTTGATCATCAGGTGGTTTAAGAAAATGAAATAATACGTTAGCTGATGCATTAAAGATACCGCGCGCGGTGAGCGCCTGGGCGCTGGGGTACACTTAAAAGGCCTAGCTGACAGGTTTTGTCCCATGGTATTGTCAGCTGACACTTTTTAATTGTTTTTTTATATCGTAAACTATCTTATAAATAAATTTCTGCTTTGTTGAAATAACGAATTTTCACGTGTTTTTCATACATATTGACTAGGGCAGCTGACAAACTTCGTTCCTTTCCCTATGCAGCTGACATATTTTTTTTTCATTTATATTACATAAATAAACTATTTATAGTTTAGTAACCTTGTTGGATTGACGCGAGAAACGTAATTATTTTACCTAATGCGCAACCTCCCACGCCCTTCATCTTCGCAATTGAAGTAGCTGACATCCGGTTCTTCGATAAGCAATGAAAAATAACCTGTACTGAAAAAATAAGCTTTGTTGAAATGATGTAATTAAAATTGACGCTGTCTCCCAGACTATAACCACTGAACAGTTATATTTTAATTTACTTAAAAACTGCATAGTTGGAAATAGTAAAAAAAAATAATTACAGTACGTGTAATTAAAGGTCTTGCGTCTAGATTTTGCTAGGCTACCCGGCTGTAATGTATTATGTTATCAATGAAACCAAAGGCGCTTTTCAAACCGCCGCGCTGGTGCCTGACGAATGCGTTACGAAATTTTAGTCAGAGTACTTACTTCGTTTTTCCAAAATAAAAATATATTTTATATAGTAGAATGCAAACGTTATATAGTTTGAGAAAGAAGTTCCTTTTATATTACGTACTGTAAAAAATAGTGTGTATTCTTGGTATATTTCGATATGAAAGGCTGTTACTTATATTCGATAATTTTTGTTTGCAATACCAAGGTGTAATATTTATGTTCACTTCTTAATTAATTTGTAACGTGACTTGCATCACCATGTTCCCCTACGACAACTACATCTAAAAATGACGTCTAGATGACAGCATTTTTATGGCATCAATATGACGACTACAATGACAGGTCATTATTACGTTATTATTAGGGATTGCAATTTACCGGAAGTTTTAATAACCGGTAAATCGGTAAATAAAAATGTAAATAACCGGTTAACCGGTATTTACCGGTAAATTTTAAATGGATGATTAGGGTGGCGAAAATGGCAATTGTCTTTTTCCATGTACAAAATTATCTAAATTTAACAAAAAACATTTTTATATACGTATATTTGATATAATGAACAAACAAAAGGTTTTTTTATCAACAGTAAAATTACAAGAGCTTTTTTTTTATCGGATAAATTTATCTTTGTAATGAAATAATTTTGCCAATCAGTGATTTTATAAGAAAAACTGAGATGAAAAAAATCGCGTGACCGGAGGTCGAGCGATTTTGTCAAATGTCAGTTTTTCGAGCAAAATTACTGATTGGCAAAATTTTGAGTTAAAAAGAAATTTATCCATAAAAGAAAAGCTCGAGTGCTTTTTGGCGAGATAAATTAACGACAGAATATGAATGTGAACAAACAACAACAATAATTTATTAATAATAATTATAATTTTCCCAAAACAACTCATATCGTACAGTATAGTTTCCACAATACAATACCTAAAAATTATAGCTGACAGTACAGATTTCATAATGCGACTACCAGGCTTTTGAGGAACAGGCATTTTTATCGGTATCGGTGATAAAAAACGATGCACCTTTTTTTTATCGCTGTCAAAGTGACAAAAATGTGACTGTTAAATAGACTTTTTTATATAGGAGTTAATTTATCAAAAGGAAAAAATATAAATGAAATAATTATTCTGCAAAAATATCCCTTTAAATAACAAAAATTATAAACATAAACTCAAATAGAGCATTTACTGAATACCTAATCTAAAAATACAATATTTTTTAAAAATAGCGTGTTAAAAGGGTTAGTTTTTCAAAGCTATATTTGTTAGTCGTCTGATATTTGTGCATGGAATACTACCAGCTGAAGATGCCCTTCCTCAATCGATATTGGTGGGTCGATAAGTTAATAAGAATTGATAATAACATACTTCTAAATGTATTCCACGGATATTTGCGGCAGTGAAATATTCAATTTTCTGTCGTAAGATATTGTCAATGTCTCTCTTGTATTTCTTAGGGCTTGGTGTTTGGAGTTTACTTTTTATAATATTATTTATTTATTGTTAAAAGTGCTCGGTGTTGGGACAGTCACTCTGTATTTAGTGAATACTAGTCAGTGACATAAATAGAAACGTTGAATACGTGACATATCGTAAGTTCAGAATTTACCGAAATAACCGGTAAAAAATTAAAATAACCGGTAATTATCGTCATGTGATTTTTGTCCTAATAACCGGTTAACCGGTTAACCGGTTAACCGGTAATGCAATCCCTAGTTATTAACTGGTCGAATTACGTCTACTGACGGCAGATCACCTTAAAACAACGTCATAATGCTGATACCTTGCTACTGGGATCGGTCTACGAAGAAGCCTGATTTGATCAAAGCTGCGAAATTGAGCTATGGCACAGTTTAACAATTATTGAACTCAGGCTCCGGAAATGAGACAGTCAAGGCTCCATATAAAGACGCCTTTGACTGACTTTACCGTAAAGTGGCTGTTTGAGCTCGATAGAGAACGATTGAGATGGATAGTAGGCCTGATAATAAGTCACTGTTCTCTGAAAAGTATCTGCATGGAATGAGGTTGAAACATGATTTCACTTGCCGGATGTGTCATATTCGTATTCTGCACAGTTGCGCACCACTAAGAGCGTCGAGGTATAGGTATCTCGGTACGTAGTGCCGCGAATGTACTGAGTACTGCAGATAGTCGGATTTGCTTGCGTTTCTAATAATAATATTAATGTATTTTTCAGGTTTGATTCTACGCAACTTTTGTTAGAATATTTTTCGAAAATTTTTCTCGAAAGACAACAGTTTTAGACATTTGTTTACACAAGCCGGGAAAAAAGAAAGTAAGCTACACCTTTCTATCAGTTCTATTTTAATTGCTCATGGATCACACTACAATCGCTACAGGTAATTAATGGGATTAATTACTGTCATTAATTGGTGATAAAAAAGGACAATATTGTGGAGATTATGCCACACGATAAATAATTAATGAACGCACCCGTATAACCTACTTTTAATATCTGTAACGTAGGTGTCTTCAAGCCTTCCCGCCAAAACCAAATTTGTATACACATCGCCATTTTTTAGATGGTATATGAATCAACTTCACTTTTGTGTTGACACTGTTGACGTTTATCGTATTAAGTTTGGATTTGTGAGTTTTATTTCCACTCATTTTGGGGGCTTGAAAACATTAACCGGGAACTAAAATTCTCATAAATTAAACCTATTGTCCAACTCAATTGAAAATAGGCGCCGATTATAAACAATTCAAATGGTAATATTTTTCAATTCAACTCGAAATACACTGTTTTTCAATATATCCTTAAATTAAAAAAAAATAAATTAACACATTCATCTCGATGTAGACGGAATGGGGAACATTCCTTTTTATTATCTCCGCTAGAGTGCAGCAGCGGTACTCGGTTCTTCGCGTTGTTGGGGTTATGTTATGTCCAATGTCAGTACGAACAGTATCTCTTTGAATAAACAAAATTAATTAGAAAAACGTATAAAATGAAAACATGTTGCTGTGTACCAATGCGTTCCAACACAGGAGGAAATGGGAAACTCTCGGAAATTTAAACTATTACAGGTTATATTATATGACTAAACCGAACACGCGTGGTGCAATCTGTCGGATATGTTAAGAACTGGCTTGGATTGTTCCCCATTGGTACACAAGGTCACAGAAATCGAGCCATTAAAACTCATAGGTGCCACCAAGGCCTCCGTATACACTAAGAAAGCAATGTATTTCGAGTTGGATTGAAAAATATTACCATTTGAATTGTTTATAATCGTCGCCTATTTTCAGTTAAGTTGGGCAATAGGTTTTATTTATGAACATTTTAATTCTCGGCTGATGTTTTGAACCTCCCAAAATGAAATGGAAATACAATTCACAAATCCAAACTTAAAACGATAAACGTCAACAGTGTCAACGCAAAAGTGAGGTTGATTGATTTAAGAAATAGCGATGCGTGTGGTTTTGGCGGGAAGGCTTGCTTTCGCCTCTGTGTAGTTACTGTACTCTGTGGTTAGGTTATATTTATGTTCGGTGTCACATTCTAGTGTCAAAAATTGTAAGATTTGCCTGTTTAAAATGCATAAAACTGAGACTTTTGAAATTAGGTCGACGCGGGGTAAGTTACAACATTTTGAAGTATCCTTCGCGCAAGTAATGTTAGTCGGGCAACCGAGGCTGAGACCCAAGAGTGAAGCGTTATATTTTTTTTATAGCTGATATTAAAAAATGGGTATGTACGGAATTAAGAAATGGCTGGTATCACAAAGATATTCACATAATTCAAGATAATGTCTCTACCTACTAAAATATTCTGCAGTAGTAGTTTAGTGTAACGTTTGTAAATTATTCTGGTGTTATTCTGATACTTAGATGAATTATTTAAAAAAGCGAAACTCGCAAAAAAGTGTGCTCTAAGACTGCGCAAAGCCCCAAAAGACCCAAAACGCCAAGTATATGCAATTTTGTTGCCAAACCGCAAAAAAAAACCTTTATATAAGTTTTCGTGGTCTCAATCGAAGTTTTCGACAATTCGGTCCACCATATTGGATCCACCATCTTGAATTTTGCCATTCTGACTTCGGATTTGAATTCACTGACCTTCAAAACATAAATGCATATCAAAATATGTTCATGGTAATTTTTTTAAATACTTACAAAAAGGTAGCACATGAATGTACTTTACAATGATTTCATGAATCAAATTCCCTAAAATTAGATATCTTCTTAATTGTAAACAATCATTCAGCACATTATTTACAGTAAACTCATTCTTTCTGTTGTATTTAAACATTGTAATTGTTAATGAAAATAATTCCTAATTTCATTATTAAAGCACGGCATTTAACTATATACAAAGTTTATGATAAAAACTGCATATGGTTGTATTCCTCAGAGCAATGGGAAGTATCCAAAAATATTTATATTTTTTAAATGTTTATAACAAAACGAAAATAAACGCACATTTCCCTCTCATTCTGCAAAATTCTACCCTTTAATTATAACTGGATGGATATACTCACAGAATGTTATAACATGAAAATTTTAGTAGCTCATTTTATATGGCCGGTAGTACTTTTACTACCCACTTTTTTAATAATAAAAAAAAATCAAAAAAATCATAGTACTTATTATAGGCACACTTAGGTATATGTATACTTATTATTATATTCTAAACTAAGTTATAAAAATAAGGCTCTAAATAATATAGCTATTGGAAATGAGCATGGAAATTTGTTAGAAAGCCCAAATACTGTAGCAACTTTTTCAATAAATATTTTCTTCAAGCGCCTTTATCGTCATTACAAAAAATTGATTTAAACAAAGGAATAGGCGAAAGCTCTATTGATTGCTCCAGCCAGTATTTTTATTGTATTTATACATTGTTAGTAGTTAGTAAAAAAATCGCTGCCCAAGGAATCCCTACTTCCACATCCAGATTCTCTATCCAAGTCACTCACAACGAAAAAACTTTGTATGTGAAAATAATTGTTTATGGAACTTTAATAACATAATATTTGAAATCCTCTACCTAAAAACCCATAAAACGATACCCCACATCGGTAGTGGGGTGGGGGGGTGGTGATAGGGGGGTGATAGTGGGGGGTGGATGAAGTAAAAAAATATTTTGAGGTTTCTGATTCCTGTACATACACTAAATCACATTTTTTTTTCATCCCCTTTAATAAGGGGGTGGGGGTGGTAATGGGGGTGGCTAATGCCAAAAATTTTTTTGAGACCTTAGCTTCTCTTGTATATACTAAATACCAATTTTATGGACTCTTACCTACTTGATAGACCTATTTACCCCAATTTACCCCCCAACCCTTCGACGGAACAAGATGAAAATATAATTTAGTTCTAGATCTCGTTAAAGTGCATATGTGTACCATATTCCAAGTCAATATCTTAAAAGGTTCCAGAGTAAACGAGCGCACAAAAAAAGTTACAGACAGACCGACAGACCGACAGACAGACAGAAATTTTTTTGTCGCTCAAACTTAAAATCTCGACGTTTCATGACATTTTAAGCCTATTTGGACAATAAAAATTTTTAAAAATGTTTTGTCGTTACTATACTTCCACTGGACGTTGAAGTAATATGTAAAATTTCGGAATAATTTCATACTTAATGATAATTTCTCTTTATTGGTTGTTATTGTAGTAAAAGGTATCGTCTTCAGTCTTTATATGGTCTAGATACTTCCTCTTACCTCGAGGAGTGAAACTACCCTTAAATTTGAACATCCAATGTTTGAAAAAGTTTTACTAATTTATTTTTGAAACGTAGGATAGTTATGTTTTGGGATCACTGATTACGAATCTGAAGTCAAAATTAAAAAATTCAAAGTGGCGGATGGATTTTTTTCTAAAACAAGTGTTTTAAACGGACAAAAGAAATTGAGCATCTAGGTGATGCAACTACAGTAATTACAATAGCAATTGCAATAACAAAATGGCGACATTTTGTTAGAAAAAATGTGAAAACGCGCATTGTAAGTATCGGCCAAAATTTTTTTTATTTCTGTGATGTTGAAACAAACAAAAGATGATTTTAAAAATTTGTTAATTATCTTAAATTTTGTTCCTTGGAATTGTTGATGGAAGTGTCACAGTTTCTAAGATTTTCAACATCTTAAACTAAATACTTCATCCTAAAAACGGTGGAATGTCATCTAAAAAATTAAATATCTCCGAAGCTATATCAACCCTACACAAATATTTTAAGAAAACAAATTCATTCTCAGTTTATAACCTTTATTTCTGAAGTTAAAACGTTACTGTATTATGAGTTTGATTCCTAGAACTATTGACAAATAGACTCAGAAGTACTGGATCCAGTTGCACACATCAATATCCTAACTTACTGTTGAAGAAGATTTTACTTTTTATTACAAAACCAAAAGGACAATGCCCTAAATATTAATAATTACAGGTCGATCACAGAGATCTCGGAATTCTCTAAAATGTTTGCGTATACTTATCTTAATACAGACTTAATTACTATTTGGCAGAAAACAAAATTATTATATCGAAGCGAAAAGCTTGCAAAAATTATTTTACACGCCAACAGGATCTTATCGCATAGACTGATAATGTGCTCATACTACTATCTTCCTTTCCTGCTAAGATACAGTTCAGAAATTCCTTCTTTTTATAAAATTATTAGTAACAAGATTGACGCTGACAAGTCCCCTGTTGGGGAATTATGTGATCTCAGCAGGGCATTCGACTAAGTTGATCATAATTTGCTTCTATTCAAACTAAATAAATACGGTATCGAGGATCCAGCTTTCAAGGTCACACTGTTAATTAATAACCGGCTTTAATGCGTTCATCTAACTTACATTATTAAAAGCTCCAAAACCTATTTTCAGTCTGAAACCAAGAATGTTCAAATAGAAGTACTTCAGGGCTCCATTATAAGCCCTATTCTATTCATGCTCTACACTGATGATGTAGAAACTTCGGTACCAAATACATACTTAACCATATATGTTAATGACGTACCTGTCTTTGTATCTAGTAAAGATATACTGGATTAGACTAGAAGATTCATGCAATGCTACTCTTCCGAACCTAAATACATGGTTTTCTAACAATCTTTAAATTTTAATAATAAATAATCTTACTATTTACATTTCCACAACTGGCAAAAGACGTATAATACCTATCATTCACCTAGAAAACTGTTCTCCACAAAGACCAGTTAATAAAAAAATTATTCAAATGTTGATTCTTTTTTGAGATACGGCATCTTCGTCTGGGGCTGGTCTACTCTTGCTATTAAGCTTAAAAACAAACAAGAACCATTATTGATGTTAATAGTAGATATTCTTGCAAATCCTTATTTTGTGAACTAGGAATTTTAACTGTATCGTCCATTTTAACATTTGAATTGTGCATTTATGTATTTATGCAATAAGGAAAATTGTCTACAACTTCTAATATCCATGACGTGAATACAAGAAAAAGAGATAATTTTCATATTTTTTTCGCTAAATACAACACAATAAACCACCTGATGTGCTTGGATTAGTAATATTAAATCAGTTACAATTTTGCACATTCATAGATAGATAGTTTCAGTAGTTCGATTAAAATGTAATAATTTTTTTGTCTGTAAATTATTGTGTCTATATTGTAATAATTTCCATGTAATTATGTATCATACATTGTAAGTAATTTTATGACAATTCCTATACAATTAATTATTTCTTATTTATTTACTTTTATCATGATTAAAGAATATTATTTAGATATTAAGCAAACTTCAACTTACACTCTTTTTTTATTTATTACGAAATCACCCACTTTCTGAAGATTATTGCCCAAATTTGGGCACGCTAATATACTAGGTAGGTAAATACTTTAAAACACTCATTATTGGAGAACCAATCAAAACAACTACTCTTCTAGCTAATACTGACGAAGTATTGAATTACATGGTATGATTCCTAGCATTGCACTATGTCGAAAGGAAAATAAAGCATTACATTACATGTATTTGTTTTTATTACATTAATTTTGTCAAATGACGATCACACACATACTATGTATGTCCAAGTGTCAATAAATATTCTATTCTATTCTATTCTATTCTATTCTATTATATTCTATTCTTTTAAGCGTTTAGTTGAATAACCCCCGCCCCACCGTCGCCTATATTTAAGGGTAATTACGTGGTACCCATGATTTTCTGAACTCTCGTATACCCTTTTAGAAATATCAGCAATAAAAAGATCTTAGAATGTCAAAAAGATGTTCAGCAAACATCTGGGCTGCCAGACTATTGTATGAAATTTTTTATTGTTAGGGCGCCGAAAAATGGAGAACATATTTCTTGAGGCGGTGGTTCAGAGTAACGTGAAAACTGTGTTGGCATGCCTCGAGAAAGGAGTGGATCCCAACGTAGTCACAGATGATAGAGCAGCATTACACATCGCTAGCATAAAGGGAGATCTATGTGTAGGTGTGCTACTCATGACTGATTCAAGAACTGATTTAAATCTAAGGACTTTTATAGGCTTAACGCCTTTAATATTTGCCTGCATTTACGAAAGAAGAAAATTTGTACAGGCATTATTGGCTGCCGGTGCTCTGGTGAATATAGTAAGCGATAAGGGAATAACAGCTCTACATTATGCATGCATGAAAAGAAATATAGGAATGGTTTCCGATTTAGTATCCCATGGCGCAAACGTTAACGCCATAGATGTTTTTGACAATTCTCCTTTATCAACTGCAGTTATTGACTATCCCTCTGTGGCCGTAGCCAGATTTCTGCTGAGAAAAGGTGCTAGCGCTACCGAAATAAAACACTTCCCGCTATTCTTAGGTAAATATATCACTAGTTCAGTAAAATAAGGAAATATAAAGGAAAGACATTGGGATGAAACTTTGTATAGTTGTTTATTTTGGCTGACTGTACACGACGCTGTATTTATAGTAAATGAACGTGGTGGGTCAATGACGATCCGTGGTTTTTAGCTGTGGGTGGACACTAGGGTGGTCCTTATTTTGCGACATTGGATTTTTTTCGGTCTCACCCCCAAAAATGGTTCCGATTGTTTAAAAAATGGACTATACAAAATTTCAACTCGATCGGGTAACGTTAACCCATGTCCCAAGGCCATTAAAAGTCAGTAAAATATGCAGTTTTCATCTATTTTCAAAAGTATCTCATTACCGGTCGATCAATCGAAATTTTCTACGTTTTTAATCGAATGAAAAATTCATATTCTAAAACTTCGCGTATTTGTATTTTTCTCATACAATTAATACTTTTCGAAATAATGGAGTTTTGATTGGCATAAACATGTACTAGAACATTCATATTCTTACTATTGACGTCTTGGCTTCTCTTACAATCGAAATTTTGTGCACTACTAGCCTTATAAAATGGGCTTCTCAAATGTTCATAGTATAATTTTGGCTTTAAACATTATTTGCTCATTTTCTGCGTCGTTTCCAAATGACCTCAAACTGATCTTCTCAAATTTGTATTGCTTGAAATAAAAAAAAATCTGTTTTCAGCTATCTACATCAAATCTAACTAACACGCACACCATATATAATTAGACAACGCCCAAATCCAAAACCAAGGCTGTCCGCAGACATACATCCAAACTCACCGGCATTGTCAGTGCCGCAGAACCTTTCCAAAGCTTTTCCTATCAGCTCCTTGCTGATATCAGCACAACGTTAAGCAGATCAGCCTCTTTGCTTTTTGCTGTCTAATTTTCCTGAAATATCAACTGTTTTATATTATCCAAATGTCCACTCTTCGATTGATATGGCCAAAAAATGAGAGTTTATCTAATTTTCTTCAAAAGTTCTCTTCTTTTTTAGCTGTGTTTTTTACATCTCTATCTCGAATATAAAGTTCCACCTCTGGAAATGTTCTTTATTACATGTTAATATCCAGACTTTTTGCCAAAATATTAATATTTCGCAAATAATATGCAAAACGCTTCTACAAATTGTCATTTTAACTTCTCTGAAATTGAAATAAACACACTTAAAACTGCTAAATATGGTTACTGGTTACTTCCGATAATTTGATTGGCAAAAATCTCTAAATAGAAAGATTTTAGCAGCGTCGTGAAGACTCGTGACCGGTGAATTCAGTAAGATGTGACCATAATTGCGAACAATTGAAGCCGATCAGAGGTCCGCTATATCTCCCTACTGATGAGAACTTTCCATCCTATGATGATTTTGGCCACATCAAAAGAAAAGGAAAACATAAAACGGTTAATGGTTCATGGAAAATCAGATAGCAAATGGTGAAAGAAACTTAACCGACTCAGTGGTTTAGTGATTACGTGTTAGAATTGAGATCACGGGTTTCCTGGTTCGAGGGCTAGAGTATGTTTTTAGCGAGTTAAAGAAACTGTGGCAATGGCCTAGACCGTGATTGAGTGAAACGACGTGGTTAGTCGCTGTTATCTCTACACTGAGTTCTAGCCTCAGCTTCACCAGATAGCAATATTGCAGAGAATTGTTGTTAAAAAACGACCAATGCAAAAGAATTTGTTGAGGTTGTATGCCTAGCAGACAACCGAGACAAATATCATGTTGCTATAAGACATCCCTTACAATAAAGGGAAGCTAATTCGTTT
Source organism: Rutpela maculata (assembly GCA_936432065.2). Taxonomy (NCBI): domain Eukaryota; kingdom Metazoa; phylum Arthropoda; class Insecta; order Coleoptera; family Cerambycidae; genus Rutpela; species Rutpela maculata. The sequence continues at coordinate 41,477,772 of OW386286.2, forward strand.
AATTAATGGGACACAAAACGTGTATTCTGGCATTTCAATGATAACATGAATGTTCTGGTGACTGTTTATGCTAACCAAAGCTTCATTATTCCTATTCAACTATTAAATATATGAGAAAAATGCAAAAAAGTGACGTTTTATAAAAATAACTTTTCTTCCAATTATGTATGTATAACATTTCGATGTAATTAGCACTTCACGAGATACTATTGAAAATGGATGAAAATTGCGTCTCATGGTGAATTTTAATTGCTTTGGGGCACGGGTTAGCGTTATCCGATCAATTTAAAATTTTGTATACTTAATTTTTTAAATAATTGGAACCACTTTAGGGGGTGAGGCCGAAAAAATTGTTAGAAAAAAATATCGATGAAAATTGCGTCTGATGGTGAATTTTAATTGCCTTGAGGCACGGGTTAGCGTTATCCGATCAAGTTAAAATTTTGTATACTTCATTTTTTAAATAATTGGAACCACTTTACGGGATGAGGCCGAAAAATCGTAAGAAGAAAATATCGTCAAGTATAGCTAAGGACCACCCTAGTGGGCACTAGTGGTGGATAAAATGTGCACACGGGGTGGATAGAGAGCGCCGTAGGCGAAAATTTTTCGAGACTTCAAGGTCATCGGTTGACCTCGACTTTCCTTTTTACAGTTCAATTTGATATTTGGTAAATAATAATAAAAAAGGAAGTTAGTGTGACACTAATTTAATTAATATCACACTAACTTCCTTTTTTTAAATTATTTTTCAAATATAAAATTAAAAATTACACAATTAATATTCTAGGTATTCGATATTCTCAATATTCTCATACGATTAAGAAACTAATTAATCATTTAATCAATTTTAACACATTTATTAATTAATCATTTTTCATTTTCCAGTTTGATTTTGATATCTGATCAAATGTAAAGATATTCTGTTCAATAATCCAATATTCATTATTCATAAATTCATTAAGATTAAGTTAAGTTTTCTATTTCTTTACGCGAAGCGTGGCTTACCCTCCCTAGCATGTAAATCGCCTAAAGGCGCAAGACATACGTCCCGTTTTGATACGTATTGCAGGCGTAAAATCGAAGATATTCAGCCCTATGATGGAACGTTTACGTTAGTCATAACGCCTATGTTACGGTCATCTGTCTCTCTTACTCTCATATATTTTTTGGTCAGCGCTCAACATAACAGGTACATGTTAAATAACGTAAACGTTCCATCATAGGCCTGAATGACCAACATATGCGTAAACGTAGTATAACACGTTTTCAGTGTCCACTGCCACCCTGGATACCAGTGCAGTGGTTAGAGTCTAGGCGCATACGCATGACACTAGTGATGGGTCGAACCAGCTATTTTTGTGTATCAGCTACTTCTGCTACTGCTATTTTCATTTAGCAGTTAAAAATAGCTGCTATTTTATTAGCAGCTATTTCTTAGCATTAGTTGCTGTTTTGGCTAAATGGCTCGTATTAACAGATAGGTCGCAGATAGGTAACAAATGAAACTTTATTAAAAAAAAATCGGCAGCTACTGGAAGCGGCTAGAACCTCCCCACCCCGTGAATCTTTGAAGCCGAAAAGAGCACTAAAAAATATGAACGATCTCATTTAATATATTTATTAAGTTGAAATATTTCTTTCATATTAAAACAGAAAAAAAAGTCTATTACGTTCGGTAGGATTTGGATCTTAGAACTTGAGTGTTAAATTTATAGTCTGCACAAGATTAATATTTTATTCAGTATTTTAATACAAATATATGCCTCGTCGGAATGCCGGAAATAGCGGAAATAGTTTTTAAAATATAATGTCACTGTCACTTTTAAAGTTTTATTGGAAAAAACTCACCGAAAACGTTCCGGTGAGATTGCTTATATTTGTAGGGCTTGTGAGCGGTTCACGAAGGCCTCTCACACCTTCCGTGGGCTTTATTAACGTCGAAAAAACTTGTAATGTCTTGATGCACTTGACACTCAAATTTACTCAGCATACAGTCTGCACGCTTTAACACACTAGTCTATTGAACGTTAGGTTAGACCACAGAGTACAGTAACTATACAGAGGCGAAGGCTAGCCTTCCCGCCAAAACCAAATTTGTATACTCATTGCCATTTTTTAATTGTTTAACAATCAACTTCACTTTTATCTTGACACTGTTGACGTTTATCGTGTTAAGTTTGGATTTGTGAATTTTATTTCCACTCATTTTGGGATATTGAAAACATTAACCGAGAATTAAAATTCTCATAAATAAAACCTAGTGTACAACTCAATTGAAAATAGGCGCCGATTATAAGCAATTCAAATGGTAATATTTTTCAATCCAACTCGGAATACAGTGTTTTTTCACTGTATCCTTAAATGGAGATCTGCACGTGATGGCATAGCTAACCTCAAAGATATATATTTCTTAAAATTTAAAAGTATTACGTAGCTATTATTAAAATGTCTGCCTGGTTCCCATACTTTCGACCAAAATCTAGTTCAATGTAATGTTTATAAAGTTCTAACTAGTTTGTCACAATAAAATAAAACGCATTTTGCAGGTTTGAAATCTAACCTATTAAAAGAAATAAATTAACAACATATTTCTCTCAGTGTAGACCAGGGTGTATTAAATAGGTGATGCGACGACAACCCTCACAGTGGCTTCATAAGTGCTTACTTCGTGCATAATGTAAAAGATGGCAGGACAACTAAGTTCTCTCATTACTTACGCATAGATAGATAATTTTACAGGTTTTGTGCATACGTGCATACAGTGATGCATACATTCCCGGCTTTTTGTTTTTGACAAGAGTCCAGTGACATCTAACATTAAGTAGCTAAATTAAAACATTGAAAGAATATATGCAATACTACATGCAGTATTGCACGTGTCGTCACAGCTAACCTCAAAAATATATATTTCTTAAGATTTACAGGTATTACGTAGCTATTATTAAAATTTCTGCCTGGTCTCTGTACTTTCAACCAAAGTCAAGTTCAACGTAATGTGTGTGAAGTTTTAAATAGTTTGTCACGATAAAATAAGACACTTTTGCAGGTTAGGAATCTAACCTATAATTAGCAGTCTATTTTTATTAATCAATAATATTGAAAAATTATTTGCGTGAATTTTTAAATATTTGCTTGGAGCCAGTATGGCTCCAAGCTAAAAATGCCTATACAAACATTAAAAATGAAAAATGAGAAGAATAAATGAAAAAACCTTAAAATTTGAGGTTATGTTAGTTATACGATGCACATGTCCAGGTAATTGTAGGACCTTATTGCTCGCGCCATCTACTAAAGTAAATAGAAACCATGCACTTACGAAGCCATTATTATAATAGGAAAGTGCCGAACCACCTATTTAATACACCGTGGTGTAGACGCAACTGGTACGCAAGGTTACAGAAAACGAGCCATCAAAACTCAAAGGAACCGCCAAAGACTTCGCCTCTGTGCAGTTACTGTACTCTGTGGTTACACTATAAAATATATCTTACACAAGAAGCGTGTTATTTGGTTTTTAATTTTTTTCACGGAAACCAAATCGAATGAGTGCAAGTATGATATATCGTTGAAATCGGAATTTTTACTGTTTTTCAATGGTTCGATTACAAATTGTAAGTAATCATAAAATAAACAACTTGTTGTGCCAAAACGGCAACAAACGTAATCCGATCTCAACCAAAACCTTTTCAGATCTTCTGGAGCACTAAAGAAACCCTCATGCAAAGTTTCATCCAAATCCGTTTAGTGGCTTCGCCGCTATCGTGCTAACAGACATACATACACACACACACACACACACACACACACACACACACACACATACACACATACACACACACACAGACATTTTTCAAAAACAACTTTTTTGGGTTCCTGGGACCTCAAAACGTAAAGATTTGATGTTATCTCAATTTTCGATTTTGGACTAATTGTAGTAACCTCCCACAATTTTATTGTGGGGAGGTTAAAATGTAATCGCTGTATGAATAGTGTTAAATATGATTAGTTTTAAAAGACATACGATTAGTTTAAAAAAATATATAAATTATCTGTATAACGTTTATTACAGTTTATTTTTTATATTCCGCTAAAATATTTGAGCGGAAGTTGAACATAATCATGTGTTAAATATTGTTGAAATAAAATAGTTTTACATGAATTACATATTCCCTTCCTGGCTGCACTGTGGACTCGCTGCTCGAATGTGCATGCGCTGCTTGTGCTATCACTGCTATTGGGCCGACGCAGCCTGCTTGTGTTGCTGCAAAGGCGCGTTGGCACTCAGCTAGTGATTTCAAACTGCTATAAAAATAGCAGCTATTTATCAGAGCTCGTAACAGTTGCTACTGCTATGAACCAAATAGCAGTTAAAAAATAGCAGACTGCTATTTAGCAGCCCATCACTACATGACACTTCTAATCGAAATTTGAAAGCATTAGCGGCAAGCGACTCCGTATTAAGATTAAGCGGATTCGTATGAAAACTTGGTGGGCAAATGTTCGTCGGCTCTGGGCCGGGCAGGGTCGGTCCGAGGTAAATAGGCATTTGTTCCTGCGGATAAAAAAACCGACGGCCAAAAGAAATTTAAACGGCAGCTCTTTTCACTTCTTAATTGTTACTTAGAACGAAAGAAGTCTCATATGTGATTTTTAGGCTGCTGTCTTAAAAACTCGGCCACTGGCATAAATGCCAGATGTCATTTATAAAAAGTTATTAACTTAAATATGCAAGTTTGCTTAAAACACGTTCACCGCCAACGACTCAACTGTGGAGTCACGACGGCATACATCAGTGGCCGATGACTCAACTGTTGGGTCAAGTGCATCTACTCACTACATAAGTCAGTCTTGCTTCTGTTTTAGTTCATCAAAAATTTAACTCAATTGTATGACTCAAATGTTGATGAATAAACTGACCTTAGAGGCCAGTGACTCGACCCTTGAGTTATCGTGATCTTGCGCCTAAAAGCTTAACAAAATAATTAATAACTATAAAGGGGCTCTAAGAAATGCTTTTTGTATATGATTTTCAAAAAATATATTTTGTCCTTTAGAAAAGATCCTAAATTTTTATTGGCGGTGAATGTGTCAAGAAAATTCTGATGTATTAAATGGTTTTTGGTGTGTATCACCCGCTTACCTCCTGTTTTTCGTTAAATCAAAATTATGCAATATTGGAAATGGTCTTTTCTAATATACCCTAAAATAGGAAAGTGTTAAAAACGTTTTTGCAATTTATTTTTAGATAGTTTTTGGGGTATTTTAGCCTTTTAAACACTGTTTTCTATTAAATCCCAATTATGTTCTCTTGGAAATAGTCTTCTCTATCACCCTCCAAAAGGTCTTCTTTCTTTTTCTAGTTCCGTGTTTGATTGGTCCGATTTCCTAAAATTGCCAGGGCCGGTTGGACTGACCCCTGATTCTAGGCCTATTTGAACAATAAACATTTTTTAAAAAATTTTGTCATTACTATACTTCCACTGAATGTGGAAGTAAAACTAACAATCAGAAAATCACTAGTTTTTCAGACAATCACAATAAATCTAGAGCTGAAAACTCTGTAGAAAACGTTACCAACCTCAGGTTATTCAAGTGCTTCCCAACGTATGCGCATGCAGGTTTAACACTCACTTTGACCTGAGGTTGAAACTATCCTGGAGTTAGCTAACATGCAAAGACAGGGTAAACAGGTCCTCAATGTTGTAATAATTAATTGGTGGCAAAAAACAAAGGAGAGTATTGTAAAATTTGTGCCATAAGATAAGTAACAGGGGGTATATTGATGAACGCGCCGTATAACCTATTTAGGGCCAGTATTATAATATTAGATTAACCGTACAGTTTAAACTTATGATTATGCCAAGCTTTAAGCTTTACTTTACAAAATGCCTATTTTAGGGCCAGTATTATAATGTTAGATTAACCGTACAGTTTAAACTTAGGACTTCGAGCACCTTCTATTACATTAATAATTTCTTCGTCGTCATTAGAGTGTATATAATCAAATATTTCGAATATATCCGTCATATAACATTATAAAACATACTTTTTTTCAAGGCCGTAGTTTAATCCGCACTCCGCGGTTTAAACCTTTTTTATACAACTGGCCCTTAGTACAGCACAGAAACGAGAACTGGTAGTTCTTTATTCTGTGGTATCGGTAACGTAGGTATCTTAGTGTCTTATTTAGGTTATATATTTATGTTCGGTGTCAATTTCTAGTGTCAAAATTTTAAGGTTTCCCGTTTAAAATGGTTTCCAAATATGATACTTTCGAAATTAAGTCGGAGCGGGGTAAGTAACAACATATTGGAGTATCTTTTATGCAACTAATGTTAGTCTGGCAACCGAGGCTGAGAACCCAAGAGTGAAGTCTTAAGTTTTTTTATAGTTGATATTGACATGTGGGTATGTGAGATGTCTAAAAAATACTCACATAATTCAAGTTGATGCATTTTCCCGACTGAAATAATACACTTCAGTAGACGTTAGTATAACTTTTGTAAATTATTGTGGCATTTAGATATATTACCTACTTTAAAACAAAAACTGTCGAGAAAACTGTGCTTTAAATATGTACAAATGTTTTTAAATTGGGCTTTTTTTCCTTACGGGTTGCGTGCCAAAAATCCCGCTGTACTAGAGCTTAAGTTTATTGTAATCCGTTATACCGTTAATCCCATTCTTCGCAAGAAGGCAAGTGTACGGTCAATATGAGCTCTAGCTATCTCTTCCGGGGTCAGAAATGGTCACCCAAAGTATGAACGCCTTCCAGCCACCAAGACTGGGCATTCAGATAATACGCGGTGTATTCTGCCAGATTTGCTAGGTAATCAAGGCAGCCTGTTACCGTTTTGGAACATATCTCTACTGTACCCAGAGCTTTGAGAGCTGATTGGCTGTTAGTGATGAAAACAATGGCCTCCGTATTATTTCTAGTGCACAGATTTCTATAGCTGTAACTTCTGTTTGGAACACTGTTGTGGTATAATTGAAGTAATCGCAATAGTGATCGACGTACCTCCTATCTAGGCGTTGTTGTTGAGACGCAACTTTTTCAATGTAGGTATTTTTGTCAGCCGCGGCTTGTGAAACTTAGATTGGTCATATCTTAGTATTGAGTCATGGGACCCACGCCATATTTTGTGACATGACTACCAAGATGAAATAAAGCAGTTTTGTGGAAAAAAATACATCGAAATTTGCGAGAGAAAGTTTTAAAAATAAGTTGAACACCTTGGGTTTTTAAAAAGACTGATTTAAATTTTATAAAAAAAATTTCAGAAACAAGAGGAAAACAATATTTAATAGAATTTAAATGAGTCTTTTTACAAAAACCCATTTGTTGTGTGGTGTTCAATTCATTTTTAAAACTTTTTTTTGCAAAATTAAATGAATTTTTTTTTGCAAATTCGATGATTTTTTTTGCAAAACTGCTTCATTTTATCATGGAGTGGTGCCACAAAGTATGGCACCACTACTATGGGTCCCTATGAGTCAATAATAAGATATGACCAATCTAAATTTCACAAGTCACCGCTGGATTTTGCTCAGTTTAGCTAGCAACAATGTACATAAAACGTATTAACTTGAAAGAAAAGTAGTGACTACACCTATAAATAGTAGTTACAGTATATACAGTTCGCTTAATATAAATTATTACTACCCAGCAAGAACCGCAAGGAGGTATGAGCATTTCTCACCAGGAAAGGATGGGTATGGAATATTAATATAGGATACAGAGATTATTTAAAAAGTAACAAGAAACCTTTAAAAACAAAATAAAAACAAAAAATATACTCTAAAAATAGTAACAGAAACAAATATTTCTCTCGATAAATAAACTAAAAATAAACTGTAAAAGTTATTACTAACATATGAATCATTGCAAAAATAAGAAAAAAATAACATTAATAAATAACAACATACTGAAAAATAATATTTCTGAAGCACTGATCTACGAAAGCACAAAAACGGAAATAAATAATACAGCGGATATCACAAAATTCACTTCTTCATTTCACATCACTTCACTTTACCTCATCTCGCTGCACTACGAAAACACGGAAACGGAAATAAATAATAGGTACAGTGGATATCACAAAATTCACTTATTCACTTCACATCACTTGACACCACTTCACCTCACTTCACATCACTTCACATCACTTCACATCACTTCACATCACTTCACATCACTTCACATCACTTCACAACATTTCACATCACTTCCCATCACGTCACATCACATCACTTCACATCACTTCACATCACTTCACATCACTTCACATCACTGCACACCACTTCACATCACTTCGCCTCACTGCACTATGGAAACACATAAACGAAAATAAATAATACAATGGATATCACAAAATTCACTTCTTCACTTCACTTTACCTCATCTCACTTTATCTCACCTCACAATCGCGTCTTCCTCTGAATCCTCGCCCTTTTCACCTTCTTCATTTTCAGATGAACTACTTACTATCTTCGTTCAAATTTATAATAAATTTATTTCCACCGTTTATATGAAGTTGACCAATTTTTGAATATTCATCTTCAGTTTTAATTACTTTCGTAATTCTTTTTTCTCAATCTTCCTTGTTAGTTTTCGACACTTCATTTTGAATTAACTCTACGACTTTCTTGTCGAATTTCGGAAAAGTATTTCCTTTTCCGATATTTTTCTTCAATTTACACCAGATTAATTCAATCGGATTGAAAATACAGAAATATGGCGGTAATCTCAACACTTTGTGGCCATATCTCTCAGCTACGGTGTCTATAACATAACTTCTTCTCAAATTTTTTCATTCGCAGGACTTCCAAGAGTTGTGTTTTATTATAATTTTCCTCATAATAGAGATTATGTTCCATTAAAAAAAAATTGTAACTTCGCCTTAGTAGAACTCTCGTTAGGAATTTTATAGACTTATCTCGAATGGTATTTCGCATTATCAAGAACAATAATGCTGTTTGGTTTTAATTTTGGAATTAGGGTCTTTTCAAACCATTCCTCAAATATTTTTCTCTCCATGTTCCTGTGGTAATCCACATTACAGTCTTCCATGTTTTTTCCGCACAGTTTCAATGCACCATCAACCCATCCATCAACTGATCCACAGTGTAATATAATCAACCGAGTCCCTTTATTAGGGGGCAATGAGATTGATTGACATTTCCTAGATCCATCAGTCCATCCTTTTTTTAGTGTCATGAGTATCATACCAATTTTCATCTAGATAATAAATGTGTCTATTTTCCTTGAGTTGTTTTATCTCTTCTAGATATGAATTTCGCCAATCTACTATTCGTCTGCTTTCCCCAATCGCCATTCATTTATTAATAGTTTGATATTTAAATCCAATTTTTTGATAAAATTTTAATTTACTTTCAAAATTTAAGTCCTTTAATTTTGAAATTTCAAAATTCGGGCTCGATAGAATTAAAAGAAATTTTATAGCGAAGAGTTTAAAAAAAAAAAAAAATTTCATTAATTCCAGGCTTGGGAATTATCGCTTGTCCAAAAAAATGAGCTATTTGCCCCACTGTGCGACGGTGCGGAAATCGACTCGGAGGAAGGCTCAGTTGCAATGTGATGAGTCAGATGCAAATAGCGAAGCCGAATAGTGTATGTGTTATCACTTTTTTCGCTGAAAGCGCTCGAGCGACAGTGCGCTTTTTATAACCGTCTACCGCGGTTTTAGCCATCGTTTTTTTATCTACCATTTTGCATATGACTTTTTAAATATTAAAATGTAACATAGAATGAATCCGTATGCATGTATCTGATGAATTTTTTTTCAAAACCTTACGACACTTTGACGCCTTATGCTGGCACTTTCGCCACTAGCAAACTGTCTGCCAATAATTTTTTGCATTTCTTAAGGACAAGTAAAAGCAGTTTTCGTAATTATAATCCATGTAGCTTGTAAAATTTTTTATACCGAAATTTTAAATATTTGACCCCCCGCCAATGCTTTCAGCCACGGGATTACGCTGGCAGACCAGATGATTTTTACTAGGCTAGACTAAAGGATCCTTTTCCGAAAGGAATCAGTCGTGTAGCTGATGCAAACCTTTTTCGTGTAGCCAGCTCTTAGACTACTCGTTTTTTTAATAGTGCTTGCCCTTTTTATGTTTATTTTTATTGTTGGTGTTAATAGTAGACGTTCTTGCAAATCGCTGTTTTGTGAACTATGAATTTTAACAGTATGGTCTATTTTAATGGTTGAAATGTGCATTTATTTATTTAAGCTCTGATATCCATAACTCGAATACTAGAAAAAGTGATAATTTTGGTTTTCCCTTCTCCAAATACAACACATCAAATATAAATCACCTGATATGCTTGGATTAATAATGTTCAATAAGTTACCTACTGACATTAAATTAATTACATGCTTTCGATCTTTTAGAACCCGCCAAAGAATCTTTAATAAAAAAAGTTACTATTATTTGCGCGATTTTCCACGCGCGATTAGTTTGTGTAGTTCTATTAACATGTAATTATTATTTTGTCTGTAAATTTTTGTGTCTATATTGTAAAAATTTCCGTGTAATTATGAAGTAATTTTATAACGATTCCCAAACGATGTACTCTGTCAAAGAATAAAAAACATTTCAGTGGCTTACGTTATATCACTTGTTAAGTTGAATAGCCTCCACAGACCAACCTACCCCTGCCCCAACCCATCTGAGAAGTCTTCCTAATCTGCTTAGGTCCAAAGGTACTTTCGTTGTACTCACCATTTTTTTAACCCTCGCATACCCTTTAACAATATCAACAATAAAAAGAACTTAGAACATCAAAGAGATGTTCAATAAAAATGCCAAACTATTGTATGAAATTTACTATTGATAGGGCGCAAAATAATGGAGAAGATATTTTTTGAGGCGGTACTTCAGAGTAACGTTGAAACTGTGTCTGCATGCCTAGAGAAAGGAGTCGATCCCAACGTATACACAGATGACAGATCAGCATTGCACATTACTAGTGTATATGGAGATCTACATGTAGGTGCACTACTCATGAACAATCCAAGAACCGATCTAAACGTAAGAAATTATCTAGGGTTAACGCCTTTATCACTTGCCTGCATTTACAAAAAAAGAAGATTTGGACAGGCAATATTGTGTGCTGGTGCTAAGGTGAATATAATAAGCGATACGGGAAAAACGGCTCTGCATTATGCATGCATGAAAAGAGATATAGGAATGGTTTTCGATTTAGTATCCTATGGCGCGAGGCTTAATGCCATAGATGTTCTTGACAATACTCCTTTATCAATTTCTGTTATTGACTTTCCCTCTGTGGCCATAACCAGATTTCTGCTGAGAAAGGGTGCTAGCGCTACAATAAAACAGTTCCCGCTATTCTTAGGTAATTTTAATAATAATAGTAATAATAATAATTTATTTACATTTATTTAAGATACATATAAAACATAATTAGATATAGATAATATTTTATAACATAGATAGATAGATAATAAACATATATAATATAAACATAGACATTATTTTTAAAGATATTGCCAAAAATATTGCCACTCCTTTAACTTACCTTATCAATCATTTAAACTAGGCACTTTTCCCAAGTTGCTAAAAATAGCTAAAATTGTGCCCATACATAAAAAAGGCAAAACAGACGAAGTTGCAACTATAGACCTATTTCCTTGCTATCAATATTTTCTAAAATTTTTGAAAAGGCCATGTACGTTAGGCTAGTATCATACTTTAATCATTTAAAATTATTTAGTGAATCACAACATGGTTTTAGAGGAAATAGGTCGACCACGACCGCTGTATACAATTTTTTGTGTAATATCTTAGACTCCCTGGATAATAGTCAGTGCACTTTAGGCATTTTCTTTGATTTTTCAATGGCCTTCGACCTACTGGACCACTCAATTTTGTTTGAGAAATTAGAATCATATGGCATAACAACAGGCCTCGCAAAATGTTGGATACAATCTTCCTTGTCCAATAGGTCACAGGCTGTTGAAATAAGAGGCACAAATGGGTCCACTTTAAATTTTCCCTACTTATCTGAAATTAAAAGCATAACTGGAGGCACCCCTCAAGGCGCAATACTAGCTCCTTTACTTTTTCTGATATATTGTAACGATCTAACAGAAGCTTTTAACTACTCTCCTAATATTAATCTCTGTCAATACGCCGATGTTGTGTCAATAAATATTCGAGTTCCAAATATCGAACAAGCAGTCATGTTAGCAAATTCTGCTGTACAAAGTATGTCTAACTGATGCAATGTAAATGCTCAAACGATTAACACCTGCAAAACTAATTTAATGCACTTCAAAAAACAGGATTATAAAAACAGTTCTAGTCTTCTTGTTAAACATGATGGTACCTCCATAAAACAAGAATCAAATACAAAATTTCTCGGTGTATACCTCAGTGAATATTGCAAATGGAAAACCCATATCAATACAATAGCATCAAAACTTGGCAGTGCTAGTTTTGCTTTATTAAATATCAGAAACTTAGTGAGTTTTACATCATGTAGAACATTTTATTATTATTATTATTTTTTTAATCGCCTTATTTATTTTAATGTCCTGGCGGAGTTCAGCCGATGGCTATTCTACCACTCAACTAGGACGGACACACACATAGACAATATCACAACACCCATTCCCTGCGACATTGCCATCTGCCGCAGCTGAGACTCGAACTCAGGAGAGGAGAGCGACTAGACTGTGTTGTCTCTCACACAACCGCAGTCTAGCCCACTGCTACCGTCTCGGCAACACGTGAAAAACGCCACTACACATCCATACCCTAGCCAGGATTCGAACCCGGGACCCCGTGGTCGCAAGCCTAACACCTTAAGCACTGCGCCACCGAGCCAGTGGCGCAGTGCTTTCGTATATGTACAGAGTCGTCTATCGTATGGAATAATGTTTTGGGGCACTGATAGTGAAACAAGCAGAATATTTACTTTACAAAAAAAAATTATCAGAATTATGAATCATGCTGATTATAATGATCATTGCTCTCCACTTTTCCGGCAATCAGGTATTATGACAATTTATTTTCTATACATTTACTATACAATATTATTTGTCTATGACAACCTAAACAAATATACAACAAATGGCTCAACAAATGTCTCAAATATCCATACCCGACAAGCATATTCACTATGCATTCCAAAACACACATCCACATTGTACGAGAAAGGTCCATATTACATAGGTATTAAGTTGTATAACCAGCTACCACAGGAATACAAAGATATTAAAGTAAGAACCATTTTTAAAAATGAAATAAAACGCTACTTTCTTAATCTACCATATTACAGCATTGCTGAATATCTTGTCTAAGTCCTTTACCATAAGGTATTACTGTTGTCATTGTTGTTTTTGTTGTTATTCTGTATTATTGTTAGCCTGATGTTATATAGGTCGTATTTCGCATTCTCTGTCTTTGTTTGTCTGTCCTCTGATTTTGTTTTTTTCTTTTTAATATGTAATATGTATACGATGTAGGTATATGTATTTTTTTATATTTTTTACCCTCAAATCTTAATTACTTACTATTATTTTATTATATTTATACAATAATTATCTGACATACCAATATTCTGTACAGAATCTGACTGGGAAATAAAGTTATTAGATACAAATAAATGTAATATGTAAATAAATAGAAATAACCCCATGAAGTACTAGGTACTTGTTGGTGGAGTGCAAGCTACACACATTTACAGCAACATTTAGCTAGAAGTTTTTATATAGTGTAAACGAAGAAAGAAATAAAATAAAACAAAATTTCAATACGTTAATGATTTAACGTGCAATTAAATGGAATCCGTAATGAATGACATATTTTTCTTATCAATTATGTGGTGTATTACTAGTCTTGGAGTATCCAATATCCATAGATTAATTTTCTTTTTGTAAATATTAAGTGACTCTGTGGTTTTAATTTCGGATGGAATTAGGTCATAGATTTGAGGAGCAAGGTAACTGTAATTTCTTTGACCCACTGTTTTATTAACTTTCGGTTTTATCATAACTATGTTCTTGATACGTGTATTGTGGCCGTGTTGGCCAAATGCTATTTGTTGTTTATCTCTGAATATGCGCATTAACATTTTTTTGCAGAATAACTGCCTAATATCCATTTTTTTTGACTCATCAAATAGATTATTATAGTTTTATTGTAGATTATTTTTAAAAACCACTTTTGAATTTTATTTAATGTTTTTAGACAATTGTTGTTCACTCCGCCCCAACCAATAATTCCATTAGAGAGAATAGTAAAGTATGTCTAGTTGAGTTGTATTTAGAAATGTTTTTAGGTATTTAAACTTATAGAGAAGTGACCTCAATTTTTTTACAATGTTTTTTATATGAAGATTCCATCTGAGATGTCTATCTATTATAATGCCTAAGTATTTAATACAATCTGTGTCGCCGATAGACATTACTAATTTATTATTGTAACTAATACGATTAGTTAGGTTGCTTTGGTATGAAGTAAAGGGAAGGTACTTTTTTTCGCAGATGATTGTAAAAAGATTATAATTAAACCAATTTTTTTTACCATTTTAAATTTTTCTTCTGACAGAGTTTTAAGATCATTCCAAGTGTCGGCTTTGTTTATAATTACTGTGTCGTCATCGAAGCTAAGTATCTTCCTTTTGATTGGTATCATTAGCAATTTATTAATGTAGATGTTAAACAAGATTGGCCTCAATACCATTCCCTGAGGCAGTCCATATTCAATTCTTTTCTGTTCACTGATCATATCATTAATTTTCAGGCATTGAGTTCTTTCTGTTAAATAACTTTCCATCAATTTGTAGGTCTTGTCTCTAAAGCCAGGGGGGGTGGTAGTGGGGGGTGGATGAAGTAAAAAAAATATTTTGAGGTTTCTGGTTCTTGTACATACACTAAATCACAATTTTTTTTCATCCCCTTTAATAAGGAGGTGGGGGTGGTAATGGCTAATGCCAAAAATTTTTTTGAGACCTTAGCTTCTCTTGTATATACTAAATACCAATTTCATGGACTCTTACCTGCTTGATTTACCCATTTACCCCAAATTTACCCCAATTTACCCCCAACCCTTCGACGAAACAAGATGAAAAATAATCTATTTCTAGATCTCGTTAAAGTACATATGTGTACCAAATTTCAAGTTAATATCTTAAATGGTTCCAGAGTAAACGTGCGCACAAAAAAAAGTTACAGACAGACAGACCGACAGACAGACAGACAGAAATTTTTTTTTCGCTCAAACTTAAAATCTCGACGTTTCATGACATTTTAAGCCTATTTGGACAATAAAAATTTTTTAAAATTTTTTTGTCGTTACTATACTTCCACTGGACGTGGAAGTAATTGAGTTGATACTAGGCTCCATTGTTCTAGGAGGCTCTTTTGGGTTTATTATTTTACTGGCTAGGTTTTTGCCAACGTGTTGCAAAAGAGTTTGCTATGTCTAATTTATCTGATAAAATTTTACCATCTTGCAATTTGATTTGTTTTATGATATTTTTACTTCCACATCCAGTGGAAGTATAGTAACGACAAAAATATTTTTTTAATTTTTTATTGTTCAGATAGGCTTAGAATGTCATGAAACGTGGAGATTTTAAGTTTGAGCAAAAAAAAAATTCTGTCGGTCTGTCGGTCTGTCTGCCTCTAACTTTTTTTTGTGCGCACGTTTACTCTGGAGTCGTTTAAGATATTGACTTGCTGCTGATTATATTTTCATCTTGTTCCGTCGGAGGGTTGGGGAATAAATTGTGGTAAATAGGTAAATCAAGCAGGTAGGAGTCCATAAAATTGATATTTAGTGTATACAAGAGAAGCTAAGGTCTCAAAAAAATTTTGGCATTAGCCACCCCCATTACCACCCCCATTATTAAAGGGGATGAAAAAAAAATGGGATTCAGTGTGTGTACAAGAACCAGAAGTCTCTAAATATGGTTTTACTTCATCCACCCTCACTACCACCCCCCTATCACCACCCCCACCCCACTACCGATGTGGGTTATCGTTTTATGGGTTTTTGGGGTAGAGGATTTCAAATATTACATTATTAAAGTTCCATAAACAATTATTTCCACATACAAAATTTTTTCGTTGTGAGTGACTTGGATAGAAAATCTGGATGTGGAAGTAGTGATTCCTTGGGCAGCGGTTTTTCTTAAATAATTTCAAATTCACGTTTTTAATGGAACTTGGAATTTTGCCACATAATTTAATCCCATGTAGTTAGGACATTCCTCAAATTTTGATAAACTCTATAAAGGTGTGCTCAAGGTATCTCTTTCATGAGTATTATAGAGGGTGTTATTAAAAGGTATGTCAATCTCTTAACCACGGAATCAGTGCGTCAAAAAAAGTTGATTCAACCTAATTTACCTCTATTCAAAATCGTGCCCCTATGAAGATACACCCCTCTAAAGTTGGAAATAAAAATTATTTTTTTTAATACTGTACAAATGGCTATTGATATATATTTTTTTCAATTTCAGTACATTGAAACGTATGCCAAAGGGTAATAGTTTATAGTAAAATATCTTTAAAATCAAGTTTTTTAAGAGGCTGATTTACTGGTAAACTCCCTTCTCTCCTACCCCTTTTTTAGTGGTACTCCTATGACTTTTTTGGTGTACTGTACTTTTTAGAAAATTTAATTATACAACTTTTTCTCTTGTGTTTTTTCGTTTGAGCAACTATTTTCAATTGAAACTCCCAGGGAAAAATTTAAAAGTCATTTGGACTTGAGGAGGTTTTAAGAAAGGTTTGTCACGGTTAGGGAATAGTCTTGTGCTTTATTGATGTTGTAGTTAAGGCCTTTTAGGCTTCAAGTATACTTGCTCTTATATGGTAAATTTTAAAGCATTTTGTAAGACCTAATTATAAAGCTAATTTGCTTCTAGGATAATATGTATTTGTAATGGGTTTATCATACCTACATAAAACCCTCCATAAAACTAATTAGTAACATATTTGCAATAAATACATTTTCACTCCTTTTTAAAACTAGACATTTTCAATGCCTATTAGTACTTATTAAAGGCCATTACAAAACTAGACTCTTAAAACATCCTTGACAAATGTTGTGATGAAACCGTTATGAAGAAAAAAAGGCCTCTATAAATCTAAAAGGCAAATTTTAATTCCATAAAACACTTTCTAGAACCTCAATAAAATATTTATTATAAAAATAACATTTTACGAATTAAAATCAAATGAAATACACGTATATTTAGAACACATACGCACGCGTCACACTGTCAAATTATTTTGAAGTTAAGTTTTAAGTTTTTTGAATCAAATGTCAATGCGGTTCGTCTTGGAGGCGGTTCTTTTAAATCCCAAACGTTTTATTACAACTTTTATCAAGTCCATGTGATCTTCGCCAAGTGCATTTGCATTTGTGTAAGGAAGGGATTATTTGTGATAGTATACAAAAAGACTAAAAGGACTTCATTTAGAGTAAATGTTCTAGGCCATTACCATTATTAGAATATATAATTTAATGAGAGGACTGTAAAATGACAATTAGGTTTTTAGTTGGCCGGCCATTTTTTTCTTATATAAAAATATTCAATCTCACAATTATAAATATTAATAATTATCACTTATTCTTTAACAAATTAAGGTAGAATTACCAGAAACGACTGAAAATTACCGTGGGAACCGAGAAGCTGCCTACTTTTTTAAATTTGCTTATTACGCGTCTATACAGATTTTGTATGGATACTAAAATCATTATTATTTCTGAGGCGCCTTTGTTTTTTAGGCCATTCTTTTGTAATTTTAACGATAAACTGCCGTTGGTTTTAATTTTTTTGTCGTACCTGATGTCTTTGTATTACCTTTTAAATCGGCCTTAGAGAGGTTATAGTGCCACTCTACGTTTTATAAATTTCAAATTTCATATCTTCAATAAGTCTGATGGTGTGTTTGCTTAAATCAGTTTAGAAAAAATAAATGCAATAATAAAATTATTTGGATTCCTTCGTGGACATTCTTATAGCTTCTCAGTTCTAATATGGACTTATAAGAGTTTTAAAAACCAGTTCTAAGGTAGCCTTCTAGGTGTTTTCTAGAAATGCAGGAAGCTAATAAAAAAGCTTCCGACAGCTTTAAAATAGGTTTTAAGAAAGGTTTTAAAACGGCCCGAACAAGGTTTTCAAGAGCGGCACTATGCCTCACTAAGGAGTTTTATGATGGAATTTAAAAAGGCCTTAACAACCCTCATAAGGGTGGGACCGTCTACAAGTCGCTTTATGATGGTATTAAGGATATTGTTACAGCAAAATAGATTTTTCAAGGTATTTTATAAATAGTTTTATAGCACCCTTGTAATTATTTAAGAAACCAAAATTGTTCCTTGGGCTGAAGATACTAAGAACATTGCAAAGCCTGGTGATTCAACAATGAAATAATATAAATCGAGAAAAATCATTTATTTTATCAGCTACATCTTAATTTCAGTTTTACATAAATAATTATTAAAATTTTATTTCAGAATGTGCTCAAAATGATTCCCATTTTCTTGTACACAATATCTCGCTGATTTTAGAGTAGAAAATCTGACATTCTGAAAGACGCCAGGAATATTTCTAAATTCTTCGGCTGGATAGAGATAAATTAGGTCGAATCGATTTTTTTTGACGCACTGATTGCGTGGTTAAGTGATTGGCATACTTTTTAATAACAACCTGTGTATGTGTGAATAAAATTGTTACTTGGATATATATTTAAGTTTCTTTTAACGTGCAAACCTATTTCTAAAATATAAATACATGCCAAAGTTAATATATTTAAACCTTTAAATATATACTGTCAAAATGAGTATTTTTTAATGAATAACTTTAAATATTCTTTCCAAATGATGTGACTATCCCCAAAACATAATTCCATATCACGCTCTAGAAACAAAATGTGCATAATAATATGACATAAAAATGACCAACAAGTCTTGACCTCTGTATGCATTGATACAAAAAAGTTAGGAATTTCCAACTTTGTAGCGCGCCAGTACCAGTACCAATTCAGGCGCCACTAAATTGCACATGTAAAAATATTTCTCATAAAGATTAAAGCCTAAGGAACAATTCTAGACATGTCTAAAAAAAAAACTAGATGTACGTTCAAAACGGCGGTCATATGTTAAAAAAAAACTGGTGCAAATGTTTTGTCATTTAACACAAAAACATTTGATACAAAGAGGGATTTAATTGAAATATGAGAGAACCGTTTATACGAATTAATTTTAATCCTTATGCATAATATCCAAAAGGTTTACAATAACACGTGGCAAATTACTTCCACATCCAGTGGAAGTACAGTAACGCAAAAAAATTTTGAAAATTTTTATTGTTCAAATAGGCTTAGAATGTCATGAAATGTCGAGATTTTAAGTTTGAGCAAAAAATAATTTTTATGTATCGGTCTGTAACTTTTTATGTGCGCACGATTACTCTGAAACCGTTTAAGATATTGACTTGAAATTTGGCACACGTATGTATTTTAACGAAATCTGGAATTAGATTATATTCTGATGGTATTTCGTTGAAGGTTTGGGGGTAAATTGGGGTAAATGTGCGTAAATAGATAAATCACGCAAGTAAGAGTCAATAAAATTGGTATTTAGTGTATATAAGGGAAGCTAAGGCCTCAAATAATTTTTTAGCATTAACCACCCCCATTACCACCCCCATTACCACCCCCACCCCACTATTAAAGGGGGTGAAAAAAATAAAATTATGAGTTAGTGTTGTACAAGAACCAAAGGCCTCAGCGGGAGAGTTTTACTTCATCCACCCTCACTACCACCCCACTATTTATTTTTACTTCCACATCCAGTGGAGGAAGTATAGTAAAAAAAAAATTTTTTAATTATTTTTGTTCAAATAGGCCTAGAATGTCGAGGTTTTAAGTTTAAGCAAAAAAAATTCTGCCTGTCGGTCTGTCTGTAACTCTTTTTGTGGGCACGATTACTCTGGAACCGTTTAAGACATTGACTTGAAATTTGGTAAACGTATGTATTTTAACGAGATCTGGAAATAGATTATATTTTCATTTTATTCCGTTAAAGGGCTGGGGAGTAAATTGGGGTAAATAGGTACATAGGTAAATCAAGCAGGTAAGAGTCCGTGAAATTGGTATTTGGTATACACAAAAGAAAGTAATGTCTCAAAAAAAAATTGGCATTAGCCACCCCCATTACTACCGTTGTGGGATATCGTTTTATGGGTTTTTGGGGTAGATGATTTCAAATATTATATTATTAAAGTTCCATAAAAAATTATTTCCACATATAAAATTTTTTCGTTGTGAGAGACTTGCGTAGCAAATTTGGATGTGGAAGTAATGATTCCTTGGGCAATGGTTTTTTCAGATAACGTGCTAAGACTCGGATTGCCTACTTTCAGAGGCTTTACATGTCACAATAAAATTCATATGAACTATCAAAGACAAACACGGAACACTAATACTGTTTTGTTTTAGAATGTGCACTGACCTGCAGCAGTGAAAACCGACTCAAGATTTTACAAATATTGGTGTCTTACGACATTGACGTAAACTGCACGCATCCGGTTTCTGGAATGAATTGCCTTCACTACATCGCCATAACTGATTATATACCAGCGGGAGAGTTCTTACTAAAAAGTGGAGCAAGCCTACAACATTTGGATAAGGCGAATAGAACTCCAATTGACGTAGCAGTACAACATCAAAATAGGGACGTGGTTAGACTTTACAGAGATTGGACGAGACATAGACGAATATATTTTGCTGAAGCAGAAGAAGTTCTTGAAGACATACGGTTACTCTTTAATGCCAAATAATGTGCACTCCGTTCCTTGATTCTTGAGAACTCATCAGCTCTTTAGTTTCTAATATACAAAAATGTTGTGGACAGCCACAAGCGGAAAGTTTTACAAGCAATACATAGAATACGGTAAATATAAAAAAACATACGTGATAAATGTACGCCAAATGATAATTTTCATTTCTGACTAACATTCTATACATGGAGTATAAAAAATATACCAAATTGATATACAGGCGATTGTAGCTTTCCTGGCGATTCCTCCTTTTGTACATGTCTTATAATAAAGTCATACATAAAATAAAGAAACTGGCGTTTGCTCTTAATAGTACGGAAAAATAGATTTTAAAATAGAAAAAATTGGGGAGTCAATGACTATTTGTGAGCTTGTTGGTTTTACAGTTCATGTATTTTTAAACTCCATATTTATATTAACACCTACTATTTATATTAACGTCCTGGCGGAGTTTAGCTATAGCTACTCCACTACCCAGTAAACATTCTTGTAATATTTATATAGCAACGATATAATATTGGAAGAATATATTAATATAAAGTAGTTATGCCACTTTTATATAATAAATATGTAAAATGAAACGTTTAATTTAAAAGTAATATTTTTACATAACAACGATATAATATTGGAAGAACATATTAATATAGGTAAAGTAGTTATGCCAGTTTTATATAATAAATATATAAAATGAAAAACTTAATTTAAATGTAATATTTTTACATAACAACGATATAATATAGAAAAAGTTAATATAATGTAGTTTCTGTATAACCATGCGATACAGATGTATAACTTCTATATCGTACCTTTACGTGTTTTATTTAAAGGCTTGCCTTTAATCATTAGATGTAATTCCTGCTTCCTATCCTATATTTAGCCTCTCTATGTTATTTCTAAACATGATAACTATATAGAATCGTGATTTTGCATAAAAAAATATCTATACGGACATGGCAAAATAACTGTATACAGTATATAAGTTATACCTTTACAAATTCTTTACGGCATCGTTTGACGTTTGTGAATAAAGGATGTTTTGCAGACTGTTTGTTTACCGCCTATTTTATTTATTATAGATGTGCATTCGGCAATTTATTAACATATATAATAATGTTTAAAAAACCGATTACCTACTTGCCCTTTTGTCATACACTGATTTAAATATCATGTCATTATTAATTACTATAGACTTACTATTTATATATTTAATAAGCATCAAGTGGGTATATTATACTATTTCAATTTGGAAAAATTAATGCAATGTGACAATGGATAGATAATTAATGTAATTGTTCAATAACTACTCGTACTTCTCAGATGACACTGGTGAGAGTTCGATCACAATATCACAGTTTTTTCATTAAAAATCAAATAAGCTCTTCTTAATAATTATTATAAATAAATATAAATGGTAGTAACAGGAAAAATTCAGATTTGGAAACACAAACCAAAAATAGAAGAAAAAGAGAACCTGAAAGATTTTCACATATTTTAAGTAAGGCTAAAAATTCAATTTCACATAATAAAGACTTATTATTACTGATAATCTCATTAAAAACATTTCACACACTTTTAGCATCCAAAATAACGGACAACAAGATATCTCAGTGGATAAAGAGAGTCAGAACTATTATAGAGACAACGCAGGCATGCAGGTTGGATCTCTATCGACGGCAATTGGTAAAAAGGTAAGTAAGTAAAATAAAGTAAATTTAATAATTTAATAAACATTATAATTTGCCTTGTTAAAATAAATTGGAATTACAGTAAACAATATTAGATATGTTAATGTAAACAAAATACACATGGATGCTACCAACATTACAGATATTTTACATGAAAAAATGAAGTATTTTTATATAAAAAGGTTATATAAATTTTACATAATAAAGTAATATATTTTTTATGTAAAATAAGTACAGATATTCTACATAAGAAAATGAAGTATTTTGTATATAAAAATGTTGTATAACTTTTACATAATAGAGTAATATATTATTTATACAAAAATTATGAACACACGCTGCGGACATTTGACGTTACATTCAAATATGAATTTAACTCACTTGTTATGTAAAATTTTGAGAGATAACATAATAATATAATAATTACGTAAATATTATGTAACAGTGTTTACTGGGTACTCAGCCAGGACACGCACACATAAATAGACGGCAACACAACAACCATTCCCTATGACATTGCCATCTACCGCAGCTGAGACTCGAACTCAGGAGAGGTGTGCGACTAACTAGGCAATCCTGGTCTAGCCCATTGCTACTGACTATGCATCAGGTGAAAAACGCCAATACGCATCCATACCCTAGCTAGAATTCGAACTCTGGATCCCGTGGTTGCAATCCTAAAACCCCGAGTACTACGCCACTGAGTCGGAATTGAGAAACCGATGAGTCCCTAACATCAAAGGGTGCAGAAGGGAGTTTTCTAGGGAGTGAACGAATGTTTTTTTATAAAGGCATCTTGGAATGTATTATTTAAAAATAAAAATCCCCTTTTTTGCCGATAGCTGAGTCAAATATCTTTAATTTGATTTCTTACTGACCTCTGTACGTTGAAAATTGACCGAGGTACAGAGTTAAAGGTGGGGTACTTTTGTATCTCCATTAAAAATTACGTTTCCAGCGAGTTGAGAGTGCAATGTGTAAGTGCGCGTATGAGTGAGTGATTGCGTGTGTGCGCGCACGTATCTGTGTTTGACTTATAAAATATTAATAATATATGATATATCAGAAAAACATATTCAGTCCACTCAAGTTAGGAAAAAAGTGAGGAAAAATTTTGAACAGCATAGAAAGTAAGTATTCAACTTTTAGAACAATGTTTTGCTTGTGCGCAGAAAAAAGACATGCTTTCTGTAATATACAGGGTGGCCCATTAGTGCGAGTAAGTCCAATATCTGGCTTATTATAAGAAACATGAAAAAATGTTTTCAATAAAAGTTATAGGGCTTGCTTTGTTCTCTATTTCTAAAATACTGTATAATACACAGGGTGTTCCTTTAAAGCGGGACAGCTTAAAGGTCGAATTTTTTAAATGACATCCTATATATTTTTACACCATTGATTTCAGAGTAAAATTTTACCTTCAGTACTAATTTTTTTTCAAAATGCTGCAGCGTTGCCAAGTTATTGCGAAAAATATGAATATTTTCGGAAAAACAGTGCGTCACAAATATCATCAAAAAACTTTGATGATAGTTAAGGGAAAACATTTAGTAAGTGCAAAGATAAGAGTTAGTTGAACTGTCTGAGAGGAGCGAGAGTTTATTTTTATGTACAGGGGATTTTATTATAGGGGCATCAACTTGCCAATCTTCAAACATCTAATACTTCGTTCTTTTAGATGGAACACCCAGTATATTATTCCACCATTTTGTAGAACTATTTTATTCCTTCAAATTTGCTATCATGACATAAGTCCTTAAAATTTATATTTTTTGAGATATTTTCAATTTAAATGATAATTTAAAAATAATTGCGTCTTTTCTCAAGTAAGCTATGACTTTGATATTTAATAATTTCAGCTTTTAAAACTGAAAATAAAAATCCAAACTAAATGATTCAAAATTATATTTTTTATCAGAATCTTAAAGATGGAGAATAATTTAAACAGTTAAAATATTTAAAAATAAGAACAACGGTAACCAGGAGAAAAACACATAAAACAACTACAACAAATGTTCAAAATGACCACCGGCTACTTTTAGACAATACAAGGGCGGATCTGGACCTTGAGCTTGGGGGAGGTAAAATTTTTTTGAAGAGCGGGGGGGGGGAATCCGAAAAAAAAAATTTTTAATACCAAAATTATTTAAAATTTCTTGGGGGGGTAATTGCCCTATTAAAATTTTTTTTCTTCCCAAAATTAACAAAAATCATAACATTTTAAGACAAAAGTTGATGATTTACAGAATCTTGGGGGGTAATTACCCCGTTACCCCCCCCCCATAAAGCCGCGCGTGAGACAATAATGCACGCGGTTTTCAAAAGCTCGATTAACATGACTTAATACATTGATGTTAATGTTTTGGAATACCTCCCTAATTCGAACTTTCATATCCTCCTCTGAAGGTGTTTTGTATACTTGATCTTTGACGTAGCCCCACAAAAAAAAATCCATTTTTGTCAAGTCAGGTGAGCGAGGTGGCCACTTCAAAGGCCCTCCTCTACCTATCCATCTTCCGGGAAATTCATTATTTAAATGTGTGTGAATAGCTACCGTATGGTGGACTGGGGCTCCGTCATGTAAATACCACATTCTCTGTCGAAGTGGAATAGGTAAATGATTTACTAACTGCGGTAACTGATTCTCCAGAAAATTTAAGTATATCAGACCGCTAACCGCAAAAAAGTAGGGCCCAATGACATGATTTCCGATTATGCCACCCCATACGTTTAATGACCACCTTGTCTGACTGGTACTCCGTATACAATGTGGATTTTAGGTTGCATAATAATGAAAATTATGTCTATTGACATACCCATTTTTATGGAATGTCGCTTCATCCACAAATAATACATTATTAAGAAAATTCGTATCTTGAAGAATTTGTTGTTGAGCCCATTCACAAAATGTTATCCTTTTTTCGAAATCATCATCTAATAACTCCTGCATTAGTTGTATATGGTACGGATGGAATTTGTTTTTATTTAAAATTCTTTGGACTTGGACGACACTCCATTATATCAGTTTATTTCGATATTTCTCTAGTCGAGATATGAGAATCTTCTGTAACTTTTAACAGAACAGTCATTTCATTTTCTTCGGTTAATGTAGTAGTCTTGCTTCTTTCTGTTTTTTCATATGCGACATTTCCCGTTCAAGTAAACCGCTGCAGTATATTTTCAAAAGCTTCTTTCCTGGGTTGCCTGCTACCTGGATATCTTTGCCCATAAATCCTTGTCGCAAGTAAACAGTTTTTATCACTTGCTCCATATCATGTCAATTCTTCTGTAGAGAAATTCATTATTTTAAACACTAAAATTACACAGGTACGAAATAATGTGACAGTAACTATTTGTCTTATCGACTATACTGTTATAAATGTCAAAGTCATAGCTTACTTGAGAAAAGACGCAATTATTTTTAAGTTATCAATTGAATTGAAAATATCTCAAGAAATATTAATTTTAAGGACTAATATCATGATAGCAAATTTGAAGGAATAAAATAGTTCTACTAAATGGTGAAATAATATACTGGGTGTTCCATTTGAAAAAACGAAGTTTTAAATGTTTGAAGATTGGCAAGTTGATGCCCCTATAATAAAGTTCCCTGCACATAAAAATAAACTTTCGCTCCTCTCAAACATTTTAACTAACTCTTATCTTTGCACTTACTAAATGTTTTTCCTTAACTATCATTAACAAAGTTTTTTTGATGATATTTGTAACGCACTGTTTCTCCGAGAATTTTCATATTTTTCACAATAACTTGGCAACGCTGCAAGAAAAAATTTAGTACTGTGCGTAAAATTTTACGCTGAAATCAATGATGTAAAAACATATAGGGTGTGTCATTTAAAAAATTCGACCTTTAAGCTGTCCCGCTTTAAAGGAACACTCTGTGTATTTCACAGTACCTTAGGGATAGAGAACAAAGCAAGCCCTATAACTTTTATTGAAAACATTTCTGCGTATTTCTTATAATAACCCAGATATTGGACTTCCTCGCACTATTGGGCCACCCCGTATACATATATATGTATGTATTTTCGTGTTTTTTTTCCTTTAGACTTAACTTACTCGAAAACTACGCGTTTTAAAGGCTTAAATGAACATAGGTAAACTTCTTTAGAATGCGATTTCCGAACTTAAAAATAGCTGTTGAGTTTAGGTTGGTTTTCCTTTTTTGCAGATGGCTGCAGCTTTTTTATTTTATTAGACGTTAAAAAAAGTTGCATTTGCAGTTGCAGAGGTTTTAACTTCGGAATAATGTCATATGAATTCGACTCCGTTCATTTTTGGAAACTTAATATTAAATGCATCAAAAAAACTGTCTATATTACGCGGGGGCTTGCTAATGTATAGGGGGCGGATGCCACTCCTTTTCAGGGAGTGACACCTAAAAAAAAAAAAAACAAAAACATCGGAGTTGCAAGAGAATCAAATTGACACTTTGGAGATATTAAACATGAATTGTCCGGTTACAATGTACCTATTTACAAATAAAAATATAACCGGCGACATCTACGTCCTAAGTAATATAACCATTTAATGTAGGTACTTTGATATTAACTTAATTAAATTCATGTTTCAATGCAAACAAAACATTTGTGGGCCTACGCAAAATGTTGAATGAAGCTCTTGCCAGATAATAAACCCAAAAATGTTACCATTTTATTAATTAAAATGTATCCGTGTTTATTTTTAGTAAACAGAAAGTAAAAAATACGCATTCAATTATATATTTCTGTGTAGGTTAATCGGATCAAATGTTCTTGAAAAAAATCTAAATTTATACGGTTAAGTAGCTAGAAAACATAATAGCTTAGGAACAGTTGGTTAAATATCGTTTCGTCCTGGAAATTTTTTTATACAAGATAGATTTTTTTCATGTGAAGTTTACTGTCTACCAATTAACAAAATAAAGATTCCATATCCAACACTTAAAAACATGGCCGCCGTTTTGAATTTGTTAGTTTTATTCAAATAACACCTTAACAATGAATTTCGTCAAAAATGGGGAAGTGACGTAATTTTTTTTATAATAAAGATCGATAAAGCACTTAAAAAAGTTATAAAAATGTAAAATTTAGGATTTTTTGAATGTTAATACAGCGAGAAAAAAAAAATTATTCGGTGAAAAATTTGGATATATCAAAACGGCAGTTATTTGGCGCCAGTAACTGTAACATGATCCGTTATGATCACTGAGCTCTGTTATATATTGGAGTGTGTGCTTGTAGAAGAACCTACCACACAGTATGAAATATTTGATAGCTAAGAAATAAACCAAAGCTGCACTTTGCGTAGCGACGTTCTCTTCAAAACTTGGTTTTTCTCTCGATCCACTTTTTCTTATTCCGCTAACGTTTAACGGGGTATTGAGATGCAAACTTGTGGGGTCTGGGACACCCAATTTACTCAATGTCGGCCTATCAAACGAAAGCCTTCGAGGATAAGACTTGAAACAAGTCATTCAATCAATAAAATGTAATCATTCAAATAATACAATTTATTGATTAGGTTTAAAATAAGTACAATTAAAATTATGCAATATCCTATCTAATAAATTATATAATTTGAATAGAATCGCCTTTCCCAAGAAGGCAAGGTCGACCACCTCTTCTAGAGAGCTTTTGAAGCTATCATACAATAGAGAGCGTGCGATAGTAATCAATTTGGTAGAAAAAAATTCACACAACTTCCATAGAAATTTATGAAAGCTTTTTTGGATTTTGGGTTTGACTTCAAATAATATTAAAATAACGATATATTAAAACACTTTACTTTGTTTCTATCACTAATGCAGAGTGCAGAGTAGTGATAGAAACAAAGTAAAGTGTTTTAATATATGGTCATGATTGACTGTCACAAAGTAACGGCTTCCACCACAGAATATTAAAATAATTTACTTAGAATTTTGGGACCCTGTTATTACCTTTAAAGTTCTTTATCGTGATTATATCATTAATAAGAACGGAGTTTCATTTGAGTTCAACTATATATGAGTTATTACAACTTTCTCTCTCACGACGTACCAGTCCTCATATAGGTTCAATATAAGTGACACGATTTCGCCTTCGAGCAACTTTTTGGCAAATGGCTTTTTGTCTTACTTATGCACAAGGCGGTTTTTTCTATAACTTTGTCATTTGGAAAGATCTGCATTTCGTTTTCCTATTATCATTTTCTACCGATTATCCAACATCCAATTAACGAACGGCTGGATGAATCCAAATTTGTTTTATTCAAATCAAATCAAATCATTTATTGATATTCACAACACAGTATGTGTTTTACACACGTCAATATACACAAAGCATCATACATACATAAAATTTAAAATTTGTAATGAATGCTATAAGATAGTAAAAAAATGGTGATAAGTAATTAAAAAAAACATTACATATTATCACAGTCTTTGTTACAATGAAATGAAATGAAATGAAATGAAATGAAATGAAATGAAATGAAATGAAATGAAATGAAATGAAATGAAATGAAATGAAATGAAATGAAATGAAATGAAATGAAATGAAATGAAATGAAATGAAATGAAATGAAATGAAATGAAATGAAATGAAATGAAATGAAATGAAATGAAATGAAATGAAATGAAATGAAATGAAATGAAATGAAATGAAATGAAATGAAATGAAATGAAATGAAATGAAATGAAATGAAATGAAATGAAATGAAATGAAATGAAATGAAATGAAATGAAATGAAATGAAATGAAATGAAATGAAATGAAATGAAATGAAATGAAATGAAATGAAATGAAATGAAATGAAATGAAATGAAATGAAATGAAATGAAATGAAATGAAATGAAATGAAATGAAATGAAATGAAATGAAATGAAATGAAATGAAATGAAATGAAATGAAATGAAATGAAATGAAATGAAATGAAATGAAATGAAATGAAATGAAATGAAATGAAATGAAATGAAATGAAATGAAATGAAATGAAATGAAATGAAATGAAATGAAATGAAATGAAATGAAATGAAATGAAATGAAATGAAATGAAATGAAATGAAATGAAATGAAATGAAATGAAATGAAATGAAATGAAATGAAATGAAATGAAATGAAATGAAATACTTATTTCAGCTTATCACAACGTAGATACATCACAGTTTAAAAATTCATGGACATCATAAAATGCGCCTTCTATTTTCACTTATTTTTGCCAATTAATTGCTTATAGACGCTACGCGCCTTTGCCACATTTTTCAGTTTCGCCATTTCAGTACGTCGCATGGTTAAAATTTTATGTTCATTCTTTTGACTGATATCTACAATGACTGTATCTCTACTTTCATTGTATTTCGTGAAGCGATTAAAAAGTTAAAAATATTCATAATTATTATTAATTATGCTTTTACTTTTACGGCCTGGACATAAGCATATTTTTCTAAGTGAAAAATGTCTGGGCGGACGTGTTGACCAACATCTGCTTAATTAATCTAAAATGAAAAAAATGGTGTCGGATGCTTTATGAGTTTTGCCGGGGTGGGTCATCGCCAGTATATAGTGACTTCTAAAATTAACGAAACTGACTGAATACTGACTTTATTATTGACAAAGTTGCTCCTTATGCTTTTGTTTTTTTTATGAAGTCGTTTGCAAATGAGGATACAAAATTGAACATAACAGTATGGGAAGAGCAGTACCGTTGGAATCATTATTATCAGAAGGACATCATCATAGACTGTATATCAAGAATCTGTAAAACAAGATATGTAAATAATCTGTAATAATTTATCATTCAGATATGGAAGAATAATTATTATTGATAAAATTTTAGTACCTACATAAAATGTTGATTTCTTAAGTATTGCTGTTTTGTACCATTCTTATCATGGTCTGTAAATGCTGCCTTCCTGAATGCCAACACATTAATCGCACACCTACAAATTTTAACTTTTACTTTGTATCGTTAACCAAAACCACTTATTTGCATTGTTTTGGTCCCAGCTACGTCTAACATAGTCATAGAAAAAAATGGTTGGCTCTAAAAATTGTAATAACTGATCTAACTCACTTATTATGGTATAATTTTAATAAAAAAAGCAATAAATTACATCATGCGAAAAAATATTTGCCATTTTGATATATATTTCAAATACGTGTTATATACTATATATTTAATTAGAATATAAGCCCTTTAATCAGAAAATTAATTATTCTTCTTGCGCTTCTTAGCCCGTCTCTTATAAGTTACTTCTGGAGCATCTCTTATACATGTCCAAAAGTAGTCTGCCAACATCGCAGAAGTCCATTTGCCCTGATATCTTTTTTCCATATTTTGAATATCCTGGTGGAATCTCTCTCCATGCTCATCACTTACTGCACCACAGTTTTCTGGGAAGTAATCTAGGTGTGAATGTAGAAAATGGAATTTTAATGACATATTGCATCCTAATTTCTGGTAGCAAGAAAGAAGATTCCTAACAAGGTCTCTATAGTTTTCTGCTCTTTTGTTACCGAGAAAGTGTGTTGCTACCATTTTAAAGGAATTCCAAGCAGCTTTTTCATTACCTTCTAGAATGTTGTCAAATTCAGCATCTTTGAAAAGGTTCTTGATTTGAGGATCCACAAAAATTCCCTCTTTAATTTTCGCATTACTAAGTCTGGGAAATTTTTGTTTTAAATAACTGAAAGCAACTCCTTCTTTGTCCATAGCTTTTACCAGGTTTTTCATAAGCCCCAGTTTTATGTGGAGTGGTGGCAGTATTACCTTTTGTGAATCAACTAATAGAATGTTAGCAACATTTTTTTCTCTTGGTTCAAAACCCAGTCTTGGCGGCCAAATTTTTCTTTTGTAATGTTCTAATCGCGCTCGACTGTCCCACTCACAAAGAAAACAGCAATATTTGGTATACCTTTGCTGCATACCAAGTAAGATAGCTATTACTTTTAAGTCTGCACAAATCTGCCACTTATACTTGTTATATTCTATAGTTTGTAGGAAAAGATAGTTCATCACTATGGAGAACCGGGCGAATGGCAGATGGTAAATTGGGGTATTGTATTGCCATCCTTTTTTTCTTCTTAATACCCTGTCTAATAGGAGGTATCACGCAAAAATAAAAATCGGTAACATGATCTGTAGGTTCTCGCCAGATCATGGGCACAGCAAAAGCCATTGAACGTCCTCTTCCGCTTAGCCAACTGCAAAGATTGTTGGCACAATTGCTGCAACATATATGATGTGCCCATTTTTTGTCTTCATCTCCAATTGTACAACCAAAATACAACTGGTACGCCTTCTTAATTTTGGGAGTAAAATTACGTTTTTGATGCGCAAAAGTCACTCCACCACAAATATAACAAAAGTTGTTAGGCGTATTTACACAATCTCGTGGCATATTTTCAAAATAGCACTATTTGCTTTCGAAAATAAACGCTTATCATGCATAAGCTCAAATACGACTACCTAAGAATGAATATTAGTTTTAGTGACAAATAAAGAGGTAGGTAGTTAGTATGTCTATTTTTCGTAGAATTCTAATTCTACCTGTTATTTGTGATGGACCGCCCATAAACTAGGGTTTATAAGGAGTCTACACATGATCCAGCGGCAGAGAGCCAGCCTTGTCGGCATGCTTCGAACTCATTCGTAAAAGTGAACTGGTTCGCTGGAATTCCAATTATCTTCAAAGCGTACCGACAATGTCGGGTCCCAGCAGCTGGATCGTCTGTAGACCGCTATATCTGCGTTACTCTTTATTACCTGTATTGGAAAAACCAGATCCAACTGGAACTTTTGCTTTTTATATTGTTATTTAGCATAACGAAGTTACTAAGAATTTGCTATTTTTCAAAAAATCACTGTTCAGTAATCTAAATAGCAAGACTGGTCGGAAATTTGCTTTCAATGCTAGCAGCTTGTTACTCTATTATTGTCCTCTGGCCAATGTGTAGCAAACTGTAAGCATTTCACGCCAAAATAATATTTTTGCTATTTTTAAGTTTAAATGTTCTGATAGTGTCAAGCAAACAATGCAACATAATTCATTCAAGTAGTAAAAATATATTTCGGCGTGAAATGCTAACAGTTTGCTATGCAATGGAGGACACAGTGCAGCAAGTTGCTAGCATTGTTTGAAAGCAACTTGCAGTCTGGCTATCTAGGTAAACACTTCGGCCCTGAAAGCCTACAGTGATATCAAGATAGCATAAAACAAATCCTGTAAGAGTGCTAGGGATATCCTAAGGATATACGGAAGTACATCCGCGGGATATCCTGAGGATACGGAAAGTAGGGTCAGTTCTGTATCCCATGGATATCCCTCGCATATCTTGGGATATTATGAGGATATTGCCATATCCTAGCTTTTATATCCCTAGGATGTCCATAGGATAAGTTTGTGCTATCTGGGATAAACGTTTAATTACATCAAACACATAAAAATGCAAACAAGGAGGAGCATCACTACAAATATGGTAATTTTACATTCAAGATTCTCCAAAATTAATTCATTGACAGACGTCCGCAAGAGGTTAGGACACTGCATCTACATTGGGCAAATTATTTGACTAACGAATGACGTCATTGAGGTCACGACCAATAAGAAACCGTTTGCAGTCACGTGGTTGTGTTTACAACTTACGGCATAATCTAAATGTTTATTTTACGGAAAATAGACTTTATTTTGAATTTCTTTTATAATCATTTTCTGCGTAATGGAAATTATGCGCAAATCTTCCCCATTGTGAAGGGAGATTTTGTTTAGTGATTAAAAAGCTGCATATTTCTTATTGATGCTATTTTTTGCATCATTGAGACTGTAGAAGCTACTATGTTTTATTCTGGGACTATAAATAAATTATCATTTAACTCGTCATGTAGTTATTTTTGTTGTAGGATTATTGACAAAAGCCTGCTACTTACCATGAAATATGTCTCCAGTGTCCTATCTTTGATCAAATATTATATCAATTAAAGAATCCCTGCAGCAGTTTAGGTCGCAGAAAAGCGTATAGTCGTTTACAGACTTACTCTGCACACAAAAAATATCGGCGTGTTTGATCTCTACCGCACCGCCAAAGACGTCGACATTTTTTACACGCAGAATAAGTCTGTAGTTACTCCTACTAGAAGGATCGATTAAACCTGAATCTACTGTTGCAATTTCTCAGAGAGATTTTCTTAATAACAATTTTGTTAATCACCTCGAAACAACATAGCAGCAAGAGTTCTAGTAAATCAGGCATCGAGAAATGCACCTTGTCTCTTTTCACTCAATAGCTTTAACAGCTGTTGAAATAGGTGAGTTGTATGGTATAGTAACAGTTGCTTCTAAAGATACTGATGTTATGGTCTTAATTACTCATCATACAAAAGCAACATATATTATTATCTTCATTATGAGCCCACGAAGAAGGGTGAAAAGAGACAAGGTGAGTGAAATAAGTCAATTACAAGAACTGGGTCATATGAAAAACTGCATTCTATTTATAGATGCGATGTCAGGATCTCATACTCCATCATTCCTGTTCAAAAAACAGTTGTTTTTTATTTTTCAAAAAATTCGATATGCCAGTAAGTTTATTGATTTGAAAGATATAATTCAACGAAAAAAGAATTATTAAAAATTGTACGGAATGTTTGCCAAAATGGTATAGAGCTAATCGAATTGAAAGTCTAATGAATACCGTTACACAATGTATTATGTAATTTCAAGTAGACAGGGACTAAAATCAAATTTCAGTATGGCAGTATTACCACATACGGAAAACGCGGCCGAGGAAAATATTTGTAGACTTTACTTACTGGTGACGTATTAATTTCTTTTTAGAGAAAAACAAATAACTACTTTTTTCAATTTACTTAGTATACAAGAATGGTTAGGAAGACAAGTGAATTCGTTAGATTGGGATTGGAAGAAACAAAAAGGAGAAGTGATTCCATTTAAGACAACGTAGGATAACGTAGTATCTGAAAATATTTTAAAGATAATATTTTGTAGTTGCAAAAGTTAATTCGAAAAAAGTTGTTCGTGCAAATAACTCAGATTAAAATGTCCTACCAAGTGGACAACGCTACGGATCTACTGGCAAAAACAATCGCATGGATGCTGAGGTAGAAGAGTTAGACGACGATATAATTTTTGATTAATAGGAATATATATTTTTAATAAAAAAAAATAGTATATGCCATAGTAAAATCCTTCTAAATATTATATTTTTTTTCTAAAATGCAAAAATTTTTGGAATTTTGAGTATAAGACACTGTTATCTAGTCTGTCAAATGCTTTAATGAAATCCGTCTCAATTACGTCGACTTGTGAGTCGATAGCTTCATAGAAATTGTTGATAATCGTTATAGCACTCTCAATATAATTTTCTTCCCCTTTTATATACCAAGTGTCCCAAACGTGGGCGATCAACAAACAAAGGTATATTTTACGAAATTTAGGAGTTAAATAATTGGTTTTTGAGAAAATAACTAAGCACTAGAAATTGCTATCATGTGTCCTATTTTTCGCAATTTCGTGATTTCTTAGAAAAATACAAACATTGAAATAATTTTTGAACCATCAACAGTTGGATAACCACATATATGATTATTTTGATTGGAAATGACCCTTATCATTTCACTTCGTTTGATTTCCCACTTTTGGAACACCCTGTATAGAAATTATTTTAGAACATTTTAATACATCAAAAATATATTAAAAATGACCAAATTAAATGAAAATATGAGAGCAATTGCGAACACATAGCAGCACAATCATGTCTGCTATTAGAAGCTATTCTCATATGACTATACATTTAACAAAGGCATTAAAAATATGTTAAATAGGGTAAAACGTAGTTTTCCTGTGGTGTCTAGCTTCTAAATTTAGCTTTGCCTTGAGACGATAGGAATACATAAGTTGGTAGGTACAGGATCAGATCAGATTGGTATGAAGGATAAAGAGTGTTCTTTATAGATACAAAGCATATTTCAATAAAACGTAATCGATATTTAGGTCACAGGATGTAGCGCTCGAAAATGCACTATAACCTTTGAACCACCGATTGTGCATTTTGAAATAGCACAAGAAATACTATTTCAAGTAAATTTTTCACAGTTTTAATTTCATAAAAGGTGTTTCGTGAGTGGAAAGAGGACATAAAAAAATTAAGACTTTAAAAATTACATATATACATACAGTGTGGAACAGCCAAATGGAATAAATTCAGTATCTCAATTATTGTGCATATTTATAAAAAATCCCGAGACATGTCTATTTTGGATTCTGACATGACATCTTCCAACGTACAAATTTCATCCCCTTCAAGTGGCAGTTGCAACCCCTAAATTTTTAAATGGGAAGTAGAGGCTCTTGATACCTCATTTGAAAGATCTTTTCATTCTCTATTCAAAAATGTTATGGTATTAATATTTACTGCGAAAATTAGTGGTCTGCTTGACGAAATTCGCTACAACAAACGAAAAACAAAAACTTACAGCGTTTTGTCTATCAGGCTAGCAAAAACAATTTCAGTGTTCTTTTTCAACATTATCAACTAAAAAGAAGACATAAGAACATCAAAATTCCTCATATTGCCATCGCCAGTTTTATTGAAAACATCGTAGCATTGGAAACTGAGTATTGCATATAAAACTATATAGGTATTGGATGAAATTGGAAGACACTGCCTGCATTAATATTTAGTCCAGTCAGTATGTATGAAATCACTATGCAAAAGGTCGACAGTCACCCGACGACCCCGACGTTAGCGAATTTTTGGGCTTGGTGAGCCACCGCCCCCTCCCAAGCCCCAAAAATTCGCTGACGTCGATGACTGTTGACTTTTCAAAGTGATTTCGTACGACTCCCCCCGGTCATTGGTGAGTTTTCGGCTCATTTGTTAACAATGGTGAATGTCACATAAAATACATAAACCCTTGTCTATTAAATGTTGGCAAGTAAAAGATCCCTACTCTTCTTAAGGGAAGAGGTTCGGCAAAATTTCCAGGTTGGAGGTAGCTCGTCTCCTGGCGTCGGTGATAGGCCCTGGTAGCGGAAATAGGCCGACGTTAAATAGCACAGCCACACAAAAAAAATAAAGTGTCTTGACCCCAGAGACTGACTAAGTAGACTTTATGTTTTTCGGGTCGCTGAATCCGAATCCGGGGTCCATCTGATCCCATGTCATCAGGTTTAAGGTCATTTGAAGGTCAAATTGAGATATGACCGTGAAAAATTCCGTAAAAAATTTATTTTCATGTTTTTGAGGTTGCTGAATCCGAATCCGAGTTTTATTTGATCCCATGTCAGCAAGTCTAAGGTCATTTGAAGGTCAAATTTAGATATGACTGTGAAAAATTCCGTAAAAAATGTATGTTTATGTTTTTGAGGTTGCTGAATCCGAATCCGGGGTTTACTTGATTCCATGTTATCAGGTTTAAGGTCATTTGAAGGTCAAATTGAGATATGACCATGAAGAATTCCGTAAAAAATTTATGTTTATGTTTTTGAGGTTGCTGAATCCGAATCCGGGGTTTATTTGATCCCGTGTCATCAAGTTTAAGGTCATTTGAAGGTTAAATTGAGATATGACCATGAAAAATTCCGTAAAAAATGTATGTTCATGTTTTTGAGGTTGCTGAATCCGAATCCGGGGTTTATTTGATCCCATGTCATCAGGTTTAAGGTCATTTGAAGGTCAAATTGACTTGCGTCTATGACTAGTGACCTTAAGTTTTTGTGGTCGCTTATCACGATCCCGGTATCCATTTGATACCATGATGTATAAACTGCGGTCAAACGCTATAATTCGAATGATATAATTTTTTGGACCCTCATCTGCAGGTTAAATACAGATTTCTTTTGAATCTTTCAACTGAATTGTGAAACCGTCAGCATTTGCGTTACCCGATGTACACCACGAGGAGGTTGCGTGAACGGATTTTGTACATCATAACGGGCTTACTCCGTTGCCCGCCGTCACCGCGAGGAGGTGCCCTGGATGCAGACACAAGTGCTATGCTGATTTGGGTGTAAAGGTTGTTCCATGCAAAGAAATTTCATTATAAGTGGCAGAGCGAGAAAGTGAGTTCCATAATTACAGTGGCATGGTTTGGAGTTGTGAAGCCCAACAACTTTAATTATAAAGAACAGAATTTTTGCTATGAGAGACTAAGTAATAAAATGATGGGGTTACTCGGTTATGGGATTATTGAGCAATGTGGTCATTCGAGTAAACTAATTCATCAGCTTTCATCCCCATTTTATAGCTACGGGATCAGGTTTTTAGAGCTATTAGGTTATTGGGTTATTGAATTTTGAGGCTATTGAATTCAGCAGATTTGGATTTAGGTCTTTGGACTTAAAAATGTAGTTTAAAACATCTCAAAATAGTTTATTACCTCCATATGAAACCCAAAGTTCGGTTCGACTCAGATCAAGACGTATTTGGACGTAAGATTTTTTGTTCTTTGAGAATACGGGGTTAAAAAATTTATATCATTCGAATTATGGCGCTTGACCTTCGATTGACCTTGGTTTATACGTCATGGTATCAAATGGATACCGGGATCGTGATAAGCGACCACAAAAACTTGAAGGTCACTAGTCATAGACGCAAGTTTTACAATCGATATATCAGCTAAGAAATGGAAAATAAGCACTTGACCGCTTGATAACCAACAAATGACCTAAGAAATCGATTCCATGAACCGTTCAGGATGTATTTGGACGTAAAATTTTCTGCTTTTTCAGAATCCGGGGTCAAAAAAGATTGTATTATTGAATTTGATGTGTTTGACCTTCATTTGACCTTGATTCTGACATGATAGTATCAAATAAACTCCGGATTCGGATTCAGCAACCCCAAAAACATGAACGTAAATTTTTGCGGAATTTTTCACGGTCCTATCTCAATTTGACCATCAAATGACCTTAAACCTGATGACATGGGATCAAATGGTCCCCGGATTCGGATTCAGCGACCCGAGAAACATAAAGTCTACCTAGTCAGTCTCTGGGGTCAAGACACTTTATTTTTTTTGTGTGGCTGTGTAGTTAATTAAAAAAAAAATTCATAAACTATTAAAATTCTCACATAACACGGGAGATTTGGAGAGAATATTCGTCCTAGGTATTTTACATCTAAATATTAGATTCTGTCGTATATTGATTCTAGGTACATGAAAATTAATATCACAAAGTAAATCAGAATAGTCAATCATATTATTGTGTAACATCTTCTACAAAGATATTAATGATATACAAGTTTTTCTTATATCTAAGCTGATGATATTAAATCTGTCAGATAAAAACCACGACGCTGCACGCCGTGGTTGCGTGGGTCGCTCCTGACCGGGATCCGGTCAGGCACATTACTGTACAAGTAACTGTTAATCAATTTGTTTTGATTGACTGATTGATTGTCAGATAAGAAGTTATAACTTATAACCTCTTTCGGGGTGAACACCATCAGTTTTAAATGTCAAATAAATTAAAAATCTTCTTTGAACCCATTCTACTGTCATCTCTTGGCAAATCATAATATGGATACTAGATTAAAGCAGCATACTCAAGCCTGGATCGGGCAGAATCAAATGTTAAATATATTAAAAATCTTCTTTGAACCCATTCTATTGTCATCTCTTGGCAAATCATAATATGGATACCAGATTATAGCAACATACTCAAGCGTGGATCGGGCAGAAGTCAAATGTCAAATATATTAAAAATCTTCTTTGAACCCATTCTATTTTCATCTCTTGGCAAATCATATCAAATCACCAGATTAAAGCAGCATACTCAAGCCTGGACTGGACATAAGTGAAATATAAGACCTTTAACGTCTCAATATCAGTAAATGTTTTACAATTTCTTGCAATGAATCCATAAAACTTCACAGTTCAGATACTTTTAAAGCTATATAACCATTGAAAGGAAGCTTACAATCAAATGTTACACATATAGTCCCTTGAGGTAAAGCTTTTACCCCAATAGTTCTGCGACTTTAGCGCAAGACATGTACTCCTCCATTTTCGAGGGCGGGGAACACGATGGTGGCAATATTTTCCGACCCTCCAACCACTACTCCTAAACCAAAAACGATTTACCGACACTAGACATTTTTCTATCGGAAAATTTTGTTAATGTTGTTTAGAACTATCCAAAAACCCAATATCCAATATTTCATTAAAATAAAAACATTGATAAATTTAAAAAATATAAAAAAGTGTACTAATTACTTAATAACTGTCTGACAGCCTGGGTTTAATTTCAAACAAAATTTAGTTGAATTTTTTAAACAAAAAAACCCATTTAAATGATATTTTCGGTCTTAAAAAATATTTTAAACAAAATTTCAATATTTCTTTTAATTTCAATTAAATTTTGGATATAGGCTTTCTGGATAATTCTGAACAACTTTTGTTAATAAAATTTTCCGATAAAAAAATGCCTAGCATCGGAAAATCGAAAAAAGGAGTGGTTTTTCCGGTTTAAGGGTAGTGGTTGGCGGGTAAGTCGTAAAATATTGTCACCATCATGTTCCCCGCCCTCGAATATGGGGGGAAGATGTCTTGCGGTTCAGTCGCAGAACTTTTGGGCTTTTTCTGGTTTACCTCAAGGGACTAATAAGCCATTATTGGAATTACAGCGTGATAATGTTTTATTATCGATGTTGTAAGCGTATTCATATGTTAATTGTTTCCTTGCAAATCTCATGATCTTACATTTCGAGATCTTAAGATGTAATTTATTTTCCATGTACCAAGATTCGACATTATCCCAGTTCGCATTGCAACTTGTGTCATCAGTGCCAGTTATGACTGAAAATATTTTTAAATCATCAGCATAGAAAAGTTTAAGACAGTCGATAATGTCATTTAAATCATTAATAAATGAAAGAAACAGAAGAGGGCCAAGACCAGACCCTCGAGGGACACCAGAGCTAACAGAATATTGTGGGGAATTGCAACCATTGTATGTGACAATATTGATGGCTCTTACTTAGTTGTGTATTAAGTGCGCTAAGTGCCTCATTGTCGCTCGATAGTGCAAGTCAAGCACTCGAGATAGTTTTAACCGGTTATTCAAATGAATCAAAATTAAACACAAATTATTTTCTCAAATAACAACTAAGGACCATCCTACTCTTAAAATATAGAGTATTATCCCTCGCAAATGACCTATAAACAACAAATTATTTTAATACAGAAACTACGTATGTCCTTTATTTGCATCTAAAAACAGAAATATTTAATTAGTCGTGTAACTGCAAAGAATAATAAACAACCCTGGAGCGCATCAGAGCAAACACCAAGTATAATCCCTCACCACAAAGAACAAGGGATTGTTTGATCGTGACCAGGGCCAACACTAGTCTGTAATAACCTAATAGCAGTCTCAACGCAACGTAAACAAGTTTTGTAAACACCGTCATTATCCGGTTTAATTCGAAATATAGGCCTCTCAATTCAATTAATTAGTCGATTGTTTGAAAATACTCTCCCTTATTAACTAATTTTGCCCTCACAGATTAAACCAGATTAAACTTGTTTTGTTTCGATAATCTGTTATTTTTTTCAAGTCAAGCACTTGACAATTTATTTAGTTAATTTGTTCATTGTGACAGTTGATCACTTCCAAATTCTTAAACAATAGAAACCTTACCACATCTACAATGAACACAAGAAATAACAAGCTAAAAACGTACTCTTCGCCAATTTACTGAGCTTTTTATATATAATTGTTACACATTTTATAGGATACTCTTCGCAGTTTCTTGTAAATAATGTTAGTTTGTGGACATCCTAAATTTTGTGATACCATCTTTGTTGTGAAAAAAATTATATGGAAAAAAAAATTAAAAAAAATGTCCAACCTGTGCGAGACTCGAACACGGGACCTTTGGATTGCCAAAAATTACCAAATTACAAGTCTTTTATTTTATTTAACTGTTTGTGAACATTTCATTTTTATATCATTATCTCATTCAGTATACAATCATATGAGTTCGCTGCGTCACAATTCCGCGAGCATACGCTAGAGTGACGCCACAGCCGGATATTATGGCAGAATGACTTCCGAAATGTTATTTTATTTAATTCATGATGATTTCTTAAACATCTTAATCATATTTGTAGTGAAAGCATATCTGCCGATTTAAAATTTTTATTTTTATTTTTATTTTCTAATTTGTATATTGAATTATATTTTAAACTTGCAGGTAAAATCTACAAAAACCCTGCTTCTGATATTGTCAAGCATTAAAATA
The DNA here is from genome assembly GCA_936432065.2 of Rutpela maculata. Lineage (NCBI taxonomy): Eukaryota > Metazoa > Arthropoda > Insecta > Coleoptera > Cerambycidae > Rutpela > Rutpela maculata. Next base: position 41,519,557 of record OW386286.2, read on the forward strand.
AATTTTTGTCTGATAGACAAATCGTTAATGTTTATAGATTTCGACGGGGGGTCAAGGATAAGTAGAGGAGCAAGTTGGTTTTTTGAGGGCTTTGGATTGCAACGCAAAGCTTCAGCCGCTGCGCCACCGGCTATTGCTAGAAAAACTGATTGTGATTTATATCCTTCGACAATCATACATAGGTATTTCAACTCGTACTTCTATGAAATATATATTAGTAAAATTCATAAACAAAAAAAAATATATTATGGAAATAATATTTCGCAAGATTTCCATTTTAGTACAAGCGACAAAAATTAAGAGAATATTTCTTTTTAATTAAATAATTAATAACTTTTTTATTTACTGATCGAATTTCTTCAAAAACAATAGGGTTCTTCCTATAGCTAACACTAACTTACTTTCTAAATTTCAATACAATCGGATTTTTCTTTCTTAAGTTATCGTGCTTACAAGAAACGTGACGGACGGACAGATGGACAGACGGACAGACGGACGGAGAGACAGACGGACGGAGAGACAGACGGACAGACGGACAGACGGACATTTTGAAAGTTGTTCAGAATTCGTTCACTAACCCAATGATTTTTTCTCTACGAGCGATATTTACGATTTTAGAAATGTGCCGATCAAATACAATATGGTCTTCGTTTTTGCGAAGAGTATAATGATACCTCCACATTCTACATCTTCATACGAAAAGAGTCCATATTATAGTCCATGTGAAAGTTCCAAAAATTCCAAATGTACCAGGGTAGTGACCAAACCCCCCATTTTCCAGGGTGGCCAACACGATGATGATAGTCGCGCGGTTCCTACCACCCTCGAACTATCCCCAAATTCAAAAAACCACCTCCTTTTCTCATTGTTCGTTGTCAGGTATGCTGGATCGGGTCTTTGTGAGAAAACTCAATATATCCTATAGAATTTCGCAACCAGACACCCTAACAACCCCCTCAATACCAAAACATGCAAAAAACATCCAAACGTGGTGAAAATTGTTTTCGACGCGCTTTTAAGGGCGGGGAACACGATGCTGATATTATTTAGCCTACCACCCCTAACCAACTAACGTGCATAAAACAGCACCTTTTCCAATTTTTCGTTATCAGGCATGCGAGGACTTGTTGGATCGAGAGTTTTTTGAGAAAACGAAATATGTCTTGTAAAATTTAGCAACCAGACATCCTAACGACCCCCGGGAGTTGAAAGGAAAGCACCCCCCCTCCATCAATACCGAAACATGCAAAAATCATCCAAACGTGTTGAAAATTGTTTTCTACGCATTTTTAAGGGCGGGGAACACGATGCTGATATTATTTAGCCTCCCACCCCCAACCAACTACCTCTAAATGCATAAAACCGCACCTTTTTCCCATTTTTCGTTATCAGGCATGCGAGGACTTGTTGGATCGAGGTTTTTTTGAGAAAATTTAATATGTCTTGTAAAATTTAGCAACCAGGCGTCTTAACGACCCCCAGAGTTGAAACCACCTCCTCCCTGAATTCTGAAGTGTCCCTCAAAGAGAGGGTTTTAAAAAAGGTATACTCATTTTGAAGGATAGAGAACACGATCGTTGCATCACTTTATCTCTTAGTCCTCAAAAACTACCCTTGTATGCCCAAAACAATCGGTTTTTTTTATAGTGAGATCACAAGCGCTCATTGGATCAGGTTTTCTAGGGAGATATTTTTTTTATTGCAGCTTAAGAGGAGTTTGATAGGGTTATGCGTACGTATATAAAGTCGTGTATAGCGTTGTCGCTATAAATAAAATTAAAATTGTAGTAAATATACGTATATTTGTTTTTGTTGATACATGTTCATATTTTATATGATTTTTAATTTTTTAAGTATATATGTTATTATATATTTTTATCGGATGTTTTTCTTTTTTTCTTAGCGACTCCATGGAAACTTCTCGATTTCCAGTGAGTGAGTCGCTATAGTAGCTATATACACAAGTGTTGTACTTCTATCTTGTGAAGTGGAAATGATTTTATCTCTCTTTCAAATTAATTAGATAACGTAGATTTCATCATGTAAGTCATATGATAACGTCGGATATATATATATATATATATATATATATATATATATATATATATATATATATTGATCACTTCTGGTATATATTTATCACGTTGGACATAAAATTTTCACTTCTGGCATATATTTATGACATTGGACATAAAATTTTCACTTCTGGCATATATTTATCACGTTGGACATAAAATTATCACGTCAGGGTCACCAAATTTATAGCGTTGTCGCTATAAATGAAATTAAAATTGTAGTAAATATACGTATATTTGTTTTTGTTGATACATGTTCATATTTTATGTGATTTTCATATTTTTTAAGTATATATGTTATTATATATTTTTATCGAATGTTTTTTCTTAGCGACTCCATGGAAACTTCTCCATTTTGGATCGTGTTTTCCTTTTTGTTTCTTAGCGACTCCATGGAAACTTCTCGATTTTGGAACTTCTCGATTTCCAGTGAGTGAGTCGCTATAGTCGCTATATCGTGTATGTTCATAGTCGACTTTTTTGTTATATATTTATATGCACATGATTTTTATTCTTATGCTAGGCATGCGTCATATATGATGATTATTATCAAATGTTAATTTATTCTTCGAAGTTTGCAGATTAGATCACATGCAATTTTTTTAATGTAATAAAAAAGTTGCAGCCATCTGAAAAAAAGTAAAATGAACCTGATCTGAACAACTAACTCTAAGATTATGTACACAGCTTTTTAAAACTTTTAGTAGGTATAACTAATACAACTTGTATTGTAGTTTTACAAAAGCTATATTCACGAACTTAAAATTAATTGTCAGTATAGGTCGGTTTTCCTTTTTTGCCGATCGCTGCAACTTTCCTTTATTGTGGTAATACTGTTACTTTCTCAAAATTCTCCAATTTTAAGGCACCTGGAATAAAGTTTCATTCCGATAAGAAGATTTAATTGTTTGAAAATATAAAATGGGGTATTTTAAATTTTGTCCGATTTTAATCAACTACCTACCTCCTATTAAACCTAAAGAAAATGCCGCTGCAAAATGCGCTACGTCTTGATTTCATGATGGTAAGTTTGTTATTATTAATGACGGGTCATTCTGCTACTTGGTTACAAAAGAAATCAAAACTGTAATGGTCTTTGTGTACATTTAGATATAAATTACTAAAGATTTGTTTTTATATCCAGCTGCATATGATGGCGAAATAGAGTATACAATTACAAATGTGATGTGTGCAACAACCATTTAGTCATTTAAGATATTTGCAATACCACTGTAGCGTACTTGCCTACATATTACACCCCCCTGCAATGACCTATAGTGACCACCATCCTTATCTCCTTGGTATGAAGGACCTTTTAAAGTTCTTTCTAGAACAGACAAAATTATAACGGTCCTTAAACGTGGAAAGGATTATACTGTATCTTTAAACAGAGTTAAACCTGCATATTTGTTAGATGATGTTGTCAATCTACCCGTCACTTCTGACTGTAAAAAAGTCCGTTTTAATATTGATACTTTGGTAGGTTGATTTTTATTTTGCAGGGGGGTTAGGGTGGCCCATCTTTTTCGAAATCGAAATTTTTTATTTCTCACCCCTGCAAATGGTTCCATTTGAAGAAAAAACAGTCCCCTTAAAATATTATTGAGGCAAATTGAAGGCAAGGAGTGCCGCAGAATGCATTATTATGCAATAATAAAAGTAAATGGAATTATTTACATTCTTTGGTTGATGCATTGTTTTTTTTTTAATCAGCAACATTTATCTTTAGAATGACTAATCAAGTCATACAAATATCAAAGACATTATCTGTTGTGACTATGACATGTGTCATACTACTGTAAATTCGTAGTCTAAGAAAACTAGACTAGAAGTTTTTGAAATAAAACTCTCGTTTTATCTTTGTGTATTTTATTATGAAACGTTTTTTTCATACATAGTACCAAATATTATCCTAAATCTACAAGACATATAGTAATAAAAACAATATTTTTTGCACTAGGCCAAAGCATGCGACAGGGTTTCTTTTTTTACATTCGGAAACTGTGATTTATAATCATTTACAACTTGGAGTAAAAACTGTTTTTGGTCTTCATTTTTTGTTAAAATGTCATTATAGTCAGTAATAAGTTTGATTCCTCTCTCAGCGGCATCATTTACAACTTTAATTTTGTTTACAATATTGAAACATCGGGTATAACTTTCATTTTCCCTCCATGTTGTTGGATCATTTTCCAAAAATTCCATAGACAAACCTAATTTTTGAAAGAACTGTTTAGTGTTCTCGCATATGAAGTCCTGAATTTCCTTGTTTTCAACGTCAGTAATGTTACTAATCATAAGTCGTTTAATATCCTCTTGATTTGGTGATTTCCTATTCAAAGCTTTAACCATTTCTTTTTTAGTGGTAACTGAAATATCGTCATCAAAGAAAGATAAGCCAACATTTACTGAATTAAGGTACCACAAATGGTTCACTATTTTCCTACTTGCGGCTTGAGATATTTCTTTGTTAATATTTTGACAATTAATGAGTTCTTTACAAAAGTCTAAATCATGAAGCGGTGCTTTACTAGCAAATGACGCTGTAAACCAGGCCTTTACATAAACCTTTACAATAAAGAGACATATATCTTCAATACCTATTTTTTCTTTTTTAGTTAGTTGGAACCGATCTTGGAAAAAAAATATTTTTATACAGTAAATGGCTTTGGCCATCCAACGTGCATGATGAAATGCCCCTGGTTGATAGAATGTCGTGTGAGTGGGCTCTTCTTCAACAAAAAGTTTAGAAAGCATTAAAAATTCTTTATAATCATCACGAGGCTGTTGCAAAGTTAAAGCTGCATTTAGAAACTTTACAATTTCGGCTTTAACTGGTTGTAAAATGTGTTTAATTTTTGATACCTGAAATCCAGTTTTTAGTTTATTTTGATCTATTTTAGGCCAAAATTCCCTAAAACGTTTAAATAGTGGCACATTTGGACCAGATGAGAAAGGCATTTTTGTGTCAAACACACTTCTCAAAACCACTTCAAAAATATGATGTCTACAAGAAAAATATAGAATATCTCTTTCTAATTTTTGTTGCAATAGTGTGGCTGCCCCATTTATATAACCCATATTTGATGCTGTTGTATCACAACACAAAGCTATTACCTTTTCGTCCAAATTCCATTCACAAAGCACATCATAAACTGCTTCAGTCTGTTCTCTTCCAGTTGAATTGGGCAAAGCTGGTACTCCAAGTAGTTGTTCAATATCTCCACTAGTAACTAAGATAGCAAGTCTATCGATATTTCCCATTCCAGTGAGAGAAGGTAAAAGTTTTCCATCCCATGGATGACTGGGGCCGGCAATTCAGAATTACCGAAGGCAGTTTTTAATATTTCAGCTCTTCCTTCGCGGATGCGTTGTCTAGAGCGCTGAAGTGTGGTTCTGCTGATGGACAAAGATGTGGTGTCATGTCCTAGTGCTTCTGCTACTGCCGTCAAAATATGGACTCCATACCTGTCGCTTATTTTGCAAGCATCAAATGCAGCGGCTATTTTTGGTGTGATGATGTTACATGTTCCATACAATCTCCTCTTTTTTGGCTGTGACGGGCCAGGCTGGTCTTGTAACAACTCTTCTTGGGCTTCGATTATTTCATCTTCATTTTCGTTGGAGTCGGCTGAATTACTACTTGATGATGGACAGGTGACTGTTTCCTCTAATCTAGCTTTTTCTTGTTGACTTCGTTGCATTCGTTCGGATAATTTCTGTAATTTCTCCTTAGCTGATTTTTCTTGAGAAGCAAGTTAGTAATCAATACCATGCATAAATCCAGGACGTCCCTTTTTTCTTTGGTTAATTAAAAACTGCTTATCTTCATCTATTTTCATCAACTCCAATGCATTGCGCATGAGAAATGTCAAAGAGATCGTCCAATTTTCCAACGAAATTTTTTTCTTTACCTCCCGCACTGGCCCTTTTAGCCGATTTTTGTAAGTTCTCTGCGTAAAGTTTATCTAGTTGTTTAACACAATGAAAATCCTGACGTGTCGGAATGCGAGCTTTATCCCAAAAAACTGACACCTTTTATTGTTAATTTAGCACTTTCATGTACACTTAGCTTCACTTCACGAATGTTATAAAAGAGCACTTGTAATACTCGTCTATTAGACGGCAATTTATTGCCAATGATTTGTGACGAATAATGTCCAACTAAGTAAATGAAAGTATCCTTTCGTAAGGATCTAACATCAGCCATCGTTAAATGTTTTTTCAAAAAGGAACGTATGCTAGAACTTATAATGTCACCACTGTAAAACACAATTGCAAACTGACATAAAAACCTACCGTAGGTGCATTATATTTCCAAACTTCCAAAACAAATAATTTCTAGGAAATAATTACACCAATAAAACATTATGAGAAAAGAGGTAGATATTTGTATTTTAAGTAAAATTTAAGTGTATTACCGTAATAAAATCTTATCTACAAATTTCTACCTGAATGCGGCACGGGTTACCGTTCACCGAATTATCTAAAACTTTGACATAAATTATTCCTAGTATAATAGTATATTTTCGTGGGGTGAGACTTAAAAAATACGCAAAAAAAATTCACCCCCTATAGAGATGGGCCACCCTAAGGGGGGTGTAATATGTACTTGCCTACATATTTGAAAACTCTGTTGCTATAGTTAAAAATAATAACAAAAATAATAATAGAATAACAAATTATATTTATTATCAACTGTTAATTATTATCTTTTAAAGTATACTTTCTTTACAAGTTGAAACATAAAATTTATTTTATGGAATAATTTCCACAACCACCAATACCGGTCATGATTTGCAGTCAAATAATAAGAGAAAATTTTGTGTCCGACATGTTACGAATATTTTCAAATACAGACAATATTATGAAAAATACAGTATTATTATTGAAACAGCCGTTCTTCCCACTATTGAAGAGGTAAAGGCTCGGAACCCTGAAAATGAAAAGAACACGAAATCAATGTATTTCTCGTTTTAGATAACGAAAAAAACCTAATCGTTGTCGAGAATAATATAGATTCAAAAATAATTGGAAGAATTTCTACTAATCGTACCGTTTATTCTCCACTTTTTTTAAAATGTTACACATCGAATTTTTGTTAATATTATATTAACGCAGTGCAATTTGTCTCATTGATCATCCATCTTCTGCTTTAGCAATAATAACTCCAGCCTTCAACTAAATCGCTTATATGGGGCATATTAGTTTTTACATACTTGCAATGAATTTTGACAAATAACTGACAATGTCACAAAAATTAAAGTTAGATGTACACAACTAGGTTTTTGCAAAAGTACGTTATAAGACTTGTCCCATTTCTTTTTGCGCACGACGACAGTACCATGTAGTCTATTGTCATAGGGCTCAAAAATGACCGCTCGCTTCGATGTCTTGCTAAGTTTGAAAACTCTTTATTTTATGATTATCTCTGGATCACCGAATGGCTTGTTGGCGTTTCTAAAAATGGATCATTCTCTAGTAATATACGAAACAAGATGGTGGATAGGGCGATTTAACAGAAAATCGTATCTCCGGTAATAGTGGTCCCGATCTTTCATATCAAAAAATGGAAATACTTCAAAAAGTATATATTTTACTATAAAAAATACAAGATCTAAAAATACTAAATACCTAACTGAAAATTTGGCAAAAAAAAATAAAATTTTGGTTTCAAATTTTTTTTAAATATTTTTTACTTATAAAACAAGAAGTTATGTAAAAAAAAAGTTTAAACAAAAAATATGCAGATTAATAAGAATTTTACGCTACGCAAGGAGACTTTGGTCACGCACACAGTTAATTAATGCCATATTTATAAAATAGGTAAAAAAATTGCATTCAGGCCGTATCAGAAATGTTTTTATTCTTTTAGTAGCAAAGAATTTCAACTTTTTCAACATGGCGGATTAAATAAACGTGTTTTTATTGTTAACATCATAAGGTATATTTGACTTAAACAAAAAAGATAATCTAACAAGCTAAAAACGTACTCTTCGCCAATTTACTGAACTTTTTATATATAATTGTTACACATTCTATAGGGTACTCTTCGCAGTAAATAATGTTAGTTTTTGGACATCCTAAATTGTGGAATTCGAACACGGGATCCTTGGATTGCAACGCAAGAGCAAGAGCAAGAAACATTTATTAAAATTTTTACAAGAATGCGCCTCACCCGAACCTGACCCGGAGCCAACCAGACAAGCACAGTGCTTAGCGCCGTGGTGAATGTAGGGTTGGACGGGGCAGGTCCGGTTATAAAACAATGTTAAAACTCCTATCCGCCTGTGGCGGATTTAAAAATTAACAATAAAATTTTTAAAAAGCTGTCCACATGGACCTAAAACTAATTCATATATAAAACTTAGAAACTAGTCACTGGTTGTAACACTGAGTAAATTTGGGCTGTTGACAGGGTGAAAAGCTAAACGAAAAGACCCGTACGAGAACTGCCGACCTGACGGTCTCCCTGATGCCAGGAAAATGTGGTGGAAAAAAGATAGGATTTAAAATGTTTGGATTTTTAAAAATGTCATCGGTCAAAAGGGAATTTTTTATTAAAAAAAGAACAAAAAGAATAAAAAAGAGAACAAAAATAGAACAAAGAAAGAGAAAAGAAACGGTTCGAAAGATAAAGTTGAGGAAAGATCAAAGGTGGGAAAATGGTAGGAAAGTATAGCTAGGGAAGAGGTTGCCGAAAGATAGGCAACGCCTGGTATGGTAGAGGTGTTTGATCTAGAATGGGGCATTATGCATTCTGATTTGGTTTATGTTGTTAGTTAGCAGATTATCGCCCAGTTTGAAGATGTAGAATTTTTGGAAGATTTCTTGAACATAGTCCGCTAGTGGGGTTATGTCGTGACATCGTGCGTATAGATCTCCAAGGGAGGTGTATCTGCCGGAATTAGAAATGAGGCGCATAAATTTGTGTTCGAGAACTCGAAGTTTCCGCATTGTCATGGCCGGTATGCTGCACCACACCGGCGCACACTGGGCAATTTGCTTAGATTAGGAGGACAAAAGTCAAATTTTTCTCAGAGTAAACATATAGCTAATATATACTAAAATGTTTTTCTAACAACTTGTGCTCCTAACGTTGCTTATGTTTTATTTGGATTTGTAATAATAAATGCGCAATCGCGGCCCTAAAGTGATCGTTCCTCCTGCGCTTGAATCAGTTGTGCCCAAACATACAGTAACTTGTATATTTTTATCTGTTTGATTAAAGTATCAACAATATTTCGACATGTATTGTGCAGCTGGAGGTATGTATTTCCTATTTGTATTATTACATAGATTACTGTGAAAGCTATTATAGAGAAATCGTTGAATTTGTAAGACGCAATTTAAGTAAATAATTTTAATAACTAATGATATTGTTTGGAGGTTACAAAAAAAGTTCCACCGAGTACCGCTACGTTCTTTTTTTGTAAGTTAGTTTGGAACTTGAAGGTCAAGCACAGAAAAATACAGCTATCCCAAATGATCCTTTTTTTTATATAGAGCTCTTTGTTTACAGGTAGTCGCGACAAAACCGCTCTCACCACACTAATCCTTACTGTCCATAGGGAAGAACTACCTTTACCCATGGGTCAGCTATCTGAAGATATTTTGGAGGCTAGCCATAAAGATTATAAGTACATAAGATTGTTTCACTCAAGAAAATGTTCAAGGATGTATACTAATTAGGGATATTTTGAACAGGATGCTCATATCTTCTGACCCTATAATTTCAGTGTAATTCAAATTCAGTTCAGTGTAATAATTTCAGTTAATAAATGACGATGTCAAAATAATTTTCTTTTAATATTTCATAACTATGCCGTGTCTGTTAAAATTGTCTCCCTTCAAGTGGAATTCCGAATTTTTCGTACCTACTCCACCTTGTACCGCTTCTTAGCCTGATATAAGCCATATTATTAATTTTGTTAGGGAAAAGATTTTCTTTACTCGTTCTAATAAGATCCAATTGTACAATTTTTAAACGAAATTTATTTTTTCTCAACCCCTCAAAAATTCCCCCTTAGTACTTAGAATTTGTTTACTATTTCTTATGTATTCCCATGTTATCATATTCCCTCCGAATTTTATATCGAAATAAATTTTCCAATCCCTTCAAAAAGTTTCAAAATTTTGTCCCAAAATTAATTTTTTAACCCCCTAAAAGACCACCCCCTTAGTGTTTAGACTTTTTTTACTATTTTTAGTCTATTCACATGTATAATGTTACCTCTTTCAGAATGTTTCAAAGTTTTAACGCGAAATTTATTTTTCAACCCCTTCAAAAATCATCCCCTTTGGGCATAAATTTTTTTTACTATTTTTTAAGTTTTGTAACGCCTATTTTGAGCTCATCTAAAAATGTACAGATTTTTGTCCACCTAAAAGTCGAAAATTGCCCAGTGTGCGGCGCTGCGTATGTGATGGCCGGCCTGATCACCATCGTGTACAACAGTTTCTTATTTGACCTGTTAAGTCCGCTACCCCTGGCCAGGAGCGGGTATAGACTCCTGGACATGGAGTAGACCTTGCGTATTGTTTCGTTAATATGTAGATTAAACGTCAGTTGTTTGTCCAAGTTAACCCCCAGATACTTCACACACCGTTTGATTGGAATTTGTTGTCCCCCGATCGAAACTGGCATTAATATGCGGTTCTCTGTGAACCGGCGCGAGAAGAGGATCGACTCGGACTTCTCGGCGTTGATCCCAATCTTCCACTTGTAATACGCCGTGGCACGGGCCATGTGCGCTTTCAGCAGCATATTAGCCGCTTGAGCGTTGTGTGAATGCGTGTACATGACCGTGTCGTCGGCGTACTTGATAAGGTTGGTATTCGGGAAGTCAGAGACGTATAAGTTGTACAATTTTGGTGATAGGTACGATCCCTGGGGGACGCCCGCAAAACTTTAGCCGCTGCACCACCACATATTTCTACGAAAGTTGATTGTCTGTAATATATATCTTTCGACAATCATACATATTTCAACTCATATATTTCTATGAAATATATATTAGTAAAATTCAGGACGGACAGACGGATGGACAGACGGACGGACAGACGGACGGGCAGACGGACGGACGGACGGACGGACGGACGGACGGACGGACGGACATTTTGAAAGTTGTTCAGAATTCGTTCACTAACAAAATGATATGAAATTTTTTTCTCTACGAGCAATATTTACGATTTTAGAAATGTGCCGATCAAATACAATATACTTTTCGTTTTTGCGAATAGTATAATAAAACAAATTAAATATTTTTAAGAATAGAAAACAAAACTTAAACTCTGTGGTAAACATAAACTTAACTTAAATTGCCTTTTTAATTGTCTTTTTCGACTTAAAATAGTGGAAAAGACATATAAATTACTGTTCACAGTCCCGATACAGAAGTGTTTGTACTTTTGATTAGTTTTTATGAGCAATTACCGAAGAAAGTCGTAATGGTAACTAGTCGAGGAAAAACTAAAAAAGAAATAGACATTTCCTATATCAAATCATTAAGTATCGAACACAGAAAATCTTTAATTGGTTTCCATGCCTTTACTGGGATGGATGTAATCGGCAGATTCTCAAGAAAGTGCAAAGAATTTTGCACTAAAGTATTTTTGGGACTGGAAGAATCATCAGCAATACTGAAATCGCTTGCATTGTTGGGAACTCTGAACACAGCTACCACAGAACTTGAAGACAACCTCCACGAATTTGTATGTTTTCTCTATAAAAATAAATTAATAAAAAGCTAACTGACGTGCGTTGGTATTTGTTTTCCACCAAAAATAAAGAAGGAGGAAACCTACCACCCACAGTTGATGCTATGAAGCAACATATTTTAAGGTAACGCACATGACATATAAAAATAAAAAAGATTTCGTTGTTTTATTTTAGGACCCATCATATTGCAATAATATAGAGAAGTGCGAATGAAAATATTAGACCAAGCAACGAATGATTATAGAGGGAAATTTTAGGGACAGAAAATTTGACTTCGGAACTTTGTTTGGACTAGTCTGGAGATGAACATATCAAAAGTCCTCACCCTTAGGTGGTGGGCGGGGGGGAGGAGGGCACTTTAAAGGTCCCATTTTTTTGTTTTTCGCTTATATCTCGGAAACTATGCGTCGTATGGAAAAAGGTCTATGCAAAATTAAACATAATTAAATTTTCTACAAGAATGTTTATATTCATTTTTTTCCTATTGTTATAGTTTACGAGATATTCGCCAGCCAAAATAGATAATTAAAAAAAAAAGTATTAAGTACCTTGAATATTTCTATCAAAGCGGTTTACCGTGATCTGCTAATAAATCACAGTCACAAAACAATATTTATTTTACAACACTCGACGTATTTACTAACGTAATATTTTGTCAAAATCTATACATTTCATTAAATATACAGTGTGACTCACTTAAAATGAAGACGCCCTTATAACTTTTTTATTTTGTATCCGATTTGAATCAAATTTTACTCAAATATAGAACAAATTAGGATCTACTTACGACCAGAGAAACATTCGCCTGCTACAAAGTCAAAGCCACCTGGGGTACCAAAATATGCTGAAAAATATTAAAAATCATATTAATGGGTCTTGACGAATTTCACGTATCCACCACAAATTACGGAAACTTTGCCAGATGAGCTTATGTATGAAAAATCCCCCAGGCTATGCCTTTGTAGCAGGCGAATGGTAATTTGTTCTATACTTGAGTAAAATTTGATTCAAATAGGAAACAAAATAAAAAATTTATAAGGGCGTCTTCATTTGAATTGAGTCACACTGTATATTTAAGGAAATGCATAGATTTCGACAAAATATTACGTTAGTAAATACGTCGAGTGTTGTAAAATAAAGATTGCTTTGTGACTGTGATTTATTAGCAGAACACGGTAAACCGCTTTGATAGAAATATTCAAGGTACCTAATACATTTTTTTTAATTATCTATTTTGGCTGGTGAATATCTCGAAAACTATAACACATAAGAAGAAAGAGACATTCTTGTAGGAAATTTAATTATGTTTAATTTTGCATAGATTAGCTTTTTCCATACGACGAATAGTTTCCGAGATATAAGTGAAAAACCAAAAAATGGGACCTTTAAAGTGCCCCCCTCCCCCCCACTCACCACCTAGGAGTGGGGAATTTTGATATGTTCATCTCCAGAATAGTCCAAACAAAGTTCCGAAGTCAAATTTTCTGTCCCTAAAATTTCCCTCTACACCCTTTTATGACATTCGTTTCCTTGCCTATGTCCAAAATTTGCCAGATGTCAGTCTCTGTGGGTGAAGAAAAAGTCACGAATATTTAGAACTAGTCCCCATGCTTAAGCCACCCACCCCAAGAGCTATAATTAACCTTGTGAAATGTAGCTAGCTGCAAGAAGGGATGCGGAACCAATATGTGTTCCTGCAAAAAATTGGATAGTTTGCACTGAAGCCTGTCAGTGTTCTATCTGCATCGATCATGGAAGATTGCGAAGATAATTCAGGTAAACTGTGGCACTTTTACTTTAAACATATTACGAATAACCAAAAATATTTTTTAGATGATGACATGGAGATCACTTAAGAACTATTTTAAGTCGAAAAAGACAATTACAAAGGCAATTTAAGTTTGTTTTATTAGATTATCTTTTTTGTTTAAGTCAAATATACCTTATGATGTTAATAATAAAAACACGTTTAATTAATCCGCCATTTTGAAAAAGTTGAAATTCTTTGCTACTAAAAAATTAAAAACATTTCTGACATGGCCTGAATGCAATTTTTTTACCCAGAGAAGGTATATTATATAAATATGGCATTAATCAACTGTGTGCCTGCCCAAAGTCACCTTGCGTACCGCAAGATTCTTCCAAACACCTGTAGCGCACCATGTTTTTTAAATTTTAGAGCATTATTGTTTAATCAATGCTGAATAAATTATATATCGCAGGATTCAGCATTAAAGTCTACACATTTTTTGTTTAAACTATTTTTTCATATAACGTATTGTTTTTCAAGTAAAAAAATTTAAAAAAAACTTTAAACCAAAATTTTATTTTTTTTTTGACAAATTTACAGTTAGGTATTCGGTAGTTTTAGATCTTGTATTTTTTATAGTAAAATATATACTTTTTGAAGTATTTCCTTTTTTTGAAACAAAAGATCGGACAACTATTACCGGAGATACGATTTTCTTGTAAATCACCATGTCCGCCATCTTGTTTTGTATATTGCTGGGGAATGATCCATTTTCAGGCATGCCAACATGCCATTCGGTGATCCAGTAGACCTAAATAATCATAAAATAAAAGTTTTCAAACTTAGCACGACATCGCAGCCAGCGGACCCTATGATACTAGACTAATAGTTTATTTGTCTACGAGTTGTCTGTTCAGACGGTAACGAGCAAAATACGAATCGCGCATCCGACAGCCTTGACAGAGAAGGGGAATTTCTATTTAGTTCACTCAAAAAGTATAATTTAACTGAACTAAAGCAGCTATTAATAGAAATCATTACCTACTGGCGACTGGTCAAGTAACAGGTATAAATAGTAATCGTTACCAGTAGGTGCAGTATAGAATTAACTTAATTAGAGAAAATGTATCCTCTATAAATAGAATTAATCGACGATTTGTCTTAAATTAGTCTCACTTGGTAAAGAACCTTTAAATTGACTAATTAGGCTTCTTTCTGTATGTGACAACATCCACAGAATTAGATAAGTATAGAAAAATGTTTATTATTAGATGCTATATAAATACATTTTAACAACCTTTAACAATACCCGCAAACTTCGTAATTATTTTTTGTGGGAGAAGGCGTTAATAAAACAACGTTAATTACGGATTTCTTGTCATATTCAAGTCATATTTATAATAATTATTTAAAAAAGAAATAATTTTTTTCATGAGAAGTAATTTATTTTTTACAATTATGTACTGAAGAGCGAAATTGTTATTATTAATGTTAAAAGGACATACTTTTCACTAGGGGAAAGATGTTCTCTTTTTGCCCAGAAATATATTTTTTTCACTGTTTTCAGAGGATCTAAGCAGGCCAATTATCATAGAAACCATTTTTTATTTAGCTTTGTATACCCTAATAGCACAACATTTTCCTATGGATATCTGAAGGACGTCCTCGACAGACATACAGGACATCCGACAGATGTTCGTTCTTGGTTCAAAGTACATCCGACGGACAACCGGGGGACGTCCAAATGTCACAACTTTGAGCAATATTTGTACATCCCTGAGGGATATCACATGGATGTCTATAAGGTACGATATATGGACATCCTACTTTTTTATATAGATATATTATTCAGGGCGCTTCTCGAAAAAGTACAACTTCGACATGTAAGTACTTTACTTGACAAAAATGAAGTAATGCATAAAAATTGTCCTATGGATATCCGCAGGACATCCTCAGCGGAGATTATGAGAGCGTCCAATGAATTTCTTTGGTAGCATTCGTACATTTTATTTACATTAATATATCTAATATTGTTTACAATAACTCCAATTTTTTTCTCACAAGGGTTGCCTGCAAATTATAATGTTTATTAAATTATTAAACTATTAAATTATTAAATTATTAAATTATTAATTATTAAATTATTAAATTACTAAATTATTAAATTATTAAATTATTAAATTATTAAATTATTAAATTACTAAATTATTAAATTATTAAATTATTAAATTATTAAATTATTAAATTATTAAATTATTAAATTATTAAATTATTGAATTATTGAATTATTGAATTATTGAATTATTGAATTATTGAATTATTGAATTATTGAATTATTGAATTATTGAATTATTGAATTATTGAATTATTGAATTATTGAATTATTGAATTATTGAATTATTGAATTATTGAATTATTGAATTATTGAATTATTGAATTATTGAATTATTGAATTATTGAATTATTGAATTATTGAATTATTGAATTATTGAATTATTGAATTATTGAATTATTGAATTATTGAATTATTGAATTATTGAATTATTGAATTATTGAATTATTGAATTATTGAATTATTGAATTATTGAATTATTGAATTATTGAATTATTGAATTATTGAATTATTGAATTATTGAATTATTGAATTATTGAATTATTGAATTATTGAATTATTGAATTATTGAATTATTGAATTATTGAATTATTGAATTATTGAATTATTGAATTATTGAATTATTGAATTATTGAATTATTGAATTATTGAATTATTGAATTATTGAATTATTGAATTATTGAATTATTGAATTATTGAATTATTGAATTATTGAATTATTGAATTATTGAATTATTGAATTATTGAATTATTGAATTATTGAATTATTGAATTATTGAATTATTGAATTATTGAATTATTGAATTATTGAATTATTGAATTATTGAATTATTGAATTATTGAATTATTGAATTATTGAATTATTGAATTATTGAATTATTGAATTATTGAATTATTGAATTATTGAATTATTGAATTATTGAATTATTGAATTATTGAATTATTGAATTATTGAATTATTGAATTATTGAATTATTGAATTATTGAATTATTGAATTATTGAATTATTGAATTATTGAATTATTGAATTATTGAATTATTGAATTATTGAATTATTGAATTATTGAATTATTGAATTATTGAATTATTGAATTATTGAATTATTAAATTATTAAATTATTAAATTATTGAATTATTGAATTATTAAATTATTAAATTATTAAATTATTAAATTATTAAATTATTGAATTATTGAATTATTGAATTATTGAATTATTGAATTATTGAATTATTGAATTATTAAATTATTAAATTATTAAATTATTAAATTATTAAATTATTAAATTATTAAATTATTAAATTATTAAATTATTAAATTATTAAATTATTAAATTATTAAATTATTAAATTATTAAATTATTAAATTATTAAATTATTAAATTATTAAATTATTAAATTATTAAATTATTAAATTATTAAATTATTAAATTATTAAATTATTAAATTATTAAATTATTAAATTATTAAATTATTAAATTATTAAATTATTAAATTATTAAATTATTAAATTATTAAATTATTAAATTATTAAATTATTAAATTATTAAATTATTAAATTATTAAATTATTAAATTATTAAATTATTAAATTATTAAATTATTAAATTATTAAATTATTAAATTATTAAATTATTAAATTATTAAATTATTAAATTATTAAATTATTAAATTATTAAATTATTAAATTATTAAATTAATAAATTATTAAATTATTAAATTATTAAATTATTAAATTATTAAATTATTAAATTATTAAATTATTAAATTATTAAATTATTAAATTATTAAATTATTAAATTATTAAATTATTAAATTATTAAATTATTAAATTATTAAATTATTAAATTATTAAATTATTAAATTATTAAATTATTAAATTATTAAATTATTAAATTATTAAATTATTAAATTATTAAATTATTAAATTATTAAATTATTAAATTATTAAATTATTAAATTATTAAATTATTAAATTATTAAATTATTAAATTATTAAATTATTAAATTATTAAATTGTTAAATTGTTAAATTGTTAAATTGTTAAATTGTTAAATTGTTAAATTGTTAAATTGTTAAATTGTTAAATTGTTAAATTGTTAAATTGTTAAATTGTTAAATTGTTAAATTGTTAAATTGTTAAATTGTTAAATTGTTAAATTGTTAAATTGTTAAATTGTTAAATTGTTAAATTGTTAAATTGTTAAATTGTTAAATTGTTAAATTGTTAAATTGTTAAATTGTTAAATTGTTAAATTGTTAAATTGTTAAATTGTTAAATTGTTAAATTGTTAAATTGTTAAATTGTTAAATTGTTAAATTGTTAAATTGTTAAATTGTTAAATTGTTAAATTGTTAAATTGTTAAATTGTTAAATTGTTAAATTGTTAAATTGTTAAATTGTTAAATTGTTAAATTGTTAAATTGTTAAATTGTTAAATTGTTAAATTGTTAAATTGTTAAATTGTTAAATTGTTAAATTGTTAAATTGTTAAATTGTTAAATTGTTAAATTGTTAAATTGTTAAATTGTTAAATTGTTAAATTGTTAAATTGTTAAATTGTTAAATTGTTAAATTGTTAAATTGTTAAATTGTTAAATTGTTAAATTGTTAAATTGTTAAATTGTTAAATTGTTAAATTATTAAATTATTAAATTGTTAAATTATTAAATTATTAAATTATTAAATTATTAAATTATTAAATTATTAAATTATTAAATTAAATTATTATCAAATCATCAAATCACCAAATCATCAAATCATCAAATCGTCAAATCGTCAAATCGTCAAATCGTCAAATCGTCAAATCGTCAAATCGTCAAATCGTCAAATCGTCAAATCGTCAAATCGTCAAATCGTCAAATCGTCAAATCGTCAAATCGTCAAATCGTCAAATCGTCAAATCGTCAAATCGTCAAATCGTCAAATCGTCAAATAGTCAAATCGTCAAATCGTCAAATAGTCAAATCGTCAAATCGTCAAATTATCAAATTACCAAATTATCAAATTATCAAATTATTAAATTATTAAATTATTAAATTATTAAATTATTAAATTCATTTTATTTTACTTACTTACCTTTTTACCGATTGCCGTCGGTAGGTATCGAACCTGCATGCCTGTGTTATCTCTATAACAGTTCTACTCATTTACCCACTGGGCTATCCTGTATCCGTTATTTCGGATGCTAAAAGTGATATAGTAATATGTGGGAAATGTATTTAAATCGTCAAATCGTCAAATTGTCAAATTATCAAATTATCAAATTACCAAATTATCAAATTATCAAATTATTAAATTATTAAATTATTAAATTCATTTTATTTTACTTACTTACCTTTTTACCGATTGCCGTCGGTAGGTATCGAACCTGCATGCCTGTGTTATCTCTATAACAGTTCTACTCATTTACCCACTGGGCTATCCTGTATCCGTTATTTCGGATGCTAAAAGTGATATAGTAATATGTGGGAAATGTATTTAATGAGATTATTAGTAATAATAAGTCTTTATTATGTGAAATTAAATTTCTAGCCTTATTTTGTGAAAATCATTCAGGTTCTTTTTTTTTTCTATTTTTTATTTCTATTCCCAAACCTGAATTCTTCCTGTTAATAGCATTTATATTTATTTATAATTATTAAGAAGAACTTATTTAATTTCTAACGAAAGAACTATGATATTGTGAGAGAACTGTCACCAATGTCACCTGAGAAGTACGAGTAGTTGTTGAATAATGTAATTAATTCAGTGGCGGTCCGTTTAAAAAGATTCTTATCCTCAGATCACAAAATTGAAGGAGGGGGGGGGGGGGGGAGTCAGCAGTCAACTATTTTAAGAATTAAAGTTTTATGGTTTTGAGGTACAAACCTGCGAAACGTGTTAGAAAAAAACAATGAAGGTATAATATCGTCATCTGCAACATAAATAGTATATTAACATCAGAGAATACTAAATAGTCGTCCTGCTGGCGTCCCTATAGGGACCTAAAATGTGTGTACCTGCCGTTCAGGTTGGTTATCCAGAGGACGTCCGTTGCGGCACATATGTTGGATGTTTAGTGTGGTATTCGCTGGTATGTATACATATCTCGGAAACATAATGGTGATAAAACGGCATGGAGATCTTATCATTTATTACAAAAATATAATATTTAAATCAACGGACACGAAATGGACGTCCATCTCCTGTGCCTATATGGATATAAAATGTACATAATTTCCGTACATAAAATGGACATTCAGAGGACGTTCATTCCGTACAATTTCAAAGTAAATCCTATGATAGACGTCCGGTGGACGTCCAATTTATGTCCACGGACGTCAGTATATTAAATGGACATAAAACGGATGTCCGGTGGACATCGTGTGCTATTAGGGTAGTTTAGTAGTAGTTATTTACCTACTTTAAATTTTGTATAATCTTCAAATTAACTGAGCGTATCAAAGAAATATTCTATATTAATAGTACAGTTTTCAACTTTGTTGGATTTCGAACACTAATAACAGAAATATCATCAATCTAAATAAACTACCGTTGCCTAACGAATCACTACTTCCACATCCAGATTTCCTATTTAAATTTCTTACAGCGAAAACAATTTTGATACCATATTTTCACTTCAATATGTAGAAATAATGATTCATAGAACTTTGCTAGTATAATATTTGATATCGTTTACCCCAAAATTCCACTGATACCAAAAAAATGTTGAAATATGATCGAATTTGGCACTCCAGATTCCCGACTATAAATAACTTACTCTTGTTATTTCTTATTGAAGCGAGTTTTCATCTATTTTACCTGTACTACAAGAAACATTTCCTAGCACATAGGGATAACTACTTTTTCTTATCTTCATTAGTAAATTCCGCTATTAATTGTTGAACACCCTGTGCAGTTTTACTAAAGAATTGGTAATTTGTGGTAAATAATTTGATTTAAAAATAGATTTCTGTATAATATTTCATCAGATCCAAACACATTTTTTTACATTTCTCCTTCAGTGTTGAATGTAGCAGACTTGTTGAACTACTTACTCTCTTTATGGTGCTTATTTTTAATAAACCCTTAACTTTTCACAGAGTTATTCAACCGTATGGCAAAGTAATTACCTCATCGTTTACACTCGTGCGTATATGGGCTTAATTTCGCTTATTCTTTTTTGTACTAACTTTTTTACAGACACGTGGAGCGTTTTTATTCCTTTATTTATTTACATGAATTTGCTTGTTTTTTTTCTGGAAATTTACCTGAAGAAAAATTGTAGCAATAAAAGTAACTTGTTAGGTAAGTCAAACGGAAAGAATATAAAAATATATTATGCCAGTTGTATATAGCATCTCGTCAAGAAGAGCTTTATAAAAGATTCATTTTCAGGTATTATACTGGAGGAATTAAACATTATCAGATATTACTATAGTGTAAGTATTTATTGATACACTAATATGTATTGATTTGATTTGATTTGATTTACCAGCGTATGGTAGGCATTGCTACCTCTCACGGGTATACCGCAGGGCCTGCTACGTCTACGCAGGGTTGGATTTCGGTCATCCTTGTTGTCAACAACGAGAGCCACATGCCGCATGTTACAGGAGTGTGAGATGAGCAGTAGCCCAAGCAGCACAATTAGTTTATTTTACCAGTTTAAAGCCACAGTAACCTAAGATAGTTGATATAATGTAATTGCAACCGTTATTTTCAACTTTGAAGTTATAAGGACTTAATAGTAATTTATCAAGCAATATTTAGGAAATATTTTTCTTAACAAATGCCTGATAAAGTCACATTGACCTAGTGTAATTTACAAGAAATATTTACGTTATTGTTCCTTAAAATTTAACTATGAAGTAAAAGTGAATATTGAGGTCTATGTGTAAGAAAATATTACGTAATTTTAGACTAAATTATTAACTTTGGAGTCGCTGCCTTTTGTCTGAATAGAAACAGGGAAGTTTTACCAATTTTTAACATAAGTATAACCTGAGTTTTGTCTTGCCCTTGTAGTCAGATTTAAGTTAAAACTTTAACCTCATGGTCACAACTAGTTCCAATTTTAGGTAAAATTTACTTTAATTTTACCTCCCCACTAACCTAGCATATGTGTTTGACCTAAAGGTAAATATTGCTTTATAAAATGTCCTGGTAGTTATTTTTACTTCATATTAGAATTAGATCTCTTCCCTGGTAGGCAAAATTACGTTTTCATGATCTAAATTACTTCAAAAGATTATAATAATTGTTTTGTGTTGATGCCCCTCCCACTGTCAAAAGTTATTGTTCTTTACTTTAATGATGGGATAGTGTTCTAATTTGTAGTCCTACTATTAGCAGCAATTTATTTTGATTTGGGTTTTTCTGTTCTCGTGTTTTAGGAATAAAAATGGAGTGTTTTGTTTTAAAGGCGAGAAAATATTCTATAGCCAGTCAACCTCTAGTCGGCACAACTGAAAAGTACATCAGGAAATAGGACATAATATAATTTTATCGAATATGCAGTGTTCTAATAGTATATTCTGTAACAAGGTTAGAATGAAAATTCGATACGAGTGGAAGACCACGAGTAGATCGAATTTTCATTCTAACCGAGTAACAGACTGTATTCTCTCCACGACCATTCGTAAAAAAAAAACAATTAATTTATAATTTCAGGTGAAGTGTTATCAAATTCCATATCTTTAAATAAAAACTTTTACATTTGACCAGGGGCGGCTTGAGGGCCTGGGTGCGGCTCGAAGAGGCGTCAAATTGAGGATAAAGGAGGGGCGCTAGAGGGCAAAATTTTTTTTCGGATTTTTAATAGCACCCTTTCGATGAGTCAAAAAAAGTTATTGTTAGATTTTTAATAGCATTTTCCCCATAATTTTTTTTTTTGGATTTCTATTTGCACCCCCTCCAACCCATGAGATGATAAAAAGTAATGATCGCGGAGTCCGAAGGGATATTCTTGTTCTTTAGTATGAAGTGTGTCCTTAGGACCTCGGGACGCCAAAAAGTGCTCCCGCCCGGGTGGAAAATTTACCTTGAGCCGTCCCTGCATTTGACACTGACAGTTTTGTCATCCACGGCAATCTATGTATTTCGTTGAGCATAATTATGGAATATTCATTCTGGCACTTGTTATAGAATGACAATACATGCAAAACACATAAGAAGCAAGTGTTTCAGAATAAATCTCAAAAGTGAGAATTTTTACTTCCTATTATTAAAAATGATTTCGGAATTACTACATTCTATAATGGTTGTGGAGAAAGATACTTTTAATTGTATTTCAACTTTTCTATTATCGACTTGTTTGCATTCGAAGGAATGACTACATTGTATCAGGTAAAACAGTTGTTAAACTTTTGGATAGTTTAGTGCAATATAACTATTTTTTTTTCAAGATTTCAGTGCTTAGCTTGCAAATGAAAAGCAAAGTGAAGTTCAGTAGTGTAACCGAACCTAACATAACACAAAGTCTAAAATATTGGGAAAGAATACTTTGAAGTCGCGCGGTACTATGTTCGCCATATTTTTCAACCAGCCATAAGAGGCTATTTTATAATGAAATTTGTGATGAGTGACAAATTGAAAAAAAATCGTAAATAACAATCAAGTACAATATTATCATATGTTATGCTCCAGAAAGTCCTGCATGACAATTTTATAGGCTTTTATAAATATTTTTAAAATACATTTAAGCTAAAAAAAAATGTTTTTTCTTTAAAAATGTAAAATACTTGAGATTTAATATTCCGAGGTAGAATGGATATATTTACAATGAAAATTACTTGACAGTAAAAAAAACAGAGGGACAGGATGAACACATTATTTCACAACTATGTATAACAAATAGAGATGGCTGGTTTCTAGTTAGGTATTTGCTGCTTATGCCTTATGACTCAGGAGTACCTAAGTCATTATTGTTGTAGATAAAACCTTATTAGTTATTTCTGTGAAAGAAAGACTGCAATTGAAAGAGGATAACTGGTTTGGTAGATATTACGTATTAACGACCACAATTAAACCCAATGTTTACGTTTAAATTACCTATTCTGGGAAATATGTTCTATAACTAATTGGTCATAATAACTGACCGACCTTATTTAAGACGTCGCGTCATTCCCCATTTACTTATATTTTACGTAAATTTTAAGTCAACTAGGTTAAGTTAAATGAGAAAACGAGACCAAAACGAGGGCTACATTACGTAATTCTGACCTAATGTGCTACTTGGGAGAGCTGTTTGTGAGATGCGTTTCCGCATTGCGTTGATATGGAGTGTTTATTCTCCTCTTCTTGTGTTCTGCTTCTAAGAATCTTCTGAGTCTTATGATTTCTCTGTTTCTGATTTTGGCAGGGCATATATCGTTGGGGTTTCTTTGTAGTATTCTTTTTTCCTCACTTTTTTTTCCCGGTATACTTGGTTCTTTCCTAGTTTGTTCATGATCTTCTCGAGTGTTGTTCTCTGCTGGGATTTCTTCCGAAAACTTCATTGCATACATTTTATTTTTGAATTGTTTTCTCTACTAGTAATGTTGACATTTTATATCGCTGCCTTTGTCTTTTTGATTTTGCAACTCAAACAGCAAATTTGTTTTATAATGTTATACGATTATTGTGTTTTATTGTCATTTTATTATTGCTTCTAAAATGCTAATTGATTATATTAGAGTTGCAGAAAACACTATCTGGTTGCCTGCAACTGAACTGTTTTATAAATTTATATACAGCAAAATTATAAAATATCTTATAAAGCAGTTAAGACGTTATTTTAGAACCTGACTAAGCTATAAAATATTTCAGCTTATAAAGCTAAATAATTTTATAGCGCACTTATAGCAACGTTCGGCAGTATTTTATTTATTTATTTATTTATTTATTTAGTTTACAGTACCCAACAGGTATGCCCAATTACAGGGTAAGGTACAGAAAGACATTAGTTACATATCAATTAATAAAACTTACAAACGAATAAAAACTTATAATCTAAGACAATAATAAAAAAGAACAAGAACAAATGCATGTATATGTATGATCTAATTAATATAATAGACCTATAATAAACCTTACTATGGTGTATTACTTAATTTAAAATACTGTTACTGCTTAGTGTCTGTCCAAATTCAACTTCCGTACACTAGTGGTAAATTTTCTTAAAGTACAATTGAAAAAGTCAATATGTTTGCTAACTTGATTTCCAAAGAAACCAAGTTGGTTTACCGGTGCCAATCCAGGCATATTAGTCCTCGAATATGACAGATAGAACATGTTTTCTGTGCGGCTATTCATTCTTGGTACTCTAAAGGGTAATAGAGATAATATATACGTGTTGTCGGTGAAGTTATTTAGAATTTTATACAGAAGTATAACACATGCTTGATATCTTCTTTGCTCCGATGTTTCATATGAATAATTGTTTAGTAAATCAGTACAGTGTGTAAAGTTATTGTATACATTGGTTTCCTTAAAATCAAGATATTTTAAGAATTTCTTTTCCAAATAATTGTTATGTACCGAGTAATATGGTGACCAAATTATACTGCAATATTCAAGACTGGATCTAACTAGACAGTTATAGAGTATTTTTATGGCCCTGATGTCTACAAACTCCTGAGTATTTCTGACCAAAAAGCCAATCTTTTTTAAACATTCTTTTGTTGTTAATTCTATGTGGTAGGTAAACGTCAGTTGGCAGTCCATATGTACTCCTAAATCATTGATATTGTCCACCCTTGTCAGGGGTTCACCATTCATCTGGTAATTAAAATGCACTAGATTTTTTTTCTGCGATATGGTTAAGACACTACACTTAGTTAAATTAAGCTGAAGTTTATTTTCTGCACACCACTTCACTACTCCATTAATGTCATCTTGCAAAAGAACGCAGTCATGAAACGAGGTAATTTCCAGAAATAGTTTTAGGTCATCTGCGAAGAGCAGTTTTTGTGCATGTTGAATGACGTCAGGTAGATCATTTATGAAGAGTAAAAAAAGCAGAGGTCCCAGGTTGGACCCCTGCGGCACTCCAGACGTTGGTGTAAAAAAGTTTGAACTAAAACCATTTATTGTAACAGTCATTTTCCTGTCTCTTAAGTAAGAACATAACAGATTAACTATAGTGTCACTTATATCAAACTTTTTTAATTTATAAATAAGTAAATGATGATCTAGTTTATCAAACGCTTTTGACATATCCATATATACTACATCAAGCTGATTATTACGGTTTATTGCGTCCCTCCCATCTTGCACTAAGTTCATTAAATTAGTTACCGTTGATCTTTGAGGCATGAAACCATGCTGCGAGTCTGTAATTGTTAGTTTGACATCAGCAAATATTATATCATATAAAATAATTTCATAAACCTTCGATACCGGACTGAGAACTGCCACTGGTTTCTAATTAATAATTAAGTTTTTGAGTCCTGATTTAAAAATTGGAGTTAATCTACACTATTTCCATCTTTCTGTGTATACCCCTTGCTTAAGGCTTAGATTGAATAAAAATGCAAGTGACAAAGCCAGTGCATCTGCACAGCCTTTTATGATGTAGGGGGTATATTGTCGGTACCAGCTGATCTGCTTGTGATTTTAACTTTTTTATAGCCTGTTTTACTTCCTCAGTTATTATTATATCGATTTCTGTATTATTATTATTTAACAAACTGCTATCCAGTGTCTCTGGTTGATATAGTGATTGAAAATGTTCAGCAAATGCATTGGTGATAAATTAGGAAGGGAAAAATTTAGGAAACGAACAAAAGGCAACAAACAGAAACGAAAAAGGTAAAAAGAGTTATATATCGGAAGATGTGTGTGATAGATTTTATAGTATAGAGAAAAGGGGATATGGCTAAATAGGTTGCCGAAAGATGGGCAACGCCTGATATAGTAATTTGAGTTTTGTGCGAAAAGGTGCATTATGCTCTATAATTTGAGTAATGTTGTTTGTAAACGGACTATCACCAAGTTTAAATTGGTAGAATTTTTGTGATGTAACTTTGATGTAGTCCGCCAGGGGCATTATGTCGTGACAACGAGCATAAAGGTCTCTTAACGAGGTATATCGTGAGGAATTTGAGATGAGGCGCATAAATTTATGTTCCAGGACTGTCAGTTTCTTTATTATCGTGACCGACGTGCTGCACCACACCGGTGCCGCATATGTAAGGGCCGGCCTCACAATAACAGTATAAATTAATTTTTTATTCTGTCTGCTGAGTCTGCTATTCCTTGCCAAGAGCGGGTACAAACTCCTGGACATGAAATAGACGGTCCGTATAGTTTCGTTTATATGTCGGTTAAACGTCAGTCGTTTGTCTAAGCGTACACCCAAGTACTTCACGCACTCCCTTTCTGGAATTTGGTTTCCCCTTATAAAAATTGGTGTTAAGATTTTATTTTCTGTAAATCTGCGCGTGAAGACAATAGATTCCGACTTTTCTGCAAGCTAGACGCGCTAAGCCACTGAGCTACCGTCCCCGTTAGATAGAGAAAATCTCAAACTCCATTTTAAAACAAATACCAAGGAGGTGTTATGAAGTGTACTTTCATGAAAAAAATAATTTATGACAAAAGGTCGGATGTTAATTAACAAACATTGTCAGACAGACAAATTTTTTCGAAAATGATACATTATTTGCCATAAATTTTGTAAGTTTCAAGCAGG
The DNA here is from genome assembly GCA_936432065.2 of Rutpela maculata. Lineage (NCBI taxonomy): Eukaryota > Metazoa > Arthropoda > Insecta > Coleoptera > Cerambycidae > Rutpela > Rutpela maculata. Next base: position 41,546,869 of record OW386286.2, read on the forward strand.
AGTTTTGAAAAGTAAATTAATTTTTTTAGCTAATTTCAAATATTAATTAAAAATAGCAGTTAACATATTTTTACTTGTCTGCCGGGCGTAACATATTTAATACATGTTTTCCAATCATTTTCACCTTTTAAATTTGAGGTGTTGTGCTATGGGAGCTTAGACTATTACGTCTTAAGACGAAGAAACTTTTAAGTTATTTTTAATCTCTAATTACTAATTTTAAGCTGCAAACGTAAATAATAATTATAGACCTTCCTATAACCTGTCAACAAACAAGAGTACCTTTCTATGTAGTACACAGCCTACTAACTAACATAACCTAACCTAATCTAGCTATCATTCTTATATTTATTTTTTCATTTAATTTAGGAGTGAAATTTTCTTACCGTATCCCCACGTGCTTTAATTAACTACCGGACATTTTTCAAGCACTAGGGAAATTAGTAGTGAAAATTTTCATAAAATGAGCAAGGTTCTAAAATGAAAACTTAACATGCAATTTAACGGTAATAGTTACAATAAATTATAGTTTTTATCAAAATGTTTGTGATTCTGGCTACAGTTATTTTTCTTCACTTAGAAGTTATAACAAAAATAAAAAATAACCCTTTTTTGAAAAAAAAATTGTTATATTCGTTCATTTAAGATACGGCCCTGTCACCTCAAGACGCATTCTTTTATAGATAGATGTTTTGTAGGAATCGCCTATAGTTTAATTACACAGCCCCACAAAAAAAAAGTTCAAAGCAGCGAACCAGACCCATGTATCCCTATGTATTTTCGGTCGCTGAATCCGAATCCGTGGTCAAAAAAAATAGTACACCACCAAAATCATTAGCTAGAACCAAAAAACACCCTTGAAATGGGATAAAAAGAAGATTAAGCTACGAGAATATCTGTTACTTCTTAATCAATCGAATTACACAAATTAAGATTAAACAGCAGCGTACATACAATAATGAAATGAAACACTCCCAGGGAGGGGCGAAAACTAGCCCCATATATAAAAAAATCGATCCAAAATAGCAACGACTGCTGAAAAAGCTCGAAATGTCTAAGTGTTATTAAAGTGTTAACAGATCCGCCGTAATCTTCATAAATTGACCCTATGGGGTTGAGAACAACCACCCTCAAGTTCAAAGGACACGAGAAAAACAAGAAAAAACGTAAAATCCAACAGGATTTCTATTTTCATGGATGCTATGATTGGCTGAAATTGCGTAGTACTCTAAAATAGAACCAGAAACTTACGTACCATCAACATCCTACACTGTTAACCCTCAGAGAGAGTGAAAACTACCCCCTATGTAATATTTGACTATAACAAGTTACAGTGACTTCTATAAAAATTCGAAACACTGCGTTGTGTGGAAGAGAGAAGAAACTAGACTACGTTCGACGATGTGCTTGAAAACCACCCCCACGGGGTTGCGAGATACTACCTCTATATCTATACGATGCTGGAAAAACAGAGAGAAACTAACCGAATTTACATTTTTATGGGTGCATGATTGGCAAAAATCGTGTTGCACACTTTGAGTTTGAAACTCATGTCCTATAAATGTTATTAAGTAACACCCCCAGAAAGGATGTAAACTACCGTAATTCAAGATGTAACGAAAAAGTTCAAGATGTAACGAAAAAGCTATACTGTTGCTTATTGGTTTCATTTCCGTAGTTTTTTTTTATAGAGGTGGCGTCTCTCAACCGTGGGGGTGGTTTTCAAGCACAGCGTCGAACACAGTCTAGTTTCTTCTTTCTTCCACACAACGCATGTGTTTCGACTATTTATAGAAGTCACTGTAACTTTTTATAGTCAAACCTTACATATAGGGGGTAGCTTTCACACCCTCTGAGGGTTGACACTGTAGAATGTAGATGGTACGTAAGTTTCTAGTTCTATTTTAGAGTACTACGCAATTTCAGCTAATCATAGCATCCATGAAAATAGAAATTCTGTTGCATTTTACGTTTTTTCTTGTTTTTCTCTTTTCCTTTAAACTTGGGGGTGGTTGTTCTCATCTCTGTAGGGGCAGTTTATGGAGATTACGTCGGACCTGATGCAGTTTCTTATCACTTTAACAAAACTTATACATTTTGAGCTTTTTCAGCAGTCATTGCTGTTTTGGATCGATTTTTTTATATATGGGGGCTAGTTTTCGCCCCTCCCTGGGGGTGTGTTTCATATCTATTGTATGTACGCTGCTGTTTAACCTTAATTTGTATAATTCGATTGATTAAGATGTAAGAACTATTCTCGTAGCTTAATATTCTTTTTATCCCATTTCAGGGGTGTTTTTTGGCTCTAGCTAATGATTTTGGTGGTGTACGATTTTTTTTGACCCCGGATTTGGATTCAGCGACCGAAAATACATAGGAATACAAGGGTCTGGTTCGCTGCTTTGAACTTTTTTTTTTGTGGGGTTGTGTTATCTTAAAGTGCTTGTTATTAACACAAAGTTATTTTATAGAGGGAATCCATTTCATGAAACCGCAGCGTTTGAGATCATAAATATGACAAGATATAAAAAGTTTAAAAATCACATTTTTATTAATATTTATGGCAGTTAATATGTGCTAATTGTAAAGTTATGATCATTAAAATAAATTGGCGTTAAATTTCATTACAAAAAAAATTTAAAATATGAAATCATTTTTTGTAACATTCCAAAAATTATTAAAAACTTTCAGTAAACATGAGCTGAACATGAACTTAAAATTCATCAAAGACACATGGCAGAATTCACAGTCAAATTTCCTTCGCATCAAACATTGCAGGCTGTATGTCTCTAAAATAATTATTAAGTAAATTCGATTATCCAAAATGGCCACTCGCACAGACCATCACCCAATTTTTTTTAATCACTGGACAATTACCAATAATATCCAAATGGGTGAATCTCTGGTGAATGAATTACATAGAGAAGTATACTCAGCGGTTGTATTATATCCATTATCCAGTAAAATCACTGAAAGCTTAGTATATATAGAGATCAGCATATTATATATTTGTAAGTATATGTATGCGGCTTTTTTAATACATTTAAGAAATCGTTTCATTTTATTGGTGTTTTATAGCAATAATAACAAACAGTGAAGTATGTTCTTTATAACACTATTAAATGAAGCATCAATAAAACTGTTTTATAGTGGCGGTACCGAATTTTCTTAAAGCCTGCGGAAATGTTTATACAGTTATTTTGTAATGGTTGCAATAGGCTTTACAAAATATCAACAGTGACTGAATTAATTTATAAGATGGTGCCAATTTTACATTTATAGCTGTCGTAATAACGTTTTTAAAATGTTTCTGAGAGTAATGTTGTTTTATAAAATTTGTGTCGAAAATATTTTGGCAGCTTTTAGAAAATACCAAATTGCTAGTTGGGAAGTAGTTGTCCCTTTCAGCTCTTCTCCAGCTTTTTCTGTTGGTATTTGTCGTTGCTGCGTTTTTATCTCCATATATCATCATTGGCAGTATGATGGCTATGTAAAACCGCTTGATCAGGTCCCATGATGGTTTGTTTTTCTCGATGAATGGTATAATTGCCCTTGAAACTCTGTATGCCAATTTAATCCTCTCCTTTATAGTTTCTCTCCTTTTCAGTTGGTTCATCAGGTGTTTCAATTTGGTCGCCGTTCTTAAGGAGTAGTCGCCTATTTTGTATTCTTCTCCGCTGGTCTGACTCTCTTTTGTTGACAGATCTCGCATCATTATCAGACTTTTCTTGAAGTTTATTTTCAGTCCAGATGTGTCCAAATGAGATTTCATGTATTTTTGTGTCTTCGTTATTTGGTGTTTCCTTTATAGTGCTTTACATCACTTGGTCTAGGACCGCGGTGGACAGTCGGACGAATAGGGGGCATCCTTGCTTGACTCCTATGTTCTCTTGTTTGCTGCCAGTCATTTGTAAATGTAAAGTAATGTGTATAAATGAAATATGGTTAACACCGGATGTAAGCAGTGATCAGTTTGAAATCGGGGATCATCTTACCCGAGCGGAGGAGTGGGAATCTATCTCAAGCAAGATATAAGATATGTTTTTTAAAGGAATAATATATATAAACTGATATCGAACAATTATGGTTAACATTAAATATTGCGATGTGTTGCAACCCCTAGAATATAGGCAACACAGAATTCAATTTAGTTCGGATGTCTGAATGTGGAGGTTTGCACCTACTAGAGAAAGAACCTACTAGAAGCTCTAGAGTGTTGACATCTGGAACTATCTAGAGAATGGTGGCGTCATCACAGAAAAATCGGGATCTGTCATTTTTAGGTATAAAAGGCCGCATTCTCGGTGGAAAAAGAAGTTTTGGATTGACAAGTGAGGTTAAGACTACAAAGTGAAAACAAAGTGATAAACATTGTTATTTTTAGTCAGTAAAGTGCATTTAAGTTAATAATAGTATTGTGAAGTATCCAGTAAATTATTTAATAGTGTGTTAGTGGACATCTCTTGTTATAATTTTTGGAACCCACGGAATTTGCAAGGAATTTGCAAGGGTGGTTTCCTAGAGTGGAAACACGTAACAATATAAATAAAATAAAAGTAGGCCTAGGTGCAGTATACAAATTTAATTAAAATCAGTGATGTGCTGAAAGACATTATGTTCGAAAGCTGACTGTGTCATAATGACCGGTGATTTTAATATTAATCTGTTGAATCAAAATTGACGAGATGTAATTTATTTTCAAAATCTCATATCTGATTTTGGTTTAAATTAATATGTTATGCAGCCTACTAGAATCATTAGTAGTTCCGATGATGTATTATGCTCAAGCGAAGAATTGTGTGTAAATAATTGCGATACTATGGATTTGTGTAACACCACTGAGCAGCTACTGGTATGCGCCGATTTCAAATTTATCTGTAATGAAGAGTTAGAGAAAGAATGTAAGGCTAGATGGGTTGCCTAAAGATGAGCAATGCCTGGTATGGCAGGATGCGTCTTATTCTAAAGGCTAAATGCTCTCTGATTTGGGTAATGTTTGATAGTAGACCATCACCCAGTTTAAATTTTTGAGATATTTATTGGAAGTAATTATCTAATGGTGTCATGTTGTGACAGCGTGCATGTAAATCTCGGGGGTGGGGGGGGGTATATCTTGAAGAATTTGAAATAAGGCTCATGAACTTGCGCTTCAACACTTTTAGTATCTTTAGTCATGATCGCTGCGCTGCACCACACCGGTGGCGCATGTGTTAGGACCAGCCTCACCACAACATACTACGGGAGCCCACCCTAACTGAACGTGCACCCCCCCCCCCCCCCCCCCCCCGATCGCTTTGGACAATATTTTTCATACAGATTAGAGACTAAGGAACAAACCTAGACATGTCCTAAAAAAAACTGGCTGTACTTTCAAAATGGCGGCCATATGTTAAAAAAACTGGTGCAAACATTGTTTTTGTCATTTAACACAGAAACTAAAAAATATGGAGAAAAACTTTATGCACAAAAAACAAAGTGCATAAAACGTTCTACAATTTTGTTCCTATACAATATTTGGATAGGAGTTGCAATTTTCCAGATAAATAATTTAGCTCTTAAAATTAAATATAAAATTCAATATAAAAAGTAACACCGCATTCGCTTTTAGATTCACTACCGCTGTCTCCCGATACATCGAATATTTCTTCCAAGTCTTTTTCCTCTAGTGTTTCATTTATGATATCGGTATCTCACTTTCGATTTGATTTGGAATCATCTCCTGAAGAATTTCAGTAAGCGATTGAGGCAGTATTTTATCTGCTGAACACCAAAGTAGTTCTCAATTTTCTTGCCATCCATAAACATTCCAAGGATTTGGAATATTGTGAATACCTTCGTCGATTAATCACCAAATACCCGTTTGGTAAATATGCTCGTTAAGACAAGCTCTTGATGGTGGAATCGAAGAAAAATCAACTTTAGTGTCAATTTATAAAGACAAATCTTGGCACCACATTTCTGTCTAATAGCAATTAGGCGAAGCTCGTCCATGCTAGCGCATTTATTTGATCCATATATGGCACATATAAACTCCTCTAATGATGCGACTAATTTATCATCAATATTCCAGCTGCTTCCCAAATCTTGAAATGTTCGGATATATTTGGTGTATTTGGGAAAAAGTAGTATTTCTAGGGAATTTATCTTTCCTTCCCCTTAAAGGCGCTGACTGAGTCGAATCCAGTAAATAGATAAAGGCCCAGTAATGCCGAACATTTTTGAGGTCTTCTGCTAATGCGGATATGTTAATAAGCCTTCTTTTATTGCCAAATCCGGTAATTTACATTTAATTTCATTGGAGTGAGCCAGAGGCATTCAAAAGATGTTACTATCAACACTTTTAACCCTAATTTAATATTTGTAACTTCAAACTGGAAATCATTATCCACCGCTGCGCCGGGCCATACTGAAAATTTGATCCCAGATTGGATAGCGCATAATTTGCAGACATTTATCTCGAAAACGGCAACTCCTATCCAAATATTGTATAGGAACAAAATTGCGGAAAATTTTATGCACTTTGCTTTTTGTGTCGAAAGATTTCTCCATCTTTTTTAGTTTTTGTGTTAAATGACAAAAACCACATTTGCACCAGTTTTTTTAACATATGGCCACCATTTTGAAAGTACAGTCAGTTTTTTTTTTAGGACATGTCTAGAATTGTTTCTTAGGCTTTAATCTTTATGAAAAATATTGTCTCCAAGGGGCGGTGGAGGGGGGTGCACGTACAGCTAGGGAGGGCTCCCTGGCTAAGAGTGTAAACCAATTTGTTATTTCGTCGATAAGCCTACTATTTTTAACTAGGAGCGGGTACAGACTCCTGGATATAGAGTACAGTTTCCTCAATGTGCTTGTTGAATGCTAGTCGTTGGTTCAGATGTACTCCCAAATTCTTAAAGTAGTTCTTAGTTGGAATTTGTTTTCCCCTGATTCAAATTTTATTCTCAGTGAATCTGCGTGTAAAGACTATCGCTTCCGACTTTTCAATGTTAACCCGAATCTTCCATTGGTCGTAATACGCCAAAGCAGAGACCATATGGGCTTTCAGTAACATATTCGTCGATTAAGCAGGTATAACATCCACAATGATTTTTTAGGTTTTTATTTTTCAATTGCTTCCAATATATTTTGTCGTGATATATAAATAAATGTTTAGAATGTCTGAATAATTTTCTGAATTATTATTATTTTCATGATTAGTTATATCAGATACTTGAAAAATGGATTTAAAATTATTAGCAATTATTATTAGAATGATTTTATTAGGTTGCCGTTTACTATCATTTTTGATAGTAAGTATATGATAAAATATTTTTGTTTTGTTTTTTTACTACCCAGTCAATGGGTCTAGAGGGAAATGCCGAGATCACAATTTTTGACTTGAGAGCTGTGTTTGGACTATTTAGGAGGTGAACATACCAAAAGTCCCCGAACGTAGAAGATGGGGGGATGCAAGAATTATGGTAATAGGCTGTTTTACATATGTTCCAAATTGTAATCAAATATTTTAAGTCTAACAGAAGTTATCGTGTTTACAAGAAGCGGTATACACGCACACATAGATATACACGCACACACACACACTTAAGACGCAAAGACATTTTTTATTCGATATTTCAGTTCAGTCTGTTGTGAAACGGATATCTGTACAAGAAATTTTTTTCTACGATGATTATTAAAATTTATTTTCAATTTATAATAAATTTATAATAAAGTTAGAATACAGTCAAAAGATATACAATACAAAAAAAATAATAGAAACATTATTGTAGAAAATTTAGTCAGCTTTAATTTTGCGTATAGCCACTTTTTGATCAGGGCTAACCGTTTTCGAGATATGAGCGAAAAACCAAAAACCAGGACCTCCTTCGTGCCTCCCTGCACCCCCCCCCCCCCCCCACCTCCTATGTTCGGGAACTTTTGGTATGTTTACCTCCTAAATAGTCCAAACACAGCCCAAAAATTGTGATCTCAACATTTCCCTCTAGAAACCATTCATTGACTGGACTATACGCACAAAATTTCAAAAGTCATTAATGTTACGTTGGATATTTCTTTCAACCGAATCTAGATAAAAACGTGCCAATATTAAGCGACAACCGTTGACGGAGTGTGCACTGAAAACCGTCTTCTTAGGAAACGTGATAAGCGCAATGTTCTAAGTGTCTCTGCGCGAAAATTCAATGGAGGGGCGACTAGCGTAAGATCCTGCAAGTCCTTCCATAACATGAACTGACCGTGCGTCAGCAGAGGTAGTGGTGGTGGCGGTAGTGAAAGTAGCGGCAAAATTAAATTCTATTTTGGTGCTATGGAATATTACAGACAACTAAAGAAAGTGTGAAAAGGAGAGAGGATTAATTTGCCGGGAACATTCGCGTATCTCGTTCTTCTGTTATTTCTCGAGCAACCTAGGAAATATAATTATTCGTTAATTATGCTCTTCGCAAAAACGAAGAGTATATTGAATTTGATCGGCACATTTCTAAAACAGCTCGTAGAGAAAAAAAGTTTCATATCATTATGTTAGTGAACGAATTCTGAACAGTTTTCAGAATGTCCGTCTGTCCGTCCGTCCGTCACGTTTCTTGTAAACACGATAACTTAAGAAGGAAAAGTCCGATCGTACTGAAATTTGGAAAGTAAATTGGCGTTAGCTAGAGGACGAACCCTATTGTGGTTGAAAAAAATCAATCAGTAAATAAAAAAGTTATTAATCATTTAAATTTTAAAAAAAATCTTAATTTTTGTGACTTGTACTTAAATAGAAATCTTGCGAAATGTTATTCTCTACAATTTTTTTTTATTTATACATTTTACTAATATACATATTTCATATTAATATATCTAATCCGTTGAAATATAATTCTCGAATGATATACATTACAGACAATTTTTGTAGTAATATGTGATAGTCCAATGGCTAAAGTTTAGCCTTGCAATCCAAAAGTCATGTGTTTGAATGCCTCAGAGAAGGTGGTGTTTTTTTTTAATTTTTTTTTTACATATATTTTTTTTTTCACAAAATTTAGAATGTCCAAAAACTAACATTATTTACAAGAAAACTTCGAAGAGTATCCTATAGAATGTGTAACAACCTCCGATTAAAGAACTTATATCTAGATACATAATGGCATGAATTTTATGATCCCGAAAGACTCCCATTCTAAGGCACTTCTTCCCATAAGTTGCTGATTGGCCCATCGGCGTATTCACGGCCGCTCGTACACGATCGGCTTCAGTTCGATTATCATAATCTCAGTTGACAGTTCGGCCATTAATGTCAATAAATGTTTTTCGTGTTCTCCGACCAAAAACTGGTGAAAAAGTAATTTTATTTTAAGTTGTGATTTGCTTAATACCTAAATAATATTCTCTTTTCATATTTACACAGTTTAGTGACAATATATTTTGTGCAAATAAATAGTGAAGTGCTGTGCCGTTTGCAGAAAGCAGTTTAGAAAAGAAGAAAATCGATCGTTCCATAGTCGTAACATGATGAAGTTCAGTTTACAGTTATAAAGTAAATAGCAATTAAATTTTAATATCCTTTCAATACATATTTATCCTACTGTTTTATCTTACTGTAATATCGTATGCCTGCATCACGTTATATAAAGAGCCGGTAATGCAGGAATTGCAATAATTCATTTTAATGAAAATATTTACCATTCTACACATTTTCTACACACACAACGCCACTGTTGCCTATGGGATGTGATGTTCATCTATCCATTTTAATGGACATATAATGTGACTATGTTAGGAGCAAACAAGGTATATAGTGAAAAGATAGCCTCTTATGTATCTAGATATAAGTTCTTTAATCGGAGGTAACAACTATATAAGTTCAACAACTTGCTGACGTTTCGGTAACATTGATTATTATCTTCAGAGTACTACAAGACAAAATTATGTAGCAAATAATATATCAGACACAACTGCTTTTTTTCGAATATTAAACATACACACATCCATAGAGACAATTATTATACTCTTCGCAGACACGAGAACGAAGAGTATATTGCATTTGATCGGCACATTTCTAAAACCATATATGCAGAGAAAAAAAATTCATATCATAGTGTTAGTGAATTCTGAACACCTTTCAAAATGTCCATTTGTCCGTCCGTCCGTCACGTTTCTTGTAAGCACGATAGCTGAAGACAAAAGAGTCCGATCAAATTTAAATTTGGACAGTAAGTTAATGTTGGGTATTTTTGAATAAAATTGATAAAATAAAATTGATCAGTAAAAAAAAATTACGAAACATTTTCAGAAAAAAATACACATGAAGTGTAAGATAAGGTTTTACGAACTTAAAAATACTGCATAGTATAACGAACGTTTCACCAATCAAGTACATCGTGTGATGATTAAATTAAGAAGTATAGCAATTATACCTAAGAAATTAACCTATTTTCAAAAAATTGCGAAGAGTAGAATGTTCAACAATTATATAGAAAATTCAATAATCAAGGATATTTCTATTATAAAGTGTGACCCCGGATTGAGTTTGCGATAGGTGTAAATATACCAAAAAAAAAATAAAATTAGTACGGCTTTCATTTTCTGCAGTCTCGGTCTGCTTGACGTAAAATGAATTTTTACCAAATTTCAATTAAAATGGGATCTAACTTGCGGAGTTATCAGAGAAGAAAATAAATCATTGTAGGCAAACTGGTCTTTCTGTTAATTTTACGGAAAAATTCTATTTGGATAAAATATTTTGCATTGAAAGTTAGAGCCGTATGCCAACTTTCATTGCAACTGAACAAAATAATAATAATAATAATAATAATAATAATAATAATAATAATAATAATAATAATAATAATAATAATAATAATAATAATAATAATAATAATAATAATAATAATAATAATAATAATAATAATAATAATAATAATAATAATAATAATAATAATAATAATAATAATAATAATAATAATAATAATAATAATAATAATAATAATAATAATAATAATAATAATAATAATAATAATAATAATAATAATAATAATAATAATAATAATAATAATAATAATAATAATAATAATAATAATAATAATAATAATAATAATAATAATAATAATAATAATAATAATAATAATAATAATAATAATAATAATAATAATAATAATAATAATAATAATAATAATAATAATAATAATAATAATAATAATAATAATAATAATAATAATAATAATAATAATAATAATAATAATAATAATAATAATAATAATAATAATAATAATAATAATAATAATAATAATAATAATAATAATAATAATAATAATAATAATAATAATAATAATAATAATAATAATAATAATAATAATAATAATAATAATAATAATAATAATAATAATAATAATAATAATAATAATAATAATAATAATAATAATAATAATAATAATAATAATAATAATAATAATAATAATAATAATAATAATAATAATAATAATAATAATAATAATAATAATAATAATAATAATAATAATAATAAGGGGGCTAGCGAAAAATAAACACTTCCGCCAAAAGCCCTCGCGCCTTTTCGAACCGCCTCCGCGTGTTGCAGAGAATCCGCCGACTGTAGATCAGGTGGAAAATTTCTGGAAAACGCTTTACGAGGAGAAGCTTCCACTCAACCAAGACTCTCCAGCCCTGGCACACTTTGAAGCCTTCTGTCAAAGGCTTCAACAACCAAACGAGGTGTGCCAACCGATAACTCCAGAAGAGGTTCGAAGAGCTCTTGAGGGCTCTAAGAACTTTGCTGCTCCAGGTCCCGATGGGATAAACAACTATTGGTGGAAAAAATTACCCAGTACCCACCACCATTTGGCCAGAATTTTCAATTCATGGCTAAATGGGGAGCAGCAAATTCCTTCTTGGGTTGTCGAGGGGCGGACAGTGCTGATCCCGAAGAACGGAGATTTGTCTGACCCAAAGAACTACCGGCCGATAACCTGTTTAAACGCATGCTACAAGGTGTTTACACGCATTTTGTACATGCGGGTGCTCCATGCAGTTGAACCGGTTTACGAGCGGATATATGAGCAACGAGGGTCAAAGAGAGGTGTCGCTGGCTGCAAGGAGAACCTGCTGATTGACAGGTGTGTCACGCAGGACTCCGTGCAGTATAAGCGTAACCTCTCCATGGCCTGGATCGATTACCGCAAGGCATTTGACATGACATCACACGAGCTCATTGTACACTTGCTCCAATGTCTTGCGGTGCCCGGTCCCGTAGTGAGATGTATCGAAGAACTGATGCCGCTCTGGAGGACTCGCTTTACCATAACATCGGGTAACGACAGAGTCCAGACGGAGCCGGTATATTTCAGAAGGGGAGTATTTCAGGGAGACTCCCTCAGCCCCCTTCTGTTTTGCATCTCACTACTGCCATTATCCGTTTCGCTCCGGAAAACCCGTGGCTACAACTGCGGTACCCCCGGCGACAGGAGGCATAAGGTCACCCATCTGTTTTATATGGATGACCTTAAACTTTATGCCTCCGGAGAGAGGGACCTACACCAGTCCCTCAGGGTGGTACAGGAGTACACGCAGGCTGTCGGTATGGAGTTCGGGTTAGACAAATGTGCGCTGGTCCATCTCAAGAGAGGACGATGCGGGGACTACGGAGAGGACGCGCAGCTCGTGGACGGAAGCATCTTACATCATCTAGATGCCGGAGAGTCGTACACTTACTTGGGTGTCGAGCAACGCTCCACCCAAGAAGTGAGTGTAGTGAAAAACGCTCTCCGCGGCAAGTATCAGCACCGACTCCGACAGATCTGGTCTTCAGAACTGTCGGGGAAGAACAAGGTGTCTGCTACCAATATGCTTGCCGTTCCGATCCTTCTCTACTCCTTTGGGGTAGTGAAGTGGAGTCGAGAAGAGTTGCGTCAACTCGACGTAGGAACCCGCAAGAAGATGCATCTCAATAGGAGTTTGCATCCTAAATCGTCCGTTCCACGGTTATACCTCCCACGACATCGGGGAGGCCGTGGACTCTTGAGTTTGGAGAGTCTCCATAATAGGATGGTTTTGGATGGAGCCTGTAAGGTTATCAGGAGTTCGGATCCCCTCCTCTGCATGGTCCGGGACCATGAAAGTGCAGGAATAGGAGCATTTTTGTTTAAGGCAGCACAGAGAGCAGCCGATGAACTTGGTCTCTCCTTCGACGTCGAGCGGGTAAATCCCGACTCTGTCACCGAGTTGGAACCTGCTCGACGAAAAGCCCAAATTAAAGCTGCGGAACACAACATCTTTCTGCAGCTTCACACGGATAAGCCAATGCACGGAGTTTTCTATAAAAATATAGAGAACCTTGGCTTATCCGAAAGGCTGACCTTTGCCTTCTTAAGGTCAGCCGGGCTGAAGTCTGAGACCGAGGGATTCATAATGGCTTGCCAGGATGGTGTATTTAACACCCTCGTCTATCGTAGTCGTGTCATGGGTATAGAGGTCCCTGATGTCAGCTGCAGGGCCTGCCGCAGGGCGCCAGAGACTCTTATGCACTTGCTGTCGGCTTGCCCGACATATGCAGTCTCGGCCTATATCCAAAGGCACGACGGAGCATTACGAGTGCTTTATTACCATTTAAGGCACTCGTATGGGATAGACGAAACACCAGTGCTGCCTTACGCTCCGGGGGATATTGAGTCCGTTGTGGGAAATGAGAAGTGTCTAATTTATTGGAACTACTCTTTTCCCACCGTCAGGCAAATACAAGCCAACAAGCCTGACGTAGTACTCCTCGACCATCAACTCAAGACAATGTTTGTCGTGGAGTTCTCGGCTCCCGCGGAGAACAACATTGTCTTGAAGGAGGAGGAAAAACGGACAAAATATCGAGATCTGCTCTTCGAACTCCGCAGACTGTATCCAGACCATACTGTTAAGATAGTGGTACTGATTATAGGAGCCCTCGGTGGAACGAGACACACACTGCTTTCGGAACTTAAGATCATACCGGCATGCCGAAACTCGGCAGAGGTCTTAGCCGGCAGAATGCAGAAGGCCGTTATTCTCGGTTCATTACGTCTGCTCAGGGCACACGATTCACGGACCCAGTAGTCACTCACCCCACGGGCGTGGGGAGTGGCTACCGGTACTACCAGCTCCCCTGTGAGGGTCGGAGCCACAGAGAAGGGTGACTGGTTTTTAGCTAGATAATAATAATAATAATAATAATAATAATAATAATAATAATAATAATAATAATAATAATAATAATAATAATAATAATAATAATAATAATAATAATAATAATAATAAATCACATCCAGGATGTGAAACAAATAAAGGAGTCTCTCCGCGGCAAGTACAGACGCCTACTCCGAAAGATTTGGTCCTCCGAACTTTCGGGGAAGAATAAGGCGTCTGCCACTAACATGCTTGCCGTTCCTGTTCTGCTCTACTCCTTTGGAGTAGTAAAATGGACTGTAGATGAGCTGCGCCAACTAGACAGAGATACCCGCAAGATGATGAACATCCATAGGAGTATTCATCCTAGATCGTCCGTTCCTCGTGTTTACTTCCCACGTCATCGGGGGGGCCGAGGACTCTTGGGCCTGGAGTGTATGCATGGCAGAGTAGCGCTGAGTATGGCATGTAACATCCTCAGGAGCTCGGATCCGCTCCTGCTATTAGTGAGAGATCACGAAATCGCAGGGGTGGGCGCAGGATTGTTTAAGGCAGCAAAAAGAGCCGCAGATGAACTTGGTCTCGTATTCGACGTCAGACGAGGTGGCCGGCGCGGTGCTGATCCAGAGTCAGTCACCGAGCTTCAGCCAAATCGTCTGAAAGCCCAAATAAAAGCTGCCGAACAGGAGAATCTGTTCAGGCAGCATGTCGATAAACCCATGCACGGTGTGTTCTATAAGAACATAGAAACACTGGGTTTATCGACTAGGCTGACATTCGCCTTTTTAAGGTCAGCTGGGCTTAAGTCGGAGACCGAGGGATTCATTGTGGCCTGTCAGGATGGTGTAATAAACACCTTGGTCTACCGAAGCCGCGTAATGGGTGTAGAGGTCCCTGATATCAACTGCAGGACCTGCCGTCAGGCGCCGGAATCGCTGATGCATTTGCTTTCAGCATGCCCGATATACGCGATTTCGGCCTACATCCACCGCCATAACGCGGCTTTACGAGTGCTATACTACCATCTAAGGCACTCGTACGGGGTAGATCAAACACCAGTGCTGCCTTACATCCCCGGAGATATTGAGTCCGTTGTCGAGAACGAGAGGTGCCGAATTTATTGGAACTACTCGTTCCCGACCGTCAGGCTCATTCAAGCCAACAAGCCTGACATAGTCCTCCTCGACCATCAGAACAAAGTGATGTTTGTCATCGAATTCTCAGCACCTGCTGAGACAAACATCGCTTTGAAGGAGGGGGAAAAACGGACCAAATATCGTGATCTCCGGTATGAGCTCCAAGTGCTGTACCCAGACTACTCGGTCAAGATGGTCGTCCTAATAATCGGCGTACTCGGAGGGATGAAGCCTTCGCTGCTCTCAGAATTAAAGATCATACCGGCCTGTCAGAATTCGGCAGAATGGTTGGCAGGTCAGATGCAGAAGGCGGTTATCTTGGGGTCCCTTCGTCTGCTTAGGGCACATGATTCAGGTGTTTACAGTCACTAACTCCACAGGTCGTGGAGAGTGGCTGTAATTAATTAGCCGGCGCGGCTACCGTGTGGTGTCGGAGGCCACGGAAGCCCTGTCCGGCAACGGGAAACCGAAAAAAAAAAAAAAAAAAAATAATAATAATAATAATAATAATAATAATAGTAATAATAATAATAATAATAACCCGTCCCCGTCCCCGTCAGAAGTCACATCACCAACGAAAGTTGTGGAGGAAAAAAAAACAATAATAACAATAATAAGTACACGCAGGCTGTCTGCATGGAGTTCGGGCTAGACAAATGTGCACTGCTCAAGAGAGGACGATACGGGAACTACGGAGAGGACGCGCAGCTCGTGGACGGAAGCATCTTACATCATCTAGATGCCGGAGAGTCGTACACTTACTTGGGTGTCGAGCAACGCTCCACCCAAGAAGTTAGTGTAGTGAAAAACGCTCTCCGCGGCAAGTATCAGCACCGATTCCGACAGATCTGGTCTTCAGAGCTGTCGGGGAAGAACAATGTGTCTGCTACCAACATGCTTACCGTTCCGATCCTTCTCTACTCCTTTGGAGTAGTGAAATGGACTCAAGAAGAGTTGCGTCAACTCGACGTAGGAACCCGCAAGAAGATGCATCTCAATAGGAGTTTGCATCCTAAATCGTCCGTTCCACGGCTATACCGCCCACGACATTGGGGAGGCCGTGGACTCTTGAGATTGGAGAGTCTCCATAATAGGATGGTTCTGGATGAAGCCTGTAAGGTCATCAGGAGTTCGGATCCTCTCCTCTGCATGGTCCGAGACCATGAAAATGCAGGGGTAGGAGCCTTTCTGTTTAAGGCAACACAGAGAGTATCCGATGAACTTGATCTCTCCTTCGCCGTCGAGCAATCGCGACTCTGTCACCGAGTTGGAACCTGCTCGGCGAAAAGCCCAAATTAAAGCTGCAGAACACAACAAGTTTCTGCAGCTGCACACGGATAAGCCAATGCATGGAGTTTTCTATAAAAATATAGAAAACCTTGGCTTATCCGAAAGGCTGACCTTTGCCTTCTTAAGGTCAGTCGGGCTGTAGTCTGAGACTGAGGGATTCATAATGTTTTGCCGGGATGGTGTATTTAACACCCTCGTCTATCGTAGTCGTGTCATGGGTATAGAGTTATAGAGATCCCTGATGTCAGCTGCAGGGCCTGCCGCAGGGCGCCAAAGACTCTTATGCACTTGCTGTCGGCTTGCCCGACATATGCAGTCTCGGCCTATATCCAGAGGCACGACGGAGCATTACGAGTGCTTTATTACCATTTAAGGCACTCGTATGGGATAGACGAAACACCAGTGCTGCCTTACGCTCCGGGGGATATTGAGTCCGTTGTGGGAAATGAGAAGTGTCTAATTTATTGGAACTACTCTTTTCCCACCGTCAGGCAAATACAAGCCAACAAGCCTGACGTAGTCCTCCTCGACCATCGACTCAAGACAATGTTTGTCGTGGAGTTCTCGGCTCCCGCGGAGAACAACAGGAGGAAGAAAAACGGACAAAATAGAGAGATCTGCTCTTCGAACTCCGCAGACTGTATCCAGACCATACTGTTAAGATAGTGGTACTGATTATAGGTGCCCTCGGTGGAACGAGACACACACTGCTTTCGGAACTTAAGATCATACCGGCATGCCGAAATTCGGCAGAATGCAGAAGGCCGTCATTCTCGGTTCATTACGTCTGCTAAGGGCACACGATTCCCGGACCCAGTAGTCACTTACCCCACGGGTGTGGGGAGTGGCTGCCGGTACTACCAGCTCCCCTCTGTGAGGGTCGGAGCCACAGAGAAGGGTGACTGGTTTTTAACCAAAATAATAATAATAATAATAACAATAATAATAGTAATAATACCTCGTGAAGAAATTAAAAGTTACAAAAAATTAGAAGAAGGGTGGAATTATGTAGTAATTTAGGTACTATTTGAAGAGGTTTTTAGTTGAATTCGTTGAAATTGTTAATCGTGTTAAAAGATAAAAAGCTATTTACTTTAAGTAATATTATTTTTTTTTTGTTGTTCAAATGCAATGAAAGTTGGCAAAATATTGTATTCAAATAGAATTTTTCCATAAAATTTACAGAAAGACCAGTTTACCTACTACAATGATTTATTTTCTTCGTAGATCCCATTTTAAATGAAATTTGGTAAAATTCCATTTTACGTCAAGTAGACAGAGACAGCAGAAAACGAAACCCGTACTATTTTTTTCTTTTGTATATTACACCTATCGCAAACTCAATCCGAAAAAAATAAAATTTTAAATGTATAAAAAATATATACATAGTTGTTCGAACGTTATTTGGCCATATAAGAGAATTGTAAAAAACTGTAATACACCACAAGAACGTACGAATACAGTTACTATTAAGTGCTCATTCACAGTTAAACATAAACTAGGAAAAGACATTACAGCTGACGCACTGACGAGAAACAGAAAAATAGACGACGTAAAACCAAAAACGTACCTAGTTGCATTAAATTTATTTTCACCTTCAGAAATACTATATTCAGTCAAGACAATCTTATAGAGTTATACGATATTCTACAAACAAGAGACACATAAAGGTTATACAATCAATGATACATTATTAAAACAATATTAAATGAAGAAAAATATGTATTACACGAGGCACTTGCAAAAATATTTATAAATGATTTCCCCATCAGATACGGACATATAGGTATACGTAAAACTTGGATTATTTACAGGGAAAACTTCTATTCCTACAAAGATATCAATCTGACAAAAAAATAATATCACACTGTCATGAATGTACACTCGGAAAGCATAAAAATCGCACAAATCACAATACATCACAAAGCATTATCACAAAAGGAAAACTTGAAATTGTAGCTATTGATTGTGTAAGTAATTTGATTAAAACAAGCGATGGTTTTAAAAATATTTTAGTAATTGTAGATTTATTTTCAAAAGTTATTAAGACATAACTTACAAAAAAATGTAACACAAAGACAACTATTGTTTTATTAAATAAATACATAGAGAATGTAGGTTCGCCTAAGAAAATTCTTGCAGATAACGCAACATATTTCAACAATGAAAGGCGAAATTATCCAAACGAAATATCCAAGAAATAATTAGATTTCTGCGTATTGCAACGAAAGATAGTTATATAATCTGGGTAAGACATGTACCAACAATAGAAAATTACTTAAACAATGTACCAAGTACTATTACACAAATATCACCTGTAACTATCATGTTGGGACAACATCCCGACAAACCATGGATACAAGAAACAGATATTAACTTAGAACAAATTAATCAAATTGTTAAGAGAAGAATTAAGAACAATGCAGAACGTTATTTAAAGAGAGAAAGAGGTAAAATAAAGAAACATGTCAAATTTAAACTGGGAGATTTGGTCATAGTTAAAAGTTTTATACAAGCAAAAATTGTAAAAATGTGCCAAACTCGTGTATCCGTACGAAGGACCATTTGAAATTAGCTAGGTTATTAATGAAAATACATGCGAATTACAGCACAAAATGAAAAATTTAACAAGGGGAAAATTTCATATTAGTTTACTGCTTACCCAAACCTTGACGAACAATTAGTCTGTGAATTTTATTTTGAATTTATCGAATATGAATTTGTGTGTGAACTTGTGACTGAAATATCTACAGAAACATTTTTTTCTAAACAACGTGTGCTGTTCTGTTCATCGGCATATCCATAAAAAAAACCGCTGCCCAAGGAATCACTACTTCCACATCCAGATTCTCTATCCAAGTCACTCACAACGAAAAAACTTTGTATGTGAAAATAATTGTTTATGGAACTTTAATAATATAATATTTGAAATCCTCTACCCCAAAAACCCATAAAACGATACCCCACATCGATAGTGGGGTGGGGGTGGTGATAGGGGGGTAGTAGTGGGGGGTGGATGAAGTAAAAAAAATATTTTGAGGTTTCTGGTTCTTGTACATACACTAAATCACATTTTTTTTCATCCCCTTTAATAAGGAGGTGGGGGTGATAATGGGGGTGGCTAATGCCAAAAATTTTTTTGAGACCTTAGCTTCTCTTATATATACTAAATACCAATTTCATGGACTCTTACCTGCTTGATTTACCCATTTACCCCAAATTTACCCCAATTTACCCCCCAACCCTTCGATGGAACAAGGTGAAAATATAGTCTAGTTCTAGATCTCGTTAAAGTACATATGTGTACCAAATTTCAAGTCGCAAACGTGCGCACAAAAAAAAGTTAGACAGACCGACAGACCGACAGACAGACAGAAATTTTTTTTCGCTCAAACTGAAAATCTCGACGTTTCATGACATTTTAAGCCTATTTGGACAATAAAAATTTTTAAAAATTTTTTTGTCGTTACTATACTTCCACTGGACGTGGAAGTAATACTACTCTAGTCATGACTGCTTGGTTCTGATTATTGATAATATATTCATATATTATTATTATTCCCATGCGTATGCTTAATAAATTTCCTTTTTGTTTCACTTTGTATTAAATTTTTACGGGACTTTCTATAGTATATATCAATTATCCATGTAATCGCGATTACATTGATATAATCGATAGTCCATTTGTTGCCAACGATTATTCTGGTAATGGAACGCAAATGTATGAAATGCTTCGTGTTTTCCTGTAAAAATTCCATATAATTGTGTAATTACTGATGTAATTCAGTGGATTCACTATGTATTTATACATCATTTTATTATGTAATTCATACGTAATTATCATAATTATACGGAATATTACATTAATTGAAGTAAAGATACATGCATGTGTGTGGTTTTAATTTACTTTATGTAATAAACCATAAATATGTTTAACTTTGCCCTGAAAGTCCTGATAAAAATAAATAAATTATGTATAATTCCATAGAAAATTGAAGTAACTTTCAAAGTATTTTTACATACATAAATGTAATACATATAATACATACATTTTTTACAGTGTACTGTTTTTCGTTAACATATAGCTAACCTAGTTGCTCAAAGTCTTTCGTCAGTTTAGAACACTTGCTTCAGAATACAATTGCACTTTAAACTATATAGGGATTTTCGAGAAAACGTAACATTTTTGGTTCTTTGTAAATATCTCAGTAAATATTAGTTTTAATGTAAAATGGTATATATAGAAAATAAAGCTCATAAACTGGGAATGAATTTTCCTTATTTTGATTTTTATGTAGGATTAATAGTTTCGGAGATATTTAAGTTTAAAGATGACATTCAAACGTTTATAAGATAAAATATTTAGTTTAAATATTAAATATCTTAGAAAGTATAACATATCCATCAAAAGTTCTAAAAAACAGAATTAAAGATATAGTCCACGGAAATTAGCATTTGACCTGGACAAAATTAGTAAAAATCTGAATTTTTGCACAGACGTTTTTTGAGCCCAAATCCAAACCCAAATCCACAAGAATCACAAAAATCCCAACATGGCTACCCAAGATACTGAAGATCAACATTTTTTGCAAATATCTCGCGTCCTATGCATCGGATGCCCATGAGGTCAATGTGAAAGTTGTTGAGAATTAAATTTATCCCAAATTTCCTCCTTTTTTGGCTAATTTCCCTGCAATAATAATAATAATGTATCTGTCTTTCAAATGATTTTTTGTTTGTTTCTGTATCATAAAAAATAAAGTTGTTGCCGAAACAATGTGCGTTTTAACATTTCTTTAAACAAAATGTGACCTTTTTGTTATTGTCTAGTAATTAATTTTTTTTCTAGATGCTGCTTTTCGGTAATGTATAGCATCACCTCATTTTTAATTTTGACTTCAGATTCATAATCAGTGAACCCAAGAATACATATCTCATGTTTCATAAAGAAATCAGTAATACTTTTGCAAATATTAAATATTTAACTTCAGGGATGATTTTCACCCCTTGAGAGTAAAAACAAGTGTCCGAGCACTATAGAAACTGAAGTTGATACCTATTACTACCATAATAACCCATAATGAAAAATTATCATTACATATAATGGTGCGGGAGCTAAGTGGCTTTTTCGGACACTCATCGTTACAAGCATTTTCTATGCGCTGATTAATTCTATCGAACTTAAATAACGACAAAATAGACTTCTGGCATATGTCAGTCCGTCGAGTTGGCCATGGTTGAAGATATAAAAATCAGTGAAATTATATCATCGTTACAGAGCCAATTTTTTTTGTGTGTACACATTTTATGTTTAGAATGAATAAAATAAACTCGCCAGAAAGTGTGGGCCATCAGGGGCGCAACCAGAAAGGTCAAAGAGGTAAAAGAACGGAGTTATATAACCTCATCGTTACAAACTTTTTTAAGGTTGAGCATGTTTATTTAAATGTTGAACACAGAAAAAAATTCCCAGAAAGAAACTCCCGTCAGTAAGGCTAGCCAGAAAGAAAATGTTTAGGATTTTTGAAGAAAATTGGATTTTTTTCGCACATTTCATCTCAGAACTCTAAACTCATCGTTACAAATTCTGGCTCCTTTTTAAAACGTAAATATAAGCTCCTTCAACAATAAAATAGCCTCCCTGTAAAGTTCTTAGTGTCAACAAAGTACCATAGGCTCTTAAATATACAGGAATTTAACATTTTCGGCTAACTTGACTCCGTACCGTGTCTCAGAGGTATTGTATCATTATTACCTTTCTGACTGCGCCTCCTGATGGCCCACACTTTCTGGCGATCATATTTTATTCATTCTAAACATAAAATGTGTACACACAAAAAAAATGAGCCTTGTAACGATGACATGATTTCACTGATTTTTAAACAGTGTTCGTGATACTCCTGACAGGAGGCGCCCCACCCCGCCAGAAGTCGATTTTATGAATCGTTATCATCCATTAAACCATAAAAATATCTCAAAGTTCATAAAACGATGAGCTGCCGAAAAAGCCACCTAGCTCCCGCTCTATAAGATTATTCCGAAATTTTGCATATTTAAGAGGGCAAATCGGATTTAGACATATGCAAATTTTGATTTTTTGTTTGGCCTAGTCCGATGAACGGAGCAGAAATATTGAAAAAAACGAGACAAAAATACGCTTTTCAAAATTAAAACTTAATTTCCAAGAAATCTTCACTTCCCAGATTGGACGAAATTTTACTGTAACTTCCTTATAATATGAAGATTGCATCCCCATAAAAATGCCCCCCCCCCCCCTCCTCAAACAATCGTTTATAAAAACACATTTTTTTTGGTTAAATTGAGGATGTAACCATCACAAATTAAATAAATAATAGTGACGAAATTTTTAGTTGCTTGATTATTAAACCAATACTTAAATTTACAAATTAATGATTTAGGTACTATTTCCATTCATGTTTGACATGGTACTTGCATTGTACATATAATAAACAACATTACGGTTTGATAATATTTTTAACGCCTGACTTGTGACAGAATCCAATAGCTTTCTTTGCTAAGTGAATTTTCCTATCCAGTTGATTCCTTATCGCAATCTTCTTCTTTTTCTTATTAATCTGAGTTTCTACCATAATTTTTCGGTCCAAAATTTCTTTCTTCTGTTCTAACTTTCTCAGCTCTTCCCTGCATATATGGCAATAAAGTTGCGCTTGGGATAAGGACAACTTGAGGCCCCTTTTGACGTCCCTGGTTGAAACTAGTGAAATGAGCTTGTCATACTGCTTTTTGAAATTGTCTTTTGTGAAATTATCAGTTGTATATGTCCCTTGCGATACACTTCTTATAATGATTTTAGGTCCCTTACTTCTTAAGACCCACATGTTTCGACTTGTCTGCTTCTAATTTACAGCTGAATCTACATGAAAGAATTAATCTGACATAAAATTTTTGACTTATCAAAATGTCAAACAAAGGACAATTTGA
Source organism: Rutpela maculata (assembly GCA_936432065.2). NCBI lineage: Eukaryota > Metazoa > Arthropoda > Insecta > Coleoptera > Cerambycidae > Rutpela > Rutpela maculata. Next base: position 41,570,406 of record OW386286.2, read on the forward strand.
TGTAGAATTCTGGAAACATGAACATACAGTGTGGACGCAAATAATACATTTCCACAATAATGAAACAAGATATAAAATGTGTGTCCAATCACAGCCACATACACAAAAAAAAAGTTCTATGCAGCGGACCAAATTATATGGATATGGTGTATTTTTCGATGCTGAATCCGAATCCGTAGTCCAAAAAAGGATCTATCGTGTCAGCTTTGTTTTTTAGTCAAAAACATCCCTTAAAATGGTGTAAAATCATAGAAATAATGTAAAAACTGTTAATGAAGCGTGAAAAATGGTAGATGTTTTGTAGTCGAGATTAGAGAATATAAATTTGAACCACAGCAAGCTATTTCTATAAATTAAACCGAAATCCGCCCTTATGGGGGGTGAAAACTACCGCTGAAACTCAAAAGACGCCGGTGTGTGTAAATAACATGTACAAAGGCCAAATTTTTTGCACAGAACTTTTGTGTGGCTGTGTAATGATACTAAACGATATTGAATAAATTGAAAAATGCATAAATCCCTTCATCAAGTTTCCAGCAAAACAGAAAAGTCCACCCTGTTTCATTTGAAGTGCAAACAAGATTATAGTGTATTATAGCTGGCCAACTAAATATAATACTAATATGGGCAGCAAGTTATCTTCCCCTTCTTCTTATTCATAACGTCTTGGCAGCCGTTTTGTGGCCCATGAATTATTCTAGTCAGCTTTCCAGATACCAGAGGTATTTAATAATAATAGAGACAATTTTTTATTTATTTTTTCATATTTATATAAATCTTTTAAGTCAAGTCATGACGGGACAAGAAATAGTATTATTATTAAATAAATTCAGCAATCACCTCTGGTATTTTTCGAAGGAACTCGTATGCCTTGCATTTGTTGATGATAAAATAACTCATGAAATAAAAATAAAAATGATACAAAATTTAAAAAAAGAAAATTTACGGGGGCCGCAACGTAATGCTAGGGGTTTTGTAGATCAAAAAAAAAATGATCCGGGTATTTGTTTATTCGGTTTTATATCAAAGAAAAGTTTAAACTTTTTTAAAATTACAAATATAAACGTTGACTTTTTAAAGAAAAATCCAAAGCTATGGAATTCAGGCCATCATTGTGTGGCAAAAATGCATACACAAACCCTAATAGTACAGTCAAATGGATTTAATTTAATTTTTTTCGGACACAACATTCCACCTGAAATTTTATTGTTGATTCTTATGTATTATGACCTCCTGATTACGAAAGAAATATTTGTGCCCAAAAATTTCTTGTGCGTCAAAAGTTATATGCACTTTTTGACGCACTTTCACGCATTTTCAACTTAAGTGCTTAATATATCTTGTACTAGTAATCGGATGGGAATTTTAAAAATACTGGCCTATTTGAAATAAAATTCTTAAAAAATATAGGCCTATCCGATATGTATTGGTCAATCCGCCATCTTGAACAAAAAATAGAAAAACCCAAAAATGGTTGAAAGAATCAAATTTGAATATCTTTTCTATAAGGAGTAATTTCATCAAAGTTAGCAAAAAAAACTCACTTATAGTCAAATATAATGCACCGGACACTGTATGTCAAATAGAGCGGTCGAAGATGGCGGACAAAATAAAATTTTTAATTCTTCGTCAATTATCAAGGAGGCATTGTACGCCACTTTTTAACGCACAAGGATTTTTTTTGCACAAATATTTTTTTCGTAATCAGGAGGTCATAATTCATAAAAATCAATAATAAAATTTCAGGTGAAATGTTGTTGCACCATACGGGTCTAGGGGAAGGGGTTGCGCCCAGGATTTCTCACCCTAGAACCACCAGATATGTACGGCGTTGCTGAATAATGAATCTATGAAAGCATACAAATCTAATTGTACAAACGCCGTACAGTATCAAGTCACCTATTTGCCTGAGAAAATGTTCGGAAAATAAAAAAATTCTTCTGGATTCCGGTCCCATTATTTTTGTACGGCAGTAGGTTCTAGGTGATTATTTTTTTATGAACTATCAAACATGAGGAATGCCGTACAAAAATATTTTGTCTGAAGAGCGCACTTTCAGATGGAAAATTCAATTTACCTGTGTACTCACCTGTACCGCCCAAAAGTGACTTCATATTGCCTAAAGTTCTGGTTTCATATACCAGCACCGTACTGAATATAATTCATGCTGGGTCACTTGACCCCTTAAAAATTACGATGGGCTTGTAGTCTATTAGACCTATGTAGTTTTGTTCATCATTTGTTTGCGAACATTCTGATTTTTAGGTTTGGTCTGATGCAATTAACAGAACCCGTGGTATTAAAAAAGAACACGTTCTTCGAAACTGAAACTCAATTTACAAAAAACGCTCACCTCTAAAATTAGGCAAAATTTTACTGTACCTTCCTGATAACATACAGACTGCATTTCCAAAATAAATTGCCCCCCTCCCCCAAACAGTCGTTGAAACCATACCTTTAATGTTGGTTTTATTCGACTATGAGATAATCAGGCCAATAATCATATTTAAAAAGTATTGGCTGTAGAAAATCAAAGCACAGTACTGATAGACAAAAACAAAGACTTTATTCAGGTTATTTTTTTAGTCCAGTCAATGAAAGAGTTGTAGAGAACATTGAGGAGGGGAGAATTTTTCTCTTCGGGAATCAGTTGGGAGGTAAACATACTAAAAGTCTCCGGCCCTAGCTCCGCCGTTCCAGGAGGTGGGAAGGTTTCTTTTTTCGATTCTTCGCTTATAACTCGGAAACGATCCATCGTACGGAAAAAGGTAATATATGCAAAATTAAACGTAATTAAATTTCCCACAAGAATGTTTATATTCATTTTCTTCCTATGTGTTATAGTTTACGAGATATTCGCCGGCGAAAATCTATAATTAATAAAAAAAAATCAATTATGTACCTTGAATATTTTTATCAAAGCGGTTTACCGTGGTCTGCTAATAAATCACAGTCACTAAACAATCTTTATTTTACAACACTGGACGTATTTACTAACGTAATATTTCGTCTAAATCTATACATTTCCTTAAATATACAGTGTGACTCACTTAAAATGAACATACCCTTATAACTTTTTCATTTTGTTTCCGATTTGAATTAAATTTTACTTAAGTAAAATCATTTCCCTGCTATAAAGGCAAAACCACCTGCGGTACCAAAATATGAGGGAAAAGATTAAAAATCATATTGATGGGTCTTGACGAATTTCACGTAGCCACCACAAATTGCGGAAACTGAGGATCCCCCTTGCCAGATGAGCTTCTGTATGAGAAATCCCCCATCAATAACCAAATCAAATTTTGGTGTATGTACGTTTGTGGCTCCGACTGGATGCATTTTTTAGAATTTCTAACATTCAAAATGTTTTATTTTTTTCAGCATATTTTGGTACCGCAGGTGGCTTTGCCGTTGTAGCAGCCGAATGTTTTTCTGGTCATAAGTAGATTCTAATTTGTTCTATACTTTAGTAAAATTTGATTCAAATCGGAAACAAAAAAAAAGTTATAAGGGTATCTTCATTTTAAGTGAGTCACACTGTATATTTAAAGAAATGTATAGATTTCGACAAAATATTACATTAGTAAATACGTCGAGTGTTGTAAAATAAAGATTGTTTTGTGACTGTGAAATTCTCCCCTCCTAAATGTTCTCTACAATTCCTATTTGGGCATTCATTGATTCGACTATTATCCTTTTTATATTTCCAGAAATCATGTGTTCAGACTATTTAACCAACCCTGTATAATTGTCTTCATCAAAAGTCTGTGATATTGACTTAAGTCTACGTCAGCAAATTCATCTGCACCTTTTGAATTATTTATAGAGGTGAAAATGTACTTCAGAAACACTAAATATATTTTCACTTCCTAAAAAAAATAATTTCCATGAGATTTGCGACAAAATTAGCTCATAGTGTATTCCTTTTATACCAAATAAATCTTTAGGGAATCCTTGTGTTGCCCTGTCTTCTAAGGTTTCTACTTCCAAATATTTTATGAAAATAGCCATTTCAGACTCACAAAGATATATATCTTACACTGAAGTCGTTCGTGACATGGCCACGTGGTCACCTGAATGAACATGTGCCGTGAATTCATTGTATTGCTGCAAACAATTTTATTATTCAATACTTTTAACGTGCAACAAGTCAAATTGGTTAAAACATAAATTGCATATTTGATTTGATTTAATTTTTTTTGTTTGTTTTCCTTCTTAGTTAATATATTTTTCAAAAATACTGCATTTGATCGGCATATTTCTAAAACCGTAAGTATCTGTCGTAGAGAAATAAATTTTGTCAGTCATTAAATTCTGAACAACATTCAAAATGTCCATCTCTATGTCCATCACATTTTTTGTAAGCGCGATAACTTAAAATAAAGTTCTCTTGTATTGAAATTTGGACAATAAGTCGGTGTTATCTAAGGGAAGAACTACTGGTTATTAAAATAATCGCCTTTATGCTTAAAATTTTCTATAAATGCGGAGTATTGAGAACCTTAAGAGGGAGCAAGGCGATCAAATCAGAGGGGAGCAGGCGGCAATGAGCCAATGCAAAGAAAGATCTTCGTAATAAACAAATTTAGCTAAAAACTTTCTTCAACAGAAGTGTAGTATTCATTTACTTACAAGAATATATTTTTTTCAGTTTAATAACGCCAGCCGTTTGGCTAAAAACTGCTTTTTCCGAGTCAAGATTTTTAGTACAGTGCTTTTTAATAAATGGTGCCACATACAGCACTACAATAGGGCACCCGCATAATATAACCAACATAACCTTAAATATTAAGTTTTTCAACTTTATTCTCATTTTTAATGTTTGTATACGCATTTTTAAAAATTCACGTAAATAATTTTTGATTAATCAAAATAGACTGGTAATTACAGGTTAGATTTTCAACCTACAAAAAGAGTCCTATTTTATTAGGACAAAGTATTTAGAGCTTCACAAACATTATAGTACAGTGAATGAAGGTAAAAATCAACTATTACCTCCGATTTCGGTGAACCTCCATCGATTTACATGAAAATTTGGGATTGAGTACATTTTACCCTCAACTTCAAAAGTGACATATGCTCGACTTGCGCTTTTTGCATTTTAGGGGTGAAATCCACCCCTTTTGTTAAAAATGGGAAAAAATGCAGATTTAAGCATTCTGGCGTAAGTAATCTCGTTTAATTAGATAAAATAAATATTTTTCAACACTTGTATGCATGATTTATGATTTTAATTAATTTTTCAACCCTTTTAGTAACCACCCCTTAAATCGAAAATCATGAAAAAATCATTTTTTGTATTTCTGAAATATGAAATCGCATATTAACATTACACAAACGGTTTTTTTAATGTTTATGATACAATTTTTGGTTGACTGTGAAATTTCAACCCTTAAAAACCACCCCCTTAATGCAGAATCATTGAAAAAATTGGTTTCAAGAAACTTTAATCATTTGAATAATACATTACTGAATTGAAATCTCATTTACTGAGTATTAAAGTAATTATTTATTTATTGCGAAATTTTCCACCCTTAAAAACTACCACGTCATAAAAATAATGGAATTTTTTTTATCGGCTTTAATAGCTTTAATTATTTAGAATCTTTTTTATTACTTATGATAAACTTTATTAATATATTTCAAACTTTATTAATATTATTCTTTCCACATTCCCCAAACTACCCTTCGTGCACAAATTAATGAAAAAGCATAATTTAACGTTGGAAACAATTTTTTCAGTGCTTATGTTACTTATAAAAATTTAATTTATTAATTAAGAGGAAAATGTATTAAAATAAATATTAAAATATATGAAAAGTTTATTCATTTTTTATTTAAATAATGTTTCATGAATTAATCAAATATTAATAGTACATTAAATTCGAGCAGATATTCAGAATTCCTTTCACTTTTTCTATCTTCAAAAGAAACATACACACACTCACACATGTATATTTTGTGAGCATGTACCTATCGACACGTCTACTTCTTACTATCTATCTTTTTTCCTATATATGCATACAAAATCTCTGCTCAAAAAATTTTTCCAAAAAAATGTTATTGGTTTTTTTGCAATAACTCCGTTAATTTTTATGATATCAGGTTCATCCAAAAACCATTTGAAAGGTAATTTCAAGGGCTATAAGATCGTATTACGTATTAAATTTAATATTTTAAAACCTTTATTTTTTAAAAGATAAAAGGTTAAAGTGCCCCGGTTACATGGTTCTCGCAGTAAAATTTAGGCTTTAAACGTTTCTATCTCGGTTATTTTTTATCCTACAAAAATAAAAAAAAACTAAAATCTTTGTTAAAAAAAAAACCTCAAATTTCGTTCTCTATTATTTTTTACGTATATCGAGTATTTTTGGAATTATTATCAAAAGAAAATGAAATTTACGAAAATTTGAAAAATTCTGATTTTTTTAAATCATATTTTTTTAAAAAAATATGCATTCTAAACCGGTCAAAATTTTTAAAGTCATTACTTATACTAAAATAAAGAATGTCTTATAGGGATTACTATAAATTTTAATTTTTATGGAAATGGCGTAGGTTTTATTTTTCACTTTTTCCTAAAAAATTCGAAAGGGTCCTCTTATTTTCATCATAACTTGCTTAATTTTGATGCTATCAACTTCTTCTACAGCTCATTTGATAGGTATTTCTGAGTACTTTGAAAAGTGTTCAGTAAGTATATTTTATAAAATGCATCGTTTTCCCGTCATTTAAGCTTGAATACTTAGATTTGAGTACTCGCCGAAAAAAATATACATTCAATTACCTATAGCTCACTTTGAATTAATATTAAAAGGTTTTTAAGGAAGGAATTTATTTGTTTTTTTATTAGCTTCAATTTTGGTAATGTCAACTTTTTTGTAAAAACTTATAGTTTTTGAGTTATTTATGAAAAACCGCTTTAAAACATGCATTTTTTTCACGAAAAATCAAAATCTTTGATTTTTAATAACTTTATATAACAAATTTTTCTTAGAATTGGTCCCTCTATCGATTCCTGGGGTTATTTTTCATAAAATAATTTCCACTCCCGAGAAGGGGTGGCATCCATCCCCAGGGTAAAAGCGCAAGTTGGCACTATGTCACTTTTGTTTCTTGAGATATCCTGACTACTCACAAATTTTCATGAAAATCGATGGAGGTTCAACGAAATCGTAGGTGAAAACCTTCAGTGACTGTACTATTACACTGAACTAGATTTTAGTTGAAAATACGGGAACCAGGCAGACATTTTAATAATAGCTGCGTAATACTCCCAAATCTTAAGAAACACATCTTTTTGAGGTTAGCTTCGACGTCACGTGCAGATGCCCTATAATAGCCACACTGCCTACCCTTCGCCCCATTTCAGCTTTAGCTTTGATGAAAACTTGTGATTGGCGTTGTCTCCTCTTAAAGTACGTCAGTATGTGTGCTAGATACTCTTTTCCTTTTAGTTGGCTTTGGGTTAAGCTCTTCCTGCTACGATCAGACCACTAGCAAAGCTGTCCGTACTTGAGTACAAAGTATTCAATGACTGTACTTTGAGAACTTTTATTGTATTTGGTACTTTTATTTTAATGTACTTGTACTTGTATTTAATGCCTGAAAACTTTTAAGCGAATTGCCGACTTGCCAACAAATCACTAGAGCTCTTCTGCTGCAGTAGCAGTAGCAGTAGCAGTTGAGCAACATCTATTCCAGTTACTTACATACATCTATGCAAGATGGTAAAGATTGTTCAGCAGTAAATATTTTACAAGTTCGACTATTTTTAGTCATCACAGATACTACGAATGCAGGTTACTACTTCTGATACAATCCACACGTAGTGCCAGATGTAAATAGTAAATCTAGCATACTATAGATGGACACTAGACTGTTCTGATTTTTCAGTTTGGTTATGCATCTACACTTTTCAGTGTAGTCGAACTTTGTAAAACATTTACTGCTGAACAATCTTTACCATCTTCAATAGATGGCATCGTTAATGCCTAGTGGTCACACTCCACGATTTTATGGAGTACAGGTTGAAGTGTTTGCATTTTCGTTCTTCCTCTACCATGTGGTACTGATGCGCCTGGGAAGACGAAACGCGTCTGCCATTGTTGAGAAGTAGATGGCTATTCAACGGGCCTCAACCAGCTCCTAACACTTTCAATTCTATGGTTTGTTGCACTGAATATTGTAGATGTATAACCAGACTGAAAAGTCAGAACAGTCTAGTGCGCCATCTATTGTACGATAGATTTACTACATACATTAGCGAAACTTTCATACTGATAAGAAATTACCTAGTTTTTTTTATTTATATTGACGATCTACTTCTGAACATATAATTAAAAGTATTAGTTTAAAAAAATATTTTACTAACAAATGTTACGTTTTCACTCCTCCCGGTGTTGTTGGGTGGAGTGAACGCCTGTTTGGAGCCTTCCGGTTCCCTCGTTATTCCCGGGACAAGTCCCAAGAACAACGTGATAACCAGAAGAACCCCGGCTCTCGGCTAGCTTCTTATTTAGAGATTAAACGTGAGTTCTCTTACCTTGGCTCGACCTTGTGGCTCTTATTTAACTTAGGGGAAATTGCACTACACACTTTTTTTATTTGGCACCTGTCACACAATTCGTGTCTGGTAAAAGGAGGGCTTAAAAATGAATTTAATCCGGGGCGCCACCTGCAGCCTTAATAGTGATTACTGACCCCCTTTTACCAGGACGAAAACTCCTACAGGTAAATTTAGAAAGGAATAATTTTTGATTCAGAAAAAAAAATAAAGATTGAAATAAATTGTGAGATAAAATTTATTTTAAAAGTATTCTGGTTGATGTTAAAATTTATGTGAGCAAATTTACATAATCAATAATGTAGAAAAAAAAAGGATTATAGCAAATTCAAATGTTCATCAAGGTTACGATCTAAAATAATTATAACTAATAAAATGTTCCAAATTTCAACAGAGATGAAATGATAAACTAAATTATATAGCAATGTACAGCAATAAAATAAGAACGAAATTTATGCTAATCAAGGACCTCATGGCCTGCATAAAAATATATGTAACATCAAGTGGATGTTAAAAATTCACCAACAAAATTTAACACTACACAAAACTCTCACCGTGTCCTAAGGTGTGTCGTTAGACCTGGTGGACCACGTCGTCGTCTCGATGCTTACAGCGTGAAGACGTTGGCAAGAAATTTCGACCTGTGCTTGATTGTCGATATAGTTCGGCTTAGTAGTGTAAATTTATTTTTATGAAAATGGATCTCTAGGAAATGAAGTGAAGTTTAATCGGCTTCTTTACGATAGGAAAAGTTTCCCTCCTGACACGTGCTCCGTGTGGAAGAATTTACCAAATGAATCCAAGGATTTCTTTTTAGATAGAAAAACTAAATTCTCCTCATGGATTGAATCCCAAATAAAAATTTTAATCACTTTTACTTCTAAGCAGTTTGACTTATATTTTTACTTTTGAGTTTTCTTTACTTTAGAGTTTTCTTTGCTTTAGAGTTTTCTTTACTTTAAAGTTTTCTTTACTTTACTTAATTTAATTAAGCTGCCAGAACTATAACGCCATCAGAAGAAAGAAGGAAACCAAAATTAGATTTTACAAATACTCACATGGTCAATTGAACAAAAAAAAATATATAGCACAGAAGGTGCCTATACGTTATAAAAGAATAATAATAAAACTAATTTACCTCAAAATCTATTGATGCACTAGGTAATTGACGATACAACAGAGTTAGACAAAGTCTGGGAGATATCGCAATTGAGTCGCACAACTTTCATTGACAGTTCAGAATAGTAAAATGAATACCAATTAAGTTTCAATTACAAGGAAAGCTAATATGGTTTAAAAAACAACAGTTCTGTCAAGCGCTTTACGCCATCTGGATTTTGGTAGTATTATTAATATTTAAAGTAATAGATTAGTAATGAAAACTAATGTATTGATTGACCTCGAGTAAATGTAGATGCTTAAAGAAATCTATGGTAACCTCGTTTCTTAATTAGTATAGTAAATATTTAAAAAGAGGGTGCTGTATTGTAGAAATATTCAAGTATATAAAATGAGAAGTTTGGTGATGTGTTTTACAGTAGTTCTTATTATTAAATGAACGGTAAAATTTTGTAGCCTACTGAGTGATACTCAAAATATGGTCGGAAATAAAATAGGATTTTTGACTACGGCAAAAATTGTAACAGGTATGTTACACAAACAGGTTAAAATACAATTTATTGTAGAATATAACCATATTAAATAAAAACTGTACTGAACAGTGAACCGGCTTATACAAATGCGGGTAAGTGCTAAATAACAATAAAATGAATGTAGATAGTAGGCAGTAACAGCACTACGCCATCTAACAGTGGCGCTCTGAATTGCCACGGTTAGGTAACAAGATGATCATTGTTTATTTACCCATACCGCGCGTTAACAACTAAAAAACTCAAAATACTTTTACAGTAGTGTCTCAAATTTATAAATTACTTGATCAAACTGTACAGAGCCAGTTGAGTAACTTCTTAAACAGAAATAAAGTTTTAGCATCGACTTAGTCCAGTTTTCGTTATCACAATGCAACTACTGCTTTACTTAATGCAACTGACGATCTGTTTCTAGCAAGCGACAACAATGAGAATTCATGTCTAATTTTGCTGGACTATAGTGAAGCTTTTGATACTTTAGATCATACTATCCTAAGAACTAAACTTAAATACTGGTGTCAGCGAAATAGCACTTCAATGTTTTCATGATTATTTAAATAATAAACATCAAAGGGTTGTTTTAAATAACAATGGTTCTGAATTCAATGCTATAAATAAGGGTGTTCCTCAGCAGTGGCGGCTGGTGAAATTTCAATATTTTTTTCTCGTCTGTGGCGCATGGGACCCATACGAAATATGGGAAATAACATATAGAGAAGCACTTCTCTAATGACCCCTAAAAAAGTTTGAAAAAGCAGTTTGCGAAAATTTTTTTTCAAAATTCGGTAGCCTCCCCTGGTCTAGGGACTACTGTTTATTATTTTTTTTGTCATATACATTTGACTTTTCATAAAAATACAACAACCCGTTTTTGAGTTTATGAAAACATTTTCATTATTAACTGAAATACAATGAACTGAAATTTTGTAATTTACAATTTAACAAATTACAATATTTCAATTCGTTGTATCTCAGTTAGTAATGAAAATATTTTCATAAACTCAAATGTATATGACAAAAAAAAATAATAAACAGGAGTCCCTAGACCAAGGGAGGCTACCGAATTTAAAAAAAAAAATTTCGCAAACTGCTTTTTCAAAATTTTTTAGGGGTCATTAGAGAAGTGCTTCTCTAGATGTTATTTCCCATATTTCGTATAGGTCCCATGCGCTATAGACGAGAAAAAAAATATTAAAATTTCACCAGCCGCCACTGTTCCTCAGTATAGTATATTAGACTCTTACTCTTTTTTCTTTATACAGCAGATCTATATAAACATCTAAAATTCTGTCAGTCTCATCAATACGCTGATGACACACAAGTATATCACTCTTTTGTGTATGATCAACGTAGTTCAGTCATTTACTATCTCAAATCGGATTTAGACATGATTATAAACAAAGAGCTGGCGACAGTTTTCTTCAAGTGACTACGTAAAGCCGAAGGACAATGTTAAAAGTAGCTGACCTTTGGCCCCCATCGCCGAACTCATAAGACCCAGAGAAAATAGTCGGAAAAGGCTCCAAATTAATAAAAATACGTCTTCGTGGTATCCAAAGGCTGGAGAAAATTCTATTTCGCCCCTAGAAACATAAAAACAACCCCTGAAATTGCTTTGAATAATAGCTCATACTGAATGAGAAAATTATATTTGTTTTATGATAACTATTAGCTATCGATTCAATAGACATGTCAAAAGGGTGAAAACTATCCCTATTCAGGGGGGTAGAACGTTATACACAGCACCTAATATTAAAAAAAAAAAAAAGGTACCGAGGTGATTAAAATGTACAAAATGATTTTTTAACACTAGTTGAGCCAGACCTTCAACTGATCCTGACCTCAGCATCCCCAGATATGCAACAATATTCGCAGCAAGTATTATTAAAAAAATGTGCTTTAGTTAGCGACCCTGGAAACCACCAAACTACCCTATTGGGGGGGGGGGTCCAACTCTATTCATAGTCCCGAATACTAAAAAAAATGCCACGGCACTTTACAGCACGTAATGTTACAATAGATCTATATGATTTTAGTCAACACGTTTTTTTTTTAATAAAGAACAAGTAACGAGTTATTTAGCAACTTCGAAAACAACCAAACTACCTTATTCACGTGGTAGAATCGTATTCTCCGCTTCAAATACTTAAAAATAGGAAACAAGGTGGATAAAATGAATCAAAATCTACTCCAGTTTAGGGATGATGGGCACTTTAAATAACGTAATATTAGAAAAAAAAAAGATTTTCATTTTATGAAATATATAGACTCATAATAAAATGTTATATGAACACTTTCATTCAGTATAAGCTATTAGTCAAAGCTATTTTATGTTTTTATGGGTAAAATAGAATGTTCCCCAGCATTTTGATACCACGAAGGCGAATTGCGTTCGCGATGGGGGCCAAAAATCAGCTATTTTCAACATTGTCCTTTTGTTGGGAATAGCTGTATGCATACCCCCTATTTGAAAAACCGTAATTCTGCCCCCCCCCTCCCCCTTCCGAGTTTGATATGGAGGGTGGAAGGATCTAAAGCAGGTCAAAATATGACTTTTGCAAGTAATAATCTAAAATAAACATTGTATCCCATATATTACACAGCCCCACAAAAAAAAATGTTCAGAGCAGCGAACCAGATTCATGTATCCCTATGTATTTTCGGTAGCTGAATCCGAATCCGAGGTCAAAAAAAATCGTACACCCCCAAAATCATTAGCTATAGTCAAAAAACACCCTTGGAACGGGGTAAAAAGAAGATTAAGCTACGAGAATAGTTGTTACATCTTAATCAATCGAATCATACAAATTAATTAATTAAGGTTAAACAGCAGCGTACATACAATAGATATGAAACACCCCCAGAGAGGGGCGAAAACTAGCCCCCATATATAAAAAAATCGATCCAAAACAGCAATGACTGCTGAAAAAGCTCGAAATGTCTAAGTTTTGTTAAAGTGATAAGAAGCCGCATTAGGTTCGACGTAATCTTTGTAAACTGCCCCTATAGGGTTGAGAACAACCACCCTCAAGTTTAAAGGACACGAGAAAAACAAGAAAAAACATAAGATCCAACAGGATTTTATTTTCATGGATGCTGTGATTGGCTGAAATTGCGTAGTACTCTAAAATAGAACTAAAAGCTTACGTACCATCAACGTCTTACAGTGTCAACCCTCAGAGGGTGTGAAAACTACCCCCTATATAATAAGATTTAACTATAAAAAGTTACAGTGACTTCTATAAAAATTCGAAACACCTGCGTTGTGTGGAAGTGAGAAGAAACTAGACTATGTTCGACGCTGTGCTTGAAAACCACTCCTACGGGGTTCCGAGATGCCACCTCTACATCCGTAGGATGCTGAAAAAACACAGAGAAACTAACCGGATTTACATTTTTATGGATACTATGACTTTTCGAGTTTTTTCAGAAATCACTGTAACTTCTTATGTTGTTTCTTATACAGAGAGTAGTTTTCACCCCCTAGGGGAGTGGACTTGAATAACAACAGTGGTACGTGACTTTCTAAGTCTGATTCTGAGTACTACGCAATTTTAACCAATCATAGCATCCATAAAAATGGAAATACTCTTGGATAAATGTTTTTCTCTTGTTTTTCTTGTGTCATTTAAGATAAAGGGTGATTTTTGGCAGCGCTGTTGGGGTAGTTTTCAATAATGGAGCCAAAACTACTGCCGACTCTTCTCATTTTTACAAACCTCCGGAGTTTCGAGTTTTTCGAGGGTCACTGCAGCTTTTTTCAAGTTGAATGTTGAATGTAGGTAGTTTTCACACATTGTGAGGGTTAACACTGTAGGACGTTGATGGTGCGTAAGTTTATAGTTCAATTTTAGAGTCCTACGCAATTTCCTGTCGGATATTACGTTTTTTCTTGTTTCTCGTGTCCTTTAAACTTGAGGGTGGTTGTTCTCAACCCTATAGGGGCAGTTTATGAAGATTATGTCGGACCTGATGCAGTTTCTTATCACTTTAACGAAACTTAGACATTTCGAGCTTTTTCAACAGCCATTGCTGTTTTGGATCGATTTTTTTATATATAGGGGCTAGTTTTCGCCCCTCCCTGGGGGTGTGTTTCATAACTATTGTATGTACGCTGCTGTTTAACCTTAATTTGTATAATTCGATTGATTAAGATGTAACAACTATTCTCTTAGCTTAATCTTCTTTCTACCCCATTTCAGGGGTGTTTTTTGGCTCTAGCTAATGATTTTGGGGGTGTATGACTTTCTTTGACCTTGGATTCGGATTCAACGACCGAAAATACATGGGGATACATGGGCCTGGTTCGCTGCTTTCAACATTCTTTTCTTTTGTGGGGCTGTGTTATCTGCTCAATCCCCCCCCCCTGAAGCTGCGTTGTTAGGGGCAGGGAATTTTAGGATGTTTACCTCCTAACTACCCTTAACACATTCCTGAAGAGGAAAATTCTCTCCTCCTCCATGTTCTCTACAACTCTTTCGTTGACTTGAATAAATGCCATTATTATATTACCTATTTATATTATTTTATGAAGAATTAATTACCTATTTATTGTAGAGGCCTTATGTATAATTACAATTTTTTTTTAGATTTTAATTCATTAAACCTGGTTTAAATCCAACCAATTACAAGAACTCTGATTAATCCAGTGATCAACCCTGAACCAGAGAACTTACACCATACAACATAAATTTTACCATAGAACCAAGTTCAAGCAAGAAACAAGTTTAAACCAAGTCGTTATTCGCCCTTAATCAATAGACAGGCGGTATTTGACCACTCAGGTGCAACGTTTTTAAAATGTATGCCAATCATATATATGAATGAAATTACCATGAATATGCCAGAAACGCAAATTTTAGGTAGTCGTCGCGTGCAGAAGGGTGAGCAAATTGATTTTTTTTGTTTTTTTTTTTTAATTTTAAAATGGATGCCAATAGTGCCAAGCGAAAAGCCTTGAAAAAAAATCCAAAATCAAAATCATCCAAAATCAAGAACACCGAAAAATTTTACGATTTAATGTGCGCATTAACAGTTGTTTTGCGCGCGGAAACTGCATGCCAATGAATTTTCGCTGGATTCTTTTTCACGATTGTTGTAACAATCATTACCTAGGCTTTGGATCTAGCTGAACTTGGCTTGAATTTAGTTGGTACAACTCGCCCTTAATAGTTCAAGCTCCATGATCGCTTTCAAAATCACATGGCCTGCTTAGCCTACAAAGTAGATAATTTTAAACTATCTCAGTACCTCCACAACAAACTTATTAAATCTACCAGTCTCCTTGTTATATTTTTTCTTGATTAATTAATTATTCATAGATTGTCGTCTATTAGTGAGAGTTTCGATTTTCTAGCCTCTGACGTTTGCGAGTTTGTGAGAAGGATTTATTTAGAGATTTTCATTTAAGAAAAAATTATGTGAAACATACGCACTTCCAGTTATTCATTTTAAGAATGGCCTTGAGTAAATAAGTTTGTGTCTAATTATAAGCATGTCAACGCCAGACAAAGATTCAATGAGATGAAGAAACAAAACCAAATCGATTCCTAACTGTTAATATTATACTTTAAATCAGATCAATTCAAAATTACGTAAAAAATTAATTATGCTACGATTAAAATATGGAATAATGGAAATGTTTAACGTCACAAGTAAGTAACACTTTAACGACGCTGTCAATTACAAAATATATTACAAAATTAATTTCTGGAGAAATATTGAGACGTACAAAAATAAATTGACCTTGAATACGACCTAAAATACATTTTCGAAAGGTATTACTAATAAAAAAAATTACGGAAAATAACGTGATATTAGGCAGTCAGAATTTAAACAAGCTAAAAACTACATTTTGATATGCTTTTTATCCCTGTTGGACTGATTCAGTACCTTTTTTTTTTTTTGCATTGACTAAAGTAAAGGCTAACTACATTTTGAAATACAGAAAGGGCATCGGTTATATTCTGGTCGTGCATCTTTGTAAATAACTCGTTTATTTTTAATTTTTCGAAAAACTCTATTTCAGATTTTTTGTCCAAAAAGGTTCGTACCTTATATCGGTTATAGAGATTGATCGAGGGAATACTTAATTTTCGATTTTTATTAGGAAACTGTTGGGTATTTGTAGAATTTATCAAAAAATGAAGTTTTCCAGGATTTGCAGATTCGCTTTTGTTTTGTCAAATTTCTCACAAACGTCACCTAATAGACTTAATTGAGCCCTACAATCGCCATTTTTGAGAATCAAAATCGAACCTTCGGTTCGGGAGTTATCAATATCTTTGGAAAATCATACTCGGCCTTGAAAAAAATACTTGCGGTCAACGGATTCGGGCTGCCAGCAATAGGCTTCATTTGTGGCCGTGTACCTTCGATCCCACCAAGTCTCATCGAAATCGATCAATATCCTGGACAGTTATCGTGCTTCCTAGCCCGATTTCGAGAAAACCAGTTTTTTGCAAAAAAAAATCAATTTCCGTTTGTTTTTCGACATTGTCTCCGGTATACTTATCTGTAGATCGTTGCCAGCGGCATCATCTCTTTTTTGAAATATCTCGATCCGACCGCCCGTTACCGAGTTATTCAATTTTTCCCGAAAAACTTGAAACGTCTATATCGGGTACTTCCGGTTTCCAAACAGAGCCGAGCTTCCAGCGTTAAGGTTTTCTAAAGGCCTCCTATTAACCACCCAAGTTTCATCGAAATCCGAAAACGGATTAGGGGGGCTGAGCGTGACAGACAGACCGACAGACGGAATTTTCTAAATTCGCTCTCGAGTCGATAGATATGACTTTCATTTCGATCCGACGTTTTTTTCGGATTTCGATGGTCCACTGGAAAAATGCAAAACCTATACTACATTTTTTTTCAAAATGTAGTAACAAGTTTAGGGTAATAGTCAACGAATGACTATAGAGGACATGGAGGGGGCAGAATTTTCCTCTTCAGAAATGTGTTGGGGGTAGTTAGGAGATAAACATACTAAAAGTCCCCGCCCCTAGCCCTGCCGCTTCAGGAGGGAGAGGGATGGAAAAGTCCCTTTTTTCAATTCTTCGCTTATAACTCGGAAACGATTCGTCGTACGCGAAAAATTTTTCAGATACATAATTTATGGATGTTATATGCTAAACAAACCACATCAATGTATTCAAATATCTAAGTATCTTATCTAAATAAGTAACTTTATATTCTTATCATGGTACGTGATATAATTTGATACATTTATCACCTAAGCGATAACAACTTCCTAGACTTCTCATGTGAAACGCTGGCACGGCAACAATTCCCAGAATGCTGTGCCTACGTTGATATCAAACCTTATAAATATGACCAACAGACGCATTTGCGTTCAGTATTCATTTAATCTCTGTACTAATTATATCTACATATTTTCAACCATATAAAATCATATAAATAATTTGTAAAGGTTAAAATAAAAGTTTTTAAAAAGCAAATCTAGTTCTAAGTGATATAAAAGTGGCGCAGTCGGTAGGATTGGTAATAACGCCTGGAAGAAGAGCCTAACCAACGAAAACCTCCCAGAAGAACAAGGAACACCCCAAAAAGGGCCTAACTTCAGGAAAGGATCGCCGGAACAAGGAGACCTTTGACGACGGGCGGCGGATTCCAATCCCTAAATCAAGAAAGAACCTACGAATGAAGATTTATTACGTGTAAGTACTTACTGAATCATCCCGTTTAAGTGCAAATTTAATTAAAATAATAATCGCATCATTTCTTGCGTATTGTCCGTGGAAAATAACAGTTCTGTTGTCCATTGCTATTATAAGTAAAATAAATCTAAGTTTCAAATTCAAATTAGTTTATGCCAGTAACTACTCGAAATATGGCTCACCAACAACAAAACCAACAACAGCACGAGCCACTTCCTCAACCTCAACCTCAACCAGACGCTGTTGAACCGTATAAATTGAGCGAAATATTTTCAATTATTCCTGAATATGACGGTAATCAGATAAATTTAAATACATTTTTAAATTCATGTAGAACTGCTTTTGGCATGTCAATTGGCAATCAGGTGGTACTTTTAACTGTTCACATAAAAAACAAATTAAAAGGCCGTGCGGCTGAACTAGTGAACTCTAGAAATCCCACTCATTGGGAAGAAATTAAAACTCTTTTAGAGAATCATTTCGGTGATAGTAGAGACCTAACCTCCTTAATACAAGACTTGCAAAGAATGCGACAACTTCCCGGTGAATCTCCGCTCACGTTTATTGCGCGCTTACAAACCCACGAAGCAAAAATGCATGCTTCTGTTCATAAACAGCGGTTAACAGCGGCACAAAAACAAGCCCAAACGCAATTAACTGAGGGCATGGTTTTGAACACCTTACTCACGGGACTAGAACCCAAACTTGCGCATGTTGTTAGGGCAAGCGACCCTGAGAATATGCTAAAAGCAATAACGAGAGTTCGAAAAGAACTCCAATTAAATTACTTTGAAACGCAAAAAACCAATCGCAACAATAGTGCAATCACTCCCACGCGCAACCAAAACTTCCCCTTACCTGCAAGACATTGTTCATTTTGCAAACGTACGGGACACGTCGCTAATGAATGTCGTCAGAGACAACAAAGTTCTCGACCACCAAATTTTGGTACTCCCCAAATCTATCCTAGGCCTAATTACTATAACCAAAATCCTGGAAGCTCACAAAACTTCCAGCAACAAAGACCACCCGTCATTGCACCAAACCCAAATTTCAATAATGCAAGACCACCTGCGATTCAACCTAACCCTAATTATTATAGACCAAATTCAAATAGAAAAACGCTTCACCTCAATCAAAATACTGAACCCGAAAATCTAGAGCAACAAAATCAAAGTTATTACGTTCACGATAACCCTTACGAAAATATTAACGAGGGATATTATACTGATAATAACCCCTACACAAGTCCGAACTATTATACAGCTAATACTTCGGAATACGACAACAGCAACGAAGACTATTATACTGCTAATAGTCCCTCCGAAAATTATTACACGGACGAATCCACTTTCGATACAACACCTGTATATAATCGGGATTTTCGATCAGGCCCACATGCCCAGTCGGACCCGCCTTATCACAAAACAGGAGACCCCGAGATGACAGTATTGCAAACCCAATTTGGAAAAATGAACTTGGACAATTTCAACCCAAATCTCAACTTCCCGGAACAACAGTTCCTATAAGCCCCTTATTGTCTGTCAAATCCAAAAATTTGTATTATATCTATGATATTACTAACACGCATAGATTATTAATCGACACGGGCGCAGGACTATCCATATTCAAACCCAAAATTTGTGAAAATTATAGTAGGAGATGTCCGGAAAACATTACGATCCAAGGCATAACTGACCAAAAAATAAATATTAACGAAGCCGTCTTTATCCCGTTTGACAACAATGAACCATTCAAAATTTATGTATGTGATCTTGACATAGAATTCGATGGACTCCTAGGGTCTGATTTCTTAGAACACTACAATTGTATAGTGGATATAAAAAACAAAAAACTTGTAACAAATTTCAAAACAATCCCGATCCACAAAGTCACAGACCAGGGTCTGCCAAACGTACAAAATTACCCAAACCCAGATAATCGTGATACCACTCGTAATATATCAAATATAATTTCAGTTGAACCACGTATAGAACAAATTACCAAACTTAAATGTCACTTGACCAGTACGGAAGCTATACTGCTAGCTACCGAAGTAGACAAGGTAAGACTCCCTAACGCGATAGTTCAGATAGACGATAAAGGTGAATTTATTACCTCTATATTAAACGTAAACGCGGTACCCAAAACTGTTAATTTTTCAAATTTAAAACTACAACCGATCCAAAATTTCTCACTGAATTATATGGACGAAGAAACCTCCCAAACTTGCGTAGACAGACATTATGAAATAAAAAACCAACTCCGTCTAGACCACCTAAACATGGAAGAAAATGAACTAATAACACAACTTTGCCTAGAATACGCGGACATTTTTTATCTTGAAGGTGACCAACTAACTTTCACCAATGAAATTAAACACGCGATAGATACCAATGACGCGAAACCGGTATTCACGAAATCGTACCGATACCCTCAGATACACAAAGAAGAAGTCAAAACGCAGGTATCCAAAATGTTAGAACAAAATATTATTCGTCCCTCTAACTCCCCCTGGTCATCTCCAGTGTGGGTTGTCCCTAAGAAACTTGATGCTTCGGGTAAGCCGAAATGGCGTGTGGTTGTAGACTACAGAAAACTCAACGAGTTAACTGTAGGAGATAAATACCCTCTACCCAACATCTCAGATCTCCTGGATCAATTAGGCAAGTGCCAGTACTTCACAACATTGGACTTAGCCTCTGGGTTCCACCAGATCGAGATAGACCCGAAAGACATCCCGAAAAGTGCATTTAGCGTAGACAACGGGCACTATGAATTCGTTCGTATGCCCTTCGGCCTTAAAAATGCCCCTTCCACCTTCCAAAGGGTTATGGACAACATCCTCATGGGCATTCAAAACGAGAGATGTCTGGTATATATGGATGATATTATCATATATTCCCCGACAGTTCACGAACACATTTCTCGCCTCACAGAAGTGTTCAAACGACTTCGAAATGCCAACTTAAAAATCCAACCTGATAAATGCGAGTTCCTTCGTAAAGAAGTCGCATACCTAGGCCATCTCATAACCAAGGAAGGAGTAAAACCAAACCCCGATAAGATACAATGCATCGAAAACTTTCCCCAGCCTACTAACCAGAAGGAGATCAAATCCTTCCTCGGGTTGGCAGGTTATTATCGCAGATTTATAAGTAATTTCGCGAAACTATCCAAGCCCCTCACCAAATTGTTACAAAAGGATGTCCCTTTTGCTTTCGACTCAGAATGTCACAAATCCTTCGAGGAATTGAAACAAGCCCTTACTTCGACGCCAGTACTTATCTACCCAAACTTCGACGAAACGTTTCTACTCACCACTGATGCAAGCGCATTCGCCATCGGCGCCGTGCTCTCACAAGGCCCCATTGGCAAAGACTTACCAATAGCTTTCGCCTCAAGGACCCTCTGTAAAGCCGAAACCAAATACTCAACCATAGAGCGTGAACTTTTAGCTATAGTATGGGCCGTGAAACACTTCCGTCCGTACATATTTGGTCGAAAGTTCAAACTAATAACTGACCATAGACCTTTAACGTGGCTCTTTTCGATAAAAGACCCCGGTAGCCGCCTAGCACGTTGGCGACTGAAGCTTGAAGAATACGAATACAAAATCGAATATAAACCCGGCCGCATTAATAAAAATGCAGACGCTCTTTCCCGCATAAAGATAAATCACATCCAAGATTCCTCTAACTTTCAAGCAGAATCAAAACTAGTAACGTACCCCGTTCAAAGTCCCTCAACTCCAATAGAACCCGATCCTGATAGTCAGGACACGACAAGCGACACGACGGAAACAAACGAACAAGAAGATGTCCTGAACGAATTCGAAACTTTCGTAAAATTGTATAAAACAAAGTCACTTATCGATTATTCTAAAATTGAATTTTCGAACGGGCAACTCCTGGACAAAACCAATAAAAATATAGTGACCTTTTTCCAACAAAACAATCTCAAAGATTTTCATTATAAAATCCTTGAAGATTTGTTCGAAGAAAACGCAGACTTCCGAGATTTAGAATTAAATAAATTATCGAGTAAGTCGGTGCGACATAGAAATTACTTTATCGTGGCTCTACCATACGACCCCGAAACCGTAATCCAAAATCTATTTATCTCCCTATACAAAGGTCGTGAAGAGTTCGACGACTCCAAAACGTATTGTATCGAAAACAATGTTGAACTCCCTATTCTTGAAATTTTGTCATTTCTTTTATCGGAAAAAGACGTGAAACTCAAAATATGTCAAAACGTTACTAGAACACCTAGTGACGACGAAATCCCAATTATTATCGACCAGCATCATACTGGCAAAGCTCATCTCCACCGTGGAATAAATGAGACTATTCGTCGTATTCGAGAGAAATACAATTGGAAAGGATTGACAAAAGACGTCGAAAATTTCATAAAAGCCTGCAAAATCTGCCAAGAAACAAAAATCTGTCGCAAAAATTTAGATAACCCTCTCGTAATTACGGAGACGCCTAAATCCCCGTTTGAACGTATAAACATAGACGTCCTAGAAGTCCCAACGAAAAATTACGCACTTACTATACGCGACGAACTTACAAAATTCACTCAAGCGTATCCTATCAAAGATAAATCGGCAAAATCAATCGCAAACACCCTACTCGTTTACTTCCAGCACTTCGGAACACCCCTTCGAATCCATTGCGATTATGGCCGAGAATTCGATAACGCCATCCTAAAAGATTTATGTCTCCTCTATGACATCAAAGTAACGCAGTCTAGTGTCGGACACCCCCAATCTAATGGTTCCTTAGAAAGGTTCCACGCTACCTTGTTGGAAATGATCCGAGCACACGTGGCAGAACACCCTGACGAACACCCCTTCAACATATTACCTTACGCGATAATATGCTATAATACCTCTACTAATAAAACTCACGGATTTACACCCTACGAGTTAGTTTTCGGACACACGTCCAGTAGACCACCTGAAACACTATATAATCAGGAAGAACTAGTCACGAAATACGTCAGAGACTTAAATAATCGCCTCTCTTATTATTATAAAGTCGCGCGCGCCAGAACTGAAACACAAAAACAAAAAGCGAAAGTTCGGTTCGACGCCCACGTTTCAAAGGAAACCCCCGAATATCAGATTGGTCAAAAGGTGTATTTAAAAGAATCCCAAATCACCGATAAGTTACGTAATAAATATAACGGGCCATTTGAGATTTTGGAACTTCACAAAAACTCAGCCACCCTCCTTAACAAAAAAACAAAACAAAAAACTAAAGCTAACTTTGACAGGTTAAAACCATATATTGAAGCCTAAATTGCCTTACAGGTTCACCTTGCTGATCGGAGCAGTCATGTCCCAGTACCAAATAACACCCATCAATAACACCGTCGGAGTCTATTACCACGACGAAACGAGGATAATAATTTCCAATAATAAATGGACTCTGCTAGTCCATAAAAATCTATCAAGCCTCGAAGAAGCCTTTATCAACAACAACAAAATTTTAGAATCAATTGTAAATATATTCACCCCCGATACACGCGAAACGAAAGAATTCCTAGTCAAAGTCAAAACACACATAACACTCCTAAACCAAGTATCAAATTCCCTTAAGGTAAAATTTGAAGAAATCTTTGTTAACACCAAACGATTCAAGCGCGGTATATTAAATGGAGCAGGTAGTATATTTAAAGCAATTACCGGCAATCTAGATGCGGAAGATGGACAATTCTTCACAGACAGTATTAACAAATTAAACAAAGATCAACATCAAATAGAAAACCTCCTGAAAAATCAAATATCCGTTACCTCTACCGTCGTAAAAACCTTTAACGAAACGATCCAAAATATGCAAATTAATATCGTAACGTTTAACGAGGATATGAAAAAGATTCAAATCGGACTGCATAAAGTAAATGATAGAGTTGCACTGGTTCAAGCCGAACTAAAATTTATCGAAACATGTGAAAAATTGACTGAAAGTTACTTGTACCTCCAGAGCAACCTTGATGACATTTTGAACGCGATCACATTTGCTCGTCTGAAAATAATACACTCTTCAATTATTTCACCAGAAAGTTTGATTACTGCACTTCAGGAAATCTCTCAAAACTTAGTAAAAAATAATCTACCCCTACCGGTAAAATATTCAGAAATTCCTCAATACCTAGAAATTATCGAACTAGAAGCCTTTCAATCAAAATCAGATCTTGTTTTCGTTCTAAGAATACCACTAGTAGAACAACAACTCTATACCCTGTATCATTTGTATCCTATCCCTATACTAGACAACAGAACTGGCCTTCACCATGTCTTGTCATTCTCACAAAAATTCATTGCGCGTAACGATGATTCACTAATGTACATCCCCGTCAAGGACCTGAGTACATGCAAACAACTAGATTCCCATAAGAAACTATGCTCAGACCTCTACGCCTACCCGATCGACAGCAGTGCAGCATGCGAAGCCCAGCTACTGAAAAACTTCAGAAAAATCCCAGAAAACTGTGTAAGTTCCCTCGTCTATGGACAAGGTTATAACGTTCAGAAACTACAAGGCAATGTGTGGTTAATAATTGTCTCTGAACCCATTCACATCACCATAAACTGTAATAAAATGGACACAAAAATCACCAGTGTTAATAAGAACTCTATATTAAAACTCCACCCGGACTGTTACGCGTTTGTCGGTATAACAAAAGTGCAAGCAGAAAGCCGCAATACCATCAACATTACGGACAATTCACATCCAGTGGTTATACCCTATGACTGTTGTAGTGACATTCCCGAAAAACTCCAGCTACCCAAGTTGGAACCTCTCCAGTTCGATCATCTAAATGTCGAAAATCTAGACATAGCCAACCACAAACTTGAGCAATACTCTAGAGACTTAGACAAACTAATAAACGAGCCATTTATAACTAAACATTTTTCTTTAAGCATGTATACAGTTATTGGTCTGTCCATCTGTCTCCTAGCCGCCTTCATCGCCTGGAAATGCAGGAAAAGATGCTGTGGTTGTAAGGAATCCAAGGACGCCACCCCTAATGAGATGCTGAAAAGAATTGGCACCCTCCTGAGAAGAAGACCTCATCTACCTACAGAAGAGGAAGAAATGACCGATTTTTCCCAAAAAGTCGGTGAATAACACCGACTTTTCAAAAAGAAAGGGAGTTGTTATATGCTAAACAAACCACATCAATGTATTCAAATATCTAAGTATCTTATCTAAATAAGTAACTTTATATTCTTATCATGGTACGTGATATAATTTGATACATTTATCACCTAAGCGATAACAACTTCCTAGACTTCTCATGTGAAACGCTGGCACGGCAACAATTCCCAGAATGCTGTGCCTACGTTGATATCAAACCTTATAAATATGACCAACAGACGCATTTGCGTTCAGTATTCATTTAATCTCTGTACTAATTATATCTACATATTTTCAACCATATAAAATCATATAAATAATTTGTAAAGGTTAAAATAAAAGTTTTTAAAAAGCAAATCTAGTTCTAAGTGATATAAAATGGATATCTGAAACGTTTCTATCAAAACGGTTTACCGTGGTCTACTAATAAATCACAGTCTCAAAACAATCTTTATTTTACAACACTCGACGTATTTAATAACGTAATATTTTATCGAAATCTATACATTTCCCTAAAGTGGCTCACTTAAAATGAAGATACCCTTATAACTTCTTTATTTTGTTTCCGATTTGAATCAAATTTTACTCAAGTAAACAACAAATTACGATCTACTTATGACCAGAAAAACATTCGACCGCTACAAATGCAAAGCCACCTGCGGTACCAAACTATGCGGAAAAAAAAATTACATTAGGCATTTTCTTATCGCAGTATTGCAATATTTTATTCATAAAAGCTGGCAAAGGAAAAGTTCAAACCAATGTTTACTCCACCAAATGCAGCAGCTAGGACTGAAAGTAATTCTGTTTCTGCATACTTATACTGGCTGCTCTTCAACATCTGCAACATTCCGAAAGAGTAAACTTGGTTTTATAAAACTTTACACCAGGTGACGTTGCATTTGTAGCAGGCGAATGTTTTTCTGGCCATAAGTAGATATAGTACAGTCACTGAAGGTTTTCACCTCCGATTTCGTTGAACCTCCATCGATATTCATGAAAATTTGTGAGTAGTTAGAGGATACCTCGAGAAACAAAAGTGACATAGTGCCAACTTGCGCTTTTACCCTGGGGGTGGATGCCACCCCTTCTCGAGGGGGGTGGAAATTATTTTATGAAAAATAACTCCAGGAATCGATAGAGGGACCAATTCTAAGCAAAATTTGTTATATAAAGTTATTAAAATAAATGCTTTTTGAGTTATTAAAGATCAAAGATTTTGATTTTTCGTGAAAAAAATGCGTTTTAAAGCGGTTTTTCATAAATAATTCAAAAACTATAAGTTTTTACAAAAAAGTTGTCAGTACCAAAATTGAAGCTAATAAAAAAACGAATAAATTCCTTCCTTAAAAAACCTTTTAATATTAATTCAAAGTGAGCTATAGGTAATTGAATGTATATTTTTTTCGGCGAGTACTCAAATCTAAGTATTCAAGCTTAAATAACGGGAAAACGATGCATTTTATAAAATATACTTACTGAACACTTTTCAAAGTACTCAGAAATACCTATCAAATGAGCTGTAGAAGAAGTTGATAGCATCAAAATTAAGCAAGTTATGATGAAAATAAGAGGACCCTTTCGATTTTTTTAGGAAAAAGTGAAAAATAAAACCTACGCCATTTCCACAAAAATTAAAATTTATAGTAATCCCTATAAAACTTTCTTTATTTTAGCATAAGTAATGACTTTAAAAATTCTGACCGGTTTAGAATGCATATTTTTGAAAAAAAATATGATTTAAAAAAATCAGAATTTTTCAAATTTTCGTAAATTTCATTTTCTTTTGATAATAACTCCAAAAATACTCGATATATGTAAAAAATAATAGAGAACGAAATTTGAGTTTTTTTTTAACAAAGATTTTAGTTTTTCTTTTATTTTTGTAGGATAAAAAATAACCGAGATAGAAACGTTTAAAGCCTAAATTTTACTGCGGGAACCATGTAACCGGGGCCCTTTAACCTTTTATCTTTTAAAAAATAAGGGTTTTAAAAGATTAAATTTAATACGATCTTATAGCCCTTGAAATTACCTTTCAAATGGTTTTTGAATGAACCTGGTATCATAAAAATTAACGGAGTTATTGTAAAAAAACCAATAACATTTTTTTGGAAAAATTTTTTGAGCAGAGATTTTGTATGCATATATAGGAAAAAAGATAGATAGTAAGAAGTAGACGTGTCGATAGGTACATGCTCACAAAATATACATGTGTGAGTGTGTGTATGTTTCTTTTGAAAAAGATTCTAAATAATTATTGCTATTAAAGCTGATAAAAAAAAATTTCCATTATTTTTATGACAAGTGGTAGTTTTTAAGGGTGGAAAATTTCGCAATAAATAAATAATTACTTTAATACTCAGTAAATGAGATTTCAATTCAGTAATGTATTATTCAAATGATTAAAGTTTCTTGAAACCAATTTTTTCAATGATTCTGCATTAAGGGGGTGGTTTTTAAGGGTTGAAATTTCACAGTCAACCAAAAATTATATCATAAACATTAAACAAACCGTTTGTGTAATGTTAATATGCGATTTCATATTTCAGAAATACAAAAAATGATTTTTTCATGATTTTCGATTTAAGGGGTTGAAAAATTAATTAAAATCATAAATCATACATGTAAGTGTTGAAAAATATTTATTTTACCTAATTAAACGAGATTACTTACGCCAGAATGCTTAAATCTGCATTTTTTCCCATTTTTAACAAAAGGGTGTATTTCACCCCTAAAATGCAAAAAGCGCAAGTCGAGCATATGTCACTTTTGAAGTTGAGGGTAAAATATACTCAATCCCAAATTTTCATGCAAATCGATGGAGGTTCACCGAAATCGGAGGTAATAGTTGATTTTTACCTTCATTCACTGTACTAATACTAATTTGTTCTATACTTGAGTAAAATTTGATTCAAATCGGAAACAAAATAAAGAAGTTATAAAGGTGTCTTCATGTTAAGTGAGTTACACTATATATTTAAGGAAATGCATAGATTTCGACAATATATTACGTTAGTAAATACGTCGAGTGTTGTAAAATAAAGATTGTTTTGTGACTGTGATTTATTAGTAGACACGGTAAACCGTTTTAATAGAAACATTTCAGATACGTAATTTATTTATTTATTAATTATCGATTTTCGTTGGCGAATATCTCGGAAAATATAACTAACACATAGGAAGAAAATAATTATAATAATAATAATATTTATTTACGGAAAAGAGAAATAACAGTACATTATTGGTTAAAACATTACTAGAGTAATACATTTTTTTCAGCGTATTGCTATTAACAAAGAGCAGTAAATAAATGGAGCAAAACCCACAAAAGCCCTTGCGAGTGGGTGTTCCTGCTTTTTAAATACTTGCATTTGTTGTGTATGTTCAAAGTAAAAAAAATTGATATAGTCTTAAGGATTTAGTATAAAGTAATATATATACATATATACAGGGTGTCCCGGCACTATGGGGCAATACATCGGGAACGTATAGTTTGGGTCAAAATAACACTAAAAGTAACTATAATTTTTTTTCTTATGGCGCCCCCCTACGGAGATATTACCCTTTAAAGGTTACATATTCAAGAAGGTTTTTTGCCTATTACTTCCAAACCGTTCTATCGATTTTAATAAAATTTGGACTGGGTACATATTAAATGAGTATCTTTATTCCAGAAATATGGCGCCCTTCGTATCTTGTTTAGGAAGCCAGGGGACCCCTGATGCTTTTTACCACTAAATTTTGACATAAATTAATATTTGAAAATTAAAGTCACATTTTTAAATTCCTTAAACAATTTTCTAAAAAAAAGATATTCTTGTTTGACATCGATAAAGCGATCCGTTTTTGAGAAAAAATGATTTAACTGATAAGGGACTAAGGAATAATCGTAATAAAAACTACTGCATAATACCTGTGAGAAAACAATTGAATAAATTTAAACGTCAAATTTGAGTAGCAAGTAATGTAAGTTGTAAGTAGTTCTGTGATAGTAGTTTATTGACATGGCAAATTTTTCATCTGGTGAATATGCCGACATGCAACTTGCCACCGGTAATGATTCGGAAGCCAGACGGCTTTATGGGGAACACTTTCCTAACAGGAAAACTTTTGAACGGGTAAACCGTCGAATACAAAAACAGGTAGATATCCATCTTAGCAATAAAAAAACAAAATAATAAAAATGAAGAATAAACTAGAGGAAGCATTATACTCTTCGCCGATTTACTGAGCTTTTTATATAATTGTTACACATTCTATAGGATACTCTTCCCATTTTTCTTGTAAATAATGTTAGTTTTTGGACATTCTAAATTTTGTGATACCAACTTTGTTGTGGAAAAAAATATATGAAAAAAAAATCACGATGTGAGGGATCGAACCCGGGACCCTTGGAATGCCAAATTACCAAATTACCAAATTACAATTCTTTTTATTTTGTTTGGCTGTGGTGCACATGTCAATTTATATATCATTTTATTTATTTTATTATTGCATTTACAAATAAATAATTAACTACGTAACATATACGCGTCTGAGCGCGCGAGTGACGTAACGGCCGGCTGTTCTGGCTAATGACTCTCTGACTCTGTGTTTTTAATTTTAGAAAAACGGTCTCTGATAAGTTAAACCGTAGGCTATTGATATACATATCAAGCGATTTCAGAATTAAATTAGGTTGAAATAGTGTTATATAGAAATTAGAGTAATATTTGGTATACACAGGGAAAAGATTAGAAAAAAACCCTGTTTCAGCTGTCAAGCGATAAAAACATTTATTTGCTTTGTGGTAAGCAAATTGTTAGATGGTATTATAGAGTTCAGCGAGGGGTCAGGGGGGGTTTCAAGGAAGGTTATAGGTAATTTGGTTTTTAAGGAATATGGTCATTTTTAAAGGGTAGTGAGTTTTAAGGGTTAAAGTTACGTCAGTCAGCTAGTGGAATGTCGTAGATTGGTAGTCTTTCGTGTATGTATTTGTGCGTATGTTGTATGTTGTGTCTTCGTCTTATGTTAGTTATATTCTGTGTAAGTGGTGAGTTAAATATTTTGTACATGAAAAATCGTTGTGCTGTTTCGTCGATATATTATCTCATCATTTGCACCCGCGTAAGCCTATGCAAGTCTGCTATGGTTATGTACCTGGGTGAATTAGTTAACAGACGCAGCAATTTATTTTGCGTCCTTTGAAGGCGTAAGCACTGCGCATCTGAAATTATATTCCAAGATGCGCAGGCATAAGTAAGGATAGGCCTGAAAAGAACTTTATATAAACAGACTTTGTTGTCAATAGATAATTTGCTACGTCTGTTAAGTAGTGGGTACAATTTGCTAAGTGCTGCATAGGCTTTGTTAATAACCTTAGTTACATGGGGTGCAAATGTTAGTCTCGTGTCTAGCGTTAGTCCAAGTAGGTTAACTGTTTTTCGTTCCGTGATGTCGTGGTTGTCAAGTTTGAGTTTTGTTATTGTCTTTGTGTTGGTAAATTTTCTGTGAAAGGTCACAATTTCCGATTTGGAATGATTAATTGCGACCTTCCACAGTTTGTAATATTTTAATAAATTTATAGTGTGGTATCTTATTTTTTGTGTTGCGGTCTGTCCATAGAAACTATTGGCATACAGTGTAGTATCGTCAGCGTAAAGTAACAAGTTGGTATTAGGATAGGTTGGGATATCTGAAATAAATAAGTTGAAGAGGATGGGGGATAGAACGGAACCCTGAGGTACCCCCGCTGAAAGTCTATACGACTCTGAATAGGTGTTGTTCACCTGGACCATTATTCTCCTGTCCCAAAGGTAATTTTTAATGAGGGAAACCAAATACCCGGGCAGTCCACAAACATACTGGAGCTTGTAGACTAGCCCGTTATGCCACACAGTATCGAAGGCGCGTTCAATATCCAAGAGCAACATAACAGTACACTGCTTCTTATTGTATGAGTCTATTACGTCCTGCACCACTTTAACTAGGGACAGCGTTGTGCTGTGCCCCTCCCTGAAGCCAAACTGTTGCACCGGTATCAAGCGGTGTTTCGCTAATTTTTTGCGTAGAAGTCTCAATACGACCCTCTCAGCCACCTTTCCCATGGTGTTAAGCAAACAAATAGGTCGGTAGCTGCGAGGGTCCTTGGAATGCGAGACGAAACTCTTGCCGCTACACCACCGTTTCTTATTACTAAAATTGTTAATGAGTGCAATATATACCATTAGAAAATTTATTGTGATTAATAGGAAACACATATTAGTAAAATGTATTTAAAAAAAATAGTGATAGGAAATAACATTTCGCAAGGTTTCTATTTATTACAAACCATAAAAAAATGTAAAAAATATTTTTTTAATTTTTAAATTACTAATAACTTTTTTATTTACCAATCTATTTTGTTGAAAAACAATAGGGTTCTTCCACTAGCTAACACTAAGTTACTCTCCAAATTTCAATACAATCGGATTTTTCTTTCTTGAGTTATCGTGCTTACAAGAAACGTGACGGACGGACAGACGGACATTTTGAAAGTTGTTCAGAATTCGTTCACTAACATAACGATATAAAATTTTTTTCTCTACGAGCGATATTTACTGATTTAGAAATGTGCCGATCAAATACAATATACTCTTCGTTTTTGCGAAGAGTATAATAACTATTTAAAAAAATAACCCTATTAATGTTTAGGGAGCGTGGAACCGAAACGAGGAGGTGAAGGTGGTCTTAGAACTATTCATACAGTTGTACTAGAAGAAGCTGTATTAGATGCTGTTGCCGAAGACTCATCAATAAGCGTTAGGAAGCTCTCAGCGCAATTTAACACTTCGAAGTCGGTGGTTCACAGAATTTTGAAAGAACAGCTTCTTCATCCTTTCCACGTTCAGAAAGTTCATGCAATATCCCCGGACGACTACCCTGCAACAGAAGACCGCAAGTTTATTGCTAGTGTTTTGTTCACGGATGAAGCAGGATTTCGCAGGGATGGTGTAATAAATTCTCACAATCTACATAGTTGGAACGATGAAAATTCTCATGCAATTATTCAAACTCATCACCAACGACAATTTCAAATTAACGTCTGGGCAGGAATAATTGAAAATTATTTAATAGGGCCATTTGTTTTGAAAAATCGGTTAAATGAGGAAAATTACTTAAGGTTTCTACAAGAAAATCTAGATGGTTTATTGGAAGATGTGCCATTAGCAACTATAAGGAACATGACGTACATGCATGATGGAGCTCCTCCTCATTTCAGCATCACAGTCAGGGAATATTTAGATCCAAAAAATGTCCCCACCAATGGATTGGGCGAGGAGGTCCAGTACCATGGCCTCCTCGCTCTCCTGATCTAAACCCATTAGGTTTTTTCTTTTGGGGTCATCTCAAAAATTTAGTGTATAATACACCGGTACAAACAAGGGAAGATATGTTACAAAGAATCACTACCCAATGTGAAGCCATTCGGAATGGAATGCTATTTCAGGTTCAGCAATCCAAATTATCTCGCTTACGAGAATGTATTCTTATACAGGGTGCTCACATCGAACATTTATTTTAGTTATGTAGTTATTGTAGTTATGTGTGTATTGTAGTTGTATATGTAGTGATGTGTTGACGAAATGTCAGTCTTTGTCCCTTATCAGTAAAATTATTTTTTCTCAAAAACGGATCGCTTTATCGATGTCAAACAAGAATATCTTTTTTTAGAAAATTGTTTAAGAAATTTAAAAATGTGACCTTAATTTTCAAAAATTAATTTATGTCAAAATTTAGGGGTAAAAAGCATTGGGGGTGGAACACCCCTGGCTTCCTAGACAATATATAAAGGGCGCCATATTTCTGGAATAAAGATACTCATTTAATATGTACACAGTCCAAATTTTATTAAAATCGATAGAACGGTTTGGAAGTAATAGGCAAAAAACCTTCTTGAATATGTAACCTTTAGAGGGTAATATCTCCGTAGGGGGGCGCCCTAAGAAAAAAAATTATAGGTACTTTTAGTGTTATGTTGACCCAAACTATATGTTTCCGAAGTATTGCCCCATAGTGACGGGACACCCTGTATATAGAGTAATATATAGTAGCATGAAGTAAATATAGTATTAAGAATTTATGATAAAGCGTACAAAAAATATATATAAAATTTGTTTCATTGATGTATACAATTGTAGTAAATACGTAAATCTAGTCTAATAATAATATATAGCATATCTGTCTGTACACAGACATCGTCGTGTATACAAATGTACTATAAGACATGTATGAAGTATTTGCAATTCTATATAATCATATGCAATGTGGATATATTCTCACATATTTGTGAGCTGTACATTTATAAAGTGCTAAGTTATATAAATAGCCGTGCAATCCGAGTAATTACAGTTAACGATTGTCAATTTATTTATATTTTATATTCTTATACTATAATATGGAACTTTTGCATCTATAATTTCGTGTAGTTGCCTCGGGGCATTTCCAGAATCCATTTTTTGGTTCTAGATCTGAATAAATTATATGAGTTAATTTTTTTATTTCTGGAGAAAGTAGATTGTATATCTTTGGTGCTAGGTAGCTGTGACAGCGTTAAGCAATTGCCTTTTCTACTTTAGGTAATTTAGAGGCATTGATTTTATGTCTCGTGTCGTAGTTATGGAGGATTTTAATAAGATCTTTTTTGTCTTTGTACTGTTTAAGTATCAGATTTTGACAAAACAGTTGCCGGAGGTCAAATATGCAAGTTTCTTTATATAAGCTGTCTGTTGGAAAGAGTCTAAGGTTTTTTATATATAATTTTTAATATGGAGTTTTGAATTTTTTGTAGTATGTCAAGAATGTTATTTGTTGCTCCTCCCCAAGCAATTATACCATACGTTAGATGCGATTCGACTAGCGCATAATACAATATTTTTAATTGTTCAATTTTTATAATATCAGAGAGGTATTTAAATCTATGCAACATACACCTTATTTTTCTTATTATATGGTTTACTTGTATTTCCCATCTTAGATGGCTGTCGATATATATGCCTAGATATTTTATATTGGTAACTGAGGAAATTTCAAAATGGAGGTTGTCATTAATATTTATTTTTATTGTTTTAAAAGTTGGTAGGTATTTAGCATAAGATGTGAATAGGATATAATAAGTTTTTTTTTTATTTATGGTTAACAGTCTGTTATTGAACCAATGGGCGATGTTTTTAAAATCTGTCTCTACTTTCTTTTTTAATAATGTCCATTCTGTATCACAATAAAAAATTGCGGTGTCATCCGCGAAACTTATGATTTCTCCTTCTGTTTTCATTTTGAATAGATCATTAAGATAGATATTAAATAATATTGGTCTAAGGACGGTACCTTGTGGAACTCCGTATTCAACAGCTTGTGTAGTGCTTAATGTATTGTTAATTTTTGTGCATTGTTGTCTTTTTGTTAGGTAGCTTTCTATAAGTTTATACGTAGTTCCTCTAAATCCAATATTATCTAAAACTTGGAGCAGTTGGATGTGGCTAACCGTGTCAAACGCCTTTGCCAAGTCAACAAAGACACATAATGCTGGTTTTTTACTGTCTGTAGAATGGTTAATTTTGCTTGTAAGCTTGGCAATAGCATCACTTGTTGATGTTTTTTCCCTAAATTCAAACTGCTGATCTGATAATATGTTGTATTTACCTAAATAGTCGTTAATTCTTTTGTATAATATTTTTTCAAAAATTTTTGCGAAGTTTGAAATTAGTGATATAGGTCTGTAGTTGACCACATAATATAAATATTCTTGTAGGAAATTTAATATAATTTAATTTTGCATACAAACATTTTTCGTGTACGACGCATCGTTTCCGAGTTATAAGCGAGAAATCGAAAAAAGGAACCTTTCCACCCCCCTCCCCCTGAAGCGGCAGGGCTAAGGGTGGGGAATTTTAGTGCGTTTACCTTCTAACTACCCCAAACACTTTCCTGAAGAAGAAAATTCTCCGCCCCTCCTTTATGTCCTCTACAACTCATTCGTTGACTGGACTATAAGTGGAAGGTGATCGATTTCTAGATAGGAGCAAAGACAGAACAAGGAAAAAAAAATAAGCCTATAATTTAACATGCGGTACATGCACTAAAATATACAGGGTGTTTGGTAGATCGATGTCGATCCTGAACAGGGAGGAACGGGGTTGTGTTACCGTACTAGGAACATTATTTATATAATTTTCCACGTCTATTAGGGCTGAAGGCCATTCTCGATGATCATATTGGGTCACAATACGTAGGAATCTAAGTAATTCTTGTATATAGCGCTCTGCTGGGTTGGCTTGAGGTCTTCTTATGGTTGTAAATATTAATTTTGTCCCCCTCTTTTCTAAATATGTAAACAACTTGTCGTTATTAAAGTAAGTTGCATTATCTGCCAATATTTTATCTGGTTTCCCTATGTTTTTACAAAAATGAGACAATTTTCTTAGAACAGTAACGGTATTGCACCTTTTTGTAGGGTACAATTTTACAAATTTCGAAAATACATCGACAATTATTAAGATGTGTTTGGCATCTATATGATAAATGCTACGAATTTTTTTATATTTCCGATTTTGTATATTTTTAAAAATCTCAACTTTTTAGCATTTTTGAAATTATTACGCACAGTTTTACTTTTGATACTGTGAAATATTTTTCTTCTTTATTCGAAATAAATATACCTACTTCCAAAAAAAAAAAATAATTTAAAAATTTGGTTACAAAAAAATTAAAAATGTATTTATAAAGAAAATTTGTAATGGTAACTTAAATGTGTTTTAACCGCCTTCCATGTCACCTCAATGACCTCTTAAGTCTAGAAGATCTAGATTTGTCTGAGTAAAGGAGACGGTGCCCTACAGTTTATGGTGGAATCCGAACCACTTCTTGGAGAAAGTGTCCTATGAAAAATTTTTTCGCTGTGTGGGGCTCGAACCCACTTCGCTAGGTACGCTCAGAGTGCAAGCTAGACGCGCTAACACACTGGGCTACCGACCCCCTAATTCGTTTAAGTGTCGATTTCAAAGAATAATAATTATTTTTTTAAAGTCGACTACATGTTGCAACTATTTTCAAAACTTCTCTAGTTTATCCTCTTTTATTGGGTTTAACGTGACATATCATCGTTTTATCAGTTACTAAAGAACATAAAAGAATATCAATCGACCATAATATTTCGTATAGTCAAAAATTAAATACGTGAGGTTTTGCATAAAAAACAGCTATCTTTTCAAAAATTATATTTAAAATGTTGCAAAATTGTTATTCTTTATGTTCAAAATGAGATTTTTGAGACACCTTAAGTTACCATTACTAATTTTTTCCTGTAGATATATTTTTTATTTTTTTTTTTTAAGAGAGAAATTTATTTATTTTGAATAAAGAGAAAAATATTCCAGGGAGCTCAAAGTTAAACTTAGTACGTAATAATTACATAAATGATAATAAAATTGAGATTTTCAAAAAATATCTCTAAAAAGTAAGAAATAGAATTTCACTCAGTTCTACAAATACCTCTCTACCTATTAGTGGAAAGTAGCAAGCAACTGTACCTCTTTACTAAACATCTATTGAAGTTTGTGCAAAAAAAATTACTAATTTAAAAAATACGTTTTCTTCATTATTCGATAATAAGGTACAATTCCTTGCTACTTTCCACTAATAAGTAGACAGGTATTTGTAAAACTGAGTGATATTTTATTTCTTACTTTTTAGAGATATTTTTAAAAAATTATTTTTTTTTCAACCTTTTTAGTAGCTTCACATAGTTCAAAGTCTCTGTCTGGAGGTTAAACGAATAATACATCATAACCTCGCTTTAGTTCCTTATAATAATATACTTTTAGTCCACAATACATAATATCAAACAGTCGTTTACTTTTCGCATGCAATGAAATCGTCATCATTAACAGCATTGAAAACAACGACATGAGTAGTGAGAGCATGCTGTATAATTTGTCTGTAAAAGCAAATTGGTCAACGGGCGCGTTTCTCAATAAAAGTTCAGTTTATACTGTTGTCGTAGAAAATATTCTTCGGCTGATTCGCCTCCATGCAAGGCTTTCTTTTGTTGCGAAATGGTATATAACATGATAGAAAGTTATAGTAATGTCCTGTTTTTGTATATCTGTTATTATTATAAATCTGCGAATATGCTCGTAATATAAAAAATTGTTTCTAGATTACGAATTACAAGTCTGGCCGCGTTAAATGCAATAACTACATGTATTGCCACAAAATGCTAATGTTTCGATTGCAACCGAGATTGCAACAAACACCAGCCGAAAAACGTGATCACGACTTTCCGTATTTCGTTCCCTTGCCGTGGCTCTTGCCAATATATCTTTCACGATATCTACTTTGAGTCGATTATTGTCTGTGGACATATGTATTAACACGCAAAGCAAGCGATCCCGTGCCTTAGCGTCGTTAGATACGCATTTCACACTATTTAGGTATTTATGTAAATATCTTTATGCATGTCTTTTATTGACTGGCGATGCGATGTGGCGGATATGGGCAGGGTCGTGACGGAATATTTTTGTTATAATACCAGAAGTAACTAACTACTAAAACCGTGCGTAAAAATATTTTATATGATTAAATATACTAGCAATTTTATTGCAAATATTGAGCATTTACGTTTCGGCATGAAATATGAATAAAAATATGGAATTCGACATAAAGCAAATGAAAATATTTTTAAAAAACATCCTTATATATTATAAAACAACAAAAAATACCATTAAAAAATAAATTTACCATTTTAAATTAACAAAAATTCGTGTAAAAAAACAAACATAAATATAAACAAGACATTTATTGATGCTTCCGAAATGTTAATGTTTGTACAACTTTACAAAAATATCCTATTATCAAGTTCCATTCAAAACCTAGTGCTTTTGCTTTATTACCAATCCATACATCAGGTTATTTGGATAAACAAATCATAATATATATATTATATATATTATGCATATCTGTGGCAGCACGGATTACCATTCACCATCTATCGGCGCTTAGGGAACGATTAACAATTTCTCCCGTACGTCGTATTATGAAAGTCGTGATCACATCACGTTTTAAATTCACTGATATAAGAAAATCACAGTAACGATTTACGTTGTGATTGAAAAATCACGATATCGCTCATCACTAACTGGAACGAGACCCTCGATCACTTTCGGTTCATGACGAGATTTATAAAACCACAACATGCAACAAAAGCGGTAGGCTCCATCTAGCGGCCTATATCAATTGCAGTCGAAGTAGCAGTAGCCCTGATATGGGCATAGTTAGTAGGTTTGCCTTTAGAGGGCAGAATATTTACTAACGTAATATTTTGTCGAACTCCTCTGTACATTTCCTTAAATATATAAGGAATAAAGAACCAGACTGCAACCAACAGCTATTCTCCGGAATAATGCCCTGCCGAGTGCTGAATTATGAATTACATGCCTGGCCGCGTTAAGTGCAATAACTATGTATTGTCACAAAATGCTAATGTTTCGATTGCAACAAACACCAGCCGAAAACCTTATTCCCACTCGAAGGAGCTCTCTTACCCGCCACTACTTGCAGACTGCAGTTTCGAGCCGTTGGCACTCGTCAGTGCAAGGTCCGGAATGACTGGAACGAGACCCTCGATCACTCTTGGTACTGTCGTGGAGAAAAAAAGACAAGACTTATAACTCATCTCTCAAATTTAATTGTGTATACCAACTTGAATGTTTCTGACATTGTCAAAATGTCAAAATTTGTCAAAATATATTTCAAGTGTGCAAATAGAGATAGATTTAGACTAGAAAAAAGAGTTGTCCCATTTTTTATTGTCCACGACAGTGCATGACAACTTTTTTGGATAATATAAGGTATATAATGCAATAATGTTAACGAAATTGGTGAAACTATGTCCTTTTTGAACTAAACCTTCCTATCAAATTTTAGTGCAAAATATTTATTTAAACGGCTAAAAATAAAAAAAACATTTCGAAATTTCAATCAATTTTTTTCAAAATATAGGTTTTTACTTGTGCGTTATTATTTAGCATAAGGTGGCACTATCCAAGAGAGGGAAGGAGAGAGAGACAGAGGAATCTAATAGAGAAATATTTATTACTTTTTACTATAACTTTATATATATATATATATAGGAATGACCACACAAAGTATATTTATTATACAGGGTAAACATTTTTCATATAAACAAATCGACGAATTTGTACTCCTGTAATTTCCCTTGGTTATAGTTTTCATTTTTCATATTTCAATTGAACTTTTTTATATCCGGCATGGACAACATCTTGATCATGATCCTGAAAATGTTCATATTTTTATGATGATATAACAACATAATTTGAACAAAATAATAGAGGACTTCAGTCTAGAAATACACTTCATTGATATAGTTCATCAAATGATAAAGTACAGGACCTTGCATAAATTATCCTATACATTCTTGGGCAGTTTTTAAATTTTTTATTAACTTTTAGTTACGCAACATTGGTGTATTATTTCATAGGTGCATGTAGCACAGGGTAATACATCGTTTTTAATTGTGATACCTCGTCTCTACTTTCAAAATATTTAAATCTGTGGTTTTCTACTTTATCTTTTATTTATAAACTTTTTCACCCAACTCCAAAATTAATGAGTTTTATTGTTAACGAGACCACATTCCCAAACAGTTTTTGAGAATAACCGCGTATATACAAACGGATTAGCCAGGGTACACTCATTCAAGAAATAAATTAACAATAAAAACAAAATAAATTTCTTTGAATTGTTAAACCAATAGGAACGATATTTGTTTCCTTATATGGATTTTGATATTTATTTTAAAAAAGTTTAAAACTAGAGTTATTTATAGAAAATTTCATTCTCTACATCTTTATATTAATTAAGTTTCGTCTAGCAGGTAATAGAAACTAAATACCAAAAATAAACTTATTTTCAGTGCCATTTTGTTAGTATGAAGGTGAGGGCGATATTGTAATCGCCAGAAAGAAATTACTTTATTGTTATTGATGTGCTCAAGAACTACTCCCTAAGGAATGACTACTTCCACATCCAGATTTTCTATCAAGGCCTCCTAGAACGAAAAGATACTATATTTGCACTCCACTATGCGAAAATTATAGTTCATAGAACTTTAATAATATAATATTTGAAATCGATATGCTTCGTTGGTAGCTTAGAAGGAGGTGGTGATGGTATTGGGGGTGGCTTCACCGCTACATGAACATTTTTCAAATGAAATCATAAATCCGACTTTAACCTCGGAATTCCAAGATTAAAGTCGGAATTTCGAGATTAATGTCGGAATTCCGAGATTAAACTCGGAATTAAAAAAAATATATTTCAATGGCCCTTCTACGCCTTCGTACAATAGTACATGGCGAAGAAGATATAATTTTGAACTATATCAAAACTATGAACAAGTAACCAAGGACAAGAACATCATTGTAACAATTAAGATTGCATGACTTAGATGGGCGGGACACTTAGTACGAGCCGGTGAACAATACCCACCAAAAAAGATCTTAAACGCACAGCCAGTAGAATCACGGCATCAATAATCAAGACTGAGATGGAAACATGGGGTGGATGAGGATGTCAGTATAATTGGAGCAACTAATTGGCAACGAATAGCGATGGACAATATGGATGACGAAAAAAACGGGGAAAGCCGAGGTCTACATGTGGCTATAGAGCCAATGATAATGACGATAATATCATCTTTACAATAAATCGTAAACAGATCATTGAAATATATTATAAACTTCTTATTGACAACGTTTTAAGAGACTTTTGTAATCCATTACTAGAGTTGGTCTCCCTTTGTTGTATGGCATGTTTGAAAGCATCACTCATCAACTCCTTGGTGACATTAGTCCAACTTTTTGGAGATCATACCTTTCGTCACTTGTAATGTGATTTTCCCTGAACTAAAAAACATTATATATGCTGGAGAATCTCTTTGCGAGATGCGTTTTTCAGAGAATCGAGTTGTTGGTGCCATGGATTGTCCTGGGAATTCGTAGCAAACGTATCCAGACTCGCATCTTGAAAGCATCAATACGTCGTCTATCTGCTTCCCTAAAGGTCCATGTCTCAGAGGGATAAAGAGAGATGGAGAAAACTAAAGCGTCAGCAGATTCAAATGGAAATAAGATTAGCTGCGGGCGCTAATAACATGCGTTTGTCCTACTTTTATGGATATAGTATATAGTAGCGTGACATCTTAATAAATATAAAAAATTGTTACATGGTAATCATGTATTTTTTGTTTTGCTTACTTGGTTCTTCCTCCTCCTTATCCACAACTTTCAAATATGCTGCAGACCATGAACTACCCACGCCGTTTGAAGCGAAACAGGCATACCATCCTTCGTCTTCGTGTGTTATATTTGTTATTTGATATACTTCCGATATATTGCCACTATTCTGAGGAGAAGATGAAATAGAATTATAAACAGAGAGTGCTTAAAAATGCACTAGCGTCTAGCCCCTGAATATCACTACTTGTGCCCGGCGCGAGCATGCGCAAATTCAACGAATTGTCACTTGCCAGCAGCGCGTGAACAGTTGTTTTCGTTGCGGAGGATGAAAACGTGAATACAGAGAAAGTTGAGTTTAACGTTGAGAAGTTATTGAGAGTGAGAACAATGAAAATTATTGAAATCGAATAAAATTACTTACCTTACATGTGGCTTTTTTTTATCATCTTTAAAATATAATTTTCTATTTTTCAGGTAATAATCTGTTTTTCGAAAATTCTCACTTTTCCGGAGCGTGTCGCTCGAAAACGGTTGTAAATTCGAAAAAAATATATAAAATGAAAGTTGTAGAGAATTTCATGAGCTTTCATTTTGTATGAGAAAATTTCCCTGCGACGCACCGTTTTCGAGATATAAGCGAAAAAATCCAAAAGTGGTTTTTTCTTTGTGTCCCCCCTACGGCTCACTTCCTGGACATCAGGACTTTCAGTATGTTCACTCCCTAAGCACCCTGAACAACTTTCTAAAGGAATCGCTTAGGTCCCTGCTCACGCACTCTACACCTCCTCTATTGACTGAACTAATATACGTATATAATTTTTTTACTTCTGTGGTTATCATCAATGACACTTCATGAGACTTTTTATAAAAGGTTAAATGATGCTTGTGATGATGATGATGATGATGATGATGATGATGATGAAGTTTTTCTTGTAGATATCACAACTGAAGTTGTAAGTTTGTTGTAGCGTTCGCCCAATTTTTTAGTGGGGCTAATTGATCAAGTTTCCTTCACCTCCATGAAATTTCTTTACGTGTTTTCGTAAATCATACAAACGTTTAAAAACAGCGTTGCACTCACTACACGTCAATTTGCCATTCATTTTTAATAAGTCTATGTAAATAAGAAACAGCAGTTTGAGGTGCTGCTGGCAAGTGGTTGAATCTGCGCATGCTGGGCACAATACAAGTAGTAATATTCAGGGGCTAGACGCTAGTTAAAAATACACACAAACATGCAAATTAGGCCGTTGCTGAAATATCGAGTTGTTAGTTTAGATCTTAGAATTAAAAAATAATGAATGTAAAGATGACTAGCGCTCTAGTTTCATAAGAACTATACTACTGAAATTCTTCAATGTTCGAAGATCGATTGTCTTATACACTTCAATGAAAGTGGGTACTAACGATTGTTCGAGATACTTGTCAACTCGAAATGTTACAGCTTCCGCAATCCGCAATTTAAAAACTGGCCTACTTTTCTGCGGACTAATACATGTAACTACAAAAGACTACGAGTAGACTTTGTGTTTGACAGCTACATTGAGCAGTCACTTAAAGAGGGTGAAAGAGAAATACGGAGAAATGCTGAACCAATCGAACTGATAACAATCAAACAGGAAACTCTTATTCCTATGCAGATGGACAGATTCTGGTCTTCATGTAAAAACAAAGAGATGCTCCAATTGGCTGCTGCTACTAGTTACAATAAAAAGGCAAAAGTGACTAACTTCACTACAGTGCTAAGTGGAACCGTCACAGGACACAATGACAGAGATGCATTAATAGTAATGAATAAAGAAGTTCAGACTTGCTCGGACTCTCGAATCTTTGTTGAAGAAGCATATAGCAGAATTATAATCCATCTCTTCCATGCTGCCCAGTCGGGCATAACATGCCTTATAGTGCTATCAAATGACACTGATGTCGTTGTTCTCATCCTTCGATATGTATTTGAACTATTCAGTAACGGATTGCAAGAATTGTGGATCAAAGTGGGAGTGGGTGATAAAATGCGCTGTGTGCCTCTTGGTGCGGGAGCTAAGTGGCTTTTTCGGACACATCGTTACAAACATTTTCTATGCGCTGATTAATTCTATCGAACTTAAATAACGACAAACTAGACTTCTGGCATATGTCAGCCCGTCGAGTTGGCCATGGTTCAAGATATAAAAATCAGTGAAATTATATCATCGTTACAAAGCCAATTTTTTTTGTGTGTACACATTTTATGTTGTGACTCCCGTCAGTAAGGCTAGCCAGAAAGAAAATGTTTAGGATTTTTTAAGAAAATTGGATTTTTTTTCGCATATTTCAACTCAGAACTCTAAACTCATCGTTACAAGTTCTGGCTCCTTTTTAAAACGTAAATATAAGCTCCTGTAACAATAGAATAGCCTCCACGTAAAGTTCTTAGGGTCAACAAAAGTACCATAGGCTCTTAAATATACAGGAATTTAACACTTTCGGCTAACTTGACTCCGTACCGTGCCTCAGATGTATTGTATCATTATTACCTTTCTGGCTGCGCCTCCTGACGGCCCACAATTT
Source organism: Rutpela maculata (assembly GCA_936432065.2). Lineage (NCBI taxonomy): Eukaryota > Metazoa > Arthropoda > Insecta > Coleoptera > Cerambycidae > Rutpela > Rutpela maculata. Next base: position 41,614,275 of record OW386286.2, read on the forward strand.
CTGGCGATCTTATTTTATTCATTCTAAACATAAAAGATGTACACGCAAAAAAAATGAGCCTTGTAACTATGGCATGAATTCACTGATTTTTAAACAGTGTTCGTGGCGCTCCTGACAGGAGTTGCCCCGCCAGAAGTCGATTTTATGAATCGTTATCATCCATTAAACCATGAAAATATCTCAAAGTTCATAAAACGATGAGCTGCCGAAAAAGCCACCTAGCTCCCGCCCTATCTACACACACTTGGGAGGTAACTGGAAGCTGCACTTTGCAACACTTTAATTAAGGCCCACATACTTACAGGTTGTGATGTCACAAGTAAGATTGGAACAAAACCATCTGCATTAAAAGCATAGCCAGAAACTTAACTACTTGGATTTGTAGATAATAATACTCTATCTGAAGAAACACTTGACAAAGCAGAGGAATACCTTGTTCAAGTTCTACATCCATCATCAAAGTGTAAAAAATATGATGAACTTCGTTATTCATTACACAAGCGGAAACACATATCAGAGCTACCACCCTCATCTTTTTCAATAAGAAATGGACATATCCGAAGATGCTTTTTTATTTTACGGGAATGCTTAAACCATCACAAAGCTATTTTCCTGATACAAGCCTGCAGCTGACAGATTATGGATGGTGCAAAGATGCAAATGTGTGCTGAAGCCTGATCTCCGCCTTAACAAAATGACTTCTGAACTATTAATACAGTGCAGTTGTACAGCAGTGCAGTTGTACAGCATGTGCTACTAGTGGGTGTAAATGTAAAATGCAATATTTGAAATGGACAGAGTATTGCAAATGTGGTGAACAATGTAAAAGGTAGACTGAGAAAAAAGTATGTTAGTTTTACACTCAGATTTCCATAACAGAGTTTACTTCTGTGTTTATAAAAATGTTGTGCACATATAATTAAATTTTGTAGTGTAAATATCACTTTCCAAATAAAATATTGTATTCCACTTTTGTTCATATTTTTATTTAAAATCCAAAATAACTGATTTTATTTAATAAATAGCAGTCAGACAACTTCACAAATCATCTTAATCGATTCCTTGCCCTTAAAAACATATATTTTAGACACCTAAATGATGAGTATGACTGTCGCAGGATCAGAAATATATACAAAATAAAATCGGTGTCGGCCATTTTGTAAAATGGCGTCTAAAACACCCAGTCCAGAGTATGGTGATGTCTACCCAACTCTTCTATATATACTTTACTCGATTCTGTTGGTTAGACAAATCAGAACTAAAATTTTTACGGGACTCCAGTACAGGGACAGGACTAAATATCTTGTCTGTTTGCATGGGAAAATACTGTCTGCTTAAAAGTGCTGCAATTATCATGTGTCTAGTGTGAGCACAAAAGGGAATAAAATAGGGGCTCGTATGCTCCTGAATGATACAAGCTGGAAAGTTGCATAAATCTATTCCATAATGATTATTCTCTATGAAAACGATGGTTGTCATTTCTAAAACAGTGCAGACATGATATATCAATAAAGAAGTGTGAAGCTGTATGTTTCAATTTCTTTCCGATAATCTAGGTCTTATCGAAAATAACTAATTTCGATAAGTTTGAGTTGATTATTAAATAAGTAAATAAATATGTTATGAATGAAAACGTAGGTTCCATCTATTCCTGAATGACCAACAATCGTCTCCCTATATTACATGCCTATAAAACAAAATAAATAGTATCCAACTTGTATCACCAAGGAGCACACGGAATGACATAGGCGCTCACTCTATTATAGACAAATACAATTTGAGGAAAATATTTCCAAAAGGTACTTTTACGCAAGAACTGCCAATTTCTGGACCATTTCATAATTAAATCGATGTGACAATGTGCGTTGAAAGCACGCTATGTTGAATGTTTGAATTTTTCCACCAAATATCTTCTGCGACTCGACCATCTATTAAAAATAACATTTGGTACCTACTTGTAAATTCGTTGCATTTAGTTTTGCGTAGTCGTCGACTGCTTTTGGATTTTCAATTCTAACCCACTGTATGAATGGTTCCATATCGGCAATTAACTGAGGATTCAAATTCTACTGTGCTATTTAGCAATTTTGTTGCATTTCTTGGGTATCCATCTTTTATGAATGGCATTGAATGGCAACTGTCTGTTTTGTAAAAAAAAAGTGGTTTATAAAATCATCAAGATGAAATTGATAGAGATTAAATAGATAGTCAAGAAGATTATGGTCAACAACTTTTAAATGAAAATATTCAAGAAACGTATACATTTATGATAATAAGCATTTTTTCATGACTGAAGTTGTATATTGTCGACTATGTTGTTGTATGTCTAACATGAGTGAATCATTCGTTTTCGATCTAGTATTATGTTATTTAATCTACAATGTGACGTCACTATTTTAGATCGAATAACTTACTACTCCAGCCTGCAACTGACTATGGTTGTCCAGTATTTAACATGTTCTAAAAACATTTTTACTAGTTAAGGTAACTATTTAATTTTCGCGAAAAATTCTGTTATACAAAATAGATAAGAAAATAGAAAGAGAATGAAATACTTGAAAATAATATCTTTTATTTCTGTTTACGAATTATTGAAAAATATTATTTTCAATATCCAGCAAATAACTTTCCTGGAAATGACCCGTTTTCTCCATGAACTGTTGATTGTTGATTCAAGTCTTAGTCCATGCCAAAGTTGCAAAAACCCCAAAAGTACAAGGGTAACGATGAAACATGACAACCCCCCCGTTTTTGAGGGCGGCCAACACGATGGTGACAGTCACGCGGTCCCTACCACCCTCGAACTACTCCTAAACGCAGAGAACCACCTATTTTTTCCATTTTTTGTTGTCAGGCATGCGAGGACTTGTTGGATTGGGTCTTTTTGAGGAAACTAAATATGTCCTGAAAAATTTCGCAAACATACATCCTAACGATCCACGGGGGGTTGAATCCACCCCCTCCATTAATACCGAAACATGCAAAAAACATCCATACGAGCTGAAAATTGTTTTCTACACGTTTTCAAGGACGGGGAACAAGATGCTGATATTACTTAGCCTCCCACCCCTAACCAACTATCCCTAAATGCATTTTTTGTTATCAGGCATGCGCGAGGTCTTGTTGGATAGGGTTTTTTTTTGACCAAACTCAATATGTTCTATAAATTTTAGCAACCAGACATCCTAACGACTCCCGAGGGTTGAAACCACCCCCTCCCTCAATCCTGAAGTGTTCCTCAAGGAGAAGGTTTTAAAGAAGGTATCCCCCATTTTCAAGGGTGGAGAACATGATAGTAGCATCAGTTTCTCTCTTAGTCCTCAAAAACTACCCCATGCCCAAAACCATCGGTTTTTCTTATAGTGAGATCACGAGCGCTCATTGGATCAGGTTTTCTAGGGAGATAATTCTTTTTATTGCAGATTAAGAGGAGTTTGATAGGACGAGTTATGCGCACGTATATACCGGGTGATTTTTTGAAAACGAGCCACCTTTAATAACTCGAGAACCGTTTAAGATTTTTTTTGCAGTAAACGGCATTTTTTTGAATTTCAAGGGGGGCACATTTTAACGAGGAAAGGTGTGAGCCAAAACTCACCCCCTCACCCCTAGGCCTAGGCACCCTAAGTTTATAATTTCAAATGGCACCCCCACTTTTTTTCATCGATTTTTAATAGCAGAATTTTGTTGGAATCCAATCGTAGAAAATAATGTGACCTTGAAGAGGAACATTTTTGAGGGAAATGCAAAAAACTGAATTTATATTAAAAAGTGATGAAAGCACACTGGCAATTGCCGATATGTTAGAAACATCCCCATTACCCTAAACTACCCCCACTTCAAAATTATTTAATGTGATACCAACTTATTATTGAACTTTTAGGTAATTATTATTGTAAAGATGAAACGCAACATAATTTTCAGACTCATAAGCTATTTTACTAACCTCATAATAAGTGTTCGAAATGTTCTCCATTTCTGTCCATACAGTGATACAGCCGGCTTTCGAATTCTTCTCGCACTTTCTGAAATACAGGACTCGGAATTGATCTACATTCCTGCGTAATTCGTTGCCGCAAATCTGCAATGTTTTCGGGCAGGGTTTTGTATACAACTGACTTAAGGTGACCCCATAGAAAGAAATCTGGGCTGGTCAAGTCAGGGGATCTGGCTGGCCACTCAATAGGTCCTCTTCGTCCGATCCATTTACTTGGGAACCTGTTGTTGAGCCATTGGCGTACCGTCAAGCAATAATGAGGTGGAGCCCCATCTTGCTGAAAGTAGAGCAGTTCTTCACTTAAATTCAAATTCCCCTCTTCGTCACGCTGATTTTCGAACACATCTACTATTAAAGGGTCAATAATGTTTTCCAATAAATCGAGGTAAATATCGCCATTCAAATTTCCGGCAATGAAGACTGGGTCAATAATGGTATCTCCAAGTATACCCGCCAACACATTCAGCTCCTCTGGTGTTTGACTATGATCTTCTCTAAAAATGTGAGGGTTTTCATCGCTCCAGTAGCGACAGTTATGTTTATTCACAAATCCGTGTAAAAAATATGTGCACTCATCACTGAAACAGATATTTTTGACTAAGTTTCTATTATTGTTAATCATATTTGTCATCACTTCACAAAACTCAACTCTGCGGTCGTAATCGTCTTCACCAAGCTCTTGATGGATCTGAAGTTTGTAGGGATGGAATTTGTGTAGTTTCGTTACCTTCCGGACTGAACTATACGAAAGTCCAGTTAAAGCGAAAACTTTCCGGAGTGAGCTGGTAGGATCCATACTGAAGTACCCTAACACTTCAATTTCAGCTGCCTCATCCAAAACATTGCGATTTGTTCTCTTTCTGTTTGCTACAGAGCCAGTTTTCTTCAATTTTGCAACTAATTCTATTACATACTTAGGATGTACATTTTTACCTGGATTCCGCTGATTAAAAGTATCGGCCGTTTGTCGAGCGGACTCTTCTTCAGCACCATAAATTAAAATCATTTGTATTCTTTCAGCGAGAGTGTAAACCATTTTGAAAATTATCTTAAACTTTTTAAAACAACTGGATGCGCAATGAAACTTTGAAAATAAATTAGTGCGTGTACGATTCAGTGCAACAAAAACGAAACAAAATAGGCCTGCCACACGTGATATTAGTCTAATCAGTGTAAAAAAAAAAGGGTAGCTAGGAGTGACTGGCTAAACTATTACAGAATTTTCTTATTTAAAAACAAGTAATTGGCATCGATTATGTATGCATTCATGTTCTTATTAAAATAATTATTCCCACTTATATTCAGGAAGATTTAGACAAATAAGAATCAATGTGATAAAAATAATTCAAAGAAATATTTGCCAACTTACCTTCAATGTGCATTTGTTTACTGTCCAGCTAGTATAAAGAGACACCCTTTTTTGTCAGATTGTTTATGTTTGCTACTTCGTTTTACACAAATAACAAGTGACGCTTTTAATGGTTGTAATAAATTCTACGTAGTCTACTAAGTTGGTATCACGTTAAATAATTTTGAAGTGGGGTAGTTTAGGATAATGGGGATTTTTTAACATGCCGGCAATTGCCAGTGTGCGCCTTCCAAATGTAATATCACATTACCTAGATTTTTATGGCTTCTATCAGTTTTTCATAAAAATTCAGTTTTTTGCATTTATCTCAAAAATTTTCCTCTTCAAGGTCACATAATTTTTTTACGATTGGATTCCAACAAAATTCTGCTATTAGAAATCGATGAAAAAAATTGTGGGTGCCATTTGAAATTATAAACTTGGGGTGGCTGCGGGTGAGGGGGTAAGTTTTGGATCACACGTTTTCTCGTTAAAATGTGTCCCCCTTGACATTCAAGAAAATGCCGTTTACTGCAAAAAAAATCTTTAACGGTTCTCGAGTTATTAAGGTGGCTCGTTTTCAAAAAATCACCCGGTATAGTCATGTATGTGCATAGTGGACTATTTTATTATATATTTATTTTCACATTATGTACATGATTTTTATTCTTATGCTAGACATGCGTCATAATAGTATTGTAGGTATTGGAAAACTCCCCCATCCAACAAGTCCTCGCATGCCTGACAACAAAAATGGGGAAAAGTGGTTTTATACATTTAGGGGTAGTTGATTAGGGAGGCTGAATAATATCAGCATCGTATTTCCCTGCCTTGAAAACGCGTAGAAAACAATTTTCAGCAGTTTGGATGTTTTTTGCATATTTCGGTATTAAGGGAGGGGGTAGTTTCAACACCCGTGGGTCGTCAGGATGTCAGGTTGCGAAATTTTACAGGACAAATTGAGTTTCTTCAAAAAAACCCGACCCAACAAGTTCTCGCATGCCTGACAACGAAAAATGAAAAAAATGCGTTTCGGGGTAGTTCGAGGGGGGTAGGGACCGCGCGACTATCACCATCGTGTTGGCCGTCCTCGAAAACGGGGGAGTAGTCATGTTTCGTCGCTACCTACTACGTCGCTGCTTTTGGGGTTTTACACTTTTTTTGCAAGTGCCGTATGGGCATCTCATCAACTTCTTACGCACTTAATATCTAATATTGTCTATGATTAATTATTTGGAGCATATTCATAATATCTTACTGTTTATTTTGGGTATTTTGCCACTTTATGTAAAAAATTTTATGAAAGAGACCTCTGCGCCAAAAGAATCAGACAAAGGCTGGTTCTTAATACTTCTGGTACAAAATGTATAAACAAAAATATATAAATTGATACAAAAATGTTAAACATTCCGGAAAATATGACTTCTTTTCCTGTCACCAAAACTTTGACTTTAAGTACGTCAAACATGACAGCTTATTGTTCATGAATTTCCATAGTTACGCGAGGCATTGGATTGTATTTATTTTACTTTTACTCATTTCGTCTCTGAGGATGGGCAACCAGCTGGTATAAATATCTATAAAACAATTAGAAACGCACTTATTTTCATTTATCAAAATAATAGTTTTCTTTTAGTTGTGCTGTTTTCTTTTTCCAAAATTTTCGCAGAGTCTCATGATTGTAATCCCACGCGTGTTCACAACTTTTTGACTTCTGAAATTCTCCCTTTCTAGTATAATCTCTGTGTTCACCAAGAATTGTGTTGAAAGGTCTAGATGACTCACCTACGTAATATTTACCGGCTTAGTTTTTGATAACGCAGATGTGTTGGTTCCTCTTTAAGATTTCAAATATACCCCCACCCGACCTTCAAGGAGGGGGGGAATGTGACTAATTTTAGCACGAATGTATTTCTCCCGCGGAATGATTAAATTTTGATTATGAACAATTTTTTCGTAGAGTGCTTATTAGTCGAAATATTTGAAAGATTCAGGTTAAAATAATCACCCAGTATATGAATTTTTTCAAGCATCCAACTTCATATAAAATTCGATTTAGTCCTTAAATATAAACTGTTTCTCAATGAGCCTACTTTATTTTATAAATGATGAAATAATGACTTAACACTTACGATATACGTCCACAAAGGAAGTAAAATTGATACAACCAACAATGTTACATACAACACAAGTGTAATTTCCTCTATCATCTAAGTTTATGTCTTCCAAAGTTAATAACCAATTTTTAAATCTTATTTCTCCAAGCATTCTCTTTGGTGGTGATTTATTGTTTTTGTACCAAGTAATATTAGGAGTCGGAGTCCCCCTTGCCTTACATTGCAACCGTAAACTATTTCCAACACGTCTAAGTATATATTTTTTTGGATTTCTGGTAAAACGAGGAAGCTCAAATTCAGTTAAAGTTACGTTGAATATTTTTACAATATCTGAATCATTTGTGAAACAACCATAAAATCCACTATCCTGTGGTCCTGTGGGTCTCAATTCCATAAGTGTATCCGAATTCAGCTGAAAAGCATAAACAAACATTATTGAATGCATTTTAAAGATTACTAATCGTTATAATGGAAGAAAAATTTGTAACCTTTGATACTGAATAACTATTTAAATAATAATAATAACACGCTCACCGACACAACAAAGTCACCAGATATATCCACTAGGTCATGCATGATCATTTCAATACACTGGTGCCAGAAAAATATATGAATATATCCCTGAAAAGGTTGTCAATACCCATGACGTCACACTTATGTGGAACTTGCCAATTTTGATTGAGAGAGAAATTCGCGTGAATCGACCAGACATCTTCGTACATAATAGAAAAAGGAAATCCTGTTTGCAGACCGATGCATACATTCATCCCGAGTGACAGAAATGTGATGCTTGAGGAAACAGAACACGTACAAAGACCTCCAAGTAGCAGAATGTGGAATGCAAAGACCACAATCGTACGAGTAATTGCAAGCGCCTTCAAAACTGTTAAAAAGAGCCTCCACCACAGTCTACAGAGCGCTCATGAAGTGCAGAAGATCGCACTGTTAAATAAGGCACAAATTAGTAGAGGGTCCACGCCTTCAAAAGCCGTCAAAATCGCTAAGTAACCCATTCCAGCAAGGTAAATAATTTTCGAGCTTGCATGTCCAAAGAGGATCCTTAAGGGTATCAGAAATGGCTTGTTGGACTTTTGTTGGGCGTTGCACAACTTCTCAAAAAGAAAAAAAGATGGCGGAATGTTATTTCAAGAATTCGTATTTTTAAACGTTCACCTCTCGCTAAAAAATTAACTATTGGCGATATTGATCTGACTTTTTATACCTATATACTAAAATCATGAGCGTCTTTATCTATAGTAATGGAATTTCAAAATCACGTACGGTTTCTTTTTTTTTAAACTTAAATATGCAGCAACGAAATTTGTGTATTGAAAATTCCGACATGCGGGTAACTCTATATTAAATGTCAAATTTTTTTATATACTATATGTGCATAAAATATGGTTCAAAGATCGAAAAAGCTTAAAAAAAAATTAGCTCCATATCGTATACAGTTTTTGAGTTACAGATTTTTAAATAAACCGTAATTTACTTTCGCAAGGACTCCCATTAACATTCGGCTATTTTCTGGTCACTGCTATCTGCCTATTGTAATGTATCAAGACAGCAGGTCAAAAATCTTTTGGAATCGTGTTTTTATTATTTACATTTTTGCAATTTTACAAAAAGCGAAAGTATTAATATGTAAAATGAAAATTATAAAGGTATTGTAGATAGATAGAGAAATGGATACATTATTATCCTATTATTTAGATGCATTTTTTTTGTAAAAATGGTAATATAACATTTAACATTATATATTTATAAATGACCTTCCCCAAGGTATTACTTCAAAAGTAAGACTTTTTGCGGACGATTGTATTGTATATCATACTATAGCAAACCCCCAAGACTGCAACAAACTTCAGGCTGATCTGACGAAGATAGAGAAATGGATAAATGACAATAAGATGAGGCTCAATGGAGCAAAAAGTCAACTGATCACCTTTGGTAGTAAAAAATTTCATTATAACTGTACATTAGAAAATAAGTCTTTAAAAGCTGTAAGTTTAGTTAAATACTTGGGGGTTTACCTATCAAGTAATCTTAAATGGAGTACACACATCGACAAGACCGTTGCAAAAGCCTACCAAATTTTAAATTTTGTTATGAGGAATCTAAAGAAAGCCAGCAGCGAAGCCAGAATTAAAGCTTATTTATCCCTGGTGCGTCCCTGTCTCGAATATTGCGCAGCAGTGTGGCATCCTCACCAGGCTGGTTTATCTCACCGGCTTGAGATGGTGCAGAGAAAAGCGGCAAGATAGGTATATTTAGATTTCTCACATGAGTTCAGCCCCTCGGCAATTATTGAAAGGCTAGGCTGGCCGTCTCTGCAATCTAGGCGTGAATACTTTATAAAAATTGCCAGGTACAAAGCCTACACGGGATATACTGCTTTGTTGAACCCTCCTATTTTGCTAGAAACGACCATTGCTACAAAATCAGAATTCCTAAATTTAATACCACCCTTGGGGCTTCATCACTTGTCGGGAGTGGCGTCAGGCTGTGGAATGCCTTGCCTGAGGCTGCAGTAAATAAATTGTCCTAACTTAGTTTATTTAAGGAAGCTGTAAGAGTTTAGCTAAATGATACTTATGTGTACTATACAAGCATATTCTATTACTCACCATTATATGTATATACTATATGTAATTATGTCCTTATATTGTACAACCACCGGCCTTTGCTGCTGTTTTGTACAAACAGGTACGTATGTAAATAATAAAAATAATAATATATAATGAGTAAGCATTGACAAAGCACTATACGCGTTGTTAGTCTGAATCACTATTTGTTAAATGCTGCTCCGTATTACTTCTAGGTACCCTTAAAACAATTGTTGGGAAATGCTGCACATGCATAGGCAACAGAACACCACTTGCACGCACATTTTCTGTCACACTTTACTTTACAACTGCACTTTTTAATTTTTTTTAGATCCGGTTGTGGTTTTTTTGCCATCATTTCTGATTTTATTTCGTCATTCTCTATCACATATCCAAAATGTTTGGGAGAAGGTAAATTGAGAATGGGATCGGTGACCGCTTGAACACTAAAATTTGGTATAACGCTCGTTTTAAATGCAGTAAGAAAGCGTATTCAGTAGAAGGTAGCGAATGTAAGTCACCCTGGCTAATATAAAATAAATGCTGCTTTAGTAAATCCAAAGATTTGAAGTCACTACGGCCATACAGATTTACAAAGAACTTATGAGCCTCTTCAATCACACAATCATCAATTGCATCGCAGTTATCTCCAAAATTTGCCAAATTATTTAGTTCATCCGCTTGTTTTACGGCAACTGTAACTTCGTTTCTTCCCCCTTCGGAAAGGATAACTGGCGGTATCACATCCGAACAATACAGAGGCTGCCAATGAAGTTTTTACAATATTTTTTTCTTCATATTTTTCTTCTAACTTTTTATTGATTTCGTGTACCTATTGCTAAATACCCTTTGTTGCTATGTACCCATAATTCCTGTAGGTTTCCTATTTCGTAAAAATTAAATATATCTAACAAAATTATATCCGTATCTGTGGCTTCTATTAATGCTCTTTCAATATGCAACTTCTCAATATATTAAATACTGCAAGAGATTTCTTGTGGGTGTATTCGGACCAGCATTTTCGATGATACAGTGTTTTTGTTAGCAATAAAATTGGCGTCAATAATATTTTCCAACAGTCTGTAAACTTTGTCTTTTCGAATAAAAATTGCGTTTTTTAATGTTATAAATGCCCTTAGTTTACTTAAAACTTCGGAAGATGCACATTGACAAATGATGCATTTTTTTAAAATCTAGAGTTTCGGCCATTTAGAAATTTATTTATTATATTCGATTCTTTATAATGTATAATCTATTTCGTACCTACTATATTTGTACGTTTATATAGGTATACAACATACAAAAAATTACACCAAAGTTTAAACCCACGTATTTATAACACAGAAATAATTGATAATTATCTAATAACTTTCAATGATCCGCAACAAAATAATACCTTACCAATTCAGATATTAGACTGATGACTATTATGATTTATGCCAATGCCCTATGCAATAACTCGGTAGAACATTGAACTAAACAGTGCGAACCCATCACGTCGCGCGCTATCATAACAAGACGCAATTATAGTACAATTTAAAAATTTGTAACTCGAAAACTGCATAAGATATCGATTTGATTTTGTTTTTAAAAACTTTTTCTATCTTTACACCGCATTTTGTTCACATATAGCATAAAAAAATTTCGAACATGTAATATAGCTGCCCGTATGTCGAAATTTTCAATACATAATTTTCGTTGCTGCAATTTTAGAATTTATTTAAAAAAAAACCATAAGAGATTCTGAAATTCCATTACTATAGATGGAGGCGCTCATGATTCTAGTACATAAATACAAAAAATCAGATCAATATCGAAAATAGTTATTTTCTTAGGGAGAGGTAAACGTTTAAAAACATGAATTCTCAAAATACAATTCCACCATCTTTTTTCTCTTTTTGAGAAGTTGTGCAAGGTCCAAAAAAAGTCCAATAAGCTATTTCTCTTTCAAAATTTGTTCCCAAAAATTATTTACCTTGATGGAATGGGTCATCTAGTTTTTAGAAGCCTTGGACCCCGTACTAAATTTTAAAGAAAGCCTTGGAGTAGGAGTCTCTGTGACCTATTGTTGTGTCTGGACTTACAAACAACTGCATACAAGCCAAATGTGGCCGAACTTTCCATCCTGAAACGTCCAATTCAGTTTTTGAACAGTTTGATTTGACAAGCATATTTGTTTATATAGTGAACTTACATCATTACAGAAAAAATAAATCATTTCTAAAACTGAAACACCTCCCGGCTGCTCGGAAAAGAATAAATAATTTTGTTGAAATAACATAAATACATATTTACCTCTAACGTTGTTCCCTCGGTACTACTTGCGTTATATAGTAATTTCAACTTCATTTTATTGGATTTATTTGGACACCGAAGTGATAGCGTTGTATCAATAATTGCAATTTTATTTTCAAAATAACTGTTAACGGATTTTTCATCATTGTTCTCGACGCCTGAAAAATAAACAATTTAGTACAATATCAGACTAGGTTAAAGTATTCTTCAACATCCAAGGCAATATTTTGATCAGAGTTAAAGCAGTAACATTTTTAATGAAAATGAAATGTGATGTGGCAACGCTATGAAAGCCTTCGTGTTCTCTTCTTCACCAGCTGAAGAAGTAAGTACTTTTTGGTCGTTGCCGAAGAATTATCGCCTATCATTAGAAATCCGATTCAATTCTCAAATTAGGAAACTTGAGAAAAAGCTTCTATTCGTAGTGTTTTAGACGGTGCCATTTTAACTTCTCTTTGCTTTATAACAAACTTGCTCAAACAAGAACACGCATCAAATTATTTGAATTCAAGCGGCTTGCCTTCAAGTACATTAACATTTGAGAGGGAAGATGATCTCCATGTAAATAAGCAATTCGATTATAACAACCAACTTGCGTAGATCTCTTTCCATTTTTCACTGAAGTTATAAAGTAAACTATTTGTTAAAACATACAATCTTTATAGATATATGTATGTGTTAACGTAACAGTAAATTATATAACAGTTTCATACAAACCGATTGGTGATATAGAAGCAGCTTCAAGCACCATGAGAATACATAATTGTATCACCAGATGAAAGATGTTAATCTTCATTTTAAGTACCTATATTCTGCCAGTTCCTGAAACTAAAAACAATCGAATCAATATACTTACCGATAAATATTCTTTCATAAGTATATATTGTTGCAGTCGGCAAAGAATCTAACCAGATGAGTAGCGAACGTCAATCTTCATACCACGAGAAGGGAACTACAGAAGGTGATAAATGTTTCAAATTCAATTTTGAATTAAGCATTATCTGTCTTGGAAAATTCCTTCTGAGCAAGTAGGTTTTGTTAGAGAACGCGGTACTGGAAAGCAAATACTGATTTTGTGACAACTTATCGGGGAGGTACGACAATTGTACATCACCTTTATTTTGTAGACTACGATAAAGCTTTTGATAATGTCGATTGGGATAAACTATGGGCTGTATGATTGGAGATGAAAATGTAGAAGAACACACTACCAGGCGTCAAATTGACGCGACACCAATTTATACTTAGAAGGACTCCAGCCGCGTTCTGCCGAGTTCTTCCACTCCCAAGCGGGTTCGAGATAAGATATACTTCGATAGATGCATAATGGGCCAAGGCTGATCTACTTCCGATCTTTAACGACGCTCTCTCAGGGCGTGATTTCAATTATTCATTGACAATAAGGGCCTTTACGTCTTTGGATTATTGCGATTTTTGCATAAAAAAAATCACTATCGAAGATTTCTCTCCGATGGGATTGGAATTTGACGTGATTTTGATCTGTGTATATAGTGATAAGTGGTCTGACGTCTTTTGGTTTCTGCTATTTTTGCATAAAAAAAATCCCTAACGAAGATTTCTGTCCGAGGGGATTGGATTTGACGTGATTGTATATATTTACCTACTAATAATGGTCTCTGCATTTAAAGATTTCTGGAGAAATCGCATGATTTCAGATTCAGATCACTGAATATCAGACTCTAGGGATTCATGAGATCCCGATTAACTCAGTGAATATGGATGATGATCCGGACGATCCTACTTCCCAGTAGATCAATAATGTCAATTGTCTAGCCGAATAAAGTAATTTTCTGAGTCTGACAAGTTAAATTTCATTCAATAAATCTTATAAAACTCCAATAGTATATAAATAGGACTTCGCAACTGGTCTCATCAGCGCAGCAAGGGCAGTTCCACCGGGCACATGACGGGCGCGGCTGCCGCGCGGTCTGTGACGGGTGATGCTACAGAGAAGGTAGATTAACCAATGAAAAGCCCAAAGTATGAAGAGAAATGTTTATTCGGGTACGTTTTCCCCTCCGAGTCTTCATTTATCCGCAATGGAGCCATTTCGAAATTTTTTCAATTTTTGATGTTTTGACAGCACTGGAACGGAAAATTATGAACGAAATATGCATGGAACATGTGAAATACGAACGGATATACTTCTCCGAAGCTTTTATGATCATTTCGAACCAGTAACAACCTTTTTGCTGCACTTTATAGCCAGCTCTGCAATTTCTGCGACTTAGGCCCTTGTTGCTCCGCAAAAACAGGGAAGCTGACGGGGGAGAGTAGTTGTCCTAGACCAAAACTACAATCGTGCAAATTTTCAGGTCCACAATAATTAATTCCGGGTCAAAAACTAAAATTCCTGTGCTACATGGCTTAACTAAGAACTCAATTTTGCCGCACCAATGAACCAATGCATACACTTAGAGAACTGTAAAAGTTAATGAACTAAGGGTATAGCTCATCTTGCGCCTTCTTGATTGTTTAGACTAGACGTGATAGACGAACAATAAACGCACTTAAATGTCCGAATGTCGCCGCTGGCGACATTCGGAGTGGCATAACTCCGTAACGGATGACGCTACAGAGAAGGTAGACATACCAATGGAACGCCCAAAGTATGAAGAGAAATGTTTATTGGGTACGTTTTCCTCTCCGAGTCTTTATTTATTCGCAATGGCCCCATTTCGGAATTTTTTAAATTTTCTTTGTTTTAATTTTAAATTTTTGAAATATTGACAGAACTAGAATGAAAAATTATGAACAAAAATATGCATGGAACATCTGAAATATGAACGGATATGCTTCTCCTAATCTTTTATGATCATTTCAACTCAAATCGGACCAGTAACGACCTTCCTTTTGCACTTTATAGCTAGCTCTGCAATTTTTGCGACTTAGGCCCTTGTTGCTCTGAAAAAACAGGGAAGCCGATGGGGGAGTAGGGGACTTTTTGTTACGTGTTGTCCTGGACCAAAACCACAATCCTGGAAATTTTCAGCTTTACAATATTTAATTCCGGGTCAAAAACTAAAATTCCTGGGCTATAAATGCGGAAAGCATTTACTATTAAGTCGTCAAAAATGAATGAAATCTAATTCATATGACACTATTCCGAAGTTAAAACCTCTAGTTACTGTGTACTACTAGGAATATTTATAAACCTCTGTAAAATTAGATATCGATAAATCCAAGTAAATATAAAATTTTATAAACATAACATAAAACCTTATCTTTAATTTCGCGGTAATATTTATTCCCGAAACTGTTAACAAAACAATAGCCTTTGACATTTAACTTTACAGATTTATTTATTATATAGATATCCATAGAAATGTATCTGTTGCAGGAATGTATAAATGCTCTGTGCTTACTGCATATGGAATCAGAACGTGGCCTACGTAAATGATGATGGAATCATTTACGTAGGCCACGATCAGAACCAATATAACCGGCAGCGTAAATTTTTTAACAATTTCATGTAATGAACTATTGGCACAAAAATTTCTAGTGTTAAACATTTCTCTCAATTGGCTTTTTTTATTACATATTTATATTATTGGCAGAAGCATGCTGGTCTACAGTGAAGGTGGCAGGAAATCATTTTCCATCATACTGTGATGTCAATAAATAACATAAATCTTAACTTTAAACACGTATAGCAATGACACTTCTTTTTAACGTAATTGAAATGTTTCTGCCAAGCGTTGCCCGACTGGTGTGCCTTTTGTGAAAACACAAACTAAATGTGACACAAAAAATGGGAAATTAATTTTAAGCAAATCTTACAAAAAGAGCTCCCGTACTAATAGGGTAGGTATCATATCAAGGTCCATATAGTGGAGTCAAATTAGGACGAAAAAATTCGCAATGTGAATTGTCTGGTATGGCAGTTTTTTTGTTTTAACGTATTCAGGGGACCAACTTAAGTTCACAATTCAGTTTTGCAGTTTCTGCGAGGTCGGCGTAAACAAATTAATTTTTTAGGCCGTATTTTCCATCAGTTTTTGAATATTTGAAAATCCAGTGGAAATGGAAAATAACAAAAAAAAAGAAAAATATTCGATATGTGCTGTACAATAAAAGTACATAAACTGTAATTCATTCCAACTGTTATTATTAATTAAACAATATGGAAAATTGCCAAAATATGGGTTTCTAAACAAATCACTGTTCTTTAAAAAATAATGGATAATATTCAATGAAATTTTAAAGAAATATGGCTCTTATAAAGTACAATCACTTAAAACTTCAAATTAAAATGATTATTAAGACGGCTCAAATATACAATTGTTGCTAAAATTTGCACCCCTGTGAAATCCTGCCATCAAAACCATGAAATGTGTACGTGGCTCAAATTGTAGCTTTTTATAAGTACTTTAAGATCACTGAGAGAGATTTTTTTTTTTTTCAAAATTTAAACTCTTTTTATTGCAGTTGTTTATAATTTTCGAAATTGTAGTTATAAACAAATTCAAATAACTCTCTGATTTTTTTATGAAATCAAAAACGGCAAAGGAGTAATGAAAGTAGATCAAAAAACTAACTGTAAAAAATGCTCTACTTGCATTTGGAGCTGAGATACGTTAGTTTTTATGTTTAGGTCACTTATAAATAAACAAATCGATATTTGTTATTGAAATTTGGACTGATAATTCTCCAATGACTATTATTTTGTCCCTGCTACTTGAAAATAATCAAAAGCTACAATTGTTAAAATATACAGTATAAAGGCCCGAAAGTGGGGTCTTTAGTGATTTTGTTAGAGATCCGAAAATTACCAAATATGCCTAAATGTTATATTATGTTTTTACAAACCGGACTTCAGTAGTAGATAGCCAAGTGGGTAAGACGACTAGCGCTTTTTATTCAGGATGCGGACGTCTCGGGTTCAAATCCTGCTCGCGAAATATATTTTTTTTATTGTATCAGTGATATTAAAAGTTTTACAAAGCTGTATACATGAACATAAAGGTAGTTGTTCAAGTTTGGTTGGTTTACCGTTTTCGTGACAAAAATCGAAAAAGTTATAAAAAAATTAAAATGTGCATCAGCCGCTTTATTCGATGTTATTTTAAAAATTGTAGCTTTGGATTATCTTCAAAGAGCAGAAGCAAAATAATAAGCATTGGAGAATAATCAGCCCAAATTTCAAGAAGAAATATCGATTTGTTTATTTATAAGTGACCTAAACGTAAAAACTAACGTACCTCAGCTCCAAATGCGAGTAGAGCATTAACTTTTTTCAAAAATTGGCCTTTTTAATCTACTTTCATTACTCGTTTACCGTTTTTGATTTCTTAAAAAACCGGAGAGTTGCTTGAATTGTTTAATATCTAAAATTTCGAAAACTGTAAACAACTGCGATAAAACGGGTTTAAATGTTGAAAAAAAAATGTTTTCTCCGTGATCTTAAAGTAGAATGCTACAATTTTAGCCATCGTACACATTTCTTCATCTTGATGGCAGGATTTCACAAGGGTTTAAATTTTTAGCCACAATTGTATATTTGAGCCGGTTTAGTAATTATTTTGATTTGAAATTTTAGGTGGTGATTGAGCTACATTTTTCCAAATTTCATTGAATATTATCCATTATTTTTAAAAGCACATATTGATTTGTTTAAAAACGCATAATTTTGCAACGTTCATTTTTTTAAAATAACGTTAACAATTGGAATGAATTATAGTTTATGAACTTTTATTGCACAGCTCAAAACGAACATTTTCTTTCTTTTCATTGTTTTCCATAGGACTTATAGATTTCGAGATATCCAAAGAAAACCGATGGAAAACAGGGTCTAAAAAATTAAATTGTTTAAATAAACAATACGCCGACCTCGCAGAAACTGCAAAACTGAGCTGTGAACTTAAGTTGACCCCTTGAACACGTTAAAACAGAAAAATTGCCCTGACCAGATAATTCACATTAAAATCCTAATTTGACTCCACTAATGTGGAACTTATTAAGCTCACCTAATCTTATGGACGGTAGTAATTTTTACTAACACCCAATAAACACTTTCTTACATATTTTTTGAATGTATTGGTTAAGATAATCTTAGGCATATGGCCTATTAGTGGAGTCAAAATATTTTTTTTTGGTTTGGCTGCAGCAATTTTAATGTTTTAATTTGTTTTATGTATAATAACAAGTTTTGGATTAAATTTATTGCTTCTTGTAAAATTTTAACAACTAATTTTTCAGTACTGAAATGTTGTGCTATTTTTCTTATTATCTCCGGTCCTAGTAATCGTATGGCAAAAATAAAAATACCAAATTGTTGTTTTACGCCACTAATCATAAAAATCCAAATCATAATTCGACTCACCCGCCAGCGAAAAAACACAAAAAAATTATTCTAGCCTAGCCAATGTGTGCAAAGTTACTATTGTTTTGAATGCACTGCAGCCACACTCTCTTAGAATCGAATTTGTAATGTCAAAATTCATCATCTAAAAAATAAACTAGACGCTATAGTGATAGCTTAGCTGAACTTTGCAGATAATTAATCTGCAATATTATCACTCCCTAGCTTGGGTGCTAGCAATTGCTCATTATTGAATGTGCCGAGTGTATTTCCTATTACTTCCTTATCGGGATGATTTTTTAGTATACAAAGTGTTCCATTCCAGCCTACACATAGGTACCCACTTATCTTAAAAATTGAAAACAGGTCTGAATTTAGTAGTGAGTAGAGTCCCATAATCGAAGTACGCAGGGAAAGTAATGTAATCGGCAACCGCGACAGATGGCGTGATGCTGTCAGAAGTGCTATACAGCAAATTGAGTCCAGTTGGAATAATGCGTGGATCAGAAAACGTCTGGCAAGATGTTGTGAATACGAAGAAGCGGATAATACGCTTTATTTAACGAAATCATAATAAATATACGAAATACTGTGTAAAAAGTGGGAATAAAAAGCTGAGAGTTTATAAAGTGCTAAGTTTCATCATAACTGCAAAACTAAAGGTATAATTATATATAGAATTTACTTAATATATGCAATAAATAGCAACAAATAATCCAATTCAACAAATATAGGGATTGAAAAAGTTCATGGAAAAAAATAACGATAGGTGAATAAAAAATTGTTATAAAAATACGGTGCTTTATCTGTACCCTTGTGTAAGATTTTTTTTTTTTTTAACTGTTTAACGTCGGCCTATTTCCGCTACCAGGGCCTATCACCGACGCCAGGAGACGAGCTACCCCCAACCTGGAAATTTTGCCGAACCTCTTCCCTTAAGAAGAGTAGGGATCTTTTACTTGCCTAACATTTAATAGACAAGGGACCGCCTGCTTCACATCCCCTCCGAAAGATGGTATATCCACTACGTAATCCTCGTCTGAAATTACGTAACTTCCGAGTATACACTGATATACAAGCCTCTAGAAGGTGGGACGAGAACGCTGTATTTCCCAAGATGGGAGCCCATCCAAGTACTAACCGCGCTCGACGTTGCTTCAACGGAATATCGACTGATATTCACATTGAAGTCGCCTCTACGCTCGCCCCACCTGTGTAAGAATTAAAGAATAAAAAAAAACGTAATGAATATTGAACCTAATAAAGCATCTAACGCCGATATATATATAAATTATTATTAAACATTAATAATCAAAACACTGAAATAAATAAGAAATTGGAGGAAATACAAGAAAACTTTAAACATGAAATAAATCAAGTGAAAGAAAAAGTGGGGCTACTTGAAGAAGAGAATGGAAAACTTAAAAGTCAATTAATAATCACGCAAAAACAATTAAAAAAATATAACATAATTATACACGGAGTAGATTAAAAAGAGACAGATTTGGAAAATGTTATAAAAAACATAAAGAATAATTTGAACATAAATTTTGAGGCCTCTGATACCCGAGATATTGTACGTATTGGAAGAAAAATTGAAAATAAATCTAGACCTATACTAGTGGAACTATTTTCTTACAACAAAAAATTAGAGATACTTAAAAACTGTAGCAAACTCAGTCCATATTTAACATATCAAGAACTTGCTGAGAGAAAGATTTTAATTGAAAATTTAAAATTAGCCCGTGAAAAAGAATATTCGGCAAAAATAGTGAAAAATAAATTAGTTATTAACGGGGAAACATATAACGCAGCCCAGTTAAGAAATAGCCACCCAGATATTCTCTTCAAAACAGCGACTGAATCTGATATACCAAATAGCATATCTTCAGAATTAAAAGCCCGGGAATCAATTAGTGCTCCTTCAACCTCCGACCCCAATAAAACTTTTTCTGAAAATAATGAAGATGAGGTGAACAAAAATAATGACCAGCCTGGAACAACCAACTCTAGTAGTAGAATCCTTAGAAACAGCGTCAGATCGTGTTCTCAAAAAAATCTTAATCTTAATTAATCAATATTAATTAATGATTGCTTTATTTAATGTTAGGATATCAATTTTTATTTAAATTTTAATTATTTGTGTTTTTACAACACTATTATTTACTATATTTTAATATTAATTATTAGATTTAGCCGTTACCTATTGCTTATTTAGAAATAAATCGGTCAACTGTATATGTGAAATCACATAAATACAAATTAAAACATGAATCCTTATATTGGAGACTTCCAGTATCAATCCATCGAAACGAAATTAGCAAATAATATTGCAGAGTGTAATAATAGTTTTGAAACCCCATACTTCACATTTCTTCACAACAATATTTGTAGCCTTTCAAAAAACTTTAACGAATTAGAACTTTATTTGTCTGAGCTAAAACCATTTGATTGTATCTGTTTAACAGAGACATGGCAAATTACAAACATAAATGACTTTCATTTAGATGCTTATGAAGTATACTATAACATGGGAAATTATAACCAGAATGATGGTATTGTTTTATATGTTAAAAATAACCTTAATCATAAAGGAGATATCATCAGCCTTGGTCCTCTAAAAATTATTAAATGTTCTTTAACTATTAACAATAAGTCATTTATAATAATAGGCATATACCGCCCTCCTTCTATAAATGTAAATGAATTTTTAGAAGAGTTCAGAGCGTTTATAGAAAATCTTGAAATAGCAGATTATTTTCTGGTTAGTGGAGACATAAATATTGACATTTTATCTAATGATCAAATTGCCAACGAGTATTTGAACATGCTGTATGGTAAAGGTTTTGAATCCCTCATAAACAATTACACACGAGTTCAGCAGAACAATAAAATTTGCATAGATCATATATTTATTAAAATAAAAACGCAGAATAATGTAAAAATAATACCTATAATACTCACCTCAAATATAACTGACCATTATGCGACATTGGTCTCTATAGAAAAAAACGAGTTACATTTTAATGAAAAAAAGACTACTATTTTGAAAAAGTTAATTGTAAACCATGAACTGTCCAAAATAAATTGGACACATTTTTACGAAACAGGGGACCCTGAAGAGATGAGTAATACTCCAATAAATAAATAACTTTAAAACTGCTATACAAAATGCAACCAAGAAAATAAGATTAAAAAACTTAAAAAAGAGGAAAAAATGAATTACAAGAGGTTTAATAACATCGATCGAAACTCGTGATAAAATGTACCAAGATTTACTAAAACAACCTTTAAACGTAGACTTAAAACAAAAATATAAAATGTATAGAAATAAAGTAAATTCACTGATTAAAAAAACTAAAAAAGATTATTATGAGAAACAAATTGAAAATAATAACCACTGTAGTAAAACTCTCTGGAAAATAACAAAGGATATCATCAAAAGTCAAAGACAAAATCAGGAAATAACACAAATTAAACTAGATAACAATTATGTAGTAAATGACGAAAAACAAATTGCAAACGAGTTTAACAAGCATTACACAGAAATAGGAGAAAAACTAGCAAATAAAATAGTGTTACCAAATACAACTTTCCCTATTGCAATTACCAATCATTCTTTTTTTCTTACACCAGTAGACGACAAGGAAATAAACGGATACATAAAAGAACTAAAAAATAATAAGGCTCCTGGATTTGACGGCTTCACATCAGAAATGTTAAAAGAAACAATAAATATAATAACACCATTATTAGTCAATCTCATAAATAAAAATTTTTCAATCCGGAATATGTCCATCCAATTTTAAAGTTGCTATAATTAAACCTTTATATAAGAAGGGGGATAAAAATTTGATGGAAAATTACCGACCTATATCCTTGACTTTGTAATGACCTGTGCTACGCCACTGGTCATAATTAAAAAAAAAAAAAAAAAAAAAAAAAAAAACATATTGGTTGGTAGAGCAAGACCGCCGTCGAGACCGCGGAGTCGCAGCCTATCAACGGCCGAGCGAGCTAATTACATTTGAAAATTATTAATAATAATTGAATTATAATCAGTTAAATATTTGAAAGTTAAATTTGTCTAAAGTGGTGGTGATCAAAACTGAAGCTGGTGATTTTAAAATAGCAATATTAAATATATATATATAGATTTCAATAGATACGTTTTTCTTTCAATAATAGGAATAATAGACAAGGATTGTAAATTAAGAAGAAAACAGTATAGGCGTGTCATGACTGTTAGGAGACATGGCTTCTGAGATATGATACACGGGCACGAATAATTGCTGCGACAGGAGACCCGCATAAGCCGTTTTGCCGTTGAATAATTGCGTACAACAATTCATATAGGAAGTAACATTGTCAATTAATATTAAACAGTTTGATTACCAGACAATTGATATAATAACTAATCAAATTTTCTTTTAACCAGACTTTGTTCATTTAGTTCAAATAGGGGGAAGACTGTAAAATAACAGAAACTCGTTATTTATATTTTATTTAGAATCAAATATAGTAGGTGTAATTTAATGTACTATTTTAAACGGTTGTTGGCCAACACCGAGGGATTTTAAGGGTGAGTGTGTATTCTTTTATAATGTTTTATTAGTTGGTAAGATTAAGAATTGTTTAGGTCATGTTATTTATTTGTATAGCTTAGACCAGAGAAGGTTTCTTAAACAATATTATATTACAAAATATAATTGGTAAAGAAAAGTAAATACGTCGAATCTATCCCTGGTAAAATTGTTTGTAAGATTGGTTTGCAAAATTAATAAATTTGTGAAAATAAATATCTCAAGATTATGTTTGCTATTCTTTAATTTAAATCAATTGGAATCATAAGATTCGTTACAACTTCTAATATTGCAAAAATTTTCGAAAAAGCGTTAAAAAAAAGATTAGTGCAATACCTCAACATATTTAATTTATTATCAAAAAACCAGTTTGGGTTCCGAGAAAATACATCAACAAGTGATGCTATAGCCTGCCTGACTAAAAAGGTTTACGATTGTTTGGATAATAGTACACCATCCCTCTGCGTTTTTATAGATCTGGAAAAGGCCTTTGACACAATTAGTCACAATAAAATATTTAAAAAATTTTGGTGTAAGAGGTCTTTGCCACGATTTATTGAAAAGTTATTTAGATAAAAGGACACAAGTTGTAAAAATAGGAAACCAAACAAGCAAAGTAAGAACCGTGCTCTATGGTCTTCCACAAGGTACGGTTCTTGCCCCAATTTTATTTATTATGTATCTAAATGACATATTTAGCCTAAATATTAGAGGAGATATAGTATCATTTGCAGATGACACCGCCATATTTTAATGCTGATAGTCTTTAAGCTTTCTTTTAGTCTTTAAGTTTTCTAATTCCTCAAATTCACTCACAGCAAATTCTTTTACAATTAAATGAAAATACATGTTTTATAAAATCCATGAAAACTTATATTGATAATACCCAACACGGGTCTATTGCCTTTGCATTCAGGTTCTTAGGACCCTTCGCAAAATAAATAGAACTTAGTTGGGTATTTCGCATATGTACGCACACTCTTATCAAACTACCCATTGCTCACAGACTCTAACGAGTCTAAGCAATCACTCATTTATTTATTAATACCTATGCCTATACCTTTATATTAAAATTAATCATTGTATCTTTTGTTAACCTATATAAATAAATATTCTATTCTATTCTATTCTATTCTATTCTATTCTATTCTATTCTATTCTATTCTATTCTATTCTATTCTATTCTATTCTATTTGAATCGTGTTATGCAAGGGGAATTCAATTCACAGACAGTTATGTGTGTTGGGTCTTTGTTGCAGAAATATATAATCCCTGATATCTGATAACTAACTTGCAGTGATTTAGAGAGTTTTAGTGATTCCTTTCAAAAGTTGAACACAAAATTTTTTTCTGACAGTATTCCAAGTACTGCATAAAAAATGCCCATTGTTTTCAAATAAATTCGGCAAGAAATATCAAACAATTATTTAAGTGCCTTTACATTTTATTTTTTTTTTTTTATTATACAATAATTCCGAAACACGTGTCCGTAGCTGCTTCGTGTTTCCTCTTTGAGGTGTAAGGCGCTATTTTCCTCACTATTTGTTTTTAACCCCACTAATTCCTTCCTATTTTATTTGACTCGCCAGGTTGAAATTGGGCAGTCCACATAGGGCTCTATGTGCCGACTGTCGGTGAAGGTCTTAAATAGGCCTATCTAGATATAAATGCACAAATAAGAGTACTGTGTACTGTGCTTTCAACCTTCAATTATTTTTCCTAACTATCCTTTCCAGATCCTTTTTGTTGCTGCGCTACGCTGATGAGGAACAATAACTCCGAAACACGTATCCGTAGTGTTTCCTCTTTGGGGTGTAAGGCGCTATTTTCCTCACCATTTATTATTTACGTTTACCAGAAATTTGTCATATTATTTTTATGAAGACGTATTTAGAAGTAGCCAATGATTTTGAAAATCATATCTGTTTTCAGTTTCCTAATAACAGATTCAATAAAAATACATTACGAGTGTTTTACTATACCGTTTGTCAATGGAATCATTTGACAAGCCATAGTTTCCAAAGTTTTCAAGACATAAGTATTAAATTTGGCAAATAGAAGTCGTATTCTGAACAACTTTACCTATATTCGTTTAGCCTTAAAAACGCGTAGTTTTCGAGATATTTACGCCCAAAGGAAAAAACATGAAATAACGTATATACAGTATGCCCACAGTTGGAGTGGATAAGAGGGTAAACTTTTTATTTCTCATTTTACGCAGAAAATTTATTCTTCATAAAAAGTTTTGCTTTTGTTAAAAATGTGATTGCCATGGAGTATGTTAACATGTCATGTACAGGGTGTTCAGAAAATTTTAAAAAATCTGAAAATTAGGTATGTAAACTAGGTATGTAAGAGTAAACTACGTTTAATTTTAACGATATGAAAAACTGTCACTAAGTTTTTCATATCGTTAAAATTTATGTCAGAATTCCATTTTGTGGATATATGTACCTTATTCGACTTTTTAAAATTTTTTCGTGAATATCAAATGTTATCATGCGATAAAATAAAAATTATTTTCTTCTTACAAAAATTAATAAGACAGCTAATTATACTCGTGATTATATTAAGCTACTTTTATTTTTAACAGCATTGAAAAAATTTATTAACAAAATTTATTTCAGAATTCCAATTTGTTTATAAATCGGCATAATTTTACTATTTTAAAAACTAAAAGAAGAGTATATTAAAGTATAAGTGTATATTAAGGTCTTTAAAACACGCGCGATTTTTCGGGCATGACCGCGCAGCCGCAGTGCTCGAAATAGAGCAAGTGTTTTAAAGACCAGTTATCTACGAATACTTTACGCTATTTTTTTTTATTGGTACACTTTGAAATCATAAATATTGGTATTATTACTACAAAAAATGGAAATAAGAATTAAGAATGTAAAATGGTTGAATTCGTGATGTGACATCAGGATACCTGTCAGTGTCATGAAAATGAGAAAACAAAAATTAATTTGCGATCTGTCACATAGGATTAATTATTGTCACTACAGTTGTTAGTGATTGTATATTGCTTTAAAATGAGTTTTAACATTGATTACTTAAATAGAAAAGCAGAATCGCGGTTAATACCGCAAAAATCGGAAGACGCTTATAAAAAAGAATACGACAAATGTATCAAATGGATGGAAGAGCAAAAGGTAACAGATACAGATGAACGAGTTGTACTTGCTTACATTTGATGTTGCCATGGTAACTTTAAAACACGCGTGTTTTTAAAACTTGGATTTAAACACTGAGGCGTACTTTAAATAAGCAAAATAGAGTACCAATAAAAAAAAACTGCATAACTGTGGAGTTGGCTTGTGTTTGATAGTGACATTTATTTATCCTTGATTTGTCATTTTACTGTACACTCTAACTGTGGACATAGTGTATATGTTATACAAGGTAGACCATTTTAATCTATTAATGCAAATATCTCGTCGTGTAAGCTACCAATTAAGAAATGACCTCTACAAAAATTGTTGGATTATAAGGGGGCCATCTGATTCTGTGGTCGGGCACCGGGTCCGTGACCTTGGTGAGGCCCTGTGATACCCAACTTTGTTTTCTAAATCCCAACTTTATTTTTTAATGCAGAATCAAATGCTACGGAAAAAAATAGGTTCAAATATGATTTTCAAAAATTATTTCCAGTGGGCCTTACTCGGGCCCAATACCAACAATTGGAATCACAAGAATCCAATTATCTCGCCTGTTAAGCTAACAATTGAAAAATGACTTAATTAAAAGTTGTAGGATTCGATGGGGTCATCTAAAGCTATGGTCCAGTATCCGGTCCGGGCCCTTGATACGGACCTGGGACCCTCAACTTTTTTTTTACTTGGGCCCAATTTGTAAGGCCCACTGGTAAAAATTTTTGAAAACCATATTTGAACGTACTTTTTTCCATAGATTGCAAATCTGGAATAAAAAATTGATATTTACGTTAGAAAAAGAAGTTTGGGGTCCCAGGGCCGTATCAAGGGCCCGGACCGGGTACTGAACCATAGCGTTAGATGACCCCCATCGAATCCTACAACTTTTATTTAAGTCATTTTTCAATTGTTAGCTTAACCGGCGGGATAATTGGGTTCTTGTGATTTCAATTGTTGGTATTGGGCCCGTGTAAGGTTCACTGGAAAAAATTTTTAAAAATCATATTTGAACATATTTTTTTCCGTAGAATCAGATTCTGCAGTAAAAAATAGTCGTTCCCATTTAGAAATACAAAGTTGGGTATCACAGAGCCTCACCAAGGTCACGGACCGATACCCGACTACAGAATCAGATATCCCCCTTAGAGTCATTTCTTAATTGGTGGCTTACATGGGGAGATATTTGCAATAATAAATAAAAATGGTCCACCCTGTATGTCTCAAAAAGCACGTCTTTTTTTATGCGCATAAGCAAAACATTGTTCTAAAAGTTGACTACTTACTTTCTATGCAGAGAAACTGCTGTTCAAAATTTTTCCCTAAAACGACGTCTTTTTTCCTAATTTGAGTGGATTATTATTATGATGACACAGCATGTTTATCAACAATGATCCATGTAACAGAAAATATTTCTAGATACGAAGCGTAGTGCATTCTGTTGGTGCGCTTTACAGTGTGACCAAATGACAGTTTCTTATGAAGCTTCTAATTTTTTCTTAAATCTCGTTTTTTATGGGAAATAATAAATAATTTTGTCCACGACTATTAAATAATGTACTCATTATGTGTGTGTTTCCTGCAGTAAATAATGAGGACAGTCAGTTGTTTATAAAAAGTCGCGGGAAGGTATTTCTTCAATTCGAGTTCAATCTCGCAACTTTTTAGTAGAATTTATGGCTAGTTTCTGAAACCTTAAATAGAATTATTCGTTAACTGTCATAGCTACAATTGTGTGAAAAATTTTACTGTTATTATCAAAGGACCCCGGAACAAAACCCATGAAAATGTTGATTCGGTGGAATCGGCTGAAATTTTGGTATTTTGTAGTTCAAGTTCTTATTCTGATCAAAAGTTCTTATCACATCAAGCCAATCCTATGGAAAGTTTTTGAGATACAGCTTGTCAAAGTTAGGTAATTTGCGTCGTTTTAGACATTCAAGAACTTTTTACTCCTAAACTATTAACTTCAGCAAAAAATTGCGAGGGTCGAAATATTTTTATTCTAGTCCAATAAAACTCAAGAATTTTTTTCAGAATTTTTTTCAGAATTTTTTTATCAATTTTTAGGTTAGGTGAAATATATATATATATATGAGATATTTCGGCATGCTTCGGTGGGATTGGCTGAAATTTTGCTATTTTGTAGTTAAAGTCATGCTGAGCAAAAATTCCTATTGCACTGAACCTATCCTGTGAGTGGTTTTCGCTCCAGAAGTGCCTGAAGGTCTAACAACGAGGTAACGGGTAATCTATATGTACGTGTTTATGAATGGTTTCCAGCGTGTTTGTGTACGCGCGTGCTTGTGTGTGTGATAATTTTTATCAAAGAACCTGCTCTTACCGGCACTATGTTTCTTATGAGAGCGTTCTCATTGCCAACCAGGGTGATCCCATTTTTTTGGTTTCACTTTCTATCTGTTTATTTTTACTTTTTGTTGTTTTAAAATATTTTCTTTTTAGTTTTTAAATATTGAGAACATCCATAGGATTTTCAGGAACAAGTGCTCCGTTTCCAGCATCGTGTATCGTTCGAAGAAGAATCATTGATGGATATTTTATGTGATTTTCATGCCGTGCGTACCCCAAAAACCATAATACGCTTGTGTTTTCAGCGGTTCCGCATCAAACTCATTAGAACGATTTTTCTCACACTAGTCCTACGACTGAAATGAAAGAGGACATTTTTTGTGTATTTTTAATTAGTGAATGAAATTCTTGTACCAAAGTGAAGAAAAAAATAAAAGACAAGAAATTAATGCAAAATATCGACAGCCCCCCTCAATATCACCCACGGTAAAAAATATTTTTAAAAAAACTACAAAAATAAGCTTGTATTATTGTTCAATATGCGTATAAAGTCGCGTCCCTGTAAATCAAAAGGTTTCTGAAATATAATAATAATAATAAATATAATAATCAATTTTTGGGTGCTATTTTCAAAGGGCCGTAGCTCAAGGTATTTGCGAACATATTTTTGCATGTAGAATCTGCACCAGAAGTTTGTCATCGATATTTCCGGAACACTCTGTATACACTGGCACATACATACACACAAACGCATACGCACAGTACACAAACACGCTGGAAGCCATTCATAAACACGTACATATAGATTACCCGTTACCTCGTTGTTAAGACCTTCAGGCACTCCTGGAGTGAAAACCACTCATAGGATAGACTCAGTGCAATGGGAATTTTTGATCAGAATGACTTTAACTACAAAATAGCAAAGCTTCAGCCAATCCCACCGAAGCATGCCAGAATGCAATTATATATATTTTACCTAACCTAAAAATTGATTCTGAAAAAAATTCTTGAGCTCCATTGGAGTTGAACAAAAATATTTCGACCCTTGCAACTTTTTGTTAAAGTTAATAGTTTAAGAGTAAAAAGCTCTTGAATGTATAAAATGACGCAAATTACCTAACTTTGACAAGCTGTATCTCAAGAACTGTCCATAGGATTGGCTTGAAGTAATAAGAACTTTTGATCAGCATGACTTGAACTACAAAATATCAAAATTTCAGGCGATTCCACCGAATCAACATTTTCATGGGTTTTGTTCCGGGGTCCTTTATGAACAGGTAACTTTATTTAGCGTTTCAAAAACAGGCCCTCTTTTATCATACAATTTCGTTTTTAAATTTGATTGAGTAGGCCGTTATGTGTCAAAAAACGGCCTGTCAAATTAAATTTAAACTTTAACGTTATTTACAATAATTTTACATATTACTCAAAAAGAATAATATAATTAATTAATTAATTCCTTCAACAAACAATTTAATCAAAAATATTTAATAGTCGTAGACAAAATATAGTATTCTACTCGCATATAATGGCTACTATTCACTCTGGTGATTTACGACACTCGCCTACAGCTCGTGTCTTAAACTTCACCCTCGGGAATAATAGCCATCATTATATACACGTTGAATAATATACTATTATCCACGACTATCGTATAATCTTTGCATAATACATGTAACAATTGACGAATATTGATAGTCATAATCCAACCTAACGTATAATGAATACAATCTCATTATAACGTACCTCTAACGTTAATAACGTACAGATTGCATTTTTATAAAAAAAATCATCTTGGGAGAAGTTTTGTGTTCCATGAGTTGGTCTCTCTCTGATGCATGGGACGTCTGACAGCATCACGCTATCTGTCGTGGTTGCTTGTTATACGCACAGTCTAGGCATCTAAATATGTAAGAAGATTTGAGTAGCCTATCACAGTTTAAAAGTTGCCAATAGTTTTAAAAATTAGTTATCACAGAGTCTTTCATCATAACTTTAATAATATTACATATTTTCTAGGAAAATACAGAAGTGTGGGTACACTTCTGTATTTTACGGCGATACTTATCTAAGAATATTTCCTTGCGTCAATCAAATATTACTCAAGAAATGAAGTTTATTCTGTGTATGTTAACAATATATTTTTCCTTATATCGATCAAAACTTTAAGATACATCCATCTATCTTCCATTAAACGCTAATAATGGAACACGAGAGTAAACAAATTGATCCGAGAAAGTTTAATTTGTTATATATTATGCTTTAAGTTTAGAAATTATGCGTCGTTGTGAAGTAGAATCGTTTTATAAACTGTGCTTCTATATTTTTTAAAAAGTTTTCATTCAGTTTGCTGTAAACAAACTAGGGGGTGCCTAACGCGTACCTCGATTGACAATCGAGTGGGAATATTCCCGTAAAGCTAGAATGCGTCCCAAAGCACGTTTATGTAGAAACAAATTATGACGTCTTACTAAGGATAAACGTTTCTTAGTCAACTAAAGACTTGTTTCGTGTCAATAAAATTTCTACAATTTGTATTATCACATGCCACCATTTATTGTGTTGTATTTTATTTGAAAAAACTTGGAATTTACGACCAAAGTGGCATATTACCTGTCCATGACGAAATGACTCTGTCTGTCTGTCTGTATATCTATGTTTACCTAATGCATACAGTGTGTTCTACTGTTAACAAAACCGGATGCTGCTTTTCTATCGAATTGATTTCAAACAAGATACTGCAAGATCCTATCAAATATTCTATGCGAGAGATTAAAACTATATACGGAGACACTTCTTGGAGAATGCCAAGCAGAATTCAGACCTGATCGTTCAACCATCAATCAGATTTTCTGTTTACTATAGAATCCTCGAAAAGACCCAAGAATTTAACATCGGTTTCAAAGCAGCCTATGACAATATCATAAGACCGAACCAAAGCAATGGATGAATTTGAGATACCAAAAAAAAACTGATATGCCTAATAAAAATAACCATGGCAAAGATCTCATCGGCAGTAAAAGTACAAAATGACACGTCGACATCTTTTGAATCACATAAAGGATTAAGACAAGGGGACGCGCTGGCATGTCAACTTTTTAATATAGCCCTAGAAAAGATTATCCGTGACGCAAATCTAGATAGTAGAAGAACAATCTTTAATTGGGGGGTTCATACATTAGCATATGCATACGATGTCGATATAATAACGAGAACCAGAAGAAAGGCTAAGGAAACCATCTTTGATTTAATAGCAACGGCAGAGAGAATGGGCCTGCAGTTAAATCAAAACAAAACAAAATTTATGAGCCCAACTTCACGCTTCAGAGCAGGAAATGTCGAGGAGAATCTTTCTACCAAAGAGGAAACTTTTGAAACAGTCAGGAAATTTGTTTACTTAGGCACACTGGTTAACCCGAATAACGATACATCTGAAGAAATAAATAGGCGGATAATAACGGCTAACAAAACTTGTTACAGCCTCGCAAAGTATCTTTCTAATAAGAGCATATCACGATCAACTAAAATAAGACAC
Organism: Rutpela maculata; assembly: GCA_936432065.2. NCBI lineage: Eukaryota > Metazoa > Arthropoda > Insecta > Coleoptera > Cerambycidae > Rutpela > Rutpela maculata. The sequence goes on from OW386286.2 coordinate 41,646,537, forward strand.
TCATAATACCCGTTGTTACATATGGATCGGAGCATAGACTCTGACTAAGTCCGACAAATTCTTGTTGCTTATTTTTAAAAGAAAAGTACTTCGTAAGATTTTTGGAGCCGTCTGTGAGAACTGGGTGCGGTGACGCAGATACAATTATGAGTTGAATAATATGTATAGAAATAATTTCAGTGGGAAAGATATAGTGACTGAAATAAAACTCACCCAAGTAGCACAGAATTCTATAAGATATCTTTAAGAAGTTCTATTTACTGCCCGCGAGGATATCTTGTATTTATGTACTCTAGAAGTCCTTCCGAAATCAAAATGAGAAATCTTTATATGTGCTCAACTTTTATGCACTGGGGAAATGTAAACTGGGCATTATATAGGAATTTCAACTTTTGTTAACCCACAGACATCTACTAGTAGTTCTAAAAGGGAATTACCATACAGCTCAATTTTCTAAGTATTATAGAAATCAAATAAAGTATTAAAAGGGAAATAGTATTATTATCCTTAACAGAATACTTGTAGACATCTTCTAGAAGTTCTAAAAGGGTATTACCATACAGCTCAATTTTCTATGTATTACAGAGATCAAATAAAGTATTAAAATGGAAATATTATTATTATCGCTAATAGAACACCTATAGAAATCGCAAGAAGAAATTCTTTTAATGCATAAAATTTGTTTGCTTACCACGTAGTTTGTTACAGAAATTATTCCTAGATGACACAACGTACAAGCCACTGACGATAATCAGTTATGCATTATCTTATACTCTTGAATTTATAGAACATTAATAACATTACTGCAACGTTCAAATTCTCTCAGGGATCATCGATTTATTTGGATGAATCTTATAACGATCTCTAATCTTTGGTTTGGTTTGGGCCTGATGTCTCATACTGACATGTTGATTAACCAACATTTCACCAGCTGCCGCTGGCAATTCTATAAGAAGTGTGTGTTGGTACATCTAATAGAAATCCTATAAAAACGTTTTCAGTACCGTATTGGTAAGCGATAAAATACCCGAAAGATTACTACAGGAATTAAATCTGTTTGCAGGATCGATGCGGTACATCTAACAGAAATCCTATAAAGATGTCCTCGGGACCATTTATATTGGCAAGCGATAAGATATCCTAAAGATTATTATGGGAATTCTATAGGTATGCAAAAGGCTGCTCATAGGATTCTATACTAATATCTTTTTTCGATTACCATGGGAAGTACTATTTAATACTGATATGCTGACATTTGCCCATCTTAGGGAACTCTTATAGACCTCTAGAAGATATCTTGAGGAATTAATTGTGCTACTTGGGCACCCATCTAAGATGGGTAGGACACGTGGCGCTTGCCCAAGAAAATAATTCTATAAAATGGGTTTTTACTGCTGAACCAGTGGGAAGTAGAAAACAGGGCAGACCCAAGCGTAGGTGGACTGATGGTATATTTGTAGATGCCAGGATGCCCAAATTGGAGAATTGAACTTTATCTGTCCACCTCTACATGTTATATGTCGAAGCCATTTAGTAATAAGAATGACCTTTCTCCTCTTTTTTATTAAGAGCAAATGATCTTTCGAATTGCCATTCATGCTTTATTAGGTTTCTGGACTTCAATAATTTCAAACTTGACCTAGCAGCAAGCTGTCTTTTACAGAAAATAAATTAAGAATTCCTTAGACTTATTTTTATTTTCTAATTAATACCTACGCTGTTAAAAATGTCAACTTATTTATAATTCTCTTAATATAAACATACCTGCCTAAGTAAGTCTTCCTGATGCTAAAAATAAATTTTATTGCTTTTACATTCTAGTTATGTCTTACATCTTACGGAGACACGCAGATGAATATTTATTAGGTGTCCATGTCCGCGAAAATCTCTATAAATATTACGTTAAGGTTTTTCAACACGTGTTTTATCCTTTGCATAATTCAGAATTTTAACGAACAATACAATTACATGCAAAACTATATGCCTAAATTTTTGTAGAGTTGCAATAATTGCTAACCAGAATATACAGTATATCGCTAGAGTTTGCAACAAATCAAAACAAAAATTGTGTTACATTTGTAAAGAACATCTTCAAACATGCCACGCAGCCAAAATTTTTATTCGGTGGGTTTCGACCATATTGAATTTGAAATAGAAATTTTAGGTGTAACAGAAATTATAGTGTTTGCAAGAAACGTTCCACACACAAACACAAGCACACGCGCACATATACATACACATACACACATACTTTATTTATCTGATATTTGAATTCAGCTTGCAGTGAAACGTAAATCCACAGAAAAAAGACATGTCCACTAGAGTAGACCATCCTATCCATAGATTTTTGGGGTCTGATTTGGTCCAACATGTCAGGTTTCCTTTCTAACCTAAAAAAATAGCCAATAAATACCAAAATGGGACTATTAAGGGTTAAACTCTAATTCTTACCACTGAAATCGTTTGTAACAAAGGTTACCTTATGTTTTTGAGGTCACTGAATCCGAATGCGATGTCAGATTTAATCCATCAGGTAACAGCTCCTCCCTAAACTCAAAAAGTGGCTAAAATGGAATTCTTTGTGAAGATCATGGCAGGGAAGTTGAAACGACAAGCATTCAACAAAGTCAATACAGAAGAAGACCCGAAAACGTGCAGCCAGATCATCGGCTCTGCGAAAGCCTTAGCACCGAGATCTTGCCATTGAAACCCTTTGTAAAAAATGATGCTTTATGGTTTTGGGGTCGTTGAAGCCAAATCCGAGGTCAGATCTGCTCCCTCAAGTGACCTTTTCTCCGTAACCAAAAAATATAGGCAGAAAAATGTTTCAACTTACAATTTATAACCTAGTACCGTATACTTTGAAGCTGAACCTCTGCCTTATTTTATTATAACTTATACCTACTTCTATGGTGCTAATCATCGACTCAGTGACGCAGTGCTTACGATGTTAGGCTTGCTCTAGCAAAAATATATCCGTTAGTCAACAGACGCAGCAATAAACAACAAGATCAACGTTTATAAAGCCATTTTTAGACCGATGCTAACCTACGCCTGCGTGGTATGGAATAATATCTCGGACACGCAGTGCCTACGGTTGCAATGATGCGACCTTATATTGGCGAGACTATACAAAAATATATGTACAAAAAAATACATGCGGATCAAATTGAAAACCTCCTCCTTTTTTAAAATTTTTTTGAAGTCGATTAAAGATTCGGACAAATCCAGTTTTCTTCTCAATTCCATTATGAACAAACAGTTTTTTTTTTATATTGCCATCACGAGCTATACAACCAGAGATAAGAAAATCTGAGAAAAGAACACAATGCTAGAGAACTTACACCACAGAGAAACGATAGCAAGGCTTCCCGCGTTAACCGTTCTCGTATGTACATGTGCGAGATAGGTTGTGTAGTTGTCATTATATTATATTATTATTATTATTTATATTTAATATGTGGTATAGTAATATATTATACTGAATTGCTTTCAGTGTACATCAAACTTTAAAGTTCTCTCAGTGTAGGAGGTTGTGCTTCACTCATATTCAATGCCATTAGAACCGGGCCATAATATATCAAATGAACCGCCGATATTGTCGCTTCTCTGTGGTGTAAGTTCTCTGAAAATGCTGAACTTTCTTTTCTTTTAAATCAAATGCCTTCCGGGACTCGGATTTAATTTTTGCTACACAAGTGTAGCAAACAAGTTTACAAATTTCAACAAAAAGTTTGCTGTAACATGATAATTCCCTTCAAATTTTAGTTTTAATATTTTTTTTGGACTGATCTCAATTATATATTTTAAGGGTAATTTCGGTAAAAAATACCACGTTAGCAACAGCAAATCTACAATAAGAGGAACTAATTGAGCGAATTTCGAACCAAAACCAAGAAGAGTCATCAGAAAATAGCAGGAAACTCGATTATTCAAATTCCAACCACTCCGCTGATGATGACATTCCCCTCAGTCGCATTTCGGATCTATCAACATCAACATCGGCTAATTCTGTATTGTCGATTAAAGAAAAACTGCAACTAGCGGTAAGAAATAAAACCGATATAAACAGTACTCTGCCGATTAGAAGACAGCAGATAACTCCTTCCAAAAAAACCGGTAAGCCGGTGATTACTTAAGAAATTCACCGAATTACCGGTAAATTGAAATTCGGTAAATTGGCAAACCCTAATCCCAATACCTCCCCCCCCCCCAAATGAATATGAAAGTAAAAAGTAATGAAAACTTAATTTTTACTTACCTTGTACTACTTTCATCCATATTTTTAAAATTCAATGAGGATATTTAATTTTTTTTGGACTGATCCCAATACCCCTCCCCAAAATGAAGATGCAAAGTAAAAAGTAATGAAAATTTAATTTTTGCCAACCTTGTATTAATTTCATCCATATTTTTAAAGCTCAGTGGGGATATACAACTGAAGCTAACTTGAAACGCGCTTGTTCTATTAAAAATAACTTAAATATTGCACCATCGTTGAATTCGGTCCTGTGCACATGTTTGACTACTGACAGTGTCTTTGCGGAAAAGAAACTGAATCTTACTTGCGGATAATTTTAGTAGCGTGTCTGGAAGCGTGCCTAAACTCGGCACTCTCTATTATTGTCTATCTTTACAGGATGCACAATTCTGTCCTGAGTATATCTTTTCAAACGTTTCTAAACATGTGCGTTAGAAGCCAATAACATCTTCAAAACAAATCGTTTTTCCTGAGACAGTCTTAAACACACCATAGTTTGTTAAGAAAATGTTTTCTCCGTAATTTTAAGAGTTATTATTTCATGGTCTGTCACAAACAATACAACGTTCTCTTCGTGTAAGAATATAAATATAAATAAAGTTTATTTATGAAGCTTCAAAATTTTTAAAAAATCTCGTTTTTTAGGAAAAATACTAAATATGTGATTTGTAATATTTCATAATAGTTCACACCTTCAGGGCCATAATTTCATCAAGTTTCATTAAAGAAGATTAATTATTTCTTTATTAATATCGGTCTATGTCAAATTAGAAATTTTTTTGTAAAAAACCAAAATGACACATCAGATTTGGATCCATGCAATTTTATTCATAATTTTTTTACAAACATTTCGAATTTTTGTTTGGCCTGATCTGATGAACGAAATCCGAATAATTAAATAAAAAACAAGTAAAAACACGTTTTCCAAAATTAAAATTTAATTTCCAACAAACGTTCACCTCCCAGATTGGACAAAAGTTTACTGTAACTTCCTGATAACATAAAGATTGCATTTCCACAAAAATCCTCCCTGCCCAAACAATCGTTGAAATCGTATTTTTACTGTTTGGTTTTATTCGAATATAATGGGTTCATTTAGTGATATTTACTTTATAATTTATTTTTGCATTTTCCGTTTGTTAAATATTAATTTTAATCAATTTTCAGGTGCTGCTTGTTAATTCATTGGGTTTGGAAAAATTTGGTAGACGGACAGACGAACGGACTGACAGAAAGATGGACCCATGACGGACATTTAAAAGTTGTTGCAAATTCTAAGACAACAGAATGATACGATTTTTTCCCCATGAGCGATATTTACAATTTTTGAAATGTGTCGATGAAATGCAGTATAATCTTTGCTTTCGTATTTCCAAAGAGTATAATACTAGACACGAAAAAAATACATACCTTTCTTGTAAAGAATTTTGTCTGCTCCATTTTTGTACATAACATTTTTTACCCTAAACCCCACTAAAAATGAGAAAACTGCCAACAATTTATTTTTCGTACCTATTTTGGAAAATATCGAAATGTTCCGGTCCACTCTCATTGTACTAGGAAACTTGATATATTATATTCTATGTCCAAATAAAGCGATTAAAACAGTTTCCAGCTTTTTCCTATTTTTCTTTTTATTGAGGCCTTTTTTTAATTGTAGTACTTTGAATTTCCAACATTCAAGAACATTAAAGTCGGTGCTTTACTGACCAGTTCCCAAATAAAACTGTAACTGTCTTCCACTATAAGCAAATTGATTGTTTGAGGCTTTCCTTTGAAAAAAATGCTGACGTAATGTCGCAACCGCTAATGGCAATGCCAAATATCATTCTGCTTCTTTACAGTTTCTCAAAAGTGTTGACATAAAATCGCGAGAACCTTTTTGTTGAGGTTCCCGTATTCTTGTTTTGAAAAATGATGTATTTGTCACAAAGAGAAAAGCAATAAGAAGAGCTAACAGGTTGATGTCTTTTCCCACAATGACAGCTACTTCGTACTGATGACATTTTTGCGCAGCCAGCGGTTTACACAATTAACAAGCCGGTACACAGTGGGCAAAAAATACAAGTCGGAGGTCAAAATTCTGAAACTCTCCATACCTTCTTGGAATATTTAGACACTACTGGGAAGAATGTTGGAAAAATTTAATTTGTAGTCGGGGGTGAGATATAAGGGTTGAAAAAAAAAACAATGTAGAAAAATTTCGAAATTTATAATATAAACTAAATAGATTTCGAGCACTTTGGGAAAAATACTGGAAAAATTTAATCTGTACTCGGGGGTGAGATATAAGGGTTGAAAAAAAAATAATGTGGAAAAATTTCGAAACTTATAACAAAACTAAATAGAAATAGAAAATAGAACACTTTGGAAAAAACAGTGAAAAAATTTAATCTGTACTCGGGGGTGCGATGTAGAGATGCAGCTGTATGTTGTCCCGTAGTCCTAAGTCTCATTTTCGTTGCATGCTTAAGTTCGGGTGTTGTAACTTTTTTCAACAGTTCTGCCGTCTTTCGTCGTTTAGTTATCACACTACTTGATTCATAGTCTTTCGCTGGACGGCCTACTCCAGATGATGATGGTATTGGTACTTCTGGAATGGCAACCGAAGTTTCCACTGGAACCGGTGCCAGTAGCGGGGGCACGTTGAAAATAATTTCTTTTTGCAGCCACGATGAGTATTTATTCAAGAACTTAGTTTTACTTCTACCGCTGTTAGTCCATCTGCGACTAATTTCATTGCACAGCAGATAAAGCTTTTGCTTCGAATCAAACATTATTTCCTCTACATAATTTTCATCTCCAATAACATGACAAACTTGGATGTAAACGTACTTGAACTTATCAGCAGCAATCCCAGTTGTGTCATGCCAAAAATCAAAAATTTTCTGCCAATTTAATTTTATTCCTCCATAATTATTGAAGCCACTAAGGTTTCCTGTAACAAAATACAAGATTATGCAAATTATTTCGTTTATTATTATTATTATTGTTGTTATTATTATCATTATTATTATACGCGGAGCAGCAGTGATGCTAACACGGTTTGACCCGGTAAATATAACTAAATTGGTATTTTTCTTATTATTATGGTTTTACTCTTCAAAAGTGAATATTTAAAGGCTCTGATATTACATAATATATTATATATTTACTAAAAAATACTCTAAAAAAAATTAAAATATCATTAGTAATCGTGCAAAGATGTTTCAATTGTTAAATCGCTGGGCGAGCGAGTTTATCGCACGTGGTGATCCATGCGTTGCATGAATAAATTGCAATTTTATATAGAGGCGCAAGTAGGCGCAGCTTACCTTTATGCAGGCAGATAGTAGACACTTCAACTAACGTCACTGCGAAAAATCACGGCACCCTGACGCACCTGGAATTTTGCAAGTCTACGCAAAGTGGGACTTTGTCTATAACACTTATCTTTTTACACTATTACAAACAATATTCTTAAACTAAATAATTTTGAAAATAAATTCAACAGTCTATGTAGTCTGTGTAGTCTTCACTATATATATGTGTCTTATATACAAAACAATATTCTACATTGTTTTTTTTTCACCCCTTATATCTCACCCCCGAGTACAGATTACATTTTTCCAAGATTTTTCCCAGTAGTCTCTAGATATTCCAAGAACGTACGGAGAGTTTCAGAAATTTGACCTCCGACTTGTATTTTTTGCACACTATGCGGCATGATCCGCTGCAACAGTGACTCTCATTCTTTTGTTCTCAACTATTAAGAAAGGCAACCGTAAGTCATATTCGATACAGGGCCGGGCCCAAAGGGGGATAGGGAGGGGAGTCCCCCCCCAAAAGTTTGGGCAGTTGGTTTCAAACGCGGTTGGCAATATTTACCTAACCATCACATACAAATATATAATTTGAATTTTACACTGCAACTCCCACAATCAAGAAATTAACACAATAATAATTATTAAGCGATTGGCAACCCTGTAAATGTCTTATATTTTATCAGTAACATATTTTCCATGGAAGCTAGGGAAGCACAACTTTTCTTACACAACACGGAATCCTTATTTTTAATATTAATTTATTGTACATAAATTCATTTACTAAAAATACTAGAATTAGCAATGATTTTTATATAGAATCTATATGTTTCTACTGGTCTACTCTACTAAAAACCTGCACGCATACCACAACCGCTTCCATTTTTGAAAAAATAGTCATGAAACGCACCTCTATTTTATTCCACCCAAGCGGCATGCTACGAAGTCTTCAGTTTGTACTTACACTTAGAACTATGTACTGATTTCAAAAAAGTTGATTTTTTTATTTATTTATTTATTTTTATCTATTTATTTAACGTCGGCACTTAAAGATATAATATTGTCAGGTGTACATACTTTTTGTTTGTTCCATTGTTCCGTAGTCTTGCTTTTTTGATATTGTGATATTAGACAAAAAAAGTTTAATTTATTTAAGGAACTTTTTCCTGTTTCCACCTATTATTTTTCTTTACTTTATTTAGGCTAAAGATTTTTTTATTTTTAATGTGATCACAGACCTATTTTTGTTTAAGTTCTTATTTTTTATTTCATTAAGAGCAGAATTTATTTATTTTTTTAAAGTAGTATTAGGTTTAGGTATATGATGATCCGACAGGGATTGAACAAGGTCATTTTTCAAACGATACAAATGTTTATGTCAAATATCAGTTTCCGAGCAATTTGCATTCAAAACGCGTAAAGCTAAATGCTCTGTATCTTCATGCCGCATTATAATAATAATAATAATAATAATAATATTTATTTTTCCAGTAGACCATGAAACATAGTATAGGAAACGTCAAAACATTACAGATTAAAAAAAATCACAAAATTGCAAAATTACATATAAATACATATAGGACAAAAGTATTAAAATATAAAAGCATAAAAGTATAAAATGTAGTCAATGAGATAAACATATTTAGAACAGAATATTATTGAAGGAAATATGAAACAAAAAGTACGAATATAAAATTAAAGTAAAATAACCGTTAAAAACATATGACATTATGTGTAATGTACAATGAGTTAAAACTACTATAGCAAATATTCTTGAACACTATAAAAACAATTTTCAAGGAGAAATAATTTAAGTTTATTTTTGAATAGCTTGATGTTTTCTATGTTTTTTATTTCTGGCATTAATTTGTTAAATAATTTAATTCCTACATACATAGGACTTTTCTCATAAAACGACAAACCATGTGCAGGAATTGACAACATAGAACTTTGTCTCGTTTCATAACGGTGAAAATCGCCATTAGTTGTAAATGTCTCTATATTTATTTTAACGTAAACTAAAATTTCGTATATGTAAATGCATGGAAGTGTCAACAGTTGTAACTTCTTGAAATAATTTCTACAGGATACTCTTGCAGATATACCTACAATGTTTCTTATTGCCCTTTTCTGAATTTTAAACAATCTATTAAAATGACATGATGATCCCCAAAATATTATTCCATAACGTAGGCGTGATGCAAATTGTGCATGGTAAAATGACATTAAAGTGGTGTTATTACTAATATGTTTTAATCTATACAAAACGTAACAAAATGATGCAAGCTTATTCGAAATATATTCTATATGAACGTCCCAATTTAAAATATTGTCTATAAATAAACCAAGAAATTTTGTGTTCTCTACTTGAGCAATGGACTTTCCTTCAACTTTCAGCAAATGACTTTTGTCCATTGACAGGTTTCGGGATGAAAAATTCATAAACACCGTTTTAGATTTATTTAGGCATAACTTATTCTTATCAAACCAGTTTTTAAATCTTTCAATCATATTCTGCATTTTTGGAATTACTTCGGTTATATTTAAGTCAGAACATAAATATGTATTATCATCTGCAAACATTGTTAATGCGTTTTCACAGCTAACTACATCGGGAAGATCATTAATATAAATTAAAAACAACAAGGGTCCTAAAATGGACCCTTGTGGGACGCCTATGTTAATCTTTACCTGATCTGAATATACGCCATTAATATCCACAATTTGGTTTCTATCCTGAAGGTAAGAACTTAACCAGTCTGAGATTTTTCCTCTGAGACCATATGAATTAAATTTTTCCTGAAGTAAGTTATGATCGACCAAGTCGAACGCCTTACTTAAGTCCATGAAAAGTCCTAAAGATTTTTTACCTTCATCGAGTGCTATATATAACTGACTAATAAATTGAATTACTGCTGATTGCGTGGATCTGTTTTTCCTGAAACCATGTTGGGAATCATGTAAAATATTATTAGATGTAAGAAAAAACATAATTTGGTTAAATATAATTTTTTCTAAAATCTTAGATATAGCACTAAGTAACGCTACAGGCCTATAGTTTTCTATATTTTCTCTTTCATCTTTTTTGTATAATGGTACAATACGTGCTGTTTTGAGTATCTCTGGAAAAATTCCTTTTTCTAGTGATAAATTTATAAGATAAGTCAACGGATAAGTTATGTAGTGTACAGCAGATTTTAATAAATTGGAGGAAATTGAATCAATGCCAGCAGAATTAGATTTTTTTAATCCCATTATGGTATTATACACAGTATATTCAGACACGGGATTTATAAAGAATGTGTCATGATGCCTAGTTTGTTTAAAATTCATATATACATTTTTGGTACTAATATTTTCTCGTAGTTTATGTGGAATATCTGCAAAGTAATTATTGAAAGAATTGGCAATCAGTTTAAAATCGTTAGTTATACAATTTTCTACTTTGATTTCCGTAATTTGGTGGTTATTGTTATTATTTATGGTATTATTTATAATTTTCCAAACGCATTTACTTTTATTATTAGATTCCTCATATAGCTTATCGTTGTTTAGTTTTTTAGCAGCAGATATAACTTTCTTGTACATTTTTTTATATTTATTATAGTACTCTTGTAGTACTATTTGTTAGAATAATATTTATTTCACGTAAAATGTGAACAGAATATTTCTGGTTGAAAATTTTCTAAAGGATATTTTTGTGTACTGGTCTTTTCGCCAAAAAGTGAATGGTTTAGCAGATAAATAAGCTAAATAGAACATAAGGGTGGTTTTCGCAATTTTAAGGGATGACGCAACCACGGTAATGATGGAAACCTTTCTTTATTATGACTCAGGTACATTTTCTAATATTTCTGTCCTGTTTCAAAACTTTATGACATTTTTCGGATATGAAACTTAATTTTACTTGATTATAAAGGGGGTTTTACAAATATTACGTTTTACAAGAGAAAGGGGTTAAATATAGCCCATTTTTGAGAACATATTTGTTGAACGGCCTCAGAACACCATAAATCTTTGAAATAAATTATCACATTACTGTCTCTGTATCGATTTCATTAGATGTTAGCTGCCTTTCTTCAAAATCAGCTTTGCTAAATACATATATCTGTTCATATGAACCATTATTTAAGCCTATGTATTTAGGATTATAGTTGTATATTAAGGCACTCCTCAAAATACCCTCATCTGGGAATTTGTTAATGCATTTCCTACACTCTTCAACAAAAAAGTCTGCAAAATATTGAGAGACTTGAACCGCCTCACTAGTGTGTGGAATAACGGCCTTGCCGAACTCAAATTGATTCTTCTCCGGGTGAAACTGTACGCCATATATGGGGTATTTCACAGATTCCATTGCCGAAATGTAATCCCGATTAGCATCGTCTTTATTTGTGGATATTATCCTCCATTTAGACAGAATTCCTCGCTCTCTTAACACTTCTTTGGTTAGACAATATCTGTGGAAGTTATAGGTGACATTCTGTGAATTTAATATGTTTAAAACATCTTTTGGTGCATGTGAGAAAAGCTTGCTGCTTTCATAACCTGGAACAAAAGAAATATAATATACCGTATGCTATTATACAAATTTTTAAGTACATTTTGGAGATATAGAATGGAATAGAATATTTATTTACCAATTTCTTGATACGTATGTATGTATATTTCTCAAGTCAACTACCATTATTTACAAAATAAAACCGATGGACAAAAGACAATATTCCAGATAATTGTAAAAGACATATAAATGTAAATACGAACATACACACACGAATATGCCTAATGACACATAATAATATTTATATAGTAGCAGCACGAGTACAATAGATATCTGTTTAAAACCTAATTTACACTATAAGAGACATTTCTTAGCAATAAACTCTTTTTTATCTTTAATCTTATCTTTAATTGATTTAAGTAGAGCATTAAACAAAACAATACAATTATAATATGAAGAGTTTTTAAAGTTGGTTGTTTTATGAACTAGAATGGACAATAATTCTTTATTTCTTGTATTATATAAATGACTGTCAGCCAAGGTAGGGAAGACATGTAATTTAATCTTAGCGAAAATTAGACATTTGTATATGTAAACACAAGGAAGAGTGAAAATATTTTTACTCGTAAAAATACGTTTACAGCTTTTTCTGCTCTTTAAATTGAAAATCAGTCTCAAGAATCTTTTCTGGGATACAAAGGCTCTCTGCAGATGAGTCGATCTCCCCTACGCCAATAGGTTCAATGACAGATCTGAATATGCCAAAGCATAATATACACTCAAGAGACCAGTCTCGGCAATTGTGTCTTTTAAACTGCAAAGTAAGCTTTATTAAGCAGTTTACATACATAGTCAATGTGCGATTCCCATGCCAAACTATTGTCAATAAACGTGCCTAAGAACTTGGTTGTTTTAGAGAAGGCTAATTTCTCCTGTAGTTAAAATTTACAAAAATGGCTTTATCTTTATTTAAAATTAGCTTGTTTTTCTGGCACCAAGCGTGTACATCGTCAAGTGTAATATAAATTTTAAGGTTAAGTTCCTTCTGTGTAACAGCTGATACTGAGACAGTGGTATCATCTGCATACATCGTGGTAACGCCATGTTGAATGTGGTCTAGTAGATCATTAATGTATATCAAAAATAACAGAGGCCCCAAAATTGAACTTGTGGGACACATAAATAAATGTATTACTAATAATAATAACCATAGAGTTAACTACCTCTTCTATATGGACAACCTGAAGTTATTTGTTAAGAAGGAAGCTCAAACAAAGCAAGAGCTGGACATCATCAAGTCGTTTATCGATATGTGCTACAGTGATCCTCTAACAAGGTAAACATGGAAATTCAGAACATCGTACTGAGTGATCACTGAAACTGATCAATCAGAACTACGGAGCATGAATCTGGAGGAAACATATATAAGCAGTGTGCCGAAATCGACAACGATGAGATGAAAAGTAAGGTTGCAAGGATATACTACCGTCGCATTAGACAAGTTCCTAAGGCCGAGCTAAATGCCAAGAGCAAAATTGCAGCAATAAATAATATTACTATCTGCGTAATTACCTAGTTTTGGAATTGTCAATTGACTTCAAAGCGACATCGCGAAAATGGACAGGAAGACAAGAAAAATTCTAGCAATGGGCGGAATTCATCATCCGCCAGAAGGTATGCACGGGTAATAAGTTAAGAGTAAGAACGTATGCCGTGAATTAATAGAGCTAGAATATGGTTATCACTCCTCTATCGTAGGCGGAGGACATATACTCGACATGGGAACGACAAAATAAAAGTACTATGCGCAAAGCAATGGACAATTCTTCCGTGATCTGAATCGACCGGCATCTACTATCTTCTATGAGAACTGCTAGAGACTGAAGGAGGAAACGAAAAGTTTAATAATAGTAGCACAGGACAAGGCACTAATCACCAGATACCACCAGATAATAATCTTTAAACAGACTGCTGACAGCAAGTGTAGGATATACGGCCTAGCAGAAGAACATGTCAATCACGAGGTGGATGTACTAAGCTGTCATTATCGAAGTACACTCACAGACAGAACAGAGTGGCCACATATAGAGATATATGGCCTAGTGGAGCACTAGGCCATGTGCAAGCACTTCAATATACCAGTACTGCAAAAATATTATAAATATATCCCTGAGAAAGTTTTCAATACCAGCAACGTCACACTATGTGGGACTTGCCGATTATACCTGACGGAGTAATTTGAGCCAGTTGACCGTACATCGTCGTACGTAATAGGAAATTATGCTAGCTGATCCATGCAACCATCCCGAATAACACCAGCTTGATGTCCAAGGAAATAGAGAAGTTGGGCAGATACAAAGACCTCCAAGTAGAAGCTAGCGGAACGTGAAATGCAAAGACTACAGTCGCAGCAATAATTGTAGGAGCCCTTGAAACTATTAAGAAGGGCCATGGTCGGAGTTGCCCTAAGGGCCTAAGAAACTGGAACGGGCTCCAGCAGAGCCTGATTCCAAACGAGAGCGAGGGATCGGTGAAAACTTGAAATCCACTGATTCAACTTTAAAAAGTAATGCGATGATATGCTAATTGAATTGCCATTTGAAATTTTTGGAATCGATTGTACGATCGCTTAAGGGTTGAAGTGACGCGATCGAAAATAGTCAATAAATGTGTCCCCCTTGACAATATAAATGACTGGTCTGGGGCGCTATTCTGAACAGGAACCATGAAATTGCGTGCACGTGTTAATGCGAATACAGTATTGCGAAGGATCTTTGGGGCTCAATTCTCGAATCTCTATTAGTTAAAGTCACATTCGACTTTGGGAACATTGCACCGAAAACCGAAATTTGCAAGACTCTAAAATTTTTTACCCTTTCGTTGAACATTCTGCTGAAAATTGTAGAATGTGACATTCGATAATGCAAATTTCGGTAGATATTTTCCCAAAGTCGAATGCGGCTTTTACTAATATAGATTCGGGAATTGAGCCCCTGTTATCGTAATTCTCGACACAGTATTACGAATGTTCGTCATGCGATGTGAGAAATGCGAATGGTCGATATGGCAGCAGTGTCCAAAGATGTCATTCACATATGATTTGTTTTTTTTTTAATATCACAAAACATAACATTCGAGTAATAACAATGAAGAGAATAGTGCCTACAAAAGTTCTCCCTAAAAGAAAGCAGTGGTGAGAAAAATCGCCGAGATACAGAAAAGAAATCTGATGGAAGATATGACAACCAAAATTACAATGACACGACCTTCACCTACAAACCAACTGTCAGATTTTCCCGCGAATTCGTCACCACTACCCAAAGTCCGCTCGCTTTTATCGAGAATGCCAAAGGCGTGTACGAGTGAACAATGAGTGCACAAGAATGGCAAAATGTCGGAATTTGTTCGACTCGCGTAGTCTGGGAATAACCTTTTGGGCATTGCGACTGCCTGAGAATAGCACCCCTGAGCGTTTTTCGAAAAAATAGAAGCAGAAAACACGCTCATTTCGTTGTCGGTGGGCCATTCTGTATATTTATACATTTGGAATAAGTTTATTTATATCATATTCTTTTTTCTTTTACGAATCTAGAAAAAAACATTCTGTTAAAGTATAATAGCAGTACAAGTTAAAAGTGATTAATTACCTTCCACAAAATTCAAAGGAACAGCTCTATTAATAAGTTTGTTTTCCACTGAACAATTTATCCGTATGTCTTCACCAACAGCCGCAAAACCTAAAACCTGCAATCCCAAGCAGGTTCCCCACACAGGATAATATACACCTCTGTCGTTGATTTCCACTGCTAACTTGTAAATTTCCTTAGCAGCCTCCCCATACCCTTGTGGTTCGTCAAAGTATGTTGCACCCCCGGGAAACAATACTCTGTAAATAAAATGCCAATAATTAACAAATTAATTAAATTATATTAAGTTTTGATATGAAAGCTATATTTTGACTGTGGTTTAATATCAGTGTACAGGTTCTGTTTTTAAAGGAATTAAATAATGTTCGCAAGGCAGAACAGTATTGCATTTTATGTTTTTGGCTAGTTGGTTTCCCATTGGGGGCGTGGCTAAATAAATTATACTGTTGCATTTTTTTTGTCTTCAAAAAAATTATATACTAGAATAACAATTACATAAGATGAGTAAAAGGGCGCCAAATGATTTTCTCTGCTCACCAATTACCCTAGAGCCAAAGGTAAGTGGTAGTAATGACGAAACCATTAAACATTCACTACAAATTTAATAAATACTGATAAACGCAATATACATAGACAAGGATATGCTACATATAATAAAAATTCAGCTTAGTAACTTACTGGTCAACAAAATGTATATATTTATTACTACGAGTGCACTCAGAAGAATCCTCTCTTGCAAGAGGTACAATACTTCTCTACACACTTAAATAGACACTGCTTATTTTTTACCTCTGAACTAAGTTAAAGTTAATATCGATATTTCAAAAATGTAATAAATACCGCAATCTGGCAAATATATTAATACTACTATATTGTAAATAAATACGACTATCTGGCAAATAAATAACACAACGAATAAAAGTGGTACACTACGTGCCTTGCTCCCCTAAATGATACACTCACCCTACTTTCCTCGGATTTCCAGCTAAAAATATGGGGCCATCCGTATGAGCCTTCACGACAGGCTCGATATCGATTAGATAGATGGGTATCCAGTACCCTTAACTCTTACATAATATCAACATCAGTACGTAACAAGAATAGCAAGAAGGGACAAAAGAAAAACGCCTAAAAATGCGAAACCTGACGTTAGTTCGGAGATCATTCATTAATTCTGAAAGGCACTGAAAATATACGATCACCTCCAACCTCATAAACAATTTGGAGACGTTTAAAACACGTGTCTCAGATGGCTATCCAAATTTTGACCAACACGGCATCTCAAACCCTAGGATAACATATATCCATATACCCAACAATGGACGACGTCTTGTTATGCTAAACGTGTGCAACTATCCGTATAAATACGCCAATTATTAACGACAATCTTTCCAAACACACACGTCACTAGCCATCTTTGCACTCCACAAAACTCTCTACTTATCGTTCTTCCCCATTTATTCTTAAACGGGCCTACATCAAAACCTCATCTATACCGCTAACTATTTAATTTTCCGCCTAGTAAAATTAACCTATGACTTTCACCAACAGTCTTAAACTGAATCTTTAAAAATCATAGAATCCAAAATCTAACACTTAACATTTAATAAAATTTTACGAAACCGTAACAATATGTACACAAAATTTATTAAATACAGCCGTATCATGCAAGTACAGAATTACCTGTTAGAAAATTGCAATTATAATACTAAAGAAAATGAAATATAATACAAGTACTAACTACTGTTCAGCCTATCCTATGAAAAGTATACAGATACTGTGGCCACGATGCTCATTTAACTGTTGAAAATAGCGCCCATCCTCTGCGATATAAGAATTAGACCGTCAGGTTCCACATAAAATATGTGGAACCTGAAAATATTGTCAGGAATCAGCACCCGAAGTTTGTATCATCGATTCATGGACACCTCGTATATACTATTTTATTCACACCCATTTGTTTCTAAACAACATATGAGGCATTCGTGTCTACAGTTCAGTAAATCCTGGGCTAAATAAAATATTTTATCATAAAATTGACAGCAACTTGTAAGAGTTGATTAATTTATTGATTTACCAGCGTGCAGTAGGCATTGCTGCCACTCCTTGGATGTACCGCTGGGCCGGCTACGTCTACGCTGGGTTGGTTTAGGATCATGCTTGTTGCCAGCAGCAATAGCCACATGTCGCATGGTAACGGAATCTGGGATGGAAAATGTAAGTATTTGTGAGATTCGTTGCCGAGTTGTATCGTGAAGGAGCGTTTAAGCTCCTTTTTTTTGTGTTTTTGCTTCTAGACTTCTACTTCTTCTGAGTCTTCTGTTTCTTCCGTTTCTTTCCCAATTCTTTACGTTACTTCCCAGTATGCTTGGTCCTTTTCTAGATTGTTCATGACCCTCTTAATTATTGTTTTGATATTGTCTTAACATTAGCGCTTCCTTCAGTAAGAGTATCGGATCTCTTCTCTGAACTTGAGTCCAGTACTTCATTGTATATGTTTCTATCTACTTCTTAATTGTCTTCCCTCCTATTATGTTGACATTTTATGTCGTTACTTTAGTCATGATAGTTTTGCAAGTAGGTGGACAATGTCTCTTTCAGCTCTTCTCAGACTTCTTTTGTTGGTTTCTATTGTTGTCACGTTTTGACTACGTATGTCATCATTAGCAGTATGATAGCTAAGCATATTGTCTATCTTTTTCTTCTTTTCTTGTTGGATCCATAGGTGCCGCAATTTTAATTTTGGAACTTATTGTTGTTCAGTCTAATTCTTCTCCAGTGGGTTGCATTTATATTTCCTTGTAGTGTTGCTTCAGGATGTCATCATGCTGTAAGTATGTATTGTGTATTTTGTTATTTCCCTTACGTATTTTATCTTTTCATATTTCCAGTTTCCCATATAGTATTTTATGGTTCTGTGTTGACTTTTGTTGTCTTTTTTGCTTTAATGTCTTTGACCCGTTCTTCTTACTTTTGCTCCACGTGTTCTTTCGTTGTTTGTGTGTTTTCTTAGAAAATACTATTTTTCTGAAAGAGACCACACCTCGCATACCTCCGTTGAAGTTCTATGAAAATTCCGTGTCGGAGTGATATACCAACAGTGCGTCATTGATTATTTCAGGTAAAATTTATATCAAATTCATTTGAATATTTTTAATAAATATGAAAAAAGAATTACTTGAAGGTTTACATAAGTTTATATGACCGTACTTTAAGAACAATGCGTTATCGATTTTTTCGTGTATGATTTAAATTAAATTCGTTTGAATATTTTTATAATACATATGAAAAATAATTTACTTGAAGTTTACATAGGAATATTATGGCCATACTTATATAATTTATTGCCCTGCCATAAGGGACCTCGCACCATTAGCATTGGAAAAATCATTTCGGTGGAATTCTCTTCAAACTTTGGGAATAGATAATTCAAGTTCTTCCGAACAAAAAATGTCATATGAAAAAATTAATTTAATGCCTTCTCTGCAGAATTACAGTGGCTGGAATTTAAAAATCTTTGAAAAATTAATGGTTTTCCAAAGATTTTTAACTTCCAGTCACTGCAATTCTGCAGGAAAGGCATTAAATCAATTTTTTCATATGACATTTTTTGTTCGGAAGCACTTTGAAATACCTATTCCCAAAGTTTGAAGAAAATTCCACCGAAATGATTTTTCCAATGCTAATGGTGCGGAGTCCTTTGTCGACGGCTGCCGACTTTTCAAGGGTTTGAACACTTCGGTTTATCTTTCTAAGAAAGTTATAAAGCAAACGAACATGCAATACTGCAGAATATTCTCTTATTATTAATACAAAACACAAATAATCGTTAAAAATTAACAACATCACTTATCTGTGAAACGTTATCAGTTTTCTTCTTTTCCTTTCTCTTTTTGGTTTGGTTTATTACATTACACCAAAAACACTGTGGAGTTCTGAATTATGTGCGTAATTAATCACTAACTAATATTTCTCACAAGACCACTAATCGCACATACCGAGATATGTATTACTATTTAAACACTTCCCATCCACTTGGCAACTTGTACAAATTATGTCTTTTACACTTTGTTTTTAGCTTAAGTAATGGCACATAAAAAAAGGAGCTGCTAAGAGACGCTGGCCCTCAGTCACGGCTGTATCACTTGATAGCAGCATGTAAGAGGTGAAAATATAATCTTAATGTTACTATATCAATTTAATATTCTGTGATAATTAAAGGCATATTTAGTCAAAATTAAATAATTGTTTACAGATACTTACCCGTTTGTATAATTAACAACCCTTCTGTAATACTCTTCGTTTTGACCAATCCTGCAACCAAAACAACATTAAACATTACGTAAAATAAATATTTAGTTGTATACTGATATACTTTATAAGATAAACAGAAGAGTTTAATAAAATCTGGCGAAAATAAACGTTAATCAGACAGATAAATAGCTTCCTAACGTTTCTTTTTAAAAATAATTGATGAAAACAGATTTTCGGAAATATGTTCATTACTATACAAGTAATGTTAGATGCGTTTTTCTCGAAATTAAAACTAAACTACATTATTAAAAAATTTGCCTTGAGGATAGGATTTTGCAGCGTGAGAGGAAAATATGCGTTTATTTTCCAGTTATAAATATTTAAAAAATCAAACATGGTATAATCTTTAAAACTGTTTTATATACTTGCTATTGTTCTAACAAATACAACTATATATATTTTTCATTGTAAATTTCTGTTTTACTTGAATATTGTAATTTGATAACGAAAATAGTTTATAATAATAATAATAATAATAATATTTATTCATGTAAACCGTATAAAATACAGATATGAAAAGTCGTAACAGGTATACACACATAAAAAATAAAATAAATAAATAAAATAGTGACAAGCAACAAAATAAAATAACAGATAACATAAGTAACATACACATTTCTTGCAAATATCCAGTCAATATACATATTAGGTACATTTACCACTTAAGAATTCGCCAGCGCTATAATAGCATCCAGTAGAAAGTAAAGTTCTAACTTCCTTTTTATATATCATATAATTAGATATGTTCTTTACATGGGCTGGTAGTTTATTATAAAATGTTATACAGTTATAGGTTGGTGATCGTTTAAATGCAGTGGTATTGTGTCGGGGGATACGTAAAAGATTGCCATGCCTTGTACTGTGATCATGGACAGCGGAATTAGCTTCAAATAAATGAAGATTTCTTTGTACGAAGGTAAAACATTTTCATATATAAATAGCAGGTGCAGTTAACAAGTCTTTATCTTTAAACACTTGTCGGCAACTTTCATTAGTTTTCATATTAAGTATTAATCTTAGAATTTTCTTTTGTGCAATGAAAATTCTACTGAAGTCTTTACCACGACCCCAGGTAATAATATTCAAGGAAATGTGTGAATATACCATTGCATAGTATATATTTAAAAGACCTGAGATATCCAAGGTGTCTTTCATTTGTAAAATGGCGTAGTAGGCCTTATTTAGTTTTTTACTACCATTATCAATCTGATCATCCCAGGTAAGTCTATTATTCAGTTCAGTACCTAGAAACACTACTGAATCCGAAAATTCAATACCATCTACCAGTTGAATATTACTCGTAATATCCCTTCGAATAAAAAAATTTATGCATTTGATTTTCTTGCTGTTCATGATTAGTCTGTTCCGATGACACCAAGTGTCAAATTCACATATTGCACATTTTATTGCTGATTCAAGCGCCTGAGGGGATTCAGCGGATACAGTTATTGTAGTATCATCCGCGAACATTGTGAGGATACCACTAGTGATATGTTCTGGCAGGTCATTTATAAATATCAGAAACAACAGTGGTCCCAGCACCGAACCCTGTGGAACCCCAAGCTTAACGTCATGTGGTGCAGATGTGGTGCCATTAACTTTAGTGACCATGGTTCACTCTTCCAGATACGATTTAATCCAGTTGATTATGTTGTTAGGCAAATTAATACTAATTAATCTTTTTATTAGAAATTTGGAGCTTACTGAATCGAATGCCTTAGACAAGTCAAAAAATAGAGAAGCAACACATCTACCATTATCTACTTGTTGATAAACGTAATTTAATAAATCGCAAGCAGCTGTCTCTATTGACTTGTTGGTTCTAAATCTATGTTGGAAACTAGAAAGTATATTATTTCTTTCTAGATAAGTCGAGAGGCGGTTAGATAATTTCATTATTAGAGTATGGACATTTAACTACATAAAATATGTAAGATAAAAACTGTACATAGTTGTATTTCTTAGAACAATGGAAAGTATCTGAAACAATTTTAAAGATTATACCATTTATGGTTTTTTAAATATTTATAATAAACCGAAAATAAACGCATACTTCCCTCCCTCTCTGCAAAATCCTATCCTTACCTAAAAATTGTGGTAATATTAAAAACAAAATATCACAACGCTAGGCGTCACAATGTCTCGTTGCATTTAACCAAGCGCGGATTTATGGGGCGGTAACGAGGTTATTACCCCCCCCCCAGATTCTGTAAACCATCAATTTTCGTTTTAAAATTTCATAATGTTTATTATTTTATTTTATGTTTTTGAATATATATTCTATTTAGTTGTGGTTATAATTTTTTTTTGTGATTTTCTAATTTAGCCAATTTGATGGAAATTCGATAAGAAAAACAGCTGGGTTCTTTTATATGCAGTACAATTCATTTGAGACTGCGAAATTAGCAAAAAATTTAGTTTTCACCAGAATTGCAATGATCATAGTGGGGATTCTCTGATTCAACTTGTTTTTATACCTGAAAACTCCAAACTCAAATTTGCTTCACCCTGTATAATTATTCATTTATATCACGTATTTAGGAATATTTTCTATTACTTCCACAACCAATTAAAGTATAGCAACGCAAAAGAAAATTTTTAAAATTTTTACTGTTCAAATAGGCTTAGAATGTGATGACGTCGAGATTTCAAGTTTGACTAAAAAAAAATTCTGTCTGTCGGTCTGTCTGTAACTTTTTTTTGTGCGCACAATTACTCTGGTACGTTTAAGATATTGACTTGAAATTTGGTACACGTATGTATTTTAACGAGATCTGAAACTAGATTATATTTTAATCTTATTCCGTTGAAGGGTTGGGGTGGTAAATTGTGGTAAATGGGGTAAGATTGGTATCCAGTATATATAAGAGAAGCTAAGGTCTCAATAAATCGTTTAGTATTAGTCACCCCCATTATCACACCCATCCAACTATTAAAAAAATAAAATTGTGATTTAGTCTGTATATACAAGAACCAATGGCCTCAATTTGTTTTTACTTCATCGACCCCCACTACTATCCGCCTACCACCACCCCCATCCCCACTACAGATGTGGCGTATCATTTTACAGGTTTTTAGAGTGGGCGATTTCAAATATTGTTATTAAAGTTCCATAAACTATTATTTCCACATAATGGAGTGTAAATATATTATCAACATTTTTTTTCGTTGTGAGAAATTTGGGTGAAATCGTGGAAGTAGTAATTCCTTGGGCAGCGGTTTTTTTTAAAATGATAAAATGAAATGAGACGATTTTTCTTACAAACATAATGACGAAATATTTGATTTATATAGACAAAGATCAAATGTTTTAATAGGTAGGTAGTTGTTTTTTATCTAATTCTGTTCACAATTTTTAACACATCGTGTACCGCCATATCAATATCAATCATGCTTTGTCATGCGTCATACATCTGTTTAAAATACCGCCGTTGTCCGCTTCTATGTTTTTGTCTTAACGATATTTAAATAAAAAACATTTGATTTTACTCACAATGGACTGAAAAAAGATCACTGGAGGTGCTAGATTCTACATTTATCTAAAAAGCGCTTTCTGTTTTTTATTTGACTCAAAATTAAACAAATAATTTTACAAATACTGAGTGCACTTTCAAACGCGACTCTGGTGAACTTGATTTACATGAAAATAGAGGATTCTATGTGAAAAATACATGTTGCAAAACTTGAAGCATATTTGAGTTTGTTATTTTTCTTAATTTATCGAACATTGCAAGATTTTGGTCTTAACTTCGGCCCGTTTGGATCTGCGCTATAATAGTCTGTAAGTAAATGTCCAAAAAACTGGCCCCGTGGGATTTTTAATAATAATATAGGGTACTGGAACCGATATCTTCATAAAGCAGCCTAGATTACGAATTGGTCTGGTGATAAGCTGTAACTCGTATGGGAAAAAAATTATGGCCCAAAAACAAAATGACGTCAAGGAATTAGAGCACAGAGTGGTGAATTTGGGTGCCTAAGGCAGCAACATTTTTGATAGATACTACTTACTCATCCCAAGTAACAATTTAAATGCCAACAAGTATTTATGGGGTTTTATCACAGATTTAAGAAGGTAAATAAACCGAACTGTGTTTTATTATTCCTTTTGTGCAAACCTATTTATCTGCAGATAATATGTACTTAAAAAAAGGCCTTCAAGTTATCTTTAAAACAATGTGTTAAACCTCTTTGCTCTTTAAGACCTATTGTTTTTATAGCCACTTAATTGCTGCATTATTCAAAACCACAATAAACTCATTATGTTTTATAGTGGATTTTAAATATTTTAAGTTTTGTAGTAGACATCTATAAATCTTTATGTTCTATGGAGTTTTAAAATATGGTCGTTAAGTACTCCTCATGATCAAGCAATAAAACTAATAACTCTCAAGTAGCCTTATCCTTAATATATGTCATCATAAATACTATTTGCCTTTAACGATAATTGGTAAAGGATCCTTAAAACCTAATAGTTTTTTGGTAGCTTTATTAAGCTACGGTAAACTTTTTGGTTTTTATAAAGCACTTATAAATCCTTCGGTTCCCCCACTTACGCCTTTAAACTTTGAGGGAGGGGGCATATAATACCTAATACACTCATCATGTATTCAAAGAATATTATAAGAAAACTGTTTAAAATCTACTTGTAGTTTTTCACTTTTTCTTGCTCAATTAACGCTATAATCACAGAAATAACAAGACATTAATGATAGCACACTCAAAAACACACGAAATAAATAATATTTTTTAGGTTATATTATCTAAGCTAAGTACATTCGGATTAGAGATTGTCAGAGACAAATCTTAAGGGTTTTAAAGAAGAGTAGTAAGGCTGGGTAAAGTTTTACAGGATTTAAAATAGTGGAACAATTGGAATTTAGCAAAACCTTTTGTTTTATAAAAATATTTCCTAAAGCCACAAACTCTTAATATGGTATTCTATTAAAATAAACGGTTTTATTAATTTTTCAGCCATGTATTTTTCTGTTAACTATGGCAGACATGTTTGAACAAAGTTGGGGCAACAGTGTTTAATTATATTTTTCTTATTCTTACTATTTACATTTAGCCTGCAACTATCTAAAATGTGTTAACATGTCATATAAATCCCTAAAAAGCCCAAAATCATACTGAGTAAGCTAAAACTAGAGTTACTATTTGTAAATAATAATTAATAAGCCGACAAATGAAAGGTGCGTGATTTTTTTAAAAGTTTTTTGATACACTTTATCAACAAAGTAGTCTGCGTTGACAATTTTTTGATACTAGGTTGTTTATTAATATCAAATTTTAAAACGTTAGCACATGCAGATATTTCAATCGAGGCAGACATATTTTATTACTTGGCGACATTTTCTGATTTAGACAGTTTAAATGCAACAAGTTTTCGACAAAGAATTATTAAAGGCACAATTATTTATGATGTTCTTAGAGCAAGTTTAAAATTTGATTGCAAGTAGTAATGGTTTTAAGAAGATTTTATAAAAGGTTTTATGGGAGACTTGAAAACATTTTGCAGATTTGGGTTCTAAAGTACTGTTAGTATTATTGGTAGTTTTAAGGAAGATATTTATAACCTTTATTAAAGGTATTTTTTGGTTTTATGCCGGGTTTATTGTAGCTTTTAAGAGATTGTCTAGTATAAACAGTTTTACGATCAGTTTTATTATATAGACTTAATAACCTCTTGCAGATTGTGATAAAACTTAAATTGTTACTTGGGATTACCAGGCTTGGCCTCTTTTAAATCAAATAAATTGATTTAAATCGTAATTAAATTACATGATTTTTTACTGCCTCATCCAGTGGAAGTATAGTAACGACAAAAAAATCTTTTTTTGTGCGCACGTTTACTCTGGAACCGTTTGAGATATTGACTTGTAATTTGGTACACATATGTACTTTAACGAGATCTAGAACTAGATTATATTTTCATCTTGTTCCATCGAAGGGTTGGGGGTAAATTGGGGTAAATTTGGGGTAAATAGGTAAATCAAGCAGGTAAGAGTCCATAAATTTGGTATTTAGTATATACAAGAGAAGCTAAGGTCTCAAAAAAATTTTTGGCATTGTCCACCCCAATTACCACCCTCACCCAATATTAAAAGGGATGAAAAAAAATTGTAATTTAGTGTTTGTACAAGAACCAGAAACCTATTTTTTTTACTTCATTCACCCACATTACCAACCCGCCATCACCACCCCCACCCCACTACCGATGTGGGGTATCGTTTTATGGGTTTTTGGGTAGAGGATTTCAAATATTATATGATTAAAGTTCCATAAACAATTATTTCCACATACGAAATTTTTTCGTTGTAAGTGACTTGGATAGAAAATCTGGATGTGGAAGTCGTGATTCCTTGGGCAGAGATTTTACATTAAAATCACGATTTAAAATATTTCAAATAATGAAAATAAAATGAACGAACGTGGAACAAAAAATGGGCAGCTACGGAAGCGGCTGGAACCTCTCCACCAAATGTTGGCGAAAATTCGCTATGATGATGCAGGCCCCGTTCCATAGGTGCTAGAACTTATATCTCAACATACATTGTTTTGCAATGAAGCCTTTGCCACACTTTTATTACAATATACTATTTCTGACGCTGTGAGCGGCAGAAAAAGTAGACATCCATAGCAACGTGTGTTTTATTTAATACTCTGGCCATGCGATATTAACACAATGTGTTTTTGGTGGTGAAATTCGAGATTTCTTATCTTTATATTTTTATAGCTAAACGACGCGACGTTTGAAGAAAAACCGCTGCCCAAGGAATCACTACTTCCACATCCAGATTCTCTATCCAAGTCACTCACAACAAAAAAACTTTGTATGTGAAAATAATTGTTTATGGAACGTTAATAATATAATATTTGAAATCCTCTACCCCAAAAACCCATAAAACGATACCCCACATCGGTAGTGGGGTGGGGATGGTGATAGGGGGGTGGTAGTGGGGGGTGGATGAAGCAAAAAAATATTTTGAAGTTTCTGGTTCCTATACATACACTAAATCACAATTTTTTTCCATCCCCTTTAATAAGGAGGTGGGGGTGGTAATGGGGGTGGCTAATGCCAAAAATTTTTTTGGGACCTTAGCTTCTCTTGTATATACTAAATACCAATTTCATGGACTCTTACCTGCTTGATTTACCCATTTACCCCAAATTTACCCCATTTTACCCCCCAACCCTTCGACGGAACAAGATGAAAATATAATCTAGTTCTAGATCTCGTTAAAGTACATATGTGTACCAAATGTCAAGTCAATATCTTAAACGGTTCCAGAGTAAACGTGCGCACAAAAAAAGTTACAGACAGACAGACAGACAGACCGACAGACAGACAGACCGGCAGACAGACAGACCGACAAACAGAAATTTTTTTTTCGCTCAAACTTAAAATCTCGACGTTTCATGACATTTTAAGCCTATTTGGACAATAAAAAATTTTAAAAATTTTTTTGTCGTTACTATACTTCCACTGGACGTGGAAGTAAAAATAGCATGTTTTATTTGAAGTAAAAGCACTTACTGCAACTTGTCTACACCTACACACTTGTCACAAAAGTATCACTTTTACTCGTAATAAAACAATATACTATTTAGCGAAAAAATGGCGGACATCAAAAATAAAGCTTACAAACTCAGAATAAATTCTGAATTCTATTTAGTATTTATGTAGAATTAATAAATTCGTAGATATTTGAGTTTATAGATGGCATTCGAACGTACAAACAGAATTAAAGATAATTAATCAATCTTTAAAATGATTTTTGTTTGTTTCTGTATCTTGAAATATAAAAAAGTTATGGCCGAAGCAATGTACGTTTTCACATTTTTGTTAACAAAATTTCGCCAAGTGCCTATTTTAATTGTCCAATAATTAATTTTTTTTTTTTTTCAAAAATTCTGTTTTTCGTTAATAGCATCACCTAGATGCTAATTTTTTTGTCTGTTTAAAGCACTTGTTATAGAAAATATTTTTATCCACCATATTGGAGTCGCCATCTTGAATTTTTTTATTTTAACTTCAGATTCGTAATCAGCGATACCAAAAACGTAAATAACCTACATTTCTAAAATAAATCAGTAATACTTTTTCAAATAATAATTATCTAAATTTAGGGATGGCTTCTACCCTTTGAGGGTAAGAGCAAGTATTTGGTTTTACATATTTTTACCTCTAAGGCGGTCACGAGAATATCAGAACCCCATTTTACTTCGTCATTTTTGGAGTTGCGTAAAGAAGTTCAAAAATAAAAGTTATGGACAATTACAGGTATTTTCCAAAAATCATGTCAGAAGTACAATTGTATTGAAAGTCACATTCCGGAAATATTTTGACTTTACTTTTTAATAAAACATCCATTGTAGGTATACAGGGTATACGTAAAAAAATACAAAAAGTAAAGTATAGACAGTTACATGTATTTTCCAATTTGAAATGAATTTTACTTGGTCTTAAGTAAAGTCTCAAGTAAAATTCATATAACTTATTTTTTACTTTTTTACGTAACTCCAAAAATAACGATGTTAAATGGGGTTGTAATGTTCAAGCGACCACCCTGTACACAAAATATTGAAGTTATATTTACCAGACGGGAATGACTCGAGCGCCTGCACTTTCCAGATATTTAACGTAGGAGGCTGCAATGAAGGCGTCATAGTACTCGTCATGGAAGTACTGATTTACACTATATGTTTCTTGAGACAATATTCCAATTACTGGTGTATCTGAAGCATAATTAACATAAATGAGTGACAAAATCACAAGTGCCTTGAACATCGTTAACGTTGCTGGGGGCGAATAACTACTAAACGCTTTAGTTTAGAGACTGATTTCAAATCACATATCTACTTGAGATTAGCTGAGATAAAAGTAAATTCCAAGGAAATTTAAAGATTAAAACGTGTCAATTTTATAATTAATTGAAATTTTTAAGGGTAAGAGTTATCCATGGAGGAAAATGGCCATTCGTTATTTTAATTTGGAAATATACTTCAAAATCTGAAAAACTGACAAGAGCGAATAGCATCTTGGCATAAAAAGGGTCTATAAGATTATTACCAATAATTCCTACATATACATTAACCGAAAATTGCTCTTGGAAAAGGATTTCGATTATGGCATGGGGGTTTTCGTCTACCCATACATGATTTTGAAGTTTTAAATAGCATTCCTGAACATAATTTGTGACCCAAACTGTGAATTTAGTGTAACATTCTGATAGAAGTTCACATGCTGTGAAAAGTCCCTGGGAAGTAATGCCTGTACTACTAGAATATAGTAAGGATACAACAAAAATCAACCAAAATACGGCAAACAATTTAATGACAAATATTCAGAGTTTTAGCAATCTTAGAATATTCGTCGATTTCCTGCAGCACCGCTTCCTCGAACTGACAGTTCGAGGTCTACCTTACGAAGTACCTTTCTGGACACTACCAGTTTCACAAAGACAGCGATGAATAGTCGAAATAAATCGGCTATCTAGTTCCTTGAGATAAAGTTATTACCCCAAAAGTTCTGCGACCGGACCGCAAGGCATTAACCCCCCCGTTTTCGATGGCGGGGAACACGATGGTGACAATATTTTCCGACTTACCGTCCAACCACTACCCCCAAATCCGATTTTTCGATGCTAAGCTTGCAAGGGCTTGTCGAATCGGGTTTTTCTTGGTCAATTTGAATAAAATAAGTAATAATTGACCACAGATGACCTATCTCATCCCCAGGGGTTGAAACTACCCCCACCCCCAATACCAAAATGCCACGAAAATAACGAAAATCAGCTAAAAATCAGTATACCCCCGTTTTTGAGGGAGAGGAATTTGATGGTGATAATATTTTACGACATACCCTTCACCCACTACCCCTAAACCTGAAAACTACCCCCTTTTCCGATTTTCCGGTGCTAGGCTTGCGAGGGCTTGTCTTATCGATTTTTTTTTTTCGGTCAATTCGAATAAAATAGGTAAATATTGACCACAGGTGACCTAACTCATCCCAGGGGTTGAAACTACCCCCACCCCCAATAACGAAGTGCCACGAAAACAACGAAAATCAGCTGAAAAGCGGTATACCCCCGTTTTCGAGGATGAGGAATACGATGGTGACAATATTTCCAGACCTATCTTTCACCCACTATCTCTAAACCTTTTTCGATTTCCCGGTGCTAGGCTTGCGAGATCTTGTCGGGTCGGTATTTTTTTGGTCAATTTGAATAAAATAGGTAAATATTGACCACAGGTGACCTAACCCACCCCGAGGGTTGAAACTACCCCCACCCCCAACAACGAAATGCTACGAATACAACGGAAATCAGCTGTAAAACGGTATACTCCCGTGAGAAGTAAAAAAAATTGTTGCGGCCTTTAGTTCTTGTACACACACTAAATCACAATTTTATTTTTTTTCACCCCCTTTAACAATGGGGTGGGGGTGGTAAGGGGGTGTCTAATACAATTTTTGGAGACGTTAGCTTCTCTTATTTCTACTAAATATCTTAAACGGTTTCATAGTTATCGTGTGCATAAAAAATCCGACAAGCGCTCGCAAGCCTAGCACCGGAAAAACGAAAAATGGGGTAGTTTTCAGGGTGAAGAGCAGGTCGGGAAATATTATCACTATAGTATTCCCCGCCTTCTAAAACGGGAGTAAACCGCTTTTCAGCTGATTTTCGTTGTTTCCGTGGCACTTCGTTATTGGGGGTGGGGGTAGTTTCAACCCCTGGGGGTGAGTTAGGTCACCTGTGGTCAATATTTACCTCTTTTAGTCGAATTTACCAAAAAAAAAACCGATCCGACAAGCCCTCGCAAGCCTAGCACCGGAAAATCGAAAAACTGCGTAGTTTTCAGGTTTAAGGGTAGTGGGTGAAGAGTAGGTCGGGAAATATTATCACCATCGTATTTCTGGCCCTCGAAAATGAGGGTATACCGCTTTTCAGCTGATTTTCATTGTTTCCGTGGCACTTCGTTATTGGGGGTGGGGGTAGTTTCAACCCCTGGGGTGGGTTAGGTCACCTGTGGTCAATATTTACCTATTTCATTCGAATTGACCGAAAAAAAAATTCGATTAGACAAGCCCTCGCAAGCCTAGCACCGGAAAATCGGAAAAGAGGTTTAGGGGTAGTGGATGAAGGGTAGGTCGTGAAATAATATCACCATCGTATTCCTCGCCCTCGAAATAATTTTCGTTATTTTGGTATTGGGGGTGGGGGTAGTTTCAACCCCTTGAGGTGAGTTAGGTCACCTGCGGTCAATATTTGCTTATTTTATTCAAATTGACCAAGAAAAACCCGATCTGACAAGCCCTTGCAAGCCTAGCGCCGAAAAGTCGGAAAGGGGGGTGGTTTTTTTTGGGGGTAGTGGTTGGACGGTAAGTCGGAAAATATTGTCGCCATTGTCATTGGCGCAACTAGAGAATTTTTCTGGGGGTGGCCAGGCCTCTTGTGTTTGAAACGCAAAGTTCAGTGGCAGCTCGTGCATAAGATACTTGGGTGTTCTCTAGTACACGGGGCGGTTAGTGATAGCGCCGTAGGCAAAAGTACCGCAGGCGAAAATTTTGTGTCATTTCAAGGTCATTTAATGACCTTGACTGTGACAAAAAAAGTCATCGTGCTCTGGCAACGCTGGCCAAAAGGCGAGCCGGCCGCCTTTGGTGTATAGTAACATTTTGAAATTAATATTACGTTGAACTTTCGATGCTGGGAACTAAAACAATTTAAACATAATTATTAATAATTATGGTCAGAATTATTGGTAGCTCTGCAGCCTGCAGCACTTATGAAGAAACCGCCTCTGAATTACCATTATACCTAGATGGGAAATCCTATTTTAGCTATATATGCATAAAACTACTTTTCACTTTAAGTCAAATTATAAAATGAAAAAACTATACAAATATGTAAATATTATTAGTTTCGAATGGTTTTATCGTGATGTTGACACTATACGACGCTTAAAAGTAAGAGATTTAATGATTTAATAATTTTTATTCTTTCCTCTGGGGTGGGCCGTGAATAGTTTGGGGTGGGCCCGGCCCACCCTGCCCCCCCTCTAATTGCGCCAATGGCCATTGTGTTCCCCGCCCTCGAAAACGGGGGCGTTAATGTCTTGCGGTCCGGTCGCAGAACTTTTGGGTTTTTTGCCTTTTTCTGGTTAATCTCATGGGACTAATCTGGCAAAGCGCGATTAGGATATCTTTCCTAATACATATTTCTGGCTTTTATTGTATTACCATCTGTGAAACCATATACGTAATGCATTGTCGCCATTTCCGCATTCATGTAATCCAGTGCCGGACTGAGCCTGTGGGCAACCGGGCAAATGTCCGGTGGGCTAAAGCAAACTCACATTGAGCCAATGAAAAATTTGTATAATCTACAATGCTACATTCAATGTGCCGTATTGTGTCGATCGAATCGTATAAACGAATTAGGTACTCGCGAATTTGTACTATTTTTACGTACAAAAATTAGTAGAACGCCACAATAGTACTATATCCATACGAACATTGTATTTACGCGACCCATGTGATTCCCCTTCCACATATTGCCTTATATAGTGACACGTGACGCTGACGAATATAACAGTAATAGTTAGTTAGAAAGAGTAGGTAGTTTAATAGTTAGGTAAATCAACAGCGATAAATAGGCTGCTCATATTTGAATGTTATTCTCGATGTTATTATTATTAGATGCAAATTTTGCGAAGTGTTCGTATATTAATAATTGTAAGTTTCTCGTTTTTCTTTATTTTATTATACATATTAGAACTGGCTAAAGCCTGTTTTTGAAAATTTGACATTGGTCTGAAAATTTGTCATTTTTTTGAAAATTTGACATTTGAAAATTCAAAAAAAATTTGTTCCGAGACAGGTCTTGTACAATTATTTTTTTGATATCTGTACCCATTCACCGGTTGTAAGAATTTTTCGTGTTTGTGACGTCATCAGGACATAGGTCTATTTTTCATTCATTCGAATTCCGCCTCTCCTCAGTAGTTCCGACTACGTGCCAAATATGATATGATATTTATCTCTGTTCATACGATTTAAGAAGTTTTCATTCTTATGGCGTCACGTGGACGTAGGTCTATTTTTCATTCACTCGGATTTCGTCTCTTTTCAATAGTGCCAGCTATGTATCAAATATGAAGTCTCTCTCTCTCTCTCTCTCTCTCTCTCTCTCTCTCTCTCTCTCTCTCTCTCTCTCTGTTCGTTCGTCTTAAGAATTTCTCGATTCTGTGACGTCATGTGGACGTGGGCCTATTTTTCATTCCCTTGGATGCCGTCTCTCTTCAATAGTGCCAACTACGTGTCAAATATGAAGTCGTCCGTTGCAAGAATTTTTCTTTTTATGACGTCATGTGGACGTAGGTTTATTTTTCTTTCGTATTTTTTTTATATCACAAGAGTTCCAGTAAAAATCCTTTGGGCAAGAGATATTCATTATTTCAATTTTCTTATCGACAAAAACCAAATAAAACAGAAGGGCCACGGATAGGATTTGCCCGGGGGCCATTTAGATTCAGTTCGACACTGGTATAACGATATTTACTGAGATATTCGAATGAAAACAGCGAAAAAATAAAATAAATTCAATGAAACACTAAACATCGAAGAAACAATACGATGAGATGGTTTTGAACACCAACAACTTACTTTATGTCAACAAATATTGTTTTGAAAATGATGTTTGTAAAAACGTCATTTATTCCAGGATAACTAGATTTATTTGTTCAAAAATTATTAGCAATACTGCTAAATGAAGAAATTTGAATTTAATTGTTTTAATCAAGAACTGTGCGTCTGACGAGAAAAACGCAAAAGACCGTTTTCATGTAGAATTGACCAGGCTAATCAGAAAAAATATCTAAAGGAAAAATGTCAGTGGCGTACCACTTTTTTTGGTAAAAAATGTCAGAGGACATGTTTGCAGGCACGCCACTGGTGGAGCGATAAAATAACCTTTCTAACTAAAATATGTGGTTTTATATCCTATCAACACATACCAAAATTGAAAATAATTTCTAAGGTACTTTCTGAGATATTAAAAAATAACGATTAAAAAAAATTCAACAACCTTCTACCAAAAAATTCAAGCCGTTGCGGACATATGTTCGTATGAACTTTTCTTCATAAAATGACCTAAGGAATCGCAGTTAAAAGTTTTATAAAGCTGTATACAATAACATAAGGATAGTTGTTCAGGTTAGGTTGATTTTCTCTTTTCGCGACAAAAATTGAGAAAGTTATAAAAAAATTGAAAGTGCAGAGACAAACGTATATGCATTGGAGAATAACCAGTCTTAATTTCAAGAAGAAATATCGATTTTTTAAATTTATATATAACTTAAATGTAAAAACTTATGTATCTTGGCCCCAATGCAAGCAAAACATTATTTTTTTTTTAGAAAAATGTTGTTTTTTTCATTTACCTACATAATTCATTTGTAAACTACATATAAAAACCTGCATTTTCAAAAAAAATTGTCCTACGAGCCGATGTACAATAAGCGATTGAAACTGCGAAATCTTTTTATTTTTAGGCTTATAAATAAACATTTGCTCTGATATTTGGCACGAAAGTTTAATTTTTCATGGGTCTAATTTTATTCAAAATTTTATTGACAAAAATTTGGTATTTTTATTTTTGAGTAGCGATTACTAAGACCTAAAGAAAATATCAGAAAATTTCAATGCAGAAAAACAAAAATCTTAAATACGAGATGCAATGGACAGATTTAATTCAAAACTTGTCATAGCACTTGTTATTATATCTAACACATATTAAAACAGTAAAATTGCTGCAGCCAGAATTCCTTATACACTTATTTTGATGCTTAATTTGACTCCATTATCTCAGTTATAAATAATTTTCAACACATGTGCAAATTAATTTATAAAAAATCTCTTTTCAGGGCATATTAATTTAACAATTTATATAAAAAAAACATATATTTTGCACTAAAGAATGAAAATTAATTATAAAAAACATTTAAACAATCATGACAATATCATCACTCACCAGTCATACTCAATAATGGGGTTGAGGGAACCACAGAACGAACAAAAATGGTGATCAACTAGCTTAAATATGCAGTACTGAATTAACGTATCTTTTCGATGCACCTATTTCGTCTAATAGGTACTGATTACGTAATGCATTGGGTCCAGCAGTGAAAATCACTAACAATGTTTATATTAATTAATGAGGTAATTTATAACATAAACAACGTTGTGATCCTATGATATATTGAAGGGCCTTGCTAACTACAAAAGTTAAATATACAAAGTCTTTTTCAACATATAGTACAGTAACTAGAAGTTTTAACTTCGGAATAATGTCAAATGAATTAGATTCTGTTAATTTTTGGCAATTGGATGGTAAATGCATCACATACGAGTGTCTATATTATATGAGGGCTTGTTAATTTATAGGGGGTAGATCCACTTTTCAGGGGGTGTCACCTAAAAAAATATTAGAGCTGAAGAATTAGATTTTAAGCAGAAAACGTTAAGCAGAAAAAATTGTCAATGATAAGCATAGTGATAAAAATATTGTTCTAAAATATAATAATGAACAAAGTGACAAAAACAAAATAGTAAATATATTTGCACAGCACTGTGCTGATGATATGATACAAAAAATATAATAGCTGAACATTTTGGTTCAAATTCATTTTTGCCAGGCTCCCCGCATCAAATCATGGGCCCCGGTACCAAATTCACTGGCGGGCCCTCGCGCCTAATAATTGGTGACCGGGGGGTAGAAACTTGAAAAAAAAAATTGTCAAGATCTCTGACGGACCTCCGCTACGGACCCCTTCGAAAGCCAACATCTCTGGCGGCCCCCCGCGCTTAATAATTGATGAGCAGGGGGGAGAAATTTGAAAAAAAAAATGTCAACATCTCTCGTGGGCCCCCGCTACGGGTCCCTAAACTCAGTACCCAATAGAGGCGGCCTGGTATTATCTCGAGATATAGGGAGGATATAATACAATTTACACCTATAATTACGGAAGAGGTCAATGGGGCAATCATAAAATATTGAAAAATAAAAAATCCATTTCCTTTGATGGGCTAACAGCTAATGTTTTAAAAAATATTAAAGACAACGTAATTGATTATGTCGTTTATTTATTCAGTGTATCTCTAAATTAAGGATATTTTCCCAATATACTTAAGCAAGCGATTGGTAGTGTCTTTCATTGAAAAAAAATAATATACTCACTGTTTCCCAACATGGCTTTAGATCCAACAAATCCACAGAAACGGCCTCGTCTTATTTGTTAGAATATATGTCTACACAAACTAAGCAAGAGTCAGTACGTCGTGACGCTACTATTCGACCTATCGAAGACATTTGATACCGCTGACAAACAAAAAACAAAAAAATGTAACATATTGGTTTAATAGAAAACATCCCGTCATGGATATTAAGTTATATGGAATAGAACATTTAAAGTAAGACTAAGTGGGGTGGAGTCAGAGTCACACGATATAGCAATGGGGGTAGCCCAAGGCTCTGTTCTTGGACCTCCATTATTTTTGTTACACGTGAACGATTTTCCTAACTATCTCACAAAAGGTCATCTAACAATGTTTGCTGACGACCTTACGGTAACCTTATCAGCACAAACGCCTGAGAAACTGCAAGAGTTAGTTAACCTTACATTGGAAGAAGTTAGTTCATAGTCCCAAAGAGATAAACTGATACTTGAATAATAAAATAAAATAATAAAAAAACAGTGTTTAATAAATTTCTATTTAGATCGTTGCCGCATAATATACAATTTATTGAAGACATTAGCCTATCGGGCAGCATTAAATTGCTCGGCAATCATCTAGACAGTAAATTGTCATGGGATTTGCATATTGAACATATCTATATCTAGTTGAATAAAGCCTATTTCGCTATTTTTCAGCTGAAAAGTACACTAGATGAATCCGGACTTTTAAACATTTACTATGCACTAGCTTATTCGCATATATTCTGCAACATATTATGCTGGGGAGCAAATCTCAATAAATATGAATTTTAGCGGAAAAAGGGTGGAGATCAAAAGTAAAGCTTTATAAACTAAGAATTAATTTTATTTTTCATTTATTGTTTCGGAGAAATTTAAGTTTAAAGACGGCGACTCTTATTTTGTACGTTAGAAAAATGCCCTAAAAGACCTTCGTTTTGTTTCTGACAGTACGTCATGTAGTTTATTGTTTAGATTAGATGTAGGTTTGCAATTTCTCTTCTGTGTCTGGCTTTGACCTTTATGACAGAAAAAAAACGGCAACCGAAGTCTTTAGTTTAAATATTCAATATCTTAGAAACTATGACAATTGCGTCAAAAATTCTAGGATCAGAATTAAAGGTAATTAATCATAATTTAAAATTATTCTTTGTTTGTTTTGTATCATAAAAAACACAAAGTTATGGCCGAGGCAATGTGAGTTTTCACATATTTTTTAACAAAATGTCGTCATTTTGTTTCTGTAATTGTCCTGTAATTAAAAAAATTTTCAAAAATACTGTTTTTCGTTCATATATCACCTAGATGCTATTTTTTTGTTCCTTTAAAACACTTGCTTTGGGAAAAAATCAATCACCATATAGGAGCTGTCATTTTTATTTTGTTAATTTTGACTTCAGATACGTAATCAGCGATCTAATTATCCTATTTTTTAAATATAAACCAGCAATATTTTTTCATATATTAAATATCTAAATTTAGGAGTGATTTCCACTCCTTGGGAGTAAAATCAGGAGTCGAGACCATATAGAAACTGAAAATGATGCCTTTAACTACAACAATTACCCATAAAAAATGTATCATTTCCTACATATGAGATTATTCCTAAATTTTACATATTTTTTATCACGTACTGTACTAATATCTCTTTCTCAGCACCTTTATTTATATTCAAGAGTGCCTAAATTATAAGCAATTGCAGATAATATTCGAAGAATGAGATCATTGGCCTCCTACTATTCGTTAGGGCATACTATTTAACTAACTGTTTCAATATTGTAAGAAATTAATTTGAAATGTACAGAGTATTACAAAAATAGCAAGTCATTAGTTGTATGCTGAGTGGAAATGCATCTATTATAGGTACTATTAAATTTTATGGTTTGAGTAAATTAGAACTAAAATTATAATAGAGCATGCACAAAATTATGTAGAGCGAACAAGTGATAACCACTCCGACACATTAAGGATAGGAAAGATAATAAATACGCCTTTGGAGCCCTTGTGAACAATACTGGCAACTACGAATATAAAGTGTGTCCCACTTTTCATGGAGCCACACTCATATCTCGCTCATCTGATATCCGAATATTTTGAAATTTTGGTGGTGAATATATGCCCTATAAAGTGAGTCTTTAAACGTAATCACATTTGATTTTAGCCAGAGGCGTCAGAATGTAGGGTGGAAAACAAAGTATCAGCGATTTTTTTAGAAAAAAAACTAGTAAGATGTTCCTAATCAGCACCTTCAGAAACCCCTTTGTACAAGATTATATCGTAGTGCGTTCAAAGGTGTTTGAGTTGGTGGCCGTCATAAAAACAACTTTTTCAAATAAAAAAAATTTTTGTCTCTAAAACGGATTCTCAAATGAAAAAAATGTATTGTACTAGTTTGAATTGATTTTACGATAAAATAATATTTTTTTTACTAAGGCAAAAATTCTAATTTGTACATATCTACAATTTTTCTAATAGACACACAATTTTTTTTTCTAATCTGGAGATCAGACTTTCATATCCTATAATATTTCGACCCGCTAAATCCAAATATGCCATCAAATTTGAGCCAGCATGTCGCTGTTTTGCAGAAAATTCAAAAAACCGTGAAAATAAGCACTACAAGCCCAAGATCTCTGTCTCTAATCAAACAAAACAAAAACTGTCAACCCCCAAATTCCCATACCCCAGAACCCTAAACCTCAGATAGGCCTAAGGCCTATTTATGGTACAACAAGCTCCCAACCATGGACCTCAAGCTCCACAACCCAGAAGCCTAAGCCGCAGACAGGCACAAACAGAACACATAAGCTCTGAATTTACAAATATACAAGTTTATGGATTGGTCGCTAGATGGCGGGTGATAGGGATATCTCGTCTGTATGAGAGAAATGGGTTGACGCAGTGACGCAGAGTGAGGTTATGTTGGCCCCACTGGAAAAAGGGCCAATTGAAGATTGAAGACTGAAATAGTCCCGAGAAGCGGACCAAAATACTATAGGATGTGAAAGTATGATTCCCAGATCAGAAAGAAAAAAATTTTGTGTGGTTGTGTAATCTTCAATAATGATCTAAGTAAGCCAGTAATAAGTAAGCCCTGAGTGCATGTGTTATTAACATAGGATTTGCAGACCGTATGAACCGATATTTTTCTTTGAACCGTATTCCTAACATAAAGAAACAAAAATAATGTTTTGGGTATTCAACAGATAACTTTCAATCCGTTCATTTTATAAACTGTTGGTCTAAATCTGATCAGGCTAGAGTATATCAGCAAGAAATCTCTCTACGAGACATCTTGTCAACTTCTTTCATATATTTAATATCTAATGTTCAATATGAAAACAAGAAAATTACCATTATTTCTATACAGGGTGTCCAGAAATGCCGGTTACAAACTTCTGGCGCAGATCATACATAATATATTTCAAAAAGTTCATAGAGATATATGTCCGCAAATATTTCCTAAAGGAGCTAGGGCCCCTAAGAGGTGGAGGCCTAGAGCAGGTTTTTATTTAATATTTCAGGGTATTGGTCAAACTGAAATTCATCCAGGGGCGTAACAGTCATCTGAAATCATCCAGAAGCATGACGAACTATCGTCTAGGTTCCAGCTAGCAGAGTGACGTCATTTTTACGTGATACTTTGGTCGTAGACAACGTCGTTATTCACCAAGAAATTACGAGAATATGACGAAGAAGAGACGACAACATGTCACAGCGTCTCGACGTGACTTGGCGACGTCATTTTATCGTTATGTTATGACGTCCTTTTAACGTATTAATTGTGTGGAGCAGGGACGTCAATATAACGTAATATTATAACGTAGTTTAGAGCAATCGGAGCGGGATAAGAGTAAACTACCTCCAGAAGGTGACGGATGAAATTCTGGCTATATTTTGCATTTGATGAAATGTACCTTGCATTTATAACTTAGAATCGTGTATCATTTATTATGCAAACCCACTGTTTCAAGTTAAAATCATAAGTGATTTTTCATCATGACAGAATAAAACAAAAAATTCTGAAATATGCGGAATTTCCATTTTATA
Organism: Rutpela maculata; assembly: GCA_936432065.2. NCBI lineage: Eukaryota > Metazoa > Arthropoda > Insecta > Coleoptera > Cerambycidae > Rutpela > Rutpela maculata. The sequence continues at coordinate 41,686,872 of OW386286.2, forward strand.
ATAAATAAACATAAAAAAAAGGTAAAAAGCAGCATAATAATATAAGTTATATAACTGTGTTAAATTTTTTTCTACGACCGTTAAAAAAACTACGCTTTATTTCGTCATTTTTAGTGCGTAAAACTTATGTTTATAGTAATAAGTAAAAAGCCTTAGTATATTATTCAACGAGCGGTAATGCAGGTAATAACTCACGCAGATGAAGTTATTACTCGCCTGCGGCTCGAGCTGTAACTCATCAAGTGAGTTATTACCATTACCGCAAGTTGAATACTATACTTTATCTACGATTATAACAATAAATATTACATTGAGAAAACTTTGTTTAAATTACTCAGTTTGTTTATTAAAAAATAGCTGTAAAATTTAATTTTGTACACATATTTATTCTGCGATTTTTCGGGTAATAAATTATTTATTGTATCATTAGCTACTTGTTTTCATTCTCGTGGTGCATATATTAGTTCATCTTCACTAACTGAATTCATCATTTTTGACACAATTATTACTTAACTTGATTTGAAAACATCAAAACTATTCAAACATGATAAATCGCCTTCCTCCCCTCAATAATAATGGACCGTTCTCTGTCACCGTATCGGAAAAGAATTTCTCTCGGACAGAGCCAACTTCGTGTCGCACGCGTTACGTCGATTGGACAGGCTAGGCATAAAGATAAAGGTGATTGGCTCTGTACTGTCATGAGCAAAATTAAATAGGACAACTATTTTTTTCTAATGTAAATCTCTCTCTATTTGCACACTTCCAATGAATTATGACAACTAACTGACAATGTCACAAAAATTAAAGTTAGATGAACACAACTAGATTTTAGCAAAAATACGTTATAAGACTTGTCCTATTTAATTTTGCTCACGACAGTACCTAGTGATTTATAATAACTCACTCAATATAACTCACGCTATTTGTTTATGGATACTATTAATTGTTCAAAAGCAGTTCATTAATTAGTATACCGTGCGTGTAGCCGAACGCTAGGCATAGGGAGTAAAATTACAACATCGCGCGTGCCAGCTGGCTGAAATGAAATAACAGACTGGAATGCTCTGCTCGACGGAGGAATTTACGGCAGCTATGTTGTCATATCTATCGCGCTACGTGGATGTACATGCCTAATGGGAAATTACACGCACGGTATAACCTAATAAGTGTAGATAAAGTAATATTATTTCGCTCTTTTGTATAGCCGGATCCACGAGTGCACTGAAAACAATTGCAGTTCGCTTTTGAAACGTCAAATTATGAATTTGTTTTGACGTGTAAGCTAATTTTGAAATTTATTTACATAAATATGAAAATTAAGTAGTCATAGAAAAAATATTGTATGAAACACATTCATAAATTCCCTCTTTTTCTCTCATGGGATTGCCGCACTCACCTATGGTTCGTGCGTCAAATTTCCCATTCGTGGGAAAAGTACTACTTTATGCACTTGTTGCATAATAGTTATTTACGTAGCTAGGACTAAGTACTCAACACCATATACCACCAGAGGATGATTCTGAAAAAGCCAGTTGACAATAAGTGTAGGATGTGTGGCCTGGTAAAGAAAAATGTCATTTACTTGGCGGAGGGATGTTCTACCTTGGCTCCATCAAAGTATACTCACCTACACAACCGGATGGCTACATATCTCCTTTGAATCATGTGCAAGTACTTCGATATACTAGTAGTACAAAAATACTATGAATATACACCTGAAAAGTTGTTAACACCAATGACGTCACAGTTATGTGGGAGAATGCCGATTATAACTGACAGGGACATTCGCACAAACCTATCAGATATCGTCGTACATATTAGAAAGGGAAAATCCTGTCTGCTGATTCATGTATCCATCTAGAACGACGCCAACATAATGTTCAAGAACTGAGAAGTTGTGCATGTTCAAGGACTTCCAAATTGAAGTTAACCGAATGTGGAATGCGAAGACAACAGTCGTGTCAGTAATCGTAGAAACCCTCAGGACTGTGGAAGTGTCATGGTTAGAGTATACTGAGAACGGCGCATATCTTACTGTTATATGTTCTACCCCCAAAGACATCTATGGGAATTTTCCCTAAGTTCCATATGTAAGCGGCAGAGAATTAAGTTGGTTGTTTATTTTGGCTATCGTCCCATAGATGGCGCTCGGGTGTCAAAACCTAGGCATCTGGAAACATCTAGAGAACTGCTAGAAAGATCCAGAACTACTTACCCAAGAGTATAAAAGCAGAGAGAGCACAGTGTTCAGTGAAGTACAGTTAAAAAGGTAGGCAGTTTAGTTCAGAAGACAGTTCAGTTAAGATAGCAAGTGCAGAGAGATCACAAGTAAGCAAAGTGAACGAGTGACTGAATTATTGAATTATAGTACTGAGTGTTATTTTAGTGAAGTAATTGATTGCTGGAATTAGTACGTAAGTTAATAAATTACTCTGGACTGTTGGAGGGGACATTAACAACGTCGCCTATAGGGCTAAAACACCTAGAACGGGCTGCAGTAGAGCAGAAGCCCAAACGCGTGCAATGGATCGTTGAATAGTTTCCAGCGACGACTGGGAAAGTGTATCGCTTTCTAAGTCTATAGTAATAATAAGAGAAATATAATATACGATATGTGTGATATCATATCTAACGTGAATTTTTAAATGCAATTTAGGCGACTTTTTTGCTCAGTATTATTTAATAAATTTAGAAATAGATGCGTTATTAATATTAAAAGCTTTTAAACTATGTACTTGATTTTTTATACAGCTATATCAAACACTCATGCGAATCACTTTTCAAGGTTAAATTACATGTTTGGTTATAATATAGCGTTTTGAAATAATTATTATATGGATGTTATTAGTGACAGCCTCTATAAATTATAACATGACATAATGAATAATAAATAATCTGGCGTAAATTCACACAAGGTGGTCTTCACGTAAAAGTTAAATATAAAATTACAAATTTAAAAAATTCCCGACACAAAAACATTGACTAACGAGAGGGAAATATGCGATATTTTCGATTTATTATAAATATTTTAAAAATCATAATTTTTAAAATAGTTTCAGGTACTTCCCAATGCTCTAAGGAATACAACCATATACAGTTTTTGTCATAAATTTTGTATATAGTTAAATGCCTTGCTCTAATTAGAAACTATTTTCATTGACAAACGACAATATTCAAGTACAACAGAAATTCACAATAAAACATTGATATACTTGTACCTATTCGTTAGAACAATAATAGCAAGTATCTAAAATAGTTTTAAAGATTATACTATGTTTGGTTATAAATAAATGAATAGTTGTGAATATATCGGGGGCTGATAAATACAACAAACAAGTATAACCGAACCTTCGATTAAAGAACTTATATCTAGATACATAATTGTACAGATTTGTATGTTGCTGAGATAGTTACAATCTAAGGCACTTCTTCCCATAAGTTCTTGATTGGCTAGTCGATCTGTTCGCGGCCGATTCGGGCACGATCGGTTCAGTTCAATTATCGATTGACACTTTTGACAGTGTCCGCCATTAATGTTAATAAGTGTTTTTCGTGTTTTTCGATCAAAATATGGTGAAGAAGTCTTTTTATGTTAAGTTGTGATTTGCTTAATACCGAAATAATATTCTCTATTCATATTTACACAGTTTAGTGACAATATATTTAGTGCAAAATGTTGAAGTGCTGTGCCGTTTGCAGAAGGCAGTTTAGAAAAGAAGAAAATCGATCGTTCTATAGTCGTAACATGATGAAGTTCAGTTTACAGTTATAAAGTGAATAGCAATTAAAGTTTAATATCCTTTCAATACATATTTATCTTGCTGTATTATCTTACTGTAATATCGCATGCCTACATCACGTTGTATAAAGAGCCGGTAATGCAGGAATTACAATAATTCATTTTAATGAAAATATTTACCATTCTACACATTTTCTACACACACAACGCCACTGTTGCCTATGGGATGTGATGTTCATCTATTCTTATTAATGGACATATAATGTGGCTATGTTAGGAGCAAACAAGGTATATAGTGAAAAGATAGCCTGTTATGTATCTAGATATAAGTTCTTTAATCGGAGGACCGAACGTTATTCCGTTTTTGCGAAATCGGAGAAGAAACATTTAACATTTAACAGAAATTCTTCAGAAATTGAGCTCATTCATTTCCTAGAGTGCCATATCTCATAACGCGAAAATCTGGTAAAATTCCGAAATAATTTTTTCTGGCAACCCGATATTCTCCTATTGTAGGGAGAAACAAAAATAGGAAGCGTACTAGTTATGCACATATAAAAGAAAACTACAAAATGTACCTTGTCTATATATCCAGAAATATGGTGCCATAAATTGGAACACTGTGTATAATTTCAAGCCTCAAGTGATTGGCTTCACGGCCAAAAAGTTATAATCTGTTAGAATTGTAATGGGGGAGATAACTACAAACTTCTGTAATTGCTATATTATGTCACATTGACACTATGCACTATTGTGTCAAATCACAAAGGTGCGACATCTCTTATGTAAATAGGAACTAGTGAAGTGCGGCTATAGTTAGGTTACACTTGCCACTTCAAAAACCCATCCGACTTTCTTAAATGACCAATATTGTGCTATAAAATTTAAATTCTATCTTAGACGTATTAGAAATTGTTCACAAAACTAAGGAAAAGCCACTGCCCAAGAAATCACTACTTCCACATCCAGATTTTCCATCCAAGTCACAATGAAAAAAATTTGTATGTGGAAATAATTGTCTATGGAACTTTAATAATATAATTCTTGAAATTGTCTAGCCCAAAAAATCATAAAGCGATATCCCACATCGGTAGTGGGGATGGATGAAGTAAAAAAAATATTTTGAGGCCTTTGGTTCTTGTACACACACCTCGGCACACACTAAATCACAATTTTTTTTCACCCCTCTTTATAATGGGGTGGCTAATGCCAAACATTTTTTTGAGGAATTAGCTTCTCTTGTAAATACTAAATACCAATTTTATGCTATTTTATTTTATACTCTTACCTGCTTGATTTATCTATTTACCCCGATTTATCCTAATTTACCTCCCAACTCTTCAACGGAATAAGATGAAAATATAACCTAGTTCCAGATCATCTTAAAATACATACATGTACCAAATTTCAAGTCAATATCTTAAGCGATTCCAGAGTAATCATACGCACAAAAAAGTTACAGACAGACAGACATTTTTTTCGCTCACACTTAAAATCTCGACGTTTCATGACATTCTAAGCCTATTTGAATAATACAAATTTTCAAACATTTTTTTTGTCGTTAATATACTTCCTCTGGGTGTGGAAGTAATTCAACATACAAGAGAATTAACGTAATGAAAACCGCACTGTTCTCCTCACTTTATCCGACATATTTGGAATGGGAGTGTGATTTTCCGGAATATAAAGGAACGGTAAATGAGCGCCCTGATCCAAGGATTATAAACAATATATAGAATCCTTGGGCCTGACCAACCTAAAGTCGAACTAGCACGGCATGTTATGGGATTCAGGTAAAATATATATATATTTATTGGAGCTGTAGTAGAATCAAATTTTAAGAAGAAAAGATTCTATGCAATTTTTCACATAAATTGATAGTTTTTAAGTTATAACGACTTCAAAATTGCGATTTTAGCTTAAAAAAAAGGTATTTCCAAACGGCTTTCGTCAAGTATCTCGAAAAGTATTAATTTATCGAAAAAAATGTTACAGACCAATTACATAAAGTACAAACTGGGAACTAATTATATTTTTTGTTTATTAATGTAGGATTAATAATTTCGGAGATATTTAAGTTTATATTTGGCATCCAAGCGTTCATAAGGTAATTATTTAGAGTGAGAGTTAAATATCTCAGAAACTGTGACACCTACGTCAATAATGCTAATAGGTAGAATGATAGGTTATTAATTAAGCTTTCAACTCTTTTTATATTTGTTTCTGTAGCATAAAAAATAAAGAAGTTATGATCGAAAAATATGCGTCTACACATTTTTTTAATAAAAACGTTGCCATTTTGTTACTGTAATTAGCCATTAATTAAAAAAAAAAGGAATTTCAAACACTGTTTCTCATTAATATATAGCATGACGTAGATGCTCAAATTTTTTGATTTGTATACAGCACTTACTTTATAAAAAAATACAGTTTAAGATATTTTCGATAAAACGTATTTTTTTCCTTTTCCAAATATTTCAAGAAATATTAGTTTTATTGAAAAATGGGTAGAGACCACAAATAAAGCTCATAAACTGATAATGAATTTCGCTTGTTTATTTATTTACATAGATTTAATAGTTTCGGAGATATGAAAGTTTACAAATGGCGTCCGAACGTTTATAAGACGAAAAAAGCAGTTTAAATGTTAAATATCTCAGAAATCGTGACACCCACGTCACGCATGCTAAGAAATGTAATTAAAGACAATTAATTGCGCTTTCAAATTATTTTTTACTCGTTCCTGTAGCATAAGAAATAAAGAAGTTATGACGGAAAAAATTAGCGTATTTATATTTTTTAGCATTACCTAGATGCTCATATTTTTTTGCTCATTTAAAGCACTTGCTTTAGAAAAAAATGCATTTTAAATGTTAAAGGTAATTTCGAAACACTTGGATACCAAATACAAACTTAAATATCTCCGAAATTATTAATCCTACATCAATAAAAAAAAAATATAATTAATTCCCAGTTTGTACTTTCTGTAATTGGTCTGTAACATTTATTCGATAAAGTAATACTTTTCGAGATACTTGACGAAAGCCGTTTGGAAATAACTTTTTTTAAGCTAAAATCGCAACTTTGAAGTCGTTATAACTTAAAAACTATCAAATTTATGTGAAAAATTGCATAGAACCTTTTATTATGATTCTATTTCAGCCCCAATAAATATATATATATTTTTTAAGTGCCACCTCCTGAGAGGGGGTGGCATCTAGCCCCTAGAAATTAGCAAGCCCCCGCACAATATAGAAACTTTTCTGTGAAGCATTTACTATTGTACTGCCAAAAATGAACGAAATCCGTTCAATATGACATTATTCCGAAGTTAAAACCTCTAGTTACTGTACTATCACTTCCAACTAAAAGTTCGGCAAATCATTTCTTTTTCAACTGAAATCATCAGGGTGTAAGTACATAATTTATTCGAACCAAAACTACTGTTATAAAATAATAAGACAAATATTTTTAATGCAAAAATTGGCAGTAAATATTTGTATATAGAAAGAATAGTTATTTTGTTGTTTTTCATATGATGTTAGATATTAAGTATATCAAAGAAGTTAATAAAATTTTTCGTAGGTGAGATTTCTTGTTGATATACTAGTGTGATCAGACTTAGATCAAGAGTATATGGAAAAAACAGATGGTTTATTTGGAAGTTGTCTGCTGAATACTCAAAATAATATTTTTCAGTAGTTATGTAAGCAGAAATAAACGATATTATAATTTTTTAAATTACCTATATGAAACCTTCAACAAACTAACATCTACTTTAATTTTAAAGTGTATGAAAATTTGCATACTAATAAACCGGAATAAATCAGTTGAGACTGTGAAATAAACAGAAATTACTCTACGCTGATAAACACCCGCGCATTCGCCAGAAACTTCAAATATTTTAATTTCTTAGAAATAATTAAAACTAAAGTCTTTCCTACCTTGGTTTTTGTCTTATATTGTCATCCTTATTCACATCTCCGCAGGTAAGTATAAATAAGTGGTCAAGTTTTTCCCACAGCGGGATCATTAGAAGACAGATCTAAGTCACATCCCACTTTGAAAAAAGCAAAAACGTAAATACTAGTCCACTCAAATTAGGAAAATAGCGGAGAAAAATTCTGAACAGCAATTTCTCTGCATAGGAAGTAAGTATTCAACTTTTAGAACAAGGTTTTGCTTATGCGCAGAAGAAAAGAGAAATGATTTTTGAGATATCTAATATATAAAAATCTCGTGTCACAATGTTTGTATCGAACTCCTCCGAAACGGCTTGACCGATTTTTATGAAATTTTTGGTGTATATTTGGTAGGTCTGAGAATAGGTCGTAGGCTATTTTTTATACCCCTAAGTGATAAGGGTGGCCTTATCCAGAAATTTTATTTTTATTTTTTGGACAAAAATTTATAATTTATATGGCAAAACAACGTTTGCTGGGTCAGCTAGTATACATATGTATATACGTTTTTTCGTATTTTTTTTTTCATTTAGAGGTATATATCTCGAAAAGTACGCGTTTTTAAGGCTAAACGAACATAGGTAAACAGAATACGACTTCCTGCAAAAAAGTTTCTATACATTTTTTCCAATTATCCCACTGGCTTTTCCGGAAAAGCGACTTGAAAAATATATTATATGTGTTTTTTTTCGTGTATTTTTTATTTTGAATGCAAATATCTCGAAAAGTGCGCGATTTTAGGCCAAATGAACATAAGTAAACTTGTTCAGAATGAGATTTCCTGTACTCCTATACATTTTTCCGATTATCCCATTGGTTTTTCCGGAAAAGCTTCTTGAAAAATATATATATTTGCTTTATCGTTTTTTTTTTCATTTTGACGTATATGTCTCTCAAATATACAGAACCTTTTTTGTAGGAAATCACATTCTGAACAAGTTTAGTAATGTTCATTGTCCTTAAAAATGCGTACTTTCCGAGATATATACGTCCAAATGAAAAGAAAATTATGAAAAAGCTTTTCCGGAAAAACCAACGGGATAATCGAAAAATGTATATGAGCTTTTTTGTAGAAAATCTCATTCTGAATAAGTTTATTTATGTTAATTTAGCCCTAAAATCGCGTGCTTTTCAAGATATTTGCATTCAAAATAAAAAGAACACATAGATATATTTTTCAAGTCGCTTTTCCGGAAAAACCAATAGGATAATCGGGAAAATGTATAGAAGCTTTTTTGTAAGAAATCGTATTCTGAACACGTTTACTTATATTCATTTAGCCTTAAAAACGTGTACTTTTCGAAATATGAATGTCTAAATGAAAAAAACACGAAAAAACGTATATATAAGTTGAGTACTTACTATCTGTGCAAAGAAACTGCTGTTCAAAATCTTTCTTTAAAATGGCGTTTTTTTTTCCTAATTTGAGTGGACTATACTATTTACTAAGTAGAATACAACATGAAATAGGAAGGGTTATAATGGGGTATTTTCCTATTTTTTTTTTTATTGAATAATATCATAGAATATGTACAAACAAGCCTTCCAATACAGATTTCTGCGAAAATAATTATCAATTTTTTGAGAAAACAGAAGTTAAAATAAGTGGAGCAACAGGTGTTTTAAATTGGTGACGTAGGTAGTTTGTCCGATGACGTAGCTGCACTGTATAGATTTGTTTATAGAATGGTTTTATACAAAACAGTGTGGTGTTGCCAAGTTGAAATTCCTTCTCTAGTTCTAGCAAAGATAATTGAAGAAAACAGGAGTATAAAGCTTATTTATTAAATCAATTTTAATATATTTATCCACGAAATTTAATTTTCTTATGTAAAAAATAATAATAGGCGTGAATTATTAAATATTTTAAATAATTTTTAATGCCGATTAGATTTTTAAAAACATATTTAACAAAACATAACAACAATGTCAACGGCTAGTCAAATGACAGATGTGTTCTAAAGTCGCCGTTGTGTTGATTTGAAGCCTTTCAGTTTCTTTCATCGAGGTATTTGCTGTAATTTACAAATAGTAGATAATGTCATTTAAAAGATATTTTATAAAAGTTGTGGAAACACAAATATAAGTGCTCCGGAAAAAAAATTGTAACTGTTCCGAGAAAATGGATATTCGAAAGAACTTGGTGGCAAACAACAAATAAATCTAACTAATAATATATCTCTTTCACTCGTATTGTGACAAAAAATGTCAGCTAGCGGCATGCAAGAAATGTTGCCACATAATCCTCGCCGTAAGTTCTGTTTACATTTTTAAGATAACTTCTACATAATAACAAATATAAATACCGTTTAATTCCTTCTAAATACATGTGTATAATATTTATTGATATTCAAGATATTGAGAAAAATAGAAGTGTCATAGGTAAAATAATGTAAAGTAAATACACAATTAGGCATTCATATAAGTTAGTTACAGTCTAAGCGAAAGTTGTCTATGATTGGTTAAATTATTTCCCGCCAAATAAAATCATTTGAAATCTGTGTCTAGACGGGCGTATTCTTATTTCTTATTTTTATCTAAGAAATTATTGTTTTGGTTTAAATTGATTATGCAGTAATTGTTAAAATAATAACTTTATTTGATATATATCACCAAAACTGAATTTAAAAAATGGAAAATACCCCAGAGGGAGTTGATTGGAAATAAATAGGATGCTTTTTTATTTTTTAGTTTATTAATCTTTCTTGACAATTATTATACTCTTCGCAAATACGAAAACGAAGAGAATATTGCATTTGATCGGCACATTTCTAAAACCGGAAATATCGCACGTCGACAAAAAATTTTCATATATTGTATTACTGAAGAATTCTGAACAACTTTTAAAATGCCCGTTCGTCAACTTTTTTGTAAGCACGATAACTTAAGAAAGAAAAGTCCGATTATATTGAACATTGGACAGTAAGTTAGTGTTAGCTAGAGGAAGAACCCTATTGACTTTGAACAAAATCGATCAGTAAATAAAAAAAGCTATTAATTATTTAAATTTGAATTTTTTTTTTGATTTTTATGTTTTTGTGATTGAATAGAAATCTGGTGAAATACCTATTTTGGATGATTTTAATATCTATTTATATATTTTACTAATATACATTTCATAATATAATATCCAACCGTGAGAATATGATTTCAATACAATGCTTATGATGTAAAAATTTAAATTTTTTCATGTCCCAGGTGGTGGTGTAGTTTTTAAGTTTCGTTGCTCTTGGACATTGAACGTTCCTTCGATACTGTGTGGCATAACGGGTTAGTTGATAAACTGCAATATGTTTGTGGATTGCCCGGATATTTGGTTGCTCTCATCAAAAATTACCTTTGGGACAAGCAAATAATAGTCCGGATAAACAATATCTACTCAGAACCCCATAGACTTTCGGCGGGGGTACCTCAAGGATCCATTCTTTCCCCCATACTTTTTAACCTATATAAGTATATATATATACATATATATATATATATATATATATATATATATATATATATATATCTCCGACATTCCCAGTCATTCTGCTACTAACCTATTACTTTACGCAGACGACACGACTATTTACGCACAAAGTTTCTACGGACAGACTGCGACTCAAAAAATTGGATATCACACAGACAGACTAGCAGACTACTATAAGAAATGGAAAGTTAAAATTAATCACACAAAATCTGAGATAATTTTGTTTCAGTTTATATATTTTTTAGTGTGAGATATTTTATAATAGAAGTATTAAAAGCCAGCCTCTCTCTGATCCTTGGCATCAACATTTTTAAATATTTTTACAGTGGCAAAATATCCAACAAACATAAGAAATAGTATTTAGAGTATGAATGAAATAAAAAAAGTTTTCATGAGTACTTTGATCTGATCATCGTCATAATAATGGCGTAATATATGAATAAAATACCATTTTTCCTAAATAATTTTTAAAACAATGTATTTTAGGAAACATTTTTAACGGATTATTAAAAATAATAATAGAAATTGTATTTTTTCCTATATTTCAGTATTGTGCAGTAAAAGAAGGTGGTTTACATAATATAACTAACCTGTTGTGTACACTTAATTATGTACGAAATACCTTATACTTAATTTTTAAATAGTTATTTAATTAACAATCCAAATAAAATTAGAGAAACTCGAAACTAAAAGACGACATGAAGAAAAACAACAGCTGGAGCTTTCTTAAACACACACACTCAAGAAAAATAATAACACGCACATGAGACGCGCGCAGAGTCAAAATTCTACACCAATATTCAAATAAAAATGTGGCGCTAGCTGTTGTATGCAGTTTCATAATTTAGGGTGAATTTTTCATAGGAACTCTACAAATAAAAATTACGCATGTAAATTGACAAGATGTGACGTTAAGAATTATTGGCCAAAACTCATAAATTATTCCGAAGTTCGTTAAAAAAGACTCAGACATTTTTTAATAGCCATTTCTGATTCACCAAAGTGAACTCCATTTACCATAATAACATGTCCTTTCCTCGTTAATCACCCTGTATACGGTCTACTGATTCCTCTAAAACCTCACGTCACAGTAAACTTTGCTTGGTGGGGATATTTCAAACACACCAATAATATCACATGAATACGCCTTTGTCTTTCAGTATCACCAAATTCAAAGTACGTTGGCAAGGGTGTGACGTAAGAGAATAACTGCGCAAAAGTGACGCGTGCGCAATTTACATCAGTAGATCATGTATGTTTGGGCAATGATATAGGCAGCATTCACTTCCAAAGAGCTCGGGATGCAAAAAAATTATATTTTTTAAAATATTTTTTTTTCTGTGGAGGTCGGAGATAATCCCAACAACGCATCTTAAACATAGAATATTTTCATACATATTAATGAATTAATTGAATTTTCAAATCTATCTAAACTGGCCTAAATTCTAACCATTATTAATATTTCTATTTTATTTTCTACCTAGCTCATGTAAATATTTGTTATTTTTTAAAAATATTATCATGTTTGGCACGGAACAAATTATACAGCTATATTTAAACTGTGAAGGATCTAAATTATTAATCCTATACTAACAACAGTGCTTCTAATTATTTAGGTGCAAATGCAATGAATTATAAATATTTCTAATATGGGAGAATTATTCTAGACACCTGTTTTCAAACCCCTTGTTGACATGAAGCACAATATTAGCGAAAACTTCCACACAGTAGGTGATTTACTTAAAGTCACTTGGTTGTCACGTGTTTATTTCAGGTTCTACGTTGGGTCGTTGGGTAACTGAAACTGAAAACTGCATGCGCCGGTCACCAGTGACGGCGATGACTCTAGCCAGGATGAATCTGTTGTGATAACTAACATATATAATTATAAAATAAGGATTCTACAGTATGTCTCCGGTTTGTGTTTGCGATAGGTGTAATATACTAAAAAAAAATTAGTACGGCTTTCATTTTCTGCAGTCTCGGTCTACTTGACGTAAAATAGATTTTTACCAAATTTCAGTTAAAATGGGATCTAACTCATGGAGTTAATCTAAGAAAAAAAAAAAAAATAAATAAACCATTGCAGGTAAACTGGTCTTTCTGTTAATTTTACGGAAAAATTCCGTTTGGATAAAATATTTGGCATTGAAAGTTAGAGCCATATGCCAACTTTCCTTGCATTTAAACAAAAAAAAATACTACTTAAAGTAACTAGCTTTTTATTTTTCAACACAACAATTTCAACGAATTCAACTAAAAACCTATTCACCTAAATTACTACATAATTCCACCCTTCTTCTAATTCTTTGTAACTTCTTCTCATTTCAAGGATTTTTGGGTTACAACGGAGGGTAATAAGAATAATTACTAATTTGGGCTATAGAGATAATGTCAGACACAAGTTTATTGAACTCAACGTATTAACTTTTCCGTCATTATACATATGTACCTGCTTAAAATATACACACGAAAATATTCATTTATTTAATACTCATGAAAGCTTACACTCGCATGACACTAGAGATGATTATAATTTAAGAACCGATTTTATCAGACTAAGCTCGAGTAGGAATGAATTCAATTTCGGACCAAAATTCTTTAATAAATTACCTGTACACGTCAGAAGTCTCCCAAAGAACACTTTCAATAATACAATAAGAACTTTCCTATCAAAGAAAGCTTTTTATGATGCGAACGAATATTTGAATTGCAACCTTGACAATGAACTTTTCTAGCCAAATTGGATGTATAAATGTTTTTAAAATATCTAAATGCATCGCAATGTGTTATGTGATATTTCATGTACTGTGTTTCTTATTTTAATGTTTATTTATTTTTTGCATATTATTGTTTTGCCAAATTTTTATAAACTATATGTTTTTATAAATTATATTTATCCAAAGCTCTGTGCTATGTATTGACCTGTGTAAAACATGTACTATGTTAATGACACCAATAAATAATTTGAATTTGAATTTGAATTTCTTCAAGAGCTATTCTTATTCTTATTATTAATATTATTTTTTGTTCAAATGAAATGAAAATTGACAATGCAAAATACTTTATCCAAATAGAATTTTTCCGTAAAATTAACAGAAAGACCAGTTTACCTACAATGATTTATTTTCTTTTCAGATTAACTCCGCGAGTTAGATCCCATTTTAACTGAAATTTGGTAAAAATCCATTTTACGTCAAGCAGACCCAGACTGCAGAAAATTAAAGCCATACTAATTTTTTTTTTTTTGGTATATTACACTTATCGTAAACACAATCCGGGAACACACTGTATACAGCAAGAAAATTATAATTTTCTTGTTAAGGTTTAGACCATCGTATTTTACGGAACTGCATAAATTCAAAAAGGGTACAATCCATACTTCAAATTCAATTAAATATTAGTAATGGTCAGATATATAATATGTACTTGTATAACCAAGAGCGGATCCACGAGGTGGGTGCACCAGGGGCAATTGCCCCCCCCCCCCCGAGGGCCCCGAGAAGAATAGGATCTAATATTATTTATTATTGAATATTGAAAATGTCGATATAATTATTGATCGTTTGGCGGTTTTATCTTATCCTTATTGATTGATAGCTAAAATAAATAACTGAATTTAAAAACGGAAATACATCTGCCAATTCTCTACATTACAAAAAAATTGTTAGTTTTATATAAATTGTTAGTGCCCCCTCCAAGTAACCTTTCTGGATCCGCCCTTGTGTATAACAAACTACTCGATAACTGTATTCTGAGTACTTTTAGTGTACTCGGTTCTCATTGCACGAGTATTTGCACGAGTATTTTTATTTTGCTTCATTTGTACTTGTATTAGACACATTTTGGACCCTGCGAGTATTTTTACGTGTACTCGAGTACATTGTCGTACGTAATATTACTAGTGCTTAGAATTTGATCTGTTAATTTTTTCGAAAGCTTTGTTGCCTGGTAATATAAAGAGTGTACATTGACAATTTATTTTCTGATTAAATCCCGAGCGCATTAGCGCGAGAGATTTAATCTTTAGTAATAAACTGCTAATTCACACGAATTATATAATCTTTTGGCAACTTATTTGATTATTATTTGATTAATAGTTATTAATGTCGTGTTCGAAAACATGAAAGTTTAATACGATTTTTCATACTTTCAGAATGCCACAATTTAAAAGCACGAGCGGTATTTGGGGAGAATATTTCACGAATAAATAATTCCTTAAGTATGTCTTTAATATTTTATTGCGTTTTGTAATTATTTGCCTTCGGACGTTTTCTTGTCAATTTTTAGAGTTTACTGGCCTTCATTTTCAATTTTATCCCTACACAGCACAATATGGGATATGGGATGACAAACTGACGTACCTGGATATCCCAGTGCGTAAAATAAATAGAAAAACGGATGTACCTTTTAGGATATCCTATTTTAGGACGTCCTCAAGACAGCCCATTTTAGTACGTCCCAGGATATCCTTTTATGGACGTCAATGGGCTATCCTGAATAGGTTCCATTTTGGCATTAACTATGTCGACTAACATTGGGATTAAGAACGGACATCCGATGAAGAGCCCTAAATCTCCTTAAAATGCACCCTAATATTAGAACTTTAATATATTTAAATAAAGCGCCATTTTGATTTCCGGCCGGTCAAACTGGCCAAGCCAAAGCAAATAGAAAATACCCCAAACACAGCAACCATGCTTTATTACTTTTTATTTTCTCAAAATAAATATTTAAATAATAATTATTGTTAGTCGCTGTATGAAATATTTTAAAGCAGTATCTTAGTGTTTTATCTATTTAGTTCAGCTTTATTTGAGTGTCTTCATTCGAGACTATAATAAGTGAGTACAAATGTATAAAAATATAACCTAACCTATTAAACTTCATGTTATGAAAAACTTATTTGATTATGATTGAATATCTAATTAGTTATTAATGTCGTGTTCGAAACCATGAAAATTTAGTAAGATTTTTTATACTTTCAGAATACCAAAGAAAGTTAAAAAAATGAGGATTTAGACACATTAACGTACTTTACGATCACTGACAAACCTGCAAAATAAAATATTAATTTGGCTCAAGAATTGAATACTGAAATCAGCTTGGAGAGAAAATGTGAATCACGTGAAAGTATTGTCAAATCTGACAATAAATCTGATGAAATTGAATTTGAAAATGACGACCAATAATGTGCCTACTTTAAAACCAACTAGCAACTAAGTAATTGTGGATGAAAATAAGTAAACATTGTGCTTTAAGATAATTATTTGAAACTTTTATTACACTTTTAAACGAAAGATATGATACGATATCAGCCCGAACACAGATGATAGACTGCATGAAAATACAGAGACCTATTTCAATCTTTCATCTTGAAATTTTATTTACCAGAGTGTACTTTATGGATTTTAATTTATAATTTGCTAAATTATTATTATTCACTGAGTGCTATCATACCTATATCCTTCAATAATTTATATTATTTCTATCGTGTCCATTTTTCATATATTTTTTTAATAATAGTTGTTCAAATAATAGGATCTACGTTTATTTAAGCTGCACCCTGATTGAGTATATTATGGAAAACGGAGCAGAGAAGCTGATAAAAGATTATCCGAGAAGTACAAAAGATAAGAGCGAGGCAAACAAGAGAATAGAGAAGTAGGAGTGCGCTACATCCTAAAAATTTATATTCGGCTATTATTAAATTTAAAATGTAATATAGGTATTTATTTTACATTTTTCTAAGAAGTTTGCTTTTTAAGATTACAAAAGTTTTTAAATATTAAATGTGTTTAGCCTGTTTCTATTATCAAAATATTATTATTATTTAAGTAGCACTTAATTCCTTACATAAAAAATATTTCTGTTTTTTTTTATAAAATTGTAGTGTCTTTGACGATGGTTAATAAACCGAATCGTAAGAAAATAATATTTTATTTTTTAACTGACCAAAAAACCGAAATTACGTACAAGTTATAAGGAAAAATTTCTAAAAATGTTTACAATTAAATTTTTTTTAAATTTAAGTATAACATTATTGTCTAAATGTTAGTTGTGGCATTTTCTTAATTTTTATGTTTCTTGGTGGGATCCTTTGCCACATGTTTTCTTCTAAAACAATATCCGTAAAATCTACAAAATAATGCAATTATCCAGTATTTTACTCGAAAATAACCTCTACGCTCCTATAACGTAAAACTCACAGGCGTGAGGTTACTTTCCAGTAAAATACTGGATAATTGTATTATTTTGTTGGTTTTACGGACATTGTTTTAAAAGAAAACACATGTGGCAGAGGATCCCACCAAGAAACAGAAAAATTAAGTTGCCCGTGGGAGTTGCCTGGGACATTTCAGTAGGTATGTAGTTTGTACAGCCTATTCGTAATACTTGGGACATCCCGAAATATTCCGGGATGTCCTAGTACATCCTTAGTACAAGCGCCGGTATATCCTTCAGGACGTTCCTTGTACTACTTTTATCTGATACCGAGTTGTGACATTGGGATGACCAAAAGAGTGCCGAAAAGCATACAAACTGGGATATTAGAATGTCCATAGGCAAGCCCAAATACTAAATGGGACGTCCCTCGGACAGCCTTGTGTTGTGTGGGTCATTTACGTCACATGCAAATGCATTTATAAAGTGACTCATCTAGTAAAAAAAAGTAGGTATTCATATTTAACAAACGCAGCTGCAGAAACTTAAAGTCCACGCAATTCGCCATATTTTAAGTGTAATGACAATCAAGAAATACCTTATACCTTACACCATAGGTATTGTAATGCATAGACTGGTTTTCACTGCAAATAGTTCTCCGGCATGCTTCTACCAATCACATTACGAGTAAATACATAGAGCACTACCACATTTTACCAATCTCCTGTCTTTTCCTTCTAAGGTTGTCGATATCAGATCAAATATTGTTATAGTACCGCCATCTAGTAACGCTATATTAGACCACATGGCACACTAGGTACTCTGAATTACGGAAGAATTATTATATTAAAGTGTTCATTGATATTTATTTATATTTTTAATTTAAGATGTTTAATAATTGAGTTAAGGTTTGCTTGTTTAACAGAGAGAACATTAAGTACAACGAATTATGTTGTACAGTGCATAGTTTTGATTTTCTTAACTTATTTTGTGATGTTACCTTGCGTAAGTACATTTTTAGTTTATTTGATTTGCCTGCTTGGTATTTATTTCTGCTTAATTTTAGTTATGATAATTATTTTGTAATTACGTTTTTATAAGCCATTAGAAGCTACGTTTAACTACTTGTCCCTAATCTATATATTTCAAACAGCCTTGGTTTTGAAATCGGGAGTTGTCAACTTATGCGGTGTGTTTATGTTACGTTTATATTATTATATTACTACGTATATACCACAAAATTGCAATTTACAAGCAATAAGTAAGCTAGAGAAGAAATTTATCTTATGTCAAAATATTATCGCGATATTTGTCGACACGTCGATACAAAAAATTAGAGCGATACATTTTTCATGTTAGTACTGTCAAAAGCCGATATAGGTTAGTTTACCACTAATAATGACATTTGATTGGTGCAATATTGTCAAATAACGGGCATCTATTGGCTATTACGTTAATAAGTGAAATAATTCTTCATAATAAGTACATTTTTATGAAAGTTCAGGCTTGTCGACTTGGCGACAAATGACTAAAGCTGTTCAGTGGCTAACCTCCAGTGAAAAGTTAGTTTCATTGCATTGTAGACTTGCAGTAGCAGTTCACCAACATCTATTTAACTCCTTAGTTTTTGTGAAATCAAGTCCAGAGAACTTCATACAAGCTCGAGATGGAAGTTCTCGTTATCCCAGATAACACACAACATTTGTGGAATAATCTGTAGATCTTCCGAAAAAAATATTAATATTCCCATAATATTCTTGTAATATCCATCACAGTTAATTCTTATAATAAGTAGAAGAAATATACTTTTAATACTCCCAGAGAAGATATAGTTGCATATACATTTTGTAGAATATAACTGTAATATTCGTTAAAAAATATTATGGGAGGAATATTCGCGTAATATTCATTACAGTTAATTCTTATGATATATATAACAAATATACTTTTAATATTCCCAGAGAAGATATAGTTGCACATACTTTTTGTAGAATAAAACTGTAATATTCGTTAAAAAATATTATGAGAGGAATATTCGCGTAATATTCATCACAGTTAGTTCTTGAAATATGTAGAAGAAATAAGCTTTTAATATTCCCAGAGAAGATATAGTTGCATATACATTTTGTAGAATATAACTGTAATATTCGTTAGAGAATATTAAGAGAGGAATATTCGCGTAATATTCATCACAGTTAATTCTTATAATACCTATATAGAAAAAAATAGTTTTTAATATTTCCAGGAATGATACAATTTGCTACAATTTTGTAGAATGTTACTGTAATATTTGTTATAAAATATTATGAGAGGAATATTCGCGTAATGTTCATCATAGTAAATTCATATACTATAAAAAAATATGTGCTAATAATATTCCCAGAGATGATAAAATATCATATAAATTTTGTAGAACATTACTGTAATATTCGTTGTATAATATTATGAAAGGAATATTCGTGTAATAACTAATACAGCCAATTCGTAAATATGTAGAAAAAATATGCTCTTAATATTCCCAGAGGAGATAAACACAAATAACAAATTAAAGAATATTTGCTTATTTCGAATTTGAATTCAACATTATGATTAGTACAACTGAAGAAATTGAACTATTAATCCAACTAATCAGTCACGTATGACATTATGAAACTAAATCGAATTGTCCGTTATTGGAACTATATCGAGTTATGTACTGATTGAAATAAACCAGATTATTCAAAGAAATTATTTAAAAAAGGTGTTTTTCTTTAAGATACAATTTTACGGTAGTATTACATTGCATATAGTAATATTTTTAAAACGTTGGTCACGTCGATAACATCATACGCACGCACAAAGCAATCCAACAGGTATCATTGTATTATTCTAAGAATATATATAATTTAACATGTTGATCTTGGAATATTTCATAAGAATAATAAAAGAATATTCTTTTCGAACAATAGTCTAATATTCTTAGAAGATATATGATTTTTGAGAAGAAAACAATAATATTCCAGGAATATTCCCATTAAACACATAAACGTGGGTTGGAACTATAGGTAAGAGATGGCATCAAATGCCAATTATGTAACAATGTTGCTACAGCGAAGGCAATAACTATTGGTTAGGTTTATCTAGAATTAATCGCGTATTTATTGGTATTTGACTCATTTCGAAGCCTTTCCAAGTTTGCAATAGATTTTTTTAGATAAATTTGGTTATAAGTTGCCGACTTAATCCTATTACTGGTTTATGAGTATTCACCTAATAATTCGTATTGGCAATCTGAACATATAAATTCTCCAATGTGATACTTTGAGACAGAATCTTATATGCAATATGTGCTGCACTGATAATTCTGACGATAACCAACAGTTAGAAATTGATAGTTGTAAGCAACTATCATGTCTCTTGTTGTAGTTTCGTTTCATTCTGGTATCGTTCTCGTGTCCTAGAATAACTTGATTATTCCCTGTAATATGCATCTTGGATAATCGTGGAATATCTATAGACTGTGCCATTTGCATAAAGAAGAATATTCCTGTAATATCTGGAATGCGAATGTTTAAAAATTATTTTAGGAATAATCAAATCTTCAAAATATATAATCTATGATTATTCCAGGAATTAGATTGTGCTATCTGGGTGATGCAAGTATATTATGGGAATCACTTTGTGCTAGCTGGTAATTAATTCTGGAATATTCATTTGTTATCCTTGATTTATTCTGTAATTATTATTTCATTGCTTCATAACTATTCCTGGAATATTTTGTAATTATTCTTAGAAGAATTTTAGGAATATGCTGTAGATATAGAAAAGTGTGTACTTTTTGATATTCTAGGAATATAGAAAAAAATTATCTATGAATAATCGAATCTTCGTTAAGAATAATCTAAGTATATTACAGGAATAACTTTGTGTTATCTGGGATGGGCTTCGGATGAATTTTAATATAAATATGCCACATCACCGATTGTCTCTGGTTGCTAATGGCCCCACTGTTATTTATGGGTATAAAACTTCTCTCTACTAATATTAAAAATCTGGAAATATTAAAAAAATGTAAATCTGCTGTAAGGAATTTATTAATAAGGTTTAGTTTCTATTCTGTTGCAGAATATTTTACTGCTAATTTTAGTAATTAATTTTTTAACTTGTATTTTATTCGCTGTATGTATTGTAAGTTACATGTGTGACTTAGGTAAGTTGCTTAAATCATTTTTTGTTCTTAACGGAATGTAGTTATTTTTAATTGTAAACAACATTGTTATCTTCTACCAAATAATAACATTGAATTGAATATTTGTTGTTTTTTTTTTTTCGACAATATTCTATACTTGTGTAAACGAGTCTCATGAAAATAAAGCTTGTTCAATTTATTTATTTTTTTTTTTTTTTTGTTACTTACTTGCTACTTTAACCTCACTGGCTAATAGATGGAAAAAGATGAAAGCCGATTTTGAAAGCCCTAGATATTCCAGTGCAAACTTCATTTTAAATGCATCCTAAAAGCACTGCTGAAAAGTTTTCGACTGTTCTTGAATTAGAATCGGGAGAAGTAATCTTAGCTGCGTTAACATATCCTAAATTTAAGCTTAAGGATTAATAAAAACGAAAAGTAAGAAACCATTGTAATATATCCTATTTAATTCCATTCAACTCCCTCCTGTAATTATAACCCTTCCGCCTTCCTATTTCATGTTGTATTCTACTTAGTAAATAGTACCTACATACATTTTTGCTTTTTCAAAAGTTATCACTCTAATGACCCCGCTGTGGGAAAATCTTGACCTGCAGTACGAACAATGTAAGGATGATAATATAATTCAACAACCAAGGTGCAGTGCCGGACTACCAGCGCCCTGGGCGAGATTTCTACAGCGCCCCCTATCTGCTATCCAAACCCATGTGAAAAAAAGGAAGGAATAAAACAAGGGGCGCCTTCGGCGCCTCTTCATATCGCGGTCACCCAACCACAGACTAAAACAAATCAGATGTTTCACTTAATAGTATTCCCTATGTAACCAGTTGTGACGTATGCCTGCCAGGATTCTGCGCAGAAGACATAAACAGAGTAACCTTGCGGTTGACATGGAAGTTAAAACCAGCGAGTATAATATCACAGGAGGTAGTATTTTGTACTGAAATCTCAGAGACGGGAGTCGTCATCAGCTACACCGGTGATACTTTGGAACGTGGTGTATTGTATTGAAGGATAGAGTTGTTTTTGTTATACATTTTAGTGTTTTTTGAGTATTTATTAGGTGACTTTTAATTATTGTTACGTATCATAAGCTCCCTCCTGTGACACTATACTCGCTGGTTAAGACTGATTGGACAATGCGCAGATCACCGCACAAATTCGTACCTGCCTGGAGTTGATTTATTATCTAAATCATGATACGTCATAAGTGAAACATCTGATTTGTTTTAAATTGTGACCCAACCGCGCCCTACCCTAACGCTGGCGCCGCCAAGGAAGTAAAATATTTGATGTTTCTGGCGAATGCGCCAGTTACAATAGATGTCGATTTATCGAAGGCATATTATAATTTAAAAAAAATAATTTCGTTTATTTTTGCTTACATAATTATTGAAAAATATTATTATCAATAGATAACTTTCAAAGAAACCATCCGTTTTATATACAAGTATTTCCTCTCAGTTTTTGTATTAAAAATATTTGTCGCATTATTTTGTAACAGTAGTTTTGGTTCGAATAAATTATATACACCCTGATGAGAAAGAAAACACTTGCTAAATTTTTAGTCGAAAGTAAAAGGAAATATTTTATTTATTAAGGCATGCAGGCGGTGAAAGAAATTTTTTATTATTATTTTTTTTTCATTGTGGTTTCTAATACCTAATTGGCTTTGAAATTTAACAAATGTTTATTTACAATGAAATATCGTCTAGGTAGGGCCACAGATACTTGATAAGATATCTTGTAAGGGAGATTTATTATTACTATAATAGTATGATTCTTATATCAACAGAGTATATTGATAGTTTTAGAGCAAAATGTTACAAAGTTTTGGATTAAGAACATAAAAATACAACATTACAAGACATTCCAAACCTGAAATATACAGTGCGTCTTTCAGGTTCGAATAATCTTTGCGTATGTTAGATGATATAACAATATCTTAAGTTGTGGTAGGGCGCTGCCGAATACCTATTGAACGTGATAGCTTCTTTTTATTTCAAATAAGTAAAGTAGGGTATAGGGTATAGGGGATAAGTAATGGTAGGGAACCGTTATTGAAACTGAGTAATATCTGTCATACAGGGTGATCGTCAGATGCGTCTAAACTGTCTTTTTATACATAAACTGTGTTTTATTAAAAATTTAGGGGCAAATATTACTAAGAATTTTGACTAAGTACCAAAAATTACGAAATTGTATAATATATCCAAACTGTCATATACACTATATTCCATATACAGTCGTGTTCCCTAGTCGAGATGACTGGGAACGCAATAAAATGAATCTTATGAGTCCTGGAAGTCTGGAATGGTACAGACCGATCGAAAACTCAGGAGGGAACCGCCGCTGGTTTACATGGATGCAAGCCATGCAAGGGCTCGTGTATCTTCGCCACTTGGTAAGTATCCTAGTATTCCATGCTGAGATATATGCCATTTTGCTGTGTGCAAGCGAAAACCTCCAAAGAGGTTTCGTCAATAAGCACATTTATATATGTAGCGACAGTCGGGCTGTTTCGACGGCTCTTGCATCAATATCAAATTCGCATCAAACAAGGTGACCTCTATGCTAGTGTTGAACTGTCAAAATATTTTGTCTGAGCCGTGTAAATACGACTCGGTTAAACACATATGGATACCTAGACACAGCGGCGTCGAGGGCAACGAAGATGCAGCCCGTTTGGCGGGTGAAGGAGCAAAAACTTCTTTCCCTGGCCCGGAGCCAGCCTTCAGTTTGCCACTTCGACTGACTCTACCGTTAAGTGGCTGCTTGGGCTCGATAAAGAACGATTTATACAGATGGTAGACCTGATAATGTTGTAGAACTCTCCAAAATCGTCCTAAGTTGAAGACATAATCAAAATTCGACTTAGGCAAAAATTTCATTTAAAGACATTTTTGGGAGTCTGCAGAGGCGCAGATCAGTCCACAAGGACCGTTTTGGGTTCTATAAGGCGTTGGAAATGACCAGGCGAAAATTCGAAGAAACACCGAATTTTCACTTAGGAAAAATGTTTTTGGTTCAGAATATCAGAGTAGAAGTATATAATGACAAAGATTTATGAATAGTATACTTTTTCAAAGGTATCATAAATTGGACTTTGAAAAATAATATTTTTGGAAGGGCGTCAAAATTTGGCCCAGGAATCGATTTATCGAAAGTACGCCAAAGTTTCACTTGCAGACTAATTTTTCAAAACTGCGTTGAAATTTGGCTCGAAGATCGATTTTTCAAAAGTACGCCAAAATTTCACCCGCAGATTAACTTTTCAAAAGTACCTTGAAATTTGGCTTGAAAATCAATTTTTCAAAAGTACGCCAAAATTTCACCCGCGGATTAACTTTTCAAAAGTACCTTGAAATTTGGCTTGAAAATCGATTTTTCAAAAGTACGCCAAAATTTCACCCGCAGATTAGTTTTTCAAAAGTACCTTGAAATTTGGCTCGAAAATCGATTTTTCAAAAGTACGCTAAAATTGGTCTTAAACTGGATTTTTCAAAAGTACCACGAAGTCAGTTTAAAAAGTACCACGAAAATATACTTTAAATTATTTTTTTATTTTTATTCCTCAACCAAAGACATTGACCTTTGAGGTACGATCATTGAAAGCACAATTCTAAAGTATGAGCATAAAATTTTAACGATGCACTGCATCCAAAAGGCAAAATAGAAGATTTTGTCAAAGCCGGTGTAGTGCCGATAAGCAAAAATTGATAAAAATCAATGCACATGTACAAGGCCGGTTTCTCGCATGGAAAGAGTTTGGATTGACCCAGCGGCTCGCAATTTGGTCGAGCGCGTTGAGTAGTCCAGACAAAGCGATGGTAGAAAAGCCAATAACGGGGCTTTTCAAATGACAAAGTTATAGAGGAAAACGCCTTGTGCATAAAAATCCAAAAATTCAATTTTGCCTAATAGTCGCTCGAAGGTGAGACGCTGCCAAATCGATATTATTAATCGACTGTGATAAGGGTTAGTAAGTCGTGGACTGATCGAACGCCACTCAACTTATGCAGTAATAAGTCCTCTGAATGTGTTTGAGTACGTGAATTTCCACGATACAAGAACTTTAAAGCTAGGTAGTCTCTAGCGAAACTAAATTCATTTAGTAAAACTTTTTTAAGTTAATTTCAGTCAGCCTTAATTATTCATTTACCCAGAGTCTGAAATGATTCTAAAAGCTCGCATTTTGATTCTGAGAAGGTACGTATGAATCTTTTCTACCTAATCGATCGTTAGCGCGAGCGCTCTCGCTTGTATGGTCTGAAAGTCACTACCTTGATTGGGGAAGGCACGATTCTTTCTTGAGAATTTTGTATAACCAATTCTGTTAAATAAACGGATTCTTTGAACTAATGTTTCTTAATTGATCTTGAGACCTGTTGACGGTCTATAATCCCTGGAACTTTCGTATAGAAAACCGGATGTGTCGAGTTAATTCGCATTAACGTTCGACCTTCTGGTTGTTTTACGGAGGTTCGATAGGGATTTTTTTATGCGTTTTTTGAGAAATATATTCCGTTATTAATGGACCAAAACGTGATTTTCGCGTACCAAAACTAATCCCTCCGCAGAGAAATTCTTCGGTTGGGATTTTTTTATGCAAAAATTCAGGAAATTAAGAGGTGCCTAAACCCCTAACGAGGGAATTCGGGTCCAGAGAGAGCGTAGTTTCCGATCTGTGGTAGTGCAGCCTTGGTCCCGCTTTTCGGCTACCGAAGTCATCTTATCTCGAACCCGCCTGGGAGGTAGAAGAACGGGGTAATACGCGACTGGCGCCCCCTGAGAAATAAATTGGTGTCGCGTTATTTTGACGCCCGGTAGTGCGTTCTTCTACAATAACAGGATACTGTCCTCTGAATAAGGATAAGCACCTGCATACAATGCGGTTGAAGGATGATGCAACTTCTCGGATGTGCGAAGTGTAGGATGAGACCATCGCCACTGGGCAGTTGAGCACCAATAGGAGCGTCAAGGTATATGTATTTCGGAAGGCAGTTTCTACAACCGTAGGAACTATAGAATCAACCCTGGAAAGGATTGCTCTGCTTTGTGGAGAGCACTAGTCTTTTCTAAGCAATGATAAATGTCGCTATTGTGCGAATGTACAATGGGCCGATAGGCCTGAGTACTGCGGAACTTCAGATCTGCTCGCGTTTCTAACAATAATAATACTAACACTCCTCTGTGTGGCACACCACTTTCAGTTTTTGAATCTGGGAGAGAATTATTATATCTTATAAGTTGCATTCTATTAATAATATAGTTGCTAGACCAGATGAGCCGAGTTATTCATTTCTATATATCATTGCACCCAAACAAGATCCTGAATTTTGTTAACGGTACGGCAAGCAGCTCGTGATTCGGCCAAACTGCTAGGCTCTGAGTCATTTGCTAGCGCACTGAGCAGTGGTGGGATACCACGGATACCATGATCTAAACATACATATTATAGTCTGGCCATTCCGCCTCAAATAGCGTGACGTCATAGAGAAAAGTTCGTTTAACGGGGAGATCTCAAACATATATGACAGCCATATATCTATTAAGACTATATTGCGTCTTCTCTACTAAACCTACACGCGGGTAGTGAAGCCAAGATTATGAAAGAGAATATCAAAATATTCTCTTTTCGTCATCGGACAAAATCTGAAATGTGCAGGTCGGATAGAGAAACAACTGCTAGAAAATTACTCATATTTACATAAATTATGTTTTTATGTTTATAATCGTAGAGAACTAAAGCATCGTGCCCAGTTTTAAATGAAATATTGAATAGTTGCACAGAATTCTTCTTCTTAAAATTTTATTCTCTTTCAACTCCAATGTTCTTGTTTTTTTTTTTTAGTTGTCACCCCCTGAAAAGGGGCATCCACCCCCCGTAATAAGCAAGCCGCCGCATAATATAGAAACTTTTCCTTAATGCATTTAGTATTAAGTTACCAAATATGAACGAAATCCGTTTCATATGACATTATTCCGAAGTTAAATAAACCTCTAATTACACCGTACTATTATGGGGAGACGAAATTGTGTTTTTTGAGCATGTGCAAATATATACATATATAACTTCTTTATTTGTAAAATTATTATTCTAAAAGTTTTTGCGCAAAAACTTTTGGAATAATAATTTTAAGCGTTTGTTTTTGGTTTTCCAAAAATTTTTGCGCAAAAATTATTGGAAAACAAAAACAAACGCTCAAAATTATTCATAGGTATACCATGCATTTTTTGCAATATTCAAAAATGATCCTTGCCCTCCTAGGAATGCTCAAACTTTCGCCAAACGACCTTGCGACTTACTAAAAATGTTTGCAAAAAACCGTTACATCATCGTTCGCCCACAAAGATGCAAGTACTATTTCAAAATCATAGAGACTTTCCTCGATACCTTAGACACAACTTTAAAGTGAGGATGTTTGATGATTCTTCATTTTCTGGTTTCTACGTTTCTAGAGTTTTGGTAAATAATAATTTATTTTTTATGGAGAAGCAATATTTTTGGTATGCTTGGAACACTTGGAACACTTTACGTGGTGAACATGACATGAAAATCGGCCGAAATGGAGGGTTTTTAATGTTTACAGTAACGGAGAGTGAGTGTTATGGTGGAAAATTTAAAAATTTTTTTTGGAAAAACTATGCATTTGCACCAAAAACTTCAGATTCGTGTTCTACGACCCCAAATTAGTGTATCCTGAAAAAATTTCGCAAAAATTCCGATGTTACGCTAAAATGCAGAATTACCCACTGTGTTTCCTTCCGTCCTGGCTCTAAATAAAACTTTAATGATTTCATTACTTAGCTAGGTAATTGTTTATATTTAATTACTTTATGTTTATTATTTATTTTGAAATACTAGTGTACTTGAAAATTAGTGGACCGCCACTGCCATGAGATAATTCTGAGAGGAAGAAGTAGAGCACTTTCGAAGTGTTCAAAAAGTGTGGTTATGTGTTTTCGAGCACGAAGAAAAAAGGAACAATGTTTAGAATAAGATTATTCAAGCATATTGTACGCAAACAGTCTGTATATGACAAAGTATTCTTACGAAATAAATTAAAATTTAATAATTTTTGCAACTGTCAGTGTATATCAAGTGCGAAGTTCGCTCAAACATCTAAAGGTGCTTCGTTAACCTCAAAATTTAAATATAATGAAGAACAACCCAAATCAGAACAGAATAATAGTGTATCTGAACAGGAATTTCTTGTACGTTTAAAAGATGATCCCGACATCTTCGGCAGTCCGCAAGAAACAGACATTTTAGATGAAGGAGATATAAGAGAAGAAAAATATTTTACCGAACAGCCCAGCCCCTCACAAAAGCTTCGAACGAAGCAGTATGCCGATATGATCAAGAAATTAATAAGGGAACGTAAAATTAAGGAAGCTATTGATTTAGTAGAAATAAGAATGATAAAAGAAGACAGAGTTAAGCCTGAAAACTATATTTATAATTTACTATTAGGTGCTTGTGGCAGAGTTGGTTATACCAAAAAAGCATTTGCGTTGTACAATCAAATGAAAAAACGTGGTTTAAAAGTAACAGGAGGTACTTACACCGCCTTATTCAATGCTTGCGCAAATAGTCCCTGGGCATCAACGGATGGGCTAACGAGAGCAAAACATTTGCGAGATATAATGATCGAAAAAGGGGATGAACCTAACGAGACAAATTATAATGTTATGATTAAAGCATTTGGTCGCTGTGGTGACTTGCCAATGGCATTTTCTTTGGCAGATGAAATGAGTTCGAAGGGCTTAAAAATTAAAGATGATACAATAAATTTTTTGCTCCAGGCTTGTATCACTGATGAAGAGGTTGGTTTTAGACATGCATTATTAGTTTGGAGGAAATTAATAAACAAGAGGATAAAGCCAAGTGTACATACTTTTAATTTAATGTTAAGATGTATTAGAGACTGCGGTTTAGGTGATGTAGAGGTTACGCAGGATGTTATTAATAGGATAGTGTCTGGCAAGACTAACTTCAAAACAGACATGGAAAAAAGTTACTTATCCTGGAACCCTGATCAAAAGCTACTAGTAGCTAATATTGAAACTGGTAATATGGAAGATATCAGTAAAAACACCGATGATAATTTACCCAAAGATTCTAGTGATACTTCCAAGGATAATGGCGATGCAAATGTAACTAAACTCCCACTTGGTAACAGCACATTAATCTCTAATGTTGATAATATGGAAGAAATTAGTAAAAATGCTGAAAGTACATTAGATTTATCTGAAAATTCTAACGATACTGCCAAAAAGAATCCCGCCGAAACAAATGCAGCCATGTTGCAGTTGTGTGAAAAGACCTCGATAGAAAGCTCGAAACCTATATTAAGTAATTCAGAATTAAATGATTTAAGACCAAATCTAATGGCACGAGTGCCTCATCTAGGCAATATTATATCTCTATCTGAGGTAAAGAAAGCCGAGGAACGTTTATTACTCGTAGGAGGCAGTAATGGTTTCCTTGAAACTATGAGGCAATATGAGTGCACACCCGATGTTAAAACTTTTACATTATTGCTTGATTCTGTCCCAAGTACTGTGGCGTCGGAAAAGGACTTATTACTTGCAATGAAGAAGCTAAACATTAAGCCTGATATTGACTTTTATAATATGATTATTAAGAAAAGAAATCTGAGGTGTGATTATGAAGGTGCAAAGGTAAGGAGTAAGTAGTTTAAAAATAGTTCTATTTTCTAATTATACAAATCAGTGGCGGCTCGTGATATTTTCTGCAGAGGAGGCTTGATATTTTGGAAGACAATTAACTTGCAATATGATTACAATTTGTACATTTCCCCACCACCCTCGAGGTAGTACAACGGCGCGTTACATTTTTTTGTCGTGGGTTGTTCGCCAGGATACCGATTCACGACTTGAGAGAATAAAAGAATAAAAAGAAAAGGAAATAGAAAATATAATGAGACGAAAAAATCATTCTCATGAAATTTCCGTTCCTACGCCTCGAGTATCGGTATCCAAAGGAGCCCTACTATCCCACTTATAATTAAGTTATAACTTTTAATAAAAATCAAAATAGTTTTGGAAAAAAAATTAAAGTATTTTCCTACAAACAAAAATTTGTATTCATTATCACTGCCAGAGTGTAAAATTATAACTTTTAATAAAAATTAAAATAGCTTTGAGAAAGAAGTTATATAAAAAAATATAACCGCGGAAGAATTAAAAAATATTTCCTAAAAAATAAATAACGCAAATAAATATTTTTTCTAAAATAACAACTATATTAATCTTTGGTGTAAAGCCTAAATATTTTTATAAATGAGTGGTAACCTGCGATTTTCGGAACTAGCAAAATGGTTGATTACTTCATCATAAAATGAATCGTGTTTCTTCAATTCTGACAAAAAATGTTTTTCTATTGAAATAAGCGATACATTTGAGAGGCGGTCTTGACTTATTTTGTTTCTAGTAAATGTTTTTATGCGTTTAAGTGCTGAAAATGATCGTTCTACAGAAGCTGAGGTTACTGGAATTGTTGACACTAATGATAAAAGTTTGTACAGTTCGGGTAGACAGCTTTTTAAATTATTATTATATATATAAGTAAGCATTTCTTGAGATGATTTTGGATTTGCTAAAAGTTGCTGGTCAGAATACAACACGCATAGTTCATTTTTTAACGAAATACGGTCAAAAAAAGGATAATGGTCCATTAATTTCTCCATTAGACTGGTAGGGAATGATTTAGAAAACGCTGTAAAATTATTAGGATTTACTAAATCGTAACATTGCAAAGTATTTAAATCAGAAAATCTAATTTCAATTTGGACTATAATGGTGTCTAAAATTTCTATAAAAATTTGTTTGTAATGTATATCTGCCCTGTCAAAGTTATATGTTGTCTTTCTTTTTTTAAATTGTGGCCCTGGCTCATCATCTACGTTTTCAGTATTTTCTAAAAAAATATTGTATAAAGTATTGAAATGTATTTCGTTATTGCGAAATTCTTTTAATTTAGATATAAGTGACTTAAGTCTATTTTTAGAATATGTTATATCAGTTAGTTTATTCTGTAAAATTTGGAAAACAACATCAGTTTGCTCAAAAATCATGTTAAAAGCTTTTAGAAAAAATATTAAATTTTTATCCAACAATAACGATTTTAATCCGTAAGCTGCTCTTAAAGTCTGAGCGTCATTTAAAAAATCTTCACTTTCCGAAATAAAATTAAAAACGTCAATAAGTTCTTTCCTGTATTTGTCAACAGTGAAAACAACTCTAGATGAAAAATTCCAACGAGTGGGAGCGTTTGTCGGAATTCTATGTTTCATATTAATTGTATTTAAAACATCAGTTCTTTTGGTAGATTTTGAAAAAAAATGACGAAAAACCAGTAATATTTGAAAAAAATATTCTAACTTCTTTAATTCCGTTACATGCTTTACTCAGAACTAAATTTAATTGATGTGCATAACAGTGAATTAAGTAAGCTTGAGGAGCAATATCTTTTATTTTTGTTTGGAGTCCATTAAGATGCCCTGACATAACTGCAGCGCCGTCATAGGTTTGTGCTATTAATTTATTTTTCAAATCAAATTTACCAAATTCGTCGATTAATAATTTAAATAAACTCTCCGCGTTTCTTCCACTACTCACATCAAGAAAACCAACAAACCTTTCAATAACTTCGCCGTGCATTACATATCTAAAAATTACGGAAAGTTGAGATTTACAGGTAATGTCCGTCGTTTCGTCAATTTGCCACGAGAAAAATTCGCAATTATATAGTTCTTCATAAATTTTGCCTTTAATAATCGAGCTAACACTCTCAATTAGATCATTTTGAATTGATTTAGATGTTCCGGAAAAAATAGTGGCGTTATTCAAAAAGTTCTCTAATTTTGGATCATACATTTTTAAAAAATCTATTAGCTCTTTGAAATTTCCTTTATTGCACGAATCGCGTTTTTCGTCATGCCCTCGGAAAGAATTTTCTTGCGAAGATAAATATATAACGGCATCAATTAATCTCTTTAATATTTCCCTATTTTCACGGACCTTTTCATTAAAATTTTCTATTTCTCTCTTATGTGCAGATTCCAAATAATTTACAATATTTTGTTTACCAAATATTTCGAATTTAACGCAAGATGAAATGTGCTCCTGGGATTTTTCGTGCTTTTGTAAACCTCGCGACAAATTTTTCAAATTATTAAACCCGGTCCTGCCCCAAATTGAGGATTGATCATTAGTGAATAATAAACATCTCCAACAATATAATTTGTTTCTAACTGTTGATGCCGTTAACCACTCGATTTTTTTATAATTGTTATCACAAAACCCTCTGTTTTGTTTTCCACTTTTAAAAACTAACGAAGGCATTGCTGGTGTAGGCCTAGCAATTCTTTTAATTCTTACCTTTTCGTCGTAAGTAAGAGTAGAAAATCCATTTAATAACAAATAATCCACCACGTCTGGACAACAAGAGATGTTGTTGGGAATATTTTCACCTAGAGCACTCATTTCTAGCCCGCCTATCAAATGTTTTATGTATTTTAATGTCAAGTTGATCTTAACCGGCTAAACGACAAATTACCACTGACAGTTCGTTTTCCTGTGAATCACCTGAACCAAATAAAATCGAGTACAACAAATATCAAAGGGACCGCTGCGAGTGAAAGTACTTGTCTTCTCTATACTGTGCCTGAACTCCTGAACTGCACATGCGCTATAAAGAACTGAGGACTGAGGCTAGCGGCCTAGCTTGTCTTATTTGAAGTGTTGCTAGACAACGCAAAAGTAATGCAAGGTCATTTATGTTAAAACTAAATGCCTTGAAGTTGGAAGCTATTTCGTATAAGCCTCAAGCGAAGCGCTCTGTTCATTCAATGAAAGACCGGGTCGCCCGGGAAATATGCATAAAAAGACAATCCGGACTGTGACGTTATAGGTATGTTTGTGGAAAGGAAATGCAGAACTTTTTTATACACTGAAAATTAATTAATGAACTATAAACAATAAACAATATTGAAAATTGAGATATACCTAAGTAGAAATTTCTACAAGTAAAAGATATTAATTTGGAAGATTGCACGATATGTTGCTTCTTCCAAAGGGAGGCTCAGCCTCCCCTGCCTCCCCTGACGAGCCGCCACTGATACAAATCGATGAGGATAATCCCATCCTTTTGAGAAAGAGTGTGACAGGATAAGAATGATCAGTCGGCTCTACCCAGGTAGCAAGGTGACGTCATTATGACGTCTTTTAAAGGTGATTTTTCGTCGCCGACGTCATTGTCCCAATAAATGACGTACCAGAGACGTGATATTTATAACGTACTTCTGACGTCATCATGAAGACGTCAAATACACGTTTTTTTTAGGTCATTATTTTGACGTCATTAATAAATGACGTACCAGAGACGTGATATATAATACGTACTTCTGACGTCATCATGAAGACGTCAAATACACGTTTCTTTTAGGTCATTATTTTGACGTCATTAAAATGACGTGAAATAAATCATTATAAAAAATAAAAATAAATAGAAGTATTTAGTGACTAGTTCAATTTTTGCCACATAGTAATAATAATGTTGTTTTACTCTTTCTAACTAGGTATACAGCTTTTAAACATATTTAAATAAAGATGTTCAATGGTTCAGTGAGTTAAGTGTTAGGTTGCGAGGCAAAAGGTCCGCGGTTCGATCCCTACACGTTCCGGTTTTTTTTTTCGTCAAAAACTTTATTAATAATTGTGGAAAAATATTATAATAAGAGGTTTGCGTCCCTTATCGCAAAATTCACTGATTACCAATACGTCATATTGGCGTCATATATATGACGTCATTGGCTGTGACATTGTGCCCTCTTTTTCACGTCATTAATGCCGAAAAACGACGTCATAATGACGGCACCTTGCTGCCTGGGTAGCACCAATGGTGTTTATTTATTTTTTATTTTGATTACTATTAATGGCACTTGGTATAAAAAATATTAAAAATATCGAAAATAATTTACTTACCTATATCTTTTGAGCGGTTGGGCTGATTTAAATTAAAAAATATACGTTGTAGATATAATTGGGGCACAATTAGGTTGTTGCACTAAGTTAAAATTTGAGGAGAATCTATGTTAAACAATAACAATTACTCATAAAAAATCATTAGAAACATGTAGAAGTTGAAAAGAAAGTCTTATAATATTATAATATTAATTACAAAAATACATGCATTTAAAACGGAGATGACATAATAACGGCAGTCTGTAGAGAAGTTAGTTATAAAACGACGAGAAACGTGTACTAATTTAGAAACTCGCTGATAGCGACGGAGAAAAAAGACAATCACGACAGTTTAATCTGACATTATATTTAACGTCAAATACAACCGACATTCATAGGTTACAATTCGGTATAGTTTAACAGCATCTAGTTATGGATAAATATAAGTACAGATAGTGTTTTCTGCCGTACTGTGTAAATAATACCATCAATTCACCAGAAAAACTGTTGTGTTCCAATAATAAACGCTGAACGTAATAATGAATGATTCAAAGCCACCAGAGAAGGACCAAGTCTTCTTATTGTGGAGACCATTTCAATGTCAAGTAAAGTAACAAATTACAATGTATTCTAAGCGTTTTATTTGTGGTAAGTTGTATCGTAATGTAGGAATTTGATTTTTAATATGGGTTTATGTTGTAGGAAAAACGGCCGCATTACAAGACTTGTGTGGCGTTCTAGCTGTTACAAATTTAAATTACCCGCCAAACTGGTGGATAAAACAGGGTGTATTACTGTATTTTTAACGGCTCTAGATTAGAAATATTAGAATGTTATTCATGCTTTGGCTTCCTAAAAGGAGGGAAATGGCTTTAATCTGCTTTTATGTATTTTATCTAGTTTATGTTGGAATAAAGTGCAGTTTTTTTTGTTAGCTATTGATTATTTATGAAACTCCCTAGACGCCCCATAATACTAGGATGGTCAATATAAATTAAGAAAGGAAATTTAAAAACTCGCCGTTGAAAAACTATATGAAACAAACTGTGAAAGTCGTCTAAAGTCGGTGAACACAATCAGTCGGAAATGGCTACGAACGCGTTGGATTGTAGTTATAAATGCCCTTTGAATTATGTGTGTTATAAATACGTATCATTGTTTATTGCTTAGATAGATACTAGCATAAAGTACTTACCTATTTATTATTTTTTGTTATAATACAGACCTTTCTTGATATATTCGTAAGTCTCATTCTGACTCTTCTTAGAAGTGAGTATCAATGGATAATAAATAATTTCTTTAGTAGATAAACTTATTTTGTTGTTTTCAATTAGATACGCATGTATATAGTTAATAGGAAATAAAACAATGAAAAGGAAATATTTAATAAAATACAAAGTATAGTTAACAAAATCTAAATTAAATAATAAAATACATATTAGACATATTATGTAATATTAATAAGATAAGATGAAGGAAGTTCTTGCAGAAATTACAATAGTTTGTACTGTCTATATCAGCTGTAACGTAAGTACCTTGCAGCTTTTGCACTTCCAACCATTGCAGTGTCAAAACGATCGTATCTTTTTAAAAATTCGCTTACCATAAATATATCTACCGCAAGTAGAATGTCAGAATTAGCTTTTACAGATATACTGCCTTAGTCGTTTTGTAGAAAAATATTAACAATAATTGCAAACATCAATCACTGCTAGCTAAACGTCAAATTTACTTTTGACATATATGAGGTTATTTTCTTTCTTGTCAGCAATGTCAACTTATTCGTCTTCATCTGTTCTGCTTATAAGTTCACATCTAACTGCCGTTATGATGTCACTACCGTTTTCGCGGCACATTCAAATAGTCGAAGTTTAACAATTTTTTAAAATATGTTGCGCTAAGAATTTTTTTTCCAAATTAAATATATAACTAAATTAAATCCTCCACTACCATATTTCACCATTTTTGAAAATTCGTCAACAACCCAATTGAGAAACATACTTGATGATGGTTAACATTGAAAAAAAAAAAAATTATGCCTTTGTCTACCTAGTTTGCGAGTTACAGGGGTCAAAGTTTTTCTAAATTAGTTTTTGAGGATTATATCGTAAACTGCTGATCGTACTTTAAAATGTCAAATGGAGGTCTTAAAGAGTACTAATTTGTCTACAATTTCTGTTACAGACATTATTTTGTAGAACTAATAGTTCACGAGCTACAGCCCATGAAAAGTTATAAGAAAATTGTTTTTTGAAAATATTTCAAACTTGTAGAGCACTCACTATCTTCTCCACAATTTTTGTTTAAAACTTTTTGCAAAAGTTATAAAAAATAAATATTCTTTCAAAACATCTCATCGGATATAAAAATATGTAATTGCAAACTTGTAGAGCACTAAATTATAGAGAAATGCTAGTGCTATACAAAATTGGTAATAAAATATTTGAGTGTACGAGTGAATAAATGATATTGACATTTGGTATGGCCCATGCAAAATTATCGTGAAAAATAAGCTAAATTTTAAATAAAATATGCTAAACAATTAGCAAAATATGCGTATTTATTGGACCACTTATTAAAATTGCAAAACTACTACCTAATTTCGAATAATTAAAAAAAATACATCCGAAATGTCCATACCCTGGCCTGCCCCATTACCAAATTCCCTAAACAAACATTAATTTTTGTTCCAAATATAGATAAATTAATTGTTTTAAGTATGAGTAATAGTGTAGTAACCTATTAAAGAACGAATAAAAGCAAAATTTATTTTATGACACGCCAAAATACATGGAATAAAAAATTAAATATCTCAACCCCCATAATAAAGTGTCACCTCCCCTGGCATAGTTCAAATTATTATATTCGGTTTTTAAAAGAAGCGCCGCGATTTGGCTTCTAACCACACTAACAAGCTCAAGGGCAAGTTAGGAAGACAACATTTAGTTACATGCAGTTCTTTGCTCCAACACGTTTAGTTGAGCAGGAGTTGTTACAGTGAGGTTATGTGCCAGTGAATTGTGTCTCTCTCCTGGTATGTATATTTTTGTGAAAATATTTAATTTTTTGTGTGCAATATCATGAAAACACAAGCAAAACGGCCTAATTATCCTGTAGACAAAGATGGAAGGTATAATGTTTTGACTTTTAATAATATCTTTGGTTTTGTAAAATTTTGTCACTTCCCTGGCGTCTTTGCCCTGGCCATTTAGGTGCCAGGGGAAATACAGTATTGTCAGGGGAAAGACAGTTGTTTAGTTATTGTCTAAAACTAGTAAAAATACAAATATTTTTAGTTTTGTATTTCTTACAGATTCACTTATATTAAGTAAGGAATATGGCAAACATAAAAAAAAACAAACTAGAGAAGAAAGACTTCAAAAAAAAAGAGAAGCCGAAAGATTACGGTACCAGCGTTTAAAAAATGATGTCAATAAAAATGCAGAATTAAAAGAAAAAGGAAGACAAAAGTATTTGAGGAAAAAAGAAAAAGGACAAGTTAAAAGTGTCAAAGATATGACCCCTAGACAGCAAAGAACCATAAGAAAAATTTGGCGAGAAAAAACAAGAAAACGACGCATTCGTCTTCATATGCAAAACTCTCAAAATATAGTTACCCCACCTACTACAGATAACGAGGAGCAGCAACGTCCACGTCAACAAGGAGAAGATAAACCCTAGCCGCTAGGACTAAGGCATTACGACAAAGAAAAAAGCTCAACAAACTAATAAAACATCAAAAGCAAGAAATAAAAATGTTACGAGAAAAAGTTAAAACTTACAAGAAAGCAATTAAGCGTTGTGATAAGAAAATGCGAAAAATCATGTTGACTCCAAACTCAAAAGTTGAATCTTTAATAAGTGATGCTAAATCTAATAAAGTGGAAGAAGTTAAGAAAACGTTATTATTCGGTGAGGTGATGACAAGGCAACTAAAAGAAAATCTAACAAACATTTCGAATGACCAGGAAAATAAGATATTTAGGAAAGTGATCAGTGGAAATATAGCAAAGAAATACAATGTTTTAACTCAAATTAATGTAAAACCAATATCGCAACCAAGAGATAAAAGAAGAAGCTTACTAGATGTTGCTCGTAAAACAAGATCAGACAGGATACGTAGTAAAATAAGTAACATTGTAATCAATTTTTTAGAAGAAGACTGTAACAGTAGGTTGTGTCCTGGTAAGCGCGATTGCATCACTAAAAAGAAAATCAAGAAACAAAAACGCTATTTACTAGACACCATGAAAAATTTGTTTAGAAAATTTTTAAAAACCAAGAAAATTAAAATAAGCTACACTTTGTTCTGTCAGTTACGGCCCTTTTGGATCATACCTCCGACCATTGATAAACGTGAAACATGCCTTTGCATAACTCACACGAATATAGACCTTTTATTGGCTAGCTTGAACCAAGCAAAGATTATTGCAATATCAAATCACCAATCGTTACTTAACCATTTGTGTTGCGACAGGTACAATCAATTGTGCTTATCCCGAGAATGTCAGCAATGTCAAACAAAGTCCTTGTTGTATGAAGAATTTGATAATTCTATTTTAATTAAGTATCACAAGTGGAAATCTGTTATGGAAAAAATTGAAGATTTCAAAACCAAAAAAGTTCGAAAAGTCAGAAAATATGCAAAGAAAACATTTTCTGCCACACCAAGAGATATTATATTGCAGCTTGAATCTGACTTGGGCGCATTCTTGAAGCATGAATTTACTATTGCGCACCAGTACCAGACCCTTAAAGCATTAAAACAAAATTTAACAGAAACAGATTGTTTAATCCACATGGATTTTTCGGAAAATTTTAATACAAAGTATTTCGAGGAAATTCAATCATTTCATTTTGGCGGTTCACGAACGCAGATAAGCCTACACACTGTCGTCGTCTATACAAATTGCAAGACGGAATGT
Source organism: Rutpela maculata (assembly GCA_936432065.2). Lineage (NCBI taxonomy): Eukaryota > Metazoa > Arthropoda > Insecta > Coleoptera > Cerambycidae > Rutpela > Rutpela maculata. The sequence continues at coordinate 41,726,320 of OW386286.2, forward strand.
TTTGCTACCATGTCAACCGATTTAAGCCACAACGTACCCGCCATTTGGGCACATTTGGAGCCTATACTGAAGTTACTCCCTCAAGAAATAGAAAACATTAATTTTCTTAGTGATGGCCCGGTGAATCAGTATCGGAACAAAGACATGTTTTACTACCTGACAACGCAGTTGATTGCTGCATATCCAAATATACTGAATTTTACCTGGAACTATCATGAAGCAGGGCACGGCAAGGGTGCGCCCGATGGCGTGGGTGGAACTTGCAAGAGGACTGCAGATAAATTGATCTCAACTGGTACTGATATCCCAAATTTGGAAGCCTTTTCAAATGCCATTGAAAAAAATTGTCCGGGAATAAAAACATTTGTTATTTTCGCAGCAGACATAGCATCTAAGAAGATCATTTTTGATAGTCAACAATCCCAGCTTAAGTCATTTGTTGGTACCCTTAAAGTACATCAAGTTAGAGGAAGCGCGTTGGCACCTTATAAACTAAGTATGAAAAGTTTAAGTTGTTTCTGCGACACAGATGCCTGCACACATTTTGACTTAGGGACCATTACTTACGAAAATGTTGAGAAAGAAAACCACCTGTCCGTTGCTGATGTGTATCATTCACATTCTAACTCTAAACCTGGTTCTTCGCACCCCACTCGATCTGAAGATCTATATAAAAGTGGCGATTATTTCCTGATAAAATTTCCCCAAAAGAAGACTGAGTACCGATATGTTGGCGTGTGCTCTCAAGTTGATGATGCAGAGGAAGAAATGCTCATTACATTCCTCAAAGTGTGCAATGAAAATGCTACACTTTTTAAAGTGGACGAAACCGACGTTTCATATATACCGTATAACCAAATATGTGATAAACTACCTCAACCTAGTTTAGTGTTACAAGGTGATCGAGTGTATTACAGTTTTAAGAAGCCTGTTAATGTTTTTGAACAATAAAGCCAAAATAAACGCGAATATGCCAAGAAAATGAATGTCCAAAGAATATTTTTTTTTTTTAAGTTGATTTTTATGAATGTCCAAAGAAGTAGGTACCTATTTTTTTAGTTGATTTATGAATGCCCAAAGAAGTATTTTTTTAAGTTGATTTTTATGCATGTTCAAAACATTTTTTGTTAATAAAATGGGATCTATGCCTTTTAAATTTTATTAATGTTTACCAATACTATCACAATTGAGCAATTAACAAATTAAATAATTATAAAATTATACTCCCCTGTCCTGTTTGTCACTACCCTGTCCACACTGTCACTCCCCTGGTCAATGTCTTTTCCCTGGCCACAAAAAAACTGAAAAAAAGCGAAAAAATGACTGGCCCATTAAAACTCATGATGCATATTCCATTATGGTACACACATTTTGAAAATCATGTCCAATTCTAATATTTTGACTGGGGGGCAGAATTATATGGAGCTAAAACGCAATATCATTTATTCACCCGTACGATGAATAGCTTAGGAGATATTTTCAAAAAACAATTTTTTTTATAAAGGACAAGGGTAGATAAGGGCCTTTTTTTGCCCATCGGCCATTTGTCAATCTATTTTTCGAGTAGTATATGCCTTGACAAGTAATAAAAAACAGTTCTTTGGAATAGTAGGTAGATTATTCAGCGAGCGTATGATGGCTATTACTCGCGAGGGTGATGTTTACATCACGAGCCGAAGGCGTGTGTCGTAAATCATCCGAGCATGTAATGGCCACTATACTTTATCCACGACTATCACATATTTTACCTGTTTTAATCGTTTAAAACTGAAAAAATTAAGTTAGTTTACAGTAAAACTTTGACGTGTTAAACGTCACACACAAAAATGTGCACGAAAACATTGACTCTCTCTTGGAAAAAATGGATTAGCCCTTTCTTTATCCAAATTGCTAGCTCCTGATTGGTCAAAGGTGCGTTAGAATGAAAACAGCTAGTTCCTGGTTGGTCAAAGATGCGTTAGCATGAAATTATGGTCATGATACGTTAGGTTGGAATAATTATTTGTCAATTATTGTTAAATTTATAATGCAATGATTATATGATACTCGTGGATAAAAATATTTTTATTCAATACACACGACGATATGTGGTTTTGAGCGCTGACACGTTTAAATTCGCACGCAACGTCGACACCACTACGACTCCCGCAGAAACGATTTTCTTTTTTATACATTGAAATGCTTGATGAACCAATGTAAATTGACTATTATTTAAAAGCTTAAATACTCAACAATGAAATGAGGTTTAGATTTTCTTCGTTCATTGAGTGCATCTAACTGAAATATACATTAAAAGTTCGGAAAAACGTCAAAAATCACAAATAAACTGCAAACATGCTTACATTGAAATGCTACATAAAGATGACATGTTCAACTATAAATAAATAATGTTTAGTGATTTTAAGAACTTTTTATTTTTATGAAATTAGTGGGCGAAAATATATAGCTTATCTACCCTTGTCCTTTTGAGGCTGTAGCCCATATTAGTCCTATAAAAAATGGCATTCACGTAAAGTTTAGAGAATTTAATGCTCTACATGATTGCTATTTTGACATTTTAATAGACGATGAGCAATTTACGATATATTTCAATAAAACTACTCCCTACAAACTTTGACGCGTTGTAACTGGTAAACAGTTAGTTCTACAAAAATGAGCCAGCTAGAAAATTTATGTACAATTTAGTGCTCAACGAAAAGGCCTTTACTTTGACGTTGACTTTTCTCAAAGATGGAGGCTAACCTCAATCACTGCCAACCCCGCCAATTTGACAAAATACTCAGAATGAACCTCTGAACATGATAAAAAAGAAAAATTGACACTATTTTTGCTTTAAAAAAGTATGTATTGATTGCACTATTTCACAACATATAATTTTCTGGAATCAATGAAATGGGTAGATCATCCTTAAATAAGTGTTATTCTCAATTTTTTTGCTTCCACGTACTTTTTCTACTATTACCATATAATGTGTGTCCATGGATGGTGTCCGGAAGAGGAATGTTTTTTCATTTTTACGCAAAAGAGTAATTTTTGATGAAAAAGTCTGTTTCACCAGAACCCTTGTTTCGGTTGACAGATCCTTCCCAGTTCCGCAATACTACAAGGTCAGCCAAAAGGCTTGATTTGATTATGGATAATTTCCAACTATTTATTTATTTATTTATTTATTCATATAAACAGGCGAACCCATTAGTACAGACAATGAGTAATAATGATGAAAGAAGAGTGACAACAATAAAATGACAAGGATAGACTAACATATAGCTAAAATACATGGTAGATTGGTAGATATACATGAAAGATAAAACAGAGTTAAACACTAATAAAAATTTACACTAATAAAAACTTAATACTAAAGTGAATGGTAATAATTTAATGACTAGATTGATGAAGTTGATGTTTAAAAGTTCTAAGATTTGCACTGAAAAAAATCAATATTTTCGAACTGGTTCGCTAACCGAAGTATATGCGGTAAACAATAATTATATGCATAATTTGTCCTGAAGAAGGGCACAAAAAAAGTAATATTTTGTCTTGTATTTCGAGGAGGAACGTAGAAATTTATCTGTGATAATAATTCAGGACAGTTACATTTAGAATTAATAATATTAAAAAGCAATATGAGGTCTTTATGCTGGAGGCGTATATCAAGAGAGTCAATGTTTAAAAGTGATTCAAGATCAGAATAGTCATCAATAAAAATATTTAACTTGAAGACAACATGTCTCAAAAATTTATGTTGAACTGGCTCAATCTTTCGTACATAAATATTGTAATGTGGTGACCAGACTGAGGAACAATACTCTAGGTGTGGTCTCACAAGTGAGCAATATAAAATCTTAAGAGTCTGTACGTTGGAAAAATCGGTAGTTGTGCGTTTGACAAATCCCAATAATTTTAATGCTTTGTTAGTTACAGCAGAAATATGAGCCTGAAAATTAAGGGTTGGGTCAAGTAAGACACCCAAATCTTTAATTACTTGTACATCATCTAAAAGATTGCCGTTAATTTGATAATTAAAAATAATAGGGTCCCTATTACGGTAAAATCTCATTGTATGACACTTATCGATATTTAATGTCATACCATTAACCGAGCACCAGTTATCAAGTGTATCTAAATCAGCTTGCATATGTAAAGGCATCATTTTCAGACCGGATTATAGAAAACACTTTGAGGTCATCAGCAAGTAGAAGAATTTTTCCAAAAGAAAAACACTATTTGATGTCGTTAATAAATAAGTTAAACAACAATGGTCTGAAATGTGACCCTTGTGGCACACCGGAAGTGACTGAAATTTCATTAGAAAGAACATTTTTGATAAGAACAATCTGTTTTCTCTCAGTAGATAATCTTTTAACCAGTCGATAATTGAACCACTTATACCATAGTATTCAAGCTTGGCCAGTAAAACACTATGGTTTACCCTGTCGAACGCCTTGGAAAAATCAGTATAGATTGCATCAACCTGATAACCGCTCTCCAAGGCCCCCGACAGATAGCTAACATAGGTCACCAGGCCGAGTTCAGTGGACCTACCAGCAAAAAATCCAAATTGTTCATCAATGATCTCATTATAAAGCTTCGCGGTTAAGTAATCAGTAACTAAGCTTTCGAATAGTTTAGGTATAGTGCTAAGGACTGTTATAGGATGATAATTTCTGATATCTGATTTATTGCCTGACTTGTATATAGGTGTGATATAACTGAGTTTCCAGTAGACAGGGAATTGACCAGAGAGTAAAGACTGATTGAATATGTAATAGAGAGGCCTTGCCAAATTTTGAAAATATTTTCGAAGAGTTTTTAAAATAATGTTTGTACGTGATACTAGGGAAACAAAATTCTACTTCTATGGTGATTCGTTTCACAGCAACAGACTCTGTAAAATTAATTTTCATGATTTTCCATCAAGTTAGTAGTCATTGATAATGAAGAAAATCTGATATTTCTTTAGATACCAACTTGTTATAATGTAATTTAATTGGTGATAATCAGATTTTTGTAACAAACTAAATAAGATTTGCAAATTTAAAGCGATATTCGAGACGATATTCAATCACACCTTAGAAGTTAACGATGATTCAAAACATTTGGACTTTCATTCGTGGATCAAAAAAAATATTCTTAGAGATAGAAGTTTTGTTGAAAGCATAATTTTTCCAATGGGACAGTTAGTATGCAAAATTCTAGATAATCCAAATTTTCGTATACAGTATAGGAGACAATATTCCAAAAAAGTTAATATTCGGTGTGCAATCACATTCTCTGGAATCATTGGACCATTTTAAGCAAAATCCATATCGTGACATGTTAAATCCTTTTTTCTTGATTATATGAACAAGCAAGTCCAATAAAATTGTACTTTCAACAAGATGGATGTCCACCTCATTCCACTGTCATTGTTCATCGGTGTCTAAATAATCAATTTAGAGCCTCGATCTCACAATTGTGGACTTGTTTTGTACCTTAAACAAAAAGTTTCAAAGAATTCATAATAGTGTCGATCTCTTGAAAAAATAAAATAAAACAGGCTATTGAAGATATACCACTAAACCAAATTTGAAACAGATACAGGGAGTTGAGAGCTCGAGTAGAACTATATGCAGAAGTTGGCGGTGATACTTTTGAATAATTTTTTGAGTTTTTTTTTTCCTTATGGGTTGCGGTGCCAGAAGTCCCGCTGTACTGAAGCTTAAGCTTATTGTACCCCATAGTCTCGTTATCCCATTAAACCCGTTTCTCTCCAAAAAGAGAGTATACGGTCAATGGGAGCTCTGGCTATTTCTTCCGTAGTTACGGTTGGTCCCCCGAAGAATGAAAACCTCCCAGCCACCAAGGCTGGGCATTCACATAGTATGTGGTGAGAAGTTTCTTCATCCTCACCACACATCCTGCATTCTGGATTATCCTTCACACCTATGTTAGTTAGGTGTCTGTTCAGTGTGCAGTGTCCTGTTAGGATTCCCACTGCACATCTCAGCTGTTTCCTGCTCAGCTTTAGCAATTCGTTAGTCTTTGTCTTGGATGGTCCGCCGGTGATGAACATGCATGACTGTCTCATCCCTGGCGGGCCGGTCCAATGCAAGATATATTTCTGACTCAATAGTTCCTTTACCATTCCTCTTGCGGTGTTGTATGATATCCCGCAGGATGGCTCAGGTCCCATCAAGGCTGTTTTTGCGCCTTCTTTGGCCAGCTTATCTGCTTTTTCATTGCCTTCATTGCCCTGGTGTCCTCGCGTCCACTCCAGTTGTATACTGTTGTGTTCCGCCAGTTTCGCCAGAGATTCAAGGCAGTCTTTTACCATTTTGGAACGTATTTCTACTGCATTCAAAGCTTTGAAAGCTGCTTGACTGTCAGTGACGATGAGGATTCTTTTGTCTTTCTTGGAATGGTCCCATGTCTGTTTCTTTTCAGCCTGTATGCAGCCAACAGTGCCTCGCTCTTCACTACTAGTTGTAGTGGGGGCAGGCAAGCGCTTCCATGGCTGCGGTAGGTGTTGTTGACATTGTTACCGTTATTCCTAGACATGCCAGTCTTTGTACTTTCCGTAATTTTCTCATTGCTTTTCAGGCTTTATGCCACCAGATCAGGGAGGCATAGGGTATTATTGGTACTACGACCCTTTGGTACAGCCAGTGCACCCATTCTTGGTTGTAATCCCCAGTTTTTGCCTACCATTCTTCTGCTGGCCCATAAGGCCCGCGTAGCTTTGGTAGTCACTCTATCTAGATGTGCATTGAAGTTTAATTTGGTGTCTAGAATCAGTCCCAAATATTTCACTTCATTGCTCACCTGCAATTCGTTTCCCCGGAGATATAATCTTCCCAGGTTGAGTTTCCTCTTTCTTGTGAAGGTGACCACAGTGGTCTTCCCTGGATTCATGGAAATACCTTCCTGGGTACACCATCTGTCTACCATAACAAGGGCTCGCTGCATCTTTTCCTATTACCAGGATGGCGATATCATCTGCATAACCTTGCGCATATATTCCTTGCTGTTCAAGTCGAGATAGGAGCTCGTCCGCAACCAGGCACCATAGGAGAGGAGATAAACCCCCCCCCCCATGCGGGCAACCTCTGGTTCCGGACACCTCTGTTGCAGATTCTAGCGTGGACTGAATTTTCCTAGTTCTGAGTGCTGAGTCGATCCATCTTGTTATTGACTTTTTGACTCCACGCCTCTTCACTGCATCACTTAGTGAGTCGAGTGAGGCATTGTCAAAGGCACCCTCTATGTCTAAGAAGGTTCCTATGGCAGTTTCTTTACTGCCCAGGGCCCTTTCTATTTTTTGAGTAAGCTCATGTATTGCTAACTCACAAGATTTTCCTGTTTGGTAGGCATACTGGTTTCGACGTAGAGGTTCTGTACTCAGTTTATCATCCCCAATAAGCCTATCAACCAGTTTCTCCAGGGTTTTCAGGAGAAATGATGTTAGACTAATAGGTCGGAAGAATTTGGCCTAGGTGTAGGTGTCACACCCTGGTTTTGGTATTAATACTACCTTTTTATGAGTTGGTATTTTGATTTAATAAAATGTGTTATTTATCATAAAAATTATTCTTCTTATTTAAAATTGAAAAATCGAGTTTTAATATGGATATATCAGACCAGAATTATCTAGTTTCGTAATATAATGTATAACATTTAAAAAATATTTTCAAAATATTTGGAAATTATCCATAATACTATTGTTCTTTGGCTAACTCTGTAGAGCTGATAAGGATTCAATAATCGAAAAAAGGGTTTCTGGTGAAGTAGACTTTTTCATCAAGAATTACTTTTTTTCGTAAAATCAAGAATTAAATAGCTTTTCCTGTTCTGGGCTTTATCCGCATGTACACGGTATATTTCAGTTTGTGAACTTGTCAAATTGCTCTCATATTTGCCTGATTATAAGCAGTGTTATATAAAAATTTTATCTTCTATGTAATTTTATAAATTATGTACATATATTTTTATACAGTCCTTAAAAAATCTCTTTACTTTTAGGAAGTGCTGAACCTTATGGCAAAACAAAGGTATCGACCGAATGTAATGACATATGGCGTATTAGCATTAGGTTGCCAAACTAAGCAAGAGTGTTTAGATCTAATATCTGAAATGCAGGAAGCAGGTTATACGTAAGTTTTCTATTTATGGTTCATTTATAGTTTTTATAACAGTTTAAAAATACTTTCAACCAATATTTTTTTTAGTCCTAGTTTTTCTGAATTTTTCTATTACATTTTTGTTGGTTTTAGTTTAAATGCTGAAATTTTGGGAGCAATGTTATACCAAGCTTGTCATAAAAAAGATATGTCTTATGTGTTGGAACTTATGGAAATATGTGTAAGGGAGAATGTTCAAACAAACAAGATATTTATGGAATCCCTTGATAGGTTTATAAAATTTTTCAAGCGATTGCTAGACTCTAAAGTAAGTTTTTCATAGTATTCTATTAGGTAGGTACTTGGTAATGTATTTATTTATTTATCAAAATTCCACAAAGATCATTATACAGTGACATGAGTTCATCGATAAGTGAATTAATGTAGAAAGTAAAATGAGAACATATAAAACTTGCAACTACACATATAAATATATAAAAAAGACTTAATAATAAGAGAGAGACACACAAAGAAAAAAACCCGTACCGTGCCAGCACAGAGCAACCTTGAGAATGGGGTATTTTCCATTTTTTTTTTAATTCAGTTTTGGTGATATATATCAAGTAATGTTATTATTTTAACAATAATTACTGCATAATCAGTTTAAATCAAAATAATTTCTTAAATAAAAATAAGGAATAAGAATACGCCCATCTAGACACAAATTTCAAATGATTTTATTTGGAGGGAAATAATTTAACCAATAACCAAGACAACTTTTGCTTAGACTGTAACCATCTTATATGAATGCCAAATTGTGTATTTACTCTACATTATTTTACCTATAACACTTCTATTTTGCTCCATATCTTGAAAATCAATAAATATTATATACATGTATTTAAAAGGAATTAAAAGGTATTTATGTTTGTTATTATTTAGAAGTTATCTTAAAAATGTGCTTGCGTGCTATCAGTTGTTACTTCTTGTCACAATACAAATGAAAAAGACATATTGGTTAGATTTATTTGTTGTTTGTTTATGGTGGCATTTGATTTTATTTTATAGTAGTAGTACAAAGCTTTATTGGAAATTCCAATTGGCTAACGACCTAAGTTTTATTTTATATTTTATCAATAATCTATAATTTTGTGAAAGGAGATTCAACCAATTTGCCCAAAGTTGATTATGAGTAGATTCTTTCTATAACAAAATTTGGATTTTTTGTCAGCAAACGTGAAAAATCAACGCGATGTTAGAACACATCTTTCATTTGACTAGCCGTTGACATTGTTGCAATATATTGCGAAATATGTTTTTAAAAATCTAATCGGCATTAAAAATTATTTAAAACATTTAATAATCCATGCCTATTATTATTTTTTACATCACAAAGGTAAATTTGTGGATAAATATATTAACATTGATCTAATAAATAAGCTTTATACTCCTGTTTTCTTCATTTATCTTTACTAGAACTAGAGAAAAAATTTCAACTTGGCAACACCACACTGTTTAAAACCATTCTATCTACAAATTACACAGACTACCTACGTCATCGGCAGATTACATAAGTCACCAATTTAAAACGTTTTTCGCGCCATTTATTTTAACTCTTGTTTTCTCAAAGAATTGATAATTATTTTCGAGGAAATTTGTATTGGAAGGCTTGTTTATACAAAATCTATATTATTCAATAAAAAAAAAATATGAAAATACCCCAATATGAATAATGACAATTAGGGAGAATAAAAGGAAGTACAATTTAATTCAGATCACTGGTAAAATATTCATTAAAGCTGTAAAAGCTATGTCTTAAGAGTAGAGTTTTGATTTCTTTCTTAAAAGTAGTTATAGAAGCAATAGACTTGAGATTATCAGGTAAATGATTGAAAATTGTTATCGGCATTATGTAGCTACTTTTAGCCGTCGAAATAAGTCTATGTTGGGGTAATCTTAGGTTGTCACTAAAGCGTAAAGTATAGTTGCTAAATATATCTGCAGTTGATGTATATTGACTAATGTTATTCTTGACGTAAATTGCACACTGCAAGATGTATATAGAGATAACAGTAAGAATTTTTAAAACTATGAACAGTTCCCGACAGGAGTGTCTAGCGCCTTTAAATTTCATTGTACGAACTATTTTTTTTGCGCAGTTAGTACTTAATTTATCCGATTTGCATTGCCCCAGCTGACAATGCCATACCTAACACAATGCTGAATTTACATACGAAAAATAGTATGAAAGCAAAATTTTTAAATTCACATATGACCTTAGTCTTCAGATAATAAAACAATTGAGTGAAAGTTTTTTTAGAACACTATTAATTTGAGAGTTCCATGATAACCTGTTGTCAATCTGAATACCCAAAAATTTCATGTTATCAGTCTGATTAATGCAAGTACACCCGTCATAGTTTTGACCAGAAGACTATAGTTGGGAGCTGTAGTATTAAACAACACAAGTTCAGTTTTATTGAAGTTTAATAATAGAGTGTTTGCAAGGCTGTAATCAAGGACAGTATTTGTACAATCATTAGCTGCTGTACTAAGCATATGAGCTGAGACAATTGCTGACATATCGTCTGCAAATGAAGTTATTATGCTGTGGCAATGTTTATGAAATGGTTCAACTAAGTCGTTTATAAAGATTGGAAAGAGTAGGGGGCCTAGGATGCTCCCTTGAGGCACCGCCATCTTAATAGGTTGCAAGTTGGAGTTATGCTCCCCGCCATCTGCCTGTAGTACAACCATCTGTGATCGCTCAGACAAGTAGGAAGAGATCCAACTATAGGACAGTCCCCTTACTCCATAGTAACAGACTTTCTGTTTGAGTAAGTTATGGTTTACCATGTCAAAGGCAAGCTTATAGTCAAAATATAAACCGGCAACACATTTTTTTTTTTCATCAAGACTTTTTATGGAATTAACTGAATTTAGTATAGCATCTTGCGTAGAAAGATTTTTGCAGAAACCGTATTGTGCATTAGTGAGAATATTATATCTGCTGAGATAGTTCAGTAATCTAGAGTGAAAGGCTTTCTCATAAATTTTAGAAAAAACAGAAAGTAAAGAGATTGGCCTATAGTTTTCTATCATATCTGTCTCATTTTTCTTGTGTATAGGCTTAACAATAGACTTCTTTAAGTTGGCTGGGAACATGCCTTCTTCAAAAGACTTATTTATCAAGAATGTAAAAACCGGAGCTAGAATATCGGCAATACTACCAAGCAGAGAGCAAGGAACACCATCCAGTCCTGCATAATTTTTTACCGAAACTGCTTTTAACAGTGAAAATGTCTCATCAATAGTAATAGGAGTTAGGTACAAAGAGTGGCAGCTAACACCATTGTTTGTATTCAATTTTTATTTTGATTTTTTTATTAAAATCGGTGTTAGTGTTAAAGCCAGAGGTAAGCTGATTGGGCGAGTTTAGAAAAAGTGCATTAAATTTTTGAGCTGCAGTTTGGTAATCCTGGATCATATTCCCTTGCTCATCTTTAAAAGATGTGGGATAGAATTCAGTTTGAATAGAATTAACGTCATTTCTTATTATCCACCACGCATATTTTGTTTTATTTTTAGCTTTAGAGTACAAATTATCATTGAACGTTTTCTTTCTGTCTTTAATAGCCTGTCTATGTTCCTTTTGTAGGGATCTGTATTTATTATTTAAATCTGTATCATTATAGATTGATTCTTTCTATAACAAAATTTGGATTTTTGAAGGGATGGGATCAAAAATATTAGAAGCTTGCCACCAAGTTCTTCGAATATCAATTTTTTCGGAACAGTTACAAATTTTTTTTCTGAAGCACTTATATTTGTGTTTCCACAACTTTTTATAAAATAGCTTTTAAATGATATTATCTACTATTTGTAAATTACAGCAAATACCTCGATGAAAGAAACTGAAATCGGCCTTAAAAATTATTTAAAATATTTAATAATTCACGCCTACTATTATTTTTTACATGAGAAAATTAAATTTCGTGGATAAATATATTAAAATTGATTTAATAAATAAGCTTTATACTCTTGTTTTCTTCAATTATCCTTACTAGAACTAGAGAAGGAATTTCAACTTGGCAACACCACACTGTTTTGTATAAAACCATTCTATCAACAAATCCATACAAACTACCGTCATTGGCAAATTACCTACGTCACAAATTTAAAACACACCTGTTGCTCCACTTATTTTAACTTCTGTTTTCTCAAAAAATTGATAATTATTTTCGGGGAAATCTGTATTGGAAGGCTTGTTAGTACATATTCTATATTCAATAAAAAAAAATAAAAAAAAAAAAAAAAAAAAATAGGAAAATACCCCAATGGTTAATGTGAGAAAAATAAGAATATTCAACAAATATTCCTATAAAAGGTTACCAAAAAGTTGTGAATACTGTACATTTACAAATATCGGTTACTTATTAATCTTAATCATATATGTTTAGGGCTTGATACAGATTCTTTATTTGTTAAATAATTTTTTTTCTAGCAACTTTCAAAACGTCAAGCAAAGGTCTTTGGTATTTTCAAAGCAAGGTACAAAAACTGGCTTCAAGAAGTTCAAGTAGATGATGCTGAAGATGTACATCCATGGCAACAATATAGGCAAACGTCCGAAGGTGGAGAATTTTACAAGTGGAAAGATACAACCAGGTTTAAACCCAGGCATACTTCACTATTTAGAGTCAAAACGTCTACGAAACATAGGTATTAGATCTGTTATGTTGTCTTTTGTACTGTGATATATTTTTTCAACTATTAAAAAGTTTCAAATAATTTTCTTCTAATTATTATAAAAAAATACGACAGTCAAATAAAACTGATCTGTTATGGGAACATTTTAGATTAGAAAATATGCAATGCCCAAAAAAAGACCATGACGATGTTCATTTAACATTGCTTTATTATATTATTCTAAGGGTTAAGGTACGATTTTAAATGATGCATTTTGTGTTAAGATACAGATCATTTTGCACACGTGCAGTTCGCTCCATTTTTACAGTGCATATAAAGAAGGCTACTACTCACAAAAATATCAAAGTTGGCGTTGTTACATGCTGACGAGAGTTAGTCACTGCCTTACAGAGCCGTACTTCAAAGGACTCTGCACGTTTCTTATGTAAAATAATGCCCGGTAGATTTGGTTGAAATTGAAATATGTTATTTATGAAATCATCCTGAATAAAAGTCTCCATGGGAGCAAGGCTGAAAAATTAATAGTTTTTAAGTTATGGAGCTTTGAAGTTGTCTATTCTTGGTATAGACCTGCCTGTTAAATACGTAAAAAGGGTAAATAAATGGATTTCAGGCCTCCTCGCTAGATATGGACCACAATAATACAACTTCTGCACTGTTATTGAAGTCCGAACCGGAAGTTGCACAATTAAGTCCATTTTTAAGGGTGAAAACTTTTTCAGCATATATATATAGACCTGCGTAACAATTACGTATTCAGCATAAATGAACGAGTTTCAGGCCTCCACGCTAGATGATATGGACCACAATAATAGCGCAGAAGTGAGAACCGGAAGTTGCATGATTAAGTCCATTTTTAAGGGTGAAAAGTTATGCAGTCTGTATATAGACTTGGGTAATAACTTCTGGTTCGCACTTCAGCGGTGTGTTATTGTGGTCCATATCTAGTGAGGCAGCCTGAAACCCGTTCATTTACCATGAATACGTAATTATTACGCAGGTCTATATATACGCTGAAATACTGTTCACCCTTCAAAATGGACTTAATTATGCTACTTCCGGTTCAGACTTCAGTCCTGTGGTCCATATCTAGTGAGGGGGCATCAAATCCATTTATTTATCCTTTATACCAACGCGCAGGTCTACACTGAGACTAAAAAAGTTTTCACCCTTAAAAATGGACTTATTCATGCAACTTCCGGTTCGCACTTCTGCGCTGTTATTGTGGTCCGTATCTAGCGAGGAGGCCTGAAACTCGTCCATGTACCCTGAATACGTAATTATTACGCATGTCTATATATACGCTGAAAAAGTTTTTGCCCTTAAAACTGGACTTGATTATGCAACTTCCGGTTCGAACTTCAGCCTTGTATTATTGTGGTCCATATCTAGCGAGGAGGCCTGAAATTCATTTATTTATCCTTTATACGTACTTAACACGCAGAGGTCTATACTGAGACTGAAAAAGAAAAAGTTTTCACTTTAAAAAATGGACGTAATCATGCAACTTCCGGTTCATATTGTGGTCCATATCTAGGGAGGAGGCTAATTAGTTTGTTGGATTTCTAATCTTGAAAATTCGTGTCAAACTCCAGCTGTTTTTCAGCCACATCATAATTCGTTCCGAATTTGATATACCACGGATAGACAACTTCAAAGCTATATAACTTATAAACCATTAATTTTTCGGCCTTGCTCTCATGGAGACTTATTCAGGATGATTTCATAAATAACATATTTCAATTTCAACCAAATTTCAGCCAACCGGCATTATTTTACATAAGAAACGTGCGGTATCCTTTATAAATAAAACCTTTAAAAAAGTGGCATTTATTTCTTTAGTACCCAGTACCCGACCGGGTACTGTCTTGTTATTCGGCGAAACCCGGTTTACATTAAAAAGGGCCGGGTACCCGGTGCATCCCTGTAATCAATACTTCTTAAGAAAAAAAAAATAATTGAGAGCCAAGCTAAAAGTAGTAGTATATTGTTTCGATTATTAGCTTCCAAATGAGTAAGAATTAAGTGGTCTAGGTTTTCGCACTGAATTTTTTTTTTTGTGTGCCAGTGTTCATTACCCAGGTTTATGTTTTTAACCCTTTTTGTACCGGACATGAAATAGCGATTCATGTTACTAGGACCGGGATTTTTTGCAAGCTACCAGGACCTCTGCCGAATATATGCGCCAGCTATAAAAAATAGAACAGATGCAGAAAATTCATTTATTTATAATAATATTTTATTATATTAAAGTATTTGTAATGTATTATGTTAAAAAGCATATATTTAAAAGGTTTGTTTTGTATGGTACACTTCAAAACAGGGCTGTATACACAGATCAACATTACACTTTGCACACATGTACCTAGACTCTCTTCTTTTTTGTCTGAAGCTTGCTTTGGCTACAAACAGTACATCATCGTACCTTATTATTGGGTACCAGGGTGGGAAAATGTCGGCCTATAAGCCTCTCAAGATTTTTGGTCATAAGTTTTACTCGGCTGGTGTTTTGTACCTGAATTAGACAAAGAAATCGATAGGCAAAAGTTTTCTCACTAACTAAAACTTACCGCTCAATAAGTTGATTTTCAACTGAAAATCTGCTAGAGGTTCTCTTCCTGCATTTTGTGTTTGGTACAGTGCATGTGCGTTGAGCATGGCTAGGTCCACCATATGAAAAAATAGCTTTCTGTACCATTTTACAGTTTTTCTAACGCATTCTGTAGAGCTTTATACAGCAATTTACATAATACTACTACTACACTAAAAGCATGTTTCAACTCGAGCACGAATACCCTCACTTATTTCAATCAGAATAATGAGATTCATGACGTTGAGTAAATATGCCGTATTTATACGACAGTGAGCCAGGTGGTCCTGTCTTAGGTACCGTATTTCTTCGGCATTGGACCAATGGGCACAACATGAAGCGACACAATTATGCGGCTGTGGTCCTGCTAAAGGGTATAAACTTAATATTGTCACATATATACGACAACGGTCTGAATATGCCATATAACCCTGAACACATATATACGGCAGTGGTCCTGAGGGACCATTTAGGTATTGATTAAAATATACGGCGATGGTACGGAAAGGGTTAATCATCTTCCACCAATCTGACCTTTAAGTAATTTTTACACACGATAATTATGTTAGTGTTAAATAATATAAATTTATTAGCTGACCCAGCAAACGTTGTTTTGCCATATAAATTATAAATTTTTGTCCAAAAAATAAAAAGAAAATTTCTGGATAGGACGACCCTTATCACCATATAAAAAATAGCCTACGACCTATTCTCAGACCTACCAAATATACACCAAAAATTTCATAAAAATCGGCCAAGCCATTTCGGAGGAGTTCGATAACAAACACTGTGACACGAGATTTTTATATATTAGATTGGTAGGTGTCACTCAAGGGGTTGATATAAAATCAGCACCCTCAAAAATTAAATTATTTTTTTAATATACTAAATGACGTAATATAAAGCTATTTTATATCAATGTCTCCTATTAATTTCATTTAATTATCTTCAATAGTTTTGAAAAAAATTAATTGCTAATATAGGGATAGAGATTTATTATATATTTTATTGAGCATCTCAAGTCATAAACAACATTCATGTGAATGAATAGCCCAATAAGCCGCTGGCCCAATTCCATATATTTAACCAGCGAGACCCTTTCTTGGAATAGGTTTATTAAGTATTCAGTATTTCTTCTATCTACTTAATATCAGATGTCACTGCACTCTTGTTTCACTAAACGCAAAAGAAAGGTGGAATGTATGCAACACTGTATGTACGTATGCACAGAACCTAAAATTATCTTGCTATGTGTAAGTAATGACAGATCCTATTGCTCCTCCATCTATTACATTATGTACAAAGTAAGCACTTATGAAGCATCACCTATTTAATACACCATGTCCGAAAGTGAGCATTAAACATGTGATGCGCAGTTTCTGCAATGTGCCAATGTGCTCAGGTGGATGATTTTCATGTTTTAACATCATGTTCAATTCTAAACAATTTGGTCTATAACTAAAATAACAAAAATTTTTTGGCTTTCAAATTTTGTTTTCACATTTCCTTCAACAATAGATTCCGAAATTTTTTACAGAAAAAAAACTATATTTTTCCGCAAAGCTAATGTTCTTGTTAGAGACGACATCTGGACAGGTACACCCTTCCAAATAAAACTAAATAAAACTAAGAAAAAAGTCCATTTTTATTTTATAAAACTTGAATAATACACCAATTGTTTAGTTATTTATGCAACTTTCTTACAATTTCAACTGATGAAGTTTTCTATTTAAATCTTCAAACTTCAGTACCTTCCGAATAAAGAAATCTCCATAACGATGAGCCACCTTTGTGTCGGCAATATGTATCATATCGTTATCAATATAGAAGTCCAGCTGAAAGAATACAAATTGTTTATTGCAAAATAAATTAAAAGAAAAACATATAACTATAATAGAATCTCAAATATCCAAAGTGATGGAACTGATTTCGCATAAGCAAAATTTTTACTAAAACGGGATTTTTGAAAAATAACTTCTTAGAAGAGAAATATGTAATATACATGAAGATTGGTAAGTGGAAGCATTCCTTTCAGGGGGCGTTGTTAGTAGAGCTCATCTGCAATTGATTTAACCGCAATTATGCATTATACAAAACCTAACACAAGCCCTAACGACTATATGTTGGGACCAAGCACTATTTTATGAATTACATACTTAAACATATAAACAGAGACTTTCAAGAATTTTGTAAGCTAATGCACCACTATGTAGTACATAATTTTTCAAAAGGGCTTTTGATTTTCATATAAATAAATTTTTCAATTGTTACTTTGTAACAAAATGCTAACAACCAAAAGTTGGGACAAACAATTTTCTTTTCTCTTAATATGGTGTAATATTGTCTTTAGCCTTAATGTACCCTAGCGTCTAGCATGCATGGTGTAGAGTGAAATTACTTAGAGAAGATAACATACGTCACGGCTTCGTGTGTAACAGTTGGCATTATACCAGTGTCGTGTCATCCATTTTTGATTTAAATATTAATGGTAGTAGGCAGTGCGAAGCCCATGAAGCTGTAAAAATAGGATCGTTACCTAGGTAACGAGCACACGGTAACGATATCGGTCTCTGCACATTCTATGACGATGTTATCTTCTCTACATAATTTCACTCTTCACCAGTGATTGGCACTGGTCATCATTGGTAAAGTTATCCCCTATTTCTTGCAATTTGACTCTAAATTCGGAAGTGTGGATGATTCGCTGTGGATGATTTCGCAGATACCATTTCATTTTATGCTACGGTTTCGATAATATTCAGATCCGGGCTAGATGGGATAAGGCAACCTGAATTGTTCCAAAAGATTTTTTTGAAAATATGTGGCATGATACACCATCCTGTTGGAAAACACAATTTCCATTTGGGTACAGCTTAGTGACGCTAGGTAACAATGAATTCTGTAGAATTTCTTGGTATTTACACTATTTCCAGGCATTTATTACAATATATAACATCTACAAAAGTTCCCACGCCCATTGCTGACATACATCCCTGTACCATGGCCTATGAAATTTGAAAGTATAGATGAAGCCGAGTTGTAGAAAGAGTGAATTTAAAAAGGAAATAAACAATGACTTTTTTCAAAGTACAGTTCGTTTAAAAGTTATTAATTATTTAATATTTGAAAAATATAATTTTAGGGGCCGTAATTCGAAAACAATAAATCAGAATGTTTTTAAATCTTGGATTTGGGGGTTCTAAAGCATGGTGATCATTACGTATATTATTTTTTTTGTGGACGTGCCCATTATAATTTCTCTTATCTTCCTATTGGCAGCTTTCCCGCGTCCCATTTTTTTTTCAAATAATGCAGAGAATATGCTCACAACAAAGCAAATGATTGTTGTAAGGAATACCACAATAATTATGAGCTCTCAAAATAGTTTTTTTTTTTTCCATTTAATTCGGCGCCTACTTGCTGTAGAGATAATATGAGGAACGTTACTGCAAAATGCAACAAATCCTACATAAACTTTACAAGAGACAGTATTGAACACCTCCACCCTAAAAATATATATTGGATTTGTTACATTTTGAAAGATTTGTGTTATGTCGAAGGGGATTTATTGGATTTTACTCCATAAAAATGTAATTTCTTGCAGTTAAGGATTTGTTAGGTTTTGAAAAAAAAAAAAACTAATTTCAGGACGTTATAAAATAGTGATTGTGTTGGTTTTTGTCAAAAAATTATGAATTTATGTTGAAGTAGTCGACCAAGAGCACTCGAATCCATGTCTAACTCGAATGGGCCTTTCCCACGTTTTTTTTTTATTGAATATTTGAGAAGTTCTCTTTAAAAAAACTCACCCGTATTTTTTCTTTTTTGCGAAATTTGCTCCTTTTCTACAGAAAAAATTATTATGTTATATAAATTTAAAATTGGTGGCAATATTTCTCCACTGATGATGCATTGGGCGGATGGACCAATCAGTATACTCTAGCACCCTTGGTAAAGGCTACATATGAGCAGATTGTACGTATAAGTGTTTGTCTCTTTCTGCCTTACCGAATTGACAAACATGTCATCAAGCTTTGTTAGTTCTAGCACAGAAGACCTATACCAGAAGCGTCACTGTCGGCGAAACGCTCGATGTTTGGGTGCGTTTGCACGCATCCAGTAATTTAGTCGAGTAGAAAGACGGTCCAGTAATTTAGTAATTGCTTTCCACTAAATTACTTGACTAAAACACGCTATCCGTATTGGTCGAGTACTAAATTACTAAGCGACTCGACTAAATTACTGGGTGCGTGCAAACACACCCTTTTATTGGTAAATTGGGGTGACCTTCGGCCATCTTGTCGGTGGTATTATTGTCAAAATATAAATCCACACTTTTCTAACATCACTGCTGGACGCATTGGTAGATAAAATTCGAAGCTGATTGGCTTTGGTTTTCAAAATATCAATCATATAATGTTATTGCTTACCGGTGCGCTCCACCGGTGAATTTAGAAACCTGCGGATTTATAGTTTGACAATAATACCACCGACATATGAGATATGCGCATAAAATTCAATATTGGCGGGAAGGCCAGAGAGTCGTTTCTGGTATAGGTCTTCTGTGGTTCTAGTCTAGTGACGTGTGAAACTACAGAAACTTCTCTTTGATGCATTTACTATTAAGTTGCCAAAAATGAATGAAATCTAAATCATATGACATTATTCCACAGTTAAAACCTCTAGTTACTGTACTAATATATAATAATACATCTATATTGTTACAGGTATTTCATACCTGCTGAATTTATAAAACTAAAAAGGTATGTCCAAAAACTGAATAAAAACGTTAAAAAATGATTTATGTCACTTTTGTGATATACAAATTACAGTTAATAAATATGAACAACTAGATTTAAGTGTTTTATTTTCTTTTACATTTATTGAATCATTTTTAAAATCATTATTAAATCTAAAGATTTATCAGTAACAGTTATTTTATTTAAGTAAACAGGAATGGGGAACATTTCTTTTTATTATTTCCGCCAGAGTACAGCAGCCGTACTCGGTTGTTTCACGTACCTTTCTAGGTATGTGGGTTGTTCGCGCTGTTGAGGTTATGTTATATCCAATGTCAATGCGAACAGTATCTCTTTGAATCATCCACCTGATTCATCTTTGTGAATGAAAAATTGGGAAACTCTCGGAAATTTAAACTATTGCAGGTTATATTATATAACAAGTTCAGAATGATTAAATCGAGTACGCATGGTGCAATTTGTCGGATATATTAAGAACTGGCTTCGATTGTTCCCCATTTACCATTTCACTGTCAATAATAGGGAGATTATCACTTGCTGCCTTCTCAAAATCTTTCTCCATTTTTTTAATGTCTACACAGTACACACACACTTTTAAATAATTAATAAGAAACACAGTTCTGAAGTCAAAATACTAGACCGGTACGATCACAACGTAAATCGTAAATAAGAGAACATAAGCTATCCATTTATTTTATTTCCATCATTGTTGCCAAGTGTCAGTTATTTGTTGGAAGTCGACATGTAAAGTGTGTTTCTTCTGCTAATTATTATCATTTTATTATTCAATGGAAATTCATTATTTTCAAAAGCGGAGATAAAAAGTAGACATTCCTTAGTGAAATAATTAAAGCATTTCCTCTAACGTTAAACATTCATATACATTAGGCAACATGGAAATAGTCTCAGTATCCAACTTCTTCGATATTGTTGATTAAAAAAATAGACTGCTAATTACAGGTTAGACTTGCAACCTACAAAAAGAGTCCTATTTTATTAGGACAAGGTATTTAGAACTTCATAAACATTACACTGAACTAGACTATAGTTGAAAATACGGGAACCAGGCAGAAATTTTAATAATAGTTGGGTAATACTCTTAAATCTTAAGAAACACATATTTTTGAGGTTAGCTGTGACGTCACGTGCAGATGCCCTATGAAGCCAGAAATTGTTTAATTTTGATTGGAGGTCCGCCCATGACGTAATTTGAGCGTGTTTATTTGTTTGAAATATGGAGTAAATTAGACAATATTTTTATTTTTAAAATATCAATTTAAAATTAAAATATACGATATGGCGTGTATATACAATGTTTATTAGGTGTTAATAAATGATTTATGACAAAATAATCATCAAGTTCCATTACGTGGGAAAGGCCCATTATGGATTTTTAACCTCTTGCAATAATGCTCTCCATATGTACTGTCTGATTTATCCCAACTTTTAGGTATCAGCGGTTTTGGAGATGCCATGACTAAATAGAACATAGTAAAAAAATCTGCAATTTTACTTTTGGATTATGAGAAAACAAATAACAATTCACAAATACTCAAAATTAAAGTTTAATAAACCAAGGCATATTTTATTTAACTCCCATACTGTTCGAGAAGTAACGGTTGTTCCAACATATAGTTGTTACTGCTCGTAGTTTTTGAGATATTTTAATTTGTTTCTTTTAGAAATATTTAAAATCAAATTAAACTTTATTATTTCAGTTTACCATGTTAGTGTACCAAAAATTATGTTAAATACTTTGATGAGATAAAAATATAAGGGCTAAAAATTATAAGCACTTGTAAACATTAGTAAACATTTTATTTATTAAGGTTCAGTTCTTCACCCCTTCAATTTTACCATTTCTGCAAAACAAATAAAAATGTACATACCTCAGATCCACTTTGGAATTTTCCTTCCAAACCCGAAGCTCCCTTAGACCAAACGACATTCTTCATTTTATGCTTGAAGCACAACAAATGGATAAGCAAACTCTGCATTTCCTTATCTAAATCCCACTTTCCATCATTAGATCTGTTGTTTTGTGCCATAAAAGTAGCAAGTTTGCTCAATGGCAACGTCGTATACAACTTCAAGTAGCTCCTAATGGTCGGCAACATTTTTTGTTGTGCCACCTCGTCCATAAACACGGCCGTCTGGTGTTGAATGGCCTCTTTAGAATAATCATCTGGCACAGAGTCAATTGGTGGCGGATATGGGGACAAAAACTTAGGGCAGGCATACACGAAACTGTTTTCAAATTCTTGTAAATCGCCGTACTGCATCTTGTACATCTTTTCGTGATAACTCTTCTCCCTCAAAGTTTGCTGGATAGACTCGTCAATGCACTGGGGATGCAAAACTAAACAGATTGCAAGCAAATGATACATCTGATCAGTTTGTTTATTGATTTGATCGTGTTGATAAGTTTTCGAGGCAAAAAGTTGCTTGGTACGTTGAATATACAGCAGGATGGACGAAAACGTACGAATAGCATCAGAGTAACGCCTCATCATCATATAGGCAAATCCTACATAATAGGATGTAGAAATTTGACAAGCAGGAATATGGGCATACTGGGATTTTTTATGCACCTCGATATTCTCTAAAACTTTGATGGCTTGGTAGTAGTCACCTAACAGAGAATGTAATCTTAGCAGGCCAACGAGGGAGAAATACCCTAACATTTTATACAGCGAGTGGCTACCAAACTCTCCAGATACCGAGTCAGGATCTCCACCACTGGCGTATACCTCCAACTGTTGTTTAATGTTACTTTTATCAACCAGAGAATGTAACACATTCAAAACACAAAGAACATTCCAAACTTTGTTGTTCGAATTTAGAGTTTCTAATTCTTGAGGGGTTTTCTTTTGGAGACGAGCTCTGTATTGAGCGAAGGACTGGAACTGGTATACAAACTCATCAATGAGCTCCCAGAGCCAAAGATCAGGCAGTTCCAGAGGGACGGGTTCCTCCGCGCTAAGGATGTAGTTGAAAAGATCACAGTAATTGTAGAATGAGTTGAAACGTTGCTCGAGTGTGGGTCCGCCTTGGATTCTTGCATATATGTGACGAAAGTACAGCTCTTTGTATAGGATCATGAAAACCTAAAAAAATAATTAAACTGGTTACATAAAATTTAGTCATTTCAGAGGGTAGTAAAATGACTTTAAGCCAGTCTTGGATGACTTAAAACCGAATGAAATAGGAAATGTGTGGTAACTAGAGGTTTGCATTTTCAGCTATATTTCGACATATTCATAGCTCGTCTCACAAACCACTCTAATACGTATTTTGTACATGTGTGCATATTCCTGCTCACAGTTAAACCTATCAACCTATCTGAGAATGTAGTGGGAATGTACATATGCCTTTACCCCTCACCACCTAGCCTAAAGCTGTTCAGTACGCTGTCAACTTTGTTAAGGGTATCACTGTCAGAGGTGTGGCAGCACTGTAAATTCGTATTTCATTTTATAATCTTGACTTCTTACACAGTGGAAAAAAAAGTACAAATGGAATGGTATTTTGGTAACAACACTACTGAACAATCATTTAATGTTGCTTTTGAAAATGTCCTGTTCCAGTTGCTAGTACAGTATCTCACATCATAAACAGTGTTTTAGGAAACAGGGTGTATCAATACAACTCACAAGCAAAAGCTTAATCTTCTGCACAGACTAGGAGAAGTAGAATTGCAGGAAATAATGATATTAGATGTCGATAAAACAGAGGTGTTCAGGGTACTGAAAAAACATAAATATCGCTCCTACAAAATGGGAAAAACGGAGGAAATTTCTGAAGGAGATCGAATCCGATGGATGAATTTTTGTGAAACGGTCATGGAAATGGCTAATAAAATGGACTCTTTTACTGATGAAAGTACATTTCCTATCCACGCCCATCTGTTGAGACATAGATCACAACTAATCAACATCATTTTTTAGCCTTCAGAACTCAGAATCTACAAAAATGGAATATGTGAAGTGGTATTTTCGGCGATCATGTAATGGGACACCCATGGTACCCTAAATGGACTAAAATATTTTAACTTATTGAGAAATCAAATACTTCTTGCAGTTAGGAATATTCCGGATATCAAGCTAGATGAAGTTTGATTCCAGCACGAAGGATGTACCGCGCACATATGTTTTATTAAATTAGACCTTTAAAAATAGGGTTACTGGTATACATGGAAAAATTCTTTGGCCAGCTTGTTTTCCTGATTTATCGCCTCTTGACCTCCTTTTGTGGGGGTTTCTTAAATAAGAACTTTATGAACATCAACATCAGATGACTAACAACTTGCAGAATTTATAACACAAAATGTTCTCCATCTCACAAATTGTTAGTCCTGTTTAGCAAAGGAAGGTGATATTTTTGAGCCACTCCTTTAGGGATTCGTTAAAAAAACTTGACAGAAATGCATTGAGCATTTTAAAAAGATGGAGGATAAAACGTGGGATCTAGACATTAATATCGACCACCTGATCGAACCAATATTAAATAATATTGGTGAAGAAAGTGAGACATCAAACGAAGATTTTTTCAGTATCGCAAGATGAAAATGATTATTTGACACATGTTTAAAAAAAGAAGAACCAAAAGTCTTTTTCAAGCAGCTATAAAAATGAACTTGATAAAGGATTATTTCAACTGAAGTTTCATTTTGTTTGCCTCTTTTAACTTGATTAGATTTATAATAATGAATTTCAGATTTAAAATACCATTAAAAATATTATTTACATCAACTTTGTTCCTTCATTTTAGATAATTATTTATTTACTCGTAGATTATAAGACGTTATATATGAAATTAATAATAATTGAATAAATGATACACGCTTTATTTTTCATCACATTACTATGGTGATGACTTGAATTACTTAAGTATGTTGAACCAGAACTGCATGTATAGTGGACCAGCAGAGTAATAATTTAAACCTGATGCACAACCTATGTGTCACTCATTTTTGGTTGAACTTTACTGAATTAGTGATTGGACAATAGGTAAGTAGTTAGCAAATAAGTAGAATTTCATGGATTTAATTTGTTCTAAGTGTAAAAATATAATAGCAGAGAAGCATATGTACTTCCGTAGCGAAGTTAGTGAAGGGAGGAATGCAGGGGTGAGATGTCAATCAAAAACCCTCTTGATAAGTTATTTTCATGGTGTCACTTTGGGGTGTGTGGTGGGTAGCATTTATGACGTCATCAAAATGGCGGCCAATGAGATGTGAAAAAATGTCATTATCTCAGTTATTTATTGTCCGATTTTCTTTTGCGAGGGCTCATTTTAAAAATAATTAAAACCTTTACAAAACATGTTCTTAATGTATTTACTCTAAAGTAAACAGTAACAGTTTGTTTTTAATAATAGATAATTTGGATAATCATTATTAAATTTTTCAGTTAAGTTATTAATTTTTAATTATTTTTATTAATCTTTAATTGACAATTTACTCCTAAATTTGAATAAAATAATATACTTAATGTTAATTAGAGAATATCGTATATTTGTGCGACTCTACTACAAATAGAAAGCATTAGAAAAGTTAGGTAACGAAAAAATATAAAAAATGAAGAATCTGATAGTTAGAAAAATGGAACTCTATTTTGGCTGCTGTGGCTTTTAAGAATGTTACGGAAGTTCCCGAAGTTACGAATATTAGAATATTGAGCATTGCATAATTTTTCATAAGTATTTGAGAATGATTTTCGAAGAATTGCTGCGATTTTGTGAATTTCTGGAGAAAATCGTCCATTTTTTAAATATTTTGAAAGGTGTTAAGAAACACTTTAAAAGGTAAGGGTGATGATAAACTTTAAAATAACTTATCTGGAAATTATTAGTGACCTGTTGAGTATCGGCAGATATGTCATCGGTTCTTAAAACTGCCTAAAAAAAAAGAATCAGGCATATGTGATTATTAATACATTCACAGATTTGGCAGAAGCATTTACAAAGAAAGTAGAAAAGAAGTACTGGAACTACAGTGAAGTTCACTTTGTGTTCGACATATACAAAGAAGGCTCCGTAAACGACAAGGCAAAAGAGAGCAAAAACTGTTCCTATTCGATATAAAATTGCGGAGAGCACAAACATAGTCAACGTAACAATGTAAAAACTGCCATTGCATATGTGTACCAAGGATGAAGTAACTGCATACCTGGCAGAAATCATGCTCAATTAATGAAGAAAGACTTTGCAGTCGCATGGCGTTCGGAAAGTGAATCACCATATGACTCTTTCAAAGCACGCAAGAAAAGGTAGACACTAAAATAATTCTCCATGCTATTTATACAGCAGATAGAGGAACAACCAAACTATATATATATATATTTGCACAAGACACACATACTGTGGTTCTTAGCATAAAAAGATACCTGAAACTTCCCACCGTATCGTACTTTGTACCCAATTACCAATACCCAATACCAGTCGCAGATTTGTATGCTTCATTAGAGTTGTTAAAGGCTTCTTCACTGCCAGCTTTTCATGCTTTATCATCTGGATCCGATTGCACAGATACATTAATAGGCAAAGGTAAACTTTCATATTGGAAAGCATTTAGTGCAGCTACAGAAGCTTTTTCTTCAACAAGAACCGAAAACACAATTTCTGATCAAGTAATGACAATGCTATAAATGTTCAGGTGCCAAATCTACCAGTCTAAATTGAACATACCGAAACTTCATGTTTCCTGAGAAACAGACAAGCTGAGAAAAGTTGCCACCAACAAGAAGTGCTTTTATACCTACAATGAAGAGAGTTATCTACCAAGTAATGATCTGAAACCAAGACTGTAATTCTCAGCCAATAATTCCATCCCCTATTGAACATGGATGGACTATGAAAAATGAACAGATAACTCCTGTTCTGTACGAAATGTCGTGCGCTCCAGACTTCATTCTCAAGTTGATCAGATGCCTCTGCATAAAAAATAAATGTAATTAGCCATGTAAATGTTCTGCAAGCAGCCTACTGTGTACTGATATGTGTGAGTCTGGAGGCACAGACGAACTGTGTGACAACCATTCACATATTGTACCAAAGAGTCAGATAACAATGATAATTGATAGCAAACGATATCACCAATCACATCATTTAGATAGATGCCTATTTAACAACACTACTGGCATTTTCTTATTATTTAGATTTGTAATATCATTTTACCTTTAACTCTACAAAATGCAATCATTTTTTGGTATTTATTGAAAATATTTACACCCTGTAAAATTACATTTATTGTTCAAAGTTCCTGAAGTAAAGATCACTGAAGATGTACTTTCATAAGTGAAACATCGAAATGTAATTCTAACATTACTGCTGTCACGATTCACGAACCATGATTTTAGCAATATTTATTGGTTATATTTCCTAATGACATAAAAAAAAGGAACAGTTATTGCGTTCCAGAATCATATTTACCTAAATATTTTAAATACTGTTCACTTAAGAGAAAATAATGAAACTACCTTTTTATAGACATTTTAATTATCTTTAATATGAGCTATCGCAAAAGAAAATCGGCTAATAAATAACTGAAATAATGTCGACTTTATAGATCTAAATGGTGGCCATTTTGTTGACGCCATTCATGCAATACGCCACACACCACGAAGTGACACCATAGAAATTATTCACGTATAAATATTTTTTTATTAAAAAAGCAACCCTCCACCTTCTCTTCATTAATTCCACCACGGAGGATAATTTTTCTACATATGCTCCTATACTATAAGTGTAATGAGAAGTTTTGGATTAAATCTCTGATTAAACCTATGAAAACACTGATAATTTGTTAATATGTAAATAAATAAAAACCACTACAAATTGCCTCTTTTGGATAGTTCAAGAAATATAATGTAATAATGCATAAATTTTAACAAAAGTTGGTGAAACTAACACTTATTATTATATCTAAAACAAATTAAAACAAAAAAATGGCTGTAGCCAGAGAATTCCTTATTCACTGTTACGAATTTTTAGGACATAAATTCGACCAACACGAAAATTTGATATAAATGTTTTAGGCACACTTTTAGTCTCACCCGGTATATCATAAATTCGTGCTCGATGCATAAGTGGTAAATGCAGGTTGCACGAGTTAATAGCTATTTATAGTTTTTATTAATTATAAATGTCTAGCCGTCGTTTTTGCCGAGAAATCGTTTTTATGGGGAATAAAAAAGGGATTTATCGATGCGGTAGCCATCGCCGAGTTGAGGTAGGAACATTTTATTCTATAGTGAGAATTGGAAGAACAGAAACCATTTGGATAATTAAAAATTAAATAAAGTTGCGTTTGAAACGGCTTGATCCAGGGTAGTCTGAAGAAGGGTGATATTTATAAGGAGTATCGGTGATACATAGGTGGATAATATCGTCCGTAAACAATTCTATTGGATTCTTTTCTTCGGGGAAAGTGCTGAAATTATAAAACGTCTTCTTGGTGCATCGGGCGTAAGGCACGGGAGGTGAGTTTTATTTAATTTCTTTGCTATTTGTTATAATGTGATTCTCAGAAAATTCCTCTCGATACTATTTCGTAACATCTTATTTTAGGCGTTTTTTTATTTGGTCGGGTGATAACAGAGAGGTACCTGTGTTGTATAATTCTAAGGCGTTCAGGAGGGCCTCCGAGAAGGAGTGTAGAACTCGTCGTATGGGAGGAAAACCCGTGAGCTGTACAGGAAAATAAGACGGGGAGAATTTCGTCGCAGTCGCTAGCTCAGTCCCAGGTTCTTTCGTAAATCGCAACCCTTTTCTTCTACAGGATAAGTACCACATAGTGGAGGTTTTTATTAAAATTAATTCTACGGCAACTAAAGTATTACAAACCTATAAGGTATGTTTTTGTGTTTGCTTTAATAGGCCTACGAAGTAGCATTAGTATAATTATTTTGTAACAGCTACCTAGGCAAAGTTAATAGTTAAGTATCCATCTGAGGATAAAGGTATTTAAGTAAAAGATTTTGGGGGTGTTCACCTTTATCCCGGATTACCCACTCGAGGGTCAGGAGAACTACCAGCTCCACCCTATTTTTTTGTTTAGAATATTAGTTGAAAACTATTTGTTATGTAATTTGTTTTGTTCGTTATTTGAACTATTCGTTTAATTAGTGTAATCGTAATATTTGGCTCTTACTATATATTTGTTTATGTCTACAATAAACAGAAGGTGTATTTTTAATTTGGTTGTTGACTTATTTAAACCTAGTTAGTACTGTAGTGTCGTTTTGCCAGATCTAAGTTTAGTAATTTTATTCAGTATCGCGGGTATGTAATTATAGGAAAATTACTTGGCGCCCTGACAGTCGTTTTTTTATGACGTAATAAGTAAGAACATAATACCCACCCCGACTCCACTGAGTCTAGTCGGACATACCTAATGTTACCAGCGCCAAAACGCACGTAACATCACCTATTTTTTTATTAATTTGACTCCACTATAAATAAATTAGTATTGTGGGCATGCATATTAAAGATATTTACATATTCATGAATGTTTATTACATAAAGTAGACAATGAAGGATGTATAAACTTGGAACAACAAAGAAGCCAAGGTTAATAAGATCATTTTTTATATATCTCTATAATTTAGACTTAGTAAGATTTTTTACTGTTTTTCTTTGCATATTAACAACTCTTCCACAGTGAGTATTTCATAGCTGATGATAGAATTAAAGAAGGCATAATAAGCCATTATAGTTGTTTATTTTGAAGTTGTTTGTGTCAAATTTTTTAGAAGATAAAGGTTTTTAGCTGATTTACTACGTGGGTAATCCACACGTTCATTCCATTAAAATTGGTTCCTATATAAAGGGCTGATTTAATGAATTTCATTTAGTAGGTGTTACATTTTGTGGATAAAGCATTACTTAAAATTAGGCGATTTCGAGGGCGATTTGAAAATTTCAAATGAATCAGATACATGGTTCTCGAAATATACGACTTTTAAAGAAGGAATCTGAAGCTAAAGCTCCTTTTAGGCATATCTCTTTAAAACCGGCTGTTTGTTAAGCTAAATATCTGTCTAACGGCTATCTAGTGTTTAAATTTTATTGATAATGATAATACTTTCTCGATGCTAAAGCTCCTTTTAAGTTAAATCTCTCTTTAAAAGTGTTGATAGTACCAGCAGTAAAAGTAATAAAAATACCTTTAATATTTACTTTGATATAAAATATTTATTAATACTTTGCATGATTATGGTCTTAAAATCGGCCATTTTGGAGCTGCCATTTCTTTTATTAATTTTTTAAACAGATTCATAATTAGTGATCTCAAAAAATCCCTTCCGTGAAGCGTCTCGAAGCGTGAAGTACATATTTTAAAAAGTCCTTCACTTCTTTAGAAAGTATATCTTAAAAAAAAAAAAAAATCAAGTTGAACTGTGAGAAAGACACCTAACTTTGTCATTGTCACGATGTTTGAAAATTGTAAGTTAGAAACTAGTTCGATCTTAGTGTGGTGATTAACATTATTTTTCATTTGGTAGGTTACTATTCAGCAAGTTCCAAACCATAGTTATAATTAAATAGGTAAGTCGTTGCATTTTAATTCGAAAAATGAAATAAATGTGGTGAATTATTAATCTAAATATAAGATCAATAATGTCTGAATAATAAGTACGGTTCAAAAAATCAATAAGTCAGAACAGAAACCTACGAATAATGATAATGTTTTAATAAACAGTTTGACTAAATACTTATGTGACAATTGATTTGATTTTAAGATCAATAATCTTACAAGATAAAATTTATCGATCTGATTAAACTAATTATTGTAAAGTTAAGTGCTGTAGAAAATGTTTTAACAGAATGGACAAGTACAGAAAACAGTTCTTAGACAAAAGTGAAGAAATGAAAGAAAAGTTTAAAGGAGAATTCAAGGACAGAGGTGACCAACTCAAAGAAAAAATCCGAGATGTATCTGATAAGGGAACCGAAGGTATGTAATAGTTGAAATAAATATAGCGTAGACACGAAATTGGGACTGCCATGTGGGAAATTGTTACCAAATAATAGATAAAGAAATAGCGGTATATCCCAGCTTCGTCAATTATGCAGGACATCATCGATGCTATATAATTAATGTATTCTAATAAAAAAATACTCACTGGGTCGCTGTCCACAAGCGTGGCAACTTCGCTCTCTTCAGGCCACGGCCTTTTCTCAAAGTAGTCTTCTGTCAGTTTAGGCCATGAATGCTCGTACAAAGCTTGCAATTCAAAAATTAAACCTTCATTCACATTATTCCGGAAATAAACCAAAAAGTTTTTAACCCCTTCAGGCATCTTGAAATGTTGCCTGTTGAATTCGTCCAGGTTAGGATCTCCTGTATGTGCCGTGTAGTCATCGTACCCATAATCATAACCCTAAAAAATTAAATCAAGTTGACTTTTTCAGTGTATTAATCAATGTCAATTTTACAATGAAACTTTTATTTAATTATGGGATTGATTCCGGCAAAGCATGTAGGTACGTAGTTGTAGTTAATTGTTAAAATAGTTATATTTAAGGAATAAGTGACACCACATGCAATTTTAGCCTTACAAATGCTTTTAATATTTACTAGACATAGAACGCTTTGACACCATTTTAACACACATAACAAATTGTTATCATTAGTTACCTGCTCGTAGTCGTCGTTAAAAGGTTTAGACATTTTTGACACAATTAATTAGATAAATATAGTAATATAACCAACAAACGCACAAACTGTGCGATATGATGATTGCTGACGTTAGCGAAGACAGGAACACAAAATTACAGTTGAATTGACAATGTTGGCAACGGTGTCATTTATTTGATATTAAGTTAATGTTCTGAGCACGTCAAACGCTCGTACTCGAGTAAGGAAGAAAATTTTGATCCAGAAATATTTTTTCCAGAAAACCTTTAATATATTTTCTTATTCGATTTACATTTCAATCAATAGTACCATAAAATTGATCCTAAGCAATATTCAAAGTGATGGGAACTGGCATCTGAGGCATCGGAACTTTAATATAGTAGGAATGACATAAACTGTTACAAATTTTGCGACTTCAGGGTAATATTCACTTTGTGATATGCATTTGTAGTGACAATTATGTAGATTCTACTGAATTTAGGCATTGTATAGTTATAACACTTTCAAGTAACTGCTGGAGAATCTGCAACGTCGCGGATACTACTCTGCATTACTTTGAAGCATCCTCAACTGCTAAGTGAAAATTGGTAGTAATGCCGACTGCACAGCTTTACCAAAGGACCACTTCAAAGTTGTCTAACTTATTATTGACATCTCGAGTAAAAATTAGGTTATTTCTACGAAGATAGGGGCTTTGAAGTTATTTTTACTAATCCCCACTAACAGAGCTGGGTAATTACTTGTAATTGGAAAATAATTACAATTACAAGGCGTGGATTTATAGGGGGGACGCAGGGGGCGCGCGCCCCCCCCTGATCCAGTAATTTATAAGGCCAAGGTTTGTAGATTTAGGTTTTTTTAATAAAAAGTTCAAAATGCTATATATTTAGTTTAAATGTGCGCCCCCTCCTCAGGAATTATCTAAATCCGTGCCTACAATTACAAATTACTTTTTAAAAAAGGAATTAATTACAATTACAAATTACTTTTTTCAAAAAGGAATTAATTACAATTACAAAGTACGTCTTTAAAAAAGGAATTATATTCATTTAATACAATTACTTAAATACAATTACAATTACACGAAAAAAAAAGCAATTGTAATTGCTAATTACTTTTTCAAAAGGAATTATCCAGCTCTGCCCACTAATTGAAAATGACCTAAAAGTTACATATACCTTGAAAATCTACTATGAAGTAATATTAACTTTTAAGACAATTTATATAATTATTGGCATTGAATAAAATGGCGCCATCTGAAATGCTCAGTAAAAGCGAAATAAAGTTTATCGGCACTCATCCACGTTTTATAGAAAACTGAAGAAACAGTTAAACAGTAGTAGAAATAGTGATTCTTCAGAATATGATGCAAACATGAAAGATTATTTCGCCACAGCAAAACCATCATCTTTGGCAACAAGTGCAAAAGTGTTCCCATCAACACAAGGAGAAAAGTAATCGAAAACTATAACAGTCTGCAGTGATATTAGTGATACTGTGTGTGCTGTATACTGCACGAAAGTTACAACTTGTCTTTAAAACACAGATTGATCCATAGTTTAGTTAGTGATCCACTGAGCATATTAAATGAATTTGCCGATTAAAAACTCCAAATTTAATAAATATTGTGTCGATGGGGAACGGACAATTTCGGTATACACGGCATAAGACACTGTTTGTGTACAATAAATTGAACTGAATATATATACAAAAAAAAATAGCAAAAAAACTTTATTTCTTTTCTAGAATATCTCAAAAGTTATCAGTGAGGACAAAAATAACAGTTTACAACACCATTATCCAACCTCATTTCGATTACTGTGCCAGTCTATTATACTCCTTCGATTTAAATAAAATAACTTCCCTTCAAAAACTACAGAATAGAGGAATGTGAGTGATTTTGAAATGCAGCCGATGTACCTCAATCCAACATATGCTTTCTTCTCTTCAGTGGCTGTCTGTAAAAGATTGCTTTCCATGGCTATGGTATTTATTTTCAAAAGGGTATTTTTTCCTCGTTATTTTTTAATTTATTTGTATATGTATTAGTCTGAGTGTGCAAGTGCGTGTATTATTTATTTATGTATAAATTATAATTCTTTGTAATTACATTAGAAAAGTGAATTTGTATATTGGGATTTCCCTATTCAAATAAATACTTACTATTTTTTGAATGAAATTAAATGTAAACTGATCACTAAAATATGAAAACTCATGTATTTTTTCCATTATTATTACACGTTAATAAGACACATTGTACATCGTTTTCAGTAAAAAAAACAAATATTTTATTTGCACAAATTTATTAACAACTTAATATCAGATAATAAAAAGTACTTGGTAAAAATATGATAATTGTTATTTTTAATCCACATTCGTGTCCTTGTCACATCACACACAGTGACACTCCGTGTTACAAATTAAAAAAAAATTACTTATCTCGTATCTGCCAATTGTACCAACATGAAAATAAGTTGATAGCAATAGTTACCAAGATCTTATACCGTCATTGGTCCCATTTGCTACATCTAGGTAAATATAACTACACAGTGAAATTGTTGTCGTTCCCGTCACCACTTTTAAAGTAGCAACAACTATAACGTTGGTGGTATCTGCTACTTTATGGGAAATGTAACTTGCAGGGAAATAATTTTGGTTTTTGCAACCTCTAAGTTACTGCAATTAAAATTGCCATTTTTCTGTTGTTGAATGAAGACGCCATATTGACACAG
Source organism: Rutpela maculata (assembly GCA_936432065.2). NCBI lineage: Eukaryota > Metazoa > Arthropoda > Insecta > Coleoptera > Cerambycidae > Rutpela > Rutpela maculata. The sequence goes on from OW386286.2 coordinate 41,760,849, forward strand.
ATAAAAATATAATTCAATAAAAAATTTCTTTTTATTATGGTCATTTACAAATATGTTTTCTAAATAGATTATTACTTTATAATATATAAAATTTAAAAAAAAAACGTTTTCCATAAAAAATTTTGCAGTTTTGCTTGTACACATAATTTTTGCAAAAAATTTTTTTCCGTAAAAAACATTTTCTCGAGGGGGCGTCTTTTTTATCGAAGCATCATGATAACATTTTACAGAAAACAAGTGGTGGTTTTAATATCCACACCCAGGGTAAATGCAAAACATCATGATTTATAATATATTCTTATGCATGTTGTGTATATAATCACCTTAACTTGGACCTTGGACATATCATGTGCTCAAACTCAGTAAGTCATTAATTTGCTATTCGAATAACAGAGAGCCAAATATATAGTTTGCCCCTCATTCCGGTCAGCTGAGCTGTTCCAAAAGTTAGTCATTTCTACTACTTGGTTACATCCCGTTTACGTAATAACCTAGTCCTCGACACGGTAACGGTAGAAGTACCGGAATAGTAATTTTCCACGTAATTATTATTCCCCATTTTGGTGAATACTTGGTAGAAGGATAGTTCCCATTACGTAACAGTCCTTAGTTGCGGAAACCTTTAAAGTTCTCCTAATGATAACTATTACGTAGAAACTACTAAAATTGCTGCTTGGGATATTAAGGTTACAATCTATACCTATTGTAATATATTTTTTTTAAATAAAACCTACTCTACTCTTGCCAAACTTATAATATTTTTGACTTTGATTTGATTACCTCGAATAAAAAATAAAATTAGAATACTTGTATTGGAATGTAACTTTTGGTATTTGCCTCAACTGCGCTACATACAGAGACAAGATTTTTGAAGTCGGTTAATAAATGCATTTTTCCAAAACCATGTTGCGTCATATGAAAAAGACACCCGACTTGATTATTATCACGATATTTGTTCATTTAGTTAGCAAGTATTATTGTGAATAGCGAATGTCTATTTTTTTATTTAATAGCAATGTTGCAGTGTATTATTTTAAAATAATCAAACGTATCGAAAATTAGAGGCTAAACCTTAGCCGGGAAAGGAGATTGAGGTTAGTGCGTTATCAGTGTGAACGACTTTATCAGTGTGGCGCGCGCGCTAACCGGAAAAAGAAAAAAAAACTTTCCGGTTAGCGCGCGCGCCGTTCGGAAGTTTCGTCTGCCAGCGTAATTGGGGTATGTGAAGTACATATACTAACTACCTATGCGGTCAGATATCGATAATCATTCGATTTAAAAATAAATGCCTCCCTCCCTATCCCCTCACCATACCAAAAAGTTGCAGAGAGAAAAAAATTTTGTATTTATATGGTCTCTTCGATTACCGACTGGTAGACGGTAACCACTCGTCGTCGAATTTGCACGCTATTTCCTATACTATTGGCAAAAATCGTCCGTTAAATTGTGAACCGACGAAATGGTGTTTGTTAGGATGTTTATTATTTTTCGACCTATTTTTGTCTTCTGAACTAAAAAATGAAAGCATTTCAGAATTGCGCCTATTCAAATATACCCTGTATATGTTTTAAAAATGACAACAGTTCATATATGTAGTTTTGATAAATAAAAAGAAATGGTTGTTTTTATGGCAATATTCCGGACTTTTGTAAATTCACCAGTGGACGCACCCGGTGGACAAAATACGAAGCTGATTGGCTATTTTTTTTCAAAATAGCCAATCAAATAATGTTATTGCTTACCGGTGCGATCCACCGGTGAATTTAGAAATCTTCCCATTATGAATGTATTGTATTTGGGTTTTTAGACTCGGATACGTGCGTTTCGATGCTTGTAACTAGTAATTTAGTTAGTGTATTTTAAAATTGAAAGTTTGTATCGATTTCAGTACTTTTCTTAAATGCTAAAGATCGTTTCTGTTTGGTGGTTTGTCAAATCCGAAATCTTGTAGAAAGTAAGGAAAATTAGTTAATAATTTTAAATAACCGTAATTAGGTACCTAGAGTTTTAAGTAAAACGCAATAGTATTCTAATTATCGTGTATTTACAAAGATGTTAGCTTCAGGGTTTAATGGTAAGGTTATTTTCAAATCTCTTAACATTGCTTAAACAGAAAATTTAGAAGATTAAAGGTCAATTAATATATCTGTTTGTAGTATTGCGAAGCTTCTTAGGTGCAGAACCATTACCAAATAAAGTTGTGGATACCAGGGCGGATATATTTAGTTCGAGAGGTATTCATTTCCGGGAAGATGGACTTGTATTATATTTGCCACCGAAAGTTACGCAGAAAGGAGTAAAAGCCAACTACGAGATTGTATTGCATCGACCAACTACAGAAACTTTGCACTCAATTTTTAGGTAAGTAAATCATCCATTTAGCTAGATGCTTAAGCTTGGATACTAATTTTAGCTTGTATCGAACCACTGATCTTGAAGAGGCAGAAGTAAAATTTGTTACATATAAAGATAAATTACCTATATTTATAGAAGTAGCTAAAGAGGTCAGTTCGTATTCCTGTATTTACATAGATACGTTGCAATATCCTTGTTGTAGATGTGTAATAATCATGGACTCCAAAAAATATGTGACACCCTCTCAGAACATCCTTCTTGGACTCTAGCACACTTAGCTGCACATTTCGCTCTGTACGACTCATTCAATGATCCAAGAATCAACTCTTTCCTTAACAGCACCGACTTGGACACTGGGATGTCTCCATTGCAAGTTGCAATTACATCGCAGAATTTAAAAACTATACAGATACTGGTGTCTGCAAATTGTTCTCTAGAACATCTCGATTATGATGCGAATTCAGTTTTCCATTATGCCGCTAGTACAACAAAGGAAATTATTTCTGTAAGTGGTTTAGAATTAATTTCGTAATGTTTTATGATTGAGTAATTGACAAATTTTTGTACTTTGTCCTAGTCCATTCTATTGAACTTGACTTTAATAACCTTCTAATATAAAGTATTTTAATTATGACTTGTTCTTATAATATAGATAGGTAGATAATTTTTTATATAGTTTTTGACATAAACATTTAGTAACACAATAACTAGACATGAACTTATACATTGCATTCTTCACAGACACGCTTATTGCACTTTTTATGTAATTGTTGCACATTTAATAGGGTACTACTCTTTGCTCTACAGTGTTTTGAAAATTAGTACTTAATCTTGTTTTTGTCTTATTAATTGAAATTCCTTCCAATAATAAGTAGGTACTCAGTAGTGGGTAGAAATCAGTTACATAATCAGAAATGAAACATGTTATAGAGCAGGCACTAAGAAACATTCCATTTGAAAAATCGTTGGGATTTATTTTGGTTGATGACTCGGTTGATGATTTACTCTTAGAAAAATCTAAAGAATGAAGTTCTGAAGGTTGCCAAACAAAATTTTTTGATTTTTGTTTTCATTAGGTACTTAAATGATAGTAATTTCGGGTGCACGCAAATCCAGCGTCTTAAAACTATTATAAAATAATTAATAATTAATATCTTGATCTGAAACTTTTAAGGCATGTCTTTTTAACTGTTTTCCACAAGATTGTTTTCCATAAGAGTGTCTTAAAATTTTAACATTAAAAAAAAATTTTTTTTTTAATGTTTTTTTTCTTAAACATTGTTTAGTTTGCCAATTAGATTAATTTTCGTTGTCTGGTCGTTTTCTTTGTTTTGATAGATACGTTTACCATTAACATACAATGTATTTAAAAGACAATAAAAAAAGATGTATATTAGCTTCAATTTAGAACGTTACAAGAGACTTGGATAGAAAAACTGGATGTGGAAGTAGTGATTCCCTAGGTAGCGGTTTTTTTACCTTATTATATTTATACTGTTTTTGATTTCGTACCTTACCTCAAAATGTATTTATATTTTTTTAATGTTAAAAAAATATTTTTGTCAAATTGGCCGGGTCTCAAAAAATTAATCTAATTGGCAAACTGAATGTATAAGAAAAAAATAATTTTTTTTTTATTTGAAAACATTTTTTTTAATGTTAAAATTTTAAAAGGACAGTCTTGTGGAAAACCGTTAAAAAGACATGCCCTAAAAATTTCAGATCAAAATATTAATTACTAAATATTTTATAGTGGTTTTAAGACGCTGGAATTTGGTGCACCCGAAATTACCATTATGATTTAGGTGAAAACAAAAATCCGGAAAATTTGTTTGACAACCTTCAGAATTTCATTCTTTAGATCTTTCTGAATGTAAATCATAAACCAGAATGGATCCTAACAATTTTTCAAACGGAGTGTTTCTTGGTGCCTACACTATCAGCCCAAATATTAGTCTTACACATTTCAATGTAAAATGGGCTGCATTTTTATTTTCTTTCATCATCGATGATGCCGACTGTGCTAACGAAATGTCAATATAATTTGCAGTATTTTGGTATTTGTAGAAATTACTTCAGTCTTAGTATCATATCAAACCCGAACAGTGTTCTCTTCAGGTCCATTTTTTTATTAAAGTGTCATAACATTTCTTTAAAAAATAATTTTTTCTCCAGTTAACATTAATTTACGGTCTAAATTTCAATATGACTGAACTTTTCAATCTTATTATGTTTACAAAAAATGTGATGGACGGACGAACAGATAGACAGACAGACATTTTGACAGTTGTTCAGAATTAGATGGCTGATATAATGGTATGAAAAAAAATGTGCTCTACGAGTGATATTTAAGATTTTAGAAATGTGCAGATCAAATATACAACTCTTCATTTTTGTACCAGCAAAGAGTACAAAAAATAACATTTTTAATATTTGAATACAAATATAAGAAAAAATCAAATCAACGCAGAAATGTTTTTACATCAATTTTACAACTATAATGAGGTAGAAAATAAATATTTATGTTTAAAAATCTGTAGCAAATCTCAAATATTTATTATACTCTTCGTAAAAACGAAGAGTGTATTGCATTTGATCGGCACATTTCTAAAACCGTAAATATTGCTCGTAGAGAAAAAAATTTCAGATCTTTGTGTTAATGAACGAATTCTGAACAACTTTCAAAATGTCCATCCGTCACGTTTCTTGTAAGCACGATAACTTAAGAAAGAAAAGTCCGATTGTATTGAAATTTGGAAAGTAAATTAGTGTTAGTTAGAGGAACAACCATATTGTTTTTGAAGAAAATCAATTAGTAAATAAGAAAGTTATAAATCATTTAATTTAAAAAAAAAATTTCTTAATTTTTTTCGCTTGTACTTAAATAGGAATCTTGCGAAATGTTATCTCTATATTTTTTTGGTCTGTACATTTTACTAGTATATATTTTATAATAATATATCTAATGAGTTGAAATATGATTTTTGAAAAACATATTACAGACACTAAATTTTTGTAGTAATGTGTGATGGTCCAGTGGCTAAAGTCTTGCCTTCCAAAGATCATGTGTTCGAATCCCAGACAGGTCGGATGTGTTTTTTTTTCAACTTTTTTTCATATATTTTTTTTATAACAAAGTTGATATCACAAAATTTAGGATGTCCAAAAACTAACATTATTTACAAGAAAACTGCAAAGAATGAGTATAGAATGTGTAACAATTATATAAAAAGCTCAGTAAATTGGCGAAGAGTACGTTTTTAGCTTGTTTATTTATGTAATATAATCATGTTACTACAACCAAAGGATGTCTACGCTCGTCAGATATTTCAATAGTTAAAATAAAATAACACTTACAAAGAACATAGTATGATATATAAAAACAGTCAATTATGATAAAAGTCATTACTCAAAAGTATTACTCATGTACACAAGAGATAATTTATTAATTAAAAAAAAAAAGACGACATTAACATGTTATCACAAGGTCATATCACCTTTTAAAAATTCACCTAAAGTATAAAATGCTTTTTCAGCTAAATACTTCTTTTTAATAATAATAATAAATCGTCTTTATTTATTTTACTGTCTTGGCGGAGTTCGGACTAGCTGTTCTACCACTCAACCAAGACAATTTATACAATAAACAATTAACATTTCTAGACAGTACTAGATAAAAAAAAAAATACAGAGTAGAGAAATAAGAAAAGAAAAAAAAATACAAGTATTCATATTTATAATAGCAAAAATACCGGATCATTGTTTACCTAGATACAACTTTTTTGCGTTGCTTTTAAAAGCAAGTAAGGACAATGGTTTCACTTCCTTTTTGAAATTACGGGTAAAATATTTATAGGCCTTAGGTCTGAAAATTCATTGGGTTGACTTATTTTACTAAGCGGTATTACAAGTGAAGTTTTCCAAATCTTTGGAAAAATCCTGTCAGTGATACATTTGTTCACCATAAAAGTGATAATAGGGATGAGGAAAGGTAAACAGACTTGCAGCATTTTCAGGGCGATTCCGTCCGTTCCTGTTGCATAAGTTTTTATATTTTTAATGTAGTTCTCCACTTCGACATCCGTGACTTGATTAAAAGTAAAATTATTATTTGGATCTAATAGTTGTGAACTGTAGAAATCAATGGTGTAATCCGGAGGGGGTGTGATTAATTGACTAACTGACGTGGTAAAGTAGTTATAGCGACTATAGCGACTCACTCACTGGAAATCGAGAAGTTCCAAAAGCGAGAAGTTTCCATGGAGTCGCTAAGAAAAATAAAAAACATTCGATATAAAAAATATAATATTAATATACTAAAAAATACCAAAATCACATAAAATATGAACATGTATTAAAAACAAATATACGTATATTTACTTCGATTTTAATTTTATTTATAGCGATAACGCTATAGTAGTCATTGATTTGATTAGGATCATTAAGGTGATCTGGCAAGTTATTCGTCCCCTTCTTTTTTATTATGTCAAGTAGTTTTAGAGTGTCCCATAATTTTTTGTTGTCGTGCTGATCTTGTATAAATTCTAAATAAGCTTTTTTTTCATTTCGGACAGCCGCGGTTACCATATTACGTACATACTTATACCGTACCCAATGACCAGCATCGCGAGTTCTTTTAAATTTAGCTAGAGCATTCTTTCTTGTTTTAATCATAAGCTTTACTACATCTGTTAGCCAAGGAGCCTTTGGCTTGTTAATTCTGACAGTCTTAAGAGGAGCATGAATATTAAATAAGCTAGTCAGATAGTCAGTGAATACATCTACTATTTCATCACAATCATTTAACAAGTACAAGTTGTACCAGGGCAGTGATCTAAGGTCTCTATCGAAGTTATCAAAGTTAAAATATCTAAAATCTCTAAATGTTCTAAAGAATTGTTTTGGTTTAACTGATTCAATGGATAATTTTATAGATTGTTTATACTGTATAAAGTCTGTCTTAGCGTTTATGGCGTATGCTTCAGAAGAAACGTATGGTCTAAGATTATTTGAAGTGCAGTGAGGTTGAAATGAATGATATAAGCAAAATCGATCTCTCAAAAATAGATTTATTTAAAATTAAATAGAATATATTCAAAATAAAACAAAACAATTCTTTAAAAAAATGAAAGTAATTAATGAAAAATAACAAAAACAAAAGAATTAAGATTACTAAATAGTTGTAAATATTTATTATTGAAATAAAAAAGAACAACATTCAGTCTTCCTCTCCTTCATTTTGAAAACATTTTGGTATTTTACAATATTTAATTAAATATGATTAAAAGTTTTCACAATATTATTAAAGTATTTTGTGGGTGAACGAATGGACATTTTCAAAATATTTAATTCTGTTAAAGTAATTTCGAAAATATTTTGTAAAATGTGGGGGTCAACCGTGCCCAAAATTTTGTACACCAGATTTCCTCTTTGACGAATATTACACAGATTTCCTCGAGATTTCCTTAAGATTTAATGATTTTAAGAAGAGAGGTAAGAGGACTCACAATAAACAAGCGCCCTGACTCGTGAGAGGCGAGAGGACTCACAATAAACAGGCACCCTGACTAGTGAGAGGCACTGTAACGTCCTCGTAGTGGACTTTGAAAACTTGTTCTTTCGTAGGCTGACTACAGTTGATATCAGAGAATTTGAAAATATCTGCAACACATTTCTTGAAGTTTGATACTGATTTAAACGATGAGGGTGTAATGGCCGCCAATGACCGTGGTAGTAAGATGTAGTAATGAACCGTGCTGCCCGAAGTATGCCCATGATTGTCAGTTTTGAATATGTTGTACCCTTCCAATCGCTTTGAAAATTGGATATGTTTCAAAGGAGTATATAAGTATTTATTTGAAAGGAAATGATGGGTGTGCCTCGAGAACATCCCAAAAAAAATAAAATTTATATTTAGAAAAATTTTTTCACCACTTTTTTTCGGCAAATGGACTCAATATTTTTTTTCTACGTTTGTGCCATCAAAAGCCATAACATATATTTTTTTCATGAAAATCGGTTTATCCGTTCTTAAGAAAAAACATTTTTTCCATTTTTCTTTTTACCCCATAACACTTACAAAGAACATATATAAAAACAGTAAAAATAGTTTTCCAAAAATAATATTTTGGGAAATTTCATCTAACACTGCTGTCAACTTGTACTCAAAATTTCGACCCAATTGGTGTGGCGGCAGCTAACATGCTCATCCTACTATGTCCTTTATTATACTCTTCGCAAATCGAAAACGAAGAGTATATTACATTTGATCGGCACATTTCTAAAACTGTGAATATCGCTCGCAGACAAAACATTTTCATATCACTGTGTTAGTGAACGAATTCTGAACAACTTTTAAAATGTCCGTCCGCCCGTCTGTGCGTCCGTCCGTCCGTCCGACACGTTTCATGTAAGCACGATAACTCAAGAAAGAAAAATCCGATTGTACTGAAATTTGGTCAGTAAGTTAGTGTTATCTATTGCCTTTGAATAAAATCGATCGGTAAATAAAAATGTTATTAATGATTTAAATTTGAAAAAAAAATGTTTTGATTTTTATGTTTTTGTCATTGAATAGAAATGTGGTGGAATGATATTTCATTTTAATATCAAAATATTTATATATTTTACAAATATACATTTCATAATGCAATATACAACCGTGAAAATATGATTTTAGCTCGTGTCTTATAATATAAGTAAAAATTTACATTTTTTTTTTTTTAAGTGTAAGGTGGTGGTGTAGTTCTTATGCTTTTGACTCGGAATCCATGGGTCCTGCGTTCGAAACCCAAATGGGGTTTGGTATGGTTTTTTTTTTATTTTTACTTTATTTTACACTGAGTCTTCTACCAACTAAGTTCGTACTATAAAATTAAAAATGTCTAAAACTAACATTATTTACAAAAAACTGTGAAGAGTATCCTATAGAATGTGTAACAATTATATAAAAAGTTCCGTGAACAGGCGAAGAGTACGTTTTTAGCTTGTTTTTTATTTTACGTTTTCTATTTAAAACTAATTTTTCTTTTTTATCAACTGCTTCAGTATGCTCTTCCGGCTCTTCCACAATTAATTACACAATTCTAATACAAATATTTATAAATAGCTAGATTTGTTAAAATAAAACACAGCTATGAATTATTAAGAAAATACAAAGTAACACCTCGGATAACGGCGGGCAGTGTATATATGCAGTTTGCTTGGCTTATTCATTTTAAACTCTAGAAATATGTGGACCCGGCCTCGCTAATCGTCCACATTTCTCTCTACCCCACTTCCTCACAGGTGAAACTATTGGTATTACTTTCTTAATACTTAAGAGGAGACAACGCCAATCACAAAGTTGAAGTGGGGCGAAGGATAGGCAGTGTCGCTATTATAGGGCATCTGCACGTGACGTCACAGCTAACCTCAAAGATTTAAGAGTATTACGCAGCTGTTATTAAAATTTCTGCCTGGTTTCCGTATTTTCAACAAAAATCTAGTTCTGTCTAATGTTTATGAAGTTCTAAATACTTTGTCCTAATAAAATAGGACTCTTTTTATAGGTTGTAATTAGCCGTCTATTTTTATTAATCAACAATATTGAAAAATTATTTACGTGAATTTTTAAATATTTGCTTGGAGCCAGTACGGCTTCAAGTTAAAAATGCGTATACAAACATTATAGGCCAGGAAACGAAGACATTAATTCGGAAATAAATAGTGCTCAACGCATTATTATTTTAAGTTGTTAGGAGTAATATACCAAAAGTCCCCAGCCGTGGGCCTCATGTGTTAGGCGGGAGGGGGGTGGAAAGGGTCGGTTTGTAGGTTTTTCGTTATTATATCGAAAACTAAGCATCTTAGCGAAAAGGTCATTCTATACAAAATGAAAGTAAATTAAATTGTCTACAAAAAAGATCCTATTCATTTTTTCGCTAGGGGCAGTAGTTAAGGGTGTACATGAGTTTGAAAATGCGAATATCTGGAAAAACTGTGTATTGTGGGAGGTAATGCTTAAGAAGTAGAAAATTTTATATTACAAGTATTTATAAGGCCATATTAAGTAATTCATCTACAATGATCATCATCATCGTCGTCGTCGGTGATGCTGACGATTGGAGGGCCGTTGGTATACGAAATGCGGCAACTGCTGCACTCAACCGAGCAAGGTATGCCTGCTTTGCGGCATACGCAACGGCCCCCGCAACCAGTTGTGCACCTGCAAAATATATTATTTAGGACGGATTCTGGCGCAACTGGGTCCATGCTTGTGACGGGGGTAAGGAAGCGACCCCCTCATCCATCCCCAAGCAGTTGGCTCCTGGTGCTGATCTCCATATAGCCATTGCTGAATCTGCAAATAATAATTCGTCCTATGTAGTTTGAAATTATGACACAATCTTGTCTAAGCCTAATACAAAACATAAGTTAATGTAAACAAACATATATTGATACCAACCTGCAAATGAACTCTGAGTGTTGGCGAGCAGCCGCTCTGGTGGGTGGAAGTGCCGCAAAATCAGGCTTTGGCTTTGTCGAGGCTTTAACAAAGGCCTGGTGTCGTACCCCGTTCAGGTCTGCTCCTTGTGGGGGCCTGGTACAATGCCAAAAAAAGCTGCTCTCCTGCATCAGCTACCATGTCCTGTGTTGCTGAGGGATCACAGAAGACTTGTAGATGTTGGAGGTAGTATCACAACCGCTGAACGAATGGAGCAACAGAATGGTCTTCACAAATGGCTCCATTCGTTCAGCGATTCATACTACCTCCGCTATTCACAACAAGAGCAAGGGAGGTGTGGTGAAAGTATTTTTGAAGGCCGAGGAGCAGGTCACAGACATCTACAAAGTCTTCTGTAATCGCTCAGCAACACACGACATGGTAGCTGATACAGGAGAGCAGCTTTTTTTGGCATTGTACCAGGCTCCACAAGGAGCAGACCTGGACGGGGTACGACACCAGGCCTTTGTTAAAGCCTCGACAAAGCCAAGGCCTGATTTTGCGGCACTTCCACCCACTATAGCGGCTGCTTGCCAACACTCCCTTGGAGTTCATTTTCAGGTTTGTATCAATATATGCTTGTTTACATTAACTTATGTTTTGTATTGTGCTTAAACAAGATTGTGTCACATTTTTTTAAACTACAAAGGACGAATTATTGTTTGCAGATTCAGAAATAGCGATCAGCAGCAGGAGCCAACTGCTTGAGGATGGATGAGGGGATCGGATGGCTTCCTTACCCCCGTCACAAGTACGGATCCAGTTGCGCCAGAATTCGTCCTAAATAACATATTTTGCGGATGCCGCAAAACGGGCATACCATGCCCGCTTGTGTGCAGCAGTTGCCGCGCTTCGTGTATCAACGGCCTTCCAATCGTCAGCATCAACGGCGACGACGAAGATGATGATCTTGTCGATGAACTCGACCAACTACTTAATATGGCCTTGTAAATACTTGTAATATAAAATTTTCCACTTGTTAAACATTACCTCCCACACTATTCGCATTTTCAAACTCACGTACACCCTTAACTACTGCCCATAGCGAAAAAATGAATAGGATCTTTTTTGTAGACAATTTAATTTACTTTCATTTCATATAGAATGACCTTTTCGTTGGGATGCTTAGTTTTCGAGATAATAATGAAAAACCTACAAACCGACCCTTTCCACCCCCCTCCCGCCTAACGCATGAGGCCCACGGCTGGGGACTTTTGGTATATTACTCCTACAACTTAAAACGATAATCCGTTGAGCACTATTTATTTCCGAATTGGGGGATTTTTCAGTCTTCGTTTTCTGTACTATTAAAAATGAGAATAAACTTGAAAAACTTAAAATTTAAGGATGTTTGTTACATTAAAAAGCACTCTACTAAAAGTCTTGACTGGGAAAAAGCAGTTTTTAGCCAAACGGCCGGCGTTATTAAATTGAAAAAAAAGATATTCTTGTAAGTAAATGAATACTACATTTCTATTGAAGAATATTTTTAGCTAAAACTTGTTTATTAGGAAGATCTCTCTTCACATTGGCTAATAAACAAGTGTCAGCTAAAAAAAGGTCTTTCAATAGAAGTGTAGCATTCATTTACTTACAAGAATATCTTTTGATCAGTTTAATAACATGAGCCAGTTCGTTAAAAAATGCTTTTTGCTGTAAATTTTTAGTACAATGCTGTTTTAGTAGATGGAGTCACTTTGCTATAATTAAAAATGATTGCAAAAATAATTACATTTGTAACCGATGTGCACTCATTTTGTGTATTTGAAGCTTGGTCTCGATGTGTTCACCTTTCAGGTGTGATTGTAAGTAGGTAGAGTAATAGTAAAGAAAGTACGAACGCCAAAACTAGACAACCAACACAACAGCTCTCCGTACTTTATTGGCTCATTTCCGCCCACTCCCCTCTGATTTGATTACGTTGCTCCCTCTTGAGATATTATATTCTATTTTTATTTAATTTACTTCAATCACATTCTATTTATTCATAATAAATTCTTTTAGCTTAAACTATTTATTAAAGTTGTAACATCTTTTATAGATTCTGCTAACTTATTGAATTTTGCCCACGCACAGTACTTTGTATTTTTGTGGGAGCTCAAACTTTATTTGTTTACTATTCTATAGAGTGTGCCAACAAAATTCCATTAAGTGTTGTTCCTTGAATAAGAAGACATTGTAATTGTACAAGATTTTATAGATATGTATACATATAGTAAATAAATGAATTATTATTAAATGAATTATTATTATTATATTATTATTATTATTATTTTTTAAAACCTTTAAAATACAAGGTATTCATGTATAAATGTATAAATCTTGAGGACAATGAATGAACTATATACCTTTTATTGAACTAAATCTTCGTGCCAAAGGTCAAGGGTAGATAAGGACCTTTTTCGCCCATTGGCCATTTCATATATCATTATATTTGTCGAGTAGTATATGTCTTGACAAGTTATAAAAAACAGTTCTTTGGAATAATTGGATTATTCAGCGAGTGTATGATGGCTATTACTTGTGAGGGTGATGTTTACTTCACGAGCCAAAGGTGAATGTCGTAAACCATCCGAGTGTATAATAGCCATTATACATGAACTGAATACTCTACTTTATCCACGACTAGTTTATATTTTACCTGTTTTAATCATTTAAAAGTGAAAAAATTAAGTTAGTTTACAGTATAACTTTGACGTGTCGACATCACTACGACTCCTACGGAAACGATTTTGTTTTTTATACATTGAAACGCTTGATGAACCAATATAAATTGACCATTATTTAAAAGCTTAAATACTCAACAATTAAATGAGGTTCAGAAATACGTCAAAAATTACAAATAAACAGCAAACATGCTTGCTTTGAAATGCTATTATTATGACTTACTGTTGTTTTTTAAATGTAAAACGTATAGAAACATAAAGATCACATACATGTTTAACTATAAATAAATAGCGTTTAATGATTTTATGGAGAACTTTTTATTTTTATGAAATTAGTGGGCGAAAATATATAGCCTATCTACCCTTGTCCTTTCAGCGCAAAATATTTGTTTAAACGGCTAAAAATCAAAACTATTTCGAAATTTCTATCACTTATAGTTTAAGTTTATCAATTCATACAAGATAGGAGACATAATAACAACTTCTTATTTCCAGATTCTTGCCCAAAGTTCACCGCCAAGATGTTTGAATGCACGGAACAAAAATGGCCACACTCCACTTCATATGGCCTGTCTTGCCGATAAACCAGACTGTGTCAAAGCTCTCTTGTTGGCAGGTGCTGATGTTAACATAGCAGCCACAAAGGCTGAACTGGACAATAATGTGGAACCGAGTTATGTAGGAAACTTCCTTCAGGATCATCCCAATACGTTTTATCTAAAAGATATTAAACATGGCGGCACGCCCTTGCATTGGTCTTCTTCCAGACAAGTTATTGAAGCTCTCATAGATGTAAATTGTCATATTAACGCTTTGAATTTTGAGCAGAAGACTGCCCTTCATGTTATGGTTGAAAGGAACAGGTATGCACATTTTCACGAAAAAAATTACCAGTTACTCTAGATAGATTTAATATACGATTCAAATTGTTAAGCTATTAAGTCCCTTTAACTTTGAATATCTCAAAAATGGAGGAGTAAAACAAATTGAAAAAATTACGTGTTCATTATGTAGAGTAGAGTAGAGTAAATTTATTGATGTTAAAATACACAAAAAGTTTACACAAGTCAAAATATAGAATACAAATAAGTATATAATATAGCCTCGAGCATAGCATTACTATATACTGGAGTGGATCTGGCGATAAAAAGAGGAGTTTTGAAACTAACTTTTTTGTAATTTTTTTTTTGACAATTCGGTTACACACGTCCTCTTTTATCATATTATCAAATTTGTAAAAACACGTTTTTTCATGATAACTTCGTTATTATTGACTTGACGAAAAAAATTTGGATCAAAAATTGAAGATCTCACGGAAGCACATAATCAGGTTAAAATGGAATTTGTTTGCTATTACCTCTAGTATTTGACTGATGAATTTTTTTTATTTTTTTGAAATAAACAAACTTGTAAGAAGGGAAAAACTTTTTGCATTTTTTTCTAAATTGCATTTTGGAGTACGAAGGATAGGGTTCAGAAGAGAATATTTTTTACAGGTAACTGAGGGCTTTTTAATCTTTAATTTAAAAAAAGAATTATCGCAATCCAAGTAATACGAAGGGAGAGAGGGGGCATAATGCGTTTGCGGAAATGAAAGGTTAAAGAAAAAGGATAGGGACTTTGGACCTTGATATTCGGCAATATAAATCTTTTTTCCATCTTAATATTTTATCAATCTACCCTTTATCAAATTTTATAACTGCCGAAACGGCAGTTTATATATGAGTTATGCTATTATTATAGCGTACACATTGCACAAACTTAGATTCGGACGAGTTATAACATTAGAAAGGCTTAAAACAAACATAATTTGTTTTTTAACAAAATCGATCTGTAAATAAAAAAGTTATTAATCAGTTAAAATTTAAAAAATTGTTTTCTGATTTTTTTATATTTGTAATTTTTTTGTAAATGCTATTTTCTATCATTTATTTATATATTTAACTAATTTATATTTCATAACAATATATTATTAAAATGTGGACATGATTTTCAAATAGTGACATTATATTAGCCATATTATTATCCCTTTCGGAAATAGGGTATGGTGGTGTAATAGGTAGAATTTTGACTTAAAATCTGAGGATCGAAAGTTTGAAACAGACAGGTTATTATAGATGTAGTTGCTCGTTTTAACTTCTTTTTATACTGACGAGTGTTTTATCAAATGAGTCGTCAATATAAGATTTAAAATGTCCAAAAATTAACATTTACAAAAAACTAGGAAGATTATGCAACAATTATATAAAAAGTTAAACAAATCGGTGAGGAGTGTGATTTTTACTAGTTTTTTAAGTTTTTAATTTACCAACTGTGAAAGAGTAACACTTTTAGAGATTTAAGAGGGAATATATGCAAAATTTAATGATAAAGAGATCATAAAGAATGTGGAAATCTAATACCAATTAATTGCAGTACCTGGCCAACAATCACTCATTTGCAATTTTCTCGAAAACTGTTAATGCTAGAAAAAAAGTTTCAAATAAAAAAAGTTACGTCCATCTTTTATCTTCGTTTCCACTCGATACACTTGGTATCTATTTTGAAAGATAAAAAAGTTTCCCGCTTGTTACATTTGAGAATGCAAATTTTCAACATAGCCTTAGAAAAAAATATTGCTTTCTACACTTATTAAAATTTGATCTACATATTAATACATTTTGTTAACAAATATATAGTTGTTATAACGCAACAAAAATTTGGGAGTAATCCATTGTGCCGTTTTTGAGTTAGAGCGAGTTAAACAGAAAAATAATTGTTTTATATATCCAATAAACACCTAAAACTAGAGAAGTGGGCCGCAAAAAACTCGTGACGGTGTTAAATAATTATTTATAATAAGTTTAATATTTGATGAAGGGTAGATTGATAAAATATTGTGACGGTTTACACCCTTTTTGCAAACACCCTGTATAGTGGATCCGGAAATTATAACACCAGGGTAATACTAAACACTAATTTATTAACTTACTAATTACAATAAATAATTACTTCACTGATATACTACTAAATACAATAATTATTCACTACTTGATCACTTTACTCTCTTCTGATCTTACTGACTTGCTATCCAAACTTAAACTGTTCACTCTAGTTTTACTCCATGCCTTATATACCTAAAGATGACAGATCTCGATGTTTCTGTGATGACGTCACCATTATCCAGATACATCCAGCAAGTTCTTTACTACTTCTAGAACTTCTAGTAGGTTCTTTCTCTAGTAGGTGCAAATCTACAGAAAGACATCCGAACTAATTGAATTCTGTGCCTACATTCTAGGGGTTGCAACATATTACAATATTAAGATGGTAAAAAGATTTATATTGCCGAATTTCAAGGTGTGGACTCCCTATCCCTTTTCCTTAACCTTTTATTCCGGCAAACGCATTATGTCTCTTCCCTCCCTTCCTATTGCTTGGATTGCGATATATATTTTGATAAATTAAAGACAAAAAGAATTTTCACTTACCTGTAAATGTAAAATTCTCCTCTGAACCTTTTCCTTCATACGCAAAAACGCATTTGAAAAAAAATGCAAAATGTTTTCCCCTCCCACAAGTTTGTTTTCCGTTGTCGAGATCTAACTTTTGAAGGTTAATATGGGCCTTTAAAGGGGGCATATAAGCATTTTTTTTTCAATTTCTCTAAAGTACCGTCATGACGGTTAATTGTACATTTCTTGAAAACAGTGCTCCCTAGCAAAAAAAGTAAGACGACCTTGTTGTGTTGATGTGAATCCTAGGTAAGAATATGAAAGAAAAAAAAATGAACTCGGGCATCATAAAAATGGGTTACAAGAAGAAAATATATATATAGAAACTTTTTAAAAACTTTTTTTATTAAAAATGCATTAAAAAATAGAAAAAAATGTAATTCTACTTTTCGATAGTTAACCAAAATTTTGGAAAGTCTTCCCAATTTTTTTATTTTTAGTCATATTTTTACACTTTGATTTAGGTTAGAATGTGTTGTGGCTCTTCTAAGCAGGCAAGCAAATTCAGATTTAGCTGATAAAGAGGGAAACAGACCCATTCATTTAGCAGTGAAAAGTGGTAATGTGTCCATAATCCAGGCGTTAATTATATTTGGTGCTGATTTGGATATACTAAATGATGCAGGTGAAACTGCTCGTCACATGATAACAAAAGGTAGGATTTTAACACATATTGTAGTCTTTGTAGTAGTTACAATGGAATGAACTATTTAATTTCACTAAAACCTGGTGGGGAGCACACGTAAAGGTTGCTTTGCTTTTCTATAAAGCATACATTAGATCAGTTATAGATTACTCCCCCTGGGCCCGGGCTTGTTTCGGGGGCCCGGTTTTGAAATGTTGAAAATCTGTATTATAATTTTGTTTTAAAACCCGCTCATCAAAAGAATTTTTTTTCGGATTTCTCCCCACCCCCCGCACATCAAAATTCTTGCTAATTTCTCCCTCCTGCTCATCAATTTTCAAAAAAAATTTTCCCCACCGGGCCCGTATTTTATCTCCACAGCCCTGACGATATTAACATCAAATACTTGCAGTCAGTATTTCAGTGGTGGTTTAAACTAATCGTTTCTGGTTAATCTTTTATTTCAGCTTAACAGTTATGATCAAAGCAAAACGAGTTTTACTTGATCGTCAAAGTTAACCGGATCGACTTGACGGTTTAAACCAAATTGTTTACGCATGCGCAGATCTAATTACAAGTGACAGCTTCAAATAATTTCTTATTCGAGAGGTTATGTTTTATTTACTCATGTAAATAAAAACAGTAGGTCGGTATAACCTATTGTTTTTATTTAAGTATAGTAAAAAACTAAAAAAATTATAGTAAAAACTAAATATCCAACACCATAGTTCCCATTATGTTTCCACTTGCTTTAGTGATGAAAGTTACTTGCAAGCTTAACCCCCAAAAGTTATTTGCCAGATCTATCAAATCAGTAAAAAATAGCATGACACTGCTGCCAATCACAAATTCTCGGCTTAGTTTCCAAATTTTTTAAAAAGTGGCGCTAGCCCAAGGATTATAAACAATATGTAGAACAGGATCACGGTCATTAAACTCTACGGTTACCTCATCCAGCAGCTTTTAGACAAAGGAGCGCGCGGAGCGGGGAGCCGGGGTCTAGCGCCTACGTCATGTATGCATTAGAACCCACCGATATCTTTGTCTCTATCTTTTGCATAGGAATAAGATATATCTGTCTCTTTTGGACATTTTATTTGTTTAATTATTCAGATCAAGGTCAAAGTCTAGGTAGATCCAGAGCCAGCGTTAGTTGCCGTGTGTCATGTTTTCAATTGTCTGGCATACTACAACAACAGTGTGTTTATTTTTATATTGTTTGTCGCATGTCGCACTGTCACTGTTCTGTGTAATAAACTAGTTTTCTGTCGTCCCAGTGTATACTATTCGTTTATATCAGTGTTTATTAATTGAGTAAGTAGCAAAATGTCTAGTGCCGGCCCTGGCTGGGTCTAGAGGCTACGTCATTTTCGGTTCTCCGCTCCGCGCGCTCCTTCGTCTAAACGCTGCTGGATGAGGCGCCGTTATAGTTTAATAACCGTGGAATAGGATAGCTTATTGCCTATGCTACAACGTAGGGAGTATTAAATAGGTGGTCCGACATATGGCACTTTCCTATGATAATAATGGCTTCATGAGTGCATGCTTTCTATTTAATTCAGTAGATGGCACGAACTTTAAGGTACTACAAAAACCTGTATATAGATAGATGAATTTGTTTTGCTGCATATAGTGTTGCATATATTCACAACTGAACAGCAATTTCAGTTATGTAAAGGAACAAATATTCACCAGTTTCAGATTTATATAGGTATGGTAAGAAAATAAAACATGTAAAATATACAAATTTATTTGTAACAACAGTACTGGGCGTCCCGGAAATGGGTTGCAATATTATAAGAACAAGATTTACACAATATGTTTACAAATAGTTCCTTTCTCCAAAATTATTGAGCATTCTCTATGCCCCCAACATGAGTTGACTTAAATTGCACATCAGAATGAACACTTTGATAATAATATTTGTACTTGGTCCACCTAAGCAAGCGTAGTCAATTTTTAGAAAAATATGCTGCAATTCTTCTAGTGATCGGTTTACTGATTGATGTTAACTTAATATCCTTATGCAAAAAATAACCTGTTCTGCCTTATGTAAACAATAAGCTTCTACTTTCAATACATTTATGAATACCCCAATTCTTATTTGGTAATTTGACGTCACATTCTTCAGAGAAAATTTTTTCTAGTAAGTTTAAATACAAACCCTCAGAAATAAGGATAAATTATACTATCTTGAACATCACTCATATTTAATAACTTCTTAATTTTCTTAGGGACAACATTTTCTGAAGAACAAGCATCTAATTTGCTTGGAAGTGCACCTTTCTTCAACCTTTTTCTTTAAAACTGCCGCTAAAAGCATAAAATATATTTAAAAAGACGTTTTTATACCTATAGGTTATGTTACAAATATTTATGTAAATTTATAGTGTATATAACAACTCATTTTCACACTGAAGCAAAACTACTTTTTATACTGCTGGAGCAAAAATATTTTTCACAAACATGTGGCTTTTTATTTCAAGTAGGTACTTTGTAAACTATCACATTTCTGTCTCTCTTCAGTATTTTTTGGCAATAAGAAAAGTGATAATTTTTGGTCTTTACAGTCATAAGCATAAGTACACAAATGGGCACTCCATATTTTCTAACCATGTTTTATGAAAATATAACTGACTTTGTTTATATTTAGCACCAGCATATTGAATGTATTTCTTCTATCTAGGTATTTGATGTCAAATGTCACTGATATCTTGTTTGACTACAAGATTTTTCACAACACAAACAAAAGGCCGGGAATGTATGCAACACTGTATGCACGTATGTACAGAACCTGCTAAATTATCTTTCTATGCGTAAGTAACGACGGAAGCTATTGCTCCTGCAATCTATTACATTATGTACAAAGTAAGCACTTATGAAGCCACTCAACGGGTCCTTGTCGCATCACCTATTTAATACACCCTGGCTACAACGTTAGCCACCATCTGAAGGTTGAAGGTCGGTCAGTGACGTTAGCACTGGTCAGACAGTTAAGTCTGACTTCGTAAGAGACCTTGTATTTTCTTGAGTATTTGAGCCTGTTTGTTGTATTTTTTGAGGGCTTTTTGAGGTTTCTAAACACAGTGTATTGTGAAGTAGAATTTTGTGGACTAAAAAACTCTGATTTATTTTTGTTATTAAAAGTCTATTGTTTGTTTTAAATTTTAACAGACCGTGTTTCCCAACCTAACTTTTGTGTTTGTGCGCTTTCTTCGCTTTTGTGCTGAACTTTTTTAAATTTAAAGTTGTTTCTGATAGTCATTTAGGTAAATACTTTTCACAAAACTATAAGATTTATCATTTTAAGATATTTCTTGTTGGGATCATCTGCCACATGTATTTTCGTCTAAAGCAATGTCCGTGAAATTTACAAAATATCCAGTATTTTACTGGGAAATAACCTCTACACCCAAGGGAACAGGTAGTGGGATAATTGTATTATTTTATAGATTTCATGGACATTGTTATAGAAGAAAATATATGTGGCAGAGGACTCCCAATAAGAATACCAGAAAAATTAAGGAAACGTCACAACCAACATTTAGACATCATTTTAAGGTGTTCCTTTTGTTTATGTAAAGAAATTCAAAGGGCTACAGAAGTACAGAGTATTAGTGTGTCAAATTCTTGAATGTTTTTCACTGTCAGAAACCTCGAACTCAAGTAGTTTAAAGCCAAAATAAAAAGAAAATAGGAAGTAATGCTTTTCATTTAATGAGTAGAATATATGTAAATGAGCTGAATACATACAGAATTTCAATTCTTGTCACGTTAAAAAAAAATTGATGCATTTCTCTATACTTTTGAAAATTGAATTAATTAGGAACTCTACGGATAAATACTTATGTAAGGTTTTTTATTTTTTTTTAACTATTTAACGTCGGCCTATTTCCGCTACCGGGGCCTATAACCGACGCCAGGAGTCGAGCTACCCCCAACCTGGAAATTTTGCCGAACCTCTTCCCTTAAGAAGAGTAGGGATCTTTTACTGGCCTAACATTTAATAGACCAGGGACCGCCTGCTTTACATCCCCTCCGAAGGATGGTATATCCACTACGTAATCCTCGTCTGAAATTACGTAACTTCCGAGTATTCACTGATATACAAGCTTCTAGAAGGTGGGACGAGAACGCTGTATTTCCCAAGATGGGAGCCCATCCAAGTACTAACCGCGCTCGACGTTGCTTCAACGGAATATCGACTGATATTCACATTGAAGTCGCCTCTATGCTCGCCCCTGGTTTTTTATTTTATTGTGACAAAACATCGCGAGTCTAAACATAATTGTCAACTTCATATCTCCTTATCTATTGTTCTTTAGGTTGCAGAGTGTTCACATTAGCGTCATTTTTTTTTATCGTCATTAAGTCTACTTTCATTAAAGTTCTATGCATTTTCTCCATCTGATGTGTATTTAAAGAGTGGTGAGGAAAAATATAAAAACGAGTCATTTATTACAATGAATTTTTTATGAGTGCCCTATCTGAGAAGAACCAGTGGTGACGTCACGACGACCCACCTTGAAGCTAACAGATTTGCCAATATAGGCTATCCTTCTTAGTATACAATCCTTGGCGCTAACCTAGTTTAAAATGCTGGTTAAAATTTAAACTCATTTAGTTAACCCCAATTTTAACGACACTGAAAAACCGGCTGTTACTCAGCTAAACTAAACAAATATAAAACAGCTGCTTATTTGTTTGACAGTATATTGTAATTTTTAGAGCAAGAGCCAAAAATCCTCTACTACCTTCATGCGGTAGGTGCAAAACGTTGTTCCTCCGATATGACTGGCTGCACAGAAGGATGCAAATTTACTGGCACTTACGAGGGAGTTCCACCACCAAAGGTAATTAGTAACATAAATATTTGTTTTTATATTTTATCATTTAATCCGTTGATAAATTTAGTAATCCTCAGATTGCTTCATTATTACCCCATGGATCTTTCCTGCATTTTACTATTTTGCCATAACCAGATAATAATGGGCTAGTAGACAATAGCGAAAATGACAAAATTAATGTAGCATTATAGTATGATTCTCCAATGTGTTATAAATATAATTTCAAGGTAATTTTACCGACTATTATTGGTTTTATTGCAAAATAAATGCACTTAAAATGAGAGTGGATTTAAAATAAGGCAGTTTGCCGGATATCTCGTGACGTAATAGTGTAATAACCTCTAAAACGGGCACTTTACATTGACAGTAACCCTGTACATTGCACATTTCTAAATATGAATATGCACTACTGCACAATCTGAAATAAATTTTAATATTAATTTTTAACACTGTTTCAAATACCCAGCAACTAAATGTTTTATATATTTTTAAGGGTGATTGATAACTTGCTAATACAGAATTGTAATATTACAGAGAATTCCTTATAGTCGGAGAGCAGCCAATCTGTAGGAAGCATTTTAAAAGTAGTCTATACAACTCGCGAACACCCACCTAAAAAACAGATGATATTATGTAAAATGACCTTCTAGATTTGATTTTTGAGTTCGCCCGTTAATTTGAGACACATAACACATCATACCTTTTTAATTTTAATTCAGATTTAGACCAATATGTTACACATTATCCCTCCAATATTCTTGGACAGTCTGACGGCAAAGAATATAGTGTAACTAATAATATAGTACCTAAAAAAAATATAATTACCTTCTATTGTCGTGGTTTTTTAAAATTTTCATTGAAAAATACCCGATCGAGGTAACTTTTTTATTTTTAAAGACAGAGTTATATTATAAACGAGAAAAATGTTCCATATACTTTAAACAAACTTTTGTAAAGAGATTTTTTTTGAAATTCGGCTCATGTAATGAGATGACGCTGTTGAATGCAGCCGTGCAACTCGTCCGCATTAATTTAAAGTATAACTAACTTCTGTTAATGTCGCCCATCTGTGGTGTCGTTTAAGCGATCAAGTGAGTCTACGAATTATTTTGCTTCTATTTACAATTAAATGTTATAAAACTATGTAGATAATCTCGAAACATACACATTAAAAAATATGTTTTCATTAATTATAACAGCAAGTTGGTACTAAAGATTACATTTTCCTTCGCATAAACAACTTATGTTACATTGCACGTTTGCTTTGCTACACCTGCAGCTTGTAGTACAGTTATATAATTTACATTTACAAAATGAAGTTAACTCAATAAAATTTGGTTTTGGGCTTTTTGAAATCATCTTTGGAAATAAGATTTCCTCCTTTAGGTACCATCCAAAATCTAAAACATTTGGAATTCTGGGCTTAATTTGGTAGGCTGTCTTGTAAATAGCACATTGCCCTTTTTACTTGTACTCTGTACTAGGATTTTACAATTTCTGATTTTCTTTTATAAGCAGTTCGGGTATACGATCTTCTACATTGTGCATGGTAAACTGGATTTAGTGATAAAAATAAATCTTTCTGTTCTAAATATTGTTTTAGAGCCACAGAAATGTCATCGGATTTTTCGCTTGCAATAAATAGTGGAATGTATCTGCTGTGACAGATTGAACTGTTTCACAACTACTTTTCTGGCACAAAATACATTGTTCAAAACTTAATTGTCGATACATATTATCTATATTATATCACTCTATTGCTTGTATGAAAAAAAGTAACTACTTATTATACTCTTCGCAAATACGAAAACGAAGAGTACCTATATTGCATTTAATCGGTACATTTCTAAAACCGTAAATATCGCTCGCAGACAAAAAATTTTCATGCCATTGTGTTAGTGAACGAATTCTGAACAACTTTCAAAATGTCTGTTCGTCCGTCCGTCAGGTTTCTTGTAAGCACGATAACTCAAGAAAGAAAATTCCGATTGTACTGAAATTTGGACAGTAAATTAGTGTTAGAGGAAGAACCCTATTGTTTTTGAACAAAATCGATCAGTAAATACAAATGTTATTAATGATTTAAATTTGAAAAAAAAAATTTTGATTTTTATGTTTTTGTAATTGAATAGAAATCTTGTGAAATGATATTTCATTTTAATATCTAAATATTTATATATTTTACAAATATACATTTCATAATGTAATACACAACCATGAAAATATGATTTTAGCTCGTGTCTTATAATGCAAAAATTTACATTTTTAAGGTGGTGGTATAGTTCTTACGCTTTTGACTCGGAATCCAAGGGTTCCCTGGTTCGAAACCCAACTGGGGATGGTATAGTTTTTTTTTAATTTATACTTAATTTCACCCTGAGTCTTTTACCAACTAAGTTCGAACTATAAAATTAAAAATGTCTAAAAGTGACATTATTTACAAAAAACTGTGAAGAGTATCCTATAGAATGTATACATGTAACAGTTATATAAAAATCCAGTGAACAGGCGAAGAGTGCGTTTATAGCTTGTTTCCTTTGATTTCCTATCCGAGTAATTATAAATTATTATGCCAAACTATGTGTTTATAACGCTCTAAATATAAGGACTGAGACAAAAAACACTTTCAACCTAACATAAATGGACACTGGAAAATAATAATCATCTGGCACGTGCCTGCGTTTAGCTCTAGATGCGATTGCGGCCGATTCATAGTAGCGCGCATTCGTTCGGACGCTGAAACAATCAATGAATATTTCGATCAGGGAGCAAAATTTCAAAAAAAACTTCTTATAAAAGATTTTATTTAGTTCATTCGGAACATTTTCTTCGATTATAGTAGGCACCTAACTTTAAAAATAAAAAAGATACCTCGATCGGACATTTTCCTCTGCAAATTTTAAAGATTTTGCGTCAAAGAAAAGTTATTTTTTTTTGCCAACTAATTATTTTTTAGGTAAAGTTTTTTACTTTCAACATATCAAAGAATAATTAGAGAATATTATGTAAAAAATTTAAATAGGGTCGTTGACCATTTTTGGAAAATTTTATATTCAAATACTTTATTAAATTTTATTTGACCCGTATTTTTTTATTTTACAATCTAAAGTCATTTTAATAGTGAAATTAATTATTTAAATTAAGAAATTTTGAATTCGCGCCCATCGCCACGTCAGATGTGAGCGCATGCGCAGTTAGATAAAGGAATAATCGACGGGCGTCGTTTGCTTTGCTTATTTGCTGTTAGCATATTATAGTCCAGTCAACTTTCCCCTCTAATTTGAGTGCTAATGAATGGATTTTGACGAAACCTTGTGCACTGTGTTTGTAATGACGTTAATAAAAGAGTTAAAAAAAAGATCAGAGTAGGAAATGGTCGGAAGAGGTAGAAAACACCTCTTTTATTATGGGTTCCGTAACTTGTAGAATTAGGTCAAAAATGAGAGAGAAACAATGAATTTACCTTTTTTTTTTGCCAAAAATAAGATGTTTTTACTCTTGTGAATTTTTTCGAAAAATGCATATTTTTGGAGATATGGCCTCTCGAAAATTCCTAAAAGTGGAGGAGGTGAAATATAGAAGTTGAAAAAAAAAAATCTGAAACAATTCAGGTGAATATGTTATCGAAATTCAAGACTTTTTTTTATTTGCAACTTGTCTGTAAAGTGCGTTTCCACCGAGTTATTCCAGAAAAACATGAAACACCTTTCTTTAAAATTGTAGCACTTTAAAAATATGTTATTTATAAATTTGAAAAAATTCAGACGTATGCACTGAGGCCTTATAAACATTTTTTCTCTCTGAAAATTCGAAAAAAGAACGTCATTTATGTATATTATAAAACAGTATGGAACCTATATAGTTATACCATTTTTAAAAGTTCAATATGATTTTTAAATTTTCATGTATTTTTTAATGTGCAAAAAATGTAGTACATTAGTTATCGTGAAAAACTGCCTGTTACATATTTTTAAAGTGCTACAATTTCAAAGAAAGTGGTAGTTTTTCATGTTTTTCCGGAATAACTCGGTAAAAACGCACTTTACAGAAAAATTGCAAATAAAAAAAGTCTTGTATTTCGATGATACATTCACCTGAATTATTTCTAATTTTTTTCAACTTTTACATTTCCCCTCCCCCACTTTTAGGAATTTTCGACTGGCCTTATCTCCAAAAATATGCATTTCTCGAAAAAATTCGCAGGAGTAAAAACATCTTATTTTGAGCCAAAAAAGGTAAATTTATTGTTTCTTTTCCATTTTTGACCTAATCCTACAAGTTACGGAACCCGTGATAAAAGGAGTGTTTTCTACCCTTTCCGATCATTTCTTACTCTAATCATTTTTTCAACTTTTTTATTAACGTCATTACAAACACATTGCATAAGGTTTTATCAAAATCCATTCATTAGCACTCAAATTAGAGATTTTGGTCATTTTAGCGCTCTGTTGACCGGACTAATAGATCAAAATTAGTATCGACGTGAGTCATATAGTATGTATTTTAAAGAAATACTAACCTCAAATGTTTAACATTTCGGGATTCGGCACTTAAATAGTTCAAATTGTCCACATAAAACTCGTGTACCATATAAAAATCCACTATAGGTAAATTCTCTGAAGTTCCTTTCACAAAATTAGGTTCCATTATAAACAAATATTAAATATTAAACACACAATGTAAATTTAAACAAATATTGAATGTAAACAACAGAGCACCACTACCAACATGAAAATTCTCTAGAATTGAATGATCATCAGATACGTCATCGTTTACCGCCTTTTTATTTCCAAAACCAATTTGTTCTTGCATGTGATGATTAGAACTTTTTTTAATATGATATATGCAATATATATTTAATATACTTTTTGATCAAATAACAATATTTTGTAAATTTTGTTGAAGGAAACGACCCTATTATTCTGAAGTAAAATAAAAAATATATGACGTGTTATATGAAAAACAAAAATAACACATAATTTTTATTTTTTTTAGAAAATTGCCAATTTGGTCATTTTGGCAATCTCAAATCAGTGGGAGAATTCAAAAATCAAGTTCAGCAGGTTATTTTACATCAGATTACCTATTTTTTAGGTGTGTGTTCGCGAGTTGTTTAGAAGGTGTCGAATTCAGAGGGTCTGGTCTTCCACTATTATACCAGTACAGAATATCTTACACTATTTGGTCTTGATGGCAGGATTTCACAAGGGTACAAAGTTTTAGCAACAATTGTATATTTGAGTCATTTTAGTAATCATTTTGATTAGAAATTTTAAATGGTGATTGTACTTTTTAAGAGCTATATTTTTTCAAAATTTTATTGAATATTATTCATTATTTTTGAAAGTGATTTGCATAATTTTGCAATGTTCAATTTTTTAAAATTAATAATAACAATTTGAATGAATTATAGTTTATGTAATTGTACAGCTCAAAACGGACATTTTCCTTTTTTTTATTGTTTTCCACAGAACTTACAGATTTCGAGATATTCAAAGAAAATCGATGGAAAACACGGATTAAAAAATTAAATTGTTTAAATAAACAATATGCCGTCCTTGCAGAAACTGCCAAACTGAACTGTGAACACGTTAAAACAGAAAAACTGCCCTGACCAGACAATTCACATTAAAATCCTAATTTGGCTCCACTAATAGTAAAACTGTGATGTCAGTTTAGCAGTGGCATGCAACACTTGAAATATTGGGACCACTATACTCATAGTATTTTCTGTGTTAAAAAATAAACTAAAAATCTTCTTAAACAATATTCTGATAGAGAAAAGACAATAAAGAGAAAATGTGGCTGTGGTTTTTCGTTGCATCTTCAAATTTTCTAATTGTTGCTGTTAGTAAGGGTAAAACTTGACTGTAAGGTACCATAATTCAGTCAGGGAATGAGGATAGTGATGAATTGAACTGTCAATAATGTCAAGCAGCACGTCATTGAGGGACGTTGATTTGAAAAGCCTTTGTAAAAATTGTTTTTAATTACACCTCCTCCAAATTTAAATGCTAATAGGATTTAAGGAAGGTCATTACAAAATGAGTCTTATCCACTTTTAGTCATATTCTAGTTAGCGACATGAATTAATTCTTTACACTGCTTTAGTCATATCTGCATACACATTACATTACATATATTTTGCTTTGTAAAATCGATTCTAATCGTATCTAAAATACATCTAAAAATTAAGTGTTTTTCCATAATGCGCCTTATCCACCAACTATGCTATTTCAAAGTGAATCTAATCCAATTGGACCAATCATAAGGGCGTATTTTGATCATGCGATTCAGCATGCTATGCAGAGTGCTAATTAATTAGTTTCAGATCTAAAAATTATATTTTGGATTGGATTGGAAAAACAATTCATAGAGAACTTTAAAGCTACGATTGATTCGAATTAATGTAATTCTTTGGCAGAAGAAAACGAAGATTTTCATGAGTCTGTTTTAGAGAATCCAAAGATCTTAGAATTTAAAGCCTTTTATTTTTATTATATTGCTCTTCATATCATTTTCACGAAGTAGTGTAGTTGCATCTTCTTCTTTTGGCTCATAACCCTTGGTGGGTTTTGACTTGCTCAACTATGTTCCTCCATCTGTCTCTATCTACCGCTATTCTCCTCCAGTTTCCTGTTCTTAGAATTTTTAGGGCTTCTTCAACATCGTCTATCCACCTCTTCTTGGGCCGTCCTTTTGGTCTTGTATCTTGAGGTTTCCATTTAAGGATTCTCTTCAATATTCTTTCTCTTCCATCCTGTGCACATGCCCTAGCCACCTTGTTCTTTGACTTTTTACATATCTTACTATGTCCTCTCCTTTTATAAGTGCATCAATTTCGTGATTCGTTCTTATTCTCCACATACCGTTTTCTTGTACGGGGCCGTATATTCTTCTAAGGACCTTTCTTTCAAATACTCTTAATTGATTTTCATCGTTGTTTGTTAATGTCCATGTTTCACATCCATAGGTTACCGCGGGTCTTATAAAGGTTTTATATATTGTGATCTTAAATTTTCTGTTTAGTGTTGTACTTCTTATTAATTTTAAGTAGGCGTAATAGCATTTATTTCCTTTCAGAATTCTTGTACTTATTTCATCTTGAATGTTACCATTATTGGTAATTTTGGCCCCTAAGAAATTAAACGTCTTGACGCTTTCAATTTGGCTGCCGTTTATATTAATATTTGGCAGTTGTATTGGTGGTTTCCTGCAGCAATACATATATTTGGTTTTGGCTTGGTTCACTTGTAGCCTCCTTTATTTACCTGTGGTTCAAAATTTATGGTGGTTCGTGGTGGTAGTTGCATAAGAGTTTCAAATATATTTTATTTTGACAAACTTTGTTTCTATACTTATTCACTTACTTAGTTTTTTCAAAATGCGCCTTATCCAGTCTGTTGCTCCAAAATCTTATCCAAATTTAATTTAAAATTTTTGAGAATACAGAACATAAATGTGATCTATTAATAATACTCTTTTATGGCAAAATCTAACTAGGAACAAAAAAATGTGTTAATAACGGAACACGTTTTTTTTTTCCTGTAATTTTCGTCTAGTGGACAAGACGTATTTTGAAATGACCCTCCTTATTTGTTGCATACACTGATCACGTTCATTTATTACTATCCTTCTTTTCCCCTATGGGTTAATTTAAAAACGTTAGGTGCCATTTTTAACAATCTAGCCTCATTTAAATGGTGTAATCTCTTCAGGTTATTGGGCCGACGAACCGTGACATGATCAACTTAATGCTCTCTGTATCAGCTATGGAGGTGGCGGCGGAGAAACATCGAAATAGATTTCCCTCTAAAGGCCGGCTGCTGTGTTTGGATGGTGGTGGAATTAAAGGCTTGATTTTAGTACAGATGCTGTTAGAATTGGAGAAAGTGTTTGGAAAACCCATCAATAATTGCTTTGATTGGTTAGCAGGGACCAGTACTGGTGGTATTTTAGCATTAGGTGAGAATAATACAACTAAAAAATGCTGTACATATTACATGTTATGCTGCTCTGGCAAGTAACTACTTTTAGACAATTGTTAATATGTATGTTGTAGTTAGTCGCAATGATATTACTAATTACTAATTAATCTTATTTACCCTAAGACTGGCTGACGAAATATCCTTATAGTGGTAGAGGACATGGAGGGGGAGAGAATTTTCCTCTTCGGGAGTGTGTTGGGGATAGTTAGGAGGTAAACATACTAAAAGTCCCCGGCCCTAGCCCTGCCGCTACAGGGGTGAAGGGGGTGTAAAGGTTCTTGGCTTATAACTTGGAAACGATGTGTCATACGGAAAAAGTATTCTGTGCCAAATTAAACATAATTAAATTTCCTACAAGAATGCCTATATTCATTCTCTTCCTATGTGTTATAGTTTCCGAGATATTCGCCAGCGAAAATCAATAATTAATAAATCAATCAATATCTGACATTTCTCTATCAAAACGGTTTACCGTGATCTGCTAATAAATCACAGTCACAAAATAATCTTTATTTTACAACACTTGATGTATTTTTTTTTTCTTATGGGTTGCAGTGCCAAAAGCCTCGTCGTACTGAAGCTTAAGCTTATTGTACCTCATAGTCTCATTATCTCATTAATCCCGTTCCTCTCCAAAAAGAGAGTATACAGTCAATGGGAGCTCTGGCTATTTCTTCCGAGGTCACGGTTAGTCCCCCGAAGTATGAAAACCTCCCAGGCACCAAAGCTGGGCATTCACATAGTATGTGGTGAGGAGTTTCTTCCTCACCACACATCCTGCATTCTGGATTATCCTTCACACCTATAATAGTTAGGTGTCTGTTCAGTGTGCAGTGTCCTGTTAGGATTCCCACTGCACATTCAGATGTTTTCTGCTCAGCTTTAGCAATTTGTTAGTCTTTGTCTTGGATGGCCCGCCAGTAATAAACATACGATACGTGACTGTCTCATTCCCTGGCGTGCCGGTCCAATACAAGATATGTTTCTGACTCAATAGTTCCTTTACCATTCCTCTTGCGGTATTGTATGATATCCCGCAGGATGGCTCGGGTCCCATCAAGGCTGTTTTTGTGCCTTCTTTGGCCAGCTTATCTGCTTTTTCATTGCCTTCATTGTCCTGGTGTCCTCGTGTCCTCGTGTCCACTCCAGTTGTATGCTGTTGTGTTCCGCCAGTTTCGCCAGGGATTCAAGGCATTCCTTTACCGTTTTGGAATGTATCTCTACTGCATTCAGAACTTTGAGAGCTGTTTGACTGTCAGTGATGATGCGGATTCTTTTGTCAGTATATGACCTCCGTCACAGAAGACCTATACCAGAAGCGTCACTGTCGGAGGCACGTTCAATGTTTGGGTGCGTTTGCACGCATCCAGTAATTTAGTCGAGTAGAGAGACGGTCCAGTAATTTAGTAATTGCTTTCCACTAAATTACTTGACTAAAATACGCTGTCCGCATTGGTCGAGTACTAAATTACTAAGCGACTCGACTAAATTACTGAGTGCGTGCAAACGCACCCTTTCATTGGTAAATTGGGGTGACCTTCGGCCATCTTGTCGGTGGTATTGTCAACCTATAAATCCGCACCTTTCTAAATTCACCGCTGGACGCATTGGTAGATAAAATTCGAAGCTGATTTTGGCTTTGGTTTTCAAAATAGCCAATCATATAATGTTATTGCTTACCGGTACGCTCCATCGGTGAATTTAGAAACCTGCGGATTTATAGGTTGACAATAATACCACCGACATATGACATACGCGCATAAAATTCAATATTGGCGGGAAGGCCAGAGAGTCGTTTCTGATCATTTCTTGTGCACAGATTTCTATGGCTGTGACTTCTGCTTGGAACACCGTTGCGGTGCTGCCCAGGTTCAGACTGATGTCTGTCCCTAGTTGTCCCCCGTAACACCTGCTCCAGTACTTCTTGATATTTTTGATTCGTCAGTATATGATATGGTATCATTTGGATGTCTTCGCAGTTGCCTCTTTCCTTCCCTATCGGGTATATATACCCTGAAGGTCTTTGTGAAGTTGTGGCTTGTGCTGATTCTATCTGACTGCATATCTAGTAGTCGATTTTTTCCTATTTGTTGGAAAATTTCGGTATGGTATCCTATTCTTGGAATGGTCCCATGTCCGTTTATTTTCAGCCTGTACGCCGCCAACAGTGCCTCACTCTCCACTACTAATTGTAGTGGGGGCAGGCAAAGTAACGCTTCCATGGCTGCGGTAGGCATTGTTGACATTGCTCCCGTTATGCCTAGACATGCCAGTCTTTGTACTTTCCGTAGTTTTCTCATTGCCTCCCCTTTTTCGGCTTTATGCCACTAGATCAGGGAGGCATAGTATTATTGGTACTACAACCCTTTGGAACAGCCAATGCACCATTCTCGGTTGTAGTCTCCAGTTTTTACCTACCATTCTTCTGCTGTAGTATTTGACTTCATTGCTCACCTGCAATTCGTTTTCCCGGAGATATAATCTTCCTGGGTCGAGTTTCCTCTTTCTTGTGAAGGTAACCACAGTGGTTTTCCCTGGACTCACGGAAAGACCTTCCTGGGTACACCATTCGTCTACCACAACGAGGGCTCATTGCATCTTTTCCGATGCAACGCCCTCGTATTTTCCTGTGCACCACAGGAGAGGAGATAAGACCCCCCCCCCCCTGCGGGCATCCTCTGGTCACAGACACCCTCTTCTGTTGTGGATCCTAGCGTGGACTGAATTTTCCTAGTTCTGAGTGCTGAGTCGATCCATCTTGTTATTGACTTTTCGACTCCGTGCCTCTTCACTGCATCACTTAGTGAGTCGAATGCACCCTCCATGTCTAAGAAAGTTCCTATGGCAGTTTATTTACTGTCTAGGGCCCTTTTTATTTTTTGAGTAAGCTCATGTATTGCTAACTCATAAGATTTTCCTGTTTGGTAGGCATACTGGTTTCGATGTAGAGGTTTTGTACTCAGTTTATCGTATGATGTTAAACTAATAGGTCGGAACGATTTGGCCTGGGCGTAGGTGTCACGTCCTGGTTTTGGTATGAATACCACCTTTAT
Source organism: Rutpela maculata (assembly GCA_936432065.2). Classification (NCBI taxonomy): domain Eukaryota; kingdom Metazoa; phylum Arthropoda; class Insecta; order Coleoptera; family Cerambycidae; genus Rutpela; species Rutpela maculata. The sequence continues at coordinate 41,794,362 of OW386286.2, forward strand.
CTTCCGCCAACCGGTTGGCACATAACTCAGGGCCAGACTGGCCCTGAATAGTGTGCACAGGGGTGTTGCAAGTATTTCCACTCTCTGTTGAAGTAGGGCTGGAAATATTCCATCCAGCCCTGGTGACTTGTATGGTTCAAATGAATTGATTGCCCATACAAGTCTTGTTTTGTTAATTATTTTGTATGCAATTTTCCAGTCCTCCTTTGATGCTCTTCTTATTGGTATGTCTTCGGGTGGACCGCTTCTGTCTTGTGAGGTGGTTACACTGCCTGAGAAATGTGTCTTCAGTAATAAATCTAGAGTCTCCTTCTCAGTGTTTGTGTACTCACCTTGTTATCTTTGCAGTGATCCAACTTTTCCCTGATTGTCTCTCTGCAAGATTTTCTGGAGTCTAGCAGCTTCGGGAGTATTTTCTGTCTCCTCGCATTGCTTCCTCCATGAGTTGGTTTTTGTTGATCGTCTGAAATACGTCTACACCATCAGAGATGGTGTAGACGTATTTCAGACGGGCCTCTTTGTATTCGCCTCATTTGCCAGTATTTTTGGCCTGGTTGAACAACCTTCGAACCTCTGCCCTTCTGGAGGAGAGCTCGAGGTTCCACCATGGGGTTTCAATGACGACGCCCTTATAACTTTCTTATTTTGTTTCCGATTTGAATCAAACTTTGCTCAAGTATAGAACAAATTAGGATCTACTTATGACCAGAAAAACAATTGCCTGCTATAAAGGCAAAGCCTGTGGTCCCAAAATATGCGGAAAAAATAAAAACATTTTGAATGTTAAAAATTCTAAACAAATGCATGGGATCGGCGCCAAAAACGTACATACACCAAAATTTGATTTGGTTATTGATTATAAAATTCGTCAATACTCGCTAATATGATTTTTAATTGAATATAAGCATTCTTGTAGGAAATTTAATTGTTTAATTTTGCATAGAATACTTTTTTCCATACAATGCATCGTTGTTTCCGAGTTACAAGCCTGCCCTGAAGTGACAGGGCTAGAGGCAGGGACTTTTAGTATGTTTACCTGCTAACTACACCCAACACATTGCTGAAGAGGAAAATTCTTCCCCCTCCATGTCCTCTACAATCCCCTTTTGGGCATTCATTGATTGGCTATAATATTTTTGGATGTCATTAAAAGCAAAGTAAATACGGATTTAAAAAAAAAACTTATTTAATATGAACGTTACATCTAGGTGTATAAGGCAAGATCTCCTTTATAGTTAGAGAGCGGTTTCAGGTATTAATCGAAATCAATTAGCTCCATAGGTGTTGTATTGCATATACATTTTCAATGAATATGATGTTTTCTTTGATGGGTACCATAATGTAAAACGTTAAATTATGAATTATTCATTGTGCACGTTTAGGGAATGCAACCACTGAGAATAGTGTAGATGCAATTGGTACACAAGGTCACAAAAATCGAGCCATCAAAACTCAAAGGTGCCGCCAAAGCTTTCGCCTCTGTTTAGTTACTGTACTCTGTGGTGTAATCAATAATACCGCATCGTCTGTCAATTTGCAAAGCAACAGGTATCAGTAATTGCTTTTATAGTTTCCAATATTTTTTTCATGCTCATCTCAGACAAGTTTTATACAGTTTTTATTACAATGTGATAAATATTCAGAACAAAGATGTTTTAACTCCTAGATCGCTCCACTGTATACAAACATATCCTGACTTTTTCAAGCAAAGAACCACCCATTATCTCCCACTCCGAGCCCAACTCCAAATACGCGTGTTGTCTGTGCGCATGCCTCACTTCTAGTTTGCGTCCTGTCACAAACCTTTGTGACGTTGTCAAAGATCAGGGATAAAAGGCGTTTGAAGCGGGGAATTTTGAAGTGGTCAAACGCAATAATGTTGAGCAATCGGGAAATGTAGAAAAAATGGTGCAATCTGACAACAGCGCTGGTTGATCCGGTTAGTTGTTATTGCCAGTGGAGATTTTATTGCTTTTGCGTTTTGAGAGCATAAAATCTTGCTGACAAACTCGAACTGACCCGACACTAGCAATGGTAAAATCCGACAATTCCAGCATTACTGTCTCGCTTTTTGAGGCGTGTTAATATTGCTGTAGTGTACTCATCTACATATTAGGATTATTATATATAACTATGGATATAAAAATAACAAGCAATTATTATTATAAAAACTTATTTTGAAATCAAAATTAAATCCTTTCAAAATCCATCTTATTATTTATTTAATAGCATTTATATCTCGCTATAATTGCTTTCTCCGTTGAGATATTTGTAGCTTTGTCATATGCGAATTCGCTATGGGATGCAACGGATAGTGTTTTGGCCGGATACCGAATCCCGGATATCCGGCGTACTTCTTGTACCTGATACCGGATACCGGATATCCGGCCAAATATCCAGCTCACATTGAAAGTTGGATTGAAAATGCGTTTTGGCAACCTCAACGACAAAAAATACTTACTGGCAATTCTTCTAGACCTCAAATTTTTTTCGATAAAAATCAGGCTGAAAAATTCCGTCAAATTATTCTGCTGGAGGCTTAAAAAAATAGTTGTGATGATTGATATTCAAGCATGATAGTGAAAGTGGTTCTTCTCCTTCCAATGAACAAAGTAAGAGAAACCCACTAGATAATGTTACTGCTGATATTTACAACACTTTTTGGGACTGTTTTGAGGAAGTGGTGAAAAAAATAGTAGCGTTAATGGAAACGTTTTGGAGAAAAGTTCTATGGCCGAAGAGATCAATTATTATTTGAAAGAAGCACGGATTCAAAGAAATAGCGACCCTTACGCATGGTGGTATACTAACTCCAATTAGTATACACTTTTGTCAAAGTTTGTAAACATATATCTTTCAGTCCCTTGCCGTAGTGTATACAGTGAGAGGCCCGTTTCAGAAGTTGGCAACGTATACGAAAAGACACGCAATCGTCTACTACCTCTAAATGCTGAAAAACTCATCTTTATTCACCATAATTTACCATTGGTAAACTTTAAGTATTAATTTAGTAACTAATCTATAGATATTTCCAGTTTGTAGTAATAATTGTAATGCAGGATAAGTGAAAAATAATAAAACTGTTTCATTTTTCATACCACTTTTTATTTTCTAACTATCCGGTTTTGGCCGGATATTAGATCACTATCCGGTGCCCAGCCGAATAGTAATAAAGTGGCCGGATAGGCCGGATACCGGATAGTAACCGGATATCCATTGCATCTCTAGGTTAAACCATCTAGGAGTTAAAGATCTTTGGTCCAGAAAGTTGATGCCTTTCATGAAAAATCCATTTATACTGTAAAAAGACTCAATTTCTAAAGATGTAACTGATAAAGTAATTCACATAAACTACCAACTTAAAACTATACCAGCTTTTAATTTTCATATGCGTATATAGAATACTTAAGTTGGTATTGTACCAAGTACACATTTACTTAGGAATAAGAATACATTGTGGATTGTCATTCGTTGCTTTAATTTCGCATTTTATTCACAGTTGCATAGAATACCGAAACGTAATTGCAACAAAAATAGTATTAATTATTGCAAATTATTTCCATTATGAGTAAACATTATAATATTTTATTTGCAAAGTAAAAGCTGTCTCTAGAATTATTACCTGAAGTCGCTCACTATATATAATTATCTGGATACAGATTATACAGATTCAACCTTTGGCTTTTTATTATGCTTTCGGTGGCGGCAACAATCTTATTACCACTATTTTAAATTTTTGAGATGAACTAATGCCTAATTAAATATTCAGTACACATATTAACATGATTATCCCTCATTCAGGCAAAAATATAAAATTAACCTTTGCGTAATAGTTTGCGAGTTATCATTAACCTTTTCAGGAAGGCATTCCCTCAGAGCATTGTACCTGTCGGACCCTGGCGGAAGGCGTATGCGTGTTCGTACAGTTCCGGTATCTAAATTCCATCAACGTTGTCATCAAAACACTAATTCTCGTCGTCACACTTTCATCAGAATTTCGATAAAACGTTCATCTGTCAAATATTTCTTGGATGCCATTATATTTCACGTAAAATTACATTAAAAAATTAAAGCTACTACGCATTGAAAATGTAGATGTCGGGTGTGGTCAATGTGCTCTTACTAAGTTTTTAACACTGACATGAATTTCACAAAAGAGGGCCATACATAAAATTCTCAATATTCGTCAACATTAGCAAATACATCATGATTTTTCCTTTCCTACAATAGCATATACAGATTATTTTGAAAATGCTACAAATATATTTAAAACTAAATTCCATATGTCTCCTTTACATTATCATCATCGTCATAATAGTTAGGGAGCCGTGGGCCCAAAAGTGCGATGTGAAGCTATATGTCTTCCGTTTTCTGAGGTGAAAGTATATACCTCAAAGACGCCAAATACAAAATATTTTTGAATTTGGGCAGGGCACGTCCGAGAACGAAGGCAAGATGTTTTAAAAATTTTTTAGAGATATATATTTATTTATTTATTTATCGAACAATATCCAAACAGGCCTGATTGGCCTAATTACAAGGATAGTATATTTGGATAACAATTGAGTAAGTAAATTACTGATTACATAATACAGAAAAATATTACATTATTCATATACATTGTACAGTATCACAATTATACATACAAATTACACAGATGTGTGATTGCAATGCTGTAGTACTTCTTAAGAGGTAGGGTCCAATCTAGATCTATAAGACTATTAATGTTGTTAGCTAGTCGAAGCATGGTCACGAGAGGGTGGGGGTGGAGTTAATTGCTATTGGTACATTAAACATTAATGCGTAGCGAGTTCGTCGTGACGGTATATTAAATGGTATTAGTGCTAAAATGTTTTGGCTATTAATTAAACTATTTATAACTTTATATAAAAACATGAGTATCGCTACCTTACGTCTCGTATCAAGAGACATTATATTAAATTCATTTCGCAAATGAGCAGATCTAACAAAATGATAGTTGGGTTTTATATGGTATTTTTTATAGTATAGATATCTAACGAGTTTATTTTGTATTTTTTCAGGTGCATTTAAGTAAATTTGAGGTTGTGACTGCCAAATTATTGACGCAAATTCAAGTTTGGTTCTTACAAATGCATAGTACAGGGTTGTAATTGTTCTAACGTTTGTGAAAGTGGATGTTTGTCTCATAAAACCCAACATACGATTTGCCGATGCGGATATGTTTTCCATGTGCGCAGAAAATGACAGACGACAGTCATACGTAACACCTAGATCTTTTACGCTGTTAGTTCTTTTTAAACTCGCGTCATCCATCTTGTAGTCAAACACAATGGGCTCCTTTTTCCGAGTAATTATCATTATAAAACACTTTTTTGTATTAAATTGTAATTTAAAATCACAACTCCATTTATAAATACTGTCAATATCTTTCTGGAGGCCCACACAATCTCTAACTGTTTCAATTTTCTTGTAAATTTTAAAATCGTCTGCAAAAAGTAAACATTTTGAGAATTTGATAACCGAAGGCAGATCGTTGATAAATAATATAAATAATAGTGGTCCTAGATTTGATCCTCGTGGTACTCCAGAATTTGCATGATATTTACCATGATATTTCCCATTGTGCTTGACTACAAAACATCTGTTTTGTAAGTAACTTTTTAAAAGCAACATCATTTTTGCAGACAAACCAAATATATATAGTGTAATGTGTTACAACCCTTAGAATGAATGTAGTGTATTTGCACCTACTCGAGAAACCTACCAGAAGTTAGTTCTGGTGACATCTGGAATGATCTAGAGAATGGTGGCGTCATCACAGAACAATCGAGATCTGTCATTTTTGGGTATAAAAGACCGACCGCATTCTCGGCGAGTAGTTCAGAAAGTTCAGAAAGTATAGAAAGTGAGGTTAAGACTTCAAAGATAAACAAAGTGATAAACATTGTGATTTTAGTCAATAAAGTGTATTTAAATTAATAATAGTATTGTGAAGTATCCAGTAAATATTTAATAAAGTGTGTTAGTGGACATCTCTTGTTATAATTTTTGGAACCCACGGATTTTGCGAGGGTGGTTTCCTAAGGGTGGAAACACGTCACAATAGTTTTTCCAATAACACATCATGATCTACTTTATCAAACGCTTTGCTGAAATCTGTGAAAATAGTATCGAGTTGTCTTCCATTTGGATAATCTGTAGTAAAAAGTGATTAGTTATCGTCTGACAAAGTGGAAGAAATTTTGGTCACGACACATTTGTAAAAAAATAAATTGAAATTTTTTTGCCAAAACTACTTATAAATTCCTTTACTTTATTATGACCCTCATATAAACGAAATTAAGGTGGAAGACTTTTTGGGCACGTCACAGTCACAAGGTTGGCCAAAGTAGCCACTTGAAAAACTTGCGCGTGCGGTTAAATTTAAAAATACGTAAGTGTACTTGGGGTTCATTTTAAGTTTTGAAATTTTGTATGGGACTTCTTTAGGAATAATAAAACTAAATTCATAAGGGAAAAGTTTTGGCCTTGGGCAACTTTACACCCCTTACCACCCCTTTCAATTATAGCTCTTTTTATAGTTATTTACTGTACTATTTATCATTTGACAATTTCTTTTTTTTCCATATTTAAGTGAATAAAATTAGCCTGAGTGTTAGTTAATAAGAAAAATAATCAATTTCATAAAGACTGTTCTTCTTAATGAAGTCAAGTAGTACATATTAGCATAAGAAATTACACGTGTAGAGTAAATGTAAACTTCGATGAGGTTACGCATAGTTTTGACAAAAAAAAAATCAATTTTTCACATTTCTTCCACTTTGTCAGACGATAACTGATCACTTTTTAGTACAGATTAACCAAGTGGACAGTGGTGAAATTTCAATATTTTTTTTCTCGTCTGTGGCGCATGGGACCCATACGAAATATGGGAAATAACATCAGAGAAGCACTTCTCTAATGACCTCTCAACAATTTTGAAAAAGCAGTTTGCGAAAAAAAATTTTAAAATTCAACCGAATTTTAAAATTTTTTTTTTTTTATTTTATTTTTTAGGGCCCTCCCTGGCCCTATAGGAACTCCTGTTTAATATTTTTTTTTTGTCATATACATTTGACTTTTCATAAAAATACAACAGTAGGTTTTCGAGTTTATGAAAATATTTTCATTATTAACTGAGATCCAACGAATTGAAATGTTGTAATTTGTTAAATTGTAAATTACAAAATTTCCGTTCATTGTATTTCAGTTAATAATGAAAATATTTTCATAAACTCGAAAACCTATTGTTGTATTTTTATGAAAAGTCAAATGTATATGACAAAAAAAAATAAATTAAAGGGGAGGGCAACTGAATTTTAAAAATTTTTTTGGCAAACTGCTTTTTCAAAATTTTTGAGAAGTCCTTAGAGAAGTGCTTCTCTAGATGTTATTTTCCATATTTCGTATGGGTCCCATGCAAGTGGAAGACATATATAATGCAAAAAAATTTTAAAAATATCTTGCCTTGTTCTTGGACGTGCCCGGCCCAAGTTCAAAAATATTTTATATTTGGCGTCTTTGAAGTAGTATTTCACCTCAGAAAGCGGAAGACGTCTCTCATCACTTTTCAGAACCCACGGCTCCCTAGCTATAATACTATGAAAAATATATGCCCTTATTTTTCATAGGTATCGCTTCTGGAAAATCGATGAAGGAATGTCTTTGTCTTTACTTCCGGTTAAAAGAAGTGACTTTTGTCGGCAGTCGCCCCTATAGCAGCGAGGCTCTTGAAAATATCCTTAAGGAGACTTTTGGCACAGATACTGTCATGTCGGATATTAGGTATCCCAGGGTAATGGTAACGGGAGTTTTGGCTGACAGGAAGCCCGTCGAATTGCACCTGTTTAGAAACTACACGAGCCCCAATGATATATTAGAGGTGAGGCATGATTCGCCCTATGAGTTGCCTCCCCCTCCTGAGGAACAGTATGTTTGGGAGGTTGGAAGAGCTACGGGAGCGGCGCCGACATATTTCAGGTAAACAAAAAAAAAGAAAACGTTATAGATCTATGGCACATTACACAGGTCTACGAATAAAGGGGCAGCTGTGGGTTATTTCTGAAGTAATTTTTCGCACTGAATCTGAATCTTGTGTCAGAATTGGCCCATCACATCAGGATTTTGAAATTTTTATTTCTAAAAAATACATCAATTAGTACCATCCTTCATCTTTAAAATGGGCTTTCAAATGGTCATCTATGATGTTTACTCGCAAAGTTACAGCGATTTTAAGGTGACATGAATTTGAAACTATGATCTACAACCCAACAATCTTAACCAAACAACTCTAAACGAATCAACATTTGACACAACAAAAGGGGAAACATACCGAGCTCTTTACCAAACGACTCTAAGGTAAAAAATATATATCTTTGGGGCAACAATCAACGCATCCCCCAAATTGTATCAAGCCCAAACCCTTAGGAGGGTGAATACTATCCTTATGCAATACCAAACTACCTAGCTTTCACCCCAAAGGGAACCGAAGAAAAATTTTTTCAGAACTCTTAAACGCCAAGATTCGAACATCAGAACACTTAAAAAGTCTTTAACACTAAGCCCTAAACATGAAAAAACCCAAAATCATAAACAATACTTCCAAAATTCAAAACCCTAATACCTGAATCCGGATTCTTATGAATTTTTATGAAATCTCTTTTTCTTGTTTTCCAGAGACCTTGTATCAGAACGCTTTTTCTGTTGTGTTAAATCTTGACTCATTTGAAGTCGTTTGGTTAAGATTGTTGAGTTGTAAGGTTTCAAATTCATTTCACCTTAAAATGGCTATAACTTTGCGAGGAAACATCGTAGATGATCATTCGAAAGCTTATTTTAAAGAGGAAGGATGGTACTAAGTGTATTTATTAGAAATAAGCTAAAAAAAAAATTGAATCCTATATATAACTTCAAAAGTAGACAAAAAGCCATTTTTTAAATACTTAATCTCAAATATTTCAAAATCCTGACGTGGTGGGCCAATTCTGAGGCCAGATTCGGATTTAGAGCAAACAATTATTTCGGAAATCTGCCCAACAACAAAACCTCGCAGACCTGTGTTATCAGAAGTACAGGCAATTAGTGTCTATATCTGAAACCGACAGTAATGGTAAACATAAATAACTGAAAAATCTGGATAATGCAAAATAATTTTCCAGTCAAATATTGATTTTTATTAAAAGACAAAAATACATTTGTAGAAAATGTATAGCGTAAAAATAACTATAGTTCAAGCTGTAAATATTAGAAACAATATTTATATGCATGCTTTGCATGGAATAACCTAAAAATAACAATCCCGTATCCAAAAAAGACAGATCCAATAGGGAAATATTTATTTTTGACCACAACTTTTTTTTAAAACATTGCGAAGAAACTCGAAAACTACCCAAATTAGACTATAACCAGAGCAGTGTTATAAATTTTCACTCAATAATTTCAGTCATTTTCAGAATTAATACATGTAATTTTAAAAATTATTATCAAAACACATATTAAAACGGCCATCGACCAGAGTCCTTCAGTCCTTCAAATGAATACATTTTATGGAAAAAAATATATATATTTGGCCAAGATTGCATAGATTTGATTATTTTGTGTCGGACTTAAGATTATTCACACTTTCCCTCACTTTATAAAACTTTACGGAGAAATTTTCCTAATAAGTTCTTATAAATTTTGTAAATGCATGAATGTATAAAAAAAGCTTGCATGTACTCAGAAACTGATTCTGTAATGGGCGGTGGTGGAAAGGTACATTGCCAATGTTCAAAGATGAATTATAGGGAATACGGTGAGACTGTCCAGTGCGGTGGGGCAAAAAATTTTTGTCGTTTATAATTGTCTACAACCCACATTTTTTAACGATTGTCATATTTTTCTGTTAATATTCAACATTCAATTCTTAGGAGAGTTGTCAAGGTTGATTTTTAAATCTTTGTTTATGAATTCTGTATAAACATAAACAAATAATACACCCAAAAAAAAGAACAAATTGCCACAATATTATTTTTTATTTTGGTGTAAAAAACTTTCTTAAATTTGAAAATGACCCACATCAATAATAATAATAATAATAATTTATTGATGCCACTATACAAAGGTATTTACATAGGTCAAAAAACTGAATTCTCGTTACAAATATATAAAATTGATATAAGTTTACAAAACAAAGTTGTACTAAAAATATACACAAACATATTAAAAGGATACGCAGAATATTCTACAGTACATGTAAATACATTAAAATAAATAATAATAATACCTTCATTAATAAATAATAAACCGTTGAAGCAACGTCGAGCGCGGTTAGTACTTGGATGGGTGACCCACCTATCTTGGGAAATACAGCGTTCTCGTCCCATCTTCTAGAGGCTTGTATATCAGTGTATACTCGGAAGTTACGTAATTTCAGACGAGGATTACGTAGTGGATATACCATCCTTCGGAGGGGATGTAAAGCAGGCGGTCCCTTGTCTATTAAATGTTAGGCAAGTAAAAGATCCCTACTCTTCTTAAGGGAAGAGGTTCGGCAAAATTTCCAGGTTAGAGGTAGCTCGTCTCCTGGCGTCGGTGATAGGCCCTGGTAGCGGAAATAGGCCGACGTTAAATAGTTAAAAAAAAAAAAAAAAAAAAAAAAAAAAAATAAATAATAAAATAAATTTAAAAAATTACAAATATGTGTTAATTTTTAGCTATTTATCTCTATATTACAATGACATATCACTGAAATAATTAAGAAGATACTCCTCAATGCTATAAAAAGCTTTAGTTTTTAAAGTATAGTTTTATTTTATTTTTAAACTGATTGAGGGCTACATCTTATACCTTTTTGGGAAGGACACTGGACATTTTTATGCAGTGGTAACTAGTTCCATCTCTAGTATGTGAGAGTCTTAAATAGTTATGAATTAGCCTTTTTCTATTATGAGTAGGATATTGGTGGATATCACTATGTTTGATATATATGTTATACCTCTGTTGTATAATATAGTAGGCGTTCTAATATGGTAGGGTAAGTATACCAAGCTTTATAAACTGTTCACGACAACATTCACGGTATCCTATTTGAGCCATAATTCTGATGCATTTTCATTGCAAGATAAATGCTTTAGATGTATGAGTTGAGTTATCCCCAATTTAATATAGCATATGACCCAGTTGAGTGAAAGAATCCATAGTAAGCTGTTATTAGGTTAGGTTGATATGTGAGTGGGCTAGTAACAGACCCTCCACCGCGACCATCTGGTCTATTGTAGGTTTTCCTTATAATCGTAGATTCCTTATTAGAAAAGTAATTTTTGAAAGTTTCCCTGACAGATACACAATGTGTTTTTCCCGTGTCAGTATCGATATAAATGAAATCATACTTTGTAATTTTTTTAGCAAATTCTGTAACATCCAAAGTTAATAAAGTAAATTTATTATGAACACTTCCCCAAAGGGAGGTGGAAATTTTGGGGGAAGTAACATTACTACCCTTAGAGTCAAGGGTAGTTCACATAGAAGGATAACAAAAAATCGATTTTCTCAAAAACTTCTAAAAAAATGTATTTGCAGAGATTGATAAAAACCCAGTTTTCATTTTTTTTGGGTTTTTTTCCCGGGAGAAAACCCGTTTTTTTTCCAGGAAAAACATTTTTTTTATCAAAATGAATTGGTCACTAAAAGACCTTCATTTTGATACCAAATATGTTAGGTATATTTAATTGTATTCATAACTTAAGAGCTTTAATGCTATTTTTCTTGATTTAGTTCTAACCTAACTTTTAGTCTAAAAGGCAAATTCAAAAATTGGAAAAAAACGGTTTTCACTCTGTATGTATCCTCGATACTCCAGTGAAGCAATGTGCAGCGCGGTTAGTACTTGGACGGGTGACCCATCTTCGGAAACACAGTCCCGTCCCACCTTCTAGCGGCTTGTATATCAGTATATACGCGGAAGCTATGTAATTTCAAGACGCGGATTACATAGTGGATATACCATCCTTCGGAGGGGATGTAAAGCAGGCGGTCCCTTGTCTATTAAATGTTAGGCAAGTAAAAGATCCCTTCTCTTCTTACGAGAAGAGGTTCGGCAAAATTTCTCGTCTCCTGGCATCGGTGGTATGCCCTCGTAGTGGAAATAGGTCGACTTTAAATAAATAGAGAAAAAAAACTAGCCCCTCCCAGGAAAAAAACCATTTTTGGGAAATTTCCCGATGAGGGAATAAACCCAACCCGTCTGTTTATTTTGATTTTTAGTCAGCAACAAAGTAAGTGTGTTGTAGTCGTATCATATATTACGTTATTACGAATTTCTCTTAAAATACTGATTTTAGAGAAAAATCTACTTCTAATTAATTTTTTATTTGTTTTTGTACAATAGATACGGTGGAAATTAGATCTTTGAAAATGTTTAAAAAACTTATCTTTAAGTTAACATGCACATGAACTATACCATCTTAATGCTGAAAATTTACTACAATGAACAAGTTTTTAATTTTTTTTCATCGAATTTTCGCACAAAAAAAAATCAAACCCACCTTTACAACAAGATCGAAGTTTTCATTCAATATCTGAGCGATGTCGTATTTTTTGCCAGGTCGGGCCAAAGTAGGCAAAAAAAAACAAAAATATATGGATTAAACATGATCACTTTTAATTTTGCTTTGTTGACATTTTCTCCTAAAATCGGTATTTTAGAAAGTATTGAAAATTGTAAAAAAATGGGTTATTTTCAAATACGCATTCCAGATTAAAAATATGTTCAGAAAAATATTATTCCAAGATCATATAGTTGAAATATTATAGTTCACACTAAAATATTGCTTCTTTCGAAAAAACTCTTTCAAAATATTTACTATAACTGTAAAAGTCTGACCTTTGTTGCAACTCTTCACAACAAAAGAACACAGCTTTTCCAGAAACATCTGACAATAAACATCTTGTAGCCTTTTCTTGTATTTTGAAATCGACACAAATATTTTATCGGATGCAGTATAAGTTGTATTTTTACACCCTGGCACAAAACACCATTTTTTTGAAGACATTTTAATAAATAGATAAAACAAAATAGCATGTTGCATATGCATAATAAACACTGTCCAATGATGGTATTGAAACAAAGTGCACGCTCCTTATTAAAAGAGCTTTAGCATTCTAGAATGATGCACCTAAGATATTATCAGTTGTAAATACACTTAAGACAAACAAAATAATGGTTTTTCAATCTCTCCTACTTGATATCGGCCATTTTACTAAGAAAAAGTTTAGAACATGCATGTAGGATAGAAAATTTGTAAACTTGAAATATTCACGATGTAAATAGGATTAGGAATAGGTTTAAATAGAAAGAATTACTTTTTTTTTTTCAAAATATAATTAATTTCCAAGTTATTATATATTTGAAAAATGAGTGACCCGTAATTGACGATTTGCATGAAGGAAAGTTTGGTAAAAAGTATTTAGATTGGTATCACCGTAATTCACTGTACATGTTGACCAACTCGTCTAATTTCCAAACTTTGCAACAATTAAATACCTATAATATAATAATCATAACATTGTTTTCATTATCTTTAATGTCAAATCTACTTCCATTGAATATAAATCATCTTTATTAGGTCTACAATATTTAAAAAATGTCGAATTATGCATTTTGTCAATCACTGCTGCCAACTCTTTTGAACTGAGAGTCTGAAACAGTGTTTGACAAATTGCATAATTCGACATTTTTTAAATATTGTAGACTACGAAACAACCTAATAAAGATAATTTATATTCAATGGAAGTAGGTTTAACATTAAAGATAATGAAAACAATGTTATGACTATTATATTATAGGTATTTAATTGTTGCAATGTTTGGAAATTAGACGAGTTGGTCAACATGTGCAGTGAATTACAGTGATACCAATCTAGACACTTTTTACCAAACTTTCTTTCGTGCAAATCGTCAATTCAAAAACCATAAATCAAAATGTGGAATTTTGGATATAGGGGTTCTAAAGCATGCTGATCAATAATATTGCATTCGTTTTTAATTAAAAAAAATGCCTAATATAACTTCTCGAAAAAATCAACCTTTTTTTCTTAATAAAAATGCACGCCAATGACTGAAACGAGTTTGGTTGAAATTAAATAACTGAGCTACTAAGGTTTTACTTCGAAAAGTGGAACACACCATATATTCGATTAACAAAAATTCAAAAACCGGCCTCGACAACTTCCTTAGGATATAATTTCTGAATATTTCTAAAGGAAAAATATTAAAATCAGTTTAGAGTTTTCGGCTGTAGTCAATCAATTTTGTGTATTGCCATATGGTACTTTTACATGGTACTCTGGTATGGTACTATTCTCAAATTGTGCTATCATGAAAACAATCATAAATTTGCAACTTTGAAACATATGGTAAGTTTCCTGTGTTTCTTCTTTAGAGCGTTTGGACGATATCTCGATGGTGGTCTAATAGCGAACAATCCAACTCTTGATGCTATGACGGAGATACAAGAGCATTGTCTAGCCCTCAAGGCCAAAGGCAGAGAAGATGAGACATGTCCAGTTTCTGTCGTGACCAGTCTTGGGACAGGTTTAATACCCGTTACGCAAATAAAGGAAATTGATGTATTCCGACCAGAGAGTATATGGGACAGTGCCAAATTGGTGATGGGTGTATCTGCACTGGGCACTCTCCTTGTTGATCAGGTAAGGTTTATAATGTCATACCCAATGAACTAAAAATTCTAAATTCTATAAAACTATTTTTTTAAACATTGATGGAAAGGATTATTGTAACTTCCCAAACTATAAAATGAATTCATGTGTGAACCTAATAAATTACCTTTAAATATATTGAAATGTAATAAGAGTTTTGCTAAGAAAAATAATCTGATACATTTTTCATATAAAATAGACAACAAAATGGTTAATAGATGCAGCCAATTAAAAGATCTCGGAGTAATTTCTGATTTAAAATTAACCTCCATTGCCCATATAAATAACGTTCCTGCCATTGCCTACAAAAATCTGGGCTTTATTATGAGAAATTTGAAGCATTTTAGGGTCATTACTATAGAAAAGTTTAATCATGAAAGTTTATGCCTTGCATGCAAATCTGCTTATTGTAGAGATCAAGCTGTAGCTCCGATTCTACTAAACTGATTTTCATACAATTTGGCTTAGAGTAGGCCGATTTCGATGAAATAAAAACTAAATGTCACTCCAAGCTTAGAGAAATTTACCTGTGAAAACCCTATTCAAATTGGTTCAATAGTTTCTGCGTGATGCACGTTCAAACAAACAGACAGGAATTCTAAAAACTATCTTAACGTATTCTACAATATCCTCAACCCTTTCACTGCGGAAGGCCCAAATGCCGTGGCTGGTGCTGTGCGCAGTTATTTTGCTGCTAGGGAGTATAGTCGTCTGGAGCAGTATGGTTCGAAGGAGTATTTTTTTTTTATTTCTTTTTTTCAGTAAAAAAAAAAAA
This sequence comes from Rutpela maculata, assembly GCA_936432065.2. Classification (NCBI taxonomy): domain Eukaryota; kingdom Metazoa; phylum Arthropoda; class Insecta; order Coleoptera; family Cerambycidae; genus Rutpela; species Rutpela maculata. The sequence goes on from OW386286.2 coordinate 41,809,854, forward strand.
ATTGTCACAATAAAGCATGTAATTTTGAAAAAAATTATAAATCATAACGTATACAAACCAAAAGAATTATTTTGATATGGTACTATGGTAAAAAAAAAAAATTGCGGCGCGATTCTCACCCATAAACCTGAACACCGCGAGAAAATCCAGCTAGAGCAGTTAACCCGTTGGTGAGTATACCCGTCTTGAGCAGTGAAAGGGTTAATACCATCATAGAGCGACTTGTAGACTAAAAGGGCCCACTCTTATGAAGGTTTTGTTAAGGCCTTTTTAAATTCCATCATAAAACTTCTTAGTGCGGCATAGTGCCACTCTTGAAAACCTTGCTAGGGCCGTTTTAAAACCTTTCTTAAAACCTATTTTAAAGCTGTCGAAAGTTTTTATTAGCTTCCTGCATTTCTAGAAAACACCTAGAAGGCTACCTAAAAACTGATTTTTAAAACTCTTATAAGTCCATATTAGAACTGAAAAGCTATAAGAATGTCCACGAAGAAATCCAAATAATTTTATTATTGCATTTATTTTTTCTAAACTGATTTAAGCAAACACACCATCAGGCTTATTGGAGATAAAATGGAATTTGAAATGTATAAAGCGTAGAGCACTATAACCTCTCTAAGGCCGATTTAAAAGGTAATAAAAAAACCGCTGCCTAAGGAATCACTACTTCCACATCCAGATTCTCTATCCAAGTCACTCACAACGAAAAAAGTTTGCATGTGGAAATAATTGTTTATGGAACTTTAATACTATAATATTTGAAATCCTCTACCCCAAAAACCCATAAAACGATACCCCACATCGGTAGTGGGGTGGGGGTGGTGATAGGGGGGTGGTAGTGGGGGTGGATGAAGTAAAAAAATATTTTGAGGTTTCTGGTTCTTGTACATACACTAAATCACAATTTTTTTTCATCCCCTTTAATAAGGGGGTGGGGGTGGTAATGGGGGTGGCTAATGCCAAAAATTTTTTTGAGACCTTAGCTTCTCTTGTATATACTAAATACCAATTTTATCGACTCTTACCTGCTTGATTTACCCATTTTCCCCAATTTACCCCCCAACCCTTCGTCGGAACAACATGAAAATATAATCTAGTTCCAGATCTCGTTAAAGTACATACGTGTACCAAATTTCAAGTCAATATCTTAAACGGTTCCAGAGTAAACGTGCGCACAAAAAAAAGTTACAGACAGACCGACAGACAGACAGAATTTTTTTTTTCGCTCAAACTTATAATCTCGACGTTTCATGACATTTTAAGCCTATTTGAACAATAAAAATTTTTTAAATTTTTTTTGTCGTTACTATACTTCCACTGGATGTAGAAGTAATACATCAGGTATGACAAGAAAAATTAAAACCAATGGCAGTTAATCGTTAAAACTACAAAAGAAAGGCCCAAAAACAGGGGCCTCAGAAATAATAATGATTTTAATATTCATACAAAATTTGCATAGACATGTAATCAGCAAATTTAAAAAAGTAGGCTGCTTCTCAGTTCCCACGGTAATTGTCAGTCGTTTCTTGTAATTCTACCTTAATTTAAAGAAAAAGTGATAATTATTAATAATTATAATTGTGAGATTGACCTTGAATATTTTTATGTAACAAGGAAAACATGGCCGACCAACTAAAAACCTAATTGTCATTTTACAGTCCTCTCATTAAACTATATATTCTAATAATGGCAATGACCAACATTTGCTCTAAATGAAGTCCTTTTAGTCTTTTTGTATACTATCACAAATAATCCCTTCCTTACATAAATGCAAATGCACTTGACAAAGATCACATGGACTTGATAAAAGATGTAATAAAACGTTTGGGATTTAAAAGAACCTTCTCCAAGACGAACCGCATTGACATTTGATACAAAAAATTTAAAACTTAACCTCAAAATAATTTCTTCCATAAAACACATAATTACACATCAGTAAGTCGTGAAATGCTTTTAATTAACACACACACACACACACACACACATACATGTCTTCCGTAAGGTGTGAGGACGTGTGCAAAATACTCAGTTGTGGGGACTTGGGAATTACGACCGCTACGTGATTAACCATTTTTTGGTGATCACGGGGCTCTAATCGGTTTACCGATGCACTCGCTCATAATCGAATACACTCCATGCAAACGTTCTGGGGGACTGTCCTCATAGTGAACTCAACCATTGAAATGTGTATAAATGACCTCACAGTACATGTAAAGTAGCTAGTGTGTATGCAATGTCCTCAAACTTAATGAAGCCATTGTAATGTATATAAATTACCCCACAGTTAATGTTAAGTAGTTGTTGTGTCTACAACGACCCCACATTTTATTGAATATATAATACGTGTAAACATATCTTCAAAATTCATTTCCTTATGTACTTCTTAATAGTAACGGATTACACACTCACAACTGTCATGAGGACTGTCCTTTCAATTAATGAGATCATAGAAATGTGTATAAATAACCCAACAGTTAAAGTAGTTATTGCATAACTCTTAAAAAATGTGTGTATTGTAAATAATGTATTGTCTATAAACATTGTTATGAATGACATTTAGGGCCAGTTGTACGAAATAAGTTGAGCCAAGTTCAGCTTAAACCAAGATCAAAAGCCAAGGTTACAATTGTGACAATAAACGTAACCATGGATTTTGATCTTGGCTCAACTGAACTTGGCTCAACTTAGTTCGTACAACTGGCCCTTAGTTGCATATAAGGTATTTTTGTAGCCCTGAAGAATTAAAACTGATAAACCTAAGAATAAACTAAACATATACATACAACAGCGTATTATTATATCACGAGTCCCATACAGAACTTTTAACCTTTAAGCCGACGTGGTCCAGTTTTGTATTCTACTAGTCGCACACGGTCTACAAGACCGGTTCTATTATAAGCATATTAATTTTATATTTAATTTTAATAATAACTGCATCAAAATCGGATCTTCCGTTGAAGAGATATAAAGCCACAGACAGACAGACAGATAGACGGACGGACGGACAGACAGACAAACATACGAGTCAAACTTATAACACTTATCTTTTTGGGTCGGGGGTTAAAAAATTGAAAATTTTGAAAAACTCCCGATCAATGCATCTAATCGTACCAGTTTCATATGACCAAATCAAAATAAGTCCAAAATCATATTCGGCTACCATAATTGTATGCACATTTTCAATTTTACTTCAGTCGGACAATTCCTAGAGAAGTTCAACATGGCGAATGCAAGATGGCGAAAAAACATCAAAATCTAATATGGCCTAAAACCTCGACAGAATACTCAAATAAAAAAAGTGCATCAAAATCGGATCACCCTTTGAAGAGATATGAAGCCACAGACAGACAGACAGACAAACATACAAACATACGCGTCAAACTCTTTTTGGGCCTGAGGATAAAAATTAACTAACTTCAAACTTTTGGTTATTTTGTGGTGGTGCGTTAATTTCTTGGAGAAGTGTATATTCATTGCGTCGTTCCTATTCGATATAAAACTTATAGTTTAAACCGAATCCGCCATCATTTCTTAGAATGCAACGTATGAGCGAATACACTATACGATCAAATTATAGTGTTAAAACTAAAAAAATTTGTCCGCCATCTTGGGGCGTCCGCCATATTGAATTTAGTGTGGCGTCATTTTATTTTCGTATTCTTCTCAGCAAACCTTTTCATATCATGGGGGTGCATAAAAAATAACTGGTCCGCCATATTGGATTTGGAATAACGTCACTTAGCTAACCATGCATTGTCATCCAAACTAAACGTGTATGCAAAATTTCAGCTCAATCGGTTGGGGATAACTGTTTTAAAATTCAATTGCGTCCGCCATATTGAATTTAGTGTGACGTCTTTTATTTTCGTATTCTTCTCAGCAAACCCTTTCATTTGATACCCATATCATGGGGGTGCATAAAAAATAACTGGTCCGCCATCTTTGGGAGTCCGCCATATTCGATTTGGAGTGCCGTTACTTAGCTAACCATGCATTGTCATCCAAACTAAACGTGTATGCAAAATTTCAGCTCAATCGGTTGGGGATAACTATTTTAAAATTCAGTTGCAAGATTTGACCCACAAGAACAAGGCAAGTTAAATAAAAGCTTGTAGTCAAGATGGCGACCAAACATCAAAATCTAATATGGCAAAACCTTCTCGACAAAATACTCTTTCAAATAAAAAAAAAGTGCATCAAAATCGGATCACCCATTGAAGAGATATGAAGCCACAGACTGACAGACAAACATACGCGTCAAACTTATAACACACCGACTCTCTTTTTGGGTCGGGGGTTAAAAAAAGTATTCTTTTATATGATGGTGTAATCTTACATCACTAGAATACTTTAATATGTTTTTGAATATATCTTAAATTTCAACATGTATATTGATATTGTATGTGATTTTGTGAAAGAGTGCACCTGATATAAAGTTAAAGTATTTTAAATAAAATTTGGTAGAAATCACATTAATCATTATAATATCTCACGTTATATTACCATCTTAGCATTCGCTTAAATATTCCGCCAGACCCCAAACCAAAGGTAAATAAGGAAAGTGTGTGAACTCAACTCATATGCAATAGTCAAAATATCTGTTCCCTTAATATAATAAGAACGATCCGATATTAAACGACAATGAACGAGGATGAGTCCTCAGAGTTAACCTGATATGAGAAACACACAATTATTTTAATACTAGGAAAATTGTGCAGAGGGCGCTTTTATCAGCTATGTTTAAAGACCTCATAGCTTATGCATATCCAACAACGTGAAATTTACATAAATTGTGAGGTCAGTCATAATTAGGTTCACATTGAGAATACCAGTAATGTGATGTTGAAAATAGTCTGCAGTATTATGAAATATTTAATGGTAAATATTTCTAGATAAGAATTATTGACAGCAACGTTCGCGCTGCCCAGAAAATAGGAAAAATAAATGTGGGGACGCGTGTAAGTCCCCACAATTGGGAAAGTCCCCAAAGCCCTGGTTTTTTGCAGGTGGAAATCCCCACAGTTAATGGAAGACACACACACACACACACACACACACACACATGCACCAACGACACTTCAGGCAAACATATTGTTTATTATTTTTATAATGAATGTTTATTGAGGTTTTAGAAAGTGTTTTATGGAATTAAAATTTGCCTTTTAGATTTATAGAGACCTTTTTTCTTCATAACGGTTTCATTACAACATTTGTTAAGGATGTTTTAAGAGTCTAGTTTTGTAATGGCCTTTAATAAGTACTAATAAGCATTGAAAATGTCTAGTTTTAAAAAGGATTTAAAATGCATTTATTGCAAATATGATAAAACCATAAAGAGTAATTTAAAGCCTCTTTAAATCTAAATGGAATTTAAGACGTTCATAAAACTAATTAGCTTTTTGGAGAGTTTTATGCAGGTACGATAAAACCATTACAAATACATATTATTCTAGAAGCAAATTAGCTTTATAATTAGGTCTTATAGAATGCTTTAAAACTTACCATATAAGAGCAAGCATACTTGAAGCCTAAGAGGCCTTAACTACAACATCAATAAAGCACAAGACTATTTCCTAACCCTGACAAATCTCTTTTAAAACCTCCTCAAGTCCAAATGACTTAAATTGTTCCTTGGGATAACAAAAAATGAAACTGGTTACATAGGGAATACTATTAAGTGAAACATCTAGTTTGTTTTAATCTGTGCTAATTTTAGGCCTTGACCGACAGTCGCACGTAGAGCCCTCCCAAGGAACAATTTATAAGTCATTTGGACTTGAGGAGGTTTTAAGAAAGGTTTGTCAGGGTTAGGAAATAGTCATGTGCTTTATTGATGTTGTAGTTAATGCCTTTTGGGCTTCAAGTATACTTGTTCTTAATAGTAAGTTTTAAAGCATTCTGTAAGACCTAATTATAAAGCTAATTTGCTTCTAGGATAATATGTATTTGTAATGGATTTATCATAACCAACATAAATGTCTCCATAAAGCTAATTAGTTTTATGAACGTCTTAAATTCCATTTAGATTTAAAGAGGCTTTAAATTATTCTTTATGGTTTTAACATATTTGCAATAAATGCATTTTAAATCCTTTTTAAAACTAGACATTTTCAATGCCTATTAGTACTTATTAAAGGCCATTACAAAACTAGACTCTTAAAACATCCTTGATAAATGTTGTCATGAAACCGTTATGAAGAAAAAAAGGCCTCTATAAATCTAAAAGGCAAATTTTAATTCCATAAAACACTTTCCAAAACCTCAACAAAACATTTATTATAAAAATAATAAACAATATGTCTGCCTGAAGTGTCGTTGATGCATGTGTGTGTGTGTTAATTAAAAGCATTTCACGACTTACTGATGTGTAATTAAGTCTTTTTTGGAAAGGTGGAAGAAAATAAAAAAGAGTGGCCATTTTAAAAGGATTGTTAAAACACACACACATACAAATTATTTTGAAGTTAAGTTTTAAGTTTTTTGTATCAAATGTCAACGTCCCAAACGTTTTATTACAGCTTTTATCAAGTCCATGTGATCTTCGCCAAGTGCATTTGCATTTTTGTAAGGAAGGAATTATTTGTGATAGTATACAAAAAGACTAAAAGGGCTTCATATAGAGTAAATGTTCTAGGTCATTACCATTATTAGAATATATAGTTTAATGAGAGAACCAGTGTTGCCAGATCAAAATTTTAAAAGTCATCAGACGAAGCTTTAAAAAGTTACTAAATCTTACTAAAATTTCACTAGATTTGAAATTAAAGCTCTCATCTTTAATTTTCAAAAGTTGCAGTGTCTGTAGGACACGTAATTTTCTTGAGCTCTCTGAGCACAGCATAGCTTTGAGCGTCCTCTATCTGATTATTTCATTGCTAGACTTCGTACTCTGTATTGTATTAAATGGTTTGTAACTATAAAGTACTGTTTGTCTACGAGACGCTAGAGGACAACGAGCCAAGGCTATTCGATTGTAGCGATTCACGGTCAATAAACTATACGGTTACCTCAATTAGCAGCTTTTAGACGAGAGAGGCGCGCGGAGCGGGGAATCAAATGAAAGATATTCTGTTAGGGTCTACAGCCTACTTCGCTGTAGACACTACAGGCATCTTTGTCTGTGTCTTTTGCACGGAAATCAGATATGTCTGTCTCTTTCATTCGATTCCCGCTCCGCGCGTCTCTCTCGTCTAAGAACTGCTGATCGAGGTAACAGTAAAATTTACTGACCGTAGTAGCGATTAACGTGAACAGTTCTGTATTAAATGCAACTCGAATTTAATGTTTGTCTACCTACCAGTAGAGGGCAATAAATTGGATGATTCAAAAATCATTAAAAATGGGCATTTTCATAAAAGTTTTCACTAAATCACTAGATTTAAAAAAAAATCACCAGAACTAGTGAAATTTCACTAGACCTGGCACACTGGAAAGGACTGTAAAATGACAATTAGGTTTTTAGTTGGCCGGCCATGTTTTTCTTGTTATACAGTGTGTTTCACTTCTCGTGAAGACACTCCTGTATCTTTTTTATTTGTTGCCGAATTAATTTCAAATTTTTATCAGCCATACAAGTCCATAAGGTGACTTTATTCAACACATAAACGCCGGCCTACTGCGATAAAAAGAAAATGTCAATTTTCGAGAAATCATAGTAGGCTTAGAGATAGACAAAAATTTTGTTAACAAAAGTTGTTCAGAATCACTTGATATGCCCCCCTGTAAAATTTTGTGAAAATCGGAATATTTTCAAAAAAAAATTTTTTGTTTCACTTCTCGTGAAGACACCCCTGTATCTTTTTTATTTGTGGCCGGATTAATTTCAAATTTTTATCAGCCATACAAGTACATAAGGTGACTTTATTCAACATATAAATGCCGTCTAAATCTAAAACGCCGGCCTACTGCGATAAAAAGAAAATATCAATTTTCGAGAAATCATAGTAGGCTTAGAGATAGACAAAAATTTTGTTAACAAAAGTTGTTCAGAATCACTTGATATGCCTCCCTGTAAAATTTTGTGAAAATCGGAATATTTTCAAAAAAAAATTTTTTGTTTCACTTCTCGTGAAGACACCCCTGTATCTTTTTTATTTGTGGCCGAATTAATTTCAAATTTTTATCAGCCATACAAGTCCATAAGGTGACTTTATTCAACACATAAATGCCGTCTAAATCTAAAACGCCGGCCTACTGTGATAAAAAGAAAATGTTAATTTTCGAGAAATCATAGTAGGCTTAGAGATAGACAAAAATTTTGTTAACAAAAGTAGTTCGGAATCACTTGATATGTCCCCCTGTAAAATTTTGTGAAAATCAGAATATTTTCAAAAAAAAAAATTTTGTTTCACTTCTCGTGAAGACACCCCTGTATCTTTTTTATTTGCGGCCGAATTAATTTCAAATTTTTATCAGCCAAACAAATCCATAAGGTGACTTTATTCAATACATAAATGCCGTCTAAATCTAAAACCCCTGCCTACTGCGATAAAAATAAAATGTTAATTTTCGAGAAATCATAGTAGGCTTAGAGATAGACAAAAATTTTGTTAATAAAAGTTGTTCAGGATCACTTCATATGCCCCTCTGTAAAATTTTATGAAAATCGGAATATTTTCAAAAAAAGAGAACAGATAAAGAGAACTTTTTCCAACAAATGAAAGTTGTGAACAAAAATCAGCATTCAATAAAACACTAAAAGGGCTTTTTATTTTTACATATCAAGTTGAATGTAATATCTTTTCTTTTTTTCTTTTTGTTATCTCTCTTCTGGAGGAGTAACTCTCCATCATATCCTTCCTCCTTATCGGCTCAGAAATTTAGGAACATGGACGGTTTTATTGCGTTGAATGTAAAGAGTGCCGTGAAATTAACTGTCAATATGTATTGTTTTATTTATTTCGTCATTGCTTTCATGACAGAAGTGATTGTTGTTATTTTCTGTGGAGTTTGTTAGTTTTTCTTGTTTTAATAATTTTATTCATACTAAAGTTTCCTTATTTCATATCTTTTCTCATAATGGTTAGAATACTTTTAACTACTGATGAAAAAATTGAAATAATAAAGATAGTCGGTGAAAATGTACGGTCTTCAAGAGAAGCAGCAGAAGAATTTAATTTAAGACATCCTCTAAGACAACCAATACACCATGGTACCGTAGCAAGAATATGTCACTTGTTCAATACAACTGGCAATGTGCTTAAACCGAGAGTACATCTTAATCGAAATCACGGAGATGATAATGTTATATTAGCGGCGTTTAACGCCAATCCCACTACCAGTCTTCGAAATATGGCTCGTGACCTTAATTTGTCGGCATCAAAAATTTGGAGATGTTTAAAACGCCATAAGCTACAACCGTTTAAACCAAAATTTTTACATACCTTGGAGGAAGGTGATGAAGAGAGAAGATTAGAATATTGTTTATGGATCCAAGGTAATTATTTAAACAATAGAGACTTCTTGAAGAAAGTAATTTTCACGGACGAGGCAACTTTCTCCACCAACGGGGTAGTGTCATCACAAAACTCTAGGTTCTGGGCAGTAGAAAATCCTGATTGGATAATAAATTGTAAAAGGCAATATTCCCAGAAAGTAAATGTGTGGTGCGGAATTTTTAACGAAACAATAATAGGGCCGTTTTTCTTTTTTCAAAATATAAATGCGTTAAATTTGCTAGAATTTTCAAATAATGATCTTTGGAATGCAATTGTTGATTTTCCTTTGGAACAATTGTATTTTCAACTCGACGGAGCATCTATCCATAATTCCGTAGTAGTGAGAGCATGGATGGATGAACATTTTCCCCAAAGATGGATAGGACGAAATAGCCCTTTAATACATTGGCCACCCAGATCACCTGATCTCACTCCAATGGATTTTTATTTTTGGGGTCACATTAAAAACAAAGTTTATATGACCAGACCTCAAAATGTAGAGCAGCTTTGTGAGAGGATAAGGCAAGCATGTTTAGAAGTTACAGCTCAAGAACTGCGAAGAGTTGTAAAAAATAACAGAAAACGGATTGAGAAGTGTATTACACTTGAGGGTGGGTTAGTGGAAAGGGGCGCAATATAATAAATAAGTAAAAAAAACCATTAACTTCTTTTATTTTTGAACTATTCTAACACTGCGGCTTTTGCTTTATCTGTATTTTTTTTTTCCGACAATATTATCATTCATTATTAGTAGTCTTCTCTGTAAAAACAACGGCCCTTTTCAGGGCCACCAATTTAATTCATATTGTTGACAGATGTTAAAACTCATTAAAGTAATTAGATTTTAATTTTAATTATTCTAAGGCCGGCATTTTAGATTTAGACGACATGGGGCATATGAAGTGATCCTGAACAACTTTCATTAACAAAATTTTTGTCTATCTCTAAGCCTACTATGATTTCTCGAAAATTAACATTTTCTTTTTATCGCAGTAGGCAGGCGTTTTAGATTTAGACGGCATTTATGTGTTGAATAAAGTCACCTTATGGAGTTGTATGGCTGACAAAAATTTGAAATTAATCCGGCCACAAATAAAAAAGATACAGGGGTGTCTTCACGAGAAGTGAAACAAAAATTTTTTTTTTGAAAATATTCCGATTTTCACAAAATTTTACAGGGGGCATATCAAGTGATTCCGAACAACTTTTGTTAACAAAATTTTTGTCTATCTCTAAGCCTACTATGATTTCTCGAAAATTGACATTTTCTTTTTATCGCAGTAGGCCGGCGTTTTAGATTTAAACGGCATTTATGTATTGAATAAAGTCACTTTATGGACTTGTATGGCTGATAAAAATTTGAAATTAATTCGGCCACAAATAAAAAAGATACAGGGGTGTCTTCACGAGAAGTGAAACAAAAATTTTTTTTTTGAAAATATTCCGATTTTCACAAAATTTTACAGGGGGGCATATCAAGTGATTCCGAACAACTTTTGTTAACAAAATTTTTGTCTATCTCTAAGCCTACTATGATTTCTCGAAAATTGACATTTTCTTTTTATCGCAGTAGGCCGGCGTTTTAGATTTAAACGGCATTTATGTATTGAATAAAGTCACTTTATGGACTTGTATGGCTGATAAAAATTTGAAATTAATTCGGCCACAAATAAAAAAGATACAGGGGTGTCTTCACGAGAAGTGAAACAAAAATTTTTTTTTGAAAATATTCCAATTTTCACAAAATTTTACAGGGGGGCATATCAAGTGATTCCGAACAACTTTTGTTAACAAAATTTTTGTCTATCTCTAAGCCTACTATGATTTCTCGAAAATTGACATTTTCTTTTTATCGCAGTAGGCCGGCGTTTTAGATTTAAACGGCATTTATGTATTGAATAAAGTCACTTTATGGACTTGTATGGCTGATAAAAATTTGAAATTAATTCGGCCACAAATAAAAAAGATACAGGGGTGTCTTCACGAGAAGTGAAACAAAAATTTTTTTTTGAAAATATTCCGATTTTCACAAAATTTTACAGGGGGGCATATCAAGTGATTCCGAACAACTTTTGTTAACAAAATTTTTGTCTATCTCTAAGCCTACTATGATTTCTCGAAAATTGACATTTTCTTTTTATCGCAGTAGGCCGGCGTTTTAGATTTAAACGGCATTTATGTATTGAATAAAGTCACTTTATGGACTTGTATGGCTGATAAAAATTTGAAATTAATTCGGCCACAAATAAAAGAGATACAGGGGTGTCTTCACGAGAAGTGAAACAAAAATTTTTTTTTTGAAAATATTCCGATTTTCACAAAATTTTACAGGGGGGCATATCAAGTGATTCTGAACAACTTTTGTTAACAAAATTTTTGTCTATCTCTAAGCCTACTATGATTTCTCGAAAATTGACATTTTCTTTTTATCGCAGTAGGCCGGCGTTTTAGATTTAGACGGCATTTATGTGTTGAATAAAGTCACCTTATGGACTTGTATGGCTGATAAAAATTTGAAATTAATTCGGCAACAAATAAAAAAGATACAGGGGTGTCTTCACGAGAAGTGAAACACACTGTATAAAAATATTCAAGGTCAATCTCACAATTATAATTATCAATAATTATCACTTTTTCGTTAGCAAATTAAGGTAGAATTACAAGAAACGACTGAAAATTACCTTGGGAACCGAGAAGCAGCCCACTTTTTTAAATTTGTTGATTACGTGTGTATGCAAATTTTGTATGGATATTAAAATCATTATTATTTCTGAGGGGCTCTTGTTTTTTGGGCCTTTCTTATGTAGTTTTAACGATAAACTGCCGTTGGTTTTAATTTTTTTGTCATACCTGATGGATTTTTATTACCTTTTAAATCGGCCATAGAGAGGTTATAGTGCTCTACGCTTTATACATTTCAAATTCCATTTTATCTTCAATAAGTCTGATGGTGTGTTTGCTTAAATCAGTTTAGAAAAAATAAATGCAATAATAAAATTATTTGGATTCCTTCGTGGACATTCTTATAGCTTCTCAGTTCTAATATGGTTTTAAAAACCAGTTTTAAGGTAGCCTTCTAGGTGTTTTCTAGAAATGCAGGAAGTTAATAGAAAAGCTTCTGACAGCTTTAAAATAGGTTTTAAGAAAGGTTTTAAAACGGCCCGAACAAGGTTTTCAAGAGCAGCACTATGCCTCACTAAGGAGTTTTATGATGGAATTTAAAAAGGCCTTAACAACCTTCATAAGGGTGGGCCCTTTTAGTATACAAGTCGCTTTATGAGGGTATTAAGGATATTGTTACAGCAAAACAGATTTTTCAAGGCATTTTATAAATAGTTTTATAGCACCCTTGTATACATTTAAGAAACTAAAATTGTTCCTTGGGCTATATGGACTGCCCATAACAACCTGGCGAGTTAAATGAAATAAAACTGGAACAGTAATTCCAAAACACATGTCCGTTGCTCCTTCCTTATTTACCTGTATGTTTCCTTTAATTGGATGCTGATTTGTCTGGGCAGCTGTATCTTTAATAAATAAATAAATAATTATTAACTATTAGCGATTATTTTTATTCATGTTTTAGGCTACCTCCAGTGACGGAAGGGTGGTGGATCGGGCAAGAGCATGGTGTTCCTCAATTGGAGTACCTTATTTTCGATTCAATCCACAAATGTCAGAGGATGTTCTAATGGATGAAAAATCTGATGAAAAATTATGCCAGATGTTGTGGGAAACCAAAGTTTATATGCACGGGCACATGAATGTCATGAAAGAACTGGCCGATATTTTAAATAAGCATCATTGAAAATTGCGACTTAACAGTATTGGAAAGTAGCATTAAAACCAGCAGAAGCTAGATGTTAAAACTTAAATATTAAATTATTTTTAATTTTTAGCATAAATTAGGAATAGTCTACATAAGGACTTAAGAGTTTTGTGCTATTTTCATTCGAATCATATAGAACAATTTACTCCATATATTATTTTTATTGATTTATTGTTATTATACATATAAAGAAAGTAATATATTTTGTTTCAGAACTTGCTTCTTTTATTTGGATAAGTTTGTACTGGCAATATGACAAAATCGCTCACTAATTCACTAATAGGGTATTCCCACAAATTTGGGTGATATTTTATTTGGATTTTAATGAACATATCCGGCTCCGAGATAGTTATGATGTATAAACCAGAATCGGCTTTAGACAATATAAACAATATGATCATTTTCATGCACAATAATATCTGAATCTTAATAATATCTTACAACTATGCCTTATTAGAATAATAAAAATATCTTATTTGCATTTGTTCTAAATGGTCCGAAGTTAAACTCCAGCGCCTGTCACTATATGTACTGTGAAAAGGATCGTTCGTCTTCCGACGTAATCGGCACATATTTAAAATAAGTAGTTTCTTATAGATAGCTGATTCATATCCGGCATTGAACGGCCCATTTTTTTGCCACTTAATAAGTCTACTACACACCAAAATGTTGAAAAACCGATGTTGTTTCTTAACACCGTGTCAAGTTTGCATTTTACTGTCCCAGCAACACCCCCTGATGTTCTAGAAATATGTTGACTTAGATAAAATATAATGTTCATAGCCATGTCTCTTACCACATTACAACAGTTTCTGGAGGAAGTGACGACATTTCGTGAAATACCCTAATCCGACTTGGTGCTTTTAGAAACACTTTTTACACTAGATATTAATTTATCAACGTTGGGGTTTGCAATCCTAGAGAAATAATAGAGGGGAATCGTATCTTCCTTATCGTCTTCATCAATTACCTCTGGAATTTTTTGGAAATGTACTCTCTAGTACTTTCCTAATAATTTTTTTTAGGAACCTTGAATAGTGCATCTGATTCTTGCTCATTGGTATTGTGCAAGCATTGGAGAACATCATTATCTTGGGAGATTTTAACATTCCGAATTATAACGATCCTGATGTGCAAGACAGGAAAAGCATCACATTTAATAACAGTATACAACTCCTAGACTTAACGCAGTACAATACGATTTTAAATATAAATAACAGATTACTTGATCTGATAGTGGCCAATTTAAAATCTACCGTCTTAACTAGTAATGAAGACATTGTCAATGTAGATCTTCATCATCATCCTCCTCTAAATATCTTTGTAAATGTGGATAAACCAAAATATCTTAATTTTCCTACTGCAAATGCTGGAAAAAATTACAATTTCAAAAAATGTAACTTTCCCATGTTATATAATCATTTATTATCTGACTGGTCACCGATTACTACTTTTAAATGTACTAATGAAGGATGTTCATATTTCTACTCGGTACTAGAGTCCGCTTTTGACCTTTGAGTACCCTTGTTTGTAACTCCGAGAAGCAGCAAAGGAAATACAAAAAATATTATAAACGATATAAAAAAAAAAGAAGGTATTTTAAAAAAATTTAGGCTGACCAATGACATCCAGTACTACAACGACTTCAAATTACTTTGTGCTAGAATAAAAAACAATATATCTGAAGCTTATCGACAGCATTTAATCAGTATCGAGCAAAGCATCCACTCTGATCCGAAAACTTTTTGGTCGTACATAAACTCTAAAAAAAAAGGTAATTCTCGAATCCCTGGGAAAGTAAACTTTCACAATGCGAGTTATGAAGATCCCCAAGACATAGTTAATGCTTTTGCCCAACATTTTTCTGGTGTTTATACGCAATCTCATCCCTTAGATGTTCCACTAAATGAACCCTGTGCATCACAAAATATAAACATTAAGTATATATCTGAAAACGATATTATCACAGCGTCGAAAAAACTGAAGGATCGTTTGACTGCTGGTGAAGACAAGGTGCCTAGCTTTCTTATGAAAGACTGCATAGGAGCTTTGGCCTACCCTCTTTGTATCTTGTACAACTTAGTATTAGAGACATCTACTTTTCCAACAATTTGGAAAGTAGCTAGGATATGTCCCATTCTTAAGACCGGCAACCCAAACGATGTTACCAACTATCGTGCTATATCCATAATTTGTAACTTCGCCAAATTATTGGAGATCATTTTATATAGGGATATATATATAATAGTATACGTAATATCTTATCTCCCTGGCAGCACGGATTTATAGAGAGAAGGTCAACTACAAGTAACTTGGCTAGCTTTACCGTTGGAACATTGGACACTAGAGGGCAGGTGGATGTTGTTTACACCCACATTCAAAAGGCATTTGACCAAATCAACCATTTTATTCTACTGCACAAACTTGATAAAATCGGGCTTAGCTCAAGTCTTTTAAAGTTATTTGAGTCGTATCTTCTAAACAGAGAACACTACGTTTTTTACAATGGTTTCAAATCAAATATGTTTATATCCACATCGGGGGTCCCGCAAGGGTCTAATCTAGGACCACTGTTGTTTTTGGTATTTATTGATGATTTACTCAACTCAGTTGACTGTAATATACTAATGTTTGCTGATCTGAAAATTTATTCTTCGATCTGCAGTATAAACGACTGTCATAACTTGCAAACTAATTTAAGTAAGATAAATCATTGGTGTAATTAAAACAGACTTATTTTAAATGTTTCTAAATGTAAAATAGTAACTTTTACTCGTAAAAGTACACCAATAATATACGACTAAAAAATAAATAATGATTCTCTTATAAGATGTACAGAGATTAAAGATTTAGGAATATACTTCGATTCGTCATTATCATTTTGTACACATGTTGATCAAATATGTAAGTCTGCTTCGAAAATGCTGGGATTCATAATACGCAATACTCAATCCTTTAATACTGTTGTTTGCCTAAAAGCACTATATTTTGCATACGTTCGGTCGAGATTGGAATATGGCGCATTAATCTGGTACCCCATCTATGAATGTCATAAAAAGAGTTGAATCGATTCAACATAAATTTGTCAAGTTTCTGTCCTACAGAGTTGACCAGACATATCCACCTCAGGGTGCTGATCACATTACATTGTTGAATAGATTTGACTTACTATCTCTTAATTCTAGGAGAGTGAATATATCCCTAACATTCTTGTATAAGTTAATACATTCTCAAATTGATTGCCCCAATTTGTTGGGCGAAATTAATTTTACTGTACCAAGGCTTTCCTCGAGGCAGTCAATTACATTTAAACCGAACATATGCATAACAAATATGATGCTAAGGTCCCCAATTAATATCATGTGTAAAAACTATAATAATGTAAGTAGCAACTGTGACATTAATTTTTCCAGCCTTAAGTCCATTTTATATTGCAATAATATTGATAGATAATGATGTTCTATTCATAAGATCTCACTGTAAATCCTAATTTTCTGTCTGATCTGTCTTATTTATTAGTTTATGTAAAATTATGTCTTAAGTTATTTATGATCTTACTTCTAAGTGTTTTATACTGTAAGTGGTTTTTACTGTTGGATAATAAAGAATAAATAAATAAATAAAATATAGGTAAGTAATTTGAGCGGTTTTTAACTAGTCATTGACTCCGCGGGTTTTCAGGACTGGCTTGAACACCTGATGAGAAATTTCACTATAAATTTACCCAATGAGTACAAAATCTTATTCAAGACGAATTCCAAACATTTTGGGATCCGATCGACTGTGATCCCGGAATTTGCAGTAGGTATCTGAATATCGCCGGGATTTCCGTTTTTGGGACTGTAAACTCTAATTTTGATACACTAATATTCTTAAAATATATAAATCTTTGTTTTGCAACACCAAAAATACATTAGGAATAGTCTTCTTCGAAAATTACGAGGTTATTTATTAATTATGATCAATAATTAAATTTTAAAACAAATTTCACTATTTTTGCAGTGGGTTTATTTTCTGAGTATCATTCTTGTTGGAGAAAATAGTTTTGTTTTATATTTCTGAGCCGTACACTACTAATTCACACATGAAAACATTTATCGAAACTGTGGCATTAAAATGTGTTGTGTCCAAATATATGTTTCCATGCAGTGTCGACACGACCTAGAATATGTCTTTGAATGCTCTCTTTATCTGACATCAATTCTACCTACCAATTTGGCTTTAGGAGTAATTCTTCAACAACCAAAGGAGGAGGAGGGCAAACATTCAGCTTATCACAATGTGTGACCTTACCAAGCCAATTGATTGTGTCGCACATGACTTGTTATTAGACAAACTGTATTTCTATGGTATAAGAGGCCTACCTCTTGAACTTATTAAATCCTATCTTAACAACAGATCTGTGTGTAGAAATCGACAATAAACAATCAAAATTAAATAAAGTAATTCATGGTGTTCCCCAGGGCTCGGTTATGGAGCCATTGTTATTCATTATTTATATTAACAATTTATATAATTTCATGTTGCCTAAAAATTGTGTGCTGTTTGCAGATGACACAACATTAATAAATTCTGACAAACATTTAAATAGTCTAATAGAGTCATCAAATGAAACAGTCTCTCGATCTGAAGAATGGTTCATCGCTAACAGACTAAAACTAAATCAGCAAAAAACTCAAAAACTTATATTTTCTTCACACATGGATATCACGCAAGGTTTTAGAGCCAAATTACTGGGTATTGTCCTGGATGACAAACCAAATTAGTCCAGTCATGTAGAACAATTAAGCCACAAACTTGCCAGTGTGACCTTCCTCATTCGCCAGTTAAAGAGTATATTGAATTTTAATATTCTTAAATCTACTCTACTTTTCCCTATTCCATAGCCATCTAACTTATGTACTGTACTTTGGGAAAATTCATACAGTGCTCAAACAATTTTTCGTTTGCAAAAAAAAGTGGTGAGAATAACGGCAGGTGCTGACATGAGGGATCATTGTCTTCTCTTTTTCGTCAGTTTTGGCATAATGCTTCTTCCATATATTTTTATTTACTCCACTTTATTAGAAATAAAAACATTAATGACTATGACTCACAGTCTAATTCTTATAATCTGGTCATCTATTAAAAAAGCCTTGATTTAGATTAGCGATGTCTGAGAAAAACGCTATAAAATTAGATTTATGTAATAAGCTGCCTTTTAGAATGAGATCCTTGAATTTCCACTGTTTTAAACGTACGTTGAAATCGTTTTTCTTAAGAAACTGTTTCTACTCTGTGGGCGAATATTTAAATTCAAACAATTTTATAGAACTAGTGTGAGGCACACCTCTTCTCTATTCTCTTTTTTTATTTATTCCTTTTTGCATTGTTTTTACTAATATTTAAGGTCCTGAATCTGTGATTTATTAATTCAGTTTGTTTGTAAAATTGATATGTACTGTGTATCCTTTTTTATATACTGTAGTTTTTTTTTTTGACCTGCTACAATTGTATACAATATGTAATGTAGTTAATAAAGTTCTATTCTATTCTATCAAGTATCCTGTTTGTTTCCTTTATTTAGAGTTCAAAAATCGGGGGTATTAACATAATGACATAAAATTCCAAAATTGAAATGGAAATGTCAATACTACAAATGGGCCAATATTGGCAATACTGCTTTCAAGAAATAAATTGGAGATCTCTCCTCGAATGCATCAGGTCTGCACTCCCAACCCAGCTTGAGTAAAACCAATCAAGTCTGAATCTTAAGTACGTCATTGCAAATTTTTTCTAGTTGCAAGAATCCTTCATTAGCTATATCTGAACAAGTATTGGGATTATAGGACCGATATTCAGTAATGGTGCTCTTTCTTGCGAGAACTTCAACATATTCAAAGGACATTGTCAAATTCCATTGAGTGAGAATACCCTACCTATTGTTGACATTTTAAAAACTTAATCTTTGCGGATTCAGCACAGTAAAAAAAATATATGAATTTCTGACTAATGAAATCAATACAATATTGTCACACTCTTGAGATAATATTAATTTACATTAATAGTATCATTGCTTGGCTAAAAGACATTCACATATATTGGATTTTGCTCATGTCTTGTGTTTGATTCTTTAACAACTGGAATTTAATTGGAACAAGAATTATTCGGATAGGGGCAACTATGTTTGTTGTCTCTAAATGCATAGGCACTCAAGATTACTCAGAGACTATAAGTGAGTTCCATTACCTTATAGTGTTGTTTCTAAAGAAATAAATAAGGAAAAATGGGTACAACAATATGTATATTCATATAACAAAATTGACTTCTAAAAAATTTTTCTAAAACATTTTGTAAAAATTCTATGAATTATCATCATAACCATACAAAAATCCCTCGTCGTATGCCTTATACATATCCGCAGAATTTCTCCTTAGCCTCCTACCTATTGGTTCCAAGTCTGCATAACATTTAGAAAACACTCTTTCTATAGCATCTATTGCTTCTAGCTTTGTCACATTTCTAACAGCAAGTATAGAACTTAAAGCTTTACTTTTAACACAGTCCTGATGTGTTTCCTTTATGTGAAAAGGTGATGCATCACCAGCCATCCAGGCCGAAAGGAAACTACAATGTGCGAGGTTCGCAGCCCGGATTTCTGTACAAGCTAAGTGATCAATATTTTTGAAGTCTAGTTCGTTTTGGCAGTAGTCAAACATATGAATCATTTCGTGAGTTAATACTCCTTGAATTATACCATCTTTTCGTGCTGTGTTGTGGCAGATGACTACCTACAATTAGAATATTAATGAAGCCATGCAATCCTGAAAATATATCAGATAGACTAAAACTTCGTCATTAATTATACTAAATAACATAAATGCCGAGCCACACAAAAATATTAGCACTATGACACTTTCTGTATAAAGTACAGTTTGTGATATACCTATCTTAAGTAAAAAAAATGGGACAAGCCTTATAACGTATTTTTGCTAAAATCTAGTTGTGTACATCTATCTTTAATTTTGTGACAGTTATTTGTCAAAATTCATTGCAAGTGTGCAAAAATTAATATGCTCCATATAAGCGATTTAGTTAAAGCTGGAGTTTTTGCCAAAGCAGAAGATGGATGGTCAATGAGACAAATTGCACTGCGTTATAATATTAACAAAAATTCGGTGTGTAACATTTTAAAAAATGGAGAATAAACGGTACGATTAGTAGAAATCCTAGATCAGGGCAACGAGGATATCAACTCAACAACAAGATTTGCAGTTGGTAAACACATTAGTAGAAAATCCATTTTACTCAGTTATTCAGGCTGCTGAAGAAAGAATTTTCCTGGATCGAGTAGTACTGGTCGCCGGCAAGTAAGAGAATCGGAGCTACGCTGTCATCCAGCAGTACAGAAATACTTACTTAAAGCCGAGCATAAAGAAGCTCGATTAGGATTTGCGCTTGAATTTTTAGTGCATGATGTAAATTTTTGGAACAATATATGTAGTTTTTACAGACGAAAAAACTTTCCAGTCAACACAGAGTGGTCGTATTCATGTTTATCGATCTCCGAATACTCGATTTGATGAGAAATATATATCTGACAAGGACAAAAGTGGTAGATTTTCCGTTAATATGTAGGCTTGGATATCTGCACGTGGTCCTGGTGTTTTGTGGCATATCGAGGAATGATTTAATAGTGAAACGTATATTAGGATTTTAGACAATATTATGCTCCCTTCTGTGTCACACGAGGTGTCACAATTATTTCCTACTAATGAATTCATATTTCAACAAGATAATTGTTCCGTTCATACTGCTCATACCATAACTAACTGGTTTAAAGATAACAATATTAATGTTCTTAACTGGCCGAGTCATAGTTCAGATCTTAACCCTATGGAAGACGTATGGGGACTACTCGTAAGAAGTATCCAAAAACTAAATGTGAGACCATGGAATGACCAAAAATTACTGGAAATAATAAATAATGCATAGGAAAATATTATTACTGATGCTCTATGCCAAACAGACTTATAAAAGTTATAAATAGAAATGGTGCAATAACGAAATATTAATAGTTAGTTTCTTGTTAAGTTGGATATCCTTTGTCCCCTGATCCAGGATTTAAACTTATTATGCCGTTTATTCTCCACTTTTTTAAAATGTTAAACACCAAATTTTTGTTAATGTTTATAACTTATTGCAACTTGTCTCATTCACCATCCATTATTTGTTATAGCAATAATTACAATAAAAAATAAAATAAAAGTGCTAACTGTTTTATTTCGGCTAGGTACTCATTATATATTCAAATAGAGACAGATTTACATTAGAAAAAAATTGTTGCCCTATTTTTTTTTACTCACGACAGTACCTATGAGCAAAATTAGATTATTATTATAAAGAACACAAGAACAAGGAATTAAGTATAGTTGACGGTTGGTTGGCTGACATTTTTGCACGAGTCTGTTTAAAAAAAACAACTTCTGGTCCATTAAAGAAATGGTTTTTATCACCTTGCAATAGAAAAATTAAATTGATGTCATTTGACACAAATCAATTTCGTTCAAGTGTGTTTTCTTAAAACGCTTAACCCCAGAAAATTGAAACAAATGCCAAACGAAAGTTTACAACTTTTTTTAGAAATTTGCAAAAGGTTAAACGGATATAAAAACAAGACAAATAATTACCTGATTAAGTACAGGATCATATCCTCCACTAACTGTAGGGGCGCACTCTTCACAAGAAATATGCCTTCGAATATCAATAGCACAGCCAGATGCTTTTAGCGCTCCCATCATAAGCTTCACTAAGGGACTTTCTCTTATGCATTTATAAACACTCCTCTCACACTTTATCTTAGCTATATTTTCCTTCCCTTTACCTTTCAGATAGTCAGTAATTGTGGTTTTGGCATTAGCTGGCTTTCTTCGGTCAGGGTATAAATCATAACCCCACTGATTTCCATCATCAGGTACAGGTTCTACTTTTGTGGCTTTACTAGCAGCCTGTTGGGCTTTGGGAATATCTTTTTCATCTGGATGATCGACGAAAGTCATTTCCAATTTATTTAAGGTTGGATAATTTTTGAGGTTACCGTTCACATTTCAGTTTCATTAGATCAAATACGGGAAACGAGAAATTCTATTAATACGAAGTCTCATTATTTAAAATTGTAGTTTCACCGAAGACTTATTGACTTACATGATTTTTATCATGCTCTGTAATTTTCATTCTAGTCTTCGCTCTTTGCACATTTGTGACTTTATTGTGACTATTATTGATTATATCATAGCCTTAAGTCTATGGATTATGTTGGGAAAGTTTTCGAAACAATAACATATCCAAAGTAGTAAATTTCTTCAATTTCTATTATCATGGTTTCCGTATTGACATCTGTGTATGAATCTAAGTACTAATAGCGGAGGCTGTGTTTGGCGCCATCTTTTGACGAGTAGCAACAATATGTTAGGAAACGATAGTTTTGTTGTCATCGCCAAGATCTTTTAGCAATCTTGGTCATCGCAACATTGTAACTCTTGCTTGGGTCTATAGATGGGAACTAATGTATTGATCGGACAACGGAAAGTCGTGCATATAAACAGATCAACAATGGAACAATATTTTGTGAATTGTTTTACTTGTAAATTCTTTATTTTATTTTCTTTTTTTACAAGACCCCCACTAAAGGTGAGAACTACAGGCGCGTTTTGCGACAAAACAAATCAAGTACGTAATACTCGTAAAAGTGAGCTGGTCTGCTGGAATTCCAGCGTCTTCAAAGCGTACCGACAATGTTGGCTCTAGTAGTTTTACGAGTTTGCATGACAATCTTCAAAGTGTACCGAGAAGATCGGTTGGTTGGTTGGATCGTCCTAAAAGATTGTTTTTAAAAAGTTTTTTCACATTTAATTTCTTTTCAGCGGATTTAATTCTAGGCAATGAGAATTTCAGATTTTTCACTGTACAGACATGTAAATGTAATTGAAAAAATTATCTTCGTCCCTTATTCTCATTTCATCGTATTAAATTACGAAAATCTCCTCGTCATTCCCTTTCTTTAAATATATTTTCTAACACAAACGTTTACATTGACCTTCACTAGTAAGTGTTTTATTAAATATAGTAATGCCAATAAAGTTCAGTCTTCGCCACAGATAATCATGATATACTTAACAAAACAAACTTAACAAAATAATTCATATTTTATTTGTTGTTGCCATTATTAAAAGTATTATAACCTCATCAAATTCATATGCCGATATAACTGATTTATTTCACATTTATGAAAAAAAGAGTAAAAATATTTTATTGACAAAGAGGAAAGAGTTTCGCCGCAAAATTTTGAAACATTCTTAAGAGTTAGTACAGATTTAATTCAATTTATCTCAGCAACAACATTCCACTAGAAATTTTATTGTTGATTCTTATATCCCTGCTAAAAAATCCTATTTCAAACTTATAATTTTTTTATGGGTAATTATAAGAACCTATCTGGTTTATAAGGTTTTATGCAGTACATTAATTTTGCCATATAGAAATTATATTGGGATGAATAAGTACCTAAAGGAGTCATATTTGAGTTAATACCCATGTTGTTATTGATATGTTTCTATAAATGTTTATAGTTAAAACAGTTTTTATATGGCATTACAACTTTTAATTTGATAAGTTTCATGGGATCTGAATAGTATTGAAACTGAAAAGGTTTGATCAGTAAAACCAAATACGAGTTTTGTAACCTTTTATAAGAAACAATTAGTATGTGGTTTTTTTTAAGATCTGAGGGGTTGTTATCAGTTTAGTTTATATAATAATTTAATGAGGACTTATAAGGATACGTATTAAAAAGTATTAATAAGGTATTACATCGAATACTTTTTTTTGTGAGTTTTAATGGGATCTGAAGAGAAGGATCTGATGAAATTGAACAGATATACCAAGGAGTTCCTAGGAGATATTTCATACATTTTTATGATACTAGCTGACCCAGCAAACGTTGTTTTGCCATATAAATTATGAATTTTTGTCCAAAAAATAAAAATAAAATTTCTGGATAGGGCCACCCTTATCACCCTTATCACCTAGGGGTATAAAAAATAGCCTACGACCTATTCTCAGACCTACCAAACATACACCAAATATTTCATAAAAATCGGTCAAGCCGTTTCGGAGGAGTTCGATAATAAACACTATGACACGAGATTTTTATATATTAGATATTTGTACTTATTTTTATAGGACTTCATGGGTCCATATCAGGTTAGTTTATATAAGAATTTCATGGGAACGTATACGGAGGCATATTAAATAGTATGAATAAAGTATTACATCGAATACTTTTGTGAGTCTTTATGGGATCTTCAGACCCCCAAAAGTATTCGATGCAATACCTTATTCATGCTTTTTAATGTGCATCCTTATACGTTCTCATTAAATTCTTACATAAACTAAACTGATATGGACCAATGAAGTCTTATAAAAATAAGTACAAATGTATCCTTATAAAAATGTATAAAATGTCTACTAGGAATTCCTTGGTATATTTTTTCAATTTCATCATTACTCTTCAGATCCCATAAAAAGTCATAAAATTATTCGATGTAATACCTTATTAATACTTTTTAATACGTATCCTTATGTCTTCATTAAATTATTATATAAACTAAACTGATAATAACCGCTCAGATCTTACAAAAACCATATAGGTACGAATTTTTTCTTATAAAAGGTTACAAAACTCGTATTTGGTTTTACTGATCAAACCTTTTCAGTTTCAATAATATTCAGATCCCATGAAAACTTATCAAATTAAAAGTTATAATCAATAACAACATGGGTATTCCAACTCAAATATGACTCCATTAGATACTTATTCATCCAGGGACGCACCCAGAAAATTGCTGAGGGGTGGGCTACTACAAATAATAATATGATTAATACATTTAGTATATTTATTGAACAAAAAATTAACAGGGAGTATAAAACTTTCCTTTCACTCCGGTGTGGCGGAGGGGGGAGTTGCGATTCAGTGGGACAACAAGCATAGCCCATGATGTATATATTGCCACGACCACTCAATCGTATATTTCGTACAATGTATTTTGCTTTTATATTTTGTTTTTTTGTTTATTTATACTTCATTTTTACTTTAAAATATGTAATGCTGACCTCCAGGGGGGGGCTTAAGCCCCCAAAGCCCCCCCCTTCAGTGCGCCTCTGTATTCATCCCATTATAATTTCTATATGGCAAAATTAATGTACTACATAAAACCTTATAAACCAGATAGGTTCTTACCCAGTGAACACACATATGGCTGTTACGTACCAAAGAGAGATTGTCAAGGTAACACACACCATATTACCAAATATATCTCTATTATATAAACCATCTTCAAATACTATATACATTTAAGTTATTAACAAACATGCCTGTTTGTTAAATACAAACATTATAATATGTGATTTTTACATAACTGCTGCATTACAATAACAAGTATTTTGTATATTTACATGCCATATAATATTTATGTATGTCTGTTATCATCATGTAGATTTTAAGTTATATTGCCTGTTTGTTAAATAATAACATTAAAATATGTGATTTTTACGTAACTGCTACATTACAATAACAAGTATTATGTGTATTTATCAGCTATATAACATTTACGTATTTCTGTAATCAGTATGTACGTTTAAAGTTATATTGCTTGTGTGTTAAATAATAACATTAAAATATGTGATATTTAGATAATTGCTACATATTACACATCAACCATCTTATATGTTTACACCAGATATAACATTTATATATTTTGTGATCATCATGGACATTTTAAGTTTTTCTACAATTACATTACACATATATATTTAATCATGTAATTTGGTAAACTACAAACGTGAAACAAGTTAGCTTACATATGGAATGTCAAAAAAGTTTGGTTAAGTATATATATTATGTATATTGTTTTGGTGTAGTAGCTGCTATAGTTAGGTTATAACATCAGTGACCAGTGTAGTTTAATCAACATAATAATAGCATGCCCAATGAAAATAAGAAGCTCTTTTTCCAATTAACGCTTGTGATATTAAACAAATAATGTCTTCAGTTGCCATTAAGTGGCAATGAAAATGTAATTGTGCCTATATAATATTTGATGATTTATTCGTTTAAATACTCTATAAATTTATTAAAATAGTGATTAGTCTTACCGGCCGTTTTATTTTTTTTTATGTATCTAATAACAAAAAATAAAACTCGCCGATCAAAAACTAGTTTAATAATCCCGTATCTTCATACAGTTGGATAACATTTTAATATTGTGATGTTTTAAATTTCCCGATAAATCTGGTTATAAAATTATTATAGGACATCTCTTTCGCACTCTGTATTACATAGTTCGTGCTAGAAAAGGATACGAAATTAACTCAAATATCCCTAACTATACCTAACAAAATAACCTAATCGTAATATTCTAACCTAACACAAGTGACCCTGAAGGAGGTGCAACGTGACTTCTAGCGTGCGTTTTTAACATGTTAAAAATATCGTCTTTGTTTTTGTGTGGAATCAAGTTCAGAGATCAAAACTATTGTAGGTAAGTACGTAGAAGTGTAAATCATTAGCACCTCGGTGCAGTGTTAAGTCGCTTATTAGGTACCTACTTATTTGTTGGAGTTTTATTGACATATTTCCCAATCTTGAAATTGAAATTTAATGAAATTTAACTAAGCTCAAGCCACAGAAAAATTATAGGTGCTTTATTGTAGCTTAAATTGTATAATCAGTCATTAAAACTACACATTTATATAAGTAATAAATGGAAACAAAGTCCTTGGGCAACGATGTAACATATTGTTGGTACCTATAGGTAAAGACAAAGAATTTCTAAAAAAGTTAGAAGTTGCTTTTAAGTAAATAATACACAAATGAGTTATAAAATTTTGTCATAAACTATTGTTCTAGCTGCTGTTAGCGAAACGTTCCCACATTGTGAAAAAGAATTTGAGAACATCGCTAGTGAGTGGTTCAGACTGTCAAAGCAAAGGCTACAGAGAGAAAACAAGAAGCTGGAGCAGTTATTGTACCATAATTTATTGAGATATGTATGAAAAAAGGAAACCAGGCGCCAAAAACTAGTTTTAAGATAATTAAGTTTTAAGTATTAGTCTGCTTGCAAATTCATGCTGACAGGTTTGTCTGTAAGTAAAATTTTTTTTATATAGGAAATTTGTTTTCGTCATTATCTGAGTATTATTGTCACGTTCGTTGAATTTTTCTTGTTTCTAATAAATTTTTAGCTCCTTTTTGAATAATTGAAGAATTCTTGTTTTTTCATTAACTATTTTCGTTCAGAATTTTAGTTGATATATGGTACAATTAAATTTGGATAACCATACATTAAACCAAACTTTATTCGGATGTTAAATATATAGTTCAAAAAAGCATTTTTCAGTCACTAGAGTAAATAAGTAATAAAACTAAAAATTACCTGTGTTTAATATATAGATAATATAATAACTCGACTGTCAAAAATAGTATATTTTGTGTATGTAGGTGTATAGACACTTAGAAAATGCAAAGTGTCGTACTTCTCATTAATAGGCCTGCGATTTTTGTTTCTACTGTTCGTTTACATCTATATCAAAATCAATAGTGTTACTGTAGCCTTCAACGTCACCCTCAAAATCCACAGTTTTTAAATGTTGTAAAAGTCCGAGCATCATTTGGAACAAACTTCATTAAGCTTTTAATGTCTACCTTTTTCCCTGAAACTTCTTTTAATGTAAGATAAAGCTGTTCTGTTTTACCAAAAACTTATACACTTTTCTTGTCTCTAAAGTCATCATGCTAATGTTTATTTCTTCGTAATTTATAGCGGAATGAAAATGATTCATGTATACTGTCAGGCTTTTCTTTATTTTTTTTACCTTATTACATAGCTTGCAATCAGCTAACTTTTTCTATTTATGTTATTTTTCTTCAGCTATTTTATCTTCTATGTTTTCTGTTAACCAAAAGTTTGCTTGTAATAAACAAACTATATAGTTTAGAGAATGTGCAATTTGGCATTTAGTTCCTTTATTAATTTGGCAGTTGGTTTATTTTTGATTACTCATTATATAAATGAACGTACCCTTCTTGTATGACTTTGATTAATATATTATTATGATATATGTATTTTATGAATATTAAAATTATTTATTTTAGATTGGCCTTTTTTTACATCTAGTTTTTCCTTACTTAAGCCATATTGTAACAGTAGTACAAGGTGTCCCCGGATGGGATTAGCTATACAACAAATGACCAAAATTTTAATTTTTGGACAAAAAGTCACTATAAAAATTTCCGCATTTTTAAAAAAATACGATTTATGTTAAAAAAAATTATTTTTTTTATGAAGGAGCAGGGTGCTTAAAAATTCCAAAAATATGAATTTTGCCTAAGAGTAAACTACCTCTATTTTTCATTTTTAATAAAAAAAGCCATTTGAAATACTTTTCTTTCATAATCCTGAATTTTTTAATAACCGTTACGGAAAATTAAGAAAACTGAGGTGAGGCATTGGGGAAAAAGACGTATTAAACAATTTTTTCAAATTGTATTTTCCTTAAAAACGAGAAAACTAAAGGTAGTTTGCTCTTGGGTCAAATTCATATTTTTGAAATTTTTGAGCGCCCTGCATAAAAAAGTACATTTTCTTAACACATTGTATTTCTTTAAGAAACAAAATTTTTTTATAGTGACTGTCTAAAAACTAAAATTTAGGTCCACTTGTGGTATAGGTAACCCCCATTTGGGGACACCCTGTATATTATTTGCTACCCCCTTGTGCATATACCACGGAAATTGCATGTTATATAGCACACATGTAACATCAGAACATATTTTAAGGTAAATATTTTGAAATACAATATATGTCTTTTACATGTATGTTATATATTTGCCACATACGAGTATGTTACAAGTTATGTTGCCATTACATGGCTATAACTTTTTTTGTGGCTGAAATTTTAAGGTCCATGTACCTTACATTTACCATACATCCAATATCCTTGGATATAACATGTTGAATAGATTACGTAAGAGAAACATACCAGGTATGTATCCGTGTTCACTGGGTATATTTACCCACAAAAAAATTATAAGTATCTATAATTTTAAAATAGGATTTTTTAACAGGGCCCTGTCAAGAAATCCTTATAAAAACTTTTTTATAAGTTTTTTTTGTATAAATTTTTATAATTTTTGATGTGTGTATTTGAAATGTGTTTTAATTGTAAATTTTCATATGGTATCTACCAGAATTGATGAGTTTTTATAGTATATGTAATTAAAAGTTTTTATAGGTTTTTCTAGTGTTTTGAATGTAAATTCCCATATGAAATCTATTAGTATTGACGAGTTTTTATAGTACATGTAATTAAAAGTTTCTATAGGTTTTTATAGATTTGTATAGTGTTCTGAATGTAAATTTCCTATAGAAATTCTATTAGCATTGATAGGTTTTTTTACAGATTTTGGTTGTGTATTTTAATGCCAAATCCCATAAACTTACATAGGTAAGTAAATATTATTTACTTACTATTAATATTTCAAATATCAATAGTAAATACTGGAAAAGTCCTTGTTTCCTTTAGCGTTCTAGCCCAAACGCAGTTAATAAGTTAGCAGTAAAAGAGACTGCTTTACTTTGAATTTAACAAGCCCACACTAGTTTCTTAGGTCACATTAGATTAGATATGAATTAGCGACATGTATAACAGCTCCCTCTACTGGATGCTAGAGTATGTAACACTAAACTTTCATAAGTTTTAATTATGTGTGTGTGTGTGTTTTAAATGTACATTCCTCGTACGAAACCTATTAGTATACGTAGGTTTTTATAGTATTTGAAATACAAAGTTTTTTTATAAGTTCTAAATGGGGTTTGATGTGGCTATTTGAGATGTGTTTTTAATGTAAATTCCTTGCCTGAGCATTTCCATATATTAATGGGAAATGCGAAGTTTTTATAATATTTGCTGCATACAATGGGTTTTTAATGTAAATTACCTATATGGAGTCTATCAGTAGTTATATGTATTAGTATATTTAAGTTTTTATAGTATTTGAAATACAAAGTTTTTTATAAGTTCTGAATGTGGTTTGATGTGGCTAATTGATATGTGTTTTCAATGTAAATTCCTTGCCTGAGGCCTGAGCATTTGCATATATTAATAGGAAATACGAAGTTTTTATAAGATTTGCTGCGTACAATGGGTTTTTAATGTAAATTCCCTATATGGAGTCTATCATATTAGTTATACGTTTTGGCGGTAATTGAAATATGAAGATATGTTATAGATATTTTATATGTATTTGAAAAGTATTTTTAATGAAAATAATTTTCAATACGAGGCCTATCAGTATTTGTAAGTTCTTATATGGTGTTTGAAATACGTTTGAAAAACGAAGATTTTATAGGTGTCTAAGTTTTTGAAATGTGTTTTGAATGTACACTCTTTGCCTGAAGTCTATCAGCACTTGCACGTTTTAATAATAAACGCGAAGTTTTTATAAAATTCTATGAGGATATGCAATGGGGTTTTAAAGTAAATTCTCTGAATGAAGTCTATCAGTATATTTTATAAGTATTTATGGTAATTAAATTGCGAAGTTTTATGGGTTTTTATTTGAGAAAGATATTAAATTCTCAGTACGACGCCTATAAGTATTTATAAGTTTTTATGGCGTTTGAAACACGAAAATTTTATAGATTCTGTGAGCTTGTATTGTATATTTCTCGCTTGAGATCTATTATAAGACTTTTATGCTTTTATGGGAATAAGAGGGTTCTCTAAAATACAATGTGTATATACTTACAATGGATTTTAATGTAAATTATATGAAATCTATTGTATTAGTAAGTTTAGTTTAGTAAGTATATTGTAACTTTCTTAGGTTGACTACTAATTGAAATCCCATGAAAACTCATTAATAGTTGTATATGATACTTTTCAATGGGTGCACTAAGAAATCCTTATAGAATTCTTATGTAAAACTAAACTAATAATAACCCTTCAAATCTTATAAAAACCATATACTAATTATTTCTTATTAAATGTTATAAAATTCATGGTTTCTTATGAACCATTATTAGTTTTACCAGTATTTTAACCACATGAACACTTATCAAATTAATAGTTGTAAATCATTATTAATACCTACTTTATAATAGATGTCCCTATAAATCCTTATTAAATTCTTATATAAACTAAACTGATACGGATCCATGAAGTCTTATAAAAATAAGTACAAATATATCCTTATAAAAATGTCCCAGAAAAAGTCACAAAGTTATTCGATGTAATTCCTTATTAATACTTTTTAATGCGTATCCTTATAAATCCTCATTAAATTATTATATAAACTAAAACTGATAACAACCTCTCAGATCTTATAAAAACCATATACTAATTGTTTCTTATAAAAGATTACAGAACTCGTATTTGATTTTACTGATGAAACCTTTTCAGTTTCAACACTATTCAGATCCCATGAGAACTTATCAAATTAAAAGTTGTAATGCCACATAAAAACTGTTTTTAGTATAAATACTTATGGAAACATACCAATAACAATATGGGTATTCCAATTCAATTAAGACTCTTTTAGATACTTATTCATCCCAATATAATTTCTATATGGTAAAATTAATGTACAGTATAAAACCTTATAAACCAGATAGGCTCTTATGATCACCCATAAAAAATTTATAATTATCTATAAGTTTGAAATAGGATTTTTTGACGGGGTTTGCATGGAAACCAGCAATGTACAATATCCAAAAAATGATCGTACAGAAATGTAGTTAATTAAGAAAATGAGTTATCTGTGGTGTTGGCAGCGATTGAGAACCCCATATTAGACAAAGAGTAGTGAATTCATTAGAGGGAATAAGCAGTCGATCATTGCTAGAATTTTGAAAAAAAGTTTCAGGCATATTATGTATTACACTATTTACACTAGGTACTAAGTAGTGATGAGGATGTTCAAGGATGTCTACAGTTTAGTAATTAGGCAAGAAATAAGAGTACACGAAAATGCTACTTTCTTCAACAATGCGTTTTGTTCATTTATGAGGAGACTTTCCATAAAAATTAACAGGCACAATTATTATATTCTTCGGATAATCCTCACATTTTCATGCCAGTTGATAACTAGCACAGATGATCTATAAACGTTTGGGGAGGAATTATTGAAAACATAATATGTAACAGAGCCACATTTGAGGGTGTATTGGCTGGAGCTATTTATTTTCATTTTTTGGAGAAATATCTGCCACAATTATTGATAAATCTTCTGTAAAGGATCCGAAACAGCATATGGCCTTAGCAAGAAATAATGCTCCACCACATTAATTAAGTAGTAAATAATATACCTACATATCCACATAAATGGGTTAGAAGTAATGATCCGACTAAATGACCTAACTAAAAGGCCTCCTATATCCTCAGATCTTCCAAAAATGGATTTCCCTTTACTGGGATCCCAGATATCACAAAGATGTCTTTAAGGTGTCCTAAAGACGTCTTCCTTAGACTTTCACTACGTCTTAAAGACGCCCATTTACACTTTACAGACGTCGTAAAAACGTCTTATGTTAAAAATCTTTTCAAGGTCCATTATTGGTCTAAAACAGACATTTGTATATCCGTTTTATAAGCAATTATTACCTTTAAAAAACACTAAAACATTTTCGCAATTATTTTAACGAAAAAAAAAAAAAGAAAAAAAACAGATTGAGTAGCGAAAGAACCGCCGATCTCTTGATTTGTAAGTTTTAACTCACTCGGCCACTGAACGGTTGTTATCATTTACTTAAAGACTGTATAGTTGGAAGTAGGCAACGGCTAGATTTTGCTTAGCAACCCGGCTGTAATTTATTATGTTATCATTAATCTTTCATTTTAATCACATTTTATTAAAAGAACTCGATACCTGCACAAATAAGCTGCCGGATTTTAGACTAATATAGCTATTTATTTTAAAATGTAGAAAATATTTGGATAAGTGTTTAGTATCAAATAATATCATTAATAATTTACAAAAATGGTTAAAATTAAATTATTGACAAATTCCAAATTACTATAGAAAAATAAACTACACATTTTACAGAAATAGCGGTCAAATAAAAATAAGACATCTATATAAGGAATTAAGACGTTCACACCTAAATAAGATATAATATGGACATCTTAAAGACGTCTTGTGCTATCTGGGATAAGTGAAGGAAATTATTTATGAAAATACAAAATATGAAGAGTTATAGATTTAATAAGTTAGGTTAAATCGTCAATTTCGACATATCGTAGTTGCTCCATGTCCACTTACTGCAAGACACCCTGTGTATTAGTGTATTGCATTCAATATAAGGAATATATATAGGTTAAATCGTCAATTTCGACATGACGTAGTTGCTCCATGTCCACTTACTACAAGTCACCCTGTGCATTAGTGTATTGCATTCCGATTGTATTTATTTGGGACATTTTGAATGTGGGAAAAATAACACCAAAAATTGGTAATTTATTGTTAAACATTTTATTTTTTATTTGAATGTGTCAAATACAATGATATATGATTAAGTTCCACGTCCACATTTATTATACTTAGTTAAGTAAAAAATATGATAAAATTTTAAAAACAAAATTACAAAACATACAAAAAACCATGTTATTACACACATTAATAATATTAATTCCAATTATTACTATACAGTCTACAACAAACATCTATACATTTTGGGTGCATGAAAATTTCACCTAGCACCTTCGAAATAACTTCCAATTAGCCCTCGGTGGAATTTTCATGAGTTACTTAATGAGGGGTGGTCAAGTTGGGGATGAAAAGGGTCGACTACAATGCAAATGGCAGTGGGCCTTCGGCCTGTACAGAGGGTATTTAAATTCTCTTACAAACAAAGGTTAGAAACTTCAGCAAATTGTTAGACATTGTGTCTTGTCTATCGCCCTTTAATGATCCTTTCATTATTATTTTATCACACATTTTGCTATGGCTTCAGCAATTCATAAGTAATTTAGTCACAACCACAATTTGTGTACGCCTCACCCTAATTTAATTACTAGTTAATTAACAATTCGATTGTTTTTACGTTAACCTTTATCTATAAGAACGACAATGTGAATGTAGAAAATGGAGACCATGAGTTGTTGAAATGTTATATATTTGATGAAGTACTATTTAGATGGAATAATATTCAAAACGATTTTATCCTAAAATTGGTATTCTTCTCTACTGCCTGTTGCGGCGGGGAGCTGAAACACAAAATTCATTTTAATTAGCTAAACGTCCTTAAAATAACTTTTTTTATTTATACATAAATAAGTGAAATGTATAGCGTGATATGAGCGTGTGGTGTTGATGTTGATAGTAGAGAAAATGCATGAATATGAAAACGCATAAAGTTATTATTTTTAACCGACTTCATAAAATTTGAAAAAGGAGGGGGTTCCCAACAGGCGTGTGCTGGCCTACTACCGGGGTTTAGGAGTTTTTTTTTCTCCCCTCGCTCATCAATTTTTCAAGTGAGAGGAATTTTTTTTAGATTTTCTCCCACCCGCTCATCAATTTTTACTTTCGAGATAAAATAAATTTCAGATTTCTGACTGGGGCCCTCGCTAAGATATTTTCTCGGGGCCTAAAATCGTCCCAGCACGCGCCTGGTTTCCAATTGGACCAATTATTTCTTCGGAATTGCAATGAAATTGGCAGTTAGACATTTGCAGCGTTCCGCTTAGATTAAAAAGCATTTTTAATTAAAATCTAATAAAACACACTTTCTTTTGGTACACACTGTACATTATATTGACCATCTTTAAATTAATAAAGCCCAGATATTTAATTACTTGAAAATAGCTATTGTGTTTAGATGTACCTTTTTGTGTATTTTTAACAGCCTATTTATCCGTTTGTTACAGCTCCTATCACATCAATTAACGTGTAGTATGTTAATAAATCGACTTAGTGCAATTTGTGGATGAAAGTTCACATGACTTATATTACACAGATTAGTAATGTGAGTTGCCTATATGGTAAATGCTCAGTTTTATTTCTATTTTAGTTCAATATGGTACTTTTACGCAGTAATTAGAGCAGGTTAGAGATTATTTCTTGTGGGCCACGTAGACTGGAAAATCATTTCCAACTCTACATCAGTCTTAATAACTTAAACTCAAATTTAAGATAATCGATAGGCACATACCGTGTCACTTTTATAATGATCTGAATTTACGTAGTGCTTCCGACTAGAATAACGCAATTACATTTATTTAATTCATTCTCAATCCGATACTTGGCAAGTAAAAGTCATATTTTTAATTGTGTAAACTAATTTAATTTATTTCATGTGATAACCTTTGTCTTACAAACACGTGCTAATGAGTATTTTTTCTTTCTTTCCTAACACAAGGCTTTGCTGCCGAATTTTTATTTTCATGTCGATTTAAGCTAATTGCTAACAAATTCATTAAGTAATTCTTTTAAGTCATCTATGTCAATTTAATTCATTTAACATGTGTAATTAGTTAATGGGAAATCCGTTCGATACTTTGGAAATTATAATTTCTATCGAGCCGTATTTACCTTTGGAGCCGACTATTTATCGAATGCCAATGTAGTTATTGTAATAAGATGCATCCAAGTAAATTGTTGTATTCAGGAGTTCCAAGTATTTAATGTGATCTAGTCATGGCCAAAGTTAATTTAGAGATAGAAGATTTACAACTTATAATCTAGTCACCTTTTGAGTATAGTCTAGTTAATTTTGTAGTAAATCAAGTTCAACACGCGTAAAGCAAAGCTGATAGCGTTATTCAGGTCATCCAGGTGTTCCAGTGTAGCAGATGTGTGCCATCTTATGCAAATTCCATTCGTAATATGAGACAAATTGATAGGAGCTGAGAAGCCTCACCAGGACTCAGCCTTAGTATGTTCATCATCAGGTGGTGAGATATGTGTATATTTCCTTAGTATTGATTGTGATACGATTTTACATTGCAAGTTTTCAGTGAATTTTACCATTCCGACTATTCATATATTGCAATATGTTGCAATTTATATATTCTAGTACATTTTGTAATGATTTTTGAACTTTGATATTTATTGCTTATTTTTCAGTGTTGTAAGATATTTACCTATAATATCTTTGACAATCTCATTATTTTTAGATAAATATTATTATTCATAATCATTTAGACCTTGTGGTCACATTCACATATATTTTGCTATTTTAATTGATTTGTATTGATTTGTAATTCACCAGATTTTCACAAGTTTAAAGGATGCTCATGCTCAATAAATGATACATTTTATCATAAAATCTACATCTTTTTTACTTTATTTGTTTGTCTGTCTTATTATCAGGCTTTTTCACAGCAGTCGGTCTTACGACTAAGGACGGTAGTTTATTATCAATTTTACTGTAGATGGCGCCCCTTTTATTAACATCTATACAAGGTGTCTCACCAGGAACTGCATCGGTCGATATAGGGAGAAGTACGCACCAGAAAATTTTGAAAATTTAGGGAGCTACTAATGGCAGTGTAGCCAATCCAACTAAAATAATTACAAGTATCTGGCACTTCCGGTTATACCGGAAGTCGATACCAACTTGCTTATTTTAAATGGAACACCCTATATATTTTAAGGTTTTCGGAAAGAGCATAAAATTCTGAGTCAAAAACATACCCTATGCCTCAAACCAGCCGTTTCAGAGATATTTGATATTTTAAAAAAATTTTGAAGGTGTAATGGTTTACAATAACCTTTATAACTTTCTTCGTGTAAAAGATATTCATTTGCTTTTCGGCATGTAGAAAGAACACAAGGAGAGCTGCACTTTGCACTGAATTACATTCAATAATACTATACCAAGTGTAATACTTACTCGTGGGAACCTTATGGAAAACAACCACATTAACAAAACAACCTCGGGAGGAGGTCCTGCAATATTATTAGAATAAATTCACAAAAATTTTCTCTTCTTAGGAAATTTGTTTCTTTTAATCGTTGAACCATTTGGAACTAAAATTTATGTTTAATTAAGATTCTGTGAACTGAATTCTTGCATAGTCCCGATTCCATAGCAGCTTGTCTTAATGACATCATTGGAAATGCATGAAAATATTCCAGAATTGCTATTTCTACGTTTCCGTCATCAACAATAGGCTTCCGCTTTTGAATTCTTGCCTTGACAGCGCCATAGTTTTTAAAATTATCCAGTATGCGCTCTACAGTGTTTGGAGACGGTTTCCGTTTTTGTGGATAACTACAAGTTCTTGATATTACTTTATCACATTCTCCATAAATAATAAACAAATTCAAAAAGTCTTCGTGGGTGTAATTTAAACGCGGTGGCATTTTTTGACTTAAGAGAATGATGGCATTACTGATTGTTTCTAATCATGTCTAATTTGATAAAATTTTTACTAAGATTTCTTGAATTTCTAAGAAAATAGCAAATATTTCAAAAATTTGTAACTTAAACCCCCGCAATGCTTATATCAGAAAATAAGGAATTTAATTTTACATAACTTGATGTAAAAAAATATAGGGTGTTCCATTTGACTTAAACAAGTTTTCGCGGTTTGAAGTTTACAAAATGTAACGTCAAAAATAGAACACTTGGTATATTATTATTGAATGTAATTCAGTTGTAGAGTGCAGCTCTCCTTGTGTTCTTTCTATATGCCAAAAAGCAAATGAGTATCTTTTACACGAAGAAAGTTATAAAAGTTATTGTAAACCATTATACCTGTCAAAATTTTTTTAAAATGTCAAATATCCCTGAAACGGCTGGGTTTAGGCAGAATTGGACGCAGAATTTTATGCTAAAATATATAGGGTGTTTCATTTAAAATAAGCAAGTTGGTATCGACTTCCGATATAACCGGAAGTGCCAGATACTTGTAATTATTTCAGTTGGATTGGCTACACTGCCATTAGTAGCTCCCTAAATTTTCAAAACTGTCTGGTCCGTACTTTTCACTATATCGATCGATGCAGTTCCTGGTGAGACAACCTGTATGTGTATGAGTAGAAAAAATAGCATTTCCTACTCTGAAATACGTTTTTTTCATTCGTGAGATTGCCCAACTCGCTTCGCTCGTGGGAAAATTTTCATCTCACGAAAAAAACAGCATTTTCATCTCTTGTTCTAAAATATACTATTCTCGGTACTTTTGGTGTTATTTTGACCCAAATTATACGCTCTTAGAGAATTTCGCCATATCCTTGAGACCCCCTGCATACAAGCACTTAGCTAATTGAGATTTTTTAGTTCGTCAACATCAATATTGAGACAGTGTCAAATTATTAACGTAACAGAACAAATCCATATAATTAGCATGTAAATTCCAGACTAATTAAACATCAAAATTAATTAATATCAGAAATAAATTTTAATTACCTTTATTGTGTGGCAGTGCAAAATATTTTGATATAAAATAATTTAATATTCAAATTAATTGCTATATGTTAATGTAATTCGCGTGTTCCAATTTTGTATTTAAATTTTAAATATTTCCAACTTTAAAACTTTCAACTTTGTATGCTATAGCTAAAAATCATTTAAAATTTTTAATGTGTGACTGCACTTCTACAGGTACCTATAAATAAAACCAATAATCATAAAATAAATTTATTATATCTGTTTGATTAAATTTAATCAAATAGGTATATTTTAAATGGACAGAAAAATTATTGCACAGAAATCCGCTTCATAACACACCAAATTAATGTGGCCAGACGTCTTGTTTTACCCAAGACATTTCCTTATCTCAGACCATAGTCCCTCATTCAGTCCGATCATGTAAAAGTGTTGTTGTATACCTTAGTGTCCTGTACCGTATGTCCTGTATTTGAAAAATGTGGTAGAAAAAATTACTCACGAACTTGTTATTAGTGGTTCTGTCTTACATGAATGCAATTTAGACTGCTGAGAAAGAATAGAATAACTTTTAAGCTCAATTCTGAGCGCTACACAAAGAAAATGTTTTATTTTAGTTATAAAAACCGCTGCCCAAGGAATCACTACTTCCACATCCAGATTCTCTATCCAAGTCACTCACAACGAAAAAACTTTGTATGTGAAAATAATTGTTTATGGAACTTTAATAATATAATTTTTGAAATCCTCTACCCCAAAAACCCATAAAACGATACCCCACATCGGTAGAGGGGGTGGGGGGTGGTGATAGGGGGGTGATAGTGGGGGGTGGATGAAGTAAAAAAATATTTTGAGGTTTCTGGTTCCTGTACAAACACTAAATCACAATTTTTTTTCATCATGGTAATGGGGGTGGCTAATGCCAAAAATTTTTTTGAGACCTTAGCTTCTCTTGTATATACTAAATACCAATTTTATGGACTCTTACCTGCTTGATTGACCTATTTACCCCAAATTTTCCCCAATTTACCCCCAACCCTTCGACGAAACTAGATGAAAATATAATCTAGTTCTAGATCTCGTTAAAGTACATATGTGTACGAAATTTCAAGTCAATATCTTAAACGGTTCCAGAGTAAACGTGCGCACAAAAAAAAGTTACAGACAGACAGACCGACAGACAGACAGAAATTTTTTTTTCGCTGAAACTTAAAATCTCGACGTTTCATGACATTTTAAGCCTATTTGGACAATAAAAATTTTTAAAAATTTTTTTGTCGTTACTATACTTCCACTGGACGTGGAAGTAAAAATTACACTTCAAATTGGTATCAAAAAATGTGAAAGGAACAATCTGTACATTTTAAATTTATATTTTAATATTCATGCTCAAAAATAACTTCAGTTCATTAAAAGCAAAAGCGTGTATTAATTATTTTTAATAAAATGTATTTTTATTTTGTATAAAGAATAAATATAAAAAATCTATGATTCTATGAATATACTGATTTTTTAATATTCTTGCAGCATTTTCTTTACTGAAGATTTTTCTGGATAGGGGGTCCTAAACACACATCGCCAGAATGACAAAGTAGTGCTACTGTATACATCCTAAAAAAACAGAGGTGGCGGATCGCTAGAACGAGCAGTATAAAATTT
Source organism: Rutpela maculata (assembly GCA_936432065.2). Taxonomy (NCBI): domain Eukaryota; kingdom Metazoa; phylum Arthropoda; class Insecta; order Coleoptera; family Cerambycidae; genus Rutpela; species Rutpela maculata. Next base: position 41,850,209 of record OW386286.2, read on the forward strand.
CATAATTTTGCACTTTTTTAAAATTGTCATTTATTAATACGTTTTTTATACAGTGTGTTTCACTTCTCGTGAAGACACATCTGTATCTTTTTTATTTGTGGCCAAATTCATTTCAAATTTTTATCAGCCACACAACTTCATAAGACGACTTTATTCAACACTTAAATAGAATGACAATAGAAATAACTGATGCCCTAGAAAAAACGGAAGAATGGTATACACGGAATAATTTAAAACTGAATATCGGAAAAACAAACTTAATAAAATTTAGTTTAAGACAAGAAGATCTTCTAATAATATCCTACAACAACGAAAATCTCACATCTACAAATCATGTAAAGTTCCTTGGTGTAGAGATCGACTCCCAGTTAAATTGGAAATGCCACATCCATTACCTTGCTGGTAAAATAAGTTCTTTCATCTATGCACTACGCATCATATCTAATGAAGTCAATGAAGAAGCTGCACTAAGTGCCTACTATGCATATGTAAATTCCAGAATTAAATATGGCATAATTTTTTGGGGAAATTCATCTGAGGCTACTAGAATCTTCAGGCTCCAAAAGTCATGCCTAAGAAGTATATTTCATCTAAAGAGAAGAGAGACATGTAGCGAAATATTTAAACACAAGAAGATATTTACCTTGCCATGTCTATATATATATATGAATGTGTTTGTTTTGTGAAAGATAATTACAATGAACTTATTACCAGGTATGAAGCGGTGCATCCATATACAACAAGAGGCCGTGCCAATCTAGTGCTACGCCCGCCCCAAACTTCTTTCACTCGAGTCCAAAGAAATGTAGTGTCCCAATTACTGAAAATATATAATCATCTACCCCAACAACTCAAAGACCAACCGAAGAGAAATTTTAAATCAAAATTAAAACAATACCTAATACATCAAAACTTTTACAATATATCAGAATTCATCCAATCTACTCTTTAAAATTACCTGTGAAATTATATAAATAAGTGTATCCTGTCATGTACTTTATACTTCAAAAACTTTTAATTTATAAACAATGTTGTAATATTTTATTGTATTGTCGCATCTTAGCGAGATGATTTTAATGTGTAAAATTACTCTTTTATTTATATTTGCATTATACACTATTTTTGTAACCTGACTTGTTCTACGCCTGTTTTTTTTTTGGTACTATGGAATAAATTTGTATTATTATTATTATTATTATTATTATTATTATTATTATTATTATTATTAAATGGCGCCCAGATCTAAAACGCCGGCCTACTGCGAAAAAAAGAAAATAGCAATTTTCGAGAAATCATAGTAGGCTTTGAGATAGACAAAAATTTTGTTAATAAAAGTTGTTCGGAATCACTTGATATGCTCCCCTGTAAAATTTTGTGAAAATCGGAATATTCTCAAAAAAAAATTTTTGTTTCACTTCTCGTGAAGACACCACTGTATCTTTTCTATTTGTGGCCGCATTCATTTCAAAATTTTATCAGCCATACAACTCCACAGGATGATTTTATCTAACACCTAAAGAGAACTTTTTCCAACAAATGAAAGTTGTGAACAAAACAAAAATCGGCATTCAATAAAACGCTAAAAGGGACACTTTATTATTGCACATCAACTTAAATGTAATATCGTTTTCTTTTTTTTAATCGCCTTATAATACTTGGAAATCTGTATGTAAGTATGTATTATGTATGAAAGAATCAAATTTACCCACCTCCCGTAATCCAATCGGGCTGAAATTTTGCATACACGTGTAATTAAATAATAAATAATTTCAATAATAATTGTGTGTGACTTTCATTTGCTGTAAAAAGGTCTCTTTATGTGTTAGATGGAATCATCTCATGGAGTTCTATAGCTGATGAAAATTTGAAATTAATTCGGTCACAAATAAAAAAGATGAGGGGTGTCTTCACGAGAAGTGAAACAATTTTTTTTTAAATATTCCGATTTTCACAAAATTTTACAGGGGATATATCAAGTGATCCCGAACAACTTTTATTAACAAAATTTTTGTCTATCTCTAAACCTACTATGATTTCTCGAAAATGGCGATTTTCTTTTTATCGCAGTAGGCCGGCGTTTTAGATATAGGCAGCATTTGTGTGTCGAGTAAAGTCTTATGGAGTTGTATGGCTGATAAAAATTTGAAATGAATTCGGTCACAAATAGATACAGGGGTGTCTTCACGAGAAGTGAAACAACATTTTTTTTTTGAAAATATTCCGATTTTTACAAAATTTTACAGGGAGGCATAGCAAATGATTCCGAACAACTTTTATTAACAAAATTTTTGTCTATCTCTAAGCCTACTATGATTTGTCGAAAATTGTTGTTTTCTTTTTATCGCAGTAGGCCGGTGTTTTAGATCTAGGCGGCATTTATGTGTTGAATAAAGTCGTCTTATGGAGTTGTATGGCTGATAAAGATTTGAAATGAATTCGGCCACAAATAAAAAAGATACAGGGGTGTCTTCACGAGAAGTGAAACACACTGTAGATACCGTTGAAAAGCTGTTATTGTAGACTGCTGTTGAAGATGTTTTTATATTAAAAATAAAAATACAGAATTGCAAATGTACCTGCCAATGATTCTACAATGTGTCCACGGCAAAACGATATTTTAGATGTAAATAACATTTTTACTATGAACACAATTTTCTGTAATCTGCTCTTGTTTGACCCAAAACCTATTTTCAATTAAAGAATTTCAAAAATGTATAGAGAGCGCTGGTGACAGCTTACAAATAAAATATGGCTTCAGGTAAACTGCCATTTTATAAGAAAAACTTGCTCAGAATTAAAAATTATGACTTTTTATCAAATTTGATAACTATACAGGAATTTACGTAGTGCATCTTACCAAAATAAGGTAATTAATAGTTATCTGCGTACCAAGGCTTATAAATGTATTTTACAATATTTGGATAGGAGTTACTATTTTCCAGATAAATGATTCAGCTTTTAAAATAAAATATAAAATTCAATACAAAACGTAAGTAACACCTCACTCGCTTTCAGATTCACTATCGCTATCACTATCGTCTCCCGATACATCGAATATTTCTAACAAGCATTCTTCCTCTATTATATTGCTCCATTTATGATATCGTTATCAACCTCACTCTCATCTATTATGATTTGATTTGAAATCATCTCCTGAAGAATGAATTTCAGTAAGCGATTGAGGCAGTATTTTATCTGCTGAACACCAAAGAGGTACTCCATTTTCTTGCCATCCATAATCATTCCAATGCTTTGCAATATTGTGAATAACTTCATCGGATAATCGCCAAATACGCGTTTGGTTTTAATATGCTCGATAAGGCAAGCTCTTGATGGTGAAATCGAAGAAAAATCAACTTTAGTGTCAATTGATAAAGACAAATCTTTGTCACCACATTTGTGTCTAATGGCAATTAGGCGCAGCTCGTCCACGCTAGCGCATTTCTTTGATCCATATATGGCACATGTAAACTCCTCTAATGATGCGACTAATTTATCATCAATATTCCAGCTGCTCCCCAAATCTTGAAATATTCGGATATATTTGGTATATTTGGGAGAAAGTAACATTTTTAGGGGTTTTATCTTTCCTTTTCAATTAAAGGCGTTGACTGAGTCGCACCCAGTAAATGAATGAAGGCCCAGTAATGCCGTACATTTTTGAGGTCCGTACTCTTCTGCTAATGCGGCTAAGTTAATAAGCCTTCTTTTATTGCCAAATCCGGTATCAAAGAGTAATTTACATTTAATTTCATTGGTATGAGCCACTAGAATCCAAAAGATGTCACTATCAATACTTTTAACCCTAATATGTTCGTAACCTATTGTTACCGTTTTCGAGATAAATGTCTGCAAATTATAATATTATTATTATTATTAATTTTTTTCAGTTTATTTTATGAACGAAACGAAAAACTCGGCACTTTGACCGGCATACGCCACTTCAATTTTTTGTATCAATTAAAGAAATCTAAACATCTCCTTCTGTTTCTTCCCAACTGTATTAAACAGTTCTTAATTTAAAATATTATTTTTATCTGTGCACATAATATAAGGCACGATAACATAACGAATTTTAAAAAATATAAGGAGAATTTTTGACGGCACAAAGACAGCGGCACTCTTGTAGCTCTCTTTGTACTTTCTTTATGACAAATAGGATAAGGTAAAGGGGCCTACTCACGACCTAACTTGCTGGAGCCAACATTGTCGGTGCGCTTTGAAGATTGCTGGAATTCCAGCAGACCAGTTCACTTTTACGAGTTGGCATGGCAATTTTCAAAGTGTACCGAGAAGGTTGGTTGGTCGGTTAGTTGGATCGTCTGTAGACCTCTTTAACAATAATAACAGTAAAAGAAATCACAAATTGCGTTTTATATTTTGCAGAAGACTTTAAACACACATAAAGCACGAAGTAAAAAAGGTCCAATAATTATTATTATTTTATTACACAATGACCAATTGCATGTGAGCCTGTTTCATACGCATTATGGAGTCAGCACTACAGATTACTGTCAGTACATTTCCAGTTTTTGATGGAAGTAAATGTGTCGTGAATTATTATGGCATCGAGTGGCTTTCCATTAAATGATACAGTACTTTCGTGAATTTTCCGGAACTGCAATTTAAGAACTTTTTTGTACCAGCAATGAAAAAGCACTATCGTGGACACGCAAGTCGAACATTTTAAAAAATGTTTCATCTGAACATTATAAAAACTATTTAGATGTAACTAGTGATAGTCAACGAAAGTTTAACTTAATTTGGTAGAATTAATGGTAGGCTGTAACATATCATGGACAAAACTAGACAATCCTCTATTTAGACGTTTTCTGCAAAAGTGTGTTAATGGGGAATATAATGATGTTCAAGTGCCAACAGAATCTACAGTGAGAAAAAGATACTTGACTCCGACTTGTGAGACTGAGAAAGAAAAAATATTTACAGAGCTACATGAAAAACATATCTGGCTTTGCGTTGATGAAACAACAAATGCCTGTGGTATGAAGATAGCAACCATGTTGTGATATGTTTTTTTCAAATTTTTTCTAGCTGCCTTAATTACATGAAGGCAGCTAGAAAAAAATTGAAAAAAACATATCACAACATGGTTCATGTTACGTGCTTAGCTCACGGACTGCACAGAGTTGCTGAAACTATTAGACAGTATTGCCCTAACGTTGATAAACTGATATCCAGTGTTAAAAAAATGTTTCTAAACGCACCAAATCGAATTAAGGTATTTCATGAAATGTTGCCAAAGACACTACTACCTCCAGAGCCTGTGGTAACGCGGTGGGTGACATGGCTAGAGGCGACATCGTATTATTATTGTAATTTTGATGCTGTTAAATCAGTAGTGCAACACTTCGATCCAAATGAATCAATTGTCATTTTACATGCTCAAGAAATGTTTAGTGATCCATATACATGGATATTTATCACGAATCCCTCTAGCCATACGCGACCTTCAACGTAAGCCGGAAATAGATCAGTATACAGTAATTAATGCAATCAACATTATATTTGATTTACCTCAATATATTTTCAGAGTACCAGGGGGTGTTACTGAGACAGTGAAGCACAAACTGGATACAGTGTTAAGAACAAACTCGGTTTTTCAACATTTTGATGTGTGGTGGACCTACTGAGTGGCAAAGAAGTGGACTGTTCAATGTTGGACATAAATCTGCCATCTATATGAAATTATACTTATTTCAAATATGCGCCGATTACATCGGTAGACGTTGAACGATCCTTTTCAAGTGGATATTTAGTGACGGGTGCCGCAGTTTAACTTCGGATCATTTAGAACAAATGCAAGTAACGTATTTTTATTCTTCTTATAAGGCATAGTTACCAACAATAAGTGCTCCATTCGGAGCCATTTGCCTTTAAATATTACGGCATTGACTAGATACAATTATAAGGTAAGGTATTGTATTATTGTGCATGGAAATGTTTACATAGTTCATATCGCCTAAAGCCGATTCTGGATTTACGTCATAACTACCTCGGAGCCGGGATATGGTAATCAAGACTTGGATCAATAGTTTACGAAAAGAACGAATGGTCTCTTTGAAAGGTATTTGCTAAATACCTAAAATAATGTTTTTTAATAATGATATAAGCAGAAAACAAGATATTTATTTTTAAACATAACTTGAAACTAAATACAAATAAAACCTTCTTTGTGTTGTTTGGCACATTGAAATGAGACTGCCTAATTTTAAGTTAAAAATAAATGATGATATGCTGCCTTATACTACAAAAAAAACGTAGGTCTAATTTTCGATTCACAGTTAAGATTTGTAGATAATGTTAGCAATCTGATAAGTGAGTCAATCAGTGCCCTAAAGGTACTCCATGTTCTAATAAATGTTTTACGTTTCAATTTTAATTTAATTTGACATGCTATGTGAATCTCTCGTTTCATCATCATTCGATTATGCTGATTTTATATATAGTCTTTGTGTTGATTCAATCACCCGAAATCGCATTCATAAAGGACAAAACACACGTCGATTAGTTTGTGGATTAAAGAAATTCGACAGAATCTCTAAAAAATTAAAAATTATGAAATGGTTGATCAAAAATAAAATTTGGAAATTACACTACTAAACTTTGTACATCACCTATTGCGTAGGAGAGAAACCTCTTACTTCCGTTAAAAAATTCCATATCGACATAATATGTTGGGTCCATTCACAGTCTGAATGTGCCAAGACACTTTATATCTCCCTTTACATCTATTTTACTTCCACATCCAGTGGAAGTATAGTAACGACAAAAAAAATTTAAAAAATTTTTATTGTTCAAATAGGCTCAGAATGTCATGAAACGTCGAGATTTTAAGTTTGAGCGAAAAAAAAATTTCTGTCTGTCTGTAACTTTTTTTTGTGCGCACGTTTACTCTGGAATCATTTGAGATATTGACTTGAAATTTGGTACACATATGTACTTTAACGAGATCTAGAACTAGATTATATTTTCATCTTGTTCCATCGAAGGGTTGGGGGGTAAATTGGGGTAAATTTGGGGTAAATAGGTAAATCAAGCAGGTATAAGTCCATAAAATTGGTATTTAGCATATATAAGAGAAGCTAAGGTCTCAAAAAAAAATTGGCATTAACCACCCCCATTACCACCCCCACTCCATTATTAAAGGGGATGAAAAAAAATTGTGATTTAGTGTGTGTACAAGAACCAGAAAATATTTATTTACTTCAACCACCCCCACTACCGATGTGGGGTATCGTTTTATGGGTTTTTGGGGTAGAGAATTTCAAATATTATATTATTAAAGTTCCATAAACAATTATTTCGTCATACAAAATTTTTTCGTTGTGAGTGACTTGGATAGAAAATCTGGATGTGGAAGTAGTGATTCCTTGGGCAGCGGTTTTTCGTCAGTCATTCTCCTATAAGAAATAAAACATTCTTAGTAGTGAACTTAAATGTTTAGGTTGTGCTTCTTTCAAATTTAAACTAAAACATTACACTGAATTATACGCGACATAAATAGAGATTGACAATATTTGGTAGGTCTTGGGTGAGAGTTCTTGTTTCCCATTTAGGTTAAGTTATGTTAAGGGTGAGGAAGAAGACCCCCCCCCCGCATCAAATTGCGTGCCCCGTAACCGCTGGGGTTAACATTTTCCGCTTTCTTTTTTTCGAAAATGAAAATTGATGAACGGGGAGAGGAGAGAAAATCGGAAAAAATAATGAGCAAGGAGGGAGAAAATCGAAAAAAAAAAATTGATGAGCTGGGGGAGAAAGCAGGAAAAAAAATGTTCCTCAAAAATAAAAATTGATGAGCGGGAGGGAGAAAATCGAAATTTTCCGTTTCCCTGTGGACCAACAAGCGCCTGTGGGCCAGACGGGTCCTCTCTATGGGTCCCTAAATTCTGTACCCAATAGACCACCCCATATGAGGCGCCTGTGAAGGAGGAGTTATTACCCATTTCTACTACTGCAAGGAAAACAAATAATTTCATAAGTAAACAGATCAACCATTTTTAATAAACTTCTTTAAAATTGATGTGATTTGAAGACTTCAAAACTGATGTTTAGTTGTTAAACAAGTCGGTTGCAATGAACTTGAATAGGCTAGCCTACTTCAAAAAAATACAAATAAAAGGTGTCAGTTCTTTTTTTGACAGGACTGCGTGAAAAACATGACAGTACTAGAGTTTTTCGGATTTTTGCACATATCGTGTGAAAAAAGACAGTTTCGAGTTATGGTTACTGTGCGTTATTTGTCGTTTTCGAAGGCAGTCGTACAAGAACATTTTTCACACTTATTCTCGCCTTCGGCTCGTTCCACCAAACTGTCTCACTCGTGTGATAAGATTCTTTTTCGAAATTTGTGGTTTAAAATACTATTTTATATTAACGTTTGTATGCATGAATTTATTTACTACCTTTACACATTGTATAGGTTATGTGTAAGAATAGCTTGGTGTCCCGTCAATTGGACGCGATGAATTGAACGCGCGACAATTAGACGTGGCAACAATTGGACGCGGGAAAATTGGACGTGTAACATTGGACGAGTTTATTAAAAATAATCATATTGCGTAGCCTTGTCATGATTACAAACAGTGGTTGCTGATTATGAGAATAGAAGAATTTTGGACTACTTGCGAGGAATTGCCCAACGGCAAGTGTAAATAAATTATATTTTATAATTTCTATGTTATTATATTTTCATAATTTTTTTGGATGATTATTTTCTGTGTTAACAATATTTCATGGTAAGTCTATTTCTATGTTGTATTTGCAATTATTATTATTATTTAGGTTGGGTTAGGTTAGGTTAGAGTGTGTATACATGATTTTATTAAAAACGCGTCCAATGTTACCGCATTCAATTGTCGCTGCGTCTAATTGTTGCACGCGTCCAATTGTCGCGCGTACAATTTGCTGCGTCCAATTGACGAAGATTCGAATAGTTTATATCTAAACTTCGCCTATATGTACAGTCTGGGTGCCAAATAAGGATTTTTACCCTAACCTGGAAGTAGGGTATAGTAAAGGTTTTTTGGCTGTTTTTGGGTTCTTCAAAGCATCAACATTACGATACTGATTGATACCACTTTGGCACCCTTGGGCATTTTGAAATGTTCAAGATGGCGACTGGCTTGGAGTGAAAAAAACAGTTTTTTCCAAATATTTCATTACATAGGTGTGTGGTACGTCGTTTTATATGTTTTTGAGGTCTGTGAATTAGTATTTGAGGTTAAAAATCGCGTGTTGCTAATTTACTTTATTAAGAAGGCGGCTGATTCGGAGAATAAATTCATTTTTGAAGCAAAAAAAATAGTACCTAGTTTTGTTGCTTTAAGAATACGGATGACACCATAAAAGTGGTGATGCGTAGGGGCGTGTCCCTAAAATGCATGAGCTAGTTGATTGACCTTTTAAAAACATCGGTTAAAAGGATCTGCTAGCTCAAAACAAGTTTTTAAAAAAATTAAACAAACGTAAACTTAATATTCTGTACTTTTTTAAGGTGGGTTGATCATCCTTTTTTTATTTTATATTTTTTTACGGTTTACTTACTTTTTTTTCTTCTTGTAATTTTTTTTTATTTTTTTTTTGTTTTTTTTTTAATTCATACTGAAAAAACTGTAAACAACGAAACGTCAAAACCAACATTTAATCTTCGGAATCTTCACTGTCAGAAGTTATATTTTTACTGAGCCACCAGATGAAGAATGTGCGGCTGGTAAATATGGTATGATTTGTTTGTGTTTTAAAATCGTGGCCCTAATATATGTGGTGGCTCGTAGAGACTTAAAAGAAACCATAGAAATCTCGTTTTTCAAATCTAATAAATTATAATAATAAGTAAGACAAAAACATCGGTGTCATCACTTATTACATTCACGACGTTGTCTGGATTTCCTTTAATCTCGTGAATAAGTTGCTGTACCATAATGATATCCGCTTCTTTATGTTGCGTCGCTAGATCAGCCCTCTCAGATATCACTCTCAAAAAATATAAACCTAAATTATGTCCTAACTTTCTTCCGTAAGAAATTAAAAATAACTCTTTAATTCCTTACGGAAGAAAGTTTAATATTAAATTATTAAATAAAGAAGGAATTATTTGTTGTAAAACATAATTGCATCTTATTTCTGAGCTGTTTCTTTTTGTATCGAATTTGTTTTTGCCACCCACAATCGATATTTTGATAGGGCAACACAGAAGGAATTGCCCCTAAGGCCCTAAGTCTTTTTAGACCTCATATTTGTGTTCTCGAACCTGAAAAACATAGAAAACGATGTAACACATGCCAACATTTGGAAACTGGCTGCATTTTCAATGACCTAAAGCCAAAAAAAAAACATTTGGTAAATTAAAATTATAAAAAAATTACAAGTTAGATAAGCCGCCATCTTGAATATCTCAAAATGCCCAAGGATGCCAGACTGCCATCAACTGGATTCTTAAACTAGACCTACTAAAGTGCTGTTAACCGTAAAATAACCTCTACTATACCTTACTATACCTTTTTTGATTGGCACCCAGACTAGTAAGTTATTGATTGATTAATAAAAGCGTTTATTATTATTATTATTAATTATAAAAGTAATAGGTGGGTATGTTCTATATGTTTTCCAAATTCTTAATTGACTACGCGTTCATATTATGCAAATGCAAATTATTTCAAAAAGATATTCTTCTCGTTTGATAAACAAACTTTTACTTGCAAATTATACCTTTCGTCCTCTTATCGCAATCTACTTGAGTAAAATGAAATTCAATATAGCATATATCAGCAGGATTCTTCAAAGCTAAAAATGTATAAGATTTGGAAACGTGAATGTTGAATACATCTGAAGTAAGCCATTCAATTACCCTCTTTCCCACCTACTAAAGGTAAAACTTCATATCGATTGCCGCTCCCATCTGCATCTCCTATTTGATTTATCTCTACTTAGCATGATGTCGCAACATATAGTCTTTTCCTATGAATTATATATTTGCACCATTTTTCTTTTCTTTTAGTTTGTTTGCAGCATGATATTTTGTGGGTCTAAAAACTAGCAGATTGCCAATTTTTTAAATAGATTAAAAAAAATCAACTCGTATGTTTTTTATGTAAGTACAATCATTACTGTGAATTGGCTTAAACTATTTATGTGAACTGCATTCAATAAATTGAATTGAATTGAAAATAAATGAACGGATGTATTTACGAAAATATGATTTATTTAAATAACAATTGCATTTTAAAAATAAGCAAATAAATAAAAAAAATTAATTAAAATAGAGAGAGATCTGTCTTTGGTAACAAATGTTCGAAGCGATTTCTATTTACTAAACGACAGTCTGATTTTAACTAACAAGTGTTCATTTTGAAATGATTCCATGGCATTTATAATTCTCTGTCACAATTCTTCTCGAGTATTAATTGTATACAAGGTATACAAGAGATTTCATATACTCCCATACGCAAAAATCCAACGAATTAAAATCCTCGCAGATCACGGTATCTCCCTCCAGCGATCAGGAAATTGAGCATTTAGGTAGTAACTCACCGGTATAGAAAAATGCGCTCAAACATGAGAAACACATTGTGTCTTCAATTCAGTGGTAACTCTTCTAAAAAATCATAGTTTCAAACCATAGACATTAATAATTTCACACGAAACGTTGATTTTGAATTCATGCTGTGGCGTTCGGTTATCAAATGCGGATTTTCTATATTCCACGCATGTTTATTTCTGAAGTTAAATACACCTCTACATGTAAACGTGGTTTCGTCCGTAAATTATACTTTATTGAAAAACATGGAACCGCCATTTTGCTGGACACGAAAGATACGGGCAACTGTGACCTGGCTGGAAAATCGTCCTCCAGTTGATTTTGAATATGCGTAAAATAGTATGGATAACATTTCTCTTGATGAAAAATCTTTGAAATTGACGACTTTCTTACTCCAGCAGCCGCAGCCATATGCTTCCTACTTCTTCTTGGGTAAACGAATTAAAATTTCCTCTTCCTGTTCTACAGTAATTGTTCTCGGGCGTCCCACGATATTTCTTTTGGGACGAAAAGAACCAGTTTCCCCCAATCCATTGTAAAGATGAAATATCTTATAATCTGGTTGTCTCCTGTTTGGATACAATTCTAGATATCGGCTTTTTTTGCACGTTTACTTTGATCATATCTCTATAATTTCTATATTTAAAAATAAATTATGCCTTGACATTTCAAATTTAATTTTGTTAGATATTTTCTAAAAACACACAAAATACAGACAGACAGCAAGTAAGTTTGATAGAAATTATGTTTGAAAGCGGCTTTTATTGTTTCTGTATTAATCAAAGCCTACTTTGAAAAATTGTATATCCCTAAATCGTAATTTAAATTGGTTACACTGAATATTTTAAAAGCAAATATCTCGAAAACGGTTATTGGTAGCGACATTTACAAGATGTATCTTTTTTACGTAAGATAAAGAGATACTTTTATTAAAAAGAAAGAGACACTACGGCACAAAATATAACGTTTTAAAGACACGCCCAAAACAATAGGTGGCGCCTTCTACAAACAACGAATAGATTTGAATTCCTTGCATCAAGAAACCCCCGATCATCAGATTTTGTTAAAATATTTAAATTATTTGAAAAGTTATTAAAAAAACAAAAAAAAAACTTTGACGCCTTGCAGCTTGGTTACTATTAACTTTTAGACTGAAGTACGTTTGAATCGCAATATTTTTCCTTAAAGCATATGCTATTGCTTTGTGTACCATTACTTATGGGACACACTATATATTGCCTCAAAAAGGCATTCTGAAGTGTTCTGTCCTGGCGAGTCATATAGTCGCACAAGCGAACCCAAATTTCATTAAATATTAATACGTCGATCTCAATCTTTTCAACCTCAAACCAAAACTTCCAAACATATTCTTCAAGGAATTTAATTCTTCTTGTGCCAATCGATTGATACCTTGTTTTAACTATTATATTATATGTAGTTAAGATTAAAGATCCTCGGGATGTGTTCAAACTTACCATGTGTGTTATGCAGATCTCATTTATTTTATATACTTAATTAGTTAGGCATTGAATTGTTTTTCTAAGACTGGTTTAAACACTGCTTGAAAAATTTCAGAAACAGTGGAATATGAAGATCTATTGATTGATTGCGGTAAGCATTGCTGCCACTCCCAGGATATGCCACTGGGCCGGCTACAGGAATGTGGGATGGGCAGTGTAGGTGTGGTGAAATGTGTTGCCGCACTGTGTTGTGATATGTAGTGTTTATGCTCCTCTTTTTGTGTTTCTGCTTCTACAAATCTACTTATTCTTCTAGTTTTCTGATTTCTCCTAGTAATGTTCATGTTTAATGTCGTTGTTTTCTTTAATCTTATCGTTTTTGAGGGTAGTTGTATGATGTTTCTTTCAGCTCTTGTCATGTTTTTTCTGTTGGTTTTTGTCACTGCACCGTTTTTAACTCCGTATCTCATCGTTGGTATGATGGCTATGGATATTCTCTTGATCAGGCCCCATAGTATTTTATTTTTCTCAATAACTCTTGTAACTCTGAATTAAAAATTATTTACCAAAGTAAAAACACAGTATTTAAATTTTTATACAAAGTTAGTCGATATTTCTTTGATTTGGAATAGTTTTCTACATCTTTAAAGAATATTTTCGAATGAGTTTATGCCTAAGGTATCACAATTTCGAAACAAAATCCTTAATTTATCATCTGCAATTAAATCGAATAGTAGACTCCGAAAGTCGACGTCAACTCAATTTTCCATCCTTCACGAGAAACATTTAGAGCATTATTTTCGATCTATTATTTTTTATAAACGACAGATCGTTATACCGTATCTACTTCTTATAGGCTGCGATTATTATTGGTCCTATATTGGCTTTACGAACCGTTTCGGTAATATTTTTTGTATTTGGAGAACAAAGTTTATATCTGCCTTGATAAATCCTTTATTGAGTTTATTTCTTGTGCGGAAAAAGTTGTCTTTTGTAAATAGTGATAAAAAATGAAGCTTGGTTTAATATGGGATAGCCGGCACCGTTATATTTGAGCTATAAAAGAAGCTTTTAAAAATATGTCGGGGAAAATGGCGTCAAAACCTGCTAATCAAGATACAGTGAAACAGACGAGAGAAGGCGGGCGGTAGGATATGTGCTGTTAACGTGTTGACCGAATTTCACCTCCGTTACTACGCTTTTTGCTAGGGGATAATACCTACGTAATTATTTCATTCAGACTCGTTACATCTATCGCTGTCTTTGTGGTTATTTGTTATATTTGCAATTCGGCATTAAATATTATCCACAATTTTCTTAAAACTAAAGACTTACGACTGACTCATTATCTCATTAGGATTGTCAAATTAAGGAGAAGTGGAGTGAACTTAGAAGAAGAGTAAGTTATTACGAAATCGATTGGACCAGAAAGGATTTGCCCAGAAGCTTTTTGAAAGGCTTTCTTTTCATAAATGAAGTTTCCTATCGCTTTTCCTTGCCGGCTAATTTTTTTTAGAACTCCAAAAAATCGATTTTTTATGAAAAATTGAAACATTTTTGTTATTTTGGCTTGAAAATATTCACCTAGAGGTCGTTAATTACGAATCTGGTACATAAGAAATTAATATAATAAAAAATATATAATAAGAGGGTTTATTAATACATTTGAAAATGTATTTCGAATAAAAAATCATTTATCATTATAAAATTACAATATGTAGAAAAGGATTAAAAAAAGAGCAGTCGTGAATTTCTATATTTATTCTCAACAATAATTACTGAATTAATTCGACTTCCAATAAAATAAACGAATCATGGAAAATTATAAATCAGAACTCAGGTAAACAAAAAAGTAATTTATCATCTCGAATGAACAATAATCATATTGTCACTGAAAATAAACAACGCTCTGAGGTTTTGCAAATTATTTTTTATATGCAGTAAAGAAATTATTGAACATTTTGGTCAAAACTTTTTTCTTCCATGTACTTTGTCGGTCAGTTCTTTATACTTCCTATGTTTGCTGAAAATGATATTGCTGGTACAGTCAATGGAATGGAAAACAGAGATTGTTGTGGAATCTTATATTTCACAAATTAATAAAGCTTATACAGAATTATATGTCCTTTAATTAGAATTCTAAATCGCTTACTGCAAAGTGATCAATTTCCCGAATAAATGAAAATTGCACTTGCTTTCCCATTAGAATTTTAAAAGAGAGCTAGATATTTTAGTCCAAAATCGAGGATTTACATTTACTTTGAAACAAAAACAAAGTATATAGAAGAGAAGCTAAGGTCTCAAAAAAATTTTTGGCATTAGCCACTCCCATTACCACCCCTACCCCACTATTAAAGGGGGAAAAAAAAATTATGATTTAGTGTATGCACATGAACCAAAAACCTCAAAATATTTTTTTGCCAATCTGCAAACCCAGGTCTACTTCTCCATGAACCGTAGCTGTCCGGACGATCACCTCATTTTGCCTCTTGTTAATCTTTATACCCGATATAAATCTGGACGTACTATTGATGACGTAGTACCTGTGTCGATGGTAAACAAACATTTTCTTCCGTTCACATATCCTTGCAACAACAGACTGCTTGCAATTTTTCGAAGCTGGGAAATCTTAATTTCTCTGGGGGAACTGCATTCCTTAGCCACCACAGCCCCCCTGGTGTAGTTTTCCTGCTTCTCTTCGACATTCACAGCATTTACTCGACTCTCCGAGTTCTGCTGTCGACAGTCTCGTTTCATGTGTCCTACCTTGCCGCAGTTGCAACATTTAATACCTCCGCTCGGCTTTCCTTTATTTTGTTGTTTTCTCTGCTCCCCGAGATCATCCACATTGTTGAATAATTTGGTGAACATTTTCTGCATCTCAGTCAACATAGAGTTCTGGTTCGTTTCTGATTGCGATTCTTCGAGAGTCACAGCTCGCACTCTCGACCTTGGCGTATCCCTGTAAGCTGCTTCTACTTCGAGTGCACGCACCAAAGCTTCGCTACTACTTTGGTGTCTCGTCAGCCTCAAAACTCGCCTGACCTCTTCGTCCCTTATGCCATCTAAAAAGGCCCCCACGGCTAATTGCTCCTGAAATTCTCTAGGTGCACTCGGATACGCCAGGTGTGCCAGTCTCTCTATCACAGCTTCGAATTCTTGTAAACTTTCCCCAGCTTTTTGTGTCCGTGATTTTAGCTGAGCCTGGTATACTTGGGCGAGATGTTGGTCTCCATATCTCAAGTCCAATGCAGCTTCCAAGTCTTTGAAGTCCCTTTGTTTCTCCACTGGGATAGTCTGAAGTAATTCTGAGGCCTGGCCCCTTAACGCCAGAACTAATGCCATAGCCTATTCCTCGTTATCCCAGTTATTCGCCGATGCTGCTGCCTCGAATTGTCTCTTGTAGGTTGTCCATGAGCTTTGGCCGTCAAAGGAGGGAGGTTTCAACCGAGGACCCGATGATGTTACTAGTTGGCCTCCTTTCTCTCTCAGCTGTCGTTTAAGCCGGTCTATTTCTCCTTTGACTTCTTCTTCGAACTCGTTCATTTATCCTCTGATGTCACTTACTTCCCCTTTTACATGACTGACTTCCGTCTTGACTTCAGAAACTTCAACCTTGATTTCTTTCTTTAGTTCCTCAGTGGTGGAAAGGATAGCGCCCTGTTGTGTTTTCATTTGTTCATTCAGAATTTTCCTTAATTCTTTTTGGCATTAGCCACTCCCATTACCACCCCTACCCCACTATTAAAGGGGGAAAAAAAAATTATGATTTAGTGTATGCACATGAACCAAAAACCTCAAAATATTTTTTTGCCAATCTGCAAACCCAGGTCTACTTCTCCATGAACCGTAGCTGTCCGGACGATCACCTCATTTTGCCTCTTGTTAATCTTTATACCCGATATAAATCTGGACGTACTATTGATGACGTAGTACCTGTGTCGATGGTAAACAAACATTTTCTTCCGTTCACATATCCTTGCAACAACAGACTGCTTGCAATTTTTCGAAGCTGGGAAATCTTAATTTCTCTGGGGGAACTGCATTCCTTAGCCACCACAGCCCCCCTGGTGTAGTTTTCCTGCTTCTCTTCGACATTCACAGCATTTACTCGACTCTCCGAGTTCTGCTGTCGACAGTCTCGTTTCATGTGTCCTACCTTGCCGCAGTTGCAACATTTAATACCTCCGCTCGGCTTTCCTTTATTTTGTTGTTTTCTCTGCTCCCCGAGATCATCCACATTGTTGAATAATTTGGTGAACATTTTCTGCATCTCAGTCAACATAGAGTTCTGGTTCGTTTCTGATTGCGATTCTTCGAGAGTCACAGCTCGCACTCTCGACCTTGGCGTATCCCTGTAAGCTGCTTCTACTTCGAGTGCACGCACCAAAGCTTCGCTACTACTTTGGTGTCTCGTCAGCCTCAAAACTCGCCTGACCTCTTCGTCCCTTATGCCATCTAAAAAGGCCCCCACGGCTAATTGCTCCTGAAATTCTCTAGGTGCACTCGGATACGCCAGGTGTGCCAGTCTCTCTATCACAGCTTCGAATTCTTGTAAACTTTCCCCAGCTTTTTGTGTCCGTGATTTTAGCTGAGCCTGGTATACTTGGGCGAGATGTTGGTCTCCATATCTCAAGTCCAATGCAGCTTCCAAGTCTTTGAAGTCCCTTTGTTTCTCCACTGGGATAGTCTGAAGTAATTCTGAGGCCTGGCCCCTTAACGCCAGAACTAATGCCATAGCCTATTCCTCGTTATCCCAGTTATTCGCCGATGCTGCTGCCTCGAATTGTCTCTTGTAGGTTGTCCATGAGCTTTGGCCGTCAAAGGAGGGAGGTTTCAACCGAGGACCCGATGATGTTACTAGTTGGCCTCCTTTCTCTCTCAGCTGTCGTTTAAGCCGGTCTATTTCTCCTTTGACTTCTTCTTCGAACTCGTTCATTTATCCTCTGATGTCACTTACTTCCCCTTTTACATGACTGACTTCCGTCTTGACTTCAGAAACTTCAACCTTGATTTCTTTCTTTAGTTCCTCAGTGGTGGAAAGGATAGCGCCCTGTTGTGTTTTCATTTGTTCATTCAGAATTTTCCTTAATTCTTCCTGGCGTTTTTCTTGCTCGTCTTTTTCCTCTTGATGTCGTCTTTCTTGTTCTTCTTTCTCCTCTTGCTGTCGTATCTTCAGGTCTTCCATAATTTGTCTCAATTCATCTTTCTCTTCTTGACGTCTTCTTTCTTCATCCTCTTTTTCTGTCTGACGTCTTGTTTCTTCATCCTCTTTTTCCTTCTGACGTCTTCTTTCATCATCCTCTTTTTCTTTCTGACGTCTTATTTCCTGATCTTCCATCATTTTCTTTAATTCGTCCCTTTCTTCTTGACGTCTTCTTTCTTCATCCTCTTTTTCTTTCTGACGTCTTTTCTCCTGTTCTACTTTGTCTTCCTGGCGTCTTCTTTCTTGTTCGTCTCTATCTTCCTGGCGCTGCTGCGCCATCATCCTCGTAAACTCTGCAAGTAGGTCCTTCATTTGTTTCTCCGTAACCATGCTTCTTGTTGCGATGGGCATACGATTATGTTAAAAAATTAAATAAATTTAACTGTCACGTCAATATCGGTAATGGAACTTTCCAGAAAAATCTCGAAACAGCACGAAAAAGTCTTATCCAGAGTCTTGTCACTATCCAGTTCAGAGAATCTAATAATCTCCACTAATGTCCAAATAGAAAAGTTCTAGAAATTTTTCACGCACTAACACAAATGAGTCTTTTTCAGTGTCTCTATCACTTCTCAGTTCAAAGGATTTAATTATCACACTAATGTCCTAATAAAATGTTCTACAATGTCTCAAAAATGCACTTAACACTATTTTCCTGTTCGAAAATAACCCTCGAACAATGTCCAGTAAATTAGTCCTCCGTGTTAGCACTAACCCTCGAGAATACTTCTCGAACACTCCAGCACAACTTCAGAGCTCCTCTTGTCATAAAATTCCGCTTTTGACACCAATTTGTAACGTGTTTCCACCCCTAGGAGACCACCCTTGCAAATTTCGTGGGTTCCAAAAATTATAACAAGAGATTGTAAACTAACACACTTTATTAAATAATTTACTGGATACTTCACAATACTGATTATTAACTTCTCTAGATAATTCCAGATGTCATCACTCTAAAACTACTACTGGTAGGTTCTTTCTCAAGTAGGTGCAAATACATCTGAATTAATTGAAGGGGTTGCAACACATCACATTATTAAAGTTTCATAAACAATTATTATTGATATGTGGAAGTAATGATTACTTGGGCAGCAGTTTTCCCATTTGTATCGAACTATTAATTTAGTGTGCAAAATGTATAAATAAACGTATTGTTACCTAAAGCAGACTTTAATATTGAAAACGACAAACTCTCGAGACTATTTGAATAAAGCTCGTTTGAAGTAAATGAGCTGAAGATTCTACACGGGTATTTGATTCAAATAAAGTTTATTGCTATCCGTCATTAACTAAATTAATTATACTTGCTGAAAACTCGATAAATTCAAACCAAACCCACACCTTGACTAGTTTATTGGGAAACTTTCCGATCAATTTAACTACTTTAATTTTTTATTAGGTACCCTTAGTTTGATGGTGTGATACGTGAAATTATGTGGTCGTAATTTCTGACCTGCAATGCTTGCAGCATGGAATATTATATTAAGTGACGTTCATTTATGTTGTTATTTTATAAAGCGAGCAGAGCCACATGAAAGAAGTAGCAGCAAATTAATTCTTGTTCCCAGGAATAACCTTATTTGTTGAACTCTTCTGATATTGATTTATTGCCTTATTAAGTAAATTAGGGGCGATTACAGATACCTAACTTAGTATAAAGAACTGAATTTAACTGATTGATAGTAATTTGTCTTCATTCCAGGTCTAAATATAACAGAGTTCTCACCAACCTAGAAAACCTGTAAACCTGGAAAGGTGCGGGAATCCAAGAAATTTGAGTAAAATTTAAGTCATCATATATTATAAAATACTCTGATTTTCTACTGTACAAAAATATAAATACTTATTTTTATCTCAGGCAAGTACATATTGTATTCAATTATGTAAGCTAATATTTTAGTCTTAATTTTACGCTTTGTCATCATCTAGTTTTAACCGGAGTTAAAGCTAGATGATTTCTCCTGCACTAGTTAGAAAATGTAACGCGCGACACGAAGGCACAAAAGAAGGTGGCTCTGTCCGAGAGAAATTCTTTTCCGATATGGATAGAACGGTCCATTATTATTGAGGGGAGGAAGACGATTTGTCATGTTTGAATAGTTTCGACGTTTTCAAATTAAGTTAAGTAATATTGTGCCAAAAATGATGAATTCGGTAGGTGAAGATGAACTAATATGTACACCACCAGAATGAAGACAAGTAGCTAATGATATAATACATAATTTATTACCCGAAAAATCGCAGGACAAATATAAAAATCTAAACAAAAATTAAATTTTACAGTTAATTTTATTAATAAACAAATTGAGTAATTTAAACAAAATTTTCTCAATTTAATATTTATTGTTATAATCATAGATAAAGTATAGCATTCAACTTGCGGTAATGGTAATAGCTCACTTGATGAATTACATAAAAACTTCATCTACATTACCCTCGTTGAATAATATACTATTATATTCGATTAATAAAAAAGTTTTTTGCGCGACATTCTTTCATTAAATTAACGCGTTTCTAAAAAACCCTATAGCAATGTGTGGTTTTCATCGATTCTTAACGTTTTTTAAACGTGCGTGTGCCCATTGGAGTACAAGTGGAAAAATATATGACTCCGGATATAGTAAACCTATTTGGTCGTATTTTCTATTTTGTTTATGTTAAAAACATTAAAGATAAAAATCGGAAACCTTCCTGTACCACTGTCAGAAAGGTTGCCTTTAAGACAAAATTACCTTGTTAATGCGAAAATAGTTTGCTGAAAATATTTATTCTGAATAAAATCATCAACACGGAAGATTGATTGGGTGCTTGGTAAATAGCATCAATCATTGTTATTTGATACATTGTGATGCCTGTAAATAGGCTATTTTATTTAACAGCTGTGAAAACCAACTGATTATGGATTTTGCAGGACTACATTTCCAACGTCTACCGCTTGAATAATATAATGCATACATACAGGGGCGTACCGAGCTCTATTCACATGTAGGGGGTGCAATATTATAAAAATACAAATTCTATTTTTTATTAAATTTTGCCGGAACAATAAATAATTGCCTCATAATATCTACGTAGGCCTATAATTATAAATTTGCCAAGCAGAATTAGATTTCAGCAATCGATGAAGGTTTCTTTGTCGATAAGTGTAATGAGATGTGTTGTATAAATTCAAATTTGATGTAATATCTACACTACTACTAACTGAGCTAACGCTCTCATCCACACTCCCCTCTTTAAGGGACGAAAGATCATATTTTCTTAAATAACTCGTCTCCTAGTAATTTTATCGAAAAAAGTCAAGATAGCAAAAATGTTCTACGAAAAATTTTATACAAGAAAAATCTCTCTAATAAAAAATAATAGTTTGTTCTTACAAACGCTGTAATGAAGCAAATTTTTATGGGAATATTTGCAACAAATTATTTTATTATGTTTCAAGTATTTATAATTTATTCTGTAAAATCATATACTAGGTAATTATTGTTTAGTTATTTAATAACCCTGTGAAAAGCAGGTCGTCAAAATTCCTAAATACGATTTTAGCAGTAAATACGCGCGCTCTGGATATTCACGCGGCATCGAGGAACGTCTCTTACCACCAGACGTGAAGTGCAGTCAGCGTTCAGGCACAGAAGACCTATACCAGAAACGACTCTCTGGCCTTCCCGCCAATATTGAATTTTATGCGCATATGTCATATGTCGGTGGTATTATTGTCAACCTATAAATCCGCAGGTTTCTAAATTCACCGGTGGAGCGCACCGGTAAGCAATAACATTATATGATTGGCTATTTTGAAAACCAAAGCCAATCAGCTTTGAATTTTATCTACCAATGCGTCCAGCGGTGAATTTAGAAAAGTGCGAATTTATAGGTTGACAATAATACCACCGACAAGATGGCCGAAGGTCACCATAATTTACCAATGAAAGGGTGCGTTAGCACGCACCCAGTAATTTAGTCGAGTCACTTAGTAATTTAGTACTCGACCAATGCGGACAGCGTGTTTTAGTCAAGTAATTTAGTGGAAAGCAATTACTAAATTACTGGACCGTCTCTCTACTCGACTAAATTACTGGATGCGTGCAAACGCAACCAAACATCGAACGGTCCGCAGACAGTGACGCTTTTAGTATAGGTCTTCTGTGGTTCAGGTATCCGCAACTTTTACGTCCCGATTCAGCCCTGTGCGCAAGCGTTATCGCGAGTTTCGTCAATTGGCACTTGATGGTGATTACTACTGTAACCAAAATACAAAATTTCATTGGTTTCCTTTTACGCATTACAGATATATGGCGACAAGAGAATAAGTAACCGTATTGTAATTACCGCCGTTGCTTGGATGTCAAAGTGACACTTCGTAGCCTCAGTGAGAAGTACGTCACATCTCTTATTGAAGGAACGTATTGTAATGATAAAAAAATTACTGCCCGAGATGTCTTCGGACTTTCACTTTGTCTGTCTGCCTGTTGGTGCTACATCTACAAAACTATTTGTATGTAATAATCTCTTTAAACCTAATGTGCTATTCCCTTTTAGCAGATTAGTGGTGGAGGTCGAAAACGCTTAAATCTAATATTTAATGTTTTCTCTCGTTATTTCAGTGAAAAGTATAGGTACGTATAATCTGTACTTCGAATTTATTTTTGGCCTGTTTTTCAATGTTTATGGTAGAACGAAATACTGATGTATGGAGGCAAATTAAAATGTTCTAAATATTTTCATTTCCGAGTTACAAATATCCGACAAAAACTGGAAAATCAATTCCTATGAATCTAAGGACAATCATTAAACATAATTGTTTATTTTCATTACAACTTCAACTTATTTATTGCAGTAGTCAGAAATCATAGTATAAAAAAAATATGGTTTAGTGCAGTTGAACAAACTGTTAACAGATGGCAGCATTTCACATAATTTGCTTCTTTATAATTTTTCACGACACTATCGGTATAGTGATTTTCAACATCGATAGTGTTCCACCTCTAATCGCTGCGCGCTGCTAAATTAATTATTAGTTTAGTTGCTATTTCTTGAATCATACGATTTGTAGATCGGTAAAATGACAATTTGGTTGTAACTTTGCCGGCATGTTTCATGTCCTTTGAAAATGCCGACTGAGAAGAAACGCGTGGGATATGACACCCCTCCACGCCCTCCCTTCGGAATGCCCTTGCATACATAACCATCAGCGCGAAAAATCTGTTTAGCAAAGAAGGAAAATCGAGAAATACATAGGTATAAATAATTCATGAGATGAGTTAAGATAGCAGACTTGAGATAAATCAAACTAGAAAATAAGATAAAATGTAAATGAGAATGGATGATCGATACAGTTACCTTTCTTACCTTTCGTTGGCTTGGCACCTTTTGCTTTGCATTTCTTCGTGATTTGTCTGTTCTGTTCGCAGGATGCATCACTGTTTGGTTTCAATTTATCATTTCTTGTCATCTGGCTCTGAGCGTTGCATTCACCCCATGTTCCTTTCTCATATCGACATGCTGAAAAACAAAAGAGACACGTAAGCATTATGGAAATAAGGGCCATTTAAATAGTAAAAACGTATATCGACAGATATACGGAATATTTATATGAACAACTTTTCTATCAGCAAAAAGATTCAAATTAGATTAAAATTTCCACCCAGCTATGAAGCATGTTTTTTAACATTTTAAACAAAATGTCACGATATCACTAAAAATTAAAATCTGGTCAAAAGTCATGAAAACAGTTTCTTGCAAATATCTTCAAAACTACTAACTTTCCAAAAAAAAGTAATTAACAAATTTGAATATTAGATAATTTACTACGTAAAAGGTCCTATTACTCTTTCTCGTAGTAGTAAGCGTTTGAAGGATATGACCGTATAGTACAGTAAACGAAGCTCAAAATGGCTGCCAAATGAGAAAATTTTGGAGAGTTTGGAATATTTGGACTCTTTATGTAAAAACATGCGCTGGGCACGAAAAAAATACTAAAAATATTCCAAACATGTCGCAACATGTTCTTATACAACGTGATCTACCATGACATGCGGAGAATTTAACAGTAGGTTGTCCCACTGAAAGGAGTTAAAAAAATGAAAAATAAAAAAAATGACCAACAAAATTACCTTAGTTTTTTGTAGAAATGCGCCATCAATGACTTTAACCAATTGGATGTAACGCGGTACAACCATATCACTTTATCAGACTTGGAATTGACACTATTGACAGCAAAGCTGGAGAGGGTAGAAGTGACTTTTTGGTTTTAATCAAATCACACTATAAAAATAGCGAAATAAATCGACATTGACCTTACGCCAGTCAACTCTGCAATAGCAAGAGATATTTACAATAACACGCCGGTGTCCTCATTGTTCAACTGAAAGCAAAAAACGCGGTACTTTGATCTCACCGGCCGGCTTCACTTATTAAAGAAATGTAAACATCTCCAATGTGTTATTTCACGAGTAAGTTCGTCGCCCTATTCTTGACAACTCAACAACAGTAGTGTATCTTCGTAAATTTTAATCATTTTTAATATACTAAATTATTTCGGGGCGCTCTAAAATTTTGCAAGGGCTTTCCCACATTGAAGAGTAGTACACCATTTTATTTTCCGCAAATCATGGTAGATCACGTTATATATATGTCGAAGTCATTTGATGAAATCCGTCATTTCGTGAAAAGCCTAGGCAGTACATGAACTGCCGGCATATCATGCAAATTTTTGAGGTTGCACGATCTGCCTAGGCATTTCATGAAACACCGTGGTTATCTTGGCACTTGACGTTTAAAGTCATTCTACATGATCTGCCGCAAATTAGACTGGCAGATTGTGTTCTATTACTTGAGCCTTTTTGTTTTGTATATTACGGAAAGTAAGAGTGAAAAAGACTTGTTCAATGATCATTACAAATAGTATTATGGAGCAAAGCCCAGTAAATGACCGTATAGGTTAGATTAAGTTATTATATGCGCGATTCGTAATTTCGTTAGCACTCTAAAACCTGAAATGTACCAGATAAATCTGAACCTAACCTCAAAATAATTACATCCCCATCTTTCCCTTCTTGTAATGATCACTGAACAACTCTTTCTCACTCTGAATTTTCACAATAAACAAAACAAACAACACAACATGGCTTCCGAGCAAACAAATCGACCGAAACGGCAACTAACCTAATGTCAAACACACAACACAACACAATCTGCCGGGTATCAGTCACTTCATGAACAGTCAACATCTAATTTGCGGCAGATCGTGTAGAACGACTTTAAACATCATGTGCCGAGACAACCACGGCGTTCCACGAAATGCCCAGGCAGATTCTGCAACGTCAAAAATTTACACGATATGCCGACAGTTCGTGTACTGCCTAGGCTTTTCACGAAATGACGGATTTCATCAAATGACTACGACATATGTATTTTTTTAGCAAAAAATACAAATATTTCATAAAATGAGCATTTTCTTGAAAAAAATATAAGAATAAGAAGTGTTTAAAATCGATTTTCCATATGATTTGCAATTTTCCCGTTGGTTTTCCGGAAAAACGGAAAACTAACATATATAATTATATAGTTTTCCTCAATTATCTCGCTATCTATGCGTTTTTTTCAAAAAATTTAAAAGAAAAAAAAGTGTTTAGAATTGCATTTCCCATATGGCTATGCTATTAGATTTGCAATTTTATGTTTAGTTTTATATCTTAGTTTTTCCGTTTTTCCGGAAAACTAAAGGGAAAATTGCAAATCTAATACCATGGTCATATGGAAAATGCGATTTTAAGCACTTTTTATTCTTGTATTCTTTTAAAAAAAAATGTTCATTTTATGATATATTTGCATTTTTAGTTAAAAAAAATATATATAAGAACATGTGGCGACATGTTTGGAATTTTTTTAGTATTTTTTTTTCGTGATCAGCGCATTTTTTTACATAAAGGATCTAAATATCCCAAACTATCCAAAATTTTCCCTGCTATTTCCTTCGTTTACTATACTAATATGAAGTTGAAATGATAATATGTATACCTATACATTATTGTCATTGCAACTCCAATGGTCATATCCCCAAAACGGGGATATATGATGAATATAACTAGTACCATAACGCAAATATTTAGAATTATCTTAATTAGCAACCAAGTCATGGTGGACATAAGCTTGAAAATAGGTATTAGAAAAATACTCGTTAAATTAATTTACAATACTAATACTTGAAAAAAGTGTCCGTGTCGGGCTTGATATTTAACCACTTTAGTACTTTCTAATAGTATTTTAAACAACAAGTTTCAAAAACGAATATTTTCACACGAGTGAGACAGTCTGGTGGAACGAGCCGAAGGCGAGTTCCACAAGTCGAATGAGTAGGAAAATATATGTTTAAACGTGTTGTTTACAATACTTTTTCTACGACTGCAGAATCAACTATTTTTAATAAACTTCTTTAAAAGTGATGTGGTTTGAACACTTCAAAACTAATGTTTATTTGTTAAATAAGTCGGTTGCCATGAACCTGAATAGGCTAGCTTACCTAAAAAATACAAATAAAAGGTGTCAGTTCTGTTTTGACAGGGATGTGTGAAAAACATGACAGTATTGTGTTCTTTGGGTTTTTGCACACAGTGTGAAAAATGACAGTTTCAAGTCATGACTACTGTGCGTTATTTGTCGTTTTCGAAGGCAGTCGTAGAACATAGTATTTTAAACAACAAGTTTCGAAATCGAATCTTTTCACACGAGTGAGACACAAGTCTAATAGGTGTGAAAAGATGTTTTCAAATGTGTTGTTTACAATATTTTTTCTACAACTGCAAGGAAAACAAACAATTTCATAAGTAAACAGATCGACCATTTTTAATAGTCCAAGATCCCAGAGCCGGCAGACCTACGTCATTTTAGCAAAGCTAATATTTTGACAGCGAATAGTGTAATATCTAGTTAAGAACGTATGCGTATTTGCTAGCTTGAAAGCGGGGCGCTTTTGTAGAAAACAGGTACAAAAGTTACATAAAAATTTTTCTCTCCTACGTTAAAGTAAGATAGCTGATTTATTTTTAAAGTGTATTCATTTCGAACCTGGAAATATCACATATCCCTAGTTTTCACGATTTTCGTCCAATTTATACCTCTAGCTCGAAAATTCGTCCACAAACATGCCATTCTGACTTCAGATTCGTGTTCAACGCCCGAAAAACATAAGGACAAGTGGGTCTTAATTCTCGCTCACGATTTTTTTCTTTTGTGGGTCTGTGTAACGAATGAATTATTCAATAGTCCTAGAAAAATGTATTTACTATATGCCATTCCTTTATAATGTATTTAGAAAAGATTTTTAAATAAACGTATACATTTTAATATCATTCATATACATGACCCTGTTGTACTAGTAGCGTAAATTTTGAATATGGTAAGTTTTTGGCAAACCTCATTAATATTATACAACTGTAGCTTTAGAAAACAGGAATTCTCGAGGGGATTACTACCCTTCACCTCCATAAATCCGAGCTTAAGAGAGAGAGATAGAGTGACCCATATAATGGAAAACAATATATCAAACTTACGGTATACATACAAGAGAGCAAGTATGGCTTTACATTTTTTCAGACAAAAGGAGTGGTGATTATTTACAATGAAAAAAGTTAAGCAATTAATATTGCCGGTCCTTCCATAATAAATCAGGGTATTTATTAAATTAGGGCTCCAGATTTTTTATAGATACAGGTTGTCGGTAAGATGCATGAAGTTAACGTAGCTCGATCTAACAAGCTGATTTGTTTTGTTACTATTTATTAAGATTGTTTGAATTTCTATTTTTAATTATATAATAATATACTTAACAATTTTATTTTAGTTTACGTATTTTTAGGTGCGAGATATTTTGTAGTAGTCAGAGGTATTTAAAATCCAACTTTTGTCTGATCCCCCTGCAGCAGAGATTTCTTTCGTTAAGTTTTTTTAAATATTTTTGTTCAAGTAGCCTTGGTAGTAGAGTAGTGAAGTAAGAACAATGCTCTGAAGCTAAACATGGATAAGAGTGCTTTACTAATACTACATTAAAATTATCTTATTGGATCATTGTAATTCAACTTGGTGGTAAGTCGATTGAACATACTAATAATCAAATCAAATGAACTTAATTTAAATTAAACCCGAAACGATCAATAAGGAATTGTTGGTATATCTCGCCAAAACTAAATTCTCACAGCACTTCAACGGAGGGAGGTATGCGTGGTTTGTCTCAAGGAAATGGTATTTTCTAAGAAAACACACACACAACAAGAGAACATGTGGGGCAAAAGCCAAACCTGTCTTGATACTTAGAGCAATGGAAACTTAATTTTACAAATAGATCATATCCTGGTAGACAGGGAGATAAGAGAACAGGTCAAAAACATTAAAGCAAAAAGGACAACAGAAGTCAATGCAGACCACAAAATACTGTATGGGAAACTGGAAATACAAATAGAGAAAATACGTAAAGGGAAGAACAAAATAGACAATACCTGGAATATCCACTTATTACAGCATGAAGACATCCAGAACAAATACTGGGAGGAAGTATAAATGCAACTAACAGGAGAAGAACTAGACTGAACAACACTAAGTTCAAAAACAAAAACCGCAGCAAGAAAAACGCCAAAATAGTCACCTATGGATCCAATAAGAAATGAAGAAAAGACGATATACATAGCCATCATGTTGCTAATGATGACATGTGGGGCAACGACATAAGCCAACTGAAGAAGTCTAAGAGCTGAAAGAGACATCGTCCACCTACTTGCAAAACCATTAGGACTAAAGCGCCAACATAAAACGTCAACATAAAAGGAGGAAAGACAATTACGAAATGAATATAAGCATAAACAACGAAGTACTGGGGACACGTCCAGAGAAGGGATCCGACACATTTACTGGAGAAAGCGCTAATATAAACAGTCACAAACTAAAAATGGTAACCATGCTACACGTGGATAACAAGAATTGAAAGGATTATGAACAATCTAGGAAAGGACCAAGCATACTGGGAAGGAACGTCAAGAAATCGCAAGGATATATGCTCTGTCGGAATCAGAAACGGAAGAAACAGAAGACTCAGAAGAAGTGAAAGTCTAAAAGAAAAAAACACAAAAAAGAAGCTAAACGCTTCTTCGCGACACAATGCGGCAACGCATCTTACAAATACCTACATTTCCCATCCCACATTTCGTTACCATACGCCATGTGGCTCTGGCTGTTGGCAACAAGCATGAGCCTAATTCAACTCAGCGTGGGTGTAACCGGCCCAGCGGTATATCCTGGGAGTAGCAGCAATGCGTACATGACAGAAATATCACATGACGCACAAAAATCAGACTTGCTAATCCCCTAGTTTTCTCCATCTTTCAGATGGTGTGGTTTACGGAATGTTCCATTGCAAAAAACCCAAGTAAAGTGGAAATGCGACCATCAATTGTTTTTTTGACATGATTTTTGGAAAATACATGTGATTTTCTATAACTTTTATTTTTAAAACTTTTTATGTAATTCCAAAAATAGCACAGTTAAATGAAATTCAATTATTCGCGCGACCACCTTCTGTACACTCGCACAAAATGCTGACTTTATGCATAGCAATAGATAATTTCGACCACACTAATTAAAAGTAGATGTCTCCAGGCAATCTTATAACTTATTCAACCGGCAACCTCTCTAACCGCACTTTCCTGTACGACAACTTCTCATTTCCTCACCTTTAATCTTTACCAAAACTTACAACAAAGCTCTTTCTATTTCTTCTACACGTTCCATTCGCTTTTTTTTATTATTTGTTCTCTTGTCTTTTTTTGTTTCCAAATTCCGTTTCGATCAATAAATTCTTAACAAACCAAAATATTTTGCAGCATGTCATATCATTTTAACTCTCCACGACATCTTCCTGGCGTCAGGAAGACTACCAGGGTGGAATTGGTTTTTTCGTTAAATTCCGTTTTCCCGTGCCAACAACTAAAATCTTGAAGTGTTCGCGTTGTACGTGAAATCGCTAGTTTTTAAAGTTCTTTAGTTTAATTAATGTTAAGTGCCCCCTTGTATACTGTTACACATCACATCATCGTTAATTCTAAGCCTTCTACTAGGCAGGAGTTTTAATTTCACATCTCAGTTACTGTTATAGCCGAACTGAACCCGCCCACCCAGCCTCACACCCACCGCGACGATGTACGTCGTGGTTGCATGGCTGGCTCCGGACCGGATTTCGGAGAGGCGCACTGTTATACCACAAACAAAAATAAATACTTGTTGAATTGAATTGACTC
This sequence comes from Rutpela maculata, assembly GCA_936432065.2. Lineage (NCBI taxonomy): Eukaryota > Metazoa > Arthropoda > Insecta > Coleoptera > Cerambycidae > Rutpela > Rutpela maculata. The sequence continues at coordinate 41,880,716 of OW386286.2, forward strand.
TCACCCTGGAGTCCCGGGCTCGACTCGTGGCCGAGACACTGGGATTTTTTCAGGAGAAATTAATCCCAGTACACTTAAATATCGGATGTATGTCCCTTGTCTTTAAATGTATAGCCCCTTCCCACACATGGCCCGTTCAGAGCCTTCAGGGTATTACCTGTGGCGTTATTATTATTTATCTAATCCCGTTATGAAATGTCAAATTTTAAATGCATTTTTGACGTTACGAAACATCACATTTTTCATAACTGTCGGTTTCATTACATAACTAGTTATGTGATGAATGTTCACTTATAGACTAGTAGATGGTGACAGAAAATCAGAACTGATAGCCTACCGTCTGCAAGTAATTTAGTCAGTATAATTATTCAATAAAGTATAGTAGTATAAGTAGTATATTATTCAATAAATTCAAAATTTTTGGTACATTCAAGGTTTGCCCGCATGCACGGGATGTAGGAAACGATTTCCGGTTTGCATAAAAAAACAATGTTTTCAACTGATACACTACCGTCTGCAAAGTTCATAATTCGAAATTAAAGGAATAAAAATATGTCGGAAGCGCTTTTGCAGACAGTTCTGTCATGCACCAAACCTTATACAGGGTACTCCAAAATGTATCAAATTTTAGTAAAAAAAAAATGACAATTTACCTGCAAACAGTACAAAATGATGATTCTGGTTCATGAAGACGAGTAGGGGAAAGGTTCAGGCGTTTACGATATGCACGTCACCATATCGTGCGTGCGCATGTCAACTTGTTATTTTTTTTTACAACTTTGAACAATTGTTTACCGTTTGCAGCTAAAAAGAAAACATGATTTAAAAATAGAGCTTCGATAAAGAATAATTTGCAGATAGATTAAATGTGTACAAAGCACTTGCCGCTTAACGTATTTGTGTAAAAAAATGGGGGTAACTTTTACCAATTATTTACTGTCTGCAACTTGATAAAAAGAAAGATTATTGATTCAAATATGCAATTATTTAGTTTGCAGACAATGCGCACATGCACGAGGGTCACAATAAAGTGTCAAAAATATTGAGCAACGCATCTTTGCCTAAGCATCAAGCTTAAAAGTTGAGGAGTATGGCTGGTGCAAATCGGAGGACTGTTTGATAGAGATGAAATGCCACAAACCGTCAAAGAAATTTTTGTAGCTGATAACGACAACGGTACGAAAATACCGTAGTTTTCTTGTTAATTCCAATGAATTTCAAATGCTGATTAATTTTTAAAATTACAGTCGCAATTACCACTAACAGTGTGGTCGAGGAGGATAACGAACAAATAATGCTCACCGACAACAATGCTGATAATGATTCAGATGAAGAAAACTTGTTTTTAGAACATATCAGTGACAGCGAGGAAGATATGTATCATTTCACTGAGGATTATCGGAAAACGTTCCAGGAGTCAGTGGTTGAGAATGATGATGTTGTAGAAGAAACAGACGGCGAAAAATTTTTTTTATAAATAATAATTATATTATTATTATGATAACATGTATAAGATTTTTGTTGCAACTTTATTAAAATAATATTTTTTCAATTGAATTTAACTAGGATGCGGATTATCGATCAACTTTATCGAATACCAGCACTAATTCTGGTCCGTGTGCATCTGCATGTTGTCTGCCCATACGAAAAAAATATACTTGCATAACTTAGCTTACAAAATTTTGTGTTGCAGAAGGTAAAGAGTTGTTTTTGGTTCATATCGCACACGAAGAGATATCAAACGGAATTCGCCGAGTTTTGACTCTATTGTGGCTCTCGTGCATGTGGGCATTATCTGCAAATTGAATAGTTCCGTATTTAACCCAGCAACCTTTCTTTGCACCAAGTTGCAGACGGTATAGATAGTTGTTTTTGGTACATATCTCTGGTTTTAGTGCATGTGCGCATTGTCTGCAAATTAAATAATTGCGTAACAGAATCAATAACCTTTCTTTGTACCAAGTTGCAGACAGTTAATAATCGGTAAAAGTTACCCCCATTTTCTTACAAGTTTATAGAATTCAATGGACAACCGTGCATATTGGATTCGTCTGAAAACATTGTTTACAATAGTTTTGCAACCTAAATTTTCTAATAAAACTATAATTAAACGGTAAACAATTGTTCAAAGTTATAAAAAAAAAAAAATAACAAGTTGACATGCGCACAATATGGTGATGTGCATATCGTAAACGTCTGTACCTTTCCCCTACTCTTCTTCATGAACCAGAATCATCATTTTGTATTGTTTGCAGACGGTAAATTATCATTTTTTTTTTACTAAATTTTGATATATTTTGGAGTACCCTGTATAAGGGTTGGTGCATGACAGAACTGTCTGCAAAAGCATTTCCGACATATTTTTATTCCTTTAATTTCGAATTATGAACTTTGCAGACGGTAGTGTATCAGTTGAAAACATTGTTTTTTATGCAAACCGGAAATCGTTTACTACATCCCGTGCATGAGGGCAAACCTTGAAAGTACCAAAAATTGAGCTTTATTGTATACATAATACTGACTAAATTACTTGCAGACGGTAGGCTATCAGTTTTGATTTTCTGTCACCATCTACTAGTCTATTAACTGATTATTAAACCCATTTGTTGACACCAATTTTCAAATTTCTTATATACTTCTTCATTCCTGCTTTTTGATTTACCAGGTATTATTGAATTTATTGCTAAATTAGCCGATTGTTCTGTATTAGATGGAATAATATACATAATATCTGAATCAACCAATTTCGATTTAATTTGCTTAAAAAAATTCAGCAGATTGACAATTAAAGTTTCACACACTGATTTTCAATAAATGATTAAAGTATTTTCAATATATTTTTTACCTTAAAATGCTAGGAATCCTATCATGTAATTCAATACTTCGTCAGTATTAGCTAAAAGAGCAGTTGTTTTGATTGGTTCTCCAATAATGAGTGTTTTAAAGTATTTACCTAACTAGTATATTAGCATGCCCAGATTAAGGCAACAATATACAGAAAGTAGGTAATTTCAAAATAAATAAAAAAGTGTGTAAGTTGTGATTTACTTTAGACTGGCGGTACATGACCAGTCAGGTGCAACGTTTTTAAAATGCATGCCAATCATATATATGAATGAAATTACCATGAATATGCCAGAAATGCAAATTTTAGGCAGTCGTCGCATGCACAAGGGGGTGCAAATCGGTTTTTTTTGTGTCTTTTTTTTTGGTTTTATTTTTTTATTTTTTTTAATGGATGCCACTAGTGCCAAACGAAAAGCCTTCAAAAAAAATCCAAAATCAAAATCATCCAAAATCAAGAACACCAAAAAATTTTACGATTTAAAGTGCACATTAACAGTTGTTTTGAGCACGGAAACTGCATGCCAATGAATTTCTGCTGGATTTCTTTTCACGGTTTTTCGTTTGGCACTATTGGCATCCATTAAAAAAAATAAAAAAATAAAACCCAAAAAAAAGACACAAAAAAAACCGATTTGCACCCCCTTGTGCACGCGACGACTGCCTAAAATTTGCATTTCTGGCATATTCATGGTAATTTCATTAATATATATGATTGGCATGCATTTTAAAAACGTTGCACCTGACTGGTCATGTACCGCCAGTCTATAATACCTAAATAATATTCTCTAATCATGATGAAAGCAAATAAATAAAAAATAATTAATTGTAAAACTATTAAACACTGACAATTCTTTTAACGACCCTGTCATCTAGCACATTAAAAGTAACATTTACTAGCACGGTATCAAGTGTCGGTGCTTTTACATTACTTCTTGGAATAGATTTTAGAATTAAAAAAAAATTGGTTACGAGCGCAATATAGAAATTAAATGTAAGAATTATTAGTTTTTATAATAGCCCTTACTTCTAGTTTTCAGACAGATATGCATAAAACTAAAATACGACAAAGTCCAATCGATATCTCAGAAAAGTTCATAGAAAACAAGCAATAATGTACCTCCGTTCACATCAATACAGGAATGTGTTTTAACAAAACACAAGTTCAGCAAAAAAACTAACCCTCTAGAGCAATATTTTCACAAGATCTTTCTATACACATAAACGTTATCCTTTTATCCATACATAAATTTGCCAATAGAAATCCTTCTTTCAAGGAAAAATAAGTTTTCCGGGGGAGAAAATTGGATATAAAGCGAGTGGGTATGTTTTATTTACAAAATATTACATAAAATAGTCCTGAAACACGCATATATATTTTATTTATATTTATTTTGCATGTCACTCAACAACTCAAGAGTGCTATTTCCGGATGGAGCGCATTAAATTTGAGAAGTATCTAATAAAAATAAAATTCTGCGATGAACATGAAACAACTTTCGGGTTTTTTTTTAATTCCCATAAAAATATATTTTACTTGAAGGTATTTCTACTAAAATCATCCCTATGCGCAGTATAGAAAATACTGAATACTGAAAAGTACTGAAAACAAACTTTATATTTTTATTTTATTTATTGTATTAAAAAATAAAGTACCACCTTCCAGAAAAAGTCTGTATTTCCTCAATTTTTGAATTATTTTAATTTTGTGATGTAGTTCCCAGTGAGGTTGCAAAGTGTTAATTTGACACCTAAGCAAAGGCGGTTATTACGGTATGGTTACTCGGGCGTAAGTTTTTAATCAAGTGGACGAACATCACTACACCGAAAAGCCAGTGAAGCAGGGCTTGAGTAGCTACAGTTAAGGAACTGAAAGTTCCAGCGAGTCAAAGGCAAAATTAGACTTCTCACACACACACACAGCAGTAAAAAGCACAATTTGGAATACAATAATATTTGTTAATATTAAAACCTACTACGTACAATTCTACAGGTACAAGACTACTCCTAATATTACAATAACGGACTTCCTATTATAATTTCTCGACGGAGTGTTACGTGCTTAGGAAATTTTTCCACCACACTTATTTCCTTTGGTATGAATCAAATTTCACAGACCTCCGAGAAATTAGTAATAAACAAGCTTTTTGGTAAGGGTGGATGTTATTCTTGAGGGAACAAGAGGCTTTGATCCCTATACCTGCTCCATTTGCGTTCTACAGCTCGAGAAGGGTTCAAGTTTAAAGTTGTGCAGTGAATATTCAGCCTTTACACAACTGTGAATTTTTGGTTTCTTTTCAATTGAACGAATCGGTCTGGCATAGAACAAGGCATGAGCTTCATTGTAGGCAGATAGCTGATTTTATTTGCCATTTGGGGTCCGAATTGTAGCCTTTTAGCGAGTGAGCGGTTTCAGCGGTAAATTTTGATTAAAATGAAACTTTTCATTTTTGTTACACTTTACTCCCACAAGCTTCACCCGTATAATTTCTTTTTGATATTGAATGCAGTGTTCTCTACATGTCCTGTAAATTGCAGTTGCTTATAGCTGCCGTTTTTTTGAAGAAAGTCGTTTTGAATACGTTAATGCAGGTTAAATATACCCATTTTTAGGAGTAATAATAATTACTGATATTGCAATGACTGATTTATTCCAATTCATGAAATCGTTCAATGGTATTTTTTTACCATTTTTCCTCGAATTTTGAGGCAATATTCTAGTCGAATCCAAAGTTTCACAATTTTATCCAATTATTTCAATTTCCACCTCCTGAAACCCACCCTTATATATCGGAGGAATTTTTTAACCATTTTTCCTCAAATATGGAGGCAATATTTTATTCGAAACCAAAGTTTCACAATTTTATTCAATTATTTTAATTTCCATCAATTGAAACCCACGCCATTTATAATGGTCAAAAAACGTTAAACCTGACCCACTGTGGCTAGTAGAGATTTGAACCATCAGCCCAAATCAAGCACGGTATATCTATCGGGTCAACAATATCGTTAATAAAAATAATAAATAATAGTGGACCTAAGACAGAGTCCAGGGGTACACCAGAGTCCAGGGGTACACCAGAAGAGGCCGATATGTCGAAGAACTTATAATTACAGAATTTTATATACTATTTTCGCATATAAGGATAAGATTCAAAAACTGTGAGGAATGAGGATGGCAATCCCACTCTGTTGAACTTATTTAAGGGAACGCCACGCTACGGTTTAGTTAATCGAAAGCTTTCGAAAAGTCGTTATAGATCACGTCATCTTGAAGATTAGTATTATTAATAATTATTATAAAGCATTTTTTAAATAAAATGGTAGTCTTACAATATACAGGGTGTCCGCTGTATACGTAAAAACACTTTGAATGACAATATATTGACCCAAAAGAAACAAAAAAGTCTTATAAAATTTTAGCTTTATTGCAACCGTTTTGCTTAATTAAAAAAGAACGTTATTTTCAGGCCAGGTAGTATTCGGGCATAATATATAAAATATTGTAGGTAATTGTGTAGGTGTGTAGGCCAGTATTTCAGCACAGTTCAATGTAATTTTGCTTCCTCCATCTCCCTTTTTATTATGTTTATTGCATTGACAATGAGACATAAAAAATGCTGGTGTCTGTTTCATAAAAGGAATCCTCCGCTTTGACATCTGCGGTTCAAAGAAAAATGTTCATACTTTGTTGTTTAACCGTAGAAGGCCGCCGCTTCAATCATACAGTGTTGTCAATGTGTTCGATTTATCTAGTTTTAAAGTAAAATTAATAAAACGGTGTAATAAACGAGGTGATGAATTAAGTGTTTTTTGCAGACACTAAATTACTGAGATCGGTGCTGTTTTTTTAATAAAGACACAAGGAGCTTCAAAAAACCGACCTCGGCGTCCTACTTTTTCTAATAAATAATTGCGGTTTGTGAAAAATTGCTAAATTGGCAATGAGTAAATTAATATTAAATGTCAGTTAGTGATTTCAAAACTGATTAAGCAAGGTAAAAGTAAAACTGTTTTATTATTTTTAAATGACAGTTTTTCAACGCTGTAAAACTCGTGTTATTGATGCGACAAGTTAGCACGATAACCTTGTCTCTTCCGTCTTCTGTTTATGGTTGTACTGTCTAAACTGAAAATATTGCCTATTTCTAATTAATTTTTAATCAAAACATAGGTCTGAGTTAGAAAAAAAAATGTATATGGATTTTTTACTTCTTTTGTGCCAACATGTCATCCTGCAAAATATTTGTACACATACAGCGGACACCCTGTCTACCTACCGTAAGTGCTTTCCCTTTATCAACTTTGAAGAAAATATGACTTAATTTGAAACTGCCCATAAGATTTAGATATGAGACATTTAATAACCAAGCAAATATGTTAACAAGAATCAAATGTTTTGTACCCCCATACCATTATAAACATTTGTTTTTATGGAACAATCAATTTATTTTTACCAGCTATAAATCAATTTCCTCTCAAACAGCATTATATTTTCCCCAAAGCCTTGTGTAAATCTAAGAGGGAAGCAGATCGAGTAGGTATATTACAGAAAATTGCTCTTTTATTTAATATCGTGAGGCAGACCTGCCAAATTTCATAAAATGATAAAATATGTCCCGGTGTAAAGTAGTGAGGCGGAGAATATTAATATCATAAACCAAGCCGAGTTTGTAATAAGGGTAGATTAAAAAATTGGTAAATGTAGCAAATCGTATAAAACGTGTATTTATGGTTGCCGCGAAATTGTAAATTAAGCCTTATTAAGCTTGTAAGTCAGGACAAATATTCCATTTGCATAATGCATAAGCCCGGCTTTGAAGTTATTTTAATTGCAGATTTTACATTCGCAGAGTGTATTTTTTATGGGCAAAACAAATGTTTTATATGTTTCAGCATGGAGTTTATTAGTTTTATGGCAGTTTTTAAGCAAATCGCATTTTCCACGACCGAGGCTTTTTCTAGTTGTCGTCCTATTTTAAAATACATGCTAATATCTACGCTGCCTAAATTAAAAATACGTCGTTTGTATTAATATAATAAAATAGTGTAGTAAAATTGGAATTTGCAGGGAAATGTTTTACCAATTTTCTTCTCGTTGGATCTTGTCGTAAATATTGCAATAAGTGTAGTAAACAGTTTTGGATTAATCCGAATTCCGGAAGGCATTTGTTTAAACAAAAGAGTGTTCAAAATTATGTATTTTCGCAGTTTTTCTTAAATATCTCTGGTTGTATAGTTCGTATTGCAACGAAAAGAAAAAAACAAACTGCTCATAATGAAATTGTGAAGAAAAGTACGAAGCTTTTGGGTCATTTTTTTAAATCACAAAAATAAAAAAAAAATGATAATGGTAATTTTGAATCAATTAGGTAATGATAACTTAAACAATAATTCCTATATTTTAAAAAAACTTTAGGAGAGCATGCCTCTAATGGAGCTAAATAATAATAAAAATAATGATAAACGCCTTTATTTACGACCACAATTATTCAAACATTACAGGATAAATATACAAGGCATTAGTGATTAAAGTGTGGCATAAAAGGCAGAAATTCAGTCTCTGTAATATAGTCCCTTGAGGTAAAGCTTTGACCCCAAAAGTTCTGTGACTGGATAGCAGCACATTTGTCCTCCCGTTTTCGGGGGCGAGGAATACGATAGTAACAATATTTTCCGACTTACTCTTCACCCACCACTTCTAAAGCGGAAAAACCATCCCTTTTCTCCGATTTTCCGGAGCTACGAATTTTTTTATCGAAAAAAATTATTAATAAAACTTGTTCAGAATTGTCCAGAAACCGCAAGTCCATAATTTCATCAAAATAAAAAAATTAAAAAATTTAAAAACTTTATAAATTTAAAAAATATTAAAAAAACTACAAATTACTTGAGAACTATCTGATAGCTTAGGTTTAATTTCAAACAAAATTGTCATGAATTTTCTAAGCAAGAAAGCCCATTAAAATGATATTTTTGGACTTGGGCATTATATGTACAGTGTGTCCCCGGATGGAGTTGACAAGAGGAAAAATATCTCTATTATTGATTTTACGACGAAAAGTCATTCTTTATAAAAAATTCTGCTTGTTGAAGAAATGAATTTACCATATAAAAATCGTAGATCAAATGTACCGGGTGTTAATAAATTAAGAAAACATCAAAATGCCTCAAGAGAGAAGTACCTTCATTTATTATTTTGGACAGAATGTTTATAAAACAAAGTTGTTTATAATCCAAAATAAAGCCCAAATACAAATTATGAAATCTAAATTTTGACTTACATTTATGTTAACTTACATTTTTTATCAAACATTAACATAACATAACAACATTAACTTCAACGATTGTGGAAAAACAATTTATTCTACATAGCCTCCTCCAACATTTCTTCATCCTTTTAATAAATGCACCACAGACCTTACAAATGGTTAAGGGTACATTCACTTCATTCACTGCGTCTTGTATTCGTGCTTTTAGTGTTTCTCGATCATGCGGCAGGTCATCTGCATAAACTTTCTGTTTTAAAACAACCCACAGAAAAAAATCCATTGGTCTGGTGATCTTGCAGGAAAATTAATTGGAGCATATCTTCCCATCCGTCTGGCTCCGAAGTGATTTGTCAACCACTGCCGTACCAAAACTGAGGAATGAGCTGGGCAACCGTCTTGCTGCCAAAAAATGTTGCGCCTTACTTCCGGTTGCAGAGTGTTTATAAATGGCAATACAAAGTTTTCCAAAAGGTCCAAATAAACATGCTTATTTAAATTTTCTTCTAAGAAATATGGACCAACGATTCGATCATAAAAAAATCTCACACCATGCATTCACTTTTTTATAACGTTGACTTCGTTTGTGAATGACATCGTTTGGATTTTCCAAAGCCCAATAACTGTTTTGTGATGAAACGTGGCCATTGGTACAAAATGTTGCTTCGTCAGTAAAAAAAACATTCTGTGAAAACTTCTATCTACGAGGTAATTCTCACAGACCCATAAACAAACATCCAATCGTTTCTCTTCATCTCCATTTTCAAGTGTATATCTGAACCTTGGCTTAAAACCCTTTCGCATCGGGCGTTTTTTTAGGTGACTGCCCTCACAAACGGGGATTTTTTGCGTTCGCGCAATCGTGCGTCTCCCGTTTATTAGTTTCGCGCATTAATGCGGTTCCCGACTCCAAGACACGCGCGCTTACATGCGCAAGTTGAAATAAACGAAGATAGAAGATAAACGTTTTATTTAATGGGTATGCAAACATATAATATATAATTGTTAAAAGCATACAACGTTCTTACTTCATTAATAATCTAAAAAAAAGTTTTTTTTTTTAATTATTATTATTGTTCGCGTGCATTTTTATTAGTATATACAGAATTTGTATACTGAAGAAATAATGCAAGTTGCTTCAATATTCCAACATCACATATTCCCCACACCATAATAATATCCAAGCCTTTTTACATCTAAAAAAAATTTTTTCAAGCTCATCATCTGCTAAATATTTATTTTTCCTGTTCATTTTGTAAAAAATGCAATTTATTTTAAGAAAAATTTGTAGCTATTTACACACAATAGACTGCCTGACACACTCAAGAATAAACTGCGAGTATACAACTGTTTTTCAGACCACAGTTTTTCTGCAACTAACAAGCTACAGCTTGAAAATGCTTTTAAGCGAATATCAGACCACAATCACAGCATAGAAAGAGAGACAGCAGGGAAACTTGAATGGCGGGAACGGTTTGCGCAGATCGTCACGCACGAACCATTTGGGCTTAAAACCTTGAAAAACAGTGCGGGCGACGTAGGTACAATTTGGGTACAATTAATTTAGTTCATAGACGTACTTAGTGCAGTGTTTTATTGTGTTATTTATTGTTTAAAATTTTTCTATTATTTTCAAGTATGGGCTCTGTTTGTGCTGCAAAATATTGCCAGAACAAACGTTATTTGTGCAAAAAGTCATTTTTTTAAGCCTCAAATTTTAATTATTATTATTTTATGTTAAACTAATAAAGAAATACCAGCATAGAAACACGCCAAACACAGCGTATGCAATGACAATATTGGAGATGCAGGTAAACGAAAATATACATATGGAGAAGAAAATATAAATGCTCTGAACACATTATGATTTAAAAAACAGCTAAAAATCAGTACATAAAGCGGATGGCTCAAGATTTCTACAAAAATATTCAACTCAACTTTCTGAATAACAGTTTAACAGCAGCCAGCAAGAACAGTTTTACTACGACATGTTTCTTATCTGTTATTTTCGTACAGAAATAACAGTCTGCTAATACTATTTACAAATAACAGTTATAAAATAACAGGTTGTTAAATAGCAACTCATCTCTACTGTTTAGTTCGCAAGATGCCTCGACGTAGTTAACAAGTCATATAACGGCTATATCTGTTTGTTTGGGCTTTTCCAGGCGTGCTAAGAACATGAAATTTTGCAGGTAGATGTACTACTAAACTCTCAAGAAAATTAATAAAATTGGAAAGTCGAAATGGTCGGCCCAATATAGCGGCCTAAATTTGAGTCAACTTTTTTAGGAACTTCCTATGTTGGATAATTTATAGATTGTCATATTATTTGATAGTCTGATTTTTATAATAAAAATTGGATGGAATTATTCTATTTTTTTGAGCTATTTTTATTTGAAAATACTGAAAAGAAAATTATATCAATGTATTTAAAAGAAAATTCTGTTTCATATGCTTTTACTTCCTATTATTACTTCCACATCCAGTGGAAGTATAGTAACGACAAAAAAATTTTAAAAATTTTTATTGTTCAAATAGGCTTAGAATGTCACGAAACGTCGAGATTTTAAGTTTGAGCGAAAAAAAAAATTCTGTCTGTCGGTCTGTCTGTAGCTTTTTTTGTGCGCACGTTTACTCTGGAATCGTTTGAGATATTGACTTGAAATTTGGTACACATATGTACTTTAACGAGATCTAGAACTATATTATATTTTCATCTTGTTCCGTCGAAGGGTTGGGGGGTAAGTTGGGGTGAATTTGGGGAAAATAGGTAAAGCAAGCAGGTAAGAGTCCATAAAATTGGTATTTAGTATATACAAGAGAAGCTAAGGTCTCAAAAAAAATTTTGGCATTAGCCACCCCCCTTACCACCCCCACCCCATTATTAAAGGGGATGAAAAAAAATTGTGATTTAGTGTGTTCAAGAACCAGAAACCTCAAAATGTTTTTTTACTTCATCCACCCCCACTACCACCCCTTATCACCACCCCCACCCCGCTACCGATGTGGGGTATCGTTTTATGGGTTTTTGGGGTAGAGGATTTCAAATATTATATTATTAAAGTTCCATAAACAATTATTTCCACATAAAAAAATTTTTTCGTTGTGAGTGACTTGGAAAAGAATCTGGATGTGGAAGTAGTGATTCCTTGGGCAGCGGTTTTTTTACAAGTTGAAAAAAAATTACATATAATATGACTTTTTTAGCTATCTAAAATTATTGTTTATTTGTGATATTCCATTATAACGAACACAAACTTTTCTTGTTAAATATCACAATATTTTTTCAGTTTATGACTACAGTTTCGTAGTTTCTAGTCTTCATTTTCAAGCAACACACACTGTGCAAGAAAATATATTGTTTAATTTGAATTGGAGAATTACGGTCCTGTCGGAAATATTTAAATTCTTTGGAATCCAACTCTGACTTTTAAGCCGAAATGGCGACTTCAAGGTGAAAGATTTTAGTCACTCCAACACAAAGGAGCTGTCTCTCTATCTATGCTGTGCCACAATCTTGCGCCTCCCAATTTTAAGTAGTATTCACGGCGTTCGAAAATATGCGTCTCCCGTACATATGTCAGTCAGAGATTTGCGCGTTTTTGCGGCTCCCGTCGTGAAAGAGTTAAACGGTCGAACTTTGTTTTCTCTGCCAAAAGTGTTGCCGCATCGTCTTCATTGTACTTTTTCTTTGGTTTTTTGACATCCAATACAGATCCAGTTTCATTGATTTTTTTTTACAAGTTTGCGCAATTATTGGCGCGATACCGCTGTGTTAGGGAACTTTTGGTGGAAAAGGTTAATTGCATATCGATGAGAGATGTCTCCAATTCCATAACATTTGATCAAATAAATTCTTTCTTCTTAAATGATCAACAAAACACTAATAAATGCAGATGTAAGATAGTAATATTCTACACAATGTCACAATGACGTTTGTCAGTTCAATATTATCACACTCTGTTTCTTAATTTGAATCTTATTCATATTAATAAATTCAATGTAAAAAGATAAACACAATAAAAACATAAAAGTCAAAATTTAGACTTCATAATTTGTATTTAGGCTTTATTTTTGATTATAAACAACTTTGTTTTATAAACATTTTGCCCAAAATAATAAATGAAGGTACTTCTCTCTTGAGGCTTTTGATGTTTTCTTAATTTATTAACGCCCGGTACATCTAATCTAAGATTTTTATATAGTAAATTCATTTTTTCAACAAGCATAATTTTTTATAAAGAATGACTTTTCGTCGTAAAATCAATAATAGAGGTGTTTTTCCTCTTGTCAACTCCATCCGGGGACAGACTGTATTAAACAAAATTTCAATATGTTTCAATTTTGATTTAATTTTGGACTTCAGGTTTTTGTACAATTCTGAACAACTTCCATTAATAAAATTTTCCGATAAAAAATGCCTAGAACCGGAAAATTGGAAAAAGAGGTGGCTTTTCCGATTTAGGGTAAGTCACCAAGTATTGTCACCATCGTGTTCCCCGTCCTCGAAAACGTTTTGCGGTTCAGAACTTTTAGGCAGTTCAGAACTTTTAGGCTTTTTACCTTTTTCTGGTTTACCTCAAGGGACTAATAAGAGTTTTGCAGAGACTAGTCTTGTTAATGATCATGGTAAATTTCAAGTTGACATGTTTATAACAACTTCTAAAAGCCAATAAAAAATTCAAAAATTCATTCGTCGATTATTCAAGTGCATCAAGCCGTACAATTTTTTTTTCAGATTATATTTTTTTTACGTACTTTTCAGTGATATTTACAAAAAAATAATAATTTTTTGAAACCATTTCTTTAAATTTAAAAACAAAAGCGTATTACTCTTCATTCTTAAATGGACGCAGTCAATGCATAAGTATTAACAATATTACAAACAACAAATAAACGGTAACAAGATCTGAATATGCAAAAGTGAACATGGGTTCAATATTGCGTCCTACCTTGTTCTTACTTTATGTAAATGAACTGGATACTTTAATTGCTGATGATACGTCAACAATTGTTTTGTACAAATCAGGTGAAATATTAGAAATAATATGTAACGATGTATTAGAAAACCTGAACATCTGGTTTAATGACAATTCTCTGTATACTGATGTGCAAAATACACAAGGTATATGATTTCACAATTGGCAAAAAAGATGCTCAGGTCTTAGATTATCCGTCAATAACTCTAAAATACCGCTATGAAGAAAATAACGCTAAATTTTTGGAAATTGCCTAAATTGGAAAGTTCATTGTGAGCATTTAATCTCTAAATTTAATTCAACAGGATATATGTACTGAGAAATAGCCAATTTTAGTGTACTATTCACAAGTAGAGTTTTAGGTAATGAGTCTGTTTTTGGGATGGTCCAACTTATGTGTTTGTTGTGCAAGAGCAAATTTTAAAATGAATAGTGAGTGTACCCAATACTTTCTTCTTTAGCCTGTTGTCGTCCACTCCTGGACATGGGCCTCTTCCATATTTTTCCACCGCTGTCTGTCCTCAGCACTTAAAATCCAGTTCTTGCCGGCTTTCCTCTGGAGATCATCCCTCCATCAGTGGCGAGAAATGCCAGTGTTCCACCCAAATTACTCTAGAGGTCGTAAATTTTAAGTTATTGAGATATATATTTTTTAAATGTTTGTCTTGAATTTACCTATCGATCCCTCTAGCCGGATTTTGAAATTTCATTTTTCATTTTTCTTAATTTTTAATAAAAGATCATATTTTTACAAAAAGATACTGTTTTTTCTATTAAATTTATTCTAACGGACCGTAAATTTGAGGTTTCGTAACAATTTTTTTTTTAATCTTCGTCTTTTAATCAGCTATTGATCTGTCTAGATGAATTTTTGATTTAGTTGTTGACAATTGTGAAAATTACTGTCAAATATAAAAAATACGATTTTTGGAAAAATAATTCGTACAATAACAGGTTGGTGTTCAGAATAATATATATAGTGTTTTCAATGTACCTGGTTCCGAAGTAGACAGGAAAACATGTATTTCTAAATTTGGCAGCTGCCATAATTGTTGTCTAATTTCCAAAGATAGATGGAAGAGCTTATTAATTTTAAAAATACCCTGTAAATGTATAGAAAAATAGTACATATTGTTTTTGATCTGTTTGATTTAGTAATTGACAGGAAAATATGAGTTTTAAATTTGGCAGCTGTCATAATTGCTGTCAATTTTCAAATATAGAAGTAAATGCTTATTAATTTTCGAGGGGTAGACCGCTGTGGAAATCTGGTGTACACGCAAGTGGAAATCATTGGAAATCAACGGAAATCAACGGAAATCATTGGAATTCAATTGGAAATCACTGGAAATCAATGGAAATTAATTTGAAAACAATTGCACTGCGCATGCGCTCATAACGAATTCTTAGCGACAGGTTTTCTTTTGTGGAAGCAAATGCGAATTGTACCGCGGTAAAGGGCGATAAACTTATTCTTTGTCATCCAAATTACGTGTATAATATAATAAATGTGTGGCTCTTATAATGTCCAGTTTAATGTTTAGTGACAAATCTGAAATATCGAAATAATTTCACTATACAATCACTTAAATTTCTTACAAATTAGCCTTTCTTACGTAATGCTAGAGCCGGGTCATAGATTTTATTCAGTATTCAGAATTTATTAAAGGGCAAGCATATATAAAACACAACATATTAGTCTTTACAAGGGCCATAATAAAAAATGGAATTGCTTTATGACTCTGTACCAAACTTATTGTGAAGTATGGTGAAGTATGTAGCTCACCGTTTTTTGCCGGATAAAAAAATGATTAACGATAATAGCAACAAAAAAAGGATTTTTATGCTTTTTCGTCAATATCTTGAAAATTAGCTAACTTTTTGGTGAACATAAAATTCTATAAAATAATGTTTATGTATCTATATTCAGATAAGTTTGAACCGGCCGTCAAAATCTTGAAAATGATGTACCGAAGCGCTTACTTTTTGTTATTTTTTGATAGAAACTTTACAACTTTTCTCGTTCGTTTAAAATGTAATTGAAAGTCTGAATAAAATCACAGATCATCTATGGATTCTAAAAAAACACTTTTCATAACACAGCAGTTTTTTCAGTCTTATTTTCTGTTTAAGCAGTTGTTACTACATAAATAAACTTCTTTGTATTGTCATAGTTTTTTGCGGATTTCAGATCATCTGAGACAATTTCATGTGTCCTTTTTCAGATTTTTAAAAAGTGATGAAAAGCAAGTGCCTAGGAACATTTTTGAGACTTTGGCGGTCGGTACAAGCTCAATTATCAAAACTGTACCGTTTTCTATGACCATTTTGTTAGAGAAGTTAATTCTCTACCAAAAATCGGTCCAATACAACTCGGACAAACTTTCCCATTTAGGAGTAAGGGCAGTTTTAGAGATTTAAAAAAAAAATCTTTGAACCTTACCCTCCACAGCCTGCTTGCACTTTTTAAGAGCAACTAGTTTATACTATCATACACTGGTACTGAGAGAGTATTATTCAAGTGCCAAATTTAATCAAAATTGTTGAAGTAGTTTTAGAGAAAAGAATATTTCATTGTTTAAACCTTGCCTCCGCAACCTCCCTTCCTACATTTTCTAGGAGGAACTGTTATGTTATTTCACACTGGTACTAAGTGTGTATCTATGCGTTAAATTTAATCAAAATTGTGTGAGCCGTTTTAGAGACTTTTTTTTAAATTCTTTACACTTTGCCCCCACAGCATCGCCCTCCCTGTATTCTCTTGGAGCAGCTGATTATACTATCTCATCTTGTTACTGAACAAGTATCCACGTGTCAAGTTTGATCAAAATCGTTAGAGCCGATTTAGAGAAAAAAATTATTAATTTCTTTACTACCTCCTCACAACCTCTCTTTCTGCATTTTTTTGGAGTAACTGGTCATGCCATTTCATCAATATGACAAATAAATACTTTCTGCCATTGGTACTAACCAATGGTACCAAGAAAGTATTTATGTGTTAAATTTAAATAGAATCGTTAGAGCCGTTTAAGAGAAAAAAATTATTCATATTTTTCTGGTTTTTAGGGGCTCCTCCTCCCCCACATTTACGCTAGGACCGATTTTGCGATTTAGTGTCAAGGCGTGGTCGCTTTAAATATGCATGTAAATATTTTTTAAAGAGAATGGGTAGTGAAAAAAAGTTGTGTGTACCTATTTCCTACACTTTAAATCGCAACCCGATCGGACGATTATTTTTGCCACCGCAGTAGTGATCTTGAAAAAAAATAGTTTGTTTTTGTTTTTTGCAATCCTGGTAGTACTTATATAAAATTTTCTATTAATTCGTTTAAGTTTGTGTTTAAAATAGCAACTCGATCGGATGATTATTTTTGCCGCCGCAGTGACCTTGAAAGAAAATTTTTTTGATTTTTGCGATCCGGATAGTACGAATTTTTTTTTTTTTTAATTAATTTAAGTTAATGTTTAAAAGCGCAGTACCATCGGACAATATGTCTTTTGCTGTTGCAATCAGCTTGCAGCTGCAATCGTCAAGTTCTGAGAAAAAGAATATTCGTTAAATAAAGCAAAACACCATCGTTAATATTCTGGATATCTCAAGTATATAGAATGGATCTACCCTACACATTTAACAGGAAACGACCAGTATTGATGCAAATATGAATCAGTACCGCATTATGCAATTAAAAGTGAGTGTTTTTTGTTAGGCAGAAAATTATAATTTTCTCTATGGAAAATGAAAGGCACATTTTTAATCTATCTCTTTTATATTTTAAGATATTGACGAAGAAGCATAAAACCCCCCATTTGTTGCTGTCATTGTTAATAACTTTTTATCAAAAAAAAAAAAACGGTATTTATTGTGCTTTGTATTTTAAGTATGACTTCTCGTATAATTTCATACAGATCTGTACTCTGAAATCTGAGTCTTATACGCAGAGCATCAGAATTCAAATACGTGCGCATGCGCATGTTTCCATTGGAAATCAATGGAAATTATTGGAAATCATTGGAATTCATTGGAAATCAATGGAAATCATTGGAAATCAATGGAAATCATTGGAAATCAATGGAAATCAGTGGAAATCAATGGAAATCATCGGAAATCATTGGAAATCAATGGAAATCTGGTGGAAATCATTGGAAATCGAGACAAAATGGAAATCTGGTGTACAAAATCTGGGTAGCGGTCTACCCCTCGTTAATTTTAAAAATGCACTATAAATGTATAGAAAAATAGATATATATTGTGTTTAAACTGCCAGATTTAGTAGTTGACAGGGAAATATGGTTTTTCAATTTGGCAGCTGCCATAATTGCTGTCAAATTTCAAAAAATAGTAGTTAGAGCATATTAACTTTAAAAATATCCTGTGAATATATAGCAAAGCGAATACAAATTGTTTTAATGTACCTGGTTCCGAAATTGACAGGAGAATGTGATTTGGCAGCTGTCATAATTGCTGTCTCATTTCAAAATAGCTTATAAATTTTAAAAACACCCTATAAATGTATAGAAAAATAGATATATAATGGTTTTAAACTGCCAGATTTAGTAGATATGGTTTCTAAATCTGGGAGTTGTCGTAATTGCTGTCTCATTTCAAAATATAGAGGTAAGAGCTTATTAATTTTAAAAATACCCTATAAATGTATAGAAAAATAGATATATATATTACTTGTGATCTGTCTGATTTCGTAACTGATAGGAAAATATCATTTTTAAATTTGGCAGTTGTCATAATTGCTGTCTCATTTTAAAATATAGAGGTAAGAATTTATTAAATTCAAAAATACCCTATAAATGAAAAGAAAAATAGATATATGTATCTGATTCCGTAATTGACGGGAACTTGATTTTTATATTCTTTTGAAATGTTCTGTTATTTCTGTTGTATAAGAGATATCCGTGTTTAGCTGTTGTAAGATTATCTATGTTTGTGTTAAGCGATTATGAAATATTATTAATAAAGTATAATAGTAATAGATGATTTATATGTCGATATAAAAAAAAGCCCCAGTTATCGATGCTTAGAATAAACTCTTGTAATTTAGGTCTTCTAGTACCTCTTTATTGTGTAAGTGTGTAGATGAGGTTTTCAAGAGGTGTTGCTCCTCCCACACCTCTCCTCCTTCCCTGTTTTTTGATAAACAGGACTGTCAAATTTAGAAATCATATTTTCCTGTCAACTTCGGAACCAGGTACATTAAAAACAATTTGTATTCGTTTTGCTATATATACTCACAGGGTATTTTTAAAGTTAATAAGCTTTAACTTCTATTTTTTGAAATTTGACAGCAATTATGGCAGCTGCCAAATTTAAAAACCATATTTCCCTGTCAACTACTAAATCTGGCAGTTTAAAAACAATATATATATATATCTA
Organism: Rutpela maculata; assembly: GCA_936432065.2. Taxonomy (NCBI): domain Eukaryota; kingdom Metazoa; phylum Arthropoda; class Insecta; order Coleoptera; family Cerambycidae; genus Rutpela; species Rutpela maculata. The sequence goes on from OW386286.2 coordinate 41,900,197, forward strand.
TTTTTCTATACATTTATAGTGCATTTTTAAAATTAATAAGCTGTTACCTCTGTATTTTGAAAATTGACAGCAATTATGACAGCTGCCAAATTTAAAACTCATATTCTCCTGTCAATTACTAAATCAAACAGATCAAAAACAATATATATATCTCTTTTTCTATACATTTACAGGGTATTTTTAAAATTAATAAGCTCTTCCATCTATCTTTGGAAATTTGACAACAATTATGGCAGCTGCCAAATTTAGAAATACATATTTTTCTGTCAACTTCGGAACCACTATATGTATTTTTCTGAACACCAACCTGTTATTGTATGAATTATTTATCTAAAAATCGTATTTTTTTATATTTGACAGTAATTTTGATAGTTGTCAACAACTAAATCAAAAATTCATCTAGACAGATCAATAGCTGATTAAAAGACGAAGATTTAAAAAAAAATTGTTACGAAAACTCAAATTTACGGCCCGTTAGAATAAATTTAATAGAAAAAACAGTATCTTTTTGTAAAAATATGAACTTTTATTAAAAATTAAAAAAAAATGAAAAATGAAATTTCAAAATCCGGCTAGAGGGATCGATAGGTAAATTCAAGATGAACATTTAAAAAAAAATGTCTCAATAACTTAAAATTTACGACCTCTAGAGTAATTTGGGTGGAACACTGGCATTTCTCGCCACTGTGGGTCGCCCTACACTCCGCCTAGTTTCTCTGGGCCGCCACTGCATTATGATCTTCGTCCACTTGATGTCGTCCCTGGGGACGTGCACTGCCAAAATCCTTCCTATGGGGCATTCCTTATTTCCTCCAACACCGGAAAACCAATGGCGAAGTATTTGTGCCTCAAGTTCATAAATATATTAACTTGAAATCCGGCATCATGGCTTAGCCCGATTAAAGTTATATTCTCCTAGAGGAGTAATCTTGAACTAAGAACTACGCGGCAACTTATTCTGAAAAATATCCGTTTAATACTTGTTAAAAGTTGCATCCTAACCATGATTAGAAAGTAAACTCGAGTTTAAGATGCCATGCAATATAAAATATAAGTTCAAGAAAATGTTAGCTCGAAACTTCGCCTTTATGACATTATTCATGTTTTCCTGGAAACTAACTTTAACTTTCTTCAACTAAAAACTCCCTGTAATAATTTAGAGTTGCGACTGTAGTGAACGAGGGAACGAGACTGTACATGATGCATTCTGCATGTTACTGATATAAAAACCCACACAAACACCAAATTCGGAAATCTCCGAACGTAATATAAATTTAATGATCCAAAAAGTTAGTTGCCAACTGTGCCAGCCGCGGATTTTGCTGAAAATTACGATGAAAATTGTAAATTTAGGTAAACGTTAGTTTGATCTCTTTTGTTGCTTCTCCAGTTTTAAACTAAACCACAATTCTCTTTATCGATCGCTGCAATATTGGGAATATAAATCACTTTGGTTTTTGTGATTATAACGTCCATTTTATTTCACCCAGGGATATAATAAATTAAATGATTCTGACACTATTTCACATTTCTTGATGAATTTTACGAGCTAAATTCTAAACTCGCTGGATATCAGCGTAAAATATGGTAATTGTTTAGTTAAATTACGATTTTGAATGGATACAAGAAATAATATGAAAAGTGTACATGAAATTACGTTTGGGAAGAACATTTGAATGGTAATTCGTGGAAAATATAACCACGTTTGTCTGCACATATACAGAGTATAATTAGTTTCATGCCATTAAAAAAACTGATAATGGGGACCGACTAGGCAAACAAAAAACCTCTATGACTTTTTCCTCTAGGGGCATTCTGAAAAAAACTAACCTAGATCAAAAAATGTAATGTTAAGGTAAGAGACGTTTGAGAACCACTGCTTTCTGGGTCAATGGACGTATATTTCCAAATCGCAGAAGTTTTTTGTTTTAAAAAGTCATAAAAAAGTGTAAAGATTACCACTGTGCGGTCTCAAAGCAAGAAGCGCGGCACTTTGATGGGACCGCTTTGAACCGAACTTTTTATACCAGTTATAAAATGTAAATAATTTGTTATTTCTTTCTGCATAACCGCAAGTTTAAATGTGATTTATTAACATTTGAAACGTAAAAGGTGTTCTGTGTTAAAAGCTTAATAAAACGATTAATTATTTCATGAAATTGAAAAACGAATAGTTAGACGTCCGAGATACGATAACAGAAAATTATATGTGATTTAAGTTAGGAAAAATCTGATTTTTTTAACGAATTGCGCTCTTATTTTTTTCCAATCAGGTATCGAAAACTAAAAATCAAGTCTTTGATCTCTACGGAAATCAATGTAAACAATAATAAACAGATCAGAACAAAACAACGAATAATAACAATAATAAGGCAGGGCCTGCAGCAGGGCGCCAGAGACTCTTATGCACTTGCTGTCGGCTTGCCCGACATATGCATTCTCGGTCTATATCCAAAGGCACGACGAAGCATTATGAGTGCTTTATTACCATTTAAGGCACTCGTATGCGATAGACGAGACATCAGTGCCTTACGCTCCGGGGGATATTGAGTCAGTTGTGGGAAATGAGAATTGCCTAATTTATTGGAACTACTCTTTTTCCACCGTCAGGCAAATACAAGCCAACAAGCCTGACGTAGTCCTTCTCGATCATCAACTCAAGACAATGTTTGTCGTGGAGTTCTCGGCTCCCGCGGAGAACAACATTGTCTTGAAGGAGGAGGAAAAACGGACAAAATATCGAGATCTGCTCTTCGAACTCCGCAGACTGTATCCAGACCATACTGTTAAGGTAAGTGGTACTGAATATAGGAGCCCTCGGTGGAATGAGACACACACTGCTTTCGGAACTTAAGATCATACCGGCATGCCGAAATTCGGCATGCAGAATGCAGAAGGCCGTCATTCTCGGTTCATTACGTCTGCTCAGGGCACACGATTCTCGGACCCAGTATAGTCACTTACCCCACGGTGTGGGGGAGTGGCTGTCGGTACTACCAGCTCCCCTCTGTGAGGGTCGGAGCCAGATAGAAGGGTGACTGGTTTTAACAAAAAAATAATAATAATAATAATCAAACAAACATCGCTTTGAAGGAGGAGGAAAAACGGACCAAATATCGTGATCTCCGGTATGAGCTCCAAGTGCTGTACCCAGACTACTCGGTCAAGATGGTCGTCCTATTAATCGGCGTACTCATACCGGCCTGTCAGAATTTGGCAGAATGATTGGCAGGCCAGATGCAGAAGGCGGTTATCTTGGGGTCCCTTCGTCTGCTTAGGGCACATGATTCAGGTGTTTACAGTCACTAACTCCACAGGTCGTGGAGAGTGGCTGTAATGAATTCTCCGTGCGGAGTTGCCTGTCTCCTATCGGACACGTCCTCAGGTGGTGGATAGAGGGATGCCCTCACCGGCTTGCCGGCGGGTTGGTGGGAAATAAAATACCACCCGTGGACCAAAACAGGCATGGATGGCAATTCTTTCTTCGACTGCTGTACATTACTGGCCTTATACCAGAGAAGATAATATGAGTAGAAGACTAAGAAATAGATTCGTTGGAGACGGGTCCTCACAAGACCCCGCAGTAGGTTCTGGTATCGGGCCTGCTGTGTCAAATATGCTACCTATGCCAGTGGAAAGCGGTGGGCCTACCCCAGATCAGCAGAGGGGGAGCGGCACCGCACCACTCATGACTACCGCTAGTGCAGAGACTCCCAACGCACAATCAGGAAGTAGTTTGAGGACCACAGTACGATCCTCCACTACATCCCGACAGACTAGTCAGCGCATGAGATGGAGCAAAGAGCTGAATGTCTCAATTATGCGTGCGTACTATAGAAGCACTAGAGGAGATACTGAAACGGAAGGATTTAGACGCAGAATGCATTCGGAAAAATAATAATAATAATAATAATAATTAAAGGCCTTACCAGCCTGCCAAAAGTCAGCCGAACAATAATAGTAATAATGCCTTTATTGTCCAACAGATAATACCCAATAACAGAACAATTCTTTTGAATTTGTCACAAAACCACAAAAGTTGCTCATAATAATAAAGTTTATACCTAACCCAGCAGCGACTTTGATTTGAAAGTGACAGCAATGTGTCAGCGTGGTGGACAGGCCTATTCTAGAAATCTAGAACTTACAAATAAATTATCGTTTATTTACATAAATTGTTCCAAATGCCCTTCATCTGCATCAATACACATTTCGGCACGTCAACTAAAGACATACGCACTCCTTTCAACACTAAACACACTAAACTATCAACTAACGTTGTAAATAAAGAAAAAAGAAAAACTTGGTCCAAAATTCAAAAACCAACACACGAAGAGCGGATAAGTAAGTTGTGTCTGTACGTAACCAAGTACTTAACGACGAATGGTAAGTCAATAAAATAAATCTTAACTAAAATGCATTGACCCTAAATTCAAAAAGAAGAAAAGCAACATACATAAAAACAACGAACGGGTAGGCCGTATGTACGTACTTAACTAAGTAACGACATAAACTAAAATATTCCTTGAGAATATAACAAGGGCGAATATAGTTGTCTTCAGATCTACTAGGCACTCAAAGAATGTCGGCGTCTCTGATCGTCGCATAGCGTCGTTTTACCTGCCGATGTGTGATGTCTATTTTAAATTAGTATCGACATTTAACAGGGCTGTCGAATTGAGAGATGTAGAGTGCCAATAAAAAGTGTTTATTATACTCTTCTTGATTCGTTCACCTTTCGTTACGTCACACTGAGTCAGACCCCCCTCCCTCCCCCTTATCACACTTAGTCACGTAATTACGTGACGTCATTTATGGATGGCCCCTAATAACTAAAGTGATGTTAGAAAATTAAAATACAAGATCCAAAATGGCTGAACTTAAGATTAAAATCATGTAATGTTCGATTAGTTTTAAGTGTATTTTGAATAAAAAACATTTAAAATAAAATACAATTTGTAGAAAAAAGATTTAAAAAATACGCATAAATAAAATTCTACATTTATTTTTATTTTAATCTTCGTCCTCTTCTTTTTCGGAGACGTCCTCCTCTACACAGAACACAGAACCCTCCATTTTCATGTCAATCGATTCTGCTAAGCGCTCGTAAGAGTTTGACTAGACTCGTGGTTTATCGCAGTTGAAAGTGTACCCAGTAGTTTTCAAATTACTAATTAATAATTTTTAATTCAAATTAAAAAAAAAACACAAAGTATTTTCAAGAAAAATGTTGTAACTAAATGTCCAGTTATTATTTTTTCCATCAAAAAGCAAGTTGCAGATAATTCTCAACCATCTCAATTAACGTTTAATGGCCCACATTCCGAGAATGTATGTTTTTCAAAATATTTGCAAAAATTGAAATTATTTTGCAAAATAAACGATTTTTTTCCAAAAAAGTGATTTTCAAACACTTGTGGGAAAAAGGTAAACGATGAAAACTGAAAATTCATTTCTGTGCACCTTAAAAACAATTTCTTGATAATAATTGTAAAAAAATTCCCATAACCTTTACGTTGCAATCCAGATCAATTAACGTGGGTGGTTCCATTTGGGTAACTGAATAACTTTATATTACAATGGAAATACGTAATATGTTGTTGGCTCAAAGATGATTGCTTAGTACAAATTCGGATAAGAAACACGTTGTTTCCAAAAAATTTGGATTTTTTAGATTATAAGGAAAATAATATATGCCATCTGATTTATTATATCAAAAGCTATAAAAAAGTTTAAATTAACTCTTCTGTCAGAAAGCAATTTAATGGAACAAATTTTTTGTTATTTCAATTTTCATAAAAACTTACTTTTTAACAAGTAGACGTAACTTGGTCAACTTTTACCGTAGGGATTGTACTAGAAGTCAAATTGTAGGTAATTAAATAATCCTTTAACATTGTAATGAGCATTTTCTTTGTAAAGTTTAGTCTTTGAGTCAATCGTAAAAAACTTGCGCCTTCGTGTTGTATATTATAACAATCTTTAATAAAAAATCGTAATTTTCAAGATATTTGAAAAGAACCGTTCTTAACCCCTTCCTAGTTGAGCCGGCAGCCGATTTTGGCCAACTATTTTTAACATGAGATTAGACAACAATTTTATGCGATAAAATGTTCAGTTTTTTATTTCGAATTTCCTTTATCGCTGTCTGACTTTTTTACTTATTAAAATTGTTTATTTTATTTTTTACTTTTTAATAACTTATAGCGTCAATATTTTATACGTTATTTCAACACGACTTTTTTTAATGTTAGGTTTCGTTCGAAAAACAACTAAAATAATTGTCAGCTGACGCGACCGTGGAGATGAAGAGCGTGGGAGGCTGCGCATTTGGTAAAATAATTTTGTTTTTTGCGTCAATCCAACAAAGCCACAAAACTATAAATAGTTTATTTATGTATTATAAATGAAAAAAAAAATGTGTCAGCTCCATAGGGAGCGAAGGTTGTCAGCTGCCCTAGTCAATATGTATGAAAAACACGTGAAAATTCGTTATTTCAACAAAGCTGAAATTCATTTATATGATAGTTTCCGATATAAAAAAACAATTAAAAAGTGTCAACTGATAATACCATGGGACAAAACCTGTCAGCTAGGCCTTTTAAGTGTACTGCAGCATCCAGGTGTTCACCGCGCGCGGTATCTTTAATGCCCCAAGCCCCAGTTAACGCATGAGACTTGAAAGAAAATCATATTTGTATGAAATATTAGACATACATATTAGAGAATACTTAAAGATTGCAATCATTGATTGGGAATAGTGAGGATTAAATAATAAGAATAAATATAAAAATCTTAATATTTTTATTATTTTGGCACATTTAATACGAATAAAACAAATCAATTCTCATCTGAATCACTCTCACTTCTGTATTCTAAATTATCTTCCTCTTCGGAAGTGTTATCTGAATGGTCTTCCAAATCTAGATTTTCCTCAGATTCTCGAGCTTCATCATTCTCATTTTCGTTTTCACAAATATCTGTCAAAAAATATTGAAAATCATGGAAGTGAATAAAAGAGAATTCATGTAGAAGTAAAAGATTATATGTGTCGTAGTCATTTGATGAAATCCGTCATTTCGTGAAAAGCCTAGGCAGTGCATGAACTGCCGGCATATCATGTAAATTCTTGAGGTTGCACAATCTGCCTAGGCATTTCGTGAAACGCCGTGGTTGTCTCGGCACATGATGTTTAAAGTCGTTCTACACGATCTGCCGCAAATTGGGTGTTGACTGTTCATGAAGTGACTGATACCCGGCAGATTGTGTTGTGTGTTTGAGATTAGGTTAGTTGCCGTTTCGATCGATTTATTTGCCCGGAAGCCATGTTGAGCTGTTTGTTTTGTTTATTGTGGAACTTCAGAGTGAAAAAGACTTGTTCAGTGATCATTAAAGTCCACTACAGAATTCTTAGGCGTGTAAAAAATGTCTGCGTCTTTGGCGGTATGGTAAAGGTCAAAGACGCCGGTATTTTTTACACGCCTAGGAATTCTATGGTGAACTATACAACGACAGAAAGATTTAATTAATTTTGAGGTTAGGTTCAGATTTATTTGGTAAGTTTCGGGTTTTATATTGCTAACGAAATTACAAATTACGAATAAAATAACTTAACCTAACCTAACCTCAAGATTAATTAAATATTTTTCGCACTTCATTTAATTTCCTTATGGTATACGGTCATTTATTCGGATTTGCTCTATAATATTATTTGTAGTGATCATTGAACAAGTCTTTTTCACTCTTACTTTCCATAATATACAAAACAAGTAGGCAGCAAGTGATGGAATACAATTTGCCAGTCTAATTTGCGGCAGATCGTGTAGGATGACTTTAAACGTCAAGTGCCGAGACGAACACGGCGTTTCAGGAAATGCCTAGGCAGATTGTGCAAACCTCAAGAATTTGCATGATATGCCGGCAGTTCATGTACTGCCTAGGCTTTTCACGAAATGACGGACTTCATCAAATGACTACGACATATGCATAAAATACCTGAAATTTCCTCGCTCTCGTTTATGATATTTTCAATTTTCGGTAATTGATCGCCTTGAAACCACTTGAAAATATACTTCTCATCGTGTTCTTCCCACCCATAATCAGTTGGCAAAGATAACCTTGGCATATCAAGATGTGCATCACTCCACAATTGAGCAATGAAAAAAATGCTGTTTTAATTCATCCTTATATGGAGGTAACATAGATCCTTCGAAATGTTGGTCAATCTTGAAGACTTGTTCAGTTCTGATTGACATTATACCCCTTCATGAAAGTAGCTACGCGTACGAGATTAATATTCTTGATTATTTTAGAACCGTACATATGACAAACAAATTCCTCCAGAATAGTAAAATTCTCTTCCAAGTTTTCAGGTGCGTGTTGAGAAATGTCAATGATGACGGACATTTCCGTAATAATTCTAGCGGTTTCTTTTTCTCTTTTCTATAAAAAGCTGGATTGAAGTCCCCTGGTCACAGCCAGTTAAGGCGAGAAAACCTGAGAGTGCTAGACACAACTGCTGACCTAATTTCTCATATATTTTATTAACGTCAATGTATCGTTGTTTCCAGTACCAGTAAGAATTACTATATGTAAATTTCTTCGGAGGGCAGGCACGTTGCCGAGCATGATTATCATTATATCTGTGTCGGAATATCTTACTGTGACTCGAGCATCAAAATCTAGTTGACACACGTGGAAAACGATTTTGCCGTCAGCTTCTTCGTGTGAAGGACGAGAAAGATTTTCTACGACCGTTTTCACGACCTTGCCATCTATTACCTTTAATTTATAGCACAAGTCATAATTTATGGTAAACAGTTTTTCCGGAGAAGAAAGGTGCCATGTAATCTTCTGCTCAATGATCGCAAATGAATTTCACCAACGCTTCCTTGAAATAAACGTTTCTCAATTCATTAGCGAAATTTTAAGGACGTTTCTGCTCTGGGCCACTGATAGTAAATCTGTTTTGGTATAGCAGATGTTTTCAGAAATGAGCATTGTCGGGAAGAGGGTCCAGGTAAATCCCCTTCATATAACTGAAATTTAGACCTTCTTAGTTGCTACTGTGTAGTATACTATACCATTGAAAAACATGCCTCCTCTTGTTTCAAATACAGAATATCAACATTTGAGCATCGATAAATGTATTACTTATAAAACACTTTGTTACTATTTGTGCATAATATAATTATCTAATATTTCATACAAATATGATTTTCTTTCAAGTTTTATATGAGAAAAACGATCAGCAGGCGTGAAGTAGAGTATTTCATTAGTTTGTGTTGAGAGAAACTTGAAATTGATCATCAGGTAGTTAAAAATAATTAAATAATACGTTAGCTGGGGCATTAAAGATACCACGCACGGTGAGCGCCTGGACTCTGCGGTACACTTAAAAGGCCTAACTAACAGGTTTTGTCCCATGGTATTATCAGCTGACACTTTTTAAATGTTTTTTATATCGCAAACTATCATATAAATGAATTTCAGCATTGTTGAAATAACGAATTTTCACGGGTTTTTCATACATATTGACTAGGGCAGCTGATAACCTTCGCTCCTTACCCTATGCAGCTGACACATTTTTTTGTAATTTATATTACGTAAATAAACCATTTATAGTTTAGTAGCCTTGTTGGATTGACGCGAAAAACGAAATTATTTTACCGGATGCGCAGCCTCCCACGCCCTTCATCTCCGCGATTGAAGTAGCTGACACCCAATTCTTTGATGAACAATAAAAAAGCAACCTGTACTGAAAAAAGGAGCTTTGTTGAAATTATGTAATTTTTGACGCTATCTCCCAGATTATTATGGCTATTAGTAATTTTACAATTCGCTTAGTTCATTTAAAGCTTAGCAGAAAATTCGCTCTACAGAAACGGCAACCATAAACATTATCCAATACATAAATGATAAAATAATAAAAAAATCGTAATAAAAAGTCGTACTATTTTTTCGACCAAACACGAGCTATTGAGCTATTGATAGCCTAATTTTTGTATTATAGGAGTTGTCAATGATTGGAACTCAACAATTCATAATTATAAAAAAATCTGAATGACTCTTGCTAATTTTTCTTATGTCTTGCAACAGGACTATTTATACTGCCATTAGCAACTCTAATGACTTATGTCTAGTTTCACATATACCAGACATGTGCATGCATATAAATTAATAGAACTGTTAATATCCTGTGTCCAGCAAATTTACACTTTACATTAACTCCATATCCTAGACCTGAAATTCTAATTAAAAGTCCACCTAAAACAAATATTGCCTTCTATTCAGACGACATAATATATTAGAATGAAACAAGCTAGAAGTGGTTGGCTGTGTCCACATTATGTACAAGTTATTTATTTTAGCTGCATCTGCTGCATACAGTACGAAATTTACAGTTAATCCGAATTAAGAATAACAACGATGTGATCTAAGCACGAAACTCTTGAGGTAGCCTATAGTATTGTAACGTCCTATGTGTTACAGTCTTGTAAATTATGTAAAAGTCTATAATTGGTACAAGAACCATAAACAGAGGGAGGATAGCTAGTTCCCTATGCTGCAACGTACGCCACTTGCCGACAAAGCTGCGAGACCTAAATCTGTTGTTTACGTTTCTGACGGCATTGTCTCTCTGTGTTTAATGGTGCGATTATTAAGTTTTGTCTATTTATTTACTGGTTTTTCTTTGTAAATCTTATATGTACATCTTCGTGTGTGTTTTATACGTTTCTTTGAGTTATAAAAACATTCTTGATTAGTGAAATTGTGTGCAGAAATAGGGACATAATATTGCTTGCACTATTTTGGACCTTTATAGGATTTAAAAGACTATTATTATTTATTTATTTATTTATTGAACAACAACTTTACAGGCGAAGCCCAATTACAAAGTTATAAACAGAACATGAGACTAAATAATACAAACAACATGTAAGAACAACAAACAGAGATTTACAAAGAATAAAAAGAAAAAAGAAACAAAATACACATACATATATAAAACCTTACATAATATACAATCACGTACAGTGAACATAGTAGGTATCGCTTAACAGTTACAATAATAACTAAGTATATACAGAGTAAAAAGGTAAAAAGGTAAGATTTAAATAAGTAATAAGGCGTTATGTAACTTAAATTTCGGTAAGAGTGATTGATTTAACATTCTTTATATAATTGGCAGGGTTAAGGGCAAATAAATCAAATCTCGAGTGGGCAAGATTACCTAATATACATAGTCTTACTAGAGGGCTGGATAGGTACATATTCGTTTTAAACTGTGGAATATAAAAAAGGTCAAAATTTCTACCTATTCGGTTTGGTACATTAAATGGCAATTTTGATAAAAACTCGGAGTTATCAGAGAGGTGATTTAGAAGTTTATAGATATAGATTAACGAGGCATGAACACGTCTCAGCTCAAAAGATTCGTAGTCGTATCTAAGCAACAGTTCATTATAATGAGCAAAATGATCATACAAATGAGTTTCTTTATATAGAAGATACTTAAGAAATTTTTTTGAGTACTCTCTATAAGATCAATAGAATTACGATAGCACGGTGACCAAATGATTTGACAATAATCAAGGTTAGACCTAACAAGGCTATTATATAATACTTTGATACACTCTATATTAGTAAAGTCTCTAGTATTTCAAGGAAACCCAGTTTTTTTAGACTAGCATTACTTATTTGTCTTATATAGCTATTAAAAGGTAGGGTTTTGTCAAAAAGAACACCTAGATCTTTATATTCTTTAACACGGAGAAGTTCAGTATTATCAATAGTATAGAGGAAAGCTATGGTTTGATTTTTGTTGGAAAACGTCATTGCTACACGCTTTCTAATGTTGAGATCAACTTTGAAGTCATTGCACCACGTAGAAATATTGCTTAGATCTTGTTGCAAAAGAGTACAGTCGTTAGTATTTTCAATTCTACGGTATAGCTTGCAATCATCTGCAAAAACAAGGCAAGTACAGTGACATAAAATATCAGGCAAGTCATTAATAAAAATGAGAAATAGCATAGGGCCTAAATTGCTTCCTTGTGGTACGCCGGAACTGATTTCAAAGTTTGATGACTGATATAAACTTGTCTCCTATACAGATAAGAACATAGCAGACAGATGATGTCAGAATTTATTTCGTAATTTTTCAGTTTAGGAATGAGAGTCATTATGATCCAGCCTGTCAAAAGCTTTAGCTATATCCGTGTAAATGACATCCAGCTGTATATTATCTTCAATGGCAATTTTAGCATCTTAAATAAGATTTAATAAGTTAGTGTTAGTGGAGGCAAAAAACCGTGTTGAGAAACGGAAATCACTGGTTTAACTGAGCTGTAAATAATTTCGTAAATAACCATCTCAAATAACTTGGAAAATGCACATAGAATAACGATTGGCCGATAATTTGCTATATTTTTTTTATCAGCAGATTTATGTATTGGCAGCAGCCGCCCTACCTTCCATTTAGAAGGATAATAGGCATTTTTTAGGGTCAAATTAAATATAATACTTAGTGGTTCTAACAAGAACTCTGCACAGGCCTTTACCAGGTACGCCGGTAAGCCATCAGGCCCTGCGGCCCTTTTAGGTTTCAACTTTTTAGCAGCTCTACTTATATCTTCATAGGTTATCACTATGCTGGGGAATGTATTCGATTTTTCAACAGGGCATTCAAGCGTCTCAGGTAAGTATACTGAGTCAAAATATTTAGAAAAACCTTCCGTTATATCTTGGCCGCCTTTAAATGTATGTTCATTGAATGACATTTCATTAAGAAAATTGGTGTGCTCAGCTTTTGTATGCACAAATGACCAAAATTGTTTAGGGTTTACAATTAAGTTATTTTGAACTGAGCTACGTAATGCTGGTATGCTAGTCTGATTTGTCTTTTTAATTCAAATTTAATTTCTACTAGATGTGGATTTAATAAGTGATTGCCTTTCCTAATTTATATACTGTACCATTCTTTTTCCTTTATTAATTTTATAATAACACTATTGTACCAGACCGGATACTTCAAAGGTTTTGGAGAGTGCTTAGGGACACTAACGTCCAGGACTGAATATATTTTATCGTAAAAGTTTGTAACAAGATTATCCACCGTGGTTAAATTATGTAGGAAGGACCAGTCCACGTCCAACAATAAGTTATACAAGGCTTTCTTAAAGTTATAAGACCTCTGAGGTGCTGTTTTTACTCCTTTATTGATCAGCTTACCATCAAATTTTGCGACAATACTGGGGTGATGGATATCTTCCCTAGTAATAGGATCACTGCACTTTTTCACCTGTAAGACTAAATTGCTCAGAACTAGATCAAGAATTACTAGATTTTGGTTTAAGACTAGATTATATTGAATTAGGTTTCCAATTAACGCTAAATGTTCTAACAATTGCTTTTTAGGGTTCATGACAGACATCAATATTATTGTACTCCGGTAGGTTGAAATCACCCACTATGATTACATCATTCGTTAAGACAAGGTTTTCTAATGACTGACACACAGCTTCATAGATGGAATAAGAACTGCCAGGGGGAATATAGATACAGCATATGTAACAAACCTTGTGTTTTAATTTTAATTTTATACAAACCCTTTCGATATTTTTTTCGAAAAACATCAATTTGGTCGGCTATAACATTAGAGTTTGTGGCAATGTAAGGCACCCCCACCCCTTAATTTATTAGATTTATTAGATACTGCGTTCACAGCGAAAAACATTAAATTTTGAATCGAAAAGCTCTAGGCTGTTGATAGTACTGTCTAGACTGGTTTCCGTAAGTGCAATGATGTCAAAGTCGCAAGCAATAATATTTAAATAGACCTCATTAAGTTTCCCCCTTATACTATTAATATTTTGATAATATAAAAAAGTAGCAGTCTTGTTGGCATAGGGCTCATTCAGAGACAAAGGATTTGTTTCACATAGATTATTACCAGATATTAACTGCTAAATCTCATTATCATACTGTATGTTATGTTTTAAGTTATCGAGTATTCTAAGATAGTATGGACATGAAGAGCTTAGACCTGAGTGGCATATATCGAAATTTGATTTATTTACCTTATTATACCGAATGCAGTTTGCACATTTTTTTTCATCACTAGTACACAGGTTAGTTTCGTGACCTTGCAGTCCTTGGCGAGATGATAGTAGTCACAGCATTTGTAGCATCTTTTCACATGAACAGAATCTTTGAGATAACAGCTTTTTCATCCAACACTAAGACGGCCTAACTAGATCGGCTCTGGTAATGGAATCAACAGAGATTATTAGATTAGTTAAGTCACCTTGAGACTTAAAATTGCGTTTGACACTAGGTTTGACGTCTATTTTCCTCACAATTTTGAACTTAAATTGAGCAACAGCGGTATTTATATTATTTTCTGTGTACTATGGTGATTATGAATGTATTATAGAAGGTAGAAGAAGTTTAATAAGTCATGTATTAGATTTACATATCGTTATTATTCAGATAGAAATGAAGAAAAATGCCAGGAACAAAGTGTGCAATGTATGACTGTAATACACGTATTGTACAAAGAAATCTATTGGTCAAAATATTATTTTCTACGTTTTTCCAAAACCCAAAGATCTGATGTCTAAAACCATAAGAGGTGAATGGATAAACAGGTGCAAAAGGCAGGATAAATTTAACTCAGATACAAGTAGGACTTGTTCCGTTTATTTTGTGGAGACCGACTATGAACGAGACTTGCAAAATGAATTACTTAGGTAAAAATACGTTTTTTTTTTATTACATGTCTATCTACTTTTCCGAGATGTTTTGTTATATTGGATGTTAATTTTTATAATACATATTTTTCATAATTTAATATTTTTATCAGATTTTTCTTTTTTTTTTTTATTATATGTGTACCTACTTTTCCGATATGTTTTGTAATACTAATTTTTATAATACATATTTTCCACAATTTAATATTTTGTTTAAATCATTTTTGTCGAATTTTTTTGTGAATTGAATCAGAATCCACTGGAGATAAAGATAATTTTTTATCAGATTTTCTTGTGAATCAAGGATCAATATCCGCCGTATAGAAAAACAATAATGTATGTTTTCTTGAACCAGGCATTTCATTTAGATGACTTTTAATAAATTTGACATAATTTTGTCACTTTTTGTGAGAAACTTCCACGCTTTACCTTCTTGCACTGTAATTCTCATGCATTTCAGGAATTTAAGAGCAAATCAGGTTAAGGCAAAGAAGAAGAAAAATACAAATTCTAATTCAAGCAGAAAAAATTGAAAAATTAAGTAAAATAACAAACTGAATAATCAACAATATATTATAATTTGACATCGAGTGGAAAAGGAAACAATTGCTACATTATTGAAACTTTCCACACACATTTAGTTCACGATATTATATACAAAGAATACTGAAAATGTTGTATGCCTCAATTATTTCAATACATTGTGCAATAAAAGAATATGCTCCTCACAATGCATTTTAAACGGCAGTGCACTGAAATAGAGCGCGCGGCTACGTCATGGGCGGCACCGTGCGGACAGATTTGCTTGATCTGGCTATCCTTGGCGTTTACAGTTCTTGTAATTGTTACTATTTTATAGAGTCAAAGAGCAGACAGTTAGACTCTTTCGCTGCGCATTATACAGGGTGTAATCAGTTTCATGTCATTAAAAAAAAACTGGTGGTGGGGAACGACTAAACGAACAAAAAAAAAACCTTATATAACATGGAGTCTAGAACTCATAGTTTTGAAAAAAAAACAATAAACAAAAATTTCGAGAATTTTCAATAATATTGTTTGAGAACTGCTGGAATGTTGGGATAGGGTTTTATTTTCGCGTATGTCGGCGCCTCTAACCATCAAATACTCTTTCAAAGTGTCGCGCTCTTTTGTTAGAGACCACGCGTCGACGAGGACACACGTTGATAATCACACTTTTTTATGGTTTTTTAAAAGTAGGTAAGGTAAGGTCTTTAGCGGTGCAGTAAAGGTGAAAGACGTCGGCGTATTCTGGGTGCTTAGTAGATCTGAAGAAAACTATACTCTCCCTTGTGCAATATTTTAGTTTCTGTGGGCACTTCGTTAAGTACCACGTCGAACCTGTTTGTTGGTTTTGTGTGTTGCTTTTGTTCTTTTTGAATTTTGGGCCACGTATTTACAGTTAAGATTTATTTTATTAACTTACCGTTCAAGTCGTTAAGTTCTTGATTACGTACAGACACTACTTGTTCGTTCTTTTTGTGTTGCTTTTTGGATTTTGGACCAAGTTTTTATTTTTATTTTCTTTATTGACAACGGTAGTTGATAGTTTATTGTGGTATTTTAATGTCCATAGATACCATAAAAAATTATCCTAATTTACCAAATGTGTTGAACGGAGTGCGTATGTCCTTAGTTCGACGTGCCGAAAAGTGTATTGATGCAGACGGAGGCCATTTCGAGCAATTTATGTAAATCAACAATAATTTATTGGTAAGTCCTAGATTTATCGAATATTTTAGTTTTCGATACCTGATTGGCAATTCGTTAAATAAATCAAATTTTTTCCTAACTTAAAATAAAATATACTCATTTGGTTACAAATGTTAATAAATCAACAATAAAAGCTCCAATATTTCGTTCCAAATTAAAAAAACACACATGTTGTGTTTAAACCTCTACGCCTATCATTTGCTTGCAGTTCTGCAAAAAGAGATAACGAATTATTTACATTTTTATAATTGGTTCGGTTCAGGCGGCCATCAAAGGTGCCGCCCTTCTTTGCTTTGAAACCACGGGCCAGCGAGAACGTGTCGGTCGGTAATCTTTGCACTTTTTATGACAATTTAAAAGTTGTATAATTGGGAAGTACACGTTCATTGACCTAGAAAGGCAGTGGTTCTCAAATGTTTCCTATCCTAATATTCAAATTGTTGACCTAGGTCAGTTTTCCAAAGTGCCCCTAGACGAAAAAATCATAAAGGTTTTTTGTTTGTCTAGTCGGTCCCCATTACTAGTTTTTTTAATGACATGAAACTGATTACACCCTGTATGTATAGCTGGTTGCCTAAACCATCAGTCCATCAAATTTTTTATGCCTTTCGTAATTTTCTAGGCAGGAGTTTTATATATGATTAAGGAACTAGATTTAAAAAAAAATGGAAATAAATATAGCACTGGTTGCATAAGCATAGCACTGGTAAATTTATCAAATTAATTGGTAATTTTACATATCTCGTTTAATACCTTGATGTGATGGTACGTTTGACACTCCATTTTAGATAAATTTATGTTAGGTACGGTGTCGTTTCATGTGCATTTATCCTGGATAGTCCAATAACGATTTCTAGGCTTGATTTTCATAAAAAGAGTATATCACTTTTAGCGAACATAAACAATGTAACCTAAAATCTCTTTCAATTCCTCTCCCTCGCGAATCAAGTGACCTTATGAGTTAATTTAACATCTAAGATTTGCAGATGCGTCTGTCTACGATAAATTTTTGTGTTTTGCACGAACAACCCACAAGGTGAAGCAAAACCAGCTTAGTGTCCCTTCTGGCGTGAGATGGCGGTGAAGCAGGACATGTATCTTGTTGTTTAACAAAACCTAAAAAAAACCATTACAACATAAAAACCGCTGCCTAAGGAATCAATACTTCCACATCCAGACTTCCCATCCAGGTCTCTTACAACTAAAATACTATATTTGCACTTCATTATGTAGAAATAATTGTTTATGGAATTTTAATAGTATAATATTTAAAATCGTGTACCCCAAAAACCCATAAAATTATGTCACATCGGTGGTCCTGGGGTTGAATGAAGTGAAAAAAATTCTGGATGACTTTGGTTCCTGTATACACACTAAATCACAAAAATTTTTCACCCCCATTAATAGTGGGGTGCGGGTGGTAATGGGGGTGGCTATTGCCAAAATTTTTTTTGAGACCTTAGTTTCTCTTTACTAAATACCAATTTCATGGACTCTTCTGGTGATTTACCCAGATTTACCCCAATTTACCCCTCAACTCTTCAACGGAATAAAATCAAAATATAATCTAGTTCCAGATCTCGTTAAAGACCAACAGACAGACCGACGCCACAGACAATTTCTTTTTGCTTAAACTTAAAATCTTGACGTTTCGTGACATTCTAAGCCTATTTCAACATTGAAAATGGTCAAAAATTATTTTTGCCTTAGTATACTTCCACTGGATGTGGAAGTAATACGCAGAAAATGGCATGACAAAGATATAAAAAATCATTGTTTGCCGTGGACTACACGATAGAAGTAAAGCCTCTGCTTGAAGTGAAGCATTTTCCTCGAGGAAACCTACTACGCATCCATACTACTCGAGGTAACCCACTGTGTAACCCAATTTACTCGAGGAAAGCCACTGCGCATTCACACTTCTTGAAGTAACCCACTGCGCATCCATTTTACTCGAGGAAATCCACTGCGTATCTATAGTACTCGAGAAAAGCCATTTCGCATCCAAAATGCTCGATTAAACCTACTGCTCATCCATACTACTCATGGTAACCTACGGCGCATCAATGGCGCTCAAGGAAAGCCACTGCGCATCCATAATACTCGGGGAAACCTACTGCGCATCCATTGCACTCGAGGAAAGCCACTCCGCATCCGTACTACTTGACGTAATCCACTGCACATCCATTTGACAAACCTACTGCGTATCCATAGTACTTAAGGAAAGCCACTGCGCATCCACAATACTCGGAGAAACCTACTGCACATTTAAAGTAGGTACTCGAGGAAACCCACTGCGCATTCATACTACTCGAGGTAACTTTAATAACATAATATTTGAAATTGTCTACCCCAAAATCCATAAAACGATATGCCACATCGTGGTTAGTGGTGGTGGTGGATGAAGTAAAAAAGAATTATTTGTATATACGCTAAATTACAATTTTCACCCTCTTAATAGGTGGTAGTCCGGCTTTGTTGTTAGTAGTTATGTAGTGCCGATTCTAGCGCAAACCCGTCAGTAGAGTAGCAATCAGAGTTCTGTGTGACGTCATCATTCCGGCAGCCCCGCGGGGGCGGGCAGGTGATAGATGATAGATCCTATGATCTAGGTTCTAGTGTGAGGTGAGATAATGCTAGATGATAGATCCTATTATCTAGGTTGTAGTGTGAGGTGGGATCTTCTTAGATGATAGGTGATAGGACCTAATGGGAGGGGGGAGATCCAATCCCCGAGCTTAGATATTAGATTATAGCTAAAGATAAGAGATTATATCTAAGAGGGGGTGGCTAAGAGTATATAGGATGTATCTAGTAATAAAAGAAGTATATAGGATGTATCTAGTAATAAAAGAAGTATACAGGGTGTATTTAGTAATAAAAATAAGTATATAAGGTGTACTAGTGATATGGTGTATCTAGTAATAAAAATAAGATGGCTGCCGTTTATTGTTTATGTTATTGGCGAATAGTATTGCATGTTTACGTTAGAGGGCGTTAGAGGTTAAGAAAATGGCTACAGACATCCATCATTGAGTTTAAATAGACAAGTCTTATATATGGAATAAATATTCATCTACTTCAATACGTAAATTTTATATTTGAATGTTAAAACTGTGACCAAATGCAGAGACGTTATCGGATTCCAGGAAATTGTTAATGTAAATAAATGCGACTGTCTACGGCTATATGTATATTTAAAACGTGATTAATTGTCTTTAGATAACAGCATCCGGCGGTTATAATACAATGACTAATAAGTCACGTGATCTATTATAAGGAGCGTCTCAGGGTTTGGAGAGAAATAATGTAAACAATGAAATCATCATATTTTTTCTCATATTTTTCTGCTTACACGATACGAAAAGTGGGGGTGGAATACAGCATAAAAGTAAAGACCTGAGATCGCTGCATTCATTCACAATCTTAAAGTCGATATATACAAGCAGCAGCAGCAGCAATGTCTTTCACAAAAATTAATGTTGAAGCTCATGTCACGCCGTTCATGAAAATCTATGAGCTGGAAGTCGATAGAAAATATAAAGTGCTAGATATATATAAAGCACTTTCACCGTATGGTATCCAGGTCCAAGTAATCCTCGAAAATTGTAAAGTGAGTCTACCAGCCAGATACTCACGCATTATTTCTGATGATGATATGGTAACGCTACAACAAACCATTATACTAAAAGAAGTGTACTTGGTATATAGAGGGCTAGCAGGCACGACTACTAACATTGAATTCATCGAGTCCTAAAGATGGATCCCGAAACATATAAGAAGAGGTTACAGCAATTTATGAACAATTTAAAATTACTCGGAGAAGACGTTAAGTACGTTGAAGTTTTACGTACATTTCAACATGTCAGTATCCAGCCGAAGAAGTCCAAGAACAGTTCAGTTCAGCGAGGACGTTAAAATTCATCACATTTACCATTGGAGCTATGCCCATAGAACTGCTAGATGTGGTAACTGGATGCAAGACGCCCGCGATCGAGATCGTTTTCAAATTAAAATATTACGATACGCTCAAATAATTAATCCAGTACTTGAACATAAATATTCTGTTATTATATCACAAAACATGTAACCTCTTTCTTATATGTATTAATAAATTAATTTAAAAAATGGTTGACTATTATTACCCATTTCCTAATTAAATGAAGAATTCAGATTTTTTTTCAAGTTTATTGTAACGAAAATGTTCATGCTACATTTTATGTCTTTTTTAATATCGAATTTAAATATGCAATCAAAAAAATTAAATCTTAAAAAATAAAGCCAGCCCAGGCAAAAAATGAAAAAATTCATATTTTTCAAGTTTATTGTAATGAAAATGTTCATGCTACATTTTATGTGTTTTTTAATGCTGAATTCAAATATGCAATCAAAAAAATTAAATCTTAAAAAATAAAGCCACCCCAGACGAAAAATAAAAAAAATAATTTAATTTTTATAATATATTTTATTTATCTGAACGCATAATACAGTAATAAAGCTTATATATGTACATGGAATACATAACCTATAAAAATAATAGCAATAATAATAATAATAATAATAATAATAATTAATATAAGTGCATAAAAATTAAACAATGCTACTTTTTTCAATCCAACTGTTATGGGAACTGTCAAATCCAAGCCATTTAACGAAAACCTTATTTCCTTTCTTCCTTAAAACTTTTTCAACGAGATACATGTCTGAATGTTTAACCTTCTGCAGTTCTTCAGTATAGAAGCATCCTTCTATTGGCTGTTTCCGTGCATCGGTCAGTAAGTATGTTATGGGGCTGGTATAATTAATTTTTGAAATAGTAAATATTTCATTAGACCAATTAGGAGTATAACCTTTATCGAACACGCCTCTGTACTTGCTTATTCTCACATGATCGTTAATTTTAAATTTAGGTAATTGCGAGTATGTAATTGTAGGATAATTGTAAACGGATTTCAAGAGTATTTTTTCATTCTTTTTATTTACATCTACAGGTTTCATGCCGATGGTACGATGCCTAGTATTATTATATTTCTTAATAATATCAGCAAGTAAATTATACCACCGAAAAGAATCATTTATACTAAATTCTTTATACATCATAGATTTTATAGTCCTATTTACGCGTTCGACTACTGAACATTTTTTAGTGCTATACGAAGAATAATGATTAATTTTATATTTTTTCATTAATTTTTGAAAATTAATATTATAAAATTCGGTTCCATTATCAGTCTGTAAATTGACTGGGATTCGTTTATCTGCGACTAATATTTTTTCCATAGCTCGAGTAACATTTACGCCAGATTTAGATTTAACTGGTTCAGCCCATACGTACTTTGAAAAAACATCAATTACAATGAGAATATATTTATAATTTTTATTGTAATTAGCATATGGAATCATTTCGACTAAGTCAGCCTGAAGCAATTCATTTAAACCTCTAACTACGACTTTTCGTCTCTTAAAGTTAATTCTAGCCGGCTTATGTATTTCATTAACAATATCTCTTTTTATAGCAGACATGTTTACAGTTCAACAATAATTTACGTACTGTTAAATTAATCCAGCGGTTCGATTATTTTACTTTCTAATAGTTCCTCTAAAATTCTATTTATTTCATTCGTATGACTTGAATTGCCTGCCTCCTGTGAAGCTATCAAAAGCCTAAGACGATCGACGAGTTCATTAGGATCGTCCCAATATACGTAATCAATAGCATTATCGGTGACTTGCATCATTAATTCACCGCCTTTTACTTTACCAGGAGCACGTTGCCGAGGTTCGCGAGCGTAAAGCATCGGTTTAATAATATGCAGGTACTTCCAGCTCTTACTACCGGACTTTTGCTTTTCAGAATCATAATTTCTCTTATGTGCGCTAGTCCTTTTTACAATATCAATGTACTGTTTCTTATCATCATAGTTATAGTGATGCGAACGTTTTTTAAATAGTAATTCATAAAGACCGCGAGTGCCCTGATACTCTTTATTATTTATTATTAAATTGTCACCGTCAAACTGAATGACAGAATTTCCAATATAATATTTATCTTCTTCGGGATTATATCGTACACCATATCGAAAATCATGTGTATTTTCAGTATCATGCATCATCTCAGATATATACGTTTTAGGCAGATCGCTAAATTTCTCAAGATACTTCTCATCTGACTGGTCGCCTTCTTCAGAGTCGACAATCGACGGTGACGGTGTAATATTAATATTTTTTTCATCCTCTGAGGGTTCAGACTTTTTCTTAATATTTAAATTCTCGTCCGTCTCAAGCTTGATATGTTTAGCTATTGAATGTAAAGGTGCGGTGATTGGGGCAAAAGACTTTTCGATTTGCAGATCGTGCATTTTGAGTGCCTCTAATTTGCGCTTTACGGCTTTCCGAGCTTCGATAATTTTATTAGTAATGTCCATGTCGACAGGTGCGTCAGATAACATGTGTAATTATCAACTGATTGAGATAGTAAAATCACAGGTATATATACTCGTCAAACCCCTTTCTGTATCGACCATGTTTAATATCGCTATCTTTATCTATCACTAGGAATCCGTATTTATCTTTCCAGCATAACGAGCACATATGTTTGAAATCCTCAAAGCTCATATCGGTATTAACGTGATCGGAATATACATGTCTAAGATTCATGTCATCCTGCTTGAATAATATCAGTAAATTTGCATTGTCTCTTATCAGATGTTTTGGAATGCGGGTATAGGTCTGACAGAGATAGAAGCTGTCTATCTGTTTATGCCGTCCCATGCTAAAGTAGTCACGCATCACACTTTGATTGTCGCAAGCTACGTCATCAAATATAAAAATGGAATTAATTTTAGCTTGCGCAGGCGTCATTATTACATCGCTATCCTTGAATTCATGATATCCCACGATCGAGCCGAGTACTTTTCTAAGATATTCATATTTAGGCTGGTAGAGAGATTTCGAGTAGACGTAAACATTCTTGAAACGCAAGCCGTGTGGATGAGTCAGCAGGCTTATCACGATGTTTGTTTTCCCACAATTTGAAGGTCCGCATATGATACACCTGATGCTGTCGGGTAACAGAGGACCATGTCTACTATCTTTTTTCACATGACTATCGAAATCGAGATTATCGATTTTCAGACTGTTACCTGTCTTGATGAAACGCATGATTGACACTGAGGTATTTCCACCAGGAGTTTAAGTATAAATAGCTTTCGATCACCTGTAACACCTCAGTCTACTATTACATGTGATAGAGGTAACATGGCTGTAAACGCTCTCATAAATAAATTACCTTTCGAAGCCCATATCCCTGGCTATCGTTTCTGCGGCCCGGGTACTAAATTAGAAAAAAGACTGGCGCGAGGAGATCGCGGAATTAATGGTCTAGATGAGGCGTGTCGTGACCACGACATACAATATTCTAAAGTCAATGATGTGAAAGGACGGCATATTGCCGATAAAGAATTGGCAAAACGTGCTCTGAAGCGAGTATTTGCTAGGGATTCGTCCATCGGAGAAAGAGCGGCAGCAGCCGGTGTAGCAGGCATCATGAGTGCTAAAGTTAAATTAGGCTTGGGATGTAAAAAAAGAAAATGTGGCGGTACGATGACGTTTAAAAAAATATCCAATAAAATTCGTAAACTAGTACGTGGAGCTCCCTCTGTCGGGGATGCTATTAAAAAGGCCTCTCGTGCAGTACAGCGTATTAAAAAAGATAAAAAAATATCACCGATGGCTGCTCGCGTTATTCCTATACCGAAGACGGGTGGCGTTCTACCGCTAATACCAATATTTGCCGGACTTAGTGCTCTGGGAGCGCTAGCCGGCGGATCTGCAGGTATAGCGAAAGCTGTAAGAGATTCTCAGGCGGCAGCCTCCCAGCTTAAAGAATCTAAACGTCACAATCAGGCTATGGAGAGTATCACCCTAGGTAAGGGACTCTATCTTCGTCCCTATCGAACGGGACTTGGACTATACATGAATAAAAACACCAACAGCAAGTGACTAGTAAAATTACCAAATCGAGCGCTCACCGACGTGGATCTGAAAAAATATGTTAAGATGTTAAATATACCTAATTTTCGAGGAATATTTATGCGAGACCGACTACCTAAACGCGTACATAAAATTGAGACGGGCATTGTGAACTTGGATAGTGATAGCGGTAATGGTACTCATTGGACTGCATACTTTAAGAACGGTTCGAAAGCCGTTTATTATGATAGTTTTGGTAATTTACAGCCTCCTCTCGAATTAATAAAATATTTAAATTGTTCTATTGAATACAATCACAAGCAGTATCAGTCTTATGACACAGTAAATTGTGGACATCTGTGTTTACAATTTCTATATAATGCGTCATGCTTTTAAGTCACGTTCATTCTCAGAGCTAACCTTGAAGCCGCAACATGTCTTGTACGTTTACATTATCCGGCAAATCATCTAATTTAACCGCGCACTTTTCCCCACCCATAGACCTTGAAGACGGCGCTGAATATTCGCTTGCTTTAATAAATTTCGAGGCGTATAACTCCATACCGAACATAGACGCTACAAATAATCATATATATTATGATACAGACGATAAGTTTATAAAAATTCCGGAGGGCTCGTATGAAATAGAAGATATAAATAATTACGTAAGAAAGCATTTTATTCTGAATCATGGTAACGATAGTCATATTTCTATAGTATCCAATAAAAATACGTTAAAAGTGGAAATAAAATCCAATAAGATGATAAATTTTGAAAAGGCCGGCGGTATTGGCAGTTTGTTAGGATTTACATCTCGTCGTCCAAAACCGCTCGAGAAACATATATCTGATTTCCCGGCAAAAATTCAAAAAGTAAACGCTATATGCGTGGAGAGTAATCTCATCACGGGCAGTTACATGAATGATAGATCTGTACACATTATTCATGAATTTTTTCCTAGCGTGCCTCCCGGCTATAAAATAATAGAGTGTCCCGCTAATGCAATTTACCTGCCGATTAATAAGAGGCATATAGATAGCATATCAATTAAGATAGTCGATCAAGACGGTGATCTTGTTAATTTCCGTGGCGAGGTCATCACGGTAAGACTGCACTTGAAGAAGAATGGGTCTTAGTTTCCGAAATAGTTTAAAAGGAACACCTGCTCGCGCTCGAAACAGTTCACCTGTAACCTTCAAGGTGTTAACATCTAAAAATAGACGTTTTCTTTACTCTCTCGGTTACAAAGTGCTAATATGAATCCGAATATTTTAAACGTGTTTGAGAAGCCTACGTTTGAAACCGCGATAACTAATTTTGAAAATCATAGTCATGGACCATATTCAATCAGAAATTTAAATAATAACGACGAAATTCGTATACCCATTCAGCAGCAGGATGTGTATACTGCGCCGTATGCTAGTTCGCTGTATATGCGGGGCCGGTTACTTAAAGAGGATGGTACGGTTTCGAACACAGCGGTCTTTGATAAAATGGGGTTATTGTATCTGTTTGACGAGATACGATACGAAGTGAGCGGTAAAATTGTGGACAGCAGTAGAAATCCAGGCCTCGCGACTGTTATGAAGGGATATGCATCATTCACTCCGAATGACGCGAATCACTTAGAAAATGCTGGGTGGACTGATGTGGATGATAATTTTGCAGACGAGAACGGTTACTTTGACGCATGTATACCTTTAAAAATATGTCTGGGGTTCGCAGAGACCTTTGAAAGAATTATTTTAAATGTCCGTCAAGAGCTGGTACTCGTTCGCAGTAGTATTGATACAAACGCAATCATAAATCTTGTAGCCGATGAAAATATTAAAGTAGAATTGGAAATCGTTCAATGGCGTGTACCACACGTGACTGTATCTGACGTTGAGCGATTAAAATTAATGAAATATCTAGAGAGGAATATCGATTTGCCTGTACCGTTTAGAAGCTGGGAATTACATGAATACCCCATGCTGATGGAATCGCAGACGCATACTTGGAATATTAAAACTTCGTCTCAGTTAGAGACACCGCGATATATTATTTTCGGTCTTCAAACGGGTCGTAAAAATGCAGTCGCTAAACGTATGAGTGAATTTGATCACTGCGAGTTGACTAATTTTAAACTTTTTTTAAATTCGGAATCATATCCCTATGATAACTTGAATATTAATTTTGAGAAGAATTTCTGTGCTACTCTGTATGAAATGTTCTGTCAATTTCAGAAATCTTATTATGAAAAAGAAAATGAACCTCTGCTTACTAAATATAAATTTAAAACTAAAGCTCCTCTGGTAGTTATAGATAGATAGATAGATAGATAGATAGATTTATTTCCCAACAATTACAATTTAGTTCTATAATTCATAATATAACACACACATATAATAATTGTAATTTAAACCTCTTAAGAGGCATATGGGAAAAGAGGTAATTTAGTAAATAATATTAAAAATACTAATATATAAACATAAAAACAATAAAAACATGAATGAACATGATACATTTGTTATGATCTATCCTGAGATCTGCGTGAGTCGCCAGCCCGCGCACGTCCCCACGTGTGCCGCACACAAAGCCACTGCAGTAATACCGAAAGTATATTAAAATTTAACTGATAGTAATTTGTTTATACTGCAATTAGCTTTGTGCCTGACACACATGATAGCAACCCACGCGAGCCAGCAACTCAAACAGATTCTAAGTCAGATCTTACAACACTAAATACTATACTAACAAATATATAAAATGGTACTTTATTAAGTAATACATTGTAGTACTAGAGAATAAGAAATTCATTAATGAATGATAGGTATGAGAAATCAATTTGAATTAGAAAATTCTTCACCAAAATATTCATTCAAATTATAAAATGAGAATTTTGTAAGTAAGGATTTTAATTTTCGTTTAAAGTTGAATAAATTAGGGGCCTGAGTTACATACGTTGGGAGGTGGTTAAAAATGCTTATACCAGTATATAGTGGCCCATTTCTACTTGAAGTATATCTGTAATCTGGTGTTAATATTATATTATTATATCTAGTATTATAACTATGTATGTCCAGTGGTCTCTTTAAATTTGATTTTCTTTTATATATTATTATTGCCAATTTGAAAATATACAAGTTTGTTACAGTGAATATTTTGTTCTCTAAGAAATATTGTCTGCATGAATCCCTTGGTTTTAGATTAAAGAGAATTCGAATTGCTCTTTTCTGCATAACGAAGGTGCTATCACTAGTTGTAGAGTTTCCCCAATATTCAATGCCGTACTGTAGGATGCTGTGAAAATATGAATAATATACAGCAAGAGCAGCTTTAAATCCTACATTTAGCTTGATAGTGTTAACTGCGTAGATGGCTGTACTTAGCTTTCTATTTAGATTATTTATGTGCACTTTCCAATTCAGACATCTATCTACGTAGATACCCAAAAACTTGGCATGCTCAACTGGTCTTATATCCCCACTGGTTGTTGGTAACACTCTTTGTATGTTGGTAGGATGATGCGCTTGAAATAAAACATTACATGACTTTTCAGGATTCAGCATAAGTTTATTACATTTGAACCATTCTAATATATTATTCATTAGTGTTGATGCACCCAGATAAAGCGAATCGATGGTTTTGTGATGTAGTATAATACTAGTCTCATCCGCAAACAGTGAGAACATTATACCAGGAAAATTTGCAGACAGATCATTTATATAGATAAGGAACAATAATGGACCCAGAACTGACCCTTGTGGTACACCACACTTCAATACCTCCGGTTTTGACTTAGTTTTTTTAAGTACCTTTCTGGATGTCTCGAAAACCTCTGTCTGTGCCGTCCGATTCGTTAGGTATGAGGTAAACCATAGAAGTGGAATACCTCTAATGCCATAGTATTCCAATTTGTTTAACATTAATGAATGGTCGACGCAGTCAAAGGCCTTAGATAAATCACAGAAAATTCCTAGGGCACATTCCTTGTTTTCAATTTTATTATTTATTTCATCTAGTAGTGAAAATGTCGCATCTGATGTACCAAGGTTTTTTCTGAATCCATATTGTGACTTTGACAGAATCCTGTACTTATCAAGATAACTAACTAACTGATTTTTTACATATATTTCTAATATTTTAGATAAAACCGGCAATAATGATATAGGACGATAGTTGCTTACATTTTCTTTAGAACCTTTTTTAAAAATGGGTCTTAGTAAAGCTTTTTTAAATCTGTCTGGAAATATTCCACTTTTTATAGACAGGTTAAATAAATATAGCAAAGGCTTAATTAGTATATTAAGATTTTCTTTCAATAAAGTAATGGTCATTTCATCGTAACCAGCTGAATTTTTATTTTTTAAGTTTTTAATTATGGAAATTAATTCTGGTTCCGTTATTTCAGGCAGGAAAAAAGAGTTTCCAATATTGATATTAGTTTTTCGTAAATAGGTATCTGAATTTGAGTGGCTAACTATATTTTGTGTTGCTTGGTAAGTTACATTTAAGAAGTAGTTATTAAATATATTTACCACCTCCGGTTGATCTACAACTAACACATCATCCTGTAATAAATATATTGGTTCTGCTTCTTTCACATTTTGTGAATTTGTGGCTTCCCTAATTACATTCCAAGATGTTTTTATTTTGTTTTCACTTAATAATATTTTATTTTTGTAGTATATTTCTTTCGCCAGTCTGATCACCCTTTTAAGTATTTTTTGATAGCTTTTTAAATACCTTATAAAATTTTCGTCTTCAGATTTTCTTTTTTTAATAATTAGGTTTCTTTTATTCCTACAAGAAATTCGTATACCTTTGGTCATCCATTTGTTATTTACAGTGTTAGATTTTTTATATGTTTTTACTGGAAATGCGGAGTTGAAACAACCGTTGAAGTGACTGTAGAATCCCTCAAATGCAATATTTGTATCATTTTGCTGGTATAAAAAAGTCCAGTCTACATTTAATAATAACTGGGTAAATTTATTTAAATTCCTCTTATTGAATAACCTTTTTTCCTCATAAAAAACGGTATTTTTATTAACAGACTCTGCACATGGATTTATGCAGAGAATTTGTGAGGTATGATCAGAGAGACCCAAATCAATATTATGAGAAGTATATTCACTAGAAACATTTGTTAGAATATTGTCGAATATTATCGACTGTTCGTGTCAGAATGAGGTTGTAAAGTCGAGTGCAGTGGACATTAGGCTGGAATTTAGCACTAATAAAAATATTCCGAAAGACACTGCTGCATATTGTCTTATAATTCATGATAGATTGATTTATTACAATCCTTTAACCAGTATAGTTCGTCCATACTAATATGTATATAATAGACGTGCAGGGCTTCCAGCATAAAAAGGAGTTAGCTTTTACATGTAAAGAAATTTCAATTTTTAATATTACCGATGTCTCGTGTGTACATCGGATAATTAAACCGACCGTTAGTTACGGGCTTCTTACACACAATATTCAGAAGCAAATTAATTGGATAACTGATCATGTGCACGGTCTCCAATGGTCCACGCCTTATGATAATCTCCGGTACGGCGACCTGCAGGACTTCATCGACAGCCACGTACTTGAGAGAGAAGCAAAAGTTTATGTCAAGGGACTGGAAAAGAAGCGATGGCTTCAGCATTATCTGTCTAATAATAATAATATTATAGACTTATATAATTGTAATAATATGAATAGTTTAATGTTAAATAATTTAGAATATCATTGTCATAAACATATTAATAATCATTTACGCTGCTCTAGGCAGAATGTCTACTCGATATATCAGTGGTATATTGTAAATAAAGATAAGGATTTTGAATAAACAAATTTATGCTAACCATACTGGCTTTTATTTCTGTATACATGTGTGCGTGTATGAATGACGAGTGGGGTGGGGGGCAGAGAGAGAGAGAGAGAAGTGGGGGGAGAGCTCTCGCCTCGAGTCAGAGCGCGGTGATCAGTTAGACGTTGCAAAGATGCACAATCAAACGGGGCTTAGAGAGCTGATAGCGGGCAATATTTGCCAATGTTCGATGTGTCAAGTCCCACCGGAGGGCTGGAGGTACCTGGGGCTGCCTCAGCCCCAGGACCCCGTAACGCAACCACCACCACAGGAGATGCCCCGGCTGATGCTCTTAGCCGACATCATGAAAGGTATTTAAAATATTTTTTCTGTTTCGTATAACTCAATACTTATAGATATTTTTTTAAATTGTTACAGACTCCATTGAACTCAGAATTTCTTCGGAGATTTGGAGAGGTCGATCTGTCAGCCGGCGAGACCAATAAATTTCTTTTTTTAATTAACATACGATCTGCCCTCCCGCCGGATAGCCAGACCAGTGTTTTTATTATTTTATTAATTCTACACAATTTTAATTATAATTTTTTTATATTAATAAAAAATGTTATTAATAATCTTTTTTTTATTTCAATGAGTTGATAGCATCTCATACTTATTAAGTGTCTGAACAGCTCGAACAGCTCCAACAGCTCCAACAGGTGTAACAGGTACGGTACCTGTTACACCTGTTGGAGCTGTTGGAGCTGTTGGAGCTGTTCGAGCTGTTGGAACTGACCATATATAATACACGTATATGTATATGTATATGGGCTGCTTGAACAGCTCCAACAGCTCCAACAGCTCCAACAGGTGTAACAGGTACCGTACCTGTTACACCTGTTGGAGCTGTTGGAGCTGTTGGAGCTGTTCGAGCTGTTGAAACTGACCCTATATAATACATGTATATGTATATGGGCTGTTTGAACAGCTCCAACAGCTCCAACAGCTCCAACAGGTGTAACAGGTACGGTACCTGTTACACCTGTTGGAGCTGTTGGAGCTGTTCGAGCTGTTGAAACTGGCCCTATATATTACATGTATATGTATATGTATATGTATATGGGCTGCTTGAACAGCTCCAACAGCTCCAACAGCTCCAACAGCTCCAACAGGTGTAACAGGTACCGTACCTGTTACACCTGTTCGAGCTGTTGGAGCTGTTCGAGCTGTTGAAACTAACCATATATAATACACGTATATGTATATGTATATGGGCTGCTTGAACAGCTCCAACAGCTCCAACAGCTCGAACAGCTCCAACAGGTGTAACAGGTACGGTACCTGTTACACCTGTTGGAGCTGTTCGAGCTGTTGGAGCTGTTCAA
Organism: Rutpela maculata; assembly: GCA_936432065.2. Classification (NCBI taxonomy): domain Eukaryota; kingdom Metazoa; phylum Arthropoda; class Insecta; order Coleoptera; family Cerambycidae; genus Rutpela; species Rutpela maculata. Next base: position 41,931,819 of record OW386286.2, read on the forward strand.
GCTGTCTCACCTGCCTCTCTCATGATCATCATGTCAGGATAGGTATTAGGAAATAAAAACACACATTTTATAAATAATTTAATTTATTAAATGTAAAATATTTATATTACAATACTTTAATACTAATTACAAAAAATGTAGACGAACTATGTCAAGCGTCTTAACATAATCTTCTAAGGTAGTCGATGGCCAGTGCCCGCTGTCTGGACCAGAGCTCCAACCAGTCGGCTGCCCAGAGCGACCTTTGGATATATTATCCTCCAGCCATTTTATTAGCTGCTTATGCTCTTCATTGAAATTAATATCTAATTTGAAATGTATATTATTCCTACCAATTACTCGAAACAAAATTTCAAGAAATTCGTATTGTGTAAAGTAAGCTGCCTCGCAAAATGCTTTATTAATCGACCAATCAATACTTTTATAATTATCAGAAATATTTTTAGCCGGGTACGATTTCGAATAAAAATCAATTGACATATAATCATCATTACACGTTAATAATTCTTCTAAAAAAATTCTAAAATAACTATTATTCGCGGCGGGATAATGTCTGTTAATTACTTCTCGTAATCGATACACGGTAAGGTGAGTAATACATTCTCTTTGGAAAATATATTCCAACTGTTGAATAAAAATATCGTTTTGAAGTTTTTTCGTAAATATTTTTTTCATTAAATCGAAATTAGAACTATCTCTTAAAGCCATTCAGTATAAAGCTTTGTCCGGTATAACAATCTTTTCTAAAATTTTATGAACTAATTGATAATTACCCCGATTCAATGCATTTTGAATGTACCTCTCATATATGTCGCGAGTGATAAGTACAAGCTTGTACTGCAATTCTTTTTCTAACCCATCCATCGCGATCAAAGTCTCTAAAGTAAATGAATCCGAACGGCTACTGCCAAGCGCTTCACTGCGTCGATGACGTCATCTGACGAGCCGAGACTTGTTGGAAATTATATCCCCAAGGTTTCGTATCGGTATTTATATAATTTATAATTCTTTTATCATCATACGGACTGAGTGCCACCTTATTCTGTTTGATGGTATATATTTCATGTTTCTTTGATCGAATTAATCGCTGCTCTTTGGTCAAAATTTCTTTATTAAATAGACAATTCGTAAAGTCTTCAAATGTAATTTTTCTGATTACCGAACGCGAGAGACCCTTGATTTTTTTATTTACCGACACACCCTCCACTTTATAACTATACATTTTTGCACGGAGTCCTACGAATTCTGTCATTACGCGCCCTTGACATTCGTCTTTCATTACGCCTAGTACCTTCTTATTTGCATGAGGTATTCCGTAGACATTGTCTACAGGATAATCCGATGTGTCGAACTGATGGATGTCTTTTTTAATGTACTTGTATATATCAACGTCGCTAAATTCGTAAATTAAACTGTCTGTGTCCGTGTAAAGTAGTTTGGCTTGCTCACCGAATTCTTTTTTAATATAATCATAATGAAAATCGTAAAGAATAATTTTTGAAAGATCTAAAATGGCGAACCCCACATATATTGGCTTATCGAATTTAATTTTTAGTCGATTCATTTCAATAATAATCATATCCTCGCCGAAGACAGTCGAACTGTGAAAGTTCGGTTTCGCGAGCAGAGACTTGGCGCCCCATCTCCCCTCCCATTTAGTTACCAATTTAACATCTTTGTGCTTGCGGACATTCTCCATTGTCTTTCCGAACACCGCATTGTTCATTAGCTTATAGAAATTTTTCTGAAACTCGTTACTTGCCTGTTTTCGTAAATCCGTATTTAAATCAATGTATTTCTTTAGCCATCGCGACTGTTTAAATTTTAAAATTCTATGTACCGTCTTGAGTTTTAATCCGCGTTCTAAACATTTTTTTAAAGTCCTATAATGCATTACATATCGCGTTTTATCTAACAGAGTGGTCATTAATTTTGAATGTTTTGAACCGGGCGGCACCATATGTTCTGGACACATCGGGAGATCCTTATGTAGCTCATGTAATTCAAGTGGATACTCGATATCTACTTCCAAAATATAACCGATGTCTGACTCGTCCGATAAATTTGGAATATCTAAGGCATAAAATTGTTCGACGGGCACCCACTCGAAAGCACCTGTAGGTAGCGGAACAGACATCCCGGCTCCATATATGTTATTGATGTCAAAGTACATGATGTGAGTCTCTCTTTCGTCGGGATTAAACGCATCCCCCATGTACTTGTTGTTAGCTTTCGAATATCTGTTAGATACCTGCGCTACACCGCCTCTCACGCCTTTTTCGATCATCAGTATCATATCAATGTCTGTGAGAAGCTCTAAATTTTCTTTAGTTATTTTTAACATCGCGTCGAATGCCAGCCCCGGAGCAGTATAATAATTTAAAGCGTCAAGTCCGTACGTCTGTATGCATGTCTCGCGGAAATTTTCAAATATATCAGCTAGCAGTAATACATCTGTTTTTAAATATATATCGGAATATTCCCCTAATGTCTTAATATCGAATTTATTCCAGATATTCATAGCGTGGTTATAATCGTCCTCTGTTATGTTTTCGTCAGTCAGTTTACTGTAAAATTCTTCTTTAGCCGGTAGAGATGTCTCGTCTAATTTTTCCCAAGAATTTAAATAATCATAAGGAAAAACACCTTTCCGCGTTAATAATTGAAATTGTTCATCATTATTACAATACGATTTAGTGATTCGTTTCTGGTCATCGTCGAGATAGGAAGCTAGTTTTTCGATTTTGTCTGCCATAAACCTAAACGAATCAATAAATCTTAGTTTAATTTTCGTATCTTTAACTCGTTTAGTGAAAGAAATGTATTTTTCCTTATTAATCGGTAATAATGAAATTTGTCCGTCAAATGCCGTTGCTAGCTGTTTGATTATCAGGTGGCCGTCGTAACCTGATAAACAATGAAATATAACCGGAATCACGTGACTATCTTGATAATTAATGTTACATCTCATATGCGCCGGTCCCCTATAGTACCCAGTTAAATGATTGTGATCGGCTACTTTAATGTCCGTCTCTTTGAAGGACCCCTCACAGATATGACAGACCTGCGCGAGATCGAATTCATTTTTTTGTGTCTCGTTTAACGATTCCATAGGTTTTATGTCGGACATGATTACATTAACTCGGTCTGAAATTTTTTCAAGTTCTTTAACAAACCAGTACTGACAGTCGGCGCCTCGGTACATTTTAAATTGTGATAGACTGTCATCATAGGAACATTTTAAGTAATACGCGACGCTAAAAGCCGTATGTTTCTGGTAATTTTGCGTATTTTGATTCGTGTTACCATCACAGTCCTCTAAGATACATTCGAAATCGGCATAAATAGCGAACGGTACCCTTTCTTTATATCGGTAATTTTTAAATTTTAAAAACTTTTCATCCTCGTCGGGTAATTCAATTTTGCAAGTATTAGTTTTCGAATTACAATCATTTGAATGTCGGTCTAGAAGTTCTTGAGTAGTAAAATGATTAAGACATCGATTGCAAATAAAATTTTGATGTCCGTGTGAAGATAGTTGTTTAGATAATAATCGAGACATATTCTTTATCCAAGCAAAATGATATTGCGTAGCTTCAGTAAAATTATCGGCAGAATTCGTAGGAATCATTAATAAATTTACGACCCGTTCAAAACTGTATTTACTTAAACATACCGGTAAAACTTCCCTTTTAATTACGGCGTATACGTTTATCGAAATATCATTTAAGCGTTCGAATTTTTTAATATTTCTTAATTCCATCGGAAACTCGATGCCATCATATTTCAAAACATGTTTAAAATGAGGATATGAAGTTACTCTCTGCCCATCCTTTTTAGCTGGGTATAATGCCGAAACTACTGACCATAAGAAGCAATATTCGTCATTATTTTTAACGTTAATAACGCACTTTTTTTCCTTTATAAAGTTTGGCATTTCAGCGTATGTTGATAATCCCACTGTTATAGGACAATATTTATTAACATTTACTCTTAGCCCGATAATTTCCGATAAGGCCCAGCCTGAATCTTTTCCTTGAAAGTCTTCTAGATGTTTCAATAACCGTTCGGATACATTTTCTCTATACCATTCCTTTAAATTCGTATTTAAGTCTATCACAGCGTTCCTTGTAGCAAATGTTTTTAATTCCACTGTGCCATTAGTAGGCTGTACGAAGTTACATTCAAAAATAACATTTACTTTAATTAGTCCATCTTTCAAACATTTTTTAATTTGAATAGAGAAGCTCCTAAACGCTTTTTTAAAAAATAATACCGGTTCTTTAATTTGTACGTTAGTTATTATACCGGACTTAACACGATTTTTAAAACAAGATTCTACCTCTTGATATACTAAATATTTTCGTGCTGCCGGCTTTAAGGAACCGCCTAATATTTTATTTTTTAATTTTAATTTTTTCAATTGCTCTCGGTAGTATTTTAAAAGCGCTAAATTATTTTCCAATTTAAATATATTTTCACCTTTATTATCGATATGAATTTTGATTTTAATTGCCTTGGCTACTAGTTTAATATTGCTATTAATTATCGAAATATGTTGGTCGATTTCATCATCGGTCTTTAAGAGCAGCAATGATTTTTTAGTTAAATTAATTATATCAGTACTGAGTTTAGATACGGTCTCGGTAGACGACATACTGTTTCAATTAGGCAACCGTTCACCGCGAGAGATAAACAGCTAATGATCGAGGTGGGGAGATGACGCTGCTTTTATACTCGGCGGCTGAGGGTCACGTGACTTTGCAGTGAACGATTTCTAAAAGGCCCCCGAATTTTCATAATCTGTTCGTCTTTTACATATAAAACAATGTTAAATTGCTATATCGCTGCGGGGTGGCTACATATTCCCATAAGAAACCATGTATTGTAAGACACAAAATTCTTCGCATGCATCTTTACCGTATACCTATCTTATGTTAGTAGGCTATCAGAAATGATTTCATTTGTTTACATTAACAATTTCCAGGAATCCGATAACGGCTCTGCATTATATTCTTATTACATTGAAATCTAAACGTAGAGAAGCGAACGAATATTTATCTTATATAAAACTCAGGCTAACAAGTCTAGACTTGTCTGAAAAGCGTTTATATTGGCTCTTGATATTTCCTTTGATCTAGCCGCTGTAGTTATCTAAAGGTAATTAATCACGTTTTAAATATACATAATATAGCCGTAGACAGTCGCATTTATTTACATTAACAATTTCCTGGAATCCGATAACGTCTCTGCATTTGACCGCAGTTTTACATTCAAATCTTAACATATAGAAGTAAATGAATATTTATCTCATAATTATAAGACTTGTCTATTTAATCTCAATGATGGACGTCAGCAGCCATTTTCTTAACGCCCACTAACGTAAACATACAATACTATTAGTCAATAAACAGCAACCATCTTATTTTAGACACACCCTGTATACTCTTAGCCACGTCCTTTTAGATATAATCTCTTATCTAAGCTCAGGGATTGGATCTCCCATCTCCCCCCTCCCATTAGGTCCTATCACCTATCATCTAAGAAGATCCCACCTCACACTACAACCTAGATAATAGGATCTATCATCTAGCATTATCTCACCTCACACTAGAACCTAGATCATAGGATCTATCATCTATCACCTGCCCGCCCCCGCGGGGCTGCCGGAATGATGACGTCACACAGAACTCTGATTGCTACTCTACTGACGGGTTTGCGCTAGAATCGGCACTACTTAACTACTGTTGTTCTCTTGTAAACCACAATGCACTTTGATCTATCGAAGTTAAATTGTTATACAGTCCACTTTAAATTAAAAAATTATAATATTACATTCTTAATTAAAGGAATGGCTTGAATCTTTTTTATTTCAGATTTTTTATATAATTTTTTAAGGTTTCAGTTCTCCATGTCACAAAATGGACATACACTGATTTTCAATGTAAATAAAGCGTTTCGTAAAGCCCCTGAATGCGTACAGTGGTTTTGTGAAATTCTTCCACACACATTGCGTTCCCTAACCCTCTTCTAATAAACCACAAAAGTTTATTATTTCAATACCCCAATCCGCCCTTGTAATTTCGTTGCCATGACGCTCAAAAATCCCATGTCTGACTAATATGATATTTGCCGGGCCATAATATTTTCTAAAACCACCCAAAAAAACGAAAAAAATTCACATCATTGTAACAGTAATTGAATTTGGAACAACTTTTAAAACATCCGCCTACCTGTCAGTCTCCCCGACCGTCATGTTTCTTGTAAGCGCTATAACGTAAGAGGAAAACTTCGATTGTATTCAAATTTGGACAGTACGTTAGGTTAGTGTTTGGTAGGGAGAGAACATTATTGTTTCTTAGAAAAATTAATAAATAAATACAGCAAAAATGATGCTTGATTATATTTTTGATATTTGACAAAAACAAAAATACTGCTCAATATACTGATAATTCAATTATAATTCAATATTAGTGCAGCTTGTTAGAATAGTTAGAATATAATTTATTATGAGCACAGTGATTTTAATAATATTGGTCACAAGTCACAGTTCATGTTCAAATCTCAAGTTTATACTGCATCTTTTTATTAAAACCTTATCGGCTAACATTCTGTTTCCCTCCTACCATAGTTGTTTTTTTTTCCTCTTCAGCACAGTCTATTGTAAACGGGTAGCTCTTAGTCGTATATATAGATATGGATCTCCAGATCCATCGGTTTAACGACATTACTGCAAAGTTTGTAGGCGAGAAATCACTTAGATAACTACTGTTGTCACTGAACAAGATTAAGATAGAACAATACAAAATGCATCGCCACTAATGGTGTTTACATCGAAAACACAAACTTACACTTCGAGATACGCCTCAACTCAAACTTCCTTATTACTAGGATGTCCCAGATTTATATTTTCCTTTCACATATTTTCCCTTGTTAATCTTAGATAGCGAAATATAAAAGTTTAACTATACATAAACACAAAAAGTTATATTCCTCTGTTCTACCAGGCCACCACACATGCCGCACAGTCTAGAGTTGCTGTAATAGGAAAAAATAATACAAATAAAATAAAAATACTGTTTATTAAAAAGTTAAAATATTGATTCAATTGCCTACTGAGGTACACGACCTTCTGATATAATCTCGAATAGATCAGAAGAATAATAACAAACTGTTTGTCTATACGATATTGTACCAAATCTTAGGATTTGGAAATTTGATAGAGCGCCAGCCATTACTTTTACCAGATCTTGATTATGGATTTAAATATATTAAGGATGAATATATGAAATAGTGAAAGGCGCGGTATAATATTCTATTTAATTAAGCTATTTGATAGTTGTATACTAATTATATACGAGTAGAAGCCTGGCGTTATGACCAGCGCCTCCGCCAAAAGTTTAAAATATTAGGCATCCGAATAATATTTCATTAAGGGCACTTTTCAATATTCACCGCTATTAGTAGAGTGCATTAATATACTTATTGTGACTTCCGTGGGGGTTTCGTTGTTACAAGCTGAATTTGATATAAAATTAATGATGATATACTGATGTTTCAAAATCTCAACGCCGCGCCGTCAAAAAATGGCCTACTCAAAAGGTCATTTATAATCAAAAAACGAGTTATTTCTTAGTGAATTAGGTGTTTTGATATTTCTACTTTTGAGTAATAGCAAATCCTTTTAACCATGAATAGAACTAGTCAAAATAAGTAGATTTTCGAACAGACCCACCTCGAGAAATCATGCCTGCTCCCCCTGCCCCCCCCCCCTAAAGGGGCTAACTTTGAACTTACTTTTCTTTTTCCAGTAATATGTGAAACTATGCTTTCTTTTACATTTTATTCTTATTTTTCTGTTGATATAAAACTTATTTGCGTATGTATAAAGTTTTCAACATTATCAATACTTGTTTTTAGGTTATATTTTTATCTTGCCGTTTAGCCTCAATTTAGATTTTAATGTGTACAAAATTACTTCTAAAGTAGTCATTTAATAAGGACATTTTTTCACTATTGTTTTAGTCATAACACGGTAGTAACAGCTAAGAATAGAGCCTAACCAGTGATGTCATATTTAGACTATTTTCTTAGTAATACTTTGGATATAAACACTATATTAATAACAAAAACCGTGTCAACATATTCTAGCTATTTTTGTAGCTAGAATGGCAGTATTAAGACTTATCATTTGTTGATATTTAATTACTTGTTCATATATGACATCTTGAAAACGACTTTATAACCAAACCTGCATGACCATATTATGGCTACTAGTAATTACCAGTATATAGCAAAAAAGATATCATCATGACTATTTCGTTTTCATATTTTACGCTAAACCACGACTAAAATAAGATGACCAAAATATAACTAAACAAACGTTTTAGTGCCTGCATTTTGGTTATATCAGGATATCTCAGCTGAATAGCATATTTGTGCTACTTGGGGTTCCGTAAGCACATTTTCACCTTCTCAGAGCGAGTGTATTTAACTTGTGTCTATATGTAGCTTTCTGTCATTTGTACCTCTGCATGTAATAATTATTATTGATGTGCCAGATTCTTAGGTATTTATTTTCTCAAAAGAAATGCAGAACGACTTAAAATTTAACACAGCTTTCAATATCTCCTTCATTTGACACTATACGAATAGCAGAATGCTTTGTTGAGTACGCTGACCAATTCATTTGATTGATATTATTATTATTTTCTTTTACTTTATCGGATGGCTGATCCTTCACGCCGAACAAAGAAAAACGGTATCGCAGCAATACTTTAAACATCATTAAATAGATAGTATTCAACATCACAACAAAACAACTAACGATTAATTTTCTAGTAAAACAATTTTCACATAATAATTTTCCCTCAAAGTAGACACAACTGATGATTAGTCATTTCATCCCTGACATCCTGTGAATATAACCCTTTCTATTAATTTTACAACCATATTTTAGTAGACCTTTTCTATATCAAAAACCCATAGTGCAGATGTTACCTAAGTAATTGATGTTGAGGCAGAGTTGGTGCAAAATCATAAAGGAACTTACAATGCACTATATAAGAATGAAGGTATAATACAAAAGAATTAAGCAGAATGAACTCGTTTTAAGCAAAAATGGGTGCTTTGTGTTAGATGTTCGCCTTATCGTTGTAAAATGATCTAGTTAATAAATTAAAATTATGTGTAGGTATCTTCTAAGGAAGGATAGATATAATTTATATATAATTATAATTATAATTTATATATAATTAGGCTTATGAGGAATAATATAAGAATAGATGAATAATACAAATAACGAAATATACCGATGAAAATATCCAATTATTTTGAATTAATAAAATAGGTATATTTTAAACGGATAAAATTTCTTAAAATAATCATAGAGAAAACACGCTTTAACAGAATTTTGTTTCATAAGACTCTCACAATGTATGTGTGCGGGCGCGCGCGTATGTGTGTGGACTGTTTCTTGTAAACTTGATAACTACTGCTGGACTTAAAATTTTTATTTCAAATTTAGAACATAGGTAAATAAGCATGGTGGAATACTCCATATTGGGCCATATCTATCGTACAGGGTGTTCGTAAGATAATTTAGACAATCCAGGATTCCAGAATAAAAGGCAGAGGTACCTGCAAATTTTTAGTAGATTTTTTACTTAAATCATGCAGGCTGATCTGTTCAAAATTGCTCAATCGCTTCCAAATGAACTAAAAAATATAATCGACAGACAACTAGGAAGGTCCAGGGTAAATGGCGGACGTTCTTAATTTGCAGTATTCAGTGACAAGCTATAGTCGTAAGGGGCTATAAGGGCACTAGTGTGAAGGATAAACCGTCAAATAAGGAACTTAAAGTAAAGTATACAAGTTGTTTTTTTTTTTTTAATTAATAAATTAAATGTTAGGCAATATAAAACAATAACACAGGTCTACAAAAAAAATAAAAAATCTGCTTCAAGGACTAAACCTATCCCTTAAGTATTTTTGTGTGCTGAAACCGAATTTTCAATTTGAAAATTTTTTTACCGCGTAGATTTCGAGTAAATGTCAAAAATTGTCAAAAACCGTATTTTGACGATAAAAACTGGGATTTGCTCGAAATCTACAAGGTAGAAAATTTTTTAGATTAAAAATTCGGATTCAGCCCACAAAAATACTTAAGACTAAACCTATCATGGCTTAGTCCTTGGAACATAATTTTTTTTGTAGACCTGTGCAACAGGTGCACCTCTGCACAGGTCTACAAAAAAAATCTGTTTCAAGGACTAAACCTATCATGTCTTAAGTATTTTTGAGTGCTGAATCCGAATTTTTAATTTAAAAAATTTTATAAAGCGTAGATTTCGAGTAAATCCCGTTTTTTTTTTGTCAAAATACGGTTTCTTGGCAATAAAAACCGGAATTTACTCGAAATCAACGCGGTAAAAAAATTTTTAAATTTAAAATTTGGATTTAGCACACAAAAATAAGGCATGATAAGTTAGTCCTTGGAGCAGAAAAAATTTTTTTTTGTAGACCTGTGTAATCGGCAGACATTTCTAGTGACGGCATCGGACAATATAATTTAACACGTTGACTGCCATCTCGGTCTATATGACTGAAGTTTTTATTGTCTATGAGGCAAACTGGGTCTATAAGACCGAGTACTTATATTCGCCCTGTGGGCCGACTCGGTCTATAAGACCTGGGATCTCTGGATCTTCTGGATCTTTTCGGGATCTCGGAATCTCCCAGAGACTCGGTCCAGCACACTTCTATCGTTATAAATAGACCGAGATGGCGTAGTGAAGGACCGAGACCTTTTTGGCTTTTTTTTACAGTTTTTTTTTTTAATATTGTGTGTCAATTCATAGTGTATTAGCCGATGATATTCATGCCCTGGGGGGGATATTTTATTTGGTTAAACCGTTACTACCGGTTGGCGCCTTATGAGAAATTTGTCTTACCCGTATGGCAGTCAACGTGTTAAGTAAGAAATCTGGAAAAGATTTGCAAGTTCGGTATGTCTGCCTTATAACCAAATTGTCTGCTAATTTTTCTTTGGAGTTGACTGAGGAAACTAACTAATTTGGAAACAATTAGTTTATATAGTTTAGGTCAAAAAACGGGAGATAAATTGCAACTTTAGAATTAAAATCAAAAGCTTGCGATACCGTAAATAATTCCCCGAACAGAGATTATATAGTATTGGAATAAAAGGGGATTTATTTAATATCATGGGATTGGTGAAAAGTAAGACTCCAAATGTACAACTTAACGACGCATACTCAGATATTCATGATGTCATGTTTGGAGTACCTCAAGGCTCCGTTTCAGGGCCTCTTCTTTTCATGCTATGTATAAACAACCTCCCGAATTACCTAATCACTAGTCATTTGGCTATCATGTTTGTTGATGATATTACTATCAGTGGATTCAATAGAGCAGCTACATTGCGTCGTTGATCAAACATTTCAAGAGATCATTACTTGTGCTCTGAGAGACAAACTAATTTTGAATGTGAATAGGACAACCATTGTAAACTTTGCTTTGTAAAAACAATCGCCGCATGGTTTAATGTTGCATGACAGAATTATTTTATCAGAAAATGCAAAATTGCTTGGTAGTATACACCTAAACAGCAAATTGTTCTGAAACAACCATATCGATCATGAATGCTCATAGCTTAAAAAGGCCTATTTTGCTATATTACAATTGAGAAACGGGGCTATTGAATGCATACCACGTTCTTATCTATTCGCATACCTCCCTTAATATTATCCCATTTGACAATTCAAAAGAAACAAGAAACACAATATCATGTATATTCATTTTAAAGTGTAAAAGGTTTGACATACACTAAGTAAAATAAGTAAATAATGAGTAAAAATAATAAGTAAAATATTGAATTATATACTCAAAGAACATATTTAGTACTAGACAGGGATATCTACTTAGTATACTATTACACCATACATCCACTTATATCTACATTTTATTATCTTGTACGTATAGACCAGGAGCCCGCCGACCACTAATTGGTTGCCATAGGTTTACTCCCAAAATGTATGAATTGTTGTTAATTTGGGGCAGTAGAGCACAGAAATAACCATGCCAGCCATTTTTTGGGGGCAGGGGCGTACGGCAGGCCCCCAAAGGTGTAAGAGATATGACTTGTAAAAGTAACACAAACAGCTTTACGCATGGGGGTTGGAGGGATTTCTTAATATACCCCAAAAATCATGAATCCAGACTCGCATTCATTTTGGGCGGTACAAGGAAGCGCTACGCTCGACCAAATTTGAAAAAAAAGTCAGATAAAAAAAATGGTAAGTTTATAAATAGTAATCAGGAACCTGGTAAGTATGAACATTCGCCATCTTTGAAAATTGATGCGAACGTCTTGCCTTTCACGATAGTTGACGGCCTATGACTTATTTGTGACTTTTTTTTACTTTTACAAGTCATATTTCTTACACCTTTAGGGGTCTGCCGTACGCCAAAAAAGAGCTGTGCTCTACTGCCCCAAATTAACAACAATTCACACATTTTGGGAGTAAACCTATGACACCCAATTAGTGGTTGGCGGGCTCCTGGTCCAGTACGTTATATTATTCCCATTGTTTTGTGTAGATATATTACTCGGCGTGTCATATAATGTATATTTAATTTATATTATACATTACTGTTCTTAATGAATGTCCTTTTGTACCTGAAATGGTTAATAAAAATATTATTATTATCATTATTTTTAAATTACAGATAACAGGCCCACCTTAAAATTTTATTATACCTCTACGAGGTTTACCTCGATCGTCAGTGCAAAATTAATACACTTCCAGCCTGCATGAATTGAGTCATTAAAATGCTTATCAGCTCCCTGACTATTAGATTTTCCAGGGTTATGAATCTTTTTGTAAGAAATTCAGAGCATATATGAGCATCAATAATTTAAATGTTACATCAAAACGTGTATGGAATATTATAAAAACTCGTAGAATATTTATGTGTTAAATATTTAAATATACGATTCAAATAAATTCAGTCTGATTCATAACCGACCGTATGGCTTCGGAATAAGTTCAGTATAAGCTCACCTAAGAATCTCAAGCCAACTAAATTATTGTAAACTTTAAATATTATCTGTATTTATATTTTGCGATAATTTCAAAACTAAAATTAGGAAAATTTCTTTACATCTGACAATTTAAATACGAAATGTGTTCAATATATCTTTGTAGCTAAAATTGTATAGTTTATGTGACTTTGTATTAGGAGAAATATATTGTTCTAAGATTGCGAGAAGTTTGGTGAAGAAACTATTAAGTTAGAGTCTAAGACTAAGACTTACAAAACTAATACCAACAAATTACTAAAGCTAAGAAGAAAAAACAGCTAAGATGTGCAGTGGGCATCTTAACACCACATATTATGTGAATGCTCAGCCTTGGAAGGCGTTCATACTTTGGGGGATCCATTTGTGACCCCAAAAGTGATAGCCAGAGCTCCCATATCCTTGTCTTATTGGAAGGAACAGGACTAATGATAACTATGGGGCACAAAAACAAAGCGAAAATCTAAAAAGCCGGTTAGATATTTTAATTTTGAGACAATACCCATATCTTATTAACTATGAAACGTATTTATGTGTCCCATCTTAAATTACAATCTATAATAGCACCTAGGTATTTGACTTTCTTTCAGACTTATTAAGAAATTATTTATTTGTACATATATGTGTCCATACTGACGTAAGCCAACTTCGTATGAACTGAATGTTACATATTTCATTTCATCCAAGTTTAGTGTCAAGGTGTTTTTGTTAAACCATATTATTTATATTAGAAAATTTTTTTTGTGCATCCGTTCGTAAAGAATCTCCTGATTTACTTTTATATAAAATAATCGAGTCATTTTTTTATTTTCCTCAAGCTGCTCCTACTTGCTAGATCGTTGATATACACTGAACCTAGCAAAAGTCCCAGTATGGCTTCCTGTGGAACTCCAGACTTGAGGGATCACTATGTATATCTTGTATTGAAACATAATTAGTTCTAGATAATTTTTTTTAAGTTGCAGAGCATATCCCCTGATACCAACAGCGTAAAGTTTCTGGAATAGCTTAGAGTGTCATCCCATGAGAAATGCTTTGGCAAGATCGACAAAGTTGTCAAGGCTGGTTCGGTCTTTTCTGAGCATTCGTAAATTTTGGAGGGTAAGTCACACATCGCATCTTGAGTAAACCCATTTTGCACATTGTTTAATCAATTTGATTTTTATACTTGTTTTAAAAACTCAATAAACGTTTTTTTATATTTCTTTCTAAAGTTTTTGCAAAGTTGGATATAAAAGTAACATTTTTTTCTCCGTTTTTATAGAGTGGTGTAATAATTCCAGTGATGGTATATTAATTTAGGATCTACATCAATTGGACGCGCGACAATTGGACGCGGAAAAATAGGAGGTGGTAAATTGGACGCGTTTATTAAAAATAATCATATTGCATAGTCTTGTCTTGATTACAAACAGTGGTTGTTGATTATGCAACAGAAGCATTTTGGACTACTTGCGAGGAATTGCCCAACTGCAATTGATTGCTATATTGATTAGGTGGATTTATTATTAATGTACTGTTTTTTTATTATTTCAGATTTTGTGCCGTCGCATAGTGGGGCCAAATCCTGAAAAGCTGGACAAAACAACATTCGGTACGTATACTAAAATTAATATTTGTACATTTTTGGAGTCGTTGATTACGTATCCTGTTATAATTTGCCAAAACAAGATGGTGGATTCAATATGCCGACTCAAACCTTGTAGCCTAATTATTCTCCAAAACAGTTAGCTTAGGGCCGGTTTTATAGGTACATATTAAACCAAAGTTTAACTAGAAGTTCAAACTGAAGTTTTACTGGAGGTTTAAACTTTAGATTTTAGTGTTCGTTAAAATGCCGTTTTATAGGTGCTTGTCAAGGTCGTCAGTCCTATCGCCATTTTGTTAGGTGGTAGCATATTAGTGACAAATTGCTATTAATAAAAAAAATCGATCTATAAATTCTTTGTTATTCCATATCCGTAAATGATGTCTCTCTTGGAATTTTCGAGCACTGTAACGAAGCTATTTTCGCCGCCTATGTTTCAAGCACTTAATTACTGATCGGCTTCGTTATTTGCGCGCATTAACATATAAAATCTACCCAGCCAAAGGTAAAGGCACGCGGCTTTAGCATTAAACATATCGGGCGCGCTACTTATACCTCACCGATTATATTTGCGTAGACAGTATCGTGTATGAAAAGTTAACAAGTGTTTAATCGAGCAGAACCTAGTTCTACTCCCGTTGGTTTAAGTACCAACAGCTCTAAATTTTAAATAAATCCTTTTAGCTTCCAAGACCAAGAAGGAGTAAATTATAATCTCGACTATAGTTCGAGCGTATAGGCCTTACTAGACAGATCGTTTAGTACAAGTAAGAAACCCAGTAATATACGAGCCGCAACAGCAAGATTTGATTTATCGCGAGTATCTATTTATTACAAGAGTAAATAGTCCGTCTTTTAGTTTTGGACACAGGCCTATCCGCTTCCCGGAATATTTTACATCTGCCGCGTTTTGCCCCAAGGGGGAAATTTCATGATCCCTTTATCAGACGAAGATATTCTCACTATAGTTTAATTTGTTTATTTGCTTTGTTTCGTTTTGAGCTTAATCCCTAACCGCGACTCTTAACATTTTCTCAAGTTTTTTTTTTATATAAATTTTCACTTGTACGTTTTGTCTGCTTACGCCTGCCTTACGTTGCCTTTTTGCTAATTTTGCTTTTTGCTATTTTGCTTATTTATTGCTTGCCCATTTTGTACATAGTTTTCTTACTGTTTTGCTAAATAAATTTTATTTTCTATTGTTTTCTAAATTGGTTGTTTTATTTATGCACTGATCGCCTGGTCAAAAGCTTCTTCACTGATAACTACCCTAGTAGCGCATTTCAGCGCTTCTAATTTTGAAACTGGCGCCCGAGTCCGTAACTTTCCGTTACGTTGGGGCGTCATAGTGACGACGACAGTTAAAAAACGGCGTCACAGCACGACGAGGTGCTTTTATTATATTTATAACACCATCTTCATCGCTTGATAAAATATCCTCAAAAATATCGGAAATGTCTATTTTCTATAACTTCTTCTTTACAGAATATATAATAGGTAATTATTTGTAGGTTAAGTTGAAATTTGAAGTTTGCATTGAGTGCAACATATTGCTAATTAATCAACGTAAGCGTGCATAAACCCAAGTTTGGCGTTTAAAAATTGGCAGTTATTGGCATATATAAAACGTACTTTTTGACAAAACTTAAAGTTAACTATCAGATCTAAGTTAAACGGGACCTATAAAACCGGCCCTTAGCAAGATATATAGAGTTTGCATTATATGTTAATTATAGAGTTGTTGCTACGTGTGGCAATTTTTTCTGAAATACTATTTCCTTAATTTGTGTAATGGTCATGAAAGCTATTTGCAATGTCAGTTTATTACAATGTGTCTTTTTTTAATAGACGTTATAACTTCACAGTTTTCGTTCTCATTGCAGATAGCTTCAATTGTTTTCCACGTATAATTAGAATTATCCACGCAACTAAAACATTTGAGACTTCTCATTTTTTCTACTAGCAACACTAAAAATTTGTCATTTTTGTGCTTTGGTATATTCCCCAAATCTTGGACCTTTGCTCGGTTGCATACGAAACAAACCGCAAATTTAAGCTAAATTATATGGGACGTTTGTAAAGTACATATAATTATATTGGTGTTTGTTAAAGTGGGAATACGTGCTTCTATTCAGTTCAGCGTAGAACCGATAGCTTTAAATTTTATAGAAGTAGTTGGTGGCAGGAGTTTATCCCTGACCGTAATCTGGATCTAGCGAACTTTGAACCTAAGTTGGGAACACTGACTAGTAAGGGAGTGAATTAAACATTCGGCTTGCGACTTGGGGAAATATCCCGAAGGTAAAATTTGTCACATAGGTCACATAATTTTCTCACTTATTTTGTTCTCTTTATGTGTTTTACTGTCCTAACATGGAACGTAAACGTTGTATTTTTAGAATTGTTGAACTATACTCTATGCAGTAAAGACAGAGAGTAATATATCGCTCAGGCAATGACCGGTCATGAGCGTACTATTTTTCTTCTAACATTCATTGAAATAGTAACGAAAAATCTATCTAAATAAATTAATTTCGTGAGAAATAAATGTCTGTTGCTTGAATTATTCAATTCTTCTAGTACTTAATCTCGCCTCTCTTCCACGGTGGTAATAATGCTTGTGAATACTTTTTTTACTACTAGGTAGGTATATGAGAGTGATTAAAATACAGTTCAGAGTAACAGAGATAAGGAGAGTTCGCTTCCTATCGACATTCTAAAACACAAACAGGTAGTAAATTATTCAAAAACTGGCATTCAATTCAATTTCAAAAATCAGGCCTCAGACATCCACGATGCACAGTGCCGTGGCAATTGAAAGACTGGACGGGACGGGGCCTGATCGACTAAAAATAAATATGATGACCAAGCTCCTTTCGCCTGAGCTGAATTAAAATAGTAGTAAAATGGAGCGTAATATTAAAACTTATTGGGCAAATTTAAGATGGTGCAGCACTGGTGGAAACTTTTTCGTTGCTTCCACAGGAAAAGACGACAATGAGACATCTGCTTAGAATAATTCACGACGACGGAAGCGACGATTCCTGTCGCTGAAATTTGAGTTTAAATTTTTGGCTGTATTAAAATTTTATTATTGAGATGAATAACAAACACATGGTATAAAAACATACAAAAAAAGAAGAAATTAATGGGGAAGAAAAAATAAAGGTTAGTATTCTGATAAATTATTAGAGAATGAGAAAGCATTTTTGGTTAAAGAGGCTGCCGGAAAATAGGCAATGCCTGGTGTGGTAGTTTGTTTAATTCGAAATGGCGCATTAAGCTCTCTTATTTGTGATATGTTGTTTGTTAGCAGACTATCGTCCAGTTTCAACCAGTAAAACTTCTGAGAATATAATAATTAATTAATAATAAATAATAATAAGCTAAAAGCATCCTCTTCGCCGATTTACTAAACTTTTTATATAATAGTTACACATTATATATGATACTCTTCGCAGTTTTTTGTAAATAATGTTAGTTTTAGACATTTTTAATTTTATAGTATGAACTTAGAAGGTGAAAATTAAAAAACGAACTATATCCAAGATCTACCTGGGTTTTGAACCCGAGACGTTTGGATTCCGCAACCAAAGAAAAGCAAAGAAAATTTATTAACATTCTGGAATATATGTGCGGCTCCCGGAAACCTGGCCTGAAGCCAACCAGACAACCAAGGTGCGTAGCGCCGTGGTGATTGTAGGGCTGGGTGGGGTAGGTTCTGCTCGGCTTGGCGATAATGTTAAAAAAAGGACAACTAAAATTCCTACCCATCTATCGTGGGTTTAAAATTAATAATATGTTTAAAAATAACAGCATTAACCACATAGGCCTAAAACATATAAAACTTAGAACTAGTGTTACTGATTGTACCACTGAATAAATTTTGGCTTTTGACTTGGGTCAAAAGCTAAACGAAAAAATCCGTATGAAAACTGCCGACCCAATAATCTCCCTGACGCCAGGAAAATGTGGAAAAAGGATAGATTAAAACGTTTGAATTTTTTAAAGGTTTATCGGCCAAAATGGAATTTTTTATGACAACGAGAACAAATAGAATAAAAAAGGAACAACAATAGAACATACAGAAAGAGAATAGAAAGGACTGGAAAGATAAACATAAACAAAAAAAAAAGACATTGACCATCATCTCCTGGCTCCAAAATATGATTAAAAACCGCTGCCCAAGAAATCACTACTTCCACATCCAGATTTTCTATGCAAGTCTCTCACAACGAAAAAAAAATTGATACTATACTTGCACTACACTATGTGGAAATAATTGTTTATGGAACGTTAATAATATAATATTTGAAATCGTCGACCACAAAAATTCATAAAACGACAGTGCTAGTGGGGGTGGGGGTAGGAGGGGGGAGTGGTACTGTAGGTGGAAAGCAAAAACGTTGAGGCCTTCGGTTCTTGTACATACACTAAATTTTATTTTTTTCATCCACAATAATAATGGGGTGGCTAATGCCAAAAAAATTTTTGAGACCTTGGTTTCTCTTATATATACAAAATGCCAATTTTGTAGACTCTTGCTTGGTTTACCTATTTACCCCCATTTACCTCAATTTACCTCCCAACCCTTTAACGGAATGAGATCAAAATATAATCTAGTTCCAGATTTTGTTAAAATGCATAGGTGTACCAAACAAATCAATATCTTAAAGGGTTCCAGAGTAGTCATGCGCACAAAAAGTTACTGACAACGACAGACCAATAGAAAGAAAGAAATATTTTGCTCAAATTTAAAATCTCGTCGTTTAATGATATTCTAAGCCTATTTGAACAATAAAAAATATCGCGTTATTATACTTCCACTGAATGTGGAAGTAAAATGGGATTATGGGCATGTATTTTATGATCCTTTGAATGTGTCAAGGAAAGTTTTGGATTATCTATTACTGAATCCAAAACTAACAGATAAGTAACAACCTCTACATCATGTACTATCTTGGTAAAAGTTTACAAAACTACTATAATTACAAGAAAAATAATAGAATTAAAACATTTGTGGTAAGAACTTATTACTGGTGAAGTTTTAATTAGATTTGGCCGTTGTAAATCAAGAAGAATCTTTATCCTTTAGCATTTTTTGTAAAATAAAAAATAAAAAAGTGTTTCCTCTTGTGAACTCAATTCAGAGACATACTGTATATGTTATCATATTACTTTCATATCCAGTGGAAATATGGAAACGACATTTTTTTTTTTTTTAATTTTTATTGTTCAAATAGAATGTCATGAAACGTCGAGATTTTAAGTTTCAGCGAAAAAAATTTTTCCGTCTGTCGTTCTGTCTGTCTGTCTATAACTTTTTTTGTGCGCACGATTACTTTAAAACCGTTTAAGATACTGACTTGTTTGGTAGACGTATGTATTTTAAAGAGATCTGGAACTAGAATATATTTTTATCTTATTCCGTTGAAGGGTTGAGGGGGCAAATAAGTAAATCAAGCAGGTAAGAGTCCATAAAATTGGTATTTAGTATATAGAAGAGAAGCTAATGTCTGAAAAACATGTTTGTCATAAACCATCTGCATTACTACCCCCACCCCATTATAAAAGGTGGTGAAAAAAATTGTAATTTAGTCTGTGTACAAGAACCAAAATATTTTTTTACTTCATTCATCCCACTACCATCCCCCTATCACTACCCCCACCCCACAACCGATCTGAGATATCGTTTTATGGGTTTTTCAAATATTATATTATTAAAGTTCCATAAATCATTATTTCCACATACAAAATTTTTTCGTTATGAGAGACTTGAGTAGCAAATCTGAATGTGGAAGTAGTGATTCCTTGAGCAGCGGTTTTTTTGTGTATTTCATTTCCGTAAAGCACACAGTGTTGTTAATACCAATAAATGTTTCGATTTGATGTAAACCGCACTAAATATATTCATAAAACATCAATGATGGAAATTTGCTTCAGGATTTACTTCCCAACAATTTCAAGTAGCTATTCCCGTGTTGCAAAAAAATGGAATTCAGTTAATGTTAGATAAATACTACCAAAAAAACTTATAAAATTATTTTTTATTTACATCTGTTTGTTGACATATTTTTAACAAAGCAAGATCGTAATGGCAGTTCGGGTATGGGTCACAATGACCTAATTTAACGTCGTTTTGCTGCTTATACACAATAATAAGAAATTCTGAAACGTAACGTGATACGCTAGATAATCTCAAAAATGCCATACGTAATAAAACCTGTCGTCGTTATGGCAGACCGCAGTCTTACAGATAAAATATTGTAAGGCTCCAACACAAAAAGAAAATTAGAGCGTGAAGTAGGACCTCCATCGCCCTAAACAAAGTAAAGAATTATATAAAGTTTCGCTAAAACTTTATTACGACAGAAAAGATAAATATTTGGGCATAAAGTTATTGTGCTCGTTAAGAGTGACAGTATCGGGGTGCGTCATAGTTTCGACGAATAATTAATACCCGAATTAGTCAGTGGCAAGAAATACAGTTGTCTCGAATCCTTGATTTATACTCCTGTGCAAAACTGAAATAAATTAGACTCTAGCGACTTGTTACTGTATTTAATTAAACATTCTATTGGATATAATCACGTATACGTTTATGTTTACCAATATTCCAATTGCACAATTCTGTTAAAATACGCTTACTTTTATACGTGATTCATGAATGTACCCAGTTATGCAAGCATAATGTGCAAAATTTCTTTACTTACAAGATTTCGATTTCCAATAATCGTTTAGAACCACCCCATATTTTAAACTATACTCTTTTGATTTTCGGAAATTTTATACAGTATTATTTAAAATTATAGACCTGACCATTTATCTCGGTAACTATTCGTGTTATCGAAGAAATCTATATATATAAAAAAAAATACCCTGACTGACTGACTCACTGACTGACTGATCTATCAACGCACAGCTCAAACCGCTAGGTTTAGAAACTTAAAATTTTGCGTAGAGGTTCTTCGAATGACGTAGGCAACAACTAAGAAGGAATTTCTCGAAATTCGACCTCTAAGGGGGTGAAAAAGCGGGTTGAAATGTTAGGCTTTTTCGGAAACGGTTAGACCTAGATGCGTGAAAGGCATGTTTTGTTGAAATCTATTAGGTACGTGTAAGACGAAATTTCGATTTTTACTTTTTAAAGGGGTGAAAACGGAGGTGGTAGATGGTTTAAAGCGCACTTTTAAGTCAGAAACGTTATTCGAGCGATAGATTCTTCTGAGGAAATAAGAAGACATGTATTCGACGGAGACGGACAAGAGACCCATGAAAGGGTGAACGGGGAGGGGGAGGTTTTTAAGCTTTTCGGAAACGGTTAGACCTAGAAGCGTGATATTTGGCAGAAATACTCTTTATTGGAATCTATTATACACAAGTGAGACGAAATTTCGATTTTCACTTTTTGAAGGGGTGAAAACGGGTCTAAAGATCTAAAGGGTACCCGTATCTCTGAAATCGCGTAAGTCAGAAACGTGATATTCCAAGGCACGTATTCTACGGTTTTCAAAAAGAGACCCCCCCGAACAGGTGAACAGGAGGAGGGATATTTTTAAGCATGAAATTTGACACATACCCGCCCATGTGCTTTATTGTCGATTAAAATAATCATTTTTTCGTTTAACTCGCTCTACCACAAAAATAGAATAATTAATTATTATCAAATTGCGATGCGCAGTGGGTATCATCGAGTGCAGTGGATATGCAGTGGGTTTCTTTCCTGGAATTCAATGGATGTCTAGGGGGTTTCCCCGAGTACTTTGGATGCGCAGTGGGTTTCCTCAAATACTAAGAATTCGCAGTGGATATCCCCGAGCACTATGGATGTGCAGTGAGTTTCCTCGAGTACTATGGATACGCATTGGGTTTCCCCGGGTATTATGGATCCGCAGTGGGTTTCCTCGAGTACAATGAATGCGCAGTGGATTTCCCCGAGTACTATGGATGCGCAGTGGGTTACCCCGAGTATTGTGGATGCGCAGTGGGTTCCCCGGTTACCATGGACGTGCAGTGGGTTCCCTCGAGTGTACTTCCTGAGTACTAGAGGAGTACCCAGTGAGTATGCAGTACTTCTTTATAGGCATAAGTTAGTATGTCAATGTTCTTAATTCCACGCGTACGAAGTTTTCCACACGAACGAAGTCGCGGGCATCAGTTAGTGTTTACATAAAAGTTGAATGTGGTGACCATACGTACGGAATTTTGCTGTGTTGTTCGGAATTTTAATGGGATGTACAACATGTTTGGATGTACAGCATTATATTTTGCTTGGAATCATATCATTTTTAATTTGGATTTTTTTTTCTGAAAATTGTTCTTGGGATGTATTGGAGCTTTGTCATTGGATAATCGGTCAATTAAGGATGTTCCAGAGTATCGTATGAATGCTGAAAATAGGTTTCTTATATATGATTGTTGGTAGTCTGGTCTTTTCTTCCAGGTAGTTGATGTTTAACTTATAGAAAACTGCTCACTCCAGATTTTCTGCCAATTTCCAGTTGATTTTCTTCAAATTTTCTTTTTTCAATATTCTTTTCTGTAAAACGGCGCTCATTTGTGTTTATTCTACTCTCTCTTGTTTTAGGTCCATTGCCACGGTGAAGAATTTTTCAACAATCTGCTTTTAGCAGCCCCGGACATTTTCATTGGTTCAGGCAACAGGATGTGAAACAATAGTATGTTCTCTGACGCAGCCTCTACCTGGTTTCGTGGTCTCCTTGATTAAATTTGGTTGATCAATTTTGAAAAATGATTATTTTTGACTTTTTTCTGGAGTTTTTTGCTGACTTTTGAAGCAAAAGTCAAGTACTTTTGTTTCTGATTTTCGCCTGATCATTTTGAGGTAAGTTTCATTGCTTTCTGTTTTGTTTTTCCAACTTAGCGCAATCACTGGTCGTCGTATTTAGTTGTCGCACTTGGTTGTACACTGGAGACAAATTTTTCTATTTTTACTATGCACTTACGTAAGCAGTTCAGTTAAATTTTCCAGATTTTTGTTTTGTTTTGTTCATGAGCATTGGTTATTTTTGTGTCACAGATTTCAGCGCAAAGTTTATTCTTATTTTCTTAATAGAAAATTCGTCTATTTTGCAACAGTTTTATCTAATGAGATAAACATTTGAATCGCAGTTTTAAAATTTTATTAACAGTGGCCAAAAAAATTCTGAAATCAATCAGGAACGTCGGGGCAATTTCAGATCCCAATATATACGCTATTTTAGTATTTTAGTCCGCTAGTCCCGGACTCTTTTTTATATATATTTTAGACAGTAAATTATAAGCACCGAATCTCTGACTTTTATCACAACAATAAATGAACAATGATTGTCAAGGAAACGATTTCATAAGCAATTAGATTGTAATGAAGAAATTAATAAAAAAAAATAATAGAAATTCCTTAATTTATAATAATATTGATTGCAATTTCAGAAACAATAGTATGTGTACCTTGTAATAAAAGCAGATTCCCGGACTTCAATGCTCGTTGGCTTCGGCTTAATGCCTTGGCCAACAATTTACATCGTCGTCCGAGAATGTATTGCTTGTCCTACTAGATACACAATATACTATTTTTGGAACACTAACGTGATTACAGTTCACCTTCCGTACAAATACCATAAAAAGGTAACAGATCATTTTTTTAATCTATTTATCAATGAATAATAAGTGACTTTAAAGTAGCATATGACATGTACACGGAATGATTAACAGTATATTCAACGAGTATGTAATAGCTATTACAAGCGAGTAGAATGCTATACTTTTTCTACGACTATTCAACAGGAAGTTACACTTTATGGTAAATTTTCCGGAAATAATTATTTTGAGAAATGGTGAGATATTTATGAAAAATGCGAAGATTCACATTGTATCGGTCATAATTATTCTATTTTTCAAGCAGGAGAAAAAATAAAAAAACGACTTTTAGTTTAATCGACAATCTTTAATTTGGTTTCTTAACATTTTTGGCGTGAGTGCCATAGTTTCTGAAATTATTAACTTTTAAAGTAGGGTTTTGATTTAAAAACGTTCAGCGCCACAAAATAAAATTAAGGAGATTTTTTAAATACAACAAATTGTTCCTCAGTTTATGAACTCCTGCTTTGAACTTTTTTATTTTTGAGCTAGGAGCGAAATTTTTCGAGTTATTCGATCGTGTTCAGGTGTCCGCTTTCGCAGTCCACAAGGAAGGTGAGAAAAGAATTATAAACGTTCTGATCTCTTTGAATACATGAGTCATATGATATCATTATGGAAAGAGGGAGAACTGCATTTGGTGCACATTGTACCGGCTAAATCTAAAATTCGAGACCACAGGAATGTACGAAAAGTGATTTTTTTTACTTTCGACGAAATCGAATAATAAGTAAGTCACTTATTATTAATAAAACCAGTTGTATTTTTCGCACTGGTAATTTTATCATCGCTTGAAATAAACTTGAGTAGTAAAAAAACCTAATGGCAATTTTAAAATCAAATTTTCATTTTTTTTGCCTTTGAAACCTTTTCTTCTTCTCTTTGATACTTCTCCGAACATGCATCCGCTTCCCATTTTCTGTTTCCCGCTTGAGCATCCAACAGTAGTTAGCTAGCATATTGACGTCCCATCTTCCTTGGTAGCGCCTCTCGATATCACGGATATCCTGATGAAATCTCTCACCCTGCTCTTCACTTTTCGGAAAAAAGTCGACATGGGAGTGTAAGAAATGAACTTTTAAGCTCATGTTGCATCCTTGAGCTTTATACGCAGTCAACATGCGTTGTACAATAGTTTTATAGTGAGGGTCTTTAATATTACCCAAAAACTTTAGCACTACGTCTTTGAAAGAGTCACACGCTTCTTTTTTTTTCTTCCATTGTTTTTGAAAAGAGGAGATCGGATAAAAGTTTTCGTAT
Organism: Rutpela maculata; assembly: GCA_936432065.2. NCBI lineage: Eukaryota > Metazoa > Arthropoda > Insecta > Coleoptera > Cerambycidae > Rutpela > Rutpela maculata. The sequence continues at coordinate 41,957,408 of OW386286.2, forward strand.
GTCGGGGTCAGTAAAAACTCCCTCTAACTTGGCTTCAGACAGTTTTGGGAACTTGGTACACGGTTATCTGAAACATTCCCCATCTTTTGGCAGCGTATAGCAACACAGAATAGGATATCAGATTTCGGGTTAAACGGGCGTTTCACTCTAAATGAATCTACAAACACGAGTTTTGCAAGAAAATCGGATGTGATGGAATTTTTTGAGTATTTTTCCCGGTTTTAGTGAGTAATAATTTATAAGAAACTGTATAAAAATCCTATGCAGTTTTTTTGTTGCAGACCTGTGTAATTAATGAATTATTCAATAGTAGAAAAAATATTTAAAGTTTAAATATATTTTTTTCTAATCCTACCATTCATTTTGCGACGTGATGTATATTCAACATTATTTGCTTCAAATACGGTTTGATTATCCGAGCTTTACGCAAAAAAGTAATTACATCGTTAATTTTCCAATAAAAACAACATGGAATCGTTTAAAATGAGAGCTTAAGGTAATTGCGCTGGATTACGACTAAGAAAAAAAATTACCTCAGTCTCTTAATATAAACAGTTTATAGCCGATCATTAGACGATGTCTTTGTTTACCATTTAGATTAATCAAGCTCTGAAAATTACAGTTTAACCTTTAGAACGTTATTCAGACTAAATTTAATTAGATTCGACAGTTACTATAATTAAAACGAAAAGTTAATTTATTTAAGTGGGTTTATATATATAGTCGAAGAGCGAGACCTCTGAATTCGACGCATACTACTGTGCAAGTGTGCAACTCTTGAACATACAAAATCAGACAGTTGCTTCTTATGTAATAACACCTCACAAACCATATTTTTGGGGTCGAGATTTGAGTGGAACTGCGAAATTAAAAAATAATTGTACTTTTCCATTTTTTTTTCGAAAAATGCTATTTTCACATCTTCCATGTTCCCACCCCTCTATATCTGTCATTTATTGTAAGCTGGTATTACAATATTCAAACCTATCGCTTTCCAAGGCCGCACAGTGTGGAATTTACGTATTTTTTTGGACAAAACTACCTCCGTCCCTGAATCTTAACCAATTTTGATGTACTTTGGCTCAAAATGTAGGGAATTAAATATACTTTTAGATGTGACTGCCACTTTTCCATTTTGGGGACGATTAATTACTTGAATAAGGGATGCTATCAAGAATTTTTTTCTCTACGTCCGAGCCAATCTATGAAGATGAATAAATATATAATAATATATGGAAACAATAGATGATTAAATTTTTGGAGAAAAGATGTTAATATAATTGGACTTGTTGAAAAAAAAAATACTTTGTAGTATTTCTTGTATTATAAACTCTTATAATTCACCCCTAAATAGAAAAACAACCCCTAATTAATCATCCCCAAAATGGAAAGGTGGCAGTCACATCTAAAAGTATATTTGATTCCCTACATTTTAAGCCAAAGTACATTAAAATTGGTTAAGAATTCAGGGTCGGAGGTAGTTTTGTTCAAAAAAATACGTAAATTTCACACTGTGGGCCGTGGAGAGAAAATATGGGTCCGGGGAAATTTTTTTTGAAAACTGATGAGCGCGGGGGAGAAATCTGAAAAAAAAAATTCCATGCCCCTGAAGCAAGCCCGGACCCTTAAATAATGTTTTGATAAGCGGGGGGAGAAATACAAAAAAAAATTTACCGAAAACAAATTTTCGCCCCCCCCAAACAAGCCCGGGTCAGAGGGAATCACCTCCGCACCCCCCCTCGTCGGACCACTCACTTTCCAACGGTATATGCAGAAGTAATATTTGTTTTGATATGACTGAACAGTAAATATTAATGGAAGTTGCCATTTTTGTATAACTTACAGCAAAAATGTGTGGATCGAGGTAACCCTCTTAATTTTTCAAAGTAACTGCTTACTATAAGTGAGTACAACTTCGGCTAATGTAATGAGGAACTGTTTTTATTTGGAGCGTTGCTTTATGAAATGCAAAGGAAATGAGAAAAATACCTTGTGACACGAACATTGCCCTGGCGCTTAATCCCTAACCGTACCGGCAGGGGTGGCTTAAGGGCCGGGCAATTCGGGCGACTGCCCGGGGTGCCAAACTGTGGGCAAAAATTCTTAATTTTTTTTTTATTTAATAATAGTTTTCGTTGGAAAATAACATCAAATAATAGAATCTATATCAGTTTAAATTGTAATAATGCAAAGCAGTCGGATAATATTTAAACTTTCTAAATAATTCAAAAGTGTAACGCAAATATGTTTGTTTAGCTATGAGACACCTCACTAGCTTCCTTCCCTATTATTGACTGACACGGAGTTGATCATTAAAGATTTTGCATAACTGAAGGCAGGCAACGTGCACTTTTCATTCAGAAAAAATTTAGAATATTCAGAAAATTGTTATACCAACATTAGTTGTATGTATTTAATATCTTACATAATTTATAGTTTATAAATAAATAAATGGCAATTTGTTTTGTATGAAATATGAAAACAATAAAAATGAACCTTCCACTAAGTAAACTTGTGTCGGGCGTCTTCTCATTACAATAGCGTTCAGATGGCGAACACAAAAAAAATTATACTTATTACAAATTAATTGTTTTTAATAATATGTTGTAAATGCACATTGATGTGTAAATATAAATTACTTGAGAATGGTTTATCGAAATGCAACAAGAACACCTTTTTTTTTCTAGTGGTATGAAAATATTTTTTTACAAAAATTTCTATAAATATGTAAAAATAAAAATGTTAGTGGTAAAATATTGATAGCCACCCCCTAAAACTACCCGTTAAGTAATGGAGAGGATTTGACTGATACTATGTAAGCTGATGACCATATCTAAATTTAAAATATGACATATATTTTAAAACGATCTGAAAATATTGCCGAAAAACTGATATTTATAACACCCCTTTAAAGGGGCATAATTTCTTTATTATCTATTAAGAGTACCTTTGTTTTAGGATGTACTATCAGCCACATAAATATCCAGAGACAATTTTGGACCACTGTGTATACACGTGTGTGTTAATCCATGTGTTAAGTTAAAAAGTAGAGTGTTCGCAGGGTCCGAAAGGATATCTTTGCACTTTAGTACGTAGTACGTCCGTGAAATTTCTGTGATTATCTCAGGGAGGGGGCCAAAAAGTGCTCCCGCCCGGGTGAAAAATTTACCTTGAGCCGCCCCTGCGTATCGGGCAAGATAGTTTTTGTTTTATTACAATATATGTGAGCACGGAGGTTCAATTCATTATTGTTTGTTTTCTACGACGACATATTATCAAAAAGATTTTTATAATTTAAAAAATACATAAATACATTTTCAACTGGTTTATGATTACCGTATAGGTATAACATGAGGAAAGCGAAACATTTTTACTGAAAACATATCTAGAGAAACCTATTGAGTCTATTAATTTAAAGAAAAATAACTTTGGAATCTCGTTGTGGTACCCTGTATCTTTTTTATTCGTGGCCGAATTCATTTTAAATTTTTATCGGCCATACAGCTCCATAAGACAACTTTATACAACACATAAATGCCGCCTAGATCTAAAACGCCTGCCTACTACGATAAAAAGAAAATGGCAATTTTCATGAAATCATAGTAGGCTTAGAGATAGACAAAAATGTTAATGTAGAATTTTACAGGGTGGCATATCAAGTGATTCCGAACAACTTTCATTAACAAAATTTTTGTTTTGATACATGAGAAGTGAAACACACTGTATGTTGTATAGGCCACTTTTATTTTGCATATTTTATTTTAAGTGTCTTTCTCTCCGACTAATAGTCACCAATTAAATGTATTTGTTGTGAATTTGTATCGATTCCTTCATTTATTATTTATTTGCTGCCTCGTCATAACTAACATGTTAATTACCACGTTTCACATAACATATTATTATAAAATTTAACAAACAATGGAATATGGTTAGCGAAATGGTTTGCAAAGTGTGTGCACAGTGAAATTATATTTAATTATAATTTCATGATTACCGGGGAAATATTTTGGACGTAATTAGCGCTTTGCAATATACTTATTATTTGAAAATCGATTCTGTTGGATGTGTCTGTGGTACAGCCACCCTAAATATATTTTCCCACCACCGATAATATAAGTATATACACCCATAGTTACAAAATATGTTAAGTTGGTCATAACATTTCTTTATTTGATCACCATCAACTAATACTTAATAGTGCCGCCTACACTCCTTGGGAAAAATCGAAAGCAATTAGATACAAATGCATTATGCATTTGTATCTAAAATTCGGCAACTAATAAAATGCCTTTATGCCAACACTAGCCTATGCCAAACCCAAAAAATGCGGCTGCAGAAGCGTAACTTACCTTGTACCATGTTTTACGGATGTAAGCCGAATGGTCACTGTTTCAATGACTTAACACCTGTCACCTGCTGTAGAATAAAGTGAAGATGAAGTACCAGAAAAGGAGCCATATGTAGAAGACAGTTGATTGATTTATTGATTTACCAACGTGTTGTAGGCATTGCTGCCACTCCCAAGGTTATACAGCTGGGCCTGCTACGTTCCACTAAGGTCATGCTTGTTGCCAGCAGCGAGAGCCACATGGCGCAGGGTAAAGGAATGTGGGATGGGAGGTGTAGGTATTTTTGAGATGCGTTATCGTATTGTATCATGAGGGAGCGTTTAAGCTTCCTTTTTGTGTTTTTGATTCTGGACTTCTGCCTCTTCTGAGTCTTCTTATTTGCCACGTTATGTCGTAATATGGAGTGTTTATGCCCCTCTTTTTGTATTTCTGCTTCTTAGAATCGTTTTCTTCTCTGAGTGTTCTGATTCCTCGGTTTCCGATTTTAGCTATATCATTGCGATTTCTTCGTGGTGTTCATTTTTTGATCTTGATCCTCTCAGTTGTTGTTCTCCGCTGTAACATGGTCTCCCTATTTTTAGTTTGTTGATGTTCGGTGCTAACGCTTTCTTCAGTAGATGTATTGGGTCCCCAGTACTTCATTGCGTACATTTCTATCATTTTTTTTTAAATTGTCTTTCCTCCTAATAGTATTGATGTTTTATGTCGCTGTTCTCGTCTTGTTGTTTTTGCCAGTAGTTGAACGATGTCCCTTTCTGCTCTTCTCAAAAACTTCTTCTGTTGGCTTTTGTTGTTTCCGCGTTTTTTGACTCCATATGTCATCGTTGGCATTTGACGGCTATGTACATACATTTGGTAAGGTCTCATGACAGTAAACGGTATGTTTGCCCTTGTGACTCTGTATGCCGTTTTGATTATCTCCTTACCGTTTCTCTCCGTTCCAGTTGGTTCGTCAGGTCTGTTCCTAGGTACTTCAATTTGTTCGTTGCTCTTAGGCAGTATTCATCTATTTTGTGTTCCTCTCAGCTGGTCCAACTCTCTTTTGTTGACGGGTCTCTCTCCATTATGAGGCTTTTCTTGAAGTTTATTTTCAGTCCAGATGCGTCCTGCGGCGATTAGGCATTAGGCGTATGTGTGTGTTTTTTTAGAAAATACCATTTTTCGAAAGAAGCTTGCACCACGCGTACCTCCATTGAAGTGCTGTGAGAATTCAGTTTTGACGCAGTATCAACAATGCCTCATTGATTATTTCGAATTTAATTTAAATTAAATTCGTTTGAGTACTTTTAATAATTATGAAAAATCTCATTTTAAAATTGACCTAAGAAAGTGTTATGATCATACTTTAAGAGTGATGCATTTGATTATTACGCGCTTAATTTATATTAAATTCGTTTGAGTATTTTTAATAATATCGAAAAAAGAATATTTTTTTTGTAAATTTTTTAACGTTAGATACCTAATTTGCCTGTAACACATTATTTCAAATAGTCGTTTCGATATCTGTAATATATTTCAAATATTCAAATTCAAATTTCTGTTTCTTTTTATTTTAGCCGAAATTTTCAAAAACTAAGGTTTAACTATCATTGTTTCTTAGCATAATTTATGTAAAACATAATTACACAGGGTTTTCAAACTTAATCCTACCCCTTTGCCCCTTTAGAAACGCCGGATACCTTATGATTTTGTCCAACTCTATATATCTCGAGTTGTCCAAAAATGACAGCCTCAGTTGGATACGTGAATAAGTCTACTTATTTTTAGAAACGTTCGCAAAAAAACATATACTGTTAAAAGTAGCTTCAAAAATAGATGTTTGAAACTTGTAATTTTTGACTCCGTTTGTTTTTGCTTTTCCACACTACGTTTTTAAACAAATACTCCCATACTTGGCAATTGATGAAAAGCTAACGTCACTTTGGATTCAGTAAGGTTATTTACTAAATTTACACTAAATTTCCATGCAACTTGAAGGACTCCGGAACAAAACCCATGAAAATGTTGATTCGGTGGAATCGGCTGAAATTTTGATATTTTGTAGTTCAAGTCATGCTGATCAAAAGTTTCGAGCCAATCCTATGGACAGTTTTTGAAATACAGCTTGTCAAAGTTAGGTAATTTGCGTCATTTTAGACATTCAAGAACTTTTTACTCCTACACTATTAACTTTAGAAAAAAATTGCAAGAGTCGAAATATTTTTGTTCTAGTCCAATAAAGCTCAAGCATTTTTTTCAGAATTTTTTCATCAATTTTTAGCTTAGGTAAAATATATATATTTATGTCATATTCCGGCATGCTTCGGTGGGATTGGCAGAAACTTTTCTATTTCGTAGTTAAAGTCATGCTGATCAAAAATTCCTATGCACTGAGTCTATGCTATGAGTGGTTTTCACTCCAGAAGTGCCTGAAGGTCTTAACAACGAGGTAACGGATAATCTATATGTACGTGTTTATGAATGGCTTTCAGTGTGTTTGTGTAAGTGTGTGCGTGTGTGTGTGAGTGTGATTATTTTTATCAAAGAACCTGCTCTTACCAGCACTATGTTTCTTATGAGAGCGTTCTCATTACCAACCAGTGTGATCCCATCTTTTTGGTGTCACTTCCTGTCTGTTTATTTTCAATTTTTGTTGTTTTTTTAATATTTTTTTTAGTTTTTAAATATTGAGAACATGCATAGAATTTTCAACAACAAGTGCTCTGTTTCCAGTATCATGTATCGTTCGAAGAAGAATCATTGATGGATATTTTATGTGATTTTCATGTCGTGCGTACCGCAAAAACCATAAAACGCTTGTGTTTTCAGCGGTTCCGCATCAAACTCATTAGAACGATTTTTCGCACAAACGGTCCCCGGCCTACGACTAAAATGAAAGAGGACATTTTTTGTGCATTTTTAATTAGTGAATGACATTCTTGTACCAAAGTGAAAAAAAAAGACATAAGAAATTAATACACAATATCGACAGCCCCCCTCAATACCCACCCACTTACGGTAAAAAATATTCTTAAAAAATAATGTAAAAATAATCTTGTATTATTGTTCAATATGCGTATAAAGCCGCGTTCCTGTAAATCAAAAGGTTTCTGGAATATTAAATACTAATCAACTTTTCGGTGCCATTTTCAAAGGGCCCTAGCTCAAAGTATTTGTGAACATATTTTTGCATGTAGAATCTGCACCAGAAGTTTGTCATCGATATTTCCGGAGAACCCTGTATACACTGGCACATACATACACACAAACGCATGCACGCAGTACACAAGCACGCTGGAAGCCATTCATAAACACGTACATATAGATTACCCGTTACCTCGTTGTTAAAACCTTCAGGCACTCCTGGAGCGAAAACCACTCATAGGATAGACTCAGTGCAATGGTAATTTTTGATCAGCATGATTTTAACTACAAAATAGTAAAGTTTCAGCCAATCCCACCGAAGCATGCCGGAATATACATATATATATTTTACCTAACCTAAAAATTGATAAAAAAATTCTGAAAAAAAATGTTTGAGCTTTATTGGACTTGAACAAAAATATTTCGACACTTGCAACTTTTTGCTAAAGTTAATAGTTTAAGAGTAAAAAGGTCTTGAATGTCTAAAATGACGCAAATTACCTAACTTTGACAAGCTGTATCTCAAAAACTGTCCATAGGATTGGCTCGACGTGATAAGAACTTTAAATCAGCATAACTTGAGCTACAAAATACCAAAAGGGCATAGCAGGATAAGCATGTGTTAGGTGCCCCCGCACCAATCGGGTCGAAATTTTTAGCACAAGTTGATAGTAGTGTTAAATGAAATTTCCCAAAATATTATTTTTGGAAAACCATTTTTACGGGAGTTATGGGGGTAAAAAGAAAAATGGAAAAAAAAATTTTTCTCGAGAACGGATAAACCGATTTTCATAAAAAAAATATATGTTATGGCTTCTGATAGTGCAAATGTGGGAAAAAATTATAGAGTCCATTTGTCGAAAAAAAGTGGTGAAAAAATTTTTTCAAAATAAAAAATAATTTTTTTTTAGGGGATGTTCTGGAGGCACACCCACCATTTTCTTCCAAATAAATGCTTATATGCCCCTTTAAAACATATCCAATTTTCATAGCGATCGGAAGGGTACAACATACTCAAAATTGATAATCATTGGAAGACTGCGGGCGGCGCGTAGTCTATGTAATGAAGCATTATAAGACGACTTTTTTGTAAATATTTCGTGCAAAGACGAGATTACCTTCTCCCCCTCGTTTTCTAGGGTGCTGAACACGATGCAAGTGGTGGGAGAAGTTTTTGACCGCCGCAACCTCTTGAAATGGCCATCCCTCTTATGGATCCCTTTATGTTTTCATATATAAACGGGTTTGGGGAGTGATTCATCGACGGGTTATACTTGAAATAATATGGAAGGGGGTTATAGAGTAAGTGGAGTCCAGACAGCAGGCCTAGGGGGTTGATTAGTTTTTTTTTCAAATGATTCGGTTCAAATGCGTATACCCCATTTTCGGGGTCGCTGGTCACGGGAAAAATATTCATTTTTAGCTCCAACCCTTTCAAACGGGCAGAAATCACCCCTCACTCACCATTTGAGAGATGAAGAGGAGCTAAAAATGAATATTTTTCCCATGATCAGCGACCCCAAAACGGGGGAAACGCGTTTGAACCCGAATTATTTGATAAAAAATAATTTTCCACTCCTCGGAAGGGTTTAATTAACCCCCTGGCCTGCTATCTGGACTCAACTTACTCTATAACTATCTTCCATGTTATTTCAAGTATAACCCGTTGATAAATCACTCCCCAGACTCGTATAGAAAACATAAAGGGATCCATAAGAGGGGTGGCCGTTTTAGGAAGTTGCGGCGATCAAAAACTTCTCCCTCCACTTGCATCGTGTTCAACACCCTCGAAAACGGACGAAGGAAGATATTCTCGTCTTTGCAAGAAATATTTACACTATTTCTGCCTTTATTACATAGACTAGCGGTTCATTACTACATCTCACTACCAGGGTCACTGGCGGCCATTACAACCCTAGCATTTAAATCAGTATCAAACTTCAAGAAGTGTGGCGCAAAAATTCTCTGACGTCAACTGTGGGGTCAAACAAAATTTAGTTTGAAAATCTGAAGATTTCGCAATGATGACATCTGCGGTCAGCCTACGAAAGAACTAGTTTTCAAAGTCCACTACGAGGAAGTTACAGTGCCTTTCATTAGTGAAGGTGCCTGTTTATTGTGAGTCCCTTGCCTCTAACTAGTCGGGGCGCTTGTTTATTTTAAGTTCCCTTGCCTCTCATTAGTCGAGGTGCTTGGTTATTATGAGTCCCCTTGCCTCTCACAATTCGGGCTGACTTTTTTGCGTGAGTCCTCTTGCCTCTCACGAATCAGGTTACTCTATATTGATGAGACTTCTCTTAGTCTTCATTCTTCGAGAACATCCCATAAAAAAAATATTTTGAAAAAAATTTTCAAAAAAGTTGCAGGGGGTTGCGGCGGTGAAAAACTTCTCCCACCACTTGCATCGTGTTCAGAACCCTCGAAAACGAGGGGGAGAAGGTAATCTCTTTGCACGAAATATTTACAAAAAAGTCGTCTTATAATGCTTCATTACATAGACTACGCGCCGCCCGCAGTCTGCCAATGATTATCAATTTTGAGTATGTTGTACCCTTCCGATCGCTATGAAAATTGGATATGTTTTAAAGGGGCATATAAGCATTTATTTGGAAGAAAATGGTGGGTGTGCCTCTAGAACATCCCCTAAGAAAAAATAATTTTTTATTTTGAAAAAAATTTTTCACCACTTTTTTTCGACAAATGGACTCTATAATTTTTTCCTACATTTGCACTATCAGAAGCCATAACATATATTTTTTTTATGAAAATCGGTTTATCCGTTCTCGAGAAAAAAATTTTTTTCCATTTTTCTTTTTACCCCCATAACTCCCGTAAAAATGGTTTTCCAAAAATAATATTTTGGGAAATTTCATCTAACACTGCTATCAACTTGTGCTAAAAATTTCGACCCGATTGGTGCGGGGGCACCTAACACATGCTTATCCTGCTATGCCCTTTCAGCCGATTCCACCGAATCAACATTTTCATGGGTTTTGTTCCGGGGTCCTTTACAAATTGTAGTCATGACATTACCTGAAAGAGTTAATGCCGAACAAAGCAAAAATAAAAAATAGTACACAGAGACAGGATCATTTTCTGGTAAAAATTATAACGACGGAAAACGAGGAAGTGTTGGAGATACCTTACTTCTTACATCCTAATCAGTATTTCGTCTGTAAAAGACTATACAAGCGGAAAATAAAATGGCGTTCTAACCTTACATGCGGGAAAATCCATGCAAAATTTCAGAGTGATCCTAATTAATTTAGTAATTTTTGTTGCAATAAAACTTGCAAACCACTGTATCACTGACCACAGACAGGGAACTTAGTTGGGAAAGAATATATAGAAGATGTTTACATTTCCTTAATTGGCATAAAAAGTTAAGCTGGTGCGTCCTCAAAGTGCCGCATTTTTTGCTTTCTGTCGAACGTCGCGGCAGGTACCGTGGCGGCCGAAGTTTGGTGTTTTTTGTTACCGACGAGTTTAAGTAAATATCCTACTTGTTATTGTAGAGTTCACTGACATAGGGTCAATGCATCGGAAAGGCACTGACCCTATTAAAATTAAATTATAAATTGTATTCGTAGATCGATGTTCAATACGCCATTCGGCGCTTAGAACAATGCATTTAATGTAAGATTTTCTTTGACTTTCGATTACTTTTACGTTTGTGCTGAGCTATATTCTACAAAAATTATTTTAATTTTTGCTATTGTTGTAGTATTATTAAAACCAAAGAGTCACTTCTACCCGCTCCAGCTTTGCTGTCAGTCCCAAGTATGATAAAGGGGGAGGGGAAGTGATATGGTTGGACCGCGTTACGTCAGATTAGTTAAAGTTATAGACGGCGCATTCCTACAAATAAATAACCGCTGCCCAAGGAATCACTACTTCCACATCCAGATTCTCTATCCAAGTCACTCACAACGAAAAAACTTTGTGTGTGGAAATAATTGTTTATGGAACTTTAATAATATAATATTTGAAATCCTCTACCCCAAAAACCCGTAAAACGATACTCCACATCGGTAGCGGGGTGGGGGTGGTGATAGGGGGTGGTAGTGGGGGTGGATGAAGTAAAAAAATATTTTGAGGTTTCTGGTTCTTGTACATACACTAAATCACAGTTTTTTTTCATCCCCTTTAATAAGGGGGTGGGAGTTGGTAATGGGGGGTGGCTAATGCCAAAAATTTTTTGAGACCTTAGCTTCTCTTGTACATACTAAATACCAATTTTATGGACTCTTAACCTGCTTGATTTACCCATTTACCCCAAATGTACCCCAATTTACTCCCCAACCCTTTGTCGGAACAAGATGAAAATATAATCTAGTTCTAGATCTCGTTAAAGTACATATGTGTACCAAATTTCAAGTCAATATCTTAAACGGTTTCAGAGTAAACGTGCGCACAAAAAAAGTTACAGACAGACAACTAAAAGAAATTATAGGGAAACACGCTTTGCTTTTGCACTCACTTAAGCATTAACATTAGGAACCTAACCTAAAACGGTATAACATTCAGAAACATACGCCAGTTTCAGCCTGACTAAAAAGATGTAATGTATTCGTTTAAAAGCTTACGACCAAAAATTGCATTTTATCTAAGTACGGTAAATTGCAGTTTAAAAAAAATTTAAAAAACTCACGCTCAAAAATAGGTCCCCTGACGTTTATAAAACAATTGAAAAAAAAAAGCTTAAACGATAAATTTGGATTTTGGGCTCAACTGCCGGACTATTTCTTACAATTTTTCGCACGCTACTCTACCAGATAATTTACCTAACGGGCACGCCAAATCCAGTTCCCCTTAAGCTCACGAGCTTGTTCTGGAATTTACACAGGAAACGCCAGTGGTGTAGCGTATTTATCTTTAATGGCAATCTTTCCTGACGTTTCAGATCTACAACAAACTACAAAGATACCCTGATAAACACTTTCGCCGACCTCCGAAAGTTTAAAGTTTATGAACTGTTGCCTTTGAATAATAATTATACACCCCTTTAAATTAATGAGATTCAAACTTTAGATATCTACATTTTACATTAATAATAACCGCAGCGAAAGAGTTAGAGTACTGCTTTCAAATTAGCCTTTAACAGACATTTTAGTTTAGTTATTTGCGTAATATTTAGATAAATAGTTCTGGATTTTGCTTGTGCTCGAAATTTAAATCGATGGTAACATAATATACAATAGAGCGAGACACGATATTTTGCAAAATTTGCTGAATTTCAAAGTGCTCCCATTAAAAAAAAATTAATTTTTAGTGCATTTCTGAAAAAATCGTGAAGCCACTATACAGGGTGCATCACTTAAAACTCCCCAGGCTTGTAACTTTCTTATTTTTTAAGCGATGACCATGTTGGGCACATCAAATTGTAGACATTTTTAAAGCCTTTAAACATTGATACAGAGTGATTTAAAAAATATTTTTTTTGAACAAATTGTTAAGAAAGGAAACTTAATTTCTTTGAATATTTTTTCACCTCACCCTGTACATGAACTGTGTTAATGTCTTCTTATTAAGGTTTCAATTAGCTTCAATTTATGTTATCAAAATACAAATTTTGCAATTTCCTATTTTGTACATTTTAATATAAGTTTGTTTTTAAAAATATTTATTTCTTTTGTTTCTCGTTGCTGTTTTGTTATGTTGAATATTGTTTGTGATATGTCTTTTACAAATAAAGCATTAAATTATTATTTACATTCTTTTCAAAGTTATTTAAAAAAAAAATCAGTTTGGAATCGGAAAGATTTCTAATTTCTTTCTCTAAAACCAAAAATAATTTCGAACATGACGTGACAACATAAATTGGAGCTAATTAAAACCTTTATAAGAAAACATTAACAAGGTGAGGTAAAAAAAATATCTATTATACTCCGAAGATATTTTTAATGTGCGATCACTAGGTATATCTCTTGCTCTTATTTACATAAGAATGAGAATTTCAGAAAATTTACAACCCATCAGCAGAATACTAAAGGTAAAATACAGAGGAACCCTCAAATACATATCATTAATAAAAATATCGGTTTTCAATACTTAGCTCCAAAATTTTATAACCTTCTACCTTCTACCCACTGAAGTCAAGCAATCAAAGAATCTAAAAGTATTTAACAAGAAATGTAGAAAGTAATCATTACGACTCCTTTAAACATTTTTATAAAATAAATGAATGATTGTATCACATAAATAGCATTATACAGGGTCCGCCACTTAAAAGTCCCCGGGCTTGTAACTTTCTTATTTTTTAAGCGACGACCATGTTGGGCACATCAAATTGTAGATATTTTTAAGGCATTTAAACATCTGTACAGAGTGATTTAAAAAAAAAATGGAAAAAATTGTTAAGAAAGAAAACTTAATTTTCTTGAATATTTTTTTACCTCATCCTGTAGATGAACTGCGTTAATGTTTTCTTATAAAGGTTTTAATTTATATTATTACGCCATATTCGAAATTCTTTTGGTTTTAGAGAAAGAAGTTAAAAACACTCCTTCCGATTCCAAACTGATTTTTTTTAAATAAAAATGTAAATAATAATTTTATGCTTTATTTGTAAAAGACATATCACAAACAATCCTCAACGTAACAAAACAGCAACAAAAAACAAAAGAAATAAATATTATTAAAAACAAACTTTATTAAAATGAACCAAATAATAGGAAATTGTAAAATTTTTATTTAATATATTTTTTTAATAACATAAATTGAAGCTAATTAAAACCTTTATAAGAAAACATTAACACATTTCATGTATAAGGTGAGGTAAAATATTCAAAGAAATTAAGTTTCCTTAACAATTTTTTCAAAAAACATTTTTTTTAAATCACTCTGTATGCATGTTTAAAGGCTTTAAAAATGTCTACAATTCGATGTGCCCAACATGGTTATCGCTTCAAAAATAAAAAAAATACAAGCCCGGGGACTTTTAAGTGGCGGACCCTGTACATATACTTTGCTATTCACTTAGTAGTTGTAGTTTAGTTTAGTAAGTAGTAACTAGATTTAATTCATATTTTATTTGTAATGATATTCACCCTGCCGCATTATATTCAATAATTATAAAAATAATGAAGTGTAAATAATGCAATCTAGATCTCCTAGGCACATTCAAATGTTTAGTCATTTAGGTGGCTGTACTAGCTGTACAATTAAGCACATAAATTGTAACTTATGAATATTATATCTAATTTGTATCTATTGAACAATCCATTGAATAAAGTTGAACTAAATTAAAAAAAAAATGAAAATTGAAAATGTAGTGGTAAGTGTTATCTCCATACCATAACATTGTATTAAATATTTTTTTTCTACGACTGTTAAAAAAACGGTACTTTTTTCATTGTTTTTAGTGCGTAAAACATATGTTTATGGCAATAGTGAAAAAAAGTAAAAAGCGTAAAAAAAGTAACATTATTTCACTCTTATGTATAGCCGGATTCATGAGTGCACTGAAAAAATTGAAGTTGTCTCACGAAATTGAGTTTAGAAACGTCAAATTATGAATTTATGTTTTGACATTTAAGCTAATTTTGAAATTTATTGGTCTAAACATGAAAGTTGAAGACTGTCGTAGAAAAAATATTGTATGAAATTCATACATAAACGGCTTGAGCGAAAAACTTACCATTCGTGAATAGGTAACACTTTATGTACTTGTTCTCGAGACTAAAATGTGTTTTTTTTTATTCGTGTGGTTCATAGCAGTCGCCTTTGGCTCGTACTATAAACGCCCCACTTGTAAAAAAAGCACCATTTTAGCCACTTGTTATATAAAATACTATTAAATTATTTCTGACAATACATTATTATTTGACATTTTCAAGTCAAAGGCAACTACTGTAAAACATTATAAGAGTGCTGTAATTACAAGAAATATAATAAATTGGCATTTTTGTTATCAAATAAAAAAACCCGCTGCCTAATGAATCACTACTTCCACATGCAGACTTCCTATCCAACTCTCTTATGACGAAAATACTGTATTTGCACTCCACTATGTGGAAATAATTGTTTATGGAACTTTAACATTTAATTATAATTATTTGAAATCGTGTACCCCAAAAACCCATAACTAAGTCACAATATTTTTTTCATCCTGTTTAATAATGGAGTGGGGGTGGTAATAGAGATGGCTAATGCCAAAATTTTTTTTTGAGATCTTAGCTCCTCTTATATTTACTAAATACCAATTTCATGGACTCTTACTTGTTTGACTTACCTTTTACCCCCATTTATTGTTTAATGGAATAAGATCAAAATTTAATCTAGTTCCAGATCTCGTTAAAATACATACGTGTGCCAAATTTTAAGTCAATATTTCGGTTCCAGAGTAATCGTGAGTACCAAAAAGTTACAAGACCAACAGACAGACCGATGCGACAGACAGAACTTTTTTTTGCTCAAACTTAAAAAATTTAATTTTGACGTTTCATGACATTCTAAGCCTATTTGAACAATGAACATTTTCAATTTTTTTTTCCCTAGTATACTTTCACTAGGTGTGGAAGTAATACGCAGAAAGTGGCATGACAAAGGCATAAAGAATCATCAATTTACTCGATTAAAGCCACTGCGCATCCATAATTCTCGAGGAAATCCACTGTGCATTCATACTATTTGAAGTAACCCACTGCGCATCCATTTTACTCCAGGGAACCCACTGCACATCCATACTACTTGAGGTAACCTACTGCGCATCTATAGTCCTCGAAAAAAGCCACTCCGCATCCAAAATACTCGAGGAATCCTACTGCGCATCCATACTACTCGAGGTAACCCACTTATTATATAATCAAGAAAATAAAGTAGATCTATAAACACCGTACAGGTTGCATGGTATTCTAATTTGAAATGGTAGAAGCTAGGGTGTTTATAAATCTTAAAATTCCACACCTAGATTTTCTATCAAGTGTCTCACAACCAAAAAAATTTTGATACTAGGTTTGCACTTCACTATGTGGAAATTATTGTTTATGGAACTTTAATAACATAATATTTGAAATCGTCTGACCCAAAAACCTATAAAACGATATGCCACGTCGGTAGTGGGGGTGGCGGGGTGTGGGTGGGGGTAGTGGTAGAGAGGTGGTAGTAGGGGTGAATGAAGTAAGTCTTGTATACACGCTGAATTACAATTTTATTTTTTTCACCCCCTTTAATAATGGGGTGGGGGTAGTAATGCCAAAAAACTTTTTGAGACCTTAACTTCTTTTATATTATTAAATATTAATTTTACGGACTCTTATTGCTTGATTTACCTATTTGCCTTCATTTAATCCAATCTATTCCCCAATCGTTCAACAAAATAAGATCAAAATATAATATAAAGTTCCAGATTTCGTCAAAATACATACGTCCACCAATTTCTTAAACAGTTCCAAAGTAAACGTGCGCACGAAAAAAGTTACAGACAAACAGACAGAAATTTTTTTTTGCTCAAACTTAAAATCTCGACGTTTACTACAGTAACTCATTAATTCATAATGACTACTGTAATATGACCAGCGCTCTTTTAAGAATTCGATCAAGCAGTCCTTTCGGCTATTTTTATTAATCTTTATTTCAATAAAAAAGATCTTAAAACTTCTCGTTTCAATTAAATGGTGTATCCTCTTTTTAAATATGAGAATATGCAAGAGGAATTCCTTACAAACTAAGTTTTCTCGCATATTAAAATCTTTTATCTTAAAGCATTGAAAAGATTTGTATAGACGTAATTTAAGTCTTCATCCTATGTACAACTATAGTTGTTTGAAACTAAAATTACTCACCTTAGTCGCTTTAAAATATTCAAGCCTTTCTATATTTTCAGGCCCCTACCTTACACTATGACAAAGTTTAAGAAAGTTTTCTCATAAATTTATCTAGTGAACAGACTTTGCTTAATGTGAAAGGAAACATGAATCGATGGAAATTTAATTAACAAAGTGCAAACACTTAATCACTTAAGTACAGCTTGAAGCACATTATTTTATTGTTTAAAATGTGTAGAAACTGTTGTAACATATGACACAAAATTAATTATTTGCCATCACATAATTATCCATTGATCCTATCGTGTTTGATAAGTAAAATTTAGACGATTGGAGTATCGATTATAAAGTTTACGTCTATAAGGATTTCTATCAAATAGCTTTTTCACCAAATAATACAATTAATTTAAATGAATATTGAATTAGTTCATTCGTTTCTCCGGCGGAGTGCTAGTTTAAAAGAATCTCAAAGCCTGTAATAAAAACTAATTTTTCCGCAGTGATTAAATCTCTCAGTGCAAAGAAGTGAAAAAGAGGGTTACAAAGACCGCTGTTAAGTGAAAAATTCTACATAGAGTGGTACATATTAGCTTAACAAAAATTAAGTAATATAGCTAATATTTAATTAACACCGGTGATTGGAGAGTTTTTGTTGTGCCTTCCAAGCGAACGGGTGTGCACCTGAAACGTTCCCACTTAAAACGCGAAATTACCTGGTAAAACTCCGTCAAATTTGATAAAGCTTAGGTGAATTGCAGCTCAAAAAATTCCGCGTAAATTGGTGTATCATAACAAAAGAACAAAGTTAATATAGAATTAATACTTGAAAATAACTAATACAGATTTATTTAGTGATGAAACCGACCAGTGCTGTGTACAGAACGTAGAAATGAACGTAGGAACGAAGACGGGAACTGTCTATATACAGCACTAAGCCATCAGTTAGAAGGAGAAAACATAACAACTCCGGCACACACCAACGCTATGAAAAATATACGGAAACAAGTAGCGGACTATATACAGAGCAACATAGGTCATTTCACCCCACCCACGCTGGCATCCATCAACGAACTGGAATCCCGTTACAATCAACACAGCGGACGCAACACACCTAAGCTAACACTGGACAGCAGCAAACTCGAAATAAGGAGACCAGGTTACACGTGGAAAACAACAATTGAGAGGAACTTGAACAAACTGGGAAAGGACCAAACATACTGGGAAAGAAAAGCTAGGGGAAATACAAAAGAAGAAGGACAAACACTCCACATCATGACACAATGCGGCTACGCATTTTACAAATACCTACAGTTTTATACTCTATCAGAACCAGAAACGAAGGAATCAGAAGATTCAGAAGAAGAAGAAAATTTGCAGAAGCAGAAACAGAAAAAGAGGACCATAAACATTAAACATCACGAACACAATGCGGCAACGCATTTCACAATCACTTACACTGCCCATCCCTCAATTCTGTACCATGCGTTTTGTGGCATTCGCTGCTGACAACAAGCATGACCCAAATCCAACCCAGCATCAGAAACCGGAAAAAAAAGACTCGAAGAAGCAGAAACACAAAAATAGAAGCTTAAACACTCAATATCACGACACAACGCGGCAACATGTTTCACAAGAAGACTCAGAAGAGGGAGAAGTTCAGAATCAAAAACACAAAAAAGGGAGCTTAAACGCTCCCTACGACACAATGCGATAACTCATCTCACAAATACCTACACCACCCATCCCACATTCCTTTACCATAGGCCACGTGGCTCTCGCTGCTGGCAACAAGCAGGGCCCTAATCCAACCCAGCGTGGACGCAGCAGGCCCAGCTGTATAATCCTGGGAGAGGCAGCAATGCCTACCGCACGCTGGTAAATCAATGAATCAATGAATCAATAATTTCCATACTGAGGGTACAGGTCCTTTATTTAACCGATACAAAAAGAATTAAAAAAGGAAGAGGTTCACAATTTTATTTCATCATTTTTACTACATTTTTTTCTTCCCTCGCTTACCGAAAGGATGTATTGTAATCGTGAAAATATCACACTCTCGCATGTAGTTAACACACTTGTCAGGGAAGAAATTTGCTGCACTTTTAATAAAAAATAAACGGGGTGGTCACACTTAAAATAATAATTAATGAAACTATGGTGGAAATAATATTTGGAATGTAGTTATCACTATTACCGAGGAGGAAACCTGATACATTTTTAGTGAAACATATACAGAGTGGTCACTCCAATGAAATATAAATAGGGAGGAAATATTGTTCGAACGTTCTTGTTATTATTTCCAGGAAGAAAAACATATTTTTGGTTAAAAAATATACACTTGGTGGTCACCCATCAGAAAAAATAATAAATAAGTAAAAGATTTCGAATAAAGAAGGAAATTTTGTGTAATTACATTTAAAAAGGCGGTTATCATCAATTTTATTTCTCCTTTTTTGAAGACGGTTCAATTTCTCCCAGAAAAATTGTTGACCAGACTTCATTAAAAGTGCCAATACTCTATTATCACTTTGTATTTCCAAGAGAGTAGATTAGATGTATATATTTGTTTTGAATGAAACATTTTGTTATCTTCTAAGTATCTACCACACGGATCAAACCTGCAACCATTGTCATTTGTTATATTTATTAATGACCTGGCTGACATAATTCTTCAATGTTACATTTTTGGCTATAAGGCCTACATCTAGGCAAACCAAAATCCTTTACTGACTAATTACTAAATTTAATATACTTTTAACTTCGCCTTTGTGTATGATGAATAGCAAAAATCAAATTGCAAATATTTACTGTGACCTTGAAGGGGCTTTAATTTTTGGTGTAACATTGATGATGAGATCGTTTTCACAAATACCAAAACAATCGAATATTTTATTCAAATGTGTTTCACCAATCACTGATGGTATGACTAGGAGCTGTTGGAGAATATTCATTAATTCATTCAGTTAATTGTGAGTGAGCATTGTTAAAAATGGTGAAAAATATAATATGATTAAGTGCTTTATAGAATGCGAAGAAGATTCAAATTTAGCTTCCGAGATTTATTTTAACAAAACTAGACAGCAAAACATTGTGCCAAAAGTGCCGCCCTAACAATATTTTTAGATGTTCAGAAAAGAGACAGCCAGATATAAAAATATTCAAAAGACTACAACAAAATTTAAATGTTTGTATCATTTGTAAAACCTCGAGCAAAAATATATAATTAAGCAGGTAGAGAAGCTGTAGAAAATATTGTTTTAGAAACTGTAAGAGAAAATCCTAATATATCGTCTCGCGAAATGCAGTAAAATTTAGGAATCCCAAAAACAACTGCGTTGCGTTGCTTAAAAAAAAATAAATTCAAAACCTACAAAATTAGGATTAGTCGCAATCTATACCCAAACGACTTTTAAAGGCGTCTCGATTTTTGCCAGTGATTTTTGCGTTAGTGCAATGAAGTGATAGGATTTGTAGGAACAATTATATGGAAAACGGGGCCCATATAAGCAATGCCGGAATTTTTAATCGGCCTAATAACCACCATTGGGCTTATGAAAATCCTCACTATAGTTAATCGTCAAGGACGACTTGGATTTGGTGTATGGTGTGGTTTTATTTTGGATACAAAATAATAGGTCCTCATTTTTTTCGCGGTAATTTGAATACCGATAATGTTATTAACATTCTACGACAAGAAATAGGGCCCTTTGTAGACAATATGCCTGTAAGACAAAGATCAATTTACCAACACGATGGCGCCCTAAGTCATACGTCAAATGAAACACGAAATTATTTAAATGCTCGATTTGGGGAGGATAGGACTAGTTTATCAATGTCTAGTTAGCTCAGTTATAAATTGATAACTAACAATTAATTTAACTAACTGGACGTTAATAAACAACAAAGTTAGATAGATATTGTTTAATTCTTAGGAAATAATGGTCCTATTTTATGGCCAGCTAGATCTCCCGATATAACCCCTGCCGACTTTTGGCTTTGGGGTTATTTAAAAAATATTATATATAGAGAACGTTTTATTAACATAGAAGAATTGGAAAACAAAACATTAGCTGCGTTTCGAACAATAACTATTGTCATGATTGGAAATGCAACAAATGCTGTAAGGAGAAGTTGTCAAAAATTCATAGATGTCAATGGAAGACAATTCGAAGTTTAGTTTTTCCTATTTTTGGCAAAATTATTTTATTGTTGTCGTTAATAGTTTTCCATCGCCTCCTCACAAATATATTACATTTTTCCAAAATTACCCACTTTTTCTAGAGATAAATATGACATATGATATATCGTTGGATAGCTAATTTAAGTTGTGACCGAATAATGAAATAATTTACAGTGTATTTCATTTAAGAAAACACAAGTTGTCTATATCTCGAAAAATGAGGCATGAATAATTTTCTTCTTATCAGTAACAGATTCTACTCAAAAAAGTGCCTTAAGAATGTGTTACTCGATTTTCGATTTGACACTTGGTAATTGAGATATAGAGTAGGGTGGAGCGATTTTGTATTTTTTTTAAATATTATTGGGCGGGGTTCAGAATCAGTGTTATACAAATTTAAAAGTATAATAAACTATTTCGATATTATAACTCTAAATACTGCCCCAACGATATTGAAATTTTAAAATTTGGCAAAAAAAAATGTTTTTAAATTCTATTGGGCGGGGTTCGGAATAAATGCTCTATTATTATAGAAATTTAAAAGTATAATAAAATATTTCGATATTATAATTTTAAATACTGCCCCAAGGATATTGAAATTTTCACATTTCATTTTTTTTTTTTTTAATTTTAATGAACAGGGTTCGAAATCGATGCTTTATTGTTATACAAATTTAAAAGTACATATAATAAACAATTTTTGTATTAAATCTCTAAATACCGCCCTATAACGCCGACTGTGAAATTTATAAATATCACCGAAATAACAGCATCATACAATTTTGAATAATATAAATAACTTTAAAATACAGAAAAATTGTTATTTAATTTTTAGGGTAAGAAAACACTATAGTTGGTAACATAATAAAAACCATGAGTCCTTTTAAATAATTAAAAAAAAAAACTGGAATTATAAAAAATTATTAAAAATAAAGTTACTGAACACGATAATATATTTTTGTATTAAAAATTAGCATTATACGGTGAGCTTCAAGTTTATTTATTATAAATCCATCTCTCCTCAAGGGCCCACAGACAGCAGAAGAGGCTTCTGTCACCAATTTTACACATCTTTCAGATGCCTGAGTGTGACAGGGCAATAGTCTGAATTTATCTAAAATGTCTTTTTCCATTAAGTCTGGCTTCTTTAATTGCCTGGGAATTTCCGAATCTATTAGTTTTGTTAGAGAGGGGGTTCAGTCATATTTTTCCAATCTATTAATTCTACATAATCTCCTGCCTTAAAATTTAATACGGGTACTTAGAAAATACGGAGCGGAGCATCTCTTGATGATGTGTTTCTAATTTTCAAAATTTAGCGAAGAGCTAATTCTCTTATATGTCGTCGTTCACCTGCCAGCATGGTAAGTA
This sequence comes from Rutpela maculata, assembly GCA_936432065.2. Lineage (NCBI taxonomy): Eukaryota > Metazoa > Arthropoda > Insecta > Coleoptera > Cerambycidae > Rutpela > Rutpela maculata. The sequence continues at coordinate 41,980,198 of OW386286.2, forward strand.
AAATCTTCTCAGTGTCCAAAGAATCTGTTTCGTTGAATGACTGGGTCTACGATCGATTTTAAATTGTAAATATCGTCATAGTTTTATAGTGTCATGTAAATACTTTGCACCATAAATATATACTGGTAGTGTTCTTATTTTGAACCACATAGGAGCGTATACTTTTAAAATAAATGTAGTTAAGATCACTAGATTTTTAGACGGTACTTTTGATGCGACATACAACTTATGAATTCGATTAGCTGTTGTAAGCCACCTTGATGGAAAATTTGTCCTGGAATTCTTTTAGACAAACTAGGGTCACAGAGTCCTTTATCAATAGCGTTACAAATTTCCATTAAATATAACTGATCTGTACTCAAATTTTCTTTAGATTTTCTTATGACAGGTAAGGTGCATTTAAATTGATCGAAAACCTACAATCGGAAGTTGTTCACAAGTTTTAAGAGATTTTCCAATTGGTCCAGTGAAACTTTTAGGGTCAGTTGTTGTGCCATCAAGATATTGATGAAATATGTCCTACGTATTCAGAACCAGGTAACGTACGCTTACACGTGTTGACAGTCGAGCGCAGGAAGAAGAATTCCGTGAAATATGCGCAAAGTGGGGGGAGAAATATTAATAACAACGTTGAGAACCAGAATAACTTAGTACAATTTAATTATTGAACTTTTTACTTTAAATTAGGACACGGTTAGTAATCATAAATGCATAAAAGCGGCCATTAAAAGTAGGTCTTACATAAAATTATATTTTTATTTTTTGTAAAATTTTCATCGGCTTGGGGCAGTATTTGTAAAAATTATTTTAGAGTTTTTTTTATATGATAGTGTTATTTAAGTGATAGAGCATCAATCCCTCATCCCGCGCAAATGATTAAAGCACATATATTTTTCTTACATATAAGCGCGCTCCACCCTAATATAGAGGTCATCCAAAAATGCCAATTGCCCAAAAACGCTCTGTAGCTCTGTAGTCAAAAAAAGATAGACGATCGCCATTGTTTGTTTCTCTAAAATGGAGCTCAGGACACCTATATTGGTTTTTGTCTATCTGGCACAGTTTTAGAGAAAATCCCAAATCCCATCTAATTTGGTCCACCCTGTACAACATTTGATGAATATATCAATCATTAGTAAAATCAATTCTTCTCAAAAATGAGACGTTCAAAAGTTTAGTTGAAATATTTTTATCGTAACGATTGAACCAAAATAATAAGTAGACTCTAGTGGTTTCAGCTTTCTGCATTATCAGGGGCAGCCGCTTACGTTAGGTCAGACACTGGTTGTAGCTGCCCACTTTGGGTCAGACTCTATATTTGGTACCCAGATACAAGACCGTTAACGGCGTTTTACGTAAATGCATGTTCAGCGCTAACGAAAATTGATGCAGCGGATATATACGTCTTGAGTTGTTTAAGGGTATTTTCGTGTTTATCAAAGTAATAATTTTCAATATTCAAGCGTCGCAAATTTTTTTGGAAATATACACAAAGAAATTACTGTTATTAAAATAAAATTAAAGTTAAACTAATTTATTTATTTTATAAAAAAATTAAATATAAAAACGTGTAAAAAAACAAGCAAACTACTTACAATAAAAACACTGCATTAAAATATCATATAGTTCCTTCTCGGAATAATATTCATCTGCCATTATTTTATAAACTATATTTCGGTCATCAATATCAAAATAAGAAATAACCTATATGAGTAAAAGGGAGAGGGGATGCATATTTCGAATTGATTGAGAACGTGTTTTACAATACATAAATATGTAATATATAGTCATCGCAGACTATCCCTTACAAGAGATGCGTCCGATTTGAGCTGTAATGTATTTAGCTTGTTCTGCGTAAATATCCGTTTTGAGTGTAAGAGATGCGACTTATTTTTACGTATATATCCGGTTTGAAGGTTAAAGCTGCTACAACTGCTCTCTTGGGTATTTGACGTTGAGCATTTAAAGAAGTTCATTTGCAATAACCTCGATTAATGGTAAGACTGCTGCTATCTACCATCAACTTGCTTGGATAGGGCTCTGTCGAGAAGGTACGCTTACTAGGCAACCGTGACAGATGCCTTGATACTGTTAGAAGTGTCATACAGCAAAAGGATACCAACTAAAATAATACATGCATCACACAACGTCCGCTAGGACATCATAAATAGGTAGTAGAATGTAGAGACTTAGCTACTTCCAAATTCAGTGTGTAATTTAATACTAGCAGCTAATATTAGGAAAGTATTGTATGTTTTGTCGAGAGAACTGCATTAGTTAAATCAAATATTTCCCTTCACGATGCATGTTTATATTACTTGAAAACTACAGTTGTGAAATAAAATTATTGAAGACACTGTCTTCTGTCGATCTACGAGTTACTTTATAACAAAAGCACGGACCGAAACTTTGAACAAGTCTCAAGAAAATACGTGATTTTCCGGTAAAATTATATTGCGGTCGAATGGAAATTTCAGTTTTAACATTTACCTTTGTTTCAAAATTTCATTACGGACTTGAAACTGAGTTTTCTCGTTTGAAATCTTAGAGAGGACATTTAGTATTTGGTAATTTGCTGCCTTAAACAAACTCTTTTTTGGTATACGAGACTAATTAATATACAGAGTGTAACGAAAATAGATGCAAATATGTTGTAGATGGAATCTTTGATGAAAAATAAGGGAGTGTTTCGTATAAATCTTTATAAAATTAGCTCCCTTGCTGAGTCAGATATTTTCAAGTGGGTGCACTAAAATCTAGTTTTATAATTTTCTCCAAAATGAAAATGACAAGATCGGCAATTTGTCAGTTGAGTCAAATTTGCCGCCATTTTGAATTTGCAAATTTTTAAATTTTCTCACTACCGCCATGCCAAATTTCAAGTTTCCAGCTCATCGGAAAATACCCAAACAATTCACCGGACAAATAAATATAGGTAAAAACGTAATTAAAAGGCAATCTAACAGGTACATTATACTTAGGCCACCTTTTATTATCGTTATTATTGGAGATAGAATAACAAGTTTCGGACGAAAGTTGTAGGGCTGTAACTGAGCCCCTTTAATAAGTTAATGGAAGTACAGTGGCGTGCAGAAATTGAAGGGTACAAGAAGCAATAATATATTTTGTAATGGAACGCCCTGTGTATTGTTGAATTTTTGAATTGTTCTTTTTTTTCTGATTTAAAAAATATGATATATGATAGTCCTATCTTTAACCGTTTTCGAGTTCTTGAACATTGAAAATCGTATTTAAGCTATTTATTTTACGAAGGAAAAGGACTCCGGAACAAAACCCATGAAAATATGGTGGAATCGGTGGAATCTGCTGAAATTTTGGTATTTTGTAGTTCAAGTCATGCTGATCAAAAGTTATTATTACATCGAGCCAATCCTATGGACAGTTTTTGAGATACAGTTTGTCAAAGTTAGGTAATTTGAGTTATTTTAGATATTCAGGAACTTTTTACTCTTAAACTATTAACTTTAGCAAAAAATTGCCTGGGTCGAAATATTTTTGTTAAAGTCCAATAAAGCTCAAGAATTTTTTTCAGAATTTTTTTATCAATTTTTAGGTTAGGTAAAATATATATATGTCATATTTTGGCATACTTCGGTGGGATTGACTGAAACTTTGCTATTTTGTACTTAAAGTCATGCTGATCAAAAATTCCTATTGCACTGACTCGATCCTATGAGTGGTTTTCGCTCCAAGAGTGCTTGAAGGTCCTAAGAACGAGGTAACGGGTAATCTATATGTACGTATTTATGAATGGCTTCCAGCATGTTTGTGTACTGCGTGCATGCGTAGGTATGTATGTATGTGTCAGTATATACAGGGTTTTCTGGAAATATCGATGAAAAACTTCTGGTGTAGATTCTACATGCAAAAATATGTCCGCAAAGACCTTGAGCTACGGCTTTCGAAAATGGCACACAAAAACTGATTATTCTTTTATATTTCAGAAAACTTTTGATTTACCTTGACTTTATAAACATATTGACAATAATACAAGCTTATTTACACATTACATTACATTTTTTGTACACGTACACAAACCCATTGGAAGCCATTCATAAACACGTACATATAGATTACCTGTTATCTCGTTGTTAGGACCTTCAAGCACTCCTGGAGCGAAATCCACTCATAGGATCGACTCAGTGCAATAGGATTTTTTGATCAGCATGACTAACTACAAAATAGCAAAGTTTCAGCCAATCCCACCGAAGCATGCCAAAATATGACATATATATATTTTACCTAACCTAAAAATTGATAAAAAAAATCTGAAAAAAATTCTAGGGCTTTATTGGACTTGAACAAAAATATTTCGACCCATGCAATTTTTTGCTAAAGTTAATAGTTTAAGAGTAAGAAGTTCTTGAATGTCTAAAATGACGCAAATTACCTAACTTTGACAAGCTGTATCTCAAAAACTGTCCATAGGATTGGCTCGATGTGATAAGAACTTCTGATCAGCATAACTTGAACTACAAAATACCAACATTTCAGCCGATTCCACCGAATCAACATTTTCATGGGTTTTGTTCCGGGGTCCTTACAATTGAAGACCTAAGTGGATAAAGGTGTTATGTCGCATTTTTTTAAAAAAATTACTTTATGCAATTTTTGAACACCCCTGATATAGATTTAACACCCAATAAACGGCGAATTCTAAATTTGTAATATTTTATAGAAACTTTTTAATTATAAAGGCGCCATTTCATACATACAACCAGTAATTTTAGTGGATGTACACAGTTTTGGACAGAAAAATCTAGTTTCATAACAGCTTGATATTGTTCTTTAATATTAGTGTAAACAAAAGAACATAACCCAAAATTATCTATTTTATGAGGTATTATTCATTTGAATCGAGGACAAAATAAATAAGTTCCAACTCAAAACCGTTTTGTTTAATTTACTCAAAACTTTAAAAGTGTGACATAACACCTTTATCCACTTAGGTCTTCAATTATTAAAGTAGTCTATGAAAATGACAAGTATTCTGTTATTGTATGAAACGCTGGCAGATTTAATAACTGAAAACTTGTCATTTTCATAGACTACTTTAATAATCGTAATTTCCGTTCGTATAATAAATAGTTTAAATACGGTTTTTAATATTCAATAACTAGAAAACGGTTAAAGATAGGTCATATATCATATTTTTGAAATCAGAAAAAAAGAGTAATTCAAAAATTCAACAATACATAGAGCGTTCCATTAAAAAAAATATTATTGCTTCTTGTACCCTCTCAATTACTGCACGCTACTGGGCTTTCATTAACTTATTTCGTCCGAAACTTTTTTTCCATCTTCAATAATAACGATAATAAAGGGTGGCTTAAATATAATGAATAACCCTGTACATCTCTTTGTCCACATGCTTTGTTTGGGCGCTTCCAGACATGCTAAGAACTCAAAATTTTGCAAGAAGAGAGACTAACCTCAAAGCCTCAAGAAAACTAATAAAATTGAGAAAACTAAAACGGCCATTCCAATGTGGATAATTTATAGATTGTCATTGTTTGGATAGTTTGGTTTTGTTTAAAAAAAAATTGCAGGCGGGTGTTGTTCAATATCTCTAGTTAATATTTAATAAATGTATTAACGAATCCTTTGGCTAATTATATTATGAAATATATTTATTGGTGTGTCTAGGAGCCACTTTTTAATTTCAGATTAAAATAAACTTATTCTTGAATTCAATTGATTGATTGATTTACCAGTAGGCATTGCTGCCACTCCCAGATATACAGCTGGGCCTGCTACGTCCACGCTGGGTTAGATTAGGGTCATACTTGTTGCTAGAAGTGAGAGCCATATGGCGCATGGTAAAGGAATATGGGATGGGAGGTGTAGGTATTTGTGAGATGCGTTACCGCATTGTGTCATGAGGGAGCGTTTAAGCGCACTTTTTTGTGTTTTTGGTTCTGGACTTCTGCCTCTTCTGAGTCTACTTCTGATATATGTTGCCGTGGTGTGTCGTGATATGGAGTGTTTATGCTCCTCTTTTTGTGTTTCTGCTTCTTCGAGTCTTGTGATTCCTCGGTTTCCGATGCTGGGTTGGATTTGGTTCATGCTGTTGTCAGCAGCGAGAGCCACATGACGCATGGTGCAGGAGTGGGAGATGGGCAGTGTAGGTGTTTGTGAAATGCGTTGCTGCATTGTGTTCGTGATATTTAATGTTTATGCTTCTCTTTTTTGTGTTTTTGCTTCTACAGATTTTCTTCTTCTCCTTGTGAATCTTCTGATTCCTCCGTTTCTAGTTCTGGTAGAGTATATATCTGTAGGTATTTGTGAAATACGTGGCCTCATTAAGTCAGGATGTGGAGTGTCTGTGATCCTCTTTTTGTATTTCTGCTTCCACAAATCTTCTTCTTCTAAGTCTTCTGATTCCTCGATTTCTGGTTCTGGTAGAGTATATATCGCTGCGATTTCTTTGTGGAATTCATTTCTTCTCCTTGATTTTCTTTCCCAGTATGTTTGGTCCTTTCCCAGTTTGTTTATGATCCTTTCGGTTGTTGATTTCTATGTGTAACCTGGTCTCCTTATTTTTAGGGTAGAATTTAATGTAGAACTTTTCACTTAACAACGAGCGCAATTTTGACCTGAAAATCCTCACTTGATAATTTACCTAAGAAAATATAATAACCAAACTTTAAGAGTAATGCATTTGATTATTACGAATATTATGCTAATATGTACAACTCTATGTGAAATATAATCACCCATATTGATTAAATATTAGTTATATTACTTAATTGTTCTTATGCTAGTATGTACCACTCTATGTCGAATTTTTCACTTAACAACGAGCGTAATTTCGACCTGAAAAACCTCATAGTACCTCACTTCATAATAATTCACGTAAGAAAATATTATGACCATACTTTAAGAGTAATGCATTTGATTATTACGAATATATTATAAGTCTATAACTCAGATAATAACAGTGCCTTTGCCTTATAGTCTCTTTGCATGGGAGAACATTTGAATTATTTTTTTTATGCCTTATTTGGTGATTGTGAATTTTATATTCTACTGGTATTTTATATTTGAAAATATTCGTGATGGTATTGAAACTGAAGAGTTATACTTATCCGACAGCCATTAGTTTACTTTAGAGGAATTAATTATCACTTGATTAAGTGAAGTTCTTGCCATATATGTATTATTTTAAGTGTTCATTTGTAAGTGACATTTTTTTTCAGATAAATGTCACTCAGTTCTTCCCAGCCACAATATCATAGAATAATTGCAATTGTACCAGGGCAAAGAAGATAGTTTTGAAATAGAAATATGCCTAATGAAGCCTTAACTAGATATACAAATAAATGTTTAAAAATGAAAATGATGTATAACGCCCTTAATAATAAAACAGGGCCATAAAACTTTCGTACAGTTAGTAATGACATTATGCAAGTTATACACAAAAATAAAACTTTATGGTAGCTATATAAAATGCACATAAAATTATCAATTTTTATGAAGGAAATATTACTTTTATTCAAGTTCAATCTAATTTTCCAATAAACACATATTTGTGTCTTCCACTATAAAACAGGGAACAGGAAAATCATTTTATGTTCGTGTAGTATCCTTAACAATAAAACCGGAGTTTACAAAGCAGATTTTCTTGTATTATGAAGACATTTTCAGGAAAAAATTACCCCTTGACGGACGGATGGAAGTATATTTTTATCCATATAACAATATATCAAATTGTACTCCGTATTCGCGCTCCAGTGCTCGTCAGACACGGACTTGGTTTTATTAGATCCTGTACTCCTTCCAATCCGTCTGTACCTCAAATATGCTAAAAATGATGTGTCTATATACATGAAATAACTTGCCCTTACTGACTGACTCATCAACGCACAGCCTAAACCCTTGAACCTAAAAGTCTGAAAGGTAGACATGTTATTTTTGACATCTACCAAGAATCGATTTTCTGAAATTATTATCCGAAGGAGTTAAAATGCGAGTTGGAAGTTTTCGTTCTTTGATTCAGTTTATTTTAAATACCTCGGCTTCTATAACTGGAATCAAAACAAAAATAAATTCAATTTTTTCGTAATAAGTGTTTTTATACAACTGTTAGGTTAAAATGAGTTAAATAAATTTACTAAACTCAAAAGAAATTAAAAACTTATTTGTCGTTTCTTCCCAGGTTTCTTCTGAAATATTTTAATTTGAATGCATTATATTTCGGGAAAATATACTTTTAATGGTCGTAAATACGTGTACTAAGTTTGGTTCTAAAATGCTACATAAAACGGCCATTAAATTTTGGATATCCCAATTATTTTTGGGAAAGACATCATACAGCAACATGTTTTGTGTTAAATTGTAGGTTTTTATGTACTTTTAGTTCAATCGGCGAAGGAAAAATAGGGGAATTAATTCGTGTAGTGGCCAATTTTTGTATGTCGGTGGGACTGCCCTAAACAAAATATTAAAAGTCCTGACCGATGGGGTCAGGAGGTAGTTTAAAGGTCCCCTTTTCACGTCTTCCTTGAATAACTCGAAAACTACGACGAAAAACTATCCTCAAACAAAAACCGCTGCTCAAGGAATCACTACTTCCACATCCAGATTTTCTATCTAAGTCACTCACAATGAAAAAAATTTGTATGTGGAAATAATTGTTTATCGAACTTTAACAAAAACCCAGAAAACGATACCCCACATCGGTAGTGGCGTGGGGGTGGTGATAAGGGGGTGGTAGTGGGGGTGGATGAAGTAAAAAAATATTTTGAGGTTTCTGGTTCTTGTACACACACTAAATCACAATTTATTTCCATCCCCTTTAATAATGGGGGTGGTAATGGGGGTGGCTAATGACAAAATTTTTTTTAAGACCTTAGCTTCTCTTGTAGTCACTAAATACCAATTTTATGGACTCTTACCTGCTTGATTTACCTATTTACCCCCTATTTACCATTTCCCCCCCAACCCTTCGACGGAATAAGATGAAAATATAATCTAGTTCCAGATCCCCTTAAAGTACATACGTGTACTAAATTTTAAGTCAATACCTTAAACGGTTCCAGAGTAATCGTGCGCACAAAAAAAAGTTACAGACCGACAGAATTTTTTTTTGCTCAAATTTAAAATCTCGACGTTTCATTACATTCTAAGTCTATTTGGACAATAAAAATTTTCAAATTTTTTTTTCTCGTTACTATATTTTCACTGGATGTGGAAGGAAAATGAAAACAAATTATTCTCTTCGTTATTTTTCTGGAAAATTTCCATCTTTTTTTGGTTTATTGGTAACTTGTGGCAAATTTTTGTTACGAAATATATAAACCAACTGAATCAGCTTATAACTAATTTCTAAACAGTGTGACTGGTTTTCCGTTACTACATGAAAATGTATAATTTTCATTTTCAGATACATGTTCAATGTCATTGTTATTATAATCGAAGAAAATTGAAGATGTATTATCATCAATATCGGATAATTCTGATTGTTAATCAGTAATATATTCAGAATATACTTCTGAAAAATCGTTCTTGTCGTCTTGCTGTTCGACTAGTAGAGTGCATTAATACGCTTATTGTGACTTCCGTGGAGGGTCTTATGCAAAATTTTATACTCTATCGAATGGCGCCAAGATCATTCCTCTAACTCCTACCGTTTTTGAGAAAAAAAATATATATATAGGCAGATACGGGCAGCCCCTTTGAGGGGCTGGGGGCAGGGGGAGCAGGCATGATTTCTCGAGGTGGGTCTGTTCGAAAATCTGCTTATTTTGACTAGTTCTATTCATGGTTAAAAGGATTTGCTATTACTCAAAAGTAGAAATATCAAAACACCTAATTCACTAAGAAATAACTCGTTTTTTGATTATAATGACCTTTTGAGTAGGACGGCTTTGAGATTTTGAAACATCAGTCATTAATTTTATATTGAATTCAGCTTGTAACAACGAAACCCCCTCAGAATTTTTATGCGTATATCTGGACACCGAGCACTCTACTATCAGAATTATCACAGTTGTGCAGTTGGTACAATTACAATTCTTGACCGTAGTGATAATTTTGATGTTTTTAATAAATATTTATAAAATGAAACCCAATTATTATGTGTCTTAATCTTATTACTTATTAGCTACCTATATGATTGGTACATATTTTCGTTTTCTTTTAGTATAATTCATATTCTAGTATAATATACATATTTTAACAAAAAAAAAAAAAATGGGATATTTAAAATAAACAGAAAGAAGGGTTTTTTTACTTCTAGATTCCTTACACTATTTTATAGTGCATAAAAAATCGACAATTAAAAAAATATATTGCCCTACGATCCTTTACTCAAAAATGATTGGCAAATCAAATTTTTTACGAAAATGCAATTTTTAGCCGTTCTATTTCAAAGTCAAATTTGGTACCTACATATATTTATGATCGCTATAGATATGTTTACCCAGATTTTCTTTAAAATTTATTCAAATCAAAACATTTCAGAAAAAAAAAGGAAAAATTGCCAAGAGTAGTGGTCCTCTTACTTTTGTTTTGAGGTTTGGAAATTCATTTAACTAATTCTATCCTACACAATCATATAGAGACATTTATTATGAACAATTTTATTTATTTTTGTCTCGATTCGACTTATAGAAGCTGAACACGAAAAAATCGAGTTCACCAAAAAAATCGAAATGGGTAGAATTTCCGGTCAACGCCGGATGAAAAAATTTTAGTTTAGAATATGATGGCTAAGATAAATTAATAACCATTTTTTAGTATATAACTCCACTAAAACCTTCCCTTCTCTTGAAGCGAGGATTTGACAGTTGCTGAGTACAATTTTGATATCAGAATTGCGGTATATTATTCTACCCCATATCCATAAGGTGAAATGGACAAATCGTATTTGTTCATGAAATAGCTCGAAACTGCGCATCTATGGGTTTTAATACTTGCTTTGCCTAAAAAGGATAAAATAAATGAGTAAAATTATCTTTTACTTAACAGACCATATCCTCACTGTAAGAAAATAAGTGTTGAATGGCGCTCGAGTGCAAGAGAAAAGTTTCAATTTCAAATCAACGAACGGACGGAAAAATTTCATCCAAAGATGTGGACATATACTTTCCTTAGAGCAACGGAAAATAACCGGGATATTTTGCTCCGGACGTGATAATTAGGTATTTTCCATCAAGCTATTTTTGCAGCAGGACAACAAATAATAGATCCTACACATTCTGAAGAAGCTCGGGTGTGACACTGACATTAAAGACATAAGATGATTACAACTGCAGATATGCAGTTTTGTGTGTTGTCAATTTCCAATCAATGCTGAACTTTTCAAAAATGTATTAATGGATGCTGCTTTTTGCATAAATCATAGAGCATATTATTTTTCACAGAGTTTATAATTTGATATAAAAAAAATGTCATATAATCATTGTAATCATCACATAATAATCACATTGGCAATTGCAAATTTACAAAGCCTAATCGGCAAATGCAAATATTATTCCGTTACATGTTTGTCAATTTACATTTGTTGGTTTTACGTAACCGTATAATTACTTACGATTACGATTAAATTGAATTCAATGATTGGCCAATATTTCAGGTTTGTTTGGTGTTTCACGTAGCGACCAACGTGATGCTGTTTTAAGTTGAAAACATATTTATTTATTTTTCACAATATTAACTGGATTTAAGAGGTTTTTGATTCTAGTTTTCTCCGTAGAACTAGATGCGACTACAATTTTTAAACATTATTGCATTTATTAAATTATTATTAAATTATTGCAGCTGTTTTCATCACATTATACTTTGTTAAAGGTAATAATAATATTATCGACAAATAAGTTAAAACATTTTTTACCACAAACAGGACAGTTGTGATAAAAAAATGTACTTATTCCAATGAATCAGAATAATGAGGGATATAGAATTTCCCAGGAGATTTATTTTACCCAGTATAATTTCATTGTAGCATTTTAACATTTTATTCGTTGTGTCAGCGACTTTTATTAAATTCATCGCCAGTTATCGTACTATGTTCTTAGTGGAGTAGAAAATGTCTTCAAATGGCAATTTTGGTTTTGGTTCCATGAAATATGAGAAACACTGTTTTCTTCACATGCACTATTCGTATGACAATAATAATAATAATAATAATAATAATAGTAAAACGATTAAAAGTAAACTTGCAACACATCGACAAATAATGATAAAATATGTTACATAAAAGGTACGGTATATCAGTAATTAAGAAATTCAGAAGTACTATAAAAAACATTATCTAGTAAAAATATCTACAATTTTTTCTTAAATAACTTAATATTCACTATTTGTTTTAAATCTGGGCCTAATTTATTGAATAGTTTGACACCTATATAACTAGGATTTTTTCGTATAATGATAGGCTAGGAATTGAAATTAAAAATCATGATCTTATTTCATAGTTGTGGAAGTTACTGTTTAATGCAAACTCATTTAGATTACTTTTAACATATACTAATAATTGGTAAATGAAAATATATGGCAGTGTAAGAAGTTTTAACTTGTTAAAATAAGGTCCTCATGATGCTCGGATATACCTACTATAACACAGGCCCACAAAAAAAAAGTTGTCTGCGCCGGGGTACTGACCATACCTATCTCTTGTATTTTGAGCCGCTGAACACGAATCTGACCTTAGTTTTTCCCCTATACGTCAGGTTTTTTTTTAACAGCAAATAAATATATAAATATTACGATTCAACAGACCTTTTTTTGCTGTTAAAAAAAACCGGACGTATTGGGGAAAAACTAAGGTCAGATTCGTATTCAGCGGCTCAAAATACAAGGGATAGGTTGCCACTGTGCCACACTCAGTGTGGCACAATCTCACACAAAAAAAGTCATCTGCGCGGGGGTACCGACCACACCTATCCCTTGTATTTTGAGCCGCTGAACACGAATCTGATCTTAGTTTTTCCCCAGCACGTCAGGTTTTTCATTTATCAGCAAATAAATATATAAATATTAGACTCTTTGGCTTAAAAAAAAAAACCTGACGTATGGGGGAAAAATTAAGGTCAGATTCGTATTCAGCGGGTCAAAATACAAGGGATAGGTATAGTCAACACCCCGGAGCAGACAAATTTTCTTTTTTGTGGGCCTGTGTAATTATTCTAAGTGCTCTCTTTTGTATTTTGAAAACTCTATTTAAATGACTAAATTAGCCCCAAAACAACAAGCCATAACGCAAACGTGATACGAATTAAGCATGATAAAATGACATCAAGTTTATCTCATTACTAATGTTCTTTAGCCTTGTCAGTGCATAACAAAATGAAGAAAGTTTGCTACAAAGATTTTCAGTGTGTATATCTCAATTTAACATGTTTATGTGCAGTCCAAGAAATTTCGTATTTTGAGTTTGAGCTATCGACTTACTTCCAATTCTTAACCAAGAGCTTTCATTAATTGTAGATGTTCGGGGTGTATAATTTATGAATACTCGTTTGGAAGTACTGAGACACAATTTATTTTTGTTGAACCCATTTTTAAAACAAATAATCATTCTTTGCATCTCTGTGACTGCATTTATAATTGATGATTCATTGCACAAGTAGGTGTTATCATCAACATTGTTAAGTTTCTTTCACAGTTCTCTATAGCAGGAAGATCATTCACGAATATTAAAAACTTCAAAGGACATAAAATAGATCCTTGAGAAACTCCAATCCTTACTATTAACTTCTTTAGGGTGAACAACGTTTATGTCCATAACTTGCTTCCTGTTATAAAGGTAAGAAGTTAACCAGTCACATGTTTTTCCCCTGAGACCGTAGCTTTGAAGTTTTTCCTTAAGCAAGGCATGGTTGACGAGGTCAAATGCCTTGCTTAATTCCATAAATAAACCTATGCATTTTTTACTTTCATCTAAACATGTATTTAGTTTTTCGATAAACAGCCGACTGCGTATTTTTGTTTTTTCTGAAACCATGTTGTGCGTTGTGTAATATCTTACTGTCAGTTAAAAAAATAACTATTTGGTCAAACACTATTTTTTCCCATGGTAACAAAAAAAAAACCGCTGCCTAAGGAATCACTACTTCCACATTCAGATTTTCTATCCAAGTCTCTTACAACGAAAAAAAAATTGATACTATATTTGCACTCTACTATGTGGAAATAATTGTTCCTAGAACTTTAAGGTGGGCGGTTTCGTGAACGTAATTTGAGGATTTCTCCTGCATCCGCTGAATAGATGGAAATTTTCTTTTGATATTCTTTTAGAGACAGCTTTATAGAATGGTACTAGGCTATTTAAAACTAAAAAAAGAAGAAAAATTTTTACTTGTGCGAGAATCAAACATTTTTTTTTTTTACTTAGTCTGGTACCATTCTATAATGTTGTCTCTAAAGGCCTATCAAAAAATTTTTTGAATCGGTTCAGGGATGTAAGAGAAATTCTCTACGAAATCATTTTCTTAAGCACGACATCGGCACTCTTAATAAGATAATATTTCTACCCCAAAAACTAATAAAACGATATGACACATCAGTAATGGGAGTGGTTGATGGAAAAGAAATGTTGGGGCCTTTGGTTCTTGTGTACACACATACTAAATCAAAATTGTATCTCTTTACCACCTTTAATAATGGGGTGAGGGTGGTAACGGTGATGATATTAGAGGTAGCTGATGTCATTACATTTAGTAAATTCCCATTTTATCGACTCCTACTTGTTTGCTTTATCTTGCGTTATCTTTACCCCCCAACTTTCAACGGAATAAAATCAAAATATAATCTTGTTCCAAATCTCGTTATAAGACATGGGTGTACCAAATTTTAAGTCAATATCATAAACGGTTCCAAAGTAATCGTGCGTATAAAAAAGGCAGACAGACAGATCAACATATACATATAAACATAAACAGACTGACAGAATATTTTTAACATTACATTTACATTCTACGCCTATTAGATTTACCACCACCATAAAAAGTTTATTTCAGGACCAATTTAGATCAGGTTTTTTTTATAATACAGATCTTTGAAGAGTACATTCTTGAGGCATATTTAAGTTTATGGAACATAAAAGGTCGATTTACTGCTTTTGTTTTTCAGGGTGCAAAATGTTGGAGGAAGGCGATTTCTTAGTTTCAAATCTGAGTGCACCACTGGATTCGACAACACCACAAACGGGTTTGTACCAAGCTCTGTGAAAAAATACCTGTTTTTGTATTTTTCGCAAGCGAAATAAAAATTTTCAGATTGTCATTGTTACACTGGATTGTGTATTGCTTCCACATCGTGGAAGTATAGTAATCGTAAAAAAAAATATATTATTTATTTATATATATTTTTTTCTGTTCAAAGGCTTAGCTTAGAATATCATGAAACGTCGAGATTTTAAGTTTGAACCAAAGAAATTGTATGTCTGTAACTTTTTTGTGTGTAGGTGATCTTATTCCGTTCAGGGTTTGGGAGGCTAAATCGGTAAAGCAAGCAAGTAAAAATAAAGGTCCCAACATTTTTTTGTCATCAGCCACCCCCCCATTACCACCCTCTGCGAAAATTTGGATGTGGAAATAGTGGTTCCTTAGGCAGCGGTTTTTAAAGGAGTGCCTTAACTCAAGCATCTGACATTTGAACGTTTCATTGTCATTGTATGTTTTACTTCTTTAAATTTCTGCTTGTAGTAATAATTATGGCGCACTCAGATTTGAAAAAAAAAAGAAATCGCTAATAAGATTTCCTCATTTTCCACCCATAAAAATAAAAACAGTAGGTTGAACTTTCCTGTTTTATAATATTAATGTATCACAAGAGTGCACTTTTCTAAGATCCATATTATAAAAAAAAAATGATCTAAATCGGACCTAAAACAAACTTTTCATGGAGACGGTCCCAAGAAAAATGGGACACACTGTCCAAAAATATTTTGTCTCTATTTGTTTTCCCTTGTTCTTACTCACTACGTTTATTGATCCATGCTATAAAAAATATTTTTTATAATAAAATTTCTATTCCACTACAATTTTTAAACAAAAATAGTTTGATTCCACTATAGTTCAGTACCTAAAGGTAAAAAATTTCTTAATAATTCCATATGTAATGATAATTTTTCTTTATGAGTTACTATTGTAGTCAGAGGTACGCTATCAGTTTCTATATGATCCGAACACTTGATCTTACCGCAAAGGGTAAAAGTCACCCCTAAATTTAAATATTCAATATTTGAAAAAGTATTACTGATTTATTATTGAAACGTAGGATGATTGTGTCTTTGGGACCGCTGATTACGAATCTGAAGTAAAAAAAAAATCAAAATGGCGGATCTAATGGCGACGGATGGAATTTTTTGTCTAAAGCAAGTGTTTTAAACGAACAAAAAAAATTGAGAACCTAGGTAATGTTTTATATTAACGAAAAACAGCATTTTCGAAAAAAAAAAATAATTACTGAGCAATTACAATAACAAAATGTCGATAATTTTTATCAAAAAAATGTGCAAACTCTCATTTTATTGGCCATAACTTCTTCATTTTTATCGAATAGAAACAAACAAAAAAACAGTTCAAGATTGATTAATCATCTTTCATTTTGTTCCTTAGAATTTTTGATTGAAGTGTCACAGTTTCTAAGATATTCAACATTTAAAGTAAATACTCCATCCTATGAACGTTCGGATGCCATTTATGAACTTAAATATCTCCTAATTATCAATCCCACATAAACATATAAGAAACAAATCCATTCTCTTCATTCTCAGTTTAATAACTTCATTTTTGATGTCCACCATTTTTTCGCTGAAACTAATATTTATTGGAATATTTGCAAGGAAACAAAAATATTACGTTTATTCTAAAAACCCTTTACAATTTAAAACGCAATTTTTTTTCTGAAGCAGCAGCTGTAAACTTACGATAAAATTTGAGCGTTCAGGCCATACTATATATTAACGAAAAGCGGTATAAGGGAACATATCTTTTTTTAATTACTGTTTACTTACATTAACAAAATCGCGATGTTTTCATTAAAAAAATGTGAATAAGCAGACTACCTCTATTATAACTTTTTTTTTGTTTTTTATGCTATAAAAACTGTTAACAAATCATTTGAATGCCTAATTAACAGGCTTTCATTTTGAATCTTAGCATTATCAACCTAAGTGCCATAATTTCTAAGATATTTAACATTTAAACTAAATGTTTCGTCTTATTATAGACGTTTGGACGCCACCTTTATATTTCCAGATTAGTAGAGTAAAATCTGGAAGAAAAGTCGCTTAGTTTTCGAGAAAAAAAAACCGGCGTAGAACCAAACCAGACTTAGTGGGATTCTTTAGTAAGATAATCGTGTACACGAAATCATTTTTTACGACATGGTCGAGAACTTTTTTATTTCGGAAAAACTCAAAAAAGTAGATTTTTAATGAAATATGTTTTTTAACGTCTCCACCGCTATATCTCTGAAAATATTTGTGCTATCAAGCTATTTTTTTTTTAGATTAAAGTAGACACAATAGCGCTTCGAACAACGTCCCACGTGAACCCGATTTATTTTTTTTTAAGTTGGTAAAATAATATTAAACTCAAACTTGTTATTTTCAGTAGCGTAATTTTAGGCAATCGAAAAAAAAATTTATTTATGAAAATGTGTATATACATGCTGCGTACAAATTGAAGCCAATAGTTGAAAAAAGTTTTTAGGTTAAAAATTTTTCAAGTCCCGTTGATAGTATTGAGTCAGCGATTTTTTTTTAACGGGTCAAAGTCATATTCTTGCGCGCTCGGCTGTAGCAAGCCTGCCGACTGTAATGATCTGACGATTCCGGTCGGGGTGTATGTAGTAGTTTAAATTATATCAATAGGTACAAAACCAGTAGTGATCAAAAGATCTAGGGGATCAATATTATTGTTCCATATTTCATATATTGTACAGCAGTATTGATCATATGTTGTTGATATTAAGAAATTGTACAAAAAATATTAAATAGTCTCCCTTTAATAATAAAAAGACGTAGGTAGATATAAATACCTAATCTATAAATATCAATCAGTGTTACTAACTACCCATCTAATTAGTAAGTTTATTAGACATTTTTAAATGAATTAAAGTAAAAACGTACGCATAAAATGAATTGTTGAAATAAATTTTCTATTTGGATAAATAAATATGTAGTATGTAGTTTATGTAGGCCCTACATTAATAGCATTCTAACTCGTTCATATCTGCCTCGAAATCTTTAATAATGTTGTTACAGGAACGACATTTGCACTCGTTGCAACATTTTAGGCCTTCCTTAAAACAAGCACATTTTCGATTGTCACAATTTTTATCCGAACAATGAATACTTAATGATTTTCTACAACCGCCATTTCTACGCGACTAATCTGACCAACCCTGCATACTACAGTACCTAGAGGTAAAAAATGTGCAAAACTTTGGAAAAATGTCATATTGACCGGAATTCGTTCATTTTTGGCAGTATAATAGTAAATGCTTCACAGAAAAGTTTCTATATTGTGCGGAGGCTTGCTAATTTATAGGGGGTGGATGCCACCCCCTCAGGGTGTGGCACTTAAAAAATATATATTTATTTGAGCTGAAGTAGAGTCAAATTTTAAGAAGAAAAGGTTCTCGGCTTTCGTCAAGTATTTCGAAAAGTATTACTTTATCGAAAAAATGTTGCAGACCAATTACAGAGAGTACAAACTGGGAATTAATTATATTTTTTGTTTATTGATGTAGGATTAATAATTTCGGAGATATTTAAGTTTACATTTGGCATCCAAGTGTTCATAAGATAATTATTTAGAGTGAGAGTTAAATATCGCAGAAACTGTGACACCTACGTCAAGGGTGCTAATAGGTAGAATAATATGTTATTAATTAAGCTTTCAACTGTTTTTTAATTTGTTTCTGTAGCATAGAAAACAAAGAAGTTATGACCGAAGCAATGTGCGTCTACACATTTTTTTAATAACAACGTCGTCATTTTGTTACTGTAATTAGCCAGTAATTAAAAAAAGGAATTTCAAACACTGTTCCTCATTAATATATAGCATGACGTAGATGCTCAAATTTTTTGGTTTGTATACAGCACTTGCTTTAGAAAAAAATACAGTTTAAACTATAAAGGTATTTTCGATGAAACGTATTTTTTTTTCCTTTTCCAAATATCTCAATAAATATTAGTTTTATTGCAAAATGGGTAGATACCAAAAATGAAGCTCATAAACTGATAATGAATTTCGCTTGTTAATTTATTTACATAGATTTAATAGTTTCGGAGATATGAAAGTTTACAAATGGCGTCCGAACGTTTATAAGACGAAAAATGCAATTTAAATGTTAAATATTTCAGAAATTGTGACTCCTACGTCACGCATGCTAGGAAATGAAATTAAAGACAATTAATTGCGATTTCAAATTATTTTTTACTCGTTCCTGTAGCATAAGAAATAAAGAAGTTATGACGGAAAAATGTGCGTATTTATACTTTTTTTATATAAAAAGGTCGCCATTTTGTTAATCTAATTAGCCAGTCATTTAGAAAAATTATCTCAAATGCAGTTTTTCGTTAAGATGTAGCATTACCTAGATGCTCAAATGTTTTTGCTCATTTAAAGCACTTGCTTTAGAAAAAAGTACATTTTAAACTTTAAATTTAATTTCGGAACACTACCAAATATAAACTTAAATATCTCCGAAATTATTACATCAATAAACAAAAAATATAATTAATTCCCAGTTTGTACTTTCTGTAATTGGTCATATGACATTATTCCGAAGTTAAAACCTCTAGTTACTGTAACTAGCATGCGAGGTGTATTAATTGCGTCCCAATTTCGCATTTAGCGCTGATAAAAAAAAATCGCTGTTGCCAAACGGTAGACTTTAGGAAAAAATATATTGTTTCAAAAACTTTTGTGATTATTAGGCTTTATTTTCTTCGCTGCATGTATGTAAATATTTTCAAAAATAAAAAAGTTTATCGATTGGTGAAGATTTCAATACATAAAATATATATTTTTAGTTTATCTGATTTTCAGAGAAATGAAAGTGCGAATTGTACCCAAACCGTTTATATTGATAAAAGCGCTACAGTGTGACCTTTAATTTGATACAAAACAAATTTCAGTACCTTTAATAGTTTTAAAGATATGGAAACAATAAAAAACAATTTTCTTTAAAAATACATTTTTTTCACTTTTTATTGATTTAAAAAGTTCGAGACCACAAAAAAATGTCGTAAAATATGATTTCATATGCCCGGTGACATACTCAAAGGAACCTAACATGTTTGACCTGGTTCTACGCCAAAAAAAAAAAAAAAAACGACACGATAGACTTACGAAATCGCTGCTCTAGATCTCCGAAACCATTAATTCTTCAAAAATTAGAAAAAACTAAAGTAATCACTAATTTAGTAGCTTTCTTATTTGTCTGTGGAATGTTTCCGTTCAATGTAATATCTTTCGAGTTATTTGACGAAAATCTATTTGTAATACCTCTTTCTCAAGCTAAGATCTCAATTTTCAAGACGTTATAACTTAAAGACTATCAATTTATATGAAAAGTTGCATAGAACAGTTTCTTTTCAAAATTTCAGCTCAAATGTTTTTGTTTTTTTTTTTAGGTGCCATCCCCTGAAAAGGGGTGACATCCGCCCCCAATTAATTTGCAAGCCCCCCATAATATAGAAACTTTTGATGCATTTATTATTATCTTACCAAAAATGAACGAAATCTAATTCATATAATATTATTCCGAAGTTAAAACCTCTAGTTACTGTACTATAACTGTAAAGCCAACTTTTATAGCGTGACGTGAGCTGGAAAACCTTACAGCATAGAGAAAATGGACTGGTAATTTCTCAGAGTATCATAATTGAGCTGGGACTTTGTAAGATAATTTAAGTGTATAAGTCTTTTATTTTTCAAGCTAAAGCGATTTCGAATCTAGCTACAGAAAATAGAACATAATCAATTTCAATTTTGTCATTAATCTAGTAAGGATCAAATGCAAAATTAATGAAACTCACATCGCACTCGGATTAGAGCTATAAATTTCTACTTTGCAGCGTTCGATTTGATTAAAAACCTTCAGAGAATTTAATATGTTGGCAGTGACTACTGCGGGATTCATTGAAATTTTAAGTTTTCTTTTAACGAATTAATTAGAATCTCATTTATTAGTTGGGGTTTGACGGTCAAAAAGCGTTAAATGAAAACATTTTAAAAAGTGCCGCTACGTTTCGTAAAAAAAAGACAAAAAATATACATTATCAGGTATAGCTCATGAGGCGCCCTCACGGGCTAGCGTGTTGTGATACATAAATTATTGTTTCTTAGCTTAAAAAATGTTTCCTTATATATTTAAGGAAACATATAGAGGAGTTCGACAAAATATTTCACTAGTAAATATTCTGCCCTCTAGAAGCATATCTACTAACTGTGCCCATGTCAGGGCTACTGCTGTTTCGATTGTAATGGATATCAGCCGCTAGATGGAGCCTGTCATTTTTGTTGCATGTCGTGGTTTTATAAATCTCGTCATGTACCAAGAGTGAACAAATGCCTCGTTACAGCCGTCTCAGACCTACCTTGCGGAGACGAGAGCCAATAGCTCGAAACTGCAGTCTGCAAGTGGTATGGGGTGGCTGGTACGAGAGCTCCTTTGAATGGGAATAAATAAGTCTTTCGGCTGGTGTCTATTAACAATCGAAACTTAGCGTTTTGTGGCAATACATAGTTATTGTACTTAACGCGACCAGGCTTGTAACTCGTAATTCAGCGCTCGGCGGGGCATTAGTCCGGAGAATAGCTGTTGGTTGCAGTCTGGTTTCTTATTCCTTATATATTTAAGGAAGCATATAGAGGAGTTCGACAAAATATTTCACTAGTAAATATTCTGCCCTCTAGAAGCATATCTACTAACTGAATTTAAAACACTTCGTGATTTGAGAATAAATAAACCTTATCAAACTTCTAATTTTGAAATTATCAATACAAAATATGGAAAAAAGCTTCCTACAATGATTCCATCCAAGACGAAGAAGTCCGCAAAAAAGAATGTAAAAAACAAGTGCAAATGTATTCGACAGTTATGGATTTGTGCTATCAGTTTCTCGATCGTAAATTGAACATTGAAGATTTTTGCCAAGAAATGATTGCTGTCTATATGAAGAGATTTTTAATAGAAATCAATAGACTTTCATACCACGAAATATATTACTAGAATACAATATCGATGAACAATAAATACCAATTATTGAATTTTTGTTGCTTTTATTTATTTTCCAACCTGCTTCGTCATAGCTCGACGTCTGCACATCAGAAGCTATTACCTCACTTTACAACGAGGGCCCCCGACTGCAGACCCCAACGAAGAACTCTTCACTGACACGACAATAGCCAGAAGGTCGTGTGTGACGTCATAGCACACCAGAAGCTCTGAACCCGTAGGAACGATAGATCACATCTGCATCGACGACAATAACTAGAAGATCTGTGACGTCTGCAAGAACTCTTCTTCACCGACGACAACAACCAGAAGGTCGTCACCATGGCTTCTCTCGATGGACAAATGCCATCCACCTCAAAGTGAGCTAGAAATCCTATAGCTTCTCTACTCGTAAACTTTCCTCATTCATCTTCAATCATGGCACTTGTTCCGCATTTTAAGGACGATAATTTAATTTCTTTATGGTTCACCATAATTCCCCAAACATTCTCAATGGGATTAATGTCGGGACTTTTAGAAGGCCACGGTAGCTCTTCCACATTATTATCCCGGAGCCATTGCTTTGTATTACACGCAGTATGTATGCTCCTAAAAAGAAACGCAAAGTACAATAAACTTTCTTAGTGTCCCAGCTACATAAAGCTTTACATCATCTCAATTGTATTGATACTATTAGAGATCCAAACATTGATTTAGTTTAAAACATTGTCTTTAATTGTTCTGGAGTTACAACGATCTATATTCAGGAATTGAAAAAAACAAAGAAACTGACAAATCAAAGAAATTCGTCTTTTTTATGATTTCACAATTGGTTAGCAAGACCGGTAACTTCTAGGGAACTATCTTAAATGCCAACCATTTTTACTTTCAGTGAACTTTTTTTGACCGTCTCAGCCCCAACCATTTAACAAAAACCGTTAAATTTATAATTCGGTAATAAAAATGAAAATTTAATGTGGAAGTTTTGACGTTAATTTCGGTTCAGATTTCAAATTATTTTCAGCAGTTATGAGGCACAAACGGGGAAGAAATTATTCCCCAGATGTTTAGAGGCTATAAATTATCAGGATAACCTAAATATACACAATATCCTCTCCCCTAAGCGTAAATAAGTTAAAGCATAATTTTACTTAGCGTTGGACATCAAATTGAATTCTGCTTGGGTTATAAAAATATTGATTTAAAATTAAGGGAAATTAACATTTATTTATCCGGTCTCTCAGTGATTAAATATCCAGCGAAAGGGAACATCATGATACATTTCAACTAATCCAACATTTACTCCTTCCCACGGAGATAATAAAATATAATTGTTTTCACGCAGAAAAATGCATAATTAAATTTAATTGTTTTTTAATGAAGACATTTAATTATTGGACACGAAATATAATTCAGCTTTAAAGATGAAAAAATTACATTTTCTCTATGGCAAACCATTTACACTAAAACAGTGTAGGAAGTGTAGTATCACATTTCCCCAATTTTGAAACTATTATAGATAGATGCATACTTGGTTCAAACTGTGCTTTCCGAGCGAGCGGACGTGTCTGAAAAACGCTCCCATTAAAACGTGAAATCGCCGGCTAAAAGTCCGCTAAATTTGATAAAACTTATAGCTCAAAGAATTCTGTGTAAACCGATATATCATAACAAAAGAACAAAATTGAAATAGAATTAATATTTGAAAACAATTAATACAGAGTTATTTAGTGGCAGAACCGACAGGCTTAATGGATCAGGTAATAAATTACAGGAATATAAACAAGCTAAGTATTTTCTCATTTTTAAACTACCACCCAAGTTTATTTATCCAAGTTTATTTATGTCTTAGCGACTAACAAGTGTCTGCATAAAACCCTAGCTAAATACAAAGTGTAAAAGATATAATTATAAGGTGTCAAGTGAGTGATAGGTTTGAGGAAATACATATATTGGGACCTGCAATTGGTGAATAATTTCGTACATAATTTGTATTTGTATTAAAAAGAGTGTGTTTTGGTGGTGTGGTTTGAGGAAATACATATATTGGGACGTGCGATTAGTGATTAATTTCGCACATAATTTGTATTCCTATTAAAAAGAGTGTGTTGGTGGTGTTGCATATTTTTTGCATTATAAATGCTGTAACAAACTGCTGAGAGGCTGATTCAAAAGACTTAGAAAATTTGAGAAGTGATTATACATCTAAACCCTTGAAACTAGCGACCGCTGTCACCGTAAATTTATGGCAAGGCAATAATGGATTATTAAAATGTGTTATTCCTTAAGAAAAACAGGGTTTCTTAGATGAACAAGCGTTGACTTGGGTAATAAATGGAATTTGATCAGTGGCGTACTATTGGTATAATACGCCGGGGGCGGAAGCTCTTCCAGGTATCTATCTATACACAAGAATGATGGATCGAATACAGAATGTAGGAATGATAGATCACATCCTGGTAGGTCTAGAAACGGGGGAACGAGTCAGGGGCGTTAAAGCGGGGGCAGGGGTGGCATACAGAAGAGATGATAACACATACACGAGAAGAGGCATACCACGGCAATAGTGGAGATAAACTGGAGGAAGAAGAGCAAGCAAAAAATGAATGAATCAAATTAATACAAGAACAACAAGCCACCGTCCAAGGAATAACTGATAGAAATCACGGCAGAGCAAGAAGGAATACTGCACCTGAAACAGGCAAAATAAACAATGAATTAATGCACTATGGAGCCAAAAGGACAAAGAAGCAACCATCAGAACTGATCACCGGAGCAAGGCTGGAAATGTTCATGTGGTTTTTCCAAGGAAATGGTATCTACACACAAGAAAAATGGACCGAATACTGAATCCAGGAACGAAAGATCAGATCACATCCTAGTAGGCAGAGAAGAGGGGAAGCGAGGAAGCGCGCCAGCAGCGCTAAAATGCGGGGGAGCAAAGGTAACTGGGAAAGAAAAGCGAGGAAAAAAATGAATTCCACAAAGGAATCACAACGATATATGCTCTACCAGAATCAGAAATGGAGGAATCAGAAGAAGAAGATTTGTAGAAGCAGAAATACAAAAAGAGGAACATAAACACTCTATATCATGACACAACACATATTTCACTCAGAAGAGACAGAAGTCCAGAACCAAAAACACAAAAAAGGGAGCTTAAACGCTCCCTCATAACACAATGCGGTAACGCATCTCACAAATACCTACACCTCCCATCCCACATTCTTTTACCATGCGCCATGTGGCTCTCGCTGCTGGCAACTAGCATGACCTTAGTCCAACCCAGCGTGGACATAGTAGGCCCAGCTGTATAACTTGGAAGTGGCAGCAATGCCTACCGCACGCTGGTAAATCAATCAATCAAATTATAGATAGATGCATACTTCTGTGACATGAAATCTGCAGAATAGAATGGAGCTATTTTTAGTGAAAGAATTATCTACGTTACTTTATTGTTATAAAAGATATGATTATCTTGGTATAGCGCTCCGTTGTTTTCGCTTCCGTTTTGACTTTATAAATGCACGTCTCGCGTGCTCCGACTGGTCAGTGATTTGGACCACAATATACTGTGAATGCAAAATATTTTCAAAACGTTCGTATTATGCTTACAATAAAGGCGATGGTTTTCATCAAGTATCTACGTAAGACAAAATTTTGTGTGTACATGTGCCTTATTTGAAAAGCAGCAATTGTGGCACCCCGTATCTTCCGCGTTTAAGTGGAGGGGTACATCTGAGGGGGGCAAAAATATAAACTTTTCAAGTAATAGTGTAAGAGTTGTTATTTTTTTTTACATGAAATATATATGTACATATAATTCCAAAATGCCAGATTAAAATATTATTGTTAATACCTTGAAGAAAATTGTTTTCGACTGGGATTTCCTTTTGGACCTTTAAAATTTGATTATATATGCACACCTTAAGTATCAACAAGAATTTCGCGTCGTCAAAAGGTTGTAGGTTTAATGTAAAGAGCCCCTGCCTATCACGCAGTGGACTGGCATTCAAATCCTGTGAGATTTTTTTTAAACTACCCATTTCATTACCAATTAATTTCTTTGTTTAAAGAATCAAATATTCGTGTTAATATTGTCAAGATTCTTTGTTGTATTGTTTTTAATAAATAATGAAATTTGCAATATGTACTTTTTAATGTTAAGATTATTTATTAATTTTTTATGATACATTAAATACTCAAAAATAATAAAAAAGAAAATTCCTTATAAAAAAACGTAGTAAAACTTTAAAAAAATATGACTTTTTTTAATGAAAACTTGATTATTTAAACAAGAAGATTCATTGGTAATGAAAAGAGTAATTAAAAAAAAAATTCAGGGGATTTGAAACCCAGTCCACTGCGTGACTCTGTACGCTAAACCAACAACCTTTAGGCGACGCGAAATTCTTCTTGGTACTTAAGGTGTGCATATTTAATCAAATTTTCAATAGCTCCAAAACGGAGGCGCAGTCGAAAAAAAATTTTTTTTCAAGGTGTTAACAATAATATTTTGATCTGGCATTTTGGAATTATAATCTACATATAGTCTAGTTCGTGTAAAGAAAATAGCAACCCTTACACTATTACTTGAAAAAATTATATTTTTACCGGCTTCAAGTCTACCATCCACTTAAACGCAAAGGGCATGGAGTAATTTATTTGTAAACAAAAATTATTATGTTATAAATTATGACTTAAAATATTCATGAGATTCATAAAACAACGTGCAACTAAATAAATTTAAATTTGCTTCTTGTGCATGAAAAATATCAATATCGAAGTTATATTATATACATTATATTATATACATTCCAACCTCTTTGCTACAACTAGAATTCCGGGTAAATTTTTTAGGTTTACACTTGCAAACTACATTTTTAGAAAGTTACATTAAGTTCAACATTTATAGTTATTATCTTAGGGATAAGGGATACGCGCATTATTTCTCAAGTCCCAACCAAAAACCGCTGCCCAAGGAATCACTACTTCCACATCCAGATTCTCTATCCAAGTCACTCACAACGAAAAAAACTTTGTGAAAATAATTGTTCATGGCACTTTAATAATATAATATTTGAAATCCTCTACCCCAAAAACCCATAAAACGATACCCCACATCGGTAGTGGGGAGGGGGGGTGGTGATAGGGGGGTGGTGATAGGGGGGTGGTAGTGGTGGTGGATGAAGTAAAAAAATATTTTGAGGTTTTTGGTTCCTATACATAGGTACACTAAATCACAATTTTTTTTCATCCCCTTTAATAAGGGGGTGTGGGATGGTAATGGGGGTGGCTAATGCCAAAATTTTTTTTGAGGCCTTAGCTTCTCTTGTATATACTAAATACCAATTTTATGGACTCTTACCTGCTTGATTGACCTATTTACCCCAAATTTACCCTAATTTACCCCCCAACCCTTCGACGGAACAAGATGAAAATATAATCTAGTTCTAGATCTCGTTAAAGTACATACGTGTACCAAATTTCAAGTCAATATCTTAAACGGTTCCAGAGTAAACGTGCGCACAAAAAAAAGTTACAGACAGACCGACAGACAGACCGACAGACCGACAGACAGACAGACAGAATTTTTTTTCGCTCAAACTTAAAATCTCGACGTTTCATGACATTTTAAGCCTATTTGGACAATAAAAATTTTTAAAAAATTTTTTGTCGTTACTATACTTCCACTGGACGTGGAAGTAAATCAGTTGTTGGATTGAGAACTTCTGGATTTATCGCAGTCACACTTTTCCAAAGACTTATTTGATACGCGGGTCTCAAGATGTGTTAATAAGAAAATGCTCAGTAGATGGTAAATCCCATATACCAGACTTATAGTTGTGAAACAACTTTACGCGTAATTTATTCAAGTTCCCTGTAAATGATGGCTGATCATGTAAAATTCTGAAAAAATATGGAGTTATAATTATAACGTAATAATTTTTGTTCGCAAGTAAGTAAATTACTATTTAAATTTTTCTTTTTCTTCATAATAACAAGTGATAATATTTACGTATAAGTTATGCATAATATGAACATTTTGTAGTAAATGTTTTGCAATCACAGTATATTGCAGTGCAAGTCACTGATCGGTAAGAGCACGCGAGACCTGCATTTATAAACTGAAAACGGTAGTGGAAACAACGAGGCGCTGTACCAAAGTAATCATTATAACAATAAAGCAATGTCGATAATTCTTTCACTAAACATTGCTCCATTTTTTTTAAACTGTATTTTCGAGTGCACCTGATTCCCGACTACTAAAGAAGGAAAAACGCTTTACTTCAATTCCCTCCAGAGTATCAGAACTACAGCTCTAAGTAAACACATAAACTCGGCAGAGCTTCACGAAGACAGGCTTGTATACTAATTTTATAGCTAATATAACTTGCTTGTAAAATTTTCATTGTGTTTAATGTTTGCCATATCCAAAAATTGGTAAAAGTTAAGCGAAAATGCAAAATACTTTCCCTTTCATCTGTGATCATTTCAAATTTAAAACCTTCATCTTTATTCAATGAAACAGTATAAAATTTTAATATCGGTATCCGGCTTTATAAAATAAGACGAGGCTTTTGTTTTACTTCTAAAGAACCGTTATTAATCCAGATTTCGTTACGAAGTATAAACTTTTCGTAGGTAATATAATATGTTAAGAAGTTTCTTTGATATCGCGATTTGATCATATCAGATTGCCTTTGTCTTCATATTGAGGGACCTGTCAGAACGTTATTAAAGAAATCTGATTAGAGATTCACCTAATAATTTAATGCTTGTTCAATCTCTAATGAAATTTGGAATTCTGTGCGGGCTGTTTATATTTAATAAATATTTCATGTTTATACATAATAGCTTATATGCTTATGCTTATGTCATAATAGCCAGTATATTGTGTATAATCGTGCATTTCATGTGTCCAAGTTAATAATTCAGGGACATGTAGAAAGGGTAAAAACAATACCGCTACATCTTCTATCATTTTTTTCTATGACTCTATGTTACTGAGTTACGGGCCTTTTTTACGGACTGAAAATGTACCATTTTATTAATAACTTTTAAATTACAATTTGAGATTTAACCACATTTTCGTGATTTTTATAGTAGATTTCAATTCCATAAGGTCATTTGGAATGTAGTTGACATCATTACCGGGACCTATCGGCCCATTGTTCATTCGCGACATTTAGAATTCCCTAGAAAAGACCAGTACTCTCCACGAAGGAGAGCAGTCCTTTCCAGGGTAGATCCCGTAGTTCCCGCTGTAGAAAATGCCTTTCGAGATATCTATACCTTGAGGCACAATAACATAGAATGAGTGATGATTTCACAATCCACTTCACACTTCCGACAAGTAGAATCATCTTTCAACCTCATTGTAAGCAAGTGTCTGTTCAAAGGACAGTATCCTGTTATCAGGTCCATTATCGATTTCAGTCGTTCTCTATCGAGCTCAAGCAGCCACTTTATGGTAGAGTCAATCCAAAGCTCCTTTATACGGAGCCTTAATTTTCTCTTTCCCAGGCCTGAGCACAATAGTTGTTAAACTTTGCAGCTCTGATTGAATCAAGCCTCTTGACAGACCGAAGACTGGCTCCGGCCCAGAGAAAGGGGTTTTGCTTCTTCTCCCATTAAACGATCTGCTTCTTCTTTGTCCTCCACGCCACTGTATCCGGCCCTCATATCAGTTTGACTGAGATGTGTTCGCACAAACAGAAATGCTATATAGTGTATTTATGAGTGTTTCGTTAACCAAACTAGCAGATGATTGATATCAAAAATATAGTAATTATTTCTAACAGATTAACTTATTTTCTGAATATTTTTAACAATTATAGAAAAAGTAATAAACTGGCGAAGGGTATAATGTATACAGTTATTTATAAATGCTACTATTGGCATCTTAACGCACATTTGTAAATAAATAAATAAATCTTTGTAAAATGTGTAACAGAGCTTTATGCGACATTCGGCAAGATTCTCAAATCTGAAGTGAAAATCGATTAAACTGTCGCTAACGTAGAATAGATATATTTTATTTGTAATGAACTCTGTCAGAGTCGCTATCAATAGCTTTTCGATAATGTATTTTAGATATTCATGTGGTAGTTGGCATCAATCACATATTTTGAACAAATTTTAATAGCTAGCTGTTCGAAAACCAATTTCCTAATATTATAGGTACTGCTGATTGCTAATTATTTTTGTCGAATGTTATCAACAATCGAATAAATATTGATACAAAATTTGAATGGATATAGGTAATATGACTAGAACCTACTACACATTAAAATAGACTAGGCGACAAGCGGAAAATTGGCTGTTCTTTGATTTCTCTACAGTATGTGTAAACATGGAAATGAATGGATATTTGTTTTTCTATGCTTTAAATAAAAAGGTGTAATCCCACGTTTAACCAAATAAGAGATTCAAATTTCAAATTTATTTTCGTATTATACACATTACATAAACATGACAATTTTGAGAACCTTGCAGCTGAGTTGTGAACAAATTGTGTTTGCCAGGGAAATCTTGACACATATTTGTTATAATGTACAACGGAAATTGATACAAACCATGGGCGCAGCCAGGGGGGGGAGCCATGCCCCCCCCCAAGCCATCTTCCATGAGCCAAAAAATAAAGAAGCAGTACAAAGCAGTATCTAAATTATCCCTTGAAATAAATATGTTGTAATTAATGCCAATATTATCTAATAGAGGAATCTACATACACATCCGTTTTCAACCATTTTCTGAAAAATTTTCCTCATCCTCTGGGGAGGCCGGTTCTGTTGGCGCCCCCCCAGATGAATTTTCTGGCTGCGCCACTGATACAAACAATATAAACAAGTAGTAAAGAATGGAAACTAATTTAAAAAATAAATAAAACGTGAAAAATAGTATTGATTGAATGAAATAAAACGGGTGGAGAATGAAACTCACGCAGGCGTCTGAACCTGCCTGAAAATGTCTTGATGTTCAAACATATTTTTTAATTTCCTTTGAAAACTTTCTTTTATTAAGTATTCTTATATTTTGTGGGACATTGTTATATAGTTTTGGTTCAAAAAAGTTACGAATCTTTGAGAAATATAATTACAACACTTTGGTGTTTTCAACTGTCTGTCCATATTTGATCTAGTAAGGTACCTAATTATGATTCAAACACTTTCTTAAACATGGAAAATGATATTGAACTGCTTTTAAACTAGCACTAACATATTTTTTTATATTTAAAATATTATTTAAATGTATATTTCATTGGTTGGAAATCTAAAATTCAAGGTAAAGATTGTTTTTAAGAATTTATTTTGACAAATTTGTAACATTTTTAAGTGACTATCATATGTTCCTCCCCAGACAATAATTCCATATTGCAAAAGCGATTCTGCTAAGGCATTGTAAAGCAGTGTAATGGTTT
Source organism: Rutpela maculata (assembly GCA_936432065.2). NCBI lineage: Eukaryota > Metazoa > Arthropoda > Insecta > Coleoptera > Cerambycidae > Rutpela > Rutpela maculata. The sequence continues at coordinate 42,011,825 of OW386286.2, forward strand.
TCTTATTCATTATGCCTCTCAGGATGTAAAATATATGAAAAAGCTTTCTCATTCTCGAAGTTAGATATTAGATATGTTCCTTTCATTTAAGGTACTGATCTATAATAATTCCTAGATATTTAGTTGTTCTTTCAATACTTTTCTGGCATGTGCAGTCATCCACGCTTTTACAACTAGATCATAATAAAATTTTGATTAAGAAGAGTAGCACATGTTATGGAAAAGGTAATGAATTTGGTTTTATCAACATTGAGAGTGAGCAGGTTACTATTTAAGAAAATGTTTAATTTGTTAAGTCCAATCTCCGCTTTATTATATACGGATGACCAACTGTTATCTTGAAATAGTAGAACAGTGTCATCTGCATAGAATATTAACTTACAATTTAGGTCTAAAAGACTTATATCATTTATGTATATGAGGAAGAGGATAGGACCTTACACTGTGCCCTGGGGGACGCCCATATTTTTTTATCACTGAGCACATCATTAATTTTTACATATTGTTGTCTGTTATTGAGGTAATTACTGAATAATTTCAACACGGTTCCGCGAATTCCTAATTGCTCAAGTTTCTTAATTAGAAGAAATCGTATGGAACGCCTTAGCTAGATCGATAAATATGGCTATAATTTTTTTATTTGCATTGAAATTTTGATTAATGTTATTTATTAGGTGAAATATAGTATGCTCAGTGGATATATTTTCTCTGAAACCAAATTGCTTTTGAGATATTATATTATATTTATTAAGGTATGTTAACCAAAGAATCCGCATCATCACTGACAGTCAAGCAGCTATCAAAGCTCTGAATGCAGCAGAGATACGTTCCAAAACGATAAAAGCTGCGTTGAATCCCTGGCGAGACTTGCGGAACAAAACAGTATACAGCTGGAGTGGACGCGAGGACACCAGGACAATGAAGGCAACGAAAAATCAGATAAGCTGGACAAAGAAGGCGCAAAAACAGCCTTGATGGGACCCGAGCCATCCTGCGGGATATCATACAATACCGCAAGAGGAATGGTAAAGGAACTATTGAGTCAGAAACATATCTTGTATTGGACTGGCGCGCCGGGGATGAGACACTCAAGCATGTTCATCACCGGCGGGCCATCCAAGACAAAGACTAACGAATTGCTAAAGCTGAGCAGAAAACAGCTGAGATGTGCAGTGGGAATTCTAACAGGACACTGCACACTGAACAGACACCTAACTAACGTAGGTGTGAAGGATAATCCAAAATGCAGGATGTGTGGTGAGGATGAAGAAACTCCTCACCACATACTATGTGAATGCCCAGCCTTGGTGGCTGGAAGGTTTTCATACTTCGGGGGACTAACTGTAACCCCGGAAGAAATAGCCAGAGCTCCCATTGACCGTATACTCTCCTTTTGGAGAGGAACGGGATTAATGGGATAACGAGACTATGGAGTACAATAAGCTTAAGCTTCATTATAGCGGGGCTTCGGCACCGCAACCCATAAGGAAAAAAAAAGTATGTTAATAATCTAATTTTCAGTATTCTGTCAAAAATTTTCGCAAAATTGTTAATAAGTGAAATGAGTCTGTACAGTTTAGTTGTAATGCGTTACCTGATTTAAAAACTGGTACTACAAAGGATATTTTCCAAGAGGAAAGGAAAGGGCCCATCTCAAATATTTTGTTAATTATGTGCTTCATCGGTGTTAAGATATTGAAGTGAATGTTTTTTATCAATATAGCTGGTATATTGTCCAAGCCAGGCGCAGAGTTATTTTTTAAAGATACCGAGAGATCGAGAAAGACTGAACGTTACGTCACACGGAAAAGTCACTAAAATTATCAAAATTGATTTCTATTCTACATACATTATTAAAACTAATTTCCTATGCTGCTAGGAGCAACGACTGGTTCACTAGTCACGGTTACCAATCTGATCTCTGTCATTTTCGTGAATGTTATTATTGGCCTACTCTTTGATTTATCATTTATCTCTCTTTCTGACTAATAAATCAGTGTTTTTCAACGCAATCAGTTCACTGTCACTTGTGTGGCAAGTTAATAAAGAAACTCGCATTTTGTGTAAATACTGTAATTGACTATATTTAAGGTTACTGTCGCCAACGGAAAAATGTTAAAAATACCAGAAAATAGTACATATGTATGCAGTATGAAGGCGGCACAAAACCAATCTTTAGGGAGCGGCACGTTCAGTCTTTTTCGATCTCCCTGTACTATTGCATTTAACGCAGATATACATCATACCCACCGACATTGTCAGTACCGCGGCTGAGGTTTGAATCCAGAACGCGATAGTCAATGTGACCAGCATATTCGCCACACAATACGCTATAGTCGACACAGCTACCGTGCCGGTTCAAAGTTAATAAAAAAATAGAACTTATGGAAGGTATGACTGTCCCTGTTATTTAGTCACAGCTCAAGAACCGTAAACGTCAAGGATAGCCAGATCAAGCAAATCTGTCCGCACAGTGCCGCCATTACTATGACGTAGCCGCCATTACTATGACGTAGCCGCGCGCCCTATTCCAGCGCGCTACCGTTTAAAATGCATTGTGTGGAGCATATTCTTTTAATAATATTAAAGCACACCCACAATTTATTGAAATAATTGACGCATACAGCATTTTCAGTATTCTTTATATATAAATATCGTGAACTAAATGAGTGTGAAAAGTTTCAAGAAAATAGCAATTTTTTCCTATTCCACTCAGTGTCAAGCTATAATATATTGTTGATTCTTTAGTTTGTTATTTTTCTTAATTTTCGAATTTTTTTCTGCTTGAATTAGAATCTGTATTTTTTTTCTCTTCATTGCCTTAACCTGATTAGCTTTTAACTTCCTGAAATTCATGCGAATTACAGTGCAAGTAAGCAAAGCGTGGAAGTTTCTGACAAGAATTGACAAAATTATGTCAAATGTATTAAAAAGAAGAAGTCGTGGAAATGAAATGCCTGGTTCAAGGAAACATACATTTTTGTTTTTCTATATGGCGGATATTGATCCTTCATTCACAAAAGAATCTGATAAAAATGATCTAAACAAAGTATTAAATTATGAAAAATATGTATTATAAAAATTAACATCCAATATAACAAGACATCTCGGAAAAGAAAAAACGTAGTCATTCATTTTGCAAGTCTCGTTCGTAGTCGGTCTCCATAAAATGAATCGAACAAATTTTACTTGTATCTGGGTTAAATTCACCATGCTTTTTGCATCTGTTTATCCATTCACCTCTTATGGTTTTGGACACCAGATCTTAGAGTTTTTGGAAAACGTGGAAAATAATATTTTTACCAGTAAATTTCTTGATTACAATAGTTATTATAGAGTTATACACTGCACACCTTATCCCCGGCATTTTTTTTCACTTTTATCTGACTAATAACAATTTGTAAGTCCAATACATGAATTATTAAGTTTTTTTCACCTTCTATAATATACACAAAATCACCATAGAACACTATTCATAATAAATGTCTTTTAAATCCTATAAAGGTACAAAATAGGGCAAGCAATAGTATGTCCCTGTTTTTGCACACAATTTCACTAATCAAGAATGTTTTTATAACTTGAAGGAACGTATAAAACACAGACGAAGATGTACATATTATATTTACAAAGAAAAACCAGTAAATAAGTAGACAAATACAGAGACAATGCCGTCAGAAACGTAAACAACAGATTTAGGTCTCGCAGTGACGTCACAGCTTTGCCGGCAAGTGGCGAACATTACAGCATAGGGAACTGACTATCCTCCCTCTGTTTATGGTTCTTGGTCACAGCTTTACATCTGTGAAACCGTTATCGAGGTTATCCGTGTTTTGAGGATCACCTCATTGTTCCAAAAGACATTCATAAAATTATTGCCTGGTCGCTAACACAGTATGTTTTTCTAAATCATGTTCCCGCAGCTCGTCCCACACGTGTTGTATAGGATTTAAATTCGGATACTGCGTTAGAGGCAATAAAACGCAGTTTGTTCCTTTGGTAAACTTCATATAACTCTTGTAGAGTACGAATGAGCACCGTGTCATGCGACACTACATAATATATGTATTGTTATATTAATTACATGTTTTAGTGTATACTTGCAGCAACATTTATATCTAACTCACTGTACCTTTTATTCTCATGATATATTTCAACAATTCATTCAGTTTCATTAAAACATTTTATACGTTCTTAAGTTAAGTCAATTTAGAGAATTATTCAATAAACAAGCCAATATGGGGACCATAACTTAGCTCAAAATAGAATTTTTTTGATGACATCAAGGAAAATCTTTTAAAGAATGTTCTAACATTGCAGTCATTAGAATGTGCCTATTAGAATATGGACATAACTAGGTCAAATTTAAAAAGACCATCACTCATTCAATCATCTCTCTATCTGCATAAATTAAAGAGATAGTAAATTATGAAACACAGCACGCAGAGAAAAATCGTTAACGAAAATTTTGCACAAAGTTGGTCCTGTTCTATTTTTTGTCAAACAATTGTAAAATTTGAATCCAAAACATTATTCAGTTTTACACATTTGAATTGGGCATAACTCTTTTACATTTAATTTATCCAATATAAAGATTTCGTTTCAATGGTTTGTTGGAAACTTGTAATAAAATGGGGAAGTTCAGAGTCAAATTAATTTATTTTTACTCAACAAGCAATAGCAACTGAAGATCATCATAATTGGGGCTATCAAAAATATTTGTAGCGAATAACGACAGACGGAGCTATCTCGACTTGATTATCAAGTTGCTGCCCTAGGGCTAGCTTAATAGGATGAATGGAACCCGCATCGGCGAGTTTAGTCAGTTGACGAGAACCAAGAAGCTCGAAATCGTTCCTGATCTGACTGACTGACTGACTTTCTCCGATGCGGTATTTTAATACAAAGCCCTATCCGATATTAACTGCAGATACTTTATCACAAGCACCTCTTGTGATTATTTGATATACTCCAGAGCACCAACATTAGCAAAGAGATATGTATGGCGAGAGTTTACGATAAAAATTTTAATTTGTTAATTACATTTAATAAATTGGAGAATAACAGCACAAGACCCCATATCTGAACCTATGTAAAAAGTGGTTTCAGTCAAATGTCATAAAACTGGAGTATGTATTTCAAACCATGCTGACTAAAAGTCTCAATGGGCCCCTAAAATCAAGGGTTTCCAAAATATTTAAGTATAAAGTTTGAAAAATGCAGCTGGCAGGAGCAGTACCAACTATTCAGGAGGTGATTATATGGCCAATTTCAAGCATAAAATTTCCAATGAAGGCAGGCCCTAAAATGTATCGTAAAGAAGCTACGGCTCTATAAAGGTGGAGTCCAATAGGCGATTTTCAGATAATATCTCAGCAACTAGATCTACCTCTATTCTAAAAATAATAACTCACTACAATTTTGACAGATTCAAACAATTATGATATTGTTATGAAACGCCTACTTTCTATATTGTGATCATGAAAAACTAAAGCTTAATATAAATAAATGTAAGTGTATAGTCATTGGTTCTCAAAATAATGTAGAAATGTACCATGCCGGTGGTCGGGCAGTGTATCTATCAGACACAAAATTGGAATTTGTTAGGGAATATAAATACCTAGGTATTATTATTGATCAGTATTTGTCGTTTACATCTCATGCCCAATACATAGGTAAAAAAATGTGGAAAAAAAAATATTTTTTAAGAAGAATTGGTCAGCATTTATCTGTATACACTAAATTGACTATTTATAAAAGTATAATTATGCCTCACTTAATGTATTGTACTACGGTCTTATTTTCATTAAATCAAGAAAATAAAAATGAACTTCAGATAATACAAAATAAATGTATGAGAACTATTTTAAGTTGTAACAAATATACACCTATTGAACTAATGCTTGATACATTAAAAATTTTGTCAGTGAAAGAAATTATAATCATGCAAACTATGATATTTATATATAAAGTCATACATAATTTACTTCCAAAATACTTATCAAATTTAATAAAATATGTCAAAGATTTTCACAGCCATGATACAAGAAATAAAAATAATTTACATATTGATTTTAGAAGAACAGTGAAAGGACAAAATTCTGTATTTTGCAATGGTTTGAGGGAATATAATGCTCTACCGAGAAATATTGTTGAAGCAAAAACATTAAATATATTTAAGAGCAATTTAAATAAGAATATACGCCAAAAATACCAAAACTCAGTTTAAATTGTAAGACTGGATATATTGTATTGTATTGCATTCGATTGGTTTGTGTTATTTGTATTATATAGATTGTGTTAGTTATCATTGTATTTATTTATTTTATTATTTGTCTAATGTATTAGTATTTTTTTTTTTTACTATTCAATAAAGGTTTACATATATTTTTATAGAGCTTTATTTATAGAGCTGTAGCTTTTTTACCAAGCATTTCAGAGCATACCTTCATTAGAACTTTTATGCTGAAATTGGCCAGTTTGAAGTACAACATACTCCAGTTTTATGATATTTGACTGAAACCACTTTTTACATACAGATACGGGGTCCTTTAACACAAGTAAAACCATTGTGTAAAATAAGTTGCTCTATTGGAAGAACACAACGTACAACTTGAAGATTTCAAATTAATAAGTTGTTGAAAACTAACCCCAGTTAATGTATTACCGAATAACACCTTAGTTGAATTAAGTGTACATATTGTGCAAAATGATTTACAAAATTGATATAGAGAATATGTGAATTTTACATTCAAAATATATTTCAAGATTTCACACAAATTGTAGAAACTAACTTAACACGTTTAGACATTTGTTCCGCAAGTGAAATCGTAATCCAAATTTGTAAAGGATTCAATTTATGCAACTTTCAAGATTGTACAAAAATTTCAATAATAGTAATGTATAAACTGCATAAGAACGTTATTCCAGAAATATATTATTTATTTGCACAAATTGTTCCAGTCACTTTTTCAAGACCAATTTGAAGTTTATTGGAGTGTAATTTTTTACGATTGGGATCAACTATTACACACATTCTGCTGTGTGCGTATACATATGGAAAGTGTGAATGGTCTTCATTTGTTAAATGTCTGTGTGACTTTTGAACCCACAAATAGTAAAAATACTAGGAAATATCTGATTTGATCAGAGTAGAACCATTTATCTGTAAAAGTTAATTTTACGGGAGACATGACCTCAAATGAGTTAAGCCCCTGTGTTCTTGTCTCTATCACATTCCCCTTGTTGCGGTCATTTTCGTGCTGCGAGGTTGCCAAAGTAATAATCCTTAGAATCACAGTCTGCCCTAGTTAGGCTCTGCTTATCCCGAGTGGTATTTAACCAGTAATTTAAGAGAAATTGTTAGATTAATAGGAATGCAAGTTTCACGATTCTTCTCATTAACAACGTTTTTGTAGATTTTACTTAATTTCACAGTACGTACTTCATTCTTTCAAGCAGCGATACTTATACTTTCGAAACGAAAGTTTTCTATTGCAAGCATTGCGAGATGGCCAATTAAATGAGTCGAAATGAAAACTTCCTGTAAAACTTTGTTAAATATTTAAACGTGATTCCTCATTAATTTTCTTAATTAAGTGAATGTCGCAGGTACTAATTAGGTTTTCTGAAAATCTCAAAATAAAAGGACTAAACGCTCCAATCCCCTGCAGGCACATTTAGAGCGCCGTCTATACTTTGCTTTAAATTTAATTGTTTTAAATGGAATAACAAAAGGCAATCATTAATCTTGATTAATTCGTTTCCCCGTGTTTTTTACAAATTAAATTTTTATTGTTTTTTAAATGCCGGTGGAATTTCAAAGGCTCTAATTAAGAGCGTGTGGATTTTTTATCAAAATAACATCGGTTATGGCACGCTTTAAAAGTTCTAAAGCTCAGGTTTAGTATTTCTCATATTTAATTAATTAAACGTTACGTTAATTAATCAGTTTTATCGTATCTTTCGCGAGACAAGAATTAATTGGCGGTTGACCGTTGCTTTCCTCTTTTTTGTATGGGTCATACGTAATTTCAGAGCAGTCTAAAGGATGACGCGGCGGTGCCGTGCTCAAGAAAACGATTTTGTAACACAACAATTTCTCCTACATCCCTGATATGAACCGATTGAAAAAATTCTTTGATAGGCTTTTAGAAAAAACTTAATAGATTAATACCAGACTATTGAAATAAACAAAAATTTTTTTGTAGATTTTCACACGAGAAAAATTTTTTTTTCAGACTTTAGTTTTCAATAGCCTAGTACTATTCTATAAAGTTGTCTCTAAAAGCCCATCAAAAAATTTTTTGAATTGGTTCAGAATGTAGGAGAAATTGTCGAATTACTACGTTCACCACACACCGCCCACCTTAAAAATACCATGATGGGATTAATTCTATTTCAACATGAATCGTCTATAAATCACTGAAAATGTCTAAATTGGGGAAAAAAAGTATCGTTGTTAAGGCAGAAAAAGCCAAAAAACTTTTCAAGATTTTTGGTTCTTGTACACATGCCAAATGACAATTCAATTTTTTTTACCCCTTTTAATAATGGGATGGTGTAATGTAAGATCATTGCTTCCCGTACATACTGTAATGTATTTCAACCCCTAGAATGTAGGCAACACAGAATTCGATTAATTGATTGGATATCTGCCTAAATATAGAGATTGGATATCTGCCTAAATATAGAGATTTGCACCTACCAGAGAAAGAACATACTATAGTGATGACATATCTGTTCTGGAACCATCTGGAGAATGTGACATCATCACAGAAACTTCGAGATCTGTCATCTGTAGGTATATAAGGCATTGAGTAAACCAAAAGGGGAGAAGTTAGTGCAGTACTAATTGTCAGTTGAAATGGTCAGAGAGTAAACACAGTGATAAAGTGACTGAATAACTGAATTGTAGTACACAGTGTATTATTAGTCAAGTAAATTATTGGTTGTAATTAGTAGTTAATAAATTAGTGTTTAGTGTTACCCTGGTTGTTATAATTTCCGAACCCACGATACAGGGTGTTTACAAAAAGGGTGTAAGCACGTTACAATTGGTGTCAGAAGCGGAATTATAACAGAAGATTTCTGGACTGTTCAAGAAGAGGTTTCTACAGTGTTTTTCTCGGGAATTAGTGGTGACACGGAGGATTAACTTACGGGACATTGTTTAAGGACTATTTTTGGACTCAAAACTGTGAAAAAGTGCGTTTTCGGGAAAGTGACAGAGACACTGAAAAAGACTCATTTGTGCTAGTGCGTGAAAATAACTAGAACTTTTCTATTTGGACATTAGTGGAGATTAGTAAATTCTCTGAACTGGATAGTGACAAAAGACTCTAGATAAGACTTTTTCGTGCTATTTCGAGATTTGTCTGGAAAGTTCCATTACTGATATTGACGTGACATTTAAATTTATTTTATTTTAATTTCGTCGTATGCCCGTAACAACAAGAAGTATGGCATCCGATAAACAAATACAGGACTTATTCGAACAATTCCAAAAAATGATGGTGCAGCAACGGCAGGAAGGCAAAGAAGAACAGGAGAGAAAACGTCAAGAAGAAAAGGAAGAGCGAGAAAAACGACGTCAGGAAGAAAAAGAACAGCAAGAAAGAAGACGTCAAGAGGAGGAAAAATGACGTCAGGAAGAAAAAGAACAGCAAGAAAGACGACGTCAAGAAGAAAAAACCGAACTGCGAAAAATTATAGAAGACCAAGAAAAGCGACGTCAAGAAGAAAAAGAAGAGCAAGAAACAAGACGTCAAGAAGAAAGAGATGAATTAAAGAAAATGATGGAAAATCTGGAAATAAGACGCCAACAAGAAAAAGAAGAACAAGAAAGACGCCAAGAAGAATTAAGGAAAATTCTGAATGAACAAATGAAAATACAGCAGGACGCTATCATTTCTGCCAACGAAGGATTAAAGAGTGAAGTCAAAGAAGAGATAAACAAGGTAGAAGAAAAAGTAGGTGAAGTCGAGACAGAAGTCAGTCAAGTTAAAGAGAAAGTAAACAAGTTCAAAGAAGAAGTCAAAGGAGAAATAGACCGGCTTAAACGACAGTTGAGAGATAGAGGAAGCCAGCAGGTGGTATCATCGGGTCAGCGACTAAAACCTCCTTCATTTGACGGCCAAAGTTCCTGGACAACGTACAAGAGGCAGTTTGAGGCAGCAGCATGCGCGAACAACTGGGATAATGAGGAAAAAGCCATGGCATTAGTTTTAGCATTAAGGGGCCAAGCATCAGAGTTACTTCAGACTATCCCAGTGGAAAAACAAAGGGATTTCAAAGTTTTGGAAGCTGCATTGGACCTGAGATATGGCGACCAACACCTCGCCCAAGTATACCAGGCTCAACTGAAATCACGGACACAAAAGGCTGGGGAAAGCTTACAAGAATTCGAAGCTGCGATAGAGAGACTGGCACACCTGGCATATCCGAGTGCTCCAAGAGAATTCCAAGAACAATTAGCCGTCGGGGCCTTCTTAGATGGCATAAGGGACGAAGAGGTCAGGCGAGTTCTGAGGCTAACGTGGTACCAAAGTATTAGCGAGGCTCTGGTGCGTGTCCTCGAAGTAGAAGCTGCCTTTAAAGGCACCCCACGGTCAGAAGTGCGTGCTGTGACCGTTGAAAAGGTACATGCGGATCAAGAGAACATGAGCACTATACTGAAGAACATGCAGAAAATGATGAATCAATTACTGGCCAAGTCGGATTCTCAAATGAGACAGGACAAGCAACAAGGTGGAGCAAAACCAAACGGACGTATCCAGTGCTATCAGTGCGGCAAGTTAGGGCATATTAAGAGAGATTGTCGACAACAAAGCCCGGAGAAGGTAAATGCCGCAGTTGTCGAAGAGTCGTATTGGGACAAAAAGAATCTGGAGACTTTACTGAGAGACTTGCACAGAATGGTAAAACAATTGCTGGAGAGTTTTTCAGGGAAGCAAAGCAAGCAACCAAGCAGTGGGGAGCCAAGTGGGGGTATTCGATGTTATAGCTGTGGAAAATTAGGGCATGTAAGACGAGATTGTCAACAGTGGAACACTGAGGTTGTACATGCCACTGGAGAAGTGCTGGCTGGTGAAAGCGATGCCCCCAGGGAAATAAAGGTTTGCCAGCTTCGAAGAATCCCAAGTAGTTTACCATCACAAGGCTGTGTAAGCGAAACGAAAGAGATTCCAGAGAATTGGACAAAGGAAGCTTTAAGACAAGAGCAACTGGACGACACAGAAATTGGACCTATGTTGAAAGCAGTAGAAAGAGGAACACGCCCAGAGTGGAAGGATGTTTCAGACAAAGGAGTGGGGCTGAAGGCTTTATGGTCACAATGGGGTTCACTTACGGTTGTAGACGGGCTGTTGAAGAGAGCATGGGAAAGCCAGGATGGGAAGCAGGTTGCCATGCGTCTAGTGATCCCCAGGTGTCGTGTACCAGAAGTACTCCAGAAAGCGCACAATGAAACATCCGGCGGACATCTTGGAGTGCCAGTACAGGAGGATTCAAGGTGGGAGATCGGGTCTGGCTGTACAACCCACAGCGGAAAGAATGGAAGTCCCCGAAGCTTCAACCACCTTGGGAAGGACCGTATTTAGTCATCACCCGAATTAATGATGTCATCTATCGGATTCAACGAACCAAAAAGTCCAAGATGAAGATCGTACATTTGGATAGACTGGCGAAAGAAGTTGAATTGCCTGACCGGGACGTTCAGGCTTAAGGAGGGGGCAGTGTAATGTATTTCAAGAATGTAGGCAACACAGAATTCGATAAATTGATTGGATATCTGCCTAAATATAGAGATTTGCACCTACCAGAGAAAGAACATACTAGAAGGTCTAGAGTGATGACATATCTGTTCTGGAACCATCTGGAGAATGTGACATCATCACAGAAACTTCGAGATCTGTCATCTGTAGGTATATAAGGCATTGAGTAAACCAAAAGGGGAGAAGTTAGTGCAGTACTAATTGTCAGTTGAAATGGTCAGAGAGTAAACACAGTGATAAAGTGACTGAATAACTGAATTGTAGTACACAGTGTATTATTAGTCAAGTAAATTATTGGTTGTAATTAGTAGTTAATAAATTAGTGTTTAGTGTTACCCTGGTTGTTATAATTTCCGAACCCACGATACAGGGACAAAAAGGGTGTAAGCACGTTACAATACATTAAATCCCAATTTTATGGCTCTTGTTTGCTTGCTTTACCAATTTACCTCCAACCCTTCAACGGAATAAGCTCAAAATATTTTCTAGTTCCAGTTTTCGTTACAAAAAATAGGTGTACCAAATTCCAAGTCGATATCTTAAATTGTTTCAGAGTAATCGTGCGCACAAACAAAAAGTTATAGATAGACCGAGACAGACAGAATGACATATACAATTTTTATTTTGCCTCTCGACGCTTTATGACATTCTAAGCCTATTTGAACAAAATATTTCAGTGTTCTCCATTATATTTTACACATGTATCATCAATGTATTTATTTAAATATTTATTGAAACCTAACAGTGACGGCTTGTCCCATGAGACAGGTTAGGCAGTGCCTCACCACTCACCAGTATATTTGCAGTAAATCTGTAGCTAATTCTATTATTTTTTACAAATGTATTCAACTGACGAAGTACAGAATGGGCTTATTTGGTGATGTTTACTTTATAATTTATTTTTGCATTTTGCAAGTATTTACCCAGCTAGCAGGGTGACGTCGCTACACGTGATTTTCACGTAAAATTTTCGTGACAATTGGTCGACAACGTCTATCGACCTAAATGTGACGTAATGTCAACGTGTCTGTTTCAACCTGTTAGTGACGTCTTTAAATGACGTGTAATTCACGTTATTTTACGTGGATTTATAGCCGAATATTTGATCAATATATTTGCAACTCCTAATTTGTCATAAAAGTTTAATTACATTTTCTTTTTCCGTTCATATTTTAAGACATGGGACAATTTTTATTGGGCGATATTTGTAAAAGCATTTGTTCTAAAACCTTTGTTTTCAAGATATAGGGCGCTCAAGTTTTTAAATAAAAAATAATTTTGTATTTAAAAATTTATCTTGAAAACACGGAGGTCAATGTCGGGATATGGGATGACAAAATTGACGTACCTAGATATCCCAGTACGTAAAATAAATAGAGAAACGGATGTATCTTTTAGGATAATATCCTATTTTAGGTTAGGACGTCCTCAAGACAGCCCATTTTAGTACGTCCCAGGATATACTTTTATTGATGTCAATGGGCTGGTTTCATTTTGGCATTAACTATGTTTACTAAGATCGGGATTAAGAACGGATATCCGATGAAAAGCCCTAAATTTTCTTAAAATCTACCCTAATACAGTGCGTGTAGTCGCGGGCTTGGCATAGGGACTAAGAATTACAACATCGCGTGTGCCAGCTGGCTAAAATGAAATAACTGAGAGCTGGGATGCTTCGCCGACGACGGGCGAATTTTCTGCGCTGTGTAAGCTGTGTTGTCATATCACTCGCGCTACGTGAATGTACATGCCTAATGGGAAATTACACGCACGGTATTAGGTCTCTAATATATTTAAACTAGCTGACCCAGCAAACGTTGTTTTGCCATATAAATTATAAATTTTTGTCCAAAAAAATAAAAATAATTTCTGGTTAGGGCCACCCTTATCACCAAAAATAGCCTACGACCTATTCTCAGACCTACCAAATATACACCAAAAATTTCATAAAAATCGGTGAAGCCGTTTCGGAGGAGTTCGATAACAAACACTATGACACGAGATTTTTATATATTAGATAAAGCGCCATTTTGATTTCCGGTCAGCCAAACTGGCCAGGCCAAAGCACAGATTAAAACTTTGATCTGTGGCCAAAGCAACTAGAAAATACCCCAAACACACAGCAACCATGCTTTACTAGTTTTTATTTTCTCAAATATCTAAATAATAATTATTGTTAGTGGCTATATGAAATATTTTAAAGTTGTATCTTTGTGTTTTATCTATTAGTTCAGCTTTATTTGAGTGTCTTCTTCCAGACTATAAAAAGTGAGTATAAATGTATAAAAATATAACATAACCTATTAAACTTCATGTTATGAATAACTTATCTGATTGATTGAATATTTAATTAGTTATTAATGTCATGTTCGAAACCACGATTTAATACGATTTTTTATACTTTCAGAATGCCAAAGGAAGCTAAAAAAATGAGGATTTGTACACATTTCCGTATTTTACAAACACAGAAACCGACAAAATAAAATATTAATTTGGCTCAAGAATTGTATACTCAAATCATCACCTGATGAAACTACTTAGTTAATAATTTTAAAACCAACTAGCAACTAATTGTGGATGAAAATAAGTAAGTAAATTTTGTGCTTTAAGATAATGATTTGAAACATTTATTAAACTTTTAAACGAAAGATATGATACGATATCAGACCGAACACAGGTGGACAGACTGCAAGAAAATACAGAAACCTATTACAATCTTTTATCTTGAAATTTTATTTGCCATGCAGGGTGTACTTATGGATTTTAATTTATAATTCGGTAAATTATTATTATTCACTGCGTGTTATAGATCATACCTATATCCTTCAATAATGTCTATTATTTTTATCTTGCCTATTTTTCATATATCTTTTTAATAATAGTGGTTCAAATAATAATAACTACGTTTATTTTAGCTGCACCCATGAATGAGTATATTATGGAAAACGAAGCAGAGAAGCTGTTAAAAGATCATTCGAGAAGTGCAAAAAAGAAGAGCGAAGTAAAGAAGATAATAGAGAAGTAGGAGTGCGCTAGATCCTAAAAATTCATGTTCCGCTGTTATTAAATTTGCAAAAGTAATATAGGTATTTATTTTACATTTTTCTAAGAAGTTTGCTTTTTAACATTACAAATGTTTTTAAATATTGAATGTGTTTAGCTTATTTCTTATTTCTCTTATTAAAATATTATTTTTATTTAAGTAGCACTTATTTCCATACATGCAAAATATTTCTGTGTTTTTTTTAATAAAATTGTAGTGTCTGACGATGGTTAATAAACCGAATCGTAAGAAAATAATATTTTATTTTTTAATTGACCATAAACCCAAGAAATTACATATAAGTTATAAGGAAAAATAGGCAAGTGCAAATATTTCAAAAATGTGCATATTTGACAAAAATTATTGTCTAAATGTTGCTTATGGCGTTTTCTTAATTTTTATGTTTCTTGGTGGGATTCTTTGCTAAATGTTTTTTTCTAAAACAATGTCCGTAAAATCTACACAATAATGCAATTATCCAGTATTTTACTCGAAAATAATCTCTATGCTCCTATAACGTAAAAGTCACAGGCGTAGAGGTTATTTTCCAGTAAAATACTGGATAATTGTATTGCTTTGTTGATTTTACGGACATTGTTTTAGAAGAAACATGTGGCAGACGATCCCACCAAGAAACAGAAAAATTGGGATGACAAAAGAGTACCGAAAAGCAGAGATGGGTCAAGGAAACTTTCCATTGGAAAGTTTCCAGGAAATTTTCGGAGTAATCAAAACTCCGGGACTTTACACATCTCTGCCGAAAAGCATATAAACTAGGATATTAGGATATCCATAGGCAAGCCCAAATACTAAAAGGTAATTAAATTCCCTATATATCTATCAAGGCAAATTTTTAAATGACTCGGTCAACTTTTATTAATGACATATATTAATTAAAAAAAAAAAAAATTATCCCGATCAGATGGTCTCTAGAGATTTTTGAGCAGTAAAATCCGGACTTTCCATACAGTGCACTGGTTCTATGAGATATGCGATTATATTCAGTTTAAGAGCTTTCGTTGTACACTGTGCGGGTGTGGTTGTTATTTTACGTTATTTAACTTATTTAAGTCTGTTATTTTTTGTACATAAAAATACGTATTCTTTAGAAAATGGATACGTTAAGGTTGATTCCAATATATTGCCGTGTGTAGACATTTTTATGGTTGTGGAATACTTTAATAATAATAAAGATACATAAGTGCTGAAATTACAGAGGTAGGTTAACCATATACAGTGTGTCCCAGGATAGATGTAGCAAGAGGTGTAATGGACCAAAAATTTTGGAATTTTGGAATGGTATTTGGGGATTGAGTCCTGCTTGTTGTAAAACTAAAGTATACCAAAAATGGCTTGATTTGGTGTTCTACATTTTATAAGCAAAGTTGTAAAAATCACCACTAATAAAGTACCTTTACCACGATGTCGATCGGTCTGCGGCATTGACCTATATATAAACTGGACTGCCAATACTAACGGGCTGCGCGTAGAAAAAATAAGTCACAAAGGAGCTCACGAAATAGTTATTGCGCATGCTCAAAAAGCAGGTAAACTGTCAAATTTAATCTAGAATATTAGTTTCTAGCATAGGCGTACTGATAACTGTTAATTCTGGGTTAAATCAAGTGGTGTAAGTTGGTTACTAGTTTTCTTTCTTGTATATGCATTTAGCTCACATAAATCTAAAAATAATTCTTTTGATTTATTTTCACTGATATTTTACTGATTTCATTTTTCGTAAAATAAATGATTATAGCTCCTAACTTCGAAACCCAACAGTGACGTCCATGCTTGTCTGTAAATAGTCCGTCGGTAATACGCATGTGTAGTTTGCAGTTGCCCAGTTTCAATTTGTTTCAGAAATTAAACTATTGCTTTGTTTATCCAGTTTATATAGAGATAAGTGGTCTGCGGTCCATTGATCTGCTATGATGTGTGTGTGATAACTGCCGATGTGCCGATAGGTACCTACAACCTCTTACCTATATAAAAATAATAGTGTTCAAACCATAAGAGCGAGTACACACTGGGCGCTTGGCGTTGGAATTCGGTACGCGTCGGTAGCGTACACATAACGCGCTTAGCAAGGCGTTCAATGAGCGCTTTGTAATAGAGGGTGTGCGTTCACTCGATACGAAAGCGCACGATCAAATGTACAACACAATAGCGGCGTATGCATCTGGAAGCGTGCGGCTGACGCGCGTTCAAATCATAATCTGAGAACGCGCATCTGACGTGCGCTTGACCATATGCCAAATTTGACAAGGTGAAAATTAACATTGGTATTTCACTGTTTATAGATTATAAGACAAAATAATAACTAAAACCGAAACTGTCCAGTTCACCTGATGGAGTTTGGACTATGTAATTTGGGACACCCTGTGTGAGAGGTTAATAAAATTGATTGAGTATTATTTTCTACTCAGGGAGACAACAAAATGTGAAATTGGTTAGAAATCGTAGAAAAAAAAATAGAAATAGAAATAGTAGTTCAAAAATCCCACAGCCACCATATTGGAATACATCATTTTCAAATATTCCTTTGACAATGTACACACTTTTTTTGTTTTCAGTAACATCAGAAGTGTGTTTATTAAAAATGTTTCAATTAATTCCGAAATAAACGTTGTAAGCCGCCATATTGAAACCGCCATTAAAAACCCGTACACACGATTTTTTTAAGGATTGTTACGGAAAATAGAAATATTGCCACGTTTTCGAATTCCTGCCCCACTGTGCGCCGTGTCAACAATTCCGAAATGCTGATAAAATTTATTTAGTAAAAGCTCTGTATTAATAAGTGTAAATGCTCTTTCTAAATTGATGACATATCACAGTCTTCACCTTTGTCTATGGAAATTTTGACGTCATTAAATATTTTTTTGCAAAGCTGTCTCACGTGAATGATTTTCTCTAAATCCGGATTGATTTGCGTGCAATAATGCATTATTTTTATAAATTCAGTTGGTTATGACCTACTACTTCTAAATTTTCTTCCATAGAAGGTAATGTATTTATCTCTCTGCTAGTTTCCTGAAAATTTTGCTACATGCATTATTAGTGATTAGACAATATTATTTAGGAATTATACAAATCACAACTTACACACTTTTTATTTATTATGAAAATACCTACTTTCTGTATATTGTTGCCCCAATCTGGGCATGCTAATATACTAGTTAGGTAAATACTGTGACGTGTTTCATACTTGGATACTTCACAATATTATTGTTAATTTAAATACACTTTACTGACTAAAAATCACAATGTTTATCACTTTGTTTCTCTTTGAACTCTTAACCTCACTTTCTATACTTTCTGAACTTTCTGAACTACTCGCCGAGAATGCGGTCGGTCTTTTATACCCAAAAATGACAGATCTCGATTGTTCTGTGATGACGCCACCATTCTCTAGATAATTCCAGATGTCACCAGAACTAACTTCTGGTAGGTTTCTCGAGTAGGTGCAAATACACTACATTCATTCTAAGGGTTGTAACACATTACAATACTTTAAGACTTATTATTGGAGAATCAATCAAAATAACTGCTCTTCTAGCTAATATTGACGAAGTATTGAATTACATGATAGGATTCTTAGCATTTTAAAGAAAAAAATATATTGAAAATACTTAAATCATTTATTCAAATTTAGTCATTCACACTTTTTTATTTAATATGAAATTATTTACTTTCTGTATAATGGTGCCTTAATCGGGTTCCGCTAACATACTACTTAGGAAAATACTTTAAAACATTCATTATTGGAAAACCAATCAAAACAACTACTCTTCTAGCTAATACTGACGAAGTATTGATTTACATGATAGGATTCCTGGCATTTTAAGGCAAAAAAATATATTAAAAATATTTAAATTATTTATTGAAATTCAGTCATTCACAACAATTATTGAACCGTACATTCTATTTCAACTCCAGAAAAGTTGTACAAGTTTTTTCGAACTCGTTAGTTCTCATCAGTAGAGTATAGAAACATTCATTCATTATTTACAAGCCTATTGAATGTTAAATAATATTCTCTAATCATGATAAAAGCAAATAAATAAAAAATAATTAATTGTAAAAATAAATCAAGAATAGGCTTGTAAATAATGAACGAATGTTTCTATACTCTACTGATGAGAACTAACCAGGGGCGGCTCAAGGGAAATTTTCCACCCGCGCGGGAGCACTTTTTGAGATAATCACAGAAATTTCACGGATGTACTACGTACTGTAAGTGCAAGGATATCCTTTTGGATGCCGCGATCATTCTACTTTTTAACTTAACAATGGAGTAACATAATTGTGTATACACGTGGTCCAAAATTGTCTTTTTTATATTTATATAGATGATAGTACATCCAAAAATAAAGGTACTCTAAATAGATAATAAGGAAATTATACCCCTTTAAAGGGGGATTTTAATATCAGGTTTTCGGCAATATGTTCCGATTGCTTTAAAACATATAATTCATATTTTAAATTTAGATATGGACATCAATTTACATAGAACCAGTCAAACCTTCTCTTCTGCTTGAGGGGTAGTTTTAGGGTGGCTATCAATATTTCACTTTTTTATTTTTACATATTTATAAAAATTCTTATAAAAAAATTATTTTCATATCTCTAGAAATAAAAAGATGTTCTTGTTGCATTTCGATAAATCATTCTCAAGTAATTTATGCTTGCACATCAATGTGCATTTACAACATATTATTAATAATAATTAATTAGTAATGAGTATAATTTTTTTTTGTCTACACCATCTGAACGCTATCATAATGAGAAGACCCCCGATACAAGTTTAATTAGAGGAAGGTTCCTCTTTATTGTTTTAATATTTCATACAAAACAAATCGCCTTTTATTATTTATAAACAGTAAGTTATGTAAGATATAAAATACAAACAGCTAATGTTGGTGTAACAATTTTCTGAATATTCTGAATTTTTTCTGAATGAAAACTGCACATGGCTTGCCTTCACTTATGCAAAATCTTTAATGATCCACTAAGTGTCAGAGGAAGCTTGAGGTATGAGTAGTGAGGTGTCTCATAGCTAACCTATTTGCGTTACATTTTTCAATTAATTAGACGGTTTTAATGTTATTCGACTGTTGTGCATTATTACAATTTTAACTGATATAGATTCTGATATTATTTGATAGTATTTTCCAATGAAAACTATTAATAAATTAAAAAAGGTACATTAAAAAAAAATTAAAAATCTTTGCCCTCCGTTTGACGCCCCTCTGAGCTGGCGCCCCGGGCGGTCGCCCAGGTCACCCGGACCTTAAGCCGCCCCTGAAACTAACGAGTTCGAAAAAACTTGTACAACTTTTCTAGAGTTGAAATAGACTGTACGGTTCAATAATTGTTGTGAATGACTGAATTTCAATAAATAATTTAGGTATTTACAATATATTTTTTTTGCCTTAAAATACCAGGAATCCTATCATGTAATTCAATTCTTCGTCAGTATTAGCTAGAAGAGTAGTTTTGGTTTTCCAATAATGAGTGTTTTAAAGTGTTTTCCTAAGTAGTATAGTAGCGTGACCCGATTAAGGCACCAATATACAGAAAATAGATAATTTCATATTAAATAAAAAAGTGTGAATGACTAAATTTGAATAAATGATTTAAGTATTTTCAATATACTTTTTTATTTAAAATGCTAAGAATCCTATCATGTAATTCAATACTTCGTCAGTATTAGCTAGAAGAGTAGTTGTTTTGATTGATTCTCCAATAATGAGTGTTTTAAAGTATATTAGCGTGTCCAGATTAGGGCAACAATATACAGAAAGTAGGTATTTTCATAATAAATAAAAAGTGTGTAAGTTGTGATTTGCATAATACCTAAATAATATTCTCTAATCATGATAAAAGCAAATAAATAAAAAATGCATTATTAGTGATGTTTTCAACATTTTTGGGAATTATCGGTTATTCAACGATGTATTAATATGCAATAATGGATGCTCAATGACTTCAAACGTATTTTTTATTGATTTAAAGTCAATTTCATCAGAAAATGTATTTTGCTGTTCAAAAAGAATTTTACATAATTTAGAGAGATTTATGATATTAAATTCTTTAAAAAATGTATCTGGTTTTACTCTGTGCTACTGGTAATAATAATGATCAAAATAGTATAATTGAAATAGAGAAATAAATCAATGAATAGTATTTATTTCACTTCAATAAACATGAGAATAATATATGCTTTATGATATGTACTTTAATACTTGAATTATAAATAACTAAAATCAATTATTTATACTGCAATTTTAATTAAGTTGAATATCCACAGAGCACTTTCAGCTAGAACATAGTACAATAGAGATTTGGATTCAGTTTCGTCAAAAGTCGTTGATCTGGGTCTGACCATGACAAATCCAAAAACGTCTGTGGCTTTTATGCGGTTTAGCGTGTTGTATAACGACCACCCAAGCTTGTAATTCCGAGCACGAGGCTCTGAACGACCACAACATATCTGCGTCGGCTGTCGTACCGACGATGTAAGCGTTCGCGGCGGAATGAGTTAAGGAACGAATAATTACCTTTCTTGCACTTCTTCTGGATTGTTTTGGTGGGCTCGCAGCTTGTCTGGTTTCCTTTCTTTAAAGTCAACATTCGAGATCGCTGGTTTGTCTTCGGGTCGCACTCCGACCATGCCCCTTTGCCGTATCTGCATTCTTCTGGAAAGAAAAAGAAAGATTAGTCAATCTTATATTTTTATAATTTAAAGTAATATACTCGGTAGAGTGTTACAACAAAATATTGGATGAGGATTTTGGCGAGTAAGCCATTTCGCGAGGAATTATTATGCATTTAAACGAATAACAATTTTCCCGAGAAAGTTGCACAAATCATTCTTATTCATCGTTTGAAGAACTACCACAATGTAGTTTCTTTATTAATAAATGGTTGATAATCGTAATATGTCATTAATGGAATATAACCCAGTAAAATTTGAGTTAAGAATGGAAATGTTCGGATTTAAGGTTTTGTTGCTGGAGTGAGCACCCAAAAAGTTCAAGCAAAACTATTTGGGACAAGACACAAATTATTGGTAAAAAGGATAAAATGCCATTTTATTGCAAATATTTAGAAAACTGTTAATTTTAGGTAAAAAATATTTAAATAACAGCTTAAGCTTATTAAATAATCTTTCCTTTAAGATGAATTTAGTACAATTTTTATAAAAAATGACCGAGATAGGATTTTTTTAAAGCTACTTTTTTCACAACTTTTCAATAATTTAATCTTCATGAACGTTTTTCATGTTTCATTCGAAAACTAAGAGTTCCATACCGATATTAAATAAAATGTTTAATGAATCTCTAGAATAAGGATTTATAATTATCCCTTTTTAACGAAAATTCGCCAGTTTTATAAAGAAGGACGTTTTCGTGAAAATCGAAACTGATAATACTTTAATACTTGAAAATGCGTTCGAGCAAAAAATGTATAAAACCTTTTCTGTAGAGATAAATCAAGTCAAGTATTATTTTTATTTTTATTAAAAATAATGTATAAGATAAAAAAAACGATGTTTTAATGAAAACAGATGTTTTTTGCGAATTAGTTACAAACAATCGACATATTGCAATATTACAAAACCACTGGCTAAGGAATCATTACTCTCACATCCAGATTTGTAACGGTTTGTTGTCGGGTAGCTGGTTTGGAGATTAATCAGGGTCCAGATTAGTTAATAAGACAGCCCAAGGTACAGGTTATATGTCCGTATCTTTTACGGTTTTTAGCACAACATTTTCTATTATCTGAGAGAGAGGGAGAGAGAGAGAGAGAGAGAGAGAGAGAGAGAGAGAGAGAGTAACGATTGCGATGCGACGTTTGTTGTTGCTACGGGAGTGACATCGTGCGTCGGGTGAATATCGTCGACTCAAGAAGTTTCCCAGTTCAACACGCTGTAGGAGGTCTCCAGGTCAGGCTTATTCGCTCTGGTTTTGGCGGCGAAACGGCGCCGGGGAATGACTAACGACTCGAGGGTCCCAGCTCAACACGCTGTAGGATTTCCAGGGTCAGATTGCATTCGTTCCGTCGTGTTTGCGTCGGGAGATGTACAAAACTGTAATATGTCCAGCTCAGCACGCTGTAGACAGATTGCCAGAGTTGTTCACACTCTGAATTATGTTGATTTGTGGCCGGCTTCTATATCCGAGAATCCTCGCTTACTGGTGACGTAAAACTGCGTATAGTTTAGTGTCGTGTGCAAATCCATGCCTCTAGACGGGAGATGGGTAGGTTTGCGGGCCGTATGCACATTGGTGTCGTGTGTAAATCCGGAATCTCAGTAATGGAGCAAGAATTTAAAGAATGCTTCATTACAGATTTCCTAAACATCGGTACTGGGTGTGGCTGATGCCAAAAAAATTTGAACTTACTCTAAATCACAATTTTAGTTTTTAATCCCATTAGTAATGGGGTAGGGATGACAGTGGGGAGGTGGTTGATGACAACATTTTTTAAAACCTTAGCTTCTCGTGCATACACTTAACCTCAATTTCATGGTCTCTCGCTTAATTTACCTATTTACCTCATTTACCACCCAACGGAATAAGATCAAAATATAACCTAGTTCTAGATCTCGTTAAAGGTGTACCAAATTTCAAGTCAATATCATAAACCGTTCCAGAGTAAACGTGCGCACAAAAAGTTACAAAGAGAACGACAGACCGACAAATACAGGCATTTTTCCTGATTGAACATGAAATATCAACGTTTTATGACAATCTAAGCCTATTTGAGCAAGAACAAATTTTTTTTTTCTTTAGGTTTACTATACTTTCACTCTACTATGTAGATGTGGAAGAAATACGACTATAGTTTTTAGAAGTCTACTACTTATTACACCTACTTGAACCCAAAGGGATTCTTTTAGTGCCTCTAGGTACTCTGACGAACATGTATTCATAAAGTTTGTAAATTTTAAATGATTTTGCAAAATGTTTGGTTTCTTGGAAAAACGTGCATTTTAGAGTTATCAGTTAGACATTCAATGAGCTGATAGAATTTTAATTTCATTTTTAGTTTGTCATTGTTGTAATATGATGAAGTTACCACTTGTTTAAAGTTAGAAAAAAAACTAAATTTTTATATCTGCAAATATCCCTATTCTTAAACATTAATCCACAGCGCATTCCACTTTTAATCTAATTTTATGATTTTTTCTTGCCTAATTTAATACTTTTATTTAGGGCTTAGTTCGATTTTGTTAGGATATTCCTTCATGTTGTTGGATTGGCTTCTTTCACTATTGTGACTTCCCACTGGTAAATTTATAAAATGTTTTACAGATTTATGAATTGTAATGAAGCACATTTTGGTAAGCACCCAACAAAGTTGTTCTGTTTATATTATTTAACGTGTTACTTGTAAAATCCGCAGGCTATGATAAACGTTTTATATAATTTCCGAATAATAAAATACTGCAGTGAGAAATCTTTTTGTACATCGCCAAGTAATGAAAGGCGTGTGCAACCAGCTTATGTGCCAGCGTCCGCCGTGAAAGACATTCAGTCCAGCTCCGGCAGTCAACTTGGATAGATGTGTCGAGTAACTCCTGAACCGTCATAGCAGCCACAAACCTAAATGAAAATATTGCAAGACCATAAATTCGTGCTACGTCACTTGATACTTGCACGCGTCGTGGTTTGTCAGTTCTCCCACTTCCAAACCTCTAGTGCACAGGGCATAGCTGGCGGTTGAAATTAGAATGAGCAGAGAGTTCTTCACGAGCTCCACTACTGACCAAGATCTAGAAACAAGTAAGTGTGACAATGAATTTTTCCACAAAGTCCACAAACCCGCTGTGGTGTAATATTATAAGTTCCGCTGACGTCAGTGCATACTTATACGCACCGGATCTGCTCATTGCTCCCACTTTGCCTCCGTTTTGAACTAGGAGAACTAGCAGTTGGTCAAGACAATGTGCCAGTTTCGCCTGACCGACCGGACCGTGGAAGACGTGCTTCAGCAGGTCCAGCAAGTAAGTTTGATTGAAGAAATTCCTTAACCCGTGCAAGTATCCGTATTCTGAAAATATCACAAGTCGAGTCTACGCCGTTATCGATGCGCAGAAGGAATAGAGTTCCTCAGCCATGACCACCGATGCCAGACATACCCTTGAGTTGTAAGTAACCCAAGTAAGTTTGCAATCTATAGTAAATTGTTTACCATGTAAACTAAATAAAGGTAAACTGTAACCCGAATTGTGTGTTTTACTGCTGTGTGTGTGTGTGTGTGTGTGTAAGAGTCTAATTTTCCCTATTTAACCCATTGAAATGTACCGTTTCTCCACTGCAGTTGCTCCAGCATTACTGTACCGGCTGTTTAATGGACCTGGCGTTCCCCTACATAATATAGGGAACCGGCGCCTGATCAACCGATCCGTAAATACCGCTGTTGCTAGGATATCAAAAGTGACACTTCTTAGCCTCCCGGGAAGCACGTCACAGAATCACCCCGTACATCAACTGTAATATTTACTTTTGTAAAAAAAAAAATACCTACTTATTGACATTTACGGACTGACTACATAAAATTAAATTTTAATCCATCACGAACAAACAAGTGTAGCTGTTATATTAATAAGACAGTTTTAAAACAAAAACAGTTTTGTACGTTTTGCTTGAAATAACGTGAAAACGTTACCTGCGGTAAGTTGGGATAGTTTATGAACTAATTATGCATGTTTCATAGAGGACATGGGCTTTCAACTTCAATCCCTCAACTACCGCAAAACCGTCCAAATTCGGTCTCTAATTATAAACAAAATTAGGCATCGGAAACTATAAGTTTAGTTCGAGAAACAGGCCACTGTGTAAATTAATTTTAGCTGATGAGGAAAACTTCGTAAATATTAACGAGCACTAATGGAAAACAGAATTGTTAAGACAAACACTACATGGAAGCTGGGCGTAAGATTAGGACGCTTTCTTCCGCATTTAGTGTTTGTAACTTTGTGGTGAGTATTACAATTTTTATTCGGGACTTAGATAATCGAAATCGATTTTAATTCTATTTAAAATAGTCTCCTTCTAGGACTTCGTGGATTTCTTTTGAATTTAAAAAAATGCAAATTTTCCTAATTTGGATTTTTTTTTTAGTTTTGCGTTTTGATAAATATACATCACTGTGGCGCCAAAACAAGCTCACTAAAAAAATAAAAAGGGCCCCAGATATTAAATATACGGCCATAGAAACTTTCTCAGACATAGAGAGTGCCTTTAACGATACTACATTCGACTTACTAAGTGATGCAGTGAAGAGGCGCGGAGTCGAAAAGTCAATAACAAGATGGATCGACTCAGAACTAGAAAAATTCAGTCCACACTAGTATACAGAACAGAGGTGGCCGGATAATAGGAAAATACGAGGGCGTTGCATCAGAAAAGATGCAGAGAACCCTCGTTATGGTAGACATATGGTGTACCCAGGAAGGTCTTTCCGTGGGCCCAGGGAAGACCATTGTAGTCACCTCGACCTGGGAAAATTATATCTCAGGGTAGATGAATTGCAAGTGAGCAACAAAGTCAAATATTTGGGACTGATTCTAGACTTCAAAGCACATCTGGAAAGAGGACTGTCAAAGCAACGCGGATCCTATGGGACAGCATAAGAATGGTAGGCAAAAACTAGGGACTACAACCAAAAATGGTGCATTAGCTGTACCAAAGGATTGTGGTATCAATATTAACCTACGCCTTTCTGATCTGGTGACAAAAAGCAGGAAAAGGGAATGAGAAAACTAAGAAAGGTACAAAGACTAGTCTTCCTAGGGAGCAACGCCTACCGCAGTCATGGAAGCACTACTTTGTCTAACTCCGCTACACTTAGTCGTAGAGAGTGAGACACTGCTAGCAGCGTACATGCTGAAAACAAACGGATACGGAATGATTTCAAGAATAGGATACCATACCGAAATATTTCAACAAATAGAAATAAATCGACTACTAGACATGCAGTCACATAGAATCGGCGCAAGCCATAGCTTCCAAAAACCTTCGGAGTATACATATCTGACAGGGGAGAAGAAGGAATAAGACAAGTGCGAAGACATTCTGATGATACCATATGTTATACTGAAGGATCAAAAATGTCAAGAAGTACTGGAGCAGGAGTAACGAAGGACCAACCAACTCTGAACCTGAGCAGTAAGGCAACAGTGTTCCAAGCAGAAGTCACATCTATAAAAATCTATACAAAAGAAACGATACGGAGGTCATATACTGACACAAGGATCAGTATCATCACTGACAGCCAAGCAGCTCTCAAAGCTCTGGATGCAGTAGAGATACTTTCTAAACCGGTAAAAGACTGCCGTAATGCTTTGGTGAAACTGGCGGAATACAAGAGTTTACACCTGGAGTGGACATAAGGGCACCAGAGTAATGACGGCAATGAAAAAGCAGATAAGCCAGTCAAAGAAGGCGAAAAAAACTGCCTTGATGGGATCCAAGCCAACTGCGGAATATTATACGATACCGCGAATGTCAGGCTGAGTCAGAAACATAATATGTTTTGGTTTTGGGCGCAAGAAATGAGACAGTGTGCTCACGTGATGGATCTCCCAAGACAAAGACCAACGAATTGCTAAAGCTGAGCAGAAAACAGCTGAGATGTGCAGTGGGCATCCTAACAGGACATTGCACACTGAATAGATAGCAAACCAACATAGGAGTGAGGGATAATACAGAACGCAGGATGTGTGGGGATGATGAAGAAACTCCTCACCATGTAAACGTCGTGTTCAGCAATCTCCATGCCGATTAATTAATTTGGGGAAATCTACAATTAAGGATAATTAAGTAGTTAATTATCGTTTGCTATCTCTTGTAAGCAAGTGATGTCTCTAGGTGTGTCAAATGGTAAATATTATTATTTGTATATATTGTTGTTTTCTACAAAAAGTAATCAGAAAAACCACAATGCTTTTTGTCTTTTGGTATATAGATTTGAAGAGAACGTGAATTAGATGGGCATTATTTTCGAGTTATAGAATTTATTGAAATGTTTTCTGTATAATTTTTTGAGATACAATAATTAATGAATTTAAGTTAGATCATAATATCACCAATTACCTTATGACATTCAAACTAAATAGTAGTTGAAGCCATATGAGTTTTGGCAAGATTTTTAAATTTTATATTTTGATTGGAATTACAACCTTATAATAAAATTGCAATTAACATTATTTTGGAATCAGCATTAGATTCATAACAAATTATCTTTAATACTTTTAAAGTTACAACGATGTATAAGAAAGGGTGAAATTTTAAAAACTTAGAAATCAGAGAAATTCGCATTTCTTCAAGATATTTGCAATTCCTTAGCTAAAAAAATTGAATGTAGCCGATGCCGTACAAAAATGTATAAAAACCATCTAAAACTCCCAACAAATTTAGTTCAATAAAAGCCTTTCGACCGTGAGAACCAGAACTATCTAATTTATTTCACCCCGTCATCCAAGAGGCATCCCTGTAGTCCTATCTCGACTTGGTAACAGGAATTAAACTTGGACAACGTAAAGGGACTTGTCGCCATGTTTGGAGATTAGAAATAGTTTAGGCACTCGAGATATTCATTAAGTTTTCAACCGACTCGTTAAAATTTTATTAACAGCTTCCTTCGCACAGTGCATAACGTTTAAGTTTACCATCTAGAGAATACACGATAGTGGAGACGAAAACAATAGAATTACAATAGCTATGCTTCGCTTATTTTGGAAAAGTGGGTAATTAAATCTATCCCTTTGATCGTGTTGTACCTCACACAACTACGGTCTAGTCCGCTGCTAACCGTCTCGGCAATATGTACAAGACGCTACTAAACACCCATACCGTAGCCCAGGATTCGAACCCGGGACCCCGATGTGTCAAAACTAACACGTAAGCCACTGATTCTGATTTCAACGATATATCACACTTATTATTATTTATTCACTATATTATTTTCCGTTTATTCTTCGTCAAGAAAGAATTGTCCAAATCCCGTGGCGGTGAGCATTTAAGTTAAGTATAAGTTCTAGCACACGTTGAACGGAGACCACATCGCATAGCTCAGCGATCAAGAAATTAAATTCTTAGGATCGATGAATCTCTCAACTGGAAGACGCAGTGCACACAGTTAATTTCGAAATTAAATTCACTGTGTTATTTATTTCGAAACTTAAAAACTGTTTTAACAGTTGAACAGCTTATTATGGTGTACCATGCTCAAGTCTGTTCTAGACTGTGATATGGGGTATGTTTCTGGGGTAGCTCCACGTAATCATTGGGTGTAGTTATTGCACAAAAACGTATTTTAAGATGTATTGCTAGTGTGTCTAATAGGTATTCTTGTAGAGACCTTTTTTGAAAACTACAATATTTTAACTCTTGTGTGCTTGTTAATATATGAACTATGTGTTTTTATTTATAAAAATAATGTAAACTATATTTTAAACAAAAATGTTCATAAAATAAATACTAGGCAAAAGGACCACTTTCATATGCAATTTTGTAAATATAAAATAACTTCAAACTCACCAAATTATTTAGGTCTAAATATTTTTAACAAATTACCGGCACATGTAAAAAGTGTATCAACTTTAAAATCTTTTAAAAAACAATTAAACAATTATCTTGTTGATAAGTGCTTTTATAGTCTGGATGAGTTCTATGAAAGTAACAGTTAGTTTGTAAGTAAGCA
Source organism: Rutpela maculata (assembly GCA_936432065.2). Taxonomy (NCBI): domain Eukaryota; kingdom Metazoa; phylum Arthropoda; class Insecta; order Coleoptera; family Cerambycidae; genus Rutpela; species Rutpela maculata. The sequence goes on from OW386286.2 coordinate 42,041,360, forward strand.
TATGGCTGTTCCTATACAAGTGTACCACTTTGTCTGACAGGAAAATAAAGTTTATTTATTTATTTATAACAAGCTAAAAACTACATTTTGAAATGCTTTTTATCCCTGTTGGGCTGACTCAGTACCTTTTTTTTTTCTTTTTGCATTGACTAAAGTAAAGGCTAACTACATTTTGAAATACAGAAAGGGCACTGGTTATATTGTGGTCATGCATCTTTGTAAATAACTCGTTTATTTTTGATTTTTCGAAAAACTGTCCGAAAAGGTCCGTGCCTTATACCGGTTATAGAGATCGATCGACGGAATACTTAATTTTCGATTTTTATTAGGAAACTGTCGGGTATTTGTAGAATCTATCAAAAAAATCAAGTTTTCCAGGATTTGTAGATTCGCTTTTGTTTTGTCAAATTTCTCACATACGTCACCTAATATACTTAATCGAACCCTACAATCGCCATTTTTGAAAATCAAAATCGGACCTTCGGTTCGGGAGTTATCAATATCTTTGGAAAATCATACTCGGCCTTGGAAAAAATACTTGCGGTCAACGAATTCGGGCCGCCAGCAATAGGCTTCATTTGTGGCCGTGTACCTTCGATCCCACCAAGTCTCATCGCAATCGATCGATATCCTGGACAGTTATCGTGCTTCGAGATCTCGATTTCGAGAAAACCAGTTTTTTGCAAAAAAATTCAATTTTCATTTGTTTTTCGACATTGTCTCCCGTATACTTATCTGTAGATCGTTGCTAGCGGCACCATATCTTTTTTGAAATATCTCGACCCGACTGCCCGTTACCAAGTTATTCAATTTTTCCCGAAAAACTTGAAACGTCTATATCGGGCACTTCCGGTTTCCGAATGGAGTCGAGCTTCCAGCGTTAAGGTTTTCTAAAGGACTCCTATTAACCACCCAAGTTTCATCGAAATCCGAAAACGGATTAGGGGGGCTGAGCGTGACAGACAGACAGACCGACAGACCGACAGACCGACAGACCGACTGACCGACGGACGGAATTTTCTAAATTCGCTCTCGAGTCGATAGATACGACTTTCGTTTCGATCCGACGTTTTTTTCGGATTTCGATGGTCCACTGGAAAAATGCAAAACCTATACTACATTTTTTTCAAAATGTAGTAACAAGCCTGGTTATTAACTTGATTTTCGCAAACATTTGGTGAGGGGGTTCCAGCCGCTTCCAGTAGCTACCTATTTTTAAGCTGATTTTAACACTACACCTTATCACCGTCTTTGTGTAGTATTTTAATAATAAAAGGTAAATTATGACATTGAAGCAAAACAGTAACAAATAAATTCAGATTTAATTTTTGTTGATAGCTAATATGTAAGAACAATTTTGCGTGCAACTGTTCGATATTTTTAAGAAAAAGCAGTAGGTACCTATTTAGCTAATTCTTGAAGTCTTAAACTATTGCGAAATTTGCTTAGAGATAAATGTCTCATGTTGCTATATATACATTATTACAGTATTATAAGTGAATAAATTTTGTTTTGAAAAATGCAGTTGACTGCCGAGGAATTTTTAAATTATTAATATATCTAACATTACCCGGATGAAGGTATCAGATTATCCCTCAGGTATTTCGGTGTAGAGATAGTAAGCAAATGACACAAACGGCAAAAAAAGCTTCGAGATACTGTCAATTTTCAGTCAATGAAGTTCTTGAAATTTTGCAATGTCATGGTCGTATTTTCTCAAAAGAACTCATGACTGTGCAAAAATAATAACAAGTGAAATAAAAGACATTACATATCCACCCATGCACAAAAAATTATTGGAGAAGGCATGGCCGGACTGCGGCTAATTGTAAAATCGATCTCTGCGGGGTTTTTTGCTTTGTTCGGGAGCCTTCTAACTTTTATTTCCGGAATCACTGCAGCTTCTTGATGATATTCTTCCATTTGCTTTATGATACCCAATCCAGTTCTCTGGTCCTTTGCACTAGCTTGTACAACCCCATCGCTGGTTTGGTTTCATATTCTTCTGGACTCAGTGTTGGTTGTCCATATATTACCTGTCTTCTGTGATCCAGCCGCACAGGATGTGGTAGGGTATCTCCGTTGCCCTTTTGCATTGTCTGCATCTTAGGTCCCCGTTGAATATTCTTATTTTATGTATGTGTCCTTTCAGGGCACAGTGCCCTGTTAGGAAGCCAGTAATTATGAGGAGCTGATTGCCGCTTAGTGACAGCAGTTCTTCAGACTTCTTTCGGGAAGGTCCTTTGATTAAGGTTGTGGTCCTCAGGGGGGGAGGAAGGTTAATAATGCATATCTAGAGATGCCGCAAGACCGAGACAAGACAAGACTAAGCAAGTTTTGTCTTGATCTTAAGATAGTCTTGGCTTAACTAGTCTTGTCTTGGTCTTGAAGCTTTCTTAAACTAGTGAGTCTCGTCTTGTCTTGGTATAATATTGAGTCCTGACATTTAATCCTTAATTCAGAAACAAGTTCATATAAACTATAAAATAATATTGTCGGAATGGGTAAACAGAAAAAACAATTTTTGTGTACCAAGACCGATTTATTTAAATTGCAATTGAACAGAACTGAATTGTTTTAAATCAACGTAAAAATACGAAATAAACTTTTTTCAACAGTCAGTAGTATTCATTCAGTAATAGTAAATACTCCCGTATGCTTAAATATTTTAATACAGCCCTTCAAGTTTTAGTAAATTCTGGATTAATTTGCCTATTAAAAAATACATTGTTTAAAAATAAAAATTTTAAAAATTATTATCGAAAGACAAAACTCAAGATTCTTGACAAGACTCTCGACAACAGTCTTGGTCTTGAAAGGTCAGGTCTTGTCTTGGTCTCGAAATTTCAGAGATGGTCTTGTCTTGGTCTTGTCTTGAAATTCAAAACAAGACCAAGACCGATACTATTCTCGGTCTTGCGGCATCTCTATGCATATATTGGTTTTCCCAGTAGATTGTCCTATTTCTTAGTTGTCAAATTTGGAATAGGATTAATTGTTATCTATCCTCAACAAAAATATTTTGGAAATTCCTAGTGATATTCAATTTCAGTTCAAATCTTATATCAGTAGATAGATACTCCTTTCATGTTCATATAATGGAACTAATTTTAAGTGCCTCTGGAAAGAATTTATCTTATTCAATTCGATTAAGTATTCTAAAAAATCTGTTACGAAAAAAAGTGTAAAATGGTGTTGTACGGTAAAAACTTGCACCACAAAAATTTATGTAGAAGAAAGTCGGCAAGTTTTGCTAAAAAGTGATGAAGTGCACAATCACGAAGTGGCGAAAAATTTGCAAAGAAATATTGTTTCCAATGACGAAAAGCTACCGAAGATCTATCGGAGAGGTTCATGAAGCTGATCTATAAGGGTAGCGTCACGTTCACATTAAAGAAATCTCAATATTCTTGAATAAGCTTCGCATCATTTTGCGCAATAAACATTGTGTTACAGTCTTTCCTGATTTTATTTTGTGTTTGTGTTTAGGTATTCCTAAATTAAAATTTTGTCCATTAGAAAGCACTTAGTATATTAACTTAGTCTTAGCAACCCCTGAGCCTAGATACAGGGGTTTATAATCCTCCCGCCTAACTGCTCCGGCTGCTACCTTTTTTCGAGACCTTTTTGATGGGTAATTAGTAACTTGACCATCGCCAAGGTTTTGCTCTTTCCATTAACCCTGCGAAGTATGGAACCTTGAAATTGGGGCACCCTTCATACTCTATATCTGTTTATATTTAGACATATTAAATTACTGACAAATTAATTGAACCCCAGGCGAAAATAACCATCAATACAAATTTAATGCAAGGACAGTAATAAATAGTAATGAAGCCTCAGAAACTGCGTTGAATGTGTCTTTATCGGGAAAGCCATAAAAATAAATTGCGAACAGATCGTTTAGGTCAGGTCATCATACAAAGTGTCGTATAGAAAGATCGAGACTAGAATATTTTTTTAGAATTAACGTATTTTATGAGAAGGATTATATTTCATAACTAACTATGCATGGTGTGAATTTAGAAATCTCAGATATTAGTACTGTGACGGTAAAATCGTATTCAAGAATTAGATATAACCCAAAATAACAAGACGTAATATATTAACGGTAATAACTTTTTATTAATATAAATCTATAAAATGAACGAAATTTATAGAAGAAAAAATTATATCTTAGCGAATTCCAATAAATATACTTATTATCTGGTGAGAAAGTCACTTTGGGGGACGTATTTCTGGTTGGACATCTGGTTGTCTCCCTAACGATCCATGTCTCAAAGGTACAAATGGATGGAGGCAACTAGAGTGTTATCAAGTCTGATTTTTGTACATTTCATCGTATTCTGTCGAGCCAAATTTTCCTCAAGTCGGCAATCTGCCATCTGAATTCTTCGTCGAATGGATTGCCGTCATTGTCATAAAGGCTCCAAAATATACCTACCATCAACTTATTTACTACTTTACAGTCACCTACCTTTTCATTTTGTTACCGCTGTTTTGGTAACGCAAAGGACCCCGCAGAATCATTATGGGAAATGGCTTTCGGTCAAACTCGTTGAAACCCTGGATTCTGGTTCTTGATGTGTAGAACGAAAGTTCTTGAGGGTACTAACTCCTAACAAATTATGGCTTTGAGATAAATCCCTCTGAAGTTGAACTTCACGTGCAAGAAGAGCCCAACTTCATAGGGCTATATCTCAAAACCATGAGTTTTTAGGACTTAAGAGAGACCCTGAGAACTTTTGTTCTACACATCAAGAACCACCAGAATCCATAGTTTCAAAGAGTTTGACCGAGCGCCATTTCCCGTAAGGATTTAACTATGCTGAGTGGCGTCCTGGCAAATTTTAGTTGGGTCCGCGTTTTGGGCTTAGGAGGGCCCAATTTTTTTCTTTGCAGTGAGGAGAATTTTAAAATTCAAACTGATATTTTTCGAATATTTTGCCGTATTCCTTTCAGGCAGGTGAGTAAAGCCAGGGGAGTGCAAGCTATTTCCTTGTACGGTCCTCATGACGCTTATGCCTTCCAGTTAATATTATTTATTGTTAAAGAATACTCCAGTCAAAGAAAGACCTAAAGGGTGGTGTAGAGTGCGTGAGCAGGGACCTAAGCGATTACTTTACAAAGTTGTTGGTGTTTAGGGAGTGAACATACTGAAAGTCCTGACGTCTAGGAAGTGAGCCGGAGGGAGGGCACAAAGAAAGTCCCACTTTTGATTTTTTCCGCTTATATCTCAATGGTGCATCGTAGGGAAAAATTTTCTTATACAAAATGAAAGTTCATGAAATTCTCTACAACTTTCATTTTATATACTTATTTCGAATTCGAAACCGCTTTCGAGCTACATGCTCCGGAAAAGTGAAAATTTTCGAAAAACATATTTTTACCTCTTCAACTTTAAGGAAAAGCAAGGTGGGCTTCTCAAAAATGTACTTAAGTCAAAAATCATCAAGAAAGCGGCAGTGATCTTTTACAACCCCTCCTCCACTCAAGGCGAGGTTGAAGAGGGGCTGGGAATAGTTGCTTTCTCAAATGGTATGGGGCACCAGCAAGACAGACCTCCCTCAACCAGTTTCGCTTCCAGTTGTTCATGAGGTCAGCGGCAATATTAAGCCTAAAATCAGCCCCCCCCCCACCAACTGAGAGCGCAGCTAAACAGCATTCCCGGCGCACCTACCACCAAGTGCAGCAGAGGCTCGGGAATGAGCTGCCCCCTCAACAGTGAGGGTGGAAACATGTAGGAAACACTCTGGTGTCAATTACAAGCATCGGAGGTGGTTTTTTATCATCTATTCTATTCAAGTAAAAATCTTGTTTTTCGAAAATTTTCACTTTTCCGGAGCGTGTAGCTCGAAAACGGTTGCCAGTTCGAAAAAAATATATAAAATGGAAGTTGTAGAGAATTTCATGAGCTTTCATTTGCGACTCACCGTTTTCGAGATATAAGCGAAAAAACCAAAAGTGGGACTTTCTCTGTGCCCCCCCCCTCCGGCTCACCTCCTAGACGTCAGGAGTTTCAGTATGTTCACTCCCTAAGTACCCTGAACAACTTTCTAAAGGAATCACTTAGATCCCTGCTCACGCACTCTACACTTCCTTTATTGATTGAACTAAAATGTCATATTACTGAGAACATTGAAATACCAGGAAATTTCTGATTGTTTTGGGTCTTTAGTAGCGGTCACCAATTGGGCCTGACGTTTTCGTTTCCGCTTTTCATAACCGGATAAAACCTTTATTTCGGAATTAATAATTAAATTATCTATGTAGGTACTAAAAAAACAATAGTAGTAAATATATGTATAAGTAGTTTCAATTTTTTCATAAATTATCTACCTGACAAAATATATATGATAATAATCTCTATAATAACTGGACGATATAGCATAAAAAAATTAGTTGAAAAGACAAGAGCACAGTAATTAAATTAGCGACTGACGTGTTGAGCTGCGAATATGTAATACAATATTAATAAAATAATATAAACGTTAGGTTAATCCATCCAGATGAATAGATGATTTTTTATCCACCCCACTTCACGTCCAATCCTCTAACACAATATCGCAGCATAAAGAACAATATCGTGACAATATCGACAATATCGTTGTTGCCTGGCAAAGACGCAAAGGTAAGTTTCTTATTCTGTAGAAGGTAGCGACAAATTATAGACGATGTTTGAGAAATAAATAAGAGACAAATTGCATATTTTTCGATTGCTCATTGACGTGTTTTATTGATCGGATGGGGAGCCCTAAAGAATCTAGGGCCCAGTCCGCGTTTGCGGACCCGCGGACCTAGCCAGGACGCCACTGACTATGCTGCAGAATGCACGTAAAGTCCAACTTCAGAGGACTGAAGAGGACAACTCAAAATTGTGAGTTTGTAGGACTTGGTGCCCTTGAGAACTTGTATTTCTACACATCAAGAACTACCAGAATCCAGCGTTTCAAACAGTTTGACAGAAAGCCATTTACTATAAGGATTCTACGGAGTCCTTTCTTTGTTCTATTAGGTTTTATTTAGATACACCCCACCCGATACCAGTGACGGGTAAATACGTTCTTTCAATAGTATTGAAAGTTTCTAAATCTTTTTATATTTCTATGGATTGTACATCTCCTAAAAATTTTCCGAATAAAGTTTCAATCACTCTGTATAGCATGCAATTTGTAAATATCTAAAATTTATACCTAATATTATTTTATCAATACATCGTTCAATGAACACTAATAGGCACCTACAATAATTGGCAATTATTAAACATAGGTATGAAATGTGATGTTTTTAGGTCCTTTGAAATTAAAATGGCTGCGTTATTACCAATTTGGGACTGTTATTACTGAAATATATAATTTAATTTATAATAATAGGTAGTAAATTTTATAAGTATAATTAACAAAAATAATGAATATAGAGTATATATATACCAGAATAGAATTTTTGATGTAACGGCCAGTTTAAACAAACTCATTACTGCAAACGTAAATATTAACGTTAATGGTTTCGAAAGCCCTAATGAAAACGTTGTGTACCGTAGCTAATATTTAACGTTAAAACTGATAAAAACGTGAGCAAATTTTAGTTTTATTTAAAATTGCCACAAGTTTCATCTATGTAAAGCTTCATAAATAAAAATGATTAATTTTATTTCACTCAGAAGTTTCTATAAAAAAATTATATCTCTATAATACACGCCTCGTCAAAATTAAAGCATAACTTAATATTGACTTTAAGTTTGAAGTAATTTTTTTTAACTATTTTTCCTATTTGGATGGTCTTTTTTGCATTGCAGGGTGATTCTTCATGAACCTTACTATGATTACTGATTTTTATTCATATTACTGTTTTGACAAAATACTGAATAATATAATGATATCGTTTTTCCCAGGAAATTTAAAATACTCTCTAGAGTATTGGCACTGTAGCGCAGCGGGCTAAAGCGTGCTGTGTGGTGAGTAGTCTTGGCCCTACTATCTATCGTATACTGGGTTCGATCCACAGCTTCGATACCGGAAGTGTCGGTGGGCAATGGTGCCTGCGTTTTTCTAAATGTGTGCACTAGCAACTTCAGTAAAACATATATTTTCGTTTCATTTCTTTTTAACTATTTTTTTTTTAAATCGCCTTTTTATCACTTTAATTAGAGCAGACATGTTATTATTTCCCTACATGCATTTATTGACAAAAACCATTTATGGCATTTACTCAAAAGCCACTGCTTAGTCCTTTTTGACAACAATCTATTATTCGAGAAATATTTTTTTCCTGAGATTTATAATCGTATGCTTCTGGCTCTCTATCCGCCGGGGCCATCTCCATAAGACCTCTAAACCAATCTTACTCAACATTGAGATTCATCGTGGCTACTTAGCTCTAACGGCAGATGTTGGACGTGATACGTCAGAATTATACCTTGAGATACCTTGAATTACCTACTCCAATGTTACTACTTCCGTTTTTATTTTACACCTTTTGTTTTGTACTTTGTACATCCTCACGAACAAGTATTTCAAATACTTCAGTGAGTATTTCAGTATATTTACAATTGTGTATTATTACATTACTTAAGATTAATAGGAAATCAGATTGATTTATTAGTACTTGCACTTATTTATTTTTTTAGTAAAGTTTATTGATCTATTTATATTTGTATCTGTATTTGTATTTTGTATTTATATTTTCTTTTTTCGTAAATGTACTATTATTATTATTATTATATTATTATTATTATAGAGACGTGGTCAATAGATAACAATTTAAACAAAGTTTTGGATAATTCATTGGTTTCAACACGAATCCACCAATAGTCTAGATAATAATATTCCTCCAGGAATAGATGGCATACAATCATCCAGAATAAAAATAATTTTATATAAAGTAAAACCACTAATTCAGTTAAAAAATATGCCAGTGATGATGGCTAACCAACATGGATCTGCTTCTCGTAGATCCACTGAGACCAACCTTTCATGTATGACACAATTAATTTCTAAACAATTGGATGTAAACCAACAACTTGATATGATTTACACATTCAATTCAATTCAATCTCCTAGATCATGGTATTCTATAAGAGAAATTGAGTAAATTTGGATTATCAGTGGCACAATTAGATTTTTCTCCCTTCATATCTAGAGGATAGGCGTTAGTGTGTCCAATGAGGTTTCAGGTCGTTTGATGTTACGGCCACTTCTGGCGTTCCCCAGGGATTCGTACTGGACCCACTTATGTCTGTTGTTTTTATAAATGATATTGTGGTTGATTTTAATGTAGAGAGCCTTTTATATGCCGATGACTTGAAAATCTATTGTATGATAGAAAAATTATTGACTGGTGCCTATCTAATCACTTGCTTTTCAAGATTTCTAAATGTAACACACTTTTTCTAAAATGCGTAATCCTATCGAGTACAATTATAATATAAATTGTCAAATATTGCAGAGGCTTGATACAGTAATGGATCTTGGTGTGATCTTGGATACATGTCTGAGTTTTCAAGAACATATTAATGTCATTGCATCAGCGTTAAAAAGACTAGGTTTCATAACAAGAAGCTGCGAAGGGTTTAGTAATACAGACATTACGAAGTAGCTGTTCTATTCATTTGTACGATCAAAATTGGAAAACTGCTTTCTGATATGATCCAAAGGAAATGCAACTTACATAAGCAATGCTGAGACTGTTCAGCGTCGTTTTTTAAGTATTTACACTTTGAATCTGATAACTGGGTATACGCAAAATGTTATGTTGGAAAGATTTCACATATTGTGAAACATTTTGCCTTCCTACTCTGAACTAATTTATTAAAAAATTTCCCTTTATATTTTATATGTAAAAGTTATAATCTACTTCAATATAGGATTGATATATTTACCTGTAGTATTAATTCAATTAACCAGCTTGATTTATAACAATTACAGAATATAATTTAACTCTTTTGTACTATTCTACTGAGTAGTTCTATTCTATTATAACATTTTATGTTATATCACTGTAATATTCCCACCCGAATCGGTTACCTGTTAGGTGGTTGTGTTTTAATAAATAAATAAATAATTACAATTTTCAGTAGCTGTGCACATATTTTTTTAGATTTTTGATGCCGTGTAATGTAGGCGACAACGCTACAAAGTTCACCTGTAAAATATTCAAGCAGAGTAAAGGAGAACGTACATTAAAGTGCAAAATATCATTTAGAAACGATTACCCTTCCGAGAATTGAGATAAAATTTCATTCTCCTAGCCCCTAGTTAAAGTTCCTATTGTTCTTTTGCTTACCGTCACTCTGCTATCGATTTTTTAAGTTTAATATAAATATTATATCAGAGTCCTAAAAAGTAAACGTTATTTTAGATGATTGAAAAATGCGAGGAGCGTGAGTGCTGAAATATCAATCTACTTGAGTTTTCCTTTAATATAATTCAACTTCAATTTCGCGGATATTATTTGGTAAGGGTAAGGGAGCCCTGGCAATATAAAATATCTTGAAATCAAATCGAAATCACCAAGTCGAGTATTCACTTTTAATATGCGTTTAACTCTCTAAGTAGCTACAATTTAGAAAATTGAAACGAAATTGATTGTTTGTTAAATAGAGAATATTTATAGATGAATTAATAATAAAAAAACATATTTTTAGGCATCCATCTGGAAAGTACTTCTTTACAGAGTTAGTCAGGACTAAGGACCAAAATTGAAGAATTTTAATCACTTTTAAATGCCTTTTTTACTTCCCTCGCTTACGGAAGAGAAGTATTATAATCTTGAAAAAATCACCCTCCGAGATTTCTCCGGAATTTCACGTTTCAGAGTACGTAGATTACGAGAACTGAAGCCATTTAATTCCGGCAGTCTATCTGTCGGTCTGTTGGCGCTAGATCTACAAAACCACTTGACGGAGATGGATAATATTTGGTAGGTAGTTAATGCTACGGCCATCGAAGAACTGGATTATAATTCCATTGAAAAATATACTGGGGGACCGCATAAAAAATATAACTAAGGAAAGTAATATTTGACTCAAGGAAAAAAATAGGTAAAAAATACGGGATGGGATGTTCACTCAAAACAAAATTTTAAAAATGCGACGAAGGACGATAATATTTCGAATGTAGTTATTACAACTGTGAAAGAAAAAAAATATGCAGGTTGGTCACCTCAACACAGTTTTTAAAAAATATAGCGGAGCACGATAATATTTGGTATGCAGTTAACACAACTGTCGAAGAAGGAAAATATGAAAAAAAATACAGGGAGGTCATTAAAAAAAAATAATGTGAAGGAGGGCGATAGTGTTTCGCATGCAGATAACGCAACTGTCAAAAATGAGAAATATGGAAAAAATATACAGGGGGGTCACCTAAAAATACAATAAAAAAATGTGAAAATTTATGAAAAAATATGAGTAATAATATTCCACGTAATAAACACAACTGTCAAAGAAGAAAGATAAGAAAAACAAAATATGCACTGTGGTGACCCAAAAAGAAATAATAATAAAAATACGTGATGGAGAACGATAATATTTCACATGCAGATAACATTACTGTCAAAGAAGAAAAATATGCAGAGTGATCACCCTAAAATAATTAAACAAAATACAGTTAATACAACTGTCTACGAACAAAAATATGAAAAATATACAATATTAAAATATAAAATGATTTATGAATTATGAAACGTCCGGCGAGATGTTGCGAATAAGAAGAATAAATAAAATGTGAAAAACAGAGGGGGAAGTTTTGGGTAAATACCTTTACCGATTTTTTTATTTGTATGCATAAAAAACAAAGAAGTTATGAGTGCGTCTTCATATTTTTTAATAAAACTGTCGCCATTTTGTTACTGTAAATAGCTATTAATTAGTAAACCTAAAATACTGTTTTTCATTAGCATTACCTAGATGCGTATTTTCTTTGCCTGTTTAAAACACTTGCTTTAGAAAAAAATTCCATCCGCCATATTGGAGAAGCCATTTTGAATTTTTCAATTTTGACTTCAAATTCAAAATCAAAATATCCTATGGTTCAAAAATATTGTTCAAAATGTTACATTTCTCGATTTAGGGGTAGTTTCCACCCACTTGGCCACTTGGGGTTAGGATCAAGTATCGGGACCATATAGAAACAACATAAATTATCCATAAAATAGCATTACACATGATATTCTTTCTAAATTTTGCAACCTTTTCATCCCTAGGTACTGTTTAATACATACTTATCTTAGTCCAACAGTTAATAGTAATCAAGATCCAAATTTTACCAAATTCCATACATTTGGCGTTTAGTAAACGACCAGCTAATTTTAAATAACAAATGCTCATTTTGAAACTATTCCCTAGTATTTCCAATTCTCTGCCGTAAGTTTCCTCGAGTATTTCATGTACCCTCATATGCAAAAATCCAACGGAATAAAATCGCTTCTTCGCGCAGGCCACGGCATCTCGCTCCCACGACCTATCCACCGATCAGGAAATTGAGTATTTAGGTAGTTTCTGAGCGGTCTTAAATTCGGCGGTAAAATAAATAAAAAATAAATATATTTCACCGTTTAAAATATACGGCTCCAAAACATAGTTATCAATAACTCCCCAACAAATGTTGATTTTGAATTCATGCTAAAAATGACGTTAGGTTGCTAAATATGGATATTCTGTATCCCGTGCATGTTTGTTTCTGAAGTTAATTAAATACACCCCTATGCGTAAACGTAACTTCGTTACTAAACAACACTTTATTTAAAAATATTCGATCATAGTTTTGCTGGGAACTAAAGAACGCACAAACTGTAATTGGCTAGAAAATCCCCCCCCCCCCCCAGAAGATTTTGAACAAGTGTAAAATGGTATAGATAGTTTTCCTTGATGAAAAGTCCTTGAAATTGATGACTTCCTTACTCCAGTAGCCAGAGCCACATACCTCGTACTTATCTTTTACTTATCTCTTCCTGTTCTACAGTAATTGTTTTTGGACGTCCCACTGTACCTCTTTTGAGACCAGAGGAACCAGTTTCCCACAATCTATTGTAGTATCTTAGAATCACGCTGCCTCCTGCTTGGACACATTTTCAAATATCGGCGGCGAACCCTGCGGCAATTAATATTTTCTTGCACGTATACGCTGACCATATCTGGCACCTCAGTATTTCATGTACCCTCATATGCTGTGTTTGAAATAAATTATACCTTGGCGTTTTAAACTTAATTTTGTTAAATAGTTTATAAAACAACACCAAATGCTGACAAACAATAAGTTTGATAGAAATTAGGATTGAAAGTTCATTTATTGTTTTTGGTTTAATCAAAGCCTATTTTGAAAAATCGTACGTCCTTAAATTATAATTTCATTTAGTTATATTGCATAATTTAAAAGCAAATATCTCGATAACGGTTACTCGTAGCTACATTTACAAGGTATCTCTTTTTTACGTAAAACAGATAGAAAAACAATAAAAAAAGAAAGAGACACTAAGGCAAAAAAAATATGACATTTTAAAGACACGCAAAATAACGTAGGTGGCGCCCTCTACAAATAATGGCAAAATTATTATTACACTTTAATTCCTCGCGTCAAAAAACCTTCAATCACTAAATGTTGTTAAAATATTTAATTTTTTTAAAAGTTATTTAAAAAATTTTAAAAAAATAACTAAAATAAATTTAGTAGAATCGCAATATTTTTATGTAAGGAATCGGCTATTGCTCTGTACACCATTATTTATGAGACAGCCTGTGTAATATTTGTATATGCTACTTTAGTTTTCCTCTATAGTTATTCGTACTATCTTTCCTATAATTGATTCTCTCTGTTTGAGTAGTTCTATTGGAATAAATAAGTAAATATATGCAATAAATCAATCTGGGGTGGACAAAATGGAAATACTTTTATCATCCTTTATGATTTATTTACTAGCATTCATAAAATTGCACATTTCTTAAGAACTCCCCGTTTTTTCGCTAAAATATTAAAGGTATCATCATAACAATATTCCTTCCATTACTGTTTCCTCTACAAATGACTTTATACCGAACAATATTTTCAAGATGACAAATTCCGTGTGATACTTTAATAAAAATAAAGCTTCCACAAACTTTCAGTATTGTTTCCCTCATGTTATTTGAAACATTCTGAAAAAATTTCTTGCATGAAATTTTAGGCGAAAAGATTACAAAACAGTAAAAATTAAGTGTCTTTATTTATTATGAAGAATTAAAAACTATTCTGCATTTAAAATAACTAGTCTCGATTCCACTGTTTCAATCTGTCAAGTATGCCAGGCCCATGAATATAACTTTATAAATTGCTAGGCTGTGTGATATAATAATGGATTGCAACCCTAAGTTATGAGTGCGTCTTCATATTTTTTAATAAAACTGTCGCCATTTTGTTACTGTAAATAGCTATTAATTAGTAAACCTAAAATACTGTTTTTCATTAGCATTACCTAGATGCGTATTTTCTTTGCCTGTTTAAAACACTTGCTTTAGAAAAAAATTCCATCCGCCATATTGGAGAAGCCATTTTGAATTTTTCAATTTTGACTTCAAATTCAAAATCAAAATATCCTATGGTTCAAAAATATTGTTCAAAATGTTACATTTCTCGATTTAGGGGTAGTTTCCACCCACTTGGCCACTTGGGGTTAGGATCAAGTATCGGGACCATATAGAAACAACATAAATTATCCATAAAATAGCATTACACATGATATTCTTTCTAAATTTTGCAACCTTTTCATCCCTAGGTACTGTTTAATACATACTTATCTTAGTCCAACAGTTAATAGTAATCAAGATCCAAATTTTACCAAATTCCATACATTTGGCGTTTAGTAAACGACCAGCTAATTTTAAATAACAAATGCTCATTTTGAAACTATTCCCTAGTATTTCCAATTCTCTGCCGTAAGTTTCCTCGAGTATTTCATGTACCCTCATATGCAAAAATCCAACGGAATAAAATCGCTTCTTCGCGCAGGCCACGGCATCTCGCTCCCACGACCTATCCACCGATCAGGAAATTGAGTATTTAGGTAGTTTCTGAGCGGTCTTAAATTCGGCGGTAAAATAAATAAAAAATAAATATATTTCACCGTTTAAAATATACGGCTCCAAAACATAGTTATCAATAACTCCCCAACAAATGTTGATTTTGAATTCATGCTAAAAATGACGTTAGGTTGCTAAATATGGATATTCTGTATCCCGTGCATGTTTGTTTCTGAAGTTAATTAAATACACCCCTATGCGTAAACGTAACTTCGTTACTAAACAACACTTTATTTAAAAATATTCGATCATAGTTTTGCTGGGAACTAAAGAACGCACAAACTGTAATTGGCTAGAAAATCCCCCCCCCCCCCCCAGAAGATTTTGAACAAGTGTAAAATGGTATAGATAGTTTTCCTTGATGAAAAGTCCTTGAAATTGATGACTTCCTTACTCCAGTAGCCAGAGCCACATACCTCGTACTTATCTTTTACTTATCTCTTCCTGTTCTACAGTAATTGTTTTTGGACGTCCCACTGTACCTCTTTTGAGACCAGAGGAACCAGTTTCCCACAATCTATTGTAGTATCTTAGAATCACGCTGCCTCCTGCTTGGACACATTTTCAAATATCGGCGGCGAACCCTGCGGCAATTAATATTTTCTTGCACGTATACGCTGACCATATCTGGCACCTCAGTATTTCATGTACCCTCATATGCTGTGTTTGAAATAAATTATACCTTGGCGTTTTAAACTTAATTTTGTTAAATAGTTTATAAAACAACACCAAATGCTGACAAACAATAAGTTTGATAGAAATTAGGATTGAAAGTTCATTTATTGTTTTTGGTTTAATCAAAGCCTATTTTGAAAAATCGTACGTCCTTAAATTATAATTTCATTTAGTTATATTGCATAATTTAAAAGCAAATATCTCGATAACGGTTACTCGTAGCTACATTTACAAGGTATCTCTTTTTTACGTAAAACAGATAGAAAAACAATAAAAAAAGAAAGAGACACTAAGGCAAAAAAAATATGACATTTTAAAGACACGCAAAATAACGTAGGTGGCGCCCTCTACAAATAATGGCAAAATTATTATTACACTTTAATTCCTCGCGTCAAAAAACCTTCAATCACTAAATGTTGTTAAAATATTTAATTTTTTTAAAAGTTATTTAAAAAATTTTAAAAAAATAACTAAAATAAATTTAGTAGAATCGCAATATTTTTATGTAAGGAATCGGCTATTGCTCTGTACACCATTATTTATGAGACAGCCTGTGTAATATTTGTATATGCTACTTTAGTTTTCCTCTATAGTTATTCGTACTATCTTTCCTATAATTGATTCTCTCTGTTTGAGTAGTTCTATTGGAATAAATAAGTAAATATATGCAATAAATCAATCTGGGGTGGACAAAATGGAAATACTTTTATCATCCTTTATGATTTATTTACTAGCATTCATAAAATTGCACATTTCTTAAGAACTCCCCGTTTTTTCGCTAAAATATTAAAGGTATCATCATAACAATATTCCTTCCATTACTGTTTCCTCTACAAATGACTTTATACCGAACAATATTTTCAAGATGACAAATTCCGTGTGATACTTTAATAAAAATAAAGCTTCCACAAACTTTCAGTATTGTTTCCCTCATGTTATTTGAAACATTCTGAAAAAATTTCTTGCATGAAATTTTAGGCGAAAAGATTACAAAACAGTAAAAATTAAGTGTCTTTATTTATTATGAAGAATTAAAAACTATTCTGCATTTAAAATAACTAGTCTCGATTCCACTGTTTCAATCTGTCAAGTATGCCAGGCCCATGAATATAACTTTATAAATTGCTAGGCTGTGTGATATAATAATGGATTGCAACCCTAATCCAACATAATTGTGTGTGAACTGTATGGACACAAGTGTTTAACTGCCTTTTATCCCTTTACGGTTGTCTCTTGCAAACGTCCTCATTTAGAGAATTTCATTACCAGGGGATTATTTTCTATATATCTCTATACTAAATTCGTAAAGGAGGAGGAAAATAAGAAATTCACGTGATCAGCGCTTTTGCAAAGAATCCTATAGGTATCTGAATTTGGAGGGGAAGTAATTCGAAATAAGTTTTACAAAGGCTTAGGGCCAGTCGATGAATTTACCCTTCCTATACAAACAGAGTCACGACTGTGACTGAATTTGAGTAGTTTTTGTATGAAAAAGAATATTTACATATTCTACTATATGTGTCAGAAAGTGACATGATAGTTTACAAATTCTAATAACCTATTTTAGTCATATTCAACTACTATATTAAGAAAATTTTTCGGAAAGTTTTGGGACTAGCCAAAAATTAGTCTAACCCCTATAGAGTTTCCTCAGAAATCCGAAGAAAATAGTGTTGACCCTCAAAGCGGCGGCTTTAATTGTAAACAAAGTGAATTTTGCAACTTAGTTTTTTGCTTATATCTTCGCTTCTAAAGATCGTAGAAAATTTCTTCGTCATGAGATTCCTTACAAGGTAGGTATACGCAAAGAACGCAAAATATTATTTTTTTTTTGGAATTGAAGACACAAGTGGAGGTCTATGTAACATTTTCGAAAAAAACGAGTTTTTTGTATGAATGAAGGCTATAAGTACACAAAATTCCCTCAGGCAGATTACATTTGTTTCTAATGCAAAAATATCTGATTTATAAATTTATAAAGGATCTAGGTACTGTTGAAGTTGGTAGGCTGTTAAAAACTTTGAGATCAATTATCTCAAAAAAAAAAAACTGTTGAGAAAAACGAGTTTTTTTATATGAATGAAGGTTATAAGTACACAAAATTCCCCCAGGTACATTACATTTGATTCCAATGCAAAAATATCTGATTTATAAATTTATAAAGGATCTAGGTAAAGTTGAAGTTGGTAGGTTGTTAAAAACTTTGGGATCAATTATCTCAAAATCACTTTGTTGTTACATAGACCCTTCATCCACTTGTGTCTTCAATTAATTTATAAAAAGAAAAAATCAAACTGTTATATTAAAAGATCAAATTAATATTTTACAGTTCTCTTTCGATAAGTACATTCAAGTATATGTACATAATCAAAAAGAATATTGCAAACAAATCAATTTTGCAACTTAAACAAATGTAAATATCTCAGTGGATTTTGCATAAAATTTATTGCCACCAACGGCATTTCAATTGTCATAAAAAGCCACGAATTAAAAAAAAAAAATTATGCTCCGATGCTTTGGAGCTGAGATATGACACATGGCACTTTTTGTAAGTGATAACATACACTCTCAGAAACATTCAGTTAAATTTTCAAGTAAAGATATTTTAAAATTTCGCCGTAATCGCAAAAAAACGTGAATTCTTCATATTTGGGCTCCAAAGCATCGGAGTACAAATTTTTTTTTCAAATTCGTGTTTTTTATGACAATTGAAATGCCGTTAGTTGCAATAAACTTTATGCAAAATCCACTGAGATATTTACATTTGTTTAAGTTGCAAAATTGATTTTTTGTGTAAAAAAGTCACAAATTAAATTTTTTTGTAATATTCTTTTTAATTATGTAAATGTACGTCAAATACAATGTACTTACTGAAACAGAACTGTAAAATATTAACTTGATCTTTTAATATAACAGTTCGAAATTTTTTATTTTTAAGAAAAAGCTTTTATTTGAAAAAACTACTAAAAAGTAAAAATATATTTTTTTTTTTAATTCATACACATGGAAACCAAAAGCTTTGGGGGCGGTCATATAGGGCTATTGCATAGTTACTTTGCTCAATTGACCGCCCCCAAAGCTTTTGGTTTCCATGTGTATGAATTTTAAAAAAAATATTTTTACTTTTTAGTAGTTTTCTCAAAAAGCTTTTTCTTAAAAATATTTTTTTATATAATTTTATTTTTTACTTTTTAGTCTACTTATTTTACAAACAGACAGACAAAACCCTTTCATTTGCCATCGCCATCCACCCCTTCCCTCTCCCGTCTTCTCACCCCTCTAACACTACTTCCCACTTCTTCCCACCCCTTTCCCACCTCTTTCCACCACTTCCCCTGCTCTTTCCCATCTCTCTCCGCCTCCTTCAACCCTATTCCCACCGCTTCCCCACCTCGTCCCACCCTAATCCCACCTCGTCCCACCCTATTCCCACCTCTTCCCCTGCCCTTTCCCATCTCTCTTCACCTCTTTCCACCCTATTCCCACCCCTTCCCACCTCTTCCCGCTCCTTCACATCTCTTCCCATCCCTTCCTCATCTCTTCCCATCCCTTCCCCACCTCTTCCCACCCCTTCCCCACCTCTTTTCCACCCCTTCCCAACCTCTCCCCACCTCTCCCAATCCCTCTCCCACCTTTCCCACCATTCCCACCCCTTCCCCACCTCTCCCACGTCCGCCATATTGAATTTAGAATGACGTCACACACTTATCGTATTTTACTCGTCAAACCTTTTCATTTGACATCCATATCAACGGGGCTGTGACTCAAAAGCAGATACGCCATCTTGGGACGTCCGCCATATTGGATTTAGAATGACGTCACATTGTTTATCGTATTTTACTCATCAAACCCTTTCATTTGATACTCATATCAGGGGGGGTTGTGACTAATAAGCCGATCCGCCATCTTGGGACGTCCGCCATATTGGATTTAGAATGACGTCACATTGTCTATCGTATTTTACTCGTCAAACCCTTTCATATGATATCCATATCAGGGGGGTTGTAACTAAAAATCCGATCCGCCATCTTGGGACGTCCGCCATATTGGATTTAGAATGACGTCACATTGTTTATCGTTTTTTACTCGTCAAACCCTTTCATTTGATACCTATATCAGGGAAGTTGTGGTACGTCCGCCATATTGGATTTAGACCGATAATGGCTATACTATGTTGCATTGTCACCGGACTTATACACGTGTGCCAAATTTCAAAGCTCTAGCTTAATTAGAACTAGTCGAAATTCAGCTTGCAAGATTTGACCTGAACCAATAAACATACAAACACACAAAGAAACATTGCAAGTTAAATAAAAGCTTTTAAAAATATGTACTATTTCTCATAATATCGTTAATATACAGATTTTATATTTGTTTCTGCAATACTTCAAAGTTCGAGAATCGAAAAATTCAATTTTTTCAGTTGTTTGCCATAAAATATTATTATCAATCAAATATTCATTCTTTGCATATCTACCTTATAGGGGGAGCTCATGACGAAGAAATTGACGTGTCGAACATTTTTCTACGACCTTTACAAGCGAAGATATAAGCAAAAACTAAATTGCAAAATTAATTTTGTTTACAAAAAGTTAAATAACAATTAAAGCCACCGCTTTGAGTGGTCAACATTTTTTTCGGATTTCTGAGGAAATTCTGTAGGAGGTAGACTAATTTTTGGCTAGTCCCAAAACTTTCCGAAAAATCGTTATTTTTGAAGCTAAAATAATCGTGATATGATAACATTAACTGCAATAATAATCCCGAGGAAGGCGATGAAACAACATGCCGTTTAGAAAATAATATCAATGTTCAATTGCACCAGTCCTAACACTTTTAATATATTAATAGTTCATTTCATTTACAAATAGTCGAAGCGCTAAATCAGGATTATAACTCAACCATTGAGAAAATGCAAGCAGAATTTGCAAGGTTTTCGCATATATTAAAAAAAAAAAGATCAATGTCCTTTCAATACACCACTAGTAAAAAAATCATGTCTACGTTGGAAAAAGTTCACACCTCATCACAAATAATGTCTTTATTTACTCACTTAAATCAAAGAATGAATTCTTACTTACTTACAACAAAAACTCGGAGAAAAGATAAAAATCTGTCATAATCGCATACAATCGGGAAGACCAAATGCCATCGAAGAAAGGAAAAAGAGTAAACCCCACAATAGCTGTAATGTAGAAAATAACAAAGTTAGTGCCTGAAAACACCAGTTTACATTTTTCAGTAACATTTTAAACTCCAACAAGTCCATCGTTTTAGTTAAACAATTAATAATTAGTCTTTTAGTTTCGCGTAAAGCTTGTTTAAAAGTTTTTAACCTTGGCCAATATCTAACCAAAATCTTTGGCACAATAATATATTTGACCAAATATTTTATTGACAGATTGACCATATACCATATGTAGAACATAGGACATAATATTTTGTTCAATTATCATACTTTTATATACTGTTGATTACAAGACCACAACTTGTTATTGTTCTTATCGGTGAATAAATAATGCGAAAATTTTCATCAAATGTGTATTCGCAGTCAGCTTGATGTCATGGAAATTAGGTAGGGTGGATTGCAACTCATAATTAAGTCGCTTCTTGTTTATTTTATGTACGCACCCTAAGTAGAGGGTAATAATATGTGTTTATCAAAGAAAATCAGTATCATCACCCTAAAAGACATTTTTCCTAATGGAGAATTTATGTTTCAAATTTGCTTGTATAGGGTGGAAGTGTCACTTAATTTGCCGTGTAAGGTATTGTAAATTCTGGTTTTAACCTCAAGTGACTGTGTAACTGTCAAATAATGGGAGTGACAGCAATTTATTCTGGTTTTTTTATGTTTTTCTTCATTTTCTCACTTTCCCTTTGTTATTAAATAAACTACTATAAAAAACAGGCATAAGTTGGTTTTTGATTAATTGTTTTGTTGACACAAAATATTTCACAAAATATGTATAAACTCGAAAGGATAAATTATTTTTATTTATTTGCTTTTATCATGATTAGAGAATATTATTTAGGTATTATGCAAATCACAGCTTACACACTTTTTTATTTATTATGAAAATACCTACTTTCTGTATATTGTTGCCCTAATCTGGGCACGCTAATATACTAGTTAGGTAAATACTTTAAAACACTCATTATTGGAGAACCAATCAAAACAACTACTCTTCTAGCTAATACTGACGAAGTATTGAATTACATGATAGGATTCTTAGCATTTTAAAGAAAAAAATATATTGAAAATACTTAAATCATTTATTTACATTTAGTCATTCACACTTTTTTTATTTAATATGAAATTATCTACTTTCTGCCAGGAATCCTATCATGTAATTCAATACTTCGTCAGTATTAGCTAGTAGAATAGTTGTTTTGATTGGTTTTTCAATAATGAGTGTTTTAAAGTATTTTCCTACGTAGTTTATTAGCGTGACCCGATTAAGGTACCAATATACAGAAAGTAGATAATTTCATATTAAATAAAAAAAGTGTGAATGACTAAATGTAAATAAATGATTTAAGTATTTTCAATATATTTTTTTTTCTTTAAAATGCTAAGAATCCTATCATGTAATTCAATACTTCGTCAGTATTAGCTAGAAGAGTAGTTGTTTTGATTGGTTCTCCAATAATGAGTGTTTTAAAGTATTTACCTAACTAGTATATTAGCGTGCCCAGATTAGGGCAACAATATACAGAAAGTAGGTATTTTCATAATAAATAAAAAAGTGTGTAAGCTGTGATTTGCATAATACCTAAATAATATTCTCTAATCTCGAAAGGATATTATTATTACATAAACTATTTGAAAAGACGATTTTCCAGATTAGACAATTTTAATAATAACAATAAATACATTTATTCATAAATGAAATGATACAAATTCGACAATACTGCCCTCTTCCATTTGCCCAGTACTACTACTAAATTAAAACTAAAATTAAAATATCTATTTTCATGACAATGACGTACCACAAGCTAACGGGGGTGTGCGCGAGGTCTCTGCACAAAAGTCTCTGATAAATATCCTACATAACCCATAAACAAGTGAAAATACAGGGGGCACCACAGAACAATTGAGTTTCAATATATGTTGAATTTTTTTTATATTTTTCAACTCTTACTTCATCTGAGAGTTCATTCCATAAATGGGCTGCTATATACGTGTATAACTTTTGAAAAATAGCCGTCCTATGAGGGACTATTACAGTTGGTTAAATTTCTGGTATCATGACCGTGGTTATGTGTAATTTAGAGCTTAAATAAGTTGGCTCATTGATTGAAATTTTATACTCATTTGGGGTGATGTGATTGCGGAAGGGAACATTATAAACGTATCTCATACAAGAATTTTGAACTTTTTGTATGGCATGTTTCGTTAAAAAAGACGGAGTATTCCATAATCAAGTAGAGAAAATATTAACGTATTATAAAATTATTGTTTACATGTTTGAGGAATATTATATTTTAAATGGTACAACTTTTTTAGACGAAAATAGTTCAGCTTTATTTTATTTTTAATATGACTTTCAAACTGCAGTAATAAGTCAAGAGTTACACCCAGATTTTTTGCTTCATCGAGTACTGGAATTATTTCATTATTTATTTTGAAAGTTAAATCCATTGATTGAAACTTTTTATTCATTAGCACTGTTCTTATTAAATGCATTTAATTTTAGGTTATGGCCATATGCATATTTACATATATTATTTAAATCTTGATTGATCTTAACTGGTATATAGCTAGTATCTGCTAAATCAAATGAACAATAAATTTGCGAATCATCGGCATCTTGATGGAGAGTGGTATTTTTGATAACTTTAGATATATCTGAAACATATAGTGAAAACAGTAGTGGCCCTAGGATTGATCGTTGTGGCACACCCGCCTTTAAAGTTTTAAATTGAGACATTTGATTTATGAAAACACATTATTTTTTTGCAGATATCCATGGATTAAAAAAAAAAAGATGGGTAAAGGAAACTTTCCAATGAAAATTTTCAGGAAATTTTCTGGGGTTTCCGGAACGAAGTTTTAATAAAAATAAAAGTTTCCAATAAATATTTGAATATTTCGAAAAGGAAACTTCCCGGAATTTTGGAAAGTTTAAAATATTCAAATATTTTATTGGACTCTTTCATTTTTGTCAAAATATCGTAAACTTTCAAATGGAAAGTTTCCTTTACCTATCTCTGCTAAAAAATAAATCTATTAGTCCAACATATAATAATTTGTTTGATTTTCACAACTAAAAAGTTAAATATGTTGCTCATATAATTAATTGAAGCAGTTTATTACATTGTATATTATAAATTGAATACGGATAAAGTGGATAAAGGTGTTATGTCGCATTTTTAAAAAAAAATTACTTTATGCAATATAGATTTAACACCCAATAAACGGTGAATTCTAAATTTGTAATATTTTATAGAAACTTTTTAATTATAAAGGCGCCAGGTCATACATACAAACAGTAATTTTAGTGGATGTACACAGTTTTGGACAGAAAAATCTAGTTTCATAACAGCTTGATATTTTTCTTTAATATTAGTGTAAACAAAAGAACATAACCCAAAATTATATATTTTATGAGGTATTATTCATTTGAATCGAAGACAAAATAAATAAGTTCCAACTCAAAACCGTTTTGTTCAATTTACTCAAAACTTTAAAAGTGTGACAACACCTTTATCCACTTAGGTCTTCAATTAACATTATTGAAATTTCAATAATTAATAGGGCAATGTTTTAATTAGAATTGTTAATTATTATTAATAAGGCAAATGGGAATTATTAACATTTCATACACACCAAAATTCTGTTAAATTAAAATATTATATGGATATACTGTCTAGTCATCGGGCAACGGCATAATGGTTCAGCTAATTATGTTGATGCTTTGGGTTAATTATTTGTTCATGTATATGTATAAATACATTACATGCTAATTAAAAGCGCAACAGCTAAACGATATTATCCCAGTCCTTTCAAACCGCAAACCAAAATTGCTAAACATATCTTTCAAACAAGAATCTGAATTGATTGTTATTGTCACTAAAACCCTTGCACTAGTTGAGATTATACATCCTCGGAGATGTGTCCTTAACTTACCATGAGTAGTATGCAGATATAATTTATTTTATACATACTTATTTATTCAATATATATCCGTAATTAATTGAATGCAAGCGTTTCTCATTGAATAAGTTGTTTTTAATTAATTATTATGGTATCCTGACGGATCAAAAACATCAAAAGTACTGGAGCAGAAGAATCAATCAGGGACAGACATATGTCTGAACCTGGATAATACCGCAACAGCGTTCCAAGCAGAAGTCACAGCTATAAAAGTCTGTGCATGAGAAATTATATGAAGGTCATACACTAAGAGAAAAGAATCCGTATCATCACTGACAGCCAAGCAGCTCTCAACGCCCTGGATTCAGTAGATATACGTTCCAAAACAGTAAAAAGCTGCCTTGATTTCCTGGTGAAACTGGCAGAACACAACAGCGTACAACGCGAGGAAACCAGGACAATGAAGGTAATCACAAAGCAGATAAGCTGACAGAGAAGGCTTACGCCTAACAGCCCTGGTAGAACCCAAGCCACTTTGCGAGATATCACATAATACCGCAAGAGGATTGATAAAGGAACTATTAAGTTAGGAACACAACTTGTCCTGGGCTGGGGCATCAAGGATGAAGCAGTCCACTACATCCGATTCCGGTATCCAAAATGACGGACCGAAGTAGCTGCCTATGTAATCAAATTGGCTGTTTGTCCACACGACGTCCGACACCATACGATAAGACATCGATACGTCATCTCGAACTCCGGATATTCTGCTACCTCGGATACACCGCTTGATCGGTTCCGAGTATTTGACGGTTCGACGCATGAAACAGCAAAACCCTGTCGTTTCTGTGTGTTGTTTATGTTTTAAGAATGGTTACTAGTGGGCCGATAACGACTGTAGTGGACAGACATCTTCCGTCACGAACTTTCGACATCACATGTAAATGTCTGTCATCCGAGTTCAGATTTCGGAACCGGATGTAGTGGACAAACCGCCTCACACATGCTCGTTACTGACGGACTATCCAAGACAAAGACCAACAAATTGCTAAAGCTGGGCAGAAAACAGCTGAGATATGCCGTGGATATCCTAACAGGACATTGCACACTTAAATAAAGACCTAACCAATATAGGTAGGGGTGACAAACCAGGTAAAGGATGTGTGGTGAGGATGAGGAAGCTCCTCTCCACATGCTATTTGAATACTCAGCCTTGGTGCCTGGAAGGCTTTCATACTTTGGGAGACCATTTGTGACTCCCGAGAGAGACAGCCAGAGCTCTCATCAATCATACACTCGCCTTCTTGCGAGAAACGGGACTAATGGGATAACGAGACTATGGGGTAAAATAAGCATATGCTTCAGTCTGGCGAGGTCCTGGCACCACAACTCGTAAGAGAAAAGGACTAAGGACATATCAGAAAAGGTGCATCAGTGGAGGCTAATACATCG
Organism: Rutpela maculata; assembly: GCA_936432065.2. Classification (NCBI taxonomy): domain Eukaryota; kingdom Metazoa; phylum Arthropoda; class Insecta; order Coleoptera; family Cerambycidae; genus Rutpela; species Rutpela maculata. The sequence continues at coordinate 42,067,636 of OW386286.2, forward strand.
GAGAGTGGCAGAGTTCTTCCTCACTTATTTCAGGACTCAAGTGCTAAGTCGTATCAAGAGTTGTAACGAATCATCCTGAGAGTAGAAAGATACCGTCAAATGTTGCAAAAGGTACGACTGGGACCCGCAGCATATACATTTTTGTTGTGTCCTTCAGACGCGGTAAGATCGTCTATCCACGCATTTCAGTGTCTTCTATATATAAAAAATAATATAGAATGAAGATAGTTTAAACAAAAATTTTCTAAGGCTAAATAAAACTGGCGATAGCGCTGGTTATGATAGAACCTGGTTTTTTATGTCCTCGCGAAGTAAAGTCTCTAAATCAAATTCAGTTCAAAAGGAAAATAAGAAATTCAGTCTTTCGCAAAGATGCAACCAGAGAGGGACATTGAAAATGATGAAGTTAGATTTTTGCCGTTACCAGACAACCTATAGCTTTAGTAACCTTGTCTACATCATGTTGCAAATGTAACAAGCACTTTTCACGAATTCAGACCCCATTATATGAAACTAAAAACATTTTCAATGTTAAAAATATTTATTTACTTAATAACGCACGTAGCACAGATGAATTTTTATCTTAGTCACTTCAGTTTTATTTAAAATAATTACTTCTACATCCACGCAGTGGATGTCGAAAAACGTCGAAATTTTAAGTTTAAGCAAAAAAAATAAAATTCTGTCTGTCGGTTGGTCTGTAACTTTTTATGTGCTCATGATTACTCTGGAATGGTTTATGATATTGGCTTGAAATTTAGTACACCTTTATATCATAACGAGATCTGGAACCAGATTATATTTTGATTTTATACAGGGTGTTCCATTTGAAATAACTAAGTTGCCCTATCCCCGATAATATGCTGTCATTTCCGGTTAAACCGGAAGTGATAAAAAAAGACGAATAATCAGGAAATAACTTAACTAAGACTGGCGAAAACCGCATTTCATTATCTCAACTAGTTCAAAAGTTATCCATCACTACTCCTCAGTCACAGATCCGTAAACTTTAATAATACTTTCAACTTGAAAGTCATATCAACGATTGGATATTATATTGTTATGAAACGTCTATTAGCAAAATATATAACCCTTTGCGGACTAATGGCCATCCGCTGGAACCACTTTATGTACGCAAAAATGAACTTATGACAAATAATGAATTAATGAAATAAAGAACTTATGTGGATTTTGTGACAAAAAAAATGTACCTATCTTCTTTTTCGTTATTTAAAATAATATTGAGAATCGTTTGTCAAAAGTTGTTTGATCTTTTGTATTCAGTAGAACAATGATGTCTCAGGGTTCCACGCAGCACTAAAGATACACTAGTGAAACATATTTGAATCCCGAACTGTCCATTGGACGTTTGTCAAAAGTTGTTTGATCTTTTGTATTCGGTAGAACAATGATGTTTCAGGGTTCCACGCAGCACTAAAGATACACTAGTGAAACATATTTGAATCCCGAACTGTCCATTGGAAAAAAAAAATTAGATAATTATAGTAGTACTGGTAGACAATACCTTCACCATGATTTTTTTTCCAATTCAGATAAGAAGTCTCTAAGAGTATATTAATGATAATTAAGGTTCATAAGGGCTATAATCGTATCCATTGTCGCTTGTTATCAGTCCTGAAAGGAATAAATAAACGGTAGAAAATATTATTTCACAGGATTTCTATTTTCTATTCATCCCTCTAGTTAATATTGACTTACTGTGATACAATGGTAGACGGGCATTTTGAAAGTTGTTCAGAATTCTTTCACTAACAGAGTTATATGAAGATTCTTCTCTATGAGCGACATTTACGGTTTTAGAAACATGCCGATCAAATGCAATACTCTTTGTTCTCGTATTTTCGAACAGTATAATAAAAAAATGAGCAATGAACTAATGTAATACGCATGACATTTATTGGATAAAACAACCCGGGGCGTGTGTTTTGGTTTTCCCAATGATTTTTAGATATTTCATGTCAAATGTGAGCAGCGCACGTTTGGGAAATAACATGTTTAGAAAATTAATTTTGCAGATTTTTCAAATCTAATTAACAATATTTAATATCGAATTAATGTTATTAATTTAATTACCACTGTTAAAGTTCTGTACAGTAACTGTTTCCTGAAACATGAAATATTATAGATTAACTTTTAAACCGATTATCACCAATGTTCAGACACCCACTCCCAGTTGATGGTCATTAAATACAAAACAGGAACAAAGCATGTTGTACACATCAACGGTCAAATTACTCGCGTCATTACGAAAACACAGAATGAAAGAGGGAAAATATTCACAAAACAAAATCATTTTGTTTACGGATCATTATTGCTATATAAATGAGCTCGATTTCAATTAGAGTGCTGCAAAATATTTGTTTAAATCGTTCTCTGTAAGTGAACGCTTTTGGGCATCGAGAGGGAGATTTATCGAAGCCACTTCCGATGAAGTAAATTATTATGCTCCCAGATTGTGTAAATGATTATCTGTGTTCCACAAATTATTGCATCAATCAATATTGTATTGTAGCAAATGGATATTGTCGATCCTCGGGTATCCAAGATATTTGTCTGTGGAAAATAAAATGTTACGCTGTCTATTAATCAAAACAAAATCTACTAATAAATTTTCCATAGTCAAAATTACTTTCTAATTCGATTAAAGCAGGAAATATAAAGGAAAAAATCAGTAAAAGTATTTATACAAAACCTCCTCTATTTAGCACCAAACAGGAAAATTTTGAGTCATTAATACATAAGCTTACTCAAAACATAGAGAGGTTCCTATACAGTAAGGAAACTGTCATAGGAATTTTCCTAGACATAAAGGGTGCCTTTGACAGTACTTAATTCGACTCATCAAGTGATGTAGTGAAGAAACGCGGAGTCGAGAAGTTAAGATCATGATGTATCGACTCAGTATTTAGAACCATAAAAATTCAGTCCACGCTACGATCCAGTACAGAGAAGGTGGCCACGTACAGAGCACAGCTACAGGAGGCGGTTTTAAGACCATTCCTGTGGTGCCTGATCGTGGACCATCTCTTATCTCGTCAGAAAGCCCCGTTATAGTAGACAGATAATTCTTTCGGAAAAGTATTTCCGTGAACGCATGACTCAAGACCACTGATCACAAAAAGAGGAAACTCAAACTGGAAACATTATGGGATATGAATTGCAGGTGAGCAATGAAGTAAAACATTTGGGACTGATTCTAGATACTAGACTAAACTTCGAAGCACATCTAGGGAGAGTGGCTACCTACGCCACGAGGGCCTTATAGGGCCTGCAGAAGAAGGGTACGCAAATACTAGGGACTGCAACCAAAACTGGTGCACTGGTTGTATCAAAGGATTGTGGTACCCCATGTCTCCCTGATCTGGCGGTATAACGCTGGAAAAAGGAAGGCAATGAGAAAACTAAAAAAGATACAGAAACTATCCTCTTTAGAGATAACAGAGGCAATCTGTGAGGCACTGCTAGCAGCGTACAGGATGAAAACAAACGAATACGGGACCATGCAAGAATACCGAGATATTTAAACATAGAAAAAAATCGACTACTACATGCAGTCAGATAGAATCAGCACAAGCCACAACTTCACAAAAACCTTCAGGGTACACATACCTGACATGGAAGAAGGCATTCAAATGGTACTGTGTGGTATACTGACGGATCAAAAACATCAAGCACTGGAGCAGAAGTTACGGGGATCAACCAGGGTCAGACATTACCGGGATGGTACCGCAACAGTTTCCAAGTAGAAGTCACAGCAATAAAAATCTGTGCACGAGAAATGATACGGAGGCCATAGACTAACAAAAGAATCTGTATCACCACTGACAGCCAAGCAACTCTCAAAGCTCTGTATGCAGTAGAGATACGTTGCAGAACGGTATAAGACTACCTTAATTCCCCGGCGATTCTTGCGGAACACAATGTCGTCTGTCCTTTGTAGATTTTTTTTAGTGAATTCTCTATATACCACAAATAAAATGTGAAATGTAGTTTTATACGCACTAAATATAACAAAAATTGATTAAAGTTATAATCTCCAACAGAGACGGTTAAAACACGCACAACAGACTTGAGGGGGCCCAAGACAACCTGCGGGATATCATGAAATACCGCAAGAGGATTGGTAAAGGAAATATTAAGTCACACACAACTTGTCTAGGACTGGGGCTGTGGATGAGACAGTCACGTATGTTCATCACTGACGGATCATCCAAGACAAGGACCAACGAATTGCTGAGCGGAAAACAGCTGATATGTGCAGTGGGCAACCAAATAGGACATTGGACACTAAATAAGCACTTAACCAATATAGGGGGAGGAATAATCCAGAGTGCAGGATGTGTGGTCAGAATGAGGAAACCACTCACCACACACTATTTCAATGCCCAGCCTTGCTGGGTGGAAGCAACACCATCTATATAATATAGGGGGTGCTAGCCACAGCTCATGGGATAACGAAACTATAAGCTTAAGCTTCAGTATGGCGGGGTTCTGGCACCGCAATCGGTAAGAAAAAAAAACGTATATCAAGGTCTCTTCTTCGGAAATAGTATCAACCCCATTCAAATATTATTTTCCTCTGTCGTTAATTATTTTTTAGGGTGACCATTCTGTATATCTTTGACTCAAACTATAGTAGGTTTCCTCCTTGGCAGTAGTGTCAACTACATTCCAAACATTAAAAAAATAGGAAGTTTCATTCCTGACAGTTGTGTTAACTACATACTAAATACTATTATCCACCATCAATGGTTTCTGAACTTTTCCACCCTCTATCTTCTTCTTCTTATTCAAAACGCCCGCCGGATGTTTTGTGATCCATATATTATTACTAGTTGGCCTCAACTTGCTGCATAGTATATTTTACGGCATCATGCTCTCTGTCACGGTTACCTGTTAAGCGCACAGTCTCTTTCCCACCAGCTTATTGGCGACAGCCAATGTTTTGGAGGGATTTCTCTTCGTCTTGCCATATGATTTTCCTTGAACTATTAACCGTATAGTATATAAAAAATGTATGTTGAATCTTTTTAACTGAATGTTTATATTTAAATATGAAAAATATCACAAATAATAATAATAAATAATAATAAACGTCTTTATTTACGTCTACAGTCATGCAGATATTTCACACCAAATAGATACAATATTAATTAGAAAAAAAAAATAAAATTATGGCATAAAAGGGCGAAGTTTAGCTTCTGCAATAGAGTTATTGCAGAGTCTGTTCTACCACTTGTTCCTCATTTTTTGATTAATGAAATTTTTAAAGGTCTCTGTTCTCAATACTGACTAATGCAGGATATTGTGAAGTTGCTGAAACTGCTCCTTTTAAAACCAGACTTTTCTCTTTTATTGGTATGCAATTGTTCTTCTTTAATTTTCTATAAAATTGTACCAATTACGTAGTTTCTTGCTTCTTTATATCTTCTCGGTCTTTTATTTGTATGTAAAATTTGCCTTTGTCCTGTCAGTGTTGTATTCTAATCTTGTTGCTTTTAGATTATGATCATGAAGATATCTAATTCGATTGTTGACCAATTTTCAAAGATGGTGGAATACAGTACTGTAGGCGTTGATTTCGATATATTTAATTTGGGAGAAAAATTCGAATCACCACATATTAAAAAAATGATCAAACTTCGACTATTTGAATGTGGCCCGAATACAGTCAGAAATGACGTAAACAGCTTTATTAACTGTGAAGTTAATGCAGAATACGAGAATAACAAATTGACAGCATAACTTCTCCGCAGACTGCCAATGTGATGTCATCGGTGTTTGAGCAATATATTATTAATTGATATTTTAATATTATAAAATGAAGACCTAAGTGGATAAAGGTGTTATGTCACACTTTTAAAGTTTTGAGTAAATTAAACAAAACGGTTTTGAGTTGGAACTTATTTATTTTGTCTTCGATTCAATTGAATAATACCTCATAAAATAAATAATTTTGGATTATGTTCTTTTGTTTACACTAATATTAGAGAACAATATCAAGCTGTTATAAAACTAGATTTAACTGTCCAAAACTGTGTACATCCACTAAAATTACTGGTTGTATGTATGACATGGCGCCTTTATAATTAAAAAGTTTCTATAAAATATTACAAATTTAGAATTCACCGTTTATTGGGTGTTAAATCTATATCGGGGGTGTTCAAAAATTCCATAAAGTAAGTTTTTTTTAAAATGCGACATAACACCTTTATCCACTTAGGTCTTCAAATATTTTCAACGTTTACGTGTTTCTAACGATCCTTTATTAAGGTTACCATTAGATTATAAAAGTTCTTTGACAAAGACCTTTTATAAAAGATATTTTATGAGTAATTTGATAGATATTTTGTCAGATATCGATCATATTTTATAAAATATGGTCGATTATGCTGTCACATGTTTCATAAAATATCTGTTACAAAAGATCTTTGTCAAAGAACTTTTATAGTCTAATGGTGGCCTAAGAAATGTTATTGTTTAACATAGATTCTATTATTTTGAACGGACAAAACTGCGATGCTTCTCTCTTTAAAAGCCAAATGGAAATGACTACGAGCCATCAAATTCATTTTATAGGTGCTTCCAGGAGAACATCCTCCTCATATCTTTACAAATGTTGATTTGAAAATAATTTAATTCTTTTAAATTATTTGAAGCAATTGTTAATTGATTTTATCCGCATAATTTTACTTCTGTTAATTTTAATATAATATATGTTTCATCCTGTCATTTTTAAAGTTTCACTGTTAAAATCTGCCGCTGCAATATAATTCACTCACAGTGTTTTTGATTTAACTTTTGCTTTCGCGAGCTTTTACTTAAAATATAATCATAAGCTTAAATTTAAACTATATACTTTTTTAACTTCAATACATACACTTTATTATTTTAATATTTTTTAATTTTTTTTAAGTCACGATTTATATCCAGATATTTTTAAACAATGGAGGTTTCCAGTACATTTAAAATGGATAAACCGTTGCTGTTTGTTTTACTTGAACAACTTCCGCGATTTTCTTTCTATGTGTACACTACATTATTTTCTCTCTATTTTCCATTTACCTTACCGAGTTTCGGTCTAGGAATACAAATCATTGTAAGAGAGATTATGGTCTTGTACGTGGACTTTGCTTTAATCCCAAAGGTTAAATTGCCTTGAGCTAATTTCTAGTTAATTATCTCATAGTTCTTGTTTTATGTGGTTCTCCACTTATTACTAGTTGTATGTTGTTGTCATTATTTTCATGGTTTATTAAAAAGTCCCTTATAGTATCTTATACATTATATAAATAAATCCCATTGCATTTGATACAAAGGCAATCATAACAATTAACTCTTTTAGAAATTAACAAAAAAAAAAGGTATATTGCTAATTATGCAATGATATCTAATGAAAGAAACTTGCGCCAAATGCATCAGACAGAGGATATTTTTTCTTATTTTCCATGTAGTAAATTGTAAAAAAATTTATTAAAAATTTTAAATTCTCTATCAAGTTCCTTTGAGTTTTATATTGCAAAATAGCTAACATTATTTGGAAAAATTATCATCTAATGGTGGCAAAATTATGAATATGCGACAAATGAATAATTAATTATAGATAATAATTGCTATACCTACTTACTTATATTGATTCAGAAGCTGGCATTTATAGATGTCAGTGCATATCTCAAAGTTCGCGCATTTCATGAATTTAAAATGAAAATAACAAAAATATTTACAGACACTCCACATTACATTGAACACTTTGCGATATGGGGAGACAGTCTTCACTGATTTATAGCACGCTTTATCACAAATCCCGCTTGATGCCAATGTCTTCATTTAATGCTTTTACTAGAATCGAAAAGATCGTTTTCATAAAGCGAGCTTATTTTTTAAATAAAAACTATTCATTGATAAATAAGTGATAGTCCAATAATGTTTTACCTATGTTACATCATATTTCTACGTTAATGCGCCGAGATTAAGGCAATAATATGTATAAAAATTAGTAAGGGAGTAAAATCCGCTCAAGAAGTTGCTTATATCTAGTAGCTCCCGAGTACATGGAATGGGCTATGACAACTTTTTCTGTTGGTACCCAAAAAATATAGTGGAAAGTCTAAAAAAAAATGTGTTTTGTATATTTTTAACGATCTAATTCGGTAATTAAAAATCCCAAGGACCTATTTTTTTTTATTTTATGATATCTTAAATGCTTAAGTTGGCACATTGATATCTTTCTTTTTGTCGATATCAATTTTGTCAAACTAGCCATATTTTGTTTCGGTACAGATAAAAAAGTCTCCACTGCAGATATTGCATACAAAATTAAATACGCCAAAATATTAATATCGCCATTTCATAGAATCCTATACAGGGTGTCCCGTAAATAATGGATAATCCTGAACATGGTAATAGGCTAGGCATAACCTACCCGAATATGACAACTTGACCTTATTGAAAACCCTACGGTTTTCGAGCTATGGGCACTTTTTTAAATTTTGAAAATTTATACTATAGGATAGTACTTTGCATGCCACTGCAATAAGGTAAGGATTCCTTCATTCTGTTTTTTGGTGGATTCTATAACAGTTGTGCTATCAAACGTGTATAGGAGTTTTTAGATAACGATGACGGTATTCTCAAAAAAAAATGTATTTCTTAAATTTCGGTTCCACCAAGATTCCGTCTGTAGACTTGGACCTTTGATGGTGTAAAGAAAAGTGCCAAGTGAAATTTGCCAATTATCTTAAAAACTCGCCCGCTTATTATTATATTCTAAAATGTTTAAAAATACTGATTCTTCCTATTAGAAAAAAGGATATAGCTGATTGAATAGTGGAGAAGCTAAATTTATCAATTTAAAATTTTTAACAAGTAAGCCTTGTCTTTAATTGCATGTGACGCATGTCATTTTGTACATCTGGTGTTACCGATTCAGACTTTGTTGTTTGTCGATAATAACGAATTAGCATATCTCTGGACTTATTGGAACTTGTTGAGAACAGCAATGCCTCGTAGACAGTATACATAACGTGAGTATGCTAATATGCATACTATTTACGGCGAATGTTGAGGAAACGCTAGTGCATCTGCTGTGCGGTATCGAAAATATGTTCTAAAATGTTTAAAAATTCTGAGGTAAGAGGACGAAAAAAGATCGAAATAAAATAAAAAGTAATTTCACCTGCATTTATTAAACATTATTAAAAAGAAATAGTCAAACAACTTATAATAAATTGCTCTCCTCTAGCCCTGATGCAGACTCTGCACCTTTTAATAAAGGAACGTTTTAAATGGAGTGAATATCCGGATCGGCAATTCATTTAAGGATTGAACAAGTCGGAAGTACACCTTTCCCTTCATGCATCCCCAGTAAAAAAAATTTAAAGAATTTAGGTCTGGTGACCTGGGTGGCCACAACATTGGAGCTAAGCAACCGATCCATCTTCCTGGGTATTTCAAATTTTGGTATGCTCTCACCTCTCTCCCACAATGTGTAGGACATCCGTCGTTTTGTAACCACATTGTCAGCCTCAGGGATAAAGGAAAGTCTTCTAGTAAGACCGGTAGGTCGTTTTGAAGGAATTCCAAATAATTGTCTGAGGTTAATGTTGGTGGCAGTTTCAATGGGCCTACCACTTGACTATTTAGGATGTCTGTCCACAAATTTACTTTAAGTTGGTATTGTGACCGATCTTTCCTCATCAAGTGGGGATTTTCAAACTGCCAACTATGCAGATTATGTAAATTTACAAAGCCATCTCTTCTTTACGACGATTCGTCAGACCACAAAATATTATTAAAAAAAAAAAAAATCTGGGTCTTCTCGTATCATCCGCAGCATTCGCCGGCAACATACCACTCTCAAGGGATAATCTCTGGGTTGTAGCGTTTCCACACGTTGTACATGGAAAGGATGGAGTTGGTACCGTTTTAAAATCCTATGCACCGTTGTTCTAGATACGCCAGAGCGTCGTGATATGGTATGTACAGAAGTAGCGATGGATCGTCGTTAATTTCATCAAGCACTTCGTCGTCGAAATCTTGACGAGGTCTTCCTTCATTGGCACCACCAATACCACGAAGACTAGAAATCCTTCCCTCACAGTACGCGTTATGCACTCTATGTCGTGCGTTCGGATACCTTTCTCGATAACGCACAGCGGATGCACTGGCGTTACCTCGACATTCGCCGTAAATAGTATGCATATTTGCATATTAGCATACTCACGTTGTGTATACTGTACATTGTTGTTCTCAACAAGTTCCAATAAGTCCAGAGAAATGCTAATTCATTATTATCGACAAACAAATAAAGTCTGAATCGGTACCATCAGACGTACAAAATGACATGCGTCACATGCAATTAAAAACAAGGCTTACTTGTCAAAAATTTTAAATTGATAAATTTAACTCCTCCACTATTCAAACAGCTATATCTTTTTTTTCTAACAGGACGAACCAGAATTTTTAAATATTTTAGAATATAATTGTAAGTGGGCAAGTTTTTAAGATAAGTGGCAAGTTTCGCTTGGCACTTTTCTCTACATCATCAAAGGTCAAAGTCCACAGAACCGAAATTTAAGAAATGCATTTTTTTTGAGAATACCGTCGTCATCTAAAAACTACTTTTACACGTTTGATAGCACAACTGTTCTAGAATACTCACTAAAAAACAGAATGAAAAAATCCTTACCTTGTGGCAGTGGCATGCAAAATACTATCCTAGAGTAGAAACTTTCAAAATTTCAAAAAAGTGCCCATATCTCGAAAACCGGAGGGTTTTCAATAAGGTCAAGTTGTGATATTCTGGCCTATTACCATTTTCAAGATTATCCATTATTTACGGGACACTCTGTATATAGATCTCTTGTTTTCATGATATAAAATTATTTTACGTAGATGAAGGGTGTGGTTATTTTGAAATATTACTAATTGCTTGATTCTGAAGTCCCACAAAATCAAATATAAGTTCTATGGTCAACCCTCGTGGTACCACCTGGGGTACCCCAACACAAGTTTTTTTTTTTTAGTATGATTTTGGAAATATATTTTTTTGTGACGTATTTTCATTTTGTGTTAATAAACTTATTTAATGAATAAACTTGCCATGCGCCAGAAAAAAACTCTCTTGGATATAAGAAAGAACACCTTACTTTGTTTTCTATCACTAATTTATTGTAACATTCACGTTAATGCAGTTTCGGCACATTAACGTGCCATTTTTAAACATTGATTCAAATAAATGAATGGCTCTCTTGGTCTACATGTGTACTATTGTGTACCTCACAAGGCAGTAGTTAGTACCAGCTATAACTTACAATACATGGAGTCCACACTTTATCCAGTAGAGGACTAAAACATAATATAAAATTAGATTTATCTAATTTTAACAGTTCAATTCAAAATATCAAAATTTACTGTAGTATTTTATTCTTTGAACTTGAATTTGACCAAACCGCTAAATCTATATGATAGATAGATAGCTTACTTTAGGTAAGGACTATATTTTGTGTTACATTTTAGTACTGCATATGCATAGGCCTTAATATTTTCTTTCGATACCGAATGAAGTGTGGATTCCATATTCTATAAACTACAGCTGCTTGCAACCACTATTTTTAAACAAGAACATATTGAACATATTGATATGTAGATGAAAATTTTGGGAGTAACTGACATTGCGCCGACTGACTAACTCAAAAAATCATTCCCTGGTAATGATCACAATGTATAACTTCTTAAATGCTCATGACAAATCATCCTATTTAGAATTTTTTCACTATTCTTACATTTATTTGAAGGTCGAATGCTATGTGAATTCGAAGTTTTAAAATTTCATTATGTTTATTTAGATTTCCACCCCACTGAAACTACCATATTTCATAAAAGAAATTTTATTTATTAGTTTTTCTTTGATTCGGTAGTGGAATTCTATACTAATTCGAAAAATCACTCTCTAAAAATAACCAAAGTTTGTGAATGAAATTTTTTTAAAATCATTTTTTCTATAATCATAAGCTTATTTTGGATTAGTTCCAGAATTTTGGCCAGAAATTGTTACTCTAGATCCACAATCAATAATAAAATATTCTCTATTTCTATAGCTCTACATGAAACTGTTCTATTGTCCTTTGGTCCAACTAATTTCGAGTCTCAGTAAAATTACTCAAGTTTCTCCTGCGTACTGTTCTTTATCTGTCATTTCATAAAAGAGAGCTATTGACTTCGCCATCTAACAAATTATCCCGTGAAGGGAATATTTACCTAACAACTTCAAGAATTCAAATAAAGGAAAAGCTGATAGAAAACTTTGCAAACATACAAACTAGAAATACTGAAACGGCAAAACGTAGTCATAAATTACATACTCGTGACTCGCATTGCGCATATTTACAACAAACAGAGAAAATAAAATATACCCAGTCCTTTAATGTAGTTCCAAATATATTTCCGATAAGATAATTCCGTTGAAATTCTGGTTATATATTACTTTGGTCGAATTTTATTAAGACATTTGCAAATACAGCCTGTAGTGGAGTCGAATTGGAGGAGATTTATTACAGTTAGGCTCTCACGTTTTCAGGAAACAGATTACAGTCTAAAACGGTGCATAAAGACGAATTATTATAGGAGCGGGCAGAAAGATAAAGTACCAAAGGAATAATTAATTATTTTGAGCGCATAAATCCATTAAAATTTAAAATAAGATTTTATTTACGGTAATAATTTTTGAAAAATTGTTTGATTAACTAACACCTGTAATATTTCCCAATCAGTTTCCCTCAAGGATTTCAAGTCGGACGAGTAACACTTTAATCTAGGGTTTATATCTATATTCACATGGTACTAACGGATAGGAATTGTGCATGTTTCAACTGGTATAGTAAGTAATTGACAATTTAGCAAGAATTTAAAGAAGTAAAGTACAGTTGAATAATTCTTAATAGTGATCGGTAGATCTCCCGATATCGATCATTAGATGTCGACATCTGACGTAGCGTGTAGGAATAACCGTTATTTTAAATTCAGTACCGTAGTTAGAGAGCCACCGTAGTCGAGCTTACACTGTCGCGTCGGAGTGAAGATATAATTCAATAATTACTTTATATTTCTTTATTTAAGTTTTGTTCCAATTCATAGCAGTGCTTTGGGGATATTGTAAGTGTAATATTATAAATTATTATTATTTTATATCTATTTATTTTTTAATATAAAATATATTTTATATAAAAATGTTTCGACCATGTGAGGCATCTACGTCTACATCTAATCGAATTTTGTGAAAATGAAAGTGATAGTGATGACCGTGATAAAGAAAATCAAAATCCATCAGTGTTTTTAGAAAAAGAAAAACGAGTACATTTGGACGTGGACGGAAAACAAATTTGCTTAAACGTTTACGATGTACGGAGCGAAAAGCTAATGACCCTAATTTGGATGATTTGGATGTAATAGGTGAAACAGTATCTCTGACAAAAGTTCCCCGTTCGACAATACACATACTAGTGAAAGAAGGTGCCCTCCCAAGAAAACAACGATCCGACGCCGGTAAATCGAAAACTCTGGACCCATCTTTAGCAAAACTTTTAAAATGTGTAGTTTACGACGTGTATCAGAAAAATGAAATTCCAACTCTTGACGTAATAGACAGAAAACTAAAGGAAATCGATTATCCTCTAAAATATACTAAAAGAACTTTAGGAAATTGGATAAAAAAAATTAGATTTAAATATCAAAATATTAATAAACGAATGGCGATTATGGAAAGCAGACGAATAGTAGATTGGCGAAATTCATATCTAGAAGAAATAAAACAAATAGACCCATTTATTATCTAGATGAAACTTGGTACGATACTCATGACACTGTAAAAAAAGGATGAACTGAAATGTCAACCAATCTCATTGCCCCCTAATAAAGGGACTCGATTGATTATATTATATTGTGGATCAGTTGATGGATGGGTTGATGGTGCATTGAAACTGTGCGGAAAAAACATGGAATACTGTAACGTGGATTACCACAAGAACATAGAGAGAAAAATATTTGAGGAATGGTCCAAAATTAAAACGGAACAGAGTTATTGTTCTTGATAATGCAAAATACCATTCGAGAAAATTATAATAAAGCACAACTCTTGGAAGTCCTGCGAACGAAAAAATTTAAGAAGAAGTATGTTGTAGACACTGTCGCGGAGACATATGGCCACAAAGTGTTGAGATTACCGCCATATTTCTGTATTTTCAATCCGATTGAAAAATGTCAGAAAAGGAAATACTTTTCCAAAATTCGACAACTTTTCTAAAATTCGACAAAAAAGTCATAGAGTTAATTCAAAATGAAGTGGCGAAAATTAACAAGGAAGATTGGGACAAAAGAATTACGAAAGTAATTAAAACTGAAGATGAATATTCAAAAATTGATCAACTTCATATAAACGGTAGAAATAAATTTATTATAAATTTGAACGAAGATGGCAGTTCATCTGAAAATGAAGAAGAGGGTTAAAAGGGCGAGGATTCAGAGGAAGACGCGATGTGAGGTGAGATAAAGTGAAGTGAAGAAGTGAATTTTGTGATATCCACTGTATTATTTATTTCAGTTCTTGTGTTTTCGTAGTGCAGTGAGGTGAGGTAAAGTGAAGTAATGTGAAGTGAAGAAGCGAGTTTTGTGATATTCATTGTATTATTTATTTCCGTTTTTGTGTTTCCGTAGTGCAGTGAGGTGAGGTAAGTGAAGTGATGTGAAGTGAAGAAGTGAATTTTGTGATATCCGCTATATTATTTATTTCCGTTTTTGTACTTTCGTACTTCAGTGCTTCAGAAATATTATTTTTCAGTATGTTATTATTTATTAATGTTATTTTTTTTTAATTTTTGCAATGATTCATCTTTCTGTTTTTATTTTTAGTTTATTTATTGAGAGAAATATTTGTTTCTGTTACTATTTTTAGAGTATATTTTTTGTTTTTATTTTGTTTTTAAAGGTTTTCTTGTTACTTTTTAAATAATCTCTTTATCCTATATTAATATTTCATACCCATCCTTTCCTGGCGAGAAATGCTCATACCTCCTCGGGGTTCTTGCTGGGTAGAAACAATTTATATTAAGCAAACTGTAACTACTATTTATAGGTGTAGTCACTACTTTTATTTCAAGTAAATACGTTTTTTATACATTGTTGCTAGCACGACTTAGCACAAATCCAGCAGTGACTTGTGAAATTTAGATTGGTCATATCTTAGTATTGACTCATAGGGATCCAATCCATACTTTATGGCACTACTACCATGATAAAATGAAGCAGTTTTGCAAAAAAAATCATCGAATTTTGCAAAAAAAAGTTTTAAAAATGAAATGAACACCACACAACAAATGGGTTTTTGTAAAAAGACTGATTTAAATTCTATTAAATATCGTTTTCCTCCTTTTTCTGAAAAAAACTTTTATAAAATTTAAATGAGTCTTTTTACAAAAACCCGAGCTGTTCAACTCATTTTTAAAACTTTCTTTCGCAAATTTCAATATAATTTTTTTTTTTCGCAAAACTGCTTTATTTTATCTTGGTAGTCATGTCACAAAATATGGCTTAGGTCCCATGACTCAATACTAAGATATGACCAATCTAAATTTCACAAGCCGCGGCTGACAAACACCTACAATGAAAAAGTAAACGAGCGAACAATACAATTAAATCCGGCTCTGCGTTCTGTAGAAATTGCGTCTCCACAACACCTCCTACAGAGGCGATACTTCGCTCACTATTGCGAATGCTTCAACTATAACATTAAAAGATGAAAAAGAGGAACTTAGTAATGAAATCAAAATTAAGTCATAGAATTAGCTGTTTTATGGTATTTTTCATTTTGAAGTGAGATCTTTAAATTTTCTGGTATCTTATTTAACACGAAATTTCTTCGAAATATTTTCTTTGGTGTCTTCAATGAATCTATAGTAAAATTTCTACTATACTTATATGTTCAAAATATAATCTACACTTAAATTTTCTCGAATCGAATCGTTAATTAGCATAATTGGATCTGCTTGTTTTTCAATTTTATGAATATATAACTTGTTACCATTATATTAACAAATAAAGAGTTACCCAAAATTAAAAAAAAAATGTTATTATTTTTAGTAATTTTTGTTGTTGCCTGTGACCAACGATTTACGTTAAACGCGATGGCTGTGGCCGAATTAAAATCGTTCTTTAATTTATATCAAATATATTCTGACTTTGCTAGGGTCAATTTTGTTGTTTGTTCCTTATTTGTAATTTAATGTCTTACGAAAACATGTAAAAAGTCTGTTATGCTTTGTGGAGTAAGGAAAAAATAATTTTGACGTTTCTCAGATCAACATTAAATTTATGTTAAACAAACAATTAGATAAAAACACATTACAAATCCTATAATTGATCTTCAAACATGTTTTTAAATTAGAAAAACACCTTACATCTTTCATATGTTACATCAACTGCATTGTAAGGATAATCTTAAATCATTGTTATTAGTATTTATAAAATTATCAGAAAATTTGAAAATAATACTATATGTGGTGGTATGGCCCATATTTCAAATACTAAAATATTTCATAAAATTAATTATCGTTTTTGGTCAGACGAACATCAACACATTTCTATAAATAGAAACCAAGAAACATTTAGATTTGCCATATCCTGTTTTTTAAAGAAAAGCAAACTTCCATAATTCATAACGAATTAACAGTTGAATGTTCTTTGAAATTTTTAGACGAACATTTAGAAAATTTCATTGATCTTCCCTTTGATTTCAACAAGATAGTATTCTAACCCACTGTTAGCAAGTATATGCGGCATAGCTTAGAACCATTATTAGAACATTTTTAAGATCGCCATTGAAAATTACCAAATTAAATATACAGGGTGATATTTTTAGATAAGTTCACAAGAAAAAAGTTTGATTCCGGCCCTGTTATTTTTTCTCTTGCGTTAATAAATTATGTAGAACTCTATTAGTAGACACACCTGCACTATATTTAAGTTTAATTCAAGGAAGCCATTGAAAGAATATGGCCGATTGAAATTTTGGCAAAAAATAGGAAACATGCTGTATATCAGAAACGAAAGGCATTAGAGGATTTAATAAAGGTCGTTCTGAAACTGTTCCAAGGCTCTCTACTCACTACACACACACACACACACACACCCTCTTTAACTTATATAACACCTCCATTTTCAAAATGATGGGTAGTTGTGGACTAAATCATATTACGAATATTTTTATTTGGTATAACTGATAAAAGAACTCATTTTGTTCTAGAGAGATCCAAAAAGGGGGTTAGGGGGGAAGTTTCGTTTGGTGTGGAATCGATTCGATATTGATAGTAAACAATAAAAAAAATGTTTTTAAGTTTTTTTTTTCAAAAATAAATTAGGCCGAAAACCGGCCTTAGAGACTTTCCTCCTTTTCCATAGAATTTTGTTGTATGGTGAACTGTTTTAAAATTACAGCAGCTCGAAATTTAAAAAATTATGAAACTTTCGAGTTGCTGTTACTAGTAAACAACTGACAGTGCAATAACATTCCTTAAACAAAAATTTTGGGAAATTTTATAATCTAGAATATTGATAGAATATTGACTAATTACTAGGTAGGACAATGGGAACAGAGATAATTGCAATAATCTATAGTGAAACATAAATTTTCACATTTTTGGGTGAGTGTAAATCGAAAAGCATTAGCAATAAATAAAACTATTATAATGACAGATCAGTGAAAACTTCAAAAATTCGAATAAAATTTATTCTTTTAAAGAAATAGACTATCGTAATTCAGTTTTATTGATTAGAAAATTAATAAGCCACTGAACCATCACAGATAACTAAGGAAATTGAATGCCTGTGATATATATCATTCGAGAATCATATTTCAACTCATTAGATATATTATTATGAAATGTATATTAGTAAAATGCATAAACAAAAAAAATATATATATATATTATAGAGATAACATTTCGCAAGATTTCTGTTTAAGTACAAGCGACAGAAATTAATAATTTTTTTTTAAAATTAAATGATTAATAACTTTCTTATTTATTAATTGATTTTCTTCAAAAACAATAAGGTTCTTCCTCTAGCTAACACTAACTTACTTTCCAAATTTTAATACAATCTCAACTTCTTAAGTTATCGTGCTTATAAGAAACATGACGGACGGAAGGAGAAACGGACATTTTGAAAGTTGTTCAGAATTCGTCCACTAACACAATGATATGAAATTTTTTTCTCTACGAGCGCTATTTACGGTTTTAGAAATGTGCCGATCAAATGCAACATACTCTTCGTTTTTGCGAAGAGTATAATAAGTATGGATAACATCGAAACAACGGAGCAGACATTTTTCCGAAATTCAAAAATCTTTGAGCTACTGTAATTTTTTAAATATGTACCGTGGAAGAAAATTGTTTAAACAAAAGATTTGGGAAATTTCATGATCTACAATATTGATAAAAACCAATTACTATATAGCAACGGGGACAAAGATAATTGCAAAAGTGTGCAGCGAAGCGTAAATTTTCACCATTCTGAAAGCTGTAAATCGTAAAATATTAATAATAGAGAAAAATAGTTTAAATAAAAGTTGCAGTTTTTTTAATTTTCTACAATCTTGGTTAATATTAAGATAGAACTAACAGGAAAGGCGATAATTGAGAAAAATCTATTTTGACTGTCGTTTTTCAACATAGTCGCAGTAGCGTACGATATTTTTGTGGAAAACATCAATTAACGGTTGAGGCGAGTATAAAAAAAGAAAATTTCTTGTAGGAATTATTCATGGATCAAATGATAGAATGACTATAGTAATATGGGGCGATTTCAATTTTTGTTTATATTTGTCCCCATCTCCCATTTATATACCTACAGTAGGGTGGGCCGAAAAATGCAAAAAAAAAAATTTTTTACAAATCAAGTATATATTACTAAGAAAAGGCTGTTTAGTGTTATCGAA
The DNA here is from genome assembly GCA_936432065.2 of Rutpela maculata. NCBI lineage: Eukaryota > Metazoa > Arthropoda > Insecta > Coleoptera > Cerambycidae > Rutpela > Rutpela maculata. The sequence continues at coordinate 42,086,642 of OW386286.2, forward strand.
AAAGTCCCTAAAAAAGATGGGCGATATATTTTAATATTTAGCCGGCCCCCTTGCCCCCTAAAAAAAAAAAATATTTTTTTTTTACAAAATTTTTAATTTATTATTCGAAAATAGTTAAATTATGGATCTAGCCGTTTACCTAAAAAATATGAACTTTTTTGTTCAAGGTTTAGCCGGGCCCCCTTAGACTTTAAGATTTTCTTCCCATTAGAAAACGCAACCTTTTGCTTAATTCGGAATTGTTTTAATTAGGTATTAGGTAAAATCAATTGTAATTTAGTATTTATATTATTTTAATTCAAAAAACCCTCAAGGAATGCCGAATAAACCCAGAACTCACCACGGAGAGGCAGCTGCACAGTGCACATGGAGTTCCACTACCCACCCACCAATCTGTTTCTAGTTTCTACTTACATTTTTCGAGCACCGTATTGACTCTTGTTCTCAAAAGAAGGCAGATTTTTCCTGGCTTCTAATTTTGTTCTAACGTACCCATCTCTTGCGGTCTCACCACAAACTTTTGCTGATGCGTCAGCATTCGCATTCGCTCAACAGTTTGAGTGTGGCACGGAAAGTTTTCAAAACATGGTCCTTGTTTTCCATCAAGTAGTATTTTTAAGGTTCCATCATTTAAATTTATTGTTAGAGGAGGTTCTGCAACACTGCATTCGGCTCAATTTATTAAATTTATGTAGTCAGTGGCTGTGAAATTTATAGTTGGAAATCTAAAGAAACGTATACCACTCGCTCTGTCTTTTCTGGCTTTTATAAATCTCCGAATAGTTAATTCTCTTACATGTTCTCTGGGAACTGTCAGCATTGCCAATAAAATGTTTTCCGGATGGGCAAAGTATGCATTTCCTGCAATATCAATTATCTTCTTCGCCTTCTCTGAAAACTCTCTTGATAGACTTATTGTCTTCCATATATGTATTGCACCGTACTGACAAAATGGATTTGTTTTTATTTCAAACCACATTGGTGAATAAACCTTGAAAATAAACTTAGCTAGTGTCACAAGATTTTCAGGTGGATCTGGGATAACAATATAAAGCCGCAGCAGCCTTTTAGCTGTAGCTTACCACTTAGCGTGAGACATTTTTCCTGGGTTCTCTCTTGCTAAGGTATCACTGCAAAGACCGTATCTTATTGCACTAGTCATTTTGTACAGATACTTCTGATCTGTGCTCAGATCTTTTTCAGTCTTTTTTAAATTAGGCAATGCGGTACTAACGGGTATAAAATTTATAACTGGCTTTTTCTCACAGCCATTTAGGGGTGATCCTCTGGGCCCTGTAAACGAATACGACCCTGTTGGCTGACCATCGAGTTCCTGCAGAAGATGTCGTAGTGGCAATTCATTTGAGTGTAGCAGACATATAGTCCACTGAAGTGGTTTTCCTATACGACTTTCAATATACCGAGTTACACCATTTTTCCATCCTGTGTTTACATTTGTTCCGTCAAATTTGCAACATTAATTTTCCTGCTTTCTAAATAGGATAAAATTCCTTTTGATATATTTTCTCCAGTGACAGGAAGTGGACTTATAGATAAATGACCAAAATACTTTTTTCCTGGCTCCTGAATTAAAGCAATGTGTTCTTCTAATTTAGTTATTTTTTGATCGTCAAGTTGTACCAAGGTTTGATCTTTGCGGCCATCAAAGTATAAACCTTTCACGTCCTGTAATTCAGAAAATTCTTTCTGCTGCACCAACTTCTAGTTTTTTTTATTTCTCTCATTATTTTGTTTTTGTTTATAACTTCAAAATTATCTTCTGAAGCAACAATCTTCTGCACAATAACACATTTGTGACCACTGATTGTGTGTGATGGGCGGGCCGGGCCGGGCCGGGCAAATTGTACATTCAAAGTCAGAGGGGGTCGGCTAAACATAAAGTAATAACATGGAATTTTTTTTGCACATTCAGTAAGTTATGAAGTACCATTTCCTCACTAATAATTAATTGATTTGTCGAAGATAAAATTTGGCCCGTTTAGGGCCCAGGGGGCCGGGCTAAAGAGTTTACAAAAATTATGAAATTATTCATGATTACTAATGAGTACATGACACAACTTTTCTGTACAAATATATTTTTAATTTCTGAAAAAAAAAATTTCGGCCCACCCTAACCTACAGTAATCGCTAGCGCCGTACATACGCCGCATTTAGGGCTGATCTAGTCGCCTTGCTAACTCTTAATACGTTTCTATCTACAATAACATAATATTTTTTCTTATTATTCACAACGTCTTGGTAGAAATTTTGTGATGAATTATTCTAGTTGGTCTATCTTCGCTGTGTGGCACGTCTGACAGCATCACACCACCTGCCGTGGTTATCTGTTAGACGCACATCCTCGTCAAAGTTTTTACACATCAGCTCAACGTTTAGGAGGACACACTCTTCGCCATTTGTCATCTAATTTTCCCTGACCTATTAACTATTCTATGAATTCAAGTTGTGTTAAAATAAAAAAATAAACCGATTAATTAAAGTGCCATTTATGTCGGAGTGGTAATGCGAATGTTGGACAAAAGTAATTAATATCAAAATGCGGCGACATAACTAATTAGCCAACTTCGCTTGCTTTACTTATATGAAAATGAAGGTTATTAAATGTTAAAATAAACGTGCATCCATGTTCACATTATATTTCATTCATATTTCCCGACGACTTTACAATATCCCGACATATATAATTATTTCTGCAAAACACAATTTAAACATTCTAACTCAATATATCCCGTGATGTCACACAAAATTACTTGCAAAAGTTTTATGAAGACAAATACGTGCACCGTAACGGTGTTAACAACACACAATAACTGCAACTTTAACTTGCTTTATGAAGTAAAGTTTATCTAGGAGCTTAGCCGAGGGCGACACAACGTCAACGCTTCGCTGTTTTTAGAGTATATGAAGATATATAGGCCGCCATATAGTAAGTCGTAAGTGTAATAAGAAAAGCGCTTTATGAAAAACTCGCGCTTAAAGGATTCTTTGACCCTGAAGAAAGTTAAAACTTTTGTTGTGACGTTAATAATTAACAGGCCAGACAATCAATTAATTTCAGTTTTTAGTTGCTTTTAAACACTCATATATAATACACCTAAAATGTATATAGTAGTCTGTAATTCAATAATATTAACATTATTAACTAATGTAAGTAATTTATATCCATGTGTATAAAAAATAGCATTTAAAAAAATATTTGTCTTCACTTAATTGTAGTTTTCTGACAATGGTTGAATAAACCGAAACGTAAGAAACGAGTAATTTTATTATAAAGACCCAGGATATACCTACGTCAAGTTAAATCAATTAACAATATGTTCAACAGTTTCCGAACACATTTTTAATGTCATGTAAAGTAATAAAACTAATAAATTTCACTTGCAGCCATCTCTGAAGCACGTAATATGATGAAAAATGTTAAATAATATATTGTTCGACCATTTTGCGTGAAACATTGGAAAATCCGGCAAGCTGATAAAGGCAATGTTCAATAAAGGCTTTCTTACTATTAAATTTCCAACCAATTTGAAGATCGGAACTATTTAAAATTAATAACAATAGTTAATTAACGTATTTATTAATAAAAAATACTGACACTGGAATAGACAAAATAAACAATGAATTAATGCGCTATGGACAGGAAAGGCCAAAGGAGCAAAACTTAGAAATTGTCACCAACCAGAGCATGGATGGAAATAATACCTCCACTTAGAGTTCGAAAATATGATATTTATATAAATATCAAAATATCGGATATTTTGATATATATTCGATATATATAGGATACGTACAATTCTTTGAATTCGTAGATAAGTGATAACTTAATCAAAATTGTCCTATATGTGTTAAATTTTTGTGCGTCCAGATTTTCAAAACTTTTATGAAATTTCGAATTTGGTATATAATGATGAGTTTCCACAGTACTTTCATCAGACATGAAAATAGTTTTGAAATGAAAACATAAATGTTTCCTGTTTCTTTGAATCTTTGCTTGTTTTTGCGACCAGGACACCTCCACGTGTCACAGTAGGCCCAGAAATCGAAAAATCTGGCCAAAAGTCTGAACATGGTTAAATCGCCTAAAAATGAGTACATCAATCATAAAAAATATTTAAAAAAATTAAAAGTGATGGGGATTGTTGTTGTGGGGGTGCAAAAATTGAAAACACGTGATAAAAAAATTAAAATGGACAAATCGGCTAAAAAGGGTGCCTTAAGCATGGAGAAAAATATTGAAAAAAAAATTATTGGGAGGGTTGTTTTTGGGGGTGGAAAATGCGAGAAACGTGTCAAAATAATTTAAGAATTGGCCAGTTTTCTAAAAATGAGTATATTTAGCATAGAAACATTATTTAAATAAAAAGGTAATGGGGGTGGTTTGCGGGGATGTAAAAAGTAAAATAAGTGTTAAAAAAAAATTAAAATCAACAAGTCGCCTAGAAAATAGTATATTGAAGATGTAAAACACATATTGGATTAGATTTTGCAAACAGTTATATGTCTTTATTATTCTACAACAGAAACAGTTCATAACCAAATTCATATTTGTTCCCCTTCGGTAACGGTACTGCTGCCAGAAGACACTTCTGTCTCGATTAAGTATCGTCAGCCGATTGAGTATTATCAGTCGATTTAACCACGGGTACATGATATTCTGGCTCTTTCAATAACTGGAGAACTTCTTTAGGAACGATTACCATTTTCTTTTTGGGTAAATTTCTCATAGAAGAAATTACTGGGTCTGAAGACACTAATAATCTATTAAGTAAATCCGTGGAAGATAACTACCAAATTTATTTGTAGAAAGCCGGAAAAGTTAGGGAAATGTGCCCCCGCACTTACTTAGTTAAAATGGCTTCCAGATGATGCAGCTTATACTACCCCTACGAAGGTGGAAAAAAAATAATATGTCTTTAATTATTTTTTTTTTTTTCGGTTTCTATGCAACCGATCGATTTGAAATTTGGCACGAATATTGCTTGCGTGGAGATAACTTACTCCAAAAAATAAGGTCATTTTATGACCATTTTAACCATCGGAAAAAAAAATATTAATTTTTTTTTAGAGGACAAAAGGGTGGCTACCCTTCGTGGTACAATCACCATTCTATGATATATTATGTCTTGACACTTCGTGTCATACTAAATTGTCAGATTTTTTGCTGTGGTGGAACAATATGGAAAAAAATAAAATTGGGTAAAACAAAATATTTACACATGTCTCTTAGTTGTAACAGTTAATACTTATAGCCTTACAAGGTATTGTTGCATATCTACAACCGACCGTGGGTGCCAGTGCGATGTTGCCAAGTCTACTTTTTCCCCAGATGTACGAAAATTCGGCACAATCTGGCAATACCACTTCTGGAGGTTCCAGGGTTCACCCCCCAGGGGCGAAGTATTAACTCTCTAGGAGCTTGGGGAAATGTTTAGCAACGAATGATGTTCTTTGTAATTACTGTCGCATTACGACATCTGAAAAACGACGTACTGAACCAGATGAAGAAAGTGAGGGAACGATCGAAGAAGACCAGCCTTTTGTGCCTCTGACATCTTCTAGCACTACGATTAGTGACTGATGAAATAATGGAACTACCATTGCAAAGACTCGTTGCTACACATAAATACTGTTGCATATGTGGTGATGGTAAAGAACTGACCGTAATATCCACTACTGCGAGACTACAGTGCTATCGAAACAAACAAATATACATCCCCGAGTCAATCGTTGCTGTAAAATACATTTGATATTTTTCCCCTCATTTTTGTCCTTGGTTGGGTTCCATCAGCCAGCTACGCAGATGGATAATTTTTTATCTCAGTATGATACAGTTGTTTAACATTAGTTGTCGTTTGTCAATACTTATCCTGACTTGTGATATTGATTCCTAATATGCCTTTGATTTTATAACCTTTGTGGTTTAACCTACTATCCGTGGTCCAGTCTATGTGTAAACTTAAGTCGCCCTGATTGATCCCTGGGCGCGAAATGTGTCTACATTTGATTAAACATTTTTTTTATGAAGACGTTGCACATCTGGAACCATATGCCAATTGTAGCTCGATTCCTAGATCGGATTTATGCATTCTATAAAATTCCTTAACCCCAATAACATAACAATTCTAAAAGGCTCTACAGACCACCGCGGTTTATCAGACTATCTTATTAGGGTTATGGTTATTAATTACAACCTTAATAATAATGATACCATTCTGAGGATGGTCAATTTGTTCAGCTTCCTAGCAAGTGCGCTGCACGCTGGCACCATATCGAACAATTTAGTAATGTAGGAGGTCATTCTGTTATCATTATTACTACCGGTTTTCAGTCTTAATAGAAAAACAAGGACAGAAGAAGTTCTTGTACTGGCATTTTCCAACAGTGACTTTAATTCGTAAATGACATCTACCGTTAAGCCTGTAAACGTTAATAATTGCTTCTCTGATAAACCGCAGATTTGTTATTGGGGTTAAGGAATCTAATAGAATGCATAAGTCTGATCTAGGAATCGAGGTACAATTGGCGTATGGTTCCAGACGTGTAATATCGTCTTCATAAAAGCGATGTTTAATCGACTGTATTTTACAGCAACGACTGCCTCGGGGATGTATATTTGTTTGTTTCAATAGCACTGTAGTCTCACATTAGTGGGTATTAGGGTCATTTCTTTATCATCACCACATATGCAACAGTATTTATGTGTAGCAACGAGTCTTTGCAATGGTAGTTCCATTATTTCGTCAGAGTCACTAGTCGTAGTGCTAGAAGATGTCGAAGGCACAAAAGGCTGGTCTTCGTCAATCGTTCCCTCACTTTCTTCATCTGGTTCAGTACGTCGTTTTTTAAATGTCGTAATGCGACAGTAATGACAATGAACATCATTCGTTGCTAAACTTTTTCCCAAGGTCCTAGAGAGTTAATACTTCGCCCCTGGGACCTCCAGAAGAGGTATTGCGAGATTGTGCCGAATTTCCGTACGTTTGGGGAAAAAGTAGACTTAGATATGCAACAATACCTTGTAAGGCTATAAGTATTAACTGTTACGAGTACAACTAAGAGGCATGTGTAAATATTTTGTTTTACCCAATTTTATTTTTTCCATATTGTGTCAAGACATAATATATCATAGAATGGTGGTATTTTTTGGAGTAAGTTATCTCCACGCAAGCAATATTCGTGCCAAATTTCAAATCGATAGGTTGAATAGAAACCGAAAAAAATATATATATAATAATTAAAGACATATTATTTTTTTTCCACCTTCGTAGGGCTAGTAGTGGGTTAAAATTTTAACCGTGTAATATACTTTATAAACTGCATCATCTGGAAGCCATTTTAACTAAGTAAGTGCGGGGGCACATTTCCCTAACTTTTCCGACTATACCCTTTCCGTGGAAAATTTAAATAGTCATTTGAAGCAGTTACCGAGGGTCCGTGGTCGCGTCGTACATATATTTAACACCTCGTACTTGACCAAATTATTACTCATTACTTCCAAACCGGGATGAACCGGGATCTAAATTTTGTGCCATAATTTGAAAAAAAACTATAAGAAATCGACCAGTAAAAGAATCATGCTTGGAACTCGTTGCGCTTTTTATGTAGCTCAGACAAAAAGTAGGTACCCATTAATTTTTATTTTTTTATCTTTGTAGAACCCAACCCCACTTAACACAATTTTGTAACCGAATGTATCACATTTCCCAGGAAATCAATGTGAACAAAATTTAAATAGTCATTTGAAGCAGTTACCGAGGGTCCGTCGTCGCATCGTACATATATTTAACACCTCGTACTTGACCAAATTATTACTCATTATTTCCAAACCGGAATGAACCGGGATCTAAATTTTGTGCCATAATTTGAAAAAACTATAAGAAATCGACCAGTAAAAGAATCATGCTTGGAACTCGTTGCGCTTTTTATGTAGCTCAGACAAAATGTACCCATTAATTTTGATTTTTTCATCTTTGTAGAACCCAACCCCACTTAACACAATTTTGTAACCGAATGTATCACATTTCCCAGGAAATCAATGTGTACAAAACTCCGATTAAAGAACTTATATCTAGATACATAATGGCATTGATTTATTTGTCGCTGAAAGACTCACAATCTAAGGCACTTCTTCCCATAAGTTGCTGATTGGCCCATCGGCGTATTCGCGGCCGCTCGTGCACGATCCGCTTCAGTTCGATTATCATAATCTCAGTTGACAGTTCGGCCATTAATGTCAATAAATGTTTTTCGTGTTCTCCGACCAAAAACTGGTGAAAAAGTAATTTTATTTTAAGTTGTGATTTGCTTAATACCTAAATAATATTCTCTATTCATATTTATACAATTTAGTGACAATATATTTTTTGCAAATAAATAGTGAAGTGCTATGCCGTTTGCAGAAAGCAGTTTAGAAAAGAAGAAAATCGATCGTTCCATAGTCGTAACATGATGAAGTTCAGTTTACAGTTATAAAGTAAATAGCAATTAAATTTTAATATCCTTTCAATACATATTTATCTTACTGTTTTATCTTACTGTAATATCGTATGCCTACATCACGTTATATAAAGAGCCGGTAATGCAGGAATTGCAATAATTAATGAAAATATTTACCATTCTACACATTTTCTACACACACAACGCCACTGTTGCCTATGGGATGTGATGTTCATCTATCCATTTTAATGGACATATAATGTGACTATGTTAGGAGCAAACAAGGTATATACTGAAAAGATAGCCTGTTATGTATCTAGATATAAGTTCTTTAATCGGAGGTACAAAATAAAATACTTATTTTATAGATTATCTAAAGTGTCACTATGTTTTTGTTGAAATTACACAAATTACACAGCCATATCGAATAGTACATTCGAATGTGGCAAGCAACTATTCACAATGGGGAACAATCCAAGCCAGTTCTTAATATATCCTACAGATTGCACCATGCGTACTCGGTTTAGTTATTCTGAACTTGTCATATAATATAACCTATAAATAAATGTCCTGCTGTGTTGGAACACTTTGGTACACAGCAATGTTTTCGTTTTAAACGTTTTTCTAATTAATTTTGTTCGTATTGACATTGGATATAACATAACCTCAACAGCGCGAACAACCCACGCCCACGGTCAATAAACGATACGGTTGCATCAATCAGCAGCTTTAGGACGAGAGAGACGCGGGGAGCGGAAAATCGAATGAAAGAGACAGACATATCTGATTTCCGTGCAGAAGACAGAGACAAAGATTCCGGTAGGGTCTACAGCCTACGTCACCTGTAGACACTACAAGCATCTTTGTCTCTGTCTTTTGCACGGAAATCAGATATGTCTATCTCTTTCATTCAATTTCCCGCCCCCCGCGTCTCTCTCGTCCTAAAGCTGCTGATTGATGCAACCGTATCGTTTATTGACCGTGCGAACAACCCACATACCTAGAAAGGCATGTGAAAGAACCGAGTACGGCTGCTGCACTCTGGCGGAAATAATGAAACTATTTGTTCCCCATTGTACGCTAACAGAACGCTGTGTTTTTTAGGGTGTATCAGGTGAAAATAAGCAACAATACGGTTGGAATTTCCGGTACGTAATGAACTGAATATTTTTTATAACTACAGAAATATTAGAAATATTACTTTGAATACAATTAATCTTCTTTCGAATTTTGGCTTTTTGACCAGGTTTTTCGGTTTTGTGACCCACTGTGCGTGGTGAAGGCGGGCAACAGAATTGTGGCGAAGTTCCTGGGTAATCATATGAAGCCTGCATGGCAAAAACCAGAAATGGTATTACGATGCAGAATTTCGGATACCCAGTACTAAAGACAGTAAAGATTGTGAGACCAGTTAGATAGTCTGATCCAGGCACTAAAGAAAGCTGTTACTTTTGTATGACCTGGTACTGGTAAGAAAATGTTAGAATCGGAAAAAAAAAACATATATCTTATCTGAATATAATTTATATTAGTTTTGAGTTTATCTGACATCTATTGGTCATTTTTGCGATAAAAATGGTATTTCAAAAATAAAATCTAAGATAAAAAAAATACCGATAAAATTAAATTCTGATGGCGGCATCGAATTCAGGAGGTCAAAATACATAAAGATTGGTGGTTCTGGTTTCTGGATCTGAACTTTTTTTTGTGTGTGGCTGTGTTATTTTTTTCCCACAAAAAACATATCTATTGTTTTCCTTGTATCTCACATACTTTGCGAATTATTACGATGGTTACAAGCATGAAGAATACGAATGAAGACAACAAATAGTCAACGGCAGTTCTTCTGCGCAATTCAGTGGAACTGAAAATAATTACGCTCGCAATTAATGTAAAAAGACTTGGAGATGGAACACCCGGCTTTAATATAAGAAAAACTAACAGAGCAAGAAAACAGAATTAGTAAACATTTAATTTACAGCTTTCAACATATTTCAGTAAGATTCAGCCGCAGCCGACTTCACAGTCGTAAAAGTATTACTTCGATGCTTTTGTTTCTTTCCCGATATTCCTCACTGTCTTTCTCGAGTCTAAGTTAGGTCTCTTACAATTCAACAAAATAACATTCCTTTATTCAATAAATCCTCTTTTGAATTCTCTTTTCCCTAATAAAATATCTTAATGACATATAGAATAAGAAACTAACTTATGCTTTGTGATACCGATTTAATTCTATTTTGAGAGTTGAAAGAACAATTTATTTCGGCCATTTATAATGGTTCGTTATATCAAAAGAACATTTGGATGCAAATATATTTATATAATGAGACAAGTTACAGTTTTAGTCATCTACAAATGACTCCAACATAACTAAACAAATGATGAGCATTTTGGGATTTATAGAACATGTTTCTTTCAATAAATTACTTACATTGATTGATATTTTCCTTAAAAAAAAACCGCTGCTTAAGGAATCACTTCTTCCAGATTTCCTAATCGTCTCTTACACAACAGAAAAATGTCAATGCTATATTTGCACTCCACTGTATAGAAATAGTTGTTCATAGAATTTTAATAATATAATATTTAAAATCGTTTACCACAAAAGCTAGACAGACGGTAGTGTGTGTAGTAGATGGAGAAGCTGTTGCAAAAAAATTTAGAAGCTTTTTGTTTTTGTTGAACACACACTAAATCACAATTATATTTTTTACCCCCTTTAACAATAGTGTGGGATGGTTATGGGTGACCGATACCAAAAAAATTTTGATTCCTTGGCTTCTCCTACATATACTAAATCCCAATTTTCTAATTCTAATTTGTTTGCTTTAACTATTTACATCCATTTTTCCCATTTATCCACCAACCCTTCAACGGAATAATTTCAAAATATAATCTAGTTCCAGATCTCGTTATAATACATAAGTGTACCAAATTTCAAGTCAATATCATAAACCTTACAGAGTAATCGTGCGCACAAAAAAGTTACAGAGACCGACAGAACGACTGACAGACAGTCAGACATTTTTTGCTTTAACTTAAAATCTCGACGTTTCATGACATTCTAAGCCTATTTGAACAAAAAATTTTTCAAACTTTTTTTACAATTACTGTACAGGGTGGACTCAATTAGATGGGACAAGTGTCGAATCGAAAATCGAGTAACACATTATTGTTACAGTATATTTGACTCGTCAGGTCATTGTATTTTTAAACCCTTCTGAATTAAAGTTATAACACAATTTCTGTATGTTTTGATAACTAGGTAACGCAAGTGTGGTTGTGCAAGGAGGTCCTGCAACGAGATCGGGTGTGTAATCCCAATTTACCGTCGTTTGCTTTTCATTCGGTGGCTTCACCTGGTCTTGTACTCATTGATCTTCGTACTCAGAGCCTTGTACACATTTAACTTGAGTGCTTGTGAATGCCTAATAATTTTGTCAAATGTGTGGGATCCTTCTAGTTGGATAAGAGTTCAGTTCAGCTCAGTTGAATAACTGGGATATAATATCATAATAATCACTGCTATCCCCGGGTGCTTCCTTCTGTGTACATCTTCAGAGAGAGGCTTGTAATGGTCATGATGGGTATCTGGTGTAATAAACAAATGTTTTGGTCATTATTGAATGTGGGTGAAACGGTTCAGGGTGTAAAAGAATGTCATTGAAAACAAGTACACCTACCGTTTTGCGTCAGGAAAATATCGCTAGTGCTATCTTTTCCATTGTATTTTTCCATTTTTCGTCTTTGATTGTCTAGCTATTTTGAATTTCCCGTTTTGACGGATTCGATGTCAATATTATTGACGTTTTGACAGTGTTACCAACAGTTACCAGTTAGATCGCAATTTTTCCATTACTTCTAAAAGTTCATCTAGATAAAAGAATTCCTTAATAAATCAATCCTATTATGGCAATAGCTTTTCTTTATTTAAAATATATGGACATATTTAAAATATATGGTTATTAATTGTTATGTTATTTCTATGTGAACAATTAATTGAAAAATAATGTTTTGTGTGGAGACATCTCTGGGGCATTAGCATCACTTCAGAGATCTTGCATGTTAAATTACAGAAATGTATTCCTGGTTGCACCACTTATTAGGACAGTTTTTACAAGATTTATCCGTTTTTGTTCCAATTTTTTTTGAAATTCCCGCTGATAACTCCCACGATGGTATTCATTATTTTTGCTGAAGCTACTGAAACGAAAACATTTTGACCAAGCGTCATCCTTTCTAAGGGATTAATTTTCGTACAGTAATAAATTGTGATTTGAAGTTGTTGAATTGTAGTTTTGAATTTTTTATGTATTTTTCAAATCACAACTTTTAAAGGAATCATATTGGCAATTTTTAGTGACTAATCCTTGGATACATTATCCTCTCCATAATCGTTGGTCGCAGTGGAAATTTGTTGTTTTTCTTTTAAGAAAACAGGAATACAAGACCCTTCATTGAAGGTATGTAACAGCCACATTTTGTAGATGTTTCTTAATTTGAGATTTTCTTGATTATATGGGGAGGCTACTCCACCAACCATAACGGCAGTCTTATCTCTCCTTGGTTCGGAAGCTCCTGCGTGGACCCATTTTAAATATTCGCTTGGTCCCCCATATAATCCCTGGAGGGCAATCCAGTACGATACAGGACCATTTCACTCCCACATCAATTAACTGGATGGTGACAAACAGACAGATAAGCCATATATACTATAAATTTTATTTTTTTTGCGTAAATATATTTTGTTTCTTCCTTGTATATAAAGTTGGTCGGATAGCGCTCTGATTAACGTGTATAAATATACTATAATAATTAAATATAAAGGTAGATAGTTAGGTAAAATCGCTTTCTTTTCCAATTAATATATAATGTGTACAGCGGAAGTTCGTTTTAACTAACACATTTTCTTATTCCAGCAATATTAAGTTGGTGTGTTTTCTTGCGCTTAAGCTTAAGCTACATTAAAACCATAGTATTTCTGGTTCTACGATTTGACCATTATACGTAACTAATTTCTGCTTATTTAGTAAACTTATTAGTTCAAATACATATTTTTTTAAACTTGCGATTACGTTGTCTGAAATATCTAGTGTTGAGATTGCGTAATAGTTTTGCGTAACATTCGTTGGAAGAGATATTTGTAAATATTGTTGAGATTAGGCATATAATAATATATATATGAGATTAGCTGAAAACTAGACTTTTGAGTGTCAGTCTCGTAAACTTATTCTTTGCATTGACTTGTAATTTGTAAATAAACTCTGATAATAGTAGCAGATTTGTCATTTTTTTTTTATGTGTTTGTGTCCCTATTTAGTAAGTTTGAAGGGGGACAAAATCTAGATTTATTGAGGCATTTGACAAGAACTAAAATTTACTTGGCGCTCAACCGTACATTCATTTTTTTAAACCCAGCCCGTCTCCACGGCAGTGTGGCCGGTGAATGCCCAACTGTCGATATCTGACATTTGCTTATTGCTACCGATTGAAGGTACCAAGGCACTTTTTTTAGTAAAATCCTTTGCTGATAAGAAGAAAATTATGCATGCCTCAGTTTTCGAAATATAGAACTTGTGTTTGTTTAAATGGAACACCCTGTAAATTATTTCATTATTCGATCACAACTTAAATTATCTATTCAACGATATATATGTTATATGTTATATTTATCTCTAGAAAAAGTAGTTAATTTTCGAAAAATTTAATATTTTTGTGAGGAGTCTATGGAAAATTATTAACAACCACTTCTTATAATACAAAATAATTTTGCCAAAAGTAGGAAACACTAAACTACAATAAATGTTCGAATTGTCTTCCCTTGACATCTATGCATATTTATCACATTTCTAATATTTATTGAGAAGGCCATGGTAAAAAAAAGAAAACCGATATAATCGTAAATCTAAAAACTAATTTGAGAGTTAATTGTGAGTGAGCATTGTTAAAATGGTTCAATTTAGTAATGGTGAAAAATATGATATGATTAACTGTTTTATAGAATGCGGAGAAGATTCAAATTTTGCTTACTAGCTTTATTTTAATAGATAAGTTATAGACAGCAAAACTTGCCAAAAGTGCCGCCTAAACAATATTTTTAGATATCCAAAAAAGGGACAGCCATCAGACATAAAAATATTCAATAGACTATAACAAAATTTAAAAGAGTTTGGATCGTTTGTAAAACCTAGAGCAAAAATATATAATAAAGCAGGTAGAGAAGCTGTAGAAAATATTGTTTTAGAAAGTGTAAGAGAAAATCCTAATATAATTATCGTCTCGTGAAATACAGGAAAATTTAGGAATCCCAAAAACAACTGCGTTGCTGCTTAAAAAAAAATACATTCAAACCCTACAAAATTAGGATTAGTCATCATCGATACCCCCGGTACGTCAGGGCAATGAAGTGCCAGGATTTGATGGACAGACAAGGCCAATATAAGCAGTGCCGGAATTTTTAATCGGCATAATAACCACCATTGGGCTCATGAAAATCCGCACGTAACCGCTACGGTTAATCGTCAAGGACGATTTAGATTTGGTGTATGGTGTGTTTTTATTGGATACCAAATAATAGGTCCTCATTCTTTTCACGGTAATTTGAATAGCGAAAATTTTATTAACATTCTACGACCAGAAATAGAGCCCTTTGTAGACAATATGCCTGTAAGACAATTTCAAAGATTAATTTACCAACAAGATGACGCCCCAGGTCATACGCCAAATGAAACACGAAATTATTTAAATGCTCAATTTGGGGAGGATTGGATAGGTAAGGTACTCAGGACTAATTTATCAATGCCTAGTTAGCTAATTTAACTAAATTGATAACTAACAATTAATTTAGTTAATTGAACATTAATAAACAACAAAGTAGTTTAGATATTGTTTAATTTTTAGGAAATAATGGTCCCATTTTGTGGCCAAATAGATATCCGATCTAACCCCTGCCGACTTTTGGCTTTGGGGTTATTTAAAAAATATTATAGATAGATAGATAGATAGATAGATAGATAGATAGATAGATAGATAGAATTTATTGGTTTAAAGACCTAAGAACGAGGTATAAAACAAGTCAAATACAAATTTAGCAAACTACATGGGTTTGTAAGACATATTAAAAATACATTTTTAAAGAAAAGATAAATACATACAATACTATAAAATTCAACATTGAACACTAATGACATTAACAATGATAAACAATGCAGTTATCCATAGTAAAATTTATACTGAGAAGTTCTCATAAGAACTCGTCTAAGTTATAATATAGTCCATTCCTTAGACAATTTTTTAATGACTTTTTGAATCTGAAATAGGTAGGTTGCTCTTTTATGTAAGTTGGAATTTTGTTAAAGATTCTAACACCATTACTTGAGGGTCCTTTTAGGGTTATATTTAGAGAATTTTGAGGTGTGCACAGAGAAGCGCCACAATAAAGGAGTCGTTCTAACATGCAGTATTCAAAAATTTTTGATATTGCTGACGTCAAGGAAATTGGTCTGTAGTTGTCTACGTGATTCTTTGAGTTCTTCTTATGAACAGGTATTACTTTTGCAACTTTCAGGCCTTCTGGAAATGGTCCACGCTCAAATGAGAAGTTTATGACATGCTAGTAGTTCATTGCAAAATTCTTTTATAATATTGGTTGGTAGATCGTCCGGTCTGGTACTAGATTTATTTTTTAATTTTGGAAAAATTTTCAACATTTCCTCCTCCGAGAAAGGGAGAAGTATCATACTATGTGGATTACTAACTAGAGGGTCAGTATAATGATTGACATGTACTGGGCTTATATTTTGTATCACAGATTTTGGTGCATTAATAAAAAAATTATTGAAAATGTTTGCTATTTGAGCAAGTGAGTGTATTGTTTCACCATTATATATAGAGAACGTTTTAATAACATAGAAGAATTGGAAAACAAAACATTAGCAGCGTTTTGGACAATAACTGCTGTCATGATTGGAAATGCAATAAATGCTGTAAGAAGAAGGTGTCAAAAATGCATAGATGTCAATGGAAGATAATTCGAACATTTATTGTAGTTTAGTTTTCCTATTTTTGGCAAAATTATTTTATGTTATAAGAAGTGTTGTGTTAATAGTTTTCCATGGCCTCCTCACAAATATATTAAATTTTTTGAAAATGGACCACTTTTTCTAGAGATAAATATGACATATATCATTGGATAGCTAATTTAAGTTGTGATCGAATAATGAAATAATTTACAGGATATTCCATTTAAAAAAATAAAAGCTATGTCTATATCTCGAAAATTGAGGCATGCATAATTTTCTTCTTATCAACAACGAATTCTACTCAAAAAAGTGCCTTAAGAATGTGTTACTCGATTTTCGATTCGACACTTGGTAATTGAGAATAGAGGTCATCCAAAAATGTCAATTTTCCAAAAATGTTCTGCAGCTCGGTAGTCGCACCATTGTTTGTTTCTCGAGAATCGAGCTCAGGACACCTATTATCTATTATTTTAAAGTTTGTAAATTTAACATATAGTTATAATTCCCCCATTTCAATTAAATTTTTTATCATATCCAGATGATAATGACAAATTGGTTGGCTAAATGCAAGTCGAAAATAGTGTTCGAATGTATTGTTTAGGGTTTCGGTGATGGCGAAAACTAATTCGTTGTCAATAAAAGAATTAATATAAGTAAATAAATATATTGTAATATATGTTTTTTTCTTGGTTTATTCATTCATTGCTCTGAACCATATTACCTTAGGCAAATTCTATGATAGGTGTGCTCGTTCCATTGTAATTTCATCAATCTACGTCCAAAAATTAAGTTTTCTGTTCACATCTTTCGCCACTCTTTCCGGTATATCTCTGCAAATAATTAAACCAACTAAAGCTAATTCGAAATAAATAGCTTATGAGTTTGATGCTTACTTTTCCTCAGATGGGGGAAATGATAGCCGTTATAAAAAAATCTCGGGTGATTATTTCCAAAGCTTGACGGCAGACGACAAGAGGTGCAGAGAACCCCACGACAGGTGGCTTGAAGCTGTCAGGCATGCCTTACAGCCAAGGTAGGTCAACCAAATAATTCGTGGATCAGAGAATGTTTGCCAAGATGTTGTGAATAATAAGCACCAAAATGCATGAAAATTTTTATAAACAGCAATTTTGAACAATAATTTTGATGGAGAGTAGTATTGACCCTATGAATTCTATTGTAATGACTGTAGAGAAGTTCTTTGTAAGAAATTTTGTTGCATAAGTTTCCGGATATTTAACGAGAAAACGTCCAAAATTAGAGTTTTGGGGTCATTTTACTTCCACGTCCAGTGGAAGTATAGTAACGACAAAAAAATTTTTAAAAATTTTTCTTGTCCAAATAGGCTTAAAATGTCATGAAACGTCGACATTTTAAGTTTGAGCGAAAAAAAAATTCTGTCTGTCTGTCGGTCTGTCTGTCTGTCTGTAACTTTTTTTTTGTGCGCACGTTTACTCTGGAATCGTTTAAGATATTGACTTGAAATTTGCTACACATATGTACTTTAACGAGATCTAGAACTAGATTATATTTTCATCTTGTTCCGTCGAGTTGGGGGGTAAATTGGAGTAAATTTGGGGTAAATGGGTGAATCAAGCAAGTAAGAGTCCATGAAATTGGTATTTAGTATATACAAGAGAAGCTAAGGTCTCAAAAAAATTTTTGGCATTAGCCACCCCCATTACCACCCCCACCTCCTTATTAAAGGGGATGAAAAAAAATTGTGATTTAGTGTATGCACAGGAACCAGAAACCTCAAAATATTTTTTTTACTTCATCCACCCCCCACTACCACCCCCCTAACACCACCCCCACCCCACTACCGATGTGGGGTATCGTTTTATGGGTTTTTGGGGTAGAGGATTTCAAATATTATATTATTAAAGTTCCATAAACAATTATTTTCACAACAAAGTTTTTTCGTTGTGAGTGACTTGGATAGAGAATCTGGATGTGGAAGTAGTGATTCCTTGGGCAGCGGTTTTTATCAATACATTGTCACAGGGAATGGTTGTTGTGTAGTTGTCTGTTGTGTTTGTTGGTTTGTCCTGGTTGAATGGTGAAATAGCTGGGGTTAAACTCCACCAGGACGTTAGTATAAAGGAAACCTTAAAATATAATTTAAGAAATGAAAACTGTTTATTTAACAAAAGAGATTGCTTTAATATCGGTACTCGGTTCAGTTTATT
This sequence comes from Rutpela maculata, assembly GCA_936432065.2. Taxonomy (NCBI): domain Eukaryota; kingdom Metazoa; phylum Arthropoda; class Insecta; order Coleoptera; family Cerambycidae; genus Rutpela; species Rutpela maculata. The sequence continues at coordinate 42,105,309 of OW386286.2, forward strand.
CTGAGTATTAAAAAAAACATTCCCTGGAATCTTGTTCCCACCAAAATTTACCAAGGAGAGAGAATAATACGTGTGAGCTCTACCAAGCTCCTCGACTGTTATGAATTCTCGTTTTATGTACATTTTTATTTCAATGAAGAATAACATCTTAAAATATTTCCTTATTTCAAATGTACCCCGGAAATATCATCATAGCTTTTTTATTGCGTATAATGTGGCTAGAAATACATTATAGTGCTTCATAGGGGGAAAACAGCGTGCACTCCAGTTGACACAGTCGGGTGTTCACAAGTTTTATCCATCACCATTGTCATTGTTTATTTTTAATCATTGAAAAGAAAGGTTTCAGTTGCCAAGGGCATGTTATTCCCTTAGTTTTCTCTAAATAAAGGGACGCTTACTCTCAACATTTACTACCCTGCAGCGTCGTGTACTTTTGTTACACAATAAACATTCATCGCTTGAATTATATACTGTGAATATTTTCCAAATATACTTGTTATTTTCTATTAAAGATCTGTACAAAAAAAAAAAAATAATCTGATTGAACTCAGCTTCGTTGTCTCCGAAATTACTTCCTTAAGTCAATATCGAAAGACTAACCGCCATAATTTAATAAAAAATTAATAAATACTGATTTGATTTTTTACAAAACATGAATAAAGAAACACAATACAGCATTCATGTACAGTACAAGATATGCAATATAATAGAGAGAAAGTTAAAAGAAAACAATAAGAATAACAATATAGGCACAATGTGAACTATATATATGCTGTTCATTTTATCAGGGTCCTAGAGGAATGCTGTTTCAAGTTGGACTTTACTTTTGACTTAGCCAAACAATGCGCAGGAGTTTTCATTGACTTGGTGAAAGCTTTCGACATGGTAAACCATGAATTACTTCTATGCAAAATCCAAAATATCGGAATACGGGGACAAACCCTCAAGTTATTTAGCAGTTACTTGTAAACAGACATCAATCGGTAACAATAGGCACCAACATCAGTGATAAACAAATAACATTCGGTATTCCACAAGGAACTGTCTTGGGACCTATTTTATTCATAATATATGTAAATGATCTTCTGAATCTAGATTGTTACGGAGATATAGTGTCATATGCTGATGACACTACTAAAATATCTTGGAATACTTGTGAATAATTATTTAAGATGGAACGACCACATTGAAAACTTAGTCAGAAAGTTGAGATTGCTATCTTACATATTTCAGAAATAGATGTACATTTTAACTATCCACGAACTTAAATCTGTCTACTTTGCGTTAGTACAATCACTACTTATTTATGGTACCTATTATTGTCTGGACTGCAGCATACTCAAATTAACTAAACCTCTGAAAATCGTACAAAAGAAATACTCAAAATTATTTTTAATTTTCCTGCTATATTCCCAACTGACGAGATACCTTTTTTATTTACATACTTTAACATATATTATGTCAAAACAAAAACTAATCACGGATCTGTCTCACATATACATAATACAAGACACAAAACGCCACAAATCTATTATTACCCAAAAAAGTAAGACCACTGGTCAGAAAGTGCATCATTGTATTGGCATAAAACTGTACAATCTTTACCACCCGAACTAAATCAGATAATATACAAATAGTTCTCAAAAATAAAACATTGCCAGTGGTTAATTGAAAATAAACTTACGCTTTATGAAATCTGATTGTTAGACATATCCGTGGAACTTCAGATGTGGCAACAAATTCAATCGACTTAAACACACTGAGCCCAATGTAACTGAGTCCTCCTCATTAACTAAGATTTTAATAATAGAAGCAAATAATATGGGAGACCACCTTTTTTAATTTGTTCAGTAGAAACTGCTGATCAAGTTTATCAAACTCTGGAAAAATAAGTATATATAGCATATATTTGACTATGTTCATCTAGAGACGCAGATTGTAGTTGTAGGTATTCAAAAAACTGTCATGGAAATGCACCTTTAATGCATCATGATTAAGTCGATAGCAGGGGTTGGTAGTCGTATATTATTTCTTGCATTTTTCTGTTAGAGGACATTACCTTATATTTGGTTATATCGAGACAAAACTTGTTTTCTTAACATCAATTACACAGCCACGCAAAAAAAATAAGTGGTCGGTCCTGCGGACCAGACCAGTGTATCCTTATGTATTTGGATCCGCTGAAACCGAATCCGAAGTCAGAATTGTCAGATTGGCTTGTCTTTTACCCCCAACCCCAAAAGAGTGGTCTGTCCGTTTTAGAGGGGCGTATTTTTTGGGGTAGGAGATGAAAAACGAGCGAATCTGACAATTCTTTCAAAACATAAAAATATACTGGTATGGCCTGCAGGCCAGACCACATTTTTTTGGGGGACTGTTTATTAGGGGTAAAAAGACCACATTTTTTGGGGGGGACTGTTTATTTGGGTTAAAAAATGAGCCAATCTGACAATTCTGACTTCGGATTCAGTTCCAACGGGTCCAAATATATATTTCATTACACCCAATAAGTACACACACTATGGATGCACTGATCTAATCCGCAGGCCAGACCACTTTTTTGTTTGTTTTGGGGGTGTTTTTTGGGGTGAAAACGAGCGAATCTGACAATTCTGACTTCTGATTCGATATCAGAGGGTCCAAATACATAAGGATTAACTGGTATGGTCCGCATGCCAGACCACTTTTTTTTTTGGGGGGGGGGGGCTGTTCTTTTGGAGGTGAGAAACAAGCCAATCTGACAATTCTGACTTCGAATTCGGTTTCAGCGGGTCCAAGCCAGACCACTTTTTTTTCGTGTGGCTGTGTTATTAAAGTGATAAATGCGCGCTTGGAAAACCATACAATCAAAGCTTCAGACGCAAACTCTCGATGAAGCAATTGCATTGTAATCATTTTACAGTACATATTGCTCTCTAGTCGCAAAGGGGTAAATTAATAATGGAACATGATCGGTTGTCCATAAAATTATTCAGTTCTTGGAGAAACACCAGTCACAGAATATAACTTGGCTGCACACAAACAGTCTTTAACAAAGTTGTTTTATAACAAAAAGGGCAAAAAAAAAATGCCCGGTTACAAATACCTTTAACGCTTAAGATAATTTACTCCTATAAGTACTTACCTAAATAAGAATTTGAATTACTTTTTTGTGAAGGTAGATTCAATTATCAGGTAAAAAGTAAGGGGACACAAAGTAATTACTGGAAATACAAAAGACTCCAGTGAAATCGTTAAAATTATATGAATAATTTTCCATAATAACGAGGGTCTGATAGTGTAATAAGAATCTTGTTTATAGCCGGGAAATCCAATAACCGAAAGTATAATGAATCTCATCGAATTTTTATGACACTTTAAATTGAAAAAGGGCCGTAACTACTCACAAATAGTTCCATTTTGCAATCCACGCACTACTATTTAGATAATATGTTTTCGACAGCTTAACAGGGGTCCCCGTTTACGCCCTAGTTACATATTTCCTTTTCGCTTTTATAAAGAATAATGAGCTTCATAAGAAGTGATACTGATCCGGCTGACGCAACAAAGAAAGAAGTATCGGGATAAAAATCTACCTATAAGATGAAAAACAACGATGAAACGTAATATGTTCGTATACCGTAAAATTTAAATAAAGTGTCTTGTTGTATGAAACAGAACATGGTCGAGGATACGTGTTTAAATATTTCTTCTCACAATTTTTTTCTTAATTTAACGAATATTGCATGATTTTGGTCTTAAATCACCATTTTTTATCTGCGATCTTGTATTTATATTAGTTAACGTCACTTTTTTCATTCGAGAAAAAGCAATTTTTCTAGGATCAAACAAATTTTTAACCTCTTGTAGGGTGTCACCATGTTGTTGGTTTGTGCCCTTAGGTTTTATAACTTTGGCCGGATATGTTTCTTAAATAGCATCTATTATTTCAAGTATCAAGTACCTTTGTAATATACCATATTGTTTCCATAACATTTTGTAGTTGGGTTATTTCATTAGATCGTTAAACTATTTGTAAATTTTGTTTTTCAATTTGCATTTTCTGTTCTTCAATGTTTACCTTTAGAAGTTCTGGATTTTCCACAATTTTATCAAGTAAATCTCTATTCGTATGCCTTTTGTTTTCAACATAAACATTACAATATCATATCAAATTAGTGTTATTTTTCATGATTGTATATTCTTTCTCCTCCGTTTTCAAACATGTTGTATGATAAATATGTTCGTTACCATTCACATTTTAAAAGGTTTCTCCAACCTTTTAATGGCTACAGAGCAAGCTGTACATGTAATTCCAGGCATTTTGACATCCTAGAAAATATCTTTAAAAATATAGTCCATGCAAAACGCGGGGTCTGACGCTCAGAATGCCCTCATCATTGAAACTACTTGTATTTTATGTTTTTTGGATCACTGATCACGAAAATCAGGTTCCGCGGCTCTAAAAATAGTGCGTCACCCCTAATAGTGCCTAAAAATGGCAAAAGCCACCTCTTTTGGATTTTTTCGCGGTATGTGAGTAATACTGTAAAACAATGTTATAAATGTGGTAATCTTAATGATATTTTGCCAGTTCAGTATGTCCATCTAAAATAAGGACAAATTTTATGCTGAGAGTTAACTAGAGATGGTAAAACTACCCTTAATTGACGTAAATTGGAAAAAAGATGGATTTTTTTTTCAGTTTTTGATGAGTTTAGATGAATGGGAGATTGTACAATGAAGAAAATTTTTTCCAACCCTTCAGGTGTGAAAACGCCTTTAAATTGAACTAACGCTTAGAAAACAAGTAGTTTGCTTGTAATTTCTGATAAACTTCCGTCAAAAAAAAATACTAATACATTTTTTCAGCCCTTTAGAAATGAAGAAAGCCCAAAAAACCCCAAAGCTTGCAGGGAATTGAAAGAGAAGGTAGAAATATTCTTGATAAATGAACACTTCATATTGTTTGCAATATTTTTAATAAAAAAATATAAATATGGTAATCTAAGTATAAATGGACGCAAAATCTTTTTTTTACTTTTTGAATCTCAATTTGGATGAATGGGGATTGCAAAATTAGGAAAAATTTTTTTCTCGTGTGAGGATATTCGAGTTGAATCCCTCGCCGTATGAACAGAAAAGACCAAAAGACACTTGAGTCAGGGGCCCTAGGTAACTCCCTACGCCCGGTATCTTGACTCTCTCAACACAACCATACGTACTCTATGTCTATGAACACAACGCTGCATGCGATATAGGCGTAATTTTCACCCCTGGACGGTTGGAATTTTTTTTTTCATTGTAAAATCCCCATTCATCTCAACTCAAATCAAAAAGTGAAAGAAAAAAAATTCCGTCATTTTTCCATTTTACGTCAATTTAGGGGTAATTTTAGCCCCTCTGGTTAGCCCTCAGCATACGATTTGTTCTTATTTTAGATGAACTTACTGAACTGGCAAAATATCATTACAATTACCACATTCATAACATTATTTTACAGTATTATTCACATTACCGCGAAGAATCCCCAAGAAGGGTGGTTTTTGGCATTTTTAGAAATGACCCACTCTTTTTAGAGCCGCTGAACAGATTTTTGTGATCAGCGACCCAAAAAACATAAAATACAAATGGTCCTGATTAGGGGGGCATTCCGAGCGTCAAACCCCGCGTTTTACATGGACTAATAGGTGTTAGTTTAGAGACCAACCGCTGGTGGTACGCGATCTCACCCAATGCTTTGTATTTGAAGGCCAGATTTGTCTACTACAGATATCAGATATAATTTTACAAACTTTAACTATTTTAAACACCATTTTTAGTTTATGAAAATATTTTCAATATATACAGTATGTCGTACCCAGTACTGGGTTAACACTTTATATCGAAATACAACTATTAAAAACTTGGTTTATCAGTTCAGAACTCATTTCGGCACTGCACACTGTTCACTTTTCCACCAAATGTATTCATATTTTTAAAAGCTTTTATTTAACTTACAATGTTTGTATGTATGTGTTTGTTTGTTTAGGTCAAATCTTGCAATCAAAATTTCGGCTATTTCTAACTAAGCTAGAGCTTTGAAATTTGGCACACGTGTATAAGTCCGGCGATAACGCAACTATAGCCATTATCGGTCTAAATCCAATATGGCGGACGTCCCAAGATGACGAATCGGCTTTTTAGTCACAACCTCCTTGAAATGGTTATCAAATGAAAGGGTTTGATGAGTAAAATACGATAAACAATGTGACGTCATTCTAAATTCAATATGGCGGACGTCCCAAGATGGCGGATCGCCTTTTTCACAACCCCCTTGATATGGATATCAAATGAAAGGGTTTGACGAATAAAATACGATAAACTACGTGAGGTCATTCTAAATTCAATATGGTGGACGCCCCAAGATGGCGGATCGCCTTTTTCTTCACAACCCCCTTGATATGGGTATCAAATAACAGGGTTTGATGAGTAAAATACGATAAACAATGTCATTCTAAACTCAATATGGCGGACGTCCCAAGCTGACGGATCGCCTTTTTCTTCACTTGATATGGGTATTAAATGAAAGGGTTTGACAAGTAAAATACGATAAAGTATGTGACGTCATTCTAAATTCAATATGGCGGACGTTCCAAGATGGCGGATCGTCTTTTTCTTCACAACTCCCATGATACAGGTATCAAATGAAAAGGTTTGACGAGTCAAATACGATAAACTATGTGACGTCATTCTAAATTCAATATGGTGGACGCCCTGAGATGGCGGAGTATCTTTTTCTTCACGACTCCCTTGCCATGGGTATCAAATGAAAGGGTTTTGTTTGTCTGTTTGTCTGTAAAATAAGTAGACTAAAAAGTAAAAAATAAAATTATATAAAAAAATATTTTTAAGAAAAAGCTTTTACCTATTTGAAAAAACTACTAAAAAGTAAAAATAATTTTTATGAAATTCGTCCAACTGGAAATCAAAAGCTTTAGGGGTGGTAAATTAAGCAAAGTAACTATGCAATAGCGCTATATGACCGTCCCCAAAGCTTTTGGTTTCCAGGTGTATGAATTTAAAAAAAAATTTTTTACTTTTTAGTAGTTTTTTCAAATAAAAGCTTTTCCTTAAAAATATTTTTTTATATAATTTTATTATTTTTTAAACGTGCGAGATAAAAAGTCCTGTACAGTGTACACATTATTTTAAATAAAAGAAAACACAGACCAATTGACATAATAACCGACATCCCTTGTTTTGCAATTGTCCGGACAACATTAATAAAAAATATAACATGACGATATTTTTTGCTTTCGTCTAAACTGTTTTAAATTCGTATCAAGCGTCAAGAGTTTTTGATTGATGATAAAGTTTCGCTGCCGGACGGCGTTCTTGCTCTCCACGCTTTGCATATGTATTGCATTTTAATGTAATTGATTAATGGTCTCTGTGTTATTTTGTTATTAAAATCTCAATTATCGAATTAAAACGCGTTTCAGTCTTTTGCCATGATATTTGTAATTAATGAATACGTCGGTAAAAGCGGAATTAACTCAGGTCAAAGTGAGTGGTTGTTAGAGTAACGGTTTTGTTACATATTCCTTTTGATACGAGAGTTTAAACAGTCAAATAAAAGGGAAAAACAGAATATTTATTTCTACTTGGGAAAGAATCGTTTTCTGTAATTAGTTGACATTAAAATTTTCCCATTTACTCTTTTACTGTTATGTTTAAGATTCAAAAAATTATATCACCACCAAGCTAGAATAATTCGCATCGCGCTTATATATGAGTATCAATTAACTGATAGTACTGAAACACCTCGTACCTAGCTCGTGTATTTTATAGTTAATTTTCTAATTTATGGAACAAAATGTACCTATTTCTAGACTTTAAAATAGTTCTACACTGTAAAAAGTCAGGGTAAATTCACAATGCATTTACATTAAATATTGATGTAAATTTGACGGACATTTTTACATAAAATCTGTAAATATAATAATTTTGGAAAACATAGTGTAAAAACATTGGAATGTGTATTTTTACATACGTATTACAGAAATAAATGTGATTATAAAAATACTATAAGATTCACATAATTCCTTAAATTGAGAGCTAATTTTACATTAAATAATCATGCTATTTTACAGTACTTCTCCACTTCACTTGTAACTTTACAACCTATATTACTGGCAACAAGTAACCCATTTTTACTACCGGAATTTTGTAGTATTCCTTTTTACAGTGTAGGTATACACTGAAAAAAGTGCACCACGTAAAAATACAGCCTCATTACATTAGAATTCATGGAATTTTACTTTTAGAATAATGTAATAAGAAATCGCTACAGAAATATAGATGTAAAAATACATGCCATATGGAAATATACATAACTTTCGAATTTATTCCTGTCCTAATATGATTTTCCGTCAAATGTCTGTCAAATTACAATGTAATTATCCACACTGAGTACTGAGTGCAAATTTACTAGCTCTCGTGTAAATTTACAGACCTTTTTGTAATGTTACAACAAATATGTGAATTCACATTACTACTGCAAAATTACAAGAATACTGTAGCATTGTAACCAATAGCAGTGGTAAATTTTATCACGTAAGAACTACAACTTGAAGTATATCATAAAACTTCGCCATTGTGCATTAATCATTTCTAGTGGTGATTAATTCGTTCAATTTCATGTATATCATAAATCTACACAACACAAGTAAGTAAATATATTTAACTAGATGAACTAAAATATGTTATTTAAATGTAATAGTTGTCACACTAATCACGGTATAAGCATGAATGCCACCAAAATTACCACCAAAATGCTCCTGGAATTATATTTAAATGTGTACAGAGAGCTTACAAATTCATATGTAAAACATATTTTCGTTTTACGCACCACACTGCTACTTCTCATTATGTAAATGATAATTTTTTTTTATCATATTTATATATTTTTATACTTCATAGTTTTATTTTAAGTGATTTACTCTGATGTATATTTAATTCAGTTTACTATTTTGTGTATTTATTTTTTATACCATTGTATCTCAGCATGATGTTTTATTATATATATGTTTAGTTAAGTTTACTTAAGTTCAGTTTATTACTTTGTGTATTTATATTTTATACCATAGTGCCTGGGAATGAGGTTTTATTTTAAGTTATTTACTTTAATGTATGTTTAGTTAAGTTTAGTTTAGTGTATTATTTTGCGTAGGTATATACGTTTTATACAGTAAAAACAATATTCTCATAACGTGGTTTTTATTATAAACATTTAATTTTTGTCTATTTGTGCTACATCAAGGAAAGCATGTACTTACTTTTGCATATTGCATATACAGTGTGTCCCAGGATAGATGTAACAGGAGATGTAATGGACCAATAATTTTGGAATTTTGGAATGGTATTTGGGGATTGAGTCCTGCTTGTTGTAAAACTAAAGTATATCAAAAATGACTTGATTTGGTGTTCTACAAGGTGTTTTTATAAGCAAAGTTGTAAAAATCACCACTAATAAAGTACCTTTATTTTTCAAAATATGAAAAAATTCCACTAAGAAAAGTTATTTAAAATGCAATTTTATACCTCTATATCAAATTTCAGGAATATAAAATTATTTTTTTGAAACTTCCCATTTTTTGCGAATTAAGAGTTGAATTCATAATTAAAGTTGTGTAGGAGCAAATGTTAATCATCTCAAAATGTAGGCTATTGGTAAATAAAAAATTGAATATACGAGATGTAAGAAGGTATAATGTTAATCGAACTAATTATAAAACAATAAACAATTACTAATAGAAGATTAATGAGGTTTAAAAATTATAACAAGTAATAAATGTCAAAAACAACAGATTCACAAACAAATTAATTATTGACCAATACAAAATAATGTTTACAATTTTTTTATTATTCGACGTAGCTATCACCCACATCCACACACATTTCGATCCTTCGCCTGAAGTCCTTAAAACTGTTTCGAATATGATCTAACGGTATGGATTTTACGGCATTTGTAATTCTCTGCTTCAATACTGCTACAGGAAGTGGTTCAGCGTAAACCAACTGCTTGAGGCGACCCCATAAAAAGAAATCCATTATTGATATGTCTGGGGATCTCGCCGGCCACTTGATCGGTTCATTCCTAGCAATCCAATTTTCTCCAAAATTTAAATTCAACCACCGATTAACCATTTCTGTGGAGTGGCCAGGGCAACCATCATGTTGAAAATTAACTAAAGGCATATCTCTTAAAATATTTAAATGTTCTTCAGAAAATCTTTCAAGAAGCTGTAAATAAGTGTGCTGGTTTAACCTTCCCTCAATGAAATAGGGTCCAATAAATCCAACGTGATGAGAAACGGCACACCACACATTCACTTTAATATTATTTATTCATATTAATTCACAAAAAATAATTTTTATGCAGTTTTAATTGAATGGTTCAAAATAAAATACTAATTTATTGAAAAAATGGGAAGTTTCAAAAAAATAATTTTATATTCCTGAAATTTGGTAGAGGTATAAAATTGCATTCTAAATAACTTTTCTTAGTGGAATTTTTTCATATTTTGAAAAATAAAGGTACTTTATTAGTGGTGATTTTTACAACTTTGCTTATAAAACACCCTGTAGAACGCCAAATCAAGTCATTTTTGGTATACGTTAGTTTTACAACAAGCAGGACTCAATCCCCAAATACCATTCCAAAATTCCAAAATTTTTGGTCCATCTATCCTGGGACGCACTGTATGTGTCAAATTTGTTGTATTTAAGTATAATTTAGGTAGTTTTGAAATGTTAAAAAATGTGAAAACGCGTTTTTTGTATTTAATCATCTCTGAAACGGTTAAATACAAAAACAGGTGTTTCTATTTTATAACTTATCTAAATTATACCTTAATACAATAAATTTGAGCCATTCACTCTAAATTTACAACAAAAATTGTCAGGAATTCGCGTAAAATCATGTTGAGTTTTGTTCACCATAACTTTGGGCCTCCATGTAACTATGCCAACAAAACTCAGAAATTCGTGTAAAATCACATTGTATATATATACGGCCTTCATGTGCAATTACGCCGAAGAATTGTAAGAGCATACATAAAATCACATCACATTGCGCGTGACACAAAAGTGGTGTAATTTTACATACAGTCTGTGAAATTCTAGTCATTATCACTGGTCACAGAACTACATGAAGAAGGACGTAAAATTAGACAAGTACTTTCTTCAGTGTACCAAATTAAATGAAATAAACTACTGAATAGATTTCATTCGTATTTTCGCTTGAAATCACAAGTTTTCATAAATACGGAAAATATTCAATTAGTTATAAATTGACAAATAATGTACGTAACGTCTAAAAAAACAGTCACCTTTCATGCACAACATCTTCGAGTTAGGGTGAAAACATAAAAAAACAGACGGAACCGCAAGCGATAAATAACTTTATGGTAAAGTAACCGTATGCCATAAATCCATTGATAAAGAAAATAATCGTATGTTAATAATTTTTATCTACTCTTATTAGGTTTATACTAATTAATGAACTGCTTTTGAATAATTAATAGTATCCATAAACAAATAGCGTGAGTTATAATGAGTGAGTTATTATAAATCACTAGGTACAGAGCCAATCACCGTCATCTTCATGCCTAGCCTGTCCAATCGACGTAACGCGCGCGACACGAAGTTGGCTCTGTTCGAGAGAAATTCTTTTCCGATACGGTGACATAGAACGGTCCATTATTATTGAGGGGAGGAAGGTGATTTATCATGTCTGAATAGTTTCGACGTTTTCAAATCAAGTTAAGTAATGATGAATCCGGGTAGTGAAGATGAACTAATATGTACACCACCAGAATGTAAACAAGTAGCTAATGACACAATACCTAATTTATTACCCGCAGAACAAATATAAAAGTGTCTACAAAAATTAAATTTTACAGTTAATTTTATTAATAAACAAACTGAGTAATTTAAAAAAAATTTTCTCAATTTAATATTCATTGTTATAATCGTAGATAAAGTATACTATTCAACTTGCGGTAATGGTAATAATTCACTGCATCTGCCTGAGTTATTACCTACATTACCGCTCGTTGAATAATATACTATTATAGCGTATGCAACTGTACGTGAATACGCGATGCCGTGAATGTATATAAAAAGTCGCGGATTTGTAGACTCGTGGTCACTCGTTGGCCGTAATTGAATGTTCTAGCGCTTTGGTAACATGGTCAGTAGCCCAGCGCGGCATTCACGTGATCATTGGCTGTCCACTTTTGAGCGTTTAAGTACTGTGGTATAGTTTGTACCACTGATAATCCAGCGATATAGAGAAGCTGGCAAAAAAACGTAAAGGGTACCGACCGTGTATCAATTTCAGTGTATTTACATAAAAGGCCATAAAAGTGTTCGGCTTCTTTATTATCATCACAAAAAATGGTCATATATTTCCTAACAAGAATGTAGGCCACTCCCACTGAATATAATTGGTTGAAATTTTCTCTACTGGAATTATGATAGGTTGGAATAAAGTATGTGATCAACGTGGACCAGCGTTGTCAACGTGGATCGGCGGGCGGTTCACTAACTAGAAGCGGTCGGCGTCCTTTATGCTTTTTTCGAGCTTTTTTATATCGCTAAATTATATGTGGAATACACTATAACATGATCCTTTTGGTGATCAGTAGCTTGCCAAACAATTCACAGGTCGCTCACCGAAATAGCGTGAAAAGAAATAATAAACTTATTTAGTCACATTTCATCTTTTCGCAATGTATTCAAACACATGGTAATACAAACCTTAATTACATTTCCAAAAGTAAACGACTTTATTATAGCTTTGGTTAAAAATGCGATTGCGACAGTTACTGTGGTGCCGTTGATTAACTAATTTATTTGAAATTATACTATTTTGTTTTATTTCATTATTACAACTAGTCATATTCAGAATTAACTCACTATTTAAATGTTTAAGTTTTATTTTTTAATTATTAGAAAGTTTTCTTCGGATTTTAAAATGTTATTACAATGATTATTATAATATAAGTTCTATTCCGCTTAGTGATGCAAACAACATTTATGACACCCAAGATCGGTTAACTTCAGATACGGCAAATCTTTACTTTTTCAGGAATCTGCGTTAAAAAGCTCTTCAGACAGACTACACTAAATATTTTTTTTAAAAATCCAACTTTAAAGGAATCCCAGGCGTTTGATATTTTGTTGGTAACAAAAACAATACCCATACGTAGGCCAATGACGCCACGGGAAAAAATAGGGCTAACCAAAAGATACAAAATAAAAACCTAACTTCAACAAAAGTCAAATCTTAGGAAAGTATCAGCTTTGAGATTTTTGAAAAGAACCTAAAAGATTTCGAAAAAAAAATGTTTTTACAAACAACATGTCTTAGAATAAATTAAAAAATCGCCACTGAAAGTGTCTTGCAATCGCTTAACACCACACATTTACCACATATTTTGATAATTCTTAATATGCAATAAATTTTTATTAAGTCGTACATGGTTAATAACTTTTTTTTATCAAAGTTGAAATTCTTTTTATCCACCGGGAGCCTTTGTTAATATTTTGCCTTGATTAAATGCTAGCGTGATTTTTTGTAAGCCCTTTAGGTATTAATTTATCCACTACTTTTCATTTCTCCACTCACGAGCGGTATAATAAGAGATGTCATAAATTACGAGTCTAAAGCTCTCAAATGACATATACCGGGAAATAATAATTTAATTTTTTGCCAAAAGCTTCTTATAAATTTATATTTTGTAATATAAAGGCTGATGAGAAAGCCGATGACAAAAGCGGGGCGCGAACGCGTTTTGTACTAGATCAGCAAATTTTACAGGATAAAAGAGGGTTTGGGAGAGAATTTCAGATATAGTGCCTTATTAGTGCGGTAGCAAATGTAATCCCGTGTGATGCTTAGTGTTACAAATAAGTTGTCAATTTTGTTTTATTTTCTGATCCCCTGGAATGTAAAGCAAGTTAATGAACATCTCAAAATCGTGTCTGATTGGTGCAGTGCATCATAATCACTCTAGTAAAGGAGGTTATCTTATAACCGTAATCCGGAAAATGGGTATGGAAGGTCCTAAAATTACACAAGTTACATTACAAGCAGTAGGAAACATAGAATGCTCATCAGCCAGGGGCAGGAGAGGTTGAGGAAGAAGAGGGTGCCAAATTTACTTGAACCGCACAAAAATTGACATTTCTATAAAACTACAAAAGACACAGTTCCATCACAGAACAACCCATTTACTTAATTAATTCCCCTCCCTTCTCTAGGAGCACTAGCACAAACTGAAGTAAACAAACTAGCTGATATTTAATATCAAAAATATAAGAAACCAAATTGTGGTTGAAATTTTTTTTAAGACAAAGAAATTTTGATATGAATATATTGATTAAATAGCTTTGTGGAATACATCGCTCACTCGACGAGTTTGTCAGTTCTAGAAGGCTAGCTGGAGCACAAAGTTATGAACATATTATAATTGATGAATGGCAGCCATTTTCGTTCATTTTCCCACAGTAATTGGTTGGCCCTGAAAGCATAGAGTGAGGTTGTTTGTCTCTATGCTATTCCATGACTTAACAATGTGCCCGGGAAATTGCAGTACATTTTCTGCTGGCCAAGTGGAGTTCGAATATAAAGTTTCATCAATTTAATCAATAACTCGGTCAATAATTAATAGCCTACAAATTTTATGTAATAATGACATATTTTAAGAGAGAAAAAATTTTGGGAACATTAATAATTGACTATGTAAATGAAACTTCGTATTCGGACTATACTTGGCACTATTTACAAATTTTCTTCCTAAAATTTAATTATGTTCATTAAAAAAAGGTACACGTTGGATAAAATGTCATATTTTCTTCATTTCCGAACACCCTATATAACACGGCTAAGGGCTTTCAGAATAATCAGAAGTTTTTATAGAGATTGACTTTTTATCAAAAAAAAAAAACAAAAATTAAAAGTTTACAAATTACAAGTATAGTATAGTGGACACACCGTATATTTTTTATTATACACATCTATCTATACGCTATGCACTTATTCCCAATATAGTCAAATTTACTCCCACATAACTCTACATATCTAGTGGCAATACTCCCCACTCCTAATTACGTCACATGATCAATCGGCAACATTTTTTAAGTGTCCATCAAGCATGTTTGTGTTAAGAAAACTTTATTAAATCAAAATCCATTTGCCGTTTGGTTGTAACACTAAAGAGCATACGGAATGTTAAATTTTGGCAATAAGCTGCCGCACTATACCACCTATTTGTATAGAACCTCGCTGCTTAATAATTCATTTTCCGCCCACCGCCAACTATTTTCTACATGCTCAAATTATATGCTATTCTCCATTCAAGTCGCTAAATATATTATTACGGAGCAAACTCAATGCTTAGAGTACTTAACCCTTTTGTGAATTTATATCCTGAAATTAAATTTCAGTTCAAGGAAATTAGCTGTCGTAATCCAAACTACGTTGGACAGAAAATACATTTATTTATTAAGCAATGGTTATATTGCCAGGGCTACAGATTAATAGATTAAATTTGATATAGCTGGTTTGTTTATTTTTAGCAATAAAGAGTATAAAATTTGAGAAATTTCCTCTACTCTTAGTCCCATGAATTTATCTTAAATTATATGTGTTAACATTTACCACAACGTAATATTTTGTAAATATTCTAATGTAATGTTTTATTTTCCTTTCGATATAGTACAATGTGAAATACTACTACTTAGTTTTAGAAAAATTATAATTATTTATACTTGGTTTAGCCATAAATAAAAATATTTTATTATAATTTTTCTGAAACTAAGTAGTAATGTTTCAATGGCCCCTCGTTGGGCGCCACTGAAACCCCATTACTTAGTTTTTAAAAAATTTTAATTATTTACACCTGGATTTGTCATAAATGAAAATAGAATCGACGGGATCCCAGCTCTCGCACTAGATCAGTTAGTCGTTCGCCGCTCCTACTTAAATACTTTTATTCATGCCAAAATGAGGTGTAAATAATTACAATTTTTCCAAAACTAAGTAGTGGTGTTTCAAATGTATAGTCTTAAAAAATTGGATAATAGTGTCCAATCTAGGTGAGGTTACCATTGAGACAAAGGTGAGTACAGGCCACCCTCAAGGAGGGTGGGCTGTAGGCAACCTTTGTTGACAGACTCCTCCAAAAATGTCTGCGAAATGCTTCTATTGCTTAGGATATGCTGTTGACCTAGTGATAGCAGTCAAGGGACGACTTGCGAACACTGTATCAGAGCGTCCCCAAAGAGCCCTGCATATTATCGACAAGTGGTGCAGTGAGGAAGGACCTAAATAAATTCTCACAAAACTACAGTCGTTACTTTTACATGAAAGAGTATCTTGGGAGGCCTAAGACCCCCAAGGTTCAAAGGAGTGGAGATTCCATTTACCAGCGAGGTTAAATACCCAGGAGTCATTTTTGACCAAAATCTGACAGAATATCGACATCCAAAACGTCACTCAGAAAGCAGCAGTTGCCTAGGAAGGTGCAAGTAAATGTGTGGGAAAAACTGGGGATTAAATCCGAAGATGACCCATGGTTATACGCTAGGGTCGTAAGACTCATGATAACCGATGGATCAATGATATGGTGGACCAAGAAACTGCAACAATAATGTTATTAAGTGAAGGACAAAGACTTGTTCGCCTGTACGCCGAGAGGGCCACAAAACTTGCTCCCACTGCTGCATTGAAAGTCCTTTTAGATCTACCAAAATTTCACACATTTATCCAAAAGATAGCTCACTCAATTGTACACAGGCTAATGCAAGGCACAACATTATCCATAAGACAACAATATGGATCGGAGAACCATGAGTTATACTCAGAGCTGAAGGGAGATCCCATTCTAGGCCGATAAATCCTAATTTTACTTCCACATCCAGTGGAAGTATAGTAACGACAAAAAAATTTTTAAAAATTTTAATTCTTCAAATAGGCTTAGAATGTCGAGGTTTTAAGTTTGAGCGAAAAAATTTTTCTGTCTGTCTGTCTTTAACTTTTTTGTGCGCACGTTTACTCTGGAACCATTTAAGATATTGACTTAAAATTACACATACACATACACAAGTCCTGGATTAGGTATGTATAGTTTCAACGACTTAACCGACCGCATAAAACAATTATTTTTCCGCTTAACTAGCTCTAACTCAAAAACGGCACAATGGATTACTCTTAAATTTTTCTCGTGTTATCACTGTATATTTGTTAACATAATGTGTTTATATGTAGGTCAAATTTTAATAAGTGTAGAAAGCATTATTTTTTTTTCTAAGGCTATGTCGAAAATTTGCATTCTCAAATGTAACATGCGGGAAACTTTTTTATCTTTCAAAATAGACACCAAGTGTATAGAGAAGTAACTAAGATAAAAGATGGACGTAACTTTTTTATTTGAAACTTTTTTTTTAAATTAGCAGTTTTCGAGAAAATTGTAAACAAGTGATTGTTGGCCAGGTACTGCAATTAAATGCTATTAGATGTCCACGTTCTTTATGATCTCTGTATCATTAAATAGGTTTTGCATGTATTCCCACTTTAATCTCTAAAAGTGTCACTCCTTCACGGTTGGAATTTCAACATAGCCTTAGACAAAAAAAATAGTTAGCGGAAAAATAATTGTTTTATGCGGTCGGTTAAATCGTTGAAACTATACATATGTATGTACTTTAACGAGATCTGGAACTAGATTATATTTTCATCTTGTAAATTGGGGATAAATAGGTAAATTAAGCAGGTAAGAGTCCATAAAATTGGTATATACAAGAGAAGCTAAGGTCTCAAAAAAGTTTTTGGCATTAGCTCCCCCATTACCACCCCCACCCAATTATTAAAGGGGGTTAAAAAAAATTGTAATTTAGTGTGTGTACAAGAATCAAAAACCTCAAAATATTTTTTTACTTCATCCACCCCCACTACCACCCCCATATCACTACCCCCGTCCCACTACCGTTGTGGGGTATCGTTTTATGGGTTTTTGGGGTAGAGGATTTCAAATATTAAATTATTAATGTTCCATAAACAATTATTTCCACATACAAAATTTTTTCGTTGTGAGAGACTTGGATAGAAAATGTGGATGTGGAAGTAGTGATTCCTTGGGCAGAGGTTTTTTAAATCACAGTTCTCTATCCTTATCCTACCTTCCTTGCCAGCGATCAGACCGCAAGTTCGTCATTTCTCGAACGGGTTCTTTCGTTCAGTTGTGTTTCCCGTATCGACAGTCAAAACTATTATGTGCGCTCGCCTACGAGTTTTTAGTTTTACTATGTTTATTTATTAACTAGCTTTAGGTCCATGTGGACACATTAAAACTTCAAATCCAGTTTTTAAATCTACCTGCGGTAGACAGGAGCTACTAGCCCTCCCATCCTTTCCAAGCCGAATCGAACTCACCTCGACGATGTTCGCCGTGGTTATTTGGCTGGCTCCGGGTTGGGATTCGAACAGACATACGCCTGTACCTTAAAAATAATAAAGTATTGTTGAATTGAATTGAAACTGGTATATGGACTCACAGTGAGGCGAAGCATCATTACCCAAATCAGTCTACAGGTCGTCAAGTTAGTTATCACAAACTTTTTTCTTAAATGTTCGTTTTGAAATTCTCTATCGGTCTGTCGGGCCAAATTCTTGATTTTTAGCTATAATTTTTTATAAATTTTAATAATAACTTTTTTGTGCGCATGATTACTCTGGAACGGTTTATGGATATTGAGTTGAAATTTGGTACACCTATTTAATGAAGTCTGGAACTAGATTATATTTTGATCTTACTCCGTTGAATGTTGGAGGGTAACTAGGGGCAAATAGGTAAAGCGGGAAAATAAGAGAACATAAAATTGGGATTTAGTGTATGTACGAGAGGTTTCAAAAAGCATGTAATAGATTTAATATTAGCAGGTAACTCGTTGAACATTGCTAATCCAAGCATATCAGGCAATTTATATATGTTGTATTTAGCGAAATGAATAAGTTATCTCTTTTTGTAGTACTCGGGTTATGGATATCATAGTTTCTAGAAATTTTTCCTTAATGATTATATACACGAATGCATAATTCAAATACTAAAATAAACGTCGAGTTAAAATCACAAAACATCGACCTGCAAGAATGTCTACTATTAACACCAACAATGGCAGTGGTATTAATATGAGTTGAATAGCCACAGAAGAAGAATATAATAATATACCTTTATTAACTGATTGATCTCTGGTTCAAATTTATAGAACTATCGATGGATGTCAAGATTATGAAATAAGGAAATGAAAAACAATTTTTTATTAAATATTCATAAAATAATTAATCACTTGAATAATTATATTTATAGCAACAAAGAATGATCAACTGTCATATATTTAAATACAATATATAAGGAATAAGGTTATTTATTAATTTGTATATGCGTTAAATTCGCATTCTAGGACTGATAGTAACTAAGTATATGTAATGGAAATTTCTTCTTAGAGAAGTTGGATTACTTTAAATTGTTTGTTGTTTGAAAGCTGTAGTATCCGCCAAAAGTCGTAAAGAAAAGGCCTGTAGCCCCACTTACTGCCAACATATCCACAAGATGTTGGCAAAAAGTGAAATTATTCTTGACCTAACTTAAAAAAAAGTGAAGTATTTAAAACAAGTCGACTAAAACTCAATTGTTTATGTAGGCACCAATGGGCTTGAAGTTGAAACCGTTTTTAATTTGCGTCAATATTTTGTTGTAATTTTCAAAGGGAAAGTGACAGTGCCCTCTATATTAACTTCACGGTAAATTTGTTAGTGGAAACTTTTATTTTCGCAAAAGTTTGCCTCGTAGCTGACAACTTACAAGGATAACGGGGGAGTGCTAAATTAAACACTTCACAATTTTTTAAAGTTCTGGAAAAGTTGACAAAGAATTAACCAGAGCGTTCGTTCTTGGAGTCCTGAATAAATTTCACGCTAAAGTAAGTTTCAAAGTTTTAATTCACTGTTGCAATTTTAAACTAGTTGGCAATCTGCACTTTGGCGAGGTCTTTTGCGAGTAATTATTTAATTTAAGTTCATTAATAAATACAGTTCAAGGAGTTTATCCAACTTAATTTATATATTTATATCACAATTTCTGTGAGTATTGTTAAAGGGCCAAAGAAAGGAAAACAGCACTAGGGTATTCATTTTTGAACTTTGCTGCGATGCTAGAAAATATGCCCAATCATGTAACGACAAACACTTCAATTCAATAATGTATCTTCCATTTCTAGATTTGGTGAATACGAACTGACTTCAAAAAGTTAAAAATAGATGTGGATTTAATTTTGACAAAAATAGAACCATGTCAGTACAAAAATTCAAGAACTTCATTGGCTGAAAATTGATGGTATGTGGATTCATCGTGGTAGGAGAACTTTGTCTTCCATAGGCTTACAAATCAGAATTCATTACCTCTCAACGGAGCGATAAAATGACCAAAATCTCTAACTTGACTGCTAATGGATGGATTTTGTTGAAACCCTGTGCAATGTGTTTGTAATGACGTTAATAAAAAAGTTAAAAAAAAGATTAGAGTAGGATATGATCGAAAGGGGCAGAAAACAGCCCTTTTATCACGCGTTCCGTAACTTGTAGAATTAGGTCAAAAATGCAAAAAAAAAATGTATTTACCTTTTTTGGCCCAAAATAAGATGTTTTTACTCTTGTGAATTTTTTAGAAAAATGCATATTTTTCGAGACATGGCCACTCGAAAATTCCTTCCTAAAAATGGGGGAGGGGAAATGTAAAAGTTGAAAAAAAATCTGAAAAAATTCAGGTGCTTGTATCATCGAAATACAAAACTTCATTTTATTTGCAACTTTTCTGTAAAGTGCGTTTTCACCTACTTTTTTCGGAAAAACATGAAAAACTAGCTCTATCTTTGACATTGTAGTGCTTTAAAAATATGTAATTTAAAAATTTGAAAAAATTCAAACGTATGCATTGACACCTAAATATTTTTTGTCTCTTGGAGTTTTTTTTAACTTGCTAATTTTCCGAGTTACAGGCAGTTTTTGACGATAAATAATGTACTATATTTTTTGCATATTAAAAAATTTTTTCGGAAAACTTTTTCACATTTTCAATTTAAAAATTATATTGAAACTTTAAAAATGGTATAACTATATAGTAGACCAACCCAAAAAAAGCTTGTCATATTTTATGTCTCACTCCGTGGAAATATTCCTTTTTATGTAAAAGAAAAAATGCTCTTTTGATTAAAAAAAAAAATGAATTTTAGAATGTGCTACCAAAGTACGTTATTTCAATCATTTTGCGGTATCTACAAAAATTAGGCCGTGCTTCATCTAATATATGTTTTTTAGTGCCAAAGTGGTTTTTCACTTTAAATTTTATATAAATATTTGCAAATTAAATTATATATAGAAAATATTGTTTTTTGAGGTCCCGGGTTTTTAAGGTTGGGCTCGAATTTATTTAACTTATTCACCATAATTAATAACAATTTAATTTTTTAATTTATTTATTATATTTTTTTTTGCTTTTGTACATTTCTTTGTTTCTGCACTTCGTGTTAACAGTAAAGCTTGTTTTTGTTCTTCATCTATCGTAATAACATTATTAAATAGAGATGTCAACGCAATTTGACGTTCAGCAGAATCATTGATAACTTTAAGGTTTATGCATAAACCTTACAGTTATCAATGATTCTGCTGAACGTCAAATTGCGTTGACTTCTCGATTTAATAATGTTACTACAATAGATGAAGAACAAAAACAAGCTTTACTGTTAACACAAAGTGCAGAAAAAAAGAAATGTACAAAAGCAAAAAAAAATATAAGAAATAGATTAAAAAATTAAATTGTTGTTAATTATTTACAATGGTGAATAAGTTAAATAAATTCAAACCCAACCTTAAAAACCCGGGACCTCAAAAAACAATATTTTCTATATTTAATATAATTTTCCAAGAAAAAAAAAATATTTAAGTAACTTCATTAGTTATTTACAATTTTAATTATATTTTTTTTGGTACTTTTATTAGTAAAATTGTGAAATACACCCTGAAAACTTTAGTTTTCGCACTCTAGCTTCTGCTCGCTTACAAGTAATTATAGTAATAGACGGAGAGCTGGCGGCCGCGGAGGTACTACGATATTACCTCCGGCTGGAATTTTGAGAAGTGGTTGAGGGGACCATCAGGAAGTGCCATCTGCAAGGATTTTCCTCAAAACCCCTGCAAGGACACGTCAGAGGACTCAAAAATGAAAAATATTTTGCTCAAAAAATGATCATACCTCCGGCTGAAAATTTGTACATTACCTGTTTGAAGGTCACAGATAACGTATGTAAATCGTCAGACGCCTAGGTCGCTGCGAAATAGGTGTCAGACGCCCTCAAAGTTGTCATTTTTTTTTTCAAAAATTTTTTTCCTTACCTCCGTCTGACGTTTTAACATATTGCACAGATACCATTCTAAGCACAAATTAAAATCGTCAGACGAAAATGCCGCTGCGAAGTCCCCCTACAACGTTCACGAAGTTCCAGCCCGCCTGAGAGGTATACTTTTATTTCGAAAATTTATTTTCGTTACCTCCGTCTGACGTTTTTACATATTATCCTAGAGACAATTTTAAATACATATGTAAATCGTCAGGCGAAAATACCGCTGCAAAATCCCCCTGAAATATCGCGAAATTCCAGCCTAAATTACTAAATATTGTTTCGACATCTTTTAAATTTAATGAAATACTGGTTGAGTCACTATACGTTATAAAAAAAGTCAATTACATAAAAAGTAAAGGATGTTCCGAGGCGCGCACGTGTAGACTGTGGGAGGGACTTCTGACCTGTTGCAAAGCATGCCGAGATTTGACATTGGGGGAGATTGGAGTAACTTAAATTATTTTACGCCATGTTAAAATACGCAGCATAAATCTAAATAAATTTAACAAATCATGATGTTTCTATAAACTACTGTTAATCAAGTTATTTTAACAAGAAACCAATTGCAAATGAAGCCGTATTAATCAATAATTGAATTTCATCTGATTTCGAATTTTCTTGTTTACCCCACTTTATCCCATCACTGCAGTGTATTCGCCTAGACATCCCCACCTAAAATGACTGTGATCTGGAAAGGGAAGAGATTAGAAGACAAGTAGCTTTCAGATTATTATTTTATTTGAGCCATTGAGTGTGCGTTAAACAGGATTATCGTAGGTAACTCTTTTAAAATGACGATTTATACAACGGAAGAACGAGTGCAAATTATTAAATAGTATTTTGGAAATAATACGGCTGCAGAAGTTGTCGCCCGATTTGTTTTTACATTTGAGGAACGACCCGTTCCGACGGAACAAACAGTTTTGAACATTGTTCATAAGTTTGAATCGTTTGGATGTGTAAAATCTTGCAGAAAATGTAATAATGAAGGTGGTGACAACGATGGCAGACAGATGAGCGACGAACGGGAACAGAGGGAAATAAATGTGTGTAGTTTTGCGGAGGCACATGCTCCCTGTTCCAGCAGGCAAATCTCTGCCGAGCTCGATGTACCTGACCGCACGGTTCGGGCAATTTTAAAACGTAACAAACACCATTGTTATAAAGTTGCCGTCCCACAAGAAATTTTTCCCGATGACTTTATACGACGTATGGAATTCTGTGAGACCATGATGGAAAAGGCGAACGAAAATGAAACTTTCATTAAAAATATTTTATTTACTGACGAAAGATCATTTTCGGTGCATGGTCGTCACAATTCATCCGTTACTAGATATTGGTCCCGGGAAAATAAATATTTAAGTATGCCACACCGAACTCAGTACCCACAGAAAGTCAATGTGTGGGCTGAAATTTTAGGTAATTCAATAGGCTCCTTTTTTATCGACGGCAACCTTACAGCACAAAAATATTTGAATTTGTTACGTGAACAAATTATTCCGGCCGATAGAACTTTGGGTATTGACCTCGAAGAGATTTAGTACCAGCAGGATGATTGTCCTGCTCATAACGTGATAGTGATACGTAGATTCCTAGACACTACATTTCACGATCGCGTTATAAGTGGAACAAGCACATATGTATTTAAAATTGTCTCTAGGATAATATGTAAAAACGGCAGACGCTACAATGTCAAAGATGGGGGTAGTTTTCATGTTTTTCCAGAAAAACTCGGCGAGAACGCACTTTACAGAAAAGCTGCAAATAATGATACATTCACCTGGATATTTTCAGATTTTTTTTCAACTTTTACATTTCCCCTCCCCCATTTTTAGGAATTTTCGAGTGGCCATATCTCGAAAAATATGCATTTTTCGAAAAAATTTACAAGAGTAAAATCTTATTTTTGGCCAAAAAAAGGTAAATACATTGTTTTTTTCATTTTTGACCTAATTCTACAAGTTCCGGAATCTGTGATATAAGGGGTGTTTTCTAGCTCTTCCGATCATTTCCTACACTAATCTTTTTTTTACTTTTTTATTAATGTCATTACAAACACATTGCACAAGGTTTCATCAAAATCCATTCATTACCTATTCTATTCTATTCTATTCTACCACTCAAGTTAGAGGTGAAACATCCCGTTCACTAGACTACTCTAATAACAAGAACATGAGGGTGGTGGACAAACTATCGTTTTGTAATAATTAGAGTAGTAATTTTAGCTGAAATAGGATATCGCGTCATTTATCTGTAACGTTACTTAATTAATCTATTAATAAATTGTACGTAGTGGTGTACCGAATCTATTATTTCGAATATTTTGTAAATTGCAGTTGTTAATAAAGCGGTTGAATGCCATTGCTTTGCTGCTAAACTAATTGTACATATAATATATGCATGCATTAACACATTGTAATAAATTAGCTGATATTATTTTCGCATCCAAGCTAAAAGTTAATAAAAAGAACAATTTGCGAGTAAAACAAACTAGAGACAAATAATCTGCCTTCAGTTTAGATGATATTATGCATTGTTATGGATTTATTTCAGAAAAGTATCATAATAATAACAATAAAAATCTTTATTTCACAATTACAGGTACAATAGGCTCATTTAGCGCTATTTTTTTATTTGGTTATCGGACAGATCTTAAAATTCTAAGACCCTATGCAAAAAACTAGAATTTTGTGACCTGTAAATCGTCTAAAAAAATTTATAAATGGACCGCACCCGTCGAATCTCGGCCGTGATGTCACTTAATAAGAACCCGCTAGTCGCACAGAGAAAGACTCGACGATCTCAAGCAGAATGCACGAGCTTTGATATGTTGCGCGACCGTTTCGTTGCCTATTCACTGACGTCACGATGTTGGTCGCACCGCACTTCCAATTCCCTCTTTAGAAGTCGTATATTTCGAGAGCCACATATCGAATTCATTAGAAATTTTCAACTTTGCCTAATTTTAAATAATACTTTATCCACAAGAAGTAACAACTACTAAATAAAATTCATTAAATGAGCCCATTAAGTAATAATCTACAAGTGACTGAGTGCATCACAATTGGATAACCATAACAAAATGTAAAATGTAAAATAAAATATATGCGTAAAATGTATAAGACATATAGTACATGCGTAATAACAAACTTCAAAAGATATAAACACGAAAAAAATAGTTAGATTAAATAAAATTCATTGACATCATGCAAACACTTTTCAGTTAACAAATTCTTTATTCTCTTTTTAAAAATAAATAGGCTGTTGGAACTTCTCATATCAGCAAATAGATGATTATAAATTTTGCAGCAATAATAATAAAAGAAATTTTTTTGATATAATGCTGTTGAATGTGGTGAGGAATTAACTGATTTTTGCTCTGGTTTGATAACTATAGTTTCTAGTTTGTCTGGTTTGTAAGAAAGAAGATTTATTTTTAAAGTCTTAAAAGATCCTCTGTATGATTCTTGTAGACGTAAACTCTCCATAATCCTATTAATACGATTTTGTAAAATAAATATCTGACGAACATAACTAGTACTCAATCTTCAGAGCACAATCCCATACCGTAGATGGGGAATGTACATTAAGGTAGTAAAATGTCAGTAAAGCATCTTTACTACAGTGACTCTTTCAACATGACTTCCAAGATTTTGACAAAATCGTTAGGACACGGCTCGATGCTTTGCTTAAATGGTACATTAGCTTATTTTTCCTTATTAAATGTAAGTTTGTTTTTCTCTAACCAAAGTACAATATCTTTGCATAAATTCCTCGATACATTTTTTGCCGTGCTAGGACTTTTCTGAACGATTAAAAAGTTTGTACCATTCGCGTAGCTCGTAATATGTACATTGTATCTGCTTTGGATGTTTAAGGTGTGATTGTTGGCGAAGATAAGGCAAGTAAATGGCCCTAATATCGACCTTTGTGGTACACCGTACTTATGGGATATTTATTGTCCTTTGTTCTATTCACATAGACTACTTGCGAACGGTAGCTTAAATATTAGTACAACTTTAGACGTGTAAGGTTAGATCAAGATACATCAAATGGAAAATCGTTTGAACCGTCTCTCATAGAAAAATCTCTCTGCATATTTCAAAATATTACTAAACTATATACCTAATACTATATACCTAACACCCTAATTACCACCATAATTTTGATAATTTTCAATACCTTTTATAACGACACGATGCTGAGACGCTCTGTAGTAGAACATATTTAGTTTTACTTTAATTTTAATCAACATGATGATGCTAACATGATTGGCGAAAAGCACTTCAAGTAATAGTATTCGATTGTAGTGTTCGAGGGTTTTAATGTTTGTGAAAAATTCTCCAGAGATCTTCTTTTTGTCTACGTTTTCTAATAGAATAAGAAAGTGTTTGGTTTAGGTAAATAACGAGTACCAGCATACACAATAAAATGTAAGTATTACAGCTTTACAGCATTTATTTTCAAAGTAAACACAACACAATGACAACATTGGCCTTGAGTGTAATATATTTCATTGTAAAATAGCACTATCCGTTTGCGACAATAATGAAAACAAATGGTATCAGCAAAATGCTATCGTCTGTGTTTATTTTTAATTCGGCGATAAAAAGAAATTGAGAAGCAGTCTCCTCCAAGTTTATCTCGCGTACCCAGAGCCGTATTAAAGACAGTGAAATTGCCAAATGTTAGGTCGGCTGGAGCCAGTTGTATCGTAATATTTTTATGTGTGAAACGTACTTTCTAAACAAAAGATTTTTCAGTTTTCAGTAAGACGTATCCATTTTAAATGAAAACAACTGTGCTTTTTATAAACCTTTGGTATTAATTGAATTGCCAAATCGTTGATAAAACCAAAAGAGCACACACTGCAAGTTGTTTTATCCATTAAATTATTATTAAATATAATATAACAAAAAACTTAATTAGACAAATTAATATTAACATATCATATGAAAAACTAAGTACATATAGTTCAGTCAACGAATGACTCAAGGGTGGTGTATGGTGTAGAGTGCGTGAGCAGGGACCTAAGCGATTACTTTACAAAGAAAGTCCCACTTTTGTTTTTTTTCGCTTATATCTCTAAAATGGTGCGTCGTAGGGAAAAATTAGGAAAACTTTCAGATTATATACTTTTTTAGAATTCGCAACCGTTTTCGAGCTACACGCTCCGGTAAACTGAAAATTTTTGAAAAACAGATTTTTTTACCTCTTCAACTTTAAGCAAAAGCAAAGTAGGCTTCTCAAAATTACACTTAAGTCAAAAATCATCAAAGAAGCGGCAGTAATCTTTTACAACCCCTCCTCCACTCAAGGCGAGGTTGAAGAGGCTGGGATGATTTGCTTCCTCAAATGGTATGGGACACCAGCAAGACAGACCTCCGTCAACCAGTACCACTTCCAGTTGTTCATGAGGTCAGTGGCAATATTAAGCCTGACATCAGCTCCCTCCCACCAACTGAGAGCGCAGCTAAACAGCATTCCCGACGCACCTACCACCAAGTGCAGCAGTGGCTCAGGAATGAGCTGCCCTCTCAAGAGTGGGGGTGGAAACATGGAAACAAACTACTTTTTTTCTTTAAAATACAATTTTCTATTTTTCAAGTAAAAATCTGTTTTTCGAAAATGTTCACTTTTCCGGAGCGTGTAGCACGAAAACGGTTGCGAATTCGAGAAAAGTATATAAAATGAGAGTTGCAGAGAATTTCATGACCTTTCATTTTGTAAATTTTTCCCTACGACGCTCCATTTTAGTAATTTAAGCGAGAAAAACAAAAGTGGGACTTTCGTTGTCACAGGAAAAATACTACAAGAAACCATCTCGAACCCAAGTTTAATAATACTTTAGATCTTAACATGTTTCATTTATGTATATTGCAAGCCAGATATTGTGAGTTTTTATTCATTTTCTTGATTTAACCAGATTTTCCAGGAATTTTTCCGTAAAGCTGAGTAAACCTCTTCATTTTACTGGAAAAGAGAGTAGACCTTCGTATTCCACGGGAAAAATACTTCAAGAAACCACCTGAATTTCGCGTAATAATCTCTGAATCTTAAAAAGTTTCAATATTGAATATTGCAGGCTCGAATTTGTGAATTTTTAAGCATTTTCTTAATTTTGCTGCATTTTCCCGACATTTTTCGGCAAAGTGCAGTACAGCATCATATTCTTTGAGAAGAATACTAAAAAAAAAACACCATAATCTAGAATAAAATACTATAGATCTTAAAAGTTTCACTTGTGAATATCTCAAACAGGACTTTGTAAATTCTCTAGCATTTTCTTGACATTTCCACATTTTTCCGCCATTTTTCCGTAAAACCGAATACATTATCGCATTCTAGGGGAAAAATGCTATAAAAAACCGTGGTCGTTTTCCGTTGCTTACTTACTGGTAGATATTTACTGGTACATTAAATCATTATACGACTACAGTACTGCTACCTATAAG
Source organism: Rutpela maculata (assembly GCA_936432065.2). Lineage (NCBI taxonomy): Eukaryota > Metazoa > Arthropoda > Insecta > Coleoptera > Cerambycidae > Rutpela > Rutpela maculata. The sequence goes on from OW386286.2 coordinate 42,134,252, forward strand.
TTTACATTAACGTCACGTTTTGATGTCAAAAAGAGCGCAAGTTTACGTTCAATGTTTACTAACTTTACACATTTTTTTGTGGCTGTGCACAGCCTATACCAATGTTTTTTTTTACAATACAATACAGATTTATTCTCTGTAATAATCACATATTACTACAAAAAGCTATTGTTTCGATTGCAACAAACACCGGCCGAAAGACTTATTCCTAATTAAAGGAGCTCTCGTGCCAGCCACCCCACGCCACTTGCAGACTGCAGAGAGCTATTAGTTCTCTTCAGTACAAGGTAAGCATGCTGGCAACGAGTTCCTCGATGACTTAGTATACCGTTTACAATCTATAAGAATTAAAACTTCAATATTAATACATTGCGTTCTTAAAATTGGAAAATGAGAAAAAATAATGAATAAACTAATTAAAGAATATTTCAAACTAGTCGATTAACCCATCAGCATATAATTATCTTCTACGTCGTAGCTCCTTATTACTGTTATTGATTTCTTGAATTGTTGGATTTAATAGCATGTCTTATCCAATTTTTTCATATCTCCACATTATTGCGTAAGTTTTCCTTGTATTATACGTTTCTATCTTGTAACTGGAAGTTAAATTCTGTAGATTTGCAAGATAAAATAAAATAAATTATGGATTTACACAAACCGAAAATTCTGTTTTATCAAGTTAAGGAGTACTGCAACTGGGGTGCTACATGCTTTAGGCGCTACCTCGACAATTTGTCCAGCCGACCTACAGAAAATATCGATGTTCTGTCAGAATCTATGTCATTGCATTTGACATTCATTATTTAAGGGTATTTGGGGACTGAGCAGCTTGCTTAAATTGGATTAATTAATTATTGTTTACCACCGTATCTGTTCATGTCTGTATACTTTGTGTTTACACCACACAAATACAGGTTGGTTGTATTTAAAATAACTACCCTTGTGGCGTTGCCAACTAATACATATTTGAGTAATATTTTATTAATATATCTTCATTTGAAAGTTCCAATTTGTTTTACCTTATGTATATGTATAATAATAAATAACATAATTTCTCACTTCTTCATGGGTATTTCCAATTTTATGGTTAATTATATAATAATCTATTTAACAATTTTGCTTTAGTTTATATAATTTTAGGCGTGACACATTTTTAACCCTTAGAAAAAGGAGGTTTCCAATTCTCATTAAAAAAAAATTACTTCCTTTTTCATTAGGTTCGTTCTCTGAGAATTCTGAAATCACAATGTATCGAATTTCACGTAAATCGCAAAAATATTGCAATTATGACAGCTGTACTGAACTCGTTAACTTTTAACTTAAATTCGGCATAGGAAAATCCAAATTTGCTCGTACTTTTTCTGAGAGTGGCTTAGTTCCTTTTGCGTTAACGGAGTATCCTAGGAATTTCACTTCATTTACGCCGAATACACTTTCCAGAGTTGATAAAGATACCGTACTCATTAAATTTTTCGAAAACAAACCTTAAATGCTGGAGATGTCATCGGCCGTCTTCTGATGAAACCATGATATCATTCAAATATGCGTAACAAAACAACAAAAGTCTAGTCCTCGTAAAACGGAGTCGAAACCGTTGAAATATTTGTGCTGCGTTGCGTAAGCGGAACGGCATTGCTATAAATTTGAAAAGTCCAAAAGTGTAGTAACTACCATGTTCGAAACGTCTTCGGCAGCGTTGCCAGTGTCAGTACATTTGTACTGAAATACACTTTTAGAGCACAGTCAGTACGTAAGTGATACTTTCATTGTATCAGTATATGACGCACTATTGACTTATTTTGCAACTTTAGACGACAAATATCATGATCCGTGAAATGAAATACAGCAGGATCAAAAGAACATCGTTTTTGTTCGCAAGTTGGTTCAGAATTTTCCATCACTTTCGAAAACTCTGTTTCTCCCTTTCACTTGAATAAGGTGTTTTCCTTGTATTTAAAAAATGTTTAATAGATCCATGGCAATAGGGACCAACCTAGGTTATCTGCAAGGAAGTTCAGTATTTGTAAAAATATTTGTGTTCCTTAAGAACTTATAATGCACTGAGGGACATTTAAAAATCCATTATTTATTGCATTCACTAATAAAAAAAAAATTAACACGTGATTACAAAACAGTGAAAGTACTTTACATAGCATATACACTGTTCTTTTTGTAGAGGCAGTTCAAAAGGTGAATATTGCGTATGTTTTTCTATTCATTGAAATTTTTAGATATTAGTCTAGGTTTATTTCTTCAAATTCGAATATTTAGAAGCAAATCATGTTACTTTCTATATGTTTGTAGAGTAACTCGACCCAGCTGATTCCGAAAATTTCGGTTGTCACCTCGAATTCGGGGTTGAACCAACCCAAAATTACCCTTAAAACTACATTTTTTTTCAATTTATCGAGAATATCTTCGTGAGAAGTGAATCGAGAGAAAAATGTCAAGAGAGTTGAAATGTAGTTTATACAAATTTTTTGAAAATCATGTACATAAAGTAATAATTCCATGGGGGTCTAAACTAAGACACATTTCAAAAAAACAACAAAATAGTTCACCACAGTTGTTCAGAAGGATATTACTTTGCGTTATGTGTAAAATATATTTAGATTTTCATTATCCAATATCTGTTTCATATATCGCTTAATTGGAATATCTACAAAAAAACAATATGAAATTCTAATATTACCTAATTTTACCACAATCTTCTTACGTGTCCTTTATTTGCAGCAGCAGTATGTTCGAAACAAATCTGAACGAAAGCAGTGTCGCCTGTAACTTCTGAAGGCAAACATTCAATTTTCTTCGCATTTTGCTGGTTTTTCAGTAAACAGCTGCTGTCGTAACGAGCCTCAGAAGCTATTAGGTTTGATATACCTGCATTATAGGCGAAGTTCGTAGTTGACTTTCGCGAGTTGCTTTATTTTGTTCTCCATATTAAGTGACTTAATCTGTTTAAATCGCTGCTTTGTTTCACTCTGACAAAAAATACATAATTTGCAATCAAGCACATTGCTTCCTTGTTGCCCAGGGTTGCCAATCTGCGGGGAATTCCCCAAACTACGGGGAATTTGAAGCTCATTGGGGAATATTTGGGGAGAGCCGTTGTGAGGGGAAAATGCGGGGATTTTCGAATAAATACCATCAACTTAAGGCAAGACATATGCGCGTTTGTTGAGGAAAAATATATACCTTGACCGTATGTGATACGGTGATTGGGACAATTCCTGTTTTCAAGTTTAAAGCATGTTTTAAGCTTACTATTGGTATTACTATTTTCAAACGCATCTGTGGAGCGGAAATTCAGTGTATTACGAAACTTAAAAATTGAAAATAGGAATCGGTTGCACAAAAACAGCGTGGTGGCGGTAATGGCTACTCGAGAAGGTATTATAAGAGGAGGAGGAAGCTTGCGATTCGTTCCTCCCAACAAAATGTTAAATAAAAAAATATGGACTGATACAAAATAACTCTTTTTTATATTTTTCTTAATAAACATTGTACTATGTTTTTATTTGATTTCTCTTTTATTATTTGTGGGGAAAACTGTGGGGAATAGGTTACTAAAATTCACCGACTTTGGGGAATCTTGGCAACGTCTGTGGGTATTTTCGAATGCAGCCACTGGCAACCCTGTTGTTGCCTCAAACATTTTCTTGATTCTCGATCTACAGTTTCCACATTTCCTGAATCAGCAGCGACATGAGTTGACTTTTTCCGAAGGCGCTCTATCATAGTTTTGTTAGTGTAATCCCTAATAACATGATTTATAATATTTAAGATTTTTCGCGACATGACTTTGTAAAATATACAATTAGTTCGTCAGTTTCTTGTACTCATTTGTGCTCTTTTTTGTTTCTTGATATTTTTCTATAGAACGGCTAGTACTTGAGATTTACAAAAAAGTCATGTCCTGTCGTATTTGGAAGTAATTCGATGATCTGACAAAAGCATATTCAACTTGAGATTATTTAAAAATGAAAAACAAAATTATCGTTTGCAGCTAATCAGTTTAATGAACTTTCGTATTTATAACAATGTAAATATGAGAAGTCATTCGAAAAATAACACGAAAAAAATGTTAAAAATATATAAAAAGTATAATGAACTGGCGACCTTCCGTAAGTTCAATTTAATTATCGTTAAAAGTAAAAGGTCAATAAGATTAAAGGAATTGCTTGAATGTGCGATTAATAAAAACAGGAAACCATTGCGGTTTTGTAAGTATTACTTTTTCCAATTTATTATAATTATTAGAAGATCGGTCATTATGCTAAACTTAATCGTACATCCATGTATTATTTTTAAATGGAAAAAAATTGTTAATCTAATGTACTTTCCGACAGGAGAGAATTGTGAGTTTGGTCGAAAGAGAAAGTCACTTGATTTTTTACCTCTTAGCTTTGGTGTCTGAGGACGTGAATTTTTATTCGAACAGAAAATGAATCTCATAGCAACCTAAGTATACCTCTTAATAACATTTTAGAAGACAATTGATATATTGTCAAGAGCGAGAAATGGATAGTAAAATATTTTTAAAATAAATTATAAAGAAAATTCAATTTTAATTCGTATATATTGTATATATTTCACATAAACATAATTAATTTGTCTTTTAAATTAAAACATTACAAAATTAATAAACTTAAAATTAAATAACAATGTTTCTGTATTTGTTATTTATTTACAGAACAGAATTACATTTTGATTTCACAATTAAGGTCAGGTAGTTTGGCAATATTGTAAGGACTGCAATATTGGACTTTGGGGAATTCCCTATCTCAAAGAGGATAGTTGTGTGCAGCTGAGGTATGCAAAACATATCTCCTCAAGATAAGTGGAATAAAATAATGTAAATATGGAACATTTATAAATAGTATAAGTAAATCGGAACCACATATATATTGTTTTTACAAAATAAATAAATGTTCTATTTTTTTAAACTCTCGTTTTCATCACCCAGACACATCCATACCCATAGCGCATATAGGACTTTAGGAAAGCATATACCTAACATATGGTGGATGCGCCGGGCACCAAGAAACATAAAAACCTATATATGCAATTTCATAGGCAAAATAATGTATAGTCGAAGCAATGGACCTTTGAACTGTCATCATCCTATTTTGATTGAAGTAATTTGATAAAGGATGGCAATCATTTCGTACCTTAGACGGGGCAAATTTATTATTAAAATAATAATTATTAATATTATTAATAGTGAATAGTAATAACAAATGGGACTAGACTAGTTATAATCCATCAGATTGGCATTGGGAGTAGACTCAATTAGAACAAAAAAACAGCTTGCGATTTCAGTATAATGAATTAATTGCGTTACGAAAAACAAACAATACGTGGGCCACTGATGACTGAATCACGAGACCAATGCACTTCTATGTATTTTAGACGTACGCGTTACTATTACCTCAAATTTAACGCGCAGGACGAGCGTGCGTATGTCTTAGACTGTGGAAGACATACATCCTTACATCCATTCCAGGAAGTTCGATTGTAAGTAGTGAGACGTCAATATACGACAGTCTTTGACTGCTACCTGCATTAGTAACGTCAGCTACTGTACCTAAAGTTGGGATGTAAAAAAATATTAAAAAAAACCAAAAATCAATTAAATGAAGATGACGATGTTACCTTTGTAGCTTTAGACTCTGTACAAGAATACCCAAGGTGGTCGTTAAGGAAAAGAAAAATTAAATTTAGGTATTAGCAAATCTCATAATCGGAAGATTTTAGTCAGCAACAAATGTTATGCATTCAAACCTAATTTATTCACAAATTTCAAGTTGGAGATGATCTCGTCCTTTAAACTTTTGTTTAACAATGGGTGAGAAAACTTTAGCAGATAGATCATTTAATCGAAACATTTCATTACGATTAATGGGGTGGGTGTCTTTTCAAAATTGTAGGTACAGGGCCCACGAAAATCTTAATTTGCGAATTACCACTAATATTCAAAAATTTCAAAAAAGCACATGTTTGGTGCGGCATAATGCATCACAGAAGAATAGTGGATTGAAATTTAAATGAAAATACTTATTTAGAAATTTTGAATAATTTTGTTTTGGGCGAACTGGACAATGAAAATTTAGAATTTAGAAGAAAAATATTTTTTCAGCAAGATGGATGCCCAGCACATTCTACAATTCTGGACAATGGTTAGACAATCACTTCCAGGACAGGTGGATTGGCAGCTGCACACTTCTTCTCAACAATTTTAAGTCTCATTAAAATGGTGACTCAAAATAATCGTGGTATCTTTTCAAGTACATCAAAAATAATCAAATGCAACTTTGCAGAAAATCCCAGCTGCTGCTTTTCTCGAGATATCAACAAAAACGTTATTTTTCAATAATATTTATGTTTCAATATGTACTTACACTTCGTATACATTGATATGGGATGAAATTTCCAATTGTAGATGTAAATAACCAAAATGGCCGACTTAAAGAAAATTAAATTTTTAAATAGGACAACCTGTATATTTTTGCATATTTGGATCCTGCTGGCAAAAATACATGTGATCTGATCCTCAAATATTATTTTGATTTTCAATGAATATAAAAAAAAATATTATTATTATTATTATTATTTATTTAATTGTAAATTTAGTACAAAGAGATCATTTTTTTCATAATTTAAGGATCTAATTAAATAACAGGTTGTCCCATAGGAGTTCCATTTTAAAAGAAATAGTTTTCGTTGAAGTTAATGAAGAATAAATCGTGTTTAATGTTAGTATCTGATGAGATAATATTTTAAAAGTACTTTCAGACTGATTTTTAACAATGTTAGCAAAATCGGAGCCTTCTATGATTAGAGTTAAAAATTTTAAAAAATCCATATTTTTGGAAATCATAATAAAATTTGAGGGTCAGATCATATGTCCTTTGGCCAGCAGTATCCAAATATGCAAAAATATACAGGTTGTCCCATTTTAAAATTAGATTTTCATGTCAATTACATCGAAACCTGAAGCCGGCCGTTTTGGTTCTTTACATCATATAATCGGAAACTTTATCACTACACGAAATTTTAAAAAAATCCATTCGCCCGTTCAAGAGTCACAAGAGTGTGACCGTTCGGCAGATCTAACATCTTTGAATTGTAGATTGTAGATTGTTCAAGGAGTCGCTCGGCTCCTTCAGCCCTACCTCATATCGACCTGAAAAGATCTTTTGTGACTTACCCTACGATTAGTTGTTGCCCAGGACTCCCAAGCTTTTTATAAAGCTTGTGATTTTTCTAGGGGCTAATTTCCCTCTGTCTTCAGGCGTTAGTTCCACCTTTTCGGGGTACTTTAGCCTAGTGCGGACTAGCATCTTGCATTCGCAAAGAATATTTTCCGCAGTTTCTAATGCAGAGTCGCAGTATCTGCACATATCGTTGTCTGCCTTGCCCATGTTCTTAAGATGATATCTTAAGGGGCAATGGCCTGTTAAAAGGCCTATCATCAACCTTAAGTCGGACTTTTCGAGTTCGAGAAGCCTTGTGGCATTCTTAGACGAATAAGTGATGAACTTTTTCGCTTGTCTTTGGCCCGAAGTATTCCTCCAGTAGGACTCTTTCTGTTCCTTTTCCCATTTTTAACCTCCTCTGTTATGTGTCCCTTAGATAAGCCACAAAACGGTTCGGACCCCAAAAAATGGGGCTTCAGCACCTTTTTTTGCAAGGTCGTCAGCTAATTCATTTCCTTCTATTCCCTCATGCCCTGGTACCCACATCAAGGTAACCTTTGTTGTTTTTTGCCAGTTGCTTCAGGCAATTACAGAGTCAAAGGTGTACGACCTGAGAGCTTTTAGCGCTGGCTGGCTGTCTGAAAGTATATAGATGTTTGCCCTTCGAATGCCTTTATTTATGCATTCCTGGGCACATAGGTCTATAGCATAGATTTCTGCTTGGAAGATGGATGGGGTTTTGCCTACAGTTAGGCCCCGCTACGCCCGCGCCAACCCCTTTAGCCATCTTCGATCCATCTGTGTACCAGATGAGTGACTCCTTCTCCATCTGCAGGACTTCGACTTTGCTCGTCTGTCAAAGTCCCGCTTAATTGGCATAGAGTCAGTAGGTTTGGTCACGGATTCCAGTTTAATTATTTCTAGAATCCTTAGGTGACCAACCAGGTCTCCTGGTTTGAAAGAAAGTACCTACTGCAGCCTTGAGGCACTAAGTGCTGCCGCCTTCCTTACATACAAATGTAGAGAAAGCAGGTCTAGCATTGTCTCCATAGCTGCTGTGGGACAGGAGCACATTGCTCCTGTAATCCCTAAGCAGGCAAGGCGTTGCAACTTCCGCAACTTTCCTTGTGCTAATTTTTCTTCAGTTTTTGGCCACCACACACATGATGCGTAGGTGACCATGGGTCTCACAACCGATAAGTAGGACCAGTAGATCATCTTCGGTTTTAGACCTCAAGTCTTACCAAACAGCCTGGGGTACGTCCACATAGCCGCAATGGCTTTGGAAAGTGTTTTTACACCTTGAAGTAACGCCTTTGAATTACTTCTTATGGGGGTATTTAAAGCAAAAAGTATTTCGAAGACGACGTAGATTTATTAAAACAACCACATTGTGAATGCTGTTGCAACCATAAATGAAGATGTAATTTCACCTGCCTATGAAAGAATTTAGAATAAGATTAGAAAAACCACTGCCCAAGGAATCACTACTTCCACATCCGGATTTTCTATCCAAGTCACACAACGAAAAAATTTTGTTTCTGGAAATAATTGTTTATGGAACTTTAATAATATAATATTTGAAATCCTCTACCCCAAAAACCTATAAAACGATACCCCACATCGGTAGTGGGGTGGGGGTGGTGACAGGGGGTGGGAGTGGGGGGTGGATAAAGTAAAAAAATATTTTGAGGTTTCTGGTTCTTGTACACACACTAAATCACATTTTTTTTTTCATCCCCTTTAATAATGGGGTGGGGGTGGTAATGGGGGTGGCTAATGCCAAAATTTTTTTTGAAACCTTAGCTTCTCTTGTCTATACTAACTCTACTCAATTTTATGAACTCTTACCTGCTTGATTTACCTATTTACTCCAAATTTACTCCAATTTACCCCCCAACCCTTCGACGGAACAAGATGAAAATATAATCTAGTTCTAGACCTCGTTAAAGTACATATGTGTACCAAATTTCAAGTCAATGTCTCAAACGGTTCCAGAGTAAACGTGCGCACAAAAAATGTTACAGACCGACAGACAGAATTTTTTGTCGCTCAAACTTGAAATCTCGACGTTTCATGACATTCTAAGCCTATTTGAACAATAAAAATTTTTAAAAATTTTTTTGTCGTTACTATACTTCCACTGGATGTGGAAGTAAAATGTGTACTAGTAGTTTCTTTCATATTTTCTAATTTTTAGAATATCCTATATAATTTATCTCAAGTTTAGCAACTGCTTATGGCTTCCTAGGACAAGCAAAACTTTTTATAAAGAATGACTTTTTCTTGGCAAATTAAAAACAAGAAAATTTACAAGAGCGCGGTACCCAATCGGGGGACACATTGTATATGAATACCTTAACATAATCTAGGCACTCATCGATTATTACGTTTTTCTGTATCTATCTGATAGGAAAGAAAAATTTAGTCTCAATTTCATTTATATTTTCGCACAGTACTTTTAACGATATTTAGGTCACGCAAAGCAGGAGCGAAATTATGCGTTTCGTTTATTTGTACTGTAATTTGCGAATTACTTCCTTCTCTAAAAGCAGGGTATTTGAATTAAAAAATCAGGAGAGGGAATAAAATGAACGCCGTGCCGTGTTCGGTCACGCGATTCCTGGGGGTCCAACGTTTGCACTTTTTATTAAGGATAATGGATATTGATTTAAATTAAAACTCTAATGGGTAATTTTGATTATAATATTGTTCTATGTAATCTTCGTGCTTACTTCTTTGTTTTTATAACTTTATTACTATTTGAAAAATTATGGTAATTTTTGAAAAATGCTAATTACAAGAAATATAATGTAATGAATGCTCTATTTCTCCTTTCGACGTCGTACAATGTATACGAATCGTAATAAAATTATTTACAAATTAAATTCGAGTAAACTTTAACTTGGTGGGTGTATGAGTTGGTAAGACAACCTCCGATTTGATATGCGATGCGCACAGTGCGATTGCAATAACGCAGAGAGAAACTAGTCGCGTATGTCTGACCCTCTTAGTTTATCTGAAGTAGCGACCTTTGGACCCACCAAGGCACAAACCGCCGCCCAAAATTGGTACACCAGATTTCTGGAGAATTATGAGATCTCTGCGCGAGTCCTGCAATTATTAATATCACAGCCCTACAAAAAAAATGGTCTATCCGGCCGATCAGACCAGTGTATTCGCATGTATGTGGACTCACTGAAGCCGAATCCGAAGTCACAATTATCAGATTGGCTCGTTGTCACCCCCAACCCCAAAAAACACCCCCCAAAAAAATGGTCTGTCCGGCGGACCAGACTGATGTATTCTTATATATTTGGACCTGCTGAAACCGAATCCGAAGTCAGAATTGTCAGATTGGCTCGTTTTTCACCCCTGACCCCAAAAAACACCCCAAAATCAAAAAGGAAGTGGTCTGTTCGGCGGACTATACCAGTGTATCTTTATGCATCTTAACCTGTTGAATCCGAGTTCGAAGTTAGAATTAACAGATTGGCTCGTTTTTCACCCCCAACCCCAAAAAAACACACCACCAAAAAAAATGATCTGTCCGGCGGACCATACTAGTGTATCCTTATGTATTTAGATCCGCAGAAACCGAACCTGAAGTCAGAATTTTCAGGTTGGCTCGTTTTTCATCCTTAACCCCAAAATACAACCCCAAAACAAAAATAAAGTGGTCCGTCCGGCGGTCTATACCAGTGTTTTCTCATGTATTTTGATCTGCTTAATCCGAATTCAAAGTCACAATTGTCAGATCGGCTCGTTCTTCACACCTAATCCCAAAAAACACCCCCAAAGCAAAGAAAGTGGTCTGTTCGGCGGACCATACCAGTGTGTCCTTTGGACCGTTTGGAGCGTTAAAACCAAATCCGAAGTTAGAATTATCAGCTTGGCTCGTTTTCACTACCACCCCCCCCCCCCCCCCCACCCAAAGTGGCCTGCCCGGCGGACTATACCAGTGTATCCTTATGTATTTTGTATTTGGTAAGGATATACTGGTATGGTCCGCCCGACGGACCACTTTTTTTGTTTTGGGGGTGTTTTTTGGGGTCAAGGGTGAAAAACGAGCCAATCTTACAATTCTGACTTCGGCGTATACACTGATATGGTATAGCGTTATAGTAAGCTATAAATAAATAAAATAATTAATATTTAGAAAGATTTTAATTTTGATTTCAAATTGAATTTAATAATGATAATAATTAATTGTTTGTTTTTTTAAATATCCATAGTGATATAATATCTAACATATGTACGTAGGCTAGTACCCTACATATACTGCCTCCCTACAACGAAGAAACCAACTTACCAAGGTTTTAATATTAAAAATCAGATTTAAAATAAAAGTAAGATTTGATGGATAATGGACATTAGTAATAAAAAAGAAAAGTCAGATTGAGTGATAAATGACAAAATAACGCAAAACAGGGAAATTTATTTTTGTAATAACATTATCCTTAATGTGAATATTATCATTGATGAATTGAAATAAAATAGAATGTACATGACTGATGCTAAGTGAATAAAAGTTCGCAATCATAATTGGATTGAGCTTCTTTAATAGGCAATTGATAAAAATAGCAAGTATGTGCTAAGTGAATATGAGTTCGCAATCATAATTGGATTGAGCTTCTCTAATAGACCTTTTCATCATAAGCTCGCCCATGTGGTGCCCCTATGTTTGTTTGCGGGAACTGGGAAATGTTCGGACACTTGGTTGTCAAAATGGCTGGACCGGTATTTTTCACATTAATTTAGACGAAAGTGTGATTGACGGTGCAAAATTAGTACACAACATTGTGGAAGAACACACTTGCTCAATTAAGGCGCTAGCTCAAGTATCTTGGCCGTAAAATGACTGAAAGCAAGAATAAAGAACTGGTTGCAAGGTTATAATTCAACTGGTTAAAAAACGTAATGTTTATGTCAAATTCAATACTGATATGCGAAAACTGTCCGAAGAAACATGGCGGAACTCGACATTTTTTAAACAAATAATGATGAATCTGTTACCAATTTTCTGAAAATAGGTAGTGCCATATCGTATAGTTTACCTATTTGAAAAAAATAGAAAAAAAGGAGTCAGCTTTATCCACAGAAGGATCGACAAAAAAACCTCATTTTCAATTGCGTTTTTGATCCTACATTTTCGTAAAAAAACAAAAAATATGTTTACTGCATTATCAATTACTGCACGAAGAATGTTATTAAGCATATTGTAGAATAAACACATTTATTTTCTTTTAATGCACTTGTATATAAATTGATAAGTTGATAGTTGAATTCTAACCTTGCAACCAGTTCTTTATTCTTGCTTCCAGTCATTTTACAGCCAGGAGACTTGTGCTAGCGCTTTAATTGAGCGCAAGTGTGTTCTTCCACAATGCTGTGTACTAATTTTGCACCGTCAATCACACTTTCGTCTAAATTAATGTGAAAAAATGATACCGGTCCAGCCATTTTGACAACCAAGTGTCCGAACATTTCATAGTTCCCGCAAACAAACATTGGGGCAGCACATGCTCGCGCTTATGACGAAAAGGTCTATAGATAATTGATAAAAATAGCAAGCATGTGCTAAATGAATATGAGTTTGCAATCATAATTGGATTGAGCTTCTCTAATAGGTAATTGATAAAAATAGCAAGCATGTGCTAAATGAATATGAGTTTGCAATCATAATTGGATTGAGCTTCTCTAATAGGTAATTGATAAAAATAGCAAGCATGTGCTAAGTGAATATGAGTTTGCAATCATAATTGGATTGAGCTTCTCTAAAAGATGTCGCACCAGCTATAGCAGCTTTGGCTAAAGAAAAGCTGGCGAGACAATTAAAATGGGGAATGAGTTTGCAATCATAATTGGATTGAGCTTCTCTAAAATATGTCGCACCAGCTATAGCAGCTTTGGCTAAAGAAAAGCTGGCCAGACAATTAAAATAGTGAATAATTGATATATTGATACACTTGATAAGCTGGTTTTAAAAAAACGTAGGGAGCAATAGAGAGTACGTACCGTAACATGTACATAATAAAATAAGTAATAACAAGTCTTCTGAAGATCTAGTTTGATTCGTATCTCGGTACTATCTTCATGGAGAGACTGAGGAATCCGTGTCTAGCGCAGATATCTATGGAACGGTCGACCTTTAGCTGGCTGTCTTCGTTATGGACGTCGTCCGTCATCAGCGGTTAGCAACACGAGCAGTTTGGTTCGGCCCCATATTCTTGTCGCGACTGGAACAGCTGTCTAGAATGTCCATGGGAGATTACTTTCGGCATAACTATTTAACAACACTGTCAAAAGTTATTAAACTTCAGTCTTCATAATTAAATTTTGACAACTGCCTTTAACTCTTATGGACTCTCAGAAGGCATATAACGTGTGAAGTTCGGGGTCACCAATATAGCCTATAGGGCTATTAAATTAATTTAATAATTAAACTTGGTAAAAAACTATTTAATTTTGATTTCGAAAATGAAATTTTTATAATGATAATGAATTGTTTGTTTTTTTAAATATCCATAGTGATATAATATCTAAACATATGGTCCGCCGGACAGACCATTTTTTGTTTTTCTGGGTTTAGGGGTGAAAAACGAACCAATCTGACAATTCTGACTTCTGATTCGGATTCAGCGGGTTAAAATACATAAGGATACACTGGTATGGTCCGCCGGACAGACCACTTTTGTTTTGTTTTGGGAGTGTGTCTTGGGCTTGGGGGTGAAAAACAAGACAATGTTACAATTCTGACTTCAGATTCAGTTTCAGCGGGTCCAAATACATAAAGATATACTGGTCTGGACCGCCGAACAAACCATTTTTGGGAGAGTGTCTTTTTGTGGTTTGAGGTGAAAAACAAGCCAATCTCACAAGTCTGACTTCGGACTCGGTTTCAGCGGGTCCAAATACATAAGGATACACTAGTCTGGTCCGCCGGACATTTTTTTTTGTGGGGCTGTGTATTTAGAGGATTGCACTTTTCTAGTATCAGATTTATCTTTCCTAAGACTGAGAAAGAACCACAACAAAAATATAGTATCAAAAAGTCGTTTTTATAATGAATGTAGAAAGGTAGGTAGGTAGGTAGGTAGGTAGGTAGGTAGGTAGGTAGGTAGGTAGGTAGGAAGGAAGGTAGGTAGGTAGAAGGTATGATGTTAATCAAAACTAGTTGTAAAAACGTATACTTACTCTTCGCAGACATATTTGTCTGGGTAATTGGTAAATATTGTATAAGCTACTCTTCTCAGTTTTCTTAAATAAGTTAATTTGCTATACCTACTTAAGATATAATTGCTATATTTGTAATATTAATTATCTGTCGATGATGATGACTTGATTGGCGAAACACTTGTCAGATGTGTAGTATTTTTGGTTTTTCAAAAACCATAATTGACACTAACTTACTGTCTCATTTTCAATACTATCGGACTATTCTTTCTTAATTATCGTGCAGATATTTTCAAACATATTTAGAATTTGATGACAACCATATGCTTTTTTCACTCTACGAACGATATTTATGGTTTTAGAAAAATGTCTGGCTTTTGTGAGGAGTACTACACAACTTCTTAATATTTAGTTACCTCATCTAAAACTTGTAAATGAATGCTGATATATATGGCTGCTTATTTGAGAGGCAAGCAAAGCGTATTTGCTACTAAGCCAGAGGGTCAAGGGATTGACTCCCGTTTGAGAGACTATTCTGTTTATAGACAGTTTACAAGTGGATCTTCAGAGAAACATTAGCGTCAGACTTTGTACAGATTTTAACGTAAGGCTCTTTGTCAGTAGCTACTTACCGCGATACGAGTAGGTTTTAGAAACCTATTGTCTCTCATACGTGGCTGAAATAATTGAAAATTGTATACTGACGCATGGTATAAAGCATTGCCACACGCTGAAATTGTCGTAAGGGTGTTTCAAGTGAAACAGGAACGGTGTTACTGTGGTCTTTACACAGAATAGTTTCCAGATTTAAATCTAGTAGAGATGAGAAATGCTGTAGAAATGTGTTATAAATCAAGATATTGTTTCCATACCGTTACACTTATGTCCAAATTCCATTTCAAGTGGAAACACCTTCGTTACTCAGTTATTGGTCATCCAATTTCATCCAAATTTGGATCGGTATCAAAGGTCTTTAATATTTATTTTTTGAGTAAAACAAAACTTATTTCAGTCAGAGGCGTACATTTTTTATTAAGAAAAAACAGGGTCGATTTTTCGAGAAATCATATTAGGCATTTTTTTGTTGAAAAACTAATGCAATATTATTGATCAGCATGCTGTAAAACCGCTATATCCAGAATTTAAAAACATTTTGATTTTTGGTTTTCGAATTACGGTCCCCTTAAAATTACCTATTTTAAACATTCAATAATCAATAAATTTTTAACGAAATTTTTTTCGAAAAAAAGTCATTCTTCATTTTCTCTTTATATTCACTTTTTCCACTATCCCATATCTCATATCATCGAAACTTTCAAATTTCGAAGTCCAAGAATTTTCATTGAATTTTGCGTCATCAGAACTGTAAATTATTCGGGCATTACGCATTACCGAATTTGAAAGTATCGATGGTATGTTGTGGTAGAAAAAATGAATTTAAAGAGAAAATAAAGAATGACTTTCTTTCGAAAAAAGATTCGTTACCAATTTATTGATTATTTAATGTTTAAAATAGGCAATTTTAAGTGGACCGTAATTCGAAAGCCAAAAATCAAAATGTTGTTAAATCCTGAATATAGGTTCTACAGCATGCTGATCAATAATATTGCATTGGTTTTTCAACAAAAAAATGGCTAATATGATTTCTCGAAAAATCGACCCTTTTTTTCTTAATAAAAATGCACGCCACTGACTGAAATAAGTTTTCTTTTACCCAAAAAAGAAATAAAGATCTTTGTTACTGATCCGAATTTGGTTCAAATTGGATGACCAATAACTGAGTTACGAAGGTGTTTCCACTTGAAATGGGTCACACTGTATATGTACCAAGTATTTCTACAAAAGCACAGTAAAGAAACAAGCACAGAATGTTCAAAAATTTTTTCAGCACAAGAAAACATGAAATTGACAAAAGTAGAGCAAACGCCATTTTTACCAGTAATACCAGCTTTCACTATATAGAAAACAAAGAAAATTTAAAAGCTATTGAGCTATTACGCCTTGATTATTATAAAGCTCCACCCAAAAGTTGTATCATCAGGAAGAAAAGAGAAATAGCTTTGAGAGTTTGGCAAATGTTTTGTAAGTATTTCCACTGATGGATGATCCAACATTCACAACAAATCGATAATTTTCAAGAGATCAACGAACACATCTGCACATTTCTTTAAATATATTTACAGAGTTAGATAAGGGGCAAATACGCTGTGTTTCAAATTATCGAAAGCTTTCGATTCTGTGGACAGAAATACAGAGTCCAAAAAATAAGAAGCCATTGATATTCAACATGTAATGCATCTCAATCGGATATCCATGATGTCACCGACGGTGTTCCGCAAGGTTCAATCTTAGGACCCCTATTAGTTTCGATTTAAACTAATTTACCAAATTATATTCAATATGGCCTCGATGTATGCAGATAATACCACTGTTTCGGTATCAGCGTCACGCAGGAGGAACTTGATCATGAAATTTAAGTTACACTAGATGGCATGCATGGTGTCAGAGAAATAAGCTCGTTTTGAATGACCAAAAATCCGTTTTTATAAATTTTAATTTTAGAAGAGCATTGATCGCTAGATAATATAACATTTACAGAATCAACAAAATACCTTGACACCTATATTGGCAGTAAATTAACATGAGAATTACATATGGATCACAATTATAAATTACTTAATAAATGTTACTTCGCTAATTTACAGTTAAAGGATACAATTGCCCAGATGGGTTTCTTAAGTGTAAAATAATGCTCTAGCTTAATCATTGAATATATTAACCTGATGATGTTCAAGTCATATAAGACGAATCTCTGTTCGCATAAAATTTATTAAGATTAATTTTTAAATAATAGCCATCCCCACTCCATTATTACCAGGGGGTAAAAAATAAAATTGTGATTTGGTGTGTGTACAAGAATCAAAGGCTGCAAAATTTGTTTTGACACTAACCACCTACACTACCACTCCCATTGCAACCCGCACCCCATTATTAAAGGGGCTAAAAAAATAAAATTGCAAAGAACCAAGGGCCTCATGTTTTAACATCAGCCACCTCCAATTTGGATGCGGCTTTTACAGTAAAGACATAAAGGTCTGGGAATAAAGGACTATATGAACAAGCCGTATATATCGTCAAAGCCTAGTCCTAGGTGTTTATATAAATTCAATGTGGCTTTAGACAATCTCACGCCTTTTAAAAGCAAAGTGGTCCCTTGCATGACAATCGTAACTGACGGTCATGACATATAGTGAACGCAGAGAAAATGCAAGTATTTTGGCCAGAAAATTGTTGCATAAAAAAATAATACTTGTTAAGGATTGAACTCGGTGTGCTGAAATATTTAAAACGCCAAGAGCGGCTAGGTACTAAAATTTGACGTAGATTTACTTTAGCTCTAAGTATCTAAATAGTTTAAAGTATGAAGAGTCCCATGTCAAAAATTCATTTCTGTTGAAATGAACTACCCAATCTAATTAAACCGTTCAAAGTCCACACAACACATTTAGAGGTGCTCAAATTTTTCTGTTGCACCCTCTGTAACAAGTTCAGTACCAGTTGATTATGTGCCTGGGGCTCTCTTGATAATTGTCTCTCGTTCACTTTATTGTCTGCTTTATTGTTCTGTATCGTGTTCGTTTTTAATTACTTTTATATTCAGAGTACGTACCGTTTTATTTTTTCGATCTAAGTGGGATAAACAACAATAGTGTTATTGAAATGGGATTATACGTGGCGTCCCAGATTATCTATGCCATTATCTCGAGAATCACAGATTTTTCATTTTACGAAATTATTTGTACTAACTGTAATTTAAAGTATATTGGATAAACGACACATGTATAAACAGATTTAAGGAACATATGGCCCAACTGAAATACTTGGGAACTGAAATCCTTGTGCTGTCCAGCAATCTTTTGACAACATTTACAGAACAGATATTAATAACTTAACGTTAATTAAAAATATAACAAGTAGCTAGTAGTAGTTCGACCCTATGTTACTTACACAAAATTAATACAATGTAAAATTGATTATAATAATTTGCGAACCAAGATAAAAAAGACATCAAAATAGCTTATAAAAATTATATTACAAACTTTGAGAATATTAAAGATGTCAAGCAATTTTGGAATTTTGTTAAAATGAAAATATTAGCAAATCTGGAATACCCAGAGAAATGGTTCTAAATAAAGAGGTTTTATCAGGGGAGAGGTCCATTGCTCAAGGCTTCGCCAATAATTTTAAGTCTGTATTTCAAATACCTAAAAAAATTAATTCAACAATTGTCAATGGTGTAATTGATGGTGGAGATTTGGAATTATTAAATATTACGGAAATTACTGATGCTGATGTCATTAAGGCAACAGATAAACTAAAACCAAAGAAAGCGATGGGGTATGATAGTGCACCTAGTTATGCCATGAAGGGTTGCAAGGAAGTATTTGTTAAGCCACTAGTAATAATATTCAATATAGCTGTTAGAAATAGAAAATTTCCTGATAAACTGAAAATAGCACGAATTACTTCTGTTTTTAAAGGCGGAGATCGAAGAGATATTATAAATTATCGTCTTATTGCTATATTATCAAATTTATGTAAGATATTCGAGACCATTATATATAACTCTGTATGAACATGCTAAAAAGGAAATATCTACTTTCAATAAGAAAAGATAAGTAAATGGAAATCTAGTGGATTTTGTGACGTCTACCACGGATGCCTTAACAAATAATAAACAAATGGATGTGATCTACACCGACTTTGCTAAGGCATTTGACATTTGACCATGGCATATTGCTAAATAAGGTTAGAAAATTCTCCATCTCTAGTGATTTAATAACATTTATGTCTACTTACCTTATAAATCGACAACAATATGTCATGATCAATAATTTTGAGTCGAATTACTACACATCAGATTCAGGAGTTCCGCAGGGCTCAAATCTAGGCCCACTTTTGTTTCTAATTTTCATTAATGATATTGTAGATTCCGTTAAACATTCATCAGTAAGCCTTTTCGCTGATAATATAAAAATATATAAACAAATAGGTGATTATCAGGATTGTTTACTTTTACAAGATGACATAGGGGAAATATATAACAGGTCTGTTCAGCATGAGCTGCCCTTTAATATTAATAAATGTAAGGTAATTACTTTCACGTTATGCAAAAGTATGCTTCATTATAAATGCGAAATTGGAAACGAAAATTTGAAAGGGTTTATACAGAACTGATCTGGGTGTGATATTCGACTCGACACTGATATTTAATGACCATGTGATAAATATTTCAAATAAGTGCTATAAAAATTTAGGTTATATCTTACGCAACTGCAAATCATTTAAGTGAGAAAAAACTCCTTGGTAAGATCGAAACTAGATTATTACTCCACGATTTGTCCTTTCTATACCAGGTACATACAAATATTAAAAAATGTACAGAAACAAATTATAAAACATATTAATTTCATTTTGACTAGTAACTCTTCTTATTTAGATCAACTTACTAAGTATGATTTAATGACACTAAATAGCAGAAGAACTTACTTTGACATTGTTTATTTGTATAAACTTCTACATAAACTTTCGTAACACGTAACTACCTTAAATAAAATAATAATCAATGTGCTAGATGAAAGAACACGTTTTCAAAGAACTTTTTTTTACATTATACCAACTAGAAACTATGAACTAAGTCACTTCCTGTGAGAATGGCAAAGAGCTATAATTGATTAGAACGATATATCTAAACATATTCAGATGCACATATGGATTGTTCACAAACAAATTAAAAAATAGACTACTTAATATTCAGAATGAAATAGAAATTTTGGTAGCATTTTATCTAACCTGTCTATAATTTATTCTCTCGCTCATGTTATGTGTCTTGTTTTAGATATTTTAATTTAGTTTAAGTTATATTAGGTTAAGTATATAGGTATAGTCTGTGATTGGCCTGTGAAAGCTGCAGACTTGTTTTAATAATAAATAATAAATAAATAAATTAAGGTAATTATTTTGCACAGTATTTTCTAAATTATGCCGACACTTTCATTTGATTTTTAAAAGGGCAGAATGAAATAATTGCCGACTTATTTCTCAGATCTAATTTTAATAGACATCCGATGATACCAAGTTGAAGGCGAAATCTATGACGAATGTGGTGTTCAGTAATTCTGTATTTATGAAACTGCTTCAAAGTCTGTTATTTATTTGCTTGTCAATAATAATTCCTTTGCCCTTCTCCAAGTAATTACCAAATTGCACATTGCTTAACAAAATAGCAAATAACAATTAGTAAACAATACCTAAATTACTCTGCTGATATTCGATAATTTTAGGACAAAAGCGTGAGTTGATGTGACAGGTTATAATACTATGACTTTGATTATAGTAAACTTGTGCTACGAACGCTAATTAACACAATATGGTGCCTTGAAAGGCCATTTGTGAACTGGCACACAAATGAAACAGACCTCAACACAACAACGAGAATCAAACTGATTTTATAATTATATTACTTACTTTATAGATAAATGGACAATATTATAGGGTTGGTCTTAATTTGATTTTCGTGAGAATAATAATAATAATAATGATAACAACCGGTACCACAAGAATATTGCGAATATACCCCTGAAAAGTTGGCAATACCAACGTCACACTTATGTGGGACGTGCCAATTATAACGGACAGAGAAATTTGTGCAAATCGACCAGACATCGTGGTACGCAATGAAAAGGAGAAGTTCTATTAGCTGATCGATCTATCTATCCCAAATGTCACCAACGTGAAACGGAGAAGTTGTGCAAATAGAAAGACCTCCAAATAGAAGTGAGCAGAATGTGGAATTCAAAGACCACAGTCATTCCAGCAATTGTAGGAGGCCTTGAAAGTGTCGAGAAGGGCCATGACCGGAGTCTACAACAACTGCCTGGTTAACAGAGCGCACAAAAAGTGCAGAGAATCGTGTTGGGAACAGGGCATAATTAAAGGAAAGTCTTTGAGTGGGAGTCTCTGTGATCCCAGGATTGGGGTCTGGACTGTGAGATTTTGAAGCAGATATTGCCAACATCGTCGAAAGGACAAAAAATCTGGAACAGGATCCAACAATGAAAATATGTCGTTTGCCAAGTCTGTAGAAATAATAATATGAACAACTTCAAAAAAAAGAAAAGATTGATTAGCATCGGAATTTGGCAATAGAGATCTGGAAGTTCAACCATGTTCGGATAATACTTATTACAATATCAGTTACAGGGATAATAACAAAGCAATTTAGCAACATATGCCCTGATGAATGAACAGTTAAAATATCATAACTTGTTTTACAGTAGACATCGGTCCCACTGACCCATATTGTTAATATATCATTGGAGCTAGAGGTGTTCTTCCTCCTTAATGAAAACTATTCTGTATTAAGTCTAAAATAAAAAAATAACCAACTTGAAGATCTACGCCTTATTAGGTTGCTTTCGTTTCCTCTAAAAATTACAGAACAACTTTCTGAATATGTCTTTCAAAATTCAATAATTCCTTCTAATCAGGCCGGATATAGAAAAAGCACTAACACTTGTAAGTCAAAATTCTGGAAGCCATTGTCAACACGAAAGTCATCACACTGACATTATTTGAAATATCTTTGGATTTTTGAATTTAGAAATGTTTTTCATGCAGTTATATTCAATAATTTTTCTTCAAATCTGGAAATAAAATTTGTTTAATTTAGAATTCAGCTTTACTATTGTTTTTGTTTCGGTCAATATGAAATGATACAAATTATTCTGAACACTTTATTGTGTTCAAAAATTAAATATCTCGAAAAAGGTAACTTTAGCCACATTTACAAGGTACACAATTTCTACTTATAAAAATCTAGGAAATAGCTTTTTTTATTGAAAATGCTATATACTTGCAAAAACTTTAAACATGAAAGGTAGCGCAGGTGGCGTGCTGTAGAAAATACATTAAAATTACTTCGGATTTAAATTTCCCATCCCAAAAATCCCTAATCACCAATTTTCATGTAAAAATTTCAGAAATGTTAAAAATCAAATGGAATATTGGCTTTGACACACTGTATTTCTGTTAAAATCAACTTTTGGACTAAGATAAGTTTAGCCAAATCACAATATTTTGATGTCAGAAATCCACTGTTGAACATAAACAAATTTTTGATTGCATCATCGGTTTTTTGAGAGAAACGAAAATTTTATTATGAATTTTGTGAATTTTCCATTAGGTTAGTTCCGTATCCTGTTGTTTCTGATTTAACCTATAACCTATAGTGGTTCTTTAATTCTGTTTGTTACAACAATAAATGCCCTGAAGACCCCAGGACGAGGAGCCTGGTTTTTACTCCTTTGCTTATTTTCAAAATTTATTTTTATTTTGTCGACATAGGCTTGCTAATAGAATACATGATTTTTGGGTAGCGGTTGGCTGTATGGCTAGTAGCCAAATGCCAAAAAAAAATAAAAATCTACTGTTGCTCTCTGGCCCATTGCTTATGAACCACCCTTGTATATTTCTGTATACGGAAAGTGCTGAAAAGCAACATTGTTGATACACTTCATTTTGGAGACGTCTGTAGTGGTGCTGCTTATTTTTTCAATAAACTTATTGTATTATATATACATTTTGCAGTCATATGTTTTGTTAAGAAGAATATCAAGTTTTTTAAAATATGGTGACATAAACAAATACACCACCTGTTTAGTAAAAAATATTTTTGTGCCCTTCATAGGTTAGAGAAAACAAAAAATGAACCTTTTGTCTTTTCAAAAAAAATATAAGATTCAGGCGATTTTGGATATTTGCGACCCTTGTAAAAAAACCGCTGCCTAAGGAATCACTACTTCCACATCCATATTTTCTATCCAAGTCACTCACAGCGAAAAAATTTTGTATGTGAAAATAATTGTTTATGGAACTTTAATAATACAATATTTGAAATTCTTTACCCCAAAAACCCATAAAACGATACCCCACATCGGTAGTGGGGTGGGGGTAGTGATAGGGAGGTGGTAGTGGAGGTAGATGAAGTAAAAAAATATTTTGAGGTTTCTGGTTCTTGTACATACTAAATACCAATTTTATGGAGTCTTACCTGCTTGATTTACCTATTTACCCCAAAACCTCAATTTACCCCCCAACCCTTCGACGGAACAAGATTAAAATATAATCTAGTTCCAGATATCGTCAAAGTACATATGTGTATCAAGTTTCAAGTCAATATCTCAAACAGTTCCATTAAAAACAACAAACAACATTAAAATTTTTTATTGTTACTATACTTCCACTGGATGTGGAAGTAATATTTAGTTGAGCATTGCTTTTATTCTTAGAATACAGGTAATAGTCTTCGTAAGAGTTCTCTGTTTAATATTAATTCAATTTTAACTATTGCTGTCATAATTAAAGTAATTGATATACCTTTACCTAACCATAGATGGAAGTATTTTGTTTGTCTTTATGTCTTATATTTTGTAATCTCCCAATAGCTATATGTGTATGGCATATATGAATGTATATTTTAAACCCCCGACCCCAAAAGGTGTTATAAGTTTGACGCGTATGTTTGTATGTTTGTCTGTCTGTCTGTCTGTCTGTGGCTTTATATCTCTTCAACGGGTGATCCGATTTTTATGTAGTTTTTTTTATTTGAAAGAGTATTTTGTCGAGAAGGTTACAGGCCATATTAGATTTTGATGTTTGGTCGCCATCTTGAATTCGCCATGTTGAACTTCTCTAGAAATTTACCGATTGAAATAAAATTGAAAGTGTGACAATTATGGTAACCAGACATGATTTCGGCCTCATTTTGATTCGGTCATATGAAACTGGTACGATTAGATACATTGATCGGGGTTTTTAAAAATTTTAAATTTTACTTGTTTTATGTGTATTTTAGTACTTGACAATTCCGATACTGTAACGATCTTATGAAAATAAACACATATACTATTATTTCAAAAAATACTTCATGATCGAATCAACTCTCGCATCCAAAATACAGACCAAATAATTTGAAAAAAATTAAAACAGTCCTTGAAACAAATTCTTACAAACATTTTAATGAACCTATACAAAAATGAGAATACACAAAATATATAATGATACAAGAAATTCACATCTATTAGTATAAGATAATAGCAACATAAAAAAATCTTTATCTTTTACATAATTTGTAGTTCTCTGACCATGGTTGAATAAATCGAAACGTAAGAAAATTAGTAATTTTTATTACAGTTAATTTGTTATCAAGTAAATTTGGCATTAACGACCAAAAAAATACAAAACATGTATACTCCATAATTCCGTAAAGCCTTTGTGCCATAGCTAAGAAAAAACCAATTCAATTATATATTTATAGGGGTATAAAATTAAGGTGCACATAATTCATTTCAGAACATTTTAGTAATTTTAACCCTTCCCCTGTTATGGGATTCATCCAATTTCGGTATATACATCTCATTTATTATTTATTTAGGTCTCTATCCTCCCTCGCATTAGATTGGTTTGGTCGCACCTTGTAAACATGTATCTATCGCTAATATTAATGACATTTTCAAATGATTAATGAACCCCTGGGGTGGGTAATAGATTGAATTAATCATAAATTAATAATACTAAGCTTTCATCAAAGTAAACAACTAAGTTTCCCTCTATTTTAATTGGATATGTCTTATACATAAAATATTAAAATATCTTCCTGTTCTGCCACGCACTCTCTTGCTCACAAATACGAAAATCTTTGGTTAAACCAGAGACTATACGTTAAACCAAAAGTTCACACCACGCAGTTACTTAACCCAATAGGCAATATATGCGATTTTCACAAAAAAATCATTTGAATTTTAGTTCATTAATCGGTTCGAATAAAAAAAATGGTTGGACATTAGAAATAAATAAATATATTATTTTTGTTTTCTAATTTATATTTGATAATTATGAAAAAAACAAACTTTTGTTAAGAAATTGTTCGTAACGATTAACAATAATATCTATTTCGAAAGATAAAAGAGTTTGCCGACAGCTGTTAGCTGTCAAAATAATATAATTTATTCATGAAAAAATACTTCTAATACAGCAGAATTCATAGTATTAGTAGGCCCTACCTTCGATCAACTAAAGGCCCTGTATATACCTTCTTACTGTTTCACTCGTGGTATTGACAACGTTACGTCAGTTGTCAACTGTCATAATAATCCTATTTACAGAAAAAAGAAGGTTTTTATACAGCAAATTTAGTACCGTCTATTGAACTTTGTCTTAAATAAGGAGTCAGTTGCTAAGTGCCTATTAGTGTCATAAATTGCCTTTGTCAGCGTATCGCAACTGCCAAAATAATCGTACTGATTTATGAAACATTATATAATAATAGAGCATAATTAATAGCATCTATTGCCAAAGAAAAAACAGAAAAAGGATATGAAAAACAAGAAAAAAAAAATAAGGAAAATGGAGAAAACTGCCACGTCCTCATTCGTTGTTTCTGGGTTCGGCTGAGAGCAGCTATTGTAATATCCTCAGCAGCTCTAAAATATTACGAATATAATAAACCGCTGCCCAAGGAATCACTACTTCCACATCCAGATTTTCTATCCAAGTCACTCACAACGAAAAAATTTTGTATGTGAAAATAATTTTTATGGAATTTTAATAACAGAATATTTGAAATCCTCCCAGAAACCCATAAAACGATATCCCACATCGGTAGTGGGGTGGAGGTGGTGCTAGAGAGGTGGTAATGGAGTGAACGAAGTAAAAAAATATTTTGAGGTTTCTGGTTCTTGTACCTATTTACCCCAAATTGACCCCAATTTACCCCCCAACCTTTCGACGGAACAAGATGAAAATATATCTAGTTCTAGATCTCGTTAAAGTACATATGTGTACCAAATTTCAAGTCAATATCTCAAACAGTTCCAGAGTAAACGTGCGCACAAAAAAGTTACAAACAGACCAACAGACTAATAGGCAGACAGAAAATTTTTTTCGCTCAAACTTAAAATCTCGACGTTAACAACATTCTAAGCCTATTTGAATAAATTTTTTTGTCGTTACTACGGATGTGGAAGTAAAACTGGTTGTATTCCTTAGAGCAGAGATTCCCAAAAAGATTTTTTTAATAGTCCTTCGGTCGCTATACTGACCTTAAAAGCTTAAATTCTTCTTAAAATGAGGATTATGTAGAATCTACCACTACAAGTCAAGTAAAATACAAAACAATTGAATGTCTCAGTGACATGGGGGTCCGCGGACCACCTGTTGGGAATCCCTGCCTTAGAGCAATGGGAAGTACCTGAAACTAATTTAAAGATTGTACCTTTTTTAGATATTTATAAGAAACCGAAAATAAACGCATATTTCCCTCTCACTCTGCAAAATTCTATCCTTATATAAAAGTGAACTTAAATCGATAATTTTTCCTTAACGAATAAAAGCAGCCCTGATGATATTGGAATGTCCTTTTATAAAGACTTTTTTGACGTGCTAGCTGACCCACTTCTTAACATAATAAATACTTCGTTACAAATAGGTGTAGTTCCTGATGCTTTGAAAATCTCAACCATCGTCACAATAAGAAAAGTTGCCAAAACTATTAAAGCAGAGGAATTTCGTCCAATAAATATGCTGGCAGCATTCGAAAAAATACTAGAAAAAGTTGTATATGTGCAAATATTAAAATTGGTCATAGAGAACAATGTAATATGTAAGTATCAGTCTGGCTTTAGAGAAGGGCGTAGTTGTGAAAGTGCGTTGCAGTATGTGATTAACGAATGGAAAGAAGCATGTGATTCAGGTAAAGTGACCGCCATAATTTTCTTGGACTTAAAGCGCGCATTTGAAACGGTAGATAGAGATAGACTACTAAAAAAATTGAAGGAGTATGGATTGGATAGAGTTGTATATATGTGGTTAAGCAGTTATCTGAATAGTAGGGTGCAAAGAGTAAAGTATGATGAGTATGTATCGACTACAAAAAGTATAAATGTGGGAATACCGCAAGGAAGTATCCCTGGGCCGCTTTTGTTCATTATATACATTAACGACATGGCAAATCTGTTCAGAAGCTGCAGTTATTTACAGTTGTATATGTAACGGACGAAAACAGAGCAGCGTTGGTGACTAAAATGAATAAAGTCCTAGAAGAGGTGAGTGAATAGCTAGAAGTAAACAAACTGAAGTTGAATGTGTCTAAAACAAAAGGTATGATTATAGGAAAACAGAAATATAAATATGAAATAGAACAGCAAAGACTAGAATTCCAAGCGTGTGGTGAGGTGATTGAAATTGTCAAGGAAATTAAATACCTAGGAGTAATCATAGATGACAAACTAAAATTCAGCAATCATGTGAGCTATGTGTGCAAAAATATAGCTAAAAAAATTAGTGTTTTAAAAAGAGTTAGTTGGTATTTGTTTATCGAAACTAGAAAATTGGCATACAACACTATTATATTACCACATTGTAATTATTGTAGTACTATTCTGTATCTCGCTAATCAAAGTGATATAGATCGTTTGCAGAAGTTGCAGAATAGAACTATGAAGATTATATTAAAGTGTAGTATTTATACCAGAGTGAGTGACATGCTGGAAGTACTAGGATGGATGAATGTGAACAAGTATGTCGAATTTAATGTACTGATTTTCATACATAAAATTAAATTGAATATAGTACCTTCCTACTTGCAAGAAAATGTACAAACCTTTGAGGACTTCCACACCTATAACACTAGAGGTAGAATAAATTTTGTATTGCAACGAGTCAACACAACTGCTGCACAGAGATCAATTTTCTTCAGGGGTTTAAATAAATATAACAGCCTTAACATGGAAGCTAAGCAAGCCCGGAACATAGCTTCTTTCAAAAGAATAGTTAGAGACAATTATATATAAGTTTTCTGTTATGTATTAGTTGAAATGCTTACCTTGGATGGTATATTATATGATATATATATATATATATATATATATATATATATATATATATATATATATATATATATATATATATATATATATATGTGTATATATTTTACTTTATTGTGAACATGTATAGCAAAGTGCTAAATAAAGGACTATTATTATTATTATTATTATTATTATTATTATTATTATTATTATAGAAACATTTTATGTCCAATATAAATTTTCAAATGGTTGCACGATAAAACAATTGTGTTTTAAATCGTGAGTTTATTTATTTGTTATAATTGACATTTTACGTGAAACATGCACATGCGCGTGTTGTGTGTGATTTTCACGTGGCATTTGCATGTAGTTTTGATTCAAATATCACGCAAAACCATGCACTTTTATGCGTGATACCAATGTGATAAAATATTACAGTTATTTTATATTGCAGATTAAGTACAAATTTTCCAATTTCATAAACGGTACAGGGATACTTTATTAGTAAAATTACATAGAAATGGAAATTGCAGAATAATGAAGGCCTTACTGAGGTTGTTTACAAACAAAAAATAGAAATAAAAAAGGATATTCCGAAGACAAAATTTGCTACAGGCAAAATTGAGGAAGGTGCAAATCGTTGAAAATGGATTTATGTCGGAAAAGTTACCGCAAAATATATAACACAAGATGAGACGAAAGAGTATTTAAGTGATTTCAAAAATGTTGAACAATATCAAATCATAATAAACAAATTAAACACGCAGGGAAATACTGCCCTGCTAAGCAAGAAAGTCGTAACTGACATTTCGCTGCTTTTGAGATAATCGCATTTTTCGATTATTTACAATGCCATTCACATTTCTAATGGGAAATTCATAATTTTCTGAATGAGAGCTTTTTTTATTAGAACAATTTTTGTTATTTAAGTTTCTCTTTGAAATATTAAACTTTTTTCAAAAAAAATGCAGATACGACATTTTTTAAGAAAAAAAATTGAAAAAATACAATAAATAAAAGTCGTAAGCGAGGTCGTAAGTGAATAAAAAAAGTATATTTCTGAAAAATATTATAACAAAAATTGCTCTGATCAAGCGCGGATTTATGGGGGTAACGAGGTAATTACCAAGCTCAAGGTCCAGATCCGCCCTTGGCTCTGATTAAGTTAAAAGAATGTTATTTATTGATGAGTCAGTCGTTAAGGAGTTCATTCATTAAGATCATCGTGAGTACTTTCCTCGTGGTCGCCATTAGCAACTGAGAAATTTTTCCAGAAGTGTTAAAGTTATTTTTTAAGTAAGCAAGCAGGATATAATCATTGCTATCATAACAATCTGACAAATCCTTGTCTGCTACTGAATTATCGCTATCACTCAGCATATTTACCATTCCAACATTAGACTCCATTCCTTTATTCAGAAGCATTGAACATGATGAAATGAAAATATTTTCAACATCATAAAATACATTTTTTTCAGGAACACACTGAATTGTCAAATGCAAACAATCCCACATAACTTCAAATTAGTAGTCGTAACTGAACATTTTTATTTTGTATTGCCAAGCTAATTTGTCGTATCTAACAGAACCACCGTATAGATATCACATTTATGCTTGGTAATATCAGATAGGACAATTTCGCTGAGTAAAATCAGTATACTTTGCAGATATGACAAATTTTAAATTGAATTTGCATCGTTTATTATGAAGATATTACCTTGAAAATTTACCAGAAGTTGCTCGGGTGGCTGTAGATACGACAAATGTCAATAACTCAATTTTAAAGAAAATGTCAGTTACGACCGTCTTGCTTAGCACGGCAGAATAACTCTGAATTCTCTATAGATCTTCCTACAAATGAACTATAGCAAAAGATTTTTAATGTACAATACTGGTCTGAAGGTATCTCAATAAGAGAATACGACTTAGAAAAACTTTTTTAGCCTAACGGCTACAGCTATTACTTTGACTCAAAATTAGTCACGAAAAGAACGGAAGTTTAGAAACTAAATTCTTCTACATCGGTCAGTATATTTAGTTAAAATCATAAGCTCTAAATAATCCTATAGATGAAGATTATATAACATTAAATTAGAAGTGCCCAGTAATCTTAGAGACTTAATATGTTATTATTAGAACGTTCGCGATCTCAATACGAAGATTTTAGTTTTTTTCCCAGCTGTGAGTGAAAGTGAATTTGATATGATATAATTAAGCGAGACCTGGCTTCATAGTGACGTTTTCAGTGCTGAACTATTTCCTGCCGTTTATGAGTTGTATAGAAGGGACATCAAATTACAAACTTTAAAACAACAATGTGGAGGAGGTGTTTTATTAGCGTTTAAAAATCACATTCAATCGGAAGTTTTAGATGTTTCTTTTACTTCACTCGCTAGCCGAAGGGGTATTTTTTATTTGAATTTTCCTTCAATTGAATGCTGGCTATTAAATGTTGCCTAAATTATAAGCCATTTTATGCAAAGTTTTGTACATACCTCCTTCAATAACGCTAGAAAACTTTGAATTATTCTTTGATTTTCTTGAATATTTTTGAGTCTATACAATCTAATAATATTCTTCTAGTTAGTGATTTTAATGTTCCTAATTTTATTAATTTAGATATTAATGAAAGAAAAACTAATTGTATCACAAATTTGCTAACTTTGATTTTGTATCAGCCTGTTGGTGATATTTAAAAGGTCCAGTAAAAAATTGCCATTACATCATAAATTCCCTACTTACTTTGACTCTCTCATGTCCCACCTTAACACCAGACCAATTTCGAAATGAAGACGCTATATAAATAATAATATATTTCCCCAAAAATGTATTTCTTTGTAAGAAACTACAAAAATGAACATCAATCATTGAGAATAACAATCTTGAAATAGAATTCCTTGAGGTAGCTGGTTAACACAAATGTATTTTGCACCCAACGCACGAGCTTAGTTTCGAACAATCCCACATATACGATTCCACTTACGTAATTCTCATTTTTAACCTATGGGGATGGTGTAGGATCCAATTCCCTCGATGACTTCTAGGTGTTAAGTTGGCGCGCAATTTAGTGTCATATCCGCACCGAATCCCATTATGAAATTTATAAATATTCAATTTGTGTAGTGATGGGGTAAAGCTCACTGATGTGATTTATCTGGGTAACGTAGGAAAGCGAAATTCCATCCCGGCGGCTTTTCTGCCAGCATCCCTAACGCGGCCGCACCTACACCCCTACACCCTTATATCCTACAAAGAAAGGCTTCTTTTACATCACAAAAATGTTTGCGTGTTAATTAAGTTACGGAATTAATGTCTGACAGGGATGAAAAGTTATGTTTTAAAGCCAGTTAATGCAGTAATTTTTTTCTCAACATCGCATTAAATGGCGAGAACCACAATATCGTCTCAAAAATGCCAAACATGAAACCTGAATTACTATCTGAAATATTTATTTTTTAATAACCAATAGACTAAACTTTATATTTTAGAAAGTTTATTCATTTAAATTTTGATTCTGCATTTGCCAAAGTGTTTGAATACATTATTCTTGCACAGGCTATTTTTTCTAGATAAAAATAACATTCTTAATGACAGTCAACATGGTTCAGAGCAGGCTTTTCCACGATAACAGCAATGCACTCTTTTTATTCTAGTATTATGGAAATGGTGATAGTCCGGTGGGAATTATTTGTGATCTTAGCCGGGCTTTCGACTGTGTAAACCATGCTCAATTATTAAAGTAACTCTCGTATTATGGTTTCAGAGGATTGCCTCTGGATTTTTTCACATCTTATCTTGATGACAAGTTAAGACTAAATACTCTAAATATTTACAGGTATACAAATCTTCTATATTACCTGTCAAAATTGGTGCTCCTCGGGGATCCATATTGGGGCCATTTTGTTTATCGCATACAAGAATCATTTGCCTCTAAATTTAAATAATGTCAAAATTAATCTCTATGAAGACGATAGCATTCTTTTATTTAGCAATAAATACTATTGAAAATAACATCAAATCTTTAATGGCATGGTTTACCAATAACCAATAACTCTTTACACCTGAATACGTCAAGAACTAAATTTTTAAGATTTCATAATTTGCAAAATTCGAATATATCGTCACCTCAAATTACAATTAATGATGTTTCCTTGGAGGAAGAGAGACATATATCGTTTTTAAGCATTCTTTTTGATAGCACACTTAGTTTTAATCCACATTGTGATAAAACCATTAAAACCCTATACTAATCTGGTAGCATTTAGCTACCAGATTAGAGCCTTAAAAGTCATACTTGATATCCCAGAACTAATTACTTTTACTATGGTCAAGTTCAATGTCTTTTGAGTTATGGTATCTTCATCTGGGGTGGTCATCCAGCAACACACAATCTCTCTGGCCTAAAAACGAATCATACGATGTATATCAGGTGTTCTAGCCACCCATTCTTGTGTGAACGTGTTCAAACAATTTAAAATTTTACTTTTTCCTTGTATTTACATTATGGAATTATGAATTTTTGTTTTCAAAAATAAATCAAACTTTATTAACAATGAATCAATATAATACTCGCACTAAATTACAATTTCCTGTTCCATAATATGAATGCTCTGGATAATTTGGGGTTAAGATTGTTTAACTTGCTGCAATTATTTTATAAAAGTATAGAAACATTACCTTCATTCAAGAAGCATATAAAGGAGTACTTACTTGATAAGTGCTGTCATACAGGGGAGTTTTTTTTTATGAATTAAATTATATATGTATGTTATGTATGTATAAATACGTTCCTCAAAACCGACTCTCCAGCATTAGATTCTCTCATTTTTTGGCCACATCAACTAGAGAGAAGATAACAATTTAGAACAGTTGATAGTTCGGTGAAAAGCAAATGGCAAGAGATGAATAGGATGCCCTCATAAACGCTTATCTGATATCACCAAAGAGCTGGTGTGAGAGGGCTTTAATAGGGATGTGGACCTAACAGGTAACCGCGACAGATGGCATGATGCTGCCAGACGTGCCATACAGCAAGAGGAGGTCAACTAGACTAATTTTCATGAACGACAAAACGTCTGGCAAGATGTGAACAAGAAAAAGAAATATTCATTAAATTTAATCAAAATTCAAATTTTGCATTTTAACAAATATTTGTCATAGATTGAAAACAGGATAAACATTAACATATTGAATAATAAGTCAGTGGAATAAGAGAATATAATCTTGTTTTGAATACAGAAAACATCCACGCTGTTTGCTCTTCCCTATAGAACCACCCCCGTCGGTGATACCGCCCCTATTTCATGCAGATTCTTTGATATTTGATTATTATGCCGTCATTACGTAGTGAATATCTGATGCAGTACAATACCTGCCATATGTTCGTTCCTTTGTATTTTTATCACTCCTGCATTGTACCATTTCAATGCCTCGTAGTAATTGTGTGTGTGTATACACGTGAAAAGTGTTTATTGTACGAGATTTGTGTCCACAAAAGATTAATTTCATTGTATGAAACTTTCAGTGACACGATTAATAATGTTTGAAAATATTTTTGATATCATGCGACACTGTCCAAAACGTTTTGATACATAATAGGATAAAAAAATGGACTTGTACATAGCTTGCTTTGGATCACGTCGGTTTCTAATAAAACTAAATAAAGTTTGAATCAACAAAAAAAAAGAGCATTCACAAAATTGCCGAAAATATCCTCCATCATGTCTAGTGTATTCCACTTTCGAGAAGTAGTGGAGTGTACTTGAAAATAGATGCAACTGAATTTTTTTTGTGGTAATGGGAGTGGCTAATGCCAAGAAATTTTTTTGGACCTTTCTCTTATATATACTAATTAACAATTTTATGGACTCTTACTTACTTGATTTACCTATTTACCCCCATTTATCCCCATTTACCTCAATTTACCCCCAAACTTTTCAACGGAATAAGATCAAAATCTAGTTCCAGATCTCATTAAAATACATACGTGTACCTTTCAAGCCAATATCTTAAACGGTTCCAGAGTAATCGTGCGCATAAAAGTTACAGACAGACTGATCGACAGACAGAAATTTAAAATCAAATTTAAAATCTAGACGTTTTCAAATTTTTTGCACAGATCTACAAAAAAAAATCTGCTCCAAGGACTAAACCTATCAAGCCTTAAGTATTTTTGTGTGCTGAAACCGAACTTCTATTAAAAAAATTTTCTACTGTGTAGATTTCGAGTAAATCCCGGTGTTTATTGTCAAAATTCAGTTTTTTGACAATTTTTGACATTTACTCGAAATCCACGCGGTAAAAATTTTTTTTAATTGAAAATTCCGTTTCAGCACACAAAAATATTTAAGGCATGATGGGTTTAATCCTTGGAGCAGAAAATTTTTTTTTATGTTGACCTGTGTAATTTTGTTGCTACATATATGAGAAAAATTATATGCAAACACTTCAGACATTTGCTTATTATCAGTAAAAATATGTTAGATATGTTGGAATGATATTTTCCATGATTCATTTATTTTGTTGGAGGCCGAATTAATTCTAGTATTTTATTTGACTACATAAAAATGAATATGGAATATCATTTATGTTTCCTTTTTTAACCCTTTTCTACTATTGTAATTTTATAATAAAAAATGTTTTTTATTTAAAATACACTCTCAAAATTTATTAATATTTATTCATTGAATGTTTAGTTTATAATGACTTATCTTCTGCATATTTTTTCTTAATTTTACGTATTGCGTAATTTTGTTCAGTTTTTATCCGCCATCTTGTATTTTTCTTTTCTAACGTCACTTTAGTTATTAAAAGTAGTGAAAACACCTATGACATGATATTTGAACTTTGATATAATATAATGTATTAATTACTTATAGAATTTTACGATATTGATCCTTAAATCGGTCATTTTGTAATCGCCATTTTCTGAATTAAGGTATTTAGATACCAAATTTGTAATTAACTACCTCGCAAGCCCCTAGCTCCAAGATAAAATAACCTACATTTTTTCAATTATAACATTTTCAACATAATTTAAAAAAAAACGATTTTTTGGAGTTCTAAAAAAGGATGCATGTTATTTTATGAACTATAAATAGTTTCCTGTCTATTTTGCGAGTTTCTATAATTCACATATATTTTCAGGATTCAAAAAGGCTATGATATATATTTTTAACTACCGTGTGGCGATGCGATGGCGAGAAATGTATAGAAAGTTCATCGGAGAATAATCGCAATTTGCATCTTGTAGTTGCAGACCGGCTTTGGTGTTCTGGGTGTAGTTGACATTCTGTTCCGTAAACTTCGAACTGTTTATGTAAAACGATACTATGCAACTTGTCCCTGCTAATGAATTGCATCTCATGAAAATTAACCCCGGCCTTTGCTCTCTCCAATTAGTAAATTATGGCTTGATCCGATTCCAATTTCCTTTTCACTTTATAAATTGAATTCGTTTAGCCAGGAATCTAATTCGGCGTAACACGCTCGTAAAATGTCAGGGTGTGCACTCGAAGATGTAGTTTTAAAAAAGACGCCCAAGCAGCGCAATTAGTTTATTTTACCAGTTTAAAGCCACAATAACCTAAGATATACGTAATTGCAACCATTGCTTTCAACTTTGAAAGCATATGGACTTAGTAGTAATTTAGTAAGCAATATTTTGGTAATATTTTCTTAAGAAATGCCTGATAAAGTCACACTGACTTTAGTGTAATTTACAAGAAATATTTACGTTATTGTTCTTTAAAATTTAACTCTAAAGTTAAAGTGCATATTGAGGTCTATGTGTAAGAAAATATTACGTAATTTTAGATTAAATTAGTAACTTTGGAGTCGCTGTCTTTTGTCTGAATAAAAACAGGGAAATTTTACCAATGTTTTACGTAAGTATAACCTGAGTTTTGCCTTGTCCTTGTAGTCAGATTTAGGTTAAAACTTTAACCTCATGGTCACAACTAGTTCCAATTTTAGGTAAAATTTGCCCTAATTTTACTTCCCCACTAACCTAACATATGTGTTTAACCTACAGGCAAATATTACTTCATAAAATGTCCTGAAAGTTATTTTTACTTAAAAATAGAATTAGGTCTCTTCCCTGGATGGCAAAATTACGTTTTCATTATCTAAATTACTTCAAAGGACTATAATTACTGTTCTATGTTGATGCCCTTCCCAGTGTCAACTATTTTTTTTCTCTAGATTTCAGTGCTTAGTTTGCAGAATGAAAAGCAAAGTGAAGTTCAATAGTGTTAGTAGTGTAACTGAACGATTTTATTTCGATTGTATTCAGTGTTGCTGAATGTACTCACTGAAGAGAAGTTGTAAAAATGGTTTACGGCCCACCTGAAGGGGGGGGGGGGTGGTAGAGAGAGAGAGTAAGCCTGGCCAAAATTGGCTTCAGCGCATCAAAGTATTTCAGAAAACTTAGATCAGAACCTTAGGACATGACATTTTTTTTTCGTAGACCAGTGAATTTATTAATTTTATGTTCACACCGCATTTACCGGCTAGTTTTTAACATTTCTTAACGATTTTTAAAGCAGTGAAAAGCTCATTCTTTCTTTCAATATATTCTTTTATTACTTTGACTTAAGGCTTCCTTTAAAGAGATGTATTGATGACAATGACGATATTAACCGTGACCTCTGGATAAACGATGAGATAATAGAACTTAAGCGCCAATTATCCATTTATAGCGATCTCTCAAAAAAACATCCCAAACTCACTGAATTAAAAAACAAAACTCAACAAATATATAATAATGAACTTAAAATGGCAAAAAGATCATATTATGATACACAGATTTGCCAAGCCGAAAATAAATTAAAACATGTGTGGAAAATTATATCAAATTCACAAAATAAAACACACTCCGATTATATTATAGAAGTAATTGAAAATGACATAGTGTTAACTAATGACCAACAGATTTAATCAATATTTCACTACTTTGCCGATTCCAAATGCCAATAACAATTTCGAATTTTTAGAATCAAACGTGCCAGTGATAAACAGCTCTCTGTTTCTATCGCCATTAGTAAACCCATT
The DNA here is from genome assembly GCA_936432065.2 of Rutpela maculata. Taxonomy (NCBI): domain Eukaryota; kingdom Metazoa; phylum Arthropoda; class Insecta; order Coleoptera; family Cerambycidae; genus Rutpela; species Rutpela maculata. The sequence continues at coordinate 42,171,606 of OW386286.2, forward strand.
AGTAAACTCTGACATTGTTGAGATAGTAGGCAAACTAAAATGCTCTAACTCTAGCGGATTTGATAATATATCAAACAATATCTTGAAAAAGTGTAAGCATCTCATTTGTAATTCTCTGTCATCATGGCTAGGTCCACGGATCCGCAAACAAGGACTGGGCCCTACGTCATGAGGACCGTACAAGGAAATAGCTTGCACTCCCCTGGCTTTACTCACCTGCCTGAAAGAAATACGGCAGACGATACGAAAAATATCAGTTTGAATTTTAAAATTCTCCTCACTGCAAAGCGCAAATCGCGGGCCCAACTAAAATTTTTCAGAACGCCACTGTCTGTCATTTATAGTTAATCTAATGTTTCAACAAGGAATTTTTCCAGACAAACTTAAATTAGCTATTGTAAATCCATTACATAAAAAGGGTGATACAAGTATAATATCTAACTATAGACCTATAATATCCTTTCAAGCTTCTCCAAAGTTCTATAAACTGCAATAAATGATCAGCTAACTGTATATCTTTTTACATACAAAATTATTTCACCAAATCAACATGGATATATGAAAAACAGAAACACCGATTTAGCTGTTGTTTTTGAAATCTAAAGCAATTGATAGTAAATTACCTGCCTTAGGACTCTTTATAGATTTCAGTGAAGCTTTCTATAATGTCAACCATGGACTATTGCTCGCAAAATTAGCTAGATATGGTATTAGATTAAATTATATCTTCAGGGACGTACACAATAAGTTCAATTGCCAAATGGAAAAATCTGCGTGCGACATATTATCTGGGCTCAATCTTGGGTCCCACATTTTTTGTAATTTTCGCAAATGACCTGAATTTCCATCTAAGAAATGTATTTACAACAACTATACAATATGTTGATGATACTAACATCTTGATAGCAGCTGAAAGTGTAGACATTCTTATAACAGTTGCATGTAAAGTGTATGATATGATCACCACGTGGGCTCAGAAAAACTAATTATTTATAAACCAACAAAAAACTCAGTGTGTACAGTTTAAATCACAAAGATCCGCATATTCTTTGAGCAATAACTTCCCTTTGCACACTACAAATAATGTTAAGATGTTGTATCACTTTATACTGTCATTTGCAGTGGAGTTTACACATTCAAACTCTATGGGGAACAATAAGTAAATCCTGATATTCATTACGTTTTCTAAAAATTTTTTGTAGTATTCGCATCCTCAGAACCCTGTACTTTCCTCATTTGAGTCTCATTTAAGAAACGGCATTATAAACTGGGGAAGCAGCTCACAAACCCAGCGTTATTCATTTTGCAGAAAGTTGCAATAAGAATATTAGCAGATTTAAGGGATTCTTGCAGAGATACTTTTCGATGTCTTCAGATACTAACAGTTGTCGTATTTATAAATTATGTTCCTTTATTTTAAAAACAGATTTATATTTTCACAAAATGCTGTCTTACATAATCATAACACACGCCATAAATCGGATCTTCAACCTGACACCCATGCTACCTCCTTATACCAAAAAAGTCTTCAATATAATGGCTGCAAATTATTTAATTACTTACCGCAAGAAATAAGGGAATCGACAAACTACTAGGGTGTCCCGAAACTACCGCCCTCCCCTTTAGGTGCTAATTCTCCATGCAAATTTAGTAAGAAAAGTTCCTATAAACATGTGTCCGGAAATGCTTCCTAAGGGAGCTACGGCCCTCTAAGAATGGCGCAAAAATAGGTGTTTTTACTAATTATCTCGGAAATAATTTGGGACAAATTTATGAAACTTGGTTAACTTTTTTCGATTATTAAAGGTTATTTTTTTACAGTATTAGCCAAAATTAATTTCATCCAGGAGCGGAGAAACGAGGGGTCAGTGTTCTGTGTTTCTACATATTAATTTGTCCATTTGACATTTTTAGTATTTTAATCCCTGATTATGATTCCCTGGTTAATTCTGCATAAAAAAGGGCCTCTTTACAATTAGCCATATGGCAAGCCGTTTTCGAGTAAAAGCGGTCTAAACGAAACGCATTATTTATTTTTCAAAGTAGGCGTAAAACAATAACCTTTATTAATCGAAAAAAGTTAACCAAGTTTCATAAAGTTGTCCCAAATCATTTCCGAGAAAATTAGTAAAAACACCTATTTTTGCGCCATTCTGAGAGGGCCGTAGCTCCCTTAGGAAGCATTTCGGGACACATGTTTATAGGAACTATTTTTGCATGGAGAATTAACACCTAAAGGGGAAGACGGGAGTTTCGGAACACCCTGTATTTTCAAAAAAATCTTTAAAAAGATCTGAAAAAACTGCTATACATTGAATGAATTTTTTTCTACTTAGTATGTCACTTGTAATGTCTATTTTAAGGTTATTTGTATTATCCATTATAGTATGTAATTTGTACTGTCTATCTAGAAATATATTTTTTCAAAACTATATCTTCGAGTGCCTATGATCGAATTTGGGGCTCCTGATTCCCGAATAGTTGTAGGTATTTGTAATTTATTACTCTATTGCCTATGGTCATGTTACGAAGGAGTAGACGTTCATTGAGATTTCACTTTAGAGAATGATCCAGACGGTCGTCGAAGTGCGATGAAATGGACAATTATAGGAATTCGAATAATAAAAGTGGCAGTTTTATCTTTCCAGGCACGATGTCGACTGCTGGGATGACTCTTATAACAATTAAAGTAGAAACTAAGCTTAGATTTATGTGGCTTTCGGGTGGATAATGTTGAACGTAAGGAGACGTCAACCTTGATTTATACATGCATTTACCTACAGCGATAACGTAGACCATCTTCTATTCAGCGAAACGCACCGTTGCTGATATCGGCGATAAAGCAGAGTAAGATTACCACGTTTTTTTAATCATTTATTCTCGATATTTCACAAATTGTTTTTTTTCTAATTCCGTGGCAACTATTTGAAAGTTATTTTAGTTTTGAAAAGTCTTTCTTTTTATAACTACTTATAAAATTAATGTTACATTTTACCGGTAGCTGTAAAATGATGTATTTCATTGTAAAGTAAAATAAGAATAGGAAATACGCTCTACGAATAATCTGTACACCTAGTGGTGAAAGTGCCACTTTTACTTTTTACTTCATAAATAGCCAAATACTAAACGGCTATAATGGACATTTTGTCCAAGTTTTGCACGTTTCTACGTTTGATACGTTTTGTACATTATAAATCTAACAACATATCATTAGCAATCTCTCCCGAAAAATTCATAGTTTACTAATGCGAAAAAATCGAAAATCTCGACTTTCTCAAAAACATCTAGCAACGATTTTGCTCAAATTTTGTACGTTAATAGTACATTACAAACCTAGTGATACGTCATTAGTGTTTCTTTCCGGAAAGTTAACATAAACGTAGTTAACTAATGAACAAATATTTTTAAGTCGCGCGAGAAAGATGTTGGGCGTGGCAGTACCATTTATTTAATGTGATTTTATGCTAAATTCAATTATTATATTACAACAGACATATCCAATGACCAAGAATACCGAATATATCAAAACGTAAAATGACACACCAAAAAAAATGCCACTGGAAAAGGACACCGCACAAAACCAGTGGAAAGTGAAAATCGGTCAAATCGTTTGAAACTCCGGAAAAAGATAGTTTATATGATTCTGAACAAAAGCTCTCATGGACACAACCCAAAAAAATGAACGAATGAAGTTTTCGAAATAATGGGCGTGAAAAGTTGAAAACAAACATCGAATTAACAGACTCCAAACTAAATAATCTACTTCACTTTTATTGAGTACGGTAGTATATGTGGTCGATAGCTGTCAAAGGTGGTTCATAAATAGGAAAAAATAGCGTACTTGGACATCAGACGTCGAATTCAAAATCAACGGTTTAAAAGTCAATGGACACTAACGAATGAGGTCTCTTCAATTAATATCGTATTAGAGAGAGGGTAATTTGAAGGTGATAGATAGATAGACGGATTTATTAATGTTAAAAATTATAAAATTGTACACACGTCAATGAGGTATAAAACAAATAGGTATAAAACAATACAATAGATTTAAAATTCATGAAAAAATGGACCAAATTATAATAAATGGAATAAAAATCTACATAAAAAACATTAACAAAAAAATAGTGTTTGTCATGTCACAGAGCATAAGTTTATAATTTCTTTCACTATATATTCATTTCAGATGAATGCATTTTTTATCGGTAAATCTTTTATTGTAGATCTAAATTTTTGTTTGGGTAATAATACAGTCATTCAATAAGTTGTATAATTTAATACCATAAAATTAACACCAGTCTGCCCTCTAGTTAGCCTTGTGAGTTCGGTTCTTATTATCTCTACGACGTGTTTCATACTGATGAAAGTTAGCATGGGTGTTAAAAGTAGGTAAGTTATTATGAACATGTGTAATACATTGTAATGCGTAAATGCTAGGTAAGGTGGTTATTTTAAGTGAAATAAAGAGTTATTTGGTGTCATCCCGGTATCCCAAACCACCCACAATCCTGATTGCCCTCCTCTGGAGACCAAAAATTCTATGTCTACCAGAAGAATGCCCCCAGGCGAGAATGGCATAAAATAGTCGAGAGTGGCATAATGCGTAATACGCAGTTTTTAATACATCCGACGAAACTGAATTTGACAACTGTCTAAGAGCATATCTACCTTTTGATAATTGTTCAGCAAGATAATCAATATGGTCATTCCATCGTAAGGATGGATCAATAAGGACACCTAGAAACTTTGTACAAGTGGGGTTATTTGGTACATTGCTCATATCGCGTGTACTTGATGTAAGTTTTGCAGTTCTCTTTTCGTTAAGTGCAAAAGCATTAGGTGTAAACCATTTTTTTGCATTAGATTGTCACATAAGTTTTCCAAGTTAGGGTCAGAGATTTGTAAAGTCGAGTCATCTGCATAAAAGATGCAATTTATATTCTCGAAGGCATTTGGCACATCATTAATATAAATCAGGAACAAAACTGGGCCAAAAATTGAACCCTGTGGTACCTCCGAATTTATATGTAACACCTCTGAAGATATTCCATTTATTCTGACTGATTGCATACGACTTTCTAGATAGGATTTGATAAGTTGGATACTTGTCCTGTTAAAGTTATATTTGTTTAATTTCTGGATCAGCAAGACATGAGATACACAACCAAATGCTTTGCTGAGGTCACAAAACAAGGAGGCGGAATAATATCCTTTTTCAAAGCAGTCTAAGGAGTAATCGGTAAACTTAATGATAGCATCCGTTCTTGATAGATTTTCCAAATCGGAATTTATATAGTATTTTATTTTTCTTTAGATATTCAGTGATCTGATTTTTCATAATTTTTTCGAAAATTTTAGCAAAAATAGGGAGAAGAGAAATTGGTCTATAATTATTTATGTCCTCTGGATCGCCTTTTTTGAAAACTCAGATAACTGACGCGATTTTGAATACATCTGGGAATATTCCGGTCCGCAAGCTTTCGTCAATGGATTTTGTTAATGGAATTATAATATGGTTTTTTATGGTTTTGATTAGAGCTATATTTAAACCGTATATGTCCTTATACTACAGGGAAATAAGCAAAAAAATACCCTGTTAGGGACACTCAACCACCCAGCCAGCTGACAAGTTTTTTAGGTAATATAGGCCTATAGGAACAAAACCTTTACTTTTCCTGCAGTGGATTTGGCGTGGTTTTTGAATTATTAACAATTAAAGGACATAAATTGTATATTTTTGCACATTTTTGCCAACCAGTAAAAAATAAAGTATTTGATCAACAATTCGGAGAAACTACCTTGTAAGGAATTAAAAAACCTTTAAAATGGCTTTTTGAAAATGTCGATATGATTATTTTTTGCTTAGAAAATTGCAAAGAACGGTCTATATTTCGCATAATATTCAATTAACAATAAATATTGCAAAAATCGACCTACGACTTTGTTATTATGTAAAAAATTTGGTCTTGTAGTACTTAATATATGGTAAAAATTGCAAATTGATTCATTGAACAGTTTTTGCAAAATTGTAATTGTTTATCCCAGAGATGTTTTTTTTTGCAATGACATTATACGAACAATAATGAAAATACAATGGTTCTACGGGTATCTCATGAAAGGGGAAGATTTGTTTTATCGAAATAAATTATCAGATCTAAAAAAAAAATGTTTTCATTATTGCAAAATCTCATTCCAAAAACCCTATAATTTTTAACTTATAAACAAATAGAATAACTTCGTTGCTATTGCTCGTAGAAAAATGCCGTTTTCATATTCGAAAAACTGGCATTTTTACACGAATTTAAAAAAGAAAGGTCAATATGGGGCATAGTTAGCCGTTTTTTTTTTAATTCACAGCTACTTTATTTATAACAATTAAGAAACGTAGCTAGCGCCATTTTAAAGATAAAGAGCTGAAGTTTCTGGGTGAAAAAATTGAAAACGATTGCACTTCATACTGCATAGAGATCCCTTAGTGATTTTGTTAGAGATCCGAATATCACCAAATAAGTCTACAAGTTTATTATGTTCTTACAAACGAAACTCAAGTGGCTCGGTATCCGAGTGAGTAAGGCAAAGCTGTATATATGAACATAAGGGTAGTTGTTAAAGTTAGGTTGGTTTACCATTTTCGTGACAAAAATTAAAAAAGTTATAAAAAAATTGAAAATGTGCAATATGTTCTCAAAGCCGCATTATTCGATGTTATTTTAACAATTGTAGCTTTGGTGATATTCGGATCTCCAACAAAATCACCAAGGACCCCCACTTTCGAGTCTCTATGCAGTATGAAGTGCAATCGTTTTCAATTTTTTCACACAAAAACTTCAGCTCTTTATCTTTAAAATGGCGCTAGTAACGTTTCCTAATTGTTATAAACAAAGTAGCTGTGAATTAAAAAAAAAAACGGCTAACTATGCCCCATATTGACCTGGGACAATTTTTTTTAAATTCGTGTAAAAATGCCAGTTTTTGGAATATGAAAAAGGCATTTTTCTACGAGCAATAGCAACGAAGTTATTCTATTTGTCTATAAGTTAAAACTTATAGGGTTTTTGGAATGAGATTTTGCAATAATGAAAACATTTTTTTTTTAGATCTAATAATTTATTTCCATAAAATAAAAGTTTCATGAGATACCCGTGGACCCATTGTATTTTCATTATTGTGCGTATAATGTTATTGCAAAAAAACATATCTGGGAAAAACATTTACAATTTTGCAAAAACTGTTCAATGAATCGATTTGAAATTTTTACCATATATTAAGTACTACAAGACCCAATTTATTACGTAATAACAAAGTGGTAGGTTGATTTTTGCAATATTTATTGTTAATTGAATATTATGCGAATATAGAGTTTGCAATTTTCTAAGCAACAAATAATCATATCGACATTTTCAAAAAGCCATTTTAAAGGTTTTTTAATTCCCTACAAGATAGTTTCTCCGAATTGTTGATCAAATACTTTATTTTTTACTGGTAGGCAAAAATGTGCAAAATATACAATTTCTGGCCTTTAATTGTTAATAACTAAAAAACCACGCCAAATCCACTTCAGGAAAAATATAGGTTTTGTTCCTATAGGCCTATATTACCTGAAAAACTTGTCAGATGCCTGGATGGTTTAGTGTCCTGGCAAAAAACCTTATTTCCCTGGAGTATTACTGTTACTATTTTTCAGAGAATTTAATATGTGTGAGTGAGTAAGGGCTGCTTTTACTGTTTGAAGGTGAGTTACTCAATATGGCGGGATAAAAGTGATTAAACATTAGCAATGTCATGAATAACTTGCTACAAACCGATTCATTTTATTTGCAATTATACACAAGGGTAGTTTGGGGGGTGAAGTCAGGTGGCTGGTGCAAAACTCGTCATGGATAACTTATACTAACTGTTTGGAGGTATTTGGATTAATAAAGACTTGCAGAGCATTTATCGTCCAGACGGATTTTCAACTTTTCACCCCCGTTATTTCGGAAACTGGAAATTTTTTGGGGGTTGTATCCCTGAGAGCTTTTGTTCAGCATCATATGAACTACATTTTCCCGGAGTTTGAAACGGTTTGACCGATTTGCCCATTCCATTTGTTTTGTGCAGGGTACTTTCATTATTAGTGGTGCTAATGAAAATTGAATTCAAAATGTATTTGCTTTTGTTTAATATTTAATATAACACATTTGCAAAAAATGGAAGTGAAAATAATAACTAGTAATTTCATTAATTGAATTAATTATCATCTAAGTTATATTTATAGTTAATAACCAGATTTCTTTCTGCAGGAATTATTCTATAAAATGGTGAATGCGCCGATGCGAGCAGCGGTCCTGGTGTTGCACACCCGTTGGGTGTACGTTCTATTCTCGATCTAACACTCAGTTTCGCTGATAGAAGTGTTTTTATTAGCTTAACTCTGCAAGGAATCGATTTTAATTATTGCTGTTTGGAAAGGGAAGACACTATTCTATAAAATGTTACAATTTGTAGATCGATTTGAACTTTTGTTAAGTTCTAAAATTGCTACTGAAAATTTTCAGGGGTCTCCGTCAGTTAGTCTGTACGTACATACGTTCGGAAACACCCTGCAGGTCACAATTCTTCGAGTCCAATTGATTATTTTTTTAATCGCTTTGTGTGTTGTCAGAATAGAACCACGAAAAATCCTTCGTCTCAAAAACACGTTTTGTGGCAAAATAAAGCAAATTTTTTGAATCTACACAAAAATTTAAACCAAAAACATTTTTTCACGATAGCCGAAAAATTCAGAAGTGCGACCGAATTTTTATGTAGTTGCAAGACGTAATCAACAAAATTAGAATGTGCGCTTACAAGGTCTTTCTAAAATTTCAAAAGTTTACAAAATAATAAATACCAAAAAGAGGAAAGGACAATTAGGGCGTAGATCAAAAAAGCTTTTTTTTTGGCAAAAAGGCTAAAAGCTTTATGTGGATATCTCCGCGGGGGTTGCTCGAGAGCGGCGCCAAAGTACACGACCCTTACTGGGTTATATACCGCCATGTCGGTACGTTTTGCAAGAATTTGAAAATCCTCGTATAACTTACATATTATCTAATGACAAGCTCTTGTGAATGATATGATCACTATAAGGAACTATAAAACTGGCCACGTGTGAACTAAAGTTTTAAGTAAAAATTATTACCTTCACTCCCAAGTCGAATTGTAAAGCATGTTCTTCTAGAAAATTGCGAATCTTTTTATGCCAGTTGATTGACACTAGTTGGGATAGAGTTTCTCTAAGTAAGGAGTCCGTCTTTGCCATGTTTTGTAGGCAGCTTCTTACAGTATAATTAGGTAGGCTATGTTCCAGATTTATCGGTATATTCTGAACTTAAAATACAATAAAATAAATGATATTTGAACTCTCGGATTTTTTAATTGAATGCTTAACTTTAACTTCTCGTACATTTTTGTGATAGGTCAACAACTAAATGTGTAGGACATTCATAAGGTCCGCCATGCAGGACATCGATCAATCACAGAAACTAATGAGAGGAATTCTATAATAATAATAATAATAATATTTTATTTCCACATTTAAAATGTAACTGATATACAACAAAATGTAGAATACGTCAGCTCTTAAGAACTAATGTATCAATGTAAATATAAAAGTAGTACAAACAATAAAAAAAAAACACTACAATTGTCAACGAACAAGATAAAAAACAAATAAATAAATAACATAAAGCATGTAAATGTAAAATGGCGAAATATCAGCATTAAACAAAAAATGCGTCTAAGGTATGGCAAACTTTATTTACTAAAAAATGTTTGAGTTTTGTTTTAAAAATATGAATATTTGGAGATGATTTAATTATTTCATCTGTTAAAATGTTGAAATACTTATAGGCCAGTAGTATAAAACCAAAAAATTAGACGAATCGGAAGTAATTGCTACAAAAGGTTTCATTGTTTTAATGGCTTCATGTGTTGCCTAATATGATTATCCTAGGTTTCCCCCCCCCCCGGCGGAGTTGTGTTTAAGTGGTGCGGGGTAAAAATGTACCCCCAAATGGGGTATTTTTGCGGCCTTGTGGTTATATCTCGTAAAGGACTCACAATATCGAAAACATAGTCCTATTAAAAGTTGTAGGGCATAAAATTCTGCATTGAATGAGATCAGACGCATATTTTTTGGACACTACACAAAAACCGCTGCCCAAGGAATCACTACTTCCACATCCAGATTTTTTATCTAAGTCACTCACAACGGAAAAATTTTGTATGTGGAAATAATTATTTATGGAACTTTAATAATATAATATTTGAAATCCTCTACCCCAAAAACCCATAAAACGATACCCCTCATTGGCAGCGGGGTGGGGGTGGTGATAGGGGGTGGTAGTGGGGGTTAATGAAGTAAAAAAACATTTTGAGGTTTCTGGTTCTTGTACACACCCTAAATCACAATTTTTTTTCATCCCCTTTAATAATGGGGTGGGGGTGGTAATGGGGGTGGCTAATGCCAAATTTTTTTTTTGAGACCTCACCTTCTCTTGTATATACTAAATACCAATTTTCTGGGCTCTTACCTGCTTGATTTACCTATTTTCCCCAAATTTACCCCAATTTACCCCACAACCCTTCGATGGAACAAGATAAAAATATAATCTAGTTCTAGATCTCGTTAAAGTACATACGTGTACCAAATTGCAAGTCAATATCTCAAACGGTTCCAGAGTAAACGTGCGCACAAAAAAAGTTACAGACAGACCGACAGACAGACCGACAGACAGACCGACAGACAGACCGACAGACAGACCGACAGACAGACCGACAGACAGACCGACAGACAGAAATTTTTTTTTCGCTCAAACTTAAAATCTCGACGTTTCGTGACTTTCTAAGCCTATTTGAATAATAAAAATTTTTAAAATTTTTTTGTCGTTACTATACTTCCACTGGACGTGGAAATAAAATAAAGAATATGACCTGTACTGCCATTTTTAATGGTTTTCCACATCAATTTGGAACCTACAAATCTAGGTATTTACGTGGAAATACGCCTCAAAATGCAAAGAAATCCCAATTAAAAAATATTTCCTATTTCATCCAATTTTAAGCCTCTGGGATTGACCCTATATTCAAAGCAGAATTTAAAGATTGTGAACCTGCCGAATTGAGGAAGTGTACATTAGCAATACAATATTTCTATTTCTTATAGAAAGTAGACAGTCCATTTTTAAATAAAATAAAACCGCGTGTAGTCACTACACCAGGATGTTTCATCAAGGTTTAGACATATAAATTAATTTAGTATCTGCAAGAGTTATCTACCACGTAGCGGATCGCTGGATTGGAGCTATCAAAGCCAAACATAGGAACTTGACAGCTCTGATCCGATAATGCTCTTCCCTTTACGTTAATTCAATCATAAAATCGGAATGTTCGAAACTCGATCTGTTATCAAATTAACACATATTAACAGGGACCGACATGAGATGGAATGATCCCTTAACAGGCCCTTTCATCTCTCGCCTTTTTCACTTTAATTATAATTGAAACGTGAATGTCATTAACATTATTAAAATATCTGATAGGCTCACTTGTAGAAGTTTTAGACGAAAGTATGATTCATTGTTTTTGCTTTATCGAAAAATAATATCTTTTTGCAGTCATGACTAAAGTATTCCATACCCAATAGTCTATTTTTAACAAGTTATTAAATAGGGGGTCGATACATAATTCATGTTAAAAATGTGAGTTTTATCAAACAGTATTCTGTAACGGTATAATTTTAGAATTTATAAAATTAGATTTTGTTCATATATTCCTTTCAACTCCTCATAAGAATCAATGTTGTTCTGGTTTTTTCAACAAATAGTACAATGGGTTTGGTAAAATTGTGTAAGAAAATGCACTGTGAGTATCACATGCCTGCGTGTGCAGCCGCGTAACTAGCTTTTCATAATCACTGACTTTTGTTCACGTCGTGGTGCATGACTTACTAGTAAACTTTGGGTAAACATGTACCTCCGGGGAAATGAATTGCAGGCGAGCAAAGAAGTTAAACATTTGGGACTGGTTCTAGATACCGAATTACATTTTAAAGTAGATCTAGACAGAGTGATTACCAAAACCATGCGGGCCTTATGGGCCTGCAGACGAATGGTAGGAAAAACAGAGTGCTACAACCAAAAATGGTGCATTGGTTGTACCAAAGGACTGCGGTATCAATAATAACCTATGCCCCCATGTTCTGGTGGCCCAAAGCCGGAAAAGGGAAGGCAATGAGAAAACTAAAATGCAAAGACTGTCTAGGGATAACGGGAATAATGTCAACAACGCCTACCACAAATTTGGAACCTTGGACGCACTACTTTGCCACTACACTTAGTCGTGGAGAGTAAGGCATTGCTAGCAGCATATAGGCTGAAAACAAATGGTTACGAGACCATTCCAAGAATAGGATACCATATCGGGATATTTCAAACAAATAGAAAAGGATCGACTTCTAAACATGTAGTCAGATAGAACCAGCAGAAGCCACAACTTCACAAAAAACCTTTAAGGTACACATAAATAACATGTGAGAGAAGAAAATAAGGCAACGGCAAAGACATTCAAAAGATTCCATATGGTACGCTCATGGATCAAAAACGTCAAGAATTACTGGATTAGGAGTTAGGGGGATCAACCAGGGACGTACATTAGTCTGAACCTGGGCAGTACGGCAACAGTGTTCAAAACAGAAGTCATAGCTATAGAAATCTTTGTACGGGAAATGATTCGAATATTCTACACTGACAAAAGGATCCATGTCATCACTCACAGCCAAGCACTCTCGAAGCTCTGGATGAAGTAGAGATACGTTCCAAAACGATGTCGATGAGATGCTTTCGTATTTCCAAATAGTATAACAATAGATACGAAAAAAATCCATATAACTTTTTTAGAGAAGAGAGTAGAGAATTTCGTCTTCCTCATTATTGTATATAACATTTTTTTCCTACAACCCACTAAAAACGAGAAAATTGCCAAAAATTGATTGTTGATAAATTTCGAAATATCCCGTTCCACTCATTGTAGGAAACTTCATGGATTATATTTTATGTCTGAACAAGGGGATTGAAACAGTTTCCAGGTTTTTTCTAGTTCTTTTCTAATTGAGACCCTTTTCACCTCTGGCGACTGTCCTACAATGACGATGAGAATTTTTAAAAATATATTTTGGAAAAACCTTGTGTCAAATTTCAAGCGTTCTTCTTTTTTCCAAGGTTTGAGCCTTTTTTCGTCTTTGGTAACTAGACTATAAGCTACTGCAGTAATGAGAACAGAAGCATTAAAAAAACAGACATGTGCCCCTCCTCCTTTTTTTAAGTTAGAAATCTATTAAGAAATAATTAGAAATTTTAGGGGCGATTCATCTCAATAAACTCCTCGTAGTAATGTAATTAAATTCAACAAACTATCAATTAAGATTTTTAACATGCTTAAATTGTTTACCAAATTGGCAAGTAAAAGATCCCTACTCTTCTTACGAGAAGAGGTTTCTGCAAAATTTCCAGGTTGGGAGTAGCTCTTCTCCTGACGTCGGTGATAGTCTCTTGTAGCGGAAATAGGCCGACGTCAAATAAAAAAGATTTAAAAAATACAAGGAGTTGCTCCATGCCCACTTATTTATCAAACACTATGTATATTTTTATAAGCCGTTTTGTTTATTTAATTCAAGCTAGTCAAACTTTAGCATTCAGTGTGCTACAAGAGATGACATATCCTTGAAATGCCTTCATGTATTATGCATGTAGCATGCAACGTACAATTAAATCTGCAAGAGGTCGTATTAAATGCATTAAAATATTGTAGAAAAATATACATAATACGTCAAGAACGCACATGCAAATATTAGTTCTAATGTTAATAATAATTTAACGCAATTTTACATATATTAATTTTAAGCATAAATTTAATTCGAATACGATAAGAAAACACCAACATGCCACTTGAAAAAGTGTTCATTCTCTCGATAGTGGCTTTGCTGAGCGTAGTTCGTATTCTGTAATTTAGATGTGGAAAGTCTTATAGGATGTATGCATTTTCATTTGTGTAACAGGCATATAGATGTGCTGGATTACGGGAACTAACGATCTTGTTCTCCTGTCTGTTCAGATTTCAGCCAGGCGGAGAAGCTGTCGTTTCGACACATATTTAATGTTGTAGGTGAATAAGTGCTGTAACCTAGGGGAGAGTTCATATTTCATCTTTCTCTATGCATTTTCCTAATAACCGAATACATTTCTGCAATTTTTCGTTTTATTTCGTTTCATTATATTCAACTTACTCCATGAAATTATGAATATTTTTGTAACGTTTGACGTATCCCCCTATATCTAGATCGAGATTTTTTGGTATTGGATGATTTAAAAGTGTTCAATTCAAAGTAATTGAAAATCTTTCCGATGCTGCATTGTTGGAGTGATTTGAATGGTTTGTCCCATCGCACAGTGGTCCCAAATTGAGTTTTTTTGTTCAAAAATGGCTAGAGAGCGCAAATTTTGTCGGGAATGAACATTTCTTTAAGCTTACCGAAATTCAAAGAAATCCTCGGAGCCCAAATTTTGAAAAAAAAAATCATTTTTTATTATATTAAGTTAAAGGCCAAAAAAATGGCTAGAGAACGCAAATCTTGACAGAAATGAACAATTTTTTTGAAATTAAAGCTTACCGAAATTCCAACAAATCCTCGGAGCAGGAATTTTCAAAAAAAATCCTTTTTTATTATATCAAGTTAAAGGCCAAAACATTTTTTTTGGCCTTTAAGCTATAAAAAGATTTTCTACAAATAGTATTACCATGGCCAGAAAAGTTAAATGATGAATCGAAATTAACACCAAGACTTTTTACGCTGTTGGTTGATGTAAGGACCTCATTATTTATTTGAATATTGTTCTCCAAGGTTGAATAACTGCTGAGGAGTTCCAAAACCAATATTTTGACTTTCGTTAGCATTTAGTACAAGAGTATTTTGGATTGTCCATTCGTATATAAGACTTAAATCATTATTGTTGCAAAATTCTGCCATTTGAAATTCCGAAGAAGAAAAACTATGTATCAATTGAATGTAATAAATTCATTAAAAAGAAGTGGTCCATGGATACATCCTTGCGGAACACCGGATTCTACTGATCTACTTTGTGATAAAGTTCGAGTTGAATTAACACTAGTAAATTGTTACTAGCATTGAGATAATTTTGAAACCAGGAGAAAGTTCTTCCAGATATACCATAGTAACTTAATTTTGAAATTAAGCAATTAATATCTAAAGAGTCAAAAGCTTAAGTCATATCAAGTAAGACGTGATTACTTAGTAGTGTTGAAGTACTGAAGCCTTTTCCGAATCCGGACTGATTAGAAGGAATTATTGAGTTTTGAAAGATATATTTCATAATACCTTCGCAGTTCCATAATATCTGAAATTTTTCTTTATCAACATTGTGAACAAATATAGGTAAATGTTATATCGGATATTAAAATTTAACCAACCATATATTTATACGATAACACTGGTCTATTGAAGATCCTTCGCAAAATAAATTGATCTCTTAGCTAGGTATTTCGCATATGTACATTGTACATACACTCTTATTATATTTTTCGCAAACAGGAAAACGAAGAGTATATTGCATTTGATCGGCAAATTTCTAAAACCGTAAACATCGCTCGTAGACAAAAAAATTCAAAATGTCCGTCCGTCCGTTCTCACGATAACTCGAAAAATCCGATTGCACTGAAATTTGGACAGTAAGTTAGTGTTGGCAGGGAAGAACCCTGTTGTTTTTAAACAAAATCGATCAATAAATAAAAATGTTATTAATGATTAAAATTTGAGAAAAAAATTTTTTTTTTTTGATTTTTGTTTTTGTAATTGAATGGAAATCTGGTGAAATGATATTTCATTTTAATATCGAAGTATTTATATATTTTACAAATATACATTTCATACTGGAATATACAACCGTGGAAATATGACTTTAGCTCGTCTCTTATAATGTAAAAATGTACATTTTTTTACATGTTTGGTGGTGTAGTTCTTATCTTACGTTTTTGACTCAGAACGAGACGATACGTAAGGTCTACTCCATGTCCAGGAGTCTGTAGCCACTCCTGGCGCAGGGTAGCTGATTAAACAGGACAAATAAAAAATTGTACACAATGGTGATCAGGCCGGCCATTACATACGCGGCGCTGGTGTGGTGCAGCATCCCGGCCACGACAATGCGGAAACTAACAGTTTTAGAACATAAATTTATGCGCCTCATTTCAGACTCTGATAGATACACCTCCCTCAGAGATCTTTATGCACGTTGCCCACTAGCGGACTACGTCCAAAAATCTCACAAAGATTCTACCAGTTTAAACTGGACTGCATTCCGCTAGCCCGCAACATTACCCGAATCAGACAGCACAATGCCATACTTTTTGGTATAAAATACCCCTTACCATACCAGGCGTTGCCTATCTTCCGGCAACTCCCCTAACCACACTTTCTCTTACGGTAACCCTTCTCTTTATCTTTCCCCAACTTTACATCTTCCAATTCCTCTTTTATATTTGTACATTTTTGTTATTTTGTCATTTTTGTTCTTTTTGTCCCCTTCTTGCCTTTCCAAATCCCCTCTAGGCCAATGACATCTCGTAAATTCAAACTTTTTTAAATCATACGCTTTTCAACGACCATACCTTCCTCGACGGCGGTCGGACCACGATATCGTCATTCGTCTGAACGGGTTTTTTTCGTTTAGTTCTGTTTTCCCGTATCAGCAATCCAAATTTCATAGTGCGTTTGCCAACGAGTGTAGTTTATATGTTATATTTAATTAGTTTTAGGCTCATGTGTGCATATTCTTTAACTTTAATTTAGTTTTAAGTCAAGACAGGAGCTCTGGCCAACAATCCCCTGCCGTTAAACCAAACCGAAACCACTCTGCCTGACCACACGTCCACCGTGACGCTACACACCGCGGTTGTCTGGTCGGCAACGCACAGTGGCGAGAAATGTCAGTGTTCCACCCAAATTACTCTAGAGGTCGTAAATTTTAAGTTATTGAGACATTCTTTTTTTTTAAATGTTCGTCTTGAAATCACCTATCGATCCCTCTAGCCGGATTTTGAAATTTCATTTTTCATTTTTTTTAATTTCTAATAGAAAATCATATTTTTACAGAAAAATACTGTTTTTTCTATTAAATTTATTCTAACGGGCCGTAAATTTGAGTTTTCGTAACAAATTTTTTTTTAAAATCTTCGTCTTTTAATCAGCTATTGACCTGTCTACATGAATTTTTGATTTAGTTGTTGACAACTGTCAAAATGACTGTCAAATATAAAAAAATACGATTTTCAGATAAATAATTCATACAATAACAGGTTAGTGTTCAGAAAAATATATATAGTGTTTTCAGTGTATCTGGTTCCGAAGTTGACAGGAAAATATGTATTTCTAAATTTGGCAGCTGCCATAATTGTTGTCAAATTTCTAAAGATAGATGGAAGAGCTTATTAATTTTTAAAATACCCTGTAAATGTATAGAAAAATAGATATATATATATTGTTTTTGATCCGTTTGATTTAGTAATTGACAGGAAAATATGAATTTTAAATTTGGCTGCTGTCAATTTTCAAAATATGGAGGTAACACCTTATTAATTTTAAAAATGCACTATAATGTATAGAAAAATAGATATATATTGTTTTTAAACTGCCAGATTTAGTAGTTGACAGGGAAATATGGTTATATATAATTTCTGTAAAATTTCAAAAAATAGAAGTTAGAGCTTATTACCTTTAAAAATACCCTGTGAATATATAGCAAAACTGATACAAATTGTTTCTAATGTACCTGGTTCCGAAGTTGACAGGAAAATATGATTTCTAAATTTGGCAGCTGTCATAATTGCTGTCTCATATCAAAATATAGTAAGAGCTTATAAATTTTAAAAACACTCTATAAATGTGTAGAAAAATAGATATATATTATTTTTGATCTGTCTGATTTCGTAACTGATGGAAAATATCATTTTTAAATTTGGCAGCTGACATAATTGCTGTCAAATTTCAAAACATGGAGGTAAGAGCTTATTCTTTAAAAATACCTTATAAATGTATAGAAAAATTGATGTATATTATTGTTGCCATAATTTCTGTCAAGTTTTAAGGTGTGCAGATTAGAAGTTATTAATTTCAATAATACCCTTTGAATGTATAGACAAATAGATATATATTATTTTTTATCTTCCTGATTTACGAACGGACTGGAAAATATTATTTTTAAATTTGGCAGCTGCCAAATTTAGATGTCACATTTTCCTGTCAACTTCGGAACCAGGTACATTAAAAACAATTTGTATCTGTCTTGCTATATATTCACAGGGTATTTTTAAAGTTAATAAGCTCTAACTTCTATTTTTTGAAATTTGACAGCAATTATGGTAGCTGCCAAATTTAAAAACCATATTTCCCTGTCAACTACTAAATCTGGCAGTTTAAAAACAATATATATCTATTTTTCTATACATTTATAGTGCATTTTTAACATCAATAAGTACTGTATTTTGAAAATTGACGGCAATTATGACAGCTGCCAAATTTAAAACTCATATCTTCCTGTCAATTACTAAATCAAACAGATCAAAAACAATATATATTTATTTTTCTATACATTTACAGGGTATTTTTAAAATGAATAAGCTCTTCCATCTATCTTTGGAAATTTGACAACAATTATGGCAGCTGCCAAATTTAGAAATACATATTTTCCTATCAACTTCGGAACCAGGTACATTGAAAACACTATATATATTTTTCTGAACACCAACCTGTTATTGTATGAATTATTTATCTAAAAATCGTATTTTCTTATATTTGACAGTAATTTTGACAGTTGTCAACAACTAAATCAAAAATTCATCTAGACAGTTCAATAGCTGATTAAAGGACGAAGATTAGAAAAAAAAAATGTTATGAAAACTCAAGTTTACGGCCCGTTAGAATAAATTTAATAGAAAAAACAGTATTTTTCTGTAAAAATATGATTTTCTATTAAAAATTAAAAAAAACGAAAAATGAAATTTCAAAATCCGGCTAGAGGGATCGATAGGTAAATTCAAGACGAACATTTTAAAAAAAAGAATGTCTCAATAACTTAAAATTTACGACCTCTAGAGTAATTTGGGTGGAACACTGGCAATTCTCGCCACTGTGCAACGGGCGGGGTTCAGAATCCAAGGTTCCCGGGTTCGAAGCCCACATGGGGTATGGTATAGTTTTTTTTATTTTTACTTTATTTCACCAGCTAAGTTTGTACTATAAAATTAAAAATGTCTAAAACTAACATTATTTACAAAAAACTGCGAAAAGTATCCTATAGAATGTGTAACAATGGGCTTGTTACCGATAATTATTTTTTCGTTATTTTTTATCGCATTCAGTAGAATTCAATCATCTAGATAAGCTGTTAACATTTTAGCTTCATAAGTATTTCCAATCTTTAGATATTCAATGTTAAAGATTGAGTTCCAGTACAAAGCGCTTCGCCGATTCGTGACGTCATTCTGCATAAACACTACTCATATTAAACCAGTAAGAAGATAAAACAGATATAATTTAACAATCAAACGCCGTTTCCATAGAGAAACAGAATAACACCAGCCACACGCTTGGGGCATGTCCATCATATAACTAACATAACCTCAATTGTTATATTTTTTAGGTTTATTCTCATTTTTAATGTTTGTGTACTCATTTTCAGCTTAGAGCCAAACTGGCTCCAAGTAAATATTTAAAAATTCACGCAAATAATTTTTCAATATTGTTGATTGATACAAATAGATTGCTAATTATAGGTTAGATTCCTAACCTGCAAAAAGTGTCTTATTTTATTGTGACAAACTATAAACATTACATTGAACTAGATTTTGGTTGAAAGTACAGGAACCAGGCATATATCTTAATAATAGCTACGTAATACTTGTAAATCTTAAGAAACATATATTTTTGAGGTTAACTGTGAAGTCACATTAAATCTCGACTGTCACCTGATCAGCATCTGCAAAGCTCCGCCCCGTTTTCGCGCGGTCCAGCTTTGGTAATCTAGTTAAGGGTTTAAACGTCCTAATAAAAACTTAAAAATTTGGGAATTGCCTTAAAAAATGTTCTACTTTCGATTTCTAAAATAAAAAAAAAATGCTGAACGGGCCGGGCCTATTATATAAAAAGTTTAGTAAACCGGTGAAGAGTACGTTTTCAGCTTGTTCATTAATTATTATTAATCAACTACTCCCCGACGCATAAACGTAATCTGCAGACGCATAAGGCATAGCCAAAATGATTTGGTAATCACCGGCTTATATGTCTCACTGCTTATTGGTAAAGTGGGGTCGTAGGATGTGCACAGAAAAGTCTCAAGCGTCTGCAATTAACTGATAGTTTTATAGCTTATTTTTTTCCAATTATGTATGTCAATATAACAAACACATGACATTTTATAAGAATAGTATTTTAATTCATATCTTTATCTCTAAAAGTAAAAAAGGACAAGGGTAGATAAGCTATATAATTTTCGCCCACTAATTTCATAAAAAAGAAAAGTTCTCCTTAAAGTCATTAAGCGTTATTTATTTATAGTTGAACATATCATCTTTATGTTTCTATATGTTTTACATTTGAAAAACAACAGTAGGTCATAGTAATATCATTTCAAAGTGGGAATGTTTGCAGTTTTTTAGTAATTTTTTTATCTTTTTCCGAACTTTTAATGTATATTTCAGTTAGATGCGCTCGATGAAACAAGATAAACTATACCTCATTTCATTGTTGAGCATTTAAGCTTTTAAATAATGGTTAATTTATATTGTTTCATCAAGCGCTTCAATGTATAAAAAACAAAATCGTTTCCGCGGGAGTCGTAGTAGTGTCGACGTTGTGTGCGAATTTAAACGTGTCAGCGCTCAAAACCTCATATTGTGGTATGTATTGAATAAGAATATGTTTATCCACGACCATCGTATAATCATTGCATTCTACATTTAACAATTGTCAAATAATGATAGTCATTATTCCAACCAAACGTATAATGAACATAATCTGGTTCTAACACATATTTAACCAACCAGGAACTAGTTGTTTTCATTCTAACGCACCTTTGACCAATCAGGAATTAGCAACTTTCATAAGGAAACGGCGAATCCATTTTTCCATGTTTTCGTGCATATTTTCGTGTTTGGCGTTTAACACGTCAACGTTTTACTGTAAATGAACTTTATTTTTTCAGTTTTAAACGATTAAAACAGTTAAAATATGCGATAGTAGTGGATAAATTTTAGTATTTAGTTCGTGTATAATGGCTATTACACACTCGGATGATTTACGACACGCCTTCGTCTCGTGCCGTAAACATCACCCCCGCGAGTAACAGCCATCATTATACGCTCACTGAATAATCTACTATTCCAAAGAACAGTTTTCTATTACTCGTCAAGACATATACTACTCGGAAAATATAATGACATACAACATGGCCGATGGACGGAAAAATGCCCTTATCTACCCTTGTCCTTTAGAGGTGTTTAAAACTGTTGCAAAATAAAATAAACACACAGCCCAGCCTGCAAATGTAGCAAACTGCAGACGTACTAGGATAACTACGTCTGCACTTTACTCTTGTTTTCATCGGTCCTATTATTCTTTAAAAGTCGAAGCGGTCAGCTATGCCTTATGCGTCTGCAGATTACGTATATGCCTCCCGGACTATGTAATTACTCTTTTATTTATTTATCCTTATATATATTAAAACTAATTATAACATTTTTCTGCAGATAAATTAATATTATATTTTCTTCTATTTATAAGTATAATTACACCGTATAAGGAATTTTAGAGCACGCACAATATGATGCTGAAATGATTTGAAATGTATCTATCATTAATACGGATTTTACGTTGATATATGGCGCTACACGTATTACATAAAAACCGGAGAATATCCGATATAGGTCGTTTAATTTCTCAACTCATGATGGAAGTAAAGGCTGTAACAGAATTCGAAATGTTTAACAATTCACCAAAAGTACAAAACTCTTGTATCTGAACACTTCAACTACAAGCGTTCGCAGATTATTTCGGCTTGGAATGAATCTAGTCATTTGACAAGATTCTTGAACATTCCAGACTCCTGTGCCAACCCAGCCCGGAACAGGAAACGAACAAAGCCAACTGCATTTTAATTGCACTGCAATTATTCTCTCTTACGTAGGAACAAATGCAGGCTAGAGGAGAGCACAGGGAAGACTGATTATCTTAAATGTCCACACTTTTTACTTTCATTTCATGGGAGTAGTCCTTGTTTTAATGCAGCAGACGATTTACTTTAGTATTGACGCAGTTTAAATTTTTGCTGCAAAATATATAGCAGCAATTAAATTGATATTCATTAATTTAAGCCTCTTCTTTGAAACCAAAAACCTAACATCGACAATAAATTAAAATATGTATTTAACAAAGTCAAAATAGTAGAAAATTTGTCAAATAAAGAACAATATTTTACAGCAGAATATTAAAAGGTAAGTACAGTAACTAGAGGTTTTCACTTCGAAATATTGTCATATGAATTAGATTTCGGTTTTTGTTGACAAATTAATAGCAAATGCATCACTGAAAAGTTTTTATATCATGCGATGGATGGCTAATCGATAGGGGGTAGCTCCTGAAGAAAAAAAGAAAACGAAAAAAATCAAATTTTAAGAAGAGTAGTATATTGTTTTATTAGGATTAAAAGTGATACTTTTGTAACGAGTCTGTAGGTTACAGAAAACCGGCACGGTAGCTCAATCGGTTAAGGCGTATTGAGTGGCGAATACGCTGATCGACTCGCTACCGCGCTCTGGGTTCGACCCCCAGCCCCGGTATTGACAACACCGGTGGGTGTGGATGTATGTCTGCGTTTTTCCGAATGTGTAACCCCCTTCCGGACAGCCTTGGCTTTGGATTTGGGGGGTTGTCTACTATACGTGGTGTGTTTATGTTTGTGTTTATGTTTATGTTTAAAAGTGACAATACGTGACTTTACTCCGAATAAAACATATTATTTTTTCTTCAAACGTCGATTAGCTTAAAAAAAATAATAAAAAATCTCGAATTTCACCACCAAAAACGCATTGTGTGGCCGGCGTATTAAATGGAATACGCATTGCTCGGGATATTACTTTTTCTGCCGCTCACAGCGTCGCCCACTCCGAGATTTTCGCGAATTAAATGTCTCACAAACTTGGCACTTACGTCGAAATTGATAACGATTAAAAAAAAATAACAATCAAGTCTTCAAATTTTTTGGGTAATTAATACTATAGCATAAAAATCAAAGAAGTTATGACAGAGACAACGTGCTTTCTTATAGTTTTTTAATAAAAACGTCGCCACTTTGTTAGTTACCTTGGCCGAATATCAATAATTTTATTTTATTTTTAATTTGGTGTTGACTATTTACCTATATAGTATTAATAAATATTTTTTAGAGTAGAAATTATCGATACCAGACCAAGAAACATACACTGCCAACTAGCTCATTAGCTCGGAAGCGTATGGGTCGTGTGGTTAGACGACTTAGTTTATTATTAAGATGTTATAATAGAGAGAGTGAGAGAGACTTACCTACAATTATATATGAAGAGCTAATTTGTTGTTAGATTACATGCGCCAACCATTCTTTATACTTGATGTTGATGAATACCAAGAATAGTAAATAATATTCAAGTACTATTTATATAGTGTGAAAATGGAGCTCGTTGAAGTAACAAAAAGCAAGTTTGTGAATAAAAGTCTTGTGTAAAATTATAAAATCAGTTTTATTATAAACTGGTCAAACTGGGTGATGTCAGGCCAAAATAACATCTATATTAAAAACATTTTAACATGTAAGTAAATTATTTACAGATGAACCTTTACTGACATGTATGAGAAATATATACAATCTACTAAAAAAAAGGTTTATATAGAAATATAATAAGCTGAGTTACGATCAAGATTTATCTGAAGATATCTAAAAGAAATTGTTAATAATAAGTTTTACCCAAACAAATATTTATAAGAAAATATCAAGTTAAAATTTTACAAGTTATCTATTTAAATTGTATGTTTTAGGATATGACGCAATAATTTTTTATTTCCTTTTAGCAATAAACCCAATAAAATTATAACATATGTTTTAAGCAAACGGTAGTAAAATTTGGTGATCACCAAACCTTGCACATTGTACCTTAATAATAAATAATTTGCTATGTAACCCAAAGAAATAATTGTTTAATTATAATTCGAACATGTAGAGTTCAAAAACTTTCATATTTAAGAAAACAAATGTCATTTCAATGTGTTGTATAAGGATCGTTTATCCGCACTGATAAAAGGTATAAAATTTCAAATGTTTTCTGTGCAAAAAAAATGATAGTTAAACTGTAAGAATTTTACTTAAATTAAACACTTAACTTGTGAGGTTTGTAGCTTTCTGGAAGGAATATAGGTACTATCGATGATGAGAATATAAGGTTTAGTTCTTGTCCAAACAGGAAACCATTACAGCTAGAAACATCCGATCCAAAAAAAAAAGGTCACTGGGCTGCTAAATAAGATGGCGAATATACGTCTCTATTCCAAGAAAGACATAACTTCTTTTAAAAATGGTGGGTAGATTAAATATGGTCCATAGAGTGGGTATAACTATTAAGTTAAGTTTATCCTCAACCATAAACCATTGACAAAGTGAAATTTTATTTAATGTTAAGCTGCTTTAATTAAATTCTAAACCAAGACATGACCCAAGATTTAGATCAAAATCCAAAAGCAGGAAACAAAGTAAAAGATATAAAAAGAACACCCTACAAATCGAAAAAACAATGTAATAAGCTGTATTCTACGAATTAACTTTGAAACAGAAATAATTTTTTTAGAATACTTACGGAAATTAATCCGGCCATCTTGAAAATATATTTATCTATGAGGTCGACACTTTAATGAAGCGTTTCTTTGGCTTGACACAAGATATAAATACAATATATAAATGGAGTTCCCTCACATTACTAAATAGACGAAGTACCGGTCTTTATTGGTAAAAATAAAAGTACTTGTATGTGGACAAAAGCCGACACACCTGACACTGGGCTTGGGCTTAGACTTCAAGCAAGTGATGACAAAATCGAGAAGGCGGATCAAGACACCTGTTAACGGAAGTTATGGTTCAAACGATCAACAAAAATCTTCCGTGTATTTATTTTATACAGTAATAGATTGTTACCAATGCTAATCATTAATGTTAAATATTCTAAACTTGAATTTATTAGATTATTACATTATTTATTATTTGAGTGAAGAAATATATTGACAAGTAAAGATGATGGGTATACGACCAGGTATACACTGCAGCGCGTATAGTGTTGCTTTAATATGAAGATTTAAAATGTTGGAAGCCTTGAATAAAAATTTCATTTGTATTTTTTTTTGTATTTAGAATTTGATTTACTAAGAAGCTTAGCTTACTATATTTCTAAATATACTTTAATAAAAACATGGAGCATTTTACATGCTACAAGTAGTAAGTGATTAAAAAAATCTTTTGTCATATACTGCTTCTCGTTAACATACTCAGTTTGTAATCGTACGTAATCGGACGTAATCAGTTTCATGTCATTAAAAAAAAACTGGTAATGGGGACCGACTAGACAAACAAAAAACCTAGGGGCACTTTGAAAAATCTGACCTAGGTCAACAATTTGAATATTAGGGTAGGAAACATTTGAGAACCACTGCCTTTCTGGGTCAATGGACGTGTAGTAGTTCCCAATTATACAACTTTTAAATTGTCATAAAAAAGTGCAAAGATTACCGACCGATTCGTTTCGCCGGCCGACGCAGTTCAAAGCAAAGGAGGGCGGCACCTTTGATGAGTGCCTCAAATAAAAATGTAAATAATTCGTTATCTCTTTTTGCAGAACTGCAAAAGGAAATGGTGGGCGTAGAAGTTAAATACAGCATTTCTTAACATGTGTGTTTTTTTTTAATTTAAAACAAAATATTGGAGCTTTTATTGTTGTTTATAATTTATCAGATTTAAATGTGGTTTATTAACATTTGTAACCTAAATGAGTGTTCTGGGTTAAAAGCTTAAAAAATGAATAATTATTGCATGACATTGGGAAATAAAGAGTTAGACGTATGAGATACACGATAACAGAAAACAATTATGTGTATTTTAAGTTAGGAAAAAATCTGATTTATTTAACGAATTGCCGATCAGGTATCGAAAACTAAAATATTCGGTAAATTTAGAAATTACCAATAAATTTGTTGATTTACATAAATTGTTCGAAATGGCTTCCGTCTGCATCAATACACTTTTCGGCACATGCATTCCGTTCAACAAATTTGGTAAGTTAGGATCATTTTTTATGGTTTCTATGCACATTAAAATACCAGACTAAACTATTAACTAACGTTGTCTATAAAGAAAATAAAAATAAAAACTTGGTCCAAAATCCACAACAAACACAAAAAGAACGAACAAGTAGAGTCTGTACGTAATCAAGAACTTAACGACTTGAATGGTAAGTCAATAAAATAAATCTTAACTGTAAATACGGGGTCCAAAATTCAAAAGAACACAGTAACATACAAAACAAGGAACGGTTCCACGTGTGTACTTAAGAAATGTTCACAGAAACTAAAATACCGCACTACTAAAGACCTTACCTTACCTTATTTTAAAAAGCCATAAAAAAATGTGACTATCAACTCTTGTCCCCATCGACGCGCGGCCTCTAACAAAGGAACGCGGCACTTTGAAAGAGCGTATTTGATGGTTAGAGGCGCCGACATACACGAATATAAAAGCCTATCCCAACATTCCAGCAGTTCTCAAACAATTTTACTGAAAATTTTCGAAATTTTTTTCTAAAACTATGGGTTTTTGACCCAATGTTATATAAGGTTCTTTTGCTCTTTTAGTCGTTCCCCACCACCAGTTTTTTTTAATGATATGAAACTGATTACACCCTGTATAGTATGACATAAACACTCAAATTTTTATGTCGGTTTACAGCAGTTGCTTTAGAAAACAACTGCATTTTAAACTATAAAGGGATTTTATAAAAAAAGGAAAATTTTTATTTCTTTGCAAATATCTCAATAAATATTAGTTTTAGCGAACAAATGGTGGAGATCAACAATAAAGCTTATAAACTGCGAATGTGTCTTTTATGTATCTACATTTCTGTAGGATTAATAGTTTCAGAGATATTTAAGTTTAAAGATGGCATACGAACGTTTACAGGATAAGTATTTGGTATAAATGTTGAATATTTTAGAAACTATGACACTTAACATAACGCATAAAGAAATTCTAAGGACCAGACTTAAAAACACTTAATCATATTTTAAAATGATTCTTCGTTTGTTTATGTCTTATAAAAAACAAAGAAGATATTGTCGAAACAATGTGCCTTTTCACATTTTTAAATGTGTTCAAATGAAGAAATTTTAATCAACGAAAAACGATTTATAAAACTTGTTCTATTGAAAAGAGAGTTATGATGATATCCAGCTGACAAACATTGAAAGTAGAGTGAACACTCAACATTGCAACCTGAATTTAAATCTTTAGCAGTAATTTTATATATACATGGTTTATCGGATAAACTAGGAAGAATCGGAAGCAGGATTTGTGAACGAATGGTTTTTCAAACGGGTGCCACATTAAAATCTGTTTTATCAAAAACTAAGAAGGTAAATATTGTTCAAAATTCCAGCAATGGTATTTATAGTATTCCATCTGAGTGCGGTAAACGTTATGTAAATGTAAGTGTATCTTTCAACGTAAGGCTTGAATCTTGATGAACACAGAGGCTATGCTAGAAAAATAGAATTCAAGAAGTCAAAAATTTGTAAACACCTGTGGGAAAGATTCAATAGGACTCTGCGAAAATTTTGGAAAAGAAAAGCACCGGAACTAAAAGAAAACTTGAGGAATCCGCTATTATTTTGTTAAATGAGGATAGATATATGTCAAATTATTATATACGTTCCTGTACTAGCTGATTGCAGATCCTCAGAGACGAAGTCAGTAAAAATAAAATAAACATAATTTAATATCTTATGTGTCTATAACAAACTGTCATGTTTGACATGTTAAAAATCAGTTTTGGTTATCAAAACTGATATATCCGTTAGGATATAGAACAAATTTTTTTTGAAATCGATGGGCAATGTCTACATTTTCGGCGCGATTTCAGATAGAAAAATGCACAGTTCCAGTATTTTAGTCCGTTGATAAGAAAATATCAGAAAACAGACCGGAAAAGATCCGTTGCTAAGCAACGACCAACAAAACCGTACGGGAATGTTACTTTCCCGGCCTAGGCCGGGAAAGTAACATTCCCATATGGTTTTTTATGTATATTTTAGACAGTAAATAAATACACGCAGACAAACCACATTAAAATTGCATTTATTAGTAAGCAGTTAGAGTGTAATGAAGAAATGTTACGCATTAATACAAATTCTTTAATTTATAATAATATTGATTGTGATTTCAGAAAAAAATAGTATGTGTACTTCGATGTAATAATAATAATAATAATAATATAATAATAATAATAATAATAATAATGAGTTTATTTCCATAGACTATTACAGTATTGGAATTGTCAAATACAAAATAGAACAAAACAAAAAAAGAAAAAATATGTACATATATATGCATGTATATATAGTTAGAGGTAGATTATACAACATATGAAAAATAGACAAACAAACAAGGAGATGTACAACTAAAATCTAATAAAGGTATAACAATAAATAAATAAATGGGTGAAATTTTAATTATCACAGCATTAGTAGGTACAAATTGTAAGATCAGATGGAGAACATTAAGTAAAGAGGTAGTATTCCTCGTAAGAGTAAAAACAATGTTCCGCTAGGAATCTTTTTACCATCTTCTTGAAAATCACAAAACTACTTGCATCTTTTATAATTTGTGGGAGGTGGTTATACATTTTAATTGAAGAGATAAAGGGCCCTCTTTTTGACTGCTCTAATCTATGGGGCGGTACAAAAATATTTTTTTGCGATCGCGTACTGTATTTATTAACATCACCACATTTTAAAAGACTATCAATGTTTTTCCTGACAAAACATACAGATTGCAAAATATATATACAATAAATGGTGAGTATGCCATGCTGTTTAAAATAATCTCTGCAGGATGTATTGTAGGGAAGTTTAAACATACTTCTCACAATTCTTTTCTGCAAAATGAACACCTTGCTAATTCCCGAACTATTTCCCCAGCACAATATGCAATATTGCAAAACCGAGTAAATACATCCGTAATAGAATGTTTTCAGTGTGTCAGCTTCAACAGTGTCCCTTATTTGAAGAAGTGCAAAGTTTAGACTAGCCAGTTTTTTCGTCAGATTCTCAATATGAGCCTCCCATGACATATTCATATCCATATGTACGCCTAAGAACTTCGTAAGATCATTTTGATGGAGATTGTGATTTCCTCTGACCAACAGGCTAAAGTCCAACTTTGCACGAATCGGGGAAAACATTAAAAATACAGTTTTTTGCTGATTTAGAATCAGACCATTATTGCGACACCATGTGAAAGCACATTCCCGAACTTCGATGCTTGTTGGCCTCGGCTAAAAATGGTATTTTAGTATATATAAGAGAAGCTTAGGTCTCAAAAAGTTTTTGGCATTAACCACCCCGATTATCACCCCCACCCCCCACTACAGAGATGTGGCATATCGTTTTATGGGTTACTGAGATAGGTGATATCAAATATTGTATTATTAAAGTTCCATAAAGAATTATTTCCATATAAAAAATTTGTGACAATATTCCCAATAAACAGTAAATAATTATGAATAAAATATAAATAAAATAATACCAATAAATATTTATAGACAATATAATAAATATTTTATTGCCAATATTATTGGTCTTCATTAATGCGATGTGTCCATGTGTCTAAACTAATTTACACTAATTATTTAGTATCGGTTAACATCGAGAAAATGTAATTTATGATGATGCAAAGCAGCTTTTCTATACATTACTCTAGATACTATGCCAGCAGTGTGGATGCACGTTAAGCATCACATTGAGGGAAGATGCCGTTTATATAATGAATTTTATCTGTTTATCCTAGTTTGCATTTGAAATATTGCTAAGTGCTCCAACATTTAACCATTCCGACCAGTCCACAGATGAAATTAAACGGCTAGTAGCTTTAAACTTGCAATATTTATGATTTTCAGTGGATGCGATGCACTTAGAAAGGTCATATTTCTCCCTTATAGCAGCAGCAATAAAACAAGCAATTCAAAATAGAGCCAAACCAAACAAGCAATAAATTATAATCTCCGTACTCGTAAAAACTAAAAATATACAGACGCGGTTTACATTCGAAATCGGATTGGAGATTAAATTTAAAAATAATAAAATATCTGCGCTTGTATAGGTAGGAGCCCTATAAATTTCAGTATTAAAATTTAAGCCCTACATCGCCATTACAATGTTAGTAATAAAAGCGTAGTTCTGATAAAACGCAAATAATTTCGATTTAATCGTTTGTAATCCAGGCTGTATTTCGGGACGATGAAATCTCTTATAATTTAGAGAGGCTCTTATTGATAAAAAATGGGATCTAGGGTTCACGTGGAATATATTGAGCAATAAACCTGGAAATATCTTACGCATTTGCATAACAATTTACAAAAGGCTTTGGCTTACTGTATAGTATGAATCCGACATGAAAGCTGCATAATACTTTATACCTTCAACCTTAATTTCTATAGTATTATCAATTCTTATCGACGCGTTCGTCATCAACAACCGCACTTAGAAATTAGACCTAAAGTGAGCGAACAGAGGAAATATATAATAATATTTCTCCCTTTGAATATTACACGCGCCAGGGGACGACTTTTAAGAAACGAAATAGTTCTCGATGTACAAAAGGTCACTCAAAAACCATCCTTAACTCTTTTTTAGTCGCTATCGGTGTCTGAGACCGACGAAATAATTATAATTAATTATAATTAATAAAATAAAAATAAAACAAATCTAGTGGAAGCATTATACTCTTCGCCGATTTACTGAGCTTTTTATATAATTGTTACACATTCTATAGGATACTCTTCGCAGTTTTCTTGTAAATAATGTTAGTTTTTGGACATTCTAAATTTTGTGATACCAACTTTGTTGTGAAAAAAATATATGAAAACAAAAATGGACAAAAAACGCCCTGTCAGGGATTCGAACACAAGACCTTTGGACTACCAGACAAAGCAAGCAAGCAAGCAAGCAAGCAATAACAAGTTTATTAACATTAGAGGTACATGTATATGCCTCCCCGGAATCTAGCCGGAGCCAGCCAGATAACCACGACGTGCAGCGCCGTGGTGGGTGTCGGGCTGGGTGGGGCAGGTCCAGTTTGACTAAAGCTGAATATAAAAGGTTAAAACTCCTGCCTAAGAATAAAGCTTAAAATTAACAATTTGGATCAATAATAGTACACAAAAATACTTAAAATAATTAAAATAAACAGTTTAAAAACTAGCGGTTTCGCGCACAGACGAACACTTTGGAATTTTGATTACTGACACGGGAAAACAGAACTCAACGAAAAAACCCTTTCGAAGCAATTCCACCCTGGTGGTCTTCCTGCCAGGAAGGTGTGGTGGATAAAAGGTGTGGTCTAAAATATTTTGATTTTTATGGAATTTTTCAGCCTAAACGGAATTTAGAAACAAAAAGGACAAAAGAACAAAAAGGGTAAAAACAAAATTGAACAAATATAAATGAAGAAGAGGGGATTGTAAAGTTGCAAACTTGAGGAAATATAAAGAGTAGGGACCCACATAACACAGCCCGCACTCAACACGCACCCGCACACACTAAGCACAAACAGTTTATACTCAGCATGCACAAGCACACACCAAGAACAAACCGTGTCATGTGGGGTAGAGATAAGTTATGGTAGGGGAAAGTTTGGCTAAGGGATTTGCCTGAAAATAGGAAACGCCTGGTATGGTAGGGGGTGTCTGATATAGAAAAGTATGGCGTTATGCTGTCTGATTCGTGTTATGTTGCGGGTTAGGGGACTATCGCCCAGTTTGAATTGATAGAATTTTTGTGAAATTTCTTGGACGTAGTCCGCTAGTGGGGTTATGTCGTGACAATTTGCGTATAGATCTCTGAGGGAGACCAGAGATGAGGCGCATAAATTTGTGCTCAAGAACGCGAAGTTTTCTCATTGTCGTGGCCGGAATGCTGCACCATACCGGCGCCGCGTATGTGATTGCCGACCTGATCACCATTGTGTACATTTTTTTATTTTGTCTGTTTAGTCCGCTACCCCTGGCCAGAAGCGGGTACAAACTCCTGGACATGGAGTAGACCTTACGTATAGTCTCGTTAATATGGGTGTTAAACGTCAGTCGTTTATCTAAGTTAACCCCCTAATATTTCACGCACCGTTTGACAGGAATTTGTCTACCCCCGATCGAAAGTGGCGTTTAAATCCGATTTTCGGTAAATCGGCGTATGAAGAGAATCGACTCTGCGCTGCCTATGACTTTAATCAATCTGACGAAACGCGGTGCAATCATATCACTTCCCCTCCCTCTTTATCAAACTTGGGACTCGCAACAAAGCTGGTGGGGTTAGAAGTGACTGTTTGAATTTAAGCACATTACAAAAATAGCAAAAATTAAAATCATTTTTGTAGAACTCAGCACAGCACAATCTTGTCAGTAACTCTTATACCACGTACCTGCAACGGACCCGATCGTTGAAGTTCGCAAAAAGACAGAAAGAGACAGATACCAGTCACGATTGCGTGTTGACCAAATTCGATATGCCTTAACTTTTCTTTGAATTATGGACCCGTTCATTGAACTATGGCACTGACCTAGACAATAGCAGTAGCGTATCTTCCCAAGTTTTAATGCAAGGAAATATACTAAATTACCTTGGATCGCTCTAACATTTTGCAGGGGCTTTCCCACATAGAAGACCAGTACACCATTTTATTTTCCGCAGGTTGTGGTAAATCACCCTGTATATAGGTATATATTTTATATTGTAAATTTGTGTTATACTGAAATATCGTGCTCTGTCATTGAAAATAGTAGTTTCATTAATAAAGCACGGCATTTAACTATAAAAAATAATTGACGACAAAAAAATACATAAAGATTCATTTCTTTGGGCACTGAAACTGTTTTAAAATCATACCATTTATGTTTTACAATTAATTATTTTTTATTTATTTGCTAACTAGTATATTAGCGTGCCCAGATTAGGGCAACAATATACAGAAAGTAGGTATTTTCATAATAAATAAAAAAGTGTGTAAGTTGTGATTTGCATAATACCTAAATAATATTCTCTAATCATACCATTTATGGTTTTTGAAATATTTATACTAAACCGAAAATAAATGCTTATTTCCCTCTCACTCTGCAAAATATTTAGCCATAACATGAAAGTGTTATGTATAACTATAAAATCCTTTTGTTACAGTGTGTGAAATCAAAAAAAAACTGAATGTCAAAAAAATAACTTCACAGCATAAGTATTCATTAGAGGTATTCAAGAGTACGAGTATTTGAAATTCAATGAATAGCAGCATTTTACAATTTCCTCTTGAATATCATGTCTGCGTTAGTTTTATAATTAAATTTTGTCTGCGAATATAGTTTAGAGTTGATTAATGACAGAAAATTTAAGTTGCAGAATAATATCGATTAACTATCATGGTATACAACGCAAAAGTTTAGATTAACTTAGTTAGAAGTTAAACAGGCGTTAGCTAGAACTACTCTATTACATCTTAAAGGATTCTTAGGTAGTTAATCAATACGAGTTTCTATAGGCTCATTTTTTATTCGCAAATAATTAATTCTATAGTTAAAACTTAAATCACGATAATCACTGAGGGGATGCAAGGGAGAAATTTGTGTTTAATTAATAAAAGTAATTATCCAACACTATGCGGTGTCTTTCAGCCTTGCGTCGTCGTCCAATATCCCGACTTCCCTATGAAATGAAATTGCATTATTATTATTTACATCGATTACTTTGAAAGTTATTTTTGCAATTTTTGCAATTTTATTAAATAACGATATTGTTCGAGAATTAAAAAAAAGTTAGTTTGGACCTTCACGGTCAAGCATGGAGAAATCTAGCTATTCAAAATAATCTTTTTGTTTACAGATACTGGACGACACCGCTTTGGCACCAATAACCGCCAATGGAGAAGTATTTCTTTAATTGTCACATGGATAGTACAATATGAGCGTGATTGTTCACAAGATATACGTAGCAGTGATATAAACTAATTCACTACCATTATCCGTGGGATAGCTATTCGATATCTTGGAAGCTAGCCACAATGGTTATAAAAACATAGGATTGTTTCATTCAAGAAAAAACCCTAAGGATAAAGACTAATAAGAACATTTTGAACAGGAGTGGCCATGTCCTCAAACCCTGTAATTTGTAATTTTATCGAGAAATGCGTTTTTCTCATAAACATTCCGTGATAAAAATTGTGAAAGTGAAATTACGAATTCTTCGTACCTACCACACCCCATGGTATAAGCCAAAATATTTATTTTTATGAATCAAATATTTTATCGTCTTAAATAGGTCAAATTAATAATAATAATAATAATAATATGCCCTTATTTTATCCTCGGTGGAGTTTAGCTAATAACTATTCAGACTCAACCCAGCTTAACAAATACATAACATTAACAA
Source organism: Rutpela maculata (assembly GCA_936432065.2). Lineage (NCBI taxonomy): Eukaryota > Metazoa > Arthropoda > Insecta > Coleoptera > Cerambycidae > Rutpela > Rutpela maculata. The sequence goes on from OW386286.2 coordinate 42,206,437, forward strand.
CAACAAAAAATCTTACTATTTAGAGCTAATTGAAAACACTAAATGTATTCATTAAATTGCAAAAATTATATCTAGATTAATTGAGCAGTTTCTATAAAATAAAACTAATCTAATTAAAACAAAAAAGCTGAATACTAATGTAAGTAATGTATATATAAATACAAAAACAAAAAGTAGTATGTACAGAGAGAAAAGGAAATAATTACTTCGTTTATTGTTTTTTAAGGTGATTGGAAAATTATTAAAAACATTGGCTGCAGAATATGAGAAAGATCGTCTATAAAGTGATGTTCAACATTTTGGTATATTTAAATTGTAATTGATTCTTAAATTGGTATTACGAAGTGTATGTATAAATTCAATTTTCTCTTTAAGATATCACGGAACATTGGTCTTTAATGTTTTAACACGTTGACTGCCACATACACCCATTTGGGTGGACAGTAGCCTTTCCACATATGCCAGACCACTTTGGCAACATTATTTAAATTTTGCCAAGACGCTATTTTCCCTTCTAGTTAACATATATGAAGTTTATAGGTAGCTATCAAACTGTCTTTTATGTAAAAGTTTGTAGGGTTAACTATTAGGTGTCTACCCAATTGGGTCGACATGTAATTTTTTCAAATGAAAATTTCGGTGTCCACCCATACAGACCGACATTAAAAACAGTAAAGTAATCAATAAAATTAATACCTATATCATTTTTATAAAATTTATTAATTGACAAAAAAAAGAATAATAATTATCTCTGGTGCGAATCTTCGAAACAGCATAAGCGCAAAAAAGGGTTGTCAGGGCATGATTTGCAGAAGGTCCTTTACCCTTAGCTTCCTTTCGCCCAGAAGTTGCTGCTATGTTTTCGCAGCAGTATTTGTAAAAACGGCGAATAGTTCTATAAAAAATAAATGCCCCAATAAATGCCTCAATACGTCAAACAAAAAATAAAGTAAGTTTTGTGTTTCTCTTAGTGCACTCTTTGGTTTTCTCTAAATAATGCTTCGTTCTTTTTGCCAATCGAGGAGTTCGAACACGTTCTTCGGTTTTTGGTATGCCTAACAAAGAGTAAATAGTCAAATTGTCCTCAGCCTCAATGTCTTCCAAATCCGAAACACTGCCATCTTCAGAATGAAACGTCGAGTCGGATTCTGTCGAAGACTGCTGATATTCACTGCCGCTGTCTCGAAATAGCTCTTCCTCACTACTGTATAAATAATTTTCTGCAATTTCTTTTTCCGTCAAGGGTATTTGTGACTTTCGGTCTGTATTAACCCGAACTAAATGTTTTCTTTTTGACGTATTAGTCATATTTAACCACTAATATTCAACAACAAATCGTTCAAAAAATAAAGTTATGCAACATCTGAAAAATCACTGTAAATCCATTTGGATAGACACAGTCTGACAGAATATGACCTCTATTATACACTCAAAGAAAATGATAGGTAAATTCCACCAAAAAGAGCACATGAAATCGCGCCTATCTAGTTTCATAGTTAAATCAATCAGAAAAGAATAGTCATACAACTTTATTTGTTTTCGTAAACAAATAGTAGTTTAATAATCATATCTTCTTGTAACAAATTGAATAGTACAATGACATTTTTTTATGTTCACTAACCATGTTCAATTTGGTCTACAATTAAATAGTACAACGACTTTGTTTTTTGTTCACCAACTAATTTTTAGGTTGATCTACACTTTATTGTATGATGAAGTTTTTTTTGGTTAGCCAAAATCTCAGCATTGAGACATCAAACCACCCAAACCAAAGATTAGAGATCGTTTATAAGATCCATCCAAATATATCGATGATCCCTGAGAGAATTTGAACATTGCAATCATGTAATTAATTAATCTTCTATAAATTCATAAGAGTATAAGATAATGCATGATTGATTATTGTCAGTGATTTGTATGTGGCGTCATCTGGGAATAATTTCTGTAATAGACTACGTGGTAAGCAAGCAAATTTTATGGTAATTCTTTTAGAACTTCTAGAAGACGACAATAATATTGGTTTGTCTACCAAGTACAATAATACAGCGAACTAATACTGGGTTAGAATTACAATTCGATAATAGTTAAAAATAAAATATACTATTATCTAGTTTAATTTGACAGAATTCAACAAAATAATAGTCTTATTCATCTATTTTTTAAGTTAATGTTTGTTTTGTTGTACAACTTTTTATTAATTAAAATAACAATCACCTCTTGTTTATAAATACCATCAATATAGTTTGGTTTAACAAAATTAACGATATGGTTAGTTAACCATTTTTTTTTGTTGAATTTACCCATACTATTTCTTTGAGTGTAGTATTTTGAAAACAAATATTTTATTAGTTTAGCTATTTACTGATAGATGGAATAATAAGTAATATCTTGTTGCCTACCCGTTTGGGTTGACGTCAACAAAATTTGAATAACTAGTGTCCATCCTTATGAGTGGACACGGCACATAAGGAAAGATGGTCAACATCGGTCTGGAAGTCAACGTGTTTTAAATAAAAGTATACCAAAATGATGTATGTGTCTGTTTTTTATATTCAACCATTTTAATTCTTTCAGTTTATGCGATACTCGGTCAAAGGGGCATAGATTACAAATAAACCTAATGCAGGTGTTTTGTATTTTTTGCGGTCTATATTGGTTTATTTGATCCAAACTGAAACCATACGCTATATCTCCGTAATTCAGGTGTGATAGAACAATGAATTCACATAGAACTATCTTAAAGGACAAGGGTAGATAAGGGCCTTTTTCCGCCCATCGGCCATGTTGTATGTCATTATATTTTCCGAGTAGTATATGTCTTGACGAGTAATAAAAAAACTGTTCTTTGGAATAGTAGATTATTCAGTGAGCGTATAATGATGGCTATTAGTCGCGGGGTGATGTTTACGGCACGAGACGAAGGCGTGTCGTAAATCATCCGAGTGTGTAATAGCCATTATACGCTAACTGAATACTATAATTTATCCACGACTATCGCATATTTTAACTGTTTTAATCGTTTAAAACTGAAAAAATAAAGTTCATTTACAGTAAAACGTTGACGTGTTAAACGTGAACCACGAAAATATGCACGAAAACATGGAAAAATGGATTCGCCATTTCCTTATGAATATTGCTGGTTCCTGATTGGTCAAAGGTGCGTTAGAATGAAAACAAGTAGTTCCTGGTTGGTTAAATATGTGTTAGAATCAGATTATGTTCATTATACGTTTGGTTGGAATAATGACCATCATTATTTGACAATTGTTAAATGTAGAATGCAATGATTATACGATGGTCGTGGATAAACATATTCTTATTCAATACATACCATAATGTGGTTTTGAGCGCTGACACGTTTAAATTCGCACGCAACGTCGACACTACTACGACTCCCGCGGAAACGATTTTGTTTTTTATACATTGAAGCGCTTGATGAAACAATATAAATTAACCATTATTTAAAAGCTTAAATGCTCAACAATGAAATGAGGTATAGTTTATCTTGTTGCATCGGGCGCATCTAACTGAAATATACATTAAAAGTTCGGAAAAAGGTCAAAAATTACTAAAAAACTGCAAACATGCCCACTTTGAAATGATATTGCTATGACCTACTGTTGTTTTTCAAATGTAAAACATATAGAAACATAAAGATTATATGTTCAACTATAAATAAATAACGCTTAATGATTTTAAGGAGAGCTTTTCTTTTTTATGAAATTAGTGGGCGAAAATTATATAGCTTATCTACCTTTGTCCTTTAAAGTTTATAATACTTCTATAACGAAATAAATGTCCCAAAGACATATAACATCTCTGTATAATTTTAGCAATATGTACCCTAAACCTCAGCTCATTATCGAAAATGATGCAGTACGTGTTACGTGAGTTGAGACACCCTGTACTTACGTATATATCAAACTATTCACGACGTTTATATAAATGTTAGAGATATATCTGTCATCACTGAATGAAGCAGGTGTAAACATTCATAAATATTCCTCAGAAAGTCATGAAAACTTTTTTAATGCACTTTTTCTAACAAATATTTGTATTCCATAAATCCGCCAATCATAAAATGGATGGGTTGACATTTTAGATATATAGATATCAATAGCGTCTAGCGAAGTTCCCCAGTTCTTTTCGTTGGGAATTTAAATTTCGGTATAAAATTCACAGCCATGCTTTGCACTTTTATAGAAGTCTCATGCAAAACCAAAGTGATACGACGTTATAAAAATCAAACAGCAATAAAATACACTGAAAAAAGTGCACGTAAAATTACAGCCTCATTACATTAGAATTCATGGAATTTTACTGTTAGAATAATGTATGAAATATCTACAGACAAATACATGTAAAAATACATGCCACAAGGAAATATTACATAACATTCGAATTTATTCCTGTCCTAATGTGATTTAACGTCAACTGTCTGTTAAATTACAATGTAATTACCCACACTTAATTCGTTAAATTTCAAGTATATCATAAATCTACAAAACACAAGGAAGTATATTTAATTAGATGAAGTAAAATATGGTATTTAAATGTAATAATTGTCACACTAATCACGGTATAAGCATCGAACCACCAAAATTTCTACCAAAACACTCCTAGAATTACATTTCAATGTGTACAGCCAGCTTACAAATTCATATGAAAAACATATTTTTCTGAAATACATTTTCGGCGCGATTTCAGATCGAAAAATGCACAATTGGGTTGTTGCACTAAGTTAAAATTTGAGGAGAATCTATTTTAAACAATAACAATTATTCATAAAAAATCATTAGAAACATGTAGAAGGTGAAAAGAAAGTATTATAATATTATAATATTAATTACAAAAATACATGCATTTAAAACGGAGATGACATAATAACGGCAGTCTGTAGAGAAGTTAGTTATAAAATGACGAGAAACGGGTACTAATTTAAAAACTCGCTGATAGCGACGGAGAAAAAAGACAATCACGACAGTTTAATCTGACATTATATTTAACGTCAAATTCAACTGACGTTCATAGGTTAATATAGTTTAACAGCATCTAGTTATGGATAAATATAAGTACAGATAGTTTTCTGTCGTACTGTGGTAATAATACCACCAATTCACCAGAAAAACTGTTGTGTTCCAATAATAAACGCTGAACGTAATAATGAATGATTCAAAGCCACCAGAGAAGGACCAAGTCTTCTTATTGTGGAGACCATTTCAATGTCAAGTAAAGTAACAAATTACAATGTATTCTAAGCGTTTTATTTGTGGTAAGTTGTATCTTAATGTAGGAATTTGATTTTTAATATGGGTTTATGTTGTAGGAAAAGAGGCCGCATTACAAGACTTGTGTGGCGGTCTAGCTGTTACAAGTTTAAATTACCCGCCAAACTGTTCGATAAAACAGGGTGTATTACTGTATTCTTAACGGCTCTAGATTAGAATGCAGAATGTTATTCATGCTTTGACTTCCTAAAAGGAGGGAAATGGCTTTAATCTGCTTTTATGTATTTTATCTAGTTTATGTTGGAATAAAGTGCAGTTGTTTTTGTTAGCTATTGATTACTTATGAAGCTCTCTAGACGCCCCATAATACTAGGATGATCAATAAATTAAGAAAGGAAATTTAAAAACTCGCCGTTGAAAAACTATCTGAAACAAACTGTGAAAATCGTCTAAAGTCGGTGAACACAATCAGCCGGAAATGGCTACGAATGCGTTGGATTGTAGTTATAAATGCCCTTTGAATTATGTGTGTTATAAATACATATCATTGTTTATTGCTTAGATAGATACTAGCATAAAGTACTTACCTATTATTATTTTTTGTTATAATACAGACTTTTCTTGATATCTTCGTAAGTCTCATTCTGACTCTTCTTAGAAGTGAGTATCAATGGATAATAAATAATTTCTTTAGTAGATAAACTTATTTTGTTGTTTTTAATTAGATACGCATGTATATAGTTAATAGGAAATAAAACAATGAAAAGGAAATAGGTATTTAATAAAATACAAAGTAAAGTTAACAAATTCATCTAAATTAAATAATAAAATACATATTAGACATATTATGCAATATTAATAAGATAAGATAAAAGATGTTCTTGCAGAAATTACAATAGTTTGTACTGTCTATAGCAGCTGTAACGTAAGTACCTTGCAGCTTTTGCACTTCCAACCATTGCAATGTCAAAACGATCGTCTCTTTTTAAAAATTCGCTGACCATAAATATATCTACCGCAAGTAGAATGTCAGAATTAGCTTTTACAGATATACTCCCTTAGTCGTTTTGTAAAAAAATATTAACAATAACTGCAAACATCAATCACTGCTAGCTAAACGTCAAATTTACTTTTGACATATGAGGTTATTTTCTTTCTTGTCAGCAATGTCAACTTATTCGTTTTCATCTGTTCTGCTTATAAGTTCACATTTAACTGCCGTTATGATGTCACTACCGTTTTCGCGGCACATTCAAATAGTCGAAGTTTAACAATTTTTTTAAATATGTTGTGCTAAGAATTTTTCTTCCACATTAAATATATAACTAAATTAAGTCCTCCACTACCATATTTCACCATTTTTGAAAATTCGTCAACAACCCAATTCCAGTATTTTAGTCCGTTGCTAAGAAACTATCACAAAACAGACCGGAAAAGATCCGTTGCCAAGCAGCGATCAACAAAACCGTACGGAAAAGTAACATTCCCGTACGGTTTTTTATGTATATTTTAGACAGTAAATAAATACACGTAGACAAACCAACTCACATTAAAATTGCATTTATTAGTAAGCAGTTAGATTGTAACGAAGAAATGTTATGCATTAATACAAATTCCTTAATTTATAATAATATTGATTGTGATTTCAGAAAAAATAGTATGTGTACTTTGGTGTGGAAGCACATTCCCTGACTTGATGCATCGTCGTACGGGAATGTATTGCTTTCACACCACATTGCTATTTCTCATTATCTAAACGCTAATTTTTTTATTATATTTATATATGTTTATACTCCATAATGCCTCCTGATGAAGTTTTATTTTAAGTTATTTACTGTGATGTATATTTAATTTAGTTCGCTATTTTGTGTATTTATTTTTTATATCATTGTGCCTCAATATATTTTACTGCTACGATGTATGTTTAGTTAAGTTTACTTAAGTTTAGTATATCGTTTTGTGTATTTATTTATATTTTATACCGTAGTGCCTGGGAATGAGGTTTTATTTCGAAGTTATTTACTGTGATGTTTAATTAAGTTTAGTTTAGTGTATTATTTTGTGTAGGTATATATGTTTTATACAGTAAAAACGATATTCTCCTAACATGTGGTTTTTATTATATACATTTAATTTTTTTCTGTTTGTGCTACATCAGATAAACCGTGTACTTACTTTTATCTACAATTGCATATTGTATATATGTGTCAAATTTATTGTATTTAAGTATAATTTATTAGGTAGTTTTGAAATGTTAAAAAATGTGAAAACGAGTTTTTTGTATTTAATCACTTCTGAAACGGTTAAACTCAAAAACAGGCCTCTCTATTTTATAACTTATCTAAATTATACTTACAAACAATAAATTTGAGCCATAATTACACTAGTACTTTTTTCAGTGTACACAAAAATAATATTCAAAAATAGCGTATATACAAAATATAAAAGGGGAAAAATAATCTACAAAGCATTTGTTCTGAATTTCTCACAACTAAACAAGGGATGCCTCAAAGTATCTATATTTTATTTTATAGTTAAATTATTTGTTTCGTTTTGTCCTACATTAAATACGTTGATTAGAGAATATTATTTAGGTATTATGCAAATCACAACTTACACACTTTTTTATTTATTATGAAAACACCTACTTTCTGTATATTGTTGCCCTAATCTGGGCACGCTAATATACTAGTTAGGTAAATACTTTAAAACACTCATTATTGGAGAAAGAATCAAAACAACTACTCTTCTAGCTAATACTGACGAAGTATTGAATTACATGATAGGATTCTTAGAATTTTAAAGAAAAAAAAATATCTTGAAATTACTTAAATCATTCATTTACATTTAGTCATTCACACCTTTTTTATTTAATATGAAATTATCTACTTTCTGTATATTGGTACCTTAATCGGGTCACGCTAATATACTACTTAGGAAAACCCTTTAAAACACTCATTATTGGAAAACCAATCAAAACAACTACACTTCTAGCTAATACTGACGAAGTATTGGATTATATGATAGGATTCTTGGCATTTTAAGGCAAAAAAATATATTGAAGATACTGAAATTATTTATTGAAATTCAGTCATTCACAAGAATTACAACATTTTTAGCTAAAACTTGTTTATTAGTCAATGTGAAGAGAAATCTTCCTAATAAACAAGTTTTAGCTAAAAATGTTCTTCAATATAAGTGTAGTATTAATTTACTTACAAGAATATCTTTTTCAAGATTTTTAGTACAGTGCTTTTTATTGTAACTAACATAACCTTAAATTTTAAGTTTTTCAAGTTTATTCTCATTTTTAATGTTTGTATACGCATTTTTAGCTTGAATCTGTACTGGCTCCAAGCAAATTATTTAAAAATTCACGTAAATACTTTTTCAATATTGTTTATTAATAAAAATAGATTGCTAATTACAGATTAGATTTCCAACCTACAAAAAGAGTCCTATTTTATTAGGACAAAGTATTTAGAACTTCATAAACATTACATTGAACTAGATTTTAGTTGAAAATACGGGAACCAGGCAGAAATTTTAATAAAAGTTGTGTAATACTCTTAAATATTAAGAAACACATATTTTTGAGGTTAGCTGTGACGTCATGTGCAGATGCCCTATAATAGCCCACACTGCCTACCCTTCACCCCACTTCAGCTTTGTGATTGGCGAAGTCTCCTCTTAAATGAATTTTGGAAATGATTTCCATTGCTGAAATAAAATAAAATAGTCTAGAAGAGAGCTACATATATGGGGCCTGGGATATAACCTGTTGGCATTGCTGTTATGTTTTAGCAAATATTTTTCTGAGTATTTTATGTGTGTCAGACCTCCCCCACCCTGACAGTTTTGGCGCTAGCCGCCCCCGAAAATATTCAATTGTGGAAAAGAGTATAACCCCTTGGGGCTTGGAGTTAGTTGAAAAGGGTATCTTGGCGATCAACATTCGATGTATGCCAACATTTTTTCTCCGTGCAATTGGCAGCACTGGCGACATCAATTGGAACGTAGTATAACTCTTTCTGACCAGACGGAAAATTTTCGTTGTCAATGCTCACTGCTGAAAAACCATATGCCAACATTTTCTGCTTGACCATTTTCCCAATTTTTTGGCCAAAAATTGGACTTTTGGCCTAAAACGGGCCAAAACTTGTGCTTTTCAAAAATAAATGTTGGCACCTTCTCAGACTTATAGTTTTTGTACCAAAGAATAGTCTCTGTGAGTGCCAACATTTTTTTTTTTCAGTGTAACCCCCCAAACCACCCCCAAACATTCAAATACTTTGTTATGTTAAAAAGGATAATTTCATTAATTTCTCGGTCATTATTCGCTCAATGTGTCATTTTTTTAACCTTTTTGGCATAAAAATCGGTATTTGAATGTTTAGGGGTGGTTTGGGGGGGTTACATTGAGACAAAAATGTTGGCACTCACAGAGACTGTTCTTTGGTACAGAAACTGCAAGTCTGAGAAGGTGCCAACATTTTTTTTTGAAAAGCACCAGTTTCAGCCCGTTTTAGGCCAAAATAGTTATAAGGATAATAACGCACCGAGGTCGGCAGTGTACTTCCCGAGGGCCTCTGGCCCGAGGGAATGTACGTCGACCGAGGGCGTCATTATCCTATAACACCCGTGGTGCCTTCATCGTTTAATGTCCTACAAGTCTGTTATTTAATTCGATTTTTTTTTTTGACATTTACGATTTATTAATTTGACATATATTATGTTCAGAACGATTTGATTTAAAAGAGAGTAAAATTCAAAATTACTTGTAAACGCCGCATTATGCAACGCATGAATTATCTAAAAATCCAATATGGCGCCTATGAAAAAAATCAAAGTTACTGGCATTAACACAAAAACAAATGACGATAGAGTTTTTCTGTAAACATCAACGAAAGCATATTAAAAAGTGTTCTAATATCATCAATCATCAAATTAGACAGATACGGGAAGTTTTTTAAAATGCACCTTTTCAGTTTATTGAAAATATCTCGAAAACGGAGATAGCTCGGTCAAATTTAAAAAGACGGTCATCCAATTCTTCTTCATTTAATCTAATAATGACTGTGACAGCAATGCATGCACCTTCAGTTTGGGACACAGTGTAGTTATATGTGTGTAGACCGTTTCTTGTAAACACGATTACGCTTGTTATTTTTATTTCAAATTTGATACATTTTTAAAATAGTATGGTAGAATTGTCCCTATTAAATTGGGCTAGATTTGACCCAAAGTGATCGCTAGAGGCGTATGAACGTCTATGTTTCAGATAAACTGTGTATTATAATTGTACAGAAAAGTGTTACTAAAGTTTATTATTAAGCATGTAAATTTTACTGTGATATTAACTGTAATATTATAATATGAATAATAAAAATAGAAAATCTATTGGTTGTGCGTAAGTAAATTATTTCGTATTAGAGCAAAATGCAGTCGACTTTGCATGTAGTTTTAAAGCCAGCTCATTAAGCTGGATTTCCAAAATTACCAGCTATTCTGTTAGCATCTAGCAGCTGCAAAGGATGGCTCTGTGGTCACACCAATGTTCCAAAATATTAACGTGTATTGAGCCGTTTTACTAAACGAAATAATGTAAATGTTTGTTTGTCTATCTGTGAGGTTTGCCCCCTTAATGTTCCAACATATCATTTGCACTGTAGTTAAACATTCATCTGAATTGAATAAAATTGCAGACCCTAATTATTCATAAGTAAGTAGATTCCAAACAGCTCATTATTAAATGAGTGACAAACTTCCTCTAGTAAACATTGAATAATTTGAAGCAAGATTGATGATCGGGAAAACGGCAGCATTTCCATAATGAAGAAACTTCCGTGAAATTCGCAAAACGACAGCTAGAGTATTAGAAAGTAGCTCAGGAACTTCATACAAATTTATATGTAATAAATAATCCCCGCGAGTAAAAAATAACTGAGGCTCGTGATGAGTTTAAATTTATTTCGGATAAAGCTACAACTTTCACAATTATTCTTTGGAATTAAAAGAGCGTTCTAGTTAGTTTCGGAGCTTTTAAAGGGCAGCTTTTTCAAAATGAAATATTCCCTTTATAAATGGTTTTTTTCGTAGGCCTGACTAGCAATTTATCTTCGCTTCCTGCGGGAATAATATTTAGGGTTAGGGCGAATATATGCTTTAACTGGAAAATAATTAGAGGATTCTTTTTATGATGCTTCTTTCATTTAGTAGGGTTAGTACAGGAAAAGATTGAAAAAAAATTCCGTAACTCGAAAAAAATTTGTGCAGATTAAACTTTGGTTATAGGCGAGGTTATATGTTTAAAATAGACCAAAGTTCACGAAACAAAAAAGTTTAGGAGTTTTATGTATCTGCGGAAACCCACGGGGGGTAAAAAGGAACCCGCGGACTTTTAATAAAAAAAATCGACTTTTCTCCATTTTCATGGGAAATATGGCATTTACAAAAAAATAGTTCAAATAAAAGTTGTTTCTGGCAAAATTATCTTTAATTTGGTATTTTTAAATTAATTTTATAGCAATAATTAACCGAAATACGGCCATCTTCCGATGGGGGGGTTGCGCATGTACTTTTTTATAAAACAAGTGTTCTAAAGGGACAAAATAAATTGAGCATCTAGATGATGCTACATATTAACGAAGAACAGCATTTTTGAAATAAAAATTAATTACTGAGCACTTACAATACCAAAATGCCGCCATTTTGTTAGCAAAAACGTGAAATCACACATTGAATCGACCATAACTTCTTAATTTTTTTGTGATGCAGAACAAACAAAAAATCATTTTAAAAATCGATTAATTACCTTTAATTTTATATCTTAGAACTTTTGATGGAAGTGTCAAAGTTTCTAAGATATTCAACATTTTAAACTAAATACTTCATCCTAAAAACGGTCGGATGCTATCTATAAAATTAAATATCTCCGAAACAATCAACCCTACACAAATATATAAACAAAATAAATTTATTCTCAGTTTATAAGCTTCATATTTGATTTCCACCATATTTTCTCTTAAACTAATATTTATTGAGATATTTGCAGAGAAACAAAAATGTTACATTTTTTCTAAAATTCCTTTACAGTTTAAAATGCAATTTTTTTTCTGAAGCAAGCGCTGCAGGCCGATGAAAAAATTTGGGCGTTTAGGTCACACTATATATTAACGAAAAACAGTATATGGGAATATATTTTTTTAATTACTGACTGCTTACATTAACAAAATTGGGACGTTTTTAGTAAAAAAAAAAAAAAGGTACATTTTTTCTGTCATAACTTCTTTGTTTTTATGCTTTGTTTTTATGCTATAAAAATTTGAAAGCCTAACTAATAGTTTTTCATTTTATTTATTAGCGTTTTTGGCCTAAGTGTCCTAGTTTTTGAGATAGTTAACATTTAAACTAAATACTTCGTCTTATAAACATTCGGACGCCACCTTTAGACTTCTAGATCTCCGAAACCATTAACTCTACAAAAATTAGGAAAAAACGAAATTCATGCTTAATTTAGTAGCTTTCTTATTTGTCTCTAGCCTGTTTTTGCTCAATGTAATACCTTTCGATTTATATGACGAAAACATATTTGAAATACCACTTTTTCAAGCTAAAATCCCAAATTTTCTAGTAGTTATAACTTAAATGTATCAATTTATATGAAAAGTTGCATAGAACTCTTTCTTCTTAAAATTTAATTCTCTCTGAGCTTCAATGTTTTTGTTTTCAGGCGCCACCCCCTAAAAAGAGGTGGCACCCACCCCCTATAAATTAGCAACCCCTCGCATAATATACAAACTTCTCTTTTCATGCATTTACTATTAAGCTACCAAAAATGAACGAGATCTAATTCATATGACATTATTCCGAAGTTAAAACCTTTAGTATTTCGGCTAATTATTGCTATGAAATTGAATTTAAAAACACTAAATTGAAGATAATTTTGTCAGAAACAACTTTTATTTGGGGGCGAGCGTAGAGGCGACTTCAATGTGCATATCAGTCGATATTCCGTTGAAGCAACGTCGAGCGTGGTTAGTACTTGGATGGGTGGGTCACCCATCTTGGGAAATACAGCGTTCTCGTCCCACCTTCTAGAGGCTTGTGTATCAGTGTATACTCGGAAGTTACGTAATTTCAGACGAGGATTACGTAGTGGATATACCATCCTTCGGAGGGGATGTAAAGCAGGCGGTCCCTTGTCTATTAAATGTTAGGCAAGTAAAAGATCCCTACTCTTCTTAAGGGAAGAGGTTCGGCAAAATTTCCAGGTAGCTCGCCTCCTGGCGTCGGTGATAGGCCCTGGTAGCGGAAATAGGCCGAAGTTAAATAATTATAGTAATAATAAAAAAAAAACTTTTATTTGAACTATTTTTTGTAAATGCCATGTTTTCCGAGAAAATAGAGAAAAATCGAATTTTTAATTAAAAATACCCCTTTTCACCCCCTATAGGTTCCCGCGGATCCGTAAAATTCCTAAACTTTTTTGTTCCGTGAACTTTGGCCTATTTTGAACCTATAACTAAAGCTTAAGGTCTGCACAAATTTTTTTCGAGTTAGAATAAAGTTTTCCTATACTAGATGGCCAGTATCAAAGTTATGGAGCACATATTTTGCTTTGAAGCCGATATTTTAGTATAGTAAACGTGGGTATCTATTTTAACATTATTATTTAAATAGCAACAACACAAACAAAACGGTCTAAGGTCTAAAAATGTGTTGTGCCATGCAAAATGTTTCCGCAGTCCACAGATGACGTAATTTTTATTAGATTTTTAATTGCAATTTAAATGACTTAGAAAAGCCGTTAGGTCAATATCAAGACATGATAAAGAACAAAGCTACGGAACCCCATTCTTGAGACTTTGGCGACCGGTAGAATAGTGTGGGTAAAATATTAAAAATGTTGCCTTGAAAAAGAAAAAATAAGGAGTCACTGAACGAACATTTGGAGTTCTGTAGATTTCACTTTTAACACTGAAAAATCGATGAGTTCTTAACTTCAAAGGGTGCAGAAGGGTGAAAAAGGCGTTTTTAAAAAAATATCGGAAAATATTATTTCTTAAAGAAAATATATCTTATTTTCCTGATATTTAGTCAAATGAATTCAATTTATTTATATACTAACCTCTGTATGATGAAAATTGATCTAGATCAAGTTAAAGTTGGGGTACTTTCGCATCCCTATTAAAACCTATGTTTTGTCAGTTTTATTTAGGTAGTATGCACTGAAAGGGTAACCAATAACCTGCCTTTTAAGCCCAGGATTGTCAAAAGATTTGACTTGTAGAAATAGAAAAAAGTGAGTCATATTTGATACATTTTTTGAGGTTACGAAATCGGGGTTTGCAATTTAGGCAGTATACTCTGAAAGTGTAGCCAATAACCTACATTTTAAGCCAAGGTAGATCAAAATTGATTTATATTTTACTTTTATCCAAAAAAGGCTTTTTTTTCCACTGTGTATCGTCGAGATATTACCAAGCAATGTGCTTTCGCAAACTGATAAAATTATCTCGTATTATCAACGTTCTTGGGACATTATAGCTGATAATAAATTTTGAAAATTCCAAACAAATATCGAATACGCCAATGATGTTTCAGTGTCTAGTTAGTATATCCACTGCACCGGCCGGTGTCAAACCTCAAAAAAAGTCCAGCAGGTACAGAAGCACGAGTAAGTGACAATAGTGTAGTGTTTACTGCAGTCAAAATACATACTGGTCGCTACGCGTTCGTGATAGTACTGAATGGGCCTTTCCCGCATGACTGAATTTTACTATTTCACCACGACCAAACCATATAATAAACTGTAATATAATTTTATATGAATTTAGTTTCTTGCAATTTTGTATGTTCTACCAAATATTTACTTTACAAAATCAGTTTTATTTCACTTAATTTGAAACATGAGTTCTAAGGCGCGAGCTTGCAACGTCAGTCTGATTAGACCAATAAAAAGTCGTATTTTTAAAGGGAGTTGTCTATTGCCAGGTGTATGTCTTTTTATGTGAACATCGTATTTCCGATATCAACTGTCTACTTTGAATAGTACATTTTTTTTTCATTACAACGTACTCTTCGTTAACCTGATGCTAAATAAAAGCAAAAATTCTGTCAACCTTTCACTGTCTGAGTCTAAAATCCATATATCATGTTTATATTCTCTATTTTTGATCGTCTTGGTTCACATATGGTATAATATCAATATCATCTGGCAACGCTGTACTGAACTGCTCAAATCATATTCGATAACCTCACTTTCTATTGTTTATGTTTGATACGATATTTACGTAATTTTATTTTATAATTAGAAAATGCCGCTTACAAGGGTTTGTTTAGTACCAGTGTGTCCAATCACTAGTGAAAATACTACCAAGTTATTTTTTGCGCGTCCCAACAAATTTGAAAATTCGAAAATTGTGGTGGAAAGTTGCAAAAGTTCCTGGTGTTGTTTATACTGGATTTTTCTGTTGTGAAGATCATTTTAACGTATGTGTATATTGTTACTAACTTCCTTTTAGTGGGCTTGATTTTATACTTTATTTGTCTCTTTAGATTAAAATCACAACATTTACGTTTACGCAATGTCAATCAGAATTATAAACGGACGTTCTCAATTAAACGTTAGCACTTTACTTTACGAGATTCTATTGGTGGTTCCTCATAAATGTACTTCAGGCACCAATAGAATTGCAAGATATGGAAAACAGAACGCAAGTGAGATTGTTTGGGAACTTGGTTTGAGAATGCACCTTTATAGCTAATTCTGGCAGCGGTTTAAGATCATATTTGATTGGTGTGGTTATGATGACGTCACATTGCCGCCCGAATGCTATCGTTTAAATCTGCTGTTGATTTAGGAAATATTTGAATATTTTCTGTAGTATTTTATGCGTTCAGAAAAAAAATTTAAATTCATTTTTAGTAATATTTTGATAGGATCTTTCCAATAACACAATAAAAAAAAATAGCGGGAAAGGCCCATTGTGGTATTTTACGTTTTTAATAATGACGAATTTTACAATTTTGAGTGGACAAACTGTGCGTTGTTTTGGCGCGGCTGGAGAAAATGCATCGGGCTCGCTTAGACACTTTGCCAACAACGGTTTTGTAGTAATACGTATTCCTAAAAAATGAACCTTTGTGTCGGCTGTGTAACTTTGAAAGAACTATGGACATTCTCAATCGGGGGCTATCACTTACTTTAACTAAATAAAATATCAACTGTGTATATGTTAGTTTTCAGTTTTCTTTATAATTTGATCATTTTGTACAGCCTTGGCAACGCTGTAATAAAAATAAACAACTTACGTTGTGGGCGTCGAAATTGGAGGAATAAAGATGAACCTAAAATGAACTTTATTTGTTTGAATTTTTAGATTTAAAATGTGGCATTGGTCTTCACATCACATCAGGATTCACAGATTAAAATATATGGATATATTTCAAAAACACCCTGTATGTCCTGCTTTTTTAATATATCATATATTATTAATTTCATAGATAGATAGATAGATATTTTATTTGACCAAGTTACAAAACACGTTTTTGGCAAGTCAAAAATAGAAAATACAAAAATATAAAGATATAAAAAATGTATACACATCACTACTATACAAATACAAATACTTCACACAATATAAAAAATAAAAAAAAAAAAGAAAAAGAAAGAAGACGCAAACTGCACGAAATGACCAGAGCATACCAAACAAGCAGAGGTTAAACCAAAAGATGAACAAATTTGTGGGTTTACAAACTCATCAATTGAATGGAAACAACATTTTAAAAGGTATTTTTTTTATTAAATCCTTGAAACTATTAAAATTTAAAAGAAAGCTAAATAATTTTAGGTCATTAGGAATGTGATTGTATAATTGAAGGTTTAGAGAATTTTTTGGTGATTTTGTTAATCTAAGACGAGGCTGCCTAAGTTTATTGGAGACCTAGTGCCATACGAATGAAAATCTGAGTTAGTACAAAAAGAGTTTACGTTCTTGTGAATTTCAAGTAAAGTAACAAAAATGTAAAGAAAAGAAACCGACATTATACCAAGACTTTTAAATATTGGTAAACAGTGATCCCTCCAACCTGCATTATATTAACAATTAACCTGTTTTCTTCTGCAGACAAAAGATTACAGCTGCCCGAGATGATCCACCCCATAGGAGGATAGCATAAATAATATGAACATGAAATAATGAAAAATAGCATGTTCTTAAGGTTTTAGAACTGAGTTGATTTTTTACACGTGGTGCCAGATATAAGTAGTAAATCTAGTGTACCTGCATTCGCACTTTTTGTTGATGACTTGAAATAGTCAAACTTTGTAAAACATTTACTTCTAAACAATCTTTGCTATCTTGCATGGATGGCACCGTTGCGTTAGTGCCTAGAGGTCACACTCCACAAGAAATTTATGAAGTATTGGTTGAAGCGTCTGTATTTTCATTCTTTCTCTACCGCGTGGTCCTGATGAGCCTGGGAATGCGAAACGCGTCTGCCACTGTTATTTAAGGGACTTCAACCACCTCTCCTAACTCTTTTAGTTCTATGGCTGGCTGTACTGAAAAGTGTAGAGTATAACCAGACTAAAAAGTCAGAATAGTCTAGTGCGCCATCTATGGTATGCTAGATTTACTATAGTTTTTAATGGGGTAAAAGTACCTCATCTTCAACTTTCTGTATCTCGGATAATTTTCATCGTACAGAGGTCAGTAAAAAACGAAATAAAAAACACCCTTCTGCACTTTTGGAGTTAGAGGCTCGTCGGTTTCTTTATATTAAAGATGAAACCAACAAACCCCAAAATTTTCACTGACTGCCTAATTTTTTCTTTCTTAAAATATTTTTTATCCATACTACAAACTTAACTATCAACTATACGTTTTTTTTGTTATAACCAATACCTCAGAAAATTTTATACTCTATCAAAAACGCATGTATATTGTTTTGCTCGCTTAGTTTTCAAGATATTCACTAAAAATCATGAAAGTTTCCTTATTCTGTTACTATTATTGTTAACTTTTTAACTCGGAAAAAGGGGGGTACTTCACAATGAGTATGGCACTCTAAAACAATTCTATTCTATGACAGCAGTCTGTGAAAACTAACGTCAGACACGAATATTTTATATGCCTGCACTATTTGCAAACGTTGCAAAAGTTCACACTTCTATATTTATTGTTAAAAGGATGGCCCCAGAGTTTACAGAAAAAGTACTTTTCAATTTAACTTTCTAAAAATGCGAAACGATTTGCAACAGCATACCGCAAAGAGCAACAACAGATGTGCCTAGTTGGGGACGTGGTCCTTTGGGATTGACGCAACGTATGGAACTTGGAGCTTTTACCATATTAAAGACATTAAAGTTATATTCCAATAGTTTAACTTGTAAATTGGGTACAACAAAAATCTCAACAAGATGGATTTCTATAAACATTCTATTAAATTTGCTATCGGGAAATTCACAAGTAATTTGGAAAATAATGATGTATTCTTAGTTATAAGTTTACTGTTCACAAGCCCAGTGTCCAAAATTGAATTATTGGTGGAACCTCCCATTACAAACACAAGCTGAAATATTATATGCGAGTAGTTTTTAGTAGCTTAAATGAAATAAAGAACAGTTTTCATGGGTGAAGAATCTACTTCACCCCATAAAAAACGGTTTAAATAAACAGTTTCTTGCAAATAACTATAAATACAGAGAATGCGTCAAAAATTCATTAGAGTAAATTTAAGGAATCTATAAAAGAAAAGTTTTTGCTTTCGTATATCAAAATGTTTTCGTGCAAAATGTGATTAGAAAGTTATATTTCTACGAGTAAGTGGACAGAACGTCAAGCAGGTTTACTCGAAAATTCACGCACATTCACATACAAAAAAATTTGTGCATACTCCCTATTTTATATATTATACAGGGTAGCATAAAAGTATGGGAACAGCAGGATAACTTGAAAAATACGAATCCTAGAAAACAAACTTTAAAGACAGAAATTGTAGGAAATTTCACTGAATATCTGATGATGACATTGGATTTGACCTTGACCATGACCTTCAGGGTCATTTAAAGGTCAATTCGATTTTTTTAAAGGGAATCCCCTACTTTTAACCCCGAAAATGAAACGAACGGAAAATTTTACGTTCGAATATGACCTTCGGCACTTACAAAATTGACTTCTAAAGGTCATCTGAACAGCAGAGTAACTTGAAAAACACGAATTTTAGAAAAAAAACTTTAAATACAAAATTTGTAGGAAATATCCCTGGCGGTGACGTTGGATTCGATCTTGACCATGACCTCCAAGGTCATTTGAAGGTCAAGTTGATTTTTTATAATGGAACCACATAATTTTTACCCTCGGCAATGAAACGAGCGAAAAATTTATGTTCGGATATGATCTTCGGCACTTACAAAATTGAAGTTCAAGAGTAAGGTAAAGATGACCTTTAGAGGTCAATTTTGTAAGTGCCGAAGGTCATATCCAAACGTATAAAAAAACGGCTTGACCTTCAACTGACCTTGAAGGTCGTGGTCGGGGTCAAATCCAAGGTCACTGTCAGATATCCAGGGAAATTTCCTACAACTTTTGTATTTAAAGTTTTTTTCTAGGATTGGTATTTTTCAAGTTATCCTGCTGTTTAGATGACCTTTAGAAGTCGATTTTGTAAGTGCCGAAGGTCATATGCGAACGTAAAATTTTCTGCTAGTTTCATTTCCGGGGTTAAAAGTAGGGGATTCCATTTGAAAAAATCGGCTTGATCTCCAAACGACCTTGAAGGCTATGGTCAAGGTCACCGTCAGATAGCCAGGGAAATTTCCCACAACTTATGTATTTTAAGTTTTTTTTTTTTAGGATTCGTATTTTTCAAGTTATCCTGCTTTTCCCATACTTTTATGCTACCCTGTATAATAGCACGTAAATCAATATTTACGCTATTTACACAAAATTAAGTGATTTAAATTTTGCATTTTTTCACTCTCCTGATTTTTTATGTTTAAGATACCGCCACAAAATTGTCGAAAATCGTAATGGAAAAAATATCTCGATTTAATAATCCAGTAACCTTGCCATCAAAAAGGGGATTACCAGATGTCAAATCGGGTATCTATGCTTTTTTAATATGTTGTATGGGATTAAAAATTAATGCCAAATCCGAGTTTACGACCTCGGCATATCTCCGGGTTTTGGTCAAAAATCCAAAAGCGGTTTTTGTTTTTTTTTTCAGTTTTTATTGATTTTGGCACCTAAGGCCTACTTTTTTGGTAAAAACAATTTAGTACTTTTTAAAAGTAGACTAAATTTGCTACAAATCGGTACCAGAGCGGATAAAATAGTATCCGAGAGACAGCTGTTCAAAGTTTTGCAAATTTTTCATTTGAAAAAGATAAAATTATTGTAATCCAGGCAGAAGAAGATGCGGATAGGCTGATTACCACAGCCATTTCTATGGCTTCTACAAACGATATCATCAGCACTATTTGGGCAAACTAAAATGAAATTACGAGCTATAGTCAAAACACATCCAGACCTTGCGTAGAATATTGCTGTATTTTATAAATCAAATGCCATACCTGAGCAAATTGCCGATGCAGGTGAGGTTATCATGCGCTCTATGGAGGCAAACAGTCAAGCCAAAATCTAAATAATTTACGCTTCCAGCTATTTGCAAAGGCTGCAGCAAAAACTAATTTCAATCTTGCTAGATTGCCTCCTACTCAAGATGCTGCACGATTTCACTCCCTGTGGACATATCACCAGGTGAAAATAACACTTATAAATATTGATTCTTTAATATTACAATTTTTACTATACCTTTCAGGTGCAGAAGTTACTGGATGTGGAAAATAATCCCGTTGATTGGGGCTGGGTGCGCACTGCGCACGTCCCAACGCCTCACTCTCAAAATAATGTCCAGGGATGCAGCACCGCGACAACTCTTGCAGTTGATATCATGCAGCTGCAAGAGGGGTTGTAGCAACGCGTGTATCTGGATTAAAATTTTCGACGGTTTACACGCATTGCAGTGGACAGTCAAGCGACAATGCTTCTGATTTAATATAAATATACACTTCCCAGAAATCGAAAAAGAATCAGATGACGAGATGTTGGATAATCTCTCTAGGCTCAAGAAGAAGAATAGGAGATAAGAGAGAACAGCGACACAGATGACACGGAAGACACTCCCGGGCCATCCAAAAGAGCATGCGACAATGCTTCTGACTTAAGTATAAATATACATTCCCCAGACCTCGAAGAAGAAGTCAGACGACGAGGCGTTGGATAACCTCTTCTAGGTTAAAGAAGAAGAATAGGAGGTACGAGAGAAAAGCGACACAGACGACACGGAAGACACTCCCGGGCCATCTCAAACAGCTAAAGTTGCTTAAAAAGTATACAACTCTGTTTATAACTGATTTAAAAAAAATTTTTTAATAATATTCCTTCCTCCTTTCCGATCCATTCAATATAATAATACTATATATTAGGGGGGGGGGACTTTTTGGCCTCCTCTGGCCCCATTTGGGGCTAGGGGTAAAATAAATTTTCTGAACCTAGTTATAGTAGTAGTACCTATTTCACAGATTTCTAAATTAAAAATTGTTAAAAATGTCGAAATATGAAAACTTTGAACAGATGTATCTCAATACTATTTAATCTACAGAGTCCACTCTGGTACCAATTTCCAGCAAATTTAGTTTACTTTTAAAAAGTACTAAATTGTTTTTACCAAAAAGTTGGCCTTAGGTGCCAAAATCAAAACTGAAAAAAAAAACAAAAATCACGCAGTTTCTTGGATTTTTAACCAAGACCCGGAAGTCTGCCGATGTCGTAAAATTGGATTTAACATTAATTTGTAATCCTATACAACATATAAAAAAAAAGGATAGATACCCGATTTGATGTCAGGTAGGATGTATAAAGTTACGGTATATAAAGCTTAAGTCTCATTGGCAGTAATATTACAGAATTTTATACTAAAAAATGCATGGAACTAAAAACAGTGGAGAATCTTAAATTCCGACACTCGATCAGTAGATAAGCAACGCTGATTGAGTCCAACATTTGGACATTTAACAGTCGTGGAAAAGGGTCTTGGGAGGCCTAAAACCCCTGAAGCTCAATGGAGTGGAAATTCCACTTGCCAGCGAGGTTAACTACCTAGGAATCATTTTCGACCAAAAGCTGACATGGAATTTCCACACCCAAAAAATCACACAGAAAGCAACCATTGCCCTGGGAAGGTGCAGGCAGATGACTGGAAAAAACCGGGGGGTTAAACCTCAAGATGAATGGTTATACACTAGGGTTGTAAGACCCATGATAACCTATGGATCGGTGGTATGGTGGACCAAGACACTGCAGCTTAGAGCAATAAGGCTATTAAGTGGAGTACAAAGGCTTGCTTGTCTGTGCGCCACTGGGACCATAAAAACTGCCCCCACAGCTGCATTGAAAGTCCTTTTAGACCTCACCCCACCACACATGTTTACCCAAGGGGAAGCTCGTTCAATGGTGTACAGGCTGAATAGGTTTATATAAATGACTATTTTCAAGGTTTATTATAATAATTCATATATAAATATTTTAATGAACTTTTCAGTAAATAATGTCTTTATTATTTCACTAGATTTCGCGGCTTTCAGTATTACCAACTTACTATAAGGGAATGTTGTTCCCAATCCCGAGTTACTTTTGAGATATATTTTTTACAACTCGCCCTTAGTCCAATGCAAGACCGGTTAAAATAATGGCCATCACACTTGTAACACTTTGTACATAGGGCATCGCACATTTGTGGCTTCAACAGTTTTTTTTGGTTTTTCAAATAATTTAAAGAGAACAGTTTCTAAGTCACGCAATTCGCGCAAAGAGTTTTTTATCTGAAACCTGTAACTGATTTTTTCTTTTGGTGTACAAATGTAAAAAGAATTATGACCTTGCTATTCACTAAATTTCTGACATGAAGTGGGTCTTCAAATTCAATAAACAATTTAATATACCCCACACCAGTAACGGACGTTCCTTTCATTTTATTACTTGAAATGGATCCCGAAATTCACGTAGGGAATATCTAATAACTACCCTAAGGTTACTACGAAGTAGAAAATAGAGATACATTCAAATACAAGAGAAAATATCCCTATTAAAGTTGAATACTCCAGTTTAAGCTAAATGTACCTAAAAGTTCGATACAAAATTGCATTAAGTATTATTAGACATGTTTGGTTTTGTTATTTGTTTATTTTTGGTTTCGGTTTGGTTTATCTTCTATAATCTATATAATGAAAGAAAATACTGTAATATTAGTCTGCCATCTAGTAGTACAGATAGACCCATATTTCACAAGAAATTTTAAAAGTTTTATAGTTGTTTAGTTTAGTTTTTTTAATTACCGGCTAATTACAGTAACAAAATGGCGACGTTGTTATTAAAAAAATGTGTAGACGCACATTGCTTTGGTCATAACTTCTTTGTTTTTATGTTACAGAAACAAATAAAAAACAGTTGAAAGCATCCTTGACGTAGGAGTCACAGTTTCTGAGATATTTTATGTAAACTTAAATATCTCCGAAATTATTAATCCTACATCAATAAACAAAAAATATAAGTAATTCCCAGTTTGTACTTAATTACGTAATTGGTCTGTAGCATTTTTTTGAAAAAGTAATACTTTTCGAGATACTTGACGAAATCCGTTTGGAAATACGTTTTTTTTTAAGCTAAAATCGCAATTTTGAAGTCGTTATAACTCAAAAACTATCAATTTATGTGAAAAATTGCACAGAACCTTTTCTTCTTAAAATTTGATTCTATTTCAACTCCAATAAATATATATATTTTTTAAGTGCCACCCCCTGAGAGAGGGTGGCATCCACTCCCTATAAATTAGCAAGCCCCCGCACAATATAGAAACTTTTCTGTAAAGCATTTACTATTATACTGCCAAAAATGAACGAAATACGTTCAATATGACATTATTCCGAAGTTAAAATCTCTACTTACTGTACTATTAGGGATATACTATTAGAGATGTATGCTTTTAATCCGTTGGATTTTTGCGTATGGGGATACATCTCTTGTGTATCAAGATGCAATAAATAATCGAGAAGAACTATTGCAGAGAATTAGAAATGCAATCGAATCATTTCAAAACGAACACTTATTATTTAAAATAAGGCGGTCGTTTAATAAACGCATCAAATGTATTGAAATAAACGAAAGTCACTTAGAACATTTGTTACCTTTTTTTTTTTAATAATTATTGTTATTTATTTATTTTTTGAATGAAATTTGTATTTGAATAAAAACTGTTTCTCAATTTTTAAGTTTATTTATTTGAAAGTCATTGTTCGTAGTTTTTTTGCCAATGTTGGAATGTAATAAATTTAAAAAATCTGAAAAAAGAGAATTTAATTTTATACTGTTCGATTCACTATCAATTATTCTGTAAATCAAACAATAATATGATATTTTATTTAATTTAAATTGGTTGCATTGAATACTTTAAAACCAAATATTTCGAAAACGGTTACTCGTAGCGACATTTAGAAAGGTATACCTTCTTTACGTAAAAAAGACAGGAAAGTAGGACTTTTTATTTAAAAAGAACAAAAAAAATCGCCAAAAACATATGACATATAGACGACATGCAAACTAAGGTAAGTTTGGTTAAATCGTAATATTTTTCCCTAAGAAATCTGAAATTGCTCTATGAACCATTACTTATGGGACACCCTGTATAAATGCAATATTTAGAAGAAACGTACCGTTGCGATCTTTGGTAAAATTCTGCAAAGGCAAGTATAGCATAGTATACCGATTCGCCTTTTTCCCAGTAAACTCGCATTATCGGGAGATAGTTCAAATTAAAAACATTACACCTAAAAAATCAACTTATTTTAAAAAAGAAACTGCCAAGAATATCGTACAGAATGTTCAATAATTATACAAATACTTTAATAAACCCGCGAAGAGCATACATAATGTTTACATTTAGCTATTATTAACCATCTGTCATCTTCTGTTTAATTTTCGGGCTGTACTTTTGTAATGTGTTTGATAAACAATTAAATATATAAATATATAATTAAATAAACATACAAATTCCAACCTTTGACTTACTTGATAGTGCCAGATATTTGCAATATTACTTATCGTTATCTAGTACTCTGAGCTTTAATACCAAATCGATGAACTGGCAAAGTTCACAAATAAGCCGTAATACCAAAATACGTACCTAGTTACGAATATCGCGTCCAATATCTATGTACAATAACGTATATATTGTATGTAGTCGTACAATAAATAATAAATCAAACGAAAATCAACTGTTGCTGCTGTCATCTATTCCAGAAGCATATAATGATCTAATGGACGATCTCACTTGACATGATATTTAACCAGGTTAATATTATAAATAACCCTATTAGTATTGTCTCGTTGAAGACGAAGTCAGGCAGATATGTTTTGCTAGTAAACATGCGAGAATGATAATGGTAGCAGAGTAAATGATGCAAATGAGCTTTGTGTCACGACGCATAGTGTACAGGGAAGGGAAATGCGTTTTTTCTCGTAAATAAATAAGGTTCATTATACAGTAGGCCACAGTAAATAGTACAGGACAAGTTGGGTCAAACACTGGTAGTAAATATCACAGAGAGGCACCAATCAATATTAACATTTAAAGAGGATGATGTGATAAAAGCAATAAAAAAAAATGACCACTGGCCCACACGGCATCCTAAATTTTGTGCTTGTATTTCAGCTACACGTTTAGTAACAATTTTTGTCCGTTTGTCCAATTTTTGAAGAAAGTGACAAATCAGACATTTCAAACTTTCCTACCATTCCAATAAAACTACAGGCGTTTTAAACTTTTGCTGCCAAATTCGTGCCCTACCAAAAAAATTTTTTTGTTGTGTTTATTTGGACGTCTTGAATAACACTTGGAAGTTATACCACGATACACCTGGAGGAGTCCGTGAAAACCGCGTCCATGCCGAATCGTAAATTAGTCAATATTTCCTACTCCTTCGGCATCTGAAACTTTATCGCCCAAGACGCCATTACTTTCATTCTGATAAGATTCTACGCCGTTCATTTCGTCATTCATAGCAATTATAAGTGCGGTATTCAAGCAGGAGTGACCGTGGCAATGGCCACAAGCTGTTGAACAATTGAGTCCTACTTTCCTACAGCTACATTTTCCTGCACAACCAATCGCACACTTGCAAAAAATTGAATTTAAAAATATGTCTGGTGCTGGTGGTAACTGCATTGGTACTGGCTGCAAAAGTGCAAAATATCATTCTTCCTAATCCAGCCCCACTGCTCAAGATAGAGGTGGGTAGTACTCGTATGATTCGTATCATTGGTACGAATTCGTGCAGTGGTACGAATGGTACGAATCCCACAAAAATAAAAGATTCGTACATTTCGTATCGCCGATACGATTGATACATTTCGTATCGCCGATACGATTGGTACGAATATGGATTTTCGGTACCGGTATTGCGATGCGATACTGGGCCAGCTGTATAATGTTAAACTTCAAACGGTGGATGGGCACCGCGCGTTTAAACTGGAGATTTCAGATTTTAAAATACTCATAATCTCATAATTGAAAAAATTCCCTGTTTTTAACATTATAATACTCTGGCCCTAACTAACACCACATATAATATTCTATAATCTATGCTGAACACTGTGGAGTGGAAGTGTGGGTACGATGGTACGAATAGTACAAATGGTACGAATTAGTACATGATACTGTTTCGTATCATGGAATCAGTGGTACGAAACATACGAATGGTACGAATTAGTACATGATACTGTTTAGTATCATGGAATCAGTGATACGAAGTGGTACAAATCGTACGAATCTCTCGATACGAATCTTTTCTTGATACGGATTCATTTGGTACGAATCCTTAAAAAGAGTCGAATCGCCCAACTCTAGCTCAAGATCAACGTCTTTTTCCAACCAGGTTCGAACTTGACAATACACTCTACACAAATGCTGAGACATAGAAAGCAAGATAATTACGAAATATGTGGTGCGAAAGAGGTTTGGCGGAACTAAATGCATTTTTCACTTAGTCCGCGACGTATCTCCAAAAACGGTTAGGCGTACGAAAAATGTATACCTTTAGGGTAGAGAACTTGCAGATGTACAACTTCTATAATGGGTGTTGTTCCCGTTTGGGCCATAAAAACTGAATTAATCGCGAATCCGCGGTTTCCGCGACCTTCCGATGCGGTTTTCACGAAATCCTCCAGGTGTATCTTGGCGTAACTACCGTATTATTCAAGGCGTCCAAATAAACACAATAAAAAATTTGTTGTCCGAAATAGCCAATATGTTTAGTAATAAAGTGGTACAAAAGACTGTAAGTTTCTTTGCTTTCATTTCTTAAATAGGCCATTGAAGGTTTTACCTTTCTGATGGAGGCATTTTTATGAGGTCTAGTTAGCAATTGTCAATTATATTAAAAGATGTTATGTTTATCATAAAAACATACCTTACTTGTAAAAAACGAAAATAAAAAAAAATTGTTAATAAAAAATGTATGATACCTTGTTAGAATCTACATAAATTGCACTAGTTTTTATTATTACGGGAAATATTTTTGTAGTTATTTTTTTTTTCTACGATGATCATTTTAAAATTCAAATAATTTCTGATGAACCGAACAATGATCTTTTATGATAATTGCTAACTAGACTTTATAAAAATGCTTCTATCGGAAAGGTACAACCTTCACTAACCTATTTAAGAAAAAAAAAAGAGCAAAAACACTCTCTTTTTACCACTTTCTCACTAAACGTATTAGGCGATTGCGGACAAAAATAGAAAAGTTGAAATAACTTTTGAACCATCAAAAATTGGATAACAACATATGTAGTTATTTTGGTTGGAAATGAACTCATCTATCATTCCCCTTCGTTTTATCCATGACTTACGGGACACCCTGTATAAATATTAAACAATAGCGGTCCCAAGACTGACTCTTGTGGAACTCCTGATGTAGCGTTTAAGTATCCTGATTTGTAACCTTTGTGTTCAACATATTGTAGTCTGTTGTTGAGATGTGACTTAAACAAATTAATTAAGTTAAGTGACATGCCAACATCATCCAGCTTGGTGAACAATACGGCATGATCTAATCCATCAAAGGCGTTTGAAAAATCAGTATACATCACGTCTACTTGACCTTATGGATCGAGAAACTGTGTAATGTATTGCGTAATACACAGCAGATTTGTAGATGTTGACCTACTCTTCGTAAATCAGTGTAGGTGAAGACTTGAGAATTTGCTAAACAAAGGTATTGTGTGATATTTGAATATCTAATTTAGTGCGAGATCTCAATTGTTTGAATTTACTCAGTGCCTCTACGCACCCAAACTTCTCTTGTATATTTTTCTCACGTAGATTGCCCCTGCTAAATATTGGGAGATACCATGTATAAATTATTTGGTTTTGGGTACTTGGCAATCAAAGAGTGAATACAATGTGTCGTAAAAGTATTGACAAGCTAAATCTATACCGGTTACTGAATATAGATCCGACCACTCTATGTTACTTATTTTATCATGCAGCACTCTTAAATCTGCTTTTCGAAAATTGTAGTTGCTATTTTCTGTTAACGGTGTTCCATGTACCCGACAACTGCTAGCTGGTGTCGATATAAAAACAGTGTTAAAATACGAGCATACAGTGGTTGAAACGTTTATTAAAGATTAAATATAGTGTTTAGTGGTAGAGATAACTTTCATTGATTGTACAGATTCTGGGTGTGAAATTAACCAGTTTTAGATGCATTTAAATACAATTGATTTGCTTTAAGCCACGACCGAGTTATGAAAAAACCTCTTGATAAACACGTAAATGCGCGAACATTTTTGTGTTTTAGAAATAAATTGAATATCTGCAATTATATGTTAATTTTGGCGCGAGAATATTAGTATATTAAATGGTTTTCAATCTGATTTTGCCACAAAAAGCCGAAAGCCAATTGAAAACAGTAATTGAACACGTTAAATGAATTTTAACGGACTCATAAATAACACTTTGGTTATTCGGAAAATCCTCGTTTAGTACAAGAATTTAAATGGAATGGGAAATGAGCATTATTTTAGAAATTTATAAAAATATTAATTTACTGCACAGATTGAAAGAATATTCGCAGTTTCTTGCTCAGATTAAACAAACATGATTTCAGTGCCTTCTATGATATACAGTATGCCGCTAAAGTATGAAATAAAGGAATATTTTTGAAAAATTCTTAGACAGCCAGATTTTTATTTTTAAATAAAAATATTTTAGCATAATGTCGAATTCGTGACGTCATATGTTTTAAATGTGTGGCGCCATTGATGTAAACAATGTTGTATGTGGAATTAATTGTTTATGGAACTTTAATAATATAATATT
Source organism: Rutpela maculata (assembly GCA_936432065.2). Lineage (NCBI taxonomy): Eukaryota > Metazoa > Arthropoda > Insecta > Coleoptera > Cerambycidae > Rutpela > Rutpela maculata. The sequence continues at coordinate 42,236,112 of OW386286.2, forward strand.
TGAAATCGCCTACTCCAAAAACTCACAAAGCGATATGCCACATTGGTAGTGAGGGTGGGGATGGTGGAAGGGGGGTGACTTGGGATGGATGAAGTAAAAAAAAATTGAAGCCTTTGGTTTTTGTACATACATTAAATCATAATTTTATTTCTTTGACCCCCATTAATAGTGGGGTGAGGGTGGCTAATGCCAAAAAATTTTTTGAGACCCTAGTTTCTCTTATATATACTAAATACCAATTTTATGGACTCTTACTTGCTTGATTTACCTATTTACCCCCATTTACCCCCCAACCCTTCAACGAAATAAGATCAAAATGTAATCCGCCTGTTCTAGAAAATATATATGTGTACCAAATTTCAATTCAATATTTTGAACGGTTCCAGAGTAATTGTGTGCACAAAAAAGGTACAGACATGACAAACCGACCGACATTTTTTTTTTTGCTCAAACTAAAAAATCTCCTAGTTTCATGACATTCTAAACTTATCTGAACAATAAAAATTTTCAATTTTTTTTGCGTTACTATACTTCCATTGAACGTGGAAATAAAACATCAAAGTAAATTAAAAGTATGTAGACTATGGAATTTTGGGACGGTTATATTAGTCCGGGGTCCAAGCACTCCAAAATCAAGATGACCTGTTCCGACATGACGTACAAATGTTGATATAAGTAGTGAAGAGAACATTACCTGGGGCACTAGAAAACACTTGTCGGATTAATTTTTGCTCTTGCGCAACTTCAGAAATCGCATAAAAGATGGCGGATTGATAATTACAAAATTATGTTTTACAATGGTTATTCTTCGTTAAAACAAAAACTATGTAACCTACCGATCTGATTTTTGGTATGTATACTCAAAAGATATATGTGATTCTAACTAAGCTATTGGTATTTTTGAAAAGAATATTTTTTTTGGAAAAAAATAATTAAAATCAAAAGGTTGATATTTACGTTCTAAAAATTTCGATATGCGGACAACTATGTTAAATTTATGAAATTCTTATATACAATTGCTTACCAAATATAGTCCATATATTGAAAAAGTTTTTTAAAAAAAGATCCTGTCGATAACGTATACAGTTTTTTGTTTATGATTTTTTTATGAGGCGCGTAATTATGCAGCATTAAAATAAAAATAGTCTACACGATAATTGGTACAGTGTAACAGTAAAAAGCACTATATTGTTCAATATAATTGCAAATTTGAATTACTTTATGTTAATAATACAACAAAACGAATGAAAGTAGTAGTCGGACGTCGCCGATTGCGGCCAATCATTTAAAAAAAAATAATCGATACAAAGTGAATTGTGTGTTCGAGCAAAATGTTAATCAGTTAATCAAATAGGTATTCGCAATTGGCCATGCCCGAGTACAACTTCTACTCGTTTTTATATTGTTTAAGAAATAAAACATTAGTGAGAAATATTATTTTAGGTATTTAGCATATTTAATAGAAAGCAGAAAAGGGAGATATTTTAAATAAAACATTAATGTTGTATATTATGTAATTTTTGTGTATAACTATTTTAGTCAGAATCACTATCATTATAAAATGATGCATATTGCTTTTTCCCTTAAAACAATTTTCAGGAAAAGCAGCACACGAGCACGCAACTGAATACCATTTACAAGAACATTTTGTGTCGCATTTTATTTTACAGTTGCACTTTTTAATTTAAGTTCAGATAAACTTTTTTTGTCGACATTATCGGTACCAGCTCCTGATTTCCAGTTCTGCATCCAAAATTTTGTGCAAGAGGTAATTTGAATGACGGTTCACAACACTGTTTAAAAAAAAGTAATATTTGCAAGTTGTTGAAAAGCGTCTTCCGTCGGTGGGAGGGAGCGTAAATCACTTTTATTAAATTATTTTACCTTTTAATAATTTTCAAACGTATACATATATATACATTTGTAAAGTTGACGTATATGTACTCTTCTGTGCAAAAAAAAAGCGTACAACTCTTGAGCGTGATTTTACGGTTTTTTTAGCTATGTAAATAGTGTTTTTAAATAATACATATTGACAAGCAATGACAGGACCTATTTTTGACATTTGTAGATATTCATTGACATCTACGATTTAAACAATTACAATATAGTTGTTATGGAAATGAAGTCTGACTTATACAGGCAGATAGATGTACGCTTTTTTTTGCACAGAATAGTACATTGAAAATATTTGCAAAAAACTGATGTGGGGGATGTAAGATGAGTAATGGAATACATTAAGACAGATTTTGGAATTTTTCTCTGTTTGTCTGCTTGTCTGTTTGAACGCGCATCGCGCAGAAACTACTGAACCAATGAGGTTCATCTAAACTTGGAGTAACATTTAGTTCTTATTTCATCGAAATCGGCCTAGACTAAGCCAAGTTTTATGAAAATCGGTCTAGTAGAACAGGAGATACAGCTTGATCTCTATAATAAGCGTATTTGCACGGCATAAACTTTTAAGATTAAACTTCTGTAATATTCCAGAAAATTCAAGAGTACTCTGGAATATTCCAGAAGATTTGTGAATTTTCTGAAATATTCCAGAATGGTGATTCTACCTCAAACGTCGTTTATAAAGAAGTTATTTAGTCAATTTCAAAATTCCACGCGAACGTAACCGCGGGCATAGCTAGTAAATAATAAATATGAACCGCAAACAATAATCAATCGATTTAAACAATCAAACACAAATAGTTTTTATAATGTTAAAATGTTAAGACAAATAACTTCACACTATATACATAAGTACATACGCCTAGTAAACATAAACATACCAGCTAATTCCACTGTAAACTGTCTTCATGCGCTTTATGAATTTTAGGAGAGCTGTCGCCTTTATTACATGCGCCGCATCATGCACCCATTTTAAAAATTCACAACTCGAATACTATATGCAATATCAACTTAGTTCTTGTCTTAAAAACATTTTCAATATATTGGGTATGTTTGTTAGCATAGTTTATACAGAAAAAATTTAAAATTGAAGTACTTGGTCGTATGTTGAAATTCTTACTACAATATTTTATAGTTACAGATTCCATATTTTTTTCCCAAAAAACTAAACATATTTAAACAGTGCCATCGAGCCTCATCCAAGCGCTTATGTCTTTAGTGTATACTATAAAAAAAATTAGATGGATAGCACTCATAGTTTCTTTTACAGGACGTGTTATGTATTAAAAAACATTTTTTTAGGAATTATCATTTCGTCTCTTTTCTTATCATTTAAGAAGTTATGCAAGAGCTGATAAGAATCCGACAAGTCATTTCTGGTGTCCTATATAACCCTTTTTGCAAATCTGAAGTTGAAAAATGTGCGTCATGTCGGAACAGGTTACTTGGAATTTAGAGCGATTTCGTACTGTTGGACCCTAGACTATATGTCACACATTGTTGTGTCAAATCTACACAACAATTTTTTATATGAATATTAAAATAAGAGACAGAAAGAATTAGGAAGTTTCCTATTTTAGAAATATCATGTACATTCAACTCATTTAGTAGTCTTTCAGTTAACTAGTCAAACAAAAAAAAAACCATCTCGATATCTGAAAAACTCACGAACTTATTTAATTTCTTATTTGAAGCGCTAGACTGTGACGTCACAGTACACAACTCGCTGTTATTTTAGGCATAATTACTTCTTCAAACGATTAAAACGTTAAACAAGTCCAACTACAAAAATATCTTACTCTGTGTCCGGTAAGAATAACACTGAATGAACTAAACTTCCGGTGCCCGCGCCCGCTCACTGTTGGCGGAATCATATACTGTGACGTCATCGAGCCTCAGCCCAGATGAGCGCTAACTTTTTTATTTATAGAGATAATTAAAAAAAAATTACAGATATTTTTTAGATTTTTACGACTATTTATTATGAGAAAATGAGAAAAATAGAAACTTCCTAATTGAAATACTTATCATGATTGGCTGTGGGGATAAGACGAGAACTCAACAAGAAATATGTGCACTATTTAATAACAAGTACCTAAATCGAAAACCACTTTCTCAGTTAGTAAAGTTATAATAATAATAATAATCTCTTTATTTAGCATATAAGCTATTAAAGACATACAAAGGTTGAGTATAAATTTAGCAAATTAAATAATACAACTTACATTTTACATTACTAGATAATTTTCTTACAAATGATAAATATATGAAAGTTACATATTACATAATAGATATATTTAGTCGAATTGTGTTAGACAATAAAGTATTGAGCAGTTTTAATTATGTCCATTTTCGAAAATATATGCAGTTAATAGTTTTTTAAATTTTAAGTAATTATTACATTGTTTGATATTGTTTAGAAGTACATTAAATATAGAAAAACCTTTATAAAATAACGTTTTGGCTAATCTATTTGACTGAGGAGTGTCTATGAAAAAGTCATTTACATTTCTAGTATTATAAGAGTGTACATCTCTCACATATTTAATTTTATTACTTAAATAATCTGGAGTCAATTTGTTTTTTATTTTGAAAATCATATCTATTGTTCTGAAAAGAATTCGCTGTTTAACATTCATAAAATGAAGTACTTCAAACATTGTACTTATCGGTGTGTATTTATTACATTTCAGAATTATTCTCATAGCTTTGTTCTGTATCAGTTGTAGTTTGTGTATTTCATTTTGGTTTAAGTTAAATAGTAATGTGGAACAAAATTCAATATGTGGACCAATTAAGCTTTTATAAAGTAAAATTTTTGTAGACATGTTTAAACAGCTGCCGATTCTTCTCAGAAAATATACTTTTTTGACATTTTATTCATTATATAATTAAAATTATTTTTGAAATTAAGATGTTTATCAATAATTATTCCTAAATATTTGATTTCATTTACTTTATCTAGTTTGTTTCCCATAATTTCAATAGTTAAATTTGGATATGAGAGATTGTAATGAGATAATTTAAATTTGTTACCCATTAACATATATTTAGACTTACTTACATTTAAACTTAAACTATTATCGCATAGCCATTTACTTATTAGAGATAAACCATAATTCATCGAATTATACATTGCTGGTATGTCATTACCCGTAATATATATCATTGTATCGTCCGCAAACATAGATATGTTACAATATTTCACATATTTTACAATATCGTCAATGTATAAATTAAAAAGGATTGGTCCAAGAACTGTTCCTTGAGGAACACCATGCTTGATTTGTAATTTATCTGATAAACTATTTCCAAATTTTACACTTTGTGTTCTAGAATTAAAATATGATTTAAACCAATTTAAGGCCAATTTTTTCCAATTTACACACTAACAATTCTCTGTTTATAGTTTCAAATGCCCATCGGAAATCTAAAAATACTGCTAATATTACATGACTGTTTTCTAAAGACTTGTACCACTCATCACATATATTTAAAATCACGGATTCACAAGTTCAAAAATTATTCTCTTCATTTTCGTATTTGCGACGAATTTAATAATAGTAATAGTAGTAAATTTGTTTTAGTATATGATGTTACGAATACAGCTCTGATAAAAGATCTGGCAACTTAAAATTTTCCAAAATATTATTTCAGCGTTGTCAATATGTACATTTAACCGAAAATTTAGGCATTCCGTATATCAAGCTTTTAGATACAAAAACTTCTGTATTGGTTTCGCATAGCTGAAAAAATACACGTTAGGCATTTAATTAACTATCTGAACTGATGCATTATGTGACTTCAGGGACGTTTTTATTTCCCGTGACATTTGTGTTCATTCAAATGCTAGAAGATCACACGTAAAAATAGGACATTAAAGAATACAGAATTAACTGCGAGCGGATAACTAATTCTTTATTTGTTTATAGTTCAGCAGTATGTAATACAGAAAGCTCAACCGAAACAAATTCACTCACAATTTTTTATGAGGTTAATTACTAAAGTGGCTTAATCTAACACATCGAATTAAACTATAGTTAAACACGAATTTAAAATGAATACATACAGCTTAAACAGAGCGAAGCCAATCACAGTTCTATTGGCGAAGATTGGCGGCTTTGCTTATAGACCGTCAGATAGTAACAGATTTAGGTGCCCCATTTTCGCAAACAATCCTCGAAGATGGTTGAAAAGCACATCGATGTTGAGTGGAATGAATGGAAATTTACGAGTGGCCCCTGGGGATAACATATGGAAAAATCGATTTTCCTTAACAGAAATAAAAGGTGTCTGTTGCCCATATTTTCACGCAAGCCGTGTTCACTAAATGATTAATTAATAGAACCTGGCTTCGGAAAACCAAAGGCTTGGGGGTTGCAGGTGCTAAAGGGTTGAAATAAGGGCGTAATTTTGTAAGGAAATATCGAGATTTTTCCACACAAGCCCATCGAAAGTATGAAAACGTACTTACTTGTCACTGTTCCTCACTTTGCCACTATTGCTAATTATATCATACTTTCGTTCAACACACTGTATTAAATTTTTCACAATCCAAAAAATTTGAATCGATTGAAATTCAAGTCAATAAAATTTGCTATCCACTTATGCAAAGTACACTAATATCAATTCAGATCTGTAAAAGTGATCATTGATTGAAATTTATAGAATTTTCCAGTAGATTATTTCTATTACACTGGCATGAGGTCTTAAATTTCGTGCGTCGTTTATCGATGCAAATTAATAAATTGCAGATTCAGTAAGGTTCTACTTTTGTTTTATTTATTGCCATCATTCACTTGAAGTCTACTTATAGAGCTATTACATAATACAAACAGAGTTTAAACTGACTTAAATAAGCGTTATGTAATAGCTACTGTTAAATTAGCCATGATTTAAATAAACACGTCAAGAAAGTTAAGGTTATCTTAAACATTCAAGGCAAAATTCGGTACCACACAGGTGGCAGGTAAACATCAACAAAAAACGAATATATTTTTAAAATCAAAATAAACCGCTTTTTCTACCTTTGCATTGAAAAATCAAAGAATCAAGACCACTGACATCTATATATTAAATGGATAGCCTATACCATATGGATGCGCGTGAAATTTTGGCCAAAATTGAAGAATTCAATAAAGGCGAAAGTCGTCTGCTACGGGGCTTTACGTCTTGCGCAGTATACCTGTTTTTAGTTCTGAAGTTAGCAACACGTTGATGGCAACGCGTTGCTAACAAAGCAGTCCGGCAACGATCAGGTCGGAAATAAGTTTTGAGACATTATTAGAGAAATAAATCTATGATAAATACATGATTGCCTCAAAACTTATTTCCGTTGCCAAAAATTAATTGACAACGTGAAGTTGGCAACGTGTTTCCAGCAACGAGTGGCTAAGTTCACTCTTCCTACTGCGCAAACTCGGCAGCTCCGTGCGAAAATTGTATTTGTACCATTTTTCAGCTCACACATCGGCTATCCATTTAATATATAGAGGTCAGTGATCAAGACCCTTTTAAATAAAAACAAAACACTCATATAGTTAAATATTATTAAAATGATTTGTGTTACCTGGCCTTCTCTCGTAAAACTTTTTAAAAACAATTTGTATAAATATTTTCTTTTCAGGATTACAGGATTGTTGTTATGCACTAAAAACTGCTACTGCCTTACCTCTACATAAAAAAATATCATTGTTGAGTACCTTTTCAATATTCATTGAGAGAATAGTTTACGGCTTAATCTCATCTTTTTTGGACACTAATAAAATCTTACCATCAGCTCAGTATGGATTTAGAACAAATAAATCAAAAGAATCGGACTCCTACCGCGTGTTAAAATTTCGTGAATTCAGAACTTGATAAGAGAAGATGTGTAGTATCAATAATGTTCGATATATCCCGTGTATTCGATATTGTATATGTAAAACTATTAATAAAAGATTTTTATAATATTGGTATGCGTGATATAATCTACTAAACTTGTGTCAACTAGGGACTAATATGAAGATCAGGATAAAACTGAAAAGGCATGTATCAGAGTCAATAGATGTTACACAAGGGTCAGTGTTGGGCCCACTTTGACCTGTACTGTACGTTAACGATTTGTTAGAATTCATCAGTAAGGGTAATGTTAATATGATTGCCGATGATACCATCATCAGAGTTTCTGGCGGTAACCCCGAGATACTGTCAGAAAATGTCACAGTTGTTTCGGAGGAACTCAACATCTGGTGTCAGCGAAATGGTCCCATTCTAGATGGGAAACTAAACAACTAAAAAAAAAATTTTGTTTACCTAAAACTGCAGTACAGCCTACTGTAGATTGGTGCGATTTCTATATTTTACAGCATAGTACAACATGAAAAAAACATAAAATCAGCGGTCATTCTGAGAATGTCAAAAAACCAAGCAAAAGAAAAAAAAAATGGTAATTTAACTTACGCTTACCGCGATTCTTGGCTCCTCTTTCACTTCTAATAAGCACTTCATGGTCGTCTTCTTCCCAAACTTCCCCGTCGGCTACCGCCAAACTAATCACTACGATAGCCAACACACATAATGCCAACCACTTCATCTGAAAAACAAAACAAAGAAATGTTAATTTATTTAATTGCTTTTAAATATAAAATAGTTTACGCATTGCTCTTTTTTTAATTTTTCAGAAACCCAAAAAAAGTTTTTTGTTAATATTTTGAATATGATATATTGAAATTTACTACTAAGGATTTTTAAGTCCGCTGAACATAAAAATACGTCATCTAAATTCCGAAATGCAAAATATAGCCTATTCAAAATCAAAAATTTTGCAAAATTCATAGAAAAAAGTTTAAAAGTGGCTTAATAATTGTTAGTACAGTAACTAGATGTTTAAATTATGAAATAATGTCATACGAATCTAATACGTATGATATTCATATGTTATTATTTCATTAATAACTAAATCTAATTTCGTTTTTTTTTTTCAATTTAATAGGTATGTTTTTAAATTACGCGGGGTTTGCCATGCCTTTTCAGGGAGTAGTACCTAAAAGACAAAACATCGGAGCCGAAAAAGAATCAAATTTTGAGAAGAAATGCATCTACGCAACTTATTATATAAATTGGCGGTCTTTAAGTTATAACAACTTAAAAATTGCGATTTTAGTTTGAGAAAGATGATATTTAAAAACTATTTTCATCAATTAACTCGAATAGTATTATATTTAGGGGAAAATGCCAGAAAGAAATGAGGAAGCTACTAAACTGAAGATGATTTTCGCTTCTTTCCAACTTCTGTAGCATTAATGGTTTCGGAGATTTGGAAGTATAAATATGGCATACGAACGTATATAAGACGAAGTATTTGGCCAAAACGCATAGCTCGTAAGGCCAAAAACTAGAGGAAACCAAAAAAGAGACGAAGTATTTAGTTCAGATATCTATCTCAGAAACTGTGGCATTTACATAAAAAATGCTAAATATTAACTTAGCTTTCAAATGATTTTTTTACTGTTCCTATAGCATAAAAAACAAAGAAGTTATGACAGAAGTAATGTACCTTTCCACATTTTTTTTTAACAAAAACGTCTCCATTTTGTTACTGTAAGTAATCAGTAATTGACCTTTCTCACGTTAGAAAGTTTGGTAAAACTGTCATGGCGAAAACTAGGTTGGTACCACTAAAAGTCACTTGACATGTTGACTAACTCGTCTAAATCCCAAACTTTGTAAAAATGAAATGCCTATCAATGAACGTTCAATAAGGGGATCTAGAGGGAAATGCCGAGATCACAAGACTATTGAGGAGGTAAACATACCAAAAGTCCCGGAACATAGGAGGTGCGGGGGGTGCAGGTGGGCGCGAAGAGTGGTTATATACAAAATTAAAGCTGACTAAATTTTCTACAATAATATTTCTATTAATTTTTGTCGTATCTGTTATGGTTCAGTAATGGATTGTATATCTTTGAACTGTATTTAAACTTTATTATAAATTAAAAAAAAAGTATGTGTGTGCGTGTGTGTGTATACTGTTTCTTGTAAACACGATAACTTCTGTTAGACTTAAAATATTTTGTTACAATTAGGAAGATATGTAAAACAGCATAGTACAATAATCCCTATTGAAATTGGGCCATATCTGTAACACAGGGTCATAACCAGAGCCAAACTCTCACTCTTACATAAAATAGGTTTTATTTTAATTTCAGAGCAAAATGCGTTTCTTTGATTAAGCATAACAGAAATTATCGTGTTTACAAGAAACGATATACACACACGCTTACAGACACAAAGACATTTTTTGTTCGATATTTGAAACTATGAAACGGATAACTGTACAAAAAAAATTTTCCACGATGATTATTAAATTTTTATTTTCAATTTAAAATAAATTTAATAAATTAATAGAAACCTTATTGTAGAAAATTTAGTCAGCTTTAATTTTGCATATTATAGCCACTTTTTGATTATAGCTAACCGTTTTCGAGATATGGACGAAAAACCAAAAACCGAGACCTTCTTCGTGCCAGTCTGCACTCCCCGCACCTCCTGTGTTCAGGGACTATTGGTTGTTTACCTCTTAAAGAGTCCAAACACAGCCCCCAAGTCAAAATTGTGATCTCGGCAGTTCCCTTTAGAAACCATTCATTGACGAGACTAATAACATAATTATATTATTGTTTTCAATATCTTTAATGTTAAACTTAATAAAGTAAGCTTCAGAGTTAAAGCTTAAACTTATTAAAGCTTAACATTAAATATACTGAAAACAACGATATGATAATTACATTATATGTATTTAATTTTTATAAAGTTTACAAATTAAACCAGTTGGTCAACTTTGTACTACTTTTAGTTTTCGTCATAACGCTTTTTATCCTAACTTTTTAACGTGAAATAGGTTAATTAAAAAATACAGTGGACTAACTGACTTACCCTGTATGTTTCTTAAAATATATTTACGTGGTCGACGCCGTAATTCATTTCAATATATGAAAAACTAGTGGCGAAGTGTACTTTGGCTGATTCGTACGATTCGATTTCTCCTTAGATTTGCCGAGTCTCATACAAAACTTGCTGCGATAAAAATAGTTGGAAAGGAGATAAAGTAAACAAACTCCAGTAACTTCACCCGGGGGATCAAGTTGGGACGTCAAATATTATAGATGTGAGTTTGCCCCCATAAGGTCTCACAACAATATTATCTTTATGTCAGCCGATGTTGGTATTTCGGTCTGCATGCCGCCGCGCCGGTTTATTGTAATAACCTGCGGCATGTCTGGCAGAAACTTGGATTTGCTCAATAAGTCTTACGTTTGGATAATCTACATGGCTTTGGGTCGCATGTTCCTTAAATCCAAAACGTTAATCATTCGAATCGAATTGTAATTTCGAATAGCTGATCCGTTAATTCTAACAAATTGGACAGTATTTACTACGTAAATTCAATATTTAAAGAAAATAACGTATATATCAGTGATCTGCATCATTAAAATGTATTTCTTAATTATATCATATTGCATACATTCCATGTACCATTTTCTATGGGATTACCCCAAAAATAATTCGTTAAGAAAATTATGTCTACACGTAGTATTTTATATAACAAACAAACACACCACATATAGTAGACAACGTCCAAATCCAAAGCCAACGCTGTCCAGAAGAGAGTTACACATTTAGAAAAACGCAGACATACATCCATACCCACCAGTGTTGTCAGTACTGGTAGGCCATTCATATTAGCTTAAAAATAGCCCAATAGAAAAAAAAATTATAAAGGTTTGCCACTTGGGGATTAAACTTGTCAAGGGATGTACTTTCAAAATAAAAAAGTTCTCAAGCAACAAGTGGGAGCTTCATCCCTAAAACCCACCCCTAAAGTGCAATTCGGTAGTTTTTTGCGTTTTTCTGGAAAACCGTTTGTACTACAAAAAAAATTATACTTATAAAAAATGTTCCCAGTACAATTCTGCATAAAAAAGCGTTTATTACCTAAATTGTTTAGAACAGAGGTTTTCGAGAAATCAACTATTGAAGTTAGAGGTTGCATTAACAGAGATTCACGAACATGGTATATAATGTATCACTTATAATTCTAGGCGGCCGGTATCAAACAGGGCAAACGACAGTTTGTACATCTATTTAATCGCAGAAAGGACCTTGTCAGTGTAATTCAGATTTTTAATAATGCTAAGTCAACTCCAACAGAAATTGAGCAAGCTGGGGAAACGTTTATATTGGAGCTCTATAAAGCTAAATCATTAGAGGGCAGTCTCAGTGAGCAAAGATATGCTTATTTTAATAAATTTGTTGGCCAAGCGAGAAGTGCTGTGGTTCTTTGAAAATTACCTCCCACTTCGGCAGCAGTACAACAGCATTCCCGTCGTAGTTACCTTCAAGTGCAAATATGGTGTGGACAACATTTGCATCCTGAGCTTTGGGATTGGAAAAAAAATTATGATGCCCTGTCACCTGTCTATACCACTGATCCACCCGCCCCAGTTTCTGTTTTAAAATTAATAACCTGCAGTTGCAAACAAGGTTGTGGAAAGAGATGCAGCTGTACTAAGGCAGGCTTACATTGCACAACTATGTGCAGAAATTGCCGTGGCCAAAGCTGTACCAATACATATACCACAGATGATGTAGATACTATCGAAGACGTATTATTTTATTTTGACTTAGTGGATTAGGTCTCAAGGAGAAACCACTTAAAAAAAAACTCGCCGATAACTCTACCTCCATGGTGGTGTGGGAACGAGTGCTCTTGTATAAATTGCAAAACTTTTTTTATAAACCCCTTCTCCACTATAATACAACCTTACATTAAATTACAGAGTTCCAAAATTATACCTAAAATACATGATTGTACCATGTCGTGAACTTCAATACCTAGCTGATTTCTCGAAAACCTCTCTTCTAAACAATTTAGCTAATAGACACTTTTTTATGCAGAATTTTACTGGAAACATTTTTTGTAAGTATAATTTTTTTTTGTAGGGCAAACGATTTTCCAGAAAAACGCAAAAAACTACCGAATTGCACTTTAGGGGTGGGTTTAGGGATGAAGCTCCCACTCGTTGTTTGAGGACTTTTTTTATTTTGAAAGTACATCCCTTGACAAGTTTAATCCTCAAGTGGCAAAACTTTATAACTTTTTTTTCTATATATGCTAATATGAATGGCGCTGGGGCTCGAACCCAGAACGCGATAGTCAGTCGATCAGCATATTCGCCACTCAATACGCCTTAATCGACTGAGCTACTGTGCCTTTAAAACAAACAAAAAATATAAACAAGATGTTAAACAAGTTTTAAGGGTAGGGTCCCGGTTTTGTTTTAAGATTTCATATTTTATAAGAAAATAGTGATTCAGAAAACTGTGTTTGTTTTTCATATAGCTCGTGCGACTCTTGTAAATAACTTAAAACCTGAAAAAAGGATTAATATACAGGCTTTCAATATATAATAAGCGCTTTGGCACAAAAGATACTGGTTTTGAATGATAGTAAAAATTCCGAGCAAGCGTCCCTCGTTTACCTGCTACGATCCTGCTATTTGTAGCGTTACGCAAGTCTATTTAGTACGTCGGGTACATGGCTAAAAAAGCCAGAAAGCTGCACTTTTTGATTGGAATGTGCAATTTTCTGTGCTCATTGTTGATGCCAAAAGGTAACTTCTCAGATAGGGAGTCACTTGAAAATCCTTGCAGAACACCAAAATGGCGGCCATTAAAAATGGCCGTCATTAGCAGCACTAACTTTTTTCCTATCTCAGCTCCTAATGGTCCGATTTTGATTTTCTTTTCTTTGTTTGAAAGCTCTTGTGAAGAGGACACTTTTTTGTCCATATACATATACATATATCTCTACACCTTAACTTACTACTTAATTACTTTTTAATTTTCAAAGACTTTTGGAGAACACTGTGGTACAGAATTCAAAAACAGAATTTTGAATGATGCTGAGAGATTCCATGCAAAAAATATACATTCCTTGGGATACTTACTCAAAAACTGGTCTGAAGAAATATGTGGGAGATAAGAGAGGCGTCAAGTAGCACGAGGAAATATGCTACCAAAAAATGACTTCCTCTGCTGCGATGAATATACGACAGAACTCTTCAAGTTACTTGGAGAACATGCATTTTTGAAGCTTGGTTGAGCTCACATCAGTGCTGAGACTGATGGCATAATTCGTTCATCTTGACCGAATGAAACTTCAATTGATGGAGTACAATGCAGGCAACAGAAAGCAGACGGCATAATTTCTCTCCATGCTAAAGACAGTTGAACATGGAAAAAAATGATTATTTTCACAGTAGTACTGATGTAGTTGTTTCGGTAATCTCTTTTTTCTACATTCTCAACACTTACGGGACTTCGAAAGATGTGGATTCTCTTTAGTGCTGATAAGGGTTAGATATATATGAGACATTAATGCCATGTTTGAACGTATGGGTGAACATAAAGCTGTTGCATTTAGAGGATTCCATGCATTCACTGGATCATTTGAAAGGGAAACAGACTGCCTGGAAAGTGTGGAAATCATTTCCTGAAACTGCTGAAGCATTCCAAGCTATCTCTCTACCACAACGATCTATTTCTGATGAGAATTTTCAAGTTCTGGAGAAGTTTACTGTTTTGCTTTACTACAAAGACGCAGAAAACTTTTTCGTCAATCATGTTAGAAAGCTTATCTTTACTTCAAAAAGTTGCAGTCTACAAAATCTACCCCCAATAAAAGAGACATTAAGGCAGCATTATCTTCGTTCAGCATACCAGGCAGGACAAGTTTGCGGTCGTGCGTGCTTAATGATGGACAACATTCCAGAGCCAGAAGGATGGGGATGGACCATGGTTGCTGGGGAGTGGACGCCGGTCTGGTCCTCTCTTCCTTCTACTATGGCAGCCTGCAGAGAAATAGTTAACTGTAGTTGTTCCAGATGCCGTACACGATGCTCCTGTTCAAAGGCCAAGGTTTTATGTATGCTACTTAGCACTAACTGCACTGGGGGTCGACAATGCAGCAATAAATAGAATAAAAGGTATGTGTTTAATTGATTACACAGGTCAACATTTGATCTAAGAACCATCACCAAACTTTACCAGAGTATACATAGGTTTTTTGGGTCGCTTATTCCAAATCCAAGCTTCATCACGTCAGATTCTTGGTCATTTGAAGGTCAAACTGTAAAAAATGTATGTTTATGTTTCAAATCAACTCCGGTGTTATTTTTACCCTTCAAGAACATCAGAACATCTAGAGGTCATTTCAAGACATTTTGAGATCATTTTGAGGTCAAATTGAGAAAAAGCGACAAAAAAATCTGGAAAAATGCTTATATGGGTTTTTTGGGTCGCTGACCTTATCAAAAATTTAAAAGAAGAAATAAATGAATTACCAGAGGGAAAAAATATAAAACATTTTATACGGAATACTTAAAAAAAAGACGCTGAAACATGGTATTCAATAATAGAAGATAAATATGAAACAGTAAAAGAGTTTGTTGATCTGTTTTTGAATAATTATTGGGGTGAAAATTATCAGGCGAAAATTAGAGAAAATTTATTCAATGGCAGATATGTAGAAAACAGAGGGTGTAATAGAGAAAAATACATACTACGGAAGTACAGCTACGTACAACATTTGCAACCAAGAATGCCAGATGTGGAAATAGTGAAATATTTTGCTAGACATTTCAATGAAAACCTCATATGAAGGTGCATTATTTGAGCTCGAAAGTGAGACATAAAAAAAAATTTTGATCCCATAAAATTAAACAAATTTCAAGAATAAAAGTCGAATATAGAAAATAAGATTACGTCAACATTAAAAGGCCTAATAAGAAGAAAAAAGAGGGAGAATATGTCAGAGAAAAATATTAAACAATACTGTTAAAAGAAAAGTAATTAGTTAAAATATTGATTTAATTATATAAAAATAACAGAATATAATTTGGAATCTTTAATATGAGAGAAGAATAATTATTATAAAATAAGCACATAAATACATATAAAATAGGAGCACAGGAAGAAGTATAATGATATAAAACAAGCAAGTTAACAGTTATAAAGAAGAGAAAGAATAAACAAGTAACCAGTTATAAAATAAAGGAGGAAAAGGAAGAAGGTGAGTATTAAAATATATTAAGCAATTAGAATAAAAGGTAGAAGCAAATTTGATTTAAAAGTAAAGGATCTATGCCAAATATAATAGAAAAGCAGAACTAAAATTAAGGGAACATATATGAAGAAAAATCAACGAGGAATTAAGAATATACATTAAAAGTGCAAAACTATTAACAAACCTGATTGAAACAAATATTTAATAAAGTAAGTTATTTATTCTGAGAACGATTTTTAGCTGACAATTGTAAAGTCAGATTTGACAAAAACTTGTATAATTTTAAAATTAATATATATTATAAGTTAGCTAAGTATAGGGAAATAGGGGACAGTCTTTTAAAACTTGAACAAATAAAATTTGAATGATATTTGTATAATTAAAACCAATAATAATAGATAATTGGGAAACATTCTATATAAAATTAAATTTTCAATATTTAAATAAAATAAAAAAATCTTCGAAATTAATTAAAATCGATATAAAAACAAATTAGTAGAAAAGAAATAGCAATTCACCAAGAACCCTGAGATAGAGAGTAAGACTGAGTTTTAGCAAATAGAAGAGGAAAGTTTTATGTAATCACAATAATATATTTTCTGTACTCTTACAAAAATATATCTATTCTAAATTGATAGAAACAGAGTAAAGAAAGTTAGGTATTAGTAAGAAACACATTATCGAATCCGTGGTTGGCTGGACTCTATCAGATTGGATTCAAGGTCATTTGAAGGTTAAACTGAGAAAAAGTGGTATAAAAAATTTAAAAAAATGTATGTTTGTTTCTGAGGTAGCTGAATTCAAATCCGCTGTTATTTTTACCCTTCAAGAACATCTAGAGTTCATTTTAAATCATTTTGAAATCATTTTGAGGTCAAATTGGGACAAAGCGGCAAAACAATCTAGAAGAATGCTTACTTAGGTTTTTTGGGTCGCTGACCTGGAGTCCGTGGTTGGCTGGACTCTATCACATCGGATTCAAGGTCATTTGAAGGTCAAACTGAGAAAAACTTTTTGTATGTTTTTGCTCAGTTCGAATCAGTTGTCATTTTGACATTGAAGGATACCCTAGAGGTTATTTCAAACTCATTTCGCGGTTATCTGAAGTCAAATTAAAAAATGATAATTAAAAAAGACCCCGCACCTTTCTTATGGAAATTGGGTACTGGCCAGGAGGCAAAACTTGCTGTCTTGCTTCTATTGATGACATATGGTTTAAGATAGATTTATATTCAGTGATGAAATAAACCTGTACCTAAAATTTTTCAGTTTCTTGGTTTTCAACATTCTTGTTTTAATTTGATCATGATATGGCCTTAAAGAAACTTTGAGATGAAATAACGAGAAAATTGAACTCAGTGGTCCCAAAAAACATAAATATAAATTTTTTCAAATTTTTTACCTCTTTTTCTCAGTTTGACCTTCAAATGACCTTGAATCCGATCTGATAGAGTCCAGCCAACCACGGATTCGAGGTCAGCGACCCAAAAAACCCATCTAAACATTTTTCCAGGTTTTTTAGTCGCTTTTTCTCAATTTGACCTCAAAATGATCTCAAAATGCCTTGAAATGACCTCTAGATGTCCTGATGTTCTTGAAGGATAAAAATAACAGCGGATTTGAATTCAGCGACCTCAGAAATATGAACATAAATTTTTCAAATTTTTTACAACACTTTTTCTCAGTTTGACCTTCAAATGACCAAGAACCTGACGTGATAAAGCTTAACCAACCTCGGATTCAGAATCAGCGACCCAAAAAACCTATGTATACTCTGGTAAAGTCTGGTGATTGTTCTTAGATCAAATGTTGACCTGTGTTATTTTTGAATTGATCATAATATTGCTCTGTTGATCCAATGCCTTAATTTGATAATGATATATAATTATTTTGTTCCAGGGATGAATTGGAAGATGAAAAAGATGATTACGTGATCTAGAGTCATAAGAGCTGTATAGAAGCAGTTCATTTACACGAGTATTTCTTAGTATTTAGTCGTTTTTTGTATGTAAAAATTTGTTTCCTTAATGTAATAAATATTTTCAAAATATTTAAAATCACCGTTGTGTATGAAAACAAGTATTTCTTGACACATACGGAACCCCATATACATAAACCCCTTTTTGTGACGAAAGAAAGGGCATTGAGCACAATTAAAAACTTACTTATCGATAAAATTCGTAAGAAAAGTGAAATTATCAAATTCTTGAAAATTGCGCAGAACTCTTAAGGTGTAGAGATAAATGTTTAGAAATAAAAGAGTGTCCTCATCACAAGAGCTTTCAAACAAACAAAAAAGAAAATCGAAATCGCACCATTAGGAGCTGAAATACAAAAAAATTTAAAACGGCTAATGGCGGCCATATTTAATGCACGGATTTTCAAGTGGCTCCCTATCTGAAAAGTTAGCTTTTGGCATCAACTATGACCACGGAAAGTGGCAAATTCCAATCAAAAAGTGCAGCTTTATTTGGTGTACCCGACGTGCTAATTGTGAGTGTTATTGTTTTTCTTGTGTGCGTAAGCTGTTGTTTTTCTTCGTATCTGGGTCTCTCAATTTCTAGTTTCTCTAATATTATTTGGATTAATAATTAAATACTTGTATTTGAAAGTTAAGTATGCATAAGGTGTTTTGTATATAATTAAACGGGTACCTAAAATAAGTTAGTGCTTCATCAACTGGATATAAACTGTGAATTGGACATATGCTGAAAGTTATATTATTATTTTAACGAGGATTTCATATATTTTTTGAATTACTGTTATTATCTTTACAAAAGTAAGTACAATATATCTACATAAAAAATACTGTTTAGTTTATGTACTGAGACGAAAAACAGATCTTCATGTCATGTATAATACAGATAATTATCTGTTGAGGTGAAGAAAGTATAAAAATTAATTTTTGCAATTAGGTATAAATGTAAGAATATTAATTACACTTTTTAAATAATTTATTACAATCAGCTCTATTATTTAGATTAAAAGTTAATGCTAAATTTTTTTTTCTGGAAAATAAATACTCGTTGCACATGACATTAACGCTCCCAGGTTAATATATTGATAAATTTGAACAAACTAATGCATGGTACACATTTTGGTTAGGACAGCTCAGAGCTCTAATGAACAAGTGGGACTGCATTTCCAAATGCTAAATAATTACTAAAATAATAAATAAATCGAAATTATATGTCGAAAACTTACCACCGTTGCTGTTGTGATGTTCGGATGTTTCTGATATATTTTTAATGGGATTAGGACAGGACATGCGAGGAAGGAAATAGTTTTCGACACAATACAACAATTAAACTCCGATATTAGACGAAATAAAACAATATTGCAATTCACTTCAAACTTTTAACCAACTAACTTTAAACAATAAGCAGGAGCTACTACTATGTGAGGCGACAGCGAGAATCTAACTCATATCTACCCATGGCACAAAAATAAATTTTTTCTTTCTTTTTATACATATTTTTTAATCCTAAATTAAATTTCTAATTTCCCAAATAAATTGTGAACATTTTAAAGGCGCGTCACCACATTTCAAAAACTCATCTGGGCAATTTTACCCTTTAACTGTAACATAGGGAAGTAGGCTTTATTAAGCAATTTATAAATATAACTAGCTGATGCCCGCGACTTCGTTCTCGTGGAAGACTTCTTGTGCGTGGAATTAAGAACAATACTAACTGATGCATATAAAGAAGTACTACATACTCACTGAGTACTCCTATAATATTCAGAAAATACACTCGAGGGAACCCACTGCGCATCCATGGTACCCGAGGAAACCCACCGCGCATTCATTGCACTCAAGGAAAACTTCTGCGCATCCACAGTACTGGGGGAAACCCACTGTGCATCGCAATTTGATAACAATTCATTATTCTATTTTTCCGTTAGAGTGAGTTAAACGAAAAAATTATTATTTTAAGCGACAATAAAGCACATGGGAGGGTATGTGACAAATTTCATGCCCAAAGATTCGGGTACCCTTTAGACCATCTATCAACTCCGTTTTCACCTCTTCAAAAAGTGAAAATCGAAATTTCGTCTTACTTGTGTCTAACAGATTCCAACAAAGAGTATTTCTGCCAAATATCATGCTTCTAGGTCTAACCGTTTCCGAAAAGCTTAAAAATCTCCCCTTCCCAGTTCATCCGTTAGAATTTTGAAAACCGTCGAATACGTGTCTTCTTATTTCCTCAGAAGAGTCCATCGCTCAAATAATCACGTTTCTAACTTACGCGATTTCAAAAATATGGGTGCACTTTAAACCTTCAAAAAGTGAAAATTGAAATTTCGTTAAGACGAAATCTACTAGATACGTGTAAGCACGTATCTAATAGATTTCAATATAACCGTTTCCGAAAAGGCCTAAAAATTCAACCCCCTTCACGGGGGTCGAATTTCGAAAAATCCCTTCTCAATTGTTGCCCACGTCATTCGAGGAACCTCTATGCAAAATTTGAAGTTTATAAACCCAGCGGTTTGAACTGTGCGTTGATAGTCAGTCAGTCAGGATATTTTTTATAGATATAGATATAGATTACCATGTTAATCTACTGTATTTGTAGACGCCAAGAAATTTTATTGGTTCTGTAAAAGTTATATTATCAATAGAGGTTAATGCTCTTCCAAATTCAAAATTTATAAAAACGTTTTTTTTAACATTCAAAATGCGCTTATTTTTCTGGCGCAATGCGTGTACATCGTCTAATCTAACACACATTTTATAATAAAGTTCCTCCTGCATGACAGCTGATACCGAAACAATATTATGTGCACACGTAGTTGCAGGCAAATCGTTAACGTAAATAAAAAATACCTTGGGGAACATCGCTGTTACATAATGGGTATCCGATCGAAATTCATTTACACTTCACTGCTAATTTTTTCATTTTCCATATAACAACTTCTTTGCCACTTAGAAGACATCCTCGTTTACTTTTAATTATTTTTAATAGTATATTTCTATGCCCTCATCTAACATCATATTTACCCTTAATTAAAATAGGGGGCATCCGGAAATTCATGTCATTAACTATAGGTCATGATAGTTTTTCCAAAAATGTAAAGAAAAGCTACTATCACCCCCACTACTGATGTGGCAAATCGTTTTACGAATTTTTGGGTTAGGCGGTTTCAAATATTATATTAAATTACAATTACAATTATTTCCACATAGTGAAGTGCAGTAGTATCAATTTTTTTTTTCATTGTAAGAGGCTTAGATAGGAAACCTGGATGTGGAAGCAGTGATTCATTAGGCAGCGGTTTTTTTTGCTAAGATACAGTCGTGGATATTTTTTCTGATATTTTTGAAAACACATTTAGAAGAGAAATCTGCTGAAAAGTTGTTATAAGACATACACCTACTTAGAGAAGTATGCAGGGCAATTCTAAGAAATTCTAATCGGCTCGTTTTACAGTGGTTTTAAATCAAAATATTAAATCTAAGCAAATAACATTATTTCCTCGCTGTTTAATAAATTAATTATTTTTTTGTAACGTGTTCGAGATTTAGACTGAACTATGTTATTTAGAGAAAAAAATGTTACTACCCCAGTAGCTCAGAGACTCGGCAGATGAGTGGGTCAGAAAATACTTTACAAATGGTTTTACGTGTTTGATAGATTGTAATTAATATATAACAGGTGTTTTTATAATTTTTCTTTAATTTAATTTGACTTATATAAAGATAATTTTCCCAGAGGGGCGGGGCGCCAATCTTTCTATATTTGTAATTTACACTAAAACTGAAGTTTGATTACAAGAAAGATAAACTAATCAAATTATAAAGAAAGTATAAATTGTTGACTAAAAAAAAGTGTAAATTAATAATCCTAAAGATGTTATCAAAATGGTTTGTATCAAAATAGTTTGTATAAAAATAGTTTGTATAAAAGTAGTTCGTTTCAAAATACCTGAAATAAGTGGACAATGAGATTATAAAATTGATTTTATTATAAACCAATCAAACTGGATGTGTTTTTGTTAGAAAACAACTAAACTGAGGCCTTAAAAATTAAACAAATTTATGTACAAAAGAGAAAAACGAATGGACGATAATATGTTATGTAGATATTATTTAAAATATTGTCTTAAACATGAAACGACAATATGGTGTTTAAAGGTAAAAATTTATTATTTAAATATAAGCGTTTCGTACAAATTGTGATCACAAAGTCTTTACAGAACTTTTTATATATTTGTTTTTAATTAGACGTTACGCCGATAATTTACATCTTAATAATAATTGAAAATACTAACTGTTCGTTGAAAACATATTAAAGATAAAATTGAAAATGGAAATAGTTTACAAAAAAACAATTTGCAATTTGATACTTCAAAGAATTCTAAATATATTAAAGCATAAAAATATGAGATATATATAAAAAAAATCAGATAAAATTTGCGACACTTATCTGGAATTCTTAGTGAATTAAAGTAGTGACTCCAAGTGAGGGATTATGATGGTGAAATCCAACCCACATTGACGTAATTTCTGATTAAGTCAAGAAGTTCCCAGTACCATGTTCGACGCTTCCAGAAATTCCATAAGGACAAATCACATCTATTCTACCATACTATCGTCGCGATCTCCGTAAAAAGTTGTCCTAGACTAATACATACATTTCATCTTCTAATTACGTAGAGGAGAAGAAAAACAACCCCATTGGATGGTTAAAAAAAAATTAAAGTTTCCAATCTAAATTAAAATAAATGCATATCTACGATGTGCATCCAAATTTAAGAGATTTTCATCTAATATTAGAAGATTTGCCTCTAACTTTAGAAAATTTGCATCTAACTTTAGAAGATTTGCATCTAACTTTCGAACCCTGGAAAGAAATGAAGTGTAAGCGTGACTTGCTGCAAAATGACCGTTGCCAAATTTAAGTTACAAAAAAATATATTTCTTTATAAATTACTTACGGATTAAACCGGTGAAAACAATTAGGCCTGCTTCATATTAAAGAAGAGGGACTATCAACCCTTTCGATGTTGAAGTCGTAAAAAGAAACTTAATGAAGACACATCACTATTCAAAAATTTTGCAAGACAATTGCGAAGTGCTCAGCTTCTTGTAACGGAGAAATATTTAGTTCTGACTTCCCTTTCTTGTAGTATGTAAATCGTGTCGTCTCTTTACCTTTTCCACTCTTAAAGCTAAGTTAAAATACCCAGCTACCTTGAGTACAGCTTAAACGTAACTCTGGTTGCATACCGTTGTGTTTGTTTATGAAGTAAATTTAAAAAAGAATAATTGAAACTACCGCGGTCATTCACGCTTGAGTTAAATTATGTTATAATTTATGAAGCAGCAATATGCATGCTACAAAGCCTTTCTCTCCCGTTAAAATATGCCTATTTAACAACAAATGAAGGGGCAACTTATTTCACTCTAGGTGAAACAGTGTGGAACTCTATTAGTCGAGCCCTCCCTAACTGTACGTGCACCCTCCTCCCGATCCTCGGGGGCAACGTTTTTCATAAAGATTAAAGCCTAAGGAACGATTTAAGACGTCCTAAAAAAATTGGCTATACTTTCAAAATGGCGGCCATATGTTAAAAAAAACTGTTGCCAATGTTGTTTCTGTCATTCAACACAAAAACTAAAAAAGATGGACAAAAACTTTTTTCACAAAAAACAACGTGCATAAAATTTCCTACAATTTTGTTTTTATACAATACTTTGATAGGAGTTACCATTTTCCAGATAAAATGAGTCTAAAATTAAGGAAACATGGAAATTCATATATCGGTAAATCATTTAGAGGAAATAGCTGTGATAATTATTGTAAGGCGTATAATATAACTTTATATTATTAACATAACAAAAAATAAAATAAACTGAAAAAAATTAATAATAATAATAATATTATAATTTGCAGACATTTATCTCGAAAACGGTAACAATGGTAACTCCTATCCAAATATTGTATAGGAACAAAATTGTAGAAAATTGTATGCACTTTGTTTTTTGTGCAGAAAGTTTTTCTCCATCTTTTTTAGTTTTTGTGTTAAATGACAAAAACAATATTTGCCATTTTGAAAGTGCAGCCAATTTTTTTTTTTTTTGGGACATGTCTTAAATTGTTCCTTAGGCTTTAATCTTTATGAAAAACATTGTCCCCAAGCATCGGAGGGGGGGAGGGGGGTGCACGGACACTTAGGGTGGGCCCCCGTAGTATATAAGATATTATTATTTTAACTACACAACATAACGCAAAGCTTTAAGATCATAAAGTATCTGAACAACGAAGCCGTATATAATAACTCGTCCAAGAGATTCGCAGTGTACGTTCCTACAAAAGCATCCCAGGCAGAGCCGTAATTTAATTCCGCCAGACCACTGGAGCAATTGTTATGCAATCCGCTAGTTTCCAGCTTTGCCTCCGTAATTCGTTAATAACCGTATCGTAGTATCGCGTGTGGATTCCACACATCCAGTTGTGAGCTAAGCCTACGCCTCCAGATCGTCTGTAGATGAGATCAATACACCTGGTTACTCTACCGATTCCGTAATTCCTTAATTATAGACTGAGACTGAACGTTAATCTGACTTTGAGAGACAACCTGCAACCATCCACGATACAAATTAACGTCGCCGGTTTATAAATCTCCAGTCTGGCTGGGGGATATCGGATAAAAATGGGGACTTATCCCGTCTAAACTTTACGTTGCGTGTTGAAAGTAATTAAAATTATATTGGAATAGGGTGAATGCGAAAATTACTGACGCCGGGAGTGATGGAGTTGATGACGTTATTAAGAACTTTTACAAGATATACTGGCACTTATTTTCCTTGCAGCATATTGTGCTTTAAAGCAGCTTCAGAAAGAAGGTATAGCGCTTAATTTAGTTTCTTATCCATACTATTTTTTGCGTCAGTTACTTACTATAAACTATAAATTGGTAATAACATTTGCTTAAGAATTTTTAGAAAATGTAAATAGTAATATATTTAAAAATATTAAAAATTAAGTTAATAATAAATAAATCTGAGAACCTAATAATTAGATACACACGGGGTGTTCCTATAGACCAAGACCATTCCTATAGGTTTTTCAAAAAATATTGAGTACAGTTTCTTGAACAGATTATTGTGTTTTCTTAATAGTTATCATGTAGTGTCCAATAATCAACATCGATTTTGATCTCGGAAATCTGCAATAATTGTTATTCATTCGTTTTATAGAAAGGTAATGAAATACATTGAGGTAGACGAGTGTCCCGTTGGAATCTTTTGTGATCTCAGTAGGGCATTCGACTGCATCGATCATGGGAAGCTGCTTACCAAGCTCTCTATATACGATGTGAGATGCATATCATTGGAAGGGTTAAGAGTTATATTCATAATCGTGAACAATATATTTCACTTATTATTAACGAGGCCAGCACTAGTATGTTAATTTGGGAGTATGACGAAATTAATATAGAAGTTCCACGGGGCTCTATTCTGGGCCCGGTGTTATTCCTACTGTACATGAGTGACCTTGATAGATTGGCACCTTTAAGAAATTTTTCCATTGACGCTGATACGTCAATTGTTATAATTAATAAAAATGAAGAGTCGTTAAACATCAAATGTAACACAATTTTACATAAATTAATTATTTTAATATATATTCCTTGCAATTCTAGTTTAAGTTTATTGTGTTTGATGATGTAGTGAAACTACGAAACCGCGGCCACATTCCTGTTTTTTCAAAATATAGCACTTTTTTAACAAAGTAAAACAGTGTATTATATTCAATATGTTATAATGTACAGTCACAAACGGACACTTCGATAAAATTCTTGAATTAAAAATACTAGACAAAAGATATGTGATAATGTGGAATTGAGAATAGATACTCAGAAATTGTCATGTGAAAATGAACATGTAAAATTTTTGGGAATACATGTGGATGAATGTCTAACTCGGAAAGCCTATTGAGAAAATGTAATTTCTAATTTAAATTCTGTTGCTTATTAATTCATAAATATCAGAATTGTATTAAATATTGAAAAGTTGTTTAAATTGTATTGAACACAAGTCGATACTAGACTTCGATATGTAATATGCTTCTGATGTCTTAAAAATTATTCTGGGGAGGGGGGATAAAGCGACAGGTGTCTGCTACGAATGGACAATGACTGTCCACACAGTCAGCTCTTCAGAATTTCAGATATTATTGTTTGTTATTTGCAAATACTGAAACTTTTCCAAGGCAACACGATTTTAGCTACCAATTTTTTATTTTTGAATTCTACATATTTTTGGATATAAATATTATATCCAAGAGAAATAAGCACGCTGTTTGCCCCCGCTTTATGAAGATGGCTTAAATAATTAAAATGACTTTTTATATATCTTTAACCATTGAGGCAAGGAATTAAATATTTTATGAAGTTGTAGGCAGGGGATTTTTTATAAGTACTTGTCTTATGAGTGGATATCATTAAGTTGCTACCATGTCTTGATCTGTAACTGTGGCATTTTCCAACTTCTTCGAAATTATGTATTTTTTTTAAACATATAGCACACATTTCCACATAAATATAGAAGGTACAGTTAATATAATTCCTTTTTTGAAATATTCTTTGCAACTGGTCGTAGGCTGTAGGTTAAAAATTAACCTAATCAATTACAACGGGAGCCCGCCCTTACCTTACCTCCCCCTCGCTCCTTGGGGACAATGTTTTTCATAAAGATTGAAGCCTAAGGAACCATTTTAAGATATGTCCCAAAAAAAAACTGGCTGTGCTTTCAAAATGGCGTCTGCTTAAAAAAAATTGCAAATATTGTTTTTGGCATTTAACACAAAAACTAAAAAAGATGGAGAAAAACTTTCTGCGCAGAAAACAAAGTGCATAATGTGCCTATACAATATTTGGATAGGAGTTGCCATTTTCCAGATAAATGATTCAGCTCTTAAAATAAAATATAAAATTCAATATAAAACGTAAGTAACACCTCATTCGCTTTCAGATTCACTATCGCTGTCTCTGGATACATCGAATATTTCTTCCAAGTCTTCTTCCTCTATTGCTTCATTTATGATATCGTTATCATCCTCACTTTCGTCTATTATGATTTGATTTGGAATCATCTGAAGAATTTCAGCAAGCGATTGAGGTAGTATTTTATCTGCTGAACACCAAAGAGGTTCTCCATTTTCTTGCCATCCATAATCATTCCAAGGCTTTGGAATATTATGAATACCTTCGTCGGCTAATCGCCAAATACGCGCATGGTAAACACTACTTTTAAAATGCTCGATAAGACATGCTCTTGATGGTGGAATCAAAGAAAAATCAACTTTAGTCATCATTTCTGTCTAATGGTAGTTAGGCGAAGCTCATCCACGGTAGCGCATTTCTTTGATCCATACATGGAACATGTAAACTCCTCTAATGATGCGACTAATTTATCATCAACATTCGAGCTACTCCACAAATCTTAAAATGTTCGGATATATTTGGTATATTTGGGAGAAAGTAACATTTCCCTTAAAGGCGCTGACTGAGTCGCATCCAGTAAATGAATGAAGGCACAGCAATGCCGAACATTTTTGAGGTCCGTACTGTTCTGCTAATGCGCATATGTTAATAAGCCTTCTATTATTGCCAAATCCAGTATCGACAAAAACATTTTTAAAAATTTTTATTGTTCAGATAGGCTTAGAATGTCATGAAACGTCGAGATTTCAAGTTTGAGCGAAAAAAAATGACTGTCTGTCGGACTGTCGGTCTGTAACTTTTTTTGTGCGCACGTTTACTCTGGAACCGTTTGAGATATTGACTTGAAATTTGGTACACATATGTACTTTAACGAGATCTAGAACTAGATTATATTTTCATCTTGTTCCGTCGAAGGGTTGGGGGGTAAATTGGGGAAAATTTGGAATAAATAGGTAAATCAAGCAGGTAAGAGTTCATAAAATTGATATTTAGTATAGATAAGAGAAGCTCAGGTCTCAAAAAAAAAATTGGCATTAGCCACCCCCATTACCACCCCCACCATTATTAAAGGGAATGAAAAAAAATGTGATTTAGTGTGTGTACAAGAACCAGAAACCTCAAAATATTTTTTTTACTTTATCACATGCGCGATTTGCCCTTAAGGATAGGATTTTGCACAGTGAGAGGGAAATATGCGTTTATTTTCTATTTGTTATAAATATTTAAAAAATCATAAATGGTATAATCTTTAAAATAGTTTCAGATACTTCCCTCTGATGAATACAATAATATACAGTTTTTATTACAAATTTTGTATATAGTTGAATGACATGCTCTAATAATGAAATTAGGAACTATTTTCATTGACAAACTATAACATTCAAGTACAACAGATATTTACAATTAAAAAAATATATAGTTGTAATCGTTAAAACAATAGCAAGTATCTAAAACAGTTTTAAAGATTATTCTATGTTTGGTTTCTTAAATATTTGGAATAAATCGAAAATAAATGCATACTACCAGTGGCGGTCTGGCCAGGTCGGCTAGTCGGCAAATGCCGACTGGGCCTGGGCCCTAGGGTTGCGTCTACTGAGGGGCCATTTTGGAAAAAATTTTTTTTTCGGATTTCTCCCCCTCCGCTCATCAAAAAAATTTTGAGATGAAAAAAAACTTTTTCGGATTTCGCCCCCCGTTCATTAAAAAAATTTTGGAACGAAAAAAATTTTTTCGGATTTCTCTCTCCCGCTCATCAAAAAAATTTTGGACGAAAATTCGGATTTCTCCTTCCCGCTCAGTAAAAAAATTTTGGGACAAAAAAAGTTTTTTCGAATTTCTCTCTGCTCAGCAAAAAAATTTTCAAAAATATTCAAATCGCTGACGAACTGAGTTTGAAAGTTCATTGTAAAATGCCGACTAAGCCCTAGACACCCAGACCGCCACTGCGATACTACCCTCTCATTCTGCGAAATCCCATCCTTAGAACAAGTTCTTCTGGTGTCAACTGATATTGAGGTATCATCCGCAAACATTGAACTTAACCAGTGGACAGATGTTGTGGAAAATCATTTATATATATAATAAAAAGAAAAATAAGTTTATAAATCAAGAAGTTTTGTAATTCATCACAAGGGTAAAATAACTTATCATTAAGAAAGAAACCCATTACACTAATTTATTATATTTGTAAGCAACTTGCAAATCAGAGAAAGGGGAAATTAAGGACGCCGGTTTACAAAACTAAATCCAGATAAGTACCTGTAAACACTAAGTAACAGGACAGCTCATAAATCTTGTTGCGCCGAGGCAAATGTGATGAAGCATATAAAATACACACCATCGGCAAATAGGTGCAGCACCACATGCGGCTAGTATTATCTTAACATCGGTGTTCCTGTTTTATTACACGGATCATAGTAACTAGGATAATACAGAAGTCATAATACTCCGTTTTAAGTAGTTAATTATATTTAAAGAAAGTAATTTTAAATTGATCTTGGATATTTTCAAAAGAGTATGCGAAAATGACTCAATGAGGTTCTTATAAACAATCTACACCCTGAAGTCTTTGTTGATAGAACTTTCATATATATTGCATATGACAATCAAGTACGACAAAACCTGAAACGACGTTACATATCATGAGTTCCTCATGTATACAGATTATCTGAAATGCTACGCAGTATATGTGATAAATTTGGTATCACGACGGAATTCCAAACGAGCACTATTTTGATAAGAACAAAACCGCTAAAGCATGAGCAAAACTCAAAAAACTGCATTTATGGTATTCCGTGTGAGTGTAACATTCATATCTTTCGGTGTAAGACAGGGTGAACAAAATAAATACGCTAGGGAAAAGGAAATTCGCTGATCGAAGATTTACAAATACGCTTGGGAATGTTATAGAACCCCCCAGAATTAACCTAAGTCGAAGGGAAAATGAAAACTCGACTTAGGTAAAAAATTCATTCAAAGGCCTTTTTGAGCATAACATATAAGTCTGGAGGACATCAGAGGCGAAAACTAGCAAAAAAAGACTTACGGACGTTCGTTAAAACGTAAGGCACAACCAAGTGAAAATCCGAAAACCGAATTTTTACTTAGGAAAATATGTCTTGGAGCAGGCCATAGGAGTGAAAGTATATTGTGGTCATGGAAAAATGTAACAAAAATTAAAGTACAATTTTTGGCCAAGGAAAAAAAAATATATTTTTACCAAGGACTGAAAATGTTTTCAACTTTTTAATCTCTTCACAAAAGACCATGAAAGCGAAAATTGGTATCATTCAAAAGAGTGAATATAAAATTTTAACGATGCGACGTACTAAAAAGGGTGAAACCGACAAATGTGACAAAGGCGCTTAGCATCTATAGGCAATTTATTAGCAAAAAATAGTAAAAATGAACAGGTTTCTCGCATAAAACAAATGTGGATTCATCCAGCGGGTCGTAATTTGGATGAGTGCGTTGGATAATCAGTAGAAAGCGACAGTAGGAAAGCCAAATGCAGAGCTTTCCAAATAACAAAGTTACAGAGAAAACCGCTTTATGTATAAATATGACAAAAAACATTTTGCCAAAAAGTTGCTCGAAGGCGAAGTCGTGTCAATTTCCCTATATTGAACCTGCATGGGGACCAGTACGTCGCGAGACTGACAGAAAGTTTATGTTTTAGTTGAACGCACTTTTGAACTCCGTTCTTGTGAATGATATAATCACAAACGAGAACCTTAAAGCTAATCACCAGCGAACCAAAATTTTTTAAGTAAAATATTCTTATATTATTTCAGTCAGCCACAATAAAAACCTAAATGCTTGCATTAAATTCTGGGGAAGTTGCATGACTCTTTTCTACCCAATCGCGCACGCTCTGATTTGTTTGGTAAAATTTACCTTTAGTACAGTACCTTGAGGTAAACAATATGCAAAACTTCGGAATAATGTCATGTCGAACGGATTTCGTTCATTTTTGGCAGTATAATAGTAAATGCTTCACAGAGAAGTTTCTATATTGTGCGAAGGCTTGCTAATTTATTGGGGGTGGATGCCACACCTTCTCAGGGGGTGGCACTTAAAAAATATATATATATTTATTGGAGCTGAAAAAGAATCAAATTTTAAGAAGAAAAGGTTCTATGCAATTTTTCACATTTTTACTTGCCTTAATTGGGGAGGCGATTCATATTCAAAATGTACAATTTATTGGATAGGATGTTGCACAATTTCATTGTACTTATTTTAAACCTAGTAAAAAATGACGGTATTCTTTGAATTTTTTGCATTTTATTGATAATATAACTTATTGTAAGTCTTATCCCTTGAGCGTCTTCATTCGGTAGACCAGAAATTGAGTTAATTGGACGTCTCACGACTCCACAAGTTTGAAGCTCAATATTCCGGTTACCTTACGGAAACTTGACAGGGATTTTTTTTTATGAAAACAAATCAGAAATCTTTAGGCGTAAAATCCACTATTACTAGGTAAATAAGTAAAATCCCGTCAGAGAGAAAGACCAAATTTTTATTAGAGAGAGAAAGAAAACCATTATTATTGAGAGAGCGTCGTTAATAACACAGACCCACAAAAAAAAAGTATCTATACGTTTTTGGGGTCGCTGAATCCGAATCCGGGATCTGCTTGACCCCATCAGGTCAGGGTGATGGTCAATCCAAGGTCAAATTGGGAAAAATCTTTTAAGCTAAGGAAACCACGATTTCTATACGTTTTTACGGTCACTGAATCCTAACTTTTGGTCTGTTTGACTCATCAGGTTAGGGTCAAGGTCATTCCATGGTCAACTTTTGTTTATCAAATGGAAACGCGTTTTTTACCACGGATTCTGAAAGATTCGCATATGGTTTGACCTATGATCAAAGTGACGTTTGGTCATCAGAAGGTCGAATCACTCTCTTAAATTAATTTATCTAAGATCAAAGATGATTCGTATTGAGAAATCTCAGTTACAAATCTTTATCGGGTAGGGTTTAGCCTCGTGATATTTCTCAGAGGGAGATTGGAGAACCAAGACAGCAGACACCTATATTCACACGCAACCAACGAGTGGCGTCTTCCAATCCTCTGGGAAAAACGAAACGTCTGTCATATACTGACTGCCTAAACATCTCGGTGATAGGGACTGATGAAGTTGCTGGAGTATCACTGATGATGCCAACATTAGTATCCGAGCGATACGTTTAATTTCTGTGGGAATCCTCTGATCCCCTGTTATTAAAATTAAAAATCCTGCTTCTCAGAGGATGCTGGAAATGGTGACAATTGCCTTAATCGAGGATGTGTAGAATGATCCATTTTCCGATCCTTCGAGGTAATGAAGCCAGTAATGGCGTACTGCCCTGCAGGGGCTTTAGGGTGTCAGGATGAAGCCATAGTGTGTCCGACGACGAGTTGACTTTGTCCAGGTCTAAATATGAGGGCTTTCCGACTTTGACGAGGACAAAGTCAACTCATCGTCGGACACACTATGGCTTGATCCTCACACCCTAACGCCCCACTGCAAGGCAGTAGGCCTTTACAGACTTCATTACCTCGAAAGATCGAAAAATGGATCATTCTACACATCCTCGATTAAGGCAGTTGTCACAATTTCCAGCATCCTCTGAGGAGCAGGATTTTTAATTTTAATAAAAGGATCAGAGGATTCCCGCAGAAATTAATCATATCGCTCGGATACTGATGTTGGCCTCATCAGTGATGCTCCAGTATCTTCATCAGTCCCTATCTCCGAGATGTTGGGCAGTCAGTATATAACATAGACGTTTCGTTTTTCCCAGAGGATTGGAAGACGCCACTCGTTGGTTGCGTGTGGATATAGGTTGTCTGCCGTCTTGGTTCTCTAATCCCCCTCGGAGAAATATCACGAGGCTAAACCGTGCTCGATAAAGATTTGTAACTGAGATTTCTCAATACGAATCATCTTTGATCTTAGATAAATTAATTTGATAGAGTGATTCGACCTTCTGATGGCCAAACGTCACTTTGATCATAGGTCAAACCATATGCGAACGTAAAACATCCCGCTCTTTCAGAATCCGTGGCCAAAAACGCGTTTCCATTTGATAAACAAAAGTTGACCTTGGAATGACCTTGACCTTATAAGGTTGAACAGACCTCGGATTCGAATTTAGCAACCCCAAAAACGTATAAGAATCATGGTTTTCTAGCTTAAATGTTTTTCCCAATTTGACATTGGAATGACCTTGACCCTGATGGGTTAAACAGACCAGGAGTTGGGATTTAGTTACCCCAAAAACGTATAAAAATGGTGATTTTTTGCGCCTAAAAGGTTTCTTCCCAATTTGACCTTGGATTGACCATCACCCTAAACTGATGGGGTCAAGCAAATCCCGAATTCGGATTCAGTGACCCCAAAAACGTACAGAAATCGTGGTTTCCTTCGCTTAATCGTTTTTCCCCCAATTTAACTTTGGATTGATCTTGATCCTGATCTGATGGGATCAAACAGACCCCGGATTCGGATTCAGCGACCCCAAAAATGTATAGATATGTTGGTCTAGTCCGGTGAACACATTTTTTTTGTGGGGCTGTGTAATCCACAGTAGTGCAGCTTTGACCTATTACTGGTTCTATCAAGTTGTATCTCATCTCAAACCTGCCTGGGAGTGGAAGAACAGGGGAAAACGCGACTGGCGCCCTTAATAAATAAATTGGTTTCGCGTCACTCAGACGCATAGTAGTAAGTTCTTCTACAGGAAAACGGACAGAATGAACTGGGACTCGGAAGAAGTATCAACAAAAATGCGGACAGCAAAAAAGGAACAAATAAAAAATCAGTTAGGTGTAAAAGCAAATGGTAAGCTTGTAGACATACTAAACTGAACTTCGTTCATTCTGGGAATACAAATATTTTTATAGGTATTGTATAAATAAAGACCATAGTATTATTTAAGCGCACTTCTGTGAACAGGTGTGAGAAAATTCATTCTATCCACCTGGTGATTAGACTTTAAAACAATAAGAATTTTCGTATGATGTAACAAGTCACTGTTTCTTGCATCAGAATTGTTATCCCGACTGGAACTCCTAGTGATACTGTGGTCTTCATCAAAAACTCCATCCAGAGATATGATAATAGGATATTTAGACTTCTTGGATTTTCCATATCATTTTTACTTCTATTGTGAGGTTTTGGTATTTTGTTCGTTCTTCTTGTTCAGTTTTTGTTTCAAATTGTGCGTATGTGGGATACCGACATCTATTACACAGGCCCACAAAAAAAAATCGTGAGAGAGAATTAAGATCCACTTTTCTTTATGTTTTTTGGGGCGCTGAACACGAATCTGAAGTCGGAATAGCATGTTTGTTGACGAATTTGAGTTAGAGGTAAAAATGGGATGAAAATCATGAAAAATCTTGATTCGTGATATTACCAGGTTCGAAATGAAGAGAAAATATTAGGGATACAAGGAAATATCATTTTTGGGAGAAAATACAGTATTTTGCAAAGTATTGCAAAACTTGATAGAGCCTCATATACGGTGAGTTCACTTTGGACTGCACTATTATACAAAATTTCCGAGGATATTGCTCCTAACAGTGGTTTATAAACATGTTCACATAGATTGATTCGGGATTGTACTTGTGATCGCGGTGTTGAGCAGAACTGCACACGCGGAAAGAACAATGATACGAGGTGGGAATTATATCTCTGAATTGTATGGAACGCTCAACCTGTTACAATGTGCTTTTTATTTGAGACTTTCAACATTTATCGGTCTCAATTTATCTCTCTATTTTCAGTGTAGTAACTTAATTCGTTTATCAAAACGCATTCCTCTAAATTTGGAGATCAGTTATTTTTTGCTCGTTTCCTGACTCTTTTATCATCGAATGATCGACGCAATGTATTTATTTTTCGTTCATGTGCCTTTTGGACTGTTTCTTTCTTTAATGACCAACAAAAATCTGCCATCATACATCCCATCTTCCTTGATACCGTTTCTCCATTTCCTTGATATCTTGATGGAATCGCTCGCCTTGCTCTTCACTGAAGTCACCTAGATTGTCAGGGAAATAACTTAGATGCGAGTCAGGGAAATGTAATTTTAAATTCATTAAACAACCTAATTTTTGATAACTCTTGATTATCTCAGCTACAATGCTTTCGTAGTCATTACTTCTATGATTCCCTAGGAACTAATGGACTGCTGCCTTAAAGCTCTCCCATGCGGCTTTCTCTTTTGGAGTCATCGTTGTAATGAACATATCATCCTTCAAAATCTTTCGAATCGGTCCATAAAAAATTCCTTCCTTATGTTTAGCTTCCGACAACTGACTGAGTGCTCGATTCAAATATTCAAAGCAGTCACCTTGTTTATCAAGCACTTTTACAAACTGCTTCATCAAGCTTAATTTTATATGCAGGGGTGGAAGGGGGATTTTCAATGGTTCAACCAGTGGTTGCTCTATTATATCCTTATCACCCGGTAAGAAGCACGATCACGTGGGCCAGATCTTTTTTTTTGTAGTGATTGTTTTGATCTCTATTATCCCAATCACAAAGTAAGCAAGGATATTTTGTAAATCCTGACTGATGGCCTAAAATCATAGAAGTAATTTTAAGATCACCACTTTGCCACTTATGTTCTCCATATTTTATTTTTTTTAACATCATCTCTAGATCGGTGAAATTTCCTTATTCATTACTTTTACATTATTATTTAAACCCTTTCTCATTTCCCAAAGTGCGAACTCGTTGATATTCTCTACTTTGTCACCTTTTACATCAATACATCTCGATGTGCTTATTTATTTGTAGAATATCTCTTCATTTCGCTTAATTCTGCATAATCTGAATAGTCTCTCTCTCCCTTTCATAAAGCTCTTCTGTTTATAGGTTTCATTCAGACTGATATAAATGTAATTTTCATTTATAAACTCGCCTTTTCAAACTCAGTTCTACCTCTTTCTTCCTAGTGCACTAAATTTGATATTAAACAATGTGTTAATAAAACTACTCGTAATGTTTCAACTGAAATTTCCAGTATGAATTATTGCAGCTAGTTTTATTCCTAACAAGATTGGCATTTGAGACTTGTTAAACTCTAACAAAGAGACAGTCTCTTCCACGTTATCCTTAATAAATATTTCCGCTTTATCTTTTCTGAAGAAAATTATGAAATGTTCCACAGAGTTGCATATTAGAGTAATGCTTATCTGTACTAATTTATTACTTTATTATTTATAAGACTATTCCACCCATGCACAATGTAAATAATTGTTTGCTTTGAAATGGTGTTAATTATAATGTTTAATCCTCAATCCGATAAGTTTTTAGTACATTAAGATCCAGACAGACTGAATGTGCCTTGCCACTTCTTCACAAGTCTCTTTGCATTAAGATTGGAAATTATGATGTATAATTTTACGTTCATTATCATGCATTATTTCATGTCTCAAATTAACTTTAACCTAATGGGAAAGATGCATGAAATTTTAAAATGCTTAAAAAAGTGATTTGCTTGTAATTTCCATTACGCAGAAAATGATTGTAACGAAAGAAAATTAAAATAAAATTTATTCTCGATAAAATAAATATTTTGGTTATTCCGTAATTTGTAAACAAAACCACGTGACCACAAACGGTTTCATGGCGTCAATGACGTCAATAATTAGAGCCGGTATTATGATAGCGTGAAAGAATATTATTTATTAATCGAACAAGTACGCGCATTCTCTCGGTCATAACTTTGTTATTTTTTATGCTAGAGAAAAAAATTTGTCAGAAAGCTGAATCGATTCTGTTTAATATTGATGTGCAAAAACTGATAATTATCGAGATATTCGAGAAAATGGAAGAAATTTCACATTTTCCTAGAAAATGCATGTGAATCTTTAAAAAAATATATTTTTCCTGAAATGTTCGTTTCGAAAGGCCGAGATTAATGGAGCGTCTAGGTAATACATAATGACATCGTACTGAGATCGATTTCAGTTAATTTTACCGAAAATAAAAGTCCCTTTCTAGTTCCCTCATTTTTAGCGTAGGACAAAACATAAAAAAAAAAATTATTCTATTTAAATTCGTTAGAGTAGTTTCTAGGTTTTAATAAAAAATGTCCGATTTTTTGGAGTACATCGCCATTTCATATCTCCAAAACGAAATAATAATAATGATAATAATAATAATAACGAAATTCTGATGGAACCAAAAGATTCGTAATGAAACGAGCTCGTCTTATTTCGAGCTAGCTCTTACCTTATTTCAGAGATATGGGCGAAAAATAGTAAAAAAGCATCTATTTCGGAATCGAAAATCGCATGAAAACATGTGTCATATGATGTCAATACGGAAACGGAGAGTTGTACTTATTCCGCATCGTAAATTGCATGGCGAAATTCGAAAATTCGGCCCGGCAGGAGCGAATCAAAAATGGCATTTTTGACATTTACTGTTGACGGCAATCGCGGCGACATTTTTGAGGAATCATAACTGAAAACGTCATAGTTACTGCGCCAAATACCTGCTGTTTTGATATATCCAAATTCTTCATCGAAGATATATGCATATATACCGGGTGGCTCAGCTGATAGGAACACTCTTATAACTTTTGAATGGGCGATTTTTTTCAAATATGGTGCACTGATATGGGATAATATTTCCAATTATATGATGTAGAGGATCGAAATGGCCGACTTCCAGTTCCGATGTAATTTACATAAAAATCATATTTTTAAATGGAACAACCTGCACTAATAAACTTAAATTAAGTCAATGTAGTAATCAATAAACACTGCTCGCACAAGAAAGACGCCGGTAGATAAATTGATCAGAGTAACTAAGCACTTTAGATATCTCGTTTAAGTACCTCGCGAATAATGTACTGGTACATTTTAAATTTCATATAATTATGTTAGGCATTCTGGCTGATGAAACCCATCCAAGGCCAAAAATTGGGGAAAAAAAATGTTAGGCATGATGTGCATTTGTCCTAGATGACAACGATTTCTTGATCCATTTTAGGCTTGATTTTCTTAAAAAATATATATACAGTATCGGCAAGTCCTGGATTAGGTATGTATAGTTTCAACGACTTAACCGACCGAATAAAACAATCATTTTTCGGCTTAACTCGTTCTAACTCAAAAACGGCACAATAGATTACTCTCAAATTTTTATCGTGTTATCACTATATATTTTTTAACATAATCGGTTAATGTGTAGGTCAAATTTTAATAAGTATAGAAAGCATTTTTTTTCTAAGGCTATGTCGAAAATTTGCCAAGTGTATCGAGAAGTAACGAAGATAAAAGATGGACGTAACTTTTTTATTTGAAACTTCTTTTTCTAAAATTAGCAGTTTTCGAGAAAATTGTAAATGAGTGATTGTTGACCAGGTACTGCAATTAATTGCTATTAAATTTCCACGTTCTTTATGATCTCTTTATCATTAAATAGGTTTTGTATGTATTCACACTTCAATCTCTAAAAGTGTCACTCCTTCACGGTTGGAATTTCGACATAGCCTTAGATAGCCTGTCATTTTGGGTTAGAGCGAGTTAAGCGGAAAAATAATTGTTTTATGCGGTCGGTTAAGTCGTTGAAACTATACATACCTAATCCAGGACTTGCCGATACTGTATATCACTTTCGGTGAAAATGAACAATGTAAACTAAAATCTGTTTCAATTCTTCTTCCTCTTTCGATTGCTATTTTGCGACAGTCAAATGACCTTATAAGTTATTCTAAAAGCTAGGATTTACACATGCATATGTTGTGCTTTTATGATTAGTCAGAGAAACCACATTTAGAAGCGAAGTCATTTGATCGTCCCTTTCCTGGAGTGGATCTCGGCAAGTAAGATGCGGTCTTGCTAAATTAGTTGCTTTATCTCGGGATCGCACCATAAGCTTATGCTTATTTAACAGAAACTGAATCGCACCCTCATAGGTCACTTGGGGTACCTAGTTAGGTCACATAAATTTAGTTATTTTATTTATTCTAAGAAATATTTTGATATTCTTAGAGTTGCAAGTTTCCCTCGTAATAGACACCGTTTTTTCTTTCAATTCTTCCACCTCATGAATAGTTACCTGTTGGAGATGGATGAGCGCAAGCAAGGTTCCTACATAAGAAGTTTAAAACTTTACCAACAGGTTTATTTTTCCATTCTTCCACCTCATGGAGTATTTATTCGTAAGTAATATCACTAGTGCTTAGAATTTTATCGGCAAATTTTTTTGAAAGCGTTGTTGCCTGATAACATATAAAGGGTGTAAATTGACAGTTTATTGTCTGATTAAATCCCGAGCGCTTTAGCGGGAGAGATTTAATCTTTGATAATAAACTGTCAATTTACACGAATTATATTACCTTTTGGCAACTTAAGTTGAGAAAAAATGTATAGATAAAATTTAAAAGCACGACTGGTATTTTAGAATAAATAAAGTACATAAAACATCTTTAATTTTAAGTTTTGCCATTAACTGCCTCCAGACGTTTTCTTATAATTTTTTAGTGTTTACTGACATTTACTTTCAATTTCGTTATTTACGTCACATAAAAATGTATTTCCAAATCGACTCATCTAATAAGAGACAAAGTAATTATAATTATTTAATCAATAAACCAATATACCTTGAACCATAGGTATTGTAATGCATAGACTAGTTCAAAACTGCTGAGAGTCTTTACTGTAAACAGTTCTTAGGCATGCTTCGACTAATTACATTATGCATAAAGACAAAGAGAGCACTACCAATGTTCCACCTTCATGTTCTATTTTAAGTTGATCAAAGAGAAATGAAATATGGTTCTGGTACCGGCATCTAGTAACAGTAACGCTAAGCGCTATGTACAGATAATCGCCAGACAGTGTAATATACAAAAATTATTATATAAAGTGTTTAATGATATATTTACTTATTTAATTCTTATTTTCAATTTAAGGAGTGTAAAAATTAAGTTACGGTTGTTTAGTTAAGCAGAGAGTATTTATACTCTAAGAGTTGAGTTGGAATAAGTGTTGTGAATTATTGTAATGAAGTGCATGTAGTTTTGATTTTCCGAATTAATAACGTGCTGTTACCTTGTGATGGATAAAGTACATTTATGTTTAACATGAAATAATTGACTTACCTGCTCGGTAGGTATTTGTATTTAATTTGTGATAATTACTATTTTGTAATTACGTTATTATAATCCATTGGAAGCCATGTATAACTTGTCCCTAGTCTATATATTCTACACAGCCTTAGGAGTTGTCAACTTATGTGTGTGTTTATGTTATGTTTATATTATTATATTACTACGTATATAATACAATACTACAATTTACAAGTTACGTTAACAATTAGCAATAAGCCAGAGAAGAAATTTATAGATAAAACTTAAGAGCAAGAGGGGTCTTATTTGCGGAAAACATTTCACGAAACAAAACGTCAAAATATTACTGCGATATTTGTCGACGCGTCGATACAAAAATTAGAGCGATAAATTTTTCGTATTGGTACTGTCAAAAGCCAATCTAGGTTAATTTACCACTGATAATGACATTTGATTAGTACAATGTTGTCAAAAAACGGATTTTCATTGGTTGTCACGCTAATGAGTGAAAAAAATCTCCATTTATCTGTTGGAATTTTTACGGATATTGATGAACGCCAACAAGAGTCCTACGCAAGAAATTTCAAATTTTGTTTTTAACTGCTCCATATAATAGACGAGCGGTGAGCCAGAGTTGTTAGTAGGAGATTCATTTTATATTTTTTTGCGATAACGCTATAAGCCACATTGGTCACCGAACTGGTTTCTAGCTTTTTCTGAGGATAAATAGTTTCAAAGAGTAAAAGTTCGCTGGTAAGCAACGCAGGGTCTATTTATATTTATTTATTTAACGTCGGCCTATGTCCGCTATCAAGGGCTATCGCCGACGCCAGGAGGCAAGCTACCCCCAATAGGGTGGGCCGAAAAACACGAAAATTTGAATTTGCAGATGGCCCAGTTTCCAATTTATTACTATTACTAATTCGGGTAAATTTTTAGACAAATCGGTTAATATCTAGCCGAGCTCCCACGGCCTTGAAAATGAAGAAAAAGGCAAATTTTTCGATTTTTAACATTTTTCAAATTGACATTTGAAATTTTTTTATGACTATTCATTAATGTCTAAACACGTGTAGCAAAAGTTTTCCGAATAAAACATTTTTCAGTTCCAGGGGAATTAGAAATTTTATACAAAAAAACCTTATTTTCGTCAAATTCTACGTTTTAGTGACAAATTTCTAATTTCCCTGGAACTGAAAAATATTTTATTTGGAAAACTTTTGCCACACGCGTTTAGACATTAATAAAGAGACATACAAAAATTTCAAATGTCAATTAGAAAAATGTTTATAATTGAAAAATTGACCTTTTCCTTCATTTTCAAGGCCCTGGGGGCCCGGCTAGATATTAACCGATTTGGCTAAAAATTTACCCGAATTAGTTTTAGATACATAGTAACAAATTAGAAACTAGGCCATCTGCAAACTCAAATTTTCGTCTTTTTCGGCCCACGCTAACCCCCAACCTATAAATTTTACCGAACTTCTCCTCTGTCGAAGAGTAGAGATCTTTTACTTGTCTAACTTTTAATAGACTGCTTTCGCACGGTAGTTCAATCGGATAAAGTGTATTGTGTGACGAATACGTGAGTCACAGTTTATCGTGTATTGGTTCGAATCCCAGCCCCGGATGTGGATGTACGGCTAGCTTGACAATATGTAGATATTTAAATAAACTCGTGTGTTTTCATTAAATGGTTTAAAATTCTGGTAAAACGTAAACATTTGTACAAAATGAGTATATTAATAAGGAATTATAATTTTTGACTTACCATCTAAGCAAATGAAGTTGGGTATTTGTGGTATTACACAGATTACTAAAAATTGAAAATTTCAAAACATTCCATAACATTTCACTAACAATTTCAATTTCTAACATTTTAAAATTCTGTTTAACCCCTTCTCGAAATAACTAGGGTGCCGTTGTACACTGCACAGGCTCACCCTGTATATTTTATCCAAAATATTCTGTTATCCATAGACCATAATAAAAAAAATAATTTACTGAAAAATGTCACTTTAATTTCAATTGCAATGAATATGCAAATTATATGCAGATCAACTGTACTCCGCCAGAAAATTTATATTCTTTATTCTGTAAAGCGAAACCTTTCTCATTTCCTTCTTTTTGATAAAACGAGTTTAATTAATTCTAAAACGGAAATTATAATTTCTAATAGAATTAACATATTCTTGTTTTCAGAATTCTTTTATATTTAAACATTGCTGATTTAAGTACATTTAACTGAAAAACATACTAATACATCTATAATTAGAATATCAAATTAAAAGATTTTGTAAATTCTTACAATAATTAAGTTCTATTTGGTTAACATAATATTAAACTTTAAATAAAATTATAGTATTTTTTATCGTTAAATACTGTTTCGAAAATTATTCTGTATGGCTCTCGCTGCCTCTTCATGACCAGCTTCCAATTACTTATGTCGCATCATGTTTCTACATAATATAATGATGTATTCTGGCTAACGTCTTTGCCATCGCCTCCTTTTCCTTTCAGTAGTACTGTTATAGAACAAAATCTTATATAATTAAAAAAAATCAAAACTTCAAAGAAATCTGACTCACTATTATAGTCTATGCAAAAACCCTAAAAGTACAAGAGTAGCGACCAAA
Source organism: Rutpela maculata (assembly GCA_936432065.2). Lineage (NCBI taxonomy): Eukaryota > Metazoa > Arthropoda > Insecta > Coleoptera > Cerambycidae > Rutpela > Rutpela maculata. Next base: position 42,278,799 of record OW386286.2, read on the forward strand.
CCGTTTTCGATGGTGGCCAACACGATGGTGAAGAAGTGCGGACCCTACCCCACCTCAAACTACCCAAAACTACGCAAAAAAAAACATCCCTCTTTCCCATTTTTCGTTGTCAGGTATGCGAGGACTTGTTGGATCGGTTTTTTTTGAGGAAACTCAATATGTTCTGTAAAATTTCGCAACCGGACATCTTAACGACCCCCGGAGATTGAAACTCTCTTAATACCGAAACATGTAAAAAAACATCCAAACGTGCTGAAAATTGCTTTCTACACGTTTTCAAGGGCGGGGAACACGATGCTGATATTATTTAGCCTTCCACCCCCAACCAACTACCCTCAAGTGCATAAAACCACTCCTCTTTTCCAATTTTTCGTTATCAGGCATGCGAGGACTTGTTAGATCGGGGGTTTTTTGAAGAAACTCAATATGTCCTATAAAATTCAGCAACCAGACATCCTAACGACCCTTGGGAGTTGAAACCACCCCCTCCCTCAATCCTGAAGTGTCCCTCAAAGAGAAGATTTAGAATGGTGGAGAACACAATCGTGTTCTCCATTAGTCCTCAAAGACTACCCTGCATGCCCAAAACCATCGGTTTTTCTTATAGTTAGATCACACCCATTGGATCAGGTTTTCTAGGGAAAGAATTTTTTATTGCAGCTTAAGAGGAGTTTGATAGGACGGGTTATGCGCATGTAGATAGAGTCGTGAACGTGCATAGTCGACTTTTTTATTGTATATTTATTTTCACATTATGTATATGGTTTTTAGTCTTGTGCTAGGCATGCGTCAAATATGATTATTATTAAGGTCACTCAACTGATTGGATGCGAATTTTCTAAAAATTGTCGTTCTTATAGCGAGAAATAGAGGAGAGCTGAACGAAATAGGCCTTGCACAGCTCATGATTGCATGAGCGACTGATATTTATTTGCATAATAGTATTGTAGGTATTGAAAAACCCCCGATTCAACAAGTCCTCGCATGTCTGAAAACGAAAAATGGGAAAAAGGGGTGGTTTTATGAATTGAGAGGTAGTTGGTTAGGGGTGGGAGGCTAAATAATATCAAAATCGTGTTCCTCGCCTTTGAAACGTGTATAAAACAATTTTCAGCGCGTTTGGATGTTTTTTGCATACTTCGGTATGCATGCCTCATTAAGATGTTTGGTTGCGAAATTTTACAGGACATATTGAGTTTCCTCAAAAAACCCGATCCAACAAGTTCTTGCATGCCTGACAACGGAAAATGGGAGAAAAGGGTGGTTTCTTGCGTTTAGAGGTAGTTCGAGGGTAGGCACTGCGCAACTATCTCCATCGTGTTGGCCGCCCTCGAAAACGGGGGTTGGTCGCTACACTTGCACTTTTGGGGTTTGACCCTTTTTTGTCAAACCTCTTATTACTCCATCCTTTGAGATGGACTAATAAGGTAATAAAAAACCTCAAACTTTCAAGAGTGCAGTTCTGACGAATTATATAATCTCCCATAAGAATTTATAGAGTTAACAAAAATTTTCATAAATTTTATTACCGTCAATTCCAATCCTTTTAACCCCAAATCCTAAACATACCATCCATGAAGTTTGAAACTTTTTGTGCCGGTCATCTATTAGCACCACTCTCATCCTTATACTCTATGTCCACGGATGGAGTCCGGAAGAAGAAAAACTTTTTAATTCTTGATTTTACGAAAAAAAAAAAGGAATTCTTGATGAAAAAGTCTGCTTTACCAGAAACTCTCTTTTCGGTTAACAGACCCTTGCTAGCTCTATAGAGTTAGCCAAGAACATGATTTGATTATGCATAATTTTGAAATATTTTGAAAATAATTTCGGAAAGTTTTTAAATGACATTTTTACATGTTATTAGGGAAAAAAATATTTTGATTCGTCTCATAGCAACAGACTCCGAAAAATTTGTTTTCATGATTTTCGATCAAGTAGTCATTGGTAATGAAGAAAATCTGATATTTCTTTACATATTACATTGTTTTAACTGTCGTTTAATTGGTGGTAATCAGATTTTTGTAACAAGCAAATTAAGATTTGTTCATTTAATTCGATATTCAATTACACCATAAATGTTAACGATGATTCAAAACGTTTGGACTTTTGTTTGTGGATCGGAGAAAATATTCTTAGAAATAAAGGTTTTGTTGAAACCATAATTCTTCCGATGAGGCAACATTTTGTACTAATGAATGGCCAGTTAGTATCCAAAATTCTAGATATTGGAATATCGATAATCAAAATTTTCTTATACAATGTAGGAGACAATATTCGAAAAAGTCAACGTTTGGTGTGCACTCTCATATCTACTATCAAATCATTGAACCAATTTTTTTTTAGCAAAATTTAAGTCAACATTCTACATCAACATCGTCACACGTTCAATATTTTTTTCTTAATTATTTGAACAATTTACCCCATAGCAAGTCGATTAAATTCTACTTACAACAAGACAAATGTCCACCTTATTCCACTCTGATTGTTCGTCAATGGATAAATAATCAATTTGGGGATAAATGAATCGGAAGATACGAAACGATACCTTGGCCACTTAAGAGCCCTGATCTCAGGATTATGGACCTTTATTTATGGGGGTACTTTAAATAAAAAGTGTACGAAGATATTTTCAAAATATTTGGAAATTCTCCATAGCCAAATCAAGATTTTTGACTAACCCTGTAGAGCTGGCAAGGATCCAGCAAAATTTTTCATCAAGAATTACTTTTTTTCATAAAATCAAGAATTAAAAAGTTTTTTTTCTTCCGGACTCCATCCGTGCACATATTGTATATATAGTAAAGATTAAGCATTTTCGGGATGTGCCCCACACTTACCATGCATGTATGTTATACAGATCTACTCTACTATAACCGTTTTATATTATATTTACATCACCCTCACTCTGTATGTAGTTGAGATTAAACATCCATCGAGATGTGTCCCGTACTTACGATGTGTGCAGATCTGGTATGATTTATATGTTTTATATTATATTTATTTTGTATGTTTTATATAACATAAATAATGTAGTAATATATCTAATGTTTTATACATATTTTATATACTGACTGAGACATTGATTTGCTAAAGCCAAATTTATCAAGTTGGTCAATCAGTGTGTTATGATCGACCATATCGAAATCTTTGGCAAAATAGAGAAATGCACAAAGCACAGGTAACTATTTTGTTAAAATGTATGCTGAAGTAGCCTTATCAAGTCAGAGGAGATGACTTGACTTTTTTCGAAAGATTACTTTTTTTCAAGAATTACCTTGAAATCTGCATATGTAACGTTAAAGATTACACATATCTGCCGTCGTTTACTATCACTAATATGTTTTGCTCAATTTAAATAATGACAAATATGTTGTTTCAACGATATCTGAGTTGACTTCTAAATTTACAATCTAATGAAATGCATTTCCATATGTGATTGCATTCATCCACATAAATCACGCAGCGAAATTATGGCTGGCTGATGATATCTGTGACGAATGAAATATGGTTTGTAAAAGGGCGTGTTAACGCTGCACATTCGTGTTTGTATAAGAAATAATGCGACTATGTTAAATGTTGAACGTTAATGTTGTTCCGCATATAAGTAAAATATACAGGGTGTAACGCAACTTGGATGATCGTTTGCATGGGTTAGTCACGCCACAAAAGGGTTCGAGACCTACCAGGGCATTAGATGTGCCTTCCCGAGCCAGTTCATCAGCCTTTTCATTTCCCCTGTGTCCCTCATGTCCTGGTACTCATACCACGGTCACTTTATTCTGACTTCCTAAGTCCGTAAGGGCGTTAATATAGTCCCATACTAGTCTTGAGTCGACCTGCATGGAATCGATTGCCTTTAACGCTGCTTGGCTGTCGGAAAAAATGGCAATTGACTGATTGACAGTTCCTTGCCTCATTATTTCCTTTGCACACCACTATATAGCGACCACTTCTGCTTGAAATATTATGGCATGTATTCGTAGACTTATGGGGATTTCCGTTTTCGACCTTATCCCGTAAATGCCAGCTCCTACTCCATGTTCTGTCTTGGAGCCGTCCGTATACCAGACACTTTGTGCTGATATCGGAGGGCCATTCTTCCAGTCGTCTCTGTCGGGTATCAGGCATATACATAATGGGCTAATGGACCTGGCAGAGCATGCAGCATGCAGATTCTTTCAAGAGGAAGAGAAAACCTCAGTACGTGTGCTATGCCATTATGAAGGCCTAGCTAGACTGAGACTCCAAATACTTGGTGAGGAGAAACCAAGGGGAGATAGCTATACTAGGAACCCTTATCAAGGCTGTGGAGTCTAATACAAAAGACAATTCTACATAAGGAGCTATTAAATAAAACTAGCGTCATAATAGATCCATGAGGGTTGCGGTAGTCTTTGTCTATGACTGAGTCACTCCGACGTTAATCTTCAGTATTTACTCATCTCAATCATGAACTCCCTTTTTAAGCGATGCTGTCGATGCTTTTTAAGCGATGCTCCCTATGCTGTAGAATTTTTCTTCTATTGTGGAAAATTTGTAAAGTGCACGAGTAGACAAATTGACTGGTGTACAGATATTTCTCGCATCTTTTAGTTCGAGTAAAGGTGATTTGTTGTCACTTAATTTAGAAAGACACAGACGGAAGTTTAAGTATCCTTATACAAATAGTTTTTCGTTAAAGTCAAACCATTTGTACCCATCGTACTGATTGCGTATTTCCTAAATTCTACATCTACATGGGATTTTTTAAAAGTCAGAAGAATATCCTATTCTGTGACAGCGGGCGTGAAGAGACGGAATATACTACTACTGTTGTCAAAGGGCCTAACATAATGTCTATTAAGCTATATAATAAACATCCAATTGAAGTTAAAAGATAAATTTTTTTACATCTTTCAAATGCGCCCTACGATCCATCCATACTAACTCAAAAGAGTTTATATTCTATCAGTGAGTATAAGAGCTACAATTCCGCCATTTTACGTAATGCGTTTTAACTTAACGTGTATTGTATATACAGATAACGGCAGCCAAGTACATACTCGTACGAATTTCATATTCACGGGTGCGAAGCAGATTGCATGCGCAACGATACAAAGGAATTTAAATGGTGGGAACTCGACCTCCGGTCGCGTCGGTTGCCCATTTATTTCGCATGCAAACCTGGCCCGATGTACGTACTTGCTGCCGTTATCTGTATTCTTTTTTAAAATTACCTATATTGTACTTTTGTCTTACAATTTTTAATACGTGAAACCTTTTGTTACTTTTGTAACTAATAATAATAACTGTTATCTTGTTTGACTATATTTCAACACTTCTTTTAAGTCAATGAAAATAAAGTTATTATTATTATTAATGTTATTATTATTATTATATCAAATTAACAGCGGTTTTAAACGTAAGAACTCGTTAAATTAAGAACTAGACTTAGTCTTGCTTTGAAGTAAAAATACCGTATATTAAAGAAATATGATGATATTCTGTTAATCATTCTTAAATTCGGTTGCCAGTTAATAAAGCGTGCCGTGCCAGTGGTGAGAACATTTTCACCGTCCTCATTGTCCTGTATTTTTAAAACTCTATTTATTTTCTTAAAAAATTAAATAATAAACACTAACTTCTTATTTGCCTGCTTATTTACGATAACAACAAACTTACAGCGAGTTGCAAAAGTTGGATCATGACTCTTGGAATAAATCGTTTAACTTTTAACCTCAGATATGATTCCGTATACGTCTATTTTTAATAGCGAAATCAGCAATATAAATAATAATATTATGGCGTGTTCCCAATAGATAACTAGCTCTAGAGAATTATAATAGAAAAATGAAAATCCTTTCGAAACTTTAATTTTACTGAAATCGATGTTCTTTCATACATTTCATTGTTATCTGTGCAACAATTGGGTACCTAGTTTTCTGTCACCTATGCTTAGAATGTGAACACAATTTCAATCTCCAACATGTTATTATGAAGTTTTAATTAGCAAAGTTGAGCACATTACACCGCGAATTTAACGCCGGAATTGCCAGATCTGAGCTGCCAATATTCGGAAGTACCTAATTGGAAAAAAGCGAAAGTCAACTTATTATTAAATCGGAAACAATTCGGTTATCAGGCTAACAGATTGTGATGAATGTATTGAAACAGTCCTGCTCGAATTATATTTTTGATTTTGATTTTTTAATAAAAAACTATCTATACATGAATAATTTCTATGGTGTCACTTCGTGGTGTGCGGCATATAGAGTTAATGGCGAGAAAAAAATGGCCGCCATTGAGATTTATAAAATCGACATTATCTCAGTTATTTATCAGTCGATTTTCTTTTGTGATAGCTCACATTACAGATAATTAAAATGTATATGAAAAAGGTAATTTCAGTATTTTCTCTTAAGTGAACACTATATAAAATATTTAGGAAAGCAATAACTGCCTTTTTTATGTTATTACACTCAAAGAAAATGATGGGTAAATTCAACCAAAAAGAGCATATGAAATCGCGCCTATCTAGTTTCATAGTTAAATCAATCAGTAAGGAATAGTCATACAACTTTATTTGTTTTCGTAAACAAATAGTAGTTTAATAATCATATCTTCTTGCAACAAATTAAATAGTACAATGACATTTTTTTATGTTCACTAACCATTTTCAATTTGGTCTACAATTAAATAGTACAACGACTTTGTTTTTTGTTCACCAACTAATTTTTAGGTTGATCTACACTTTATTGTATGATGAAGTTTTTTTTGGTTAGCCAAAATCTCAGTATTGAGACATCAGACCACCCAAACCAAAGATTAGAGATCGTTTGTAAGATCCATCCAAATATATCGATGATCCCTGAGAGAATTTGAACACTGCAATCATGTTATTAATTTTCTATAAATTCATAAGAGTGTAAGATAATGCATGATTGATTATTGTCAGTGATTTGTATGTGGCGTCATCTGGGAATAATTTCTGTAATAGACTACGTGGTAAGCAAGCAAATTTTATGGTAATTCTTTTAGAACTTCTAGAAGACGACAATAATATTGGTTTGTCTACCAAGTACAATAGTACAGCGAACTAATACTGGATTAGAATTACAATTCGATAATAGTTAAAAATAAAATATACTATTATCTAGTTTAATTTGACAGAATTCAACAAAACTTTTTATTAATTAAAATAACAATCACCTCTTGTTTAAAAATATCATCAATATAGTTTGGTTTAACAAAATTAACGATATTGTTAGTTAACCATTTTTTTTTTGTTGAATTTACCCATACTATTTCTTTGAGTGTAGGAAATATAACCAATAAATATTGCTAAAATCATGGTTCGTGAATCATGGCAGCAGTAATATTAGAATTGCATTTCGACGTTTCACTTATTAAAGTACATCTTCAGTGATCTTTACTTCAGGAACTTTGAACACTGAATAAACGCAATTTTACTCGGTGTAATTTTTTTTCAATAAATATTACATTGCCTAAAAAAATAATTTTATTTTGTTTAATGGTAAAATAATATTACAAATCTACCCAATAAACAAATTTATTTTATAATTGTCATTTCCACAACAATTTTGTTTTATTGCTATTTTATTACATTTATAAAATTGCAATAAAACAAAATAGTTGTATAACGTTTAAATTTTGCTTGTTGGGTAAATAATTAGAAAATGCCAGTAGTATCATTAAATAGGCATCTATCTAAATGATGTGATTGTTGATATCGTTTGTTAAAAATCATCATTGTTGTCTCACTCTTCTGGTACAATATGTGAATGGTTGTCACACAGTTCGTCTGTGCCTCCATACTCACACATATCGGTACACGGTAGGCTGCTTGCAGAACATTTACAGCTGATTACATTTATTTATTATGCAGGAGCATCTGATCAACTTGAGAATGAAGTCCACAGCGCACGGCATTTAGCAGAGAATGGGAGTTACCTGTCCATTTTTGATAGTTCATCCATGTTCAATAGGGGATGGAATTATTGGCTGAGGATTACAATCTTGGCTTCAAATCATTACTCGGTAGTTAACTCTCTTCATTGCAGATATAAAAGCACTTCTTGTTGATGGCAACTTTCGCCAGCTTGTCTTTTTCTCAGAAAACATATAACTAACTCCTGAAGTTGTGTGTTTTGGATTCCTATTGAAAAAAAAGAGTATCTTCTATAGCTGCACTAAATGCTTTTCAGTATGAAAGTTTAGCTTTGTCTAATAATGTATCTGTGCAATCGGATCTAGATAATAAAGCATGAAAAGCTAGCAATGAAGAAGCATTTAATGTGTCTAACGAAGTGTACAAAACTGCAACTGGTATAACTACTTACTTTGAAATTGGATACAAAATACGATGCGGTGGGAAGTTTCGGGTATCTTTTTATGCTTAGAACCACAATATGTGTGTCTTGTGCAAATATATATAATTTGATTGCTCCTCTATCTGCAGCATAAATAGCATGGAGAATTATTTTAGTATCTGCGTGTTTCGAAGATGATCGAAACAGCCATGTGATGAGGCAATTTTCGAACGCCATGCGACTATAAAGTCTTTCCTCGTTAATTGAGCATGATGTAAAACTTTTTATGCCATCTATGCAGTTATTTCATCCCTGATATACATATGCGATAGCAGTTTTGACATCGTTACGTTGACCATGTTTGTGCTATCCGCAATTTTATATCAAGCAGGAACAATTCCCTTTGCTCTCTTTTGTCTTGTCGTTTACTTTATGGAGCCTTCTTTGTATGTGTCGAACACAAAGTGCACTTCCCTGCATTCCCAGTACTTCCTTTCTACTTTCTTTGTAAATGCTTCTGCTAAATATTTGCATGTATTAATGTCTTTACATCTGTTTCTTTAGTAAATTTTAAATAAAAAATATCTGCCGACACTCAACAGGTCACTAATAATGTTCTAGATAAGTTATATTAAAGTTTATCATCACCCTTACCTTTTAAAATGTTTCTTAACACCTTTCAAAGGATTTACAAATGAAGGACTTTCTAAACAAATTCAAAAAATTGCAGCAATTCTTCCAAAATCATTCTCAAATACTTATGAAAACTTATGCAATGCTCAATATTCTATAATTTGTAACTTCGGAAACTTCAGTAACGTTCTTAAAAGCCACAACAGTCAAAATGCAGTTACGCTTTTCTCAGATTCTTCTTTTCATACAATTTTTTTCGTTGCCTAGTCAATTGTCAATTAAATAATAATAAAAATAATGACATATTAATAATTTAACTGAAAAGTTTAATAACGGTATCCAAATTATTTATTATTAAAAACGTTACTGTTTACTTTAGAGTAAATACATTAAGAAGTTTTATAGAAATTTTAATTATCTTTAAAATGAACCATCGTAGAAGAAAATCTGGCAAGAAATAACTGAGATAATGTCACGTTTACAAATCTCATTGGCCGCCATCTTGGTCATAAATGCTACCCGCCACACACCCCAAAGTGACACCATGAAAATACCTTATCAAAACTGATCACTTAGTTTTTTATTGAAATATCACCCCTTCATCCGCCCTTCACTAACTTCGCCACGGAAATACATATGCTCCTCCACTATAAAGTTTGATATTACTTGTTTCCGTTTATTGATTTGATTTATTTGCCTTAATTTTAACAAACACTCAGAATTTTAATTATTATTATTATGCTTTCTTATTTATCTGCAATTATTTAATAATGATTTCACTATGATTACAATATTTATATGACCTTGCTTAATTTTGTCTAACCTGAAAACCTCAAATATTGACAGAAAACGTTTTAATAGGTTTTTCATGACATTGTCATGTCTCACAGTTATATAATAGCTATTTGTATAAAAGCGCAAAGTGCCTCATTGTCGCTCGAGAGAGTAAGTAGACACTCAAACACTGCAAAACGACAATGACACTTTGCGCTTGAATTAGACACATGATTTTATCTGAAATAATTTGAAAATATCGAAACTAAAGCTATAGTTAAGTTGAATTTTGACTGGAAATCAGAATTTATCAACATTTTATGAGTATGCCTTGCATATGTTAATTGCATGTTAGTTAGTTTATTTCAGTTTTATTCACTATTACGAAGTTCGTATTTTTCTTCTAAATACATTAGATAATTAATTGTTACTCTTACATCAACTTTCATGATATTAACAATTGGACCAGTATTATTTCATAAAAATATATTCTCAATTTTCTGACCAAACTTGTGTAAGGACATATGTTAAAGTACTCTACTGCTCGTTGTCATGGGAGACAAGTGGTAAAGTGACATTTCTTGGTAAACGTCAACTTTGCGCTGTCAAATGTGAACAAGTAAGGAAGTGTGACCATCACCATACCAGGCTTTTTCAAAAACATTTTGCAGACGATTGGATTTGCAAATTCCTTCGATTTTTCCTGCAATTCTGACTTGAACATATCAATGTCAGGAAGCAACAGAACTATTTCGGAACTTGATACCAAGAAACTACGAAAATGTGACAAAACGAATGTTGGGGGAGGAGGGTTCATAAAAAGTTAACATTCTCGCAACAACTTTTTGGCAAATAGCTATATTGAACATTTCAGTTGTTTCTCTAAATCGGTAGAATATTTTTTAAAAATGTGTAACGGGGTTTTCAAAATGTTATAAGGGGAAGGAGGGAAGTTAAAAATGGCATACATTTGCGAATACATTACTTCCACATAGTGGAAGTACAGTACCGGTAAAACAAGTTTCCACATTTTTATTTTCAAACAGGCTTAGAATAAAGAATATTTTTGGTAGGATTTCGCTGTTTGCGAAATTCTATAAAAATTATTCTTTCCTGTAACTATAACATAAGCAAACTAACATACAAACAAACAAATAAAAAGGATTTACTTTAAAAAGCTTAGAATGTCATGAAACGTCAAAATTCGAAATGTTATTATTTTTTTTGAAATTTTATTACGAGCAATTTGGTTATTTTTATTTTTACGATGCGATTATTAGAACTGGAGATAATAAGAAATAGGGCAGAAAATTGAATGTTTAAACAAAAATTGTTTAAATTTTATATGAAGCAATGGACAGATTTAATCCAAAATTTGTCATAGCACTTGTTATTATGCAACAAATTAAAATAATAAAATTTATGCAGACATAAAATTTCTTATTTACCTATTTGATGCTTCGTTTGACTCCACTATGTCGTGTTATGGGTTTTTGAGGTAGACGATTTCAAATATTATATTATTAAAATTGTATGTTTTCGTAGTAAGAGACTGACTCTAGGAAGTAGTGATTCCTCAGACAGCAGTTTTTTTTGGGCCCCAAGGGAGAACTATACAAATTCGTTAGTTCTTTTGTTACCAGTACTTTTGTGTCTCTAAAACAATCCAATTTTTTATGAGTGGAATAATTTGTCTAACTTAAGCATGCCGATTATACTATTAGTAGTAAAATGATTCTATCTAATAAAAAATATAAGGAAAGTATGGACTAAGACAGATACAAAAACAAAACTTTGTTTCAAATTTCTGAACCCCGACTGGATGCGACAGGCGGCGCCTCGAATCTGTTTAAACAAAACCATCCGATATCGAGCAGAACCGGACGTGGACAAAGCTCGTTTATTTGTTCCAATCCACTGCACACAATGCACATTACTTGTTTACCGATAGTCAAATGGAGAGGCATATAAGGGCTCTAATACCCCTTATAATACCCTTCTTACTGTGCCGAATATCTCAAGCAGGGGGAAATCTCCATAAGGGGAAGTGAGGCGATCGAAATTGAACTTGAATTCATGATAGACATTTGAATATGTTAAATTAATACTAAAAACCGCTGCCCAGAGAATCACTACTTCCACATCCAGACTTCCAACCCAAGTCCCTCACAACGAAGCATGTGCATGTGAAAATAGTTGTTTATGGAACTTCAATAATATAATATTTGAAGTCGCCTACCCCAAAAACCTATAAAACGATATGCCACATCAGTAGTGGGGGTAGGGGTGGTGGAAGTGGGGTAGTAGTGGAGGTAGTTGAAATAAAAACAAATGTGGCCATTGATTCTTGTACACACACTAAATCATAAGTTTATTTTTTTTACTCCCTTTAATAGTGGGATGGGGGTGGCTAATGCTAAAAAAAATTTTAAAGTTTAGCTCCTCTTATATACATATACTAAATACAAATTTTATGGACTCTTACTTGCTTGATTTACCTATTTACCTCCATTTACTCCCAATCCTTCAACGGAATAACATCAAAATATAATCTAGTTCCAGATATCGTTAAAATACATACGTGTACATTTTGATTAATAATTTTTTTGTCATTATTTTATATGTAAGTAAATACCCTACATATACTCCCCTCCCCCCCTGCAAGAAACATCAACCTACCAAAGTATCAATAGTAAAGCAGACTTCTTAAAAGTCAAATTTGATGAGTAGGTGACAAAATAGCATGTATTTGACTGAATAAATATGAAAGTTCACTATCGTTAGATTGAGCGTCTTTCATTAATTGTAAATTGAAATTAATTGAGTGTATAGTAGAAATTGAGGTAGATGATAAAATAGCATGTATTTAACTGATGCCTAAGAGGAAAGTTCACAATCGTTTTTTAGTAATTGTAAATTGATCGTACATAATGGGAATGATGCGATGTCACAAAAAAACTAAGCAAATTATTGAGACCTTGATAAGATGGCTTAATAGTGCAAGACGTTGTATAACTAAAGTACTCACCTACAAGTGTACAAAATAAATAAAAATGAACAGTCTTCTGGATATAAACTTGGAGTTCTTCAGACTGTCGGGTTGTGGTGATATACCTTAAACTATTGATACCTCGGTCCTCGGATATTGTTGCAACTTCTTTCAGAGCTTGATTAATATATTTTTGTTGTTATTTTCTCCTGAATTTCTATTTTAGGTTCGCTACGTAAAACGCCCATGTCATTCCTACGTATATGTACATTTCATTACACTAGTTTGAGTTAAGCCTCAAGTGAAACTTTACACGTCGCGTCGTGCGGTTGACAATTACTTCTTGTTTTGAGAATAAATTGATTTCTTAAGTATATTTGCCACTTTTTTATTTTTAGTTATTTTATAATGATTCAAAACACTCGTCAGTAAACTATGCAGTATATTACTTTCGTAAAATTTTAATAAAACAAAAATTGAAGTGCCATGTTTGCGTATGCAAATATATTATCTACAGGACATTTGTAAAGCATTCCCTTATAGTAGTTTTACAACCCCAACATAACATAATCTTTTACAACTAAGATAACGTTTGAAGTAGGGACAATTAGGGTTACTTAAGAGTTTACATCTGCTATGAGTACAGTGAGGAGCAAATTAAGATAGAAAGGAGGTATTTATTTAGTGAGGAAACAGTCTACAATAGGCTAACTTTCAAGCAAGGCCAGTCTTAAACACTACAAAGACAATTGGGTTAGATATCTTGAGGGTACAGTAGCCTCCCTGAGAGACCATTGAAGTTATTTATACACCGACAGATGCGTAGAAGTTTGCAAAGGACAACTTAACAAGACACATATTATGCAGGATTGTCCAAAAAAAAGTGAAATAAAACCAGATTCCATTATGAATAATAATAATCAAACGTACACAAATTGAAAATAGTTCAGCATAGCTGCTCTTCCATTTTCCCATAAAGAAAAACGGTGCTTGTTACTTAATGAATTATACCCTCAGAATGGTGTTTAAGGACCGGTGTTTAAGGAATCACTACTTTCATATCTAAATGACATTTCTACTTCGTTCGACAATTGAACTGAAATGTGGCATTTCAGGTTGGAAAGTAGCCACTTTCTTACCAGTTTTCGGGTTGGAAAGTGAGTATTTGCTAACCTGCGTTTTTTACTGGTTTTTTTTTGTTGTAGGAAATATAAATTATAAGAAAGATATAGAGATTATGTTTATTTATTTTAACAGAAACCTCGATACAGAGCAATTAATTACAAATAGCTGAAAAAGTAAATTCAATAAATAATTATACAGTGTGTCCCGCTTTTCATAAATCCACCCTAATATCTCAGTTATTAATAATGCTATTTTCTTCAAATTTGGGTGGTAATTATATGTTTAAAAAAATGAATTATTTGGCATAGTAAACATTTTCATTTTTCATTGGCGTGCGGTTTTAGGGGGTAAAAAGAGGTCGAAAAGGATATTAGGGCTTATTTTAGACCAATTTTTCTATCATATTTGGATTTAGCATGTCCAAAAACCCCTCAATCCATGTTCTCCATGATCTCAAAAACGGATTATGGCAGAAACGAAAAATTAATTAATTTCTTAATATATCAGTTATTAATAATGCGATTTTCTTCACATTTGGGTGGTAATTATATGTTGGGAAAATGAATTATTTGGCATAGTAAAAATTTTCATTCGCCATTGGCGTGCGGTTTTAGGGGGAAAAATAGGGTAGGTTTTTTGGCAAAAGGATATTTGGGCTTATTTTAGACAAATTTTTCTATCATATTTGGATTCATCATGTCCAAAAACCTCTTAATCCATATTCTTCATGATATCAAAAACGGATTATGGCAGAAACGAAATATTAATTAATTTTTTAAAAAACACTTTAATTTTTTGCTATAACAAACCTAAAAACAATTTTTTTTATAGATTCTGGTCTCTTCAACATAACCACCTTCCAATGATACCACATCATTTGTCGTAAATGTTGCTCGTCACTAAACATTATGTTCTTTAAAAAAATCTGTCTTTAAGATAGTTACCTTGCAACCATAGGCATTAATCAAAAGTGCTTTAAAAAACAAGTTTTTATTTGATATTTGGCGATTCATAAGAATTGTGAAAAGTTAAATAGTGTTATTTAATTTATTATTCTTACTGATAATGGCAGAAAATCGGAGAGTAGTTCTTACAATTGAAGAAAAAGTTGAAATTATCCGCTTAATTGGTGATAATGAAAGATCTACGTGTCAGGTTGCTCGAATATTTAATCAACGTCATCGTGATCGAGCACCAATTTGGCACAAAACCGTTGGTGACATCAACAAACTGTTTGGAAGAACCGGAGCCATTTTCAAGACAAGACGAAGAAGGTACAATTTAAACTTACGACAATATCCAGACGACGAACGCATTTTAACAGAATTTCGGAACAATCCAAATGGTAGTATAAGGGCAGTTGCGAGAACACTAAATTTAACCAAAAATAAAATATGGAGGTGTTTGCAACGCAGTAGGATTAGGGCATTTAAACCAAAATTTTTGCATACTCTCTTAGAAGGTGATTTTTGAACGGCGCGGCGGTTTGAATTTTGCCTATGGTTGCAAGGTAACTATCTTAACGACAGATTTTTTTTTAAAGAACATACTGTTTAGTGATGAGGCAACATTTACGACAAACGGTGTGGTATCTAGTCAAAATTGTAGATATTGGGCAGCCGAAAATCCCAACTTTGTAATTAACTGTAAAAACCAATACAGTGAAAAAGTTAACGTGTGGTGTGGCATATTAAACGAACAAATTGTTGACACCTTTTTCCTGGATAACCTCAACGCAGAAAATTTTCTAAATTTTTTACAAAATGATTTAGATGATTTTTTTATGGAAATGCCTTTAGCACAGAGAGGAAATGTATACTCTCAGTTAGATGGTGCCCCGGCGCATAATTCTCTGATAATTAGAAATTTTTTAAATGCAAATTACCCTATGAAGTGGTAGAAATAGCCCTTTAGAACCGTGGCCCCCTAGATCGCCTGATATTACCCCTTGTGACTATTTTCTATGGGGGTACTTGAAAAATAAAGTGTATGCTACAAGAAGGGTTGTTGAAAAGTGTATTTTATTGGAAGATGGTTATGTTGAAGAGACCAGAATTTTAAAAAAAGTTGTTTTTAGGTTTGTTATAGCAATTAAATAAAGTTTTAAAAAATTAAAAAAGTGTTTTTTAAGAAATTAATTAATATTTCGTTTCGCCATAATCCATTTTGAGATCATAGAGAATATGGATTAAGGGGTTTTTGGACATGCTGAATCCAAATATGATAGAAAAATTTGTCTAAAATAAGCCCTAATATCCTTTTGCCAAAAAACCTATTTTATCCCCTAAAAGCGCACGCCAATGAAGAATGAAAATTTTTACTATGCCAAATAATTCATTTTTCCTACATATAATTACCACCCAAATTTGAAGAAAATCGCATTATTAATAACTGAGATATTAAGGTGGATTTATGAAAAGCGGGACACACTGTATATTAAAAATTTTAGCTATTCAAATTAATTGAAACATTGGAATTCTCATGACTATTGATGGTGATGTTAAAACCATGTTGTGTCTCTGAACATGAAATATTGAGCTGTTGATTTGAAGTTGAGACCTTAGGAGGATAAACTGGATAAAGACGATGATTCTTGTACCTGAGATTTAGTTGTTGCGGATAACATTTGCGCAATTTCTATTTGACCCTCCAGAGAATTTTCCAAATAACCTTCAGCTACGGAACTCGATTTCCAACCACCTATCTTCTTTAACTGAAGAATATCACCTCCAGTATTGGCAAGTAAGGTCGTCTGAAGCAATGCCCAGTAAACTTGTCTGCGTCATTCAAATTTAAACACATTGCTATTTTTTTGGAGAATTGCCCGATTAAATTATGTCCGTAGGACATAATTGACCTCTCCGCTTCGCGCTTCGGTCAACTATCTGATCTCTCGACAACAATGAAACACTTTCCACTTCGGTATGTAATATACTATTCCTTACCTGGTTGAAGTACTGAAAACATGCTCTACGGAAAACTAAGCTAATTGTACAGTATCGTTATTCCATTAAATTCGTTTTTTCAAAAAGGAAGTGCGCGGTATATGGTCCTCCAAAGTGTGTAAGCCCCCTCTAGCCATCAGAACTAGGTATTGTACAGAGGGAAGCTGAAAGTGGATTGGCTTTTTTAAAGCTGGTTTGTCCATCTACCAAATCCCAATCTCCTTATACTTTTATTTCCAAATTCCTCTTCTAATTCCCTTTCTTGCATTGCTTCCGTAGTTCCATCGCTTCCTTGGTGACGGTTTGCTTTACGACACTTTTTTGCTGTTCAGAAGGCAGTAATTTTATCTTCAGCTCCTTATCTTCATCTCGCTCATCTTTATTTTTGTCACGATCTAACAATGCTCTTTGGAAACAGCTTCTCCAGCACAATGTATCAACTATAGTTCCCTCTTTTTCTTTTTTTTAGCGTGGCGACGAAAAGTCGCCGCACTCAGACCCTGTGGCCCATTGTGCATCCACTATAAATTGAGGAAATTCCTCGCCCAATTCGGACCCAAAGGCCAAATTCCTTCCTAGGGGGCATCCCTTATTTCTTCCAGCATCGGAAAAGAGATGATTGTGAATAAAATAGTATACAAACTTTGGTAGAAAGTTTCATTGCTGTCTCGAGAATTAGTTGACCTCTCCGCTTCGTGCTTCGGTCAACTATCTGATCTCTCGACAACAATGAAACACTTTCCACCTCGGTATCTAATATACTATTCCTTACCTGGTTGAAGTACTGAAAACATGCTCTACGGAAAACTAAGCTAATTGTACAGTATCGTTATTCCATTAAATTAGTTTTTTAAAAAAGGAAGTGCGCGGTATATGGTCCTCCAAAGTATGTAAGCCCCCTCTAGCCATCAGAACTAGGTATTGTACAGAGGGAAGCTGAAAATGGAATGGCTCTTTTAAAGCTGGTTTGTCCATCTACCGAATCCCAATCTCCTTACACTTTTATTTCCAAACTCCTCTTCTAATCCCCTTTCTTGCACTGCTTCCTTAGTTCCATCGCTTCCTTGGTGACGGTTTGCTTTACGACACTTTTTTGCTGTTCAGTAGGCAGTAATTTTATCTTCAGCTCCTTATCTTCATCTCGCTCATCTTTATTTTTGTCACGATCTAACAATGCTCTTTGGAAACAGCTTCTCCAGCACATTCTATCAACTACAGATCCCTCTTTTTCTTTTTTTTTTAGCGTGGCGACGAAAAGTCGCTGCACTCAGGCCCTGTGGCCCATTGTGCTTCCACTATAAATTGAGGAAATTCCTCGCAAAATTCCGACCCAAAGGCCAAATCCCTTCCTCGGGGGCATCCCTTATTTCTTCCAGCACCGGAAAACCAATGCTGAAGTGTTTGCGCTTCGAGCTCATCAGACTAGGACAGGAAATTAGGATGTGGATGGAAGTTTCTTCCTTAACCACACAGAACCTGCAGTCGAGGTTATCAACCACCCAATAATGTGCAGGTGTTTCCAATCGGGACCTACCACGATGTTTCCTGCTTAGTCACAGAATGTGTTCTTTTCACTTCGGCAAGGACCCTGATACAGTTACTCTTTCTTTCATTTTATCTTAGACAATGTGAACGTTTTTCTCCTTACGTGATGAGAAATGAGTTAAACACTCTCTTTTTATCTGAGAATTTATCATTCCATGGCACCGATTCAAGTTGTCTGGTAATAGTTCATATATTTTAATTTTGTTGAAAAACTCGCTAGTCCCGGCCACCCCTAATCCTCTGTATTTATTTGTTAATTACCATTCGTAACATATTTCTTACAATCGATGTTTTACTTATATTAATTTCCTAGGATTTGGAAATTAATATTTCTCCTAGTCCTTATTACTACTTTAATAACAATAACAATATACTTTATCTACTCTTATTAGGTTATATACTAATTAATGAACTGCTTTTGATCAATTAATAGTATCCACAAATAAACATCGTGAGTTATAATGTGTGAGTTATTATAACTCACTAGGTACAGAGCCAATCACCTTTATCTTCATGCCTAGCCTGTCCAATCGACGTAACGCGCAACACACGAAGGTGGAGCCTGGGAGGTAGTGACAGATTATTCGCGTTAATATCCATAAAGATATTCTGAAATGTCACAAAATGCTACTTTTGATTCGTTCGTGCCGACCCGAATTTTCGAATTTCGCCGTGCAATTTACGATCAGGTTTATCTGGAAGACTTCCTCTTTACGTCGCGACATCGTACGGCCGTAACAATGGTGTTTTTCGAAAAATATGAACGTGTCAAGATTGCATGTTTTTGCAATTTTTTCGACTCCGAAATGTAA
Organism: Rutpela maculata; assembly: GCA_936432065.2. Classification (NCBI taxonomy): domain Eukaryota; kingdom Metazoa; phylum Arthropoda; class Insecta; order Coleoptera; family Cerambycidae; genus Rutpela; species Rutpela maculata. The sequence goes on from OW386286.2 coordinate 42,297,934, forward strand.
GCTGTTTTTTGTTATTTTTCGCAGATATCTCCGGGAGTTAGCTCGAAATAAAAAACAAGGTCAAACGAGTATTTTCCATTACGAATCTTTTGCCACTATCAGAATTTTGATTTTTTTTTTTTTCGTTTCGGAGATAACTACTGAAATGTTGGCCTGCAACTTTTTAAACTTAAAGGAATTAGAGGGGGCGGGATTTGGAACTTTTTGGATTGTTCTTTCTTGAGTTATCGTGCTTACAAGAAACGTGACGGGCGGACAGACGGACAGACGGACGGACGGACAGACGGATATTTTGAAAGTTGTTCAGAATTCGTTCACTAACATAACGATATAAAAAATTTTTCTCTACGAACGATATTTACTGATTTAAAAATGTGCCGATCAAATACAACATACTCTTCGTTTTTGCGAAGAGTATAATAATAATGCTCTAAGTGAATCCCATTGCGACCACAAAACCTTCAATCCTACTCCTTTGTTTGAGACATCCTTCCATTCTGGTCGGGTTCCTTTTTCCTTTGCTCGCAATATGGGTCCAATCTCTGCATCACTCGGTTACTCTTGTTTGAATAAATTATACGATTACCTATCTAAATATTAAATAATATACTCGTAATATTGCAAGTTCAGATAATTTATATTTATTTTTATCATGTTCCACCTCATTAATAAAACTATAACTGTTATATGTTATAGTTATAGTTCAAATACATATTATATCAAAATGTGGTAATAGTGTCAAACAGGCCATTGAAAAAATATATTAATTTTTTTTAATGCATAAAATCATCGTTTACAAAGCGATCCGTCAAATAGGAGGCGAGAAAAAAAATAGAACATTTAGAGGTAAATTTTTTTTCCGCCCCACGCAGAGTCCACGAGCTTAAAACTTTGTACACAAGACAGTCAGGATACGAGACATCTTATGGAAGCCATTTTAGTTCGGTAGGTGCGGGGGCACTTTTTACATTGCTACCCGCTCATACTCTTTTACCATAAAAGGAAAGTGCTGCATTTTGTGTAGAGCTGTTTTTGCAAAATTCGTATTATCATGCAGTCAATATGTTATTTTCCTCTAAAAAATATAGTAGTTTTATTTGAAATGCCTTTTCGAATATCTTAGAAAATACTATAGTTTCTAATATCGTTCGGGTCATTTTTTTATATACTGGAACTACTAATGCTGCTTTCAACTGTTCTGGGAAACATGACTTTAATGCCTGACCATCAGCAAACAACAAGCTTCATGTCTGCTCTCCTCCAATTTGCAGCTCTATTACAATACACTTTCATCTACAAGAGTTTAATACTCCGTTAATGTATACAGAGTATACAGTACAGTGTACAAATTGACCGAGTGACATCACTGACTTAGTAATTAGCCTTAGAACGCCAACGCAAACGATATTGCTGATATACAGAGCCACATAGAGAGATATGTTAAATATTTCTGAGGTAACCGATCAAAATTTTACACGTTTCAATACTTCAAAATGCTTTTATACGCTCTTAGTTGATTTGCATTATTTGATCTGGCATTACTTATTATTTATACAAGATATTTACTAAAAACACAATATTTAATAGATAGAATTTTATGGTAATTTAAATACTATGCTCCTGTGCGTATTGTTCGTTTAAGTAAGCCCTATGCACTTTGGTGAACTGAGATAATTAAATTATTTCAAAATGAAGTACATATATGGAGCCTTTGGAAAGTGCAAACTTAATTAACCTACTGAAAAGTTTTTTAATTATAAACCTCTGATTGAGAAGAGATTAATCGATTTATTCTTCATTTATTTAATTATTTCATACACTACTGTTCAACATGTACTAGACTGATAAAAGCAAACAAGACAAACCGCAGCCCAAAGAATCACTACTTCCATATCCAGATTTTCTATCTAAGTCTTTCACAATGAAAAAAAATTCATAAAAACAAATATTTTAAAAATTTTATGAATATTAGCGGCTCAGATAGTGGCGGCTTAGTGCATAAGACTAAGTATATGTTGCATTACAAACATTATATGTATACATGTATGACATCAAATATTAATAAGTAGTAGGTTATCCCTATTTATCAATATTTTAATCTTGTCCCACCTTGTCCCACTTTCCCCTAATTACCCTTAATTACTTTTAATTACCCGCTAATTACCCCCAAGCCACGCCCCTCAGCCCCGCCCCCCGTGATGTCACAAAAAGAGTGGAGAGAGAGGAAGCCTAGGAGCTACTATAATACCTTACTCCGGCGAACTTTCGAAAAAACCTTGGTATACTTTCGCAAAATCAAAGTCTCTCATAACGAAGAAAAATTTGATACTATATCTGAAGTCCACTATGTGGAAATAATTGTTTATGGAACTTTAATAATAGGTACAATATTTGAAATCGTCGAACACAAAACTCATAAAACGATATGCTACATCGGTAGTGGGGGTGGATGAAGTAAAAAGAAATTCTTAAGGCCTTTGGTTCTTCTACACACGCTAAATCACAATTTTATTTTTTAATAATGGGGTGGGGGTGGTAATGGGGGTGGATGTCAAAAAGTTTTTTCAGACCATAACTTCTCTTATATATACTAAATACCAATTTTATGGACTCTTACTTGCTTGATTTACCTATTTACCCTCATTTACCCCAATTTACCCCCCAACCTTTCAACGGAATAAAATCAAAATATAATCTAGTTCTAGATTTCGTTAAAATACATATGCGTACCAAATTTCTGGTAAATATCTAAAACGGTTCCAGAGTAACCGTGCACCCAAAAAAAAGACCGACAGACAGAATTTTCTTTTGTCCAAACTTAAAATCTCGACGTTTCATAACATTCTAAGCCTATTTGAACAATAAAAATGATCCTTTTTTTTGCGTTACTATACTTCCACTGGATGTGAAAGTAAACACTAATATTACTTCCACATCTAGAGGAAGTGTAACGCAAAAAAAAATTTGAAAATATTTATTGTTCAAATATACTTAAGGTGTCATGAAATATCGAGATTTTAAATTTGAGCAAAAAAAATTCTGTCTGTCTGTCTGTCTGTAACTTTTTAACTACGCACGGTTACTCTGTAAGCATTTAAGATATTGATTTGATACCCGTATGTATTTTAACGAAATCTGGAACAAGGTTTATATTATTTTGATCTTATTCCGTTGAAGGTTAGGGGGTAAATAGTTAAATCTAGGGATTGCAATTTACCGGAAGTTTTAATAACCGGTAAATCGGTAAATAAAAATGTAAATAACCGGTTAACCGGTATTTACCGGTAATTTTTAAAATGAATGATTATTGTGGCGAAAATGACAATTGTCTTTTGTCATGTACAAAATTATCTAAATTTAACAAAAATAATTTTTATATACGTATAATTAATATAATTAGGCTTTGAGAAACATATTTTTTCCAAATTGAAATTCGCTTACAGTCGAATGAAAAAATTATACAGTTTTGCGAAAGACATATCTAGAGAGTGTAAATCAAAATTTTGTGATTCACTCGTATTATCTTTAGTTGATTATGGTGATGTTGTATATGGAAAGTTATTATCGGCGACAGCAAAAAAGAAAATTCAAAAACTTCAAAATTCATGTATGCGTTATATTTACAGTATCCCATATAGACAACATAAATCACCACATCTAAATAAACATAGCATATTAAACATGGAAAACCGCAGACGTTTACACATGCTCACACTTATTTGGCGAATAATTCATAATGACGAACCTCAGTACTTAAGAAATAAGTTAATTTCACCAGATCACTTGCATAATACAAGATACATACAAAATTTTTTGGTGCCTCAGCATGAAACTGCGATTTTTCAAAGATCATGTACGTATTTTGCATCTCATATTTGGAATGAACTGCCAAATGAATATAAACAATATAAATAAAACAAAATGTTTATTAAAGTTGTCAAAAATTACATTTTGGCTGATCAGAAGCAGGAGACTTGATGCTGCGTTGTGGATGCGCGTATATTTCTTTTTACTTCCACATCCAGTGGAAGTATAGTAACAAAAAAATTTTAAAAAATTTTTATTGTCCAAATAGGCTTAAAATGTCATGAAACGTCGAGATTTTAAGTTTGAGCGAAAAAAAATTTCTGTCTGTCTGTCGGTCTGTCTGTCTGTAACTTTTTTTTGTGCGCACGTTTACTCTGGAACCGTTTGAGATATTGACTTGAAATTTGGTACACATATGTACTTTAACGAGATCTAGAACTAGATTATATTTTCATCTTGTTCTGTCGAAGGGTTGGGGGGTAAATTGGGGTAAATTTGGGGTAAATGGATAAATCAAGCAGGTAAGAGTCCATGAAATTTGTATTTAGTATATACAAGAGAAGCTGAGGTCTCAAAAAAATTTTTGGCATTAGCCACCCCCATTACCACCCCCACCTCCTTATTAAAGGTGATGAAAAAAAAATGTGATTTAGTGCATGTACAGGAACCAGAAACGTCAAAATATTTTTTTACTTCATCCACCCTCCACTACCACCCCCTATCACCATCCCCACTCCACTACCGATGTGGGGTATCGTTTTATGGGTTTTTGGGGTAGAGGATTTCAAATATTATATTATTAAAGTTCCATAAACAATTATTTTCATATACAAAGTTTTTTCGTTGTGAGCGACTTGGATAGAGAATCTGGATGTGGAAGTAGTGATTCCTTGGGCAGCGGTTTTATTTTTCCGATATAATTTTATTTACTTTTAACCTTTTTGCTTCGCTTCGCGAGGTCTGCCCGTTCCCCTTGTCTGCTCGCATGTCTGAGTGCTGCTGTTGTTATTATTGTTATTATTATTATAAAATATAACATTTGTTAGATTATTACAATTCATTACTGAATATTAACAAATAAAATTATTATTATTTTTTCTTGAAATTTTAGATTTATACGTATTAATATTTTTTTATAACCTTTTTATAATCTTAGATTTAGGTTTTACTTTTTATAATATTATTTATTTATTGCCAAAAGTGCTCAGTGTTGGGACAGTCACTCTATATTTAGTGAAAACTAGTCACTGGCATAAATAGAAACGTTGAATACGTGACATATCGTATGTTCAGAATTTTCCGAAATAACCGGTGAAAAATTAAAATAACCGGTAATTATCGTCATGTGTTTTTTGTCCTGTTTACCGGTTAACCGGTTAACCGGTTAACCGGTAATGCAATCCCTAGTTAAATCAAGCAAGTAAGAGTCCATAAAATTGGTATTTAGTATATAAAAGAGAGAGAGAGCTAAGGTCTCAAACATTTCTTTGGCATTAGCCACCCCCATTACCACCCGCACCTCATTATTAAATGGGGTGAAAAAAATAAAATTGTGATTTAGTATATGTACAAGAACCAAAGGCCCCATTTTTTTTTATCAGAGAGATGCAAAATCTGGATGTGAAAATAGTGATTCCTTGGGCAGTGATTTTTTTGGCTGCAACTCACTACTTAATAAAAACGAAAGTAATGTTATGCGACACCTGTGTCTTATCACATTTCAATTACGGAGATGTAGTCTATAATCTATGGTTAACCGAATATAATAGTTCATGCATAAGCTTATCCAATATTCTTGTGCTAGACTCATCTGTGGTATAAAAAGCACGAATCTGTATTCCCTGCAATTAAAGACTTAAGTCTTTAGAAATTAGAATCAAGAATTTAGAAATTTACGAGACGTCTTATCAAGTATCTCCAGCCCTACCTAGATGACACCTCATCAGAAATAAACATTTGTTACCTACATTTCAAAGCCAAGAATTAATAGAAATCAAAATGAAACTGTATGGTTAATATGAACACGCCAGAGTTTATTTACCTAAGAAAGTTAGACGTTCTTTCTACAGGAACTAGTATTTCAGTATTATGAAGCAAAAATTTATTATTATTACATGCGTTTGTCATTAATACAAATAAAATGGTTAATACTATCAATTTCAAATCACTGAAAAGGTGAAATTAGTCGAAAGTAGAAGGAAATCTTTCATTTTTATTTATTAAGACATGTGGTGTATGAAATTTTATATTTTTTTAAATTTTGGTTTGGTGATGCATGATCAGACTTCGATCAACAATATACAGGGTGCGCCACTTAAAACTTCCCAGACTTCTTATTTTTGAAGCCATGTTGGGCACATCAAATTGTGGACATTTTTAAAGCCTTTAAACATGCATACAGAGTGATTTAAAAAAAAATTGCAATTTCCTATTTAGTACATTTTAATATACGTTTGTTTTTAAAAATATTTATTTCTTTCGTTTCTTGTTGCCGTTTTGTTGCGTTGAATATTGTTTGTGAAATGTCTTTTACAAATAAAGCACAAAATTATTATTTACATTCTTTTCAAAGTTATTTTAAAAAAATTCAGTTTGGAATCAGAAAGAGTGTTTTTAATTTATTTCTCTAAAACCAAAAAGAATTTCCAATAAGACGTAATAACATAAATTGAAGCTAATTAAATCGTTTATAAGAAAACATTAACACAGTTCATGTACAGGGTGAGGTAAAAAAATATTCAAGAAAATTAAGTTTTCTTTCTTAACAATTTTTTCAAAATTTTTTTTTAAATCACTCTGCACATATGTTTAAATAGGAACCTTAAAAATATCTACAATTTGATGTGACCAATATGGTCATCGCTTAAAAAATAAGAAAGTTACAAGCCTGGGGAGTCTTAAGTGGCGCACCCTGTACAAAAAGAATGGTTACTTTCTTCTTTTTTTATATTGAATGTTAGGTATTAAGTGTGTGAAAGAAGTTGATGTATCGTAGGGAAGATTTCTTGTTGATCTCTAGCGTGATCAAACTTAGCTAAACAGTATATGGAAATAACGGATAATTTGAAAGTTATTGCTGAATACCCAAAATAATATTTGCAAAATTTTAATCCATAATATTACTTCCACATCCAGAGGAAGTATAGTAACCCAAAAAGAATTAAAAATTTTTATTGTTCAAATAGGCTTAGAATGTCATGAATCGTGAAATTTTAAGTTTGAAGAAAAAAAAATGTCTGTTTGTCGGTCTGTTTGTAACTTTTTTGTACGCACGTTTACTCTGGAACCGTTTAAGATATTGACTTGAAATTTGGTACATGTATGTATTTTAACGAGATCTGGAACTAGATTATATTTTGATCTTATTTCGTTGAAGGGTTGATAGATAAATTGGGTAAATCACGCAATAAGAATCCGTAAAATTGGTATTTAGTATATAAAAGACGTTAAGGTCTCAAAAAAATTTTTGGCTTAGCCACCCACATTACTACCTCCACCCCTTTAAAAAAGGGGGGTGAAAAAAATAAAATTGTTATTTAACGTGTATACAAGAACCTATGGCTCATTTTTTTTTCTTTATCCACCCCACCCCCACTACCGATGTGGCATATCGTTTTATAGGTTTTTGGGGTAGACGATTTCAAATATTATGTTATTAAAGTTCCATAAACAATAATTTCCACATAGTGAAGTGCAAATATAGTAGGAAAATTTTCTTCGTTGTGAGACAGTGGATAGAAAATCTAGGTGTAGAATTTTAAGATTTATAATTGCATTGTAATTCGAGTCCTATGAACAAACGAACATCAGCGTGCCTGCCTTTCAAGATTATTTTAGCAGGTTACTAAATTGACACCAATGTTTCAAGGATAGATGAGGAGGTAGCGTCAGAGACGCGTCATCGCGTGTGTGTCTAGGTTCTACGATTTGAAGTTAGAATACCATGCAACCTGTACGGTGTTTATAGATCTATTATTTCTTGATTCTATAATAAGTGAGTTTCCTCGAGTACCATGGATGTGCAGTGGCTCGAGGTTTCCGCGAATATTATGGATGCGCAGTGACTTTCCTCGAGTACCATTGATGCGCAGTAGGTTACCACAAGTCGTATGGATGCGCAGTAGGTTTCCTCGAGTATTTTGGATGAGCAGTGGCTTTCCTCGAGTACTATAGATGTGCACTAGGTTACCTTAAGTAGTTTGGATGCGCAGTGGATTACTTCAAGTAGTATGAATGCGCAGTAGGTTTCCTCGAGAATTATGGATGGGTGGTGGCTTTTCTCGAATAAATTGGATGCACAGTGGGTTACCTCGAGTGCGTAGTAGGTTTCCTCGAAGAAAATACTTGAAGTAGAAGCTTTACTTCTATCGTGTAGTCCACGACACACAATCATTTTTTCTTATCTTTATCATGACATTTTCTGCGTATTACTTTCACATCCAATGGAAGTATACTAACGCAAAAAATATTTTTGAAAATTTTCATTGTTTAAATAGGCTTAGAATGTCATGAAACGTCAATATTTTAAGTTTGAGCAAAAAAAATGTCTGTCTGTCGCGTTGGTCTGTCGCGTTGATCTGTCTGTTGGTCTTGTAACTTTTTGGCGCTCACGATTACTCTGGAACCGTTTTTTTCTATTTTTTGAAGTTATCTTATGTGCCAATCGATCAATTCTGACCTCGGAAAAGACATGGGAATATACTAGTGTATTCAGGCGAAAAATTTTTGTTGCCGTGTTATTTATATATATAATTTTTTTTTCGTTGTGAGAGACACGGATAGAAAATCTGGATGTGGAAGTAGTGATTCCTTGGGCAGCGGTTTTTTTTAGACTATTATCCCTGCATTTAAACGCTCAATCCTCGCAAAGCAATTTCCTAAAACTATATAAATGGAAGAAAATTTAATATATCGTTCTTTTCATTAAGGAAATACGTTTGTTGTGAACTATAACAATATTACGATTCCGCGTCAAAAGTGTAATTTGAAAACCTCGAGTAACATAATGAAATGGGAGCATAATAGAAATTCTTTACCGCATCACATAAACTTTTATATGACATGCACATATAACATAATAAAACTTATTTTTGAGAGTCGCAGTTGGCGAAAATGACGTTACTTTAAATCACATTTATGTTTTCCTTAACATAAATACATACTAAGGAAGATCGTAAGTCTGATGAATAATTCATTGGTTTTTAAATTTATTTTAAAGTCACTTTTCATTATTTCACATCGTTCGTGGTCGGCGCGAGGACAATAAACTACATCAATATTAAATTCTGTAAAAAACTACCGCTCCGAGGAAGTCGGCGCTATTATTTTCGTGGGAGCACGATATCTGTCCATAAATTTAAATGGAAATCATTCGGATTCATTTTAGAGTACTGCAAGGCATAAGTTTACCTCTCATTGTGAGATTTAATTGGAAACCGTGGAGTCTCCAAAAATAATAATTAAAATTTAATATTTTAATTTGAAAGACGGCAATGTTTAATAGTCATGGTCAGTTTTTCGAACTTTAATACTAGATGCTGTTGCAGCGGCGGATCCAGAATGAAATTAACAGGGGGGGGGGGCACAACCACAAAAGATGCCCCGCAAGTGAAAATTTGGTATTTTCCAAGATTACAAGATTACAAGATTAAACGCTCTAAAAGGCAAAGTCAGAAATTGGACTAGCAAAAACAGTTTATTCGAAAAATGGATTTCGTCGAACGAATTTTCGTTTTTTCTTATGCAATTTCAACAAATATTTAAACATTCAAAGTACTAATAAGTAGAAATAATTTTATGTGAGTACATGTGTATATGTAGTATAGTAACAGTTAATATTGTTGAAGCATATTTTCTCTTAAATTTTATTCTATTATCTTATGTGTATAGTGCTGCTGATTACATATTTTTTTTGTAATTTTTTTAAGCTCTAATATTATTACTAATTATCATTTGTGTGATATAATGTATGTATATATATGTATGCATGTGTGTAGGTACGTGTACTAGTGTGGGCTGAAAAACACGAAAATTTGAATTTGCAGATAGTTTCTAATTTATTATTATGTATCTAAAACTAATTCGGGTAAATTTTTAGCCAAATCGGTGAATATCTAGCCGCGCCCCCACGGCCTTGAAAATAAAAGAAAGGGCCAATTTTTCGATTTTTAACATTTTTTAAATTGACATTTGAATGTTTTTTTTGACTCATTATTAATGTCTAAACGCGTGTAGCAAAAGTTTTCCGTATAAAATATTTTTCAGTTCCAAGGAAATTAGAAATTTGTCACTAAAACGTAGAATTCGACGAAAATAAGGTTTTCTGTATAAAATTTCTAATTTCCTTGGAACTGAAAAATATTTTATACGGAAAACTTTTGCGTTTAGACATTAATAATGAGTCAAAAAAAAAATTCAAATGTCAATTTAAAAAATGTTAAAAATCGAAAAATTGGCCCTTTCTTTCATTTTCAAGGCCGTGGGGGTACGGCTAGATATTCACCGATTTGGCTAAAAATTTACCCGAATTAGTTTTAGATACATAGTAATAAATTAGAAACTATGATGTCTGCAAATTCAAATTTTCGTGTTTTTCAGCCCACCCTAACGTGTACGCATGTGTACATGTCTATAAGACACCCCACCATTCAATCTTGGTGCTATAGAATTATTTGCATATACGTAAAAATTAACCTGTTTCTATAGTGACAAGGTTGAGTCACACGCCCACATCCATAGACAGGTCCTTGATTGAGCCTAAATGGATTTTCCCTTACATTTATTTACGTTATATATCTTAAAAATTATTGTCATATATTGTACCTGTATCATGCATATTCTGTAAATAAATATTTTTATTATTATTTTTTATTATTAATCATTATTATTTAATAAACAACGAATGCAAAAAACTAAATATTAACAAAAAAAAAACAAAAGTAAGGCAACCCAGCAAACATACATAATTGGCACATCATTAGTAAATTACCTAAATGCCTTCACTTCATCATTGGAAAAGTATTGGCAAGGAGCGCTAAATTTTATGTTTTTGGGATCACCGATTACGAATCTGAAGTCAAAATTAAAAAATTCAAAATGGCGGCTCTAATATGGTGAATGGAAATTTTTTCGAAAACAGGTCTTTTAAACGGGCAAAAAAAAATTGAGCATCTAGGTGATTCTATATATTAACCCTTTAAGGACGGTTGCCGTATATTAACGGCTTTCCTGACTTTGTCCCACCGCCGACTGCCGTATATATACGTTAAAGGTTATTTTTGCTCTCGGGACGGCCGGCGTTTAAATGCACTTAACTTTAAAAATTGCAACCTCGAGGAACGGTTGCCGTAGTTAAACGGCTCATTCAAACTTCTTCACCAGACGAATGCCTTAGAAAAACGGCACTTCTGCGCGACCAGATGCCGTACATAAACGGCGCATGTATTTTCGGAATGTTGAATAAAACTTTGTTTACTTTGTGTTTGTTTTTGACAATTAATAAAAGTAATATAATAAATGAAACTTATAAAATGCCATTTAAATATGGCACTAAATGCATTCGCACTTACAAAAAAGACGCCGTATATATACGGCAACCGTCCCTACGCCACTCAAAATGGAGCCGTCTGGTATTTAGGTTGGTAAAATAAGGAGCCGTACTTAAAGGGTTAAGGAGAAACAGAAAAAAAAAATAATTATTAAACAATTACAATAACAAAATGGCGACATTTTGTTAGAAAAAAATGTAAAAACGCACATTGAATCGGTCACAACTTCTTTATTTTTTGTGATGTCGAAACAAACAAAGATTTATTAATTGTCTTTAATTTTGTTTCTTAGAATTGTTGATGGAAGTGTAACAGTTTCTAAGATATTCAACATTTAAACTAAATACTTCTAAAAACAGTAGAATGCCATCTATAAAATTAAATATGTCCGGAACTATCACACTAGACAAATATTTAAAAAGAACAAATTAATTCTCAGTTTATAAGCTTCATTTTTGATGTCCACCATATTTTCTCTAAAACTAACATTTATGAGATATTTGCAGAGAAACAAACATTTTACGTTTTTTTTAAATAATGTACAGTTTAAAACGCATTTTTTTCCCTAAAGAAAGCCCTGTAAGCGGATAAAGAAAAGTGTCTAGATCATACTATATATTAACAAAAAACAGTATAAGGGAATATATTTTTTAATTACTGATTACTTACAGTAACAAAGTGGCGATGTTTTTATTAAAAAATATGGAAAAGCACATTGTTTCCGTCCTAACTTTTTTTATGCTATAGAAATAGAAAAGCAAAATCATGTGAAAGACTAATTAATAGTCTTTTATTTTGGTTGTCAGCGTCTTTGACGTAAGTGCTATAGTTTCTGAGATATTTAACATTTAAACTAAAAATACTTCGTCTTATAAATGTTCGGACGCCATCTTTACACTTCCAGATCTCCGAAACCATTCACTCTACAAAAATTAGAGAAAAATGAAGTTCACCCTCAATTTAGTGGCTTTCTTATTTGTCTCTAGCATGTTTTCGCTCAATGTAATATCTTTCGAGTTATTTGACGAAAACCTATTAGAAATACTTTTTTTTCAAGCTATATAGTTATAACTTAAAGACCATCAATTTATATGAAAAGTTGCATAAAAACTTTTCTTTTTAAAAATTTATTTTCTTTTAGCTTCAACGTTTTTATTTTGTTTTTTTTTTTTTAGTTACCACCCCCTATAAATTAGCAAGCTATCGCATAATATAGAAATTTTTCCTTGACGCATTTACTATTTAAGTTGCCAAAAAATGAACGAAACCCATTTCATATCACATTATTATACAACCTCAAGTTACTGTACCATGCAGCCACCTTTGTTTTATTTGAAAAAATTAACCAAACATTTCTGTTCTGCTTTGAAATAAATTTGTTTCATACCTATCTAAATCAGTGCGATTTATTATGAAAAATATCCCAAAGAATTTATAGTCTAAAATTTATTTGAAAAAAGTTATGGCGATTTAGAAAAATTATATTGAAGTTCAAATATCTCGAAAATTAGTGATTTTTTGAAAATTGTTCGTATTATAAAAGTTGCTTAAAATGCAATGCCTCATCACATACACCACATTTTAAGATTCCTGGGATCGAACAATTTCTTTGCAACGCAACGCCATCTATACATCAATTTGTAAAACGACCGTTATTATTCAAAACTAGTCATTTATATATTCTAGTGAATACCTTTTACGGAATTCAAATATCGGTTTTATTTTTCGAGAAAATGGTTCCGCGAGTCTTAAATGGGACACCCTGTATATACACTTAGATAAATACTAAACAATATTGCATATTGTATATTTAAAGTACTGCACAGTTGATAAGGATGTAGTCCAGTCGGTAAAGTAAAGAATACACCAGAAGCTCGCAAAAAATGTTATCTGAGATTTTTCTTCAGTAACTGTTAGTGGAGGGGTTATACATCACAAAGCCACAAAAGTCCGTTCTGGGGGTGCCGCGCAACCCCAAAAAACCACCCATTCAGTGAAAAGAGCTTTATTTTACTGATAACTCGTTAACCGTTGAAGGTGAAAAAATTGCTCATCATAAAAAGAAAGCTTGGCTAGTTTCCTAAAAAAAAAGTCCTATCGTAATTTTGTTGTATATGCCACGGTCGAGAAAATCGATTTTGAAAAAAAATCCAAAATTTGTATTTTTAATGCGCGCGAATTTTCGTGCATTTATAACTTATATTAAAGTCAGTTATTTTTTATGGGCCTGTGAATAGTTAGAGTCGCAAAAAATTAAGAGATAACCAGAGATGGGTATGAATACTAAAAAAGTATTTAAATCCAGAATACTGAATACTTATAGATAAAAGTATTCTAAATACTGCAGTATTCAGAATATTTTAGATTAAAAGTACTTGAATACCGGTATTCGCGGTATTCATGACATGAATACCATGAATACTTTATGAACCAGTAAAATTCTTAGTCAAAATATTAAACGGTAAAAAGATAAAAAGAATTATACATTTTTAATTTATTTATTTATTAACATTAATAGTACCTAAGTACTAATACTATAACACTAACAGGTAACCACCAACGCCTCTACTTCAGCTTTAAATTATTGGCTTTTAATAAAACAAGCATTACGAAAAGTTCATCACTCATAGCATTTCGACGGGGAGAGTTAATAATTGTTGCGAACGAGAACATTCTTTCAACTTGAGCGGATGACGGCAAAATTGAATTGGTCCGTTTAAACACCTCCATTATAACGACATAATTTTGCAACGTCTGGACTGTCACATTTTTATCTTCTAAATACTGCAGTAATTCCAAAAAAATTTTGTTTCTAATTACTTCATTATCCTCTTGTAATTACCTCATTATCCTCTTGTAACTTAGGTGCTGGTGTTGGATGTGAGTGCGTTAATTGCATTGACTCAGGCTCACGTTGATCAGGTTGATCTGAATCAGAAGAATCATCGTCATCGAATTTAAAGAAACTGTTTATTTTTACATTTGCTTTGGATTTAGATCTAGATCCTTGTTCAAGTAATCCATAGCCACGTTTTATTGCAGTATCAATGCCGGCTTTGACGACAAGTTTATGTATGTCAGCAACATCTAGCGTTGTAAATTCAGATGCTGAATTCAACCATGTTAATTTAACACTCACCTTGATGTTCATGGAGAAGTAGTTGCACGAATTTTTGAAGTCCTAGCTGTATTAGTTAATGTTCGTCTTATATGAAAATAGTCAGGAATTCTTTTCGGTCTTTTGCTTTTGGTTGGCTCATAATCTGAATCGTCATCAGATGAATAAGGATCTCTTGGCGATGGTGGTTCTACTGGTTCTAGATCACTGATACTAATATCCCTATTAACAGTATTAGCACTATCATAATCACTATCCATACTTGCACCTACAAAATATCTCTTGTCAACCAATGTTTGGTATCGGGAAACTGGACAGTATATTATTACGTTTATTTTAATGCCTTACTTATAGTATAAACATTACGTTCTTGCATGTAAAATAAGAATCATGTACTAAACTAGGATAAATTAACCAATATTAAAAAATTTAAAAAAACAGCGAAAAAAAAAAACAAATCTGCGATTTGAATTAGGGTCCTTGATATTGTGACGCAAATGCTTTAATCACTAAGTTGATCTCTATTCTGTCGCAGCGGTTTAATAGAAATTGAAGTACAGGCTAAAAAGAATGAATCGATAAAAATCGATGTTTGGAATAAATACACTAAAATGCATTATGTATGTAAGTGTTTCTGTATTTTTCCTAACACAAATCATAAGAAAAGTTATGAGTTTTATGCATTTGCATTTTGATATTACTAATTGACGTGTTTTTCTATTTTTGAATTATATTGATGAAGTAAAAAAACATTTTGAGGTTTCTGGTTCTTGTACACACACTAAATCACAATTTTTTTCATCCCCTTTAATAATGGGGTGGGGGTGGTAATGGGGGTGGCTAATGCCAAAATATTTTTTTAGACCTCAACTTCTCTTGTATATACTAAATACGAATTTTATGGACTCTTACCTGCTTGATTTACCTATTTTCCCCAAATTTACCCAATTTACCCCCCAACCCTTCGACGGAACAAGATGAAAATAAAAATATAAAATAAGTTCTAGATCTCATTAAAGTACATATGTGTACCAAATTTCAAGTCAATATCTCAAACGGTTCCAGAGTAAACGTGCGCACAAAAAAGTTACAGACCGACAGACAGAATTTTTTTTTTCGCTCAAACTTAAAATCTCCACGTTTCGTGACATTCTAAGCCTATTTGAACAATACAAATTTTTTAAAATTTTTTTGTCGTTACTATACTTCCACTGGATGTGGAAGTAAAAATACAGGGTTATAAGTTTTACCATCCATTTTTATCCAAACTAACATTTTGTGACCCTCATCCTTTTTAACCTTTACCGTTCAACTAGTAGACACTTTCGTTTTTGAAATAAGTTTATATATATAGCTTTTAGGATTATGATGCAATATTCAATATTCACATATTTTTAAATCATCATTATTTTAAAAATTAAATTCAATTCCATCTGCATCCTTACAAGTACACCACACAAATTTCCGCCATTATGAATAACCAGAAATAATACACTATACATTACACAACATTTATTTTACTTACCTAACCTAATAATGAGACTGACAACAAACAATTAAACAACACACACAAATCAAATCAAGAACAGGAAAGTACGGCACAGTTTGACCACGATACGACTACTAACTACACATAAGGGAAGTGAAGTCAATTATTTGCTAAAACTTTGTTATGACTGCTGCTTTTCCTAGAATTTATCAATACCACCTCTTACAAAAAAATATTCAGATATTTGTGAGAAGATTAATATTACTAATATTCAAGAATACTCTAAGTTTTCATGAATACTTAGTATTCTTGAATACTGCTGGTATTCATGAATATTGCATTTAAATATTGAATAATGAATATAATATTCATTTTGAGGAATACTGAATACTTAGGCAGTGAAAAATGTAGAGTTTGAATACTGAATACTGAATACTGAATACCAGAATAGTATTTTGAATAGTATTCTGAATAATCAGTATTTGATTACTACCCAGCTCTGGAGGTAACTATATTATATTTTTATTTTTATATACTAATAAATATCAATAGACATAAAAAATGGCAACACAAGATAGTATTTTATATCCCCTTTAAAACCCATTTTGATTTTTCTTCTTAGCTTGTATGGTTTTCGAGCAATTCAATGTTTTCTATAGGCCGCGCGCAAAAAATTTCATATAAACGAAAATTCGCGCGCATTAAAAATACAAATTTTGGAATTTTTTTCAACATCGATTGTCTCAACATATACATCAAAATTACAATAGGACTTTTTTTAGGATATTAGTCAAGCTTTCTTTTTTGCTTTCTTTGATGAGCAATTTTTTTATATCTTCAGCGGTTAACGAGTTATTAGTAAAATAAGGCTTTTTTCACCGAAGGAGTGGTTTTTGGGGGGTTGTGCGGCACCCTAGAACGGATTTTTGTGGTTCTGTGATGTATAACCCCTCCACTAACAGTTACTGAAGGAAAATTTCAGATAACATTTTTTGTGATGGAAATTTTTATAATTATTAGACTAATGTAAGTTATTATAAAAATAGGTTTGATGAAAAAATTTCATGTTTTCAAATTATCAAACACACAAATTTGTCTTTATATCCAGTTGTAAGGCGGATTTCGTCAAATAAAGTTCAATTCAATTAACCTCTGTAAGGACCATAAATTTCCATCTCAAAGAGAAATTGAAAATATGATTAAAAAAATAATCATACACAACGTTATAAAACGAGCCCCAGTTTAAAAGGGTACACATCACATTTACATGATGATAGTAAGTCATATGAATAATTCATTGCATTGCAAATTTATTTTAAAGACAATGAACTACATCGAAATTAAATGTAAAAAACTTGCTCGCTGGAAGCTAAAATGTTTTTATTTAAACGGAAATCATTCGGTTTAATTTTGTTGGATTTCGAAGAATAACTTCACCTCTCTTTGTAAGATTTAATTGAAAACCATGCAGTCTGCAAAGATAATTAAAATTTAACATTTGAATTTGAAATATGGCAAATTCATTTTTGATATTCATGATTTTACTCCGTCTGCTTGCAATTAGTTACAAAGGTAACTCGGGCCTCGATCAACAATGAAGAGAAAACTGAGGATCTTTGTTTTCATTAAATCAAGGCAAATAGTTTTCATACGCTTGCTAACAAAATGCCTAGTGAAAAGGTAATGTAAATATTAGAGTGGTCCCTTTTCGACTTTTTAAAATTTTTTCCGAGACACCTACTAAATGTCTTCTGTTAGTTGAGAAAATAATTTGTTTAAAATTTTAATTCAATTAAAAAACCAGAAGACATGGAGCACTACGTTGGTACTAATAAATTAGGCTGCAGCCCCCTTAAAATGTATATTTTTCAAGGAAAAAAAAATTACATATTCTAATTAAAACTCAAATAATCAGCATAAAGGTTGGCAATCCCAAAATCTCGAAACGTAATCGATTGGATCCCGGGATTTTAGGGATTGTAAAACAAGATGGAACAGCCTGTAATGCAATGGTCAGCTTAAAAATGCCGCATTTGATACTGGATTCGGAATATAAACTTTGGGGATTTGGTTAAATTTTTGGAACCACTGAGCTGACGTGATGCGAATTTATTTATCAGATATCTCTTTAAAATTCATGGTAAAACAAATTATACAAGTTGACATGCCTCTTATTGCAGATCTGCACGATGCACTAAGGGTAAGAATCATCCAACGCAGACATTCTCCGATACCTACTTGCATAATTTTAATGAGCAAGAATCAGACGCACTAATTCCAGGTTCCTAAAAAAAAGCCATTAGAGAAATATTAGAGAATCTTATAAAATGTTTCCAAAAAATTCCAGAGGTAATTGATGAAGAAGACCATGAGGAAGATAAAATTCTCCTCAACAGCACAGAAGACATTGGAAAACATTTTTAACAAAATGTTAGAAAACGCAATGCCCCAATTCAAATACGCTCTGAAACCGATGTGATATCATCAAATTTAAAAAAAGAACTGACACTTTTCGAAAATGAATTCAACACGGATATGTACCTTTAGCTGGCATATGATCATCTGATAACGATACCGCACTAAAATCTGAAAAAAATATTATTTAGGTGTACTAAAACGAAAAAATAAAATTAATTGTCTAAAAAGTTCATACAGGCATTAATTTTATCTGGCAGAGATTGTAAGTATTTTTTAATCAATATACCCGACAAGCTTTTAAAACAATTTATTTATTTATTTTCCGTTTTAGTACACCCAAGTAATAATAAAAGCTTGTTTTTAAAAAGTGTTTTAAATTTTTAGTTAGGTCTTAATTATTAGTTTTATATTCATTGCTTCGCGTAGTCCTTATTTAAAAGTACCGGATCCTCCGGCATTTCTTAGAATGCAACGTCTGAGTGAAGACACTATCCAATCAAATTATAGTTTTAAAACCCCCTTTTTGGTACCATATTATTGCATAGTCATAACTACATGTGTGTAGCTCAATTGGACGTCTTTAAGTGGTTCAAAATTGACTTATTAACATACAAAGAGGACAAGTTAAATAAAAGCTTATAAATACGTTTTCCGCAACGTAATATTTGTACCAAAAAATTAGATCTTAACTTGGAGTTAATACCCTTAACGAATTGTTTTTTTGTTACGCTACTGGTTTAGTAAACATTGTCAGTAATAAACAAATCGGCCAATGTGTGTTCATATATTCATGTATTCGTTATGTATCTACTATTTATATTATATTTTTTCAATTCCTAATTCCGATTCCGAAATCGCGGGATTGTGTAAATTTGATCCCGAAATCCCGGGATTGTATTATCACTCCGGAATTGCAAACCCTAATCAGCATTGAGCATGTCTCACAGTTTTGCTTTGTTTAATACTAGAATAAATGCCCTTTGGAACCATATTGTACGAAAATGTATTTTTTTGTTTTATTCCTCATCGTGAAAGTATATTAATGGAAATGTAGGCTCCAGATTTCTTTGTTTAACGCACGAAAATGGAACGCGGGGACACGTAAGTACGTCGCACGATCACGCGCACGCGCAGCCTCGGACATGCTATACTAACTTTTGAACTAATTAATGAAATTGACTTCACAAAAGCTTAAATGAAAGAAGAACTATGTAGCTATTGAACTATTATATTTTCAAATATAAAGATGAATATACGTAGGAATAGTACATATCTGAAGTCGGAACATAACGAGATTTGCGATGAAATAGGTAAAAGCTGTACCATTTCTAAAAATATGAAGATAAAAACTTGGGTCTTTCACATTTTACTCTTGAAGTAATGTATAAAAAAATTCGATGAGTGAAAAAAATCTCAAAAATTTATTTTTAAAGATGTACACATAAAATTTGAATATATAACTAACTTTAAAAACCTATTTCTCTGGTTTAAATCACGTTATTAGGTCTTTGTAGGTGCGATTTTTAAAGCTTGAAATGTGTACTTTAAGATGCTTCAAGGGGATTTACATTAAAAATTAAATTAACGAAAATAAAAAACATTTCTTTTTGCTGTAAAATTCGTGAAATTATGGGTAAAATAAACGTTAATAACTTTTATAAAAAAAATTATTTAGCCTACCTGTGTAGCATATGTTTATAGTGGGACCTCAAAATAAGTAAATCTGATGATGAAAAAATTTTGGAATATATATAAACCCAAACTTTTTACGAAATATTGAAAAAATCAAGTTCTTTCTGTAAATCGACTTAATGTTGATTATTTCTACAATTTTTATCCTGTTTAAAATATCGAAAAGATATTAAAAATATTCACGTAGTACTAGTCTAAGAGCTAGCAACGTTTTTGTCAACTGATTTTAGCAAGGCTCATTCTTTTATATTACCTCCCTTAATATGGTGAAATAGGCATGACGGCAGTCTGGCTGGCTGTAGACGTTGCGTTTATCTGTGAGAGTAGCGAGTATACAGTTGAAAAAATTACAAAATTATATGACAGTAGCATGACATTTGATTGAATCACTTTTTGTTGTTCGTGGGTTCGATCCCTAGTAATGCCCTATTTTTTTTTTAGTAAGTCCTGTTTGTTTCATCCATAACTTGAATTTAAAATGCTTAAATCAAATTATCATATGTTCTGTTAAAAACACTTTAAAATACAAATTACGTCAGACAGACATAATTACTTCCACATTCAATGGAAGTATAGTAACGACAAAAAAAATTCAAAAAAATTTTTATTGTTCAAATAGGCTTAGAATGTCATGAAACGTCGAGATTTTAAGTTTGAGCTAAACAAAAAATTTCTGTCTGTCGGTCTGTCTGTAACTTTATTTGTCCGCATGTTTGCTTTGATACCGTTTGAGATATTGATTTGAAATTTGGTACACATATGTACTTTAACGAGGTCTAGAACTGGATTATATTTTGATCTTGGTCCGTCGAAGGGAAATTGGGGTAAATTTGGGGTAAATAGGTAAATCCAAGCAGGTAAGAGTCCATAAAATTAGTATTTAGTATATACAAGAGAAGCTAAGGTGTCAAAAAAAATTTTGGCATTAGCCACCCCCATTGCCACCCCCACCCCATTATTAAAGGGGATGAAAAAAAATGTGATTTAGTGCGTGTACAAGAACCAGAAACCTCAAAATATTTTTTTACTTCATCCACCCCCACTACCACTACCACCTTTTATGGGTTTTTGAGGTAGAGGATTTCAAATATTATATTATTAAAGTTCCATAAACAATTATTTCCACATTACAACATTTTTTCATCGTGAGTGACTTGGATAGAAAATCTGGATGTGGAAGTAGTGATTCCTTGGACAGCGCTTTTTTATAATGTATTCTAACTTGTGGCATGTATAGTCAGGATAAAAGTAGCTATTTTAATGGATTCTATAATTGTATCTTAGATTCTTTCTATAATGTAAATTGAACTGTTTGTCCTGAAACAAAATTTTGGAATAAAAATTAAATAGTATTGCGTCTATCAACTCCTTTTTTTAATTTGGATTATAAAATTTATGGTATTAGGTACTATAATTAAAAGAGCCCTTATTAATTTTAACAACTAAATGAATAAAATCATAATTCATAGCATAACAAATAAACAGGTTGTTTAGTTCAAGCGCAGACATACGCAATAGTCAGAGGATCCGTAAATGGAATAATTGAAGGCAAACATTTCAATCGTTGCAAGCGTCTGCATCCGTTAATGGTTCTTGGATTGCAAATTTTGAATTTTGAGCAATTTTTAAGGGCCAAAAAAATTGATTATAAATTTCTGAAGGAGCTGATTTACAACGATCTTTTGAAATATCAAGAAATTAAGGTTTCTGATTCATCAACGATGACAAAAGTGTTACCTTACAAATCACTCTCTGAAGTACTATCATCTTATCAACAATATGAAGAAATCACACGTCGGGGTGATCATGGAAAAACACCCCAATATTACATGATTTATGTACAACTTGTAAATTATTATATCACTCTATCAAGCAGTAAGTATACGTATGGGTGATTTTAAAATATACAAATATGTAATCCCGAAAATAACTAATTTATTTTTCATATTTAACCAGCCAAACTACGCTTGATGGACTGTTAAATATTCAGACAATTTAAATAAGGTTAGTGAAACTCACCCAGGACTAGAAGATAATTTGAAGAAAGGTTATTTTGGAATAAAAAGAACCAATAAACCGTTCTCAAAAATACCGATTGACCTAACACTAGAGCAAACTATAAATGCTGATGCAGCAAGACGATTAACTGGAGTTTCACATTTCACGAACTCTATATCAGCACGTCAGCGCTGGGCAAAAAGTCACAATATTAGAGCTGCTTTAATTACTCATGTCCTTCATAATTAACCCATTCTTAATCTTCTATTTTGAAAATACTACTAGAGATAGATGACATAAGTAAAGACATTACAGAAAGACTTTAAGATACAATTATAAAATCCATTAAAATAGCTACCTAAGTCCTGGCTATACATGCCACAAGTTAGAATGCATGATAAAATTATGTCTGTCTGACGTAATTTGTATTTTAAAGTGTTTTTAATTATCTATATCCAATACCTGCACATATAATTCACATATAATTTCGCAACTCTTGAAATCAATAATATCCATGGAATTTATATTAAGAAATATTCAAGAACATATGATAATTTGATTTAAGCATTTTAAATTTATGGATGAAATAAGCAGAATTTACTAAAAAAAATAGGGCATTATCCACGAACAACAAAAAATGATTCAACCAAGTGTCATACTACTGTCATAAGTATAATTTTGTAATTTTTTTCAACTGTATAGTCGCTACTCTCACAGGTAAACGCAACGTCTACAGTCAGCCAGACCGCCCTCATGCCTATTACACCACAATAAGGGAGGTAATATAAAAGAATGAGCCTTGCTAAAATCACTTATTTTTCGACGTTGCTAGCTCTTAGACTATACAGGGCTATGAGTCAAATTATAATGCAATTTGAATTAAATTGCTTTAAAATTTTTCAACTTATGATAATTTTGGTAAAAAAAAGTTTCTTTTTGTTTAAATAATTAATAAACAATTTCCTCACAATTATATGTTTATAACTTTTTATTTTAAGTTATGTCAAGGTGATATCAAAAGGTTTTAGGAAAATCGAAGCTTCCCGTAATTATTCCGATCTAATGCATATTTTCAGCCTCTATTGACTCCACTAAATACACTCACAATTGAATACCACAGTTTATGCAGTGTTGCCATGAATTAGTTAATTGGTACTTCCAGTAATGTACGAAAAATTAATGAATAAATACAGTATACAGTGTTTTGAATTACTTGGTAAAGCATCTGTGATTCTAATGTACTCGTATTACAGATATCGTTTGCTGTGAATTCTACAGTTCGAATGTTTT
Source organism: Rutpela maculata (assembly GCA_936432065.2). Classification (NCBI taxonomy): domain Eukaryota; kingdom Metazoa; phylum Arthropoda; class Insecta; order Coleoptera; family Cerambycidae; genus Rutpela; species Rutpela maculata. The sequence continues at coordinate 42,321,293 of OW386286.2, forward strand.
AACAACTTGAATCGGGTCTGGAAACTTTCTGTTTGGATTGTCCACACATTACTGTATTTTAATTCCGTAGTTTTCAAATAGATATAAAATAAAATATATAATATATAATATAAGAAAATAACACCTTCTCCGATACACGATTATTATGAAAGCAAAACAGAAACATTTTTGAAAGAATACATCGCTTCTATTTGTACACATTTATTTTAGATTGCTCGCAGTAAAACTCTTTCATAATATAACTAATTAAGACAGATAGAATTATTCATTAATACTCTAGCATGGACTGCCGTTTCCCATAACACAACAAAATCCCAAATAATGAGTTTTGTGCTTTCTCAAAGAGCTGGGCATCATATAATTACCTAAAAATAGCTTATAAATGATGCGAATCTCAAGTGAACCTTCAAGCTACAAGTTCAATGTAACACTAAAAAAGTGATTACAAGCAAAAGTCAGGCGATAAAAAGTCCTTTAAACACCCCTCTGATTGTTTAAGTTTTTTCCAGGATGTTGCGAATCTTTTGTTCCTTCCCTTAATGATAATCTAAATGTCTGTCGAGTTTTTTTGTATCTATAATAGTCGTATGTTACGGAGAGACAGTTGTGGGTAAGACAACATTAACAGAAATGCTAAGAAAAGCAATCGGTGTAAAAATAATTCGTTAAAATTATACTTATTTTTAAAAATAATGTTTGTTAAATTATCAACTATAATATCCCTAGGACATTGATAATGTACGAGAACATTGATAATGTACGAGATATTAATGTACGAGATGATAATTTTATGACAATCGAAAGCCTTCGGCGTCGGGCTATTACCAAGCAACGTGCTTGAGATTGTCATAAAATAAAATTAAATGTAAAAAGAACTTTTTCAAAAACAAGCTTTTATTATTTAGGTGCACTAAAACAAAAAAAATAAAAATAAAAAAAAATGAATTGTCTTAAAATCTTGCCGCGCGCGAGAAGTTCATACAGGCATTATTTTTTTTGACATTGATTTAAGTACCTAAGTAAGTTTTTTTATTTCTATTCACGCGACAAGCTTTTAAGACAATTAATTTTTTTTATTTTTATTTTTTTCGTTTTAGTACACCTAAATAATAAAAGCTTGTTTTTAAAAAAGTATCTTTTACATTTTATTTTATTCTTAAATTTTTAGCCACGCCTTAATTAGTTTTATATATTCATTGCGTCGTTCCTATCCGATATAAAACCTATAGTTTAAACCGGATCCTTCACCATTTTTAAAAGCTTTTATTTAACTTGCAATGTTTGTTTGTATGTTTGTTTGTTGGTTTAGGTCAAATCTTGCAAGCTGAATTTCGACTAGTTCTAATTAAGCTAGAGCTTTGAAATTTGGCACACGTGTATAAGTCCGGTGACAATGCGACATAGTATAGCCATTATCGGTCTAAATCCAATATGGCGGACGTCCCAAGATGGCGGATCGGCTTTTTAGTCATAACCCCCCTGATATGGGTATCAAATGAAAGGGTTTGACGAGTAAAATACGATAAACATTGTGACGTCATTCTAAATCCAATATGGAGGACGTCCCAAGATGGCGGATCTGCTTTTTAGTCACAACCCCGTTGATATGGGTGTCAAATGACAGGGTTTGATGAGTAAAATATGATAAAGTGTATGACGTTATTCTAAATTCAATATAGCGGACGTGGGAGAGGTGGCGAAGGGGTAGAAAGAGGTGGGTAAGGGGTAGGAAGAGGTGGGAAGGGTGGGAAAGGGGTGGGAAGAGGTGGGAAGAAGTGGGAAAGGGGTGAGAAGAGGTGGGGAAGGGGTGGGAAGAGGTGGGAAGAAGTGGGGAAGAGGTGGGAAAGGGATGGGAAGAGGTGGGAAGAGGTGGGAAGAGGTGGGAAAGGGGTGGGAAGAGGTGGGGAAGCGGTGGGAAGAGGTGAGGAAGGGGTGGGAAGAGTTGAGGAAGAGGTGGGAAGAGATGAGGAAGAGATGGGACGAGGTAGGAAAAGGGTGGGAAGAGGTGGGAAGAGGCGGGAAGAGATGGGAAAAGGTGGGAATAGGGTGGAAAGAGGTGGAGAGAGATGGGAAAGGGCAGGGGAAGTGGTGGAGAGAGATGGGAAAGGGCAGGGAAAGTGGTGGAAAGAGGGAAGAAGTGGGAAGTAGTGTTAGAGGGGTGAGAAGACGGGAGAGGGGAGGGGTGGATGGCGATGGCAAATTAAAGTGTTTTGTCTGTCTGTTTGTAAAATAAGTGGACTAGAAAGTAAAAAATAAAATTATATAAAAAAAGTATTTTTAAGAAAAAGCTTTTATCTGAAAAAACTACTAAAAAGTAAAAATAAATTTTTTTTAAATTCATACACATGGAAACCAAAAGCTTTGGGGGTGGTCAATTGAGCAAAGTAACTATGCAATATCACTATATGACCGCCCCCAAAGCTTTTGGTTTCCATGTGTATGAATTTAAAAAAAAATATTTTTACTTTTTACTAGTTTTTTCAGATAAAAGCTTTTTTTTTAAAAATACTTTTTTTATATAATTTTTTTAGAATGCAACGTATGAGCGAATACACTATACGATCAAATTATAGTGTTTTAACTAAAAAATTTTGTCAGACGTCATTTTATTTTCGTATTCTTCGCAGCAAACACTTTCATTTGATACCTATGTCATGGGGGTGCATAAAAAATAACTGGTCCGCCAGCGTTCGCCATATTGAATTTAGTGTGACGTCATTTTATTCTCGTATTCTTCTCAGACTCATTCATTTGATACCCATATCATGGGGGTGCATAAATAATAACTGGTTCGCCATCTTTGGGAGTCCGCCATATTGGATTTAGAATGACGTCACTTAGCTAACAATGCATTGTCATCCAAACTAAACGTGTATGCAAAATTTCAGCTCAATCGGTTGGCGATAACTGTTGTAAAATTGACTTGCAAGATTTTAACTAAACAAACAAACTAACATACATACAAAGCAAGTTAAAAAATAATAATAATAAAAGCTTGTAATTATGAGGCATTTGTCAATGTCAGAAAATTTTTTGAAATAATTTTGTTGTCATAGTGATTGAAAATTTCCTTGGATGGTGTTATGAGTGTAATGTTAAAATGATTGAAGATTTGTATCACATGACAGAAATAACGAAATTTAATTGGTTATTAGAACTGTCAAAAAATGTTCTCTCAAATAGACCAGCAGCATTGATTTATATTTATGACGGACGGCGTTTTAACAGCTATTTCATTGCAGGCTGAATTCTGAAAAAAAGTTAAAATTGAAAAATGATTTAAAATATACAGGGTGTTTCGAAAAGATTGGGACAACGCTTAGCAGTAGATACCTGACATCAAAATAAGTCGATTTAACTCAAAGAATAGTGATCCAACTCTTTTCGTTTTCAAGATAGAGGGTGGTAAAGTAAAAAAATTGTTTTCGTAATTTGTCTCTATCTTGGAGACTAGAATACGTATCTACTTCAAAGTTGGTAACGATATGTTTTTCAGGTCGCTAATTATAATGGTGATATTGCCGATGCCATATTTTATAGATAGCGCTAGCTACAGTACTTTTATGTGACACTTTAAGCCATAACTTTTTTGTGGTTAGGTTTTGGACATCGTCTTCTATTATAATCGAAACGCAATTTAGTTTCTTAAACAAAATGTGTACTTGTTTAAACGCGATAAAATGCACCCTTTCAGAGAAATACGCGATTTACAACTTTGTCACACACCTGTTCGAAGAAATTCAACACCCCGGGTGTTGATTGGGACAACGCTTAGCGTAGATTCTTGACATCAAAACAAGTCGATTTAACCCAAAAAGTAGCGGTCTAACTCTTTTCGTTTTCAAGATACAAAGTGGTATAGTCTCTATCTTAGAGAATATTATACGTATCTACAACAAGCACTATTGACGATTTCAAGACATCATATTTGACATACACCTACTAGATAATAAACAGCACGTAGAAGTCCTGTAACTAGCGCCATCTACAAAATATGGCATCGGCAATATCACCATTGTAATTAGCGACCTGAAAAACATGTCGTTACCAACTTTGTAACGTAGATACGTATAATAGTTTCCAAGATAAAGACAAATTACGAATACATTTTTTTTACTTTACCACCCTGTATCTTGAAAACGAAAAGAGTTAGACCACTACTTTTTGAGTTAAATCGACCTGTTTTGATGTAAAGAATCTACGGCTAAGCGTTGTCCCAATCTTTTCGAAACATCTTGTATATACAGGGTGTCCCACTTAAAACTCCCATTTTCTCGTTAAATAAAAGAGATATTTGAATTCTGTAAAAGGCGTTCACTAGAACATATAAATGATATCAGTTTTGAGTAAAAACGGTCATTTTACAATCGAGGTTTGCGACACAAAGAAATTATTTGATCCTAGGAACGCTGAACTTTAATATAATTTTTTTAAATATAAAAATCGTCATAACTTTTTTAAAATATATTTTAGACAATAAGTTCTTTGACATTTCTCATAGTGAATCAGTCTGATTTAGATGGTAATGAAACATTTATTTCAAAACACAAAATAACTTTTTTTTCAAGTAAAGAAAAGGTGGGGCTGCAACTGTTATATGGAAATTAAAGCTTTTGATTGTCTAATTTTTGCGTCATGTTTATGTTGTATGTTCGACCAAATTTTACACTGTAAATTGTAGACATATGAAAAAAAATGCGATTTTTGTTACTTGAAAAATTACATTTAAATTCAAATATCTCGAAAACCAGTGATTTTTCGAAAATTGTTCATATCAAAGAAGTTGCTTAGAATATAATTCTCAATCTCAAGCACCTCATTTCATCGTTCCTAGGATCGAACAATTTCTTTGGATCACAACGCCATCTATACCTCAATGTGTAAAATAACCATTTTTTACTCAAAACTGAAGTCATTTATATATTCTATTGGACACCTATTACAGAATTCAAATATCACTTTTGGTTATCGAGAAAATGGCGCCGGGAGTTTTAAGTGAGACACCCTGTATATATTTTTAATGGGTAAAAAATAAAATGAATATATTTTCTTGAAGCACACTATCTAGGAAGGGATTTTTAAAAAATGTTTAAATTCAAATATCACCTATTTCTATAAATGTTGGATACTTTTGTAAAATATTTAGTTTTGGCAAAAACATTTGGTTATATAAACTGGTGGCAATTGAAACAGTCCAAGCGAATTTTTAGGTTTTTATCTAAATAATAGCATTAGAGTAAACATACACATTTTGGAGAATCTTGAGATTTCCGTGATCGGCCTATAATTAGTATTATTTAAAGGATCGCCTTTTTGAGTACCATCAGGCTGGTATTTCAGCAGCTAGCGAGAGCAATGAACTTACTTCTAATAAAATATAAAAAATTCAGATAGATCCTCAACCAAGCAATATCATCAGAACGGAGCTGAACCTGCTGAACATACCCTATAAATTTATAAAAAGGAACAAATAAGGGTTCAACGCATGTATTTGCCATTGGCTCAATAAACGTGGAATAACGGACATAAAATATAGAACAGTATATCTGCGCAAAATTCCTACGTAAAGCTACACCGAACAGTTATTACTTTAACAAGAACTCTTTCTTTTCATCGCAGCTGTGAAGTACGTAGTTAAGTATTTCTTTCAACTCGCTCAATAAATTTCGATCAAGTAAAGGTTTACTCTTAGTGAAAAGCGAGGGTAAATAGTAATAAATCAAACACAATTTTAATAAAATAAATCTTCTTGACACTTGACCTAAAAAAATTACTGCTGAGTAAAAATGGTGGCCACGGCTTCGTAAGGGGGATGATAAACGTGACACAACTGTTGTAAATTATGCCCCTTTGATGTAGAGAACAAGATGTATAGGTTTCCGATCATATTGGGTTGTTTCAGAGTAGTTTAACTAATACAGAACATTTGGAATTATAATATAACAGGGTTCTTACCAACATTGGAATTTTGAAATTCCTGACTTTCCCTGACCTTCCAGGAACAAAATTTTAATTTGCAAAACAATATTAATATACTAATTGAAATTTGCGTCAAACGAGCAGAACAAAACATGGTAAACTACTAAATTATGTTTTTCTTTACATTGTTTATAATAATTTATTTTTTTGAATAATTAAAATGTTACCTACATTTTCTAACTAGCGTAGCTAAATCATCTAGCTATAACCAGATATGACATACAACACATAAAAAGATGCGTGTCTCTAAGGCATTTCTCCGGTCCTAAAAATTCTGAAAAAACCAAATAATCCCCACGAACATAGCATGGTGTTCTAGATGTTCATTCTATAAGGATCTAGCAATAATTTTGACGCTCTATTATGATCTATGCTTCTTTTAGATACGCAAAGTCGGTAATTCTTCGTGTTTCAGCTAAAAATAGCCTATTTTTGATGATTCCTCTTTCATTTTTTTTTATGAACATAGTGAGATAACACTTTCTATTTTAGATGTATGATGGATTAAAGTCTGTATGAAAATCTAAAACACAGGCGTTAGAAATTTGATATAATTTCCTTTGTAACAAACCACTGGATATCTATGGGCTGTGTACATTGTTGGTGGAGTAAAACTAAGAGTCTCAATCACTTTGCAGGGAATTGTCTTACAATAGCAATTTTTTCTGCTGGGACTTGTCGAGAACATTACAAGGAACGTACAAAAGTTTAGGATTAAATATTGTCGAGCAAGTCATTTGTTTTAACAAAAGAATGTTGAAAATTGTGTTTTTTCGCAGTTTTTTTTGATTTACTTAATAGAGGAGATAGTTCACGTGGACTCTCATTAGTTTCATTACAAGTAAGACCGTGCAGTAAGCGAGATAGCGATCAATTCTTTGTGACAATACAGTAGATTTATAGTTATATAAGTTATCCGGAGACCATTTCATGATGAAATAAGCGATGTATGTAATGATAGACCCATTTACATGCAAAGATATAAGCAACCTCTCGATACATCAACCAATAATGTACAGTAAAAAAATAAAATTTTTACAAAACCCAGGGTTTTATTCAAATTCCTTGGATTCTCTTACTCCCACACATTTCAAAGTTTCTAGGACCACTTTTTGGATTCTCTGACTCATCCAGGTTTCCAGGTTTTTCAAGGTTGGTGAGAACCATATATAAGCACCACCTTTTCTTAACTCATAATTAAATAATAAAAGTAGCAAATATAGCCTTTGGCAATACCTGCATTAAAAATTAACTCTACAGAATATACTAAAATTTTCACCTAAGATACTAGAGAATGAACCTCTCGTATGAGTATTTTCCACCAACAGGACCGCATTCTCCATTAAGCTAAGGCGAATATTAGATTGAATTAGATTGTGAGTGGGCCGTTTAGGCATTTAGCACATCTCTTCACATCGACCTGAAAAGATCTTTTGTGAATACCCTTTAATATAAAATGCTTATCCCGCAGCGTCAAGCAATGACCCCAACACCCCGACACCCGACCGCCAGGAGCTAGAGCAAACCTTATATGTACCTATCCAATTACAAAGTTCCAAAGAATTATACGATTATTCTGGGGGACATCTTTCCCACTTCGGCAGATGTCAAAACTACCCGTTCCAAGTGCTGTAGCTTTTGGCTTTACAGAACCTTGCATTATATGTTATCGTCATTTCTCTATCTGATCCTGTTCCTAGCGAGGATTTTTAGTTCCCCATGATTTTCCGGCTACATTTCCTCCCTGCAACGCCGTTTTCTTTTTCACGTTTTCTTGGATCTCCGTCGTCTACGGCTGTCTTGTGAATTCCAATCCAGTGCCGCTAGATTCAAGTCACTAGTAGGTTTTAGAGCGTATGGTCCAGCAAGCTCCACTTTCGTTGTTTGATTTCTGAATCGATTGCAGCTTGTCTAGTTTTTTGCCACAGTCCGAGGTTTGCTATTCGCTCTGGCCAAAATATATCCAGTATCTTTCGCAAGCATCTGTATATACTTGCAATTGCATAATTGCAATTGTTTTTACATTTGTATTAAAGAGCCGTATTTTGGTGTTAAGAGAGAGGATACAAGATCTCCAAATGATTTCCTTGTTTTTTCTCTGATTTATCTTTCCGTGACCCCGTTTTCATCCACTATGCTACCAAGATAAACGAATTCATGAACTCGTTCAGTGACCCTCTAATTCCCAAAATCTAAGCTGTTGTTGCTATCAAGCATCCTTCAAGTTTTCTTCGCATGTACTTTGGCTACATCTTCACCTAGTTTGTTAATCTTGAATTCTATGTCTCTCATAGTGTGCGTCATGAAACATATATCATCAGCATAATCTAGATCCTTCAGCCTGTTTGTGAGGTTCCATCTTATGCTCCTCTCTTCAACATAGACTCTTTTCAAGGCGATGTCCAGGACAACACTAAAGAGCAGTGATGATAAGATACATTCTGTTTGACTCCTTTACTAACCGCTATCGCTGCACTCATTTGATTCTTGAGTATAACTTGACAGGTGGACTGGCTGTACAGGGCTTTGATGAGGTGATGATTTTTCCTGGAACCCCCCTTTCCCCCAGAGTTTCAGATAACAGTGCGGCTTAATGTATCAAAATCGACAAGTACTAGGAACAGCGGAGATATTCTATGATTATCTTAATTCTATTTAATTGATCGATACAAGATCTGTGAGATCGAAATTCGGCTTGCTCATGTCCCAGAATAGGTTTTATACTCTCAGATATTCGGGTATCCAAAATTAGTGCAGTTAATTTGTTAATAGTGTGTAACAACGCAATACGGGACCTTACATAAGTAAAGTATATATTCCGTAGTCTCAGTTGCTTCCATATAAAACTGACACATTTCATCCCCAGTTTTGCTCATTTTCTAAGGATAATATCTCAATGGGGAATATTCTACAAAAACGCATATTATTAGCCTTAATTCTGGTCTGCTGAGATCGAGTAGCTCTTTTGGTCTTTTCTGCCAATATCTTATGGAGTCTATCGCTTGTCGTTCACCTGAAGTTAAACTCCAGAAGGAATATTTCACTTGATGCCCTCATTTTCTTACCTCCTCCGTTGTGTAATATTATGTCATCACACAGAACGGCTTCGGTTCGATGAATGACAATTTAGCTCCTTATCTTGCAAGGTCATCCGAATTTTCATTCCCTTTTATTGTTTCATGCCCTGGTACCCACATCAACGTGTTGTTCTTTGCCAATTTCTTGACTGTTTATAAATGTTTCAGGAATTTAGGACTCAAAAGTAAATAAACCTAGAGTTTAAATTCCACCTGACAGTCTGAAAGTATATAAATTTTTACTCCTCGTATGCCTTGTGTATATATTCGCGAGCGAAATCTACGGCATAAATTTCCGCCTGGAAAATGGTGATGTTTGCCAGTCTATATTTTGGGTCATATACGCCTGCATCTACTCTCTTATCCATTTTAAATCCATCTGTGTAGAGCTCCATACCTGGCGGTCAAAAATTGTCACTTCAAAGTTTCACTCGCTGCTAAACCAAACCGGTGTGTAGTCTGTGGGTTTAATAATTGATTGTGATTAAAGTTTATTTAAAACAATTAGATAACCAACCAGTTTGAATTTCATATTAGAATGTAATCTATAAGCGCTGAAATCTTCATTCTTCTCCACGTGAATATGTAAAATGAAGAATTAGACAGCACTTCCATTGCTGCTGTTGGACAGGTGCGCCTGCGATTCCAAGACACGCTAACCGCTACAATTTTAGCAACTTTTTCTGTACCGTTTTCTTGTTTGTTTTTGTTGACCACACCAACGATGCAGTAGATCATTCTTGGTTTAAGATCTCAAGTTATGCCAAGGAGCCTGCGAGATATCCAGAGCGCAGCTGTTACTTTTACGGTGACTTTTGTCATGTCCAAGTGAGTCTTTGATTCACGGTTACACCTAGTTATTTTACGTCAATGGAAAGTCAATTTGCATACCATTCAACATCGGTGCTACCAATGAAAACATCCTTCTTTTGATGAACGGTACTATGATTATTCTGCTTGGATTGACTTTTAAAGCCTTCCTCCAGTACAAATTTTCAATGAAGTTGAAAGTAATTTGCATTAGGCAGGACATTATCCTATCATTCTTGCCTCTTGTAGCTACTAGCTCATCAGCGTAGCCTTGGACATCAAGTCCATAGTTGCGTAGTTTCATAAGAAGGTTATCGATCACTAGAGAATATAGCAGGATTACATTTATTTTAATAATAACTGTAGCAAATAATCATCTCAAAACCTTTCATTTTAGGATAGTATGTACTTAGGTAACTTCAGAATGGTTTTTGCTATTTTGAGACAAATATAACTTATGTCATTGTTTATTTTTTGTCTGATTTTATCCCATTTTAATTTTGCAAAATATTGTAATAAGTTCTTTGTACTACGAAATGAAGTCGATTATTGCGATTATCGGAACTCATTTTAATCATTTATAACGAGACATGTTATATAACTATTTTGCCGTCACCTTGATGATATGGATGGAGGCGCGAATGGCAAAATTATGCGGGTATACAATCTAATATGTTACCTACAAATACACCAGAACTGGAAACCTCCAGACTTATTCGGAAAGCACGGTTCATTTATTTCGACCTGTCCCTTTAATAATAATAATAATTGGATATATCAAAGAAAACTACACTTTTTGATTGGAATGTGCCACTCTCTGTGGTCATAGTTGATGCCAAAAGGTAACTTTTCAGATAGCAAGCCATTTGAAAATCCGTGCATAAACTAAAATTAGCCACATTGAATTTTTTTGTATCTCAGCTCCTAATAATCCGATTTTGATTTTCTTTTTTTTGCCATTGTGAAGAGGACACTGTTTTGTCCCTACACATTTATCACTACACCTTAACAGTTCTGCGCAATTTTCAGAAAAACAAATAATTTTTAATTTCACGGATACTATGATACGGAATTCAAAAAAAACAGAATTTTTAATGATGCTGAGAGGTTCCATGCAAACAGAGTACACATTTCTTGGGATACTTACTCAAAAACTTGTCTGAAGAACCGTGTGAGAGATAAGAGAGGCGTTGGTCTTCATCGCCAAGCAGCACAAAAAAATATGCTACCAAATAATTGGAATTACTACCTCTGTTGCAATCAGACTAAGACAGAACTCTTCAAGTTACTTGGAGAACATGCAATTTTGAAGTTAGATTGGGCTCAAATCAGTACTGAAATTGGTGGCATAATTCCTTCATCTCGGCCGGAGTACAATGCAGGCAACAGAAAGAAGCAGACGGCAGAATTTTTCTCCACGTATATATGGAGCAAGAAAAATAATTATTTGCACAGTAGATACCGATGTAGTTATTTTGGCAATATCTTTCTTTCACATTCTCAAAATTGCGGGACTTCAGGAGATGCGGATTCTCTTTGGTGCTGGGAAGGGTCAGAGATATATGAGCATTAATGCCATGTTTGAAAGTATGAGTGAACGTAAAGCTATTGAATTGAGAGGATTCCATGCATTCACTGATCAGATGTAACGTCATCATTTGCAATGAAAGGGAAACAGACTGCCTGGAAAGTGTAGAAATCATTTCCTGAAGCTACTGAAGCCTTCTAAGCTATCTCTCTACTACAACAGTCTTTTGCTGGCGAGACTTTTCAAGTTCTGGAGAAGTTTATAATTTTGCTTTTCTACAAAGACCTAGAAGACTTCTCAGTCAATCATGTTAGAAAGCTTCTCTTTACTTCAAAAACTCGCAGTCTACAAAGTCTGCCCCCAATAAAAGAGGCTCTTCGATCAGCATACCAGGCATGGCAAGTTTGGGGTCCTGCGTGCTCAGTGATGGACAACATTCCAGGGCCAGAAGGGTGGGGATGGAAATAAAGCAGCCTGCAGAGAGTTGGTTAAGTGTAGTTACTCCAGATGCCGTACACGATGCTCCTGTTCAAAGACCAAAGTTCCATGACACTACTTTGCACGAACTGCATTGGGGGTCGACAATGCAGCAATAAATACAATAAAAGGCATGCATTTAAATGATTATTTTTAAATTCGTTACACAGTTTCAAGATCATAATATTACTTTGTTGATGCAATGCCTTAATATAATAATAATAATAATATATGATTATTTTGTTCCAGGGACGAATTGGAAGATGAAGACCGGCTCGGTGGCGCAGTGCTTAAGGTGTTAGGCTTGCGACCACGGGGTCCCGGGTTCGAATCCTGGCTAGGGTATGGATGTGTAGTGGCGTTTTTCACGTGTTGCCGAGACGGTATCAATGGGCTAGGCTGCGGTTGTGTGAGAGACAGCACTGTCTAGTCGCTCTCGTCTCCTGAGTTCGAGTCTCAGCTGCGGCAGATGGCAATGTCGCAGGGAATGGGTGTTGTGATGTTGTCTATGTGTGTATGTGTCCGTCCTGGTTGAGTGGTAGAATAATCTACGGCTAAACTCTGCCAGGACAGTAATATAAATAAGACGATAAAAAAAAGAAGATGATTGCGTGATCTAGAATCATAAGAGCTGTATAGAAGTACTTCATTTTCATGAGTATTTCTTAGTACCTATTTAGTCCTTTTTTGTTTGTAAAAATTTGTTTCCTTAATATAATAAATGTTTTCAAAATGATTAAAATCACTGTTGTGTATGAAAACAAGTCTTTCTTGACATATTCGAAACCACGTAAACATAAACCCTTTCTTTCCCTGAAAGGGATATTGAGCATAATTAAAAAGTTACTAATCAATAAAATTAGTGAGAAAAGTGAAATTTTCAGATTTTTGAAAATTGCGTACTGATAAATGTATAGAGACAAAAAAGTGTCCTTTTCACAAGAGCTTTCAAACAAAAAAAAAGAAAATCGAGATCGGACCATTAGTAGCTGAGATAGAAAAAAAAAAATGAGTGTGGCTAATGGCGGCCATATTTAATGGCCGCCATTTTGGTGATCTGCACGGATTTTCAAGTGGCTCCCTATCTGGAAAGTTACCTTTTGCCATCAACTATGACCACAGAAAGTGGCACATTCCAATTAAAAAGGGCAGCTTTTTGGCTTTTCTAGCCATGTATCCAACGTACTACTTGGCCTATAAAGCAGTTGCGACACTATATTTTATTTTGCTAATTTAACCGATACGTGTGTATTGTGTATGAAAATAATTAAATATTGATATTAACCAAATCGAATATACTGCCCACTATAAATTGTCATGCTAGCGAATTAAAACGTTTCCAGTTCGTTTTGTGGTGGATAATCAAATGACAAATGTGCACTTCATCGGCAGTAGCTGTTTATTGCAAATTTTGCTATCAAAGCATATTTATTCTCTCGACTACAAAATCAACCAATTTATCGTCTAAATCGTTTTATGAACACTTACTTCCGACATTGTACCAAGATTCATCACATAAAATGCAGATACTCTCTAGATAGAATATTTAACAACACCACAACAAAAACGCTCTATATTCTACTGCTATGCTATTTTCAAGAGATTTCTGCCAGCTACACTGAATTTAGTTTGCCTTGATACGTTTTAAATTGTGTAAATCAACATTAAAATCCAATTTCATTGTAACTTTGTGATTCCGGAGTTCTTAAAAATGTTTAGGGAAATTTAAGTCAGACTTTAGTGCATAACTTTTGATTTATATAGTTTTTAATTTGATACAAATTTTATGTAGGACAAGGCAAGGCAACAATTTTTTAATATAAACTGTCTCATTTCAAGCAGGAATGAAATATAACTCGAGAAAAGCGAGTTCACTAAAATATTATGGGAATATAAATTTGTATTTTCTATGTTAAACCAACCCAATGTTGCGGGTAGCACAATTTGTTAGAGATTTTGCTAAAAAACATTTACTTTCAGAAAGTCTTATAGGAAACCAGACTTAATCTACAATAATTGAAGATGTCTTACTTTTATGAAGATGTAACTCTGTCTTACAGTTGCAAAAAGAACAGGAACTTGGTACCTGAAAAAAAATTAAGTATGTATTATATATTCAAATATTGTATCTTGTTCTGTGAGCAAAATATAGATTTTTCTTAAATTCCTTAAAAAGGTACAGATAGATAGGTAGATAGATAATTTTATTTACTCGGAAAAATAGAAAAATAAAAGTATTGGGTATCGTGTAGCTATGTTCAATGCGAATACAAGTACTGCTCAGCTCTGCTAAATAGTACAGTAAAATTAGATATTTGTTTGAACAAGTGAATTTTTTTTCACAAATATGGCTCAAGTATTTACGTTTCAAAAAATCGATACGCCTCGAAAAATCGTCCTTTGTACCTTATAATTGGTGCAATATGAGTGACTTTTTTTGGAAAAATTTCAAAAGCAATCTTTTGAGCAAAAACCTTTTCAGAAATTCTTAATATGTACTGCAAATAAATTTAAGCAGTAAAAATGGTAAAATTTCCGGCCCGAAAACGATGAAAGGAATTTCCTTATTTTTTTGCAATATTCTTTATAAAATACGTACATCAAAATCTATATTGTCGCATTACCTGCTTTTTATTTTTAAGGGTTGAAATCACCCCTAAAACTGAAAAATTAATAACTCTTCTAATTTTACGAATAAATTAACAAAAATTCATATACTTATGTTTTTGAGGTCACTGAATATGACTGAGAGATCAAAACTTATGAGTCGAAAATATTAAGGGTTGAGATCACCCTTAAATACTAAACAATTAATGTCTTCTAATTTTACGAACAAAATCACGAAAATCGAGTCCTACATGTCTAGCCTTAATTATCTTTTCTATCCTGAATGAAGCGTGTCCTGTAAATTACATCTGTTTGCAAATACTGTTTTTTGATCACATTGATGTAGATAAAAAACTTCTAATTATGGAAGTAACTGACATTGCAACAACTAATTAATCAATGAAATCATTCACTGATTTCAAAATGTAACTTGACGAACGCTCATGATAAATCACAGTTAATCCGAAGTTTCAGAATGTTACTATTACTATTATTATTTCCACCCCCGAAGAACCTCACCAATTTATCAATAGGATTTTTAAAATAATTATTACTATAATCACTTATTCGGATCAGTTTCGTAACTTTCAGAATTTTGGCCCAACATTGTTATTCTGCACCCGAGATAGTCAGTTGTGCCTTCAAAGCGAACGATTGGGTGCCTGAAACACTCCCACTATAAACGCAAAATTGTCGCGAAAAACTCCGTCAAATTTAATAAAACTTAGATGAATTGTAGCCCAAGAATTTCCGCGTAAATTGATACCTCATATCAAAAGAACAAAGTTGAAATAGAATTAATATTTGAAAACAACTAATACAGTTCAGTGACCAGTGCTGTGTATTAAGAAACAAAAAGAGCGTAAATAAACAAACAACCAAAGACAGGCAAAAGAAAGATGAGTAGTAGTCCTTTTTTCATTTTTAAGTACCTTCCCAGACAAGTATATTTATAACCTTTGAAGTGTTTAGGCCCATCACCCTTGAAGAGTCGACATTTGCCGACAAGTTTATGGCAATAAACTAAAGCTCTGTGAACTGTAAATATTTTTTTAATCGTTATAAAAATATTTAAATAAATTTGATTTGTCTGTAAAGTATGGTCATATAAATTTCTTTTGTTAACCTTCAAATAATCTTTTTTTCATAATTATTAAAAATACTCTCTTAGGTAAAATATCAAGTGAGGGTTTTCAGGTCAAAATTACGCTCGTTGCCAAGTGTAATAACTTAAAAATAAGTCAATAAACAATTCTTTCTAGCAAATTTACATATGAGTCTGGTCAGGGGCGTGCCCCATCAGGGTGACAGTGCACCGTGTGGAATTGAATCAATTTAAGAATATAATGGGAATTTGGATGGAATTGGTGCCCATTGGCTTGGTTTCGGTGCCACTGGAATTTGGAAAGCCTCATCCATGCTATGGAAACATACAAATTGTTTATACTTCTGGTGCGGCTCTGGTGGGACCGGGTAAGTTTATTAAAAAGTTTAAAAAGGTTAGGACCGTAATAGTGACAAGCAAGGGGTAGACGGGAGGTAGTAGCTCTCCGGAAAGCACAAGAATGATGTATCCACTGCGGAGCGTGGGAGCGAGGACACATCGGCTACTGGTGCGAGGGATCGATGGGAACTGTCTGTGTGGAGCACTGGGCCATCGTTGGAAGGAGAAAGTATAACAACCCTTTTTGTGTGCCATCACTTGGTCTGGATACAGGGTGCGAAGGATACAGTTTTGAGTTAGGTGAGTGATGGGTGCATACCTCGGGACGTGCGATTGACGATTTGTGAGTGGTGATTGGTTTTGTACATGATCCAGAGCTAGGTGCAATATTTTTGGTGCGGTGCGGTAGAGCGGATCAAAAGGGGAGGGGAATGGAGGGGAGGAGAGGTATCACAGAGAAGTGTTGTTGATCTTGACTTTTTGTTGGTGCCTAGTTTAATAGGAGTGTGTTTTGTGGTATTGCATATTTTTTGGCGTTTTGGGTGTTACAATATAGTGTTGTAAATCTGATTTCATAAAATTTTTCTTAAGTAAATTATCAAATGAGGCTTTCAGGTCAAAATTACGCTCGTTGATAAGTGAAAAATTCTACATTAAATTCTACACTAAAAACAGGGAGACCAGGTTACACGTGGAAAACAACAACCAATAGGATCATGAACAAACTAGGAAAGGACCAAACATACTGGGAAGGAGAAGCGAGGAGGAAAAAAAGGAATTCCACCAAGAAATCACAGCGATATATATATTACCAGAACCAGAAACCGAGGAATCAGAATACATGGAAGAAGAAGAAGATTTGTAGAAGCAGAAATACAAAAAAGAGGAGCATAAGCATTAAATATCACGAACACAATGCGGCAACGCATTTCAAAAACACCTACACTGCCCACCCCCCACTCCTGTACTATGCGTCATGTGGCTCTCGCTGCTGGCAACAAGCATGACCTTAGTCCAACCCAGCGTGGACGTAGCAGGCCCAGCTGTATACCTGAGAGTGGCAGCAATGCCTACCGCACGCTGGTAAATCAATCAACATTGTTATTCTGTACTCACTGTGAAACGTGGTTTGAAACAAACATTCAAATAAATCCCATCTTATAAATAGCTCAAATCCATCCATTTTGATCCTTGACACTTGAGTAATTCCCTAAAATTAAAGTAGCACCTATTCATCTTACTAGTAAATAATTCATTATTACCCAAGTTCATACATGGTTGTTGAGATTAATCCTGCAGCAAAAAAGCTTTTAACGTTGTACAAGCACATAGTTCAGCCTCTAATGGAATAAAATCAAAACCCATTGAAAAGTGCTGTTGAAACGTCAAAGACTCGTTGAATGTTAGTGGATTGGTCATGTCCATATTGAGCAGGTCTCACAGCTCTCATTATGTGGCATTAAAGGAGCAAAGACCAGTAGACTTGTGCTATTATAAATCTCATGCACGTCTCAATAAATAACCTCATTTGAAGGGCCATAATTCTTGTTACTATAATTGGCAATCATGCTACCTTCCACCGACAGGTTGTAACAACATTACGTTGCACACCAGTATTACGCGCTGAATTATGGACCCCAATTAAAATTCTTAACTTATCCTCGCCATTAGGTTTTTAGGTTCTGAAAATAACAGCTTGTAGAACTTGCGGAATTTTCGCATCGAAAGGCAAGCAATCCTTCCTTTTAACGTCAATAGTTTTTACCTTTCCGTTTCTTTAACAACATTCTTTCGTTAGTATATAAACACTTTTGAAAAGTCTGGGTACCGTTCACAAAATGTACAAGGCCATTCATTATATTTTGACCCACCTTAACTGCTTTATTTTTAGAATTTTAAAGAAGTTAAATACATTTTTTTTAAGTACAACTAAAAAAGCAATAGCCCGCATATAGTACATGTGATACAAAAATGAAGGTGATATTTTAAATGGCATATCCTGTATAAAAATAAAATTTCTTTTAGATTTTTTTCTGATTTCAAATATATAAGAATAGGGAACTTGCCCAAAAAATAAAATTGAATTCAAATATTCAAAATCGTAAACTAACATCATTAAAAACCCCATAGACAACAAGATTAAAAAAAAAACTCCTCCAGAAATATAAGCGATTAAAATCTGCCTGATTTTACCCAGTCTTGAAACGCGACGTCAGAGAGAGAAAGTCGGACGACGCACAGTGGGTCATTTGCAACATCTAGGTGGACAAAATTCATGAAAAAAATAGCAGAGTTTTTTTATTTCTTGTTATAGACAAATAATAAGGTAACACGAAATAGATTACTGCGTAGTCCTAATTTGATTCTACGAAATGTGGTAAGTACCCAAAGTCAGTCGTCGCGATAAACGAATTCATCGTATAACATTAGTTTAAATTTGTCGCTTCGAGCAATAAGACTTGTATTAACGTGCTGTACTGTGTTAAAGTGAAGGTATGTACTAATTTACGCCATATAAATTATCTCGATTGTATGTCTTCTTGAATGTTATATTTGATATATAATGTGTGAATGTTTTACACTAAAAAAATATTGACTTTCCAAAGTTTATTGGACATTCCACTTATGAGTACCAGATAGTACCAGTCTAATTTTTTAATATGTTATTCACTAACTAATGTAGATTTAAGAAATGCGAAACAATAATTTCGGAAATGTTCGGAAGTATATAAAAAATTTCTTAAAAAAAAATCAAGAGTGGTTACGGGGAGAAAATATCAATTTCGCCTTTGATACTATGGAACCACAACCCGGTACATCGAGGGAAGGATGGACCGCAGCAGGGAGATCCAGAGTGGAATTTGAGAAATCGTCTTTCAAGATAAAGAAGAGACGCGCTCAAAATTTTGTAGAGTCAAAGAGCACAAACGAATTGACTGTAGCATTAGAAGTAGCTATGCGTTCATCGGATAAAAGGGATGCAGCTAACTTTATTCGCGAGGTGACGTCCTCATCACCAAAAAGAGCAAGCAAAATAAAAAAATTATACATGCGGCAGAAAGACAAACGCCTCTTAACAAGTAACGAAACCTTAGCGTATTATGTTGAATCTAAATGTACATCTTATTCATATAAACTGACTCATAGCAGTGAAATTATAAAGTCGAGTCTACTGCCCATTGGACAACTTTCTGAGGAGGCCCAAGAGCACGAAATAAAGATTGTCGTCGTTTTAGGGAACGTCATACACGAAAGAATTCCCGTGTTGCCACAAATACAGACTTACTGTCGATGCTGCTGATTACATCAGATCCAGTTGTAAATAGTCTTAGCGAAGCAACTCGTAAAAGTATTGACAAATTTCCAGCTGATGTCATAAACCTTTTAAAAAATCCAAAGGTTCCAATGCCTCCTCAGGTAGAAGAATTGGATATCGACGACAATGATACGGAATATGAGGGTGCAGAAGACTCCTCTGAATCTGAAAACGATTTATCTGATAGTGATTAAGAGTTTTTTACTTAGTTATACGTATATTGGTCAGTAAATGAATTACTTTAAGTGAAGTTTTATTTGTCACTATTTCCTAGATCACTATTTCATAAATTTAATAGTCATAGCCTAATCACTAATGATTGAACTGCGCGTCCCCTCAAAAACAACCTTTTAAAAGTTTACATTTATATTTTACTTTACATTATATTTTTCGTTGATTCGCGTAATTTTAAAATGTTATTTAATTTTCAACCCCTCAAAAAGCAACCCCTTGGTCCTTAGATTTTTTTAGCTATTTCAGGTGTATTCACATGTACAATATTATCATATATGTACAAAGTTTTCAAATTTTAAAGCAAAATTTATTTTTTAAACCTTCTCAAAAACCACCCCTTGTGCTTAGAATTTTTTCAATATTTGTCTGGTTTTCTAAGGAATATTTTATATCAATTTATAAAGTTTCAGAATTTTGTCCACCTAGATGATGAAAATTGTCCACATGACGTGAACAAAATTTTGCAGGAACACGATTTAAAAAATCAACGAAAATATTGTCCAGAAGAAGCGTTAGCCTTATTTTTCGAATGTAAACTAAACATTGTTATAATTTATTATTTTCAGCGAATTCACGAATCTAATATTATCATGTCCACAAAGTTTCAGAATTTTAAAATAATATTTATTTTTCAACCCCCTCAAAAACAACCCCTTACTATTTATAATTTTTAATATATTCACAGATATCATATTATCATAGTCACATAGTTTCGAGACTTTAGAAGCAAAGTTATTTTTCAACTCAAAAACCACCCCCTTAATGCCTAGATTTTTTAAACTATTTTTCTCGTCTTCTATTAACGATTTTAAGCTCATTTAGAAATTTCTAGAATTTTGTCCACCTAGAAGTTGCAAATGGCCCACTGTGCGACGGCGTCAAGCACCGATTTTGCTTTGGCTTTGACAATTCCGCATGCGCATGCATTTGTCAGAAAGAACTAGCAGTGAACACAACCTAACCTAAAATTTGAATACTATTCCATGTAAAAGCCCATAGCCAGGTATTCGTTGGAAAAACATCTTCAATATTCGTTGATTTTGAGTGATATTTGTTATTTTTTATAAGCTTGTGTGGTAAACATGTTAGTTAAAAATAACTGATCAGACAATTTACCTAGTGTAAATATGTTTATGGTGGTTTCATACACTAAAAACACTGAAAGTTGGAAATAAACATAGCATTTAAAGAAATTAAAGTTTATGACACTCTATTCAATGGTAAAATAAAACTAGTGGAAGCATTATACTCTTCGCCGATTTACTGAGCTTTTTACATAATTGTTACACATTCTATAGGATACTCTTCGCATTTTTCTTGTAAATAATGTTAGTTTTTGGATATTCTAAATTTTGTGATACCAACTTTGTAGTGAAAAAAAAATATATAAAAAAAAAATCGCCATGTGAGGGATCGAACACGAGACCTTTGGATTGAAAGGCAACAACAACAACAACAACAACAACAACAAGCATTTATTAATATTCACATACAATAATGCATCATTCCAGAGTCCAGCCCGGAGCCAACCAGACAACCACGGCGAACATCGCCGAGGTGGGTGTGAGGTTGAGCGGGGAGGGACCGGTTTGGCGGTGACGAAAATTAATTGTGAGTTAAAACTCCTGCCTAATGGGGAAAGGCTTAAATTTAACAGTATCGTGCAACGTAGTACACGAGGGTACTTAAAAATAATTAAAATTAAAACTGTAAAACTATCGATTTCGCGCACACGCGAACACTTACAAATTTTGATTGCTGGCACGGGAAAACAAAACTCAACGAAAAAACCCGTTTGAGACAATTCCACCCTGGTAGTCTTCCTGACGCCAGGAAAGTGTCGTGGATAGTTAAAAGTGTGTAATGTTATGTGAAATTGTTGTTTGTTAAGAATTTATTGGTCGACACTGAATTTAGAGACACAAAATGGGCAAGGAACAAAAAGGTAAAAACAAATAGATTGAATAGAGGGGAGTTGGTTGTAGGTTTTGGTGAGGATTAAAGGTGGGGAAAGGAGAAGTTGTCGAAAGATAGGCAACGCCTGGTATGGTAGGGGGTGTCGGATATCGAAAAGGATCGCATTATGCTGTCTGATTCGTATTATGTTGCGGGTTAGCGGACTATCGCCCAGCTTGAATTGATAGAATTTTTGGGAGATGTCTTGGACGTAGTCCGCTAGTGGCGTTATGTCGTGGCAACGATTATATAGATCTCTGAGGGAGGTGTATCTGCCCTAATCAGAGATGAGGCGCATAAATGTGTGTTCGAGAACTCGGAGTTTTCTCATTGTCGTGGCCGGTATGCTGCACCACACCGGCGCCGCATATGTGATGGCCGGCCTGATCACCATCGTATACAACAATTTTTTATTTGTCCTGTTGAGTCCGCTACCCCTTGCCAGGAGCGGATACAGACTCCTGGACATGGAGTAGACCTTGCGTACTGTCTCGTTTATGTGAATGTTGAACGTCAGTCTCTTGTCCAAGTCCTAGATACTTCACACATCGTTTAATTGGAATTTGGCGACCCCCGATCGAAAGTGGTGTTAGAATCTGATTTTCGGTGAAACGGCGCGTGAATAGAATTGATTCCGACTTCTCGGCATTGATCCGAATTTTCCACTTGTCGAAATACGCCGTGGCACGAGCCAAGTGAGCCTTCAGCAACATATTAGCTGTCTGTGCATTGTGTGAATGCACGTACATGGCCGTGTCATCGGCGTACTTGGCAAGGTTCGAATTCGGGAATTCCGGGAAGTCGGAGATATATAGATTGTATAGTTTTGGTGACAGGCATGACCCCTGGGGGACGCCCGCGCGAATGTCCCGCTGAGTTGATAGTTTACTATTCACTCTGACCTGCAGCGATCTGCCTGTCAGGAAATAGTGAACAAGTTTCGTTATGTGCATGGGGAAGTCCAGTGCGTTTAGTTTATGAAGCAGTCCCGGGATCCATACGGATTGAAAGGCAAATGCTTTAGCCATTGGGCTATCTCATCTTAACACAAAACTTGAATGAATAACGTTCAAGAATTATATTTCAACGGATTAGATACATTATTATGAAATATATATATTGGTAAAATATAAAAACAAAAAAAAAATTATAGGAAATAACATTTCCCAAGATTTCTATTTAAATACAAATGACAGAAATTATGAAAAAAAAATTTTTTTTTTATTTAAATGATTAATAACTTTTTTATTTACTAATTGATTTTTTCAAAAACAATAGCTCAATAGCTAACGCTAACTTACTTTCCAAATTTCAATACAATCGGACTTTTCTTTCTTAAGTTATCGTAACAAGAAACGTGACGGACGGACGGACGGACAGGCGGACATTTTGAAAGTTGTTCAGAATTCGTTCACTAACATAATGATATGAAAATTTTTTCTCCACGAGCGATATTTACTGATTTAGAAATGTGCCGATCAAATACAATATGTGAGACGGAAAGCAAAAAGGGACCTCTTGTCGGCAAATTCCAGTTTTTAGTTATTGATATTAAATGAATTAAGCTTTAATTCCGAACAATTTGGTGCAAAAATCATATCTCTATGTTTTTTTTTGTTTAAGTTACTAGTGCGTTTATGAAAAGAGATCTCTTGTCGGTCCCATGTTATTTCTCCATAAGCGACAAGAGGTACCTTTTCCAGGGCTGAACATCGACTGCTTTATCGATTATTTTAAGTGTCTCATCTAATTATATCGGTTTTGTAATCGATTACAACTTGTAAAGGTAATAAATCGCAAAAATCCGAAAATCGATTATTTTGACCCAAACCACTAATTCGACAGTACTGAAAAATTGACATCGCCGACAAGAGGTCCCTTTTTGCTTTCCGCCTCACATATACTCTTCGTTTTTGTGAAGAGTATAATAACACTGACCTGTAACCTGTAATATATCTTATCTAAAAATTCAATTCTTGGTATTTTGGCAATACTTAATATACTTACATTAAAATGATCTTCGCATACATAAATGGCGTTGTTCTTTTCAGAAATATCCCCTATATTATTTCTTCATCATGCTATTAGCCATTTTGATCGGCGATTTTTATCTTTAGGTACGCGAATAAAAATTATTTGCTGATTTAATAGTTGTATTATTACACAGTGACACTACACAGTGTTTATAATAGGTATGCTCCATTTCTCAACACAAAACATAATCAGAAACTAAACAAAATCTTCAAAATACGCCGAATAGCACACGTGAATACACAACACAAAGTTTTCACACAAGCAAACGTAAACACGAAAGTTAGGTTAGGAGGTGTTACTCTATGACGAAACTAAATCGCAAATTAGTCTCAAAGCCAACCGCCGCCCAGTCTGAGGGACACCACGCGAGACTAGTTTTCACGCAGTGACGTCACAATGCTTTTCGCGAGGATTTTAACTTTAATTATGCATTGCAAACTAAGGACTGCAATTTAAGAGCTGATATTCGGTGTGGCGTGTTTTTATACATAAACATACACATGAAATTTAAAAAATGGGCAAGTTCCCTATTGACAGTTCCAGCTGTGATATTTTTTGACATATTGGACATTAAATATGCTTCAAATATATATATATATATAGGTATATTATGGTTACTGATGGAAGTGCAGTAATTACTTACTATGACAGTAGGCTGTTACTAATGATAACTATGACAGCACTGTTATTGTTTGTAATTTTATATTATTCTTTCGTCAAAATGGGTTCCACAGCAGCACATGACCACCAAACCTCTCTCAACACCAACTCTCTCAACCAGGGGTTCCGGGTTCGATTTCCGGCCGTGACACTGGCATTTTTTCGGAAGAGGAAATGAATTCCAGTATACTCGGATATTGAGTGTATGTCTTTTGTTTACAAATGTGTAGCCCCTCCCGCACAAGGCTCTTCCAAATCCTTCAGAGATTAAGGGGTTACCATTAAAACTAAAATTAGGAAAACAATTTGTGAATTAAATCAGGACAATAATAGCTCTGTTTCAAATTATCTAGACGCAATTTGATATGTGCTTTGTATTTTGAACAGTCTCATTAATATTATTATAACTTTGTTCCTTAAAAACGCCTCCAAAATGGTATCCAAAGGTGTTAAATCGGGGCTATTTGGTGGCCCTGTGCTCCTGTGTGCAAAACTTGTGTAATGACGAAGAACGTGGAAATCTACTAGGAACTTATGGCAGTACCGGGCCACCTATCACTAGAGAGGAAACAATAATCTCAATCGAAAAAGCTGAAAGGCAACAATGCATCAGGGCCAGATAATATACCAGGAGATCTCTAACTTATAGAAGGGCACTACAGTAGCATAGCTAGGAAGCTAGGGGGAGCACTGCTGTAATGAAAAATCTATATTTTGTTTTTTTACTTGTAAACTTTTGTATATAGACATGTAGTCGACTACTCCACTCCAAAGAAGGCTGTGCCACTAAAGAACAGATTCCTGAAGTCTTTGTTGGGATCTTGAATGAGTTATCACAAAGGACTGGTTATCCTGAATGAATGATCTGCTGGTACACAAAATCATTATACGATTACAATGCTGCTACCTAAGTTTACGTTCAATGTCTACTGACTTTACAACCGTTCTCTGGACCGTTTCATCCGCGAAAGCGTTCCGTATTTTTACAGGCAATTTTCTCGGAAACTCCTAATTCAAAAAAAATTCAAATAAAAAAGTTGCCCCCATCCTTTATTTTTGTTTCTTCTCAATATACTTGGTATCTATTTCGAAAGATAAAAAGTTTCGCGCTTACTATATTTATCCCCGCAAATTCCCACACTTCTAAACTAAATTTGACCTTCATATTACCAAATTTTGTGAACTAATATGTAGTGATAATATAGTACAAATTTGAGACCACTTATTGTTTCATTTCTTCGTTAAGGAGAGTTAGACGTAAAAATAATTGTTTTATTTTATTTTTAATTTTCACACAAAAATGATAATGTATTTTGATGCGTTGAATTTGAATTGCTCCGTCATGTCATAGTTTTTTCTAATCTAAAAAAATAGCTAAATCCATTAAAAAATACGCTATATTTTAAGAGTAGAAAAGAACTGTGACGTGATTAGGCAATTCTAACCTTGATTCGGATTCATTCATAATACAGGGTGTCTGCCGTATACGTACAAATATTTTGCAGGATGACAGGTTGGATCAAAAGAGTAAAAAATCCATATATTCTTGTTTCTAATTCAAACAAATTTTTTGATTTAAAATTAATTAGAACTAGGCAATATTTTCAGTTATAGACAGTACAACTATAAACAGAAGACGGAAGAGAAAAGGATATCGCGCTCTCTAGTCGTATCATTAATATGGACTTTACAGTGTCGTAGAGTGAAATTACTTACGGTTTCGCGCATCTCTTATGACAGTTGGCATAATAACTCTGCCGTGCCATCCATTTTTTATTTAAATATTAGCTGACCCAGCAAACGTTGTTTTGCCATATAAATTATAAATTTTTGTCCAAAAAATAAAAAGAAAATTTCTGGATAGGGCCACCCTTATCACCTAGGGGTATAAAAAATAGCCTACGACTTATTCTGAGACCTACCAAATATACACCAAAAATTTCATAAAAATCGGTCAAGCCGTTTCGGAGGAGTTCGATAACAAACACTATGCCACGAGATTTTTATATATTAGATTAATGGTAGTAGGCAGTCCGACGCCCATGCAGTTGTAAAAATGGGATCATCATCTAGGTAACGAGCACGCGGTAACGATATCGGTCTCTGCGCATTCTATGACCATGTTATCTTCTCTGTGATTTCACTCTAACACTGTCATTTAAAAATTAAAAAACTTTAACTTTTACCTTGTTTAATCAGTTTTGAAATGAGAACACGGACATTTAATATTAATTTACTCATTTCCATTTTAGCACTTTTTCACAAATTTCAAATATTCCACAGGTATTATTAGAAAAAGTAGGACGTCCAGGTCGATTTTTATAAGCTTCTTGTATCTTTATTGATAAAATGTCACTGATCACAGTAATTTGCTGTCAGCAATATATTTTAACGATGAGAATAGAAATAAACGCTTTTTGATTTATTATAGAAAATCTCTTTAACCACTGCGGTAATTAAATTAATAGAAAGTTATTTAATTTCTATAAACACTTAATTCATCACTTATTCATTACATTTTTACATTTTTTAACTGTAAATTTACTTTTAAATAGATAAATCGAACACATTGACAACACTGTATGATTGATAAGCCGCGACATAGCTACGACTAAACAACAAAGTATGAAAAACACATGAAATTTTTCCTTGAACCGCCGCGCCGCGCACTGGGCAGAAATTCAGATTTTTGGTAAAAAATCTGCCTGCAAGTCAAATCTCAATCGAATATAGTAGTGAACATGTTTAAAAAAAATGTTAAACTTCGACTATTTGAATGTGCCGCGAAAGCAGTAGTGACTCATAAGGGTAATTCTGCGCAGAACAGAATAAGATGAACGAGTTGGCAACAAAGACAGTAACCTCATCTGCCAAAAGGCTTTTTTCTTCAAATATTGTTTCATGTTACGTTTAAAAGAGGTAAAGTTTCAACATTTTACTGAATCCGGTAGAGTGTTGAAAAATTAAATCTCATAACATCCGCTGCCATCCCTGGTTTTTGTTAGTTTAGAGAAATTGGGTAAAAATTCATCATTATTTCTGGTTGAAAAACGAAATATATTTGTATGTTTTGTGTATTAGGATTCTCGCTTTTTTATGTATAAAAGACGTTCCAGTATAAAAGCGCATCAAAAAGTAAGTATACCTACATTTATGAAGTAATCTCGACAACACTCTCTATAACCAATGTGTGCAATAATTCCAACACATTTTCGTTAAATTTTGAATATTTTATCTACATGCGTGCAATCACTTCAATTTATGATTGCATAAGACCTATTAGTATGAACCCATCCATGGCAAGCAGTTAATAAAAATTTATGAGATACTGTTTTAGAGAAATGTCGGATGAGAAACAAACAGAAAGTTTGAATGTTCCCCCAAGCTAATTTAAAATCTAGACTCCTAGGATTTTCACGAGATCAGATTTTCTTCCTCTTTGCAGAGACTGAAGAATAAGGAGTGAGTTTTTCATCATTAATGAGAAATCAATTTGAAAGAAACCACGTAGAGACCTTTGACTGTGTGTCGGCCATTTTGACGTGCCTCTGAGGTAACGCTTTGTCGTGATTGATAACTGTCGTGTCATCTACAATTACCATTACCGAGTTAAAATTTGGCAGATCGCCTATATAGATTAAGAAAAGGGTTGGATCCAACAAAGAGTCTTGTGGTACCCCATGTCTACATAATTGTTGGGTTGATATATTTAGATTGTAATAAACATATTGTTGTCTCTCAGTGTGGTATGACTGCTCAATACTGTTTTTGTCATATATTATATGATTTTATTTTTTACTTTTACATGTTTCTAACTATATTTTAAGAAGAAATGTTATTGTTTAACATAGATTCTACTAAAATATTGACTTGTACAACCGAATTATGGGAAAAATTCATACAATATTTTAGCTGCTATATTTTCTGTTATATAATGTATGTGAATGAAGGCACATTTGTATGCAGACAAAATTCCGCCGACAAATTTCTAAATGACTTCCGAAGTAAAATAAAAATACATGTAATCCGTAATCCCAGGCAAATTTATTTAAATCCACATTGACCCAAATTGTGCGGAACTGCTTACTCAGAATACTTAAATCGCAGACTGTATTAAGCCCTCAAAATAAAATATACTGGGATATTTCTCCACGGCTATTTAGCGAATAACTAAACAAAGAAATACCTAGAATGTCTGACTGCATATTTTTCCTTTTCTAATAAAAACAAACATTCCTAACAAAACTCTTCCTTTCGCAGGAAACATTTATTGCCAGTGGACGTATCCTGAGTGAAATAGTGTACAATTATAGGAGATGCTATAGTAAAGCCCAGGGCACTATTTATACAGCAGGTATACATATTCATAAACAAAATTAATGTATCTTGGTATTTTAAATAAGTCAATTAAAAAATATATACGCATTAGGTACGGAGTACATATTTTGGAATTTTGCATCTAAACTATTTTGATTTTGAATCGTTAATTTTCGTTTACAAATAAGCCAGTCGTCTTGCAGAAAAGGATTGCATTTTGGAAAATTTTGAGTTGTGGTCGGGTTTGCAATTGATTTTAATTAATATTGTCAGACATATTATAGATCTCAGTTTGCAAATCACTAGGGTATTTTTTGTCATTAACAATTGAAGTTGAAAAACGTGAATTTTGACGATTTCGGAACTTAATGTTAACTTTTCCAGATTTTTTGCACATAGTTAGGAAGTAAGAAACATTCTAATACATCTCAGCTCTATAATTTGTTATAAATAAATTCGTTTTTTATTTTCAAAATTCTCAAAAGCAGATATTGTTTAAACATTGGGAACGGAACAATAAACAATTTAAGGCCTTAACGTCCATAAGTCATTGGAGAATTAACGTATTTTGATTAATAACGGCCCAAATTGTAGTCTTTTGTCACGAATCCTCTTTAACACTTATAGTGAATACGTGATGCTACGTGTGCTGAAGGACTGGTAGAGAGCAGTAGTTATTGGCGGAACTAACATTTGCCTTATTCATTACCAGTATGCTTAAGTATTCATCTAGACAGAGTGACTACCAAAGCTACGCGGGCCTTATGGGCCAGTAGAAGAAAGGTAAAAACTGGGGACTACAACCAAGAATGGTGCACTGGCTGTACCAAAGGGTTGTAGTATCAATAATAACCTATGCCTCCCTGATCTGGTGGCATAAAGCCGGAAAAGGGGAGGCAATGAGAAAACTACGGAAAGTACAAAGACTGGCTTGTCTAGGCATAACGGAAGCAATGTCAACAACGCCTACCGCTGGATTAAAGCGCCAAATTTTGCAGAATTCTTATATGCTCTCAGTACTATCAATTCAGGGGGGGCGATTTCAGTGTCCGCCATCTTGAAATACGACGCTATCTTTGTGTTCTTGGGACTGAAATTGTAAATTTTCGACTTTTATTTGGGTTTTACTAAATATCTCCCCAACTTCTGGGTTTGTAGCAAAAAGGATTTAATTTAAACTAAATATGCTACAATTTGAGACCAGAGCCGCTTTTGTAACTTTAATATTTTGCGAGATACAAGCTTCCAAAAGTCGAAAATTTACAAGTACAGTCCAAAGAAAACAAAGATGACGTCGTATTTCAAGATGGCGGACACTGAAATCGAGTACCTCCTCCTGAATTGATAGTACTGAGGGTATATAAGAAGTTTGCAAAATTTGGAGCTTTAATCCAGCAGGTCACGATCTTTTCGCTAAGCCATCACACTATGTCTAGGAACAAAAATATCAAAAATATACAATATTAAAATATATAATAATTTATGAATCATAAAATGTCCGGCAAGTTGCGAATAAGAATAAATAAAGTACGATAAGCAGAGTGGAAAGTGTTGGATAAATTACCTTTATCGATTTATTGCTTTAATGTTTTTGACCGCTGCTCTTACCTTCCGGCCCACCAGGATATGATCTGGTTGTCTTTTTCCATGTCTACATTAAAATCTGCTAACATTATAACGGCCATATTCCTTTTTTAATTTCTTCTGGTTTGTTGAGTTAGCCTGAATACCCTCTAGTATAATTTACAACAAAACGAAAATTATGATTATCGACCGAGCGAATGAAAATCACACTAATACGTTAAGGATAGGTGATGTGAGGTAGAATACAAGACAGTATACTTGGCTGACGCAAATTCTGACGCACTGAAGGCGTTACGACAAAACCAGGACATTATAATCCTGCCAGCAGACAAAGGCAACGCTACGGTAGTGATGAATAGCGAGGACTATCACAGCAAAATCGAAAAACTATTAGAAGACACTCTTTATGTACTTTATTTACTCGTGAAATATTTTCCCCAAATACCACTCGTGCTTTTAAATTTTATCTATAAATTTTTCTCAACCTAAGTTGCCAAAAGTAGTATAATTCGTGTAAATTGGCAGTTTATTATCAAAAATTAAATCCCTCCCGCTAAAGCGCTCGGAATTTAATCAGATAATAAACTGTTAATTTACACTCTTTATAATATCAGGCAACAACGCTTTCGGAAAAATTTTACCGATAAAATTCTAAGCACTAGTAATATTACATGATATTCGTATACCTATCTGCATATTATTATAGTATTACATCTATGCGTAATTAGTGCCATCTTTGACTACCTTCGAATATATTCATAAGCGAGCAGTTACATTTATACGAATTTTGATTTGACTGCCAGTGCCCATTAAAGAAAATTCAATATTCGCACGTTCCTACTGCAGATTTTGTAGCAGACATCGAATAATTTAAAGATTCATATGGAGCGTAGATCTAATTTTATGCTCAATAAAATTGCCTTTTATTGAATAGAAGTATGCCTCGCAAATTATAGTGCATCAGAATTTTGCTATGTCGTATTTGGGTCATTTTCTTTTTGTGCTTGTACTTTTCAACTCAGTAGTAGCTTTAATGAAGATAAAAATTAATCTAGTGTACCTATTAGTTTAATTAGATACTTTTATACAGAACGACTTCAATATATCAGGAATTATGTGTGCGGCTTATTTGGGTGACTAAATTAAAACGGTTTTAATCACGAAATTTTAAATTCATATTTCGATCTACGTTTTATGCATTTTCTTGTACACTTCTTTGAAATTGCTCCATGATCAAGTTTTAGCCCCTGATTTAGGTAAAAAACAGTGGCAGACTTTTTAAATTAAATTTTCGCCTAATAATATTACAATCTTTACTGGTGGTTGGTTTAATTATCAGCTAGACAATTAGGCATGTGTGTACAAACAAAGGATGAAAGAAAATAGAATAATTTAATAATCAGGAGTTTATCATTCACCACTTTGTTTTATGCTGTCACGATTTAAAAGAATTCATTCAAACGAACATTTTTTTACCTTTAAAATAACAGAGGGCAATATGAACCCGCCGGAATGCTTTTAGTTCTGATGTGTATTTTTTGTGTTTTAGTGAAAGAAATAAAAGAATTACTTCTAGTATATTTGTATACACAGTCCGCACTGCATGCGGGACAGTTTACGCCACATTAGCAAACAACATTGTAGCGAATAACTTTTTAGTGTTTGAATAGACCTCGGTATAAACCAACACAAACTTCGGGCTCAGATTTTCGTAGTCACGTATTTTTTACCATATGTTTAGTATGTACAATATGCATCATAATTAAAAAAAATGTGCTTAATATGGCGCCAACGATTCCATATTGCTTTAGTCTTTTGATTACGGCGATTTGCCCCAGTACCACTATATGAAAAGAAGGAAATATGTGATATGGCTTACCATTTTTACGGTTTCCATCTAGGCATTATTCACTAAAACCGTCTTGTTATATCTGCATAATAATGTAGATATTAATAAAATACCAAAGATGCTTATAGATTTTAAGCTGAATATTTGCACTACATCGATCATATTTAATATACCTAAGTGATTCACTTTTGTTTTTACACTCATAACACATTGAAATTAAAATTTATTATCAATATCCCGAACTCTTTACTAATTAATTACTCAAACTATACTCGGTAAACTGGTTCGATAGACGCCTCCTCGAACAGTAGAAACTGATCATCAAGGCGATGCAAACAGCGTATCAACAAAAATCGAGTTGGCACATGCATTTCGACGTTTTGATTCACAAGCTTCGGCGATTGACCTGAAGAGCGCCAAAACAAAAGTTTATTATGGAACTGTCAACTACCTACCACGATTTATTACGGAAGAAAAATATTTTATTTCATACTATCCGGTAAATGACTATTTCCCGGACTCATTTGCGGCCGGTAAACCGAACATTACAGTATCTGATACCGTAATGTGTAACCTGCGAACATTACGGTATCTGATACTGTAATGTGTTACCTAGCAGCACTATATCATATCATTGTCATTAGTAAGCAATTATTTTTTAGTTTTGACTTTTTTACTTAAAAATATAAGAAATAAAATATTTAAATACACAGTTTTAACAATTATTTAATACATGAAAAGTTTAGTTTTAAATTAACTACAACAAGTATTTATTAACACTATTTTCAAATATGTGGAATGAAAACTGTTGTTGTTAAGTAGTATTTGCATATGTTCGATGCGCTAAATTTGTGAATAAACTCATTTATATCTGTAGTTTTTTACTTAATTAACTATGGACCCAAATCAGTTAGGTGTGTACTCAATATATAACGTTGTTTTACTATAATTGTTTAAGTTATATAGTAATTATAATTTCAAAAACAAGCCTATGCAATATATCAATAAACTACAATATATTTTGTAACCATAAGAAAAGTTTACTTTCGCATACGTCCCCATTGTGAATTTGATGTATTATTATAAGTGAACTATTCTAGCTTAAAGATTAAAGCAGTACTCATGTGTACTAATTAAAATTTTCTTGTGATTTTAACTAAAAATTTTTACATTCAGTTTGAATTTCTCAAACGCAAAACCAGCGAAATCAGTGTGCCCGCTTACTTACTTACTTACTCCGCTAAAATTCATCAAAATAAATAGATATACCGATTACAAGCTTTAAAACAATTAGTTATCAAAATTTGAAAAAACCAGACATGAAACACGTTAGAAAAATGCACTCTCATTATAGGGGCTACACAAAAATAACACACGCACACACACACTCACAAGTAATGTCGTTGCTTTTAGATTTTATTAAATAAATATTAAATTTTTTATTAATACTGGTTTATTCTTCTACATTATCTCTTGCTTCTCCTTCTTGCCTTGTCGACTCCAATATCGACTCAGTTGGTCATCTTCAACAAATGCAGCAATGCTTTGCCGTACTGCATTTCTACCAGTATCCATATCACGTGGTGCGGCAGATATTCCGTGAATGAGGATCTCTTAATGTTCGCGGCTTAAAGGAGGTGGGTCTCTAAGGCAGTGATTTTTTTTATTATCATCTACTATCAATATCGAATCGATTCCATCCACCCCAAACGAAACTTTCCCCCGACTCCCCTTTTTTTACCCTCCTGTCACCCTCTCCCCCCCTCCCACCTCTTCCGAAACAAAGAAAGTACACGTACAAAATAAAAAATATCCTTATTCAGCAACAGTCATGCTAAAATGTTTCAATTACCAGTAAAAAATTCAATTGAATGCTAGTTATTTAATAGTTTAGGGGGGTACAAAAAGGGGAGGTGAGTGGGAGAAAGTTTCGTTGGGGTGGAATCGACTCGATATTGATAGTAGATGATAACAAAAAAATCAGTGTTTTCTATTCAAAAATAAATTAGGCCGAAAACCGGCCTTAGGGTAAAAACACAAAGAAAGCAGGTTGCCTGCTTACTGGTAGCCAGCTTTGTCTATGTACGGGAACGTTTAAAAGCGTACCCAGTAAACATTAATGTAACTACCTCTCTGAGAGGTAAGATTAATAGAACATCTTTATATAAAATATTTTACATAATTTTACATAGCATATACGTAAAATAATATCATATTTAAGTCAACATATTAACTTAATTACTTATACACAAGTTTACATATTTGCTACATAATTTTACTTAAAAATGTTTACCTACTTCATTTTACGACATCGAAATCATGGAACGCGTCACACGCTCACGCAGCACGCCAGTGTAAATTGATGTAAAATCTAACGTTTGTGTTTTTTGATCATTTTTGTGAAAAATTGTGGATGTCTTTTAATAACTTAGATGCAGAACTGTGAACCATAAAGCGTTGTGACTTTCTTAAATATTATTATATTTGGACGTTTTATTAGTGTAGAGGTTAGGTGCAAACATAAACCCTCTGTTTGCGAATTTGGTGTACATACCTTTGGAGGTGCACCATTTTCCAGTGAATGACCCAAAAGTAAGTTTGTGTTGTACCGTTTTTATAAAGATATTTATTTAAATGAAACGCAATCTTTTTATAGGTTAGAATTACTTCATGGGCAATCATTATTCTCGACAGACAATTATATCATTACATGGATTTTGTTACCCAAAAGCTGTATGTTGGTGCTGTCCCCACATTATTAAGTTCAACTGAATCCAGCGTAAGAAGTTGTAATTCAAGGAAACCCAGATCTTAATAGTGACCAAAAGCTTTTGCGAAGTACTATGCATAGGTATGGTTATTGTTTACCGACATCTTATAGCACCTACTTTGTGTTCGTTATTGTATTGTACATATATTTCAAGGTTTTGTATGTGTAAAGTAGGCTAATATTTTCCTGCAATTTTTCTTTTGTCCAAAATTGGATTCAGCATGTCAAAATATTTCAGAAAAATTAGATCAGAACCTTAGGACAAAACCATTGCCCCTTTTTAGGGGATAAAAGGGGTGGTAATCAAAAATTGATAAATTTTTTTTTAATATCAGAATCGGTTTCAACATGTTAAAAAACAGGATTAGATGGTTCTGATCAAAAGCGCAGCCCTCTTTTTTTTGTTGTCTTGTGATTAATGATATTGCTTGTATCGCCATTAAAAAAATTAATTTGATCATTATAAAACTACGAAGAGAACTGGAATTGTCTGAACCTTTATGGTTAATTTTGTTGCAAGAAATTAAGACAATTAAGATTTGCCATTATTAAAAATATGCTTCTGGTAGAATTAAATCATCTTGGTAAAGGACCCCGCACATTTTCTTATATAAATAGGCTCTCGGTGAATGTAATAGCATAATATAATTTAATATTTATACAAAAAAAGCTTAAGAAACAGTAACAAGTTCGAAAATTGAATCGTTGATTGTTTACTTTTCAGTGGCGTTAATTAACAATTTGTTTATATGGCTGTTAAAGAAACTACTTTTATCATGGGATTCTCATAAGATTGATGCACTCGTCTACAATTTATGCATGAAAAAAGTACTGCTTTACACACTTGTTGCATAAATAAGTAGGTATTTTAAAATTATTTAAAACAATTTTTTAGCAATTATTTAACAATTGTATTTTTTTCATGCTTCACGGCTTCCAATTGGCGTGGAAAACCCCGTTTTTTAAAATTGTTTCTTTTTTTGTGATCTTTTGAAGCATTCTAATAATTTTTAATTGTTTAATTCTGAGAAAAAATTATTTATAAAAAATTTAAAATGATTTTAAATAGTTTAAAAAAATTGTGTTAACACCACTGAAGAGTAGGAGAAAAATCTACATTCTAAAACAAATTGTTCTATGACTTGATGCACTTAAACAGTCAACGGTTCAATTTTCGACTTTGTTATTGTTTTTTTGGCGTTGTTATAAACATTTCCACTTGAAATTTGGTGTGATGATTTAATGGACTAATTTAGCATATTTTTTTATTACATTTTGCAAAAAAATCTCTTAATTTTAGAGCGAAATTCAAAGAACCAGGATATTCTAAGATCTCTAGAGGTTTTAAAATTAATCAAGAATATAGACGCTGCGTGAAGTCATTCACTCCTAGTTGCATTTTCATTCTCCTTTTTTCGGCAGTTATATGCTGCATACTCTTATGTTGAAATACTCCAATAGTCCCCAAATCACCATCTCTGGCAGATTAGACAAATCTGATTTTAAATAGCTGGGTTATAACAGTGTAAAGTCAACTTTGAGGCAGACTTTCGGATTGAATGACAGCACTTTGAGCACATCGGTTCATGTTTAAAGCAGTATACTTCTGAAACTCATCGGATCGACCTCAAATTTTCCATTCCATTGAAAGCGTGTTTTCGTAAAGTTTTGTTAAAATATATACATTATTATTTAAACTATCATAAATTGTTTAATAACTTCACAAATTGATCAAAATAGTTTGCATCTAGTTTTCTTTACAATTTAGTAAAGGGATACAAGCTATATAACCAGATTTACTACACTATACAGGGTGCGCCACTTAAAACTTCCCAGACTTGTAACTTTTTTATTTTCGTAGCGATGACCATGTTGGGCACATCAACTTGTAGACATTTTTAAAGCCTTTAAATATCCATACAGAGTGATTATTATTTTTTTTTTGAATGGTTAAGAAAGGAAACTTAATTTCTTTGAATATTTTTTTACCTCACCCTGTACATGGACTGTGTTATTGTTTTCTTATAAAGGTTTTAATTAGCTCCAATTTATGTTATTAAAATAAAAAAACTTACAAAATAAAAAATTTGCAATTTCCTACTTAGTACATTTTAATACAAGTTAGTTTTTAAAAATATTTTTTTTTATTTTTTGTTACTGTTTTATTACGCTGTATATAGTTTGTGATATGTCTTAAGTATAAGAAAACATTAACGCAGTTCATGTACAGAGTGACGTAAAAAAATATTCAAGGAGATTAAGATTTCTTTCTTAACAATTTTTTCAAAAAAAATTTTTTTTTAAATACTTTAAAAATATCTACAATTTGATGTGCCTTAAAAAATAAGAAAATTACAAGCCTGGGAAGTTTTAAATGGTGCACCCCGTATATGAAATAGACTAATATTTCAATTATTTTCACAGGTTGTGTAACTGATGTTCAAGTAGCAAATGTCAGAGTGACGAAGGCTGACCAAAGAACAAGTACAATCAGAAACGACCCGAGAAATGCTTAACACTTATTGTAGATACTTAGTTAACTTGAATATAGATTAGTTACACAAAAGACACTAGTATTAATCTCTCCTAAATCAACAGTTAATAAAATAAATTAAATTAAATTTGAGCTTTACTAGGAATGCAAGGCAAGGTAGGTAGGTGGGTATACATCATTGGAGAAGAAAAAATATCGTATAGCTGCTTTCTAAAGAACATATAGATGACAACGTCGAGGACAACGCCTAATGCCTGGTTTACCTACTGGGATATGCAGAGATTAAGATGGAATTGAAACTTTGTTGATACTAATTAACTTTTAGTTTAAACTGTCATTCAGTTCGAGAATCTTTCCTAAGCTAATATATGTTGACAAATCAGACAACCATATGTTGCATTATATACTTTTTATCTCTTTTTGATGTAGCATGTATTTGTTTTATATACCTACCTCCATAATGTTCAAAATAGCACCCTATAGTAGGTCCTTTTTAAATATTGATACTAGAGAACTGGATTCTTGTAGTTCAATATATGAATATAAATTCCTCATGAATTGTCCAGAAAAATTGATATTCTTTAGGAAATAACTGGAGGAGACATCAACTTTTATTTTTAAGTAGAATATCTCTGAACATTTTTAGAAAGTTAGATAGTTTTATATTTTAAATATAACCATTTTTTACAAAAAAAAATTTCATTCAAAATATAAATCTACTCGGCTCTCTAAATAAGGTATTCGACTTAAAAATAAAACTTGGTGTCAACTTTGGTAATTTTCTAAAGAAATATATTTTTCTGTATAACTATTCATATATCTAACTTTAAAAATCCAATTGTGTAGTATCAATATTTAAAAAGTGCTGGGATATGCTATTTTGAACATACGGTAGGTAGATAAAATATATACATGCTACATCATAAAGAGATAAAAAGTATATAAGTTACGTAGCGTAAGGTCACTATCAAGTGGTTGAATATACATATATGCTACATCATAAAGAGATAAAATTAGTTACGTATGCTTTACATAGCAAGTGGTTGAATATACATACACGCTACGTCATTTGTTCCATACCGTGAGGTCACAGTGTTACCTCTTCACTATGTAAAAATCATATGCACATGTTGCTAACATTT
This sequence comes from Rutpela maculata, assembly GCA_936432065.2. Taxonomy (NCBI): domain Eukaryota; kingdom Metazoa; phylum Arthropoda; class Insecta; order Coleoptera; family Cerambycidae; genus Rutpela; species Rutpela maculata. The sequence continues at coordinate 42,359,571 of OW386286.2, forward strand.
CGCAGAGTATGCACATATGATTATGCGTCACATTTTACATAGCACGTTACTTCTGCGAAACTTAGTTTACGTAGCATTTACGTATATGCTATATATTTATGTTTGCTGGGTACTTAATTATTGGCGCTTATAGACGCTGACTACCAGTAAGCAGGCAACCTGCTTTCTTTGTGTTTTTACCTTTAGGGACCCTCCTCCTTTTTCAGGGTAAACAAGAAATGAGGATAAGACTATTGTGGGTGAAAATAAAGTTCGTATGCAAAAGGAATTTAAAAATCGAATGGGATTGATAGTTGATCAACTTAAACCTGGCTTCGGAAATTCAAATGAGGGGAATACTGCAAGGCGATTTTTCGAAAACGCAGATTTGTCATCTGAAATTACAGGGGTGGACAAAAACCTAATAAAAAGGATGCGCACCATTTTTGTAACAATATCGAATAGATACGATATTAATTTTAACAACTTTATAAAGTATACACTTGATACTGCAAAGGGTTTCGTTGAAATGTATCCTTGGTTTTATATACCTCCAACTATACATAAGTTACTTATTCACGGATCAGACGTGATTGCTTCTTCATCGCTTCCAATTGGCCAATTATCAGAAGAGGCCCAGCCCAGGAGGCTCGGAATAAGGATTTTAAGTGATATCGTGAAAACTACTTCAGTAAATGTTTTCGCGATAAATGTAATGAAGATGTTTTTAATTTAATGTTAATTAGTTCTGACCCAGTGAACATGTTGTAGAACTCTCCAAAATCGTCCTAAGTTGAAGACAGAATCAAAATTCGACTTAGGCAAAAATTTCATTTAAGGACATTTTTAAGTCTGCAGAGGCACAGATCTGGGTTCTATAAGGCGTTAGAAATAACCAGGTGAAAATTCGAAGAAACACCGAATTTTCACTTAGGAAAATATGTTTTTGGTTCAGGATATGAGAGCAATAGTATATAATGACAAAGATTTATGAATAATATACTTTTTCAAAGGTACCATAAATTGGACTTAGATAAATAATATTTTTAAAAAGTGTGTCGAAATTTGGCTTGAAAATTAATTTATCAAAAGTACGCCGAAATTTCATTTGCAGATAATTTTTCAAAACTGCGTCGAAATTTGGCCTGAAAATTGATTTTGCAAAAGTACGCCAAAGTTGGACTTAATTTTTCAAAAGTTTAAAAAGTACCACGAAAATATACTTTAAAAAATATTAAAATATTTTTCATTTTTATTCCTCCACCAAAGACATTGACCTTTAAGGTACGGTCATTGAATGCCCCGTTCTAAAGTATGAGCATAAAATTTTAGCGATGCATTGCATCTAAAAGGCAAAATAGACGATTTTGACAAAGCCGGCGTAGCGCCGATAAGCAAAAAATTGATAAAAATCAATGCACATGGACAAGGCCGGTTTCTCGCATAGAAAAAGTTTGGATTAACTCAGCGGCTCGCAATTTGGTCGAGCGCGTTGGGTGGTCCCGACAAAGTGATGGTAGGAAAGCCAATAAAAAACCAAAAATTCAATATTGCCTAAAAGTCGTTCGAAGGTGGGTTGCTGCCATATCGATAATATTGAACAACTGCATAGGGGCAAGTAAATTGTGGACTGATTGAACTCCATCAAACGTATGCAGTCATAAGTCCTCACGAATTTGTTTGAGTACGTGAACCGCCACGATACAAGAACTTTAAAACTAAGTAGTCTCTAGCGAAACTAAATTCATTTAGTAAAACTTTTTTAAGTTAAAATCAGTCAGTCGTAATTATGAAATTACAAATAGTCTCAGACTTCTCTAAAAAGCTCGCATTTTGATTCTGAGAAGGTATGCATGAATCTTTTCTGCCTAATCGATCGTTAGCGTAAGCGCTCTCGCTTGTATGGTCTGAAAGCCATTGCCTTGATTGGGGAAGGCACGATTCTTATCTTGAGAATTTTGTGTAACCATTTCTGTTAAATAAACGGAATCTTTTATTGTTTCTTAATTGATCTTGAGGCCTGTTGACGGTCTATAATCCCTGGAACTTTCGTATCGAAAACCGGATGTGTCGAGTTAACTTACATTAACACTTGACCTTCTGGTTGCCTTACGGAGGTTCGATAGGGATTTTTTTATGTGTTTTTTGAGAAATCCCTATGGGTAGAATCCGTTATTAACAGATAAAAACGTGGATACTATGTACAAAATTAATCCCTCCGAAGGGAAATTCTTCGGTTGGGATTTTTTTATGTAAAAATCCAGAATTTCAAAAGGTACCTAAACCCCTAACGAGGAAACTCATGTCCAGAGAGGGCGTCGTTACCGATCTGTAGTAGTGCAGCCTTGGTCCATTATTCGGCTATCGAAGTGCATCTTATCTCGAACCCGCCTGGGAGGTAGAAGAACGGGGTAGCACGCAACTGGCGCCCCCTGAGAAATAAATTGGTGTCGCGTCATTTTGACGCCCGGTAGTGCGTTCTTCTACAAACACTACTTACAGAAAACTTCTCAAAAAACCATTAAAACGTTTTCCTACAGAAGTTCTTGCTCCAGATATTTTAATATCCGAAATTTCATTAGCAACCTTGGAATGAGGCATCAAATTAACAGCAGTTATTAATGATTAGGTACTATTGCCAAAAATATTAAAAGTTTTCTTTCTTGTATATATGTATAAAAGTATCCACGGTGCCCCTAATTGCATATGCCAAATTTGACAAGGTGGAAATTTACATTGGTGTTTCACTGTTTATAGATTGTAAGATGAAATTAACTAGGTATCGTAGAGAAAAATAGAAATAGAAATAGTAGTTCAAAAATCCCACATACTTCAACCGCCATATGCCTTTCTACATTTCAACGTCAGATTTAAAATGTACACACTCAAAAACCCTGATACACGATTTTTTTAAGGATTGTTACGGAAAATAGAATTATTGCCACGTTTTCGAATTCCTGCCCCACTGTGCGTCGTGTGCGTAGCCAACCCGGCGGTATGTTTCCCGGGAGTGTAGCAATGTCTACTGTACCCTGGTAAATCAATCAATCAATGAATCATAAAGTCAATATCATAATTTTAATGATTCAATTTAAGGAGTTTAGGACAAGCGTCCGTATAAACATTTTGCCTTCAAATTTCGGCAGAAATCAGCACTCGAAGTTTCTAACGTCGATTTGCGTGTGTTTTTTTTAAACTAATTTATGTGGAATATTTTTTGGTCTTCCGCACACTGATTTCTACTACTATTGACATTTCCCTTTATAAGAGTATACTGAGAAAACAAAAATATGAATAAATAAATATATCTTCTACCACCTACGGGAAGAATATTGCATTATTTCCGTCAAATTTACTTTACGTTCGTATCCCTTTACATATTTCCAGACCTCCTACATGTTGTTCTGTTGCAATTTATCCGGCTTTATGAATATTGCGGCCATATTCTTGCGTAGCGAGCATGCAAAATTTAATTGGCTGAGATTTTTCTGCTTGGCTCGCTTTGATATCCGTCCTACTGGGAAATTAATTTCATCTGCTTTTGGCCACATTATTCAGATGTCACGTGAAGATGACATTACGCGCAAGAAGTGAAGCGCCATTTGTTACACATGAACAATGATGGTGCCGCTCGAAATACACTCGCAAAACAAACACTTATGCCAGACGGAGAGATATGAGTCTGCTGCTCATTTGTGCACCGCGCGAATTGCGAATGTGCATATTAATTCCTTTGTTGTTATTTTGGTTTTTTTTTGGCTTTTGCGAGATTTTTTACCAGAGCGCTGTGAGTTTCGGTCTCGGTGGAACGTAATTAGCCCCGTTAAAAATAGAATCACACTTCTGCATTTCATGGAAACAACTCAGATTTCGAATTATTGTTTTATTCTATTTTTGTTTATGTATGATAGACGTCGTAGAGGTTTCCGGACAAAGGCTCCTCATAACTAGAGAAAACATACTCTTCGCAGTTTTTTCGTAAACAATAATAACAATAATACATCTATTTTCCAGTTTTTAAAGTACAAGCAAATGTTATATTACGAAAAGAAATGAAATTAATTAAAATTAAATAAAGGGTATAGCCGGATAAAAATGCCCCTGAGCCAAATTGAACTTTGCATACATGGCTTGTTAGCTCTCTATTAATAAACAATTTCTGCCGAGTTTTAAATCCTACGGTTGGGCCAGTTATAGAGGGAAGACGTGATTTCCAGTTTTTATTTAATTTCGCTTTTCCTGTTACATTGCAAATTCTGAAAAAATCAGTCTTAAGGCTGCCAGGAATTTTTTTCAGATTTTTTGGCTTAAAATTCGGCTCGCCAAAAATTTTTGAAATTTTGAAAAATTTTTTCTTATCAAGTGACTGTCTTTATTTTTTACAGTAATAACTACTTCATATGCTTGTGGGCTTGTAATTTTTTCAGATTTTTGAAAGTGGTGTAAAAAATTAAATTTCGATTTTGAGATGTTTGGGCTCTTAATCTTTATTCTTGAATATATTGTAATTTGTAACATCAAAAAGTTTACTTAGTAACTCTGCAGGTCTTACAATTTTGGAAATATATCGAGCTTGAGATAAATAATAAATTATTGCAGCTATGTGTGAACAGCACCCGACTGTGCGTCTGCCATTTGCACACTCGCAATATTATCACCTTACTCCTCGAAAACCAACGGAATTTGGCACATAATCAATAAAACATTTATAAGTGCTGCTATTAACATGTTGCGACCTAACTTTTACTTTAATTATATTATTATTGTCTTTAACATAAGCTATATATTGATGTTATTACCGGAGTCCATCAGTACTGTAAAGTATGATACTGGTTGTAATACCTGATACGATCCAGTGAATAAAATTTTCTAGTCGTTCTGTCATTTCTGGGAAATCAAGGTCTGAGGATTTCAACTGTTGAAATGGAAGCTTTCACCTAGTCCAATGTTTCATCTCGGTCTCTAAAGTTAAAGTATTCTCCACAGTCTGCTGCGATGTCATTTGGGAAAGAATTCCTTCACAAAGACTAACATCTGAAAAGCGTTTTGTTTTGTAAATATATTGTTTAAAAAGCAAAAATGCACGGACTCTAGGAAGCAATTTATTATCCAACTGCTGATAAAGTAGTCGGTACTTCTGTCCGATTACACTGAATTGCTTCAACGACCCAGCGAACTTTTGTTACTCGGCGTGAGTCATTGGATTCAGCTGCAGTCAGCCGACTCCGTTTGCCTTTAAGAGCAGGCATAAGTACTTTATAACCTCGTTATTCCAAATTGTCTTTTACATCGCGAAAGCCTCGATCGACGATACAAATATCACCTTCCTTCAGAAAATTTTGCAAGACAATTTTCATGATCTCCGCATCATTCTGCTTTGCGTGCAAATGTCCGAGCATTTTGATAATGTAGCCGTTTACGATTTGCACCACGAACAGCTACATAGCTTGCTTTTTAAACAATAGATTTGGAAAACAAAACGCTTTTCAAATGTTAGTATTTCCGAAGAAATTCTTTCCCCAGTGGCATCGTAGCAAACTGTGGAGAAAACTTTAACTTTAGAGATCGAGGTGACACATTGGACTGGGTGAAAGGTTCCATTTCAATAGTTGAAATCCTCAGACCTTGATTCCCCAGAAATGACAAAAAACGACTTTAAAGTTTTATTCACTGGATCGAATTAGTTATTGCAAGCAGTATCATACTTCGCAGGATGGACTGATGGAATGATGGACTTCGATAACAACATCAATATGGCGTATGATAAAGAAAATAGTAATATAATTAAAATAAAAGTGAGGTCGCAACATGTTAATAGCAGAACTTATAAATGTTTTATTGATTATGAGCCAAATTCCGTTGGTTTCCTAGGAGTAAGGCGATAATCTTGCCAGTGTGCAAATGGTAGAGTCGGGTGCTGTTCACACATAGCTGCAATAATTTATTATTTATCTCACGCTCGATATATTTCCAAAATTGCAAGACCTGCAGAGATACTAAGTAAACTTTTTGATGTTACAAATTACAATATATTCAAGAATAAAGGTTAAGAACTCAAACATCTCAAAATCGAAATTAAATTTTTTACACCATGACCCACCACTTTAAAAAATCTGAAAGAAACACAAGCCAACATGCATGTGAAGTAGTTATTACTGTAAAAAAAAAAAAGATAGTCACTTCATAAAACCCTGAAAAAAAATGTTTCCAAAATTTCAACATTTTTTTTTTCGATCCCGAATTTTAAACCAAAAAATCTGAAGAAAATTCCTGGTGTGCAGCTTTGAGATTGTATGGAACCTGATTTTTTTCAGAATTTTCAATATAACAGGAAAAGCGAAATTAAATAAAAACTTAAAATCACGTCTCCCTCTATAACTGGCCCAACCAGTGGCGGCTGGTGAAATTTCAATATTTTTTTTCTCGTCTATGGCGCATGGAACCCATACGAAATTTGGAAAATAACATCTAGAGAAGCACTTCTCTAATGACCCCTAAAAAATTTTGAAAAAGCATTTTGCGAAAAAATTTTTGAAAATTCGTTAGCCTCCCCTGGGTCTAGGGACTCCTGTTTATTTTTATTTTTTTTTGTCATATGCATTTGACTTTTCATAAAAATACAACAATAGATTTTGAAGTTTGTGAAAATATTTTCATTACTAACTGAAATACAATGAACTGAAATTGTGTAATTTACAATTTAACAAATTACAATATTTCAATTCGTTGTATCTCAGTTAGTAATGAAAATATTTTCATAAACTCCAAAATCTGTTGTTGTATTTTTATGAAAAGTCAAATGCACGTGACAAAAAAAAATAAAAATAAACAGGAGCTCCTAGACCCAGGGGAGGCTAATAAATTTTCAAAAATTTTTTCGCAAACTGCTTTTTCAAAATTTTTTAGGGGTCATTAGAGAAGTGCTTCTCTAGATGTTATTTCCCAAATTTCGTATGGGTCCCATGCGCCACAGACGAGAAAAAAAATATTGAAATTTCACCAGCCGCCGCTGGGCCCAACCGGATTTAAAACTTGGCAGAAATTGTTTATTAGAGAGCTAACAAGCCATGTAGGCAAAGTTCAATTTGGCTCAGGGGCATTTTTCACTATGCTTGTCGGGCTATACTCAATTTACATAGTCAATTCATAGAAACAGAGGCATAAATTCAGTTCGGCTACTGAATAGCCGTCTGTTCTTCCACTTACCCCAAGTAGAGCGAATATTATGAGAAATTATATGTCAAATATTTTCCTATGTTGCCAAAATAGAGCATTTCAACATATTACTATTGATATTTACCTTAGCGTAACACGATATGTTATTTTAAATAAAGACTTTCCTAAGATTGTGAATTGAACAGGATGTTTTTGAAGGTCTTCTTAAAAATTGGTATCGACAATGTTTTTAGCTTTTCTGGAATTATGTCGTTAAAATATTTTACGATATTATAGGTCTATGACTGTTTATAAAATGATGCTTTACGAGAGGGGATTGCTAGTAAATTTTTTAAACCAATATTAACACTATGAGTCGACCGAGTCAGTAGGACGAAATGGCCACCATGACTGCAGTTAGAGGCTGTCCATAAAGTGGAGTCTTCTCGCCCTTGCTGTGGGCAGTGGTTGTTGATGATCTCCTCCATAAGTTGAGCAATTCTGACTTCAACGTTCAGGACTATGTTGATGACCTGGTCGTTACTGTGAGAGGCTGACATCATGTAAATTGCCGTAAACATCCAAATGGTGCTCGTCAGAGGGCCTTAGTTTCAATCCGAGCAAAACAGTTATTGTTCCATTCACCAAAAGGAGAAAACTAAATTTGAGAGCTCCTATGTTAAATGAAACAGTATTGAAAATTTCCAGTGAATTCAAATATCTAGGAGTAATCCTAGATCAAAACTTACCTAGAACTCGCATTGGAAAGGACACTTACAGAAACAACCACGGCTACCTGGACGTACCGTAGGCTGTTTGGTAAGACTTGATGTTTGAAGCCGAAAATGGTACATTGGTCCTACCTTTCGGTTGTCAGACTCAGGGTGACCTACCAACATGTGTATGGTGGCCAAGAACAGACGAAAAGCTAGCACAAAGAAAGTTGGAGCCATGTGCTCCTGTCCCACAGCAGCTATGGAGGCAATGCTGGACCTACTTCCTCTGCATCTGCATGTAAGGAAGGAGGCAGCACTTAGTGCTCTAAGGCTGCATCAGTCACTAAAATTTATACCAGGCAACCTGGTTAGTTACTTAAGGAATCTGGAGATAACCCAATTTAAATCCGTGACCAAACCCACTGACTCTTGCTATATAACGGAGGAGATCCAAAAATGGGAAAAGGAATAGGAAAGTGCTACTGGATGAATACTCTAGGCCAAAGACAAGCGAAAAAGTTTACAACAAAATCACAAGCTTTGTAAAAAGTCTTGGAATCCTGGGCAACAGTTAGTTCTAGGGTAACACACAAAAAATTTTTTAGGTCGAGGTGAAGAAAGGCCAATTTAGTGCCCTTAAAAATAGAAACACATTTACTGCATTTCATGGAAGCAACTCAGAGTTTGATTTGTTTTTTTTTTCTATTTTTATTTCTGTGTGATAAACCTCGTAGAAGTTCGAGTACAGACTACTAATACCTTGCCTTAGGTAAGTGAGGGAAGTAATTACATATCGTTGTAGCAGTCATCAAATTCTGAACAACGTTCGAAACGCCCACCTCTCTGTCTGTCTATTCGTCACGTTTCTTACAAATCGGTAACTAAAGACAGAAAGAAACCGATTTTATTGAAATTTAGAAAATAATTTAGTATTAACTAGAGGAATAATCTCATTGTTTTTGAAAAAATCTATATAGGACAGATATTTACGAAACTTCCCTCTCTATTAGTCAACATTCTTCTAGGAACGATGTCAAAGACTATTTGACAATAATGTTGAAATATTTATGTGCTTTGAGTGCAATGAAATTATATTTAATTTCATGAACCAAACTTAGATTTTGTTGCCAATTTGACAGTTCTAAATAATTTTTCAATTTAACATTACCTACATCATGTTTTGATTGAGAAATATCTATCTGTAGAATTTATCATTTTCTAGTATATGAGCTCTTCCTTGGCCGGTATTGATTTTAGGTATTATCGCTTCTTTTTAACCTGGTCAGAGTTGAATGAAATTTTTCCTAAAAAATGTGCGAAAATGTTCTGAAAAAGTTATACTAAAGTTATCAAATTGGGGACAACCCTTAAATCCAAAACTAAGTTTGTAAGAAAGAGGATTACACATTTGAAAAAACGTAGACATCATTTACTCACCGACATCGTCTGAAGTGGGGATCGAACACAGTCCACGATAGACAGTATGACCAGGGTGCTTGCCACTAACACAATCAATCAATCAAACACAATTTATTAAATATTATATGGTACATAAATGTGCCTCATCGGATCCCGGCCCGGAGCCAGTCCGACAACCACGGCACGTAACCGTTCAGCTTGGAGATACTTAAGTTATTATTAGTGACTCCCGTCTGTCGCAGGCAGACTTAAAAACTAAATTAAAATTGGGAAATGTACCCAGTACCCCACTATAACACTGTAAAGACTGCACTTACTGGGTAACGCACTTTGAAATTTTGATTGCTGATACGGGAAAAGAGAATTAAATGAAGAAACCTGTTCGAGCAAATGACGTCCTTGTGGTCTCAACGCCGTGAAGGAAGATATGGTAGTTAAAAGCGATTGCGAATTGCGATATGCTGTCGGATTCGGGTAATTTTGCGGGTTAGCGGACAATCGCCCAGTTTAAACTGGTAGAATTTCTGTGATGTTTCTTGGACGTATTATTATTATTATTATTATTTATCAGAATAATTATGGTTCTGATAAAAAAAAGCAACGAAAGCGAGCGAATTGATGCAAAAGAAAACACGAAAACAAATATTTGAAATTTATTTTAACTTTTAATGATAGAAAATGTAATTAATTATTAATTTATTTCCTAAACTCATTAACATTATTTGCATATTCTTTCTCCTAATTTAATGAGCGTACTTTAAATTAGCTTGGCATCTTATACTGAATGAGCCATACTTCACCAATTAAAATTTTGTTTGATAAGATAATTATTTATTATATCTGAGGTCAAATACCATTATAGTCTAAGCTCCCATGGCACAAAAAGATACCCCATCGAACACCTCAAATTTAAAAGGTGAAAATCATTGGAAAACATGTAATAAACATGTTTCGCTCGCCAGACTAGTAAAATTGTGTTAATTGTTATTTTTAATTAAAATTAGCTGAAAGAAAATGAATTTACTTTTCAAAAAAAAAAAAAATGAATTTGCTTGAAATTTGTGGTAAAAAATGTATCATTTTTGAAAAAATTTGTCTGTTTGACAATTTTTGTTAATTAACATATGGCAGACCTTTTTTCATAAATAATTTTTTGAAAGTATACTTAATTAAGAACAACTCCTTGGTTTTTGCTTAAAAATGAAGTTTGAGATTTCCCCTATCTATTAAAACCTGTCTGGCTGGAAATTTTTGTTAATTACCTTGTCAGACTGGATTTTGAAAGCACAGCATCCATGCGTGAGAAGATGTCAGGCTGAACAGCTAGAATCTCATAACACCTCCTTTATTAAAAGCTTTTATTTAACTTGCAATGTTTGTATGTATGTTTGTTTGTTTAGGTCAAATCTTGCAAGCTGAATTTCGACTAGTTCTAATTAAGCTAGAGCTTTGAAATTTGGCACACGTGTTTTTCTTCACGACTCCCTTTCCATGGGTGACAATGCAACATAGTATAGCCATTATCGATCTAAATCCAATATGGCGGATGTCCCAAGATGGCGGATCGTCTTCCTCTTCACAACCCCCTTGATATGGGTATCAAATGAAGAGGTTTGATGAGTAAAATACGATAAACTATGTGACGTCATTCTAAATTCAATATGGCGTACGTCCCAAGATGGCGGATCGCCTTTTTCTTCGCCCCTTGATATGAAAGGGTTTGACGATCAAAATACGATAAGCCATGTGACGTCATTCTAAATTCAATATGGCGGACGCCCTGGGATGGCAAATTATCTTTTTCTTCACGACTCCCTTGCCATGGGTATCAAATGAAAGGGTTTTGTCTGTCTGTTTGTCTGTCTGTGAAATAAGTAGACTAAAAAGTAAAAAATAAAATTATATAAAAAAAATATTTTTAAGAAAAAGCTTTTGTTTGAAGAAACTAGTAAAAAGTAAAAATTTTTTTTTTAAATTCATACACCTGGAAACCAAAAGCTTTGAGGGCGGTCAGTTGAGCAAAGTAACTATGCAATAGCGCTAGATGACCGTCCCCAAAGCTTTTGATTTCCAGGTGTATACATTTAAAAAAATATATTTTTACTTTTTAGTAGTTTTTCAAATAAAAGCTTTTTCCTAAAAATATTTTTTTTATATAATTTTTTTTCTTTTTAAATGAAGTTTAAGATCTCCTCTATGTATTAAAATTGATCTGTCATCGAAAAAAATGTTTTTCTCTATGCCAGATTTAATTTGTAAGTGCCGTGCCAACGTTTTTTTTTTTAATAAGCTTCTACGGTGGCCGCGTCAAAACACTATCTTCATTTTTTACTGAAATTGAGATCTCTCTTAAGCACAGAAATTGGTCTGTCAGCGAAAAAACATTTTTTAGGCTCTTACAAATTAAATCTGACATAGTAAAAAGCATTTTCTTCGATGACAAGGTACTTACCAAAAATTTCCAGCCAGACAGGTTTTAATAGATAGGGGAAATCTCAAACTTCATTTTTAAGCAAAAACCAAGGAGGTGTTCTTAAGTGTACTTTCATGAAAAAAATTATGACAAAAGTTCTGCCAGATGTTAATTAACAAAAATTGTCAGACAGACAATTTTTTTCAAAAATGATACATTATTTACCACAAATTGTGTAAATTTCAAGCAGGTGTTTTGAAAAGTAAATTCTCTGTTTTTAGCTAATTTTAAAAGTTAATTAAAAGTAGCAATTAACACATTTTTACTAGTCTGGCGGGCGTACATGTTTATTACATGTTTTCCAATCATTTTCACCTTTTAAATTTGAGGGTACCTTTTTATGTCATGGGAGCCTTAGGCTATTACTTTAAAAACAGGTTTAAAATGTAGAGTTATCGATAAGAGCTCATTAACTCAACAAAAATGTAATGTTTGCTTAGTCATGATCAAAGCTACATTAGGGGATTACTTGTATTGATTATTTAAATTCTAGGTACATTCGGCACTTTATGGAATTTTGAAATATAACCCTAGAATATGTGGGAACTACTGTATTTACATATATTACACCCCATATCTCTAGCTATATCTAGATCCACATATATTACTAGTAACTTTCATTTAATACGAAATGCAGGCTTTTAGAGAAGATCATTATTATTCAGATATGCCAGAACATTTTGCTGTGAATTAGCTAAGTAGAGACACCGCGGCTTGATTAATATTTTGTAATTTGAAATTTATGTTAGAATTAATATGTAATAAATAGAATAACGTTTTAATATTTCAGATGTGACACAGCTAAAAAAATATTTCAGTACACATTAAAATAATTTTTGCATTTTACATCACAATAAATATAAAAGATGTGGTATATGAGAACATATAATAAAGACAAAATTTAAATCTAATAAATATACAGCATAGAGATATACCTCACACAAGCTACACCTGTGCGTGAAGGGACATAATGATACATATTTGATTAACTGATTGATTTACCTGCGTGCGGTAGGCATTGCTGCCACTTCTAGTTATACAGCTGGGCCTACTACGTCCACGCTGGATTGGACTAAGGTCATGCTTGTTGCCAACAGCGAAAGCCACATGGCGCATAGTAAAGGAATGTGGAATGGGAGGTATAGGTATTTGTGAGATGCGTTGCCGCATTGTGTTGTAAGAGAGCGTTTAAGCTCCCTTTTTTGTGTGTTTGGTTTTGGGCTTCTGCCTATTCTGAGTCTTCTTGTGAAATATGTTGCCACGTTGTGTCGTAATATGGAGTGTTTATGCTAATCTTTTTGTGTTTCTGCTTCTTTGAATCTCCTTTTTCTGAGTGTTCTGATTCCTCGGTTTGCGCTGGTTTCCGATTGTGGTAGAGTATATATCGTTGCGATTTGTTTGTGGTGTTCGTTTGCCTGATTCTCTCAATTGTTGTTCTCTACTGTAGCATGGTCTCCCTATTTTTAGTTTGTTGCTGTTCGGTGCTAGCGCGTTCTTCAGTAGATGTGTTGAGTCCCTTCCTTGGATATGTCCCCAATACTTCATTGAGTATATTTCTATAGTGTTGATGTTTTGTGTCGCTGTGTTCGTCTTGCTGTTTAGTTGGACGATGTCCCTTTCTACTCTTCTCAAAAACTTCTTCTGTTGGTTTTTGTTGTTGCCGCATTTTTGACTTCATATGTCATCGTTGGCGGCTATGTACATACATTTGGTAAGGTCCCATGATAGTTTATTTTTCTCAATGAACGGTATGGTTGTCCTTGTGACTCTGTATGCCGTTTTGATTATCTCCTTTACTGTTCTCTCCGTTCCAATTGGTTCGTCCGGTCTGTTCCTAAGTACTTCAATTTGTTCGGTGTTCTTAGGGAATATTCATCTATTTTGTGTTCCTCTTCGCTGGTCCAACTCTCTTTTTTTGACGGGGTCTCGCTCCATTATTACGCTTTTCATGAAGTTTCTTTTCAGTCCAAATGTGCCCCGATGCGGTTTCATGTTTTCTAGGCAGTTGAGTATGTGTTCTTCTTCTTCTGCGGCGATTAGGAGATTATCGGCGTATGTGTGTGTTTTCTGAAAGAAACTGCACCACGCGTACCTCCGCTGAAGTGCTGTGAGAACTCAGCCCTGACGCAGAAAATCAACAATACCTCATTGATTATTTTGAGTTTAATTTAAAAAAATTAAATTCGCTGGAATATTTTTAATAACTATGAAAAACTTCACATGAAAAACCTAAGAAAATGTTATGACCATACTTTAAGAGTAATGCATTTGATTATTACGGGTTTAATTTATATTAAATTCGTTTGAGTATTCTTAATAATTATGAAAAATTTAATTATTTGAAATTTAGTTTAATCTTTGATTTGAACAATTTAATTATTTATTTAATTATTTAAGAAATTTACTTCAATAATCTATTGCTGCCATAAATTTTTCGACAGAAATGTCGGCCCTTCAAAGGTTTGAACCTAAACACTTCAATGGTTTTATGCAGCAGCCACTTGTAAATCATTAAGACATAAATAAACTTGGTACTTAGGTCTTATCTCTCCTTGTTATTTATTGCCTGGTCCCGGGTTGTTTGTTTATATACATTTCCTTAAGCTTGTTTCTTTATGCACCACACTAATCGGTTTTGTCACTAAATTACTCTGTATTTGTTATTTTCATATATTCTATTTCAACTTTGTTCTTTTGTTACGACACATCGAGTTATACGGCATTTTTTGAGCTACAATTCACCTAAGCTTTATCAAATTCAACGTAGTTTCACCCGGCATTTTCGCGTTTTAGGTGGGAGTTTCAGACACACAACTGTTCACTCCGACCTATCTCACTTGTCGCGAAGGGACATAATGATACATATTAAAATAAAATAAAAAATTACAAAAAAAAACTAGGTATAGCTAGTTATATGAATAACAATAATAAAACATATTACAAAATATTCATGCGTATGTATGTATATCATAAAACGCGACATAACATAAAACCTAGTAATAGCAGATGTAGCAAATACATTCAAAATGTTCATGGAAATTAGTACTTACAACCTGCTCAACAATGACTATATTAATCTAACCAATTAACTTATGAATATTAGCTCTGGGTAAGTTACTAATATACAGTTAAAAGTCTCCGGGCCATTATCTTGAAAAAAACCTCTGCCCAAGGAATCACTACTTCCACATCCAGATTCTCTATTCAAGTCACACACAACGAAAAAAACTTTGTATGTGGAAATAATTGTTCTAGGAACTTTAATAATATAATATTTGAAATCCTCTACTCCAAAAACCCATAAAACGATACCCCACGTCGGTAGTGGGGTGGGGGTGGTGGGGGTGGATGAAGTAAAAAAATATTTTGAGGTTTCTGGTTCGTGTACATACACTAAACCACATTTTTTTTTAAAGGGGGTGGGGGTGGTAATGGGGGTGGCTAATGCCAAAAATTTTTTTGAGACCTATGCTTCTCTTGTATATAGTAAATACCAATGTTATGGACGCTTACCTGCTTTACCCCCCAACCCTTCGACGGAACAAGATGTAAATATAATCTAGTTCCAGATGTCGTTAAAGTACATATGTGTACCAAATTTCAAGTCAATATCTTGAACGGTTCCAGAGTAAACGTGCGCACAAAAAAAAGTTACAGACAGACAGACCGACAGACAGACAGACAGAATTTTTTTTTTTCGCTCAAACTTAAAATCTCGACGTTTCATGACATTTTAAGCCTATTTGAACAATAAAAATTTTAAAAATTTTTTTGTCGTTACTATACTTCCACTGGATGTGAAAGTAATAATGAAGATGTTTGAAATTTCTAAAGAGCATATGATTGATACAAAAAAACAAAAAATAACTGCAGTTAGAATTTTTCGTTCGCAATGCACAGAGATGGCGCTGCTGTGCTAAATTACTTTTCGACGGCTAAAATCATGATTCATATGATTAAGAATTATGAATAATTTTGATTATATAGAAAATTTTGTAAAACCAACCATTTTGGAGGTACATGATTTTTTTCTAATTTTCTGTCCATGTAAATTTGTTGATAATAATTTTAGAACATCGGTTATTTAGAACTTTTATCTTATTAAATACAATACTTCTAGTGTGTGAGCAAATGTCAAAAAAACTGCTCTCGTGAGATTTTTAATAATACAGATATGGGACTGGTACCAATATCTTCGTAAAGAAACCTAGATTACGCATGGGCTTGGTGATAAGCTGCACTCGAGTGAAAAAAAAATTATCTCCCAAAAAGAAAATGGCGTCAAGGAATTATAACACCAGGTGATAGATTTGGGATCTTAAGGCATTAACAACATTTTTGGTAGATACTAAAGTGAATTTAAAGAGAAAATGGGAAGTGATATTTTTTCGAAAAACAATTCGTTTCCATGTTATTGATTATTTAATTTTAAAAAAATGCAATTTTAAGGGGGCCGTAATTCGAAAACTATAAATCAAAATATTGCTAAATGTTGTATCTAGAGGTTCTGCAGCATGTTGATCAATAATATTGCATTAGATTTTCAATTAAAAAAATTCCTGATATGATCAAAAAATCGACCTCTTTTTTCATAATCATAATAAAAATGCACGCCAGTGACTAAAATAAGTCATTCCTCATTTTCGCTTAAAATTTACTTTTTCTAGCAACTAATGTCATTGATACTTTCAAATTTTGTAGGCCAAGAATTTTCATTGATAAATTTTCAAAATGTTTGAGCTAGCAACCTTCTACATTATTCGGGCATTAAAAATTCACGTTAATATTTGGCATATAGTTAACACAACTGTCAAAGAAAAATATAAAAAGATTGTACAGGTTAATCACCGTAAAAAAATGTATGAGAAAATGTGAGGAATAATATTTCGCACGTAGTTAACATAACTGTCACAGAAAAATATGAAAAACAAATTATGCAGGGTGGTAGTCCAAAGAAAAAATTAAAAATATGTGACGAAGGACGATAATATTTCTCATGCAGTTAACACAACTGTCAAAGAAGAAAAGTATGATAAATATACACGGCGGTCACATTAAAAAGATTAACGAAAAAATGTGACAGATTGCAATAATATTTCGGAAGCAGTTAATACAACTGGAACTCTACAACAACTCTAGGAAGAAAAATATGAAAAATATAGAATATTAAAATATACAATAATTTATGAATCATAATACAACCGACAAGACATTGCAAATAAGAAGAATAAAAATAAATAGAGTACAGGCCCCCACATCAAATCATGGCTCCGGTACCAAATTCACTGGCGGACCTCGCGTCTAATAATTGATGAGCGGAGGGGGGGGGGGGGGGGAGAGAAATTGTTAAGATCTTTGACGGACCCCGCGCTTAATAATAGATGAGTGGGCAGAAATGTTAAAAAAAAATTGACCAGGTCTTCTTCATTAATTAGCGAATATTGCGTTTACTGGTCTAGCCGGGCCCCGGTACCTACTGACCGTGGGGGCCTTGATAAAGTATGATAAACAGAGAAGGAAATTTTGGGTAAATACCTTTACCGATTTTTGTAACATTCTAACTATTTAAGTATCATGTAGAAGCAATGGCAATGAAAAATATTTGACAGTTTTACTCATGACTTCAGTGTCAATTATTAATATAAATTTATTGCTAGAAAATAGTGGAATCAACTTCAGTTCAAAACTTCTATATATAAAACTAATATAAGTATACTTAACACTATTTGCAAGTTGCTGACACTTCCACGTTTCCATCCCTTACACATGAATTTTGAGACATTACCGTTATTATGCGGCAGCCCGTTATCGGAAAATTTTCAACGGCGGAATGATTTTGCATAACGTACTTTAAGTAAAATGTTCAAAAGTTTACCTGTTACACCACTTACGTTGAAAGGAGTTGTCTTCTAAGTGGAAAACGGTGTAACTTTATTCAGACCGCCATGAACGTGAACATATTATCCGAGATTTTATTTAATTTCATATTTAAATATTCAGGTTACGTGCGAAAATGTAAACCCCAAGGATTTTGTACAATACTTCGACAAATACATTTATTTCATACAGCTTTTAGTACAGTTACTTCGGAATAATCTTATGTGAATTAGATTGAGATCTTCTTTGACAATTTAATATTGAATGCGTCAAAGAAAAATGTCTCTATAATGCGGGGGCTTGCTAGGAAGTGGCATCTAAGAAAAAAAATTAAAAAAAAGAGCTAAGAAAGAATAAAATTTTGAGAAGGAAAGGTTATATGCAACTTCTCATTTAAATGATAGAGAGTCTTTAAGTTACAACGTCCTGAAAATTGGGGTTTTGGTTTGAAAAAAAAGGTATTTCAAAACAGTTTTCGTCAAGCAACTCAAAAAGTATTATATTTACCAAAAAATGCTAAAGGCAAATGAGAAATCTACTAAACTGACGATGTATTTCCTTTCTTTCTAATAAAAAATATAAAAACAAAGAAGTTAAAAACATCGCTATTTTGTACAGTCATAGAAGGGCTACAACAAAGGAATACAATTTTTATCTCAGAAATCTGACTTACAACTCAGAATTATGTCGTTAATGGAGAAATTGATCACAGCACTTAAGCACTGCGCCACCGGCTCGGTGGCGCAGTGCTTAGGGGGTGGCAAGCCTAACCCTTGCCACCTCTGAAACCCACATCCACACAAAGACACTCCACCTTCCTCCTCCTCCTATAACATCCCCTCTACCCCTCGCTGAAATCTATACACCCATCTTTGCATTTGCATTTGCATTAATTATATCTTGACAGCTAAAGTGGGGTTCTTAACAACAATTTCCCTACATATTCAAATATTACTCAAAAATCCCATTCTAACAAACCAAATTAAATGTGAAATCCACGGATATACTACTTTTAAATACGGTTTTACTTAAAGAGGCCATTTAAACATCAAGCTACATTATCTGAAAATCGTTAGCCGTAACATCAGGCCGTTGCGTCATCTCGCGCCCTCAGCCGCGCTATTGTGACGCAATGTTATAAATAATTTTACCTACGATCACTACTGTAAATAGTAAAAAACACACTACCTGCCATCCATGTAAGTTGAATTTTACGTATTGTAAACAAAACGCACTGTAAACAAATCGCACGGTAAACAAAACGCACAGGACACCCAATTATAGGTGGCTTATATCGCTGACGCGGGGTTTAAAAAAAACAAATGCGCCTACGTAATTTTCAAACGCTGTCAAAACTGACATAATATTTGTTGAATGACATTGTTGACTAGTAAACTAAATCCAGATTTTACTAAATAAATAAATAAATATGATCGTAGGTAAAGTATAGTACATAATTCGAGTTGTAAAGCAATTACGCACTCATGGAAATACGCACTCGCCGCTACGCGGCATCGTGCGTAACTTTTCCATTCGTGCGTAATATGCTTCTTACAATTCTCATTAGGTAATATACTAGTAAAATCAAATAAATAATATACGATAAGAATTGAAATGTAAGCCATAGTTAAACAAAAGAAAATCAGTAATTTGGTAATTTGTTAGGCCTGCGACCACGGGATCCCGGGTTCGAATCCTGACTAGGATATGGGTGTGTAGTGGCGTTTTTCAAGTGAAGCCAAGACGGTAGCAGTGGGCTAGACTGCGGTTGTGTGAGAGACAACACGGTCTAGTTACTCTCCTCTCCTGAGTTCGAGTCGTATCTGCGGCAGATGGCAATGTCGCAGGGAATGGGTGTTGTGATGTTGTCTATGTGTGTGTGTGTCCGTCCTGGTTGAGTGGTAGACTAGCCTACGGCTAAACTCCGCTAGGACATTAATATAAATAAGGCGATTAATTATAAAAAAGGATACAACTGCATCAAACGAATAGGGAGGGATGTTTCTATACTACAATCGATATCGATATTTGTATCGATACTGGCAACGAAAAGAAATGTATTGATACTAGTATTGCCCAGTATCGTATCGGCGGAAAAGTATCGATGCCACTAGGTATCAATATTACTTCCACATCCAGTGGAAGTATAGTAACGACAAAAAAATTTTTAAAAATTTTTATTGTTCAAATGGGCTTAAAATGTCATGAAACGTCGAGATTTTAAGTTTGAGCGAAAAAAATTTCTGTCTGTCTGTCGGTCTGTCTGTCTGTCGGTCTGTCTGTCTGTCGGTCTGTCTGTCTGTCTGTCTGTCTGTCTGTCTGTCTGTCTGCCTGTCTGTCGGTCGGTCTGTCTGTCTGTCTGTCTGTCTGTCTGTCTGTAACTTTTTTTTGTGCGCACGTTTACTCTGGAACCGTTTAAGATATTGACTTGAAATTTGGTACACATATGTACTTTAACCAGATCTAGAACTAGATTATATTTTCAACTTGTTTCGTCGAAGGGTTGGGGGGTAAATTGGGGTAAATTTCGGGTAAATGGGTAAGTCAAGCAAGTAAGAGTCCATAAAATGGGTATTTAGTATACAAAAGAGAAGCTAAGGTCTAAAAAAAATTTTTGGCATTAGCCACCCCCATTACCACCCCCACCCCCTTATTAAATGGGATGAAAAAAAAATTGTGATTTAGTGTGTGTACAAGAACCAAAAGCTTCAAAATATTTTTTTACTTCATCCACCCCCACTACCAACCCTCTACCACCACTCCCTCCCTCACTACCGATGTAGCATATCGTTTTATATGTTTTTGGGGTAGACGATTTCAAATATTATGTTGTTAAAGTTACCTTGAGTAGTATGGATGCGCAGTGGCTTTCCTCGACTACTATGGATGCGTAGTAGGTTTCCCCGAGTATTATGGATGCGCAGTGGCTTTATAGTAGGTTACCTCAAGTAGTATGGATGCGCAGTGGGTTACTTTAAGTAGTATGGATGCGCAGTGGCTTTCCTCGAGTACAATGGATGCGCAGTAAGTTGTCACGAGTAGTGTGGATGCGCAGTGGCTTTTCTCGAGTGCCATAGATGCGCAGTAGGTTACCTCAAGTGATATGGATGCGCAGTGGGTTTCCTCGAGTAGAATGGATGCGAGTGGGTTACTTCAAGAAGTATGAATGCGCAGTGGCTTTACTCGAGTAAATTGGATGCACAGTGGGTTACCTTGAGTAGTATGGATGCGTGGTAGGTTTCCTCGAAGAAAATGCTTGTAGTAGAGGCTTTACTTCTATCGTGTAGTTTACGGCACACAACGATTTTTTATATCTTTGTCTTGCCATTTTCTGCGTATTAGTTCGACATTCAGTTGAAGTATATTAACGCAAAAAAATTGTTAGAAATTTTCATTGTTTAAATAGGCTTATAATATCAAGAAACGTCAATATTTTAAGTCTGAGCAAAATAAATTTATCTGTTGCGTCGGTGTGTATGTTAGTCTTGTATCGTTTTGGTGCTCACGATTACTCTGGAACCGTTTAAGATATTCACTTAAAATATGGCACACGTATGTTTTTTAACGAGATCTGGAACTAGATTATATTTTCATCTTATTCCGTTGCAGAGTTGAAGGGTAAATTGAGGTAAATGGGGGTAAATAGGTAAATCAAGCAAGTAAAAGTCCATGAAATTGGTATTTAGTAAATATAAGAGTATCTAAGGCCTCAAAAAAAAATGGCATTAGCCATCCCTATTACCGCCCCCACCCTGTTATTAAAGGTGGTGAAAAAATAATGTGATTTAGTGTGCGTACGAGAGTCAAAGTCATCAAGAATTTTTTTCACTTCATTCACCCCCACTTCTATTACAGATGTGGCATATAATTTTATGGTGTTTTGGGGTACATGATTTCAAATATTATACCATTAAAGTTCCATAAACAATTATTTCCACATAGTGGAGTGCAAATATAGTATTTTGTTGTAAGAGACTTGGATGTGGAAGTGGTGATTCCTTGGGCAGCGGTTTTTTTAAGATAAACTAAAATCAATCAGGGGCAAAAATTAAATAAATACAAAAAAATTTGTAAAGGCATTTACACAAATCTTCCCTCTGTGTTTGGTATTCTTCATTTATGAATAATTTTTTCTGTCGGATGACCACCCTGTATATCTTCTTTATTGAAATTATATCAGAGTTTTTCCTGGCAGTAGTGACAACTACATATTATCATAATATCATTTTCCACTTTTCTTATGTTTTAAAGTGATCACCCTGTATATGCTTCAACAAAAGTAGTCAGGTTTCCTCCTCGACAATTGTGTCAACTGCAGTCCAAATATTATTTCCACAATAGTTTTTTAATTATCTTTTAGAGTGACCACCCTGCATATTTCCCATATTTTTCCTCCTGGACAGTTGTGTTAACTACATGCGATATGTTATTGCCCGCCTTCAGATGTTTTCAATTTTTTTTAGAATTCATAAGTCAGAATTCTAAAAAAATATGAAGAAATCTGAAGCATATCATAATTTAAAAAAATAGAAAAGGACGTTCTGTTTTTTTTAAGAAGCTTGAACTGATATTACAGATTTCAAAAAATTAACAATAAAAAAGAACATTTTATCTTTTTCAAGTAACAAGTACCCATTCGATCGCTTTAGAAAAAATATGTGTGGTAAAAAACCGTCCCAAGATTCTACAAAAAAAAATGGTAGTTGTGCCGAAACTTTATAGGGGTTAAAAGAAATCTAGAAAAATTCATTAATTTTCTTCTTCAATGTTCCCGTTGTCAGATTCTGTTCCAATTTATGCCACGTTTATGTTCTGGTAGTATCTATAATTGGCTAAAATTTTATTTGAATCGGTTATGCCGTTCAATAGATAAAAATTACTTTCGAAATTTATTTTTTACTCGAAAACGGTTTAATATTAAGGGTTGAAATTTGGGAAAAATGTAAGTGATATTGATAACAATCTAAGCAGAAAGAATGAGCACAATCCGTGCAGGGGCAAATTCACCCATGACTATGGCTATTGGAGAGTGTTTTGTTTATAACTTCCCTTCGGAAAACGATGAAAATGTGACTTACAAGGTTCTTAAAGTGTTAACGGAGTCTGATTAATAAAAATTGTTTTTAATACGTTCTTCCAGACATTTTATTTCAATGGAAAATTAGAACATTTGTCTATTTTGCAGCAGTCCAAACACTTATTTTAGTCTATACTTTGAGTATTATATATCATTCATCATTTTTCGTTATCTTCCTACCTGAAATAATTATTTTGTTATAAATTATAAAGTTATTATGTTTACCATCAAAATTGTATCCACCTCCTCTATATACGTCATTATCGTGGTGTTTTACATGCGCCGCTTTTTACTTCCCCCCAACACATGTATCAGCCCTTCTCTTCATTTTAATAAATAATCAATGCCCCAGAATATGGAGCAGGCTCTTATTTAAAATAGAAATAAACGTACACTTTCCAGGGGAGGTATAATGGTCTATTTTGGTCGTGTTCCAGTCTACTTATACTTTGCTGAACACAAGTAATTAAGCTTTGTGAGAAAGGTAAGTTTTACTAAGCGGTGAGAGTGCACAGTTTATGAGTTGCTTGCTATATTTACACCGTTGTTGGTGAAAACATATTCGTTCAGGAGGAGAATCATATTCATCATTGTCACTTTCAAGAAAAAAAAGAGTATCTCGTCTCTATTTACGGAGAAAAATAATGTCTGAATTTTTTCACTTTATGCTCAACTTGCTTATATTAACTTTTTGTGTGAAATTTAATTATCTACAACTGTTTATGTCCGTTTCCTTTATAACTTTCATGGTTTTTTGTATTCAGTGAAAGGATGCAGGCATCATTATTTTAGAATTTTTAAGGTAAAACAAAAAAACTTCAAAAACATTTTAAATTGAGGAGGTTCTAATTGGACCCGTATGTATGCTTCTGTAGGGTATGGAACAACAGTGATCCCATTGTAACTTGAAAAAATTGAAAACAAGTTTTTTTATATTGTAGATTGTAGATTGTTTAAGGGGTCGCTTGGCCCTGAGTTGGCCATTCTTCACTTCGACCTAAAAGGTCTTTTGTGAATTACCAACTAGTTGTTGCCCAGGATTCCAAGTCTTTTTGCAAAGCTTGTGATTTTCCAGGAAGCTAATTTCCCTATGTCTTCAGACGTTAATTCCGCCTGTCCTAGGTACTTTAGCGTAATGCGGATTAGTACCTTGCATTCACAAAGTATATGTTCCGCAGTCTCAGTTGCAGCTTCACAGTATCTGCATCTGTCATCTTCTGCCATGCCCATGTTCTTGAAATGATATCTCAAGGGTCAATGGCCAGTTAGAAGGCCTGTGATCAGGTTTAGGTCGGACTTTTCAAGTTCGAGAAGCCTTGTGGCATTCTTTGTTGAATAGATTAATAACCTTTTCGCTTGTCTTTGGCCTGGAGTATCCTTCCAGTAGGACTTATATTATTCCTTTTCTTTTATTTGGACCTCCTCCCGTTATGTGTCCCTTAAATAAGCTACAGAACGGTACGGGTCCAAAAAATGGGGCTTCGGTCCCTTTTCTTGCGAGGCTGTCAGCTAATTCGTTGCCTTCTGTTCCCTCATGCCCTGGCACCTACATCAAGGTAACATTATTGTTTTTTGTCAGTTGCTTCATGGATTGTCTGCATTCCCAGGCAATTTTAGACTCGAAGGTATAGGACCTGAGAGCCTTTAGTGCTGCCTGGCAATCTGAAAGTATATAGATCTTTGCTCTTCGAATGCCTCTATTTAGGCATTCCTGGGCACATTGATCTATAGCATAGATTTCTGCCTGGAAGATGGTTGGGGGTGTTACCAAGGGCTTTAGATAGCCTGCATTTACGCCCTCACCAACCCCTTCGTCCATCTTGGATCCATCTGTGTACCAGATGTGTGACTCTTTCTCCAACCGCAGTACAGGCAGTCAAAGTCATGCTTGATTGGCATTGGGTCAGTGGGTTTGGTCATGGATTCAAACTGGATTAGCTCCATAAGCTTTAAGTGACCGACCAGGTCGCCTGGTCTGAATTTAGGCGCCTGATGCAGCCTTAAGGCACTAAGTGCTGCCTCCTTCCTTACATGCAAATGCAGAGGAAGTAAGTCCAGCATTGCTTCCATAGCTGCTGTAGTCCCTAAAGAGGCAAGGCGTTGCAGTTTTTGCAACTTTCCTTGTGTTATTTTCTCTTCTGTTTTTGGCCACCATACACATGATGCGTAGGTCACCATGGGTCTGACAACCGAAAGGTAGGACCAATATATCATTTTTGGCTTCAAACCCCAAGTCTTACCAAATAGCCTACGGCACGTCCAAATAGCCGTCGTTGCTTTGGTAAGTGTACTTTCTAGTGCGAGTTCCAGGTAAGTTTTTGGTCCAGGATTACTCCTAGATACTTCACTTCACTGGAAAAATTCAGTACTGTTCGAGGTACTATTCCATTTAACATAGGAGCTCTCAAATTTAGTTTTCTCTTTTGGTGAATGGAACAATAACTGTTTTGCTCAGATTGACACTAAGGCCCTCTGACGACCACCATTTAGATATTATGTTTAAGGCAATTTGCATGTGGTTTGAGATCATAACCTCATGCCTGCCTCTCACAGCAATGACCAGGCCATCAACATAGCCCTGAACGTTGAAGCCATAATTACTCAGCTTATGGAAGAGATCGTCGATCACCATTGACCACAGCAAGGGCGACAAGACTCCACCTTGTGGACAGCCCCTAATTGCAATCACAGTCCCCATATTTGTGGTGATTATTCTGCTTCTTAGTATATATTGTATCCATTTGATTGTTGGGGACTGTATTCCCCTTTTTTCCGCGGCTCTTTATATGGATTCATAGGAGGTGTTGTCAAAACACCCTCTATATCTATGAAAGCACGCAGAGACAGTTCCTTCGCTGTAAATGTCTTTTCGATAGCTTTGACCATGTAGAGCATTTATTGTTGATTCGCCAGGTCGATAGGCAAATTGTTTCGAGTGAAGCGGTTTCTCTGTAATGATTTCGCTTCTAATCTGTTGATCTGGTATTTTCTCTATTGTCTTAAGGAGAAAAGACGTCTGCCCATTTTTGGGATAACGCCACCTTAAATTCCCTCCAACCTTGGGGAATATACCCAAAAGTATATTCATAGCTTGCTATAAATATGCTTCTCAGGCATGGGACAAATAAGTTTTTTTTTATAAACATATATTACCAGTATATTCTCGAAATTGGCGAATGCGCTAGTAATTTGATTTAAAAACTTATTTTTCTATTTATAATATTATTTTTTTATAGACAATAAGGTATTATTTCTCGGCGACAGATCCATTGTAATTTTTTCATCAAGTCCAGTGCACATTGATAAACCGAGGGATAAACTCTCAAGAATTAGATAAAATTCATCTTTTGTCGAAATTGCATAAAAATTTCTGGCTACAAAGAGTATGAGCGGGTAGCAATGTAAAAAGTGCCCCCGCACCTACCGAACTAAAATGGCTTCCATAAGATGTCTCGTATGCTGACTGTCTTGTGTACAAAGTTTTAAGCTCGTGGACTCTGCATGGGGTGGAAAAAAAAATAATTCACCCCTAAATGTTTTATTTTTTTTCTCACCTCCTATTTGACGGATCGCTTTGTAATTTGGCACAAATAATATTAGTGTTAAGAGAGTTTATTGCAAAAAATATTACTCTTCTACGATGATTTTATTCATTAAAAAAAAATTAATATATTTTTTCAATGGCCTGTTTGACACTATTACCATATTTTGATATAATATGTATTTAAACTATAACTATAACATATAATAGTTATAGTTTTATTAATGCGGTGGAACAGGATAAAAATAATTAAAAATTATCTGAACTTGCAATATTACGAGTATATTATTTAATTTTTTACAATTAATTATTTTTTTATTTATTTGCTTTTATCATGATTAGAGAATATCATTTAGGTATTATGCAAATCACAACTTACACATTTTTTATTTATTATGAAAATACCTACTTTCTGTATATTGTTGCCCTAATCTGGGGCACGCTAATATACTAGTCAGAAAGTAGATAATTTCATATTAAATAAAAAAAGCGTGAATGACTAAATCTAAGTATTTTCAATATATTTTTTCTTTAAAATGCTAAGAATCCTATCATGCAATTTAATACTTCGTCAGTATTAGCTAGAAGAGTAGTTGTTTTGATTAGTTCTCCAATAATGAGTGTTTTAAAGTATTTACCTGACTAGTATATTAGCGTGCCCAGATTAGGGCAACAATATACAGAAAGTAGGTAATTTCATAATAAATATTAAAGTGTGTAAGTTGTGATTTGCATAATACCTAAATAATATTCTCTAATCATGATGAAAGCAAATAAATAAAAAATAATTAACTGTAAAAATATTCTCTAATATTATTTAGTATTTAGATAGGTAATCATATAATTCATTCAGACAAGAGTAACTGAGTGATGCAGAAATTGGACCCATATTGCGAGCAAAAGAATGGGGAACCCGACCAGATTGGAAGGATGTCTCAAACAAAGTAGTAAGATTGAAGGCTTTGTGGTCGTAATGGGATTCACTTAGAGCATTAGACGGGTTGTTATTATTATTGCATACGAACATCTATAAGACTTATTTCATTAACCATTAGGAACATGATAACTCATAATAAACAAAATTATTTATCCAAGTCACTTTCCTCATCTAACTGTGGCAGTAAAGAAACTTTTATTGGTTGATTCGACTTGAACCTCCGGTTTTTTTACATATTATACATTGTTACTGTTTTTGCATTTTAAATTAAGTGAGCTGATGTTGCTCTCAGAACTATTGCTATCAGTTGTAGAACTTTCCATTTCGTGCATAACACTAACTACTATCTAAGTTTTTTAAAAAGGGAAAAATTAGGTACAATACAAATAACCTAAGAAAACCACGAATACGATGCACACACTTAAAATTCTGGAGATAAGATACTATATATGAGAATGTAACAGTATGAGATGGAGCTACGGAGATTTGTAAGACAGATGCCGCTGCGGCAGAGTGGGGGCGTGAGTAGCCAGCGGTCCGGCAGCCAATTAAAAAATGACTTATTTTGTATTTTTAGTGCCTCTTCAACTGTCACAGCATGCACTTCTGACCACGGCAGCTTCTGCTTCGAGGGCACGCACAAAAGCCTCGCTAATACTTTGATGCCGCGATATTCTAAGAATTCGCCTGACCTCTTCGGCCCTGATCCCATCTAAAAAGACTCCTATGGCTAGTTGTTTCTGAAATTCTCTTGGTGCACTCGGATATGCCAGGTGAGCCAGTCTCTCTATCGCAGCTTCGAATTCTTGTAAGCTTTCCCCAACGTTTTGCGTCCTTGATTTTAGCTAAGCCTGGTATACTTGGGCAAGGTGTTGGTCGCCATATATCAAGTCTAATGCAGCTTCCAAGACTTTCAAGTCCCTCTGTTTCTCCACCGGAAGGGTCTGAAGTAACTCTGAGGCTTGGCCTCTCAGCGCCAGAACTAATGTCATAGCCTTTTCCTCGTTATCCCAGTTATTTGCACTTGCAGCCACTTCAAATTGTCTCTTGTACGTTGTCCATGAGCTTTGGCCGTCAAATGAGGGAGGTTTTAAACGAGGACCTGATGATGCTACCAGTTGGACTCCTTTCTCTCTCAGTTGTCGTTTAAGGCGCTCCACTTCTCCTTCGACCTCACTCATCTTTTCTTTGATGTCTCTTACTTCCCCTTTGATTTGATTGATATCTGTCTTGACCACACCTACTTTATCTTCGACCTTGTTTATCTCTTCTTTGATTTCGTTAGTGATTGAATTCATAGCTTCTTGTTGGATTTTCATATGATCGCTCAATATTTTGCTCAGTTCTTCCTGGCGTCTTTCTTGTTCCTCTTTTTCTTCTTGACGTTGTATTTCTTGTTCTTTTTTCTCCTCTTGACGCCTTATTTCTAGGTTTTCCATTATTTCCTTCAATTCGTGTCTTTCTTCTTGACGCCGCCTTTCTTCCTCTTGACGTTTTCTTTTTTGCACTTCTTTTTCTTCTCGACGTCGCTTTTATTGTTCTTCTTTTTCTTTGCGATGTTTTATCTGAAGTGAAATAACTAAACATGAATGAATTAAATGATTACCTAATCTAAATATTAAATACTATACTCGTAATATTGCAAGTTCAGTTAATTACTTCCACGTCCAGTGGAAGTATAGTAACGACAAAAAAATTTTTAAAAATTTTTATTGTCCAAATAGGCTTAAAATGTCATGAAACGTCGAGATTTTAAGTTTGAGCGAAAAAAAATTTCTGTCTGTCTGTCGGTCTGTCTGTCGGTCTGTCTGTCGGTCTGTCTGTCGGTCTGTCTGTCGGTCTGTCTGTCGGTCTGTCTGTCGGTCTGTCTGTCGGTCTGTCTGTCGGCCTGTCTGTCGGTCTGTCTGTCGGTCTGTCTGTCTGTCTGTAACTTTTTTTTGTGCGCACGTTTACTCTGGAACCGTTTAAGATATTAACTTGAAATTTGGTACATATATGTACTTTAACGAGATCTAGAACTAGATTATATTTTCATCTTGTTCCGTCGAAGGGTTGGGGGGTAAATTGGGGTAAATATGGGGTAAATAGGTCAATCAAGCAGGTAAGAGTCCATAAAATTGGTATTTAGTATATACAAGAGAAGCTAAGGTCTCAAAAAAATGTTTGGCATTAGCCACCCCCACCCCCTTATTACAGGGGATGAAAAAAAAATTGTGATTTAGTGTATGTACAGGAACCAGAAACCTCAAAATATTCTTTTACTTCATCCACCCCCCCACTATCACCCCTCTATCACCACCCTCCACCCCACTACCGATGTGGGGTATTGTTTTATGGGTTTTTGGGGTAGAGGATTTCAAATATTATATTATTAAAGTTCCATAAACAATTATTTTCACATACAAAGTTTTTTCGTTGTGAGTGACTTGGATAGAGAATCTGAATGTGGAAGTAGTGATTCCTTGGGCAGCGGTTTTTTTATTTATTTTTATTCTATTCCACCGCATTAATAAAACTGTAACTGTTATATGTTATAGTTTAAATACATATTATATCAAAATATGGTAATAGTGTCAAACATGGTAGTCACCCTTCAGGTCATTGAAAAAATATAATAATTTTTTTTAATGCATAAAATCATCGTAGAAGAGTAATATTTTTGCAATAAACTCTCTTAGCACTAATATTATTTGTGCCAAATTACAAAGCGATCTGTCAAATAGGAGGTGAGAAAAAAAATAAAACATTTAGGGGTAAATTATTTTTTTTTCCACCCCATGCAGAGTCCACTAGCTTAAAACTTTGTACACAATAGTCAGCATACGAGACATCTTATGGAAGCCATTTTAGTTCGGTAAGTGCGGGGGCACTTTTTACATTGCTACCCGCTCATACTCTTTTCGGGGTAACTGACATCGAATGTAAAAATAAAAGTTCAAAATTAAGGATTCAAAATGGCTGCCACAATTGCATATACAGATACAGGGTATTCCTTAATGTTGTGCTAATATTTTGGGGTGTGATTCCTTAGGTCATTTTATGAAAAAAGTTCATATGAACATGTCCGCAACGACTTAAATTTTGCTGCTTGATTTTTTTTTTATCGTTATTTTTTAATATCTCAGATAATACTTATACTAGATATTATTTTCGATCTTGGTATGTGTTAATAGGATATAAAACCACATATTTTAGTTAGAAAAGTTATTTCATGGCTGTCCCTGCAAACATGTCCTCTGATATTTTTTAACAAAAAAGTGATACGCCACTGACATTTTTCCATGTGGATATTTTAGTGATTAGCCTGGTCAATTCTACATGAAAACGGTCCATTACGTTGTTCTCGCCAGACGCATAGTTCTTAATTAAAACAATTAAATTCAAATTGCTTCATTTAGCAGTATTGACTAATCATTTTTGAACACTTAAATCTATTTATCTTGGAATAAATGACGCTTCTACAAACATCATTTTCCAAACAATGTTTGTTGACATAAAGTAAGTTGTTGGTATGCAAAACCATCTCATCGTATTATTTCTTCGATTTTTAGCGTTTCATTGAATTTATTTTATTTGTCGCTGTTTTTATTCGAATATCTCAATAAATATGGTGACTGACTCTAACTCCATGGGACAGCCTACAAAAGAACTCTCGGTTAAATTAATAATTTTCGAAAACAAGTATCTATTTAATATAAACAATTATTGAAATACTAAGTTTGGTTCAAAATTATTTGTCAATATTTAGTAAAAACTAAAACCTCCTTCTCAACCTCTTTTCGGCTAGTCAGGTCGCGGAATCTTTGAAGGTTTTTGCCTGATTTCATGAGCCCACCGTATCGATATGGAGCACTATACACTATTTTAATTTCATTATTTGATATATTTGACGTACTTTCTTAAGAATAGATTTTCATTTTCGTGAAAGACACTATCTATCGGTACCAGGGAGCCAATCTAATTATTTTGTTTTTCATGACGTTTTAATTGAGCTGAAAGTTTGTTGGGATGTCCTTATTAACTGAGACTTAACAAACACATTTATAATAAAAGGAGAGGGAGTTTCTTTTGTCGCGCCTTTAATTAAAATCCATATCGACTGCAAGAGCTTTCATTAATAATCTTCAGGAGCACATAATAAATCAAAATAAAGCTTGGCTTGTGAAAAGCATAATTGAAATATATATACATGAACGAACTGGGAACTAATTTCGACTTGCAGAAGGGCGTTCGAGGTGGTGGTTTATTTTTTGCCCCATCAATAATCCCTAAGGTACCCAATTACAGCCATATCTACGCTCTGCTGATTTATTTTGGGAAAACAGGGCTAAAAACGCATGCAAAACAGGCTATTTCTAGAGCTTTGCATTTTAGAAGAGCTTAGAGTGCTGTTGCAATAAATATACGCTTTTTATTGAGCTGGCATTGTCTAGTTTGGCGAAGTTATCCTGTTCATCGTCAAGTAGGTGAGAATATTTGTCATTAATTAAGCATGATAGTACTTCAGGTTTAGTGACATAAAGTAGATATACAAGGTGCGCCACTTAAAACTCCCCAGATTTGTAACTTTCATATTTTACTTCCACATCCAGTGGAAGTAGAGTAACGACAAAAAATTTTATTTTTAATTTTTATTGTTCAAATAGGCTTAGAATGTCGAGATTTTAAGTTGTCTGTCCGTCTGTCGGTCTGTCTGTCTGTAACTTTTTTGTGCGCACGTTTACTCTGGAACCGTTTGAGATATTGACTTGAAGTTTGGTACACATATGTACTTTAACGAGATCTAGAACTAGATTATATTTTCATCTTGTCCTGTCGAAGGGTTGGGGGGGTAAATTGAGGTAAATTTGGAGTAAATCATGCAGGTAAGAGTCCATAAAATTGGTATTTAGTATATACAAGAGAAGCTAAGGTCTCAAGAAAAAATTGGCATTAGCAACTCCAATTACCACCACCACCCCATTATTAGAGTGGATGAAAGAAATTGTGATTTAGTGTGTGTACAAGAATCCTCAAAATATTTTTTTACTTCAGCCACTCCCACTACCACCCCCTATCACCACCCTCGCCCCACTACCCAAGTGGGGTATCGTTTTATGGGTTTTTGGGGTAGAGGATTTCAAATATTATATTATTAAAGTTCCATAAACAATTATTTCTACATACAAAATTTTTTCGTTGTGAGTGACTTGGATAGAAAATCTGGATGTGGAAGTAGTGATTTCTTGGGCAGCGGTGTTTTCAGCGACGACCATGTTGGGCACATCAAATTGTAAGTATTTTTAAAGCCTTTAAACATGCATACATAGTGATTTTAAAAAAATGGAAAAATTGTTAAGAAAAGAAACATAATTTTTTACCATTAATTATTTTTATTTATTTGCTTGCATGATTAGAGAATATTATTTAGGTATTATGCAAATCAAAACTTACACACTTTTTTATTTATTATGAAAATACCTATTTTCTGTATATTGTTGCCCTAATCTGGGCACGCTAATATACTAGTTAGGTAAATACTTTAAAACACTCATTATTGGAGAACCAATCAAAACAACTACTCTTCTAGCTAATACTGACGAAGTATTGAATTACATGATAGGATTCTTAGCATTGTAAAGAAAAAAATATATTGAAAATACTTAAATCATT
This sequence comes from Rutpela maculata, assembly GCA_936432065.2. NCBI lineage: Eukaryota > Metazoa > Arthropoda > Insecta > Coleoptera > Cerambycidae > Rutpela > Rutpela maculata. Next base: position 42,392,397 of record OW386286.2, read on the forward strand.
CATTTACATTTAGTCATTCACACCTTTTACTTCCACGTCCAGTGGAAGTATAGTAACGACAAAAAAAATTTAAAAAATTTTTATTGTTCAAATAGGCTTAGAATGTCATGAAACGTCGAGATTTTAAGTTTGAGAGAAAAAAAAAAATCTGTCTGTCTGTAGGTCTGCCGGTCTGTCGGTCTGTCTGTCGGTCTGTCTGTAACTTTTTTTGTGCGCACGTTTACTCTGGAACCGTGTAAGATATTGACTTGAAATTTGGTACACGTATGTATTTTAACGAGATCTGGAACTAGATTATATTTTCATCTTGTTCCGTCGAAGGGTTGGGGGGTAAATTGGGGTAAATGGGTAAATGAAGCAGGTAAGAGTCAATAAAATTGGTATTTAGTATATACAAGAGGAGCTAAGGTCTCAAAAAATTTTTTGGCATTAACCACCCCTATTACCACCCCCCACCCCATTATTGAAGGGGGTGAGAAAAAAATGTGATTTAGTGTGTGTACTGTGTACAAGAACCAAAAACCTCAAAATATTTTTTTACTTCATCCACCCCCACTACCTCCTATCACCACCCCCACCCCACTACCGATGTGGGGTATCGTTTTATGGGTTTTTGGATAGAGGATTTCAAATATTATATTATTAAAGTTCCATAAACAATTATTTCCACATACAAAATTTTTTCGTTGTAAGAGACTTTGATAGAAAATCTGGATGTGGAAGTAGTGATTCTTTGAGCAGCGGTTTTTTATTTAATGTGAAATTATCTACTTTCTGTATATTGGTACCTTAATCGGGTCATGCTAATATACTACTTAGGAAAATACTTTAAAACACTCATTATTGGAAAACCAATCAAAACAACTACTCTTCTAGCTAATGTAAATGAATGATTTAAGTATTTTCAATATATTTTTTTCTTTAAAATGCTAAGAATCCTATCATGTAATTCAATACTTCGTCAGTATTAGCCAGAAGAGTAGTTGTTTTGATTGGTCCTACAATAATGAGTGTTTTAAAGTATTTACCTAACTAGTATATTAGCGTGCCCAGATTATGGCAACAATATACAGAAAATAGGTATTTTCATAATAAATAAAAAAGTGTGTAAGTTTTGATTTGCATAATACCTAAATAATATTCGCTAATAAAGAAACATAATTTCCTAAAATATTTTTTCACCTGTGTTAATTTTTTCTTACTTCCACATCCAATGGAAGTATAGTAACGACAAAATTTTTTTTTTTAATTTTTATTGTTCAAATAGGCTTAGAATGTCATGAAACGTCGAGATTTTAAGTTTGAGCGAAAAAAATTTTCTGTCTGTCGGTATGTCTGTAACTTTTTTTGTGCGCACGTTTACTCTGGAATCGTTTAAGATACTGACTTGAAATTTGGTACACATATGTACTTGAACGAGATCTGGAACTGGATTATATTTTCATCTTGTTCCGTCGAAGGGCTGGGGGTAAATTGGGGTAAATTTGGGGTAAATAGGTAAATCAAGCAGGTAAGAGTCCATAAAATTGATATTTAGTATTTACAAGAGAAGCTACGGTCTCAAAAAAATTTTTGGCATTAGCCACCCCCATTACCACCCCCACCTCATTATTAAAGGGGATGAAAAGACATTGTGATTTAATGTGTGTACAAGAACCAGAAACCTCAAAATATTTTTTTACTTCATCCCCCCACTACCGATGTGGGGTATCGTTTTATGGGTTTTTGGAGTAGAAGATTTCAAATATTAATAAAGTTCCATAAACAATTGTTTTCACATACAACATTTTTTCGTTGTGAGTGACTTGGATAGAAAATCCGGATGTGGAAGTAGTGATTCCTTGGGCAGCGGTTTTTTCTGTAATTCAATTTTTCCCTTAGGGGAAAAAAATGCATCATTTTATCCCCAAAAATTTTGCAATTTTGTATTTAGTACATTTTAATAAAAGCTTGTTTTTAAAAATATTCATTCATTTTGTTTCTTGTTGCTGTTTTGTTAGTTTTAATATTGTTGATGTCTTTTAAAAATAAAGCATAAAGTTATTATTTACATTCTTGTCAGAATTATTTTAAAGGAAAGTTATTTTAAAAGAAGTTTGGAATGGGAAAATTTTTTTAATTTTTTTCTCTAAAACCAAAAAGAATTTCGAATATGACGTAATAGCATAAACTGAAGCTATTTAAAACCTTTATAAGAAACTATTAACACAGTTCATGTATAGAGTGAAGTAAGAAAATATTCAAAGAAATTAAGATTCCCTTCTTAACAATTTTTCCAAAAAAAATTTTTGAAAATCACTCTGTATGCATGTTTAAAAATATCTACAATTTGATGTGCCCAACATGGTCGTCGCTTAAAAAATAAGAAAGTTACAAGTCTGGGGAGTACTCTTTCGAATATAAATTCTTTTGGATATTTCTAAAAAACATTATCCTCGAATAATAACGCCAATATCCCTCACGGCACGGTCTATTCTTTTAAACTTTATACTGTGCTTACGATAACAAAATGCCATTTGCGAATTTTCAAGTTTGTAATCCGATAAAATATAAATAAATTTAACACCGAAAAAAGACGACAATATGACGTGATATAGAGCACGTCATTTTAATGTCAGTTATGAGACGTTATTATGTTGCCGATTTTTAGTCCACTGACGTCTTTTGACCAGTAATCACTAGATTTTGACGTCATTATAACGTACCCTTGCTACCTGGGTAGTAACGGCAAAAAATATTTTGAATTGTTCAAATAGGCTTAGAATGTCATAAAACGTCGAGATTTTATTTTTCAATATTTCTAATGTCTTAAAATTATCATCAAAAATACTATAAATGTTTCAACTGCGTTATGCAAATAAATATTAATTGCATGTGTCCTTAAAAGGCCTATATTTCTATGTAGCATTTAAATAATTGGAAAAATGGCGTAGAGGATTTTAAATTTCCAAGCGTTGCATGCCTCAGGAGTGATGTATGTATCGCATTCGCGCTCATTTTCTATGGAAATTTTATTCTATCGTTGCGGCACAGTAAAAACAATAACTAGACCCATTTTTAATAAAATACTACTACACGCCCTATTATATATATGCATCTCTTTGGCCGAGTATGCAAAGTAATTTTTTAGGTTTTATCTCGAAGCAAGTTTTTATTTTCTGTTGAAAATAACTGCATAAAAATATCCCACGCGTTCAAAGATATTTTTGTCACAGCACAGAATTTGCATAAACGGAAATAGCTATGTATAACCTAAACCCAAAATAAAACAAGAATAATAAACTTCCTTTATAACGCTTCCAAATATGAGCCACACCGCGATGATACAAGTTTTAATTAACCTTATTAAACCTATCAGTTGAAATTTTTCATTCGAATTAGGTCTTTTGGTTCAATAGGAAGTTATTTACTGGGTTAACTGTGATGCTAACTGCCCTCTAAGTAACCTCAGTGACCATCTGAAGTTAAGGAGATCTAGATTTATCTTGAATAAGGAAGGCTACTATTTATAGTGGAATCCGAACCAGGAGCTATTCGCCCTCTTCGGTTAAGCCTTGAAAAAGATCTTTTGCTGAAAACTTTCAAACTACTGTATCAATTGTAGTTTGGGCAGTATACATAATAAGTAAGTCTCTGTGATTGAGAAACACGGCTCTTTTCATTCTTGTCTAGGATGCTAGGGGTGAAAACGAAAACCTTCTATCACTCTCTAAACTTTATACTTTGGCAGATCTGCATATTTTTGTAATTCCTAAATAAAAGGTATCCTTGTTCGAAACCGATAAAACGACCGGAATACTGTTTTTCAGATAAAGTGTTGGACTTCCTACAAATGCATCAAATAAAAGAAACTTATAGTCACATATAATTTAATACATGGTCCTTCGAACCGATTAGATAGTTAACCAAAAACAGGAAATAGTTAACAAATCATACGAAGCAAAGTGCAGTGCGGTGAGTAGCGCGAACCTGTTAAAGTAGCCAACATGGCAGACTATTGATGCTCATAACTCCGTAGCTCTTCCAAGACTGAGCTTAGTTCAACTGACAATTGTGGATTGCTTATATCATAATTTGTAAAGACCATTTTTATTTTCAAATTTTCTTAAATTAATTTCAATCCGCAATTTTAACTAAACGGAATTACTTATATACGACTTTTAAAGAGCACGTCACATAATGATAATTTAGACTTGTAAGGTTGTCAGTATTTCTACTAAGTCAACTGTGATATTAATTTAGACTCTATGGCTACCTAAAAGTAATACTTTTGCCCAATATTTTCTAAACTGTGCCTGCGACTTAATTTGAGTTCTAAAGAGGTAGAATTAAGTAATTTAAAACTTACCAAATTACTTAAATAAGTAATTTGGTAAGTCTTATTTTGATTGATGATGATTTTATTTTGATCACAAAAGTGCCCTTTTCGTCATGAATTAAATAGTTTGGCTTTACTTGTCGAGGCTTCCTATAAAGTGTTTGCAGCAGATACCGTTGGAAAGACCTATTCACACTACTTACAAGTCAATGACTTTGTATTTGTCGACTCACAGCGTCAAAAGTGTCCGAGTCTGCTTCGCGTTAACGAGAGCCAAAAAATCTCGAAACAGGCCCGCGAATGACTGGTCACCTGCCGAAGCGTCGGAGCTCCTTTAATTTAAACATAGTTCTCTTCACCAGCATTTGTTCCTAATAACAACATTAGGAAATCAAGAGGAATTCGACGATAAACCTGCATTGAACATAATTGATCTTTCATTCCTCTATTTGGCTTTACTATTAGATATAATTATCCTTTTCAAAAAGCTCTAATAAGACGTGGACTCTGAAGGTAATTTTATAACACTTAGGTTAATTTGGACTTGTAAATTCACTCAATTTGTATATTACATATTAGGGCATTTTCGAGGGCATTTTTGAGATTAGGTAATTTTTAAGAGAGAACAATAATGTACAACACGATGAAGAAGCCTTCTAGATAAAAATAAGTACTTCATAACTTAAGGTGCGGCGGTGCCGTGAACGTAATTCGACAATTTTTCCTACATGATTGGAAACAAAATTTGATAGGCTTTTAGGGACAACTTTATAAAATGGTAATAGCTTATTGAAAACTAAAGAAAGAACAAAATGTTTTACTCGCACGAAAATCAAAAATAAAAAAATAACTTTTCAATAGCCAATTCCATTCTAGAAAGTTGTCTTTAAAAGTCTACCAAATTTTTTTTTTAATCGGTTCAGGGATATAGGAGAAATTGTCGAATTAAAAAATCATTTCCTTAAGCACGCACCGCCACCCCCAAGCTCACAAAATTTCAAGGTCTTATGACTTCATAGTCAGCTATTAGGTCGAAATCGAGGTCAATTAAGTAATTTTCGATTTCATGAAAAATTTTTGCCTTAATGGTTGGTCGTGACCCATAGCAACTGTTTAATATTCACAACAGTATAAAAAAAGAGATCGAAAACTTCCAGAGGCACATATGGGGGAAAGCACTGGCGATAAGCATCTGATAATTGGTACAGACCGACAACTGTGGAAAATGCATATCAGCAAGTTAGTTAAAACATTTGTTAAATTCTTATCGCAACTCACTCGCAATAAAAAAAATCGCTCATAAATTTCAGGTGGAGTCCCGTTTTTAAATGAAGGGTTCTTCTCTAGTAGCATATAAACTGCCTTTTAGCAGCGGAATAGCAGGCAATAATGTTATTGAGAAACCATAAAGCAATTTAAAAAGTATGGAAAGCCACATTTCCTCATTTCCGGGTTTCTTTGCTTTTTACACACTTTGGTGAAAGCGTTACATTTTTTCGGGTGTAATAATAGCAGTCGGCTGCAATATCCACCAAGATATATGAGGGCTCAAATTTATATACAACGAGCTCCTCAACATGTTAGTCGCATGTAATGCCCTTCTTCGTCGATCTCACTCCATGAGTTTTCTCTGCGAAATGAGAATTAGTGAATGTGTGCACGTACACATGTCGATAATGGTCTTATTTAGAACAAACAAAGTAAAATAAAATGAATTAGACTAAACAGAACTGCGTATAAAACATATTTTTGACTCAATTAACTGATCTTAAAGGTAAAACTATGTAAATATCAAAATTAGACCTATATACCCAGAGAGAAATTGTTTTGACAAATTCCACACAACTTTGTAGAACGAGGTTTTGTATTTTTTTAGACAATGGGGTTATTTCATGTGTGTATGGAGTATGTATGGAATTAGCAGGAGGGTGGTCAAAAACCACAGCACTTAGGCCCCATTGGACCCCTTGTACATCCTCCCTCTAGGCAGACACTCGCCTAGGCCTCCAGCCAACCTATTCTTTCGAAGTAGGTGGTGATGTTGCCTAGGGGCATCTCCCTTACATTGGCCAAGGTAGGCCAACGCTCTCCCAAGATGGATTCTCTAATTGATGAGACGGCTGAACAGTCACAGAGTATGTGTTGAACCGTCTCATCTTCTTGTTCACAACCTCTGCAAAGAGGTGTTTCGCTTAATCTCATATTGTATAGATGTTTCCTTAGCGGACAGTGTCCAGTCTGGATTCCTGTTATAAAACGTAGATTCCTTCTGGTCATTGCCAGGTAGTCCATTGCTGTTTTCTTGTTGGGATACGTGAGTAGTTCCCTAGCAAGCTGACAGCTGCTTGTTTCATCCCACAGCTTCTTAAATTCGTTGTGGGTGTTCTCCTTAATTAATTGTATTATCGCCGTAATCGGTAACAGACTGACCGGGCCTGGTCCAAAAATAAGTTGGCCTGCTGCCTTCTTGGCCAGTTTGTCGGCTTTTTTGTTGCCACTGCACTGTGCGTGTCCTTTCACCCAGCATACCGAGATGTTGTTCGTACTGGAGGCACCCACAAGTGCTTGATGACATTCCCATACTGCTCCTGTGGTTATTTTGTAACTTCTCAGGGCTAGTAGTGATTGTCTACAGTCTGTGTAGATCCTGATTGTTTTGCCCGTAGTTTGTCTGCGGACAATCTCTTTTGCGGCTATGGTTATGCCCGCCAGTTCAGTTTGTACTATGCTGGCTCGCTCATCCATAGTCCATTTATATTGGATTTGCAGGCTTCTGGAATATATTCCACATCCTGCCCCCTCCTTCTTCCTTGATCCGTCTGTGAAAATATTAATCACACCTTCACCAGCGGTCTCGTTTTCACTGTTTGTCTGTATTGTGTAGGGTCTATCAAAGACAAATCGGGGAGAGATGCCATCTGTGCATGCCTGTAGAAGAGGCGTCTTCCTGACAGCCTCGTTCCACAGGCGACTTCTGGTCTCCCCACAGCCTACATTTGGTTGTAGGCCAACGGACTTGAGGCGTGCCATTGTTATTAAGGCCACTTCTCCTAGATGTAAATCCAGTGGTGGCAAACACAGCATTCATGTGTGTAAAAAAAAACGTAAAAAATAGCTACTAATTTGAGCAGTGAAATATACGAGGATACCTAACGTAACAGTAATTAAAATCCCTCTGATATTTGTTAATTATTCATAAATTAACAAAAACTATATTACTTATTTTAAATTTTATTAACGCGTGACGTCAATGGTTAGAGGTAATTTCATTGTTGTAAGATTACTGCCCTCTCAATACTAAAAAAATATTTTATGAATTTTAGGAAATGTGAAGAGACGCATATTTTCGGTCATAACTTTATTTATGTTAGATAAAAAATTTTAAAAAGCGTCGGAAAGCCCAATCAATTTTCTTTAGAACTGGTGTCTACAAATGTTTGCAAAAAACTCATAATTATCGGGATTTCTGGGAAAACTGAAGAAATTTCCGTTTTCCTAGAAAATGCAAGTAAATATTAAAAAAATATTTTTTCCCAGAAACGTTTGCTTCGAAGGACCGAGATTAATGGAGCGACTAGGTAATACATGATATTAAAAGCACATCGTATTCGAGATCAATTTCAGTTCATTACAGATTAATTGCGGTGCCCTCACTTCCGCCACTTCTATTTGCCTCATTTTTGTAGCAAGGCAAAAAATCAACAAAAAAGCGTTAGCAAATTTAATTGTATTTAAATTCATTAGAGTAGTTTTTTGGCCTAGAACCAAGGTTAAGGAGTTATCAACTTTTTAAAAATGTGGAATTTTTGCCATACATCTCAGTAAATATCTCCGAAACGAAAAAAAAAATCGAAATTCTGATGGAACCAAAAGATTCGTAATGAAACGAACTCGTTTTATGATATTTTTATTTTGGGCTAGCTCTTACCGTTTCAGAGATATTGAAGAAAAATAGTAAGAAAATTCATGCATTTCAGAACCGAATAGCGTCTTAAAACGTTCATATTTTTCAAAATACATCAAATGTCGCAACACAAAGAGGAAGAGTTGTAGTTGATCCGCATCGTAAATTGCACAGGACAAATCGAAAATTCGGCTCGGCAAGAACGAATCAAAAGTGGCATTTTTTGACATTTAGCGAAAACGGCAAAATGCAACGACATATAGGTTCGTAAAAACGCGTCGAGAAAGGGTTGGATGAACTTGATGAACTAATTACGACGTTAATCCTTAAATAGAATCGACGAAACATAGCCTAAGCGACTGATAATTAGTTCCCCATCGACTAGTACCCATATACCATACAACTCAAGAAAGCATCTATAATGGAAACTTCAAGCAATACAAATACTAACCACTCCGTTCAGTCTACTCGACGTTGATGACAGTCAAAAAACTAAAAACCTATCCTTAGATGACTGAACAGACTTGCCAATACAGGGCTTCATAATTAAATATAAAGCCCTCTCCGACATTCAGTACGCATACTTTACAAGCATCTATGTTTATTTGATATACTCCAGAGCGTCAACGCTACCAATGAGCAGTGCATGCATACAGATTTAGGACTAGAATTGGTAATTTAATAATTACATTTCATGAATTATAGAAAAACAGCAAATTTAACAGGAATATAAGAATTGTATTAAATAAAACGCACTATTGGCAGAACAAAATGTAGGACTTAGGTGATTACAAATTAATAAAATATGGAAAACTAACCCGAATTGATGTATTATCGAATAAACAGATTTTTTGAATTAAGTGTGCAAAATGATTTAAAAAACTGAGAATTGCGTGGATTTCACATTCAAACCCCTCTTTTAAAAATTGCACACAAATTGTAGAAAGTACTGAATCTGTTCAGATATTTGTGTGTCCGTCCTGGTTGAGTGGTAGAATAGCCATCGGCTAAACTCCGCCAGGACATTAAAATAAATAAGGCGATTAAAAAAAAAAGTGATGTGGGAATACTAGATTTTTATGCAATCGTAATCCAAATTTGCAAAAGATTCCCTTTATCTCATTTGTAAGATTTTACAAAAAAATCTAATAATATTAATGCATAAAATCAGTGGCGCAGCCGGAAAATTCATCTGGGGGGGGCAATAGAACCGGCCTCCCCAGAGGTTGAGGAAAACTTTGCAGAAAATGGTTGAAAACGGATGTGTATAGATTCCTCTACTAGATAATATTTGCATTAATTACAAAATGTCAATTTCAAGAGATAATTTGGATACTGCTTTTAGTCCCTTCAAATTAGTCAAAAAATCGCTGTTTTATGGAAAATCTTCCCACAGTTATGAGACCTGTAAGAAGTGAAGTATTTGGGTTGTCTAATCATAATTTTCACCCCCCCCCCCCCCCGCAATTCCAAAAAAGGTGGTTTTTGAGAAATATGTACATTTTAGCGTTTTTTCCGTCTTTCTCTCTATTTTGAGGAAAAACTATGCATTTTAGTGAAGAATATTAAGAGAGCAAAGTTGTAGAGCATAAAATTTCATATAAGTTTTGTCTCTACCATTTTTTTTTTTTCGAATTGCGCTTAGTTTTGCCGCTAGAGGGCATGGAAGAAATAAATATACATATGGACTTTTGCGCCTTTTTTTAGATTTTGAGCGAAAATTATGCATTTTTATGAAAAATTACGTGAGATAAAATATATGTATATTTTTATGAAAAGAAAAAAAAACCAGAAAACACCTAAATACAGTGAATTTTATGTTTTACAACTTTGATCTCATGTAATTTTTCATAAAAATGCATAATTTTGGCTAAAAATCTCAAAAAAGGCGCAAAAGTCTATATGTATATTTATTTCATTCGCGCCTTCTAGCGGCGAAACTAAGCGGAATTCGAAAAAAAAAGTAAAGACAAAATTTATAGGAAATTTTATGCTCTACACATTATTCTCTTGATATTTTTAACCAAGATGCATAGTTATTCCTCAATTTATAGAAAAAGACGAAAAAACGCCAAAATTCATATCTATGTCTATATTTCTAACTGCGCGGGGTGAAAATCATGTTTAGACAACCCAAATACTTAACTTTTTACAGGTCCCATAATTGTGGGAAAATTTTCTTAAATATTTCCTAATTTGAAAGGACTATTTGTACTAATAGTGATTATGCTTCTTTATTTTTTGGTTCATGGAAGACGGCTTGGGGGGGGGGGCATGCCCCCCCTCTGGCTGCGCGCCTGCATAAAATATACAGGATCGTTACTCCAACACTATATTACTTATTTGTACACATTATTTCTGTCCGTTTTTAAGTCCAATTTGGAGTGGAATTTTTAAAATTGGAATAACATTTTTCCCTACGTATAGAACTTTCTGAAATGTTTCTTACTTACCAATTCTTTAAGCGAATGACGTCTCTACTTTAAAACGTACCTGAAAAAGGAAAAAACACTTATTTAAATTCAACATAATATTTCTTACAATATTTCGATACAGGATGTAATCAATTTCATGTCATTAAAAAAAACTGGTAATGGGGACCGACTAGACAAACAAAAAACCTTTATGACTTTTTCCTCTAGGGGCACTTTGAAAAAAAAACTGACCTTGGTCAACAATTTGCATATTAGGGTAGGAAACATTTGAGAACCACTGCCTTTCTGGATCAACGGACGTGTACTTCCAATTATACAACTTTTAAATTGTTATAAAAAAGTGCAAAGATTACCGACCTACTAGTTGTCGCCGGCCCGCTCCAAAGCAAAGAAGATGACCATCTCAACCGAACCAATTATAAAAATGTAAATAATTCGTTATCTCATTTTGCAGAACTGCAAGCAAATGATGGTAGAGGTTTAAACACAGCATTTCTTTACATGTGTGTTTTTTTAATTTAGAACAAAGTATTGGAACTTTTATTGTTGTTTATAATTTATCAGATTTAAATGTGATTTATTAACATTTGTAACCTAAATGAGTGTTCTGGGTTAAAAGCTTAAAAAATGAGTAATTATTGCATGACATTAGGAAATAAAGAGTTAGACGTCTGAGATACGATAACAAAAAACAATTATATGCATTTTAAGTTAGGAAAAATCTTGATTTATTTAACGAATTTCCAATCAGGTTTTACTTCCACGTCCATTGGAAGTATGGTAACGCAAAAAAAAACTTTGAAAATTTGTATTGTTCAAATAGGCTTAGAATGTCATAAAACGTCGAGATTTTAAGTTTGAGCAAAAAAATTTCTGTCGGTCTGTCTAACTTTTTTTGTGCGCACGATAACTCTGGAACCGTTTATTGACTTGAAATTTGGTACACATATATATTTTAACGAGATCTGGAACTAGATTATATTTTGATCTTATTCTATTGAAGGGGCAAATTGGGGGGCAAATTGGGATAACTGGGGGTAAATAGGTAAATCAAGCAAGTAAAAGTCCATAAAATTGGTATTTAGTATACATAGGGTGATTCATAAGGAATGGGTAATATTTTACCTGCAGATTCTATAGCGGAAAATATTAAATTTTTGCTGAATAACTGGGATCAAATATTAATACTTACTTAGATACAGGGTGTTAAAGTTATAAAAATAATTCAGTAATTTTGTTATATTTCAGTTATTTTTTCACACATAAACATAAAAGTCGGTACAATTAGGTTTTTTGACGTAAGAAAATCGAATAAGCTATCACTTTTAGTGTATCGCATAGAGGACGCTACGTAAGCTATATTGGTTTAACAGAATCCGTTAAAATTTTTTTTACTTTGTTCATTTATAATCTCATTACAAATTTTTTATTTAACCATTTAACCTCTTCAGATATTTGGTACTAAAAGTTATTTTTGTTAAAATGAAGATTAGAATATTACTTAATATGCATTTTGAGGAGGAAGGAGAGGGTCACTGCAAAAAAGTTAAAAATAATTTATGGATGCGCAGGATTTTTTAAAATGTAAATATCTCTTTCTGAATATAAAAAAGTATCCTTTTTTGTTTAAAAATAATGGTTAAATAAAAAATTTGCAATGAACAAAGTACAATAAAGTTATGACGGATTCTGTTAAATCAAGATACCTTACGTAGCGCTCTCTATGTGATACACCAAAAATGATACCATATTCGATTTTCTCACGTCAAAAAACTTAGTTGTACCGACATATATGTTTATGTGGGAAAAAATAACTAAATTATAACAATATTACTGAATTGTTTTTGTAACCTTAACACCCTGTATCTTAGTAAGTATTAATATTTGACCCCCAGTTATTAAGCAAAAAATTAATGATTTATGCTATAGAATCTGCAGGTAAAATATTAGCCATATCTTATGAATCACCCTGTATAAGAGAAGCTAAGCTCTCAATAAATTTTTTGGCATTAGCCACCCCCATGACCACCCCCACCACGTTATTAAACGAGGTGAGAAAAATAAACTTTTGATTTAGTTTGTGTACAAAAACCAAAGGCCTCAAAAATTGTTTTTACTTCATCCACCATTTTTTGATCTACCACTGCCTGCCTGCAAAAAGTAGAAAACTCTTCATATAGAACTCTTCTTGAAACTCTTTGAATCACGCCTGGGATTGGATACATACACTGATTATAAACCTTTCGCCAATTTTGAAAATAGAATTCTACAATGAACGTTTTGAATAATATTTTACTCCTATCATAAGTCTCATTATAATCTACATTCTGTGGCATAATCATCGACAAATGTTTTAACTTGCATCGCCAACCATAACTAATTTTTTATTTTTAAACTTGTTTAGACCAAAGAATATCCACTCTGTATAAAATTAATATCCATTTTTTTATGTCTGTAAATATTCAAAACTTATTGCCGACATTTTTCAATAAAAATAATGAGAGAACCTTAGGTTTATTAATGATGTACTTTATCCCTAGCAATGAAGTAGTAAATTGCATTCATTATTATCGAGCAGACTGTTTCTAAATATTTTTCAGGAGCCGTACATTCCGAAAAGCATTGAATACCTGGATTACAGCTTAAGCCAGAAGAGCAAATTGGAAGGTTCCTATTGGAAAGCTGAAAATCCTCTATCTCAAAGGGTATTGATTTTACGCCTTACAGAAAAGGAGGTGGTTTACAAAGGATTTAACGCAAAATTGTTTTAAATATTAAAGCTTTTTTGAGCAACAAACAAAGTATTTAGACTTTATTTTCAGTAAGCGTATGCTTTCAGTAGTAGAATATTTTAATGTATACAATGTTTCAAATTCGAGTTAAAACCCACAGTATAATTTAAATAAATGTATTGATTGTACCATAGGAGCACTTATTGCGAGTTTCGTGTCCTGGGGAGGGGGGCGGCTGGAACCTTCAATGTAACGCTACCTTTGAAGCTAGCTACCACAAACATCAAGACACTTGAACGCTACACTCAAATACAATCACCCGACGTGCGTATCGCCATCCATGTTGACATCATCTGGAGATGACTAAAATTAAAGTACATTTAAAAATGTTCCTATATTTATGCTAAAATAATCTTAAGGTTGAACGCATTCAACTAATCCTGTCTTCTTCTTCTTCTAGCGGGGCAACGAAGGGTCGCCGGACTCAGGCCTTGTGGCCCATTGTGCTACCGCTACGAATTTATTGAATTCCCCCATTCAGGCCGGATTCTAATCCAAAGACCAAAATCCTACCTAGCTACGGGACATTCAATGCCGAAGTGTTTGTGCCTTAAGTTCATAAGACTAGGACAGAAAGTAAGGACGTGGATGAAAGTTTCTTCCTCGTCCCCGCAGAACCTGCAGTCGGGGTTGTCAACCACCCCTATAGTTTGCAGGTGTTTTCTGAAAGAGCCGTGTCCAGTCAAAAGACCTACCATGATTCTGACCTGTTTCCTGCTTAGTTGTAGGATTTGTTCTGCTCGCTTCGACAAGGGCCCTGAGATTAGGAGCTTCACTTGCCGGAGTCCTGGGTAGGAGGCCCAGAAGTCAAAGAAGTGGGATCATGTCCAGTTTTCTATTGACTACTTGGTATCTGAGAACCTCATCTGGCCAGATCATCTGCCCTCTCGTTACCCTCGATGTTGTTGTGTCCAGGCACCCAGAGAAGCTTGACCTAGCCTAGTTGGATGAGCCGAGTTCACGGAGAGCCTGTTTACAGTTTTGAATCAGGATTGACTTGGTCCGGACTGATGCAAGGGCCTTGAGGGCCGCTTGACTATCGCTACATATATATATGCTTGTTAGAGTATTTCCTTCGGGTATTCTCCAGTGCGCAGGCCAAAATGGCAAAGATCTCAGTCTGGAATAACGTGGCGAATTTGCCCAGGGCATAAGAAAGTTCATTCTTTGGCCTTTCATCGTATATCCTCGCTCCAGCACTTTCCTCAAACCACGATCCGTCTGTAAACCAGACGATATCGGCAGGTTTGTGTATGTTCTCGAGTGGGTTCCAGTCTTTCCTTTTGGGGATGAGAACCTCAAAGGGTTTTGAGAAGAAGAAGGAAGGCACCATGTCATCACTCCTGGTCTCCAGAAGTGAGTGAGTCCCTATTAAGTCGGATAGGGTCCTTGTTGTCCTCGTCTTCCACTGACCACCGCACCTCAGACTGTAGGCCACTTTCCGAGCCTCGGCCTCAATCACCAAGCGAAGGGCGCAAGGTCCAGAAGGACCTCCAGAGCCGCTGTGGGGGTAGTGCGTATTGCTCCTGCAACTCTCAAACAGGCGAGTCTTTTTAGTTCTGTTAGCTTCTGTTGAATGTATAGCCTGGTTACCGCAGGCCTCCACACAACAGAAGTATAAGTGACCATTGGTCTAACCAATTCTGTCAATCTAGCGAACTATTTGGAATAGGTGTCCTTGTCGCTATCATACTATTTTTACATTTTCCAATCTAAGCTTTCAACAGCATATAGCGCTCTATTATGGTACATCTCTAATTAACTTTAAGTTAACGACTCATATTCTGCAGTTGTTAGGCAACACTTTCCTTTTTAGTTCTTCCATTTTTTTTGGCTATATGTTGTTTGAATCTTGTTTAAAAATGTAACAAATAATATACCGCCGAATGCTGTTGAAAGCTTCAAAATTGCAAAATGTAATAAAAAAAAACATTTCAAAGAAGCTTTTACTATTGTTTAGGGTACTAAAACGAAAATAGTATATTGTTTTATTAGGAGTAAAAGTGATTTCGTCCGGCAATTACAGACGAGTCAAAACAAGTGGCCTTTACTACGAATAAAACATACTATTTTGCTTCAAACGTGGATTAGCTATAAAGAAATATAAAGATAAAAAATTTCGAATTCCACCATCAATAGCGCATCGTGTAAATATCGCAAGGCCGGCGTATTAAATAAAATAAGCGTTGCTATGGATATTACTTTTCCTGCCACTCACAGCGTCAGAAAAAGTACTTTTACCTCCGTTGTTAATGGCAATGCAAAGCCGTCTAAAAAGTCAAACTTTAATGTCATAAAATGAGTTAGGAAATGCCTTGCTTTTCTTGAAGAAAAACCGCTGCCCAAGAATTCACTTCTTCCACGTCCAGATTTTCTATCTAAGTCACTCACAACGAAAACATTTTGTATGTGGAAATAGTTGTTTATGGAACTTTAATAATATAATATTTGAAATCCTCTACCCCAAAAACCCATAAAACGATACCCCACATCGGTAGTGGGATGGGAGTGGTGATAGGGGGGTGGTAGTGGGGGTGGACGAAGCAAAAAATATTTTGAGGTTTCTGGTTTTTGTACACATGCTAAATCGCAATTTTTTTCATCCCCTTTAATAATGGGGGTGGCTAATGCCAAAAATTTTTTTGAGACCTTAGCTTCTCTTGTATATACTAAATACCAATTTTATGGACTTACCTGTTTGATTTACCTATTTACCCCAAATTTACCCCAATTTACCCCCCAACCCTCCGACGGAACAAGATGAAAATATAATCTAGTTCTAGATATCGTTAAAGTACATCTGTGTACCAAATTTCAAGTCAATATCTTAAACGGCTCCAGAGTAAACGTGAGCACAAAAAAGTTACAGACCGACGACAGAAATTTTTTTCGCTCAAACTTAAAATCTCTTCATGACACTCTAAAATGTCTAAAATTTTTTTTGTCGTTACTATACTTCCACTGAATGTGGAAGTAAAAAAAAAATAATTTTTTTTTCGTTCAAACTCAAAATTTCGACGTTTCATGACATTCTAAGTCTATTTGAACAATAACAATTTTTTTGAAATTTTTTGTCACACTACTTCCACTTGATGTGGAAGTAATAAAACAAAACACACTGATATTAATAAATACAACAAAACTTCTCAACGTATGAGTAACCTAGTCTATACTGATAAGAAATATCAGATAATTCTTATCGATATAGACTAGGAAAACTCACATAAATAGTCCTGAGGATGTCAATAAATTGTGACGAAAATTCGACTATTTAATAGTCTTTTTCTAAGACCTTGTCTATACCCATCAACCGTTACCAGCACAATAATCTATTATTGAAATAACTTTACTATCATTATTCCAACTACATTTAATGTTCTTTATTAAATAAGCAGGATAGAAGGCTGCATTAAAAGCAACTCGGGGCAATAGAAAAACCGCTGGGGGGTGGTAGTGGGGGTGGATGAAGTAAAAAATATTTTGAGGGTTCTGGTTCTTGTACTCACACTAAATCACATTTTTTAATAATGGGGTGGGGGTGGTAATGGGGTGGCTAATTCCAAATTTTTTTTGAGACCTTAGCTTCTCTTGTATATACTATACCAATTTTATGGACTTTTACCTGCTTGATTTACCTATTTACCCCAAATTTACCCCAATTTACCCCCCAAGCCTTCGACGGAACAAGATGAAAATATAATCTAGTTCTAGATCTCGTTAAAGTACATATGTGTACCAAATTTCAAATCAATATCTCAAACGGTTCCAGAGTAAACGTGCGCACAAGAAAAGTTACAGACAGACCGACAGAAATTTTTTTCGCTCAAACTTAAAATCTCAACGTTTCATGGCATTCTAAGCCTATCTGAACAAAAAAAAAGTTTTTTTAAATTTTTGTCGTTACTATAATTCCACTGGATGTAGAAGTAAAAGTATATCGCTGATTTTCAAAATTTGTAAATTCGTGGACACAATAAATAATTTCACGCCCCCGCTGGCCACTCTGTAAGCTTTCTGAAAAAATACCAACAACGATGATCTGTTCTACAAATTAATTATAATTGGCTAACAATGCCAGATAAAGAGGGAGCGAGAATCTTAAGCCGTAAGCCGATGTCCAAGATGTACAATTAATTAATTAATTAACCAAACTCTAGTTGGTGTATTTCTGGCTAAAAGGGATTCAATTTTTAGATTTATTGGCCTCTGAGTTCTCCAGGTCCTGTTAGAAAAAATGGCATAGCGTACAAATACAGGGTGTATCGGAAGTGTGGAAACAAATGACATGATATAAATATGGCAAAAAGATCATATCAACATATATATTGTAAACCTCATAGATTCAGGATGTTAAACTATTATTATTAATTTTCTTTTTAGCATCGACATGCTTCAATTTGACCATAATATATTTTTTCTACGACTGTTTAAGAAACTAGTGTTTTCATCATTTTTAGTGCATAAAACATATACGTTTATGGTAATAGTGAAAAAAAAGTAAAAATCGCGAAATAGAAACATTATTTCACACGTAAGTATAGCCGGATCCATAAGTGCATTAAAAACAATTGAAGTTGTCTTACGATCTTCACTTTAGAAACGCCAAATTATGAATTTGTGTTTTGACGTTTACGCCGTAAAAAAATATAGTATGAAAATCATGCATAAAGTACTTCACTCATGGAATTGCCGCACTCACCTACGGCTCGTGCATCAAAGCTCCCATTCGTAAAAAAAGTACGACTTTATGCACTTGTTGCATAAATTACTATTACATTTCCTGTTTAATAAATACACATTGTAAAATGTACATTGTTCACAATTTGGTACCTTCATTTATTACTTATTTTTTCCTTTGGATGACTACCCTGTACTTATTTCACTAAAAGTGTATCAGGTTTTCTTCCTTAGCACTAGTGTTAAGGTTTCTTCCTTGGCGATTGTGTTAACTAAGTGCTAATATTACTGTCCTTCCTCACATTTTTTGAATTATTTTTTTATCAAGATAACCCGAGATACTTTTGTGGTAATATTCTCAAAGGAAACGGAGTCAACGTAGAAGCAGGGTAAGAAATTGAAGAAGATAATAGTAACTCCGATTAACATTTTTTTAAATAAGATTTTTTTCGTTGAATATTTTAATGTATAAGCAGAGCTGGGTAAAGTACTCTGCTAAAGTGCTTTGAAGTAGTTCTTGAAGCACTTTTAGGGCTTCAAGCACAGTGCTTCAATTACTTTTAAAAGAGAGTACTTGGTACTTGACATTTGAATTACTTTGCTTAAGTACTTGGGGCTTTCAAGCCCTTTCAGAGGGCTTCAATTACTTTCGAAAGTGCTTCAATTACTTTTAAAGTAATTGAAGTCCTTATTAGTACTTCAATTACTTTAGAAAGTAATTGAAATCCCTTTGAAGTGCTTGAAGTATTTCAAAAGTACGTGCAAGCTCTTTTTAAAATTCTTTCGAAGCTCTTCCAGACAAGTCTCATCATGAATTGTGAGTAACTAATAAAAAAACAAAGTCGTCTGTATTCACATCGATAATTGGCGATTACCATTTCTGTTGTGTATTGTGAAATAAAGAATAGGTTAAGTCGTAGTTTTAAAATAATTGAGGAGTGATGAGATGATAATTTGAGACAGTTAATTTATTTTCGCCTTAATATATTGCAATAATTGAATTTGAAGAAAAATTTTTTAAACTGTAGGTTTTAAAGGTACGTTTAATTGGCTCTAACGAAATTATTTTATGTTTAACCACGTCTTGCAATTTTATTTTTTTTTTTAATTCGTTTAGCTCTTGTATTTTTGCGATTATTTTTACAAAACTTAAAAGTTTTAACATGTTTAAAAAGTAGGTACGTTCAAAAAATAATTTAAAAAAATAAATATCTTCTTATGTTAATTGGAAGCCGATTATTCTTTTTGCATTAAATTAAAAAAAAAAAAATTAATGACATAATTATTGAGCCTGCAAACTTTAAAATAATTTATGCCTTTTGGCTGTTTAAACAAATATTTGTCGTGAAATTTTCTGTGGAGGTTAACATCCATAAAGAGTATGTCTTCAAAATTTTATGTAAATGGATAGATTATTATTAAAGCTATATTAAATTATTTAAAAAAGCTATATATTGCCTTGTTCATTTTTTTTTTGAAGTTTGTACATGTATATCTTAATCTGTTTGAAATTTTGTTGTGAACAATCTCCATTTTATATTTTTGCAATACGACCAATACGACAGGAGATATTCATAAAAATGCGAGAAAATACGATATTTTGTAATTTCAATTGTTTGTCAACCTCGCCTCAAAACAAAAATGTATAGTGTCATATGCAAGATTCCAGCAAAAAAGGTCCTCCCTAAACACTATGCATATTATTAATATTATTATGTACCTACATTACTTACTAACAAATACATAAATAATTTTCTTTTAGAGCGTTTATTTTTTCTGAATTTTTCAAGATCGTCATATCATAAAGGTGTGATTGGTGTGACAATAATCTTGCTTTTGTTTTTTAATCTCATATTACCGCTTAACATTTATATTTCTGAAGGCTTGGTACTTGGTGCTTTACTTTTTCAAGTACTGTACTTGGTAATTGAAGTACTTTTGTAAATAAAAGTACTTGGTACTTGATGTTTTAAAGCACTCTGGCTAAGTGCTTGGTACTTGGTGCTTGAAGCACTTTATCAGAGTACTTTACCCAGCTCTATGTATAAGGCATATTTTTCTTAAATTTATTTATTTAACATCGGTCTATTTCCGCGACAAAGGCCTATCATCATTGTTTAGCTGTATGTGCAGTCGCCTCTATTTTTTTATCGCCTTCCATTTAACAAAGTTGTAATATGTTCACTATAGTTTTAGCTAGAATATTTCCATAACGTACAAACGTATGATTTTGACTAAGTGATGGTAACATGAAATAAGACCAGGAGACTTGGTTGATCATCTAACTGTTTTAAATAAACTTCAGCTTGGCTCAATGACCACAGACACCCACAGACCACAGGAGACTTGGTTGATCATCTAACTGTTTTAAATAAACTTCAGCTTGGCTCAATGACCACAGACACCACACCGATTGTTCGAGCGAACCTTTGAAGCGCAGATTTTGATGGCCAGGTATGAAGCTCTAGAGGACCGCAACTTGACAGACGGTCACTCATCTGGTATACAGATGGATTTGGGATGGATGAGGGATTAGGTTGTCTGGGTATATAGCCCAAAACGTAGGCTGTCAAAGATTTTAGGTTACGCTCTCACTATCTTCCAGGTGGAAATTTACATCATAGATCTTTTCACTCGAGAATGCATAAAGAAAGGCACGCGAGGAGCAATAGTCCATTTACCTTTAAACAGCTCCAAAAGCTCTGAGTTCATATGTTTTTAAGTCTAAAATTTCCTGGGGATGTTTATTGTTTACACACAGTAAAGTGACTGGCAAAGAACAACAAGGTTGCCTTGAAGTGGGAACCAGAGCATGAAGGAATGACGATGAGAATGCAAGCAATCTTACAGGGCCAGGCGCTAAATCGTCATTCATCTGACCGGGGCTAGATAAGGAGATAAGAAAATGGGAGGATGAGAAAATCCTCCTACTATAGTCTAACGCCAGGTCAAAGAGAAGCGAAAAATTTCATAAACTATTTGGCTGCTGGTTTGTCATGGTCTTTTTCTGAAGCTTCAAAAGGAGACCACGATAAGATGGTTGAAACGTCAAGAACTCAAAAAAGTCAACGCGGAAAAAGACCAGGAAACCAGCAGCTAGATCATCAGCTCCGCGGAAGCTTTAGGACCAAGATTCATAAGCTATTTACTTATGCAAGTAGGAACTACTCGGTTCCTGAAAAACAGAAATAAGGCCAATAACAGGCATTTTCACAGGCCATTGCCCATTGAGATACCATCTCAAGAAATCGGACAAACTGAGGATAAAAGGTGTCACTTTTGTACAGCCTCCAGGAAAATCGTAGAATTTTTTAGGGTTCTAGGACTGGATGGGTACATATTATGTTTACTCCTGCGGTGGCTGTGAACGGCGACTACTGGCCATAGGGGGTCTGACAGCGGAGATCCTGCAAAATCGTTCTACGCTGGTTTCTAGCGATTGGGGCCTGTTACTTGATGCTGCAGGATAGAACCGATAGATCAAAGTGTATTCACAAAAAATCTTTTTAGGTTGAAGTGAAGTGAGGCGTCTCATGTCTAAACGACCCACTCATAATCTTCATCTGACCTGAAGTGTGATGAGGTTAATATTTCAAGTACCTAAGTCTCCATCGTCAAATTGTTGGCCTATTACGAAACAAACATTAAAAAAAAACTTTTTTTAAATATCAAATACCTAAGAACTCCGAGAAAAATAATCTATGGTGCTTGAAGGTATCTAATTCTAGGTCCGAGTTGAATTTATTCTTATTTTGGAGTGCGCATACTCGAATACTGTAAGAAAAATTCAGGGGAATATATTTTTTCTTTCGTCGGAACAGAGCACAGACAAAAAAATTTCCTTAAGAAAATTTCGACGAACATTTTTTTCTCTAATCGGATATAGTACCTCTTTTAAATGTTCCACTAGTTCCAAGATGGTGGCACATCTCAGGGTGGCTTTGGGGTAGGCCTGCTTGAAAACTCCAAGGAAAATTTCCTGGAACATTTTATTTTAATCGCAGTATACGATTGAAAATGCTCCAATAGTTTTAAGTTGATAAAGCACCCCCCCCCATTTCAAAATCAAATGCAGTACATTTTTTTAAATGTTCCACTAGTTCCAAGATGGTGGCACATCTTAAGGTGGCTTTGAGGTAAGCCTGCTTAAAAACTCCAAGAAAAATTTCCTGAAACATTTTATTTTAATCGCAGTGTACGACAGAAAATGCTCCAACAGTTCTAAGTTGGTAAAGCAGCTCCCCATTTCGAGGCTCTTTTTGTGGGCTGTACTTAAACTGCACAGGGAATTTTCTGATATATTTTTTTATGCTTTTATTCACTCTAAGCTACATTTGTACCAATTTTCATTGATTTCCAAGTCGGTTGAAATAAACTATATTTTAGTATTTTGTCATAAGCATGAGAAATGTCGAAACACTATTATTCCAGTTGCTAAATTAGTTAAGCTAACAACGAATAAAGAGTAAAAAAGTAATTTTTCCGTCGAATATGTCAACAGGAAGACGCAATCCTGGAAAGCTTTTAAAGTCCCCTGCAACATAAACAATACTGTCACAAAAACGGAATGTAGCGAATTGTAACTTGTAATGGAAATAAATTAAACGTCAAGCTATGAGGTGTCGGTGCTTTTAGATAAATTGAGAACTTTTATCGGGATATCGTGGATTGTCTTTGTGGCAGTTTTGATTATACAAAATAGAGATTGTACCGGAAGACCGACGTTCAATTAATTTAGACGTCGACTATCTATATTCTTGTTTTCGTCGGATTGGGTCATTAATCTAAAAGATATTTTGGAAAAAGGGCATTAACGGTTAATCGACTTTCGTTCAAGGTTCAGCTAAATGTTTAATTAGAGATTTGTTGAACCGACTGAAACAAGATAATTTAGAAACGATTGTTTATTCATCAATTGGTGGATTATCAAGACGATGCTATATTGAGTTTAATTTTGGTATCTTGTAAAGAGTGATGAATACTTCACATCAGAGTTCTGTATTTAATACAGTTAATCTGTCATTTGACCCGTGAATAATTCCTACAAGAAATTTTTTGTTTGTATAATGTAGGGGGATTGCCACAACCACTAATTAATGTTTTCCACAAAAATATCGTTGACAATATGATGGATAATGATGGTTAAAATAGGTTTTTCTCAATTATC
This sequence comes from Rutpela maculata, assembly GCA_936432065.2. NCBI lineage: Eukaryota > Metazoa > Arthropoda > Insecta > Coleoptera > Cerambycidae > Rutpela > Rutpela maculata. Next base: position 42,415,690 of record OW386286.2, read on the forward strand.
TCCTTTCCGTTAGTACTACCCTAAAATTAGACATTACCAATATCTAGAAAATTAAAAAATAAGTTTCATTGAAACTATTTTTATCTATTGTTAATATTTTACGAGTTACAGCCAGAATGGTGAAAATGTGTGCTTCATTGCAGATTTTTGCAATTATCTCTGTCCCCGTTGCTCTTATACGTATTACTTACTTATTATCAATATTGTTTTGTTTTTTTGCCCTACAGACTATATTAAACACCAAAATAAGGTATTTTATTTATCATAATATCAGTTAGAAAAACACTATAGCTGATAAACCAATGTATTGAAAATACTGTCATAATTTATTGAATTGTTAAAACGGGAGTTGTTTTGCAAATGGCCGGATAAGTTTTTGACCGCCGCAACTCCCTGAAACGGCCAAAAACTTTTATGGATCCCCTCTATATTTTTATATATAAACGGCTCTAGGGAGTGATTTATCGACGGATTATACTTGAAATAACGTGGAAGGAGGTTATGACGTAAGTGGAATCGAGACAGCAGGCCTAGGGGATTGATTAAACCCTCCCGAGGGATGAAAAATCTTTTTTTTTTTTTCAAAAGATTCGGTTCAAACGCGTCTCCCCATTTTCTGAGTCGCCGATCACGGGAAAAATATTCATTTATTCATATTCAAATATTCAGGACAGAAAACACCCCTGACTCACCAGAAAGCATGCTATCCTGGATTTACAGATTTGTCGACACATGATCGTTATTCTTGTGCATATCCCTTCATATTTCACGGAAGAGAAGGTGGTAGCGTTCTCGGGGGTTGCTTCAACCCTTCCAAGGGGTGTAAGATTAGTTCATTAATTACTCTTTGGACCGTCAATACGCCCTCCCCCGTGTTCGCAGGCACTGATCACGATAATAATTATAATAAAAGTAAAAACAAACATGCTCAAAAAATGCTTAAAACGGGACCCGCGGCGTGCGCATTCGGCGAGACAATATCAAAAATGCGGATCCACGTTATGAGCAGTGAAAGTGTTAATATTTTATTTTATATTACTCGAGGAAATATTTATAGACGTGAAATATAGGTAATATAATATTTGAGCAAGAGGTTTGGGCCAAGAGATTTGCTTCGGTCAAAAACTTCTCCCACAACTTGCATTCAACACCCTCGAAAACGAGGGGGAAGGTAATCTCGAAATATTTACGAAAAAGTTGTCTTATATGCTTCATTACATAGACTAATAAATTAACTATAACTGGAAGAGGTGTCCACATATGCATACCTTACTGGATTTTTACCTGCATTATTTTTTAAGCAGACTGTATTTGTAAAATAATGCTATATATATCTAGAGAAATGTATGTTATAACTAAAGAAAATCTTACCAAATCCAGCGGTTGGCTTGAATCAGATGGTACCCGATTGTTCTCGAAATTGTTGTGCTACAGAAATTGTTTAAACAAAGCGTACCAAAGTATTGCAGTGCAAATGTAAGCTTCGAGGCATTTTAAAAACTATTGTAAATAGATGGATGCTTCTATGATATGAAATCTGCAGAACAGAATTTTTAGCGAAAGAATTATCTGCATTGCTTGCTTGAGAGTAAATTATGAGGTGATACTTTAGTTTAGGTATGCATAATGTAAATTATTACTTCGAACTTTTCTGATTTTATATCATAGTAGTATGCATCTATCTACAATAGTTTTACTTCCACGTCCAGTGGAAGTATAGAACGACAAAAAAATTTTTTAAAATTTTTATTGTCCAAATAGGCTTAAAATGTTATGAAACGTCGAGATTTTAAGTTTGAGTGAAAAAAAAATTTCTGTCTGTCTGTCTGTCGGTCTGTCTGTCTGTCGGTCTGTCGGTCTGTCTGTCTGTCTGTAACTTTTTTTTGTGCGCACGTTTACTCTGGAACCGTTTAAGATATTGACTTGAAATTTGGTACACATATGTACTTTAACGAGATCTAGAACTAGATTATATTTTCATCTTGTTCCGTCGAAGGGCTGGGGGGTAAATTGGGGTAAATTTGGGGTAAATGGGTAAATCAAGCAGGTAAGAGTCCATGAAATTGGTATTTAGTATATACAAGAGAAGCTGAGGTCTCAAAAAAATTTTTGGCACCCCCATTACCACCCCCACCTCCTTATTAAAGGGGATGAAAAAAAAATGTGATTTAGTGCATGTACAGGAACCAGAAACTTCAAAATATTTTTTTACTTCATCCACAATTATTTTCACATACAAAGTTTTTTCGTTGTGAGTGACTTGGATAGAGAATCTGGATGTGGAAGTAGTGATTTCTTGGGCAGCGGTTTTTAAAATGCCTCGATGCTGCAATTTACACTGCGCTATTTTGGTACGCTTTTGCGTTGCAATTAAGGCTAGGATTTTGAAGAGTGAGAGGGAAATATGCGTTTATTTTCGGTTTATTATAAATATTTAAAAAATCATAAATGATATAATCTTTAAAATAATTTCAGATACTTTCCATTGCTCTAAGGAATACAACCATATATAGTTTTTATCATTAATTTTGTATATAGTCAAATGCCATACTTTAATAATGAAATTAGGGACTATTTTCATTGACAAACTACGATATTTAAATATAACAGAAATTTATAATAAAAAATATATATAGTTGTGTTCGTTAGAACAATAGAAAGTATCTAAAGCAGTTTTAAGATTAAACTATGTGTAGTTTTTTAAATATTTACAATAAATCGAAAATAAACGCATATTTCCCTCTCACTCCACAAAATCCTAGCCTTAAAAATAGAAAGGGTTGAAAGGATTAATGGGAAAAGGTATCGCATATACGCAAAATAGACAAACAAACAGACTCAATTTGGTAAAACTGGCTATAATTTTCAGAAAGCAAATTACTCTCTTCTAGAAAAACTATCTATCCGACTATAAAAAAACCATATAAAAATTCGAACAGAATAAATTAAATTTTAACACATGTAGTGACATCTATTTTTAAGCTACCTAAATATCATTTGAACAGAAGTTACTAGTCAACCATCCTAGGAGGGCAAGTAGCCGCGCAGAAAGAGAAGAAATATCGTCACTTTTATACAGAGACAAACAAGCTTTTTAAGCTTTTTAAGCTTCTTAAGCTAGCTAGCTAGCTATCCTAGGATGGCAAGTAGCCGCGCAGAGAGAGAAGAAATATCGTCACTGTTGGACAGAGACAAACAAGCTTTTTAAGCTTCTTAAGCTAGCTAGTTTAAGAAGCTTGTTTGTCTGTGTCCAACAGTGACGATATTTTTTTTCTCTCTCTGTGCGGCTACTTGCCATCCTAGAATGGTTAACTAGTAACTACTTAGATAGAATTTGAAATTAATTATATACGGCCCAAACACACCCCAACAACACAGACACATTTAGATTGTTCTCTATGCTCCCCGCCTTGGAAGCTTGTCTTCTAATAATTGATGCAAACGCACTATGATTAAAATTCATTGTCAGTAGGCAATTACAATATAATCTTTAAAGATATACGGGAATAACCCCAATTGAATCTTGACATCTACCACTCTGCATATTCCATCGTTTCCTATAAACACGACCTATTTCCAATGCTTGTGGGGGGGGGGGGCTCTTCTTTATAAATTTATCATTAAATCATCCTCATTCTACCTCCATTTATTTCTTTTCTGGAATTTACTGATATATTTAATTTGCCACCTTTGCCGAAAGTGATACAGTATTTTCTGAATGAGTTGGAAACTTGAACAGTGATTGATTTTATTGTTCATAATGCCTGGATAGCGAAGAAACTGATCTTCCTAACCAGAGGTGAGCTGAAGTGAGGGAATTGAAGTTACTGAGGTGTGTTCACATCGGACAAAGTGAACGGAAATTAAGGGTAGGTTCTATCAGCACCAAACAGTGTAGAACTCCTCAAGCGCAAAAATAATGCCCCTCACAACTCTCTACAAATGATATTTGCAAGTTTTATCTACATTTTTGCAAATACTGCCCACATGAGGTATTTTAACAGGAATGAAATTTCAGCTGATACGTTCCAATGCTAAATTCCCTACCGAAATTTTCATCATTAAAAAACTAGCTTAACTCTATATAAACTCAAATAAAATTGTTACTATTACATAGTCGTTCAAGAATTAACAGGAGCAGCCAAAATTCCCATTTCAAAAGTTTCTTATACAGATTTTTCCTTCCACAGATATATTGTAGATGTAGATTGTTTAGGGAGTCGCTTGACCCTTTTTTTTTTTAACTATTTAACGTCGGCCTATTTCCGCTACCAGGGCCTATCACCGACGCCAGGAGACGAGCTACCCCCAACCTGGAAATTTTGCCGAACCTCTTCCCTTAAGAAGAGTAGGAATCTTTTACTTGCCTAACATTTAATAGACAAGGGACAGCCTGCTTTACATCCCCTCCGAAGGATGGTATATCCACTACGTAATCCTCGTCTGAAATTACGTAACTTCCAAGTATACACTGATATACAAGCCTCTAGAAGGTGGGACGAGAACGCTGTATATCCCAAGATGGGAGCCTATCCAAGTACTAACCGCGCTCGACGTTGCTTCAACGGAATATCGACTGATATTCACATTGAAGTCGCCTCTACGCTCGCCCCTCGCTTGACCCTGATTTGGCCTTTCTTCACCTCGACCTAAAAGATCTTCAGAAGGTCTGTGATTAGCCTTAGGTCGGACTTTTCGAGTATTAGAAACCTTGTGACATTCTTTGCCGAATAAGTTATAAACCTTCTCGCTTGTCTCTGGCCTGGAATATTCCTCCAGTAAGATTTCTTTTGTTCCTTTTACCATTTTTAGGCCTCCCTCGTCATGTGTCCCTTAGATAACTCACAGAACGGTTCGGGTCCAAAAAATGGGCCTTTTCTTGCGAGGCTGTCAGCTAATTCATTGCCTTCTATTCCTCATGCCCTAGCACCAACATCAAGATAACCTTGTTGTTTTTTGCCAGTTCTTTCAGGGATTGTCTGCATTCCCAGTCAATTTTAGACTGGAATGTATAGGACCTGAGAGTCTTTGATGCTTCTGAGAGTGTATATATATTTGCCCTTCATTTTCCTCTATTGGGGCATTCCTGGGCTCACAGATCTATAGCACAGGCTTTACATAGCCTCCATTTAGGCCCCGCTACGCCCACACCAACCCCTGCATCCATCTTGGATCCGTCTATATACCAGATGAGTCTTTCTCCTACAGCAGTACCTCGACCCTGCTCGCCTGACGGCTTTCAATCAGCACATCAAACGGGCCATCAAAGTCATGGTTGACTGGCATTGAGTCAGTGGATTTGGTCATGGATTCAAATTGTATTAGCTCCAAAATCTTTATCAAACTGTATTAGCTCCAAAATCTTTAAATGACCAACTAGGTCGCCTGGTCTAAATTTAAGTGCCTGATGCAGCCTTGGGGCACTAAGTGCTGCCTCATTCCTCACGTTCAAATGCAGAGGAAGTAAGTCCAGCATTACCTCCATAGCTGCTGTGGGACAGGAGCGCATTGCTCCTGTAGTCCCCAGTCAGGCAAGGCTTTGCAGTTTCTGCAGCTTTCCCCGTGTTAGTTTCTCTTCTGTTCTTGGTTACACAAATACATTCATGGAAGGAAGATAATGTCTGGAATATCAAACCCCTCGAGAGACTGTGAAGTATTATGGTTCCAAAAATAAAAACAAAATTAGATATAAACATTATAGGTTTTACTTGCGTTATTGAACATTCAGTTTTTTGAATACGAGGTGTCGGTGCAGCACGACAGTGACAAATTTGAGGAGTTTAGAGTATAAATTCATCCACTTCATATTGAATTCTACAAGGTACATCTCCTTCAGAGACCTTTACCAATATTGCCATGACATAACCCCATTAGCAAACTATACCCATATTAAGCGTTGCCTATTCTACGGCAACTTCTCTAGCCAAATGTTTCTTTTCTTTCTTCCCTATCATCTTCGATGGGAAACTTTCATGTCTTTATCTCTTTTTCTGCCACCTTTCGTTCTTTTGTATCTTCATATTTATTTTCTGAATTGTTTCCTCCTAAAGTTGATTTCTAGTGTTGATACTCTGAAGAGAGTGTTCATTTTACTCTCAAGTAGAACAAAATTTAATTAGTGTCGTTTACTATCATTACTAATTATAAGTTTTATCATTCCCATTGTATTTTTTCAACAAGATTACCTTTTCTTATCTGTCTTTAATTGGAAGGTCAGTTTTTTTAATGATGTATCATATTTAGTTAAGTTGATCTATCACTGCTCCGTCCGAATTTTAAATTGCCATGGCTTATGCTATGCGTGGATGTATGGCCGGCTTCGGATCAAGTTTTGTATTGGAACTTTGAATTTTGTAATGATTTATTGATATTTTAGTTTACATATATATCTAGTACCCAGTAAAACTAATTACTATTATTTTGCATCAGTAATAGTTTTATAATTAGTTACTTTAGAATTCAAGTCAGTTCAACTTAAAACTTTTGCTAGATTATATTTTTATCTCAGGCAAGGATTATTTTAATCGACGCTGAACTTTCCTAATATTGTGCATAAAACTTGTAGAATAAAAGAGCAGAACTAAGTTTTACTAAGAATTATAAAATTTAATAGATTATTACGAGATATAACAGTTTAAATTCCAGTTGCAAAACTCACCTTAATGTGCTTAGATAAAATAATAAAATTTTCTGCATTCAGAATAAAATGCGTTTTTATCTTCAAGTTGCTAATGTTATTTATTTTTACTTTCCAATATACAGAGTATATAGAAAAAGTATTGTTATTGTAAAAAATGCCGTTTTATTTTTTTGGTGGGTTTGCTAGAAGATCAAACGAAATTATTAAGGATTAATAGCATTGTTGATGCGGCCTTCATTGGCCTTGTCAGGATAATTTTAAGACAGCAACTTGAGAATAAAACCGATGGCTCCACTACCGTCATTTACTAAGTATTTTTAAAATTTCCGATTACGCATAAATGTAAATGGGAAATAAGCTTGAGGCGAACATTTTAAAATTTATTCTTTTTCGAGACGAGAGCCAAGTAGCTCGGAATCGGTCTCTGGATGACTGACCATACTTTCCAGGATTTTCAAATATGGTTAACAATAATGAAGAGTACAAGGATCAGAGAAGCATTGTTAATGCTTTTGCCTCCTACTTTCAAAGCTCATATACAGGGTGACAGTCGGGAACCGGATGTTTTTGGAACGCATAGTACGGAGTTTGGCCCGGTTAGAAGAGGGCAAATGTGATGTTACTACCTTTGTAATGTTGTGCCATTTCGCCCATTTCAGTAACAATGCAGCAGTGGACAGAAGAGCATCGAATGTTTGCGTGGGACACGTTTATCCAAAATATGAAAAGTCAGAGTGTGGTGTGTCATTGGCCCTACTTGCATTATTGGTCCCTATTTTTTTGAAGGGGCCGGGCGTACCGTCACCGTCAATTCTAATCGCTACTTTCAGGTAATCCAATTTTTTTTATGGCAGAACTACGCAGAGAACGGATAAATCTAAGGCATGTGTGGTTTCAGCAAGATGGTGCCACGGCATATTGCCTACGCATCAATGAATATTGTCCACAACATATCCAGGAAAACTCATTTCACGTTTTGGAGATGTGCCGTGTGATTTTTTCTGTAAGGGTATTTGAATAGTCATGTATACGCTCACCGGGCCCGTAATTTGGCTGACTTGAAGAATGTCATTCGTCAGGAAATCATGACTATTGGCAATGTTGGAGCGTGTTATGCACAATTTCATGCAGAGGGTCGAAAACTGCGTCCAATGCGACGGACACCATGTCGATGACATTATCTTCCATACTTGATATATATCGTAAATGGCATTGTGTAAGCTTCATTCTGGTGTTAATAAAACCTTATTATCTTGCAAATTCTTTGTGTAACACTTATTTGAAAATCGTCCGGTTCACGATTGTCACCCTGTATAAGTACCTCGTAAAAATTTGAGTTATTCCTTGGAGGATAACTCTCCAACAGATTCATTTTCGTGACGAAAGTATTAAGGAATCAGAAGTTTATAGTTGCATCAAGAGATTAAATCCTAAAACTACTTCGGAGCTTGACAATATACCTGTATTTATAATAAGAGACTATGCTAATGTATTTACACATTAATCACACTCTCTAATTTAGCTCTTAATATGCACATATTCCAAGTAGTTCGAAAATATGTAGAATTGCAGTAATTGCACCAATTTAAAATAAAAGGCGATCGCAATAATATTCTGAATTATAAACCTATCATTATTATCAAAAACTTTCCCAAAATACTAGAAATAGCCTCTATGAGCCTCTAATTATAGTAAAAATCGCATTCCCTATATCAACACGGTATCATACGTGGCAGATCAGTCGTCACTAATTTCTTATCTATCACACAATATCTAGCTGCTTCATCGGATGCAGGCATGCAGACAGAAGTAATTTATACAGATTTTTTCCAGACTTTTGACAAATTGGGCTATTACTACAAAAATAATGGATTTTCTCCTATGTTAATTGAATTTTTCGAGACTTATCTTACTGACAGAGAACAATTTATGCAGTGTTGTGGTTATAAATCTGTTGAAATGCCTCTTCTTCTGGAGTTCCACAGGGCTAAATTTGGGGTCCATTTTTATTCAACATATTTATAAATGATGGACCAGATTTAACTGTGCCTTATATGATTTACGCTGATGTTATGAACATCTACTTCACAGTCAACAGTACAGCACATTGTGATAAGAAAATCTCCTCAGGATATGTCCATGGTGTACAGAAAATAATTTACCTTTAAATGTTAAAAAAATGTCATGTTATGCCCATCGCAAATAGAAATTACGTAGAATAAATTATAACTGCACCAATAACCTGCAACCATATTATCTAAGCTTGACTATATTCGTAACTTAGAAGTCACGTTTTCAAAAATCACATTAATAATCTGACATCAGAATCTCATAGAATGTGAAGGTTTATCCGATATTTGTCATTAGAAATTGCAAAGGCTTTTTTGTAAGATCTCATGTTGATTATGCCCAATATGGTATCCTCACTATGACCTTTATGTGAATAATGTCATTGTCTTTCCTAATGTGACGTTGGAAAACAGGTTATCTAACCAATTCAACTCCTTCATAGTCCTCGCCCATTTGGATTGTCCCGAAGAAAATGGACAATAATAGAATAAAATTATATAAAAAAATATTTTTAAGAAAAAGCTTTTATTTGAAAAAACTTCTAAAAAGTAAAAATAATGTTTTTGAAATTCATACACCTGGGAATCAAAAGCTTTGGGGGCGATCATATAGCGCTATTGCTTAGTTACTTTGCTCAATTGACCGCCCCCAAAGTTTTTGGTTTCCAGGTGTATGAATTTTAAAAAAATTTATTTTTACTTTTTAGTAGTTTTTTCAAATAAAAGCTTTTTCCTAAAAATATTTTTTTATATAATTTTATTTTTTACTTTTTAGTCTACTTATTTTACAAATAGACAGACAAAACCCTTTCATTTGCCACCGCCATTCACCCCTTCCCTCTCCCGTCTTCTCACCCCTCTAACTTCCCACCCCTTTCCACCCCTTCCCCTGCTCTTTCCCATCTCTCCCCACCTCTTTCCACTCTATTTCCACCCTATTTCCACCTTATTCCCGCCCCTTCACCACCTCTAACACTACTTCCCACTTCTTCTCTTCCCCTGCCCTTTCCTATCTCTCTCCATCTCTTCCCACCCCTTCCCATCCCTTCCCCACCTCTTCTCCACCTCTCTCACGTCCGCCATATTGAATTTAGAATGACGTCACACACTTTATCGTATTTTACTCTTCAAACCCTTTCATTTGATACCCATATCAAGGGGGTTCTGAATAAAAAGCCGATCCGCTATCTTGGGACGTCCGCCATATTGTATTTAGAATAACGTCACATTGTTTATCGTATTTAACTCGTCAAACCCTTTCATTTGATACCCATATCAAGGGGGTTGTGACTAAAAACCCGATCCGCTATCTTGAGACGTCCGCCATATTGGATTTAGAATGACGTCACATTGTTTATCGTATTTTACTCGTCAAACCCTTTCATTTGATACGCATATCAAGGGGGTTGTGACTAAAAAGATGATCCGCCATCTTGGGACGTCCGCCATATTGGATTTAGATCGATAATGGCTATACTATGTTGCATTGTCACCGAACTTATACACGTGTGCCAAATTTCAAAGCTGTAGCTTAATTAGAACTAGTCGAAATTCAGCTTGCAAGATTTGACCTACAAACATTGCGTTAGAGAAGTTAAATAAAAGCTTTTAAAAAGGAAATTTAGTATTGTAACAGACGACCGAAAATTGAATGAGCGATAAATTTCCAATACCAAACATTAGAGACATCCTAAACAAACTAAGTCGCAGTCAATACTTCACAACATTAGACTTAGCAAGCGGATAACATCAGATTGGAATGGATCCCAAAGATATCGAGAAAACAGTATTCTCCATAGACGACGGACATTACGAATTTTTAAGGATGCCCTTTAGACTTCGAAATGCACCCTCAACTTTTCAAGGCCCAATGAATCACGTACTATAAGGCCTACAAAACAATTGTTTAGTTTACATGAATGATATCCTGAAAATAGACGTATGTATGTAATTTTCTTGTATAAGTTATTGAATAATAGAGTAGATTGCAGCGATATTCTTCATCGTTTCAATTTTCAGATACACAGGCCTTCTTCAAGACAATCACTAACTTTTCATGTACCTACTCTGAGAAAAAATATTAAAAGTTTCTTCTATTGATCAACTATGCTATAAGTATCATAAAATTCAAGGTCGAATTGACATATTTAATTGCAGTGTAGCCTTCATAAAAAAGCTGTAATAATTTTGCATACTGTTTCTTATAATATGTACACATATGTTTATATAAGATAAAAATACTATATAAATTGTACCTTGTATCCCCTTTATACCCATTCTGTAATTGAGTTAACACCTGTTGAATGGTTGTATAATAAAATAAATATATTAGAAAGCTCTCAGCGATATTCACTGTAGATACTTTACAGGCATCTCATGTCATTAATTGACATAATCCAGAGCGTCAACCACCAAGATCAGTGCATGCATAGAGGAATTACGATAACATTTTTAATTCAAAATCTTCGATTCTAGCATTTCCCATTTGCATCTAACAATTTTCGTCAAATTCAACATGGATACTCCCTCTAGTATTAATATGAGATGGTATAATTAACTGCTAACAGAATATACAGAGAAGGCTGCGGGGGTGATTTGCTTTGCAAATTTCGCTTTTATTTAAATGGTTACTTCTAAAACATAATAATAACACAGGCCCACAAAAAAGAAAAGTTGTCTGCGCCGGGGTATTGACCATACCTATCCCTTGTCTTTTGACCCGCTGAACACGAATCTGACCTTAATTTTTCCCCTATACGTCAGGTTCTTTTTTTAAAGCAAACAAGTCTAATATTGATATATTTATTTGGTGTTAAAAGAAAAACCTGACGTGGTGGGGAAAAACTAAGATCGGATTCGTGTTCAGCGGCTCAAAATACAAGGGATAGGTGTGGTCAGTACCCCCGCGCAGATGACTTTTTTTGTGTGGGATTGTGCCACATTGAGTGTGGCACAGTGGTAACAAGAAAAAGTGGTCTGCGCGGGGGTACTGACCACTCCTATCCCTTGTATTTTGAGCCGCTGAATACGAATCTGACCTTAGTTTTTCCCCAACACGTCCGGTTTTTTTTTAACAGCAAAAAAAATTTGTTGAATCGTAATATTTATATATTTATTTGCTGTTAAAAAAAAACCTGACGTCCTGGGGAAAAACTAAGGTCAGATTCGTGTTCAGCGACTTAAAATACAAGGGATAGGTATGGTCAGTACCCCGGCGCAGACAACTTTTTTTTTGTGGGCCTGTGATAATTGATATACATTGATACTGACTGATTGATATACATAATAATTGATATAAATAGATAACGAGGACAGCACTTGAAAGATAATTTATTAAATTGTAGTGTTCAATAAAGATTTTGGATATCCTTTTGTTTAGCATAATTATTTGCGTAACAAATAAAAAAAGTTATATTTTTCTAGACAAATAGACAAGATTCCAAGAGTCTACTAGTCCAGAAAAACCCTTTCCAGGTGAAGTTCGTACACTATTTTTCGGCAGCCGTCTCGAAAAAAAAAGTTAAGTTAGTTAAACCTTTTATATTACAAACCAACATTAGTAGTAATTAATTTTTACATGTTTTAATGTTAATGGTATAGTTATATTAAGCCGATATTATGTATTTGAAATTCTGGGTGTATTTATGGTATCGTTATCATTAGTGCTTGTTGGAATTTCAACAACTGCATATTTCTTGATTGTGCCATTACTTTTGCATTCTGAGTAGCTTGGTCAATTTTTACCTTATTTTGTAACGAGTTTTCAAGGCAGCCTTCCGCTTGTAGATCTCCAACTTTCGTGTTACTTTAAGTTTGTCGTGTTTCCACCTCCTTTTACAAATGGGGGCGATGAAGTTCGCGTAGACAATGGCCAGTATAGACCTTTGGATTTGAAAGTTTCAGAAACTTTTCAATTTTTAATGCCAGACTCCCAAAGGTATGAATCCCAACAGGTTGAACGTTTTTGTAGGAAATGAACAAACGTCTGTGTGGAGTTTGCGGTGGACGCAGCGACAAATAAATTTAATACAGTCGGGTATTTTCATAAGCAAAAAATTACCTTTGTCGGTTGTTCCAATAATCAATGCTACAACATCACTAGAAATTTAAAAACGAATTTTTTTATTGTTCTTACTTTTATCATTAGAAATTCGTCATCTTTTGCTTCCATAGAAAAATTGTCAATTTGGGTTCGGGTCAAAATGCCAGACTTATTACCTTTATATCCAACATTCTTCTTTAAGAAAGCTATTAGTGTGAGAAATTTGTAAATATCCACGTTCTTTTATAATAAAATAGTTGCTTTAATATTGAATATTAATTTCAGAGATCTGATGGAGCTAAAGTGTTCGATTCTTCAGATATGTAAGCACATGTAATAACATTTTCGGTAATTGTCTGACCCATTTTTTTTTATTCCAAATTTCGAACAAATGGTAGAAATTTTCATACCTCTGTTTTAACTTGTTGGGCAATAAGTGCATGGTAGCCTGAGCCGCAGCTTCAACATTTTCATTTGACATGTTTTCTATATCACTTTCGCTGCTAGTTTCCATAATTTCGGCTTGAAGTCACTTATATTTGAACATAGTATAATAAATGACGACAGAACTAAGTGTTGTTACTTGGTTGCTATATAATGTTCTCGCACACTAAAAAAAAAATGTCTGGAGTGAACAAAAATTCTGTTGCGTATAGACAAAGCAATTTCTTGGTTGATGTTAATACATTTTTGTTGCTCCAAATAATTTTTTTTTAGTGTAAAAAAACATCAACCAAGAAATTGCTTTGTATATACGCAACAGAATTTTTGTTCGCTCCAAACAATTTTTTTTAGTGTGCGGAGCATACGATTTTTTTTTATTATTCGATTAATTTTGACATGTCAATTACCAGTTGTCAAAAAAAAAAACCTGTCACTTTCCAGTCTAGTTCCGAAATAGTAATTTTCATTATACCTCTCCGAAAACACTATGTTTACATACCTATTTAGCGCACGGAAAATGGGATTTTCCTGTGCGCCCACACAGGAAAAATTTTCCCGTACACTAATGACATTAGCTGCCTACTTGCCAGTCGTAATAAAATATATGCTATTGAAAGTTCCTTAGTAACCGCAAACAATGATTGTTTAATTTCCTTAGCAACGCTAGACAACGCTTGTATTGTGACAGGTTTTCAAATTTTTATTCAAAATATTTTTAAAATGATTTCTTCAGAAGAAGAAATATTACTTGAAGCGGCGAAAGTAAGTGCAAAGTTACTGCCCAGGAAATCTTGTGAGAGATATGAAAATGAATACCGTCTATCTTGCAAGCGGCGCCAGCAAAAATAGTTAACACAGTAAGTGATGATACTCCTCTCGTATTTGTCCGAAAAAGCCAAATCGATGAAAGCTTCAACTTTATGGAGTCGATTTTCAATATGAAAAAGTTGTCTAGCAGTAAAAGAAAATGTGAATGTTAGTAATTTGCCGAAAACTACTGCATTTCTCAAACGACAAAGTGTTGGTTACATACCAAAAAAGTCCAAAGTATAGACCTTTTCATCATAAGCGCACGCATGTGCTGCCGCTATGTTTGTTTGTGGGAACTATGAAATGTTCGGACACATGGTTGTCAAAATGGCTGAACCCGTATCATTTTTTCAAATTAATTTAGACGAAAGTGTGATTGACGGTGCAAAATTAGTACACAACATTGTGGAAGAACACACTTGTGCTCAATTAAGGTGCTAGCTCAAGAATCCTGGCCGTAAAATGACTAGAAGCAAGAATAAAGAACTGGTTGCAAGGTTAGAATTCAACTATCAACTTATCAATTTATATACAAGTGCATTAAAAGAAAACAAATGTGTTTAGTCTACAATATGCTAATAACATTCTTCGTGCAGTAATTGATAATGCATTAAAAATATTTTCTGTTTTTTTACGAAAATGTAGGGTCAAAAACGCAATTGAAAATGAGGTTTTTTGTCGATCCTTCTGTGGATAAAGCTGACTCCTTTTTTTCTAATTTTTTCAAATAGGTAAACTATACGATATGGCACTACCTATTTTCAGAAAATTGGTAACAGATTCATCATTATTTGGTTAAAAAAACGTAATGTTTATGCCACATCCAATATTGACATGCGAAAACTGTCCGAAGGAACATGGCGGAACTCGACGTTTTTTAAACAAATAATGATGAATCTGTTACCAATTTTTTGAAAATAGGTAGTGCCATATCGTATAGTTTACCTATTTGAAAAAATTGGAAAAAAAGGAGACAGCTTTATCCACAGAAGGATAGACAAAAAACCTCATTTTCAATTGCATTTTTGACCCTACATTTCCGTAAAAAAAAAAGAAAATATTTTTACTGCATTATCAATTACTGCACGAAGAATGTTATTAAGCATATTGTAGACTAAACAAATTTGATTTCTTTTAATGCACTTGTATATAAATTGATAAATTGATAGTTGAATTCTAACCTTGCAACCAATTCTTTATTCTTGCTTCCAGTCATTTTACGGCCAGGATACTTGAGCTAGCGCCTTAATTGAGCACAAGTGTGTTCTTCCACAATGTTGTGTACGAATTTTGCACCATCAATCACACTTTCGTCTAAATTAATGTGAAAAAATGATACCAGTCCAGCCATTTTGACAACCAAGTGTCCGAACATTTCATAGTTCTCGCAAACAAACATAGCGGCAGCACATGCGCGCGCTTATGATGAAAAGGCCTATTAACTGCAGACCAAGTCACCAAATTCATACTTGAAGCACCAGATGAGAAGTGGTTATTAACTAGAGTAATTTTAATATTTGGTATTTACGGTGCATGCCGAACAGATGAATTGATTCGTTTATCATTGAAAAACGTGGAAGATAATGGCCGTTTTTTGGTGATATTTCTTCGAGATGGCAAAAATCATAAACCAAGAAGTTTCACAATTACAAAGGAAGGATATCCCTTTGATCCAAGCAGTTTTTATCGTAAATATATTAATCTAAAACCTACAAATATGGATAGTAGAAGATTACTCATTGCATATTGCAATGGTAGATGTTATGTTCAACATGTAGGGTTGTCATACTATAAGTGATACAACAGAACAGACTGCTAAATATCTGAACCTAAAAAATCCTGAAGAATATATTGGACACAGCTTAAGACGATCTTCAGCATCTATGTTGGTCGAAGACGGAGGGGATTTACTTACTCTAAAAAGACATGGAGGTTGGCATTCCTCGACTGTGGCTGAACGCTACATCGAAGAATCGGTAAGAGGAAAGATTGAAATTTCTCGTAAATGGTTTAGTCATTCAAGAATAGGAAACACAACATCAACACCAGAAAACATTTTAATTGGAGAAAACCAGGAAATAAATTCTAATATAATACCTTCGATTTCATCAACTACAATATTACAAAATGAAGTGCCTGTTAAAGAGTTGCATATTTACAATAACACAAATTGTAACATAAATACTTCATTTAGTAAAAATTAAAGATACAGATTTCTGTTCGTTCATTAAAAGTAAAGTTTCTAAAAATGTTGATTTGTTTGCCTTATTTCTTGTTTTCAGAGAAGTATAATGAAAAATATCGTTCATTACACATCCATAAATGCTTTTCCCGTGCTTGCATGACTTCCCTTGTGAGGCGTAGCCGAACACGAGAATTTGTCACGCGCGCATGGGAAAAGCTTATTTTCTGGACTCCTAATGAAATATACTATTACGTTACAAGACCGGAAGGAGGTGTTTTGCAGGTCAACCCAAGCAGAAGCTTGGAAGCTTGGGAGACCTGCAAAACACTGTTTTTCGGTCATGTAATTCTAACGTACAATATTCTTTTCGGCCAACACTGTCATACAATACAACTACAAACAATAATTAACTATATAATATAATTATATAGATAATAACTTGCGAATTGACTTTTGACTCGTAAAACTTAAATGTATTTATCTATTTGACACTTATCTCAACAATTAACACAAGTTTGTTTCCATAGCAACGAGGAAGCAAAGCTACATATATAATAAATTGGCAGCATTTTTTACCTTCATGGGTCGGAAAAGATAACAGGGATCGGAAAAGCTTTTGCAGATCTCTAATGCCCATTTCCTTGTCTAGTCCGGGAAAACGTTAATTTCTAGCGGAGAATTTTTCCAGATAGGGTGTATTTTCCGGTTGGCCGAAGAAAAAGTCTGTTTTGTGAATTTCATCATTCTAACCTTTGATTCAATTATTTCCAAATTGCCTATTATTAATTAAGTAATCTCATTATATTCTATTATATTTACATTTCTACGGTCGATGAAATCCAACAATCGTTCGTACAAAATGATTCGCTGCGTGCGGTTCTATGTAAATAATTCATTCGATTAAATAGAATATTAATCTATTACCTCGGACGCGAAAATTCAATTTACGTGTAAAAGAGGAACTCAATCAGAGCCTTGGCAAATACTTCGAGTATTAAAATTCCATCCGCCGAAATAGCGAATGCGATTTAAATAGATCTAGTTTGAAGTTGAAATACTGAATAGGCACATCATTTAGTTTACTAAGGCTTAAGTAGATGTAATGTTATAGAACATCCCAAAATCGCCCTAAGTCGAAGACTAAATAAAAATTTTGACTTAGGTAAAAATGAATTTAAAGACATTTTAGAGCATAACATACAAGATTGAAAGACATCGGCGCCGAAAACTGGCACAAAAGAACTCATATACGTTCGCAGAGACGTAAGGCACTACTAGGTGAAAATTCGAAGAAACACCAAATTCTCACTTACAGGAAAACATGTTTATGTCCAGGCCGTAAGAGTCAAAGTATATTACGATCTTGAGAAAGTATACCGAAAATAAAAGTATAATTTTGGTCAAAGACAAAAATACATTATACTTTTTCTAAAGTCTGCCAAATTTGGACTTTGAAAATACACTTTTTCAAAAGTGCGCCAGAAGCACGCTAAAAATGTACTTGTGAATATTCGAAGGCGAAGTCGTGTCACATCCCCTAAAATGAACCTATATGAGGACCGATACGTCGCCGTCGTGAGACTGACAGAAAGTTGTATAACTCATATATAATTAAACTCGTATGGAACTTCTTTTTTGTGAATGATAATATCACGATAAAGAAATTTAAAGCTAATCACAAGCGTCCTAAGATTCTAAAAGTAAAATATTTTAATATTATTCCAAGTCAGTCACAAAAACCCAAAAATGCTTTCATCAATTTCTAGGGAAGTTGTGTGAATCTTTTCTTAGAGGAGCGAAAAAGAGGTAAAATTGTGTCGTTTTTTTTTATGAGCTTAGAACAAGATCAGACACAGTGGGTATTACCAACAACATCATTTTACACATAAAAACACAAAATACGACATTTTTTAGTGGTCACAGATGATATTCTTATTTAAAAAAAAGTGTAAAATTTAATTTTTTTTAAATCATGTTTTTTTGTACATCCATTGCTATATCTCAAAAATGAATTGAGCTATCGATGTGAACTTTTTTTTGTTATAAAACACACACTTAAGCGCTTCTCTCTATTCATAGGATTGCTAATAAAAAAAAATGTGAACATGCCAAAAACGTAGATGACCCTGAAAATTTAGAGAATACGCCATCAAATTTTCACTAAGCGAGGAACTTTTTGTTTTTGAAAATTTTGTGTAACATGCTGTGAAGAAAATGAAGTCAATAGACTAAAAAAGTTTTTAGAAAAAAAATATTTTCATTATTAGCAATAGTTTGCTAGTTACGAATTTTTTAGTATGGAGGAATTGTCGAAGCGTACGCGCGCCGTACTTAAGAATAATAATGATTACGTATTGTGTGTAACGGAACTGTTCAGGACTGTTTTATCACGTTTTAGGATCTGAAAGGATAACTCATTTTTTTCCAGTGGCACATTAAGGACTAAGGTTGAAGGCAAAAAGGAATTAAAAATCTTAAATGGAGTATGCATTGTATTGGGATCTCGGAAACGGTGAAAAATAATATTGTAGTAAAATAAACAGAAGTTTAGGAAAAGTAATAATTTTGGAGTATTTTGATAGAAAGTAAACTATCGAGTTTTCCTTTTTTTGCGTTATCATTGGAGCTAAATAAAAAAAGACAGTTTCTTAAAGCACGTGGCAATCTTAATATTTGTATCCGACATTTCCTGTGTCAGAGTCCCTATCTGAAACTCCTATGCATTGCATTTTTACCCTAGATCCACACAATAACACAGGTCGACAAACAAAAAAATTCTGCCCCAAGGACTAAACTTATCATGTCTTAAGCATTTTTGTGTGCTGAATCCGAATTTTCCACTTAGATATCGAGCAAACGTCAAAAATTGTAAAAAAAATCGTATTTTGATGATAAAAACCGGGATTTACTCGAAATCTACGCGGTAAAAAAAAATTTAATTGAAAATTCGGATTCTGCACACAAAAATACATAGGGAATGATAGGTTTAGTCCTTGGAACAGAACGTCTTTTCTTGTAGATCTGTGCACAACAGGTGCACTTTGTACACAGGTCTACAAAAAAAGAAATTCTGTTCCAATGACTAAATCTATCATTCCTTATATATTTTTGTATGCTGAATCCGAATTTTCAATTTAAAAAAATATTTACCGCGTAGATTTCGAGTAAATCCCGGTTTTTATCATCAAAATTCGGTTTTTTGACAATAAAAACCGGGATTTACTCGAAATCTACGCAGTAGAAAATTTTTTGAATTGAAAATTCAGATTCAGCGCACAAAAATACTTAAGGCTTGATAGGTTTAGTCCTTGGAGCAGATTTTTTTTTTTTGGAGACCTGTGAATTGAGTAAACGTGTTATTTTCGCCTAAATTAAGTAACAAAAAAGAAAAAAATATCCTAAATTAAGTCTTTTTTAATTTCCGCAACACTAATTATAGTCTCTAAACCCTGTTTCCATGGCTTCTGCACAAGTTTATCGTTTTCCTCTATTACTACGCCACATAAAATTCACTCCATTTTACAATGAAACTTGCTTTTTTATCTTAAATATTTTTTAAGCACATAATCCACGCACAATTCGCACAATGACCATACGTTCTACAATATAATACAAGTTGTAATAAGAGAAAGAATATCGTTACACATTTTACTTCCACATCCAGTGGAAATATAGTATGGACAAAAACCTTTTTTGAAAATTTTTATTGTCCAAATAGGCTTAGAATGTCATGAAACGTCGATATTTTAAGTTTGAGAGAAAAAAAATTTCTGTCTGTCTGTCGGTCTGTCTGTAACTTTTTTTTTGTGCGCACGATTACTCTGGAACCGTTTAAGATATTGACTTGAAATTTGGTACACGTACCATGTATTTTAACGAGATCTGGAACTAGATTATTCCGTTAAAGGGTTCGGGGTAAATGGAGGTAAATAGGCAAATCAAGCAAATAAGAGTCCATAAAACTGATATTTAGTATATATAAGAGAAGCTAAGCTTTCAAAATTTTTTTTGACATTAACAACCTCCATTACCAACTCCCACCCCATTATTCAAGGGGGCGAAAAAAATAAAATTGTCATTTAGTGTGTGTACAAGAACCAAAGGCCTCAATTTTTTTTTTACTTTATCCACCACTACTGCCACCCTCCTTCCACCACCCTCAGCCTCACTACCGATGTGGCATATCGTTTTATAGGTTTTTGAGGTAGACGATTTTAAATATTATATTATTAAAGTTCCATAAAAAATTATTTCCACATTCAAATTTTTTTCGTTCTGAGAGACTTGGATAGAAGATCTGGATGTGGAAGTAGTGATTCCTTGGGCAGCGGTTTTGTAATTTAACCTTCGACGAAAACGAATAACGTTGATAGTACACCGCCCCGAGACTAGTTAGTTTTAGTGGACGCGGGCGTATTAATACACAATTTCTGCAATTCGCGCGCTCTAAAAAAAATCACTGTACCTAAACTATAAAAGACACAATAAAAATTATGCTATCAAAAACTTTTTTTGTCTTTTGGCTTTATTTTCTTCGCAGCATGTTATACAAAATTTCCAAAAACAAAAAAGTTTGTAGCTTAGTGAAAATTTGACTGCATATTTTATAAACTTTCAAGGTTATCTAAGTTTTTAACAAGCTTAAAAATGTTTTCATTAACAATACTATACACAGATAGAAGCGCTTAAGTGTGTGTTTTATATCAAAAAAAAGTTCATGTGGATAGCTCCATTCGTTTTTGAGTTATGGCATTAGATGTTCAAGAAAACATGATTAAAAAAAAAAAATTCACACCTTTTTAAAAATAACAATGTCCGTGACCACTAAAAAATGTCGTATTTCATGATTTCTAATGAACATCGACCTACTTAACGAAATGATATATATCTCAGTTTGTTCTAAGATTAAAAAAAACTCGAGAAGGAAGCGACTTTTCCCGTTTTTTACTCCGCTATCTACCAAATCGATTGCTAGCGCACGTTCTCCATTATTTAGTAACATTAAAAGCTCTCTAGAAGAGGTGGTCGACCTTGCCCTACTTGGGGGAGACGATTCTATTCAAATTATATATTAGATAGTATACAGCATAATTTAATTGTACTTATTTTAAACCTAATTAGTAAATGGTATTACTTGAACTTTTGCATTTTATTGATTGAATGACTTGTTGTAAGTCTTATTCCGCGAAGGTTTTCATTTGATAGGCCAGAATTGAGTAAATTAGGTGTCTCAGGACCCCACAAGTTTGTATCTTAATTACCCCGATCACATTACGGGAGCTCGAGAGGGATTTTTTTATGAAGGCAATTCAAAGATCTTTAAGCATAAAATCCATTACCGTTAGGTAAATAAGAAAAAGTGAAAAAAGAGAGTTTTTAAAGAGAGCGTCGTTAATAATCTACGGTAGTGCAGCCTTGGCTTATTTCTTAGCTATCAAATATCTCATACATTTCATTGAACACGCCTGGGAGTGAAAGACCGCACACGAATAAGGGAGAACGCGACTGGCGCCCTTAATAAACAAATTGGTGTCGCGTCACTCAGATGCTGTGTGGTAGGTTCTTGTACAATAACACATTAGTACTTGAAACTTTAAAGGTGTAAAAGAAGGAGTAAAAAACTGTGTATAGCTGACTAGTGGACACTGATTATTCAGGATGTAACACTTTTCAGGTACCTTCACAAATGAGACCACTATTAATCCAAGCATATTAGCTAAATCCAAGAGGTATCTTCGAATTTTACAGATCTCCGTCATACCAAAATATTTTACCATACCATACCTATTGCCAGGGATGTACCACCTCCTTTTCCGGGTTTAAAAGTTATTAATAATGATAGCAACAAATCGCCTAGAAGATGCAGAGTTGTAGAAGTTACAACATTATATTACATTATGTATTAGGTTCTTATAATTATTCAGAGTTGAAGGATTGGTCACTAGATGACAATAGGGATGTCTCATCGGTTGTAGGAGAGAAATGGGTAGTCCCAGAGTGAGGTTAAGTTGGCCCCGTTTGAAAAGGATCCCAAAGGGGTCCTTGAGTGAAGATTAAAATGAGGCCTGAAAAGGGGGTCGTGGCGGAGTCCTAATGGGGGTCAGTTAGAAACCCTACGGAGGCCCCATTTTGGGTGCAATGCACCCTCCTGAAGTCGCCCATTACCACACATAACAATAATTATATTTTTACGCAATTATTAATAAAGTTGTTATCGAAAAAAATCCGGTGTATGTGGAGATCGAACCGCCGATCTTGTAAGCCATGATCTGTCACTTTAATCCTTTCGCAGCGATGTAGAACCTTTCAGAATTAATGATATTAAAAAAATTATAAATGACAATTATTCGCTATGAAATCCTCTACAAAAAACGCGATGTATTTTTTGCAATAGAAGGCAGAAAACTGTACCTATCTTTCGAAATAGATACCAAATATATTGAGAAGAAATAAAGATGAGGGATGGAGACAATTTTTTCATTTGAAAAAGTTTTTCTAGGATTAATTCTCTAGAAAAATTGCACGTGAAAATGAAACAATCCAGCGAACGGTGTACAGTAAGTAGGCATTGAATATAAAATTATACTCGCTTTGATACCGAAGCGCGATGTTGCCGTAGAGGTAGATGGCACTGTAATAGTATAATGATATGATTTAATGTACCAGTAGATAAGTTAATCTTTTTTAAATTTGTTTTGTATATTAATCTAATAGCAGATCACTCATGACCAATTTTGTTTTACATAATTTATTTTTGTATGATATATATTATTATTAATATGTTGAATATAATTTGCTTATATAAATTACCATGAATATGTCAGAAACGCAAATTTTAGGCAGTCGTCGCGTGCAGAAGGGTGTGCAAATCGATTTTTTTTGTTTTTTTTTATTTTAAAATGGATGCCAATAGTGCCAAACGAAAAGCCTTGAAAAAAAAATCCAAAATCAAAATAATCCAAAATCAAGAACACCAAAAAATTTTACGATTTAATGTGCGCATCAAAAGTTGTTTTGCGCGCGGAAACTGCATGCCAATGAATTTCCGCTGGATTCTTTTTCACGGCTTTTCGTTTGGCACTATTGGCATCCATTTTAAAATTAAAAAAAATACAAAAAAATCGATTTGCACACCCTTCTGCACGCGACGACTGCCTAAAATTTGCGTTTCTGGCATATTCACGGTAATTTCATTCATATATATGATTGGCATGCATTTTAAAAACGTTGCACCTGACTGGTCATGTACCGCCAGTCTATAATTTTTTTAATAATTTCGATGTCGATTTTTATTTATTTACTTTAATTACATTATTAACAAAATAACAAACAGAACAGGATCGACATTTTTTTAATTTATACTAATCAGTAGAGTACTGGCGATTTCACCAATCGTTATTTAATTACCTTGTTGACCTTGAACACGCGAGTGAAAGGGACTACCCGCGAACAAGTTTTTTACTGACGTCATGGAAAATCCCATCGACCTCCGCGTGTACATGTATGCTGCACATGCGAGTCTACATCACGGGTGGTGTTTCCCATGACGTCAGTAAAAAACTTGTTCGTGGGTAGTCCCTTTCACTTGCGCGTTCAAAGTCAACAATGTTATTAAATAACGATTAGTGAAATCGCTAGTACTTCTACTCTAATCTTCTATTATAAACTTTATAATCATTATAAAATATTTATCTGACAGAAATAAACAGATCAATCGCTATATCTGCATTATAAATTGCGATGCTACACGCTTTTATTATTGTTAGTGATTGTTGTAAAATACGTTTGTTAATTCAATAATTCAAATTATAGTTGTTTTCAGCTTTTCTATCGAGTTAATTTGTACTTCGGTGAAAGATGGCCCGGTATTACAAGTAGTTACTACTAGATTTCCACATTCTTCGTCATTAAACAGTTTTGCACATAACAAAATTATTCACAAATTTAAAAATTAATGATAATTTGACCAACGATCTAATGTATTATAGTCTTAGCACTTATTATATAAAACAACTTGGGTGTGCACTTTTGGTTTAACTTAGATTATTCGTTCCGCGTTTTATCACATGACCTAAATATATGTATGAGTCCACGTTTCCTCCCTCAAAAATAACATAGGTTATTCTTAAGTGAGAGAAATACATACGTTTAGATCATATGACGATTTATTAGTACATAAACCAATATTCTTTGGGCATCGTATTTAAGTACATTTCATTCGAAATTGCATAACCACATTAGTAATTCATAATAGTTTATCAATCTATTGGCGAGTTCCTGCTTTATTCTAATTCACATCGGCTAGAACTAGAACTGATTAGGTATTCAATTTCATTCATTTGCGATATGGACAGTCACGGAACTAGTATGTGTAACTAATGTCCTCTGATAATACCACCTTTGGTCTGGAAATTGTAAATTTTGGTGAAATTAAATTCTGTCATGTGTTCAAACAGTCTAATTTCAATGTTTAATATTTTAGTAACACGATGAAAACACACGTAATATAAATTCAGTATGCTATTAACAGGTGCATATTTCAAATATATGTTCCGCATAAAATAATTATTATGCCTATGTTATAGAAATATAGAAATATAGAATTAATTAAAATTTGTATGAAATAAAACTAAATATTTGAAATGATGCAATTTTATTTCAGTGTCAGTTAAGTCAACTATTTATATATGTTTATATAAATATTGAAATACATTTTTTACTTTTTGTTGTAGTTTTTGTTGTTGTTTACACTATAAAGAATTTACATCCATTTAAAAATGAATATTTTCTGCTATTATCTAACTAATTGTGGCTGTATACTGTCAGTTTCGGTTACTGTCAATAAAATAGTTAGAAATCATGTACAGTGTGTTTCACTTGGAATGGTAACACCCCAATAACTTTTTTATTTTTTTTTTTTCGATTTGAATCAAATTTTCCTTAAGTATAGAATAAATTAGAATCTACTTATGACCAGAAAAACATTCGCCTCCTACAAATGCAAAGCCACCTGCGGCACCAAAATATGCGGAGAAAATCAAAAAATCATATTAGGCATTTTTATTGGAAAATTTTGTTAATGAAACTTGTTCAGAATTGTCGAAAAAAGTCCAGAATTTAATTAAAATGAAAAAATATATAAATTTTGATTAAAATAAGTCCGAAAATATCATTTTAAAGGGTTTTTCTGTTTAGAAAACTGTACTATGATAATTTTGTTTGAAATTAATCCCAACCTGCCAGGTAATTGTCAAGCAATTTACAGTTTTTTTAAACTAATTATTTTTAACATTTTTTAAATTTTTCTCTATTCTTATTGGGATGCTCTGCCACATGTATTCTTCTAAACAATGTCTGAAATCTACAAAATAATACAATTAACCAGTATTTTACTGGAAAATAACCTCTACGCCTGTGACTTTTACGTCAAAGGATCAGTTAGAGGGTGGTTTTGACAAATAATGAATAAGAACAAAAATATAAAAATGACGTATTTTGCTGACGTTTCGGAAAACGAATCTGTTTCCTTTCTCAAAGCGTATTATAATGTTTGTGGGCTGTGTATATTAAATACACAGCTTTAAGAATATATTTGTTATATTCAGTATCCATAGATACTTACTGCTTACACAGAACTGTTGATATGTCTAATTGATAGTTTTATTTTAAACAATGTTGAGTTTGTAAAATACTGGTTAATTGTATTATTTTGTAGATTTCAGACATTGTTTAGAAGAATACATGTGGCAGAGCATCCCAATAAGAATAGAGAAAAATTAAGAAAATGCCACAACCAACGTTTAGACAATATTTTTTAAATTTTAATTTTTCAATTTTTTTATTTTGATTTAATTTTGGGCATAAGGTTTTTGGACAATTTTGAACAAGTTTCATTAGTTTATATTTTTCTATCTGACATGTCAAAGCGCCACGGTGTAATTTCTTTCTGACTAATAAATTATTATTATTATTTTTTTATTTATATAAAGGCCAGTCACCCTTTATACTCTGTGGCTCCGACACTCACAGAGGGGAGCTGGTAGTACCGGCAGCCACTCCCCACGTCCGTGGGGTGAGTGACTACTGGGTCCGAGAATCGTGTGCCCTGAGTAGACGTAATGAGCCGAGGATAATGGCCTTCTGCATCCTGCCGGTTAAGATCTCTGCCGAATTTCGGCATGCCGGTATGATCTTTAGTTTTGAAAGCAGTGTGTGTCTCGTTCCTCAGGACCACTAGCTTAACAGTATGGCCAGGGTAAAGCCTGCGGAGCTCGAAGAGCAAATCTCGATATTTCGCCCGTTTTTCGTCCTCCTTCAAGACAATGTTATTCTCCGCGGGAGCCGAGAACTCCACGACAAACATTGTCTTGAGTTGGTAGTCGAGGAGGACCATGTCAGGCTTATTAGCTTGTATTTGCCTGACGGTGGGAAACGAGTAGTTCCAATAAATTAGACACTTCTCATTTCCCACAACGGACTCATTATCCCCCGGAGCGTAAGGCAGCACTGGTGTCTCGTCTATCCCATACGAGTGCCTTAAGTGATAATAAAGCACTCGTAATGCTGCGTCGTGCCTCTGGATATAGGCCGAGACTGCATATATTGGACAAGCCGACAGCAAATGCATTAATGTCTCCGGCGCCCTGTGGCAGGTTCTGCAGCTGACATCAGGGACCTCTATACCCATGACACGACTTCGATAGACGAGTGTGTTGAATACACCATCCTGGCACGCCATTATGAATCCGTCGGTCTCAGACTTCAGCCCGGCTGACCTTAAGAAAGCAAAGGTCAGCCTTTCGGATAAGCCGCGGTCTTCTATATTTTTATAGAAGACTCCGTGCAATGGCTTATCCGAGTGTAGCTGCAGAAATAAATCAATTTCAGCAGCTTTGACTTGGGCTTTTTGCCGAGCAGGTTCCAACTCGGTGACAGAGTCGTGATTAACCTGCTCAGCATCGAAGACCAGACCGAGTTCATCGGCGGCTCTGCGTGCTGCCTTAAACAAAAAGGCTCCTACTCCTGCACTTTCATGGTCTCGGACAATGCAGAGGAGCTCCTTATGACCTTACAGGCTCCATCCAGAACCATCCTGTTATGGAGACTCTCCAAACTCAAGAGTCCACGGCCTCCCCGATGTCGTGGAAGATATAACCGTGAAACGGATGATTTAGGGTGCAAACTCCTATAGAGATGCATCTTTTTTCGGGTTCCTACATCGAGTTGTCGCAGCTCCTCTTGATTCCATTTAATTACTCCAAAGGAGTAGAGGAGGATCGGAACGGCAAGCATATTGGTAGTAGACACCTTGTTCTTCCCCGACAGTTCTGAAGACCAGATCTGTCGGAGTCGGTGCTGATACTTGCCGCGGAGAGCGTTTTTTACTACACTCACTTCTTGGATGGAGCGTTGCTCGACACCCAAGTAGTGTACGACTCTCCGGCATCTAGATGATGTAAGATTCTTCCGTCCACAAGCTGCGCATCCTCTCCGTAGTCACCGCATCGTCCTCTCTTGAGGTGGACTAGTGCGCACTTGTCCAACCCAAATTCCATGCCGACAGCCTGCGTGTACTCCTGTACCACCCTGAGGGACTGGCGTAAATCCCTCTCTCCGGAGGCATAAAGTTTAAGTATGTAAAACAGATGGGTGACCTTATGCCTCCTGTCGGCGGGGGTACCGCAGTTGTATCCACGGGTATTTCGAAGCGAAACGGATAATGGTAGTAGTGAGATGCAAAACAGAAGGGGGCTTAGGGAATCTCCCTGAAATACTCCCCTTCTGAACAATACCGGCTCTGTCTGGACTCTGCTATTACCCGATGTTATGGTAAAGCGAGTCCTCCAGAGCGGCATGAGTTCTTCGATACATCTCACTACGGGACCGGGCACCGCAAGGCATCTGAGCAAGTGGACAATAAGCTCATGGGATTTCATATCAAATGCCTTGCGGTAGTCGATCCAGGCCATAGAGAGGTTACGCTTATACTGCACGGAGTCCTGCGTGATACATCTGTCGATCAGCAGGTTCTCCTTGCAGCCAGCGACACCTCTCCCTGACCCTCGTTGCTCATATACCCGTTCGTAAACCCGTTCAACTGCTTGGAGCACCCGCATGTACAAGAAGCGTGTAAACAACTTGTAGCATGCGTTTAAGCAAGTTATCGGCCGGTAATTTTTTGGGTTAGACAAATCTCCGTTCTTCGGAATCAGTACTGTCCGCCCCTCGACAACCCAAGAAGGAATTTGCTGCTCCCCATTTAGCCATGAATTAAAAATTCTGGCCAAATGGTGGTGGGTACTGGAAAACTTTTTCCACCAAAAGTTATTTATCCCATCGGGACCTGGAGCAGCAAAGTTCTTAGAGCCCTCAAGAGCACATAACTAGAGTCTACCCTTGGTAAGAGCTACCCCCATGCTCAAATGATATATATAGGTGCTACTGAAATTCGGAAAGGGTTAAATACTTGCGGCTCATCGTGCCAAATATACAAATCTGGCACGATAATCACCCAATCTTAATAAGGTGGAAAATTACCTCTATGGGGGGGGGGTAAAAGCTACCTCCACAGTCGGACGGATCTCATCACTTCTAATATCCTGGAACAAAAATCAGGTATTTGTAGTTTTAGGCAGCCTAGATAAATATGGAGTAAATTCATACATTAAGAATTTATTTATCACACCATACCTGCTTATTCAACTGTTTCTCTTAGCATATATCAACTTATCTCTCTTTTAATATATGTAAAGCTGTTCTTTTTCCTATTTCTAAATACTTTCTTTTCTCATGATTTTTCTCTCTTATCTCCGTGGTTTTCTTTTCCTTTTTTTTAGTCATAGATATAAGGATATATCTCGTCAGTGACCATTTTTTTCTATCTATGTAAGCTATATACCTAAATTAACTAAATTTACGTCTATCTATTTCGTATGTATATATCCGTATGTGGAAGTAGTTTTTATCCCCTCAATAGGGGCGATTTTGAACCTCATTAAAAAGATTGGATGGTTGTCGTACCAGATTTTTTTATTTAGCACAATGAACTACAATTATTTGACCCTTTCCGGATTTTAATATCATCCATATGTAACATTTGAGCATAAAGATAGCTCTTACCACCCTTTAAAGGTAGTCTCTAGTCATGTACTGGTGGTTGAAACGAATTTTTTCCATATTTGTTCACTCTGCCTAAAACTACAAAAGCCTGATTTTTTTCCCGTTTTGAAACCTATGAGGGGTGGACTTAATCCTCTATAGGGTTGCGGCTCTACCTTTGAGAGTAATGGCTGGTTCTCGCACCATAGTCAAATATTTCGCAATAAGAGATACAAACATTTGAGGCTACCAGCGCGAAAACGGCCTAAGCCACATTTTATGAGTTTGAGTTTATCGGCTCAACTTGCTGCCTAAGTATATACATTTATAATGTGAAACGGCCTAAGCGACCTTTGCCCACTATTAAAAAGATGGTGCCACTAGTTTCACTTTACTTTAAATAATTAGAGCAACATGTTATGCGCGTAATCGACCTAACCCACAATTCTGTGGGGTAGGCCGTTTTTTAGGGTTAGGCCGTTTTCGCGCTGGTAGCCTCATTTGGCCTTTGTGCATGTTATTTAAGCTCACCTGTGTCTTTTGAGTCTTAGCGGTAGTTTTCACCCCCCATAAGGGTGAATTTCGGTTTAATTTATAGAAATAGTTTACTGTGACTCGAATTTATATTCTCTACTATCAACTACAAAACATCAACCATTTTTATTTTATTATTTCTACGATTTTACACCATTTTAAGGGATGTTTTTGACTTAAAAACAAAACTGACACGATAGATCCTTTTTTGGACTACGGATTCGGATTCAGTGTCGAAAAATACACCATATCCATATAATTTGGTCCCCTGTACAGAACTTTTTTTTTGTGTGGCTGTGATCAGAATAAATGAAGAAACATATTTATCAAGTATGCATAAAAACAAAAAGTATCTCTCAAACAATCAATCTTTCAATCAATAATTGGTTGTTACAGAGAGTTTTATTTAATTAAGTGTTGTGTTCTATAATATTTTTTAAGTATACCCAAACCTGAAACTCTGATTTCAGAATTCGAAATAATTAATGGTGGAATTTTAAAAAATATATACTGGGAGGTTTTTTTTGGCAGACCCTGTATATCCAAAGAATGGAAAATGTCATTAGATTCGCAGGAAACTTTAGCTTCTGTTTAAACAATTTTATAAATAGTACAAGACTTTGTAGAAAATCTACCACAAAAATATTTTTTATGCCCATCAAATTAAACAAAAGTAGCTGCGATATGAGACTTCTTTTATGAAAATTGCCCTTTCCTGTATGAAAAATGTTTTTTGTCGGCTTCTTTACATTCGTTTTCTCATTGACCTGGAAAAGCATTTCTATAATCCTGCTGGTTACGACCCTTATACTGCTACAAAGGGCATTTCATAACCCTATATGCCTGGAGAAAGCTAAATAGCTTGCATTTGTTTCCGCTCAAGTTGGAAGGAGTCAATTTCCGTAAAGAATAAATTCAGATACCGAAATTGGCGTGTGGAGCGGTTTCCCAGTGATCAATTATCTTGTTGAAATCCCGTCCTAACAAAAATGAAAGAAAAAGCAAAAATGGGGAAAGGGACAAAATGTAAACCCAGGTAATTTTTTATCCTATCATTACAATAAAGAAACAAGGTGGTTTATATATTATCAGTGGGAAAATGCATACTTCTTATCCTCTTGTATAAATCTATAACTAATTTACGACTAACTAAAAAATAACACTCTAAATGAAATTGTGTAAGTACAAACAAAACGTAAAATAAACATAAACAATTACATATTATTTGTGTTTATACAGTACATACTTTTACTGGAGCGGATCTGGCGAGAAAAAGAGGAGTTTTGAAACCAACTGTTTACGTTTTTCCACGATAACTTTGTTATTATTGACCTGACGAAAAAAAAAAGTAAAATTAAAAATTGAAGATCTCGCGGAAGCGCATAATCTGGTATAATTTTTTTCAAATCGGACTGTAACTTTTCGTGAATTTAAATTATTCAACCCCCTCGAACTTTTTTCCCTGTCGTGCGATTATCAAAAACCAAAATGGAATTTGTTCGTTATTACGTCTAATATTTTACTGAATAATTTTTTTTATTTTTTTCAAACAAACAAACTTGTGGGAGGGGAAAAACCTTTTGCATTTTTTTTTAAATGCGTTTTTGAGTACGAAGGAAAGGGCTCAGAAGAGAAATTTTTTTACAGGTAAGCGAGATTTTTTTTATCTTTAGTTTAAAAAAAAATTATTGGAATCCAAGCAACAGGAAGGGAGGGAGGGGGTATAATGAGTTTGCGGGAATAAAGTTAGAGAAAAGGGATAGGGACTTCGGAGCTTAATATTCGGATATATAAATCTTTTTTCCATTTAAATATTTTATCAGTCTACCCTCCATCAAATATTAAACTTATTATAAATAATTATTTAACACCGTCACGAGTTTTCGCGGCGCATTTCTCAATTTTACTTCCACATCCAGTGGAAGTATAGTAACGACAAAAAAAATTTTAAAAATTTTTATTGTTCAAATAGGCTTAGAATGTCATGAAACGTCGAGATTTTAAGTTTGAGCGAGAAAAAAATTTCTGTCTGTCTGTCGGTCTGTCTGTAACTTTTTTTTGTGCGCACGTTTACTCTGGAACCGTTTGAGATATTGACTTGAAATTTAGTACACGTATGTACTTTTATGAGATCTAGAACTAGATTATATTTTCATCTTGTTCCGTCGAAGGGTTGGGGGTAAATTGGGGTAAATTTGGGGTAAATGGGTAAATCAAGCAGGTAAGAGTCCATGAAATTGGTATTTAGTATATACAAGAGAAGCTAAGGTCTCAAAAAAAATTTTGGCATTAGCCACCTCCATTACCACCCCCACCCCCTTACTAAAGGGGATGAAAAAAAATTGTGATTTAGTGTATGTACAGGAACCAGAAACCTCAAAATATTTTTTACTTCATCCACTCACCACAACCACCCCCCCCCCTATCACCACCCTTACCCCACTACCGATGTGGGGTATCGTTTTATTTATATTTATGTTTTATTAAAGTTCCATAAACAATTATTTTCACATACAAAGTTTTTTCGTCGTGAGTGACTTGGATAGAGAATCTGGATGTGGAAGTAGTGATTCCTTGGGCAGCGGTTTTTTAGGTGTGTATTGGATATATATAATAATTATTTTTCCGCTTAACTCGCTTTAACTGAAAACGGCACAATGGATCACTCTAAAATTTTTATCGTGTTATCACTGTATATTGGTTAACATAATGTGTTAATATGTAGGTCAAATTTTAATAAGTGTAGAAAGAACTATTTTTTTTTCTAAGGCTATGTCAAAAATTTGCATTTTCAAATGTAATATGCGGGAAACTTTTTTATCTTTCGAAATAGATACAAAGTGTATCGAGAAGTAACGAAGATAAAAGATGGGCGTAACTTTTTTATTTGAAACTTTTTTTTCTAGAATTAGCAGTTTTCGAGAAAATTGCAAATGAGTGATTGTTGGCCAGGTACTGCAAACGTGTGGAAATCTAATAGCAATTAATTGCAGTACCTTAGAAAAAAAATAATGCTTTCTACACTTATTAAAATTTGACATATATATTAACACATTATGTTACCAAATATATAGTGATAACAAGATAAAAATTTGAGAGTGATTCATTGTGCCGTTTTTGAGTTAGAGCGAGTTAAGCGGAAAAATTATTGTTATATATATCCAATATACACCTAAAACTAGAGAAATGTGCCGCGAAAACTCGTGACGGTGTTAAATAATTATTTATAATAAGTTTAATATTCGATGGAGGGTAGACTGATAAAACATTAAGATGAAAAAAGATTTATATATCCGAATATTAAACTCCGAAGTCCCTATCCCTTTTCCTTAACCCTTTATTCCCGCAAACGCATTATGCCCCCTCCCTCCCTTCCTATTGCTTGGATTGCGATAATTTTTTTTTAAATTAAAGATAAAAAAAAATCTCACTTACCTGTAAGAAAATTTCACTACTGAACCCTTTCTTTCGTAGTCAAAAACGCATTTAAAAAAAAAATGCAAAAGGTTTTTCCCCTCCCACAAGTTTGTTTATTTGAAAAAAATAAAAAAAATTATTCAATCAAATATAGACATAATAACGAAAAAATTCCATTTTGGTTTTTGAAAATCGCACGACAGGGAAAAATGTTCGAGGGGGGTGAATAATTTTTCTTTCCCTACCTCCCTCCCCTCCCCTAATTGGCCCACCACCCCAATCCTCCGGCTCCATCAATTCATATCTATTTTACCTACCTCAAAAAAATCTCATCCCCCTAACTTCGTTTTTCGTAAAAAAATTAAGGAATTACTTTTTTGTGTATTAGTGTTAGAGCAAAAAAACGAGTATGTTCAAAAAAAATTTTCACAAAAAGTTACCGTCCGATTTGAAAAAATGTTTACAAGATTATGCGCTTCCGCGAGATCTTTAATTTTTAGTTTTACTTTTTTTTCGTCAGGTCAATAATAACAAAGTTATCGTGGAAAAACGTGTTTTTGCGAATTTTAAATGCGAATTCCTCCGCCACCCCGTGCGATTAAGCTGAACTAAGTTGATAACATGATAAAAGAGAACGCGTGTAACCGAATTGTCAAAAAAAAAAAATTTAAAAAGTTGGTTTCATTTCAAAACCAGATCCGCTCCGCTATTTGTTGAGCCAAAGGTGTTTATTAGGGTGAGTTGAAAAAAATAAATACTTTTTTTCGGAACGCTTTAGAGCGTTTGTAATAAAAAGTAAAACGGCATAAAGAAAATAAAAATCGGTTAACATCTTCCGTTCGCGCATCGTACTTAAAGTTTATGAAGAATTGCAAAAATCACGATATTTTTGTAATTTTTTTCTGTTAGATAAAACTTTTTAAATAAACACGCTTTAGTTTTTTATGCTTGTTTTATAGTTTAAATAACCTAAATAAATTAAATCAATCAATCAATCTGATCAATAATCTAATTTCTTCCGTTCGCGCAACGTCTTAAAAAAACAGAAATTTACCAATTTTTCGCAATTTTCACTGTGCAACTCTTCACTCGTGTTGCTAGAACAAAACGACCTAGAACTCACCACGTGGAGGTGGTTGCACGTCGAGTTCCACCCACACCCTACCCAACCAATCATCCAATTGTTTGGTGTGGTAATTACATTATATTTACAACTATTTACATTTTCCATAGGTAACACAATAAGCCAAAAATATGAGTACTATGAGTAGAATTCTTTGGCTTGCTGTGTTTTTACGTTTTCTTTTTTATGTCTAATACACATTCAAAGTCTGATTTTTTGGAGGAACGAGGCATAATCGGTCTAGACTTCAGTGTTGCTCGGATACAGCCATCTCTAACTTCATGTCCAGATACTTTATTCGAGGCCTCTGTCTAATGCACCTCTCCACAGCCTGGGGGTGACAGGGAAACTTTTGTATTTCTCTGATGGGCTTAGTGTCAGAATTGATGAGTCACTTAAGTCCTGCAGCATCGGGGGAGGATACAACACACAAGAATTCCAATTAATAATTTTAGTGTAATCGGAATCTTCTTTGAGCACCCAGAGAATGTGCTGTTAGCAATTCTTGTCGATGAAAGAGAACATATTCGGGAGCTTGGTTACCGAAGGATCTTAAAAGCAAGAAAAACCGTCCCAAAGAAGAAGACTGTTAGAAATTTCGTACCACCGAAGATAAATTTTCAAGATTCCGATTACACTGAAATTATTAACTGTAATTCTTATGTGTTGTATCCTCCCCCAATGCTGCGGGACTTAAATGAAGATTAAATCATTAATCAATTCTGACACTAACCCCATCAGAGAAATACAAAAGTTTCCCTGTCACACCCAGGCTGTGGAGAGGTGCATTAAACTTGTGACAGAGGCTTCGAATAAAGTAGTTGGACATGAAGCTAGAGATGGCTATATCCGAGCAACATTGAAGTCTAGATCAGTTATGCCTCATTCCTCCAAAAAATCAGACTTTAAATGACTAGTAGATATAAAAAAGAAAAAGTAAAAAACACAGCAAGCCAAAGAATCCTACTTATAGTACTCATATCTTTGGCTTACTGTGTTACCTATGTAAATAGTTGTAAATGTAATGTAAATACCACACCCAACAATTGGTTGGTTGGGTAGGGTGTGGGTGAAACTCGACGTGCACCCACCTCCACGTGGTGAGTTCTGGATCGTTTTGTTCTAGCAACACGAGCGAAGAGCTCCACAGTGAAAATTGCGAAAAATTGCTAAATTTATAAAACAACCATAAAAAACTAAAGCGTGTTTATTTTAAAAGTTTTAACTAACTATAGGCAACTTTTAGGCTCTAAAGCGTTCCGAAAAAAAAGTATTTATTTTTTTCGACCTACCCCAATGTTTATTTAACTTCATGGTGGAATTAACGTAATGTAACATATCAGACTATAGTGCAATTTCTTAATTAATTTAGGTGACACACAAGAAAAACATGTTACGTATTGCCTTTACTGCCCTAAATATAAATTCTAGGCTTAAGATATTAAGATTGTTTTGTTTTTTAGCATTATTTTTATTATACAAATGATGGATATCCCCCTGTAATGTCAGAATGCGTTGACCTGAAAAGACTGGCTGAAAGATATTCTAAAAAGTAATTTACTCACTGCGGACTTTTTCTTACAGATTATACACAAATTAGATGAGGGGTTAGTTGAAATGTACGCAATGTCAAATTACATAATTTTAACAGTCCCATCCTCAAAAGCAACTGAATATGATGATAATGCAAGATAAGATAGAGTAAATTTTATTAATTAATAGGTACTTACTAAATTCCAATATGAATGTAAAGTTAAAAATTATGATACCTAATAAATACAGGTTGTACGTTAACATGTTTCGTTTGTTTACAAGAAATTAACTTTGTTGAAGTTCTGTATTTATCTTATCTCTCCGGACGCAGCGTATAGGAGCTAGGGATTGCATTACCGGTTAACCGGTTAACCGGTAAACAGGACAAAAAACACATGACGATAATTACCGGTTATTTTAATTTTTCACCGGTTATTTCGGTAAATTCTGAACATACGATATGTCACGTATTCAACGTTTCTATTTATGCCAGTGACTAGTTTTCACTAAATATAGAGTGACTGTCCCAACACTGAGCACTTTTGGCAATAAATAATATTATAAAAAGTAAAACCTAAATCTAAGATTATAAAAAGGTTATAAAAAAATATTAATACGTATAAATCTAAAATTTCAAGAAAAAATAATAATAATTTTATTTGTTAATATTCAGTAATGAATTGTAATAATCTAACAAATGTTATATTTTATAATAATAATAACAATAATAACAACAGCAGCACTCAGACATGCGAGCAGACAAGGGGAACGGGCAGACCTCGCGAAGCGAAGCAAAAAGGTTAAAAGTAAATAAAATTATATCGGAAAAATAAAACCGCTGCCCAAGGAATCACTACTTCCACATCCAGATTCTCTATCCAAGTCGCTCACAACGAAAAAACTTTGTATATGAAAATAATTGTTTATGGAACTTTAATAATATAATATTTGAAATCCTCTACCCCAAAAACCCATAAAACGATACCCCACATCGGTAGTGGAGTGGGGATGGTGATAGGGGGTGGTAGTGGGGGGTGGATGAAGTAAAAAAATATTTTGAGGTTTCTGGTTCCTGTACATGCACTAAATCACATTTTTTTTTCATCACCTTTAATAAGGAGGTGGGGGTGGTAATGGGGGTGGCTAATGCCAAAAATTTTTTTGAGACCTCAGCTTCTCTTGTATATACTAAATACCAATTTCATGGACTCTTACCTGCTTGATTTATCCATTTACCCCAAATTTACCCCAATTTACCCCCCAACCCTTCGACAGAACAAGATGAAAATATAATCTAGTTCTAGATCTCGTTAAAGTACATATGTGTACCAAATTTCAAGTCAATATCTCAAACGGTTCCAGAGTAAACGTGCGCACAAAAAAAAGTTACAGACAGACAGACCGACAGACAGACAGAAATTTTTTTTCGCTCAAACTTAAAATCTCGACGTTTCATGACATTTTAAGCCTATTTGGACAATAAAAATTTTTAAAAATTTTTTTGTTACTATACTTCCACTGGATGTGGAAGTAAAAAGAAATATACGCGCATCCACAACGCAGCATCAAGTCTCCTGCTTCTGATCAGCCAAAATGTAATTTTTGACAACTTTAATAAACATTTTTTTTTATTTATATTGTTTATATTCATTTGGCAGTTCATTCCAAATATGAGATGCAAAATACGTACATGATCTTTGAAAAATCGTAGTTTCATGCTGAGGCACCAAAAAATTTTGTATGTATCTTGTATTATGCAAGTGATCTGGTGAAATTAACTTATTTCTTAAGTACTGAGGTTCGTCATTATGAATTATTCGCCAAATAAGTGTGAGCATGTGTAAACGTCTGCGGTTTTCCATGTTTAATATGCTATGTTTATTTAGATGTGGTGATTTATGTTGTCTATATGGGATACTGTAAATATAACGCATACATGAATTTTGAAGTTTTTGAATTTTCTTTTTTGCTGTCGCCGATAATAACTTTCCATATACAACATCACCATAATCAACTAAAGATAATACGAGTGAATCACAAAATTTTGATTTACACTCTCTAGATATGTCTTTCGCAAAACTGTATAATTTTTTCATTCGACTGTAAGCGAATTTCAATTTGGAAAAAATATGTTTCTCAAAGCCTAATTATATTAATTATACGTATATAAAAATTATTTTTGTTAAATTTAGATAATTTTGTACATGACAAAAGACAATTGTCATTTTCGCCACAATAATCATTCATTTTAAAAATTACCGGTAAATACCGGTTAACCGGTTATTTACATTTTTATTTACCGATTTACCGGTTATTAAAACTTCCGGTAAATTGCAATCCCTAGTAGGAGCTCTATTAAGAACCAACTTGTTAAACAGTCCTACTTCAAGGAAAAAAGCTCCTCCGCCCAAGCGAGCTAGGAGTTCCCACTGGCCCAGAGGTAGTAACTTATAATGGCCCCTTTCCACGTAAGTGGGAGTGGGCAGTAGTGCTATCATTATTGGATCCGGTCTATTAATAAAGCCGTCTTTAAAGAATTGTTGCTAAATACCGAAGAGCGCAGGTGCAGGTTTATTAGTATTGTGAAAGAAATTTTTATTTATTTTTAAAAGAAAAAATTATTTTTTTGTACCTTGTGTATCAACAGTCCTGTGTGTGCGAATTGACAGTAGTACCTATCCCAAAGTGAGCGGTTATAACCAGAG
The DNA here is from genome assembly GCA_936432065.2 of Rutpela maculata. Classification (NCBI taxonomy): domain Eukaryota; kingdom Metazoa; phylum Arthropoda; class Insecta; order Coleoptera; family Cerambycidae; genus Rutpela; species Rutpela maculata. Next base: position 42,454,290 of record OW386286.2, read on the forward strand.
TCTGACTGAGAGAGGGCGCCTGTCACTAAAAATGTAGAAAAAAGCGAAAACTACTGCACTCAATTTTTCTCAGAAATATCCATAGGTATGTATGCTTTCGCGCTCCGGCGGTGTTCTCTTTCCAGGCAGGGCGGTGTGACTGACTACTGGGGGCAAAGAGTTAGCCCACCAGACTCCTTGGGTGAAATAAGCTACTATGTGGACCTAATGCAACCTCGCTTGCCACCTGGAACGTTAAAGGAGTCCAGCAGTCTGCTGGAGAACTTGCAGGCTATACCATCAAAATAGCAAGTCTTTCCAAGAGGAATTATAGGGACGCCAGACATTTTAGATCCACGACGGAAACCATGATATGCTTCTCTGGAAACAATAATATCAGCAATGATGTAGTAGGTTTTCGGATCTCTAAAGAAATAACTCGGTCAGTCTTGTGACATAGAGTCAGTCAGAGATCGGATAATCTTCTTTAGGATTAACGTCAGGCTAACAATAGTAAATTTGGTATAAATATGTGCGCCTACAACTGCTGCTGAAGAGGAGGAGCTGCAAACATTTTACGAGGACCTAGAAACCTCAATCCACACTAGTCAAAACAGGGAAATTACCATTTGGTGATTTCAATGCCAAATTCGGTTCAAAACTGAAAGCAGTTTACTTGCAAGCTGTTTTTGATGATTGGTATCAGAGAACGAAAGAAAAGATCATCAATAAAGCTTTGTAAAACTACCCGGCATTGACTGTGGATCAGATCAGATTCGGTTGTGCAACTTCTAGTTGAAGCTGCGAACGTGTGTGTCATTTTACATTATTTTACCGTATAAGATCATTAACCCCCACTACCCAGATTATCATCATTTAACCATTCCTCAAACAAGCGAAGAGTCACCAAATATTTTAAGCATATTCTAATTATTCAAATGTCAAGTTTACTATTGATATATGCCACTTTAAGGTCAAGAAAGAGGTTCAAATTGGGTAGTGATTAAGGGATTGGGTCATACATGGCGATGTAACCTAATGGGACCACACGTCTCTACTACACAAGTCTGACTTTTCGCGTCAAGTAGCGTACCCCGGTAACCTGAGCAATCCTGTGGAAGACCCTGTGTGAAACAGGGACAGAACGAATGAGAGCGGGAAAAATTTTCGAAGTTGTAGTATCATCTGTTTTTAACCAATATTATGTTATATTATTTGGCTGAAAATTTTGGATATATAAATATCAGCTGGTCTATTCGGTTTTTCTTCGATACAGTTAACCAATTCAATTCAATTCAAAAAGATTTATTAACATTTCAGTTACAAAAAATGCGCCTGAGTTGGAACCCGGTTCAGAGCCGGCCACACCACCACGGCGCGCAACACCGTGGTAGATGGGTGGCCGGGTGGGGCAGGTCCAACCTCGGCTAGAACGGTAAGTAAAATGGGTGGAGGTTAGGGCTCCTGTTATAATAAGAAATAAAACTTAAACCTAACAATTTATTGAAAAATAATCATGAACGATTTTAAAATACTTAGAACTATTAGAAATAAATAGAAAATATCGAATTTTGTTTAAGCGCGCACACGCGCACTATTTTAAGAGGTCGGGTTACTAGTACGGGAAAATCTCAATGAAAAAACCCGTTCGAACAAATGACAACCTTCATCCGATGGTCTACCTGCGTTCGGAAAGGTAGGATGAAGGGGAAGTTATGATTTAAAAGGTTTTGATTTGTAAGGTTTTGATTTGGTCGAGAGGGGATTGATTTGGTCGAGAGGGGATTTTAAAAAGAACAAAAAGAAACAAAAGAACAAAAATAAGACTAATAGAGAGAATAGAGATACCGGTGACGTGCAATTAAAGTTATTTTTATTCTTTTATGTGATTTTCTTGGTCTCAATATTAGGGTTCAATTATTTTATTACAATTACTACTTAGAAGGAGGATATTAGACAGGCCTGTTAAAATATTGAATAATATTAAAAAATTTAGAATACATGCTGAATTTCAAAAAAATTATAGTCAATTAGGAAACGAAAACTATCCTCGAACTTACCCCTAAAAGTGGTCTTGGTGGTTTCCTTAGATTATATTCTTTTACTGCTTAAGTTGTGCCAGTATAAAAATTTTATTTCGTAATAAAATAAAGTCAGTGACAATAAAATCTGAATTGATGGTAATTTCTATTCCCTCCTTCGTTCCAATTTGTTAGGGTTGACTCAATTTATATGCAATTCCGATTTAAAAGAAGAAACATTAAACGCCAGCACGCACTTCAAGCAGTAATTTATATAATTTTTCTAGTTCTGTTGCTCTTTATAACAGTAACTTAATAATTTTGTCACGGCATGCTACCACCTTGTAACAAAAAACTAATTGCTGTAGAGGAGCGGAATTATTTAATAAGATCATTTTCAGGAAAAAGTCTAAACACGGTAGAGGTAAATTTTAATAAAATATACAGGGTGTGCCAAGTATGGCGTCATTGATTTGTAGAGGTGATTCTATGTCAAAAAAATATTAAAAAAACTTCCTGTAAACATAGGAAATTCCTATTAATTGGGATTCTACTTAATATCTCGAGAACTCTTTGAGATACATTGATTAGTTTTTGCAGGTGGTCTGATATCAATAAAGGTCATTATATTATGTCATTCATTAAGAGTAGATTCAATTATGGATGCACAAAATGGGAGGGGGGGGGGGGCTTTCTTCAGAAGGCCCTAGTTCCCTTAATAGGGACTTCCGGACCTACGGTAATAGGAACATTTTTAAATATTTTTTGACATGGAACCGACCACAAATTCAGTTCAATGCTTTATATTTTGCTTCATTTATAGGTAATTTATTTTCATATGTATCGGTAAGACAATATTATTTTGTAGTTCAAAGCAATCATTTTCACACGCAACATTACGACAGAATTTTAAATCACCCGCAATAAAAGGCAGTTAACAGTAAGATTGTCTACTATGTCGTTTTTAATAGAAGATATATAAATAATAGACCTAAATTTGAACCTTGAGGGACTCCTGGCGTGGCTAAAACTCCGATAGATCTAACACTATTGTATACAACATGCATGGTTCACTCTACTGAAAGCCTTTGAAAAGTTGGTATAATAACGTCTGTTTGCTCACCTTTATGAATATAATCAGAAATGAACTCTGTAATAATTCTTAAATTGGTATCTGTTGAACGACATTTAAAGAATCCGTGTTGAGGTATATTTGATATCTTGTATGGTTAATATTGGTTGATAATAAAATGGTATAAGATAATTTCAAATGCTTCAGCAAAAGTATTTATTACTACCATTGGAGGAACTTTTGATGCACAGGTCAAGAGGAACAACATATTTTAATTTCAACAATTTTCAGCAAGGGCCACTTCCCATATGAAACCATAAAAATCTGTAAAATCGTCTTTTCACCCCCCTGTATCTCGAAAAGGGTCCATTTGCAGACTTTGTGCCCACGAGAACTTTTGATGTACAGGTCAAGAGGAACAACATATTTTAATTTCAGCCATTTTCACCAAGGACCACTTCCCATAAGAAACCATAAAATTCTGTGTAAAATCGTCTTTTCACCCCCTTGTATCTCGAAAACTGTCTATTTTCAGACTTTGTGCCCACGAGAACTTTTGATATACAGGTCAAGAGCAACAACATATTTTAATTTCAGCCATTTTCACCAAGGACCACTTCCCATAAGAAAACATAAAATTCTGTAAAATCGTCTTTTCACCCCCTTGTATCTCAAAAACTGTCCATTTTCAGACTTTGTGCCCATGAGAACTTTTGATGTACAGGTCAATAGGAACAACATATTTTAATTTCGGCCATTTTCACCAAGGGCCACTTCCCTTTCGGATTTGTCACTTCTCTTAAATACTGAAACTATTTTTAACAATTTCCACTACAATGGGAATTTGAAGAACTTTAGTTCGTTATACGAATGCGTGTATACCATCAAGTCCAGAGGTTAATTTAGATTTTTTTTTTTTTTCATTTAATTCAGAATGAGGTTACGGAGAAAAATTGACAGAATAATAATTAGTAATTACTTGGAGATCAGACAGATATTCATTATTCCAATTCATAAAATTTAAATAAAACTCTGACAGGTTCTCATATGCCTATCACATATTGCAATACAGGATTACTATAAAAGTAGACATTTTTAATATTTTATAAAACAAAAAATGATCTGTAATATGGGCCCTGGTGTTCTGTGTCTATAGGTGTTGCATCCCAACCTCTGTCTCTGCCGGTTCACCCGGAATAAACAGTGGTGCTTTGCTCAGCCTAGGGAGCTGATCTACCTGGACTATGCGTAAATTTGTCCCTTCCCATGGGTTGTGGTTTTTAGTAGTGCTTGCCAACAGCCATTCCACGTCTCCTCAAATGATTTTGAGAATCTCCATTGAGTAATTCATGCCATTGAAGAGGGATGCCGCAAACTCGCATTTTCCAAAGCACTAGATACGCTTTCATCCAGTGCCTTAATGAAAGTACTTTGAATCAAATCCGCCTGGTCTTTGGTTATTTTGCCAAACGGATTGGATCTAACTAGAGTAGCTACCCGGAGATGCGAAGTTGCAGCCTCCTTGCAGCTGGGTTTCTTCAAGGAAGAGAGAAGCCCGCCCTATGAACCTTGGCCGTCCTGTCGGTATTAGTTTCCAGCGAGGGCTCCGATCCAACAAAGTGACCTCTCTTACTCCCTCCTGCCTGAAGATTTTGTCTGGAATCACCAGACTGTTGGGGTTTGATGCGCTGCTTACCTCTCCTACCAGTGCTAGCATGAGCCCATGGTTGAAGGAGGTGGAGGACTCCTTTCCCTTTGAGGGGGTTTGAGGGACCTCTCCACTAGCAGTAGCTGCCGGCCTATGAGAAGAAGAGAGAATCCCCCTAGTTGCTGAGGGCAGGGAGCCCTCAGCAACGGCGTCGGGGTGGTGGCTGGGAGCCCCCACCCCGACGCCGACAATGCTACCTGCCAGCTCCTAAGCAGGAGAAAAATAATCCTCAGGGATTCTTTTTACATGCGAAATCCCGGAGCCAGCGGAGGTGGTTGTAGATGCATCTGCCTCCGTCCGCTGACGAGCTTTCGCCTCCTTATTTCGGCCCCACAACCGTTTTTTAGTCGTCTTTGTGAAGTCCTGATTTGTTTCACTAGAAGGGTTCGAGAAACCTTCGTACTTTGAGCTTGGATTCAAGATTCGTATCGGTTGTTTTTATATTCACCTCTCTGGCTCCCCACCCTGCCGGCCCTTTGACGGGACCACGCAGTCGGTTGATCGTGGCTGGTTAGTCACGACCTCCCGTTTAAATGGAAATCCAGGCCGAAGTGGTCTTACCCTGCCTGGATAGGTGGGTTCAACCACCAGGGGATTTGTGAAAGACGGTTTACGTCCCTCTGCTTCCTAACGATTTAGATGAGTAGAGACAACGCATCAGAAGAGCTATGGTAAGTGGTAAGTGTCAATGCAGATATGTTACAATGGGCTTGGAATGAACTAGACGAGCACATATTGAACACTCATGAGTTATCAGTGTAAAAACAATATTATAGTTTTGGGTTAATAAAAGAATAAAAGTGTCTATTTCTTTGGTGTTAACCCTGTATATTTCAAATGGCACACAAAGTAACTAAAATTACAAATAATTAACTACACTTATAACTATAAATGTATGATTTCTCGCGAAGAACAAATTCTGTTACATTATTTTGACTGAAATTGTTCGATTACAACACTGACATAATCAGTTCTCGAAAGCGAAGGTTAGGGAGAGACATTACCGAAATCATCAGTGCGTTATAATCGTGGAATTTATTGAACGTCCTGTATAATGGTTAAGAGCTGGAGGAAAAAAGTTTCCCCTAACATTTTATCTTGGTTGAGAGTGTGTTGTGGCAATTTAGCATGCCTCTATAAACATTTAGGGCATCAATTGTATAAAATGAGAAAATATATTTGCTCCTGAGCTACCAAAGGCTTAATAGATACTGGAAAACTTTTTATGCGTTAAATTAATGGATTCCCCTTATAAACAATGTAAGCGTTCATCCAATTTTTTTACTAGAAATTTGAAGGGCTTACTCGTCTTCAACATATCCATTAAAAGGAAAAAATGTACAGGTTAGCGATAAAGCGAAGAGTGATATTTCTTAGTGGAGTGCTTTATCTGAAACCATTAAAAATGCATTAAAAAATATTTATTTTCCTTCAAACTTAAAAATACGTTTAGTACAGTCGGCATAATTTCGTCCATAAATCACAGTGTCTACGGTGATTTCTACAGTTTTCCGATGATTCATATCATTTAGCAATTTCACCAGTAAAATTTCGATCTGGATGCATGTGATTTGAGTCACAAGTGAATTCTTGCTACACCATTTTCCACCGAATATTTTTATAATGTCAAATAACCGATGCAGATTTGATTTCAGAAACTATATTATCTTCAAAGATATTGATTTCCTGCCTGTGATTAGCATTGGCCACAAATCCGGTGATTTAAACATGCCCGTATTGAACAAATAAAATTTCATAAGAAACCTTCACTTATTTACATCTAGCAAAATGCCTGTGCTCCCCTACGGGAATTGTTAAAAATCATAAGTTGAGTCTAATTTGGGACACCACATTGGAGCCGCCTTTTTTCATTTTTTTGAATTTTTGAGAGTCGTGAAGGTACTTTTTACCTTCTTACCAAATTTCAAATTCCTAGCTCGTCAGGAAGTTCACCGGACAGACTTAAGTACATAATTATACTCTACATCTACATATACAGAGTGTTTGGTACATCGGTAGAAAGTTTTAAGGAGGTGAGATTTTGACGTAAAATCGAGAGGTATCAAATCTTGGGACCTTGATGGTCGGACTATCTCAAAATCTCTGATACGTTGTATAATAGTACATATGGTCATATAGGTCCTAAATGACCTCCTCTATTATCCCCTTAAAATTTTCTATCGATTTACCAAATACCATGTGTTCGGAATTCACCAACGCCCGACAGTAAATAATTTTAAGTTTATTTAGATTAGCTTATTTTTTTTATTATTATTATTACCTATTAATATAATTTTTCATAAAATATTAAATTTTACTTGTTGCCGCGTTCTCTCTTTTTTGTACATACTTGGTACTGCAAAAACCTCTACCTCGGCTCCCGACGAGGCCAGTACCAGGAAACGCTGCGACAAGAAGTAGTAGCAAACCGACCCATCTACAGCACATGAACGATCGCTTACCTGCATTATCGAAGTGCAAATTTAAACTCATAATTTATACGGTGTATTAGTGCAACGTGCATACTCTAAAATTTGTGTTCGGTGTTCCCCGACAGTCCACTATCAGTAGCTGCAGTTCCTGCCGAATACGAAACCAAGAATTCCACACGAGGCTACCAACAACAGCCATAAGGTAGGAACTGTAATACCAAGTATCGTTTTAATATCGAACATAAAGTTGATCCCTCGAGCCAAAGATGCTCTAATTTTCTAGATAAATTATATTTGTTGGTAATAATAGTAAATTAATCACTCTCATAAAACGCGTGCACTCGCAGCGTTTTTTAAAGTTCTCTTTTTTGCTCGCATTCTTTCTCAACTGTGGTTTACATTTGATTCATTATCACTTAGAAAATAAATAGACGTATTTAATTAATTTATAAAATTATTAAATTGTTAAATCATTTGATCTGAATTATCATTTTTTTTTTGCTCTCATTTAAAATAAGTTACTTATTTAGTGTTTTGTTATATAATTTAAACAAAGAACAATGTCTGCAAATAAAATAAAACAATATACTGCTCTTCGCGACATGCATTATAACGAATTAAAGGAGATCAAAGTGAAATCTGAACTTGCTCATGAGGACAAAAATTGTCATCTTTCTTTTAAAGTCGCCTTTAAACGTTTTAATGCAGTTTATGATGAATTTTAAAAAAATCATTCTAGTTTAATAGCCTTATATGCCATACAGGTGGGTGCAGATTTGGAGAGCCTCGAATTGGTTAGGTCCTCTTTTGAAAGTGATTGTAGTATAATACAAGAAATTTATTGTAAACTTTTTGGAGATTCGGATATTAAAATAGATCCATCAATGCAACGTAATATTAAATTGCCAAAAATTGAAGTACCTAAGTTCTCTGGAGATTATAAAATATTTAAAACTTTTATTGATATACCAATTTTTATGATCTTTTTAAATAGTACAACACCTGGAGGTAAAAAATATGCAAAACTTCGGAATAATGTCCTATTGAACGGATTTCGTTCATTTTTGACAGTATAATAGTAAATGCTTCACAGAAAAGTTTCTATAGTGTGCGGGGGCTTGCTAATTTATATGGGGTGGATGCCACCCCCCTCTCAGGGGGTGGCAATTATTGGAGCTGAAATAGAATCAAATTTTAGGAAGAAAAAGTTCTAAGCAATTTTTCACATAAATGGATAGTTTTTAAGTTACAACTACTTCAAAATTGCGATTTTAGCTTAAAAAAATGTATTTCTCGAAAAGCATTACTTTATCAAAAAAATGTTACAGATCAATTATTACAGAAAGTACAAACTGGGAATTAATTGTATTTTTTGTTTATTGATGTGGGATTAATAATTTCGAAGATATTTAATTTTATATTTGACATCCAAGTGTTCATAAGATAATTATTTAGAGTGAGAGTTAAATATCTCACAAACTGTGACACCTACGTCAAGAATGCTAACAGGTAGAATAATAGGCTATTAATTAAGCTTTCAACTATTTTTTTATTTGTTTCTGTAGCATAAAAAACAAAAAAGTTATGACCGAAGCAATGTGCGTCTACGCATTTTTTTAATAACAACGTCGCCATTTTGTTACTGTAATTAGCCACTAATTAAAAAAAAGGAATTTCAAACACTGTTTCTCATTAATATATAGCATGAAGTAGATGCTCAAACTTTTTGGTTTGTATACAAAGAAAAAAATACAGTTTAAACTATAAAGGTATTTTCGATAAAACGTATTTTTTTTTCTTTTTCAAATATCTCAATAAATATCAGTTTTATTGAAAAATGGGTTGAGACCAAAAATAAAGCACATAAACTGATAATGAATTTCGTTTGCTTATTTATTTAAATAGATTTAATAGTTTCGGAGATGCGAAAGTTTACAAATGGCGTCCGAATGTTTATAAGACGAAAAATGCAGTTTAAATGTTAAAATCTCAGAAATTGTGACACCTACGTCACGCATGCTAAGAAATGAAATTAAAGACAATTAATTGCGCTTTCAAATTATTTTACTTCCACATCCAGTGGATAGTAACGACAAAAAAATTTTTAAAAATTTTTGTTTTTCAAATAGGCTTAGAATGTCATGAAATGTCGAGATTTCAAGTTTGAGCGAAAAAAAATTTTCTGTCTGTCGGTCTGTCTGTCGGTCTGTCTGTCGGTCTGTCTGTCTGTCTGTCTGTAGGTCTGTCTGTCGGTCTGTCTGTCGGTCTGTCTGTCGGTCTGTCAGTCTGTAACTTTTTTTGTGCGAACGTTTACTCTGGAACCGTTTGAGATATTGACTTGAAATTTGGTACACATATGTACTTTAACGAGATCTAGAACTAGATTATATTTTCATTTTGTTCCGTCGAAGGGTTGGGGGTAAATTGGGGTAAATTTGGAGTAAATAGGTAAATCAAGCAGGTAAGAGTTCATCAAATTGATTTTTAGTATACACAAGAGAAGCTAAGGTCTCAAAAAAAATTTTGGCATTAGCCACCCCCATTACCACCCCTACCCCATTATTAAAGGGGATGAAAAAAAATGTGATTTAGTGTGTGTACAAGAACCAGAAACCTCAAAACATGTTTTTACTTTATCCACTATCCACTCCCACCCCCTGTCACCACCTCCACCCCACTACCGATGTGTGGTATCGTTTTATGGGTTTTTGGGGTAGAGGATTTCAAATATTATATTATTAAAGTTCCATAAACAATTATTTCCAAATACAAAATTTTTTCGTTGTGTGACTTGGATAGAAAATCCGGATGTGGAAGTAGTGATTCCTTGGGCAGCGGTTTTTTACTCGTTTTTGTAGCATAAGAAATAAAGAAGTTATGACGGAAAAATATGCGTATTTATATTTTTTATATAAAAAGGTCGCCATTTTGTTACTTTAATTAGCCAGTAATTTAAAAAAATTATCTCAAATACAGTTTTTCGTTAAGATGTAGCATTACCTAGATGCTCAAATTTTTTTGCTCATTTAAAGCACTTGCTTTAGAAAAAAATGCATTTTAAACTTTAACTTTAAAGGTAATTTCGAAACACTTGGATACCAAATATAAACTTAAATATCTCCGAAATTATTAATCCTACATCAATAAACAAAAAATATAATTAATTCCCAGTTTGTTCTTTCTGTAATTGGTCTGTAATATTTTTTCGATAAAGTATTAATTTTCGAGATACTTGACGAAAGCCGTTTGGAAATACCTTTTTTTTTAAGCTAAAATAGCAATTTTGAAGTAGTTATAACTTAAACACTATCAATTTATGTAAAAATTGCATAGAACCTTTTCTTCTTAAAATTTGATTCTATTTTAGCTCCAATAAATATATATATTTTTTAAGTGCCACCCCCTGAGAGGGGGTGGTATCCGCTCCCTATAAATTAGCAATCCCCCGCACAATATATAAACTTTTCTGTGAAGCATTTACTATTATACTGCCAAAAATGAACGAAATCCGTTCAATATGACATTATTCCGAAGTTAAAACCTTTAGTTACTGTACTAAAATTTGTGGGTGAGTTTCTAAAACACCATGTATGTGTGCATATCAAATTGTTTGTATATAATATATATCAAACTCTAGAAATTAACTTTAAATGGATTTATATTTGTTCCTTTACGCACTACTATTATATTTATTATTAAATTAAATCTGTAAATATAAAGACACGTTCTTATAAGGTAGAGAAGTTATCCTTAACAGGAAAACCTCCTGTGGAATTCTGATTTAGAAGATATACAATTTCCTTGTGTCATTCTGTTCCAGGGAGTATAGAGCACAGAAATATAAAACAAATTGAATGACGTCTTTCTAGAAACGTGCTATTCTTAGATCAAAAGATACGAAAAGTTCCAAGGCCTCCTTGTCACCGCAAAAACTTCTAAATAAAGTTTGTCATCCGGAAAAGGAAATTGTATATTCCGGTGAGGACTATCTTTGCACGGGAAACTGAAATGGGGCGATATATTGGAAATATGTTATTCCTAAATTATAGAAAAAGAGAGAGAATTGCCGTCTAACGTTTTGAGGAACCTAGATGAGATGTAATATCTGACATTACTGGTTATGTCTTTATTTGTGAAACCGACCGTCTTTTTTCTAGAATAATTCTATATTTGAATAAGTAAAACAACATGATGAATTTGAGAAGGATAAGAAGCTCTTGTGGAGATAATTAAAAGGGGATGTGATAGGGGCGTGAGTGGATAAAGGGGATGAAAGGTGGAATGAAGGCGAATATAGAAAAACATCATTTGAGATTGTATGTTTTATACATAATTTTGGTATTGTGACTATTGACAATAAATTTTTATTTCTTATACAAATAACTTTTTTATGTAGTTAATACAGGATGTTTCGAAAAGATTGGGACAACGCCTAACCGTAGATACTTGACATCAAAACAACTCGATTTAACTAAAAAGTAATGGTCTAAATCTTCTCATTTTCAAGATACAGGGTGGCAAAGTAAAAAAATTGTATTCGTAATTGGAGACTATTATAGATATCTACTTCAAAGTTGCTGGCGACACGTTTTTCAGATCGCTAATTACAATGGTGATATTGCCGATGCCATATTTTATAGATAGCGCTAGTTACAGAACTTTTACGTGACACTTTAAGCCATAACTTTTTTGAGGTTAGGTTTCGCACAACGTCTTCTATTATAATCGAAACGCAATTTGGTTTCTTAAAGAAAATGTGTACTTGTTTAAACGCGATAAAATGCACCCTTTCAGAGAAATACGCGATTTACAAATTTGTCACGTTCGAAGAAATTCAACACCTCGGGTGTTTTGAAAAGATTGCGTTTAGCGTAGATTTTAGACATCAAAATAAGTCGATTTAACCCAAAAAGTAGCGGTCTAACTCTTTTTGTTTTCAAGATACAGAGTGGTATAGTAAAAAAATTGTATTCGTATTTTGTCTCTATCTTGGAGAGAATATTATACGTATCTACAGCAAGCACTATTGACGATTTCAAGACGTCATACTTGGCGTACACCTACTAGATAAGAAACCGACTTTAAGTACAATTGAATTTCCTCGAACTGGTGTGTGATAAAGTTTTAAATCGCGTATTTCTCTGAAAGGGTGCATTTTATCGCGTTTAAACAAGTACATCTTTCCTTTAGCAAACTAAATTGCGTTTCGATTATAATAGAAGACGATGTCCAAAACCTAACCTCAAAAAAGTTATGGCTTAAAGTGTCACGTAGAAGTAGATACGTATAATAGTCTCCAAGATAGAGACAAATTACGAATACAATTTCTTTACTTTGCCATCCTGTATCTTGAAAAAGAAAAGAGTTAGACCACTACTTTTTGAGTTAAATCGACTTGTTTTGATGTCAAGAATCTACGGCTAAGCGTTGTCCCAATCTTTTCGAACACCCTGTATAATTTGTTCATTGAAATGGCTTTCTGACGATTAAATTGCATGGCAGTATACTGTTTCTACGCACAGTAACGTGTAGTTTAACAAATATTTGTTATTTTATCTTAGCTTCAGATTAATAAATTCGATTTGAATTTTTTTAGAAAACTGGGAAAGGTATTTACTCAAAATTTCCCCCTTTGTTTTTCACACTTTATTTATTCTTCTTATTCGCAACGTTTTGTCGGACGTTTTATGATTCATAAATTATTCTATATTTCAATATTGTATATTTTTCATATTTTTCTACCTAGATAGTTGTATTAACTGCATGCGAAATATTATTGCCATCCGTCACATTTTTCTTTATTTTTTTTTAAGGTGCTCACCCTATATATTGTCATATTTTTCTTATTTGACAGTTACGTTAACGACATTATTTCTCACATTTTTTCATAATTTTTTTAAGGGGACCAACCCTGTACAATTTCTCTTTCTTGACAGTTGTGTTAACTACATGCCAAATATTATCATTCTTCATCACATTATTTTGTCTTTTTATGGTGGGCTTCCTGCATATTTTTTCATATTCTTCATTTTTGATAACTGTTAACTGTATGTGAAATATTATCGTCCTCCGTCATACATTTTTTTTAAATTTTGCTAGGGTGACCACCCTGTATATTTTTTCATATTTTTCTTCTTCGACAGTTGTGTTAACTACAAGCGAAATTTATCGTCCTCCTTCACATTTAAAAAAAAATGAGTAACCACCCTGCATGTTTTTTTCATATTTTTCTTCTTTGGCAGTTATGTTAACTGCATATTGTCATGATATACCGCATTTTTTAAAATTTTGTTATGGTCACTTGTTAGGGTGTACCAGCTTGTATATTTTTTTCACGCTTCTCTTCTTTGACATGTTATGTATTAACTGCATGCAACATATTATTGTATATTTTTTTTCATATTTTTCTTCTTCGACAGTTGCAAAAAATATCGTCCTCCGACACAAAAATTTTTTTTTGAGTGCCCACTCTGTATTTTTTTTTATATTTTTCTTCCTTGGCAGTTGTGTTAACTTGTTCCCTCATTTTTGCTTAATTATGTTTTTATGGGGTCCACCCTGTATATTTTTCAACGGAACTGTTCCTGGTTCTTCGTTGGTAGTAACGTCAACTACCTACCAAATATTATCCTTCTGCGTCAAGTGGTTTTGCAGATATAGCGCCAACAGACAGACAGACAGACTGACGGAATTAAGTGGCTTTAATTTTCCTAATCTACATACTCTGAAACGTAAAAATCCGGAGAAATCTCGAAGGGTGATTTTTCACGATTACAATACTTCGTAAGCAAGGTAAGCTAGAGAAGTAAAAATAGATTAGAATTGATGTTTAATAATAATTACACAAGTCAACAAAAGAAAAAGAAAGAGCTGCGCTTTTGATCAGAACCATCTTATCCTATGTCTCTTGTCATGTTGAAATCGATTCTGATATTAAAAAAAAATATAGCATCAGTTTTTGTCTACCACACCTTTTATCCCTTAAATAGTCCAAAAAAATGGTCTTGTTTTAGGACATCTCACATTTCTGAAGTATTTTGACGCGCTGAAGCCAGTTTTGGACAAAAAATGTTTTTCTGTCATTGTCAAAGTGTCAAAGTTAAATCAGAACCTTAGGACAAGACATGCATCCTACAGGGTTAGTGACTGTAGATGCCAGATTCGTGTGCCCTAAGAAGACGAAGGGACCCCAGGATAACTGCCTTCTGCATTTGGCCTGCCAACCACTCGGCTGACTTTTGGCAGGCTGGTATGGCCTTTAATTCCGAGAGCAGCGTAGGCCTCATTCCACCAAGTACACCGATTATCAGGACGACCATCTTGACCGAGTAGTCTGGGTATAGCACTCGGAGCTCATACCGGAGATCTCGGTATTTGGTCCGTTTTTCCCCCTTCTTCAAGATGATGTTTGTCTCGGCAGGTGCCGAGAACTCGATGACATACATCATCTTGGTTTGGTGGTCAAGGAGGACTATGTCAGGCTTGTTAGCCTGAATCTGCCGGACCGTCGGGAACGAGTAGTTCCAGTAAATTCGGCACTTCTCGTTCTCGACAACGGACTCGATCTCTCCGGGGACGTAAGGCAGCGCTGGTGTTTGGTCTACTTGGTATGAGTGCCGTAGGTAATAGTACAGCACTCGTAAAGCCGCGTTATGCCTATGGATGTAGGCCGAAGTCGCCTCTGGCGCCTGACGGCAGGTACAATTAATGCCTACAATTAATGTCAGGGACCTCCACACCTATAACGCGACTGCGGTAGACCGAGGTGTTAATAACACCATCTTGGCAGGCCACAATGAATCCTTCGGTCTCTGACTTTAGCCCTGCTGACCGTAAGAAAGCGAAGGTCAGCTTTGTCGATAAACCCAGCGTCTCTATGTTGTTATAAAATACGCCGTGCATGGGTTTACCGATGTGCTACCTGAGCAGAATTCTCTGCTCGGCAGCTTTAATTTGGGCTATCAGATGATTTGGCGCAAGCTCAGTTACTGATTCTAGTTCAGCACCTCGCCAGCCTCCTCGCCTGAAGTCGAATACGAGACCGAGATCATCTGCGGCCTTACGTGCTGCCTTGAATAAAAATGCGCCAACTCCTGCAGTTTCATGATCTCTCACAAACCGCAGGAGTGGGTCCGAGCGCCTGAGGACGTTGTATGCCACACTCAGCGCTACTCTACCATGCGCACTCCAGACTCAAGAGTCCTGCCCCCCCTGTTGGCGGGTATCCCTATCTAATTGGCGCAACTCATCTAGTGTCCACTTAACTAACTACTCCGAAGGAGTAGAGCAGAATCGGAACGGCAAGCATATTAGTTGCAGACACCGTATTCTTCCCCGAAAGTTCAGAAGACCAAATCTTTCGGAGCCGGTGTCTGTACTTGGAGCGGAGAGTATCCTTAACTTGTTTCACGTCCTGGATGTGATGTTGTTCCACACCCAGGTACGTGTAGGTGTCTTCGGCATCCAGATGTCCTAGGATGCTTCCGTCTGCGAGCTGCTTATCTTCAAGGAATATCCCGCTTCGTCATCTCTTGAGGTGGACGACTGCACACTTGTCCAGCCCGAATTCCATGCCAATGGCCCGCGTATACTCTTGGACCACCCTTAGAGAGTTCTGGAGTTCGCACTCTCCGGAGGCATAAAGTTTTAGATCATCCATATAAAATAGATGGATGACCTTATGCCTCCGATTGCTGGGTGGACCACATTGGTGTCCGTGGGTTTGGCGAAGCCTGACAGATAACGGCAGCAGTGAGATGCAAAATAGGAGAAGACTCAGGGAGTCACCCTGGAAAACTCCTCTCCTAAAAGTTACCCACTCTGTCGATACCCACTGAGCACCAGATGTTATGGTGAAGCGGGTTCTCCAGAGTGGCATCAGTTGTTCAATGCATCTCACTAGTGGGGCAGGTACCACAAGGCATTGCAGCAAGTGTAATAGTAGTACATGAGACTTTTTTTTTATTTATTTATTATTATTATTATTATATAAGAATTTTGGTGAACTCAAAAAATTCATTTTTTAATATGTGTTTCAACCTTGAAAATGATGAGAGACCTTTTTTGTTTAAAATTACCAAAAAAACTTAAAAAAACTTTATTCGGGTCAAAAAAGCGATTTTTGCAATTTGTTTAAAAAAAATTAGTTTAAACAAATTGGGACCAGATTTTCGTCCGGCAAACTCTTGATCCTTATTCAGAGGCATGTCCCGAACGTGAATATGCAAAAAAATCGAATGGGAAAATTTTTTCATATAAACGCGAGGTTTTCGCCTTGTCTAAAATATCAACTGATTAATGAATGATAATTATGAATTTATTCAATGTATTTGTGTTTTAAAAATACTTTTTCACCTATTTTGTGAATAATACCAAGTAATATTGTAATTCTGCGGCAAATGTAATGCCTGCAGGAAAATAGCCTTTTTTTCCTAATAGAGGCAGTATATTTATTTGTACATTTCTTACTACTTCTTTAGAAAGGAAACCATAAATTACCAAACCGTTCGGTCCTTTCTGATTGTAGGTGATTCCACTCTCCCGAAGCAGAAGTAGGCAATAGGATAGAGCGAGTATATTTTTAAAAACTTTAAATGTGTTTCCATAGAATGTGCTGTGAACCTTTATGCGAGTTTTTACTGCGTTTTCAGTTTGAAAATGGGATAAGATTCCGGCTCGGTATGTGTAAGATAAGGATAAAAATGACAAGTTTTCTTTTCTAAATAAAGAAAACTGGTGTTATGCCACTAATGTAGAGATTCCCTTAACATCTTTGACTTCTAATCAGTTCTAATTGAACTGTTCATATTAGCATATTAGATGCTGCGATTTCCTGCAATACCAGGGAGGATTTCCATGAATGTCTGTGTATTTCTGAATTATATTGCCCGTGGTTAAAGCAGAGGTGTAATTGATTATCACGAATTTTCTTAGGTAGAAAATGTGATCTAATAAGTACCATATCGTTCTGGAGACATAAAACAATCGACATTTCGCACATCCCGAAGAAAAGTACAATAAATAAAAAGTGCACTTTACAGGAGAACAAAAACTACATTTTAAAATTCTTGAAGGTTAATATAATAGCACACATTCTTTGTATTTAAATGATTATAATTTATAAATACTGGTCTGAATTATACTAAAATAAACTTTATTATTATTTTCTTCGGATGAAGGTTATTGTTTATATTTATGATTTTTATCTTATTCATAAAAATTTTGAGTTATTACACTTTTTCTCAAGATGTGCGATTTGTGCACAAAGCTTAACAGGCTCTACTTCGTTAACGAAGGGTTTTACTTCCCTTGTTTTCCAAGGAAAGTATTCTATTCAAGAAAAAATCACTCTCCGAGATTTATCACGTTTCAAACTATATAAATTAGGAAAATTGGGGTCTTTCAATTCCGTCCGTCTGTCAGTCTATCTGTCTGTGTGTCGATTTGGTGTCGGTTTATATCTACGAAAATATTTATAAAAATAATAATAAACTTCTTCTGTCTGATATTTTTATTTAAAAATTTTTGTTGAAGTTATACTTATTGACTACAGTATCTGTGGACATTTCTAGAAGGGCATCTGCCTTCAGCTCTGATTATATCTTTTGGTGTTCTGCTCCGTGTTGTTGCCTTATGAACAACATGTGTTTTATATTTTTTGTCAACGATTGGAGATGGTCTAAAACGGATAATAAACAATATTGCAAGACGTTAATATGGAGAGTACTAAGCTTTGACCTAATATTTTTTTGATGCTATAATTTCATATTTGTCTGTTTCAATACAGTAACTTAAGCCTAATATAACATTTTTGAGGTAAACAGCTAACATATTTAGAAAATCTAAGTTGTCCCTCAACATATAGCCCCAAATTTTTGCTGAATCAACAAAAGGAATATATTCATCATTTGCTAGAATATCCATATTTCTTATGGTAAGAGTACACCGACGTTTGATAAGTAAATTGGTGGCTTATCAAATTTGATGAATTAATATGTTGTAGTTCAATTGAGTCTGAACAATAAGTTCCTCTGGCAAGATTTCAAATTATGGACAGTTTCTCCGATAGAGGGCTCCAAAGACCGGACCTACCTCTCGATACTGTATCAACGTCTTTGGAGCCATCTATCGAAGAAGTTTGAAGTTTTGTTAGAGCAGAACAACATCGCCTTAGATTTCGGGGAATTTAGACGTAAACTATTTTGTTTAGTATAGTTTTGTTATTGATATTTTGTAAACTTTCAGCATTGAAGTGGTAGTAAAGTAGTGTATCGTCAGCAAACAACTTAACATGTACAAAATTATTTTTTTTTGTGTAGATCGGACATGTACATAAGTAGAAAAATAACTGGTCTTGGGATAAAGCCTTGAGGCATATCAGAAGCAATATATCCACTGGAAGAAATAAAATTGTTTAGTACCGCTTTATCTGTTGTCTCTTACAGTAAGGAATGCCAAAATATTTACATTTAGCTACATGTAAATCATGATTTATTGTATGAAAAGCTATGCTGAAATCTAATAGGACAAATGTTGTAGCTTGTTTTTTTATCCAAGACTAAAATTATATTATCTGTCAGACAGACACTGTGCTGTATCCATTTCTAAAACCCGATTGATATTTAAGAAATAATTTAGTGGTGGATAAACGCAAAGCATTCCAAGACGTTGGATTAGGGATTCTAGGAATAGGCAAAACCAGAGCCTTCTTTTATAATTATGGAAAATACCCCTCTGCGAAACAGCAGTTAACAATATGTGTGATATGTACTCAGCTATCGCTGAGATGTACACGCACAGCTTTATTTACTATTTGTAAGTATCATCTGAACTATTTGAATTTAATTTTGTTTTATTGATTATATTAAAAGCTGTAATAGTGTCAACAAGACATAAGTTAAAATTAAATTCATTATTTAATTTATTGGTGTCATAATAATAATTAATGCTATCAAGACAATAATTCCTATTTGTTGTAAATAGTGACATGAAAAAATTATTGAACTTAAACTCATCACATAATTCAGAAGGTATATGAGCAAGATTATTGTTTTTAATATTCATTGATTCAAAAACTTTTTAAAATGAGAAGTAAAATTTCTTATGTGTTATTGTTATTATCAGAAACGCAGGCAGATCGAAAGATTCGCAGTACTCGGGCCTATCAGCCCATTGCAAATTCGCGGCATTAAAGATTCCCCAGAAAAGACCAGTGCTCTTCACCTTTCCAAGGTACATCCCATAGCTTCACCAGCTGTAGAAACTGCCTTCCAAGATACCTATATCTTAACACTTTTAATGGTGCATAATTGCATAGAATATGGCTGATGGTTTCATCCTTCACTCCACACATCCGACAAGTACGATCATCTTGCACCCTCACTGTATGCATGAAGGTGCTTGTTCAGAGGACAGTGTCCTGTTGTCAGGCCTGCCATCCATCTCAATCATTCTCTATCGAGCACAACCAGCCACTTTACGGTCAGTAGAAGACTTCTTTATATAGAGCCTTGACTATCTCATTACGGGGGGGGGGTCCAATAGTTGTTAAACTATGGAGATCTGATTGCATCAGACTTTTTGGCAGACCGAAGACTGGCTCCGGGCCAGGAAAATGAGCCTTTGCTCCTCCCGCCAAACGGTCTGCTTCTGTGTTGCCCACCACTTCACTATGTCCAGACACTCATATGAGTTTAACTAAGTGGTCGCCCGGCTCAGTCAGAATATTTCGACAGTTCAACACCGGCTTAGAGGTTACCTTATTAATATAAGAGAACTCAAGGTTGCCTGGCTGTCGCTACATACATTAATGTGCTTATCAATGAAACCTTTCTTGAGTTTCTCACTTACACACAACAGAATTGCGTATACCTCGGCCTGGAATACACTAGGGTACTTAATAAGTGGCGCCGATATACTAACCCCTAGTTTGCATCTGTGTATGCCACCACCGCACCGGTTCCCCACTGAAACTTCGATCCATCTGTGTAGCATTCCAGACGTCCAGGACTCAGAAGATGTATTTTATCACATTCCCAGTCATCTATATATGGAATAGTGAACCTATAGATTGGGAGGAACCGGTCGTCTTCTGATATGCGATGACCTGATCCCTTACAAATAGAACCACGGTCTTTGTGTGCTCCAGTCCACTCAGTCTACATTCCACTATTAAACAGTCTATTTCTTGCTTTCCTAGTTTCCAGTTCCACATCGACATGCCAGGGAGTGAGCCCGAGGATGGTCTTCATTGCGGCCGTTGGAGTTACCCTGATTTCTTTTGTTATTACGAGCCAAGCTAGCCTTTGCACTTTGACATAGGCGAGCCCTATTTATGGAGCGCTTCTGGAAACGCTACCACACGACTGCCCCACATGTTATGGGGATTTCACCATGGCAGTATACATCCAGAGAGTAATCTTTGGACTTATTCCCCACTTAAGACCAAAGATACGTTTGAATATTCGTAGAAATGCGTCTTAAGAACTATTATTCTAATTCACATCTACCCTATTTCGTTTAAATTTTTTTATGCGTCATCTATTTCCTTTATGATTAATTTTAGATTATCTGCAAACAAAGGCAGAGGTTTATTAATTCAGGGAAAATAATATTTGGTAAGTGCTTGATGCTATTACCAACGATGAAATGGAATATACCTTTAGGTTTTAAGAGTCTAATCAGAGGGACTCCTGATGTGTTTGACAATCTCTTTCGGTTCAGTTTCTTATTTTCTCAAATAATCAATAACGTAATAATGAAATTCTAGTATAAACCAGACTGAAACAAGTCAGAACAAGTCTACAGCACCATCTATGGTACGCTAGATCAACTATGGCACCGTTAGTGCCTAGTGGTCACACTGCACAGGAAAGTTATGGAGCATTTTTTGAGGCGTTTGAATTTTCGTTCTTTCATCATGCCCGTGTGGCACTGAGGAGCCTGGGAAGGCGAAACGCGTCTTAAGAAATGAATGACTATACAATGGGCTTCAATCTGCTTTTCTAACATTTGTAGAACACTTTATGTAGTTTCCTAGAGTTATAATACTATCTAAAAATGTGTGTAAGAAACAGAAACAAACAATGCTGTCTCATATCCTTTAAAGTCATTAGTATCAACAGTGCATGGCTTAGGCGAAAATTTAAAACTAGATTAAGTACGTTAAACTCTATTCCTATTGAGCAAATTTAAAAGGCAATGTAATCAGTGGAAAATCGATCGGCTTTTTTCATTTACACCTTTTTTAAAAAGATTCAAATTCCTTAATGCAAGCGACGGAATTCTCCACATTTCCTGGCAGCTGTGGTACCCAACTTTGCATAACTAATTATTTTCCTTCAAGAAATGTGTTTTACTGAAACAGTAGCTATAAGGTAAGTCCCATTTAAAGCAATTTAAATCATAACTTTGTAACCTACGTAAATTTATGTGACACAAACCATTGCAGACAATAATTCCTGTGTATGTTTCGGCAGGCGGCAATAATACTCCGGGGATGCATAGAGCTGAGTTGAAACAAATTTGACATTAGTTCTGTTTAACTTGGGGCGATATGAAGCAAATTAGGTCACGGAAATAATAATAGTAACATTATTGATAATGTACTGCATGAATTTCCGCCGGTTTTAGTTTAATTTTGAATAGAGTAATAACTGATGTCGGTAATTATTTAGAGTTTCAAATCTTGAGCTTGTGTACATTTACAGATATTGCCGTAAATGGCTTTAGCAAATTTAATATAAACAAGCTTATATTAGACTAAACTGTGGTAGGAAGAGACGGAAATAACAACCTAGAAAGATTATACACTGTTGTGTTGCGGTTGCTATTATCTAAATCGCAATAAATATTATTTAAAGAGGACGACTTGAAATAACTACTAAAATAAATATTCAGTATGTCCCACAGTGAGGTTTCTTGGAGTTATCTGCTAAACTTCTAATTGTAGTAGAGGAAATTCACAGACCTGACACAGCTATTAGTTTTTTCTAATGAAACGTAATAAATATCTTAAAAACCTAAGGTCACCAAGTCAACAGCGACTATACAACGTGATCTACCATGACATGCGAAAAATTTAACAGTGGGTAGTTCCCACCGAAAGGAATTTAAAAAATGAAAAATTAAAAAAAATGACCAAAAAATGACCTTATTTTTTTGTAGAAATGCGCCACCAAGGACTTTAACCAATCTGAGGTAACGCGGTACAACCATATCACTTTATCAGACTTGGGATTGACACTATTGACGGCAAAGCTGGAGAGGGTAGAAGTGACTTTTCGGTTTTAATCAAATCACACTACAAAAATAGCGAAATAAATCGAAAAGACATTGACCCTATGGTAGTGAACCCTGAAACAACAAGTAGATATAAGAGATATTTAGTGTGAATTTGGTGTCCTGATTCTTCGACCGAAAGCAAAAAACGCGGCACTTTGATCGCATTCGCCGGCTTCACTTTTTATGCCAATTAAGGAAATGTAAACAACCCCAATATGTTCTTTCACACGTAAGTTCGTCGACCTAGTACTGACCTACTCAATAACAGTAGTGTATCTTCGCAAATTTACTAATAATTTAATATACTAAATTACCTCAGAACACTCTAAAATTTTGCAGGGGTTTTCTCACAATGAAGACTAGTACACCATTTTATTTTCCGCATATCATGGTAGATCACGCTGTATAAAACCATACAAAAGTGAATAAACGGTACACAAAGTAAAATTTGTAAATGTATAAAAGGGGAAGGGAAGGGAAGGGAATGGTGAAAATAAAAAGCAAAAAGTGATAAAGCAACCAATCCATTTCAAGAGCGGTTAGTTTAGTGATGTTGATTTTTTTAGTTGATCGTTACTCATCGTCATCATGAAACTCGTAAAGATCTGTTCGAAGAAGAACGAGATATTTTGAGATGTAGAACATGTTTGTTCAATGCGAATAAGGCTTGCTTCCTACGTTCCAAACGTTGAAATGGTCGATAAATTAGATAATTAACCTCAGTATCTAAAGAAGTACCGCTCCTAGTAACTGATAATAATAACAAAGCAGCATATATGTTGGAGGAATCAAATTATCTCCATTGGGAACTTCTAAAGAATGATCATCTAATACCTACGCCATCAGCGACAGTGTTAGCTTGATGTAAATGTAAATCTTTACAACAAATACAACCGGAATAGTTTCAACATTCACAATTTTGGTATCCGATGAATATTTAGTTTTGAAATTGATGAGAACATCTCAGACATTTCCACTTATGTATTAGAAGAGTTTTCAAACTTTTTTTTGAGTATCAAATCATTTAATCCAAATTTCTTTAATACGTCAATAAATACTCATCTATTTTATTTCAGAAAGCATTACGATTTGCGACCGCACTGACAACCGACCTAAATACTTGTCATCACATATCGACCCTCCTAAACTCTAGAGAATATTTATGAGTATTTCGTTAAAAGCCAACTTAGGTTATATTTTGTTTATGTTAAGCATTCAAACAGCAATATACAATCCATAGCTGACAATAACGTCGCATGTCGCTCCATTTTTGCGTAGGTGGTCCACATGTACACGCACCCAGAAGTATTTTCAATACTAAATTCAGATTTTTTAACTTTTTCTTAACGGACCTAAATAAATTTTAAAAAGAGGTTTTTGCTCGCCCCATACTCTGGATTAGCTCTTAAGCTAATCACTTATGATTCCAAACTGTATGAGGGTATGACTCGGAGGTGGTCCCACTGTAGTTTCGTCAAACTACGTCAAAGTGGCAAAGTGAGTCATATTACCAATATATATAATGAAAAGTACTAATCCGCATTACGCTAAAGTGCCTAGAACAGGCGAAACTAACGCCTGAAGACATAGGGAAATTAGCTCCCAGAAAAATCACAAGCTTTGCAGAAAGTCTTGGAATCCTGGGCAACAATTAGTTGTAGGATAATTCGCAAAAGGTCTTTTAGTGTAACCTCAATTCCTCGCTGTTTAATAAATTAATTATTTTTTGTAACGTGTTCGAGATTTAGACTGAACTTTATGTTATTTAGAGAAAAAAATGTTACTACCCCAGTAGCTCAGAGACTCGGCAGATGAGTCATGGGTCAGAAAACACTTTATAAATGGTTTTACGTGTTTTATAGATTGTAATTAATATATGACAGATGTTTTTATAATTTTTCTTAAAAAGATGTTAATTTGACTTATATAAAGATAATTTTCCTAGAGAGGCGGGGCGCCAATCTTTCTATATTTGTAATTTACACTAAAACTGAAGTTTGATTACAAGAAAGATAAACTAATCAAATTATAAAGAAAGTATAAATTGTTGACTAAAAAAAAGTGTAAATTAATAATCCTAAAGATATTATCAAAATGGTTTGTATCAAAATAGTTTGTATAAAAATAGTTTGTTTAAAAATAGTTTGTTTCAAAATACCTGAAATAAGTGGACAATGTGATTATAAAATTGATTTTATTATAAACCAATCAAACTGGATGTGTTTTTGTTAGAAAACGACTAAACTGAGGCCTTAAAAATTAAACAAATTTATAGGCAAAGGAGAAAACGAATGGACGATAATATGTTATGTAGATATTATTTAAAATATTGTCTAAAACATGAACCGACAATATGGTGTTTAGTAGTCAAAATTTATTATTTAAATATAAGCGTTTCGTAGAAATTGTGATCACAAAGTCTTTACAGAACTTTTTATATATTTGTTTTTAATTAGACGTTACGCCGATAATTTACACCCTAATAATAATTGAAAATACTAACTGTTCGTTGAAAACATATTAAAGATAAAATTGAAAATGGAAATAGTTTCAAAAAAAAAACATTTGCAATTTGATACTTTAAAGAATTCTAAAAATGTTAAAGCATAAAAATATGAGATATATATATATATATATAAAAATCAGATAAAAATTTTATTTGCGACACTTATCTGGAATTCTCAGTGAATAAAAGTAGTGACTCCAAGTGAAGGATGATGATGGTGAAATCCAACCCCCAGTGATGTAATCATTGATTTCTAGATGAGCCCAATATTAAGTCAAGGAGTTCCCAGTACTATATTTGACGCTTCCAGAAATTCCATATGGACAAATCACATCTATCCTACCATACTATCGTGGCAATCTCCGTAAAAAGTTGTCCTAGACTAATATATACATTCCATCTTCTATTTACGTAGAGGAGAAGAAAGACAACCCCATTGGATGGTTAAAAAAAATTAAAGTTTCCAACCCAAATTAAAATAAATGCATATCTACGATGTGCATCTAAAATTAGAAGATTTGCATCTAAATTGAAAAGATTTGCATCTAAATGGAAAAGATTATCATCTAAATTGTAAAAACTTGCTTCCAAATTTAAAAGATTTGTATCTAATATTAGAGCCCTGGAAAGAAATGAAGTGTAAGCGTGAGTTGCTGCAAAGTGACCGTTGCCAAATTTAAGTTACAAAAAAAATTATTTCTTTATAAATTACTTACGGATTGAACCGGTGAAAAACAATTAGGCCTGCTTCATGTTCATGAAGAGGGACTATCAACCCTTTCCATGTTGAAGTCGTAAAAAAAAACTTAATGAAGACACATCACTATTCAAAAATTTAGCAAACAAATCGAAGTACTAAGCTTCAAGTAACAGAGAAATTTTCGTTCTGACTTCCCTTTCAGTGCATTCAAATCGTGTCGTCTGTATTCCCTCTCTCCTTAGTTAAGTTAGAGCACCCAGCTACCTTGATTACAGCTTAGACGTAACTCTGGTTGCATACCGTTGTGTTTGTTTATGAAGTATATTAAAGAAAGAATAATTGAAACTACCGCGGTCATTCACGCTTGAGTTAAAATATGTTATAATTTATAAAACAGCAATATGCATGCTACATTAGTTCGAGGTGAAGAAAAGTCAACTCAGGGCCAAACAACCCCTTAAACAATCTACAACACAACACAACATATGCAAAATTTACTTATACCTTGTTTTCAGTATGTAATTGATGTTTGTTGTGCTCAAAACTATTTACATCGATTTTTCCCAAAATCCATTTTATCTGAAGTTTTTGTTTTATGCCATTTTCGAAGGAACTTTTGGGCCTACGGGCATCCTTCTGAGCTCAAATTAAAACTAAATAAATTTACTATAAATTCATTACCTCACGGGATGAGTATTTTTCCTGATATTTGGTAAGATACACGACCAATACGCAATTTTTTCACTTTTTGGAGACAATTGTCAATTTTTTGTATCTTGGAAAGTTCTGGATGTACGAGATTCGGTTTGGGCTTAAATTGGAACTTTTATCTACGTTAAAAAATAAATAACATTTTCTGTAAGACGTATACGTTAGGAGATATTGAGCAAAAACCGAAACATGTACAAAAATTTCGCTATTTTTTTAGCATTGCGCATCTGGAACTAGTCGAGTCAATTAAGGTTTTCACTTCTTAATTCTCAGCAACAGCTCCGATTTTGATCACTTTTTTTTAAATGTGTTTTATAATATTATTCAATATCAGAAATATTCCAAGTGGCGCAAATAATTATTTATATTGTTTAAACAATAATAACAATATTTACATGAAAAAATAGTTAAAAAAATTTTTTTCGTGATATTTGTAAAACATTGAGTTGTTTTTATTGAAAATCTAAGTTCAAAAATGCTTCTCATAGTCGAAGTTGACAATTACTTATATTGTTTAAATAATAATAACAACTTTTACAGGAAAAATCCATTTTTTTATGTTTTTTCGCGATATTCATGAAAAAGTGAATTGTTTTTATTGAAAATTTAGTATAATAAATCTTTTGAAACATTTCTAAGCTAATAATTATTTGTATTGTTTAAGCAATAATAATGACATATACAGGAAAAAAAATTTTAATGTTTTTTCGCTGAGAAGTGAGTTGTTTTTATTGAAAATAGAGTATAAGAAATATTTTGTAAGCATAATTATTTGTTCTTGATTATTATTTATATTTATTATTTATTGAAACATTATTGAAAAATATTTACAGAAAAATATAATGTTAGATCTTTTTTTTTTTCATAATAAATTTAGGTATGATAGAAAAGATATGGAATTGATGTATAAATTACGAAACGAAGAAATTTTTTTATTATTTAAGTATAATTTATTAATTTTAATTTTACAAAAGTTGAAAAAAGAGATCTAATTTTCGTTCAAGTCTATAGAATCGAACTCTTGATTTTCTTCAACTGAAGCATGAAGGTGAGCAATGCAAACCACTCTTTCTGCATCCGCATGTTGCACCGCGTCCTGTTTTGCTCGAACACAAAATTATTTTTAAGATGTTGTCCGGTGCTGCTGGTTGCACTGCTGGCGTACTGCCGTCAAATAATTTTCTTTTTTCCAACCCCATTCTTCGGGAAGTATAGAATTATTTTTCCATTGCTGAACTTGCAAATACACCCTATTGGTATGCTGCTTAACTGCATCTTCTGTTGGAGGTAGTGACGGAATTTGTATTTTTTGAGGCAAGTGTTATAAATCGTTTACGCCTTCATTCATTTAATGGACCACGCACACAATACATGGGATTTCATACAGCCGTCGATTTGGCTGAAAATTTGGTATGTTATAGTCCATAACTTCCTGATCAAAAGTGCTTATGGCCACAAAGCCCAAAATGTCCTAAAGTTCGAGATATTGAAGGTCAAAGGTCGTATGAGCTATCGCTTATTATAGCGATGGCAACTCAGGCCTTTCGTAGAAAGTCAAATTGGAGTAAGAAGGCGTCGTTGATCATGACACACTGACCCCTCATGGGTCAAGAGTTAAGCTAAAAAAAAACTGTTTTTTATATGCCAGATAAATATTACTATGGTTAGTGTGGCACTTTAAGGTAACTTTGGCCATGATCCATGGGCCAAGGTCATAGATCTGTTCAAGGTCGTCGAGTTTTATACCAGAGTAATATTTCTAGGGTCAAAGAGGCACCTGAAGGTGACTTGGTAGCTATAATAAGTAATAGCTCATACGACCTTTGACCTTCAATATCTCGACATTTAGGACATTTTGGGCTTTGTGGCCCTTTTTATCAGGAAGTTATGGACTATAACATACCAAATTTTCAGCCAAATCGTCGGCTGTATGAAATCCCATGTATTGTGTGCGTGGTCCTTTACGGATGTTTTAGCTCCATACAAAGCAAGAATGGAAAATATACCTTCGTTAAAAAGTATTCCTTCACGTTGATCTTCAATCATAAAAGAATACAATTCTTTATTATCTGGTGACAAAGCCATCAATAATACCAGAACATCAATGTCCTCAGCTGCAACATAATGAGGAAAAAGGCAATCTAGAGCTGTTTGAACGATTAAACGATCGGCATCACTTTCTGCTTGAGTACACTAAAAATTGAAGAGCTAAGTGGATAAAGGTGTTATATGACATTTTTGAAAATTTTGAGATTTCTACACAGACAACTATTTTAACTCATAATCTATCATTTTAATAAGTATTTGGGATAATAAACCTTTCCTAAATGCGTTTTAATGTTTGATAAAGGTGTTATGTACATATGGTTTTTATATAATTTAATGGATAAAGGTGTCATGATCACATACCACCTTTATCCATTACTGTGCGATATTAAATTGTTTTAATCCAAAACACTTTGCGTTTAAAGTTATGTTATATTGACATTAATGTAACAAGTTGTGTTAAGTGTTTCTTACTATTATAGTGAAAATGGCCAGTCGTAGTAAACTCATATTACAAATGGCAATGAATAAACGATTTCATGAATCATGTAAGATGTTTATAAATTGGCTGATATTTGGAAATAGTGCTTATAGTGTTTTAATCCATATATTCATTTCGTTCAATTTCGAAATGGTATGAGATGGTACTTGAGTATCTAATTGCTGTAAACACATTTATACCTTTTGGCAATTCAGCAGAAATCAGTCACATAGTGGCAATTACTTCCCAGGCAAGTTTTAATAATGTTTTAAAAACAAAACATTATCAATATAAAATGCAATAATAAAATACGAATTTACCAAAGTATTCTAGCAAATTAGTCTGTAAATAAGAAATACTGGAAAGTGCCGCTTTGCGGTGTTGATTTTTGTACAAACATTTTTATGCTGACAAGTAGAAGAGGGCTGGACCGTAGAAATTTTTATGACAAGAGCAAAACTGATATCTGGTATGGCTTCTGCCTACCCAATATTTTGAAAGAGCATTAAGTTATTTAAGGCAAATCTGGCGAATTCCGAAAATCTTGCGGAAAAAATAATAAGTATGATAATTACGCCAATCAAGTCAAAGGTCATTTGGGTTTGTAAGGT
This sequence comes from Rutpela maculata, assembly GCA_936432065.2. Lineage (NCBI taxonomy): Eukaryota > Metazoa > Arthropoda > Insecta > Coleoptera > Cerambycidae > Rutpela > Rutpela maculata. Next base: position 42,483,839 of record OW386286.2, read on the forward strand.
TATCGTTTAAGAATTACAGGATTCGTTATGCTTACATCTATTGGGTTATCTGTGAAAAATCCCTGCCAATCCAATAAAAATGCTGAAATTACGTCCATGGTATTCAAAATCGTTTAATTGAGATCATGAAATGACTCACATTTTTCCCAAATGTAATACTAAAGAATACGGAGAAAATTACAAACTAGCTTTCGAACAACAAAAGCGTGACGGAGCAAAAGTTACAGTAGATAGAACGATTTGCTTTCTTACTTTAGATCTTCAGCAAACCATGCCGCTGTCAAAATTAAGTACATCGAAAGCATTTTACCTTCATCAAATGTGGTTTTACAACCTTGGCATACATACATTGAGGAATACTGGAAAAAAAACCGTTCTTTTTCACATGGACTGAAGATATGGCCAGCCGTGAAAGCCTAGAAATTGCTAGTTGCTTACATACCTTTTCACAAACTTACAATGAATATTTCCAAGAAAAGATCGATCACATATAATATGGCCCGACTCCTGTGGTGGACAAAATAAAAACTTCAATATCATTACACTTTACCAGTTGTTAATTTTAAAGAGAGAATTTTCAAGTTATCGACCATAAATTTTCGGAGGTGGAACATTCAGACAGAGACTTTGGCAGAGTCGAGAAAATTTTAAGGAAACATCAAAACATCTAAGTTCCTGACCAGTATCGAGAAATTTTAAGAACTCTCAAAGACGCCGTTGTCACAGATATGAAGAATCATTTCAAGGATATTGATGGAATTGCCTCAAAACTCAATTTGTACAACAGGAAGAAAAACTTGAACAATGAAAAGGTTTATTTTCGCGATGGTATAAAATGGCACCTATGGGTGCTACTATTACATTACTAGATGAAATGACTCCATTTTACAAAGTCGATATTTTAAAGAAAAGGAATATGCATAAGATAAATTCCGACGGTATTGCTCTAACGGTGTTTAATGAAAACAAGGGCAGCCTAAGTGTAGGAAAACTGGCCAATCTTAAAGAACAATTACCATTCATAAATGAATAGTAAGGCCGTATTATCACAACATACTTGGAAATGACCAAACTGTGGCTCAAAACCGTAGAACTGTCCGACTACCTAAAAATTGTACAATGTTTTAATAATAATAAAATATGTTTAATTTCTTAACACTTTTATTCACTAATTCCTTATTCATTTCAGAGAAACTTATGAACGGATAAAGGTGTTATGTACATTAATTTTTTAAAATTTTCGAAAATAATGACAACTGACACCTTTACTTATTTGTCTCTGAAAAGTACATCAAATGTCAATATCATCGCAAAATGCAAGCTATATAGTCGTTATAACAAAAAAGTTCTCGCCTAAAAACTTTTGAGTTAAATTACTCAATAACGTGTTTTTGTGACATAACACCTTTATCCACTTAGCTCTTCAATTATTTTCAATCAGCTTCTTACAAGGAAGATTAATAAATCTATTTTTATTATTGCTATTAGCTAAAGCTTTTCCTTAAAAAATTTAAAAAATAGATATTTTCTGTAGAAGTTGTTATTATTGTTTAAACAATATAAATAATTATCAACCCCAACTGTGAGAAATATTTCTGATACTCAATTTTCAATAAAAACTCGCCTTTCTGTAAATATCACGAAACAAAATGTTTTCCTCTATATGTCATTATTATTGTTTAAACAATATAAATAATTATTATTATACTAAATTTTCAATAAAAATAATTCACTTTTTCATGAATATCGCGAAAAAACAAAAAAAATTGATTTTTCCTGAAAAAGTTGTTATTATTGTTTAAACAACATAAATAATTATCAACTGTGAAAAACATTTTTGAACTTAAATTTTCAATAAATACAATTCAATGTTTTATAAATATCGTGAAAAAAAATTTTAAATATTTTTTCCTGTAGATTGTTATTATTGTTTAAACAATATAAATAATTATTTGCGCCACTTGGGATGTTTCTGATTTTGAATGATATTAAAGAACACACATTTTAAAAAAAATATAATCAAAATCGGAGCTGTTGCTGAGAATTAAGAAGTTTTGACGATTTTTAGGCTTCACTGATTCGACTAAACGGGTCTTTCGAAGCTGCAAACTTGGTTTCTTACTATTGGCTTAGGTCCTAACAACATATTAAAAAATTAGAACTACATGACCTTTTGCAAGGTCGGATGTATACATTGACTGGCCTATTGAATTTAGTATGAATGGGTTGTATGGGGAAAATGTTAAATTCAAGACAATAAATTAGCAACTTCAAATTAATTGCATAACTTTTTATGTCTATTTTTTTGCAAACCGTCTTGCCTCGTTATATAAATGGGGTACAATTAATATTTCCCAGTTTAGAATTTTCCATAATTATGAGTTGGCGTTGATGAATATGGAGAAAGCCGAATCTTAACTTAGATCAACTCATCATATTATAATTTTTCATTATGTCATTCCTTTAATTTAATTTTAAAATATGCCTGTTTATACAGTCTGCAACCCTCGCGGCAGTTGACGTTTATTATTTTTCTCTCATGTTATTTAACAATTAATCAATTAAAATAATGCCCCCAATTTAAATTTAAAAGGGTATTCTTAAGCATATCGTATTTCATGTTCAGGAGACGTTAAGATATCAAATTTCATCAATTCATTCAAAGAGCCTCCCCATAAAGGAAAACTATAATGATGTTTCTGCCATTTCCATTTAATAAAAGGGTCCGATGAAGAGGAAATATAATATCTTTTGTGCAATGCGGAGCACAAAATATAACATTCTTTGAAGGGTGGGCCATATAAATTTTATTTTATTTGGGAATACGAAACATGCCCTCTAATAATTTGCGTTTAGTTAAGTTTTAGTATTATTTGCACGACATCGGCTCGTGATATAAATATACCACAATACACTCTAAATATTAAACTTACTTAGATTGAATGCAATGCAATGACAATATTTGCCCACTTGGAAGAACTGATACTCCTGAAATGGATAATGATAAATAATCAATATATTATTAATAATAATAATAATCGGAATCTACAACAGCTGCCTGGTCAAGCGAGCGCACAAGAAGTGCAGGAGATGGCACGTTTAGAAACAGCGCATATTTTAAGGAAAGTCTTGGAGTAGAAGTCCCTGTGATCCCTTGTTGGAGCCTGAACTCCCTGTTGGAGAGGTCATCACCACCGTCGCACAGTGAGTGGGGCAGAAATTCGAAAACGTGGCATTTAATCGTAAAATGAAACGAGCTAAAGGACTATATGTTGTTGACATATGGCAAGAAAACATATCTGTGTATCATTTGGGCCACTATCTAACTTCATTCAAGGTCACCTCACCTACTATCACCTCCATGAAACTGTTATTGTTAAGTAGTATTTGTGTATGCTCGTTGCACTAAATTTGATAGAACCTTTAAGTGGAATAACTCATTTACATCTGTAGATTTTGACTTAATTAACTATGAATCCAATACAGTCAGGTATGTACTCAATAATATAACGTTATTTTACTATAATTTTCATAATACTTTACTATAGAAGTTATATAGAAGTTATATAGTAATTATAGTTTCAAAAATAAGCCTATGCAAATATATCAATTAACTCCAATATAATTTGTAACCAAAGAAAAAGTTTACTTTCACATACGTCCATTTTGAAAATTTGATATATTAGTGTAGATGAACTATTCTAGCGTTAAACTGGTACTCATGTATTTCATGAATATTTTTGAAACATGTAGTACAGTCGAGTTGATTTAATTCAATTTTATTAGTATTTTTCGTTGTCGGATTAATGGAGTTTCTTTTTGTATTATATATTTGAAGTTATATGAGACATTCTGTAGAATATCTATTTTATTTCGATGAAAATTGGGTGAAGAAGAGGAGGGTCAGGAAAAATGCATTTTTGAAAATAAAATAAAATGAACTTTCTCGCCTTTATGTACCTAAAAGAACCTACAATAGAAAAAAACAAAAAGTGGCGCACAACGCCTAATACTTGACGAAGAGTTAAATAATTTTACTTTGTCCGCCATCTTTGGCCGTTCTATTTCTTACAGCGTCCGGGTTTAGTGCATTATATTTGACCATAGATAAGTTTTATTTTTGTCAACTTTGGTGAAATTACTCCTTCTTATCGAGAACATATTCTGTTTTGATTTCTTTTTGAAATTTTTTGTGTTTTTTATTTCTCCAAGATGCCAGATTGACCTTCACACATCGGGCAGGTCTATATTTTTACATTTCAACGTCAAATTTAAAATGTGCACCCTCAAAAACCCGTATAAATGATTTTCTTTAGGGATTGTTCCGGAAAATAAAATTGTTGCCACGTTTTCGAATTCCTGCCCCACTATGCGTCGCCTGAAGGGCCCAAACACCTGAAACAGGCTCCAACAGCCGGATCCCAATCGCGCGTGATGGATCGGTGAACAGTTTCCAGCTACGGTGAAAAAAGTGTGGCGCTGTTTAGTCTATATAGTCCAGTCAACGGGGGGTTTCAACTCTAACTCGAATGCTAATTAATGAATTTTGATGAAACCTTGTGCAATATGTTTGTAATGACGTTAATAAAAAATTTGAAAAAAAGATTAGAGTAGGAAATGATCGGAAAGGGTAGAAAACACCTCTTTTATCACGGGTTCCATAACTTGTAGAATTAGGTCAAAATGGAAAAAAAAAACAATGTATTCACCTTTTTTTGGCCTAAAATAAGATGTTTTTACTCTTGTGAATTTTTTCGAAAAATGCATATTTTTCGAGCTAGGACCACTCGAAAACTCCTAAAAATGGGGGACGGGAAATGTAGAAGTTGAAAAAAAATCTAAAAAAATTCAGGTGAATGTATCATCGAAATGCAAGACTTTTATTTGCAAATTTTCTGTAAAGTGCGTTTTCACCGAGTTTTTCCGGAAACACATGAAAAACTACCTCTATCTTTGACACTGTAGCGCCATAAAAATATGTAATTTAAAAATTTGTCGTATGCATTGAGGTCTTCTAAACATTTTTTGTCTCTTGGAATTTTTGTAACTAATTTTCCGAGTTACAGGCAGTTTTTCACATAAATAATGTACTACATTTTTTGCACATGAAAATTCGAAAAATGAGCGTGATTTATACATATTAGGGTGGTCCAAAAAAATGTTTTTTTGAAAACATATTCTCCACATGCTCGCCCTTATTCCATATGGTAATAAAAAGCTGAGAAAAAAAAATTAGGTGAATTGGTCAATATTTAGAGGTTCCGAAAAATGAACAATTCTAAGGTCAGACCTACGTTTTTACCAAAAAAGACGATATTTTGAGATTTTTTTTTTATTTATAAGAAGTTGGTTCTTGTTTGTTATTAAACACCATCAGCCATCAGCGTTGCTTTCTTGCAAGTAGGAAACTGTGACCTGTGCAATTGAACAAGCTGAAGAAGATATTGAAGCTGTTCTTCATTCTTTGTGATGTTTGTGTTATATGTTTGGATTAAAGCAATACCCCTTTCGGCACAATCATTTACTACTTTCATTTTGTGTACTCTCTCTTTTAGTTCAACGTAGTTGGGATCAGAAGACCACAACTTAGGATTCTTACAAAGAAAAGAAGCAGCTTTTTCTTTTCCGTTTGTATGAAGGATGTTAAGAACTTCAGTGGTTCGCTGCGTAAAGTATGTCTCTAGAGGACTATCATGGTTAAAGAATTTAGTCTCTATTCTCTTAAGGGGCGCTGTAGGTTTTTAATCATCTCAATTTTATTGGCATCACTAACACGAGAAAAGAGCAAGTCCAACCAAATGTTCAGAAAAAAACCACAAATGACGTCGAAATGCTACAGAAGCCGCTTTTTTAATATTAGAATTAGGGTATGCTTCAATTTGTTTTAAAACAATAGCATCATTCATAACAGCTTTCTTAGCCTTGGATGCCTCGTTCCAATGCCGGCCGTAAATGAGAGCTACAAACAAGCATACTTCAGTAATTCCTTCTTTTTCTCGAGATCTTTAAATAAATAAATTTTAAGAGAATAAATGGCCTTTGCCATCCAACGTGCATTGTGTAAACCACCTGGTGCTCGAACTTTACTTTTGACCCGAGGATGGTACCTCCAAGAAAGATATTACACAACTGCAAAAGCTCTAAGTAGTCATCTCGAGGCTGCTTTGACTGGTGAGGGTCTTTTAAAATTGTATTATAGTAGCTCATAATTTCTTCCCTAAGCCTTTTTGCTTCATTAGAATGATACAGATCATTGCTGCTTGGCTAATAAACTTCTTTGTCAATCTGAAATCTAAAACGCTTAAATATAGCCACATCTGGACCGTTACTAACACCAAAAGCTGTACTGAAAACAGATAAGAGCACAATTTCAAGTACATGGTGTCTACATGGAATCCATACAAGACTAGTCTGTAAACTTTTTTCAAGAATAGCGCATGCTCCATTTTTTAAACCTGTATTAGAAGCTGTTGTGTCAAATACTAAAGCACGCACGTTTTCTCTCAGGTTCCAGTTATCCGGAGTGTTTAGGCAAGCAGTAGCTTGTTCTTGACCAGTTCCACGAGTAATCTTTGGAACTCCTAGTAACGTTTCATCCCCACCACCAGTAACAAGTATCGCCACTCTGTCAACTTTTTCAGTGCCTCCTGCAATATCTATCTGTAAGTAGCTTGCCATCCCAATGAAGAAATAAAGTTTCCTTAAAAGAGAAAGTTGACTTGTCATTTTCCGCTATGACCTCATAACAAAACTGCTGCTGCCACCTAGCAAAAAACTGTTGAACTATTTATTCTGCTAACAATGGGAGGTGCTGCTACCTTGTGTAAACTGTAAGTAACTAACAAACATTTTATATTAGGTTTTTTAGAGCACCTTTCAATAGTTTCTTAATTTGTCTAAAAAAATTTGTAAAACGTTTTTTTTAAACTGTAACGTTCAATTTTTCGGAACCCCTAAATATGCTCCGATTGGTCCCAATTTTGGTAAGGTAATTAATTTTGCGTAGTGGAACGAGGGCAACAATGTGGAGATATAAACATTTTTTACTTTTATATTTTTCAAAGCATTTTGGACCACCCTAATACATATTATTATAAAAAAATATGAAACCCATAGTTATACCATTTTTAAAGGTTCAATATAATTTTTAAATTAAAAATGTGAAGAAGTTTTCCGGAAATAATTTTTAATGTGCAAACAATATAGTACATTATTTATCGTCAAAAACTGCCTGTAACTCGGAAAATTAGCAAGTTGCGAAAAAATTACACGAAACAAAATATGTTTAGAAGGCCTCAATGCATACGTATGATTTTTTTCAAATTTTTAATTACATATTTTTAAAGCGCTACAATGATAAGGGTAGTTTTTCATGTTTTTCCGGAAAAACTCGGTGAAAATGCACTTTACGGAAAAGTTGGAAATAAAAAAGTCTTGTATTTCGATGATACATTCACCTGATTTTTTTCAGATTTTTTTTCAACTTTTACATTTCCCCTTCCTCATTTTTAGGAATTTTCGAGTGGCCATATCTCGAAAAATATGCATTTTTCGAAAAAAATCACAAGAGTAAAAACATCTTATTTTGGGGCAAAAAGGTAAACACATTGTTTTTTTTTTTATTTTTGACCCAACTTTACAAGTTACGGAACCCGTGATAAAAGGGATGTTTTCTACCCCTTCCGGTCATATCCTACTCTAATCTTTTTCATAACTTTTTTATTAACGTCATTACAAATACATTGCACAAGGTTTCATCAAAATTCATTCATTAGCACTCAAGTTAGAGATTTTGATCATTTTATCGCTCCGTAGCCTGGACTAATAATAATAACTTGGTGAAACAGAACTTGAAGATGAAATTGCAAGCATAAGCACAAAGGCTGAGAAGATATACCAAAAGAAGTAACCACTATCAACACAAGTAGCTCTTTGAAGAGGACGCCAAGAAGTTCAGGTATAGTTCACTTATTTCAATTGGTGCCTAAGAGGGCAATTTTAGTCTTGTTCAATTGTTAAAATAGTAAACATGCATCCTGGTGAATTTTTAAATCTGCAATCACAGCAGTTAGTTTTGAATTTGTTGGAATATTTTCAAAAGGAAAATGAAAATGGTGGACCTTTATTGTCAATAAAAGCTGTTCAAAGGCGAGGGGGTGAGGCTTTAAAAACCTATGAAAAGTCTGTAAAGAAAATTGCTAAAAACGTCAATGAAAATGTGAAACCTCAAGCTTCGGTTCAACGGAATAATTGATATTGACCGTACCAGTTTATGTAAAGTGGTTAAAAAAATAGGCTTTTCCTTTAAAAAAGATGACAATAGAAAGTACTTGATATTTGTATTTTAATGCCATATTTGTACATATACTTATTTGACAAAATTCTATTAATGAATAAAAAAGATTTAGCTGCAACTAGTCAATGAGTGCTCAAAAGAGAGGTGTAGAGTACATGGAATATGCGAGACTTTTTGACTTCAGGACTTTGTTAAGAGTAGTTAGCAGGTAAACATACTAAAAGTCCGCACCCCTGGGAGGTGAGCTTACGGTGGGAGGAGGAGGGGAAGGTCCCAGTTTTGGGTTTTTCGATTATATCTCGGAAACGGTGGACTCTAGAAAAAATATGTTCTAAATAAAAGTTAAATTCCCTATAAAATTGTTTCTATACATATTTGTCGAATTTCCATCGGTTTTCGAGATATACGTTATTGAAAATCGATACTTTTCGAAAAAATCATTTCTACCTAACTCTTTTTGTCAAATATTTGCTTCTAGTGCCTCCCACGATCGTTTCTCAGAAAAATTGTCAGAAACGAAGTTGTAGAGCATTAAATTTTCTTCAATTTGATATACACTTAAAAAATATTTTTTTCGAAAATTATCGATTTTCAATAACGTATATCTCGAAAACCGTTAGAAATTCGACAAATATGTATGGAAACAATTTTATAGGAAATTTAATTAGATTCCATTTTTATTTAGAGCATATTTTTCTAAAGTCCACCGTTTCCGAGATATAATAGAAAAATACAAAAATTGTACCTTCCGCCCTCCCTCCCACCGTAAGCTCACCTCCCAGGGGCGGGGACTTTTAGTATGTTTACCTACTAACTACTTCTAACAAAGGTCTGAAGTAAAAAATTCTCGCATATTCCATGCATTCTACAATATATTCATTGACTGGACTATTAAGTGTATTTATTTTGTATATTTGCTCTACCATATTTTTTACTTGAAAACAAAACAATTCAATATTATAATATATTGATTTAACTTAAATTACTATAAATTTACAATAGATGTATTATATACGCTTATAATTCAATTTCCTTTAAATAAATCTAATTAAATACATCAAGTAAAAACAAAACAAAGTAACGCCACTGTGCATTCGAAAACACCAACTAGCCTACGGCATCTCAGTTCAGACGTTCGTGACGTCACACTGGGACTCTATCAGCGAACAGACTTTATATGAAAGTTTCTGTGTTCTGTCACATAAAATTTCTCATTAGAGACAGCGTTGATAAATCAAAATATCCGTTCAATCTCTTCATTTTATACATGTACGTAAGAACATGTTTACTTAGTTTGTACATACTGCTTGCAGTAGTGGTCGTAGAAAAATAAATATGTTCTGATTTAGTTTTACCTCCAAATTGGTCCAGCGAAACTTTGAAAGTTATTTCTAAAGGATGGGTCGTGAATTTCGGAGTTGTGCCATCAAATTCTTGCTCTTTATTGCTTATATATGAGAAGTTAACGACGCGCTAAGTGAGATCCTTATACATTAACTAGCCTTATACAACCAATTACGGCTTGTGGCTATGAATCACTACATTACAGGTTGATCGTGTGAAATAAGTTCCAGGTATTTTGCTTGTAAATTCCCTACGAAAAGCATTTTGGAATTTCTTTACAAACCAGGGACAGTCCTGGACTTCCTAAGCCCAGTTACATTTATTACAAATAACAAACAAGGGCTTTTGTTACAATTTCTTTTAACTATAAATATTCTATACTTCTATGCAGAATAGATGCTTGAATCAAGTATACGTAAACACACATACTTTTATGCACGTGTTTACAAAACTGTGAATTTGAAAATATACAATATACAAAGTATATGATTAGGCTAAATTTCAGCCGGTTTCCCTGTCAAAAAATCCTTATGCCTGCAGTACACTCTCGCCGAGACCGCTCGGCGAATGTCTCGACGAGACATTTACCAAGAGGTGAGGAAGCACGAGGGCGATGTGTACACTCTCGCCGAGACCGCTCGGCGAATGTCTCTGTTTTTAGTAATATGAATGAAAGACATGGATATTTTTACAATTAATTAATTTGCTTTATTTATTTTTATCATGATTGGAAAATATTATTTAGGTATTAAGTAAATCACAACTTACACACTTTTTTATTTATTACGAAATTACCTACTTTCTGTATATTGTTGCCCTAATCTGGGCACGCTAATATACTAATTAGGTAAATATTTAAAAACACTCATTATTGGAGAATCGATCAAAACAACTACTCTTCTAGCTAATACTGACGAAGTATTGAATTACATGACATGATTCCTAGCATTTTAAAGAAAAAAATTATGTTGAAAATAATATTTTCTAATAATGACATGGACGTTGCTGAAATTGCCGCTGCTGCAGCTTATTGTGCGTTTGCATATTTTAATTATGTGCATATATACAAAAAATATAAAATTGAAAATCCTTGGAAACCAAGAAGATGGTGCATGAAAACAATTCATCGAAATAGTGAGTGTTGAAAATTTAAATGTGATTTTAATTATTATCATTTACCTCACTGTATAACAATGAAACATGCCTGAATTAATAAAGGGTGTAGCCGGTTAAGCATATGAAAAATGCCCATAAAGGAAATTACATGAAATGGACATCAAAATATTCCCTTGACTATAAAAAAATATTTGTTGCAATATTATTCCAGAAATCCAAATCGATAAAATTCTCAGAATATGTTAGTTATGAGGTAATCTTTGCAGAACGGCAATCAACCTCCTCATCTGTAGCCTAATAACCCAGCCAGACCATATTTGTAAAGAAAATTAATAAATTAATAAGCAAATTAGCCTTATAAATGCTTCTAAACTATGTATGATGTTTTAGGGCACCAGATTTTAGGTTTCTCAGGTTAAGTTTACTTAATTTTTCTCCAAGAAGTATGGTTTCCAAACGTTTTTTTGTGTAATGTAGTACAAAAATTATGTTAACAATGCATCATCGGAATGACACAGAATGACTCTCGTCATCAGAATGACGTAATTACTAACAGTATAATAAAGTTTCGAACTGATATGAAAATAAACAAATAAAAACAAAATAGAACAAAATTGTAATGTTTAATACCTATTTAAAAAAATGAAATAAAACAAGAAGTTACAAAATCTACTACGTACTACTTATTAAATATTTGGTTAAAAAGTGTGTCAATTTCATCGTTATTTAAAACTAATATTTTCATGAAATTGGAACCGGTGCATCTTTTAATTTGCTCAAAATTCCAGTGCACTCCAGTTCCTGCCTATCTTCCTTATTGGGCCAAAAGAAAGTTTTATTGTTTCGGGCCATGAACGAAACAAGAATCTTGGTACCAATTTCTGTCTGTCTGTAATTAATTCGTGCACAGAAGACACTGCACTATCACCCACTTTTTGTTCCGTGAATTTTGAACACCCTGTATATGAGTTAAGTTTGAAATAAAAGTCACTTTTCACGAGAGAAAATAAAATAAGTTTTTATTTTTATTCACGTTCTCACAATACTTGATTTTTGTTGAATAGAACTTAATTAGAGCGATTAGTTAATTAGTACGATTAATTAGAACGACTGGATAGGCACTAGAGTAAAAATTTGCCTTTGAGTTTTGTCGCGTTTCGACGTAATATTTTTTTCTGAATTCATCTGGAAGATCTTTATGGTCGATAATTTTCAAATTTTTTCGTCAATTAGGTAAGTTGCAACAAATTTTTAATTAACAATTGCCCTTTTTGCAAAAATTCAGCTCCCCCAGACGAGAGCAAGTGAGAATATACTAGGTGCCCTCGGCCTCGCGGCTTGTGTTCCCTTTGACTCGTGACCAAAAAACCGACACAAATCGGAGCGTTAACGAGGCGAGGCGAGGCGAAGCGAGGGCGCACGGGGCGATGCGAGCGTAGCAAGTACACTCTCGCCGAGGCGTTGCGAGGGTAGGCGAGTGCATTAACGAGACAAGGCGAGGGCGCACGGGGCGATGCGAGAGCAGCAAGTACACTCTCGCGCTCGCCTGCCCTCGCAACGCCTCGGCGAGAGTGTACTGCAGGCATTATAAAAATTTATTAAAAAAAAATGTATAAGTTTTTATAATTTTTGATGTGTGTATTTGAAATGGGTTTTAATTGTAAATTCTCATATGGTATCTACCAGTATTGATGAGTTTTTATAGTATATGTAATTAAAAGTTTTTGTAGGTTTTTCTAGTGTTTTGAATGTACATTCCCACATGATATCTATTAGTATTGATGAGTTTTTATAGTACATGTAATTAAAAGTTTCTATAGGTTTTTATAGGTTTGTATAGTGTTCTGAATGTAAATTTCCCATAGAAATTCTATTAGTATTGATAGGTTTTTTTTTACAGATTTTGGTTGTGTATTTGAACTATGTTTTTAATGCCAAATCCCATAAACTTACATAGGTAAGTAAATATTATTTACTTACAATTAATATTTCAAATATCAAAAACTCTTGTCCCTTTTCTAAAATACAATGTGTCTACTTACAATGGATTTTAATCTTACAATGGATTTTAATGTAAATTATATGAAATCTATTGTATTAGTAAGTTTAGTTTAGTAAGTATTGTAACTTTTTTAGGTTGACTACTATTGAAATCCCATGAAAACTTTTCAAATTAATAGTTGTAAATAATACTTTTCAATGGGTGCACTGAGAAATCCTTATTAAATTCTTATATAAAACTAAACTAATAATAACCTTTCAAATCTTATAAAAACCATATACTTACTAATTATTTCTTATTAAATGTTATAAAATTCATCCCTGGTTTCCTGATGAAACATTACTAGTTTCACTACTATTGGAACCCCATGAACACTTATCAAATTAAAGTTGTAAATCATTATTACTTTTTAATAGATGTCCCTATAAATCCTTATTAAATTCTTACATAAACTAAACTCACAAAAGTATTCGATAATACCTCTTATTCACACTTTTTAACATGCTTCCTTACACGTTTCTATTAAATTCTTATACAGTGTCAGAAAATGTTTCATTTGGGTCGGCAATGAGAGCAAGCGAGAGCGAAGCAACTAGGCTATTCTTTTTTATCGTATAACACATCCTACTCGTGCCACCTGCTTTCCCCACCACATGTGCGTGGGCAACTCTGCCTGCGGGAAATGTAAATAATTATTTGACTCGTTTTGAAAGTAAAAATGGTTAAATAATTTCAGTTATTAAAGCACGTAATAATATTACATATGCTGGACAGAGCCAACTACATCCTTCCTTTGAATAAATGGTACTGAAATTTTTAATAGCAATGATGTACGTGTTTTCTTGATAGCGCGTCATTATTTGCTCCCTCTACTAGAGCACTGGTACACGCCTTTATTGTAGGCGGTCTGTCAAGCCGTTGAAACTATGCCTGCGACCCAAATCCAAAATCTTCCGATACTGTATAAACTAAACTGATATGCACCCATGAAGTCTTATAAAAATAAGTACAAATATATTCTTATAAAAATGTATAAAATGTCTACTAGGAACTTCTTAGTATATCTTTTCAATTTCATTACTCTTCAGATCCCAAAAAAGTCACAAAATTATTCGATGTAATTCCTTATTAATACTTTTTAATACGTATCCTTATAAATCCTCATTAAATTTATATAAACTAAAACTGATAACAACCCCTCAGATCTTACAAAAACCGTATACTAATTGTTTCTTATAAAAGATTACAGAACTCTTATTTGATTTTACTGATGAAACCTTTTCTGTTTCAACACTATTCAGATCCCATGAGAACTTATCAAATTAAAAGTTGTAATGCTATATAAAAACTGTTTTTAGTATAAACACTTATGGAAACATACAAATAACAACATGGGTATTCCAACTCAATTAAGACTCCTTTAGATACTTATTCACCCCAATATAATTTCTATATGGCAAAATTGATGTACTGTATAAAACCTTATAAACCAGATAGGCTCTTAGGATTACCCATAAAAAATATATAATTATCTATAAGTTTGAAATAGGATTTTTTGACAGGGTTACCACAAAACTATCGTAAATAACATTTTTTATTTCATATTTTACAGCATCGTGTAACTCTGTTTTGGACTTTTTACGATTTCGTTTAACCAAAGCTTGAGGTTCCACATTTTCTTTTTTGTTTTTAGCTATTTTTCTTAGTCTTCTCATCGATTTTTAAAGCCTCACCCACTCGCTTTTGAACAGCTTTTATTGACAATACAGGTCCACCATTTTCATTTTCCTTTTGAAAATATTCCAACAAATTCAAAACTAACTGCTCTGAGTGCGGATTTAAAAATTCACCAGGATGCATGTTTACTATTTCAATAATAGAAGAAGACTAAAATTGCCCTCTTAGGCACTAATTGAAATAAGTGCACTATATCTGCTATACCCGACTTCCGAGAAAATCGACCCGCCTCTGCATTCGCCAGCCGCATTCGATGACGACACGCGTTACACAAATTGGTTTGTTGTCGAATAATAGAAATGCCGCACGTCGGTCATAACTTGACCACAAAGATTAAAACTTAACCACAAAGATTAAAACTTATGTTACAGTTACAATCAATATTTCAAAAAAGACAAGGAAAGATAGAGCTCCGGACGACATTCCTTACTCTATACGTCCGGGATTCTATCAGCGAACAGATTTTAACAAATGTTTGTTTATGATAGAGTATCCTCTACGTAGGACTAGAGATACTGGAAAGGATGTCTCGTAAGGGAGGCTTCTTATAACATACTAACCTGATCAGACTTAGATCATCAGTATATAGAAATAACGGTTATTTTCTTGTTTTTCATATTGAACGTAAGATATTAAGTGTATGAAAGAAGTTGACAAGATGTCTCCTAGGGGGGACTTATTGATATACTAACGTGATCAGACGGATCAATATTATATGAAATGAACCAATGGTCTCTTTGAAACTTATCTGTTAAATACCCAAAATAATGTATTTTTGATAATAATGTAAGCAGAAATAAAACAGAAATCCTTGATCCCAATTTGTCAGATCACTGTGCTGTAGTCATAAATGTGCCCCAAAAAGAAAAAATCTGCTGTAAAGAAACAACTATCTATAGGCAAATGCGAGAAGAAAATTTAATCAATTATTTTCAATTGTTGAGCGCAGAAAATTTCTGCTTTATTGATAATAATAATATAAACTTAAATAATAAATGTGAGAAATGTATGGATCTTGTCGTACGCCATTTAAATGTCTCTTGTCCTATGGTTTCAAAGCAATTTGAGGGGAAAAACAACAAACTCATACATAAAATAAAGTGGGATAACGAAAAACTACATAGCCTGCGGGAGCTTTTAAGACTACTATTAGAAATAAAAAAAACAGACCCTGCGACTTTATTCAACAAGAAATAAAAACTGCTCCAACAAAAAAGATAAAGCAGAGTTATCATATGTAAAAAAAGAAGTAAATGCCTATTATATTAAAAATTGCGGAAATGTCCAAAGGGGTAGGTGGAGCGTTATTAACGACATCGTAAATAGGCAAAATAAAAATGTAAAAACTACCCTTAATGCAACCGATTTGAATAATTACTATGTAGAGGTTACAGAAAATATTATCAAACAGCTACCTGATATAAATCATACATCACAACATTACCTAACCATACAAAACACGCAGATGAACACATTTAAATTCAGAGAAGTAGGATTTATTGAGGTAAGAGAAACTTTAAATGAGCTGAAAAATAATAGTAGCAAAGATGTTTATGATATGAACTATAAAATAATTAAATACGTCAAGGATATTCTAATTATACCCTTAACAAAATTATTTAACATGTGTATTAGAGAGGGTACATATCCAGATTGCTTCAAAATTGCTAAAATAATACCAATATATAAGAAAGGTTCAACAGATGACCCAGAAAACTACCGACCAATATCGTTGCTACCAATAATTTCAAAAATATTCGAAATTCTTCTGAAAAAACAGATCTCTGAATACTTTGAAGAAAACACCCTGCTAATTGATAGTCAGTTTGGTTTCAGAAAGAGTCGCTCAACTTCTCTAGCTGTTTAAAAATTAATAGATAATATAGTAGAAGGATTCGAAAATAAAAACTACGTAGGATCCATTTTTTGCGACTTAAGTAAAGCCTTCGATTGTATTTCTCATGACATCCTATTAGACAAATTATATTTCTATGGTTTCAATGAGGTTAGCTTAAAGATGATAACATCCTACTTGTCAAATAGAAGACAGAGTACATTTTTTAATAAAGGAATTTCCGACCTTATACCAATCAATCACAGTGTACCACAGGAATCTGTATTGGGACCGGTGTTGTTCATCATTTATATTAATGACTTAATTTACGCAAATGCAAATTGTAGTACTATATTATATGCCGATCAAACCACAATAATCACTAAAGATAATAACTTAAAGTGTTTGCTGCATGATATGGTCAATAAAGCAGTAGATTTTCAAAACTGGTTCACAGCAAATAAACTGCTACTAAATAATGGTATGGTATTTTCATACCGTAATTTAGAGAGTGTAAAAAACCCGGATTGTACGAAATTTCCTGGAGTGTACTTAGATCTTCTCCTTACCTGGGAGCACCAAATAGATTTTATGGTCAAAAAACTTAATAAGACTTTATACTTAATAAGAAATCTTGTACATGTATCAATGCAAGTAGTAAAAACAGCCTACTTCAGTCTTTTTCACTCGGTAATCAATTATGCAATCATCACCTGGGGTCATTCGCCACATATTGGTCGAGTATTTTCTATACAGCGTCATGCCATTCGATCTATGTTTTATGGGCTTTAGAGAGGGTGTTAGGGAGAAATTTAAGGATTTAAAAATTTTAACTTTGCCCTCTGTGTATATTTATGAATGTCTTTTGTTTGTTAAAATGAATTTAAATCAATATAGTCTTGTAAATTATATACATTCCCATAACACCAGAAATAATGGTCACATTAAAATAAATTATATAAGACTAAACCACAGTCGAGGTGCCAAAAACTATTACGGACCATTATTTTTTAATAATCTACCAAAGACAGTTATAAATCTAGATTTTAAGCAATTCAAACAAAAGATAAAAGAAATTCTTACAAAAAATGCATTCTATAATTTTGATGAGTTCTTAAATGCCGACATAAATTATTAATTTTAATTTGTCATAACAAATTAAAATTAATAATTGTCATACCAGTGTATCTTTGTATATGTAACCACATACGTATATTTTTTGTTTGCAATTATTCACCTGTTTTCTCTTAATATTTTATGTTTTATATACATCTCAATGTATGTATTTACCAATTTTTTTAATTTTTTTATTTTAAACACTATATTTTTTTATTATAAACACTATATTATACTGACGTGTCTGATTGTGTAATTACGCTGAAAAGGCAAATAAAGAATTTGAATTTGAATTTAAAAGATATCTATTTTTAAATCATTTAATTACATTAAGTTGAGTTATATCGAGTTTCGTTGGGCATCCGCAGCTACTAGACCTTATATTTTTATGTTCAAATATTTAACGGCATCTAACCAATGATTCTGCAATTCGATTTCGTGATAGATTAAAAAACTTATTTTGAAACTCTTGTCCCTTGAAATGTTGAACTTGTATTCTGCAGATGCACAAAAAACCTAAAGCAATAAAAAACAAATTATAACTTTCCACTTTTATTCTAAAAGAAAAAAGCTCTTGAAACATCAAACAACACTTAACGGATTTCAGCCGAGGAAAACAGAACGTATCGTCATAACACACAACAGAAGGTTTTGAGTACCTATGCTTTTAAGCGATATTGTGTAATGGAAATATTACCCAACTGGCCTGAAATCATTTTAACACCTCCTTTGTATTCCATTATTAGTATTAAAGCGTATATTGATGTAGGAACTGCTGAAAAATACAAGCATATGACAAAATTGCAAATATTAATTATCGACTAACAAAATTTATGGTTTAACTATACCAATCATGAAACATTCGATTTTATTAAATAATGTATATTTGTTCAGTGTTTATTATAAAAAAATATTTTTATTATATAGGGTGTAATAAAAAAAAGTACACGCCACTTTAAGTGCTGGTAGTACACATCAAATGACTATCTTCGAGTTATGGGCATTACAACTTTTTGGCTCAAATTCATTATTAAACTTATTCAGTGATCACGAAAAATGCAGAAATCTATAGATTTAAAACACAAGGCAATTTTCTTCTACAAATTCGTCAGAACTAAAATTCTATCGACAGATTTGTCATCACTATTTTTTTTAATTGTTATTTTAGTATGTCAAAACAAAATAAAAATTCAAATAAATAAATCAGTAACTGTGCTCGCAACTATATGCGTTAAGTACTTATGGCCACAGTGGACGACTTTGCTATACTTTTTTTCAAAATTCTGTCGCTCAATTTCGAACGGATTTTGATGCGGTTGGGCTTAAAATGCTTGAAAAGTTTCACTCTTTGACATACAAGTGCCACTTTGTCATAAACTATCAAAAGGAAAGACCTATCTGATATTTTAAAAGCCCAGTGCCATTTTTCTTACATGCAGTAACGTTTGAAAAAAAAATGAGATTTTATTTAAAATTTGCCCTCTTTTAGGGGTTGATATTATATGTTTTAGGGATTGTACGTAAAAACGGACTTCAGAAATGGAAAAAAGAGACCAAAATACCTTATGAGGGCCATTTTGAGCCCCCAATATTCATTTTTTCCATTAAATCCAAAATTCACCCTCTAAATACACCCCCAAAAAGGGTGTGTATAATTAATTTGCATATACTATACGATTATTTTACTTCCAGGAAATGCCCAGAACCTTTTTCGAAATTTTTTTGAAAAATTTAGGGATTTGTCGTGGCTTGTGTAATATGATATTATATTTTCTAGGGATTGTACGTGACAGTTTATGAGCACATCAAAGAATAAAACTTTTCAAGCATTTTAAGCCCAACCGCATCAAAATCCGTTCAAAATTGAGCGACTTACAGAATTTTGAAAAAAGTATAGCAAAACGCCCACTGAGTGGCGCCCAAACATACTTCCGTACTTCGCATTTTCGCTAGAAACTATATGTTTTGGGCAATGTGTACATTCAACACTTAACTGAGATGAGGCCCGAGCGTATATTAGTAGAAGCAGTCAGCGCCAGCGCACAGTGGCTCAGATCAGGACATAAATAAATAATAAAAAAATTACTGGTTCACCGGAGCCCCGCGGAGGTGAAATTTAGGGTGCAAAGGATGCAATTTTAGATCATTTTTTTCCTACTGAATGGCTGTAAAACAGGCTAGGAAAGAGATTTAGAAAAAAAAAATCTGTGAAGTGGCTATTAAGGGTACAATATTTTACGGCTTTCGCAACCGCGAAACGTTCCAAATCACATAAATTGTGTTAAAAATGTATTATACAGAATCGGAAAGTGTTGGTTTTGGTATAGCAATAAGAGTAAGCGAGAGCGAAGCAAGCAGTGAATGTACATGATTCTCTTGATGGGCGTGTCACTGTTTACCTCTGCTAGAGTACTGATAGATGCCTTTATTGTGGGCGGTCGGTTAAATCGTTGAAACTAGTGCATACCAAAACCAACGCTTTCCAAATCTCCATAATATAAGACTAGTAAATGCATTTTTAGGAGTAATTATTGGCAGGCACAGGCCCAAAAAAAAAAAGTTGTCTGCGCCGGGGAATTGGGGAATTGACCATACCTATCCTTCTGAACACGAATCTGACCTTAGTTTTTCCCCTATACGTCAGATTTTTTTTTAAGCAAAAAAGTCTAATATTTATATATTTATGTGCTATTAAAAGAAAAACCTGACGTGCTGGAGAAAAACTAAGATCAGATTCGTGTTCAGCGGCTTAAAATACAAGGGATAGGTGTGGTCAGTACCCCCACGCAGATGACTTTTTTTTTGTGGGATTGTGCCACACTGAGTGTGGCACAGTGGCAACCAAAAAATGTGGTCTGCGCGGGGGTACTGACCACACCTATCCCTTGTATTTTGAGTCGCTGAACACGAATCTGACCTTAGTTTTTCCCCTACACGTCCGCTTTTTTTTAACAGCAAAAAAAAATCTGTTGAATAGTGATATTTATATATTTATTTGCTGTTAAAAAAAAAACCTGACGTATAGAGGAAAAACTAAGGTCAGATTCGTGTTCAGCGGCTCAAAATACAAGGGATAGGAATGGTCAGTATCCCGGCGCAGACAACTTTTTTTTTGTGGGCCTGTGTTATCATTATCCATAAAGAAACAGGTTTTTTAAAATGAAATATGAGTTTACTTAAATAATTATTGTAACTCTTAAAAAATTTATTTATAGCCATGAATAAAGGCAGAAAATATATTCCAGTAGCCGCACATTAAGGTTGCTTGTGTCATATGAAGTGTCGTCGCTTGTGTGATATGAATAGTCGCCCGTTTCATCTCCAGTTTCAGGCTCAGTACTATAGATGGGCATGTCATCTGAAACTCGGGCTGGAACTCTTTTAAAAGTGCTGAAGCATGTGGAGAAATCTTTGACAGTTTTTTCTTGGGAAGTTTTCTTGAAGATGTAATAGACGGATCTGAAGAAATCAAAAGTCTGTTTAGTAGATCTTGATTGGCAGAAACTCTGCCGTCCAAAGTGAAATACTTGGCCAGCCAGTTGGCATGCTTTTAAAGGAATTTTTGTCGATTATCATTGCATCTGTCGATCCTTGAAATAAACCTTCTTGCAGAAGAAAAGAGAAAACTAACTTGCAAGTTTTCTTGTTCGAATCGTTTCGAATATTAAAAAAGGTTGTTCATGAACTTCTACTTAACTTTATTAGTAAACATAAATTACTTACAGACAGTCAACACAGGTTTCGAAAAGGGCTTTCAACTGGAACTGCTGCAATTGAATTAGTGCAGTATGCTGATGACAAATTAAACGTAAAGGAATGCGTAATAGGTATATTTTCGATTTGTCACGAGCCTTTGATACTCTTG
Organism: Rutpela maculata; assembly: GCA_936432065.2. Lineage (NCBI taxonomy): Eukaryota > Metazoa > Arthropoda > Insecta > Coleoptera > Cerambycidae > Rutpela > Rutpela maculata. The sequence continues at coordinate 42,505,149 of OW386286.2, forward strand.
ACATACTCAGACCAGAAATTGGATGCACTAGGTATAAGAGGCTCCATTAATAATTGGATCATTTCATACATGGCCAGTAGAAAAATAACAGTTAAAATGGAACAGAGTACCTCCGATATTTATGATGTTGAGCTTGGAACTCCGCAAGGAGGAATTCTGGGACCATTGCTGTTTCTTTTGTATATTAACGACTTGCCGAATTACATCACAGATGGGAGAGTATTTATATGTGCATATGATACAACGGTGGTGGTCTTAGATGCTAATAGCGATACGGCGATAAGAAAAGCCCAACATGCCATAAAAGAATTTTATAAATGGTGTCAAAGCAACCATCTTGTTGTCAATGCAGGAAAAACTGTGGCTATAGAATTTTTAAATAAAAATAACACACCATCTACTTTTAATTTGAAAATAGAGAATCAGGCGGTAGAAAATCAAAGTACAGTAAAATGCCTAGGATCATACATTGACTCCAAGCTATCGTGGAATGAGCAAATTGAACATGTCTGTGGTAAACTTAACAAGGCCTACTCCGCCATATTCTCCCTAAAAAGTACACTTGATGAGAAGGCTCAAATTAACGTGTATTACGCATTAGTCTACTCAGCGATCTGCTACAATAGGACAAGCAACTTTTAATGTAAGGGTATTTAATAGTAATAGTAATAATAATAATAATACATTTATTTTCCTCCCATATGTACAAAAAACAGAATAATACGCCTTATATCTGGCTTAAAGCGTATGAACTCCTATAGAGACATTTTTAAACAGAAAAAAATATTAACCGTAGTTTCGATATATTTATTAAAATTATTACAGCACATTCATAGCAACAAAGATAAATTCCAAACATGCACTGACATTTACAAATACAGCACAAGAAATAATAATAATTTTTACATAAAAAATGCAGCAGTGAAGCATACAAAAAATCACCATATTATGCAGGTTGCTACTATTATAATATGTTACCACACGAAACAAAAAATTTAAAATCACCGAAACAATTTAAAAACAAAATTAAAAACATGTTAACAGGTAATATTTTTTACAATATCAATGAATAAGAACAACATATTAAATTGCAGGAAAATGAGATTTTTTTATTAATTACAGCTTTAACACTCTTTCATTGTTATTATAATGCCTAGTCATAGTTAATCGTAATGTCTCATATTTCTCGTTTGTTACTTACCTTTTATGCTTATCTACATTTGTTTATAATGAAATATACCTATTGGTATATAGAACTGTTATATATTATATAATTTTTTTATATTTATATATGTTTTTGTATGTTTCTTATGAATTTTTGTTTGAAATTAACATACCTTATCCACTGTACAACAATGTAATTGTACCATTGTGGCATTTAAAGGTGAATAAACTGAATTGAAAGAAACTGAATTGAACTGAATTGAATTCATCTTCTGCCTCCCTATAATAATTAACAAGGTGAGCCGCCAAATGATGTATATTTTCAGAACAGAGTTTGCTGTTCTTCTGACAAAATTTCAAAAAGCTCTTTTCTTGCAGGCATTCTAAAAATAAGAAACTTTCTAAAAACACGATTTTGTGAAAATATTACAACTTAAAAATATTATAAATTTTGGTCTATTCAGAGCTTTCTATTCATCACTTCCCACTATAAAATGTGAGGGTAACTCTATAAAAGTAAGACACGGTATATAGTTATGTTATTTCTGGATGTTTTTAGGAGTAATTTACTCAGATAAGCCTCATGGTTCCAGTTTTAAACATTGTGAAAAGTATTGGAATGAGGTCAGGGTCGTAGTTTTTGGAAAGTGACTTTGTCAAAAACTGGAAATTTTAGACATGAGTTGGCAAGGCAAGTCGTTATCGTTATATTCTGTTAGATGCAGCCGCGTGCTGCCCCATCGGGAAACGGGCGAGAGTCAACCGCGCCCAAAATTTTGTACACCAGATTCCCTCGGATTATCTTCTGGGTGTACACCAGATTTCCTTCGCCGTTTGCCCCTCCGAAACGGGAGTTTCTCGGTGGGTCCAAAAGTTTTTCCGATTTTTCCCTTCTGCTTACCAATTTCCATATTGGAGGAAGACAATTTTTTTTCGATTCCGCTTCCCTCCGCCAATCAATTTTCATTTTCAAGGAAAAAAAATTTACCCCGCCCCCCTCCTCCGCTCATCAATTTCCAGTTTAGAGGAAAACATGTTTTTTTTTTAATTTTTCAAATCCTTCCGGTACGCGCCTGCCTGCCTTTCTAATAGAGCTAGCTTTTTAAGTTCATGCAGTTAGCAACTTTAAAAAAAAATAATCCCTTAAGAAAGTTGGCTCGCTACGGCTCTGAATGAGGTGGGAATGAAGTTATATGTTGGGGCTTGTTCACGAAAATTACTAAAATATTTGTTTTTCGTCCATTTTACATTATCTTATAGTAAAATATTACCGAAGAACTTGCAAGTAAGTGCCGTGCAATATACACGAAACGGAATGTAAACAGCCCTCAGCTGTGAAAAAAAAGCATTTCTATTTTGTGTACACAGCAAATAAACAAAAACATAAATTATGTTTGGGGCTTCGTATATTTTCTTAGTATTAAACCATCTATTTCAAAGAACTCGCTACACGTTACATTTACCTTCGTTGGCTTCCATTTGTTTTTCTTCACTCTCGGAAAGAAGTTAAGAATAACAAAACGTGAATAATAGGAGTATTTTCTTACGGACACTTTATCAAAAAAAAGGAAATAACGTGGAAACTGGAACGGTTTTAAAATTGCAACATTTTTCTTATTTCAAGTGAAAAAATGGATTGTGTCATAAGAGTGATTGTGGGTACATGAATTTCTATTTCAAACGTTTTATATTTAAATTCTCTCGTTTACCTAAATACGGAAATTTTAAATTCGTTATTATATTTCATACAGTATTTGAATACTTTTAAAATCACATTTAACACCAGGAGATTCACATACAAGAGCTCACGACAAACGTATAAAATAAATATACTAAACCGTAAACGCAAGTGGTAAAGAGCTTAATACAATCGTACATCCTTAAATCATGATTTAGATAAACGAAGGAGTGGGTAAGTGCTTTAAAAACTGCTTAGAATCCGTGGACGGCGACGCCGTGCTAGCTTTCTCGCCTATTCTTTAATTTCACGTCATATTTTTTCCATCAATCGGCTGCGAAGATCCGTATAGAACTTCAGAACCACGCATCGAACTTGTGTATGTTCCACAAATATCAATCCTCTGAGTTCGTTGTTTAGTGTGGTGGCTTAGCGAAAAGATCTGCTGGATTAAAGCTCCAAATTTTGCACACTCCTTATATACCCTCAGTACTATCAATTCAGTGTCCGCCATCTTGAAATAATACGCCATCTTTGTTTTCTTTGGACTGTACCTGTACATTTTTGAGTTTTATTTGGTTTTTACTAAATATCTCCCCAACTTCTGGGTTTGTAGCAAAAAGGATTTAATTTAAACTAAATTTGCTACAATTTGAGACCAAAGCCGCTTTTGTAAGTTTAATATTTTGCGAGATACAAGCTTCCAAACTTTTGGACTTTTTTCAGGCTATTACGAAAATCTATATTTTTGTCGGTTTTGCTAAATATCTCCAATGCAGTCAGTTTTACAGCAAACATTGTTTTATTAATGTTTAAGAAAAATAAATATGAGTAAAGATACAATCACAATTTGCTGAGATAATGACCTCATGCGACATTATAATAATGATGAAATGCTGATTTGGCAAAAGTAGCAACTGGGACAAATTTGAGTTTAAAAATTAAGTTGAGTTTTGATTCGGGGGACGAATTGGTGGTGGCTTGGTGCGTGGCCCAACTCCCCCCTTGGGGGTGAGCCCCAGGGGGTATTTAATGTAAGTACTAATTATTCTGTTTTGTTGTGTTGTTTCTTTGTTAATTAACCGGTAACTTGTTTTCTACCACAATGTTTTATTTACAAATATTCATTTAATTCATTAAATTCAAATCCTCTTGCAAGCAAGCGAGTAATTTAAAGGAACCCCGTCACAGCGGCCCGAGGGTCGTGACACGTGGTGGGCATAACATGTGTTGGGAGTAATTATTAACCAACCCCAACCCGTAGTCGTGACACTATTAAGAAAATAATCATAAAAATTATATTTATAATGTTATTATTGCATTTATAATGTTGTTGTTTACTGTTCACAATAGCCTTTACAATGATAAAGAGCTGTGCAGGCAAGTGCAGCCTTGTTACAAACCCAATTCTTAGAGCACGGGTACAGCCTACATCCGCACTTGACTAATTCTCTGCAGCTTTTGCTTGCTTCTGATATAGACATCCAAATTGGTTGCCATGTCTCTTCGTTTCTTTTCCATTCAAAGTTAGCTGGAGTAGATGCATTTTGGTGTGATTTCAAACTGGTTAACCAGATGATAGATTAGTAGATGCAGCCATTAGTGTGTTGAATGAGGGCATCCTGTGTGGGCGGTAGACTTTGCATCATCTTTACTTTTTTCCATGTGTGAAGAGATCCTCTCTGAGCTTGTTGATGCTGTCAAGTTCTGTTGTACCATCGTACAGGATGCATGTGTATCGTTCAATAAGTTCAAGTGCCTTTGTTTTAGCATCTACTGGCCGAAATGGATGTTTTGCAGAGAAGATAATATATCCTTCAGTGCCTGGAGGGTATGCTTTCCATGCCTTCCATGCTGACTTTTTCCCCCTACCAAAAAATTGTGATGTAGTGTTTGAACCCATGAAAGCATGAAAAAAGGGCAATGCTTGCGACATATTTTCTCAAAGCTCTTGGCAGATGGCGTTGATATGGTAATATCGGAAGTGTTTACCCTTACCAAATGCAATCCAAAGTTGAATATTAGGTTTGTAAGTTTGTAGCTCGAAAAAGATGCCTACTAGTACCACAAAAACATCCGTGTCAACTCTACTTATGAGGATGTTGGTTGCAACCTTTTGTAATGCATCCAGTATATGAAGACATAAGCTGATGCTCTGATATAAGCTTCTTCGTGGTCAGTTTCGGACATCGGTGCACTGCTATTTTGTTAAATAAGATTTACCATAAATGATGTATATTTCTTTAACTTCTTGTACTTTATAAGCTGCCACTGCATCGCTTAGTAGGGTAAACAGTTCTGTCTTGCTCTCTGAATTCTTCAGGAATTTAACCAAGTTTTTGGGATGTGCGGTTTCCCTTGTGACTTTTCTCCTTTCTCCCTTCCCTCTCTTCATACGTGTAGTTTCCTTCAGATTGTCTGGCTTGTATAGGTCCCATACAACGTCGATTCTTAGGCAATCCTGAAGTTGTCCATGGTAAGAAGACCATATCACTATATTCTTCAAATGTACATGCATCATATTTAGGAAGTACATGTACAATGGCAGGTCCATCAAATATTTCGGCATAAAAGTTTGGTACATCGTCGTCTTTAATTGAAGATAGGTAGGACAGTAAATCTGATTTATCATCAGTCAGTCGTAAATCCCCGTGATTACTCAAAGACGGAGGCCAAGCATTTAGAAAGCCTAGATGCTTGTATCTCGCTAAATATTAAAGTTACAAAAGCAGATCTAGTCTAAAGTTATAACAAATTTAGTCTAGATTAAAATTGATTTGAATAGTGTTGCTGTAAACCCACCGATTTTCGTAATAACCTGAAAAAGTCCAAAACATTGGAAGCTTGTATCTCGCAAAATATTAACGTTACAAAAGCTGTCTCTGGTCTCAAATTGTAGCAAATTTAGTTTAAATTAAAGCCTTTTTGCTACAAACCTAGAAGTTGGGGAGATATTTAGTAAAAACCAAATAAAAGTCGAAAATTTACAATTACAGTCCAAAGAAAACTTATTCGTCGTATTTCGATATGGCGGACACTGAAATCGGGCGCTCCTGCCTGAATTGATAGTACTGAGGGTATATAAGAATTCAAAAAATTTGGCGCTTTAATCCAGCAGGTCATGATTCTGTCTAGTATTTGCTCTAAGCCACCACACCAATTTGTTGCCATGACGATAATAACTACCTTATTTTGTGCTGATTGGGATTGGTGAAAAGGTTATCCGTGTACCCACAAATAACCACCTCCTGGGGTCATTATTTGTTGCGGAAGCGGATGGATGGATGTTGGCAGTTTCCATGTGAACTATAGACGCCGCGCCACAGGACTTCCATACTTTTTTGCACCGTGAAAACAATTTCTCTCGAAGGTAAAGAACGCCCGAAAAAAAAATGTAAAAAAGTCGTAACTAATAAACCGTCCAAATCGGACACCATATCTATCACTCTTGGGGATCTTCATCATTTCATTTTTCATTATACACATTATAATTCCAGCATTTTTATTGGGTAGGCAGGGATTTTTCGCAGATAACCCAATAGATGGAAGCAAAGCGAACCCTGTAATTCTTAAACGCTAACCCTATAAACCCAAATGACCGAGGGAAAGCGAGTGCTGCAAAAAGTTAAACCATATGCAGGAAATCCGCCCCTGCCTAATTGTCTTGAAAACCTTTGGCCTGATTGGCATAATTGTCATACTTATTATTTTTCCGGAAAAATTTTCGGAATTCGACAGATTTGCCTTAAACAATTTAATGCTTTTTCAAAATATAGGGTGGGCAGTTGCCTACCCTTGCTCACGTCGAATTACGCCTATGATTATACAGGATAATGTACCACAACATACGGAAAATAAAATGATGTACTAGTCTTCTATGTGGGAAAGACCCTGCAAAATTTTAGAGCGATCCAAAGTAATTTAGTAAATTTTATGTGCATTAAAACTTGCGAAGATACGCTACCGTTATTGTCTAGATCAGTGCATAATGCAATGAACCTGGAACGGATCCGTTCTTCAAATATAAGTTAAGGCAAATCGAATTTGGCCAACACGCAATCGTGACTGGTATCTGTCTCTTTATTACGAACTTCAACGATCGGGTCCGTTGCAGGTACGTGGTATAAGAGTTTACTGACATAGTGTCAGTTTGTTTATTGTCTCCCCAACGAATTGTATTCGTAGATGGATACCGTTCAATATGCCATTCTGCGCTTAGAACAGTGCATTGAATGTAATAATAATAATAAAGTTTATTGAACCAAGTATACAAGATTGATTTAGATACATTAAATTGCTTAATTATTCAACAACGGTACAAGGAAAATAAACATTTAGGTAAACCTCACATAGTTATAAAAACTGGCCGTGGGTGCTATACCGATATTATAAAAAATACTATTTATAATAAAATGGCTTAAGTAATAAATTAATTCTATTAAAATTCAACTGTACGAATAAGAGTTATAACTATTAAAATTAGGTATACTCTGATAATTGGATAAGTATATTAAGTATAACTAGTGCTATAATTTACAATTCTTCTTAACATTTAGAAGTAGATAATACAATTTTAAATTGGCCGAAATAACTTAAATAATAAATTAATTCTATTGAAATTCAACAGTACGAATAAGAGTTATATTATAATTAGGTACATTCTGATTATTTGATAAGTATATTAAGTATTACTAAGGCTATAATTTACAATTCTTCTTAATATTTAAAAGTAGATAATATAATTTTTAATTGATCAAAAAGACGCCAGTGTCAATAAATCTGTGTAGTGTTTGGGATGGATAAGTTAGAAGCCATTTATTTATTTCGTATTTAAATTTATTTAAGTTACAGTTTTTAATTGCTGGTGGTATATTATTATATATTCTAGGAGCTAAATAGATAAAGCTTTTTTGTCCTATCGTTTTTTGGGCCCGAGGTACTGTTATTACATTTTTTTCTTTACTTCTAGTGTGATAGTCGAAAGGGAGAGATAAGGTACTCTGTCTGTTTTTAGGTAATTATATTGGTTTAGTATTAAAGCTTTGCAATATAATTTTCTAATAGATAATAATTCTAATCCATTATATAGTAAATCTGTCGGGTAAAAGTAATCTTTTTTAAAAATGATTTTAAAAAATCTTTTTTGCAATTTCTCTAGCGGGTCTAAATTGGTTTTGTTTGTGCCATCCCAGGCTAGGATACCGTAGCATAATTGCCACTGTATAAGTCCATAATAAACAGTTTTTAATTGTTTTTCTGTTAATATATTTTTTTGTTGTTTGAATGTATAGATGAGATACGTTAGTTTCTTACATACATTTTCTATGTGTAAGTTCCATTTTAGGTGGCTGTCAAGAATAACTCCAAGATACTTTATAGATTTTGCACTTTGAATTTTCAGATCGGTTCCTTCGATGGTTATGTTTGTGAACTGTGGAAGATGGCTTTCATAAGAACAGAATTGTAAATATTTTGTCTTTTCTATATTAATCGTAAGGAGATGATTATCGAACCAGTCTTTTATGGTTTTCAGGTTTTTACTTACGAGTATCTCCCAAGATCGTGCAGTGAAAAATATTACAGTGTCATCTGCAAACGATATAGTTAAGCCATCTAATATTAGGTTAAGCAGGTCGTTTAAGTATATACTAAACAAAATTGGTCCTAGGACCTGTGGCAAACCGTAAAGAACGGTTCTCGGATCACTTAATGTATCACCTACTTTCGCTATTTGGGATCGATTTTCTAAATAACTGGTCAATAGTTCGTGTATTTTCCCCTAAAGCCCATGTTCCAAAGTTTCTCTAATGTTTTTTTGTGACTTATCGTGTCAAACGCCTTTGCAAGGTCCATAAAAACACAAATGGAAGGGAGGGTTTCATCAACGGCGTTATATATTTTTCCAACTAATTTTGAAATTGAGTCTTGGGTTGAAGTTCCCTCACGAAAACCAAATTGTTTACTTGATAACAATTTAAATTTGTTTATAAATGATTCTTTTATAGACTGGTTTTATAATCGCGGTTTTGAAATGTGAAGGACATATACCGGTATCAAAAATATTATTAATTAGATGAGTAATTAATGGAATTATTATGTCAACAATATCTTTGAGGGTTTCCGATTTCATGTTGTCATAACCGGGAGATTTCTTATTTTTTAAATTTAATATATAGTTTCGAATTTCTCTATCTGAAACTGGTTCTAAAAGGAAGGTATTTTTCTGAATATGACTCTCAAAAGTTCTAGATGGTTTCTTAATGTTATTTGCCATGTTAATGCAGTCGAACATTTTCTTTGACTTTTCATTACTTTTAAGTTTTGTGCTGTGCTGAGTTCACAAAAATTATTTTAATTTTTGCTATTTTTGTAATGTGATTAAATCCAAAAAATCACTTCTAACCCCGCCAGCTTTGCTGTCAGTCCCAAATCTGATAAAGAAGCAGGTTGCAACGCGTTGCGTCAGACTGGTTAAATTCATAGACGGCGAATTTCTACAAAAAAATAAGGTTTTTTTTTGTTATATTTTTATAATTTTTCATTTTTTTAACTCCTTTCGGTAGGGACAACCTACTGATAAATTTTCCGCATGGTGTGGTAAATCACCCTGTATATTATTATATTTTAAGGTTAAGGTTTAACCGGGAGAACTAAGTAAAATTTAATTCAATAATTTTTTATGACCTTATTTTTAAGGTGGTTAAATTCTTCACAACAAATATTTAAATGGTTTGTCATTTTTATTTATTAACTGATATATTAATTAAGCTTATTTTAGGAAACACGATCATGTACTTAAGGATAAAACCAGACATTAATTTTATTTATTAACGTCTTTAAGTAAACAGTAGGGATTATATTTGTTTATGTAAGATTAAGTAGTTTATCTTAGACAGTTATAGCTTCTTCGTAGTGTACACTGATTATGGGGGTTATTTCAAGTGTAATAGTTGGCGCAATCCCGATCAAAGATTTATAAATAGTTTATACGTCTCAATAATTTATTATCACTTGTTTTAACAATCACTTACTTAAATTTCATAAAAGAATTGCGACTAACACAATTAATTGAAATAAATGTCATAAATTCGTGAATTTAACAACTGGTCATAATATTGTGGTTATTATTATACCTAAATAGATAAAATCATTGATCTATTAAAAATTCATTAAGAGATCTCTTAAATAAACAAAGCGTTGTACATTCTTTTATATTTATAGATAAACGATTGAAGGTCGTTAGACCCAAACATTTGGAGATTTATGTGTAATCAAATAATTGTTACATGGAATGAGAAAATCATATTTTCGTTTAGTACATATATTATGCAAATTTTTTTTGCTGTTAAACTTGTGATTAATAAATACATAATAGTGGCTTGTGTGAGTCGGAAAAAACCCTAAAAACATAACTATTGTCTGATGTAACCAAAGTAGTTTTCCCCCCATTTTAGAGGATGCTGAACACCATGGGGGTGGCAGAATTTCTCGTTGGAGTGACCCACCTCCACAAACGTCAAAAAACCACTCCCAAATGGGGTCAAACGCGTATTGACAATGATTCACGGAATCTAACTTATTGATCCCCCATTTTCGAGCATGTCAATTATGGGGAGGACCCTGGGACGCATGCCTGACACCCGCCCACCCCCTCAATGGGCAATAACCACCCTACAGAGGGGCGAGAGAGCGCTCTGATCATCTCATCACTGGGCAAAAAGATTTCCCTCCCATTTTAGAGCATGCCGAACAACGAGAGGAGCACGAATTGAGTGCTTGACACCTGTTCACCCTCTCAATGGCAAAAAATGCCACTTCGTCGCATTTTCATAATAAGTGTAACTGCACGGGTTCAAAAAACGTAAAAAATATATAAAAATAAATTAATTTTCCCGGGAGTATGCTGAGAATGCACTCTCTCCCCTTTGGAAGGTTGTTATTGGCCATTTACAGGGGTGACCCAGGAGGAGTTCAACTGTCACCATGGTGTTCAGCATCCTCGAAAACAAAATTCCCTCATACAATTATAATTCGCGTTTGACCTCGTTTGGGGGTGGTTTTTGGCCATTTGCGGGGGTGGCCAACTAGAAATTCTGCCACCACCACGGTGTTCAGCATTCTCGAAAACGGGGGGAGAGAACTAATCTGGTTGCATCAGACAATACTCGAGTTTTCGTCCGACTCACCATCCACTATAAACACATAAATCAAAAATATATAATAAAGTCAAAACTTTAATATAGTTACAGATATTGTTACAACTATGTATACTACACTCACTATATGTCTTAGTGAGTGTAGCAAAATTTGCTTTTGTGTAACAAAAACATGATAGAAAACGGATTCCATATCTAAGGCGAAATTTTATTTGTGAATAATATACACCATAATTAGCTGTTCCTCAGTAAGAACTGTTTTAAATCTCTAAAAATATGCTATTGAATTAATTTTAGAGATCGAATGCTTACAATGAACTTTCCAATTTAGGCAATCGTCAACGTACATTCCTAAAAATTTAACATTTTGGGTTTCATTAGGTAATTTAGAGTTATTGACGGATAATTAATCATGAAATTCTGTTACAAAAACTTGAAAGATCTGGACTTAGACCGTCAGCATTAAGTTGGTTAGAGTCATACCTAGAAAATCGAAAGCAACTAGTAAAATTAAATTTACAGGGCAAAGAGATCAAATCAACAGTGAAAAATACCAAGTTGGGAATTCCGCAAGGAAGTATAATAGGGCCGTTACTGTTTAACATATACATTAATGATTTGTGCAATCTATTAGATAACAGCAGGCACCTAATGATAAATTATGCAGACGACACCACCTTACTGATAAGAGCTAATAATTTTCCACAATTAATATTTGAAGCCAGTTTTGTTCTTGACTCGATTGAAAATTGGCTCTTAGAAAATAATTTAATTCTCAATAAAGAGAAGACCAATTTCATAATTTTTAAAACTAATAGGTCAGCAAGAGCTTTTCCATTAAATACCATAGTCAACAATGATAATGTAAGTTTTGCATCAGCAACAAAATTTCTAGGTATAATTACAGACACTACTTTATGTTGGACGCAACATATATCAGAATTGGTGAAAAAAATAAACAGTGTCACCTACAGTATGAGGGTGGTTAAAAGATATGTTACATATAAGACACTGCGAAAGATATATTATGCGTGCTTTGTATCACGATTAAGATTTGGTATAATATTTTGGGGCGGTGCAGCTGCTGCTGAAATAAATAAATTATTAATAGTACAAAAACAAGCTGTACGCTGCATGCATGACATCCCTTTAAGGGAGTCTTGCAGAGGCTCCTTCAAGAAAAATAGATTACTAACTGTTGCTGCAATATACATCTTTGAATGTTTTATTTTTATTTTTAAATATAAAAATAAATATGAATATGAGGTAACTCACAGCTATAACACAAGACATAATTATTATAATTTCCCTATTCACAAGTTAAGCATGATAGAAAATGGTCCTTGTTACGCTAGTATGAGATATTTCAATAGCCTACCAAACAGAAAAAAAAAACATAAAAAATGTAAAAAAATTTAAGAGAGAACTTTTTATCTTGTTACTAGAAATTGAACCGTATAGTATAAAAGAATTTTTTGAGTATAAAAGAGCACGTTTATAATATTTTTTTTTGTTGTTGTTCCCTGTTTCAACCCATTGTTACTTGATTTTATCTATGTAATATGGCTGTTTGAAATAAAGTTTTATTATTATTAATCCAAGATCTAAGCATTTATTTGCCAATTGTGAATTCGTCGTAAAATCATTGTTCAGGTTTTCTACTGTAATATTACATTTCATTTCCAATATTTCATCTGATTTATACGAAACAATTGTTGACGTATCATCAGCATATATTGTAAAATATGCATCAGATTTTAAAGTATCCAGTTCATTTACATAAATTAAAAACAACGTAGGGCCCAATGTTGAACCCTGTGGAACACCCATATTTACATTTTTTTATATATTCAGATCTAGTTACCGTTTTATTATTGTTGGTAATATTGCTAATATTTACGTATTGATGACGCCCTTTTGGGAATGTACTTATCCAACTTAATGCAGCTCCAACCGTCATACAGAACGATCGATAGAAATCTGTAACTTATTGTGTTTTATATAAAACCATGTTTTATTATAATTTTGCATTAAAATGTTCCTAAGATTAAGCACACAGAATGTACAAAGATATGCAAAATATCAAAACTGCAATATACGTTTAAACGAATTTTACATTGATTAGGCCATATAACAATTTTACTTCAAAATTTTGTTAAGGTATTTTTAGTAAAACAATTACGAAACAAATGAAAGTTGCAGTCGGACGTTGCCGATACAAAAAGTATTATATAAACTATGTTTTATTATACCCTTAGAGCGTTACTACTTATTTATTGACCTAGCACACAAAAATAGAGTGCCTTGGGGTTCCCATATAGGTCCCTTATTATTCAATTTATTCATCAGTGCAACGTTCATCGTGGTTAGTACTTAGATAGGTCACCATCCGAGGAAACACAACGATACCGCCCTATCTAGCGACCGTATACCAGTGTATATACCATCCATCGGAGCAGTGCTGGTTTTAGATATAAATTGCCCCTAGCTCCAGGTCAATTTTGCGCCCCCTCCAGCTTGCTATTAGTTTATGGGCAGCGGAGAAAAACTTTAGTCCGGAAAAATGTTTTGAAGAACAGGGGGAGAAATCCAAGAAAAACTTTTTTTAGTCCGAAAAAATGTTTTGAAGAGCGGGGGGGGAATCCAAATTTTTTTTCTGTTTATGGGCACTAACCACTAAGACGAAAGATAATGGCACCCTCCCCCCCACAAAACCGGCCCTGCTTCGGAGTGGATGCAAAGAGTCCCTTGTGTAATAAATATTAGGGCAAGTAAAATATCTCTGTTCTTTTCAAGAGAAGAGGTTCAGCTAAATTTCCAAGTAAATAGATTTAAATTTAAAAAAATGTTTTTAGTCGCTGGTTGTTCCAATAAGTCCTGACTATAGTATTAATAATTTGAGCTTGCGTAACGTAACCACGTGAAATATTTAGGCGTTATATTTGACTCTAAATTTTCTTTTTTTTTTTCAGCGTTTCGATAAAACGAGTGGAAAAGCAAACAAAACGTTAGAATTTCGATCTATTGTGAAATACTGTTTGATTGCTGTACTTCAATATACCTGAAATAGTTCAAAATAAATTTGTCCCATTTATGTGCTATAAACTAAGCACAAGGGGTACTTATTAAACTGCGAGGAAACAAAATCATATTTGGATATTACCTCCTTACACAGCAGGCACCAATATTACGATGTTTGTTTCGGCTTCAAAATTATCAATAACTACATCAGTTCTCCTGATTGCTTGGAGTCTATGCGTTTTAACGTACGTACCATCATTCAATACCAGAAATGCGTCTCTTCTGACTGTATCGTATTGTTCTCGGCATTGCTGAACAACATGCAATGTTTACTGTTTAGTCCGGTGAATAGAATAAGCTCAACTGTTTTTTTTTTTGTTTTTTTTCTTCTTTATCTATTTATTTAACATCGGAATATTTCCGCTATCAGGGCCTATCACCGACGCCAGGAGACGAGCTACCCCCAACCTGGAAATTTTGTCGAACCTCTTCTCTTTCGAAGAGTAGGGACCTTTTATTTAATAGATAAGGGAACGCCTGCTTTACATCCCCTCCGAAGAATGGTATATCCATTACGTAATCCTCGTCTTGAAATTATATAGCTTCGCGTGTACGCTGATATACAAGCCGCTAGAAGGTAGGACCGAGACCGCAGCGTTTCCCAAGATGGATTTCACCCATCCAAGTACTAACCGCGCTGAACGTTGCTTCACTGGAGTATCGATATACAATTTTCCAATTTCCAATTTATAGATCATTTTATTTTATTTAACTATTATACATGTCATTTTATTTGTGTACCGTATATAAAATAAGCTGCGTGAACCACGCGGCGGCCAGATGTTATGGCAGAAATGCTTCCAGACATGATGTATACAAGAATAAATTGCAAATTTCTGTAAAGCTAATTTGCGTTTTAATTATTAATGTTGACTTTAAATAATGAGACGTCTCTACGCTCGCCCCATAAGCCCAACTCTTAATAAATTTTTTAGTGGATCAGATTTATTCAGTAAATCTCTTGATGGTCTTACAGACCTAGTCAAACGAACTATACTGTAGTAATTTTTATTATCATTGTTGCTATTTAGTTTATATTATTATCTTTATATTTCACTTTTTCTTTAATGTTTCACTTAATTAGTTGTCTTAAGTTTAATTATAATTAAAATTGTTATTGCCATGTAAATGTATTTATACATAGAAAATAAATAAATATCGAACCTGAATTATACAGTATGGTAATTTTAATAAGACTGCCACGAAGCAAATAAAAGTTGCAGTCGGGTGTTGCCAAGTACAAATAGCCATTTGAGAAATAAAAATTATATTGGCTCTGTACTTAATCTCAGTGACACCATGTAAAAGTATTCGAGAGAATTGTTAATCAAATAGGTACTTGCAATCGGCCTCGTCCGATTGCAACTTCCACTCGTAATTATAATCAGAAGGATATCCATTGAAATACTTAAAAAATATCGTTTAACATTTCATCGACGCTTGTGTGGTTCTCATGAATGCAAAATAAATGTTTAAAAAGGTATCAGAGTTTATAGAAAACGTATTCCAATAGGTATGATGCTTACTCCTCAAGCATGAATTTGACGGCATGATATTGATGACGGAACTAACCGAGCTCTGTACAGAAAAAGATCTGTCAGTTTTCCACTGCCAATTCTAACACGAAACGATCATGAATCGTTTATATAGGTACATCATACAGCGAGTTTGTTGAAGCTCGACAAACTTTCATGTTCAGATAAAATATGGTTTATATCAGCTTTAGAAAAAATTTCATTGTTAGAATTAAGTTGAAATATACAAAATGAAAAAAGTGTGCTTTTGAATAGGGCTCACTTATATGCATTATGCCATTAGTAGTCCCCGCAAATTAGACATTTTAGAAGAAGTAATTTATAAAGCAATAATATTTGAGATGCGTACTCTAGATAGGGTTAGAAATAGATACCCGAAAAGTTCTCCCCCAAGTGGAACGTCCCTTTTTTTGCAAAAAACCACCCCGAACGGGGACTTAAAGCTGGTTTTTCACTTTTATCTTGTAAACCGTTCGTTGGAAGAGAAAAAAGCATAGGAAATAAAAAAAATTGTCGTTAAATTCTGCATAAAAATGTTCTATTAACCTTGTAGCTTACCCTCACCTAATTCGTGCTTACAGCGTCCGAACAGACATATCACAAACAATATTTAACGTAACAAAACAGTAACAAGAAACAAAAGAAATACAAACTTATATTAAAATGTACTAAATAGGAAATTGCAAAATTTTCGTTTTTTTTAAATTATTAATTTTAATAACGTAAATTGAAGCTATTTAAAACCTTTATAAAAAAACATTAACACAGTTCATGTACAGGGTGAGGTAAAAAAATATTCAAAGAAATTAAGTTTCCTCTCTTAATTTAAAATATATATATATATATATATATATATATATATATATATTTTTTTTTTTTTTTAATCACTTTGTATGCTTAAAGGCTTTAAAAATGTGTACAATTTGATGTGCCCAACATGGTCATCGCTTCAAAAATATAAAAGTTACAAGTGTGGGTAATTTTAAGTGGCGCACCCTGTATACAGGGTAAGAAGTAGTGTGTGGATGGGCAATATCTCCTCATCCGTTTGAAATTTGAAAAAATGTCTGTTAAAAATTGTTTGAGATCAAGTGTGGCATATCCTAAAATAATATTAAAATCTACAGAGTGTTTCACAGAGAAGTGACAAACTAATACTAGGATTTTTTAAATAGAACACTCAACACCCGCACAGCCTTGGCTATGGATTTGGGGGTTGTCTACTATCTGTGGTGTGTTTATGTTATGTTAATATTTCTTTATATATCCATATTTTACTTCTCTATCCAAAAATATATTATTTCTAGATAGAGACACTGCAGCCTTGCTTTCCGAAAAAAATATGTTTGCACCGGTCAAGAGAAAAATCTGCATAAATTTGAGTAGGGATGGGACGGATGTGCTTTTGGCCGGATAACCGGATACAGTATATCCGGCCAGTTCAAAATCCGGTCCGGCCGGATAATCCGGCGGGATATCTTGCTTTTTCAAGCAGTCGCTTTATCTACGAGCAGGTCGCGATATTTACAATTAAATTCAAGTCCTGTCCTGCCAATCTTGTACATTGCTGCAAGTAATTGTAATTACACGAAATGCGCATGGTACACCAGAACAGAACTAATAGTAATAATTATAAATATTTATATGTGTGTACTTGGTTCTATCCACAGTTATGGTGTTTTTGTATTTATTATACTCTTCGCAAATACTAAAAACAAAGAGTATATTGCATTTGATCGGCACATTTCTAAAACCGGAAATATCGCTCGCAGACAAAAAAATCATCATTGTGTTAGTGAACGAATTCTGAACAACTTTCAAAATGTCCGTCTGTCCGTTCGTCCGTCACGTTTCTTGTAAGCATGATAACTCAAGAAAGAAAAATCCGATTGTACTGAAATATGGAGAGTAAGTTAGTGTTAGCTAGAGGAAGTACCTTATTGTTTTTGAACAATCTATCGGTAAATAAAAATGTTATTAATGAAAAATTAAATTTGAAAAAAAAAATTTTTCGATTTTTATGTTTTTGGAATTGATTATAAATCTGGTGGAATGATATTTCATTTTAATACCTATTTGAATTTGAATTTGAAGTAAATATTTATATATTTTACAAATATACATTTCATAATGTAATATACAACCGTGAAAATATGATTTTAGCTCGTGTCTTATAATGTAAAAATTTACATTTTTTTACGTGTAAGGTGGTGGTGTAGTTCTTACGCTTTTGACTCGGAATCCAAATGGGATTCCAAACGGGTTCGAAACCCGAATGGGGTTTAGAATGTTTTTTTTTTTAATTTTTACTTTATTTTACACTGTCTTACCAAGTTCGTTGGTTCGTAAAATTAAAAATGTCTAAAACTAACATTATTTACAAAAAAATGCAGAGTATCCTATAGAATGTGTAACAATTATATAAAAAGTTCAGTGAACAGGCGAAGAATACGTTTTTAACTTGTTAATATTATGATTTTCTAAAGAACTTCATTCTCAGAATAACGAGCAACCGGAATCTGTCTTTTGAAATTACATGCATTTTGTGTAATTACACATCAAATTAAACATTAGCAATACAATGGAGAAAAATAGCTATAGATCTCTACCACCACTATTGTATTCGCGAAAAATTTGGTCTTAGGCCAGTAATATATTTTCTTGCACCCTGAGTGGGTCTTTGTCCAGAGCGAGGTCAAACTATGCCTACGATTTTTTTGATTTTTTGATCTTTTGTTTTCAATGTTATTTAATATATGTATATAATATATTTAAGAATTTAAGACTTATTTTTTTATATTTGTTATTTATTTTGATTGTAGTTTTTAGTTCATTGTTAATTCTATAAATATTTTGATATATAACTGACAATTAATAAATAACATTTAAGTTTCATGCATTTTGAACAGTTTTTATTTGGCCGGATGTTGACCGGATATTTTTTCATATCCGGCCGGAGCCGAATATCCGGTTTGGAAGCCGGATTGGCCGGATGCAGTAGCCGGACCGGATATCCGTCCCATCCCTAAATTTGAGTGTGTTCTCCATGTTGATTAAAACTTTTACTAGGTGGTTAAGTGACAGTTAATAATAATAGCGAGAATAATGGTATCAAAAAATTGATGATATATGTTATGGCCCATCCCTTAACAAAATTTTAGATGGTATGTTTTACTTTCTCATAAAATATGGAACACTCTGTATGTCGTACTGTCGTTAGCAAAAAAAATAGGACAACTATTGTTTTCTAATGTAAATCTGTCTCTATTTGAATATGTAATGACAAATAACTGACAATGTCACACAGTGGCGCAGCCAGAAAATTCATCTGGGGGGGGGGCAATAGAACCGGCCTCCCCAGAGGATGAGGAAATCTTTTCAGAAAATGGTTGAAAACGGATGTGTTTTGTACTGCTTCTTTATTTTTTGGCTCATGAAAGATGGCTTGGGGGGGGGGGCATGGCTCCCCCCTGGCTGCGCCCATGATGTCACAAAAATTAAAGTTTGATGTACACAACTAGATTTTAGAAAAAATACGTTATAAGACTTGTCCCTTTTTTTTGAGCACGACAGTACAATTATTTTACCTATACGTCAAACAAAGATAAAGGCTTATTTTATCATTAGGGCGGTAGTCGAAAAAACACGAGGATCGTATGCTCTCGGGCTGTATACAGGGTGACCCAATTAAAATGGGAACATCCTTATAACTTTTAACAAATTAGGGTCTACTACTTCATTCGCCTCCTACAAGTGCAAAGCCACCTGCGGTGTCGAAATAAGCAGAAAAAATTTAAAAATCAGGCATTTTTTTATCGAAAAATTTTATTACTTAATTAAAATTAATCAAAAATAAAAAAATATTGAAATTTTGTTCAAAATGGTGTGCGAGTCCGAAAATATAATTTTATTTATTTATTGTTTTTGTTTAGAAAATTGTGCTATGACAATTTTGTTAGAAATTATACCAAAGCTGTTCAGTTGTCAAGTAATGGGTAGATTTTTTTATTATTTTTCAGTGTTAAATTTTTTAAATATAAAAGTTTTCAATTTTTTTATTTTGATGAAATTTTGGACAATTTTGAACAACTTTTATTAATAAAATGTTGTGTTAAAAATATGCCTAATATGATTTATTGATTTTTTTCGTTTATCTTGCTACCGCAGGGAGCTTTGTATTTGTAGGAGGCGAACGTGTTTTGACTATAAGTAGATCCTAATTTGTTCTATGCTTGAGTAAAATTTAGTTCATATCAGAAAAAACAAACAAAAGTTATAAGGGTGCTCGCAGCCAGCCGTAAGAAGTGAAATTTCCGAAAAAATTTCAGACTGTACACGCACACATAATTTGTTTTTATTGTCAATACCTATATGTTGGATACAGTTGGGTTAAAAAAAGTTTAGTGCACCATTTAACTAATATAGAACATTTAATAGCGGTATGTTAAAATCTGGGAATACAGGAAATACTTAGGAAATAATTGGGAATATTTGGGAATGTTCGGAAATAGTCGAAAAAGCTTGGAAATAACTGAGAATACTTGAAAATAACTGAGAATACTTGAAAATAACTGAGAATTCTCGGGAATAGTTGGGGATAACTGAGAATTATTGGAAATACATGGAAATAACTGAAAATTCGTGGGAATACGTGGAATAAGTCAGGAATAGAGGGTATTCCCGGAATACCTGTACAAAATTTTGGGAGTGACTGACCCCTCGACCTCTCTGTTCGAACGCTGTTAGAACGGCTTTACAAGATAAAACTGAAGAACCAGCTTTAAGTCTCTGTTAGGGGTGGTTTTTTGCAAAAAAGGGACCCCCCTTCTAAATTGGGGGGGGGGAACTTTTCGGGTACTTACTTCTAACCCTATCGAGTACGCAACTCGAATATTATTACTTCATAAATTATTTCTTCTATTCACTGTTTTTCAATCTAATTTGCGTGTACTGTAGACATAACTTCTCATTTTAAGTCAAGGAACATGTTATTTATTTATATATTTATTTTATTTGGGTTACAAATAGGAAAAGCCTACCACCAGACCAGTATATTCTTCTGTATTTGGACCCGCTGAAACCGAATTTGAAGTCAGAATTGTTAGATTGGCCCGTTTTTCACCCCTAACCCCAAGCACTCCCTCTCAATAAAGTGGTCTGACTTGCGGACCATATGTATGTGTATCTGTATGTGGACCCTCTGAAACCTAATCCGAAGTCAGAATTGTCAGATTCACCTCTAACCCAAAAAACACTCCCAAAACAAAAAAAATGTGGTCTGGCCTATGGACCAGATCTGTATATCCTTATGTATTTGGATCCGCTGAAACCGAATCCGAAGCCGGAATTGTCAGATTCGCTCGAGCCAATTTGACAATTATCACTTCGGATTTGGTTTCAGCGGATCCAAATACATAAGGATATACTGATCTGGTCCATAGGCCAGACCACTTTTTTTGTGTGGCTGTGTAATTTTCTTACTGACACATTTATTTTGGTTTTTATTTCCTATACAACTAAATTGACTATACTTCTATAAAGTATTAATCATAACTTGAGTTTTACTACTTCAGCATAAATAAAAATATATCATTTTGTGGTACCTATACAACTAAGTATCTGACATCGAAACTGTTTTTAATAATAGCACGGTTTTAATTTGGTCTTATTTGCGAAAATATCATATTAATTATTATTTTAAAAGAAAATTACTACTAAACCTATTTATCACTGCAATAGGTACATCGTTTTCATGTAAACAAAAAACAGAGCTTAATATTCCATGAAAACTCCAGCTCTAGTGTGGTCAAACTATGCATCAAAGGGGAGTAAGGAATTGTCTTCCTGCAGAGATTTCATTGTTTTAAAATTTGTTTTATGTCTGAAAACAAGTATAGTGAGAAGTTTTGGATTAAAACTAGCCATAGCTTCATACAAAATTTTAACAATTTATGTTGGAAAATTAAACTTTTCTGCCATTTTCCTAATTATATCCGATCCTAGCAACCGCATCATATAAATAAAAATAGCAAATTGTTCACAATAAAATTTCGAACACAACTAGAGATATTTAAGAAAAACCGTGAAAAACTAATTTTTTATCCTTTCAGCATATAATTTATTGCAAATCTAACAAATTAAAACTAAATCATTAACTAGTTTAAAAATATATTTTCTTAGGCATTTTCAAAGGATGTATGTATGTTATATCTCTCAAATAATAATCAATTTCAATCATCACCATTTCTTCTCATTCTTATTACGTTTAAACCGAGAGTTTTCAAAGTATTTCCGTCTTTCTAAAGAGACCTAAAAAGGTAGAAGGTTTAGAGGTTCTGAGATACTTAAATAAAATAAATCTTACTTTATATACTTAGTGTATTCTTTTAAAACTATACACTTACTTTTAATTGATTGATTGCCTGATGATTGTCTTACTGACACATACACACCGTTTTTATGCAAACAAAAAACGATGCATAATTTTTCATAAGAATTACATATGTTGTGGAGTCAAAGGAAGAATATAAAATGGTGAATAAGGAATCATCTAGCGATATTATTTTTTGAAATGCTTAAGGTGTGGCAATAAAAAAAGTAGCGAGAAGCTTGGGATTAAATTTGTACATTGCCTCATATTTTAAACAATTTATATTTCAAAACAATTTTCTGCTATATCCTTATTACGTCCGGTCCTAGTAACCTCATAGCAAATATAAAAATATCAAAATGCTCGCAATAAAATTTCGAAAAAACTTGACTTACAAATAAACTTTCTGATAATTCATTAACTTGCAAAAAAATAAAAACCGTTAAAAATTGCCCTTTTTGTAAAATTTAAGAACAATGATGCATGGATTTTAAAGATAGTGGGTGAAACCATGAGCTAACCGACTAAACCTTCCTGTCAAATAGCGCAAAATATTTATTTAAACGGCTGAAAATCAAAAAATAATTCCAAATTTCTATCGCTCTTTTTGTTTAAGTGGATCGACTCGTAGGAGGACGATTTTTATAAGTATTGGAGCACAATCAGTCGCAATTTTAAAAAGAAATATCAATGTGTTTATTTGTAAACGACCAAAATGCAAAAACTAATGCATGTCAGCCCCAGCATTATTTTTGTTAAATGTTGGTTTTTCATCCACTTTCATAACTCGTTTACCGTTTCTGGTTTAATAAAAAATCCACAAAGTTATTCAAACTTTTAAAATTGAAAACAAATTCCAAGAAAACGATTTAAATGAGGACTTTTTGTTTCCTAATACTATTGTAAAATACATGTAAAGGTTTACATTTTGCAAAAAATTTGTCCCCTTACGAGTCGATGCTCTTAAACAATAAGCGATTGAAAATTTTTTGATTTCAAGTCTATCAATAAATAATTTGGGCTAAAATTTGGCAGATAGGTTTAAATTAATAAATGGTATTGTTAATATTTATGCATTATTACATTATATTCTTTAAGTTATCCAAAATCGGCAAATTTTAATGGTTTTTATATTTTGTAAATTAATTACCAGAAAGTTTATATGTAGGTTTAATTTTATTCAAACTCGTATTATGGAACGAATTGTTGTTTAAATTTTATATGAATCAATAAACAAATTTCATCCAAATCTTCTCATTACGCTTATTATCACACTTAAAACAAATTGAGATAATAGAATCAGCAAGACCATTCCTTATTCACCTTTTCTAATGCTAGTAACTACTATTTACAAAAAAGTATTTACTAAACGTGCTTCTACTTGGGATACACCGGTTTTATGTAAACAGTGCTTTATTTTCCATAAAAACTACAAGTGGCGATTTTGAAGCAGTCTCAAAAATAATCACAGAAAACCAACCTTAACTTTTGCATTTGATATGTCTTCTTAAAATTTGGACTGATTGTACTCTAATATTTGATTTTTAGCCATTTAAATAAAAAATTTGCCCCATTTGACAGGAAGGTTTAGTCCATGGTTTCACCTATTTTCTTTAAAATGTATGCAGCATTGTATCATATTTCTTAAAATATACAAAAATGGCGGTTTTTAAGTTTTTTTTTTTTCAATTTAACGAATTATCAGAAAATCTAGTTATTTTGTCTAGTTTTATTCAATATTTTATAATGAACAGTTTTGTATTTTTATTTTTGCGACGCGGTTACTAGATCCAGAGATAATAAGCAAAACAGCAGAAAATTTCAGTTTTGCAATATAAAATTGTTTAAATTTTACATGAAGCAATGAATATATTTAATCCAAAATTTTTCATTGCACTTATTATCAAACCTAAACCAAATTTTAAAAAAAATCCCTACAGCAAGAGAATTTCGTATTCACCTTTTTTTGTGCTAGTTGGGTTCCAGGTTCCAGTACTGTTAAGAAAAAAAACTAAACTAAGCTCTGCTTGCAATGGACCGTTTCCATGTACACAGTGCTCAATATTCCATAAAAGTTACAACTAAAGATTTTTCAAGCACAGAAAAACCAACCTTACCTTGTAAATAATTTCGGCGGTCGTAGATCCCCAAAGAGCAGGAGTTGAAGTTGAGCGACAGCAACGAACGAGCAAACCGACCGACTACACTTGCACTGTAAACTCGACTCGGAGCGGAGCAGAAAGATCAGAGATGCTGGAGCGCTGGACCAGACTCAGACTGTGGCGGATTCGCGCGTACCTCGGAGCAACAGCGAGAGAGGCGAACACACAACAGCCGTCTATTGATCACTGCTGAACCAAGCGAGAACGTCGGGCGGGGAACACGGGATGGATATTCTCTGTTCCTCTTTGCGTTTTGCGTCCCCGCAGGGGCGGCCTCAGGTGGATTGGGGTGCCTGGTGGGAGTAGGGATGGGAAACATTTTTAATGAGTTTCGTTAGGAAATATATTGAAATTTGCGGGAGTTTGACGGCAATAAAAACTAAGGAAGTCTCATTAAACTAGATTTCGATTACTCTTATTGGTAGGTAGAAATAGTGCCTACTTTTATTATTTTACGTGATTTATAAAGATGAAAAGAGAATGAAGTGAATTGTGTATTTAAGAGTTTTGAATCGGATGGAAATTAATATCAAAGTTTTCATTGAAATAGAAGACGGGCTATTATAATTAATGGGTTATGGCATTAAGTTAAAATTTTAATAGAATATATGTTAAACAACATTTCTTATTAAAAACAATCCTTAGAAACATAAAAGATGAAAATAATATCTTATAATATTACAATATCAATTGTTACTAAAATTCAAACGCTGATGACATCAAAACTGCAGTCTGCAGAGATAGTACAGCCAATCTGTCATTTGACCAACGAATAATTCCTACAAGAGATTTTCTTTTTTATACTATAGAGGGGCTTGTCACAATCACTAATCGATGTTTTATACAAAAATATCGTGTCCGCTGCGGCCGCCATGTTGAAAAAATTACAATAAAAATTATCCCCTTTTCTGTTTGTTTTACCCTAAAAAACCGCTGCCCAAGGAATCACTACTTCCACATCCAGATTCTCTATCCAAGTCACTCACAACGAAAAAACTTTGTATGTGGAAATATTTGTTTATGGAACTTTAATAATATAATATTTGAAATCCTTTACCCCAAAAACCCATAAAACCATAACCCCACATCGGTAGTAGGGTGGGGGTGCTGATAGGGGGTGGTAGTGGGGGTGGATGAAGTAAAAAAATATTTTGAGATTTCTGATTGTTGTACAAACACTAATTCACAAATTTTTTTCATCCCCTTTAATATTGGGGTGGGGGGTGGTAATGGGGGTGGCTTCGAGGGTGGCTAATGCCAAAAATTTTTTTGAGACCTTAGCTTCTCTTGTATATACTAAATACCAATTTTATGGACTCTTACCTGCTTGATTTACCCATTTAACCCAAATTTACCCCAATTTACCCCCCAACCTTTCGACGGAACAAGATGAAAATATAATCTAGTTCCAGATCTCGTTAAAGTACATATGTGTACCAAATTTCAAGTCAATATCTTAAACGGTTCCAGAGTAAACGTGCGCACAAAAAAAGTTACAGACAGACCGACAGACCGATTTTTTTTTTCGCTCAAACTTAAAATCTCGACGTTCATGACATTCTAAGTCTATTATATACTACGGGAGCCCACCCTAAGTGTCCATGCCCACTCCCCCGATCCTTGGAGATAATGTTTTTCATAAAGATTAAAGCTTAAGGAACAATTTTAGATACGTCCCAAAGAAAAAAAATTGGCTGCACATTCAAAATGGCGTCCGTTTAAAAAAAATTTGCAAATATTGTTTTTGTCATTTAACACAAAAACTAAAAAAGATGAAGAAAAACTTTCTGCACAAAAAACAGAGTGCATAACACTTTTTACAATTTTGTTCCTATTCAATATTTGGATAGGTCTTAAAATAAAATATAAAATTCAATATAAAACGTACCCACCCTAACTGTCCTTGTATCCTTGGGGACAATGTTTTTCATAAAGATGAAAGCCTAAGGAACAATTTAAGACATGTCCCAAAAAAGAAACTGGCTGTACTTTCAAAATGGCGTACGTTTAAAAAAAAAATTGGAAATATTGAGAAAAAAGATTGAGAAAAACTTTCTGCACAAAAAACAAAGTGCATAAAATTTTCTAAAATTTTGTTCCTATAAAATATTTGGATATGAGTTACCATTTTCCAGACACCATTGTTACCGTTTTCGAGATAAATATCTGCAAATTATATTATTATTATTATTAATTTTTTTTAGTTTATTTTATTACTTCCACGTCCAGTGGAAGTATAGTAACGACAAAAAATTTTTAAAAAATTTTTATTGTCCAAATAGGCTTAAAATGTCATGAAACGTCGAGATTTTAAGTTTGAGCGAAAAAAAATTTTCTGTCTGTCTGTCGGTCTGTCTGTAACTTTTTTTGTGCGCACGTTTACTCTGGAACCGTTTAAGATATTGACTTGAAATTTGGTACACATATGTACTTTAACGAGATCTAGAACTAGATTATATTTTCATCTTGTTCCGTCGAAGGGTTGGGGGGTAAATTGGGTAAATTTGGGGTAAATGGGTAAATCAAGCAGGTAAGAGTCCATGAAATTGGTATTTAGTATATACAAGAGAAGCTAAGGTCTCAAAAAAATTTTTGGCATTAGCCACCCCCATTACCACCCCCACCTCCTTATTAAACGGGATGAAAAAAAAATGTGATTTAGTGTATGTACAGGAACCAGAAACCTTAAAATATTTTTTTAATTCATCCACCCCCACTACCACCCCCCCCTATCACCACCCCCACCCCACTACCGATGTGTGGTATCGTTTTATGGGTTTTTGGGGTAGAGGATTTCAAATATTATATTATTAAAGTTCCATAAACAATTATTTTCACATACAAAGTTTTTTCGTTGTGAGTGTCTTGGATAGAGAATCTGGATGTGGAAGTAGTGATTCCTTGGGCAGCGGTTTTTTTGTTATGTTAATAATATAAAGTTATATTATACGCCTTACAATAATTGTCACAGTTATTTCCTCTAAGTGATTTACCGATATATGAATTTCCATGTTTTCTTAATTTTGGACTCATTTATCTGGAAAATGGTAACTCCTATCAAAATAGGAACAAAATTGTAGAAAATTTTATGCACGTTGTTTTTTGCGAAAAAAGTTTTTGTTCATCTTTTTTAGTTTTTGTGTTAAATGACAAAAACAACATTGGCAATAGTTTTTTTAACATATGGTTGAAAGTACAGCCAGTTTTTTCTTAGTACACACTCAAAGAAAATGATAGGTAAATTCTACCAAAAAGAGCATATGAAATCGCGCCTATCTAGTTTCATAGTTAAATCAATCAGTAAAGAATAGTCATACAACTTTATTTGTTTTCGTAAACAAATAGTAGTTTATTAATCATATCTTCTTGTAACAAATTAAATAGTACAATGACATTTTTTTGTGTTCACTAACCATTTTCAATTTGGCCTACAATTAAATAGTACAACGACTTTGTTTTTTGTTCACCAACTAATTTTTAGGTTGATCTACACTTTATTGTATGATGAAGTTTTTTTTGGTTAGCCAAAATCTCAGTATTGAGACATCAGACCACCCAAACCAAAGATTAGAGATCGTTTATAAGATCCATCCAAATATATCGATGATCCCTGAGAGAATTTGAACACTGCAATCATGTTATTAATTTTCTATAAATTCATAAGAGTGCAAGATAATGCATGATGGATTATTGTTAGTGATTTGTATGTGGCGTCATCTGGGAATAATTTCTGTAATAGACTACGTGGTAAGCAAGCAAATTTTATGGTAATTCTTTTAGAACTTCTAGAAGACGACAATAATATTGGTTTGTCTACCAAGTACAATAGTACAGCGAACTAATACTGGGTTAGAATTACAATTCGATAATAGTTAAAAATAAAATATACTATTATCTACTTTAATTTGACAGAATTCAACAAAATAATAGTCAGACGAACAAAATAATAGTCTTATTCATCTATTTTTTAAGTTAATGTTTGTTTTGTTGTACGACAACTTTTTATTAATTAAAATAACAATCACCTCTTGTTTAAAAATACCATCAATATAGTTTGGTTTAACAAAATTAACGATATTGTTAGTTAACCATTTTTTTTGTTGAATTTACCCATACTATTTCTTTGAGTGCATGTCATAAATTGTTCCTTAAGCTTTAATCTTTATGAATAACATTGTCCCCAAGGATCGGGGGGAGGGGGGGGGGGGGGTGCACGTACAGCTAGGGAGGGCACCCCACTAATACTTATTATTAATTCTCTATAATCAAAACTGACATACGATAGTGCTATTTCTTTAAAAGAATTGATTTTTTTCGAATTTTTCGAGTTTTCACTAATCTGTCAATACAATAGTTTTATTTATTGCTAATACTTTTTGATTTACACTCGCTCAAAAATGTAGAAATTTATGCTTCACTGTAGATTATTGCAATTATCTCCGTCCCCATTGCTCCTACGTAGTAATTAGTTGTTATCAATATTGTAGATTATAAAATTTCCCAAATTTTTGTTTAAAAAATGTTATTACATTATCAATTGTTTACAAGTTACAGTAACTCTAAAGTTTCATAATTTTTCAAATTTCGAGCTACTGTAATTTTAAAACAGTTCACTGCGGAAGAAAATTCTATAAACCAAAGTTTTGGGAAATTTATGATCTACAATATTGATAATAGCCAATTACTACAAAAGAGGACATAGATGATGGCAAAAAAGTGCAGCGAAGCTCACATTTTCACCATTCCACAGTGGGCCAGAATCCGAAAAAGCTGGCCAAAAGTCCAAAATTCGAAAGAGGTTTAATTGTATTCAAAGTAATATTTTTGTAGTCAGAAATGTTCAGTTCATTACGTACCGCAAATTCCAACCGATTGTTGCCCATTTTTACCTGATACACCCTGAGAAACACAACGTTCTGTTAGCGTACAGTTGTGAATAGTTGCTTGCCATATTCGAACGTACTATTCGATATTCCTGTAATTTGTGTAATTTCAACAAAAACATAGTAAAATTTTAGGAAGATAATCTATAAAGTAAGTATTTTACTTTGCATACATTTATTGCTTGTGAAATGTGATACATTCGGTCATAAAATTGTGTTAAACGGGGTTCTACAAAGATAAAGAAATAAAAATTAACGGGTACCTTTTTTCAGCTACAAAAAAAGCGCAACATGTTCCAAGCATGATTCTTTTACTGGTCGATTTCTTAGTTTTTCAAATTATAGTACAAAATTTAGAACCCGGTTCATCCCGGTTTGGAAGTAATGAGTAATAATTTGGTCAAGTACGAGGTCTTAAATTGAAAATATACATACTACACGACGACGCGCGACGGGCCCTCGCTCGGTAACTGCTTCGAATTACTATTTTAATTTTAAAATGTAAAAAAATGTAAAAATCGGCTGCCTCTAGGAGCCACTATTGTTTTTGTGATCGTTTTTCTGACATGGTGCAAAATACAGCGACGCGTTAACTTTGGTTTATAGTGTTGTTTTAGCATAAAAATTCCATTTAAACGTAACAATTTATAATATTTATGTGTTATATAAAGCATTTTGTTATGTCAAAAATATTTATTGAAAAATTATTTATTTTTTGGTTGGAATTTATAAAATGCCTAAAAGTATGTAAAATTGAATTTAAATTAATTAGCTAATTTAATTTTTTAAATTTGAATTGAAATTCGTAATCAGCGACCTCGAAAACCCCCGAATACCAATTTTCAATTAAAATGATTAACTTTTCTCAAATGTTTGTCGCCATATTGGAGCCGCCATTTTGTTCTTGGAGAAACTATTATCAAATTCGTAATCAGAAACCTCGAAAATCCCCGAATGCCAATTTCCAATTGAAATGACTAACTTTTTTTAAACGTTTGTCGCCATATTGAAGTCGCCATTTTGTTCTTGAAAAAACTATTACCAAATTCGTAATCAGCGACCTCAAAAAAACCTAAGTGAAAATGTTCAAAACCATTACTCCATTTTTCGAATTTTGGCCAGCTTTTTCGGATTCTGGCCCACTGTGCATTCTGACGGCTGGAAATCGTAAAATATTAATAATAGAGAAAAATAAATAGCTGTAGCTTTTTTCATTTTCTACAGTATTGGTAATACCTAATTTTAGGGTAGAGTCAACAGGAAAGGAGATAAATAAGAAACATTTATTTTGACTATTGTTTTTTAACATGGCGGCCGTAACGGACACGATATTTTTGTGCAAAACATCAATTAATGATTGGGACAAGCCCAGACTGTATTAAGGAGTTAGTTATAAGACCACGAAAAAAGGGTGCTACTTTAGAAACTCGTTGAAAGTGATGGAAGAAATGTGAATAACTTCAATTGAGTTTGACATTATATTTAATGTCGTATTCGTTATTTCGGTTAGTTTAGCAGTCAGCGGATAAAACTGATGCAAAAAAGAAATTGAGGCTTTTAGTTCTTCTGAAGTCAAACGCTTATGGAAATTAAACAAAGTGAACATCGTACCGTTAATCGTATTTGTAGATGGAGTTTCTACGAAACACCTCAAACCAAACCTTCGTTTGATAGGATTACCTCATGGTCTTTTCTCGATCATGCAGAATGCATCTATCTTTCAGACACGTCACATAATCCGTAAATTCCTATCTCTCTAAAATCCACTGGATGAAGTGAACTCTTCCTCAGTTGACTTATCCATCCGACTCTAAATGTCTAAATGAATAAATAATAAAATTAATAATATCTCTTACTATGGTCTGGATTCTGAGTTGTTGGAGCGGATATCACCGACGTCGCCTGAAGGGGGCCCAAAAACCTGGAATGAGCTCCAAGGTCCGAGCCGAATCTCAATCGCGCGCTAGGGATCGGTGAATCATTTTCAGCTACGGCTGAAAAAGTGTGTTTGTGTTAAATCTATAGTAATAATATCTTTATTTAGATTTCAAATAAACTTACAATATGAATTATGCTTAAAAGAGTTGGCGAAGTTCAACACAGCTACTCTTTCACTTCGAACTGTACGTAATGTTAAGGCTATTAGTTACATATATCTAGTAAAAATGAAAATAATAAACAAAATAAACTAGGGAATATGAGAAAAAAACTGTGGATCACATATTATTTATTTTTAGTATCTAAGATGCAGACCTTGACTAGGTTTACAAATGATTCTAAACTATTTGGGACTTCAAGGGTCGGAGGTAGCCAATTAAATATTCTTACAGCGTTATAACTAAATGATCTCTGAAGAAAAAGAAGAGCAATGTGTACAAGGAGTTGTTTCTAGTTGGGCGGTTGTGTAATGTCACTTGTTTTAGATATTTGGAAGTTGTCGACATATCTACCTTGAAAACAAGACAAGCAATGTGAACCGCTCATCCAAGTTAAGCCATTTAAAGTCATTGAGTTTATCAGAAATATGGTCTTATTTCCACAGATCATAAGTATATCTAAGGCAACTTACAATCTTTGAATGCCGGCCAGTACTCTACATCGCAATAAGACAGGTAACCAAGAATTAATGAATCACATTTTTAATTTAATGTCGGTCGTTTGTTTATCTCTGTGCATCTACAAGGCGTTTCATTAATATTTGGTCATATGCTAACTGAAGAATCCTTGGCCCAGAATATGAATATTTAACCAAAAACACTGCTTGTGCCTCCTTACTATGATACAGGGTGTTGAAGGTAAAATTAAAAAATCATTTTCACATATTATTTTAAAATTACTTAATACTTCTTTACCATATTTGGTAGATAGTGTTATTGATCCAAGACGCATAATGTTGGCGACAGAACTGGTTCCTCACTATTACCAGGGGTCCACGGTAGGGGGAGGGGTGTATGAAGGACCCCCCATAATTTGTATGCCACTGGCCAAATATTTGTTTTCTTGGTTTTCTTTTGTTTTTCAATAATTTTTACGCAAAAAAAGGTACTCTTAATACATTGCTCTAGAGTGCCTATTTCTCAAGATATTTGAATTCGAAAAAGCGGCTACATGGTGTTTTAAATTTCAGGGTTACACATATCATTAACAAATTTCTAACATCGAAACTAATGTGTTATTATTTTTGTGCATAGTAGGCTGAAACAATAATGTTTTTACTTAGTGGGCTAATGATATTTAATTTTCCTAGAACGATCAAACGTTAGTTTTGCCGTAATAGGAGTCATTTAACAGTTCACAAAACTTATTTATTAACAATGCCCCCTCATAATAGTTTGTCGAATACGGAAATGCTCGACATTGTATAGAAAATGTATCGAAGTCAATGGAGCCCAATTTGAACATTTATTAAAATAAATTATTACTACCTGCAAAACGTATTCTTTTATTTTCAAAGCTTTTTCGAATTCAAATATCTCGAGAAATGGGCACTCTAGAGCAATATATTAAGAATACCTTTTTTGGACTCCTGACCATAGTGATGAACCACTTCTTTCGCTGATATTATGCGTCTTGTGCTACTAACACTATCTACCAAATATGGTAAAGAAATATTAAGTAATTTTAATATGACATGTGAAAATAATTTTTCAATTTTTAACTAATATCTCAGTAAAGAGGCACATTTTATCTAAGCGTTTTTGGATAAATCTTCATATTTCGGGCTATGAATTCTTCAGTTAGCGTATGACCAATTATTAATGAAACACCCTGTATAATACTTTAAGTTTACTGTAAGATTTCTGGATGATGTGACACAACTTTGAAACTTTAGATTAACATCAAAATATTATCCCAAGTTTTTACAATTGTTGGATGGTGTTAAAGTGACTTCATTTGCCAGATATTATTCAATATATATGTTAATAATCTATTTTTGCAGAGTTCTAGAGGACAAGTAATAAGCTTCGCAGACGATACAGCCATTTTTTATTGTGATAATACCTGGGAAACTCTCCTAGAGAAGGTGGCAGCTGACTTTAAAAATGTTAAAAAAATGGTTCGACTCCCGACTGGTTACTATAAATTTTAGTATTTATCATTTGCCATAAATAAAACTAAAATCCCTAATCTTCCCGCAATTAAAATCGACTGCGAGGATATTTCTGTTGAGATTCCACAAACTTTAGATATCAAATATTTAGGTATCGTAATTGACTACAACTTAAAATGGGACAAACACATAAACACCTTAGTACAAAAAGTCTCCTACCCAAATTTAAACAGTTTAGGCAAATATTAGATTTGAAACAAATGAAAACAATATACTATGCAATTATCGAATCCCAACTAAGATATGGGATAATCGCCTGGGGAGGAGCTTACAATGTACACATCAAGAACTTAGAGACTATTCAAAAATGGATTTTAAAAATAATGTTTTCTAAAAATTTATTATATCCTAGTGATTCACTCTACTCTTTGGCACAAATATTAGATATCAAACAACTTTACTGCTTTTCTTTAATCTTAGAACAGAAAAAATCTAAAACAAAAATTAGTAGTACGCACTCTTATACAACAAGGTATAGACAAGGCTCTTTTGTAATACCAAAAGTAACAAAAACGATAGCCCAGCGATGCTTTTACTTTCTAGGTTCGAAAGTATACAACCAAGTACCACTTAACTTAAGACTATTAAATTCCAATTCCATGTTTAAATCTAAAATCAAATCATGGTTATTATCAAAAACTAGAACATTTACGCACAAGTTAATTGATATGAAAAATAATTATAATGAATAAATTTAAAAAAATAAATAAAAAAATATATATTAACTGCCTTAAATTACTGTTCCGAAAAAAATAATAAATAAATAAAATAAAAATAATATTAATTTAAATACTAAACTACTTAATATATGTCACCTCACAAAAAATTCGTCACCCAGTATCAAACTACCATTAAATATCAGTAATGCATTTTATTTGTACTTTAATAAAACTCTATTAATATCAAAGATTGTAAATTTATAAGTTAGGTTAATAAACCCACCACAAGATTTTCTTTTGTGGGTTGTTTCTACCTGTTTATTTACGAAGTTAACTATATGTAAATCATTACTATTATATTAGGTACCTATATTTTACAATTCCAATTTTAGTTGATTTTGAACAAAACTTTTGATATTATTTTTATACTATGTTTTTTTTGCTCTATTTGTAATTACTACTTACCTTATGTACAACCCGATTTTGTTTTTTATTCATGGTAAATAAACATTATTATTATATTATATTATTTGCTTTAATGATAAAATGTGGGTTACTCAGAAGTGGGTCTCTGTGCCTATCAAATACGAACAGATGGGTTTTAGGTTCATTAAAAATCAGACCATGGGCTTTTGTTATAAGACAATTGGCGGCTAAGCCCTCGTTAATTTTATTTAAGGCAATATCTGCCTCATTTAACGAAAAGTTAAAAATGATTTGAAAATGATCAGCGTATTGATGCGAGTTACAGTACTTCAAAAACTCGAAAAATCGGCAGAGTAAATAGAGAAAAATGGCGATCGCTTTTCTTGACATCAGTTTTTTGAACCACACACCATCTATAACCACTCTTTGGCTTCTGTTACCTAGATAGCTAGAAAGAAATTGTACAATAACGTCACTGAGGCCAAAATATTTCAACTTAGTAAACAAAACTGAATACTTCTAAGGTGTCCAGGGCTTTACTGTAACCTAATAACTATACACAAGAATTTTTCTATTTATCAACAACTCTGTGTAACTCATCGGTAACATATAGTAGCGCTGTGGTTGTACTATGACCTCTACGGAATCGTAACTGGGTACCTAGTAATACATTATTATTACCTAGATATACAGCCAGCTGTTCACATACAATTTCTTCTAGTATTTTAAATATAGTGAGAAGGATAGTAATAGGACGAAAATCGGAAATACTTGAAGGATTGCTAATTTTTGGCACAGAAATGGCATAAGCTTCTTTCCAAATCTTGGGAAATGTTCCAGTTGATAAACATTTGTTAATTATAAATGTTAAGGGTTCACTTAATTGGTATAACTGACGATTACATTTTTAAGTTGAGCCTTTGGCATTAAAGTTAATAGTGTTAAATATTTCTTCCATTTTTTTTTAATGAAATAGGCTAAAAATTAAATTCTCTATCAACAGCAGGATTTTTCTGTCAAACGCGTTCACAGTAAATGATAAAGGATTTTGTTTAAAAAATAATCATTAAACTCATTGGAATCAGCTACCAGAGTCATGATTGTTAGAATGTATATTTAAATTTTTTAAAACCTTCTTAAACTTTTTTGGGTCTCTCTTAAATTGATTTGGCATGTATGCCCTTTCTTCAGACTTAACAGCCATCTTGACAAAGTTCCTCAACTCTTCAATACGCTGTTTTATTTTCGACATTACATTATATTACACCCTGTATAATATAGCCCCACTGTATACTCATACAGAAAATACGTAACAGAAAATGCATAAAACCACCACTGTTTACGTTTCATGCCAAACCACTCACACGGCGGCATCCACGAAAACCAGGAAAGACAAACTTCGGAAATCTGCTCTCTAGAAGAATAGTGGAAGGTAGAACATTCACTTAAGTTGCTGCTAATCCGGTGGATAATGGTTTGTTAATGTTTGTTACAGCGTTGAATTGTTCAGCTTTAAACAGCGTATTGCTTTTATCTTAATTTAAAAATGCGGTAAAATTACTTTAGTTGATATAAAAATACCTATTTAGAAATTAAAGTCTCTTTGGGCACTCTAATATATAAACGTATAAAGCAAATTGAATGACACCGTTGAACGTTATAAATTGTGGATACTAAAAGCAGATTCTCACACATTTACTTGGGTTTTTCAATTTGGTTCTATTTCAGGGAAATTAATTACTTTTTTTATTCTACAGAGAAGATTTTATAGATGACCCTCTGTCTCGACGACATAAAACAGTTTGTTGATAGTTCAAAATTTATTTAGTGTGTTCTATTTCGAGAAATTTTGCATACTTACCACACTTATACACGCTGTTATAAAGAATTTGCCCAACATACTGTTTTAAAGTATAAACAAATTACTTTAAATGCTACAAATATTTTGTTTCAGAATCATAATTAATGTGTAAGTACCGTTTAATGTTTTGCTTATAACATGCATATAATTCCAGCTTGTATACCACAAATCACACTATAAAACTGTACAGTGTACATAGAATTAATCAATAAGTAAGTATAAATAGTTCGTCACAATCTCCACTTCCTGCTAATTTGTTAAATTCTTATTATTCTTTCTTTAATTAGCTTCTTTGGTTTCAGTAGAAGCAGACTATGTGTGTTTAGATTATAGATTTAGAATATGTGCCAATGCCATTTATAGCTTTTATTAATAAACATTTGAGGACTGGTTTTAAAAACCATAAGGGTGATTATTATGATAGCTGAAACCCAAATTTGATTACCATATGTCAATGTTAAAAAGATAAGTTAAGAACACAAGAAAAAAAATGTAGATGTATTTCTAAACTTCTTAAATTAAAAATAAACATTTCAATAATAATAATAATCATTCTTGCATTCATTCTAGTAACCTTAGTAGACTATGAATTTATAATGTCTATGAGGTGGACATCACAACAGGTCAATGTAGTTGTGATGTCTCGTCATGTGATTGATCGACGCGTGCCTTTGGGTTAGTTTCTGTATTACAATATCTAAGGTCCCAACATGCTATTTTGTGTCTTCATTGTCGTTGCATTTAGAATATTGCAAATTCCACGAACTTTAAGTGCCTGCAACTACGTTTGCTAAATATTTATACCTACGTTATTTTTTACCAGCTGCATAAATAACGACATCGGAAAAAGTCAAAAAACATTAAAAAAGACCAAGGAAGCATCTGGACGCAATCAGACAAACATAATATTTAAGATACGTTTCATATTCTCCCCAAGTACAACCCGTGCTTTAAAATTTGTATCCTTAACTTTTTCTCGAGCTAAGTTGCTAAAAGTAATATAATTTGTGTAAATTTTCAGTTTAACAAAGATTGAATGCCTCACGCTAAAGCTCTCAGAATTTAATCAGATAATAAACTGTCAATTTATACTCTTTGTATTATTAGGTAATAACGCTTTCAAAAAATGTTTTCGATAAAATTCTAAATAATAGTGAAATTACATACAGTAAAACTACATGTTGGTGTTCTATCAGTGCTGCCAAAAGAGGGTCAAGCTATTATACCACTACTGTCTTCGTTGGTATAGATGCAAAAATAAAACATAAAAGTTCGTATTTGCTTTCATGTTAATGAGAAAATAATCGATATAAAAAGTGTTTACCATGAGTAAATGCATCTGCATTAAATCAAACACATCTACATTAAATCAAATTTTGTAGAACAATTATGTTACTATTTTTATTCATAATTGCCTGTTTGCGTTATGTGATGCTCTATTTTACTTTTTACTGATGATGAATAAGCATTATATTATCACTATTACGTAACATTTCTACCTGTTAGGACACCCTGTACATTAAATTCCTTTAATCGTTTCCGTGATCGGTGATCGTTTTAAATTATACCCACAGTAAAATCGCGGAAGACAGTAAGGTAAAATTAGAATACCTGTAAGGTTCTTATTTTACCACAAACCTTTGCATTCAAATTAAAAGAAGCTCTTGAACTGATCAAAGGTCTTTGAATTGCATTCCAGTGGAGGCAATTATACCTACTACTGCTTCTCCAGTACCTTCCACAATACGGTTTCATGGTAAGAATACATTTAATTCTATTTTACCTTATTTTATTATTGCTTGTTCAAAATAAGATTTACTTTTATTTTAGGAACACTTTTGTTCATTCAAGAAAGAAAATATTGGAAAAGTGCCTAAATTTTTCTTTAAATTACCCTATACGAACAAAGTGAATATACAATAATATACATACATACATACATACATAATATACATACTTGACCAATTGAAACGGACCAAGCGAATTTTTAGGTTGAATATAAAGCCACATTTTTTGAGGAGAATAGATAGTCAATATGAGGTTTTTAGGACTTAGAGATAATTTATTTGTAAAGTAGAGAGTTTTGCCAGATTTTTTTATTTCGAGGAGTGTCTACAGGGTATGAAGGAAAAGCGCATTTTTTACCAAACTTTAAAAGTATCAAAGTTCCACACGAAGAAAATTATATTAATTGTGAACATTTTTTTAGTCACTGGCATTTGGGGAAAACGATTTCTCGAATTTTTTATATCTCTCTTATTTAATAAGACACCGATTTTTCCATTTTTAGCTGTTAGGCCTCATTTTGTTTCATAGGAGCCAAATATTGTAGGTTATTATAATACCTTATAATGGCTTCTTTAAAATGATAATAATTAGTGCATATTTTATTTTGAGTTCATGATGAATAAATATTAGAGAATATTATTTAGGTATTATGCAAATCACAACTTACACACTTACACTTTTTTATTTATTATGAAAATACCTACTTTCTGTATATTGTTGCCCTAATCTAGGCACTAGTTAGGTATATACTTTAAATCACTCATTATTGGAGAATCAATCAAAACAAATTCTCTTCTAGCTAATACTGACGAAGTATTGAATTACGTGATAGGATTCTTAGCATTTTAAAGCAAAAAATCTTCACTTAGACAGAAGACTAAAAAAGGCTTACATTTCTTATGAGCAGTGTCGCAGGACCGTGGGGAAAACCTGGGGAATGAAACCCAAAGTGGTCATGTGGATATATACTGCCATCATAAGACCAATGATAACCTATGGAGCTGTGGTCTGGTGGCCTAAGAGTAAACAGACTACAGCGAGAGCGAAGCTCAGCCAAGTGCAGAGAGTTGCCTGCCTAAGCATAACAGGAGCTATGCGAACAACGCCAACGAGAGCAATGGAGGTAATGCTGTGTCTGTCACCACTGGATCTATATCTAGGATATAGATATAGATCCAGTGGCACGCCTCAAGTCCGTTGGCCTACAACCAAATGTAGGCTGTGGGGAGACCAGAAGTCGCCTGTGGAATGAGGCTGTCAGGAAGACGCCTCTTCTACAGGCATGCACAGATGGTATCTCTCCCCGATTTGTCTTTGACAGACCCTACACAATACAGACAAATAGTGAAAACGAGACCGCTGGTGAAGTTGTGATAAACATTTTCACAGACGGATCAAGGAAGAAGGAGGGGGCAGGATGTGGAATATATTCCAGAAGCCTGCAAATCCAATATAAATGGACTATGGATGAGCGAGCCAGCATAGTACAAACTGAACTGGCGGGCATAACCATAGCCGTAAAAGAGATTGTCCGCAGACAAACTACGGGCAAAACAATCAGGATCTACACAGACTGTAGACAATCACTACTAGCCCTGAGAAGTTACAAAATAACCACAGGAGCAGTATGGGAATGTCATCAAGCACTTGTGGGTGCCTCCAGTACGAACAACATCTCGGTATGCTGGGTGAAAGGACACGCACAGTGCAGTGGCAACAAAAAAGCCGACAAACTGGCCAAGAAGGCAGCAGGCCAACTTATCTTTGGACCAGGCCCGGCCAGTTTGTTACCGATTACGGCGACAATACAATTAATTAAGGAGAACACCCACAACGAATTTAAGAAGCTGTGGGATGAAACAAGCAGCTGTCATCTCGCTAGGGAACTACTCACGTATCCCAACAAGAAAACAGCAATGGACTACCTGGCAATGACCAGAAGGAATCTACGTTTTATAACAGGAATCCAGACTGGACACTGTCCACTAAGGAAACATCTATACAATATGAGATTAAGCGAAACACCTCTTTGCAGAGGTTGTGAACAAGAAGATGAGACGGTTCAACACGTACTCTGTGACTGTTCAGCCGTCTCATCAATCAGAGAATCCATCTTGGGAGAGCGTTGGCCTACCTTGGCCAATGTAAGGGAGATGCCCCTAGGCAACATCACCACCTACTTCGAAAGATTAGGTTGGTTGAAGGCCTAGGCGAGTGTCTGCCTAGAGGGAGGATGTACAAGGGGTCCAATGGGGCCTAAGTGCTGTGGTTTTTGACCACCCTCCTGCTAATTCCATACTCCATACTGGTATAGACCGCCGGACAGTCCACTTTGTTTTTGTTTTGGGGGTGTTTTTTGGGGTTGGCGGTGAAAAAGGAGCCAGCCTGATAATTCTGATATTGGACTCGGTTTCAGTAGGTCCAAATACATAAAAATACACTGGTCTGGTCCATCGGACAAAGCATTTTTTGGGAGGTATGTTTTTCGGGATTAAGGATGAAAAACGAGCCAATCTGTCAATTCTAACTTCGAATCCGAATTCAGCAGGTCAAAATACGTAAGGATATACTGGTGTAGTCTGCCGGACAGACCACTTTGTTTTTGTTTTGGGGGTGTTTTTTGGTGAAAAACGAGCCAATAATAATTCTGACTTCGGATTCGGTTTCATCAGGTCCAAATACATAAGATTATACTGATCTGGTCCGCCGAACCGACCATTTGGGGGGGTATTTTTTAAGGTCGGGGGTGAAAAACGAGCCAATCTGGCAATTCTGACTTCGGATTCGGTTTCAGCGGGTCCAAATACATACGGATACACTGGTCTGGTCCGCCGGACAGACCACTTTTTTTGTGGGTCTGTGTAATAAAATGTTTAGCTCTTCCCTTTTTCTTTAGTGGACACTGTTAATAATAATAGTGTTTATATAAATAAATGAATAAATATTGTTTATTCGGATTCCATTTTATTCCATTAAAAAGACATACAAACAACTTTTCGTATATTTTTGTGTGAATAATACATTAACAAAATTTGAAAAAAATATTTTTTGTATCTACAATGTACCCTGTACATGTTTGTCAAATTTCAACTTGATATCTTTAATCGTTCCGGAGATCTGGGGATTCGCTTTTAACATTTTGACAATCCATGAACTCATACCGAGTTTTGATATTCCTTTGTTCACCGTGAACTGAAAGCGCAAAAAATGTACTTATTATTATTATTATTTTAAAGGAGCCATCATAAGGTATTGTTACGTGTTCATATAAAAGAACTCACTACCG
Organism: Rutpela maculata; assembly: GCA_936432065.2. Classification (NCBI taxonomy): domain Eukaryota; kingdom Metazoa; phylum Arthropoda; class Insecta; order Coleoptera; family Cerambycidae; genus Rutpela; species Rutpela maculata. Next base: position 42,546,309 of record OW386286.2, read on the forward strand.
AGCGTCTAAGTGACGCGTCTCCAATTTATTTATTAAGGGGCGCTAGTCGCGTTCTACCCTGTTCTTCCACTCCCAAGCGGGTTCAAAATAAGATATAATTCGATAGACAAGTAATAGGCTGCACTACTTCAGATAATTAACGACGCTCCCTCTTGCACGATTTTATTTATTTACGTGGCAATAATGGGCTTTACGCCTATGGATTTTTGCAATTTTTGCATAAAGAAAATCCCTATCGAGATTTCTCTCTGACGGGATTAAATTTTGACGTGATTTTTTATTTGTTGATTTCTCAGAAATCGTATAAAAAATCCCTATCAGGTCTTCATAAGGTAACCAGAACGTCGAGTTTCAAACTTTGCGAAATCATAAGATTTCAATTAACTCAATATTTCTGGTCTTCAGAATGAAAACCTCCAAGGGATCAAAACCAGCAACAACAAGACTAGCAACAAGTCTTAACATCAATAAAGTGCTATTAGTTCAAGGAATACCATTTATTTAATAGATTTAAAGCAATACAGTGAAATTCTACAATATGTTATCCAATAAATTATATGTGAAAGAATCACGCCTCCCCAACTAAGGCAAGTTAAATCTTACCATACAAATAAGAGCGTACGTTAACGATCGATTTGGTAGAAAAGATTCAGCTTCTCCAGAATTTAATGTAAGCATTTTTTTAAAATTTTTTAGTTTTTGAAAAAAAAATTGGTTCTCTTTGGATAGCTTAAAATGTTCTATATCGTGATTTTATCATTCACAAAACTAACAGCCGTATGCATAGTCGTTCGCCAGCGACTCACTGAAGTTTCACCGTTCGCCAGATGAGAATTGGAATGCGTAGTCGGTTGCCGATAACATCACGCATGCGCATTAAAACAAGTTTTGGTAAAGTGGTGGCAACGCGCTGGAGCGTGGCCTACGTAAATGATTCCATCAATCATTTACGTAGGCTACGACTGGAGATGGTCAATAGCATCTCCCAGATATTTTCTGTGTACTTTCCAGGAAAGAATCAAATTAAATCATAGGTATTAGGCATTTTTTTATCGGAAAATTTTATTAATGAAAATTGTTCGGAATTGTCCAAAAACCTTAAGTCCAAAATTTAATCAAAATAAAAAATTTGAAAAATGCCTACTGATTTTTTCAGCTTATTTTGGTACCGCAGGTGGCTTTGAATTTATAGGAGATGAATGTTTCTTTTTGTCAATAAAGTAGATATTAATTCGTTCTATACTTCAGTAAAAATTAGTTCAAATCAGAAAAAATGTTATAAGAGTGTCTTCATTTTAAGTGTGCCCCATTGTATAAGGTGAGCAACTAGTGATGCCATTTTATATTTAACTTTAAGACAGTACATACATTTTATAATAATATGTCACCAATTTATTGAAAAATAATGTAATTCATTTTTTTTGTGGAAAACACAAATAATGAAGCAAATCTCAATTCAATGGTGTCTCCTGTATATGATAATTCAAATAAGTATGTACTTACTAGATTATTATAAACGTAATTATAATTAAGTACCTTATTCCTATTTATATAACAGCTAGTCGCTTACAAACACGTGCTCATGCGCTGCCATGTTTGACGTAAACAAACGATTTGCGCATGATTAAGCCATCGGCGATGCGCCCCAACGGAGAGCGAAGGGAAAACGACTATGCAATGCAAATTATGCTCTGTTCTTTCGCCAGCGAATCCCTCCAGAGAATCGCCGAGATAAACTTCAGCGAGTCGCTGGCGAACGACTACGCATACGGCTGTGAGTTCGACTAATACATGAGTTTAACGACGTTCGGTCAGTCTTACGACGTACTAGTCCCCATGCAGGTTCAATAAAGGAAAAATGACATCGACTTGACTTCGAGCGACTTTTTGGCAAAATGGATTTTTAAGTCATTTATGGACAAGGCGGTTTTCTCTATAACTTTATTATTCAGAAAGCCCTGCATTTGACTCTCCTACCATGTATTGACCATCCAACGCACTCATCCAAATAATGAGTCGCTGGGTGAATCCAAACTTGTTTTATTTTCACTGGTTTTTGCAATATTTGCCTATAGATGCTACCCGCCTTCGCCACATTTGCCGATTTCACCCTTTTTGATATGTAACATTGTTAAAATTTTATATTCAGTCTTTCGAATGATATTTATAACGACTTTACCTTCATGGTCATTGTCTTCTGTGGAGGAATTAAAAAAGTTAATAATATTTTTGTAAAAGTATATTGTTTATTTATTTCTGGATCAATTATACTTCTCTTTTGGCTAGTTAACGGCTCTGAAGCTTTTCAGACGTGCATGCTACGATCAAAAATGCCCTTAAATGAATTTTTTACCTAAGTCGAATTTTTATTTTGGCTTCGACTTAGGTCGCTGGGAGGTTCTACAACATTTACACCCCTTTTGTAAACACCCTGTATCGTGAATCCGGAAATTGTAACGCCAGAGTAACACTAAACACTAATTTATTAACTTACGTACTAATTACAACAAATGATTACTTCACTAATATTACACTTAGTACTATAATCCAATAACTCAGTCACTTGATCACTTTACCAACTTTTATTCTTCTGAACTTTCTATCTGAACTCAACTCTGCTAACTGGTCTAAACGCAGCTTCTCCATTCCTTTATATGACTAAAGATGAGAGCTCCAAAATGTTCTCTCCTCATTCTGTAATTTTCTAGTATGCTCTCTACAATTTCCAGATTCTGACACTGCGCGCCATCTCTGGGCCGATTGCCAAACTAACTAACTAACTTAATTGGCTTCTGTTACTTATACATGAAACTTAGAGGGAATTCCTACAGATGTCTCTGAGGGTAAAAATATGTAACAGTATTATAATAGCCCAAGGAATCGGCTCTTACAAATTACAATAAGGTCTAACAACAAAAAAATAGTGACAAGTTTTTAGACAAAAATCGGTATCTTATAAAATAAGAGAGATATAAAAAATTGGAGAAATTGTTTTATCCCCATTAACCGGTGACTAAAAAAATGCGAAACAAACAAATATAAATTTTTGTTGTGGAATCTTGGTAGAATCACACCCTGTAGTTATTAACCTGCTTCAAAATTTAAAAATAATGGACAAAACTTGCTATCTCACAAATAAATTATCTCTTAAATCATGAAAACTGTATATTGATATCTATTCGCCTTGTCGAAAAATGTGGCTTTAAATTCAACCCAAAAATTCGCTTGGTCTGCTTCAATTGGCCAGTAGTTTATATATTTTACTACACGAATAGTGCTAATGGTGTTTTTGGATCACAGCCAAATCAGGAATATAGAATAGAATACTCTATGAATATTTGTTGGTATTCGTGGCTATAGTAAAATGACAATTTTGATGTTGGCAAAAAATGCGTTGGTCTTTTTATCGAAGTGAAGCGTTCTGCTTAGTAAATCGTGGTATGCTGGCCAAAAGTTATTTGTGTGTAATCTGAGAGGCAAGATACAGGATCGTTTGTTTTTATATCCTACATATGAAAAGCAGCTAGTTCAGATTTACAGCAATGTAATGTCTACAGTACAAAACGTGAGTACTGATGTGTCCCAAGGATTGTTTTAGAACTTTCTTTATTTCTAATATTCATTAACAAGTCGTTCACCAATAGTTTTGAAAATTAAACATATCGTCAAACCACAATACGCAATATGTATTTATCTACTGTTATTAGATTATATACTAATTAATGAACTACTTTTGAACAATTAATAGTATCCGGAAACAAATAGCATGAGTTATAATAATTCACTTGTGATTTATTATAAATCACTAGGTACAGTGCCAATCTCCTTTACCGTCATGCCTAGACTGTCCAATCGATGTTACGCGCGACGCGAAGGTGGCTCTCTCCAAGAGAAATTCTTTTTCGATACGGTGAAATAGAACGGTTCAATATTATTGAGGGGAGGGAGGAGGATGTTTGAATAGTTTCGACGTTTTCAAATTAAGTTAGGTAATAATTGTGCTAGAAATGATGAATTTGGTTAGCGAAGACGAACTATTATGTACACCGCCAGAATTAAGGGAAGTAGCTAATAATACAATACAATTATTACCCGAAAAATCGCAGAACAAATATAAAAGTGTGTACAAAGAACATCAAATCGTTGTTTCTGTATACTTGCAATTTAATAATTATTACTATAATCGTAGATAAAGTATAGTATATAGTACTTGCGATAACGGTAATAACTCACTTGATGAATTACAGCACTCGTGCTCTAAACTTCATCTGCGTGAGTTATTACTTACATTACCGCTCATTGAATAATATAGTATTAAACGGTTCCCTACATTATACGTTATTACAAAATACAAGAAATAATATTCTACATTAGTAAAAGAATACTTAACAGAACGAAACTGTTTATTTCTATAATATCTAACGCAATAAATTGTCCTTGTTTTTTTATTAGACACAAATACTTCGACTAAAGAATGTAGAGTTCTCTTAAAATTTCCCAACGTGGATAAATAGAACGAAGTTTTTTAACAACACAATCGATGTGCATCATCACCGAATCCTCTCAATTAGAATAAACTTAGAAAACTTAAAATTTGAGGTTATGTTACTTATATTAATGCAACCGATGACGTCACCGCCAATTACATCGCGTTTTGCATATCTGTTCAAATATTTAAATATTATGTTCTTTATTCGTTGAAATTTTAAACTGATAGTGATACAATGCTGCTTAAATGTTGAAAAGTGCTTTAATGTATCAAATACTTCATTTTAATAATATCAAAAAAGCAAATTTACGTATAGTGACAGCGTTTGTTTGTCAAAATTAGCCTAAGTTAGTTAAGCAATATCTGGAATATTCCTCTGCTAATATCCATAAATAAAATAATAATATTTTATTCAACGAGCATGTAATGATGGCTATTACTCTCTAGGACATAACGTTTGGAGGCGAGTATCGTAATTCATCCGAGAGAGAAATAGCTATTATACTACTCATCGTTTGAAATATTTTTTTCACAACAAATTTACACAAATTAGTAGGGTTAGCATATGTGCATTAGAAGCGATGTGTGTCTGAATTGCTCTCACTATAAACGCGAAAATACCGAGTAAAACTCCGTCAAATTTGATAAAGCTTAGGTGGATTGTAGCTCAAAAAATTCCGCGTAAATCAATACGTCATAACAAAAGAACAAAGTTGAAATAGAATTAATATTTAAAAATAACTAATACAGAGTTATTTAGTGACCAGTGCTGTGTATAAAGAAACGAAAAGAGCGTAAACAAACAAACGACCCAACACAGGCATAAAAAAGCTAAAAGTACCCTTTTCATTTCTAAGCATCTTGGCAGCCAAGTATATTTATAACCATTGAAGTGTTTAGGCTCATCAAACCCTTGAAAAGTCGACATTTGTCGACAAGTTTATGGGGCTTATAAATTGTTGAAGTATGGCCATGATTCCCTCTGTAAACCCCCAAGTAAATTATTTTTAACCATTATAAAAATATTCAAATGAATTTGATTTGGATTGTACCCGAAATAATCAATAACGTATTGTTCGCAAAGTATGGTCATATAAATTTCTTATGTTAACCCCAACTAATCTTTTTTCAAATTAAAAATGCTCAAACGAATTTAATATAAATTGAACCCGTAACAATCAAATGCATTACTCTCAAAATGTGGTCATAATATTTTCTTAGCTAAATTATCAAAGGAACTACTGTGAGGTTTTTCAGGTCGAAATTATGCTCGTTGTTATGTGAAAAATTCTACATAAAGTGGTACATACTAGCATAACAAGTTAGTGATATAGCTAATATTTAATGAATGTGGGTGATTAAATCTTTCAGTACAAAGGGTGACAAAGACCGTTGTTAAGTGAAAAAATTCTACATGCAGTGGTACATATTAGCATAACACTCGTAATAATTAAATGCATTACTCTTAAAGTATGGTCATAATATTTTCTTAGGTAAATTATCAAACGGGGTTTTTAAGGTCAAAATTGCGCTCATTGTTAAGTGAAAAATTCTACATTAAATAGTACACTAAAAATAGGGAGACCAGATTACACGTAGAAAACAACCGAGAGGATCATGAACAAACTGGGAAAGAAAAACGAGGAGAAAAAATGAATTCCACAAAGAAATCGCAGCGATATGTACTCTACCAGAACCAGAAATTGAGGAATCAGAAGACTTAGAAGAAGAATTAGATTTGTAGAAGCAGAAGTACAAAAAGAGGAGCACAAACACTCCCATGACACAATTCGGCTACGCATTTCACAAATACCTACAGATATATACTCTATCAGAATGAGAAGTGGAGGAATCAAAAGACTCAGAAGGAGAAGAAGAAAATCTGTAGAAGCAGAAACACAAAAAAGAGGAGCATAAACATAAAATATCACGAACACAATGCGGCAACGCATTTCACAAACACCTACACTGCCCATCCTCCACTCCTGTACTATGCGTCATGTGGCTCTCGTTGCTGACAACAAGCATGACCCAAATCCAACCCAGCATCGAAAACCGAGGAATCGACTCAGAAAAAGAATACTCGAAGAGGCAGAAACACGAAAAGAGGAGCATAAACACTCCATATCACGACACAACGAGGCAACATATGTCACAAGAAGACTCAGAAGAGGCAGAAGTCCAGAACCAAAAACACAAAAAAGGGAGCTTAAACGCTCCCTCACGATACAATGCGGTAACGCATCTCACAAATACCCACACCGGCCATGCCACATTCCTCTATCATGCGCCAAGTGGCTCTCGCTGCTGGCAACAAGCATGACCCTAATCCAACCCAGCGTGGACGTAGCAGGCTCAGCTGTTTACCTTAGATTGGCAGCAATGCCTACCGCACGTTGATAATCAAATCAATAAATTTTCACAAATTAATAAAGACCCTCAAATTTTGTAATTGCACCACAACTGTTGAGTATAAATATGAACTCTTGTAATTAATTGATTTTAGCCCATTTAGTAATGAATTATTACTCACAACTGTGAGTAATGAGCCCTATTACTTGTTCAAAAATATATCTGTAATAAACGAATTATTTAGTAGTCGCAGAAAAATATTATTATTATTAGAATTCGTGAAAGCGCCAGTTTTCATTCATGAACACCCCTTCGTATTATCATGGTTACGCCACTGAAACTGAGCTTGGGTCTTCACAAACGACAATCTCGGAGCGTTTTCAAATACGTCGAGCAAAAAAACATTACATCTAATTTGCCATCCCAGATTACGCGCTAACCGATCCACACCCTGTGGGGCATCGCATAAAGTGCGTCTAATCAGTCACTGGTGTAGTGGGTGAAAACCTGGAAAGCGAACATCTGCATGCGGGCGAAGGCACATGGCACACATGATAGTGTGAAGTTTTTTGTCCCTATACATCAGATCAGGGCCTGCCTTGATGGAGTGGCGGCCCAGCAAGCCAACTTGACTGTCTGGCTGATGTGTCCTAATAGCGTTCGCTGCTCGCTCTGCTAATCATAGTAGATTTATGTTATGATAATAGACATTAACATGACCTTGGAGATTTATGGATATGGAATTTCTGGAGCGTAAAGCTGACAGGATTGTCGATTGGTATAAATCTTACGAACCGTGCTATTATGATGTAATGAAAATTCATTCTTCAAAGGGCGTGGAAAAATTCTGAGCAGGAATTGAAAAGTCAAATTAAAATCCCCGGCGAATTCTGTTCAATTGTCGTGAATTTTATTTGGTATTTATTCATAATCCAGATCACGGATATTTTTTAATTATGTTTGTTATGAGGATTTTCGTTTGTCTGTAATCTTCTTACAGGATTTTTTTAATACGCAAAGGCATGTGTCCCGCTCATTTAATATATTGATCGTTGGATATTAAATTATATAAATAGAATAAATAATGGATATTAACGTGTGTTTGCATTTTTCAGGGTGGATTTTAGAGTAAAAAATGAAAGCATGTTTCGCCGAAGGGCCCAGTAAGAGCTCAGAGATAGTATTTCCCATATTAAATCTTGGAAGCTTTGTGAATTTACTGATTATTTATAATATATATTTATAATAAATTTTTAGCTTTTGTCGAATACTTTATTTCAAAATTAGTTCCTAGCAAGATAACAACTGATCCGGCGTCAGCTAGACATCGACGGTGCAGTAACGCCGTGGCAATTGAAAGGTTGAATGTCAAGTATTTTTGTGTGCTGAATCCGAATTTTCAAATAAAAAAATTTTCTACCACGTAGATTTCGAGTAAACGTCAAAAATTTTCAAAAGAACCAAATTTTGTCGATAAAAACCGGGATTTACTCGAAATTTATGGGGTAAAAAATTTTTTCAATTGAAAATTCGGATTCAGCACACAAAAATACATAAAGAATGATAGGTTTATTCCTTGGAACAGAATTTTTTTTTTTGTAGACCTGTGGCACAAAAAAAAATTCTGTTCCAATTACACTCTTCACATGCCTTTTTTTCATAAAATGTTTTATAACCTTTATATTTACTAATCGATTTTTTTCAAAATCAATAGAGTTCTTCCTTTAGCTAACACTAACTCACTGTTCAAATTTCAATAAAATCGGACTTTTCTCTTTTAAATTATCATACTCACAAAAAGTGTCGTACAGAGAGACAGATGAACAAACTGACAGACTGACAAACAGATATTCGACGGATATATTAAAGTTATTGGGAATTCTAGAATCAACATAATAATATGAATTTATTTTTACGAGTAATTTCCGGTTTAGAAATGTGTTGATCAAATGTAATTTTCCTATTTTAGAAGATGATAACAATAGATACGGGAAAATATTATATTACATTTATTGTAGAGAATTTTATAAGCTTTACTTTTTATTGGAGACTTAATTTCGATATCTCTAATGGTTAGCGAGATATAAGCAAAAAAAAACTTAATCTGAGCACCATTTTTTCAAGATGGCGGCGCGAACGCAAGAGATAGAGTTGACAACTTTAAGTAACAGTGGGCCTTAATGAACATCTCTGCCAAGTTTCAAAACTTTATCAGTTTTTTTCCTCTAATCATCCCTATTTAACTGGAATAATTTAGGTATTTATACATTTTTTTCTATTTTAGAATGTTATAATAGACAATTAAAACTATGTTCGTTCGTGGGGCTTCTGGCAGTGGCAGTATAATGAGAGAGAAGATGGTAAGTTTATATAAGTTCTAAAATCTTAGACATTTTGCTATAATAAGGCTCTATAAGAAAAATATTCTGTATTGTTTCATATTGAAATACTTGTTTCGGTAATGAGAAACTTCACCTTCAGTTTTTTTTTTTTTGTTTAATTTTTAATTTAGTGTACACTTAGTGTCTTATTTTAAGTTTCATCGAAATTTTATTATTTTGCTAGAGATGGAATTCAAATGGTGTCCATGAATCAAGAGTGATACAAAGTTCAAATAATTTTAGAACCGTATTCTGCATGCCCTGCTAGAATCAAATTCTGAATTCGTATCTTTATTGCTAATTCATGTTTTACAAAATAGTAGTTTATTTTCAATCGCAGTAGCCTCATCCTTTTTTTTATTTTTTCAATAGTGTCAATGAAGATGTAAGTAGTTAAAATTCAATTTAATTACTTCCACATCCAGTGGAAGTATGGTAACTACAAAAAAATTTTTGAAAATTTGTATTGTTCTAATAGGCTTAGAATGTCATGAAACGTCGAGATTTTAAATTTGAGCGAAAAAAAATTTCTGTCTCGGTCTGTAACTTTTTTGTGCGCACGTTAACTCTGGAATCGTTAAATTTGGTATACGTATGTACATTAAAGGGATCTGGAACTAGATTATATTTTCATCTTATTCCGTCGAAGGGTTGGGGGGTAAAATGGGGTAAATGGGGGGTAAATCGGTAAATCAAGCAGGTAAGAGTCCATAAAATTGGTATTTAGTGTGTACAAGAGAAGCTAAGGTTTCAAAAAAATTTTTGGCATTAGCCACCCCCATTACCACCCCTACCCCATTATTAAAGGGGATGAAAATAAAATTGTGATTTAGTGTGTGTACAAAACATTATTAAAGGGGATGATAATAAAATTGTGATTTAGTGTGTGTACAAGAACCAAAAGTCTCAAAATATTTTTTTACTTCATCCACCCTCACTACTACCCCCCTATCACCACCCTCACTCCACTACCATGTGGGGTATCGTTTTATGGGTTTTTGGGGTAGACGATTTCAAATATGATATTATTAAAATTCTATAAACAATTATTTCCACATACAAAATTTTTTCGTTATGAGAGACTTGGATAGAAAATCTGGATGTGGAAGTACTGATTCCTTGGGCAGCGGTTTTTTACTTTAATAACAAAACGAGTGTGTGGTTGAACTTGAAATGACCACTACCAATACTCAACTTTTTACTTTTTATTTTTACTGACAAATGATACCAAATCTTATTAAACATTTTTAATGAATTTTTTATAAATTTTTAGATGTGGTATGAAAAATGGTTCCAGCCACAGCAGACTTTGACTGTAAGATAATTGTGACACTTAATCCTTTATAGGGACCAAAGAAGATCAGGACAGAAATAGCTAGATTTTTATAATAAGGCATACCTGTAATCATATCTTGAATATATACATATAGTTTCGGAAATGTTTGTTTCATTGATCACTTCAAATTTATTTAATACTTTTTATATTTTTAAATCTAATTTCTATTATTTTACTTAGAGACATTTTCTGGGACCCCACTTTAGTGAGTAATATATGTGCTATAAAACGATTAAAATATCTAGGGATATGTGCAAGATTTATAAGCAAATATCAAACAATTATGTATGAACTGCCTTTTTATATGTTTTCCGAAATGTCAAGAAAAATTTAAGGAAAAGGTAAGTAAAGCGAGTGTGAAATATACTTTTTTGTGTAAAATTTCAGCAATATCAGGCTACTTTGATGAAATTTTTTGTCTGAATTAAGCCATTAAAATAAAAATGAATTGTGAATAAATTATGTTGCTTTATAATGTATATTATGACAACTTGAATGTTACCGCTGAATTACTTTTAAAATAAATGAAAAGAATCTATTTTGCAACAAATAAATCTTCTTTTATATTACGAAAAAATAACTCAATGAAATAATGAAGCCTAAAAAATCACCGATGAAAGATTTATATTTATACCCGGCTCCAATATAAAATGAATAATTTTGAATAAATTAAGTTTCCTCATATTGAATTTTTTATTGTTTTTATAATGGAAAAAAAATATTTCATCAAAGTCGGCTGCCGTTTTATACTTGGTGTATGATTTTACATTCTGAACAACTTTTCTCGTTATTTTTTTTTCATTTTGAAAAATGAAGGTGCACTTATTTCTTAAATATTTGTTTACAAATCACCCTGTATATCTAAAATTGTATTCTCATATACAGCTAATTATATCTGTAACTATGTATATTATGCAACGAGAATAATTTTAGGTATGCAGGGGGATTTTGAAACAAATATTTAAGAAATACCAAAATTCACCTTTATTTTTCAAAATGAAAAAAAAATGAGAAAAGTTTTTCAGAATGTAAAATCACACATAAGTTATAAAATGTCAGTCGACCTTAATGAAATAATTTTTTTCGATAAAAAAAACAATAAAAAATTCAATGAGGAAACATAATTTATTCAAAAATTCATCATTTTTTATTAGAGTCGGATAAAAAATATTAATCTTTAATCAGTGATTTTTAAGTTTTAATGGAGCTATGTTTTCGTAATATAACAGTAGATTTATTTGTTGCAATATAGATTCTTTTTATTTATTTTAAAAGTAATTGGACGGTATCATTCAAGTTGTTATAATATATATTTTTTGTACACAATATGATCATATCTATATCACAAATGAGTGGTACTGATGTGGCTCAAAAGTGGAAAATAAGTAAGTAACTTTTGACGACGTGGCTGAGTGTGGCTGTTTAGCGTCACTGTGACGGCATTTCCACGTGGTTGCGAACAAGAATGACGACGTCACTGTTGCAAAAATCATATCATTATGATGTTAAAATGATGTGGTTGGGCGGTTTTCAAATCAATAACAGTTTTAACGATTGAAGTATCGGCGTCTTCTCTGCATATTTTAACGTTAAAGTCATTATTTATTAACTCTTTGCGCAATAATTTTATAAAGCTATTCTTATTTTTACTATTAGCTAGATTTTTTTTTTTTTGATTAACCGATGATTTCAGATTGTCACTGATTGAAATATCTACGCAAATATTTTTTTTCTAAACGACGAATGCGATTGTTATTCTTAGTGTGCGTCGGCATACCAATAAAAAATAATACTACTCTTGTCTTGAGCTTGACTGCTAGGTTCTGATTATTTATTAATAATATATTCATATATTAATATTATTAGTATGCGTATGCTTAATAAATTTCCTTTTCAAATTGATGAAGTTCCATTTTGTATTAAATTTTTGAAATTATACGAGACTTTCTATAGTATATTTCATTTTGTTTCGATGAAAATTGGGTGAAAAAAAGGAGGGCCAAAGAAAATATATTTTTTAAATTGTAAAAATGTACTTTCTTTTTAAATTAAAAAAAAAATGAACTCTCTCCCTTAAAAGTACATAAAGTGACGTACAATACTTCCTTGATAATTGACGAAGAATGAAAAATTTTATTTCGTCCGCTATCTTTGACCGTTTCATTTGACATAAAACTATTCTTGTTTTTTTATTTTTACTATTAGCTAGAATTTTTTTTGACTAACCGATGATTTCATAATGATACTTGTGTTTGAAATATCTACGCAACGACGAATGCGCTCGTTATTCTTAGTGCTATTCTATTCATCGGCATACCAATCAAAAATAATACTACTCTAGTCTTGACTGCTTTGTTCTGATTATTTATTGATAACATATTCATATATTATTATTATTACCATGCGTATGCTTAATAAATTTCCAGGATGGGTGCATTATATTTTACCATAAATGAGTTTTATTTTTGCCAACTTTGGTGAAATTTCTCCTTCTTATAGAAAAGATATTCAATTTTGATTTTTTCGGCTATTCTTGGTCTTTTTTATTTTTTTACAAGTTGGCGGATTGACCAATACATAACGGGCATATCTATACTGTTTAAGAATTTTATTTCAAATAAGCCAGTATTTTTAAAATCCCCATGCGATTACTAGTACAAGATATATTAAGCAGATAAGTTGAATATCCGTGAAAGCGGGTCAAAAAGTGCATATAACTTTTGACGCACAAGGAATTTTTGGGCGCAAATATTTTTTTCGTAATCAGGAGGTCATAATACATAAAAATCAACAATAAAATTTCAGGTTGTCGCCGAAAATAATTAAATTAAATCAATTCGACTCTACTATAAGGTATTTATATTTCAATTTAATTGTCAACTTTTTGTACCTTCAGCAATTAATAGTTAAATAATAGTTGTGTCGACAGTAAACTTTAGATACATGAGCAAGTAGTAAAAACTAAGAATAATAATTTTAGTAGCAAATACTTTTACACGTAATTTTATTGATGTGTAACCAATCACAGTTTGAATCTATGCTAATACAATATATACTCTACAGTATATATAAAAGCTAAAAATGTAATCCTTCTTATCACTGTCTATTCACGTGCCTCATTAAAAGTCCTGAGCGTCCTCTGGAAATATCACACCCAGTTCTTTTCTCAAATAATCCATTAATCTTGCCAGTTCAATAGACTCCTCGTGAGTTATATGTTGGCATTCAAGTTTACCTGAAAAATTAACAATGTTATTGATTCAAAAATTCGTCAAGTAGAGGTGATTATAATTATAAGGAATAATATATATAATACCCTCTAGATTTTCAGAGTTAGTAATTCAAAAGAAAGTTTATATCTGGATGTCTGTATAATTGGCGATCTATCATCATTAGTAAATGAAAATCATCAAGTAACCTTAAGAAAGGCATAGTTCATTAAGCTTTTTTAGACCAAGTTCTTAGTTGAGTGAAATTCTTTTAAAGATTTCTAAATATTAATAGTTAATCCTCACAAACAGCCAATAGAATGAGAACTTTTCCACATGCGTTTCTTATGTACATATTGTGACGATAGAAATGTTCAGACGTTAGTGCAACGAGAATGTTTTTAAAATTTTAATCAACAAACCTACCAAAATTTAAAAATTGTTACAGATATAGAAAAAACTACATTTCCACAAAACGACTCAATTTTATTTTCAAATTTATCCTATGTAACAGCACTAGTTTAAGCTAAATATTCCCAGACAGCAGAATTTAAGCTAAATATTCCCAGAGCACGTACGTCGGCGAACGATGCAAGAATTATTACTATTAGATTAAAGTGAATATTAGCATTTATTTAACTAGTAAATCCTTATTTTTAATTTAAGATGCTTATAAGTGAAGTTGATGCTGTTTAAGCAAAATACTTTTAGAAAATTTCGTGTTCTCCGAATGTATTCTCTTGTGGTTGCGAATTACTGACAGCGAAAGCCAAAAAAAAATCAGGAAATTAAAGAGATTTTTGATTATTTTTTGAAAACCTGCCATTTTTCAAAAAAACAACCAAGATATTCATGATATGGGGGTCATTTTCTATCATTTCCACCAAAGTTACCTCGGCGACCTACTACTCAACTATAGTCTGAAGCCCAGACTATATATTATGCAATATTTTAACACCGCCCGAAACAGCAGTTTAAATTTACCATACAAAAAGATAGAATCAAAAGGGTAACTTCATAAATACAATCAATATTATTATAAAATCAGACTTTCTCGATTTTATCTGGATTTTACATTTAAAATTATTAATAAAATTTGAATATATATTTTTTATGCCAGAACAAACGTTTAAAATGAAATATATACAAAATTAAATATACCGTTTCCTCCAAACAATTCATTTTATTAAAAATAATAATAAATACATTTGTCCTGTATTATTAACCTTTCATAAATTCTGCAAGTAGTGTTCTACATCACTGTCTAGATTTACATTATTATCAAAAAACATATTTGAATATAGACTATATTAACAATAAAATATACACTAACTTATAAATGAATATAAGGTTTATTAATTGTAAAATTAACTATACTCCATGGGTGGTAAAGAAAAATACATTTAAATAACGTAATCACACATTTAGAAAATTCTATTTTTATGACGAAAATCAAGACTTTAATAAATAATTAATAACTAATTCGGAATGCATTTCAGACAGAAGTATAAGAACATTTTCGTCTTAAAGTTACTCAAATATTCTAAAAATGAGAACGAGATTTTCCATGTTTATGAATTAGATTTGATTTGATTTATTCCTCTCAATTGTTGTTATCCACATATTATCTCCCTATTTTGAATTTGCACCCGTTCAGTTGTTAATGCTTTCTTCAGTAGATACGTAGGGCCTTTCTTTGGACATATCTCCAGTACTTCATTGCATATATTTCTATCCTTTTTGTTATTGTTTTCCTATTCTATTAATGTTGACGCTTCCTATCGTTCCTCTGGTCTTATTATTTTAGCGAGTAGTTGGACGATGTTTCTTTTAGATCTTTTCGGACTTCTCTTGATGATGTACACTTTACATATGTTTGTCCGTTGATATACCTTTGATTAACATTCTGTTGTAGCCTGACGGTATCCCGTTGTGTTTCGCTAGCTGCTCGAACAGGCATTGTGGTGATATTTGCATCTTTGAAAGGGATGCTTATATGGTCGTGTTCCAGTCCATAAGTAGAGGCGTAATTTCCATTCGTGCTTTGTCGGTCATTTCTAAGATTTGCTCCTTCAGTCTTTCTGACTCGTAGTGCATTAATTTGTTGATGATTTTGTCTATTCTATTTGCAGTATTTCTTCTAGCTCTAGAAATTATTTTTAGCAGTTGATTCTTGTCCAAGGGCCGTTTTTTTTTTGTATGTATTTTTTTATAATAAAAGAAAACCAATTAATTAGAAAAAGAATTTAACGGAGTGTACGTATTCTCCTTTGTCCTATTCTTATCCTTATATTAATTTATCAGATATTGAAATCATTTCGATCAATAAATTAAATAAACCATACGATAATGCATTAGTTTTAATGCAGTAAGTATGCTGAGTCTGAGCATATGAAATTGTCCATAAAAAATGTTTACCATCCTGTCTACATGGCAATAATATTTTCGACTTTCTTTTACTTTAAATTTTATATTTCTCATAATTTCAACCGATAATTTACCATAGAAACATACCTCGAAGTTTTTTCACATAGGGCCTGTTTGACATTAATTCGATTCCCACCAATTTGTATGGCAAATGAATTTTGTCTTTCTTATGATTCACTTAAACATTGTTCAAAATTTTGGGTGGAAATTATACAATTTTGAGTGCTATCAATAGCTGATCTTACTGATGTGCCACTCATAATGACATTTGATTGAAGCAATGGTCTCAAAAAATAGGCTGGCTACCACGTTAATGAGTGAAATAATCTTGTTAAAATAATTTTCTCCTTATTTGATATTAGAGTAGAATAGATTATAAAAATTGTGGGAATAATAGATCTAACGTCAGAATAATTTATTTAGCAGTTTTTTTTATTAATAACAAATCATTTAACAAAGTTCATTTGTTATAAATATACATCATTAATCTCATAGCTGATAAATGTGACAAAAGTAGTAAGCACCACCCATTAATGGTGTGCGCATGGGTCCACAGAGGACAAGTATGGACAATTCCGAGGGTCTCTGTGCATCTCTCACTTATCTTAGGGAAAGAACTCGTAGTCAATTTTCCTTTAATATAGACTCTATAACTGGATATAGTCATATCTCCTTTGAAGTCCGTATCTTTGACAATTTTCTTCATCTTCATCAACATTATTTCTCTCTCATTTAAATGAACTAATCGCTCATGCCACAAGTCAATTTCTTTCTTCACTGTTGAAGTATTAATAGCACACATCAGCTCTTCTTTCTCTTCTATGTAGTATAAATCTCCTTAACGTCTTGCTATCATCTTAATATTATCTGCAGCAACCTTAATAATGGCCATGAATATTACCTCGCGACCCTTATCAGTGATTCGAGCACTGAAACTAAATTTATCCTTATATTCTGCAGCAACCTTAATAATGGCCATGAATATTACCTCGCGACCCTTATCAGTGATTCGAGCACTGAAACTAAACTTACGTCAGGTACAAATACATTGATTTTATCAATGGAATTATATTTTTCTTCATCTTTGCATAACTGATCGGTACATTCACTATTCAAGCACCACCGATTTTATTTAAAAATCTCTGCTTGTTTGTAATTCTTGTGGATGCTCTTCCATGAATACTAAATATTCTGACCGTCTTGCATTTTCTGTAAACTCAATTGCTTCAGCATTGCCTTTCTGGCAGATCCTTTTGATGCATAAATAGGCTCTAATTTTTGCCAGATTTCACGAGATGTCTCACACCCACGTATTTGTTTAAGTTCAGTAGGACTGATAGCCAATTTCGAATCTGATTTGGCCCTCCTATCAGCCTTGATCCAATTATTCTGCAGTTCTGCTTCTATCGGCATCTCTTCATTAGCTTCTAGCTTTTTATCTCTCCACTAACATAAGACCAGCAATCATTCTTCACCAGTAATGCTTCAACTTGCATATACCATGTAACATAGTTATCCTTCGTCAAAAGCTCCAAATGTGTTGCACGAGCACTTCCCATTGAGCCATATTTTTAATATATTTTTCACTGTTTATATTCACGGCTTCTTTTAAATTACTATAAGATTAAAAGTCTGGGTTCATAACCTATTAGAGCAGAATAGATGATACAAATTGTAGGAACTCAGAATAATAGATCTAACGTCAGAATAATTTATTTGGCAGTTTCTTTTATTAACAACAAATCATTTAATAAAGTTCATTTGTTATCAAATGATATGCAACTAGATATACATCATTAATCTAATAGCTTCAAATTGAGAACGAAAAAAATCTAATACACTTTACTAAATGGCGGATTGACAAAATAAAAGAAATGTTGCCGTTAAAAAAATACAATTTCAAGCACAATGTAATGAAATTATATCTTTTATGATTCTCAACAAATTTTATGTCTAATTTATTTATGCGACGGATATCCTTACCTGCTCTAATACACTGTCGTGCGTCTTCTGCCTGATAGCGTAACCCAACGCTATTCAGATGCAGAAATGAGGCTGACGTCTCCGGAAACGGAAACTCCAACGTACCATCCGGCGTTATCAGCCTATTGGGGCACCAAAAATCAGGTAGCCTTAAGGTTCCTTTGGTTCCAACAACAATCCCTTCATTGGGCAACTTCACCCGTGCAGATGTACTAACTACAGCCATTTTTCCGCCTGGGTAAGTTATAACTGCTCCACAGGATTCATCGGATCCGAAACTATTAAGGTGTCCATTTACAGCAATTTTAATTGGTTTTATACCCCTGAATATGTATTGTTGGAATTGCAAAATGTATACTCCTAAATCAAGAATGGCTCCACCTCCTAACTCCATTGACCTTAACATACAAATTAATATTTTTGTAATAATTCACTATTTATAGTTTAAATATCTAAAAAAGTAATTGCTTGGATGCAAATAAAATGTCTGAACTCACTTTAACTTGATATCATTTTGATCTGAATTTGTGATTTACAAAAAGCTATAAACAGCTTTTTCACATAATCTTATATCTTTATCTAGTTCGAAGGAATATTCTTTTCAGATTACAACGATACAGCATATTTGATATTTTCGTCTGTATTTCATTTTGCATTTATTTATTAGGACTGACAATGCGGGTTGCATTTCTGGAGATGGGGACACCCAACTCTACTTTGATGAAAGTAGACAACACTAACTTCGACAAATATAAAATTGGCAAAGGCCTCAGACAGCGCTGTGTTTTGTCACCAATCCTCTTTAACATCTATAGTGAATACGTGATGTGACGTGTACTGAAGGACTAGCAGGGTGGAGTCAGATTTCTAACTTGAGGTTTACAGATGATGCCACCTTAGTTGTAGCAAGCAAGGATGAACTCATTCACGTGCTGGGCAGGCTTCAGATAATAAGCTGTGATGATGATTTAAGTGTAAAGTATAGCGAAATGAAAATGATGATGAAATTATGATTGTAGATCAAGCAAATAGTAACAGATTCGTTCAGAATAGACGTCTGTGAGGTAGTAAACAAGATGATATATAGTTGAAGTAATCGCATTTGTGAGCGAGAGGCTAGGCAGAACGCAGAGCCAGATTTAACTATATTGTTCGCTCGTTTACTTTACAATATTCCCCAAAGCACTGCTATGAATTGGTAACAAAACTTACTAAAATTATTTTCAAAAACACATTACCAAATAAAGAAATATAAAGTAATTATAGAATTATAACTTCACCCCGACAGTATAAGCTCAACTGCAGTGTCTCTAACTGCGGTCTTGAATTAAACAACACACTCAACAAGCCGCGTCAGATAGCCGACATCGAATGGCCGGTATCTTCTCTCTCACTTGATGTAAAAGTGGAGTAAAGACGGGAGACCTAGTTCCTCTCGCTCCTCATAACGGCTCACTATTAAGATTACTTCAACTTCAGACTCAGCGAAGAATACAGATGACAGGATCGGCAACTTGAGTAAAATTTGGTGTAACAAAAATATTGCGAAACCCAAACAGATCAGACTCGCTAACGTCGTAGTTTTCTCCATCTTCTTTACGCCTCTGAGACGTTGACCATTAGGGAAGAAGACAGACGGCGTATTGATGTTTTTGAGTTAATTGAAAAAATAATTGTATCTATTTTCTTACTTTTTTGGTTTTGTCTCGACCAACCAAAAGAGTCGTAATGTCTTGTTTCACCGAAGGATAAGCTTCTAAATAAAACACTTCGGTTACGGTAATTTTAGTTTATATCTAAAATAAAAATTGACCGCTGAACTGGTTGACCCTTACGTGACGTAACAGCGGAGACTGCTGTAAGAGGAGGTATGCGTGAGAGCGTATATCTCTTTTACAGTATCATTAATATGATTGCCAGCGTTATATTTAATTGTCGCATTCTCTCAGGTTCCTAATTTTACAATTTCAGCGCGTTTAGACGTAATATATGGTGGATGCGCCGGGTTCACGGTAGAAATCTGAGTCATATAAACATGATCATAGAGTATATGACTAGGGTCGTCATCCATGTGATCCGAAATAAGACAGAGTTAGGTGTAGTTCTTCACGATTTCGGTCTGTCTCTTGCATTGTTCCTCATTCTAGCACGCACCCGGTAAAATTACCAAATGTCCGATCTATTCTTATATCTATATGGTTTTATTAGCGAATTATGGGTTAATTTCTACCTGCTAGACAGCCATTTTGAAATACTACCAAATACTAAAACAATAAAATGTCCTCCTCAAGAATTAGTGGTTGGTACCTTTGAGGTAACATTTTTTACAATCATCAAAGCATCGAACTTTAACATTGATTTTGGCAACTAAGTAAGGATTATCAGGAGATTTTATTTTATTAGTGATTTCATGATTTTTCTTACTTTCTGGACTTTCATTAATTGAGATTTTTATGACATTTAAACGAGAATTCTAAAGCACTAATTTAAAGACTTACGTTAGTCTATCGACATGCTGAAGGGCATGTCCAAAGTGAACTGAAGCAAAGAGCACATCGCCAATTGCTCCGGTATCAATAAGTCTCTTCATTTCAATGTAAGCTGGGAAGCACCTGGACCATACAGCTTCCATTAGAAATAGTTTTCTCTTTCTCGCTATTTCAACTAATTTTCGAGTTTGTTTTTCATTCATAGTAAATGGCTTCTCACATAAAACGTGTTTTCCGTGTTCGAGCATCAGTTTGGTTGTGTCAAAATGTTGGGTATTCAGATTTCCTACGTATACAATATCTGTAAAGAAAACAATAAAAATGTTTGTAGAAGTTTTGTTGTTAAATAAAAGTAAACATGCTCACATTATGCTCATAACACAAATTATTACTTGTACGTGTAAAATGGCCCAACCTTAGATCTTACTCATACTATTTTCCAGGCAAAAGTGACGTAAAAGGAGTAATAATCTGTATACAGAGTGTTCCTTAATGACGTGCTAATATTTCAGGGTGTAAT
Source organism: Rutpela maculata (assembly GCA_936432065.2). Classification (NCBI taxonomy): domain Eukaryota; kingdom Metazoa; phylum Arthropoda; class Insecta; order Coleoptera; family Cerambycidae; genus Rutpela; species Rutpela maculata. The sequence goes on from OW386286.2 coordinate 42,567,495, forward strand.
TCCTTAGGTCATTTTATGAAAAAAAGTTCATATGAACACATTTTTTTCTAGAAGGTGTTGAATTTTTTTTAAATCGTCATTTTTTAATATCTTAGAAAGAACTTTAGGTATTATTTTCAATTTTGGTATGTGTTAATAGGATATAAAACCACATATTTTAGTTAGAAAATTTATTTTACGGCTTCATCAGTGGCGTCCCTGCAGACATGTCCTCTGATATTTTTTACCAAAAAAGTGGTACGCCACTGAATTTTTCTATGTGGATAGTTTTTCTGATTAGCCTGGTCAATCCTACATGAAAACGGTCCCTTGCGTTTTTCTCGTCAGACGTACAGTTCTTGATTAAAACAATTAGATTGAAATTGCTTAATTTAGCAGTATTGACTAATAATTTTTGAACACATAAATCTGGTTTTCCTGGATTAAATGACGTTTTTACAAACATCATTTTCAAAATAATATTAGTTGATATAAAGTAATAGAGCAAGATCCAGTGAACGCCAGATCTACGTTATTTTATAAAATCTGAACATTTTTCTACGGAAGTACACTACTACAGGTAAGAAGAATTGGCTACTATGAACAGTCGGTCGCGGTGGCTTTGACAGGTAACAAGTAGCAAAGGTGTAGAATTGCTGCTCAAAATCGTCATACTATAAAGCGTAATTTTTTTATATTGTTTACGAGATGCTATAATAATTCACGTCCTCCACTGCCAGACACTTTCTATGGTGGCAACCCCGCCTTTAAAGTATAAAAAAATGTAATTGTACTTACGTTATTTTATAAACTCTGAATTTTATATATGTTACTTCGGCAACTATTTTAAGGTGTTTCCCAAGCAGCCAGACAGTTTCGAAGGTTCCAACCGCCTACCAGACATAGTTGAAGGTCAGCTGTAGGTATGACCGCAAAGGAAGGCAAATGTATATAAAAGCGAGTACGAATGAGACAGTCAGTTAGGTTTATCGGATAATTCAATTATGTAGAAATTATTTATAAATTAAAAATAAAGGAAGAGGGTCGATTTGGGCGGTTTTTGCCGCAAATTATTTTTAGATAAAAAAATCAGAAGACGTTTTTTTTTAAATGTCTACTAGTAAGTCAATTTTACCCTAAACGGACGACCCCCCATTCCCCTAGCCCCCCCTGAATCCTGAATACGCCATCACTTCAGAGACGCCAAAAACGTATTTATCTATTTTTCTGGATTTTTTTGTCACCTTTTTTTTTTCAATTTTACCTTCAAATGACCTTACAGTTAAAAGGGAATTAGGGTGGTAGTGTGGTATTTTATCTAGCAAATATAAGTTTGAAAGCGATATATCTCCCCAAGAACGCTGTTAGCAAGTGATGGCATGCTGTTTGCTTTTATTAAACGTATTATTCGTATGATTTTGTGTGTTCTGAAAAATGTCTTGAAAAACTCCTTATACATTATTCGTTATGTGGCTGCTATCTACATCATATATTTTATTGCCTAGGTTAGAATATTGATATCATAATAAAATATCCTAAATCACTGTTTATTATTAAATAATCTGATATATTTGTTTTTACTACACGCTATCCTATATTTTCTAATAAATGTAGAATAATAGAATAATAGAATAGAATAAGTTTTTATTTTTGCAAAAAATGTATAGAAATTGTACAAAAATAAACAGTTAAGTCACAGAAACCTAGTAAAAGGTTTGTTCGTGACTCCTGTAATATTTACACTTGGTGATAGGGCTACTACCTTTTTGTATGTAATGTTATTACTATAACATTACATACAAAAAGTTTCTAAAAAACAATAAAATAGTACTTACAACTAAAGTAAATCTAAATGAAATAATACAAGGTACATTCTTACAATAAAATAATCTAAAGTGTTGAGTTACTAATTTTACAAGTTTCTTAAATAAAATAGTACTTTTTACTTTATAAGGTTTTAAGTAATTTACTATTTAAACAAGTTAGGGTATTCTATAATGACAAAAATGTAGGACGCTAGATAAATATGTGATCAAGATTTAAATTTGAATTTTTAATCCACATTTTAATTTTTTTACTGTATAAAATGATGCTGCCATTAAATAGTCTAAGTTCATTCGGTAGTATATTGTAAATTTTAGATAGGTAATACAGGAAATATTTTTGAGTTGTCGTTTTGTGTGAGATAGGAAGTATACATTTATGATTTTTTATGGCTCTGGTGTTATATTCATGTTCAAAACGGTTACGGAATTTTTATGCTTATAATAATATTTCAGTATATCAAATACATACAGTTCTCTTAAAGTGAAAACATTAAAATTCGAGAACAAGATTCTAGTTGGGTAACGCATTGGTTTCCTAAGGATGGTTTTAATAATTATTTTCTGACAGACAAATACTTTTTCCAGATTATTTTTATAAGTTCCACCCCAGGACAGTATGCCATACGTTAGCAACGGCTGTACAAGGGCATAGTAACAATTCCTAATCAATTTATTACTAAGAATGCCGCTTAAACTTTTAAATATGAACATGCCTTTTTTTTAATCTTTTTGTTAAACAGTTAATGTGTTCATGCCATTTAAGAGACTGATCAATGATTACGCCAAGGTAATTGATGTTATTAGTTTGTTCAATATACGAGGGACAATTACATGCATTTCGATTGCATATATCCTGGTGTAAAATTAATTGATTTAAATTGACTTTGTCACGAAGTGAAAAACATATAAATTTTGATTTTGATGTATTCAGTTTTAGCAAACTGCTATTCAACCATATTGTTATAACTTGTAATATGTGTTCAGATTTTGAGCGAACATCCTCCCAAGAATCACCGCTAACGTGAATTGAATAACTCTATCGTCGGCATAAGCAAAGATACTCACACTATCCGTATCAGTATTTATAAACAAATCATTAACGTAAACTATGAAAAGTACAGGGCCAAGAACTGTACCTTGTGATACACCACACGTTACTGTTGATTCGCTACTCCTTTCATTATTTGTTACAACATATTGTTGCCTGTTGCTGAGATAAGTTTTTATTAAATTATAGGAACAGCCTCGGACTCCGTACATTTCTAATTTTTCCAGAAGCTTTACATGGCTGATAGTATCAAATGCCTTTGCTAGATCTAGAAAGATAGCAGCTGTCGGTATGCTTTTATTTACATCATTATATATTTTTGTTGTCAAGGCCGTAATTGCATCCTGGGTGCATTTATTTTGTCTGAATCCGAATTGATTATTTGAAAGGATGTTGTATTTTTCGAAATAATTATACAATCGTGCGGTTATTGCCTTCTCAAAAATTTTTGCTATATTTGATATGAGAGAGATAGGACGATAGTTTGCCATCTGATTACGATCGCCTCCTTTATGTAATGGTTTAACAATAGCACACTTTAATATTTGTAACACTTTTTATTTAAACAGGATTCGGCGTTACTTGATAAAAAAATTGTTTATTTAAACTACCGAAGAAAAATTTTAAATTTCGCAAATTCTAATCCTGAAAACCGTACAAAAAATGGATTACTGACCTCTCCCGCAGACGAACCAACCAACCAAGCGACCTTCTCGCTACATTTTGAAAATTGCCATGCCAACTCGTAAAAGTGAGCTGGTCCGCTGGAATTCCAGCTATCTTTAAAGCAGACCAGCTCACTTTTACGTATATAACATGGCAATCTTAGTGGCAGTAATAAAGACCCAGAGGCTACGATATACATCCAAATTCTTTTACTTAAATTCTTTATTATAATAAATTATAAATAATTCTTTATAATAATAAATTTTATTGAACCGATAAATACATTAAATTACTTAATTATTATTGAACAACGGTACAAGAAAAATAAGAATAAAATTAGAAAAGATGCCATGAGCTCCACACCGATACTACAAAAAACGAGTAGATAAAGTTGACTACACAATTCTTATGCATGTAAAAAATATCGGCGGCATAAAAACATTCATATTTTGCACGAACATGGAATAATTCAGTTTTGAAGGATGCCACTGAGATTACACGGTCAATATATTTTTAATTTTTATTGTTGAAATAGATATTCAAAATGAGCAACACCAGACTGCAACTTTCATTCACTTCGTAATAGTCTTTATTAAATACAAACAATTTATACTTTATACTTTGTACTTACGTAAAAAAGTTCAAAAATAAAAGTTACAGAAAATCACATATTTCCCAAAAATCATTTCAGAAAAAGAATTGAAAGCCGCATTTCGGAGATATGAACTTTACCTTAGTTTTTTAAACGGAGCACCCCGTATATTTTTACACCATCTAAAAGGTCATAAAAATAGCTTTCCAGTTATGTATAAAACATAGTGTTTTTCTTGAGAAATACATGTGATTTTCTATAACTGTTAAACTTTATTACTAACTCCAAAAATAACGAAGTTAAATGAGATTCTAACGTTCGCGCGACCACCCTGTACCTATAATATCTATCTAGTAGAGTTCATCTGTTGTAATAAATGTAATTAGGAACCTTACCTACATTTTTATCTTCAGCAAGCTTCAGGTACCCTTCGTAGGAATTTGGAATTCCGTGATCCTGAGCAAATTGGCTTGCTCTGCTTTTAGTTCCTGCTGCTACTGCTACTACTACATGATCAGAAATGGGGAATGTTGTAAGCGAGTTAACAAAATCATGCGATATTCTTCCGGCACCAGCTATTCCCCATTTAAGCGCCATTTAGGTTACTTCTTCAGATTACTTTTAATTTTCTTCACCTTCGCTGATGGAATGTTAATGCACTTGTTTAGAGGAATACTACTAAATGTTATAGTCAATTGTATTTGCGATAACCCTATTACCGCATAATCGCTTGATTACACATAGAAATAAATATTTTTAATCGTCCATATTGGTAATAAAGATAAGGAACTGTTCAATAATAATTCAGCAAATAAGTTTATTTTTAATAAATAATATAATTTATCTTTACATTTAACTTTTTATGAATTGTAAGAATCATAAACAGAGATAATTTTCAATAGTTACTAGCTTGGTAATGAAAATTTTTCATGGTGTTATTTATACATATAAAAAATTTGAATAGGTTGAAAAGCAGATTATAAACCAAGTAACCCTTAATTTTACAAGTTTTCTTCTTTTTCTAAAAGATCATTTCGTTGGATTCTTAGCGATCAGATTTGTTTTCATAATGAAGACTAAAATAAGATACAGTAGGATGTTATAAAATATTATTTTGGGTATTCAGCAGATATCTTTCAAAGAAACCATTCGTTCCTTTCAGATATCATTGATCTAAATCTGACCAGCTAAAATATCAACAAGAAGTTCCCTTACGAACCGACTTGCCAACTTCTTTCATACACGTATTATATCTAACATTCAATATGAAAAACAAGAAAATAACCATGGAACGAATGGTTTCTTTGAAAGTTATCTGCTGAATATCCAAAATAATATTTTATAACAATGATTTTTAAAAACTAGACGGGCTATGGGGCTCTAAAAGAGTGATTATTTTTTATTTTTGATGTGTCAGTTTTCTACATGAAATTATTTTCTGATTATTTTTTAATCGTAATTTTGTTTTTGAATTGAACATATATCTCTCCCGATGAGTTCTAAAGAGAATGAAAATAGTTGTACAATTTTTAGGGAGATTTGATCAGTCGAGCATTGATAGAAGTGTTTTATTTGTTGAGACATGTGAGTAAAATTTTATACCTATCTTCTTTGTGCTTTTTAGTAGTTCTGATACAAATATTATTAAAATGCGTATAAGAAAGATTTTTACACTAAGGCGTGATAGATTTCTACTGTTCTTATTGATCGACCACTCTGAAAAAATTACTGAATATTAGTCCGCATGACATCTAACAACGTACCTAATTTCATTAAAACTGAAGTAGTGCAACATTTCGAAAACAATATTAATGTAAGTACGCCGCTACGTTAACAAATAAAATTGATTTTATTGATGAAAATGATTTTATTCTATGAACGAATTGCATAAACAGTTATATAAAGTAGACTTGTCAATGAATGGTTTCTAAAGGGAAATGCCGAGATCACAATTTTTGACTTGCTGTGTTTGGACTACTTAGGAGGTAAACATACCAAAAGTTCCCGAACACAGGACGTGCGGGGGATGCAGGGGGGCACGAAGAAAGTCCCGGTTTTTGGTTTTTCGGTCATATCTCGAAAACGGTTAGCCATAATCAAAAAGTAGCTAGCTATATGCAAAATTAAAGCTGACTAAATTTTCTACAAGACTATTTCTATTAATTTTTGTCGTATCTATCATGGTTCAGTAATGGATTGCTTATCATTTAACTGTATTCCAACTTTATTATAAATTGAAAAAAAATGTTTAATAATCATCGTGGAAAAAAAATTGTTCTACAGATATGTGTTTCATAGCAGACTGAACTTAAATATCGAATAAAAAATGTCTTTGTGTCTGTATGTATGTGTGTGTATACCGTTTCTTGTAAACACGATAACTTCTGTTAGACTTAAAATATTTAATTAAAATTTGGAACATATGTAAAACAGCATAGTACAATAATCCCTATTGAAATTGGGCCATATCTGTAATACATGGTGATAACCAGAGACCTACAAGCTCTCACAACATAATAATCTTAATAATAATAATAATAATACTAATAATATTATTAATTTCAGAAAACGGTAGGTACAGTAAGTTTAAGAAATTTCGTCGATATCTTAAATATAAAGGTGAAAAGGTAAAGTACAAACAAAAAAACATAACTTTAAAAAGTTTCAAGTCAACACTATCATATAAATAAAAAAATAAAAAGAGAGCAGTGCAATACAAATAGGTACTAACAAATACAACTACAGTATATACAAAATGGGACTAACTTCTTGATACAAATTCTTGTAAAGTGTAGCAGTTTATTTCTAAAAGAAATAATTTCACTGCATTTTTAAATTTTCTAATTGTTGGGAGACATTTAATGCTTTCAGGTAAGAGGTTGTACAACTTACAACCATTAAAAAAGAGACTTTTTTGATACAGGGCAGCATCATGCTTTAGTGGTAACAAATTATATTTTTTCCTGGTATTGTGGTTATGCTGTAATCTAGTGTTAGAAAATTTAAGTTTGTTTTTATAGACAAAGCAAGTTATTTCATATACATATATAGTGGTAGTGGGGGTGGATGAGGTAAAAAAATATTTTGAGGTTTCTGGTTCTTGTACATACACTAAATCACATTTTTTTTTCATGAGGTGAGGGTGGTAATGAGGGTGGTTAATGCCAAAAAATTTTTTGAGACCTTAGCTTCTTTTGTATATACTAAATACCAATTTTACGGACTCTTACCTCCTTAATTTACCTATTTACCCCAAATTTACCCCAATTTACCCCCCACCCATTCGACGGAACAAGATGAAAATATAATCTAGTTCCAGATCTCGTTAAAATACATACGTTTACCAAATTTCAACTCAATATCTTAAACGGTTCCAGAGTAAACGTGCGCACAAAAAAAGTTACAGACAGACAGACCGACAGACATTTTTTCCCGCTCAAACTTAAAATCTCGACGTTTCATGACATTCCAAGCCTATTTGAACAATAAAAATTTTTAAAAATTTTTTTGTCGTTACTATACTTCCACTGGATGTGGAAGTAAAAGTACTGTACACTGGTACTTACAGCTTTCAGAAGCAATTTCCTATTTAGGTGAACTCCTGGGGAAACAAAATGATCATCAAGTCTCTCATCTTTACGTCAAAAAAGTACCTAACATTTTTAAAACGCAAATAAAATAGTACCTAACATTTTTAAAACGCAAATAAAATAGTGACATATTAATAGTAAAACCTACAGGTGTTACACCCCTGTCGGACACAGCCATGTAGATATTCGGCGGTTCAGAGTGGTCATTCAATCAAAACCAGTACAAGTAGATCGTGAGAGTTTTCATTTGCATTTTAGTAATGTTTGTACTGATTATCCCTTCGGAAAAATACTAAAATAAATTCTAGAGTGTACTTTAACACCTACAGTTAGTTCTATTTCCCTACCTTTAGTAGTTTAGTAAAAATCTCGATTTGAAAAAGTCGACCTCGGACAGTTTTTGCTATTATCTCCATGACATAGAAAGATGGAGGAGGAAATAGGCATATGTGTTAGTAACGTCCTATACATGATGGCATAGTCGTCAGAGGTTCCTATTAGAGGCAATTCCACCGCGGAAGACCTTTTGAGAAATCGAATTTGGAAAAATACGTAGTCGAAATTCTAATTAAAGTACATAGTACGTCGGGTACATGGCTAGAAAAGTCAAAAAGCTGCACTTTTTGATTGGAATGTGCCACTTTCTGCGGTCATAGTTGATGTCAAAAGGTAACTTTTCAGATAAGGAGCCACTTGAAAATCCGTGCAGAACACCAAAATGGCGACCACTAAAAATGGCCACCATCAGCCACATTAAATTTTTTTGTATCCCTGCTCTTAATGGTCCAATTTCGATTTTCTTTTTTTTTGTTTGAAAGCTCTTATGAAGAGGACACTTTTTCGTCTGTATGTATTTATCACTACACCTTAAGGATTCTGCGCAATTTTCAAAAATCTGGAAATTTCACTTTTCTCACGAATTTTATTAATAACTAAGTTTTTAATTGTGCTTAATATCAGTTTCTTTCCATACCAAAAAGGGTTTATATTTATGGGGTTCCGAATATGTCAAGAAAGGACTTGTTTTCATACACAACAGTGATTTCAATTATTTTGAAAACATTTATTACATTAGGGGAACAAATTTTTACAAACAAAAAACGACTAAATACTAAGAAATACTCATGTAAATGAACTGCCTCTATACAGCTGTTATGACTCTAAATCACGCAACCATCTTCTTCGTCTTCTAATTCATCCCTGCACTCAAAAAAAATGATAAGTGAATTCAACCAAATAGAGCATATGAAATCGCGCCTATCTAGTTTCATAGTTAAATCAACCTGAAAAGAATAGTCGAACAGATTTTGTCACCATACAAATTTCATTGTCATTTTGAACGTGAAATTTAGTTGGTTAAGTAATTAATCATTGTTTTAGTCTTACAGCAACTTTATTTGTTTTCGTAAACAAATAGTAGTTTAATAATCATATCTTCTTGTAGTATAATGACATTTTTTTATGTTCACTAACCATTTTCAATTTGGTCTAAAATTAAATAGTACAACAACTTTATTTTTTGTTCACCAACTAATTTTTAGATTGATCTACCACTTCATTGTATGATGGAGTTTTTTTTGGTTAGCCAAAATCTTAGTATTGAGACATCAGACCACCCAAACCAAAGATTAGAGATCGTTTATAAGATCCATCCAAATATATCGATGATCCCTGAGAGAATTTGAACATTGCAATCATGTTATTAATTTTTTCTACTGCCTTATGTAAATTTGCTGTTTTCTGTACAGTCTGCAGAATGGATAAGTAGGCAATTCCAGTTAACTGAACGGATATATTTCATATCAGTTCTAGGATGGATATGAAATGAAACCGACCAATCATAGTTCGTGTATTAAGTACATAGACAACTATTCGTTTTAAAATCAAATTAGTGCGTAAGCTGTCAAAGTAACAACTGTCAGTGTGTACTGCCAGTGTGTACTTGTGTAATATATTAATGTTTAATAAATTTTGTAGTTTTTTTAAGCTGGTCGTAGAAAAAGTATACTGAACGACTCGAGTGGATTATCCATATCCACTCTTGTTGCACAAACTACTCTTCTATAAATTCATAAGACTATAAGATAATGCATGATTGATTATTGTCAGTGATTTGTATGTGGCGTCATCTAGGAATAATTTCTGTAATTGACTACGTGGTAAGCAAGCAAATTTTATGGTAATTCCCTTTTAGAACTTCTACAAGACGACAATAATATAGGTTTGTCTACCAAGTACAATAATACAGCGAACTAATACTGGGTTAGAATTACAATTCGATAATACTTAACAATAAAGTCTACTATTTATCTAGTTTGATTTGACAAAATTCAACAAATTATTAGTAAGATGAATAAATTATAGTCTTATGCACCTATTTTTTAAGTTAATGTTTATTTTGTTGTGTGACAATCACCTTTTATTTAAAAATGCTAGGAAATAATATACTTCAATTTAACAAAATGAACAATATACCTATATACTATTTTTTTGATTGATTTAACCCATACTATTTGCAAATAAAAGCGCTGATGCGACGTCTTAATTCATCAAAGTTGATTGCAGAACGATGTTATATTTATGTAAACAGAACTGCGGGTTAACTCTACAATAATATTGGTTTATCTGTCAACTACAATAGTAGAGCAAACTGCTACTGGGTTTACAATTACAATTCGAGAATAGTTAAAAATAAAATATACTATTATCTAGTTTAATTTGACAGAATTCAACAAAATAATAGTCAGACGAAAAAAATAAGTCTTATTCATTTATTTTTTAAGTTAATGTTTGTTTTGTTGTACGACAACTTTTTATTGATTATAATAACAATCACATTTTGTTTAAAAATACCATCAATATAATTTGGTTTAACAAAATTAACGATATTGTTAGTTAGCCATTTTTTTTTTGTTGAATTTACCCATACTATTTCTTTGAGTGTGTAACAAAATAATTATATATTATTATTATATTAAGGCATTGCATCAACAAAGCAATATTATGATCTTGAAACTGTGAAACGAATTTAAAAATAATTATTTAAACGCATACCTTTTATTGTATTTATTGCTGCATTTCCGACCCCCCAATGCAGTTGATTCATAGTAGCGTGCATGGAACCTTGGTCTTTGAATAGGAGCATCGTGTACGGCATAAAAAATTTTGAGAACGTGAAAGAAAAAGATTGCCAAAACAACTGTACAACTATTTTTTTTTTTACATCAATACTATCCTTAACGAGGAGAAAAATCCTGCCGTCTGCTTCTTCCTGTGCCTGCATTGTACTCCATCAATTGAAATTTCATCCGGCCGAGTTGAATGAGTTATGCCATCAATCTCAGTACTGATGTGAGCCCAAACTTCAAAAATGCATGTTCTCCAAGTAAGTTGAAACTAACTGATTGCAGCAGAGCAATTTTTTGGTAGCATATTTTCTTGGTCGACTTGGCGACGGTTCTTCAGACAGGTTTTTGAGTAAGTATCCCAAGGAATGTGTATTCTGTTTGCATCATTCAAAATTCGGTTTTTGAATTTCGTAGCGCAGTATTCTCTAAAAGTCCGTGAAAATTAAAAATTATTCGTTTTTCTGAAAATTGCATCGAACCCTTAAGGATAAATGACATAAAAGAAAATCGAAATCGGACCATTAGGAGCTGAGATACAAAAAAATTTAATGTGGCTAATGGCGGCCATCTTTAATGGTCGCCATTTTGGTGTTCTACACGGATTTTCATGTAGCTCCCTATCTGAAAAGTTACCTTTTGGCATCAACTATAACCACAGAAAGTGGCGTATTCCAATCAAAAACGCGCAGCTTTCTTTGGTGTGCCCGACATACTGATAAGCCAGAAAGAATTTGAAGGCTCTAGATGTCAGCACTTCTTTGAAATCGAATGAGTATAACACACTACTATGTTACCGAGATCTTTTTTTCGGAACTTAATGTGCGGTTAATACGAGGCGCCCAAAATTTTGTACACCAGATTTCCTCTTAGGAAGATTACGCAGATTTCCTTAAGATTTCCAGAGATTTCCTGGAATTTTTTTCAAAAAATTTTTGAAGAACCGGGGGGGGAGAAATCCGAAAAGCAAAAGATTTCCTGAGATTTTCTACAGATTTCCTCGTATTTCCTTTTGAATGTACACTAGATTTCCTTAGCGGTTTGCCCCTCGGGTTAATATAAACAGGTAAAAGTTAAGTTGTCTTAGTAACTAGTAAGGTAAAGTAAAATTTATATAAAATGATTAGCGTGTAAATTACAAAATCTGTGTTTGTTATTAATATAAATAAAATGGTTACAACTTATCTTATCTCTGATGTTTCTGTTTTCGTTCGCGGAAATTTTCACTTATCTCTTTTTGTCTTTATCTTTTCTTTATCTTTGCCAGCAGGTAGACGATGTCACTACACCACACTAAAATTTACGGCGTTACACATAAAATAAGTTGATGATGTTTGAGTTTAAATTGCCAAATGCTACTTTCACTTCGAGGTACTTGTCATTAGTCAACATTTGACCACTTTATGAACAGTTTTTATGTTTCAATCCGGCATAGTTTTGTTCAGTTTAACACAAATTCAAAAGAGCATCACGTGGCGCGTCTGTGTTCTGAGGGTTGCACAACTGAACAAATCTGTGGGTGATGGACACATTCTGATTTGATCAGAAGTTTCGGCAAATAAACATAAAAAAAATGCGCACAACCTCCATGGAACAGTATTTGACTCCGCCACTGGCACGTCACAAATAAGTGCTTTTGCGCTAACTGGTTGGTGGTTATTGCGGTTTACGGGAAGTCATAACATAATATTACCAACACGAATGTAAATTAAGTTAACGGGCCTAGGATATATGGGATTCGTATAATGGTGATTTGCATTAAGGTAACTAGCAATGAGTGGCTCTAAGTTGTTATTAAAGAAAGGGTGGGTTTTGTTTTAAGTGCTAATTAGAAGTTGTTTTATAGAATACACGACCGTAAACGGGGAAAATCTAACAAACAATAGATTCCAACATAGAGAAGCGGCTAGGAAAACTATTTAGGGCTAGACTTAACGAAAGCGTTTCCAATTTATTTTAATATTCAAACTGATATAATCTTTGATGAAGAGATAAAGCACTTATAGTATGTAGTGACTTGCTACTCGAACATGCCTTGATACTTCCACTTTTGGAAAAATATTTATGTAGGCAGGTACGAATAGCCCCTTTAATGAGGCGGGGAAGCAGGCATGATTTCTCGGGGTAGGTCTGTTCGAAGATCGAATTATTTTAAGTTGTTCTATGCACTGTTAAAAGAATTTCCTTTTACTCAAAATCAAACATTTATTGTATCACTAAGCTATTCGCTTAAAACTGAAATATTTTCATTTTTAATAACCTCATAATTCCTTTACGTAGGTAATTAATTTGATTTGAGCTGGACGTTTGGATTACGAATAAGCTTGTATTGAATAATAATAAGCTTCTGCTTATATACATTTGAGTTTCATAAATAGGACCCATTTGAAGTCTCGGCGTAGTCTCAAGTATACAAGGGAAACGCAGATTATAGTCTCCATTGCAGTGTAGGTGTCGTTTTCATCGCACCAGTAACACGGTGGCACACCAGTCTTTGAACATGCTCTAGTTAAGATGCTGCTGTTCTTTGTCTTCCTCTGGACCACCAGGCAATGGCTGCATAAACGTGACAATATATATTTTATTAAGGGCACCAATCGCCCCTTCCTCAATGTAGGATGGCTGTACTCTCAGTGGCGGTTGGGTTAATTTTTAAGAAACAATCAAGAACTTATGTTAAGGTACAATCTAGAACTTAAAGTTTGCATCTACTGTGGACTGCTTACTGTTCTCTCCAATCTGCCTTCTTACGATGCACTTGTCTTATAGTCCAATCAACGAAGGAAAAATAGGGGAATTAATTTGTGTAGTGGCCAATTTTGCGGGGGGGGGGGTCGTTTAAAGGTCCCTTTTGACGTCTTTCTTGAATAACTCGAAAACTACATCTAGCGAAAAAGTATTCTTATACAAAATTAAACTAGATAAAATTTTCTACAAATAAGTTCATATTCATTATTTATGTAGGATCAATACTTTATAAAAGTCAGTAAAATCATCATCATCGTCGTCGTCGTCCAAATTGTCATTCCACCATTACACCATTCGTACACGTACCATGGCAAGTGCCGCACACCATTGAGCATGGAATGCCGGCTTTTCGGCAACCACAGCGTCCACCACACCTAGTAGAACATCGGCAAAAGATGAAGTTCAAGATCGCTTCCCAGGTAGCAAGGGTACGTTATAATGACGTCAAAATCTGGTGATTCTGGTCAAAAAGACGTTGGGCACTAAAAATCGACGACAGAATGACGTCTTATAAATGACATTAAAATGACGTGCTACACATCACGTCATATTGTCGTCTTTTTTCGGTGTTAAATTTATTTATATTTTATCGAATTACAAACTTTAAAACTCGCTAATGGCATTTTGTTATCGTAAGCAGAGTGTAAAGTTTAAAAAAAAATAAACCGTGTCATGAGGGATAAGTATTGGCGTTTTTATTCGAGGATATAATGTTTTTTAACATTATCCAAAATAATTTATATTCGAAAGAGTTTGCAAAGATTCGGCAGTTTATTTGTTTAAATTATATTTCTATCTATTCTTTTAATAATAAAATTAGATTAAAATGCATTAAAAAGCAAAATCTATCCGTTGCGTGTTCCAACTATAAAGTCTTTAGGTAAGTAGCCTCAGAAAGGTTGGTGGCCGAGTGCTTAAGGCGTCGTCTTCCAAGTCACGAGGTCGGCGGTTCGGCCCCTGCTATTCCGTTTTTTTTATTGCGAAAAAAATTTTAGTTGTTTTTTTAAGGTAATAATTGCTTATTGGTTTTTTCAATTTTAGGTCTGTTTTAGACCATTAAATATTCTATTTATGTTGTAGATGACGATATTACACCTTTACCGTTTTTTCTCCAACACGCTTCCCAGGTTTGTATAAGTACCTCAACTTAAAACTTTAATTCTAAAATAGTTGACTCCTGACTTCCCCTCCACCGCTCATCAAATTTGAGATAAGGAAATTTTTTTTCGGATTTCTCCCTCTGCTCTTCAATTTCGAGATCTGGGGAAAATATATTTTTTTTAACGAACCGCCACTAATACTAATTAATGTAATAATTACATTGTTCAACAACTACTCGTACTTCTCAGGTGACACTGGTGACAGTTTAATAAAATTAAATAAGTTCTTCTTAATAATTATAAATAAATAAAAATACTAGTAACTCGAAACGAGAACCTGAAAGATTTTCATATATTTTAAATAAGGCAAGAAATTCAATTTCACATAATAAAGACTTCATTCACCACCATAAATACTGCTTTTAGCATCCGAAATAGCGATCGCCAAGCTAGCTCAGTTGGTTGAAGCGTCAGTACTGTAATAAGGACAACAGAGACATGTAGGTTCGACCCCTACCCACCCCAACTGGCAAAGGTAAGTAAAAATGAATTTAATAACTTAATAAACATTATAATTTGCAGGCAACCCTTGTGAGAAAAAGTTGGAGTGATGGTAAGCAATATTAGATATGTTAATGTAAATAAAATTACGGATGGCTAACAAACAAATTCATTAGGACAAAACTTATTTATGCATTAATTATTTTATTTTTATCAAGTAGATTACTAACTAGTATGTAGTTTTATATGTTCCTATTACTAAAAACCTGTGGGGGGATTACCAAATATAACCTGAAAAAGTCTGAGACATTAGAAAGTCATTTTCACGTTTCATTTACGTCATCTAACTTGTCATTTCTCGTCACTCCTGACCATTTTTTCACGTCACTTTCACGTGCCTTTGCTACCTGGGTTCAGGAGCTACTCAATCAATCAATCATTCAAAACAAATTTATTCAGGAGCTACTGGTTCTTTGGGTGTAACCGGGGTTAGCGATCTATTTTCCCCTCGGTTCAATCCCCACTGATTCGGGGGTAGGGAGTTGTTGAGCCATTGCTGCATCTGTAAGTAAGTAAGCGAACCGCTGTAAGTAACAAGAAATTTTGTTTTAGGAACGCAACATATCGGTGTTTATTTAAGTCTCGCTCATTTGCAGTCGCTTGGTAGATCGCTAAAAACATCTTCTCATTCCATTTTACGCGGTAAAGCAGGAAAAAAAACAGACGTAAAAAGGGGATCTTTAAACTCCCCCCCCCCACCGGTCAGGACTTTTAGTATGTTGTTCAGGACACTCCCCCCCCCTCCGACAACTGTACAAAAATTGGCCACTACACGAACTATTTCCCCTAATCGGCCTTTTTTGAACTTCGTTGATTATTATCTCTAAAAAAGTTTTGTTTTCTAATCACATCTTAATTTCTTAATCACCTTTATAGAATTCCTCCCACTAGTTTCTGTGATCTGGTTGATGTCCTGAACAGTAGATATGAAGTTCTTATGAAGATCTTATAAGGGTGACATTCAGTCATCGACTAAACACACAAAAACACCAAGTTAATCACCAATCAATCGAGAAAATGCGATATTTCAAATTACGCCATTTATTCGTCATAAACTAGAATTTTCCGCGACAAAGAGAAAATAAATTATAGTTTAAGAAAACTAAAAAACATGCTTTTACGAGTAGCTCACTGAAAAGTTAAAAATAAATTATGGCTTAAAAAAGCACGCTTTTATGAGTAAAGTACTAAAAAGTTCAAAATAATTATTAGGTAATTAAATTTAAAGGCATGAGTTGTATAAGTAGGTAGGTAACTACGTTACATTTTGTTCATTGGACCTAGACCGCTATATAAGTGCGCCCCACGCTTTTAACTTTAATTACCTAATAATTATTTTTAACTTTTTAGTGCGTTGCTCATAAAAGAGTGTTTTGCAGTTTTTTTAAACTATAATTTTTACAAAAACGTACTAATGACAAATAACCCATAAGGATAATGACCCTTGGTTTCGCTCTCGAGCTAGAAGGGTTTTTATGAGCTAATTGACATTTTCTGTTATTTTGTTAAAAATTCAAAATTCGACATGAAGTTATATTTTTCTAATGGCCATCTAGTGCTCCTGTCCTATGGTCAAGAAGCCGGTTCGAAATAATTAAAATTATGATTAAATCCTCTTTAGCAATTTTTGCCTAAAAATTCATTTTGGATGTTCCGGGACTTTGTACTCTTCTCCTTTAGGTACTTAATATTTTGCCTGCCAACTTTTAATCTTTTGTAATTTATGCGACATAAAATTAAAAGTCAAATTTCGAATATTGTGCCTAGGACGTCGAACGACGTCATGTGACGTTAAATTTCGGTGTAGTTTCGAATTTCTTGCCTACACTCAAAGAAATAGTATGGGTAAATTCAACAAAAAAAAATGGTTAACTAACAATATCGTTAATTTTGTTAAACCAAACTATATTGATGGTATTTTTAAACAAGAGGTGATTGTTATTTTAATTAATAAAAAGTTGTCGTACAACAAAACAAACATTAACTTAAAAAATAGATGAATAGGACTATTATTTTGTTCGTCTGACTATTATTTTGTTGAATTCTGTCAAATTAAACTAGATAATACTATATTTTATTTTTCACTATTATCGAATTGTAATTCTAACCCAGTATTAGTTCGCTATATTATTGTACTTGGTAGACAAACCAATATTATTGTCGTCTTCTAGAAGTTCTAAAAGAATTACCATAAAATTTGCTTGCTTACCACGTAGTCTATTACAGAAATTATTCCCAGATGACGCCACATACAAATCACTGACAATAATCAATCATGCATTATCTTATACTCTTACGAATTTATAGAAAATTAATAACATGATTGCAATGTTCAAATTCTCTCAGGGATCATCGATATATTTGGATGGATCTTATAAACGATCTCTAATCTTTGGTTTGGGTGGTCTGATGTCTCAATACTGAGATTTTGGCTAAAAAAAACTTCATCATACAATAAAGTGTAGATCAACCTAAAAATTAGTTGGTGAACAAAAAACAAAGTCGTTGTACTATTTAATTGTAGACCAAATTGAAAATGGTTAGTGAACATAAAAAAATGTCATTGTACTATTTAATTTGTTACAAGAAGATATGATTATTAAACTACTATTTGTTTACGAAAACAAATAAAGTTGTATGAGTATTCTTTTCTGATTGATTTAACTATGAAACTAGATAGACGCGATTTCATATGCTCTTTTTGGTTGAATTTACCTATCATTTTCTTTGAGTGTATCGTCTCATCGTCAGGGACCTAAAAATATTTTTCAGTTCTAGCTATAAGACGTCTTTTGAGAAGAGAAATTTTTCTAAGTTGATTTTTGCTATTTTTAATTTAGATCGATTTTCCTGGGTTTTGCAACCAGCAGTATACAGCCATAGGCAGACCCTGGATGAAAAATCCCAGGATCTACCTACTGAGGTGATACCGCCAGAAAACCTCACGTACCTTGTTTTTCTTCCATGTCTCCTTCAAGGAGGTATCTGGGGGTCATACCCCCAGATACTTGACCCCACTAGTTAAGTGTGATTGTGTATCCTCTAATTTGGGTATTTTCATACTTGGAAATTTAGTCAATTAGGAACAGGACAGTATGAACATGACTTTAAATAATAAATACCTACAAATCACATACAGTATGTACCTATAGTTAATAGCTACTTTTTTAATAGAGTTAACTATTGTTTCAAATGAATGCTCGTAATTTCTATTGAAATTCCCTATTGCATAATTTTGAAATTGAATATATGAGCTATTGTACAGTTAAAAGCAAAGTTTAAATACAATACTGGAATAATTAGGTATATCAAATACACAGTGTGTTTATTTAATTCAGGCATATTATAGCTCTACAAGAAATTCTAATAACCATTTAAGAAGAAAAATTGTAAAGAAATCCAAATGTTATGATGTTCACAAAAATTTGTCTAAAGCCATTCAGTCAATATTTGATTTTGTGTTAAAATTTGAGAATTTTGTATAAAACTTGTATGTGATAGATTTTTAAATACGCAAATTTTTACTGTTAGTATAATAATTTGCAGATATATTAAGAAATAGTTTTTTATCTAAATAAAGAACTGTTAGACAAGGAAAAATATATCAAAACTTCATCATATTTTACGTAGATCTTGATTATTTATTATTTCTTTTCTTCTTGTTCCCAATAACAATATGAACTGCCGATAAATAATGACTTATATATCTTTCATTATAGAGGACGATAATTAATCTTCTAGTTGTGTTTCAAAGCACAGTCAACATATCTTAATTATCTCTTTCACTCATTTTATAAATATGTTATCTTTGCTATAAGAAATATCTATATATTTAAAACACAAGGCATTTTCTCTTTCGGCTTCGCCAGCGGCTTCCACTGACCCAAATTTGATGATCCCTTTTTTAAAGATAAAGCTCTTTATCCACATATGTGTCATCATTAATTTTTATTTTCATAAATTGTTATTTTTTTACTTAAAAACGAAATAAAAGTTGAAATAAATAAATGAATCTCAGTGCTTGAACTATAACGTACTGATGGATCCTACTACATCAAAATGCGCATGTTATGGCCGCAGTTGACCGAAGAGATCCGAATAATTCAGTCAGAGGCAACGATTGCCAGTGTGTATGAATTCGAATAAATTATCTCTTTTGTTTTATTCATTTCTAAGATAAGTATTTTTTGAAGAACATCTCTTTTCATCAGGGAACGACATATTATTAACATTTTAGGTGATGGTAATTGTTTATTTGTTAATTTGTTTATTATTTAATATTATGAAGGTGTTTTATTGTTTATGATCCATCTTATACACAGCCCATAAATGAAGAGCTAAGTGGATAAAGGTGTTATGTCACAAAAACACGTTATTGAGTAATTTAACTCGAAAGTTTTTAGGCGAGAACTTTTTTGTTATAACGACTATATAGCTTGCATTTTGCGATGATATTGACATTTGATGTACTTTTCAGAGACAAATAACTAAAGTTGTCAGTTGTCATTATTTTCGAAAATTTTAAAAAATTAATGTACATAACACCTTCATCCGTTCATAAGTTTCTCTGAAATGAATAAGGAATTAGTGAATAAAAGTGTTAAGAAATTAAACATATTTTACTTCCACATCCAGTGGAAGTATAGTAACGACAAAAAATTTTTTTTAAATTTTTATTGTTCAAATAGGCTTAGAATGTCATGAAACGAGATTTCAAGTTTGAGCGAAAAAAAAATTTCTGTCTGTCGGTCTGTCGGTCTGTAACTTTTTTTGTGCGCACGTTTACTCTGGAACCGTTTGAGATATTGACTTGAAATTTGGTACGCATATGTACTTTAATGAGATCTAGAACTAGATTATATTTTCATCTTGTTCCGTCGAAGGGTTGGAGGGTAAATTGGGGTAAATTTGGAGTAAATAGGTAAATCAAGCAGGTAAGAGTTCATAAAATTGATAGACAAGTATAGACAAGAGAAGCTAAGGTCTCAAAAAAAAATTTGGCATTAGCCACCCCCATTACCACCCCCACCCCATTATTAAAGGGGATGAAAAAAAAATGTGATTTAGTGTGTGTACAAGAACCAGAAACCTCAAATATTTTTTTACTTTATGCACCCCCCACTTCCACCCCCTGTTACCACCCCCACCCCACTACCGATGTGGGGTATCGTTTTATGGGTTTTTGGGGTAGAGGATTTCAAATATTGTATTATTAAAGTTCCATAAACAATTATTTCCAGATACAACATTTTTTCGTTGTGTGATTTGGATAGAAAATCCGGATGTGGAAGTAGTGATTCCTTGGGCAGCGGTTTTTATTATTAAAACATTGTACAATTTTTAGGTAGTCGAACAGTTCTACGGTTTTGAGCCACAGTTTGGTCATTTCCAAGTATGTTGTGATAATACGGCCTTACCATTCATTTATGAATGGTAATTGTTCTTTAAGATTGGCCAGTTTTCCTACACTTAGGCTGCCCTTGTTTTCATTAAATACCGTTAGAGCAATACAGTCGGAATTTATCTTATACATATTCCTTTTCTTTAAAATATCGACTTTGTAAAATGGAGTCATTTCATCTAGTGATGTAATAGTAGCACCCATAGGTGCCATTTTATACCGTCGTGAAAATAAACCTTTTCATTGTTCAAGTTTTTCTTCCTGTTGTACAAATTGAGTTTTGAGGCAATTCCATCAATATCCTTGAAATAATTCTTCATATCTATGACAACTGCGTCTTTGGGAGTTCTTAAAATTTCTCGATACTGGTTCAGAACGTAGATGTTTAAAATTTTCTCGACTCTGTCAAAGTCTCTGTCTGAATCTAAATATGAATGTCCCACCTCCGAAAATTTATGGTCGATAACTTTAAATTCTCTCTTTAAAATCAACAACTGGTAAAGTGTAATGATATTGAAGTTTTTATTTTCTCCACCACAGGAGTCGGGCCATATTATATTATTGAGTACAAAATATGGACTTCCAGCATTTTATGCAGGAATTTTTCACGTTAATTCGTACAAATGACAAACTATTTTGCATGTATTTCTGAACGTATTCTCCTAGTATTTTTGTAAAATGGTGAAACAATTATATGATTGTGTGTTAGTATGACAAAATGAATGTATGTACTACGTGTGTTTCGAAAAGATTGGGACAACGCTTAGCCGTAGATTCTTGACATCAAAACAAGTCGATTTAACACAAAAAGTAGTGGTCTAACTCTTTTCGTTTTCAAGATACAGGGTAGCAAATTAAAAAAATTGTATTCGTAATTTGTCTCTATCTTGGAGACTATTATACTTATCCACTTCAAAATTGATAATGACAGGTCGCTAATTACAATGGTGATATTGCCAATGCCATATTTTATAGATGGCGCTAGTTACAGGACTTTCACGTGACACTTTAAGCCATAACTTTTTTGAGGTTAGGTTTTCGACATCGTCTTCTACTATAATCGAAACGCAATTTAGTTTCCTAAAGAAAAGGTGTACTTGTTTAAACGCGATAAAATGCACCCTTTCAGAGAAATACGCGATTTACAACTTTGTCACACACCAGTTCGAAGAAATTCAATTGTACCTAAAAGCGGTTTTCTTATCTAGTAGGTGTACGTCAAGTATGATGTCTTGAAGTCGTCAATAGTGCTTGTTGTAGATACGTATAATATTCTCCAAGATAGAGACAAAATACGAAAACAATTTTTTTTACTATACCACTCTGTATCTTGAAAACGAAAAGACTTAGACCGCTACTTTTTGAGTTAAATCGACTTGTTTTGATGTCAAGAGCCTACGCTAAGCGTTATCCCAATCTTTTCAAAACACCCGGGGTGTCGAATTTCTTCGAACTGGTGTGTGACAAAGTTGTAAACCGCGTATTTCTCTGAAAGGGTGCATTTTATCACGTTTAAACAAGTACTCCTTTTCTTTAGAAAACCAAATTGCGTTTCGATTATAGTAGAAGACGATGTCCAAAACCTAACCTCAAAAAAGTTATGGCTTAAAGTGTCACGTAAAAGTCCTGTAACTAGCGCCATCTATAAAATATGGCATTGGCAATATCACCATTGTAATTAGCGACCTTAAAAACAATTTTGAAGTGGATAAGTATAATACTCTCCAAGATAGAGACAAATTACGAATACATTTTTTTTTTTTACTTTGCCACCCTGTATCTTGAAAACGAAAAGATTTAGACCACTACTTTTTGAGTTAAATCGACTTGTTTTGATGTCAAGAATCTACGGCTAAGCGTTGTCCCAATCTTTTCAAAACACCCTGTATATGTAATTATTTTGATTGTAAATAGCAAGTTGCTAAATAAACAATATATATAAAAATTGCTTCTAGACAACGACAGTTTTATTAATTTGATATATTATTATAACAATTTTTTACTTACTGCTTGATGAATCATAATTTGTCTTCCTAATACATTCCTTACTTTATACCACTGTATTTGATATGCATCGCTCCACGGATTACACTTAACATTAACACATTGTCTTTATTTATACACGTGTAATTCGCACTATACAAGAAAACGAAGTGATAACCGATAGCCCGACTAGTAAGATGCCCAGGAGAGGATAACAGGAAACACTTTAAACATTGTGACTAAACCGTCGAAGAGACGGAAACTGCATGTGTTATATAGTTATGAAGAAAAAAATTGTGAAATATAATTTGTATATTCACTCCGCTTGTGAATGCAACTATGAAACAAATAGTTACAAATAGAAAAATATAGTGGTATTTAACAAATGCATTTTGTGTTAACTATTTGCTTTCAGCTGTTTATCTATAAGTATGTTATGGGAAGTGGAATGTATTAAAAACATATCTGTGCACTTGGCAAGTCTAAACCGTTAAAAACTCCAGTCGTCTTTTATCGTTACGATTGGCCATAGAATACTTACCTACTTGTGAATTGATTTAAATGTTAATTGTGCATCAAATCAGCTTATCAGTAAGTATTTATATTGGATGTTAGAAACAAATTCTGTAAAAAATACCCCATATATTCCATATCTAACGTATAAACGTTATAAGAAACTGCGAGTTAAAAATAGAAAGTATTTCTTAAATAAACTTCTTCCCTTTTTTTTGGGACACTGACAGAGATTGATTGATTGCCTTATAATATAATGTCGATAGCCGGTTTTCCATCTTTCGACCGCGCGCTGCACTGCAACCTCCTCCGTAAGACAAACGGATCGATGGATTCGATAAATGTGAAACATTTTTTATAGCAGTTTACTGAAATTTCTGAAACGATTGTCTGGGCCACGAGGAATATTTATTAGAGGATGAGGTTGATGCTTTTGCATCGATATATGTCATTGCTTCGATTATGGGAAACATTTGTTATATCGGGAAAAATATGGGCCAGTTGCATATCTCCGATTTGGTAGAGATAAGTATGCTTGAATTTATTTGTAGCCGTCTGTCATTCGAGACGTAAGAAATTAATATTAACCTACTACCTACGGAAATAGTAGCTGCCATATATGTTCCATAACACTTAAGGGTGCTTCTTACAAGGTATAAATATTTCATAATATTTATTTATAACAAGCCTGGTCTTTTTATTATTTGTATATACGGAATGTAATGAATTATGCATACCTACTCTTGGCAGCGTGAACTGAATTAATGTTTACAAATTAAAAAACGTCTTAAAGTATTATGTGAGCAAGCTTATTTTATAATAATAATAATAACTCGTCTTTGAAGAAAACAAAACAAATACACACAGATCGATGTTTAGCTAGTAAGCTATTACATTTTACAGTGGCGTAGCCAGCTTTTTAGGACGTTTAAAAGGCGGTAGAAAATAGTTGCAAATAAAAACTAGTGGAAGCATTATACTCTTCGCTGATTTACTGAGCTTTTTATATAATTGTTACACATTCTATAGGATATTCTTCGCATTTTTCTTGTAAATAATGTTAGTTTTTGGACATTCTAAATTTTGTGATACCAATTTTGTTGTGGAAAAAAAAATATATGAAAAAAAATTCACCATGTGAGGGATCGAACACACACGAGACCTTTGGATTTAACATTAACATTAAAATATCTTTATTTAGCTGTTTTAAAAAGGCAAATGCTTTAGCCATTGGGCTATCTCATCTTACCAGAAAACTTGAATGAATATCATTCAAGAATTATATTTCAACGGATTAGATACATTATTATGAAATATATACAGGGTGTTTGGTACATCGATAGAAAGTTTTCAGTGGGTGATAGTTGGGGTCGTTTGGAACCTATATGATCATATTTACCCGTATGCAGTATGTAGTCTCACCGTTTTTGAGATATCGGCATTTTTAAATATTTTTGCGGAATAGTTGAGTTGTTACTAATACATGTTATTTTTTATGATACTAAATACTTCAGCTTTCTTTAATATTTTTTTTAGATATTCTTAGTATGCACTTTGTCAAAACAGTACAAAAAGAAATGCCGAAGTATTGGTATGAAAATTATATAGGGTAATTTATGAGCTGAAATATATTGGTTCGATTTTTTTTTTCTATTTTAAGCAAAATTTTCTCAAATGCGGCACTACTTCGAGAGATTCAAATAGTTTTAAAAACTTCTCTATTGCATTCTCTTTCCAATGGTATACCACGTTATGACAGAATTATAGTTCATTAAACTAAAAAAGAAACATATTTGTGGACAAGTACGTTTTCAATAAGGAAAGAATATTAAACAAAATCATAATAAATACTTTCAGCCCCAAATCGGTGATTTTATTTACTAAGTTTAACGACAATTTTCTGTCTGTGCCATATTGAAATAAAAACAAACGTATTTACACGTACAGTCAATAAGAAATGAAATAAACAAAGCGTAGATATCAGGCGACCAGACACAAAAAAATTGTTTTGCTTGGATACCGGTGACACATTTGAACGCTTGTGTCAAACGCTGTTTTATTTAATTGTTCATAGTATTATCACATTTTTCTGCAATGGCATCTTTTTCTAATGCAGAATATGCCGATATTCTCTTTATGTACGGAATGGCCGACGAAAATGAAGCAGCAGCTAAAGATTTTTATCGGGAACGATTTCCATAAGGTGTTTTATAACACATATCAACGTATACATGAAACAGGTAACCTTCATCATAGGGAACGGGTGCATATTGTGCAACATGGTCCTGAAGTAGATGAGCAAATTTTGTAGGCTTTCGAAGCAGATCCTACCAGCAGTATTGGAAAAGTAGTCAACTGAATTTGTCCATATGGAAAGTTTGGACAATTCTCAGGATTGAAGGTAAATATCCATTCAACTACATGCCTGTTTAGGGACTCTATAGAACTGCCTTTTGCCGCTTTGTGTTGAACGCTGATCTGGAAAATGAACGTTTTCTTAAAATTATTAATTAATTTCACAATCTTCATTACTGGGCTGATGCTGACGAAAACCCGCACATGAAAAAACAAATCTCTTTTCAATACAAGTTCAGTGTGAATGTATGGGCAGCGGTAACTGGCAGAGCTCTCATTGGTCTGTATTATCTTTCAGACAATTTAAATGGAGACAGTTATTTAGAGTTTTTGCAGAATAATTTACCATAATATCTTAGACAACATACCTCTAAATGTAAGAGACATATTTTAAAACGACGCGACGGATGTCCTGCTCACTACCGAGTTACTGAAACATGATGAAACATTTCCTAATCATTGGATTTGGTGAAATGGGCTAATATTGTGGCCAGCGAGGTCTCCAGACTTGACACTCCTTGATTTTCATGTCTGGGGTCGAATGAAAGTCTAGTTTTTGAGATTGAAATAACCGACCGTGACCACCTTGTACGAAGAATTAATGAAGCAGGTGCCAGATTAAGGAAGAAATGAGGTTAGACGTCACCACTACTCAAATACGAAAGAGGACACGTAAATGCATTAGAAATAGAGGTTCTCAAATGAATTAATTATTAGTTTTAGTTACATTTGTTTTACATTTGTTTTAGTTAAAACTGGAAATAAAAGTAATAAAATGATCAATACTTATTTAATTTTTTTCCTCATTAAAAATGTAATGTCTGCAAATATGTTTTTTTTAGTTTAATGAACCATAGTTCTGTCATAACGTGGTATACCATTGAAAAGAGTAAGCAATAGAGAAGTTTTTAAAACTATTTGAATCTCTTGAAGTAGGCGCCGCTTTTGAGAAAATTTTGCTTAAAATAGAAAAAAAAATCAAACCAATGCATTTCGACACATAAATTGTCTTACATATTTTTTATACCAATACTTCGGCATTTTTGTGTTGTTTCGACAGAGTGCATATTAAGAATATCTAAAAAATATATATTTAAGAAAGATGAAAGTATTTATTACCATAAAAAATAACATTTATTAGTGACAACTCAACTATTTCGCAAAAATATCTAAAAATGCCTATATCTCAAAAACGGTGAGACTTTGCATAAGGGTAAATATGGTCATATAGGTTCCAAACGACCCCAACTATCACCCAATGAAAACTTTCTCTCGATGTACCAAATACCCTGTATATTGGTAAAATGTAAAAAAAAAATTATAGAGAATAACATTTCGAAAGATTTCTATTTAAGTACAAATGACAGAAATTTTTAAATTTTTTTTTTTTTATTTAAATAATTAATAACTTTATTTATTGATTGATTTTTTTCAAAAACAATAGGGTTCTTCCTCTAGCTAACGCTATCTTACTTTCCAAATTTCAATACAATCGGACTTTTCTTTCTTAAGTTATCGTGCTTACAAGAAACGTGACGGACGGACAGACAGATAGACGGACAGACGGACATACGGACAGACGGACAGACAGACGGACATTTTGAAAGTTGTTCAGAATTCGTTCACTAATAAAATGATATGAAAATTTTTTCTCTACGAGCGATATTTCCGGTTTTAGAAATAGATCAAATGCAATAAACTCTTCGTTTTTGCGAAGAGTATAATAAAATACGAATTTTTATCTACAGCAAGGCCGCCACATCATGAGGGTGGGGGGAGGTGGCAGAGTGCCCCGTAGCCCCCCTAGCTACGGCGCTGGAATTTTATACAACTCACTGTACCTCAGGGACAGAACCATTATCGTGTTATTGTTGTAGAACCCCGGAGAATCGAATCGAAAGTAGCAAAAATCTACTTTGAAAATTTTTGATGGCAAAACAGAGCACATTTTTGACGTCTACGCAAGAATTTGCCATTTGCCAAATCACTTTACAGGTCGTCAAGTTAAAGTTATCAGAAACTTTTTTTAATGTCGTTTTGAAATTATCTATCAATCTGCCGAGCCGAATTTTTTATTTTTAGCTATAATTTTTCATAATTTTACATAATCGACCTGCCAAAGTAGATTTTTCATTTTCTTTTTTTTATTTTTCACAGTTGCTAAAATCGCTGCCAAATTTAAAAATTTACAAGTATTTTTCGTAATTTTGAAAATACCTTTTCTTATGGGATAATAGGGGTAGTCGACAAATACTGACGCGATAGAAATTTTTTGTCCAAAATTGGCTTCAACGCGTCAAAATACTTCAGAAAAGTTAGATAAGAACCTTAGTACAAGACCTTTTTTTTGTAGATTAGTGTTATTAAATGGCATACTAATTAAGTTGACAGAAATTTTGATAGCTGCCACATTATTTTCAAAATTACAAGACACAATTGTAAATTTTTAAATTTAACAGCGGTTTTTGGCAGCTGTCAAGATTAAAAAAGGAAATTAAAAATTTGCTTTGGCAGATCAATTATATATTTGTAAAGTAAAGATTTAAAACTAAAGTTGTGCGAATTTTTATATATTTGTAACCTGTAGACTTATTTTAATTGAAAAATACAATATTTTTTAGTTAAAATTATATATAAAGAATTTCAAAACGAACATTTAAAAAAAGTTTCTGATAACTTTAACTTGACGACCTGTAGAGTGATTTGGGTGGCCCACTAGGGTTTCGTCCTACTGTGCCACGTATGGTGCCAAAAGCAAAAATATTAAGTACCGAGAAGAGGAAAGTGGTGCAGAAGGGGCGTATCTCGCAAAACGTATTTCTAGGGAAAAACTGCAGAAATTGCTAAGGGTTGTTTTTACCATCGAGGCAAAATATTTCCAATCGGCGACTTGACCACGAGATAGCAGCACCATGTGCCATTAGAGAAATATAATTTCATACCGGAGCGCGAACTGTGAATTTTAGCGAAATTATGGAAAATGCCGATTAGCCCACAAGAGCACTTATGCGAATAACTCCATAAGCAATACGTGAATGGACGCAAGCTAAGGCACGAGGGGCGCTGCGAGCCTATTTCGCGTCCCCCACTTATTAAAATCATTTTTCAATCTTGCCCCTCCCGCTCGTCAAAAAAGGTTTTTCCATTTTTCTTAAGCTCATCAATTTTGAAACTTCGTAACCCTGCCTACGAATAAGAGGGCGCAAATATATCATTGGCCTAGGGGCTCGTAAATCCTTAATCCGGTCCTGGAGGTAGCTCGGGAGCGATGCCGAAGTAAGGTATCCCTATTGAGTTATATGCCGTTAATATGTTTTTGCGAGGGAGCAGAAGCGAAAGCTTTTTTGCGAATGATTTTTTGGGAACTATAAAGCGAACGAGCGAACCAAAATTTTTAGTAGAAAAAAAATTGCACTGGTACTCTTCTAGGAAGTTGTGAATTTCTTTGTGCTTAGTCGATTGCTACTACATACTCTCCATTGTATGGTGGTTGAGATACACGTCCTCTGGTGGAGGCGTCGCAATGCCGTGTTTGATAGGCAGATTGTTACACACATTTACTATACACTTTGAGTTATTCAATAAATGGTATTATTTGAACTTTTGCATTTTATTGATTGAATGATTAACTTGACATACTTTACATAAGAGTAATGATATTTTATCTATTAAGTAATACATTATATTTATTATTTACTAATATAGTGTTAAATATCTTTTTTTTCATTTGGAAAATATCTGCAAATAAAAAATTATATAGTCTATAGTTTTATTTCGACCACTGTACTTCTTTGTAGTCTGTGTGAGACTGTATAGTATTGTTTTGTTATGTGTGGCGTATGCAGAGATGGGTAAAGAAAACTTTCCATTTCAAAGTTTCCGGAACGAAATTGAAATGAAAGTTTCCAATAAAATATTTGAATATTTGAAAGTTTCCAAAATTCCGGGAAAGTTTCTTTTCTAAACTTTCGATATATTCAAATATTATTTGCTTGAACAATAACTCGTATTGTTTATAATTCATTATTTGTAGCATATTCATGATTTCTTATGTTTGTTGGGTATTTTGCCACTGTAAAAATATTTAAAAATTTTGATGAAATAAATCTTTACGCCAAAAGGATCGGACAGAGGCTGGTTTTAATACTTCTATTACAAAATGTCTCACACCTAAAAATATATAAATTGAAACAAAAATTTTAAATGATAATTACAAAAATTAAATCGAAGGCAGTTAACGTTTCGGAAAAAATATTTCTTTTTCCGTTATTAAAATTTTCACTATTAATCATGTCAAACATAACAGTTTGTTGTTTATGTATTTCCATAGTCACGTGAGACATTAAATTATATTTATTTTATTTTTAATTACTTCGTCTCTGGGGATCGGCAACCAGCTGGTACTGAAACCTATAGAATAATTAGAAACACATTTATCCTCACGGATTCCTTTTTGTAGAGTCGCATTCCTTTTGCAAAATTTTACCACTGGATCCTATGATTGTTATCCCACGCGTGTTCACCAATTTTTGACTCCTGCAATCCTCCCTTTCTAGCATAATCTTTGTGTTTATCAAGCCTTACGTTGAAAGGTCCAGATGACTCACCTACATAATGCTTACCGGGCCCACACGGAACACTATAAATACAATTTTTGGAATTTCGAACAATATTTATTAGCTTAGTTTTTGATAAAACAGATCTTAATGTAGCTCCCGTTTGAAAAACCGTTCGTACAGAAAATCTATTTCCAATTTTTCGTAATTTATCCAATAAATATGGAATTACTGCTAAAGATCTAAATTCAGGTTGTAAATGTTGAGTGTTTACTCTACTTTCAATGTTTCTAATTATTCTGTAGATTTCTGTACCAGCTGGTTGCCGATCCTCAGAGATCAAGTAAGTAAAAATAAAATAAATATAATTTAATGTCTCACGTGACTATGGAAATTCATAAACAACAAACAGTCATATTTGACATGATTAAAAGTGAAAGTTTTGATAACGGAAAATGAAATATTTTCCGAAACGTTAACTGCCTTCGATTTAATTTTTGTAATTATCATTTAACATTTTTGTTTCAGTTTATACATTTTTAGGTGTGAGATTTTGTAACAGAAGTATTAAAACCAGCCTCTGTCTGATCCTTTTGGCGCAGAGGTTTATTTCATCGAATTTTTTTACATATTTTTACAGTGACAAAAATACCCAACAAACATAAGAAATACCTCGTACCCCGGCCTTTTGTATTACTAATATTTTTGAAGGGCATATTTTGCGGCATTTCCCCACGTTAATATACCATATTCCAGTGCCGAATTAAATAAGGCATAATAAGTTGTTAATGCTGCTTTTTCATCAGCCAGTATAAACATTCTTCGGACATAACATACTATGTAAATCATGATACAACTGATTAATTTTAAAAATTACCGTCGGGCCCTTTAAAAACTGGCTGCACCAACTTT
This sequence comes from Rutpela maculata, assembly GCA_936432065.2. Classification (NCBI taxonomy): domain Eukaryota; kingdom Metazoa; phylum Arthropoda; class Insecta; order Coleoptera; family Cerambycidae; genus Rutpela; species Rutpela maculata. The sequence continues at coordinate 42,598,450 of OW386286.2, forward strand.
TAGAGAGTAATTCATCCATCTGGATAAGGAATATCATTAGAAGTAACACAAATCTTCAAGCGTTCGCACTTTCTTAGCGCGTCCCGAGGACGAAATTAAATTATGAATTTGTTCTGTTCATTGGTGCAGTTAAAGGGTGTAGAGGAAGTAGGAGATTTAACGCCCTTTCGGCACTACAGTTTTTCACTAAAGACGAAGTATTTTTTAGGGGTGGCGCAGGCCTTGACATCTAATTAATTTAGATTTGTCGCACTTGGCCGAGCAAAATCCGGTAATGCGGATTTTCACCTTATTTATGAAACAAATTCAAAGCCCTTTTTACACAATGTTAACTTAATTTCATGAAACATAGATGTGCAGGGCCGGATTAAGGACAAGCGCGCCCCTGGGCTAATCATGTATTTGTGCCCTCTTATTCATAACGGAAAAAAAAATGATGAGCGGGGGGACAGAAATCTGAAAAAAACATTTTTTGTCCAGATTCAAAATTGACGAGCGGGGAGGGGAGAAAAATAAAAAGAATTGTCCCGGTTTCAAAAATGATTAGCGAAGGGGGAGAAATCTGAAAAATACATTTTTTTGCCCAGATTCAAAATTGACGAACGAGAGGGGGAAATATGACAAAAGAAATTTTTGTCCCTATTTCAAAATTGATGAGTGGGGGGGGGGGAGATATCTGAAAAAAATTAACAAAAATTGGTGAACAGGGAGAAGGAAATGGAAAAAAATTGGGGACAAAATATATTTTTTTTAATAAGCAGAGAGCGCAAAGAGCTTGCGCGCCCCTTCATGCGTTGTCGCCCCTAGGCTAAAACCTAGTTAGCCTTTTAGATAATCTGGCCCCGCAGATGTGCTATATTTATAACAAAACTGAGCATAAACCATAAAGTGTTTTATTGCCTTAAAATTATAAGAATGCACATATCGAATGATTTAGTATTATATTATTGATTTAAATTATAATATTGATATTGAATGATATATTACCCAACATTACATTTCAGTGAAAAATGTCAAGTTTACAACCGTACTTCGTTCTTTTTTTGAGCATGGCAAAAGTTTACGTCCAACAAGTTAGTATGGCAATTATATAATCTTGATGCATTTACCAAAAATAACCAAATGAGGCTAATGCCATACTGTTTTATGCTTTACACTTAAGGGCCTTTGGCCGGCCCAAGACTAGACTAGTATAAAGAAAAAGATGAAACAGATCGCAGCTTGAGGGTTGTTAGCCAGCAACCGGCTATTAAAGAGTGATTTCTAGTGATGCCAAACTCCAAGTAAGTGACTGAGAGTACAAAGTAACAGACCTATCATTTTTCAGTGAGTCAGTGAAACCAGTATGATCAGATTCGGTATTTTAATATTTACTCGGTATCTTTTTGTTTTCACTTAAAGGTCACCATCTTTTGGTATTTTTTAATACATTATCAGTATTTTTAACCGACTTCAAAAATTTTAAAAATGTCAGGAGGTTCTCAATTCGTATGTATGTTTTATTGGTATTTTTTTCAGGTTTTAGATATTTCTTTAGAATTTCTAAAATATTGCTATTATTCATATTCTAAGCAAAATAATTTAAAAAATTATATAAATAAATTTTACTCAATTTAAATTTCACTGTTAGGGCACCCTGGCGTCGCGTCATCAGCTAACGAATATGAGTTAACGTCAAATGCACAAGAAAAAGTAATGAAGAAGTAAATTTAATTTTTTAATGAAAAATAATTACATGTACCTACATAGAAAGCGTTTATATTTCATAACATTACTTCAAAAGTTGCCCGTTTTGAAAATCAAAGAACTTTTAGAATGGAATATAGATTTTTATATATTTTTTGATTCCAAGAACATGAAACATTATACGATTTTTAAGCCGAATATAAAAGAATCTCTAAAATTTTCGGTATTCTTGTCAAAATTCAGTTGGTATTTTTTTGGTATATATTTTTTAATATGTTGGTAATACCTTAGAAACTAATTTGGTCATACACAAAACTACTTTTTTTAATTGCCTTATTTACCGAGTTCGGAAATTACTTCCACGTCCAGTGGAAGTATAGTAACGACAAAAAATTTTTAAAAAATTTTTATTGTCCAAATAGGCTTAAAATGTCATGAAACGTCGAGATTTTAAGTTTGAGCGAAAAAAAATTTTCTGTCTGTCTGTCGGTCTGTCTATCGGTCTGTCGGTCTGTCTGTCTGTCGGTCTGTCTGTAACTTTTTTTTGTGCGCACGTTTACTCTGGAACCGTTTAAGATATTGACTTGAAATTTGGTACACATATGTACTTTAACGAGATCTAGAACTAGATTATATTTTCATCTTGTTCCGTCGAAGGGTTGGGGGGTAAATTTGGGGTAAATGGGTAAATCAAGCAGGTAAGAGTCCATGAAATTGGTATTTAGTATATACAAGAGAAGCTAAGGTCTCAAAAAAATTTTTGGCATTAGCCACCCCCATTACCACCCCCACCTCCTTATTAAAGGGGATGAAAAAAAATTGTGATTTAGTGTATGTACAGGAACCAGAAACCTCAAAATATTTTTTTACTTCATCCACCCCCCCACTACCACCCCCCTATCACTACCCCCACCCCACTACCGATGTGGGGTATCGTTTTATGGGTTTTTGGGGTAGAGGATTTCAAATATTATATTATTAAAGTTCCATAAACAATTATTTTCACATACAAAGTTTTTTCGTTGTGAGTGACTTGGATAGAGAATCTGGATGTGGAAGTAGTGATTCCTTGGGCAGCGGTTTTTTATCTCGGCGCCACAGACGGCTCTCATATAGATATAATGTTATATTGCAAACACCTACTGAAACATTCAGGAAAACGACGAAATGGTAAAATATTAATTATTTTCTTCGAGTGAGCGTTTATAACGAACTGGATATTACGAAATTCCCTAAAAAAAGTACAATGTAAGATAAATTGTGTCATACCTCACCTCACTTCTTTTTACTTTTTCCTGGTCACTTGGAGTGAAACCAGATCATGTGAATACGATCCTACCTAATACAATATCCAAAACAATATGCAATTTTTATAACCGAGAAATTATATTATTACCTCATCAGCCTCCCTTCCAAATAAAAATTCTATAACTTTAGATCCGACCAAAATGTTCTTTAAAACAAAATTCGAAGACATGGGCTCATTGCCGTTCTTAGATATGCGATGCAGGTCTACATTCCACAGGTGGATACTATGATGACAAATAAGAAAGTCTATGTGCCAAAAGGATAATAAACGTCATCCAATCTACACGAAAACCTTTTCAGCTCATGTACGGTACCAACCCTTGTGTCAAATTTCATCAAAATCGGTTCTCCAGTTTCGTCGCTATCATATGGACACTGGACAAGCATGCATATATATACAAACACACATTTTTAAAAACATTTTTTTTTTGTTCCTGGAATCCCAAAATGTAGAGCTCAGGTTTTACCTCAATTTTTAATTTTGATATAATTGCAGTAATTTTCCCTTTTTTGTAAGCTAGAGCGACGAAAAAAGAGGTAAAATTGTGTCGTTTTTTTTTTTAGCTTAGAACAAGATCAGGCACAGTGGGTATTACCAACATCATTTTACACATAAAAACACGAAATACGACATTTTTTAGTGGTCACAGATATTCATATTTAAAAAAAAGTGTAAAATTTAATTTTTTCTTAAATCATGTTTTTTTGTACATCTATTGCCAAATCTCAAAAATGAATTGAGCTATCGATGTGAACTTTTTTTTGTCATAAAACACACACTTAAGCGCTTCTTCCTATACATAGGATTGCTAATAAAAAAATATGAACATGCCAAAAACATAGATGACCCTTTTTTGTTTTTGAAAATTTTGTGTAACATGCTATGAAGAAAATGAAGTCAATAGACTAAAAAAGTTTTTAGAAAAAGATATTTTCATTATTAGCAATAGTTTGCTAATTACGAATTTTTTAGTATGGAGGAATTGTCGAAGCGTACGCGCGCGGCACTTAAGAATAATAATGATTATGTATTGGGTGTAACGGAACTTTTCATTATTATTTTTTTATGTTTAGGACTGTTTTATCACTTTTTAGGATCTGAAACGATAACTTACTTTTTCCAGTGGCGCATTAAGGACTAAGGTTGAAAACAAAAAGGAATTAAAAATCTTAAATAGAGTGTATGGGATCAAAATGCATTGCATTGAGATCTCGGAAACGGTAAAAAATAATATTATAGTAAATGGAAAAAAAGTTGCGCAGCTAGCGGGCTAATAAAATTCCATAAATAGAAGTTTAGGAAAAGTAATAATTTTGGAGTGTTTTGATAAAAAGTAAACTATCGAGTTTTCCTATTTTTGCGTTATTAATGGAGCTAAATAGAAAAGACAGTTTCTTAAAGCACTTTCTTTTGAACGTGGCAATCTTAATATTTGTATCCTACATTTCTTGTGTCAGAGTCCCTATCCGAAACTCCCATGCATTGCATTTTTATCCTAGATCCACACAATAATTGAGTAAACGTGTTATTTTCGCCTAAATTAGGTAACAAAAAAGAAAAAAATATCCTAAATTAACTCTCTTTTAATTTCCGCAGCCCCAATTATAGAAACCCTGTTTCCATGGCTTGTGCACAAGTTTATCGTTCTCCTCTATTATTACGCCACATAAAATCCACTCCATTTTACAATGAAACTTAGGTTGCTTTTTTATCTTAAATATTTTTTTTAGCAGATAATCCACGCACAATTCGCACAATGGCCATACGTTCTACAATATTGTCGAGTGTTTCCACCCTTAGGAAACTACCCCTTGCAAATTCCGTGGGTTCCAAAAATTATAACAAGAGATGTCCACTAACACACTTTATTAAATATTTACTGGATACTTCACAATACTATTATTTATTTAAATACACTTTACTGACTAAAATCACAATGTTTTTCACTTTGTTTATCTTTGAAGTCTTAACCTCACTTTCTATACTTTCTGAACTTTCTGAACTACTTGCTGAGAATGCGGTCGGTCTTTTATACCTAAAAATGACAGATCTCGATTTTTCTGTGATGACGCCACCATTCTCTAGATAATTCCAGATGTCACCAGAACTAACTTCTGGTGACATCTGGAAGTAGGTGCAAATACACTACATTCATTCGGACATTCGATCTGTTGAAGTCTGCCTACTTTTTAGTAACCAACATAACCTTAAATTTTAAGGGGTTGCAACATATTACACTGCCCCCTCCTTAAGCCTGAACGTCCCGGTCAGGCAATTCAGCCTCACATACTTCGCCAGTCTATCCAAGTGTACGATCTTCATCTTGGACTTTTTGTTTCGTTGAATACGATAGACGACATCATTAATTCGGGTAATAACAGTATAAGGTCCTTCCCAAGGAGGTTGAAGTTTCGGTGACTTCCCTTTCTTCCGCTGTGGGTTGTACAGCCAAACCAAATCTCCTGCCTTGAACCCTTCTGAACTACCCTTACGGTCGTATCGAGCCTTCATTCGGTCACTGGCTATGGTGATTTGGTCTCTAACCAGCTCATGAACATTTCTTAGCCGTTCACTCATTTCATCCACATAGCTGTTCACAGGAAGCTGTTCTCCGCCTGGTGTTCCGAAAATCAAATCACACGGCAGTCTGATCTCATGTCCAAATACTACACGGGCTGGTGTTTGTTTCGTAGACTCGTGGATAGCAGCTCTGTATGCCATGAGGAAGAACGGTATGTGGAGATCCCAATCGCGTTGATTCTTATGAACCACTTTAGAGAGATGTTCTTTCATGGTCTTGTTATGTCGTTCCACCATTCCATCTGATTGCGGGTGAAGGGCTGTTGTCCGTGTTTTGTGTATCCCCAATAACTTGCAGATTTGCTGAAACACCCCTGACTCAAAGTTCCTCCCTTGATCTGAGTGCAGCTCCAGGGGTACACCAAACCGACATATCAAATTATCTACCAAGACTTTGGCGACAGTGACTGCCTCTTGGTTTGGAATTGCATAGGCCTCTGGCCACTTACTAAAATAGTCCATGGCAACCAGTATGTACTTGTTCCCATCCTTGGTTACTGGGAATGGGTCGGCTATATCGACCGCGATCCTCTCGAAAGGAGCTCCGACGTTATATTGCTTCATTGCACCCCTACTTCTAGTCTGTGGTCCCTTACTGGCCGCACAAATTTTGCAATTGCGACACCAAGCTTCCACATCTTGACGACTATTTACCCAATAAAATCGTTCTCGTACTTTATTCAGGGTCTTATTAACGCCGAAGTGCCCACCGGATGCTCCATTATGCACTTCCTGAAGTACTTTCGGTACTCGACACCTGGGAATCACTAGACGCATAACAACTTCCCTGCCATCCGGGCTTTCCCAAGCTCTCTTTAGCAGCCCGTTCATGACTTTAAGTGAATCCCATTGGGCCCACAAAGCCTTCAATCCAACTGCCTTATCCGAAACATCCTTCCACGCTGGTCGAATTCCTTTCTCCTTTGCTCTCAATATAGCCCCAATTTCTGTGTCATTCAGTTGTTCTTGTCTCAGGGCTTCGGTTGTCCAATCGTCCGGAACCTCTATTTTAATAGTGTTGACGGCCACCGTACCCTGCAATTTCTCAACGTGGCGGCAGTGCTTGCAATCTTCCTTGCATGGTCTTCTAGATAAAGCGTCTGCGTTCTTATGAGATCTTCCAGGTCGATGTTCTATTTTGAAATCATACTGTTGCAACCGTTCTATCCAACGAGCCAGTTGACCTTCAGGGGTTTTCAACTGCAACAGCCATTTTAATGCAGCATGGTCGGTCCGAATCTTGAAATGTCTTCCATAAAGATATTTATGAAAATGGTCCACTGATTTTACGATGGCCAGTAACTCTTTCCGGGTTACACAATAATTTCTTTCTGGTTTGGACAGCACCTTGCTGAAGTACTCGATCACTCTTTCCTGCCCATTCTGGATTTGAGACAGCACAGATCCGACCGAAGAATTGCTGGCATCAGTGTCTAAAATAAAAAGTCCTTCCCGTTGTGGGTACGCTAGCACAGGACCAGTGCATAGAGCTACCTTCAAGTTTCTCCATGCCGTTTCACATTCCGGCGTCCATTGGTACTGCACTTTCTCTTCTGTCAGCCGGTGTAATGGCTTCGCAATTTCTGCAAACCCTTCCACAAAGCGCCTATAATAAGTGCAGAGGCCAAGGAAGCTCCGTACTTCATGAACGTTAGATGGCCTTGGCCAATCTCGTACAGCAGAAATTTTGTCGGGGTCTGTTTGTATTCCATCCGAAGACACCACGTGACCAAGAAATTTGACTTCTTTCTGGAATAGCAGGGACTTCTTCGGGTTCAACTTCAGATGGGCATTCCTGACTCGCGCAAATACTTCTTGAAGATTTTTCAAATGTTCTGTAAAGTCCTGTCCCATAACAAGCACGTCGTCAAGGTAAACCAGGCACGTCCTCCAGGTTAGCCCTCGCAGTACGAATTCCATCAATCTTTCAAAGGTAGCTGGCGCATTGCAAAGTCCAAAAGGCATCACGGTAAATTGATAAAGACCACTGCCTGCTGAAAACGCTGTCTTCTCCTTATCATCAGGATGAAGCCCCACTTGCCAGTATCCACTCCTAAGGTCTAACGTAGAAAACCATCGTGAACCTGCCAACGTGCTTAACGTGTCGTCAATTCGTGGTAATGGGTAACTGTCTTTCTTTGTGACATTGTTTAATTTTCGATAATCGACACAAAATCTTAATGTTCCGTCCTTCTTGGCAACCAAAACTACTGGCGATGACCAGGGACTCGTTGACTCCTCAATGACTCCATCTTGTAGCATCTTGTCTATCATTGCCGAGGCATATTCTTGTTTCGCTAATGGAAGCCTCCTAGGTGGTTGTCGAATAGCGGGTGAGTCACCAGTATTTATCCGATGCTGGACTATGTCTGTTTTTGTGAGGGCCTCTGTATTCTTGGCAAATACTGAACTTTCATTTTCCAGGAACTTGATTGCCTCCCTTCGTTCATCCTCAGATAAATGCTCCAACTGGGTACTCAGCAAGTTCAAAACTTCCTGGTCTATTTTCATAGATGAACTTCCCTCTGTTTGTTCCTCGCACCTCGCTACCCATGTGACAGGTTCATAGGTGCCAATCGGTTTGCCTTCCTTAATTGTCACCGAGTGGGAATTTAAATTAACGACTCTAATTGGGATTTTGTCTTTAGTCCGGGTTAAAGTTCTCGCCACAATAATATTGGATAGGGACTTAATCGATTCGTCATCTTCAACTAGGCCAACACGGTACCCTCCAGGATTTTCTTCTAAGGCAGCATCGATCATTTGTTCTGAATGAGCAGGAATCTTGATCGTCTGTGTTGTTAACAATCTCGCTTTATGGAATTGGTCGTCTGCGGTTGCCAGAATAAATTCCTCATTTCCAATTTTTAAGACTCGCTCCCCTACGTCAACAATGAATCCCTGCTCTCCCATGATGTCCAGATCCAAAATGAAATCATCCATAATGTCAGCCACAATGACCTTGTAATTGAACCTCAACCGTCCAACCTGCAGTTCCAAGTTGATCTATCCATGGACCGCAGCCCTGTCCCCCGTGGCTGTTCGAATGATTACTCCATTTTGCTTCTTGTCAATCTGCAAGCCTGATATAAACCCTGGCCGCACTATTGATGACGTAGCACCGGTGTCAATAGTAAACACGCATTTTCTTCCATTCACATATCCTTGCAACAACAGACTACTTGGAATTCTTTGGAGCTGGGAAATCTTTACTTCTCTGGGGGCACCGCATTCCCTAGCCAGCACAGCCCCCTTGGTGCTGGCTATCTTTAGTTTTCCTGCTTCTCTTCTACATTCATAGCATTTACTCGACTCTCCGAGTTCTGCTGTCGACAGTCCCGTTTCATATGTCCTACCTTGCCGTAGTTGAAACATTTAATACCTCCGCTCGGCTTTCCTCTATTTTGTTGTCTTTCTTGCTTCCCGAGGCCATCCAATTTATCACATAATTTGGTGAACATTTTCTGTACTTCTGTCAACATGGGGTTCTGGTTCATTTCTGGTTGTGATTCTTCGAGAGTCACAGCTCGCACTCTTGACCTTGGCGTATCCCTGTAAGCTGCTTCTACTTCGAGTGCATGCACCAAAGCTTCGCTACTACTTTGGTGTCTCGTTAGCCTCAAAACTCGCCTGACCTCTTCGTCCCTTATGCCATCTAAAAAGGCCCCCACGGCTAATTGCTCCTGAAATTCTCTAGGTGCACTCGGATACGCCAGGTGTGCCAGTCTCTCTATGGCAGCCTCGAATTCTTGTAAACTTTCCCCAGCTTTTTGCATCCGGGATTTCAGCTGAGCCTGGTATAATTGGGCGAGATGTTGGTCGCCATACCTCAATTCTAATGCAGCTTCCAAGACTTTAAAGTCCCTTTGTTTCTCAACTGGGATGGTTTGGAGTAACTCTGAAGCCTGGCCCCTTAACGCCAGAACTAATGCCATGGCCTTTTCCTCATTATCCCAGTTGTTCGCACACGCTGCTGCCTCAAACTGCCTCTTGTACGTTGTCCAGGAACTTTGGCCGTCAAAAGAAGGAGGTTTTAGTCGCTGACCTGATGATACCACCTGCTGGCTTCCTCTATCTCTTAACTGTCGTTTAAGCCGGTCTATTTCTCCTTTGACTTCTTCTTCAAACTTGTTTACTTTCTCTTTAACTTGACTGACTTCTGTCTCGACTTCACCTACTTTTTCTTCTACCTTGTTTATCTCTTCTTTGACTTCACTCTTTAATTCTTCGTTGGCAGAAATGATAGCGTCCTGCTGTATTTTCATTTGTTCATTCAGAATTTTTCTTAATTCTTCTTGGCGTCTTTCTTGTTCCTCTTTCTCCTCTTGACGTCGTCTTTCTTGTTCTTTTTTCTCCTCTTGACGTCGTTTTTCTCGCTCTTTCTTTTCTTCTTGACGTCTTATTTCCTGGTCTTCCATAATTTTTTTTAATTCATCTCGCTCTTCTTGACGTTTTCTCTCCTGTTCTTCTTTGTCTTCCTGCCGTTGCTGCGCCATCATTTTTTGGAATTGTTCGAATAAGTCATGTATTTGTTTATCAGATGCCATACTTCTTGTTGTTACGGGCATACAACGAAATTAAAATAGAATAAATTTAACTGTCACGTCAATATCGGTAATGGAACTTTCCAGACAAATCTCGAAATAGCACGAAAAAAAGTCTTATTCAGAGTCTTTTGTCACTATCCAGTTTAGATAATTTACTAATCTCCACTAATGTCCAAATAGAAAAGTTCTAGAAATTTTCACGCACTAAATGAGTCTTTTTTAGTGTCTCTATCACTTCTCAGTTCAAAGGAATTAATTATCACACTAATGTCCTAATAAAATGTTTTACAATGTCTCAAAAATGCACTTAACACTATTTTCCTGTTCGAAAATAACCCTCGAACAATGTCCAGTAAATGAGTCCTTCGTGTTAGCACTAACCCTCGAGAATACTTCTCGAACACTCCAGCACAACTTCAGAGCTCCTCTTGTCATAAAATTCAGCTTTCTGACACCAGTTTGTCGCGTGTTTCCACCCTTAGGAAACTATCCCTTGCAAATTCCGTGGGTTCCAAAAATTATAACAAGAGATGTCCACTAACACACTTTATTAAATATTTACTGGATACTTCACAATACTATTATTTATTTAAATACACTTTACTGACTAAAATCACAATGTTTATCACTTTGTTTATCTTTGAAGTCTTAACCTCACTTTCTATACTTTCTGAACTTTCTGAACTACTTGCTGAGAATGCGGTCGGTCTTTTATACCTAAAAATGACAGATCTCGATTTTTCTGTGATGACGCCACCATTCTCTAGATAATTCCAGATGTCACCAGAACTAACTTCTGGTAGGTTTCTCAAGTAGGTGCAAATACACTACATTCATTCGGACATTCGATCTGTTGAAGTCTGCCTACTTTTTAGTAACCAACATAACCTTAAATTTTAAGGGGTTGCAACATATTACAATATAATACAAGAGGTAATGAGGGAAAGAATATCGTTACACATTTCACTTCCACATCCAGTGTAAGTATAGTATCGACAAAAATATTTTTGAAAATTTCTATTGTCCAAATAGGCTTAGAATGTCATGAAACGTCCAGATTTTAAGTTTGAGCAAAAAAAAATTCTGTCTGTCGGTCTGTCTGTAACTTTTTTTGTGCGCACGATTACTCCGCAACCGTTTAAGATATTGACTTGCAATTTGGTACACGTACCTTATTTTAACGAGATCTGGAAGCAGATTATTCCGTTAAAGGATTGGGGTAAATGGGGGTAAACAGGCAAATCAAGCAAGTAAGAGTCCATAAAATTGGTATTTAGTATATATAAGAGAAGCTAAGGTCTCAACATTTTTTTGGCATTAACCACCCCCATTACCAACTCCCACCCCATTATTCAAGGGGGCGAAAAAAATAAAATTGTCATTTAGTGTGTGTACAAGAACTAAAGGCCTCAATTTTTTTTTACTTTAACCACCACTACTACCACCCCTTTTCCACCACCCTCAGCCCCACTACCGATGTGGCATATCGTTTTATAGGTTTTTGGGGTAGACGATTTCAAATATTTTATTATTAAAGTTCCATAAACAATTATTTCCACATTCAAATTTTTTTCATTGTGAGAGACTTGGATAGAAGATCTGGATGTGAAAGTAGTGATTCCTTGGGCAGCGACCTTCGACCTTCGACGAAAACAAATAACGTTGATCGTACACCGCCCTGAGACCAGTGAACTCTATATCAACTGGAACGGGCGTTTAATGTTAGAAAAGTGAAGCCAGCGTTCGTTGGTATTCCTGTCTCTGTCTAACACAATAATGCTTATGGTGAATTCAAGGTGAATCAGATAAATCAGGTGATAGACGCGCGTACAGAGACTATTTTTGAAAACACGAAACAGCATTTAAATCAACAAGCACAAGTGAGAAGTGAATACTGAAATATCTCTATTTCCCTCGGCTTCAACGCCTAACTATGCACACTATGCATTATCCGAACGGTGCCCGTTCCAGTTGGTATAGAGTTCACTGCCTGAGACTAGTTAGTTTTAGTGGACGCGGGCGTATTAATACTCAATTTCTGCAATTCGCGCGCACCAAAATAATCACTGTACCTAAACTATCAAAGACACAATAAGAATTATGCTATCAAAAACTTTTTTGGTTTTTTGGCTTTATTTTCTTCGCAACATGTTATACAAAATTTACAAAAACAAAAAAGTTTGTAGCTGAGTGAAAATTTGACTGCGTATTTTCTGAACTTTCAAGGTTATCTTAGTTTTTAACATGCTTAAAAAGGTTTCAATTAACAATACTATACACAGATATAAGCGCTTAAGTGTGTGTTTTATAACAAAAAAAGTTCATGTGGATATCTCCATTCGTTTTTGAGATATGGCATTAGATGTTCAAAAAAACATAATTAAAAAAAAACAAAATTTCACACCTTTTTAAAAATAACAATGTTCGTGACCACTAAAAAATGTCGTATTTCATGATTTCTAGTGAACATCGACCTACTTAACGAAATGGTATATGTCTCAGTTTGTTATAAGATTAAAAAAAATACTCGATAAGGAAGCGACTTTTCCCCTGTTTTTTACTAGCCATTATAGTGAGTTATATACTATACTTTATATGACTAACCTGTATATAAAAAACCGCTGCCCAAGGAATCACTACTTCCACATCCGGATTTTCTGTCCAAGTCACACAACGAAAAAATTTTGAATCTGGAAATAATTGTTTATGGAACTTTAATAATATAATATTTGAAATCCTCTACCCCAAAAACCCATATAACGATACCCCACATCGGTATTGGGGTGGGGGTGGTGGCAGGGTGTGGGAGTGGGGGGTGGATAAAGTAAAAAAATATTTTGAGGTTTCTGGTTCTTGTACACACACTAAATCACATTTTTTTTCATCCCCTTTAATAATGAGGTGGGGGTGGTAATGGGGGTGGCTAATGCCAACATTTTTTTTGAGACCTTATCTTCTCTTGTCTATACTAAATATCAATTTTATGAACTCTTACCTGCTTGATTTACCTATTTACTCCAAATTTACCCCAATTTACCCCCCAACTCTTCGACGGAGCAAGATGAAAATATAATCTAGTTCTAGATCTCGTTAAAGTACATATGTGTACCAAATTTCAAGTCAATATCTCAAACGGTTCCAGAGTAAACGTGCGCACAAAAAAAGTTACAGACCGACAGACAGACCGACAGACAGACCGACAGACAGACCGACAGACAGACAAAATTTTTTTGTCGCTCAAACTTGAAATCTCGACGTTTCATGACATTCTAAGCCTATTTGAACAATAAAAGTTTTTAAAAAAATTTTTTGTCGTTACTATACTTCCACTGGATGTGGAAGTAATATAGTGATACATATATAACATATAAACGCATAAAAAATGTTAATTTTTGAATTATTTTTTTCTCTTCAACAAAATGTAAGTTAATGTTACTACAGTTAATAAAAATAAACTGAACTGATGAGGGTATATTTTGTGTTATAGTATGATTAGCACTATTTTCAACGGTAGTAATACTATCAGCATTAACCACTCTAGCAGCTGTAGAAGTAGAAGCCGTAGCATTGTTCACTTGCTTTGAAATAGTTTCGGCTATTATCATTTTATTTTTAACAAATTGGTCGATGTATCCTTCAACTACGAGTGAGGACTTCCAGCCTCCGTGACGCTTCAGCCCACCTCCATCCACGTATAGTGTAGCCGAAGATCTCCGAAAGCAATGACCGGTGTAAAATTCAGGATTTGGCAAATTCAAATAATTTGCTATTTGTTTTCCAAGTACAGTAAACTTATTTTTTCCAATTCGTTGAATGGTGCATTTACCACTTTAATTATTTTTAAAAAATGAGCTTATTGTCACGTGCGGCTGCCGAAGATCCATGTACTTTTTTACAATCCCATAAAATTGACCAGTAATGACAAAACTTCTTAGCACTTTGGTTTTCGTTTTAGGTAGTTATTAATAATGCTGTGCTTAGATCTTTCATTTCTTCAATTTTCATTTCGTAGAGCTCATTAGACCGACATGCACCCATAATTTCCACGATTAATTAAATAAATTGATATGTTAGATTTGAGACATTTAGTATCTGGCAATCTTACCTTATGTAAAAGATAAACTCTATCAGGTGCTTCCCTTATAAATTTATTAATTTCTTCTGGTGTCAATGTTTTGGCCTTTTTCGCTTCACATCGCTCAGATTTTCTTTTCAAAAAAGAACGTAGTTTTCCATACTTTTCCAAATCTATGTCATGTTTTATTTTTAAAACTGTTTTTAGCATGGAATAAAATGACCATAATGAAGAAGATTTGTATCTGTCAGCCAAGTCACCAAAATAGGCTAATAATACATTTTCAGAAAGCGAGTTAGTTTTTTCTGAATGCCATGAAACTTTGGTACGCTTTATCATAAAAACTTTTTGATTTCTGTGGTAGTAAATTAGATGCTGTTGTTTCTGCTCTTTCTGTTATTTCTGGTGGAGTACAGGGGATAGTATTTTCTGAATCACTTTACCTTCTTTCAACCACAAAACTAAGACAATCAAACACAATTCCATAAAACCCGTTTTTACTTTGATTGTTTACGGCGTCTGTTTATTATTTTTTTTTCTTAGTTACCTACCGGTTTCTATGGTATTTTTAATGTGCACAAATAAATTGATTCATACATAATTTTCTGATTGGTACACGAGGGGGTATAATGACCAGAATTCCCTCATCATAATTTTCTGTGGGATCAATTGTTGGCATTATATACCAATAATCGCCCATTTAATGTTCATATTATTTGTTAGTCGTATATAAAGATAACTAATTTAATAAATAACCAACACTGGACGTGTCATAATACCTGCGTTATTACTCACATTATCTTTCGCAAAAAAGTACTAACCTGCGCCTTTCTTATTTTATTCTAAATTGCTTATTTCCTAACGCGAATGTGGCATACATTTACACATTTGCCGCTATACCAACTACATGTTCGACGCATAAAACGGCCCTTAACAACCTGCCAACCCTTTTAAAATCGTCTGCTTCTTTCAACACTTTCCAGATGGGATAGGCGAGTGGGCTAGGGGCTGAGCCAGGCGGGCACTCAGCTGTTATGTCGACACGCTACATATACACACACATTAAACAGCAGAGGCATTACCTCTTATTTCATGTCGAATGAGGGTTCTGTGACCAGAATTTCAATCTATGTTGTGGTTTTACGTCGCAAGATAATTATCTTCGTTATGTAAAAGGAATCAGTGTTTTGCTGTTTTCACGTGATTTCCATAATATTCCACACCCCGCTGGGTGTATGCTCTACTCTCACCCAGCACGCCAGTGCTCAAATTCGCTGATAATAGTCGTTTTTAGTTGGTTAATTCTGCAAGGAATATGCCTTAATTACAGTTTTTTTGAAAAGGGAAGATTCCACTGTAAAAAATAGAGCCACTTTTAAATTAATTTGAACTTTTGTTGTCTAATATTTCTATGGTAATTTGCCATACGTCACCATCACCCAACTAGCCAATTTGTTTTATCATTTAAATGTTATACGATTATTTTGTTTCATTATTATTTTATTAATGCTCCTGAAATGCTAACTGATTATATTAGAGTTGCAGAAAACACTATTTGGTTGTCTGCAACTGAACCGACGTTAAATTAAAGCTATGTGATTCGTTAATTCTTGGTTACCTCTCGTATTGCAATGTAGTGTACTGGCCAGCGCTATTAAGTAAAGATAAAGTAAGCCTCAAAGACTACAAAAGAGCTGCCTTAGATATAGTTATAATATGAGAAAATATGATCATATTTCTGACAAACTCAATGACTCAAAATGGCTGAACCTGGATGAGCGGTTCAGAGTTCACACGGCTTGTCTTGTTTGCTAGGTAGACATATCGAAAACTCACAAATATCTACATGACAAATTAATGAAAACAAGTGCTATACATGACCGCCCAACTAGTAACAACTCTTTATATACTGTTCCCCTAGTGTGTTTTTATGGTGTTGCATATTCTTTGCGTTATAAATGCTGTAATAAACTGCTGAGAGGCTGATTCAAACGACATTCTTAGAAAATCGCCGTTTCCAACTAAAATTCAACTTAATTATTCCTTTTATTCAAAAGAACGAAGATAAAATTATATGTGTAATTAATAAGAAATGGGTATAATGTTATTATGAAATGTATAGTAGTGTAAAGTGATATGAAATAACATTTCACAAGACTTCTTTTTAATTATAAAACAAAAATGAAGAAGACAATGTTTTAAATTTAAATTATTAATCACTTTTTTATTTACTGGTAGATTTTGTTAATAAACAATTCAGAGGGTTCGACTCTTTTTAATGATTCGTACCAAATGAATCCGTATCAAGAAAAAAAATCGTACTGAAAGATTATTTCAAGAATTCTAACTGTCTCGATTGTACAAACGGATACGGTTACAACGTCGATTCGAATCTTTTGCTTTTGTGGAATTTGTACCATTCGAATCACTGCAAGGATTCCTACCAATAATGATAAGAATCATACGAGTTACTACCCACCCACCTCTAAAACAATTGTGTTCCTTCTTCAATGAATATTAACCTGTTATCCAAACAAAACGGTCAGACTTTTCATTCTTCAGATATTTTGTAAAGATGGCGGACGGACGGACGGACAGACGAACAGATGCACATTTTGACATTTGCTCTAATTCTATTGCTAACATAATGATTTTGTACTTTACGCGCAATGTTTGCAGTTTTAGAAATGTTCCAGTAAAATGCAATATACTCTTCGTTTTAGTATTTGCCAAGAATATAATAAGTATTGCTTTTATTATCCTATAAAAGATCTAGTTCTAGGATGAAAATCACCCCAAAGAAAGTTTCCCAGAAACTCACGATTTGTTTTATAACCTTTGTTTTTATTTATTATTTAGTCAAATTACTCAATAGCTACTTTCCCGTCGTTGTCAGTGACCTGGAAAATCACAAATTCCAGAAACTGTTCCTCATAAATCCCTGGAAAGATCATAAAACCGAAATTAAAGCGTATGAAACGCGAACAAGAATCCTTTACAATATTGTTGGCAACTATTCACTATGTTCAGCGACGTTTCCAAATTTCCCAGCAACTTTCGTTGGACGCATAATTGTTAAAAGCTGCTTTGCAAAACTTTATTTAATGTATTACTTAAGTACACAGAGGGTGAATTATTTTCAGCGGGAAAATTCCTGGTCTTTTGTCTATTTTCGTGATTAATTATTTACCATCTACTTGCAAGATGACAGCATAAGATAGTTTAGTATGTGAGAGGTTGCATGTATTCTCTTAATAGAAATTTTAAAATGCACTCGTTACATGGTGTGAAAAGTACGGCACCTAATACTCAAACTTTATTCTTAGGCCATATAAGAAACTAAAAATATTAGTGTCAGAAAATCAAATACGTAGAAATTGTAAATAGAAACTTGGATTACGTATCTGTAATTTCCTAAAGTCTTCTATTTTTTCAGAAAATTTTGTCTGAAGGCAATTTTTAATAGAACGGAACTTCTGCATAATAATCGCATCCTAAGGAATACCCTAGAGTTAGTTTTGTCCTTCATGTTTCTTGGTATCTATTAAAGACACTAAAATGTGAAAACTACAGAAAGAAAGTCTGCGAAAAACCATACCATAGAATCCTTGAAGTTGTTTTTCTTATTTTTTTGATTTCCTGGATAAACTATAAGTCAAAAAGCAATATCAAAATATTGGTCGGTTTTTACTTCACTCGCTTACCAATAGGAAGAGGTTTCTTCAGATTTTCACATTTCAAAATATTTAGGTTACGGAAATTAAGGCCTTCCAATTCCATCAGTCTGTCTCAAGGGCGGATTTGAATTCTGCATAATTCTAACTAGCAGCTCTTCAGCAACAACTTCGATTGTCGAGAAATGCTATCTTTTAATTCTTGAATAGACCACATCGCACTTCTCTTAATAGCAACACGGACTTTTAAACTTTGAATGGATATTACATGTTTTGTTAAAATCCTTTGCCCATCTTAAAATCGTGTTCTTTCTATACTCCACCCTTTTCAACATTGAATTCTCGTCAAAATTTCGTTGTGTTTGGAGAATTGACCATCTTCTAAAAAACTGTTTTAATGTATGAATACGTTAATTTATTGGAAATATGTTCATTATAATCAAAACTGCGTTCAACAATATGAACTTCAATGACAGATTGATGAACGTCATATTATTATTTTCATACCAATTGCTGAACTCCGTATATACTAGCTGAAACACACACTTACTATAGAGAATCATTACCGTAAGAAATCGCAGATCAGATTGCAATTTTTTTCGTTATATGTCACAATTCGATCAAAAGATTATGAATGATAAATGTACATTTCCAGTTACTCCAGTTCAACATAGTTCAATCCAGATTATCTACGTGATGTATCAAATCCCTCGAACATTATAAACATAACTAAACTGATAATAGTTGAAAACTTCAGGTTCAAACCTGAAAATATTTCCCCTATAATTAGTCAGCGGTTAACGGTACAGATATTCCTCATTTGAATACAACTACGCTTTGCTGTGTTTCAGATAAATGGATAATAATTACCGATCGATACTCGAAACATGAAATAGTTGAACTGCGAGAATACTATTCAAGTTAAATTAAATGTATCAATTTGTACTGAATTCAATCGATGATTTTATACCAAGGAGGAAGCGGGTGGATGTTACCGGAGGGCGTTGGCAACTGCAACGGTCTATTTGATTTACATTTTAACCGGATATGGCACAACTCACTTAAATCGGGTAAGTATCTAAGATTATGCAGAGTGCCTAAGTAAATGTGTTTTATTTTTTAACGAGCAAAATTCCCGTGTTTCAAAGCGGAGTTCGTTAATAGCTATTTATGATACTAATGTGAAAAATGGATGTTTAAGACACGCCTATGAATATTTTTCTACTGACGTTTGAAAATTTTCTATATCCCTACATAGCACACGAAAGACGTCCAGTTTTGATCCTCAGTTTTGATCCTCATATGGTCTGAACGTCTTGGACCTAATATGGACGTCCTTAAGACGTCCATAGCGGTACGTCCTTGGAAAGTCAAAGAATGTCCATACTAGGCCCCCTGTCATTTTCATTTTCTCTGGATTTAGAAAATAATACATTTTATATCCAAATGGATTACCCTTTGCGTGAAATAAGAATTTCCACAAATAAAAATTACCGAGTTCAGTTTTAAATATGAAACCTCAATTAAATATTAGTGCAAGATCCGGCAGATTATTTGTGCAAATATCGATTTCCTTTAATAAAATTAGATAAAAATGAAAGATTAATAATAACATAATAAATTACAGCCGGGTTGCTGACTTGCTACTTCCAATTATACAGTCTTTAAGTAGATAATAAGAAAGCCGTTCAGTAGCTGTCCAGGGCCATGAAAAATACGCGGGAGGCCATACCCGCCTCAACAACATCAAACGGACAGACGTCGATGACGAACTCACGAAAAGCAAACGACTTAGCTGACCATTTTCAAAATATACACAACATATAGGTAGAAAACAACTTGGAACACGACGCATTGAAAACGATGTAAACGCACTGATTGGCCGTGACATCCAACTAACCAGACGAAAATTTCGGAGGTTACGGGCATTGTCCGGACTTTACCGAACAACAAGGCCCCGGGTTCAGACGGCGTCGAGTACAGGCTACTCAACTATCTCCCGAGAAAAGGCATAGTGCAATTGACGTACATTGTCAACGCGATCCTGCGATTGCAGCACTGGTCCAGCCAGTGGAAATGCGCCGTGGTCGTGCCAATCCTGAAGGCGAACAAGAACGCGAAGCTCATCGGCAGTTATCGACCGATCTCGTTGCTGTCGGCGATCTCCAAGTTGGTGGAGAAGGTCATCCTGATCAGATTAGACGCTGCTCAGGATGAACTTCACATCGACGACGAGTGCCAGTTCGGCTTTAGGCGGAGCAGGGCCACTGTACAACAGGTCGTCAGGATCGTGAATGACGTTAAGGTACAATGCAACCTCGGGAAGAGCACTGTCATGGTGCTCCTCGATATTAAGAAAGCCTTCGACACCATATGGATCCCGGAATTACTCTACAAACTAAATTCGCTGGACTTCCCGACGCACATTACCGAACTTATTCACTCTTTCCTGTCAGATAGATCGCTGCAAGTCAGAGGGAATAATAAACTATCAACTCGGCGGGACATTCGCGCGAGTGTCCTTCAGAGGTCGTGCCTGTCGCCAAAGCTGAACAACTTATACATCTCCGACTTCCCAGAGTTTCCGAATTCGCCCCTTGCCAAGTACGCCGACGATACAGCTATGAACGTGCACTCACACAACACGCAAGCGGCTAATATGCTGCTAAAGGCACACATGGCCTGTGCCGCGGCTTATTACGATAAGTGGAAGATTTGGATCAACGCCGAGAAGTCGGAATCGATTCTATTCACGCGCCGATTCACCGAAAACCGGATTTTAACGCTACTTTTGATCGGGGGTAGAGAAATTCCAATCAAACGGTGCGTGAAATATTTGGGAGTGAACCTAGACAAACGACTGACGTTTAATATACACGTTAACGAGACGGTGCGCAAGGTCTACTCCGTGTCCAGGAGTCTGTATCCGCTCCCGGCAACGAGTAGCGGACTCAACAAGACTAATAAAAAGTTGTTGTACACAATGGTAATCAGGCCGGCCATCACATACGCGGCGCCGGTGTGGTGCAGCATCCCGGCCACGACAATGCGGAAACTAAAAGTTTTAGAACACAAATTTATGCGCCTCGTTTCAGACTCCGGTAGGTACACCTCTCTCAGAGATCTCTATGCATGTTGCCACGACATAACCCCACTAGCGGACTACATCCAAGAAACGTATCAAAAATTCTATCAGTTCAAACTGGACGATAGCCCAATTCAATTCAATTCAAAAATGTTTTATTACAGTTAATAATACAAAAGTGCGCCTGAGTCAAGTCCCGATTCAGAGCCGACCACACCACCACGTCCGCTTACCCGCAACATTACCCGAATCAAACAGCATAATGCCATACTTTTTCCTACAAGACACCCCCTACCATACCAGGCGTTCCTATCTTCCAGCAACTTTCCTAGCCACAGTTCCTTCTACTATAACTTACCCCTACCTTTACTCTTATCTTTCCTCAACTTTACATCTTTCCAATCCCTCTTTCTCCCTCTTTATGTTTGTACAATTTTGTTTTTTTAATCCTTTTTGTTATTTTTGTTCTTTTTTTGTCTCTCTAAATCCCCCCTAAACCGAAAACTTACCTAAATCCTAGTTTTTTAAGCCATAATTTGATTTCCACCCTACCTTTCTTGTCGGTGATCAGACCACAAGGACGTCATTTGTTCGAACGGGTTTTTTCGTTTAGTTGTGTTCCCCGTATCAACAATCAAAATTACGAAGTGCGCTCGCCTAAGCTTTTAGTGTTCTCAGTGTTTATTTTTAAGTTACTTTTAGATCCATGTGGACACATACAAAATTCAAATCTAGCTCTTAAGTCTGCCTGTGGCAGACAGGAGCTTCTAGCCTCAACCTCCCCCCTTCCAAGCCGAACCGAACCTACCCTGCCCAGCCTCACACCCACCTCGGCGATGTTCGCCGTGGTCGTCTGGCTGGCTCCGGGCTAGGACCTGGCGAGGCACATATATTGTACTTGTCCGTTTTTTTTTTTTTTTTCGTTAAAATAATTGCGAAAAAGTTTTAGTTGGTTTTTTTATAAAGGTTAATTGCTTATAAAACCGATATATCCCATGAAGGTCTTTTTGAAACTTGAAGATCTTTCTTAGGTCTAGAACGGACCAGAATAAGGCGTCCCAGGGACATACTGATTTGTAACAATGGACGTCCCTTACGTCTTAAAGCGGACGTCTTTAAGACATCTCAAATGTCCTATGCAAACGTCCCCTGAACGTTTTTAGTACGTCCTTGTGCTATCTCGGTTTCGGCCATAATTTGAGTTATGAAAAGTCGAACTTTTCCTATCTAGAGCGGAAAAGATATTTCCGCAATAAAAAAGTTGTAAATCAATGTTCTTATAACAGAATGACAATTCATTGTCAAAAATAGTTATAAGTATAAATGTTTTGACATTTATTATTGATATCTTTTGAATTTTATATTTGATATAAAATTCAAAAATTATCTCGGGTTAATCATTTTTTCAAACTGCGGTAGAATAAATCGTGTACTCAATTGGGCCTACGGCTAGTACGGAAAAAACACTTTTCCTTATTGGTTGCACAAATAGCTATCGTTGTAAAAAAGAGGAAGGAAAATCGCGCCATATACCGTAAAGAAGAAATACCAAGCAGCTACGGACACGTGTTTCGGAATTGTTGTTCCTCATCAGCATAGCGTAGCATCAAAAAGGATCTGGAAAGGACAGATATGAACAATAATTGAAGGTTGAAAATACAGTACATAGTATACAGTACGCAGTATTCTTATATATGTATTCATATCTAGATCAGCCTAATTTTACGCCCTCACCGACAATCGGCACGTAGGCCCTATGTGGACTGCCCATTTCAACCGAAACGTGTCCATAGCTGCTTAGTGTTTCTTCTTTAGGATAGGGCTTCTTAATTGCGCCATATTGGGGTTTATGGCGCAATTTTTCTTCCTTATTTGTGTTGATCCTATTAATTCCTTTTTATTTAAAAAAAATATATATATGTAGAAAACAATTACAATTAATCTCCTTTCCTTTACATTTGCTGATGTGTATATATGTGCAACATTACTGTGAATCTCTCTCTGATGAATCAATAATTTATAATGTTTTTGATAACCGGCGTAGTAAAATAATGTTTATGAAGATGCGTGAAGCCCATTTGAATCACGTTAAGACACTAAAGGCATTATACAACAAACGTGTTTTACCAAATGCAAATTTGTTCTCTTACATAGCGACAATTTATATTAATAATCTCTGAGGAAAATGGCAATTACATAGTGACTTTTATACCTGCCATCTTGATAATAACGACCGGTACCGCAATTAACATGTAATTTAAATTATATATTATTTCCCGGTGTTGGTTTTATTTCTGACATTATGCATATTTCATCAGTGTGGTATAAGTGAAATATTTATTAAAATACAACTAAATATAAGTATGAACTGTAAGATTTTTTAACAGATACGTAGTGTTAATTACAGTTATAAAATAATAGAATTGAAAAATGGTAGTTCTTATATCTATATCTTTTTCATTTTGACAGTCAGTCCCACTGCAATTTTTTAACTTTTAGAAAATTTAGAATTTTTAATTTGAATTATTTGAAAAAACCTCTATTAGTTCCTCATCAAGTGGAAGTATGGTAAGGCAACAAAATTTTTATTGTTCAAATAGGTCTAGAATATCATGAAATGTCGAGATTTTAAGTTTGAACAGAAGAAAAACTTTCTGTCGGTCGTCTGTATTTTTTATTGTGCGCACGATTACTCTGGAACCGTTTAAGACATTGACTTGAAATCTGGTACACGTATCTATTTTAACGAAATCTAGAACTGGATTGTATTTTTCATCCTATTCCGTCGGAGGTTTAGGGGGTAAATTGGGATAAATGGAGGTAAATAGGTGAATCAAGCAAGTAAGGTTCCATAAAATTGATATTTAATATATGTAAGAGAAGCTAAGGTCTCAAAAAAAATTTTGGCATTAGCCACCCCATTGCCACCCAACCCCACTATTAAAGGAGCTGACAAAAATAAAATTGTGATTTAGTTTATACACAAGAACTAAAGGCCTGAATTTTTTTGGTTCAGCCACCCCCATTACCATCCCCAACCCCACTACCGATATGGCGGCATATCGTTTTATATGTTTTTGGGGTAGGTAATTTCAAATATGAAATTATTAAAGTTCCATAAACAATTATTTCCACATATAAAATTTTTTGTAAGAGACATGGATAGAAAATTTGGATGTGGAAGTAGTGATTCCTTGGGCAGCGGTTTTTTAAAGTTTATTCTTGAATTTTGTACTCATTGCTCAATAAATCAAAAGTCGTTTTAAATAGCTATAGGGATGTACGTACAAGACATGTTCGTTTTTCATCTCTACATCACATTGTCGAAAAATATAGAAAATTCAATTCAAAAAGTTCTAAATTGAAAAATCATTTTTGGCCAACCTGTATATTTTTAGGAAGTGAAAATAGTTTAAAGATATTAATTAGATTTCTCGTAACTAGTGTTCACAATTTTTTTCTTAAAACCCATAATTGTGACTGTAGTGATTTTTTCAATATGCATCTGCAGATGGCATTATTTAAAAAAAAAATAATTATATTCAAGTGGTTGACATTGAATTGGATATATTGTCATATTTGAACCAAGATTTACCGAAACCTGGGCTTCAGAACCTGAGAGCAATAATTTAAATTTTCCCAATAAATTTTTTCCAGATTCCTGGAATTTATTTTTATTAGTACGGTAAGTAAGTTAGTTGTTTTCCATTGCCTCCTCGTTATTTAAAGGAATTAGTTCATTAGTTTTGCAAATGGCGCATGTAACGGGTATTGATATTGTGCTGGAAAATACTGCGGTGACATCACATAGTCAATATGTCACGAAAGTCAAACTACCACCTTATTGGATTTCTAAGCGGGAAATTTGGTTCACATAAGTTGAATCAGAATTTACTGTGGCCAAAATGTCAATGACCGTAGAAAATATGATCAAATAATTGCAAGTCTGTCTGCCTTTAGAAGTCACTAACAATATTTATGATATTATAATTAACCCGCCAGAGAGTAATTTATACGATAATTTAAAATCTAAACTTATTTCACGCCTCACATCAAGCGAGGAAAAACGTTTGGATGAATTATTGTCCGCTTCACATATGGGTGATCTAAAACCTTCCGAATTCTATCGTTCTATGTTGAACGTCGCCGGTGGCTCTAACATGGTCAGCCAAAAGCTGCTCATTAAACTTTGGAAGCGACGCTTACCTAAGACAATATTTATCGCGATTACGGCCTCCGACAAGACGTTAATGAAATCATAAATATCGCAGATCGTATTTGGGAATCGCCCCAATATCTAATTCCCCTTGCAACGTGGAGCCCTTTCAGATTTAGTGACAACCTTCAAAAATCTCTCTGTTACTTTCCAAGATACCTTAAATCAAGTTTTACAAAAACAAGAACATTTTAATTCGCAATTACTTGCTATTGAATCCAAAATTTCCAAACAGACTCCAGATTTTCCCATTTTTACTCCTTCTTGTAGCAATTGTAGAAGAAATTATAATCAGTATCGCTCGCCTTATAGTAGTAACTCACGCAACAGATACGATGGTACCAATAAGTTTATTACTAGCATCAACTACATGGTAATAAAGACCGCCGCTGCGGAGGAACTTGGTGTACCTTCAGTAAGAATTCTGTTCTTCGTAATCAAAAATGACTAGAATATGGTAATATTTTTGACATTAATGCATCTGTCAGACATCGTAGACTTTTTATATATGACAAGTCAAACAACTTACGTTTTCTCATTGAAACTGGGGCTGATTTATCAGTTATTCCCCGCAGTCTTTTTGTTGATTTAAATAAAAATCCAGATGTTATACTGACAGCTGCTAATGGTTCAATTATTCATACATACGGAAAGAGATTTTTGAAAGTTGATTTGAATTTGTGCAGATTTTATCCTTTTGCATTTAATATCGCTGATACTGATATACCTATCATTGGAGCTGATTTTTTATCACATTTTGGTTTGATAGTAGATTTAAAAAGTGCATGTTTAATCGATAAGATAACTAGTTTATCTGTTAATTGTTCACTTAGAAATGGTCCCTTATATTCCCTTAAACCTTAACAAATGAATGCAATAGATTACTTTTGGAGTTTCCAAATTTAATAAGTTCACCAAATTATAATTTGCTTGTGAAACCTTCTGTTGTACATTATATTATTACAGCAGGACATTTACCATTTTCGTGACCGCGTGGATTAGATAATATAAAATTTAAAATTGCACAAAACGAATTCAATCAAATTGGGAATATGCAGACCTTCCTCTTCTTCCGTCTACCGTCTCCTCGCCACATCATATGGTAGCCAAGAAAGAGTCCAATGATTGGCGTCCTTGTGGAGATTATAGACAGCTAAATACAGTTACAGTACCAGACAGGTACCCATTACCTCATATTTATGATTTCAATTCACAGTTGTACGGTTGTATGATCTTTTCAAAGATAGATTTATTTCGTGCGAATCATCATATATCAGTAGCACAAACTGACATTTATAAGGCAGCTATTACTACACCTTTCGATTTATACGAATTTACTTGAATGCCTTTCGGATTACGTAATTCTGGCCAAACTTTCCAAAGGTTTATGAATGAGGTTCTTGTCGATTTACCTTTCGTTTTTGTCAATCTAAACGATATATTATATTATATAGTGAATCAAATACACAACATTTACAGCATTTGAGATTAGTTTTTGAAAGATTAGATTCGTATATCATTAATATTTAACCTTCAAAATGTGTGTTAGGTGTTGATCATTTGACGTTTCTAGGACATACTATATCTTCAGCTGGTATTTTACCATCTATTGAACGAGTGGACATCATTAACAATTTCCCTCTACCAACAACTTTCAAGCAAGTAGGCTGGAATCACCAATCCTTAATAGTAGGCAAGCAAGCTGCCACATTAGTCCCCCGCTAATAAGTAATGTGGCAGCTTGCTTGCCTACTATTGAATAGTTGTGTAAGAATAGTTGTAATAACTAAACTTCGCCTAATAAAAGACCATTTATTATTATTATTATTAAGGATTGGTGGTTGCAGCCTACTTGTAAGGATTGGTGGTAAGCAGGGAAAAAGAAGAAGATCGAAAACAGAATCAATAAATACGTTACATCAATATTATACTTTAATACCAAATCTATATATAACCCTGCACAAATATTATTTAACTTTACAAAATGTATAATAATATTTAGTTATTACCTTTGTTGTTAACAATTTTAAAGAAACTTTTAATATATACATGAAAACAACAAAATTTTAATTATTTATAGAAGAAAATTTATCAAACAACTTCTATACACCCCCATTACCAATCCCATTCCATTATTAAAGAGGGTAAAAATAATAAAATTGTGATTTAATGTGAGTACAAGAACCAAAGGCCTCAACAATTATTTTTTACTTACCAACCCCACCACCCCACCCCCACTACTGATGTGGCATATTGTTTTATAGGTTTTTGGGGTCGACGATTTCAAATATTATATTATTAAAGTTCCATAAACAATTATTTCCACATAGTGGAGTGCAAATATAGTATCAACATTTTTTTCATTGTGAAAGACTTGTATAGAAAATCTGGATGTCGAAGTGGTGATTCCTTGAGCAGAGATTTTTTGTACTTACTCATGAACTTTAGTAATATTTTGCTCTGAAATTATAATAAACCATAATTTACAGAAAGCATGATATAATTTACATACCTGTGACGATCACCCTGTATGACGGATATGGCTCAATTTCAGGTAGTATTGTCCCATGCTATTTTACATATGTTCTAAATTTGAAATAAATTTAAGAAAGTCTAAAAGAAGTTATTATGTTTACAACCAATGGTCTACATACGCACACGCACGCATGCTCGCACTAATTATGACTCCCTTTCTCTAAATACATTGGATTAAGATCTTAGATTTCTGGCTCTTTTGTGATAAAACGAACAATTAACGAGTATTTCATGAACAAGAAAACGTTTCAACATCTTCAGTTTCGGTAATAGCTATGCCAGATTGACTGTTTTTTTTTTAATGCTTTTATTTATAATTTTGTGGATAATGTGCCTAATATCAATCTATTAGATTACTAGCACATTGCAAACTTGAGATAACCCAGAGAAGTTTTTAGAAAATGCATAACATATTAATACTTCTTCACAATTCATCATTTTAAGTATGATGACTTAACAAGCTCAATTAATCTACAAACTAATTTGATTTCTGTAATGTTCTTACGGATAGCTTTTATAAGTGTATGTATTTGTAACTTGTGGTGACAACAAGTGCTACTTTTTATTAAGAAGCTGGTTAAATAAATTCTTGCTTCAGTGTTTGAGTTTTCCACAGAGACAAATAATAACAGCATATAAGTAAACTTCTTTACATGTATTATACAAATGTATGTTTATGCTAAATTGCCTGTGTCAATTGTAGATGCTGAAATACGAATAGTGTACCAAAACAATTTGATAGTCTCTTGACAAACTAAACATTACTTACCTGTGTTTAGAATAATAATTCATTCCTTGCAATTTCAGAGCGATTATATGTCTGGAGCTCAGCATCTTGTAATTGGTAACTGGTATGTGATATTAGATTTTCCAGTTATTACAGGAATCCATAATGATAGAATAATTATTGTGTGGGATAGAGGAGTTGTCGGAACTAATTCTTAAACTATAGATAAAGATAACCGCAACTATATTGCCCGACTTCTTTTAAGAGGAACGACTCGTTAATAAAAATCAATCGATAAATTGGTTGAACTGACTGATTGTATCGTTCCCTGAATCAATTTTTCTAGAGAACTAATGAGAAATATTGGGATGTTATTGCAGTTTTCTGCGATGTGTATCTTTTCAGTGAGAATTATGGATATGGGTGCACTACACGTAACAATTTTATTTTTGGATCCCCTTTAATAATGAAGTGAGGGTGATAATGGGTCGTAGTGGGAGTAGGAGATGCTAAAATAATTTTGAGATCATGGCTTCTCGTACATACACTGAATCCCAATTTTATGGACTAGCTTGCTCTATTAATTTACTCCACATATATCCCCCAACAGAATAAGGTCAAAATATAGTTCTCGTTATTATACATAGGTATATAGGTGTACCAAATTTCAAGTGATATCTTAAACCATTCCAGAGTAATCGTGTGCACGAAAAAAAGAAGTTAAACAGACAGATAAAAATTTTTCTTCACATTTCGTAACATTCTAATTCAATTCACTATGTGGATATGGAAGTAAAATAATATTAAAACCGCTGCCTAAGGAATCACTGCTTTCACATCCAGATTACCTGTCTAAATCTCTTACAATGGAAGAAATGTTGATACTATAGTAGCACTCCACTATGAGGAATTAATGGATCATGGATCAAAATAAAATTTGAAATCATCTATTCCAAAAACCCATAAAATGATATGCCACACGGCAGTGGGGGTGGTAGAGCGGGAGACTGATGCCAAAACAACTTTGAAGCCATTGGCTCTTATACACACAATAAATCACATTTTTATTTTTTACCTCCTTTAGTAATGAGGTGGAGGTAGTAGAGGAATTGGCTGATGACAAACATTTTTGAGATTTTTGGTTTTTGTACAGTTGTACACACACTAAATCACAATTTTATTTTCTTTACTCCTTTAATAATGGGGTGGGGGTGATAGAGGAAGTGGAAGATGCCAAATAATAATTTGAGACCTTTTGGCCTTTGTACATTACAATCTTAGTTTTTGTCCACTTTAATAATGATAGTGGAAATGGCTGATGCCAACAAAATGTTGATATCTTGGCTTCTCGAATATACTGTAAATCTCAATTTTATAGACTCTTACTTGCTTGTATTACCTATTTACCCCCCAATCCTCAACAGAATAAGATCGAAATATATTATAGTTCCTGATCTCGTTATAATACTTAGGTGTACCAAATTTGAAGTCAATATCATAATCCGTTCCAAAGTAATAGTGCGCACAAAAACAGGCAGACAGGCAGGCCGACAGGCAGACCGACAGACACATTTTTTTTTTGCGTTAACTTAATATTTCGAAGTTTCATGACATTTTAAGCCTATTTGAGCAAAAAAAAATAATTATTTTCACCGTTACTAAACTTCTACTTCACTATGTGGATGTAGAAGTAATTGAATAATCACATGGTGCTTTTAATAGTATTACTTCCACATTCACTTAATGGAGTGAAAGTATAGTAATCGTAAAAAAAATAAAAATTTTGAAAATTTTGTTTGTACAAATATAGAATGTCAGAGATTTTAAGTTTGAGCAAAAAATAATGTCTGTCTGTCGGTCTGTCTGTAACTTTTTTTGTGCGCACGATTACTCAGGATATTGACTTTGATAAATGGGAGATAAAGCAAGCGAGTCAGAATCTATAAAGTTGGGATTACGTGAATGTACGAGAAGCCAAGGGCTCAAAATATTTTTGGCATGAGCCACTTCCATTACTAACTCCACACCGTTATTAAAGGGACTAAAAAATAAAATTGTGATTTAGTGTGTATACAAGAACCATAAGCATCAATTTGTCGTTGGCATTAGTTCCCCCTCTAGGACTCACATTATTATCCCCACTCCGTTATTAAAGGGAGTAAAAGAATAAAATTGTGATTTAGGATGTATACAAGAACCAAAGGTACCAACAATTTTTTAACGACCCCCCCTACCACCTCTCATTATCACCCCCCACCTCATTATTGAAAAGGGTAACAAAATAAAATTGTTGTTTAGTGTGTAAACAAGAAGCAAAGGCCTCAAAATTTTTATTGACATTAGCCACCTCATCCACCAACAAGATTTAGTCAAAATTCTGAAACTGCTGTAGATTACATTCTAACAAATTTTGATAATAGTATAAGTAACGCAAATATTCTTCACACTGGATTATCTGAGCATACTGCCCAAAAAATTACTTTTCAAATATCTGGTACAGAATATAAAGAAATTCAAACAATTTCTAGAAGCTGAAACCTGAAATGACGTATATAGTGAGGAAACTGCAGATGATAAGTTTATATCATTTTTAACTATGGTGGAAAGTTATTACAACATTTACTTTAATTTTAGTACAAAAAATATAAATACTAATAAAAAGAACAACTGGTTAACTTTGTCTGTACGAGTATCCTCTAAGAAATTAGAAAACTTTATCATATGCAACAAATAGGTCTTGTAAACAATGACTACTACAAGAATTATAAAAAAATATATAGGCGTCTAATCCGAGAATCCAAAAAAATTGCACACAAAACTGTTTGGAAAATAATAAATAATTGTATAAAAAAAAATTAACAATGTAAACAAAAATCAAGAAATAATTGTAAACAATAACCTGCTTAGAGATACAACGGAAATTGACAACACTTTCAATTCATATTTTGTCAACTTACCTGAATATATTACCTCAGCAAATCAAAATAATAAAAAAATGAAATGATAGTATACTTTTAAAAAATGTAACCATTTCTGAAATAGTTGAAGCCATTAATAATTTTAAAAAATCATATTCGACCGGTCATGATAATATTTCCACTACAATAATAAAAAAGTGTGGTCAATTGTTGACAATGCCTCTATGTCATATTATAAATTATTGTCTTACTTTAGGAACTTATCCAGATTTTTTAAAAATTTCAAAAATCTTTTGCTTGTTTAAAAAAGACGACCCTCGGGACATTACAAATTACACCATATCTCTATTATCAGTATTTTCAAAAATATTTGAAAGAATTATTTTTAATAAAATAGTTAACTTCCTAGAAACAAAAAATATATTTTCTGTTAGTCAACATGGTTTTAGAAAAGATCATTCAACTTCTACCGTATTACTGAGCTATTTAGATTATATGTACTGTAATTTAGACGTGGGAAAAAAGGTTATTGCAATTTATGTTGATCTTTCAAAAGCATTTGACTGTGTGGATCATGACATTCTTCTAAGTAAACTAAAATGTTATGGTCTACGTGGTCAATTTAATAGCCTTAAATCTTACCTTACGAACAGGAACAATTTGTTGATTATTTTGGTGCAGTCTACTAAACATGACATTAGTTTAGGTATTCCTCATGGCAGTATTCTAAGGCCATTGTTATTTCTATTATATATAAATGACATAAACCAACATGTAACATCTTTTCATTGTGCATTTGCAGACGATATTAAAATTGCAGCAAGTGATAAAAATATAGCTCTGGCAATTGAAAATTTAAGTTCCAGTTTGTTATCAGTTTCACAATATTTTACAAATAACTATTTAATAATAAACAGGGAAAAAACCCTTTTTATGCAGTTTCATCCTATACGTTCAAATTACACTGCTAGCCTTCTTATTCGGTTCGAAAATAAAACTATTCAACAGGTGAAAGACTTTAAATTACTTGGAATACATATTGATTTATCCCTAAACTGGAAATCACATATTAATTATATTTGTAACAAGTGTGCAAGTAGTTGTTTTGCTATTAAACGTCTATCTCAAGTAGCCAGCAGGATACTGTAAAAACATATTATTTTGCTAAGTTTGAAAGTTGTATTAGATATGGAGTAATTTTCTGTTCTAATTTAGGGAATCGTGTGTTCATATTGCAAAAATGCTATATATTTGGATTAAATTACAGAGAGCACCGAGACACGTTTATAAATGAGAAAATTTTAACGCTGGAGATGAAAGTACCGGACCTTATATATATTATAAGGTCCGGTACTTCCTTCTCCAGTCAAGTCTATTCTGTAGATAGATCCCATGGAAACAATTATTGACATAATTGTA
This sequence comes from Rutpela maculata, assembly GCA_936432065.2. Classification (NCBI taxonomy): domain Eukaryota; kingdom Metazoa; phylum Arthropoda; class Insecta; order Coleoptera; family Cerambycidae; genus Rutpela; species Rutpela maculata. Next base: position 42,631,221 of record OW386286.2, read on the forward strand.
TCCAAGGAAATTATCTGGAGAATAAATTTAACGGGAGATGAAAGTACCGGGCCTTAGAAATATTAATAATTATAAAAAAGAATCCAGAAAAATTTATCTTTCAAAATTATCACCATGATTATGCCACACGACATGGCTCTAATTTGCAATATTCAACACACAGGTTAGAACTGTACAAATTTACATGGAATCAACTTTATATAACAAGTTAAATGTAAATATAAAAAACATTAATACTATAAAACAGTTCATGTCAGCTACAAAGTCTTTTCTTGTAAATCATGCTTTGTACTCCGCAAGTGAATACTTAAATTTTAATTAATTGTTTTTAATTGATTGTTTATTTATTTTTGTGTTATACTTTTCTATTTAAATGTATAAATACTTTTCTCATTTGTATTTCTTTATATTGACTTGTCCTATATCATTGTAATGATCTATTGGATTAATAAATGGCTATTCTGTTCTCTTATCTCATCTCATCTCATCTCATCTCCTCTCATCTGATCTCATCTTACCTCATCTCGTCTCATCTTCTCTCGTCTTCACTCATCTTCTCTCATCTTCTCTCATCTTATCTCATCTTATCTCATCTTATCTCGTCTTATCTCGTCTTATCTCGTCTTATCTCATCTTATCTCATCTTATCTCATCTAATCCCATCTTATTATCTTCTCTTCTATTCTATTCTATTCTATTCTATTCTATTCTATTCTATTCTATTCTATTCTATTCTATTCTATTCTATTCTATTCTATTCTATTCTATTATATTCTATTCTATTATATTCTATTCTATTCTATTCTATTCTATTCTATTCTATTCTATTCTATTCTATTCTATTCTATTCTATTCTATTCTATTCTATTCTATTCTATTCTATTCTATTCTCTATTCATCCACCGTCCCACCCCATTATTGAAGGGGGTAAAAAAATAAAATTGTGATTTAGTGTGTACTCTATTCTATTCTATTCTATTCTCTATTCATCCACCGCCCCCCCCCCACTCCATTATTGAAGGGGATAAAAAAATAAAATTGTGATTTAGTGTGTAACAAAATTCGGATGTGGAAGTAGTGATTCCTTAGGCACCGGTTTTTTTAATATACTTTTTAAGTTTTATCTAGACTTTCGTCACATAGAGGGAAAATATTGATTTAAGTATTTGTGAGTATTATTTATCTAACAGGTTTACATCATTTATAATCTAACAGGGATTTATGTGCTTACTTTATATTTAATTTATTTTTTATCAGTCAATCTGTCACTCGTCACTTGACTTAAAACCAACAGTACATGAATGTCTACACACAGATGTTTCAACGAACCCTAAGTATAAATTTGTTTATAAAGGTCTTATATGACAATAAATATATTTTTGGGTGTTTATGCAGTTACTGACAGATTCTATAAATTTAAGTGATGAATAGGCAGCAGATGTGTTAAAATTGGTGCATAATATCCAGTGACTTATTTGTCAGAATCCTTAATATTTATTAAGATTTAAGTGGTGAACTTAAAAAGAACGGTAGGTTAATATAGTATGTTTTACACACTGTGGTAATAGATTACCATTTTCCATCCATATATTTGAATATGAGCTTAATATATGCACTGTAAGAATTTAGGTGATAAGTTTTTACGTTACCAGCATATTTGCTAATTTGACGGTTGTTTCCATTAATTGTAAAGTATTGTTAGAGAAGAAAATTATTTTTTGAGTTTTTCCTCTATTCATTTTGAGGTTGTTAGGCGTAAACCACTGCTACACCATTTTTTCGCTTAAAGTAAGCAAATGATTTTGTTTTTCAATGTTTTTATGAGATGCTAAAAGAGATGAATCACCAGCAAAGCGTATGCTGCGTTCCAGTAAGAAAAATTTGAAAATATCGTAGAGCTAAGTTATAAATAAAAGCGACCCCAAAACCGACCCTTGTGGTACGCTATGTTGTACAGTTAAGCAATGGGGTTATTTCATAATTTGTATTTACATTGAATTTGCATTCTAAGACTAATAATAACTAAGTATATGTAACGGCAATTTTTTTTATGGACGTTAAATAATTTTAAATTCAGTTTATAATTTTAAAAAGGTTGTTTACGCTAAAAGCCGTAACATCAATGGTTATGCATGCGCAGTATAGTTCAAGCAGTAAATTTGCAATTTACGGCCCTCCCGCAGGTGTTCTTCGAAAAATTTTAACATTTTAAGATTGCATGTTTTTGTGCTATGTTGGGTTCCGAAATGCATGTTTTTCTTTAACTATTTTTCGCCGATATCTCTGAAACGGTAAGAGTTAGCCCAAAATAAAAATACCGTAAAATTCGTTTCATTACGAATCTTTTGGTTCCATCAGAATTTTGATTTTTTTTTTTTTTTTTTTCGTTTACTGAAATATGTGTCGATGTCCGGAAAAAATCGCACATTTCGTGTTTGTTGGTAACTCCCTAACTTGGCTACTAGGCCAAAAGACTACTTTAACGAATTTAAATAAAATTGAATTTGCTAAAACCCTTTTTTTTGTCTTCCGATAAAAATGAGGGAAATAGAAGGGGCGGAATTGAGAACTTTTTTTTCGGTAAAATTTCGTCATTTTGTCGTATGTAATATCACTAGTGCTTAAAATTTTATCGAAAATTTTTTCGAAAGCGTGTTGCCTGGTAATATAAAAACTGCCAATTTGCACGAGTTATATTAACTAGGGGCAACTTAGCTTGCGAAAAAATTTTTAGATAAAATTTAAAGCACGAGTGGTATTTGAGGAGAATATTTCACGAATAAATAATTCATTAAGTACATCTTCAATATTATGTTTTCTCCTTAATTGCCTTCAGACGTTTTCTTGTCACTTTTTAGAGTTTACTGACCTTTATTTTCAATTTCCTCATTAATTTGATATACAGAAATATTTCCAAACCGACTCATATTGTCAAAACAGCAAATCTGAAACAAACGCAGTAGAAACAATGGAGATTCCCTATATTTTAAAATAATCTAGTGACGTTTCTATGGCAACTAGTAAATAAAACGAGTTGAAACCTTAGATATTATAATATATAGACTGGCTTAACACCTTTCAGGAGTTTCTGAGGTGCAATATGACGAGGAACGATAGAGAGAGCACTACATCTTTAATCTGCGAGCACTACTTTATTCCCGATGTCCCGCCTATTTATTACTATACACTCATGGTTCTGAGATTGATATAGAGAGCGCCATCTAGCGCTACCGCTACTAGAGAGTTATATTCTATAATAATTGTTCATTGATTCATATTTACGTATTTAATCCTTATTTTTAATTTACAAAGTTTACAAATTATGTTGAGGTTTGCTTCGTTAGGCAGAGTGAATTTTAAATACAACAAATTAAAATATTGCACAGCTTTGATTCAACTAGTTACTTTTTGATAGATTACCGTATGTAAGTAGGTACCTAGGTACATTTTTAATTTGTTTCCAGAGCGAATGTGTTTACTTGACATTTATAATAAATAATTTGCTTAACTTTGTAACTACGTTATTGAGCTATTGAAAGTTGTGCTTGACTTGTTCCTGTATTATGAGCTAGGTATATTAAGTACAATCTTTGTATATTATTGTTACCTGATTGAAAAGTAGGCAAACTGAAATAGTTACAGATAGGCAAGGGTTATAGCCTATATATTTCAGACAGGCTTCTCTTTGGAGCTGACGATTGTTTACTATATACCTATGTGGTGTGTTTATGTTTGCTAGTACATAATACAGTATTACAATTTACAAGGTAAGTTAACAATTAGTAATAAGCTAGAGAAGATATTTATAGATAAAATTTAAAAGCGAGAGTTGCCCTATTTGCCGAAAATATTTCACGAAACAAAACGTCAAAAAATTATCGCAGTATTTGCCGCTGCAGCGACATAAAAAATTAGAGCGATAAATTTTGCATGTTGGTACTGTCAAAAGCCGATCTAGCTTGAATTACCACGAATAATGGCATTTGATTGGTGCAATGTTGTGAAAAAACGGGCTCTCATTGGCTATAGCGTTAATGAGTGAAATAATCACCGTAATTAACCAGTAATTGACTGAAATTCATCTCAATTACGATGTACTCTTAATAACATGTATTACCTAGGTGCTCCTCGGTCCTTCAAAGCAAACGTTTCTAGGAAAAATGATTTTTTTAAGATGCACATGCATTTTCTAGGAAAAGGTGAAATATCTTCCATTTTCCCAAGAAACTCTCTAATTATCAGTTTTTTCAAATATTTGTAGACACCAATTCTAAAGAAAATTGATCGAGCTTTCCGACGCTTTTTTAATTTTTTCTCTAACATAAAAAACAACAAAGTTATGGCCGAAAATATGCGCCTCTTCGCACTTCCTAAAATTCATAAAATATTTATTTGCAAACTGAAAAAAATAAGTTAAAATATTAGTATTACATTTGGTATTGACAGGGCAGCAATCTAACGACAATAAAATTACCTCTAACCATTGACGTCACGCGATAATAAAATTTAAAATGAGTAGTATAATTTCTGTGGGTTTATGAATAATTAACAAGAGTGATTTTAATTGCTATTACGTTATTCTCGTATATTTTACTGTTCAAATTGGTATTTTTAAGTTTTTTACAAACATGAAATGACCTCATTTTAAAACGCCTTTTAATGAGACTCGCTGTCTTATATTATGCAAGAATGATTTCTATATATGTATGTAGGTATGTGTATATGTACGTGTGTGTACGTGTATAGATTGTTTCTTGTAAATATGGATGAGCTCCGATAGATTTAAATTTTTTATTTATCTGGATATTGTTGAGGGGCCAGGCGGTAAGTCAAGCCGATAGAACAGTCAAAGCTGATAAAAGTGACCGACAAAGGTTACCGCTACTCTCCTTACCCCTTCGATCTACTATATGTATTCTGTAATATTTGTCCTTCCGAGGGAGAACGTAACTAATACATAAAATTTTGAGCTGCACTGGACTTGACCTACGTATCAATTACCTTCACTAATTGTTTGCATTTCATCATCCAACACGATTATCTCAACTATAAAACACTCCTTAATGAAATTGGGCCATCATACAGTCTGACCGCTAGAGGCGCGTAAACGGACATATTTTAATTAGACTATGTTTTAATAATACGAAAAATAAAGCACTTTATCGAATCATAAATGATTCAACAACAATAATAATGATAATAATAACAGACAGAGATATTCGCTCAAATCGACCAGACATCGTCGTACACAATAGAAATTAAAAGTCCTGTTTGCTGCAGTGGGTTAAAAACGTTAACAAAAAAATGCCTTCAGTTTAATAAAAACAAAACTCTTATATTGGCTGTGTTGTTGATTTCAGTGGTACTAGGTAAAAGTATACTAGAGCCAAAGTTAATCAAGTACGTGCAGTCGGCTATGGCCTACTGTAACTTCCATTCATTATTGTTAAAATTTTAGGATATACGTTGTTATACGAATCATTCACTTTAACTATATTCTTATGTGTACACATGTTACATGGAAGGGATAGTAGGTATGCTTTTAGAGGGCAGAATATTTACTAGTAAAATATTTTTGTCGAACTCCTCTACACGTTTCTTTAAATATATAAGGAATAAACAACTAAACTGCAACCAACAGCTATTCTCCAGACTAATGCCCCGTCCAGCGCTGAATTACGAATTACAAGCCTGACCGCATTAAGTGCAATAGCTATGTATTGCCACAAAACACTAAAGTTTCGATTGCAACAGACACCAGCCGAAAGACTTATTCCTACTCAAAGAAGCTCTCGTGCCAGCCACTCCACATCACTTGCAGACTGCAGTTTCGAGCTATTGGCTCTCGTCTGTACAAGGTAGGTCTGAGATAGCTGGAACGAGGCACTTGTTCACTCGTGGTATATGACGAGATTTATAAAACTACGACATGCAACAAAAATGGCAGGCTCCATCTAGCAGCTGATCTCCATTACAATCGAAACAGCAGTAGTCCTGACATGAGCACAGTTAGTAGGTATGCTTTTAGTAGGAGTAGGAGTAGGAATACGTCTTTCGGCTGGTGTCTGTTGCAATCGAAACTTTAGCGTTTTGTGGCAATACATAGTTACTGCACTTAACGCGGCCAGGCTTGTAATTCGCAATTCAGCGCTCGATGGGGGATTAAATCGGAGAATAGCTGTTGGTTGCAGTCTGGTTTTTATTCCTGATATATAATATTTAAGGAAACGTACAGAGAAGTTCGACAAAAATATTGTCACTAGTAAATGGAAGGTATTGTTTAAGTTTTTGGCATACCTTTAATACCATCCTGTATATCCCAGATTCTTTGGATTAGTGTGCTAGTGTGATATAAAAAGACTCCTTTTAGCATAAAAGCAGAAAACTGTTTGTTAATCCACCCATATTTTCTTTATCCGAACATTACTTGACACACACTACACCATTTCTTGTTGAATGTCGCTTTGTTGTTTTCTTTGCTCGACTCGGGTTTCGCCGTAAATTTTCTCGATGAAGGCGAATTTTCTGAATTTTTGTTCTTATTTTGAATCAACAAAGGGATTTCTCTCAAGCATAAAGGTATATCGTCAGTTTCACTCGACAACATACAAATGATTGTAACATCAACACCTCCAGTAGCTACGAAAGCTCGAGAATTTATTCGCAAGCCGGAGAATTTCTTATTTCTGCCATGAAACACAATTACTTTGTTCTAGATCATAATTCCACTGGTTTTATATAACCGGTGCAGAATGTGCCCGGCAATTTAAAGTCTTACGGAATTTTATATTTTACCTATTCGACTAGATCTAAAGGAAAATGGAAAACTTTTGAACTTTTCTCTTCTGCAGGTTTTATAGAAATAAGGCCTGTGCTTGCAAATTGCATCCCATACAAATATTATGCTTTATGAAAGGCAATAACTTCTACATGCTGTAAATTAGAATAACTAAAACGAATTCTAAAGGTGTCCGTCGTCTCACTGGAAAACCCGAAGAATGGGATAAAAATTTGTTCCAATTGCGATAAATTCAAATAAGCTAATTTCTTCAAGATGGGTACGAAGTTTAAAGCCTCACTTCGGAATAGTTTTAAAATAGATGTTCTACATAGATAAGTATTGACAACATATAGTCCAGTCGATGAAAGTATTTACCTACAAAAACTAATAATTTTGTTTTTAATGAGTTCGTGAAAGTGTATAGAATAATATCCTTAAAAGATTACAGTTCGTTCGGACGCAGAACATAAAAAAAAGTGAAAAAAAATTTTTTTTAACAATTTTTTCAAAATTTTGAAAGTAAGTCAAGCTAGGAAAAAATAAAAAATACAGATGGATAAATCACGTATTTATGAACAAAAAACTGTCCTAACAAAATTTACCGCTTAAGCCACGGTTTTCCCGGAAAAAAAAATAATCAAGTGTAACGTTATAACTCGGACCGAGATCCATGCGTGCACGCGCTTGAATATTGAATACGCATGACTGTGACACCGACGCACTGAATTAGATGTCGCTAAATCAGAATTTGTTCAATATACATGTATGTCGGTTCATTTAAAAAATTGTAGCTTTCTGATGCTTTTTGTTTTAAACAATACGAGCAAAGGATGGATGAGAAAAATATACTTATATATATTATCACGCCCGAACTCAATCGTCGCAATAACAAAAAGTTTGCAGTGTGCTAGTAATCTAATAGATTGATATTAGACAGATTATACACAAAATTATAAATAAACGCATTTAAAAAAAACCGCTGCCCAAGGAATCATTACTTCCACATCCAGATTTTTTATCCAAGTCACTCACAACGAAAAAATTTTGTATGTGGAAATAATTGTTTAAGGAACTTTAATAATATATTATTTGAAATCCTCTACCCCAAAAACCCATAAAACGATACCCCATATCGGTAGCGGGGTGAGGGTGGTAGTAGGGGTGGATGAAGTAAAAAAATATTTTGAGGTTTCTGGTTCTTGTACACACACTAAATCGCATTTTTTTCATCCCCTTTAATAATGGGGTGGGGGTGGTAAAGCCAACATTTTTTTTGAGACCTCTTGTATATACTAAATACCAATTTTATGGACTCTTACTTGCTTGATTTACCTATTAACCCCAATTTACCCCCCAACCCTTCGAAGGAACAAGATGAAAATATAATCTAGTTCTAGATCTCGTTAAAGTACATATGCGTACCAAATTTCAAGTCAATATCTCATACGGTTCCAGAGTAAACGTGCGCACAAAAAAAGTTACAGACAGAAAATTTTTTTTCGCTCAAACTTAATATCTCGACGTTTCGTGACATTCTAAGCCTATTTGAACAATAAAAATTTTTTAAAAATTGTTTGTCGTTACTATACTTCCACTGGATGTGGAAGTAATATAGAAAGAAATACAAGCCCTTCAAAAAAATTCTTTCTTCATTGAGAACTGTTAAAAAGTGAACGCTTCATGATTATTATAGTTTATTAAGTTGTAGTAACGTGGATTCACAAAAAAGTACATCTCAAATCATTTTAATTTCCTTGCTTGATAATTTCCTTGATAAATATAAATATTGGAGGCTGTAACTTGCCGAGAACTTGACCCATTGGAAAAAATAAAGTATCACTATTTCGGAAAAAATATATACTTTTCCAATGCTCAAACACAAATTCGTTTACTTGTATGCATTTTTTTGAAAATATGATAAATCAGATCATGATAAGAAATTGCGATTTTCACGATCTGATCCTTATAACTATGAAAATATCTTTGATTGTTTTGAATATAAATTCTGGAACTTTTCCAATACATTAACAAATGTATAAATAATCCATTGCGTATAGCTGAAACACAATACAGTAAAGGCATGTAAAAATTCATGCGAGCGATTCAGCGGCTATGTGTGGTGTCTATGTATGCGTTCATAATTATATATTTTTTCCTCCATACTCACTATTTATCCTCCTATTCACTAAGAAAAATGACCTTCGCAGAATGACAAAGTTATTTCACTATTTTTTTCCAGCAATGCCGTCGTGGCTTTAGCAATAAATTTTATTAGGACATTTTTTGTTCAGAAAGACGTGATCTATCCACCTGTATTTTTTGCTACCCTGTCTTAATTTCAAAGTTTTGAAAAAATGGATGAAAAAAAATGTTTTTCACTTTTTTTTTATGTTCTCTGTCGTCTGGGCTAATGTCTAGTGGAAGCGTTTATATAGAAAAGTTTGATAAATGGTGCTTATCTGCATTTTCAAGTGTATCTGTGCGCAAATAAATTGTATCAACATTTTCATAAACCAACTGAAATTGGAAAGCAATTAAAATTGACAAAAACAGGATAGATTTCACTTTTTGTGCTATAACTCGAAAATAATGTAATATTTCGTAAAGAATTTTTTTCCCCTATTCTATAGCAAAAAAGAGTAATCGCTGAACAATAACACAACCTCAAAATCGCTAAGATCGATTAGTTTGATATCATTTTTGTTGAAAAGTCTGTAGAAAGTGCTAAATGTGTACATCACAGGAAACATCCTGAACACTCATCCTCTGAATGTTCATCAGTATGCCTATCGGCCGGGCAAGACAACAGAACTAGCACTTAATACTCCAGTTGAGGATTACCCAATTTCTTCAGTGAAAAGAGATTGCGGTGATGACATTTCTCGACATTGAAGGAGCATTCAACGCCTGACTGAATTCAGGCTATGCTTGAAAACAGAATCATAATGACATCTCTGCAGGGAAAAACGGTCAGTTTTAGGACCGCAAGAGGGTGGTCACAGGACGGGGTTCTTTCCTTCTTCTGTGGTCACTACTTGTGGACCACCTGTTGGAAATTCTCTTTTTGTGAGGAGTCGAGATTCAAGCGGACGATCTAGTCATTCTGGTTAGAGGAAAATCTGAAGAGGTCCTTTCTTATACCATTCGAGAGATACGGGGTACAGCTCAAATTTGGTGTGAGAGAGAGCAGATGCTTGTTAACCACCACAAAACTAGTAATAGTTAGTACCCTTCACCAGAAATGTAAAACGGGATAACTTAGAACCACCCTTTGTATCAGTTGAAACTATCCCATTTGAGGAGGGAGTGAAATAGCTAGGCATTACACTAGATAAGTCACTGGAACTCCTACCTGGAAAAGGTAATTCACAAAGCAATACTGTTCTTGTGGATATGTCGAAGAATTTGTGAAATATCTTGGGGCATTAGTCCTCAAAAAATATATTGGATATATTTTTCGGTCATAAGATCAATGGTAGCGTATGCTTTCATAGTTTGGTAGTCGAAAAGCTGCAACAAACGACAAGGCCAAACGCTGGTTACAGAGGCAAACATCCCTGGCAATAACTGGTGTAATAAGTACCACACCATCAGCTGCTCTGGAAACCCTGCTGGATCTACCCCCTCTCTACATCTAGGAGAGAGAGAGGCCAGGTGGGCAGCACACGACTTCAACCTGCCGTTATTAATGTACCGCAGGCTAGGTCATGGAACGCAGCAGGCTATCTGACGACATAGGTAGTCACAACATCGTTAAAATGCTTTCAGATGTGGTGCCTCTCATGACCAACTACAAACTGTCTTTTAACGTCCTGTTTCCGGGAAGGGGCGAATGGGATCGGAATAAAACTGACCTGCAAAGAGCAGGTAGCTGTTGGTTTACAGATGGCTCCAAATCTCCAAAAGAATTGGAGCCGGAGTATACAATTTCAACCCAAAGGTAAGAATAACCTTCATGCTATTGAACTGTGTGTAGGAAGGCTTGAACAGACACATCCTAGACACAAATCAATAAGAATCTTTTCAGCTAAGCAGCTCTTAAAGCTTCTGAATTCTCTCGTTGCAATTTTAAAATGATTTAGAGCTGCCAGAAGGATCTATCTGCAATTGGGCAGAAACAACAAGTTGACTCTGGTCTGGATACCTTGCCACTCTGGCATGGAAGGCAATGAAATAACCGATTCCTTAGCCAGGGGAAGGTGTGGTATCGAAATCTGGCCCGAACCAGTGCTTGGCATATCATCAAGCACCACGAAAATCACCATCTTGGCCTGGATTGAGAAGAATATCCTCCAATACTGGCAAGAAGTACCAAGGTAAGTTCGTTCAAAGGAGTTTTTTACATATCCTTTGAAATCAAGAACTAAAAAATTATTAGAGTGAAACAAGTTCCACCTAATAACTCCTAATTGGTCTAAGCATTAGGCGCTGAAAACTAAATCATCACCTACGCAAACTTGAATTAGAAGATAACACTGAATGCCGACTGTATTTGGACGAGGATAAAATGGCAGAGCATATGCTATATATACGTCATGCTATAGAAAGCACCACTATTTTCACTATTTGGCAAATGACAACTGCTGCCAGAGGACCTGAAGAATCTTTTACCCAACAAGTTAATCGGCTTTCTTAAAAAGTTGAACTTACTAGGTGAAATATAATTAGGAGTAAATCACAATATACCGAACGGTCGCAGTAGACTGTGACTCACATATCAACCTAACTAACACAACTTCAGATATTGAAGTTCAAAGTTAGGGAAAAAATGCAAGAAATACCAAAAAAAATTTTACTTTTTACATATTGACTGCTTTGGGAAATTAAAACAGAGGTGAAATCATAGTGTCTCTCAAACTGCATCATGTAACGAAAAAAATTAGCCCATAGAAGTCTGCAAAGTCAAAGGGACCGGAGATATAAAATCCTAAAGTCGGACAAAAAATCGATATTTTTCGACTTTTTTGGCAAAATCACATCTGCTGTCTTCAGGTTTTCGTTGAGCTGAAGCCTACTGCTGCTTCTCGTTACTCTAACTAACTAATATACATTAAGCATTAGATAAGAAAATCGCAAACAAAATGAACACTTTCTGACAGTAAGGACAATTTTAATTTATTTTAAATCTAGTAAATTTCTAGCTATTCTTCATTTTGTTTGCATATGATTAAACAACTTTTGGCTAGTCTAATTTAGAGAATTACAAGTCATATTGGATATTGCATATGTTATTCGAAAATATTCCTTGCTATTTACGTCATGAATATCCCTATCCACGGTAAATATATTCTTATTTTAATAAACATAAACACAGATTTTAAAATGTATAAACATGGCAAGGTTAAAAGGTTCTGTGATAGAGTAGAGCTCCCCAGAGACAGACGCCATACCTCAATCTCAAGTCCACTTGGGAATAGTATAAATTAACTAATTGTTTTCTAGTAAGTAAGCACTGGTTTAATATCATTACAAAAATGAAATTGATGCTAGTTTGGAAATTAAATAATTGCAATATGATTTAGAATTTAAACACTCATCTGTATGTACACCGTAAACCCAAAAATTGTATACTATCATAGATAATCAATTTATTAGAAATATATACTCTGTTTTTCTGTCTATTATGGAACTGAATTAATTTAGTTTTATCTGCATTGAAATACAACTGAATTTAATTGAAAAATATAAAGTAACTTTTTTACAAGTTTTACTTTCTAGCACATTGTGCATAGGATCTGAAATAATCATAGAAAGATCATCAGCAAACATTGAAAAGAAGCCATTATATAGAATCAAGTCAAGCTATCTTATTGTATAGTTAACATTTCTGAATCATTGACAGAGTGTAATGAATTATGCAGGGTGTTTTCTTCATCAATAGATTTTGTGATATTGGCCTTTTTAATTATTGTGGCCAGTAAGGTCCCTAGACTTGACACGTCTCAACTTTATGTGTGGATTCGTGATCAGTGACCCAAGAAAACGTCGGAAATGGTAATATGCTTCATGTCGGATTCAGAATTTTTTTGTGTGGTTTTGTAATCCTTGCCATGTTCGAGCAACATACAAAGGTCGGCTTCAACATGCTTATTGGAGATCATCGAATTGGATATTAAACTTTAGATAAAGTACAGTTCGTAATGAGTATTTAAAAAAAAAATATTCAAATCGGTTGAGATTTGACCTGTAGGCAGATTTTTTACCAAAAATCTGAATGTCTGCCCACTATCCAGCGCCGCGTTTGTGATTGCCAGCCTGATCACCATCGTGTAAATCAGTTTTTTATTGCAAGGCAAAACTTTAGTCACTAAACCATCATTCGTTAATATGGAAAATGTTAATGTCTGTAATATATATTATTCGAATATCATATTTTAAAGATTTCATTTACTGAACGATTTTCTTCGAAAACGATGGGGTTCTTCCTCTCGCTAATACTAATTTACTGTCCAAATTTCAATACAATCAAGCTTTTCTTTCTTAAGTTATCGTGATTACAAGAAACATGACGGACGGACAGACAGACACATGGACATTTTGTAAGTTGTTCAGAATTCGTTCATTAACACAAAGATATGATTTTTTTTTTAAAGCCGGATACGTCATTTGGTCCACATGAGTTTTTGTTTTTTAGTTTATTAGTAGTGATATTAGGTCAAGTTCTTCTTTATTGCGCGAAATTCTTAATTTCCGTTGACGCAACTTTGGATTTGTTATCAGCTGTTCTATTCGGTTTTATTTCGATGCAGTCGACCACATACCAGTGGCGCGCAAGAAAATATTTATAAATGGCTTCGATTTTTTTTTTTCGTTTTTTTTGCGCTAAAAGTACGAATTCCCTGTACATTCCCTAAACGTTTCTGTAATAGGATCTGCTGACTCGCCCTGTATATGATACCTGCTGATTTCATTACATACATGTACATTCGAATCCAACGGCCTCATTGCACACCCCGTAATCCGAATATCTGATGGATTATGCTTTGGATTAGCTGACAGACGTAGCCACCAGGAAATATCGCCGCATTCCATGCTCCAAAGTTCCTACGTCAGTTTTGAAGAGAAAACAATGTAAGTTGTGGATCCCTCGGGCTTCATTTCAACGTTGTATAACGCGTTTTTCTTTTTATTTTATGGCTTTCACACTAACCGCAGTATTGTTGAGCAAATACACAGGCACCCGCGAAAAAATACGGTATGCCATCCAACTAACGCATCAAAGCAGGCTAATATAATAAAATAGGAGTATTGCTCCTGCAATAAAAAGATCTATAAGCGAGCCTATTGAGATGTTCGGTTCTGAGGGTTTCAGATAAGAAGGGTGAATAAATAATGTTAGGATTGAATTTTAGGCACAAATTTTGTTATCTTCTTGATATCTCTGCGATGGCTTGTAAGTAACGTCTTTTTATAAGAGACGCTTTCTTCGAAAGCTGGAAATGTATTTTATGGTGAACGAAGTAATAAGGTGTATATTTTATTACAGTTTTTCCAATAAGAACTTCGAGGGAAATTGGGAATGCTCATATTGTTTCGATCAAACAAATCAAGGCAGGTTGGAGTTGACTGCATAATGCTGGTGTTTATTTTTATAAATTTTGTTGAAAGGTAGCTTTTAACTATTTAACAATTTATGTAAAATTAAACGTCCATATTTTGACTGTATATACAAGCGGTCGACATACTACAGTATAGCGTATTTTGACTTAGTATAATTTGATATATCCTTCGAATATGTTGAAATACTCGCAATGAAGAGTAGCTTTCCTGAATACCCACGTTGAAATGAATACCTATCAGTCCTCTAATCTCAATCAGTTTTGAGATTAGAGGAAAGTAATGACGTACTGACTTGAGATTTAAATTTTATTGGTTTGGTCAAGCTGGGGGGAGGTTGATGTATTCAGGAAACAGAATGAAATATTTATTTACCAATTTTTGATATAAATGTTATATACATTTAGTACATCTAAATAATAGTAAGCAATTATATTTAAATAATCACTTTCAATAACTAGTAGTCGAAAATAATTATTCTAACAATTATGCGATTACCTCAGGTGTCCCAAAAGAGTTCTTCTTTGGACCTATTCATTTTTTGATTTACACAGCAGATAGGGTACTGTCACATACAATGCTATGCAAACAATTCGCATCTGAAATACTCGTTCGAACCTAAAGATGTAAGAGTTGTGTCTGAAGATATCAACTCCGATTTAAACTCATTATTAGTTTATTCAGATAACAATCACTTAAAGCTAAATTCTGACAAATGTGCCTTAATGCTTTTTTGTTCAGATAAAATTAAATTTTATCTGAACATCTATTTTTATTTAACAATTTAAGTGCAAAAATGCGAAACATATATGACATGTATTTTGCACATTAAATTGGAGCGAGTAGAAAGGAGGGGTATCGATAAGTTAAGAAAATTGACCCCAATATTATAAAATATTTAACTATATATTTTTTTATATTTCTCATTATTTTAGTAAAATACAGGACACTAACTTAACGCTACAATAAATTAAAAGTAAAAATGACTACGTTTGCTTCACGAGAAAAATCGACAAACTGGGGTCAAAATGTTTTTTTTTGGAAAATTGTACCCTTTTTTTACTATATCGAGTTTTTTTAGACATCAGCGCTTTTTTTAGCAGTTTAATTTTTGTATTTTTATATTTGTTGACGTCTAAAAAACATGTAAAAAAATCACCATGCTAAAAAAATGCGCCCATGTCTAACTCGATATAGTAAAAAAAGCCATTTTGACCTCAGTTTGTCGATTTTTCTCGTGAAGAAAACGTAGACATTTTTACTTTTAATTTATTGTGGCGTTAAATTAGTGTCCTGTATTTTATTAGAATAATGAGAAATATAAAAAAAAATATAGTTACATTTTTTGTCATATATTGGGGTCAATGGGGTCAATTTTCTTAGCTTATCGATACCCCTCCTTTGTTAACTAAGGTCCCAAGTGACGCTGCGCCGACCGCCCGCTGATGCTGGAATAGGCTTGCGGTAGCACGCGCGCTGAACGTAAGTGGCTATAACTTTTGATTGCAAAAAGCAAATGATATGAAACCAATTGGAGATGAAAACGTATCATTTCTTCGAAGTATTACATGTTTTTAAATAATTTTTTAGGTACTTTAATTACTACATATGTAACTTGAAAGCGGGCCATTGCATGAATTAACGATTATTTAGTAAAAATCATTGTAAAATGAATAATTCATTTAAAAAACAATACTTGGATAGCACATTTAAAATACACATTCAGGCAAAAAATTTAAAAAAATTAATTTTAGGAAATTCAGACCTTTAAATTTAATACTTTTCCGAAAAAATACGTTTTCCGTTGTTGACACCAAATTTCAATCATCAATATCAAAGCTTAATATCGTGATATCGGCCCTTTATAAGTGATCAATTTGAAGGTAAGGAAGTGTACTAAAAGCCCCGATGATTTATTTTATGATACATATGCGTTTTTATATTATTCTTTTACGAATAAGTCGAACAATACGTTTTAGAAGAAAAAAATTCGAAAATTTAACACTATTAAAAGTGTAATAACTTAAAAAAAAAAAATTTGTTTTTATTTGATTGCATAGAGCTAAGGTACTAATCTTGAGAAATATTTCTTCGTTATATTTTTTTTTGAACGCAATGACAATTAAACAGCAAAAATAGGCGAAAAATCTGTAAAAACACGATTTTTGGATAATTGCGAAGGCCTTAAATAAAAAATTAAGTTTACCACAACTAATAATTCTACTAAATATTACACATGCATAAATGGTGACTACTATGGCGTGTTTAAGTTGATAAACAATACTGTGAAATTAATGTATCTGATTAAATCAATATTTAAAAAAAAAAATTCGTAAATTATTGAAAAATTCGAGAAGAATACAAGATATAATAACAACTACCAAATTCGAACCGTAATTTGAATTTGTTTAATTTATCAATGTGTACGTAGAGGGCGATAACATAATCAAGTAGATTTAATAAAAGCTGCCGAAAGTTTCGCAGAGGATCATCAAAGTCCAGAAATTCTTTTGCAGTCTGGCATTATGTGCCTATTGGCTTTGTATGGTGCAAGCAAAAATGTAGCTGACTTAAACTCATTTCGGTATCACTGCTTCGTGATACCGAGGTACTTCCGGAAAAATAAACAGTGTGAAGCTGTCTTCATTACCATCGACATAAGATGCCTTGGAGCAGCACTGTAAAAGAGTGTATTTGCAGATGCAAACGTGGATGGATAAGCATTTACACGCAGAGAGCTGAGGTTGGACAAAAGTCAATGGTAATTTAGTACCTATACCAATGAGTCAACGACCTGCATCAGACGACATACTTAACATGATATTCTGTAGCTGCAAGAAAGGTTGCGGTTCAGCATGTGGGTGTAGAAAATCTGGTCTTTTTTGCCCTATGGCATGATCCGCATGTAGTGGCAACAGTTGTACAAATTGTTCTCCCGGCCAAGACATCGACGACTTACACGAAGAAAGCGACAAACTGGAGCAAGTACAACCAGAAGATTCAGAATGCTAAAAAGATTTATCTGCCCTTTTCGTTCAACGTGTTTGTATTTAAAAATCAATTATCGGACAATCACTGTATGTTCATAAATAAAGTCTTTTTTTATTACATTCTTGATTGAAAAACCGTATGTATCATATTATATTATAGTTAAAATACTTCCTTTCATTGTAGTTTATAATAAAAGTATTTTTATAGTACATTGTATTTATTTATATTAAACATTTTACATTTATCTACACAATTTTTATGAATTTGACATCAGATTCGCCATCAGCATACCCGAAAATCCGTAAAAACCCATTAATGCTCATTTTTATGGCGAATTTCACACTCTTAATACGTTTCGGTCGGCCATTTTGTATCCGCCATTGCAAATCTGACATCAAATTCGTAATCAGCATACCCAAAAAACCCTAGTACCTAATTTTCATGATTTTTCCTCGATTAATTTTCGAGATATTTCATTTAACAACTAATTTCGCAGTTTTTTGTTATTAATAAACAAATAGAGATTTAGCGTACAATACCAACCGGTAGACTTTGAACTTAAACTTATTTAGAACACATTTAAAAAGTTGTTATGAATTCTTATGCAGTTACAAATTATTCCGAAACAATGCCTCTTTTTTGACTACGTTTACTCCACTGTTACTGCAGAGCTCAAAAAATGATCATGCCTTAAATTCTGTAAATCAAATTAAAAATCTAAGATTAATTCTTGAAACTGATCTTTGCCTTAAAGATCATATTGCATCTCATTAATAAATAAGGCATACTTGAAACTTAAATATACAAACATTAGTATAATGATTATTGTCTAAATATTGGTTGTGGCATTTTTTAATTTTTTCTGTTTCTTATTAGGATGCTCTGTACATATATTTTCTTCTATACAATGTCCGTGAAATCTACAAAATAATACAATTATCCAGTATTTTACTGGAAAATAACCTCTACGCCTGTGACTTTTACGTCAAAGGAGCAGTTAGAGGGTGTTTTTTTGACAAATAATGAATAAGAACAAAAATATAAAAATAAGAAGAAAATACAGGTGGCAGAGCATCCCAATAAGGAACACAGAAAACATTAGTATAACGAATTATAAGTTTTAAAAAAATGTGTAAACAGATGTGTAGATAGATAGATTTGTATATAAAATCAGAAAATACCACAGAGTATCGTCGAAAACACATCAACTAGAATTATATTGACGATTATCTGTATAATTTCTTGATGTGTCATTATTCTCTGCAGTTTTATGCCATTAATCTGTAACTTACTATGTTATGTATGATTTAATATTATATAAAAATGATTCATTTTATTGGGAAAAGAATATTTTATGTTGTCAGCAGCTTATTTTTTTATATTTAATTATTATGAAAATAAACATAATAAATACGCCACATATATTAAATAGAACAGGAAAATATGTTTCATTCAAAATTGTTTTTTATTTGCCAGATATGTATTACATATTTTTGTAAGGCCCATTACCGTTTTTAGGTTAAATTTGTTACCAAAAATGCAATGATGAATATTTCACCATTTCGTCGTTTTCCTGAATGTTTCAGTAGGTGTTTGCAATACAATATTATATCTATATGAAAGCCGTCTCTGGCGCCGAGATAAAATTCTCGATCCCTGTTTATCAGTACTTTCTCTACTACCTCTTAATGTCTTTTTTGCTTTTTTTTGGAACAGTATTTTGCACAACATAGAGGGAGAATCTTGCACAGCATTGGGGACTAAATCATACATAATAAAACTATATATCGGATGAAAATTTAAAATACTATAAAGGCCAGCATCAACATTGTCAGAAAAAATTAGCTACAAATAATATTTTCCGGACCGTATTCAAGACTTTCATTATTGTCATCTCTGTAGACGTTAAATGACTAATTAGAAAATATTTGACTTATGGAATAAAATTCAACATGACCAACTTGTTTATTATTAACCTTTGGTAATTTGCTCTGCTACTTCATACATATTTCCTGATATTCTGTATAATCAGCTATTACACTACCTACAACATTGTAAAAGTATTATAAAAGTTGCATTTGTTTTATGCTCTATATTATTACGATATATATTTTAAGAGCCCGACTATAAAATACGAACTTGATTCCAATTTGCCGAAGCAGAATTTCTTGTATTCTTTTACAGTCCTGGCATTCGAGCCATGCTACCGGTCGCGATGCAAGCCCACACCCCCGCCATCCCCTTCAGGGTTGTGAACTGTGAACACGAAAGGCAACTCACGGAGCGTTGAGTAAACCAAGGGTGTTTATTACCCGTACATTACGACCATTACTAGTAGAGCTACCGCTGACTTGATTCCTTGTTAATTTGAGGTGATTGGCGAGCTTTAACTCGGCCTGTAATTAGAAACAGGCAATGCGATTAGGAATTCTCCAGTAATAGTCAGGAATCTAGCTTCTCGAAAGACGCTTTTAAAATGCCAGGGTGTATATTAATAATAATAATAATAATAATTTTATTTATGCAACAAGATGCAATACATAATTTACAAACTACAATGTACCGAAAAAAAAACACAAATAAAATTGAAGGATCCACATGGAGAGTTCCGCTCGTGGATTTTAAATGCTCTAATACTAAGTGGTTTAAAACAAATTACAACAATTTATATTTAATAACCGAATATTGTAGAAAAAATAAAAATTAAAAATACATATACCCATATATATAATATGGACGTGTATGCCATCCCATCCAATAACATTAGAGTAGCAGCATTAACAATGCCAACAGAAATATTGTGGGAATGACGTTGATGTGTTGCACAGCGAGAGGCAAGCAACACCAGGTAAGTGGAGATAGGTAAGTAAAAGTATGTATGTAGTGTGATCATATATCAGACTGAAGCTAAAATATTTTATATGCATAGGTATTTTTACGATCTATAATCTGATGTATTTCGATTCGTTTCTTTTCGCCTATGCAAAATGTAACTCTTTTTTTAAACAATTGAAACGAGCTTGTAGTTTTTATATAAGTAGGAAGAGAGTTAAAATTACAATACCTAAGTAGCTATGATTTCTTTGTCCAACTGCTTTGTCAATTTTTGGAATCTTAACCGATTCTGGTTTATATCGTGTATTATGAGGATGTTCAATTAATTCCAAATT
Organism: Rutpela maculata; assembly: GCA_936432065.2. Lineage (NCBI taxonomy): Eukaryota > Metazoa > Arthropoda > Insecta > Coleoptera > Cerambycidae > Rutpela > Rutpela maculata. The sequence goes on from OW386286.2 coordinate 42,651,720, forward strand.
TCTCTTGTTTTTGTAACAGTGCTGCAGCAACGATTAACAAAACGGTTGTCTCAGGTCAAAAACTTTACATTCTTCATACAGTTCTTCAGATGAATACATCATAGGCTTCCCATATGGAATCTTAAGTACCCATTTTTGTACCGTTTCTACATTTTTTTACAATTTTTTATATATAACAATTCATTGCATTACCCCATGCTAAAATCCCATAATTTAAATGTGACTGAACCAACTCATAGTAGAGCATCTTTAGTTTATTTTCATCTAAAAATATTTTTAAGAATTTAAACTTTGGGATCAAGCAGCGAATTTTTTTTAGAAGATACAGTTATGACAAAATACGTATATTATCTGGAATGACCTTGCGGATCTTAATGTGGGGGGCTCCATTCTGGCCACGACTACAAAAAGGAGTAACAATTTTTTTTCTGAAAATTAATTTAATGTTCCCATTGTATTTACTGGCTTATTTTTAAACTTTTCTGATGATCTTCAAAGTTATTATGCTTATTACATATACTAGTAAATATTATCATTTGTTATCATGAAAGAAAAACAATAAAATTTAAAAAGAGTAATTTACTCGTGAACAAAAATTATTACATTATAAATTATAACTTAAAGTATTCATGAGATACAGAAAACACGTACAACTAAATAAACTTAAATTTACTCTGTGTTCATGAAAAATAACAATATCAAATTTATTTATTTATATTATGCATACTCAAATTAAAATATCTCCTAATAATTTTCTCTCACAATATTGTGACATTCATACCCCCAGAGACATCTATGAGCGCTCCCTTTGAGTTATGCAAAAGGTAGAAGTAACATAACAGAGAACAATTAAATTAATTGGTTGAGTTCGGCAAATGTCCCAGAGATGGCGCGCGGTATCTGAATTTAGATATTTGCAGAAGAACCTACTAGAAGCATCTGGAAGTAGTAAAGAGCCTACCAGAAACAGCTAGAAAGTGATGATATCATTTAGACTATTTTGGATCCCCCATCTTTAGGTATATAGAGGCATGTTTAGAATGGACAGTCAGTTCAGTTTAGATAGCAAGTCAGTAAGATAAACGAAGAAGTAAGCAAAGTGATCAAGTGACTAAAATAGTGAATTATTATAGTATTTAGTATAAGATTAGTGAAGTAATTAATGGCTGTAATTAGTAAATTAATAAATTAGTGTTTAGTGTTACCCTGGTGTTATAATTTCCGGAGTGTTTACAAAAGGGCTGTAAACACGTAACAATTGGTGTCAGAAGCGGAATTATAACAGAAGCTTTCTGGATTGTTCGAAAAGGTTTATACAGTGTTCTTCTCGGGAATTAGTGGTGACTCGGAGAATTGACTTAGAGGACATTGTTTAAGGACTATTTTTGGATTCAAAACTATGAAAAGTGCGTTTTCAGGAAAGTTCCAGAACATTCTATTCGAAAACTAGTGGAAATAGTTAAATTCTTTCAACTGGAAAGTGGTAGAGACCATAAGACTTATTTGTGTTAGTTTAAGAAAATTTCTAGAAAATTTCTGAACATAGTGAAATTATTTCCACTGGATAGTGGCCTAGACTGTAAATAAAACTCTTTCGTGCCATTTCGAGATTTTTCTAGAAATTTACATTGAATATCCACATTTTCTTAACGCTATTGTTTAAATAAAGTTATTGTATGCCCATAACAACAAGAAGCATGGCAGCAGAGAAACAAATACAGGACTTTCTTGCAGAGTTTACAAGGATGATGGCGCAGCAACGCCAGGAAGACAAGGAATAGCAGGAAAAGCGACATCAGGAAGAAAAAGAAGATCAAGAAGGAGACGTTGAAAGGAAGAAAAACGGCATCAAGAAGAAAAAGAAGAACAGGAAAAGCGGCGTAACTAAGAAAAAGTAGAGTAAGAAAGAAAACATCATAAGGAAGAAAAACGGCGTCAGGAAGAAAGAAATGAAATGAAGAAAATGATTGAAGATTTGGAAATACGACGCCGAGAAGAAATAGAAGTACAAGAAAGAAGGCAACGTGTAGAGAAACTGCAGGGAATGGTAGTAGTCAGGATTGTCAAGATAGATCTTCTAGACGATTGGACAAAGAGCAATTGTACGATGCAGATATTGGGCCTATATTGAGAGTGAAAGAAGGTGGAACCCGTCCGGAGTGGAAAGATGTTTCAGACAAGAGAGTGGGGCTGAAGGCTTCATAGGCGCAATGGGATTCGCTTAGAGTCATAGATGGGCTATTGAAGAGAGCGTGGAAAACCCCGGATGGCAAGGAAGTTGTTATGCGTCTAGTGATTCCCAGGTGTCGAGTACCAAAGGTACTTTAGGAGATGCATGAGGGAACATCTGGCGGACACTTCGGCATTAATAAGACCCTGAATAAGGTACGGGAACGATTTTACTGGATCAATAGTCGACAGGATGTGGAGGCTTGGTGTCGCAAATGCAAGATTTGTACGGCACGTAAGGGACCACAGACTAGGAGTAAAGGTCAGTCGCAGCAATATAACGTCGGAGCTCCTTTTGAAAGAATGGCGATCGGTATTGCTGGCCCGTTCCCAGTGACCACTGATGGCAATAAATACATCCTGGTTGCCATGGATTATTTCAGTAAGTGGCCGGAAGCCTAAGCCCTTCCAAATCAGGAGGCTGTTACTGTTGCTAAGGTGTTGGTGGATAACCTGGTATGTCGATTTGGTGTACTCCTGAAGTTACATTCAGATCAAGGGAGAAACTTTGAATCAAGGGTGTTCCAGGGAATCTGTAAATTATTGGGAATCCACAAGGCATGGACGACAGCTCTTCATCCTCAATCAGATGGAATGGTGGAGCGGCATAACAAAACTATGAAAGAACATCTTTCTAAGGTGTTTCACAAAAATCAGAGGGATTGGAATAGTCACTTGCCGTTCTTCCTCATGGCATACAGGGCTGCCATCCATAAGACTACGAAACAGACATCGGCTTGTGTGGTATTTCGACGTGAAATCAGACTGCCGTGTGACTTGGTTCGAGGCCAAATCACCATAGCCAGTGACCGAATGAAAGCTCGTTATGACTGTAAGTCCAGTTCAGGAGGGTTCAAGATGGGAGATCTGGTTTGGCTGTACAACCGTCAGCGAAAAAAGGAAGGTCCCCGAAGCTTCAACCACCTTGAGAAGGACCGTACTCTGTCATCACCCTGATCAGTGACGTTGTGTATCGGATTCAAAGAAGTAAAAAGTCGAAGATGAAAATCTTACACTTAGACAGACTGGCTAAGTACGTTGAAGAGACTAAGATACCCGACCGAGACGTTCAGGCTCAGGGAGGGGGCGATGTGGCATTCATACCTCCAGAGACATCTATGACCGCTCCCTATAAGTTATGCAAAAGGTAGAAGTAACATAACAGAAAAAATTAAAATGGTTGGTTAAGTTCGGCCAATCTCCCAGAGATGGCGCGCGGTGTCTGAATTTAAAGATTTGCAGAAGAACCTTCTAGAAGCATCTGGAAGTAGTAAAGAGCCTACCAGAAAGTGATGACATCATTCAGACTATTTTGGATCTCTCATGTTTGGGTACATAAAGGCATGCTTAGAATGGACAGTTCATTTCAGTTTAGATAACAAGCCAGTAAGATAAAAGAAGCAAGCAAAGTGATCAAGTGACTAAAATAGTGAATTACTATAGTATTTAGTATAAGACTAGTGAAGTAATTATTGGTTGTAATTAGTAAGTTAATAAATTAGTGTTTAGTGTTACCCTGGTGTTATAATTTCCGGATCCACTACACAGGGTGTTTATAAAAGGGGTGTAAATAATTAACAATATCAACCACATTCCAAACCAGCTTTGCTACAGCTACTTATAGTTCACGGTAACAACGCCACGGAAGAATATTCCACTCCGATTTGTAATGTGATATGCTACCGAACTTGGAGATGTTTAAGTGACTAAGTGAATTTATTAAAAAAATTAAAATCGATTGTGCACTGTGGCCAAACGGAGAAATCTACTACTGCTGGTTGCAACCATCAAGAAAGCCTCCACACTGTATGAACGAGCTACATTGGAAACTTGGTAAGTCGTGTTGCAATCACCGTTTTATTGTCTTTTCGTATTTTATTTTCAAAATGATATTTTCCAAATTTCTATAGTCCGTTCATACTCAATTTATCATAAACAGTATTATTCCCGAGATTATTCCTCAAGTCCCCACCAAAATCAACTGGATTGACAATTTCTGCATTTATAGCAGTCGCACTTTTTCAGCAGCTCTCAAAATGTGTTAAAACAAAATTCTGATACCAGACTACTTCCCAATAAGCACACTAACGTGAATAACACGTGAAAAATTATACCAGAAACAATGTTAAATCAACGTTCAAATGTCGCCGGTTTCAAAATTTTAAAATTAATTGAATTGAATCTGCGGTAGGTTCTTGATGAAACATAATTAATAAAATTAAGAAATTTAAACCCTTGGTATTTTGTTTCACTGGATTTTATTCAGATTTTTCTGACATATGTTTCGATCTCACGACCATTATCAAAGAGTCTCAATAACCAACTGTTAGTTATTTAGACTCTTATTTAGACTCTTTGATAATGGTCGTGAGACCAAAACATATGTCAGAAAAATCTGAACGTTACTTACGCGTTAATTAACTTGAAAAAACGTGTAGTTGAATATTCAACCAATTATTATACGTCTAAAAATCAACCTAACGTGTACTACACCAAACTACGTTATATACACGTTAAATACACGTGCGTGTGTGTGCTTATTGGGTTACAGGTGTGAAACAACTTTACACGTAATTTATTCAAATTCCCTGTGACAGACAGACCATGCAAAATTTGAACAAAATATCGAGCCGAATTTTTAAATTTAATTAAATCATTGACGCCATATTGTTCTGTATCTCCTGTATGCGTTGAACATTTTGCAATATTAGATTCTTGCTTATTTAAATAGAAACTTATCACAGCTGCTAGTCAAAGTACATAAAAATATATTACCCAAATGCATTTGAGCGCTTGTTGTTTTTTCCATAGTTAATTATTTCCACATTCAGTGGAAGTACAGTAACGCAAAAAAAATTTTTGAAAATTTTTTATGTTCAAATAGGCTTAGAATGTCATGAAATGTCGAGATTTTAAGTCTGAGCAAAAAAAATGTCTGTCTGTCGGTCGGTCGGTCTATCTGTCTGTAACTTTTTTGTACGCACCTTTACTCTGGAACCGTTTAAGATATTGACTTGAAATTTGGTACACGTATGTATTTTAACGAGATCTGGAACTAGATTATATTTTGATCTTATTTAGTTGAAGGGTTGGGGGATAAATGGAGGTAAATGGAGATAAATGGAGTAAATAGGTAAAGCACGCAATAAGAGTCTGTAAAATTGGTATTTAGTATATGTAAAAGACGTTAAGGCCTCAAAAATTTTTTAAATTTTATCCACCTCCATTACCACCCCTCTACCGCCACCATCATCCCCACTACCGACGTGGCATATCGTTTTATAGGTTTTTGGGGTAGACAATTTCAAATATATTATAATTATTCCATAAACAATAATTTCCACATAGTGAAGTGTAAATATAGTATTATTTTCTTCGTTGTGAGAGACTTGGATAGAGAATCTAGGTGTGGAATTTTAAGATTTATACACACCTTATACACACATATACAGGTTGCATTGTAATTCGAGACCTATGAACACACCAACATCAGCGTGCCTGCCTTTCAAGATTATTTTAGCAGGTTGCTAAATGGACACCAATGTTTCAAGGATAGATGAGGAGATAGCGTCAGAGGCGCGTCATCGCGTGTGTGTCTAGCTTCCACGATTTCAAATTAGAATTCCATGCAACCTGTGCGGTGTTTATATATCTTCTATTATTTTCTTGATTCTATAATAAGGGGGTTACCGAGTATTATGGATGCGCAGTGGCTTTCCTCGAGCACCATTGGTGCGCAGTAGGTTTCCTCGAGTATTTTAGATGCGCAGTGGATTTTCTCGAGTACCATTAATGCATAGTAGAGTACCTCGCGTAGTATGGATACGTAGTAGTATGCAAGTAGTATGGATGCGAAGTGGGTTTCCTTGAGTACCATGGATACGCAATAGATTTCCTAGAGTATTTTGGATGCGCAGTGGATTACCTCGAGTACTATAGATGCGCAGTAGGTTACCTCAAGTAGTATGGATGTGCAGTGGGTTTCCTGGTGTAAATTGGATGCACAGTGGGTTACCTCGAGTGTGTAGTAGGTTTCCTCGAAGGAAATGCTTGAAGTAGAAGCTTTATTTCTATCGTGTTGTCCACGGCACACAATGATTTTTTTATATCTTTGTCATGCCATTTTCTCCGTATTACATACCACATCCAATCTAGTATACTTACTAATGCAAAAAAAAATTTTGAAAATTTTCATTATTCAAATAGGCTTAGAATGTATGAAACGTCAAGATTTTAAGTTTGAGCAAAAAAAATTGTGTCTGTCGTGCCGCTCTGTCTGTTGGTCTTTTTGGTGCTCACGATTACTTTGAAATCGTTTTTATTTATTTCTTGAGGTTATCTTAAATATATGAGCCAATCGACCAATTCTGACCTCGGATTCGGCGTGTGAAAATACATGGGAATATAATAGTGTAGTATCCAGGCCAAAAATTTTTGTGGCTGTGTTATTTAGATATATAAATTTTTTTTCATTATGGGAGACTTGGATAGAAACTCTGGATATGGAAGTAGTGATTCCTTGCATGGCATGATGAATCACTATAAGAGCCCATTCAGCTAATGTGTTCGCAAAATGGACTATTTGTAACCCCCTGCCGTCTGTGGTAAAGCTTTGTAACATATATAAACCCCACCTTAATCTGATGTTCCCTCCCCCATTATGCTTTTTTTAAATATATTGGTTTGCCATGAAAGAACGAACCTAAAATAATATATTATACCTATAGTGTGCGTATAGTGTATATTTTCCAGTGAAATTTATTTTTGTCAGAACGTTGGAATGTACATTTTGAAATTGCGAGAGTAAATTATTAAGTGATAATTTAGTTTAAGTCTGCATAATGTAAATATATGGTTTCAACATTGTTATTTTTCGTGAGCAAGATTTAGATTTAGTTACATGTGTTTTCTATATCTCATGAATATTTTAAGTTACCATTCATAATGTCATAATTTTTGCTCGCAAGTAAATATTTCTCTTTTTATTTCATGATAACAAATGGTGATATTTACGTATAAGTAATAAGCACAATAAAAATGTTTTGTAAATATTTTGCAATCACAATAAATTATGGTGCAAATCACTAATCGGCGAGAGCGCGCACTTATAAACTCAAAACGGTAGCGGAAACAACGGAGCGCTATACAAAAGTAGTCATATCTTTTACAGCAATAAAGTAATGCAGATAATTCTTTCACTAAAAATTGCTCCATTCTTTTCTGCAGATCTCATCTCAGAGAAGTATATGTCTATCCGCAATAGTTTAAAAAATGCCTCAATGCTGCAATTTACATTGCACTATTCGGATATGTTTTTTAAACAATTTCTGTAGTAGTTGTTAACAATAATTTCTAAACTAAAATAATTGGGCAGCAGCTGTATCCAGAAATAATAAGCTTTCCACTGGTTTGAAAATCATTAGGAAATGTTAAAAAATAAGTCTGTAAATGCGATGGGAACATAAAATTAATCATATTTCAATAATAAATAAAAAACCGCTGCCCAAGGAATCACTACTTCCACATCCAGATTTTTTTTATCCAAGTCACTCACAACGAAAACATTTTGTATGTGGAAATAATTGTTTATGGAACTTTAATAATATAATATTTGAAATCCTCTACCCCAAAAACCCATAAAACGATACCCCACATCGGTAGCGGGGTGGGGGTGGTAATAGGGGGTGTTAGTGGGGGTGGATGAAGTAAAAAAAAACATTTTGAGGTTTCTGGTCCTTGTACACACACTAAATCACATTTTTTTTTCATCCCCTTTAATAATGGGGTGGGGGTGGTAATGGGGGTGGCTAATGCCAAAATTTTTTTTGAGACCTTAGCTTCTCTTGTATATACTAAATACCAATTTTATGGACTCTTACCTGCTTAATTTACCTATTTTCCCCAAATTTACCCCAATTTACCCCCCAACCCTTCGACGGAACAAGATGAAAATATAATCTAGTTCTAGATCTCGTTAAAGTACATATGTGTACCAAATTTTAAGTCAATATCTCAAACGGTTCCAGAGTAAACGTGCGCACAAAAAAAGTTACAGACAGACCGACAGACAGACCGACAAACCGACAGACAGAAATTTTTTTTTCGCTCAAACTTAAAATCTCGACGTTTCGTGACATTCTAAGCCTATTTGAACAATAATAATTTTTTAAAATTCTTTTGTCTTTACTATACTTCCACTGGATGTGGAAGTAAAATGGAGCCCTCTTCAAGATCATTCCAGAAAATGTACGTATTTTTCAAAACTATATCTTCGAATGAACACCGTATGATCGAATTTGGCACCCTCGATTCCCGACTATAACCTTATCGCGTGCTCTACGTTTCTATCCGATGATATACTGACTTCGTTTTTGCTCTCGCTGTTGGTAAAGACAACGATGGCCAGTGAATAATTTAATAGTTGTGTGGAGAATTAAAAGCGCTTTCGAAAGACACATCACTTAACCGACCCTTCTTATTTGAAATGTTCATGAGGTCACTGTGGAACTTGAGAGATGAAGTAGCCCGAAACAGAAAATTAAAAAATATACTTATGAAAACATACACCAAGTTTAGGTATTGTATAAATTCACAAAAGAAAGGCAAAAAATAATTTAGTGTAGGCATTGTTAAATCGCCGCGATAAACTTAAAACTTTACTATATAAGATTAGATTAGTTTTATTTTCCCAAAAAGACAATTTTTACAACAACTATAAAGTGTGTAAACCTCTTTCACTTGGGCGTTTGCAAATGCTTATTGTTTATTAGGGTGGCTCATGTTTTTCGAACTCGGAATTTTTTATTTTTAACTCCTACAATGGTTTCATTTGATAAAAAAATAATCCCAGTAAAATACTATGCAAGGCAAGATAAAGGGACACATAATATTTACAATAATGGAAATAAATGGGATTGTTTGTATATTTTTGTTTAATTCATATTTTTTATAACTAGCAACATTTATCTCCAAAATGACTAATGCCTCATCAGGACATATAAATGTTGAAAATATTATCCACATTATGAGTATAAAATGTCTCATATACTACACAGGGCAAAAATTAACTTAGAAACATTTTTCTTTTCAAGAGACGCCTTATAGCAGGTCAAAGTATATTTTTTGGAACCTGGGCCGAAAACGAACTGAAATATTTTTTACGTCCCCACATTTTTCAACGTCCTTGGCACAGAATTCGGAACTACACCGTAGTTTTAATTGAATTGATGTCGCTTTACTACCTAACTTTTATTCACAAAAGGACACTTACCAACGGAATAGAAAAAACCGCTGCCCAAGGAATCACTACTTCCACATCTAGATTCGCTACCCAAGTTTCTCACAACGAAAAAATTTTGTATGAGGAAATAATTGTTTATGGAACTTTAATAATATAATATTTGAAATCGTCTACCTCAAAAACTCATAGAACGATATCCCACATCGGTAGTAGGGTGGGGGTAGTGATAGAGGGTGGTAGTGGGTATGGATAAAGTAAAAGAAATATTTTGAAGCCTTTGGTTCTTGTACACACTAAATCACAAAAGTTTTTTAACCTCTTTTTTAATAGGGTGGAGATAGTAATGGAGGTGGCTAATGCCAAATTTTTTTTCAGACATTAGCTTCTCTTTGATACACTAAATACCACTTTTATGAACTTACCTGCTTGATTTATCTATTTACCCCCCTTTAGCCCAATTTACCCCCTAACCCTTCAACGGAATCTAGTTCCAGATCTCGTTAAAATACATTCATGTACCAAATTTCAAGTCAATATCTTAAACGGTTCCAGAGTAATCGTGCACCCAAAAAAGTTACAGACAGACCGACAGACAGACCGACAGACAGACCGACAGACAGAATTTTTTTTCTTGCTCAAACTTAAAATCTTAACGTTTCATGACTTTCTAATTCTATCTGAAAAATAAAAAAATTTTAAAATTTTGTTGTCGTTACTATAGGTACTTCCACGGGATGTGGAAGTAATTATGTGAGTTATAAAATTGTCAGGCAAAATACAAACTACTGAACAGAGGGAAGTACAAGAGGCGCGTAACCCCCAAAGCGAATTTTTCGATAAAAAATGGCAAAAGTTGCCAATATCTTTGTGTCAGTCGATCGATACTGTTATTCTCCGTCGTAGTTGAGATAACGCCCTTTGAAAGAGGCGTCGGCCCTTGCCGTGTTTTGTAAGCAGATTCTCGTGAAATACATTATTAGCTAAGCAGAAAAACGAATGGGAGAAATTCTATAAAAGTAATTAAGAAATTAAAAAGTAATTAGAGAAATAAGCAGTGTTTAGAAATAAGACAAGTGCATCGTAAGAAGGAAAATTTGAGAGAGCAGTAAGTAATCCACGATAGGCATAACTTTAACCTTTTCTCGTCTATTACAGGACTCGGATCCTTGGTGGTGTCATAGAAGATTAACCTAACCCCCACTGAAAGTAGATAAGGCCATTCTATGTTGAACAAGGAACGACCTGGCGCCCTTAGTAAAAATAAATTTAGTCACGTCCTTCAGACGAGCGGTGATAAGTTCATCTGCAATACCAACATAAATTCTAGGAGAAGAATCTGTAGAATAAAACTCCAGTTTCAATCTTCCCTTATTTTCTTAAAAAATGTACACAACTTTTTATCATAAGTAGTACTAAATACTGTCCTAAATCTACAAATGTAGTAACAAAAATAATATTCTTACACTATTCTAAAGCTTCTTTTAGCATAATTTTGATCAGATTCAAGTAGCTATAGAAAACGCTGTAAGTAAATGAACGCGAAACTCAAATACACTTGATTAATCTTTATTTTGTAACAGAAATATGTAATATTTTGTTTGTTTAAAGACAATTATTTTTAACAAACACGTTTTTTTTAAAAAAAAAATTGGATTATTTAGATTACAAATTGTTATTTTTAAGAAAAATAATATCTACCATTTGATTACATGTTTAAAAAGCTACAAATAACTTAAATGAGCCTTTTTTTATAACACAATTTAAAGGAACAAATTTTTACTTTCAGTCATAACTTGGTCAATTCTTATTGCAGAACTTTATACTTAAAACCAAATTGAAGGTAAATTACCTTTCAACATTTTGACATTTTGTTTGTAGAGTATTAGTTTTTGGGTTAATCACTAAAAACGCGTATTGAAATTTGAATTTTTGAGAGGAGTTTAAAAAACACTAAACCTTAAAAAATCATATCTCAGTCAATTCTTGACCAAATTGGATGGGACTTGTTTCAACTTCAGAGAATTTCATAGTCTTCAAGTTGTATACACTCTTTGATAAAATATGTAGTTTTCAAAATATTTGCAAACAAAACATTTTTTAACCCCTTCCCCTCTCTCCCCAAAAGTTTTTCTTGTAACCAATTTTGATCAACTTTTCTATACATGTTTATAAGGGCCTCAACAATAGTTTTAGAGAAAAAAAAATCAGGTTGCATCGACTTCCAAGCCAAAGCCTAAGTGCACTCCACTATTGATCTCATCCCCACGCCACCTTCGTGAGAAACTTATCTTCCATTTTCAACTAGGCATACAAATTTTCAGCTGTTTATTCTGGTAGGAACTTACTTTTGCAATCGATAATAGTTTTGATGTGTTTTTCTTTTTTTTGAGTTGAAAATGATTACCTTGGTTATTAACAGTAACTCTTTCCCTAAATGTCGATTGCATCTTGATTTCATACAGACAGATAAACAAACGTACTCCTCGCCGATCTACTGGACTCTTTATATAATGGTTACACATTCTGTAGGATACTCTTCGCAGTTTTCTTGCAAATAATGTTAGTTTTTGGACAAGCGACAAAAGTTAAGAAAATAATGTTTTTAATGTTAAGTGATTAATCGTAATTACTGATTGATTTTCTTCGATAGGGTTCTTCCTCTAGCTACTACTAATATACTGTCCAAATTTCAATACAATCGGACTTTTCTTTCTTAAGTTATCGTGCTTAAAAGAAACGTGACGGACGGACGGACAGACAGACATTTTGAAATTTGTTCAGAATTCGTTCACTGAAACAATGGCATGAACACTTTTCTCTATTGGCGACATTTCCGGTTTTAGAAATGTGCCGATCATATACAAGACACTCTTCATTTTTGCGAAGAGTATAATAATTGAACATTTCACATAAACGATTTCTGGGTGGCGTAATATTTTTTCCATTTCTTCTTTTGCGGACGACCACAACAAAAATAACATTACGCCACTGACTACCCGAGTGGCAGGAGATAAATCCGACATCTGTTTGTATGCCAAGAAACGTTTACTATTCAGACTGAATCTAAAAACCCTTGTCGCGCCGATGAACAATCCCAACTATTCCATTTAGACGGGCGAGGGAAATTATTTTTCGAAGTTAATCCTACACATAATGTAATAAAGTGACCCTATAAGCAAAAACCCTCTTAGATATTATAATGAAATTAACCTTCCTGTCTCCAGCACATATTGGCTTAGCACTGATGGGAAACTAATGCAGATTGGATTAGTGGATAATTTAGTGACAACTTAATTAATTCTAGCCTCGTTTTTTCCCAAATTACAAAGAAAAAATAAGATATAGGATCCTGAATTAAACATTAAGAACGAAATTGGGCAGATGTTCCTTAATACTTTTTCTATAAGATATTAAATAAAAAATTATCTACACTGAACCAATAATGTCCATAAATAAAATTAAAAGGTACATTAGTATGATGAATTTATTTATTAAAATTCAGCAGATAAATAATTTTATTGAATCAACGTACATCGGTACATTAGATGATAAATTAGTTTTTCTACGACTAGTGGATAATTCATTAATTACACAGCCACACAAAAGAAAACAAAAGTGCTGTGTAAACGACCAAATTTAGTACTCCTGTGTATTTTGGGCCGCTGAATACGAATCCGATGTCAAAATTTCCCCAGCAAATCACTAGAATTCTAACCTCAAAAACCGCTTAAAGTCGTCTATATTGTGAAAAAAAGAAAAGAGACACTTATCCAAATGACTAGAATATTGAATTCCTATGAAGCGCTGAAATTAATGTCGGAATTCCCCTAGAAAATTACCTTCAAAAAAATAGTTTAAAATCTACAATATTGTAAAAAAGAAGAAAATAAATACCTATGAAAATGTCCAAAATATTGTATACCCATGTAATTTGAGACGCTGAATACGAACTTGATGTCAGATTTCCCCTCAGCAAATCACCAGAATTTTTTATCGTTAAAATAATAGCTTTAAATCTGCAATATTGTCAAAAAAATGAAAGAAGTTCTATGCAAACGACCACATCTTAACACTATCTATAAAAGTAGTAATTCAAGATACATTTTAAAGTTTTTAAAAGCGTTGAGAGTGTTTGGGTTTCAAAAGGTTAAAGATCTTATTCCTTTTTGTGGTAAAGATCTTATTCCTTTTTTATCTATGAAAAGTTCTATGCAGTGGATTTCGCGCTCATTTGACTCCTTTTTTTGACTTCTCGTTTTAACGTCCAACAAAAATCTGCCATCATATTTATATCCCATGGTCCTTGTTAACGCCGCTCCATTTCCATAATGTCTTGATGCAATCTTTCTCCCTGTTCACTATAATCCCCATGGTTTTCAGGAAAGTCATCAATCTGAGAATCTAAGAAGTGGAGTTTCAGAGTCATATTGCAACGATAGTTTCCACCAGATTAACGACAATTTCTCTGTAGTTATGACTGTTTTGATTTCCATGAAAATGTTTAGTAATTTCTTTAAAACTAAGCCAAGCTGATTTTTCTGTATCATTCATTTTTGTTACAAAAATTTCATCTCTGAGCATTGTACGTATTTGAGGTCCATCAAATATTCCTTCCTTTAACTTTGCATATGAAACATTTGGATATTTCTGTTCTATGTATTTGAATATCTCTCCTTCCTTATTTAAAGCTTCCACAAACTATTTCATAACACCAAGGTTGATGTGAAGTGGTGAGAGTAGTACTTTTTTGGATCAACTAAAAGACTTGAAAGAACGTTATATAAGCCAGGATCAAGAGAAGATGTAGATCTTCTCTTAGAGAAGATGGTAGAGTAGTCTACCATACCTTTTTCTTATAATGATTTTCGCTTTCAACGCTATCGCACAGATATTTAAAACAAGAAAACCTGAGGATTGCTGAGGCAGCAATATTGGTACTAAAAATTTTCCTGGAGATCAATAACTACAGAGAAATTGCCGCTAGTCTGGTGGAAAACGATAATGACGTATACTTTATTGGAGATTTTAATATACCCAATTATAGTTTACTCTACATAATAACATCAACGAGCAAACAGCAGCACTTATGTCATTTTTGAATTATTTTGATCTAAAACAATGTAATTCCGTGTTAAATTCTAATAATAGATTATTGGATATAGTTATAGTATATGTAAAAAACAAACATAAATTTGAGGCAAAAATAGTTAATATTTCAAATATAAATTGTATAAGAATAACAATAGCAACTGATAATAACAAGAAAACGTCAATCACAGCTATATATAAACCACACACAATTAATACACTCTCATTCATTCAAGAACTAGAAACTTTTGTTACTAACAAAGACAAGAATAATACGGAAATTATAGTAGGAGATATGAATATAAATATATTAGAGAATACGGAGGCTAGCCATGAATATTTAAATGTTCTTTACGAAAATGGTTATAAATCACTAATCAACAAGCATACTAGGATAGAAAATAACTCCCAATCCTGTATTGATCATATATTTTTTAAAAGTAATTACATCACGGTAGATGAGTTACTGCCAATAATTTTACACTCTAAAATAACAGATCATTTTCCAACAATATTAAAAATTAACGATAATAACTTCAAATCAAGACAAACACAGTTGACAAAAACATTCCTAGATTATAAAAAAATATGTAGAATAATAAACCAGAACACATTTGAAAATATTTACATGCAAAATACAGTGGAGGGAGCCACCCAAATATTCATAAATACAATCAAAGAGGCTATAGAAATGTCAACACGAACAATTACAATAAAACAAACGGTAAAAAAAAACCTTGGATCACAGAGGGTTTAATAAAGTCGATACATGTCAGAGATAAATTGTATAATGTGTACAGAAAAAACCCAAATGTAGATTCGCTTAAAGAATACAAAGATTATAGAAACAAACTAAATAAATTAATTACAAAATCGAAACAAAATTATTACAAAGATGTCATTATCCAAAATAAAAACAATAGCAAGAAAATTTGGCACCTAATGAGAGAATATACAAACAGTCCACAAACAAACAATAATGACATAATTGAAATAAAAAATAAATATAACATAAATGTTACGGATGGAAAAGAAATTGCGCAAATATTTAATAATCACTATGCTACTGTTGGTGAAAAAATGGCACAGAAAATAAAAAGAGATTGGCAATCCGATCAAAATGAACAAACACAACCCAGTAACCCTTACACAATATTTTTAAACCCGGTTAATGAAAATGAACTGATTGAGATAATAATGTCACTTAAGAATGACTCAGCGCCCGGTGCTGATGGTATAACAACTAAAATTCTGAAAGAGTTATCTCAAATCATAAGTAAACCCTTAACATACCTGATAAACCTTATTTTTGAGACAGGGGATTGTCCATCCCAATTTAAAGAAGCTCTGATAACACCAATTTATAAATCAGGTGACAGTCAAATAGTTGATAATTACAGGCCCATTAGTTTGTTATCCAATGTTGCTAAAATATTTGAAAAAGCATTAAAAACTAGGCTAGTTAGTTTCATGGAACGTTACAACTTAGTGTCTAAGAAGCAATATGGTTTCCGTAAGAACATGTCAACCAATGATGCAATAGCCAGTTTAACGAAAAAAATTTATAATTGTTTAGACTCAGCCAAACCATGTGCAGGAGTTTTCATTGACTTGGCAAAAGCTTTCGACACGGTATGCCATGAATTACTTCTACGCAAAATACAAAATATGGGAATACGGGGACAGACTTTCAAGTTACTTAGCAACTACTTGGAAAACAGATATCAATCGGTAAAAATAGGCACCAACATCAGTGATAAACAAAAAAATAACATTTGGTATCCCACAAGGAACTGTTTTGGGACCTATTTTATTCATAATATACCTAAATGATCTTCTTAACCTAGACTGTTACGGAGACATAGTGTCATATGCTGATGACACTGTACTATTTGTAGAAGGAGAGACTTGGGCTGAAATAAATAAAAAAATAAAGGAAGATTTAAACAAAATAACAAAATGGTTTGATAACAACCTGCTAACGATTAACTTAAATAAAACAATGTATATATCATTTTCGAGTTACAAAAGGGGTTTACCATCCTATACAACTATCGACGTTGAACTCAAACATAGGAATACTATATGGAATTTGGAAAACTCAGAATATGTTAAATATCTTGGAATAATTGTAGATAATCGTTTAAGATGGAACCACCACATTAAAAACTTAGTCAGGAAGTTGAGATCGCTATCCTACATGTTTCAAAAATTAAAGTACATTTTGAGTATCCACGAACTTAAATCCGTTTACCATGCATTAGTGCAATCACTGCTTACTTACGGTATTATTGGCTGGGGTGGAGCATACTCAAATGTAATAAAACCTCTGGAAGTCATACAAAAACGAATACTCAAAATCATTTTTAATTTTCCGGCAAGGTTTTCAACTGAGGAGCTTTTTAAACATACCAAAATATGTGACGTAAGAAACCTTTTTTATTTAACTGCATTAACAAATATGTCAAAACACAAATTAATAACGGATTATATCTCACATATACATAATACAAGACACAAAACACAAAAAAATCTATTATTACCCAAAAAAAGTAAGACCTTTGGACAGAGAGTGTATCACTACATTGGCATAAAAGTGTACAATCTTCTACCACCCGAATTAAAGCAAATAATATATAAAAAGTCCTCAAAAATAAAATTTCGCCAGTGGTTAATTGAAAATAAACCTACGCTTTTATGAAAGCTCATCATTATATCCGCTTTTCTTCTTTTTACCTTTTTCTTCTATGGTGTAAATATACATTTGACAGAATCGTTGTTATTTCTTTATATATATTTGCATTCCTTATGTTTATGTTTATATATTTTGTCTTTTCCCTTTTCATAAGATATGTGTACGTATAATGTATATACATGTTTACGTATTGTATAATACTTAAGTATCACTTTAGTCACCTATTATTATTTGATTTTTTTTTTATTGTTATTTTAGTATTTTATTACATTTAATATAGCAATAGCGTTGAAAGAATATAATACTCCCCAGGAATTCGAGACCTACAGTCAAGTTTTTTCGAAAACTTAAGGAAGTCTCGGACACCTACTTTTAGTAACTATTATAGTCTGCCACTATTTTCTATATTTATTTACACTGTTACCTAATTAATATATGCGTATGTACTAATGTAAATAAATATTATTATTATTATTATTATTAGTTATCTGCAGCACCGTCTAACGTTGAAAAGGCTCGTGATATCCTACTAAAAGAGGACTCCCATCATCCGGCGTTAAGTATATACCTCAATGCAAACAACAATCAGACAAATACAAAATCCTCTGCAAATAATATTTTAACATATAATTTTCGGAAAGCTGACTTTCACACCTTATATGCCAAAATTGCAAATACGGACTGGTCAGTTCTAAAAACCATTAATGATGTAAACTCGGCGTGTGAGCAATTCTACGAAACACTATACGATATCTTTGACTCCTGCGTACCCAAAACGATACCTCGTCATAGGGAATACCCGCCGTGGTATAATAATGTTATAGTTCGGAATATAAAAGAAAAAGCAAGACAACTTAAAATGTACAAACGAACCGGCAATATAGTCGCCTACAACGAATTTAAAATTCTTAGATCTCAGATAAAGCGGGACACAGACACTGCCTTTAAACACTATCAGAACAACATCCAAAATAATTTAAAAAATAACCCCAAAACTTTCTGGTCATATATTAACTCCAAAAAAGAGGCAAGTGCAATACCGGATATTCTCCATTACCATGATAAATGTCTTGAAAATCCGCAGGAAATAGCTGATGCTTTTGCTGAATTCTTCGAAACCGCATATAGTTTACCTTCGCAAAACATTGATTGAAGTACCCAATATATGTTTGAATTTTAGTGAATTTACGCCTAACGATGTTCTCTCTGCCTTACGACAACTCAAGTCTAACAAAAGGGCCAGATGAAATTCCAGCGTTTGTTGTTAGAGACTGTGCTAATGTTTTCGTAGAGCCACTCACGACAATATTTAATCTCTCACTCAAAAGTGGTACATTTCATAACATCTGGAAGAGATCCCGAATTTGCCCTGTCTATAAAAAAAGGTGATGAAATTGAAAATCACCGTCCGATTACAATTATATGTAATTTTGCAAAAATAATGGAGATTGCATTACACGCAGTAATATACCCATACGTTGAGAGGCAGATAACACAAAGTCAACACGGTTTTATGAAGAATAGGTCAACTGTCACCAATTTAATGTGTATAACTCAATTTATATCGGATAACCTCGACGCCGGCACCCAAGTTGACGTGATTTATACAGATTTCTCGAAGGCTTTTGACAGGCTTGACCACAGTGTATTGCTACACAAACTTGAAACCAAGGGCTTTTCCCAGTTTCTTGCCAATTTCTTTAAATCGTATCTTAACAACAGAATACAATATGTGGAGTACCGTCGTCAAAGGTCGGCTGAAATTGCCGTCACGTCAGGGGTACCTCAGGGATCTATACTGGGACCACTATTGTTTGCGTTGTTTATAAACGATATTGTAGATAACCTGGAGGTCGGTGTCTTGTTATATGCCGATGATGCGAAAATTTTTTCTACTGTAGATACGTTAACCGACTGTCATAAGCTGCAAAGAAATCTCAAGAAAATACAAGCTTGGTGCAATCAAAATGGTCTGCCACTCAACATCAGTAAATGTAATATAATGTCATTCACTAATAGGAAAGAAACTCTTCTTTATGATTATAAACTTGATCTCAAACCATTAAAACGAACTGATTGTTTTAAAGATCTTGGTGTAACTTTCGACGCCAAATTAACGTTCAAAAATCATATACAAGATACTTCTCTCTCTGCAAATAGAAACCTTGGCTTTGTTATCAGAAATTCGGTGGGCTTCGCGGACACCAATCTACTAACACTTTTATTTAATGCATAAGTCAAATCCAAGCTCGAATACGCGTCCTTAATCTGGCACCCAGGGTATGTTACTTATATAAACCTACTTGAAGGCATTCAAAGACGATTTCTAAAATTTCTGTCGTATAAGATGGACGGTATATATCTACCAATTGGATATCCCCAAGAGGTGCTATTAAGTAGGTTTTCTGCAGATAGTTTAGAGGATCGTAGGAAAAGACAGGCACTCATATTTTTACATAAAGTGATTAACAACAACATAAATTGCCCTGAAATAGTTGAAAAACTGATGTTTCTTGTACCACGTTCGGGCACCCGGCATCATATGACTTTTTACCTTACCACGCCTCGGACAAATGCTTTAAGCTTCTCCCCGCTATATTTTATGTGTGGTACTTACAACTGCCTGCAGGAAAACCTTGATATTTTCAACTGTTCCATTACACCCATTAAAAAACTGAAGCTGCAGTAAGCTTTTTCTCTTATGACATTCGGTAGATGTATATGTGCGTGTATGCATATGTGTGTACGTGTGTTTTGTGTACACACAATAATTTGTGTTTTATGTATCGTTTATGTATTGTTTTCTTTGTTACACTTATTGTTGTCAATGATTTAATAATTGTATGTACTTCTCATCCAGTAATTGATCTCTGACTGTTGGATGATGTATCTAAATAAATAAATAAATAAACTATCATAAGCTAGGTTGCAATATGAATCTGAAGCTCCACTTATCAAGGAAGACATAATATAAATATGATGGCAGATTTTTGTTAGACGTTAAAACGGGAAGTCAAAACAAAGGAGTCAAACGAGAGCGAAATCCACTGCATAGAACTTTTGATAGTAAAAGGAATCTCAACGCTTTTAAAAACTTTAAAATGCATCTTGAATTACTATTTTAAATGTTAAGATGTGGTCGTATGCATAGAACGTTTTCATTTTTTTACAATATTGTAGATTTAAAGCTATTATTTTGAGGTTAAAAAATTCCGGTGATTTGCTGGGGGAAATCTGATATCAAGTTCGTATTCAGCGTCTCAAATTACAAGGGTATACATTATTTTAGACGTTTTCATAGGTATTTATTTTCTTTTTTTTTACAATATTATAGATTTTACGCTATTTTTTGAGGTTAAAAAAGTCTGGTAATTTTCTAGGGGAATTCCGACATTGATTTCATATTCAGCGCTTCAAAATTCATAAGATTTGCATGATTTCAAACGGTTTTTTGAGGTTAGAAAATTCTGGTGATTTGCTGGGAGAATTTCGACAACGGATTCGTATTCAGGAGCCCAAAATACATAGGAATACTATAATTTGGTCGTTTGCACAACACTTTTTTTTTCTTTTGTGTGGCTGTGTTATCGATACGTTTTTGGACAATTAATAGTGTTCATTGCTCACGGCCGTGGGTAATAGTTTACGCCAATCGAATATTTTACTATTCGTAACATACAAACCTTTCGATGATCACTTAAGGATTATTATAACTAATGTACATTCATCTTTTAATCGGCATACACACATTTAAAACCCTCAAATTATGTATCCTCAACAACTGTCATATTATGTTTCTCCAATTAATGTATTTCTTAGCTTGTTCGCTTCGCCTTAATAATGATTACACTTCGACTAATTAAAGCGTAGAGGAGTAGAACGAGAGGTAGTTGACATACGCTTTACATTGTTAGCGTCAATAAACAACACAATGACCTTATCCATATAAGGTCCAAAAATAGTTTCCTTAATTGTGTGCATTTCCAAGATAATATGACTTTTATTGTTCCAATTAAATGTGTGGTTAATTAAATGCAGTTTAGCACCACAGGGACCATGAAACGTTAGCAGTGTGTGAATTCAAGGGCGGAAGTATCTGGGGACTTCACGTAAATCGCACTCTATCACGCCAGGTCAATATTCAAAATTAAGAAATTAACCAAATATTGACTGACTGGAATTCATTTAGATTATTAATTACAGAATTGTTTGAATATGGAACCAACGAAATAAAATTATACTAAATAAATATGGTAAACCTTCTCCTAAAGAGAAAATTAATTTGATATACATTTTATTATCAACAGTTTTAAAAAATCTTCAGTAGTAACGCTGAATGTGCAGATCAAAATTTCGTTTATTCTAGCTGCATAGTCAAAACAAGCTAAAAACGTAGGTACTCTTCGCCAATACGCCAATTTACTGAGCTTTTTATATAATTCTTACACATTCTATAGGATACTCTTCGCAGTTTTTTTGTAAATAATGTTAATTTTTGGACATCCTAAATTTTGTGATACCAACTTTGTTGTGAAAGAAATATATGAAAAAAAAATGAAAAAAAAACATCCAACCTGACTAGGATTCGAACACGGGATCTTTGGATTGCAAAGCAAGCAAGCAAGCAAAATTGCAAAGCAAAAGTCTAGTCACTGGACCATCAGATATCACTACAAAAACTGAATGTCTGTAATATATATCTTTCGAGAATCATATTTCAACGCATTAGACATATTATTATAAAATATATATTAGTAAAATGCATAAACAAAAAAATATATATTATAGAGATAACATTTCGCAAGATTTCTATTTAAGTGCGAGCGACAAAAATTAAGAAAATATATATTTTTTAAATTAAATGATTAATAACTTTCTTATTTACTGATTGATTTTCTTCAACAATAGGGTTCTTTCGCTAGCTAACACTAACTTACTTTCCAAATTTCAATACAATCGGACCTTTCTTTTTGGATTCGGCACATGATGCTGCAGTTCAGACCAGAGTTCTTGCACTCGCATAGGCCACCCAGTCCGCCTTGCAGCGCAAGAAATTAGACGTAGCGGACTATCGGGAACTGGCTGCGTTGACGTCTAGCCATTGTTCGATCTGCAAAAAGCACATGCATATTAGTTGAGTGATGCAAGCTTTTCGGGAGATTAAATCCTCACAATATTCTCCCTGACTCCTCTCCTCTACTCACTTGGAGGATTGGGGGTGGAAATCAGGACTCCAGGGCCTGGTTCTGATTCCTGTTCCTATCACAAGGCAGCTAGCTCCCGATAGCCTGCTACGGCATTCACTTTATTTATGAACGGAGGGGGGAAATTTGAAAAAAATAATTTGCCAAAACCTCTGGCGGGCCTCTAAACTCGGTACCCAATAGACCCCCCCATACGGGGGGGGGGGCTGGCCTCATCATGTGAGGGTACTTTAGCCCACCGGGCATTTGCCCGGTTGCCTGCCGGCACAGTCCGACACTGCAAGCAGCCCTGTGATTGCCAACTTTCACTCGGCACTCTGAAGACTGTAGAGACTGTCCGAAAACTTTTGTCATGGAATCCATGGCGTTGGCTTAGTTTAACATTGTTACTTTATATGGAAGTAGGAGTCACGTTATGGCCTGGCATCATCCTCACTTGCCGGGTAAAATTAGAAAACCGAAAATATGATTTCAGGGCCGGTATTAGGCAATTTAAAATTTCATGAATACTAAAAATGTGAGCAACAATATATAATTTGGTAAAAATTATCTATAATTAAGTATATTTAGAGGGCCTTCTAAAATGAACCGTTACAGAAAGAAGTTTGTTTCTCAGTACTACGGCTCTTGCTATAAACTATTCACTTGTAAAAAATCCAATTCTGTAGCAACTTGTATAAATATTATTAAAGACTAATGATGAGGTGATTTATAGAAAAATATCCTGAACAATTAACAGATTAAGCACCAACTGTAGGTACCATATTTTGATAAATGTTGTATAATATTTATCTACTATAGTTACTCCACGCTCTACAATTCGCTGTTGATCAACGGGGAAACGTCGCTTATGACATTAAAGCATACTCGTGAGAATATTGACGTGTATCCAAATCCCTAATCAAACAGAAGCTTCATGCAATCTGCCCCGCGTCTGAATTGCTCAGAAATACTACCAGTTCTCACGCCATGTCATTAGACGGAACTCTATGGAATAGTCGTTAAAAGTGACAGTTCGCTGATGATGGACGAACAGCGTTTACTTTTTTATTTATCGGGTGACACATTGGGACCCAACCTACTATTATACTTGAAGCATTTTTTGCCCCCTTCATCGTACTGTCAGTGTTGCGAATCGCTGTCCTATAAAAAATCAATACTGATACTATAATTAATGAACAGACCTCGTGGCTCGTGATCGTTTTAATTAAATAGCTATTATTGTTCCAATTGTAAAACACGGCCGTGTCTGGATTGCAAATGAATGGAAAAAATAAATAAATCCGAATTGATTTGTTGTGTTAAGCAATTTATAAAAGTATAACATAATAATAGGCATATACCAGTTAGATTATAAAAGACTATTTCTATTCTATACTAGAAGTATAAAAATTCGACAGTAGACTCATTGGCGTGCAAATTTACGAGCTTCGCAAATTCCATAATTTGTTTTGGCTCTTATAATAATAATAATAATAATAAAATACTTCATTTGCTGAATACACATTCATGTACAATACATATTGTTTTAGAATTGTCAGTTGGATACATAAAAATTAAAAACAGGTATAAACTGTTAAGATACAAATTAAATCACATGTAAAATAAAATGGGTATATAGTACAGTACCTAGAGGTAAAAAATATGCAAAACTTCGGAATAATTTCATATTGAATGGTAATTTTTTTTATGGGTGATTCTTGTAGTAAAAGGTATCATCCTTAGTTTCTATATGGTCCCGGTGCTTGCTCTTAACCCCGATTTGATTTGGAAAAATATTGATTATTAATTTTTGAAATGCTGTATATTTATGTTTTTGGGGTCGTTAATTACGAATCTGAAGTCAAAATAAATAAATTCAAAATGGCGGCGTCAATATGGCGGATGGAAATGGGTAAAATGTAACAAATTGCTTGATTTCGCAGTCTGATTTATGCATAAGGGTAGTTAATTACGAATATGAAGTCAAAAAACTGCTGCACAAGGAATCACTACTTCCACATCCAGATTCTCTATTAAAGTCACTCACAACGAAAAAACTTTGTATGTGGAAATAATTGTTTACGGAACTTTAATAATATAATATTTGAAATCCTCTACCCCAAAAACCCATAAAACGATACCCCACATCGGTAGTAGGATGGGGGTGATGATAGGGTAGAGGGGGTGGATGAAGTAAAAAAATATGTTGAGGTTTCTGGTTCTTGTACATACAGTAAATCAGAATTTTTTTCATCCCCTTTTTCATCCCCTGTAATAATGGTAATGGGGGTTGCTAATGTCAACATTTTTTTTTGAGACCTTAGCTTCTCTTGTATACAGTGTGTCCCGCTTTTCATAAATCCACCTTAATATCTCAGTTATTAATAATGCGATTTTCTTCAAATTTGGGTGGTAATTATATATAGGAAAAATGAATTATTTAGCATAGTAAAAATTTTCATTCTTCATTGGCGTGCGGTTTTAGGGGGTAAAATAGGGTAGGTTTTTTGGCAAAAGGATATTAGGGCTTATTTTAGACAAATTTTTCTATCATATTTGGATTCAGCATGTCCAAAAACCCCTTAATCCATATTCTCCATGATTTCAAAAACGGATTGTGGCAGAAACGAAATATTAATTAATTTCTTAAAAAACACTTTTTTAATTTTTTATAACTTTTTTTAATTGCTATAACAAACCTAAAAACTTTTTTTTAAATTCTGGTCTTTTCAACATAACCACCTTCCAATAAAATACACTTTTCAATAACCCTTCTTAACTGTTCAATCACTTTTCTTAAAGTATGGAGAGTAATTTCTTGAAACGCTTGCCTAATCCTCGGCAAAGCTCTTGTCTGTTACGCGACCGAGTAGCATACACTTTATTTTTCAGAAAAAAGTCACGAGAGGTAATATCAGGCGATCTAGGGGAACACGGTTCTAAAGGGCTATTTCTTCTTCACTTCATAGGGAAATTTGCATTTAAAAAATTTCTAACTATCAGAGAATTGTGTGCCGGGGCACCATCTAATTGAAAGTATACATTTCTGTGATAAAGGCATTTCCATAAAAAAAATCATCTAAATCGTTTTGTAAAAAATTTTCTGAGTTGAGGTTATGCAGGAAAAAGGGGCCAATTTCTTCGTTTAATATGCCACACCACACGTTAACTTTTTCACTGTATTGGTTTTTACAGTTAATTACAAAGTTGGGATTTTCGGCTGCCCAATATCTACAATTTTGGCTAGATACCACACCGTTTGTCGTAAATGTTGCCTCGTCACTAAACAGTATGTTCTTTAAAAAAAATCTGTCGTTAAGATAGTTACCTTGCAACCATAGGCAAAATTCAAACCGCCGTTCAAAATCACCTTCCAAGAGAGTATGCAAAAATTTTGGTTTAAATGCCCTAATCCTACTGCGTTTCAAACACCTCCATTACTATACGTTACTATACTTCCACGTCCATATTTTATTTTTGGTTAAATTTAGTGTTCTCGCAACTACCATTTGGATTGTTCCGAAATTCCGTTAAAATGCGTTCGTTGTCTGGATATTGTCGTAAATTTAAATTGTACCTTCTTCGTCTTGTCTTGAAAATGGCTCCGGTTCTTGCAAACAGTTTGTTGATGTCACCAACGGTTTTGTGCCAAATTGTAAGAACTACTCTCCGATTTTCTGCCATTATCATTAAGATTGATAAATTAAATAACACTATTTAACTTTTGACAATTCTTATGAATCGCCAAATATCAAATAAAAACTTGTTTTTCAAAACACTTTTGATTAATGCCTATGGTTGCAAGGTAACTATCTTAACGACAAATTTTTTTACAGAACATAATATTTAGTGAGTATGCAACATTTACGACAAACGGTGTGGTATCATTGGAAGGTGGTTATGTTGAAGAGACCAGAATTTATAAAAAAAAAATTGTTTTTAGGTTTGTTATAGCAAAAAATTAAAAAGTGTTTTTTAACAAATTAATTAATATTTCGTTTCTGCCATAATCTGTTTTTAAGATCATGAAGAATATTAGTCCAGGAGGCAGTGAAATTTTTTCGTACTTATTTTCCCAGTCGGTGTATATGAATTAATCTGTTCTCTTAGTGACAAAAAACAAGAATTTTTGAGTCTGGCTAAAATTTTTGGATGGATTCAAAAAATAAAAACACAATGCAAGTCCACTTATTTTCCCAGTCATAAATATTTTACATTTACTAAAGTGGAACATAAAGTTTATGAAAATAGCAGTCTGGCTTATCTCAGATAGCGGAAAGTGAGTCTGGCTGAAAATTTGCGGATTTCAAAATTTGACGAATTTTGCGGATCCGTAACCCTTATTTTGCCAGGCTTGAAATTTAGCACATAAATTGATACAATTCTAAACTGTAATTAAAAATAAGTCTGGCTCATTTAAGAAATTGGCAAATGAGTCTGGCTGCATCTTCAAAATGGAAAAAATAGAAAATTTTTGCTCTTATTTTCCCGGATTTGAAAATTTGCCACATGATAGATTATACTATAATTTCATAGAAAATACACGTCTGGCTGACATTTACAATCACGAAGGCCTTGCCAGACTCACAAGCCAGGTAGTTAAACGAGGAGTGGAATAGCAGCACGTGCGTATTTAGGTAACGACGCTGGAATGCGAGTTACCTGAGCGCGGCTGCCTAGACCCCCGTCCCTTGTATACCTATCTCTGTCAGTTACTCGGATTTTGAGTTCGTTCTTACTACCATATGACAATATACACTATAGTGATGGGTCGAACCAGCTATTTTTGTTTAGCAGCTACTTCTGCTACTGCCACTTTCAATTAGCAGTTAAAAATAGCTGCTATTTTAATAGCAGCTATTTTTTAGCATTAGTTGTTGTTTTGGCTAAATGGCGCATATTAACAGTATTAGCACTATTAGCAGATAACAAATGAAACTTTATATAAAAAAAAATGCAATATTTGTATGGGTGGCTAAATGGCGCATATTAACAGTATTAACAGATAACAAATGAAACTTTATATAAAAAAACGCAATATCTGTATGGGTGGTTAAATATGATTAGTTTTAAAAGAAATATAAATTATCTCTATAACGTTTATTACAGTTTATTTTTTATATTCCGCTAGCAGAACGAACATAATCATGTGTAATATATTGTTAAAATACTCTATACAGTGTATTTGCTTTTTTGTATTCAATTATTTAATGCTGTCATAAAAAAGAACATGTACGTATGACACTCACCTGTATAATTGAACTTGCCGAATTCAGCGCGCCTGACGATCATTAGACGAGTCTGGCAAGGCTTTAGGGGTGTTCCACATTAGCCAGATTGTATTTTAAGCTGTTATTATAATATAGGCCATCATCTGATAAATTTTCATGACTGCGAAAACGAGGGAAATTTTTTTGATGAAAACTTTTCAGTTTTTCACCTGCCAGACATATTATCCATACTCACAGATTAGCCAGACTATTTTTTTTTACTTAACTTCAGTATACCTCTTTCTACTAGAACTATTTTTATCACTGGGAAAAAAAGGGCAGTGTATTCGTATGTTCTGACGCATTTTCCGCCTCAACCCATCGGAAAACCCCCCCTAAATATATATGAATTTTGCTTAGAATTACTAACCGAACAATTCTATCCATGTTTGCTGACTGGGAAAATAAGTACCGAAAATCGTCACTGTCTCCTGGACTATATCGATCAAGGGGTTTTTGGACATGCTGAATCCAAATATGATAGAAAAATTTGTCTAAAGTAAGTCCTAATATCCTTCTGCCAAAAAACCTACCCTATTTTACCCCCTAAAATCTCACGCCAATGAAGAATGAAAATTTTTACTATGCCATATAATTCAT
Organism: Rutpela maculata; assembly: GCA_936432065.2. Taxonomy (NCBI): domain Eukaryota; kingdom Metazoa; phylum Arthropoda; class Insecta; order Coleoptera; family Cerambycidae; genus Rutpela; species Rutpela maculata. The sequence goes on from OW386286.2 coordinate 42,680,028, forward strand.
TTTTCCAACGTATAATTACCACCCAAATTTGAAGAAAATCGCATTATTAATAACTGATATATTAAGAAATTAATTAATTTTTCGTTTCTGCCATAATCCGTTTTTGAGATCATGGAGAATATGGATTAAGGGGTTTTTGGACATGCTAAATCCAAATATGATAGAAAAATTTGTCTAAAATAAGCCCTAGTATCATTTTGCCGAAAAATCGACCTCTTTATACCCCCTAAAACCGCACGCATATGAGAAATGAAAATGTTTACTATGCCAGATAATTCATTTTTCCAACATATAATTACCACCCAAATTTGAAGAAAATCGCATTATTAATAACTGAGATATTAAGGTGGATTTATGAAAAGCGGGACACACTGTGTACTAAATACCAGTTTTATGAACTCTTACCTGCTTGATTTACCCATTTACCCCAAATTTATCTCAATTTACCCCCAAACCCTTCGACGGAACAAGATTAAAATATAACCTAGTTCCAGATCTCGTTAAAATACATATGTGTACCAAATTTCAGTCAATATCTTAAACGGTTCCAGAGTAAACGTGCGCACAAAAAAACTTGACAGGCCGACAGACAGATAAAAGTTTGTTTTTCGCTCAAACTTAAAATCTCGACGTTTCATGACATTTTAAGCCTATTTGAACAATAAAAATTTTTTTGTCGTTACTATACTTCCACTGGATGTGGAAGTAATTAAAGTATTGAAAATGGTGGCTCCAATATGGCGGAGGGAAATGGGGCAAATGTAACAAATTGATTGATTTCGCGTTTTAATTTATGCATATAGGTTTCTGGTCTCGTTGATTACGAATCTGAAGTCAAATTTTAAAAATTTAATTTATAGAATATTAATAATAATTTCTCGTTTTAATTCTGGTAAGTAAAAAGGGATAAAATAGATAATTCACTATAACATTTTGTCATTTATTTTTTAAAATATGTTCTGATCATCACAACTACAATACGAATTTATTATCTATCTAACATATTAGATTTATTATATTATTTTACATTACAATGTCTTGTATAGTAGAGTACTGCCATTCTTATAAAAATAAAAGTGATGTTTCAATATTTGATTTAGCGTGTAAGGATCTTAATTATTCATAATCGAAATTTTGTGTATATATCTATCACAAACATCAACAATGAACCTCGCAAAATAATTTCTTGTGTATTTTACACACGTATCACTAATGAATAACACACAGAACTATTGTTAGAGAACTAACAATTCCTAAATTATACATTTATGAGGTAATACACATCTGAAATATATTTATGAGGCATTACTAATATCAAACGTTATCCTCAGTGTATAAGCTGTATTTTTGGTGTCTATCATTTTTTCGCCAAAACTAATATTTATTGAGATATTTGCAAAAACTAAAAAACTTAAGTGTTTTCGAAATTACCTTTACAGTTTAAAATGCATTTATTTCTAAAGCAAATGCTTTAAATGAGCAACTAAATTTGAGCATCTAAGTAATACTACATTTTAACGAAAAACTGTATTTTAGATAAGTTTTTTAAATTACTAGCTAATTAGAGTAACAAACTGGCGACCTTTTTATGTATTAAAAAGATATAAATACGCATATTTTTCCGTCATAACTTCTTTATTTCTTATGCTACAGAAACGAGTAAAAAATAATTTGAAAGCGCAATTAATTGTCTTTAATTTCATTGCTTAGCATGCTTGACGTAGGTGTCACAATTTCTAAATAATTAAAAAACCAAATTCATTATCAGTCTATCAGCTTTATTTTTGGTCTCTACATATTTTTCACTAAAACTAATATTTATTGAGATATTTGGAAAGAAAAGAAAATTAGGTTTTATCGAATCGTTTTTATCATGCTATATATTATTGAGAAATAATGCTTGAAATTACTTTTTTTTTAATTACTGGCTAATTGCAGTAACAAAATGGCGACGTTGTTATTAAAAAAATGTGACGATGCACATTGCCTCGGTCATAACTTCTTTATTTTATATGCTAGAGAAACAATTAAAAAAACAGTTGAAAGCTTAATTAATAACCTATTATTCTACTTATTAACATTTTTGACGTAGGTGTCACAATTTCTGAGATATTTAATTCTCACTCTAAATAATTATCTTATGAACACTTGGATCCCAAATATAAACTTAAATATCTCCGAAATTATTAATCCTACATCAATAAACAAAAAATATAATTAATTCCCAGTTTGTACTTTCTGTAACTGGTCTGTAATGTTTTTTCGATAAAGTAATACTTTGCGAGTCACTTGACGAAAGCCATTTGGAAATACCTTTTTTTTTAAGCAATTTTAAAATCGTTATAACTTAAAAACTATCAATTTATGTGAAAAATTGCATAGAACCTTTTCTTCTTAAAATTTAATTCTCTTTCATCTCCAATATATATTTTTTTAAGTGGCACTCCCTGAGAAGGGGTGGCATCCACCCCCCCCCCCCCCCTATAAATCAGAAAGCCCCCGCACAATATAGCAACTTTTCTGTGAAGCATTTACCATTAAACTGCCAAAAACGAACGAAATCCGTTCAATATGACATTATTCCGAAGTTAAAACCTCTACTTACTGTACTAATATTAGAAGCTGAAAATTTATAGATTTAAAAAAGAAGCGTTATAGAACTCGTCTAGGCAATAGGGGGAGATTTTCATTAAAATATATTTAACTTTCTTCTTAAATTGGTTGACTGTTAAGTTTCTAATTTTAACGGGCAGGCAATTGTATAGCTTCAAAGCCGTGAAAATAAACCTTTTATGAGTAATATGCAATCTATGTTGCGGCAGTATGATATTGTCTCGATATCTGGTAAAGTGGCTGTGTAGATCAATATGCTTGTTAAAATATTCTTGATTTTCATTACATAAATTAGACAGTGATAAATATAAAGTGTTTGAAAGGTTAAAATTGGCAATTCGCGAAAAATTAGTTTACATTATTCCCGATAAGATTTGTTGGTGATTACCTAATGCCATTTTTTGCAACACAAACACTCGCATCCAGTCAGTAGAATTGCCCCATAAAATCACTCCATAAGAAAGTTGAGGTTGAAATAATCCTATATATGCTACTCTCCAAACTGATAACGTTGCGTGTTGTGAAATTTTTCTCAGTAATAATATATTTCCTGATAGTTGATTACATATTGAGGTAATGTGATTTTTCCCATTTAGTTTTTTATATATGTGAATTCCTAAAAGCTTGACTGTATCCGCTTCACTGAAAATATCTTTTAGAGAGAAATTAATATGGATAGTCTCGTTTATATTTAAAGAAAGTTTGTTACAAGTGAACCATTCTTTTGTTGCATATTGCGCCTCTTGACTAATGCAATTTAAATTACTGATATTATCATCGATGTTATACAGAATGGAGTCATCTGCATATTGTATCGTGTTGGTCATGTGTAAATACAAAGTAGCTCGTTTACGTAGAGTATAAATAATAGTGGCCCCAATACGGATCCCTGGGGAACACCTGCATTTACTGTCAGGACAGTCGACATTATTATTATTAGTTGATATTAGTTTTAGCCATTTATTACTAATACCATATATATCTTTCGCTGAACTATTTCTGAGGTTTCTGAGAATAGTGTCAATAGTGTCATCTATTTATTAATATGTTACATGTAATAAATAGTCCTACGGGTTATAATAATCTAAGACCGACAAATCTTTTCCTTGTCCTATCTAAAATTTTAGGGAAATTTCCATATAATTATTTCCACGTCCAGTGGAAGTATAGTAACGACAAAAAAATTTTAAAAAATCTTTATTGTTCAAATAGGCTTAGAATGTCATGAAACGTCGAGATTTTAAGTTTGAGAGAAAAAAAATTTTCTGTATGTCTGTCGGTCTGTCTGTCGGTCTGTCTGTCGGTCTGTCTGTCGGTCTGTCTGTCGGTCTGTCTGTAACTTTTTTTGTGCGCACGTTTACTCTGGAACCGTTTAAGATATTGGCTTGAAATTTGGTACACGTATGTATTTTATCGAGATCTGGAACTAGATTATATTTTCATCTTGTTCCGTCGAAGGGTTGGGGGGTAAATTGGGGTAAATGGGGGTAAATAGGTAAATGAAGCAGGTAAGAGTCAATAAAATTGGTATTTAGTATATACAAGAAGAGCTAAGGTCTCAAAAATTTTTTTGGCATTTACCACCCCCATTACCACCCCCACCCCATTATTAAAGGGGGTGAGAAAAAATTGTGATTTAGTGTGTGTACTGTGTACAAGAACCAAAAACCTCAAAATATTTTTTTACTTCATCCACCCCCACTACCCCCTATCACCACCCCCACCCCACTACCGATGTGGGGTATCGTTTTATGGGTTTTTGGGGTAGAGGATTTCAAATATTATATTATTAAAGTTTCATAAACAATTATTTCCACATACAAAATTTTTTCGTTGTGAGAGACTTGGATAGAAAATCTGGATGTGGAAGTAGTGATTCTTTGAGCAGCGGTTTTTTAATTAACGAACGACATCCATTTCGAGAAAATCAAAGCCTTCGACCCTTCGATTGTGTTAATCATGCATATTTGTAGAATTTTTATAGAATTTTAAGGCGGGAAAATGGTGGAGGGGATATTCAGATACCTAAAGAGAAATCTGGAAGGAAAAAAATAATATTTAATGATTTCAAGAAAAATTGAATTCGGCGTAAAGTTCATCTATTTTTCTTTGACAATGAAGTCCCTACTTTAAAGTAAATTTTACAGTCCTTAAATGAAAATTAATGTATACCCAGAATGAGCCAAACGACGCTCAGAATTTTGCGTGATATGAACTTTGTATTTGCAAAAACAAATAGGAACAGCCTCCGATTTGAGACGATATTATTTATTAGATTCGGGCGATTAAAGCTACTCGCGAACATGGAAGAAAATCTTGTTATTTAGACGAGACGTGCTTAAATGAAGGACATACCATACCTTAACGCGAATTTGGCAAGATAAAAATGTACAAAGTGTTCGTTAAGCTCATATATGGAAGACTGGTCAACCGGATTTAAAAGACTAACAAGAGAAGGAACGCGCTTAATAATAGGAATTGACTCGGGATTCGTGGAGGATGGACTTATACCTCTTGTGTCGAAAAAAACTTGGCGATGATCATGAAGACATGAACGCGGATGTTTTTGAGAAACGATTTGCAATAATTCTCACAGAGAACTTGCGTGCCCAGGGTTGGTCGATCCTATTTTACGTTTACACGTGTTGTTCGTTTGCAGATAACTGAGCGGTACTATTAAATAACTCTGTATTAGTTATTTTCAGATATTAATTCTGTTTCAACTTTGTTCTATTGTTATGACACACCGATTTACACGGAATTTTTTGGGCTATAATGCACCTAAGCTCTACCAAGTCTAATGAAGTTTTACGATATTTCGCGTTTTACATAGGAGCGTTTCGGCCGCACATCCGTTCACTCGGCCGAGGTATTTTCTTTTTACTTCATTTGTTTTTTAAGAAAGGACATATGACATATCATTGCTTTATTTAGACACTTTCTCAAGTAATAATCATATTAAACTTATTTTCCTGTATTACACTTTAACGTATTTAATCCTTAGTTTGACGGTAACAGACAGTTATGCCATGTCACGAGAAAACTCATCTTGTCTTCTGAACTGGCAAGTTTGTTAAAAAGTAATAAATACTAAAATATAGAAAACAACGGGAACTGCTTTAACAGTAAACAGACTGTTACAGAGTTTAAAATATAATATCGTTTATCCCTCGCAATTCTTTACATCATCTTGACTTTTTTCTTATAAAACTGGCAAAAGTTTTAATGTTATTCGCCTTTTTATTAAAGTGTGCAGCTCTAAAATAATATATAGAGGACCATTTTAATAAAAGGAAATGCTTGCGATTTCCCTTATGATTTATTTAAACATTTTATAATTTGTCGTTTAATAAAACAAGTTAAATTGTGGAAACATAAAATGAAATATTCTGCCTAATTTCACTCATCTGTACTTATCAATAATCGCACAGGGTACTTACAATAAAGCAATAAGCGCTCCTTTAGCTCCTGATAGCCGTGTTTACTCATTTTTTTTTTGTAACATTAGCAGTGGCGCCCGAACAAGTTTATTACTTGAAATTGTTAAGGTGTAACGAAACAATTTTCTGTTGGGGTTTATGCATAATTTTATTCATTTCAAACATGCTTCGTTGCGCATTTCTCTATTAAACCGGCTGATAATTTATTTTCTAACTCGCCTGCAGTTTTATTTTAAATTTCATTCTGATGGCATTCCATTCTCCGTCTGCTATTAGATTTCAAATATTACTACTCAATTCGGTCTGTCTGTAATAATTATTTTATTTTAGATTAACTTGTTCAGTTGGTGATTTTCCTACAAAATTTTGCTAACTAAAAGTTTAATTTGGTCTGTCTGTAACAATTATTTTATTTTAATTAGCTTAGTCAGTTTATAAGTCTCATACAATAATTTTGCTTGTCAAAAATTATGTTTATTCATAAAGGCTGAAATATAATTTTTCACAATTAAATATGAATCTATGTATAAGAAAGTCTCGAATCTGTTTTCTATGATAAAAATGTAAGTAAAAAACCATGTATGTTCACAAGCAGAGCGATGTGCTAGAGGCCCTCCGTGGGTAATTTTGCATATGGCCCCACTAGCGTCGTGAAACATAGAAGCTGAAATCATTTCCTGCAAAATTCACTACTTCTTGAAGAACCGTTACCTGAACTACTTCTTCAATCACTTCGTCTACTGGAACAGTCCTGACCAGGTAATATTTTATTTAATATTTAACTTGTGAAATATCTGTCCGTTGGACATTTTACAGTTTAAGCTGATATATTTTCATATCTTAGAAAGACTTTGTCGTTTATACCGCTGTCTGAAATCAAACGACTTTGTCATTTCTGCCGTCCGCGTCAACTTTTGGCTATTATATTTTTAGAAAGACTTTGTCGTTTATGCCGCCGTCCGAAACCAAACGACTTTGTCATATCTGCCGTCTGCGTCAAATTTTAAGCCATAGCTCACGCCTGCCGAAATACATGGTTTACTTATAGGTTGTAAGCTTGTATTATATCCTCATATTGTATTATATACTAGTGCAAAATATTTTTATTACTTGGTACCTGATCTGATAACATTTTTTTTAATTTTGTATAAAGTCTGAATAAAATTGAATTTTTATTTTACCAACCCATGCGCTTCACTGCTGTGTGTGTAACTGTCTGATCTACCTTACCGACCTCTGAACATACCGTTTCTTCACTGCAGCTACTCTAGCCCCACTGTACTGGCTGTTGGAGGGCAATTCATTATTCCATTTTGGAATTGGCGCCCGAGAAAATTCGCAACAGAAACCGAATTCTAAAATAAATCCGCATAAAGCTCAAGTGCCAAAGTGACTCACTCCCACTTGTTTGGTAACTGGGAAAAACATGTCACAAAGGCGTTGCTCCGCTGCAGTGGTTCTGCGTATATGGAAAATGCGATGAAAAATGGATATTGCTGTCTAAGGATTTGTTATGCGGGTAAAAAATATCAGCGTGTTTGATGGTGCGATAAAGATCAAATGTGACGACATTTTTTACTCGGATAACAAATCCGTAGACAACTATAACTTCGTTAATATGTGATTACAAAGAATGAAAACTACAGTTTCATATAAAATATGTGTATTAATAAAAATAATAATTCATAAGAGGCATGATGTTTTTCATCAAATCAATAAAAATAACATATTTAAGGGAAGTTAAATACGTTACCATTTCAAAACATTTTATATAGCATCGAATAAAATATTAATTAGAGAAAAAGTAGTCAAAACATATAAAAGCTATTGGTTTTATTTACATAAAGAAAGTGTTTACATAAAAATATATTTTCTTGAATACACCTAAGAAAACTATATTACGATATATACATAAAATTAAGTAAAAGCTAATAGTGCTAAAGATCTTACGCTAAATATTATCTAATGTTTAAACACGCGTAAAAATCAAAAATATTTTGTTATTCTAATTAACCTAAAACAGTTTTTGTCAATCTTGTTTTTTTTTTCTTACGGGTTAATTTTCTCAACCCCGTAATTAAAGGGTTTGAATTTACAATTAACCGATTTAGTAAGTCTATATTAGTTGCAATTCGTGTTTTTTCCGGTGTGGTTTATTCTAAATACGTTTATATCCTTATTTTTGACTTCGACTGCCTCTCCAGTAACTCTCCGATAGGAAAAAGAACAAAATTAAATAGAATTATGTGAACAGATATGACATCAGGATATTGTTCTACTAATTTCCGAGCTGTTTCGATGCAATTAAAAGAAATACCTTCAAAAAAAATATATAATAGGTGACCGTAGGAGCACGCCATGCAATGTCTATGATGGCGTAGACCATGGATCGTAACCGTAGAGTTACGCAGCGAATTCCTTTTGTTTCTATAAATTAAAGAGTCATTATTCATTACAGTAGCAAATTCAACTGTTTGGCTCATTAACATAATTAGTGAAAGTCTATGTGAGAACAATAAACGTTACTGTCTAAAAATGCAGTTAATATCTGGGCTAATATTGCATAACCAAAGAAAAAGTTTGTAACAAAATAACAAAAATTGATCAACATACCTAATTTCATTACCAAAAAGTTTCAGAGGCATGACTATTCCAAAAACTGGCACGACAAACAATGTGGGTACAGAAACTCATCGTTAATACTTAATTAGCATTCTGTAATGTAACCACTTCCGACTACAAGAAAGGATTGGCAGAGTTCCAATAATGACAGAGTATTTTTTTTTGTTACAAAGCCTAGTCATTGGTGTATTGTGACTAGGCATATATTGTTTTAAAGGAATTGTAGATTTTTTATTTTCATCCTGTGTAGGAAATCACTGTGCTCTGGTGTGCCTGCAGGAGCCGATTTTGTGAATACACAGCTAAGTAAAACACAAAAAATAAGAAATTAATTTTAAGCAGATCTTCCAAGAGAAGTGTCGCTGGCTCCCGTACTATAACTCTTTCTGTAATTAACTAGAGTCTACCTTCAATGGTGTAATTTATAAAGACGTGCAACAATTGGAGAACACAGAACATCGTTTTACGCTCACGGCAATCCATAGTCCATTGTCCCCTTTGGTCTCTTAAATATTGCAACTAATCAATTTCGATCTATCTGAAGTGGGTAATTTGAAACAGTAATTACACATCGCTGCCAGCGAATATTCACTGAATTATCAATTTTACCAGGTTTGATGATCTGTGCAGAATGCGATAACATTGTGGGTTGCTTTTAGTTTCCTTTAATGAAATATAATAATGATATGAGGCGTCATTAACGATTTACTAAATTTAAGATAACTTTTTGAATTCATTATTACTAATTGATTTAACTGATTATTGACTGCAACACTAACAATTTACATTTTGAGATTCTCTAAAGCACCTGCTCAGATGTGTTTTAGTTTCTGAACATACTGTTACATATTTTTACCCCCAGAGACATCTGTGGTAATTACCTCTTAGTTCCATGTATAAGTAACAGAAAACAATTAAGTTAGTTTGGCAATCGTCCTAGAAATGGCGCGCGCAGTCTCATAATCCAGAAACATCAAGAGAAGTGCTGACATCTATCTGGACCCCTATTCTCCAGTCGAGAGAATGATCATTTCGGGAGAAAGGAAAGAGAAAGAAATAGGAAACATAATGAAATAAAAAGAGAAAAAATACCCCGATTCACTTCTCCTAAGCTGGAGAATAGGACCCCTGGAACATTGTAGAATGTGTTGAAATGTTGTAAAACGATTTACCTAAGACTATAAAAGGAAAGTGAGTGGCTGCGCAGTTCAGTACAGTTCAGTTCAGTTAGTGAGAACAGATCAAGGAGTAATCAAAGTGATAAAGTGACTGATTCATTGAATTATAGTACTCAGTGTAATATTAGTAAAGTAATTATTTGTTGTAATTAGTACGTAAGTTATTAAATTAGTGTTTAGTGTTACCCTGGTGTTATAATTTTCGGACCCACGATACAGAGTGTTTATAAAGGAACAATACATTTGGTCTGCCTGTGTATGCGTACAGGCATTTCGAGAGTGGGGTACGGGGGTGATTCCTCCCGAACCCGGGCTTGTTTGGGGTCCGGTTTTGAAATGGTGAAAATTTGTATAATTTTTTTTGGATTTCTGCCCCCAGCTCATTAAAAATTTTTTGGGGATTTCTCTCCCCCGCTCATCAATTTTGAAAAAAAAATTTCCACCGGGCCCTTATTTTCTCTCAACGACCCTGTGTGCGTATAAGCGTGCGCGTGTGTGTGTGTGTGTTAGTTCAATGTTACATCCTCCAATTTTTTTTTTTTTTGGTACTTTATTGTATATAAGCTCAGGCATAAGTTACAGTTCATTATTACATGCTTACAATTATAATAACAATTTGCATAACTTACAATTACGGTTACGTAGCGCCTAAGTCACAAGGGCTTGTTTTGCACTTAAATGTGATTACATTTATTTAACCCTATTTAGTAACTAGCAGTGTTAATAACAGTAGAACTGCTTAAATTTTGTTGTTTGTACTAATTGTAAGTAAGAATTTAAACATTTTATTGCTGTATGGATAATAGTTTAACAATTTCTGTATTGTTTCAATGATTCAATGTTTGAGAACTGCACTAAGTATATCTATATTATCTATTGTATAATTCTTTACGGTTTTATTAAATTTTTTAATATTATCATATTTTCTAAGAGCCGTGGGTAATAAGTTATATAGTTTAAGACCAGAAAAATTCACAAACTTTTGACAAATATTTTTTTTGTATTTTGGCACTTTCAATAATTCCTTGCTTTGTGATCGTGTCTGATAGTACGTGTTTATGTTATTTGCTGAGGGTACTTTTGATTTTTTATGTGTGAATATTATTGCTGCTAATATATAAAGAACCTTTTATATTTAAGATTTTATTTTGTTTGTATAATTGTTCTGTACTATATAGTCTATCTTTCTTTAATACGACTTTTAATAAATAATTTTGCGAACTTTGAATAGTTGTGTAGGCATTACTGTACGTCCCGCCCCAACAATTTATTGAGTATCTTAAGATGGACTCAGCTAGAGGGTTATATACAACCAATAGAGTTTGTCTGGTTAATATGTCACGTAGCATATAGAATTTTGGTATTATCCGCCTAATTCGTTTGGTTATATGTTCCGAATGCTTATGCCAGTTTAGATGATCATCCACAATTACTCCTAGATATGTTAAATCTGTAACTCTTTCTATACATGTATTATCGTATTTTATATTAGTTATATTAGGTGTATCAGCAGCTGTGGGGGCAAATGTTAGAAATTTTGTCTTCTCTTTATTCAGTGTTAAATAATTACTATTGAGCCATTCCGGTACTTTCTGTAGTGTGTGTCTTGATTTTTCCAGTGTGTCTTCCCAATTATCACCTTCACATAACAGAACAGTATCATCCGCATAGGATATTACTTGTCCTTTTATGTCGATGTTGCATAGATCGTTAATATATATTAAGAACAAAATGGGGCCTAATACGGTGCCTTGGGGAATGCCAATGCGTTGTCACTCATGCAATTATTAATTATTACGCGTTGCTTTCTTTGTGCGAGGTAACTCTTGAAAAGCGTCAGTACATTTCCTCTAATGCCCATTTTCTCACATTTTTCTAATAATTCATCATGTGGGACAGCGCCGAATGCTTTTCTCAAATCTAGGAAAGTGCAAATGGTTTTTTTGCTTTTTTTTGCAAAACAGTTAATGATAGGTCTATAATTATTTTTATCTGTCTTTTTGCCAGATTTATGAATGGGGGTGACGACAGATTCTTTAAATTTATTAGGGATTACTCCACTGTTTAGAATATTGTTTATTATGTATTTAAGTGGTGCTAAAATGTATGTGTGGGTTTTTTAATTGTTATTGCAGTATTAGGTCATTATCTGTTATTTCTGGTAGGTATAGGAATTTAGGTTGTATAGGTATTTTATTAGTGGTTGGGCCCTGATTGTGATTTATTTTATTTTTCAGATCGATTCCAACATTTATAAAAAAAGTCATTAAATATATTCGCAACCAATACGTTATCGTTTATTAGTTCGCCATTTTCCTCCAGTGAAATATGTTCATTTTTTTGTTCATTTTCATTTGTAGCCCCAGATATTATTTGCAGGGCTGGCTCCAGGTATTTTGCCGCCCCGGGCATAGTTTCATTTCGCCGCCCGTCTCATATATAAATAACATTGGGGTCAGGCGGGGTAAAAATGAGACAAAATGACATCTTTCAATTTTTAGGTTGCTTAGAATCGAGTCATATTTAATGAAAGATTGGTATCATATGTAAAAATGACAGGAAAAATTATATTTCTATGTCTTTTACTAAAAAGTACCGTTAATTGATAAACAAAAATAAACAGTGTCTCATTTTTACCCTCCAAGTGGAGTAAAAAAAAGACAGTGGAGGGCAAATGAAAGACACGTGATTTATTCCCATTCTTATTGACATCGTACAAATGGAAGTGCAAAAATAAGACAGAGGAGGGTTTTTTCTTTTATGTATAATTTATTCAGATTTTTTACTAAACAAGAAGGGGCTAGCTTCTCCTAAATTAGGAAGCTGAAATGTGCCTGCCTCAGTCTGCCCATTTGTTCTCTTTATTCTCTTTTTTACCCGGCTTTTAATTTTTTCGTTAAAATCAAATTTTTCATGATTTAAAACTAGCAGATTAATAAACTTGATCACAAAATGTGAAGTATGACACTTCTAGTTGACGTCTGCCAAATACGGACAATGCAAATAGAGAAATTATAGAAATCCCCAAAAAAGTACTAAGGTGCGTTCAAACATTTTTTAAAAGTGAATTAAAGAGTTTACTGAATAATATTTTTTCCCGCATTAACAGTAGGCATAGGACCTGATTGGATAACATAAAACGGTTCTGAATGTACAAAACAAACTTGAATAAAAAATTAAGTTTAATTTATTTCAATCTGGGTTGGATATCACGTCTTTTATTTACCCCGCTACCTGTCTGTCTCATTTTTACCCCCATCTTTTCAGTCCATTATTTTTTATAACATTTTAAGAGTCACCTACTGAATGTTCTATGGTTTGTTTTTTTAGTTATAAGATTTACAGCAATTTTCGGATTTTCAGCAATATGATTACTGTATTTAAAAGGGTAAAATAAAATAATTGAAAAAATTAACCGTATTGAAACTTAAAAAAAATACCACACCACAGAAATTAGACAAAAAATAAAATTACATATAAGAAACAGAATGTATGTATGTAACCTACTTTATATACAAAAAAATAACTAACAATAACAAATTATTTATATAAAGTTAACATTATTATTACTATATTAGTGAAACAATTGTTTCCTAGCTTTTTATATTTTTTGGTAACTGTGGATTTGAAGAATTTGACGCCCCTAGTTTTTATATTTGTTAATAAAATTGTTTGTTGCTTCCTCAACATTAGGATTATTTAAGATGTCAAGCTCTCCACTTTTAGTGAGTTTGTGTTTATAATAAACTGACCATATTAACTTTAGATATTACGGAATTTTCTAAAAAAAAGTACAAGGTAAGATATATTGCATCATACTTGCACACAAATCTTTCCGCGCTGACCTAGAGTTAATCCTGATTTTGACGTCACAGAGATAAAATTCCCGACCCTTGGTCATTAATATGCTCTATGAATAATATACTATTAATCATATTAAATATTATGATAATAAGTGATATATTTAACTATATCCTATTATCCCTCTGTTTATAAAATTGACTAAAATAGTAGTCAGTATTCTTTCTGGACAGTGCATTTCGTATAAACATTGTGGACAATATGTAGTAAATTTATAACTGCAACAGTGTTACAGCACTGGAAATAAAGTATAAACTTACCACTTAATGGTGGTAAAGTGATAAATTGTTACAAGCAGGCACACATCTTTCGACAGTAGTAAATTTCAACAAACAAAATATGAATTACCTATAGTCGGAGAGCAGCCAATCTGTAGGAAGCATTTTAAAAGTAGTCTATACAACTCGCGAACACCCACCTAAAAAACAGATGATATTATGTAAAATGACCTTCTGGATTTGATTTTTGAGTTCGCCCATTAATTTGAGATTGCCAAATCGGTCAATTCGCAAATTTTTTGAAAAATTTTAAAATGATGTGTTAATTTTTGTTTTGCACATAACACATCATATCTTTTTTATTTTAATTCAGATTTTGACCAATATTTTACAAATTATCCCTCCAATATTCTTGGACAGGCTGACGGCAAAGAATATAGTGTAACTAATAATATAGTGCCTAAAAAAAATATAATTACCCTCTATTGTCGCGGTTTTTTAAAATTTGCGTTGAAAAATACCCGATCGAGGGAACTTTTTTATTTTTAAAGAGAGAGTTATAGTATAAACGAGAAAAATATTCCATATACTTTAAACAAACTTTTTTATAAAGATATTTTTTGGAAATTCGGCTCATGTAACGAGATGACGCTGTTGGAAGCGGCCGCGCAACTCGTCCGCATTAATTTAAAGCATAACTTCTGTTAACGTCGCCCGTCTGTGGTGTCGTTTAAGCGATCAAGTGAGTCTACGGATTATTTAGTTTCTATTTACAATTAAATGTTATAAAATTATGTAGATAATCTCGAAACATACACATTAAAAAATATATTTTCATTAATTATAACAGCAAGTGGGTACTAAAGATTACATTTTCCTTCGCATAAACAACTTATGTTACATTGCGCGTTTGCTTTGCTACACTTGCAGCTTGTAGTACAGTTATATAATTTACATTTACAAAATGGAGTTAACTCAATAAAATTGGGTTTTGGGCTTTTTGAAATCATCTCTGGAAATAAGATTTCCTCCTTTAGGTACCATTCAAAATCTAAAACATTTGGAATTCTGGGCTTAATTTGGTAGGCTGTCTTGTAAATAGCACATTGCAGAAATGCCCTTTTTACTTGTATTCTCTGTACTAGGATTTACAATTTCTGATTTTCTTTTATAAGCAGTTCGGGTATATGATCTTCTACATTGTGCATGGTAAACTGGATTTAGTGATAAAAATAAATTTTTCTGTTCTAAATATTGTTTTAGAGCCACAGAAATGTCATCGGATTTTGCATTTGATCGGTACATTTCTAAAGCCGTAAATATCGCTCGCAGACAAAAAATTTTCATACCATTGTGTTATTGAATGAATTCTGAACAACTTTCAAAATGTCCGTCTGTCTGTCCGTCCGTCACGTTTCTTGTAAGCACGATAACTGAAGAAAGAAAATTCCGATTGTACTGAAATGTGGACAGTAAATTAGTGTTAGCTAGAAGAAGAACCCTATTTGAACAAAATCGATCGATAAATAAAAATGTTATTACTTAATGATTTAAATTTGATAAATTAACTCCTATATAAAAAAGTCAATTTGACAGTCATATTTTGTCACTTTGACAGCGATAAAAAAGGTGCATCGTTTTTTTATCACGATAAAAATGCCTGTTCCTCAAAAGCAGAGTATATCTAGTAGTCGCACGTCATTTTAAAATCTGTACTGTCGGCTATAATTTTTAAGTCTTGTGGAAATTATACTGTACGATATGGGTCGTTTTGAGAAAATTATAATTATTTTTAATTGTTGTTCGTTCACATATTCTGTCGTTAATTTATCTTGCCAAAAATCACTCGAGCTTTTCTTTTATGGATAAATTTCTTTTTAACTCAAATTTTGCCAATCAGTAATTTTGCTCGAAAAACTGACATTTGACAAAATCGCTCGACCTCCGGTCTCGCGGTTTTTTCATGTCAGTTTTTCTCATAAAATCACTGATTGGCAAAATTATTTCGTTACAAAGAGAAATTTATCCGATAAAAAAAAAGCTCTTGTGATTTTACTGTTGATAAAAATACCTGTTCCTCAAAAGCAGAGTATATCTAGTAGTCGCACGTCATTTTAAAATCTGTACTGTCGGCTATAACTTTTAAGTCTTGTGGAAATTATACTGTAGGTACGATATGAGTCGTTTTGAGAAAATTATAATTATTTTTAATTGTTGTTCGTTCACATATTCTGTCGTTAATTTATCTTGCCAAAAATCACTCGAGCTTTTCTTTTATGGATAAATTTCTTTTTAACTCAATATTTTGTCAATCAGTAATTTTGCTCGAAAAACTGACATTTGACAAAATCGCTCGATCTCCGGTCTCGCGATTTTTTCATGTCAGTTTTTCTCATAAAAGCACTGATTGGCAAAATTATTTCGTTACAAAGAGAAATTTATCCGATAAAAAAAAGCTCTTGTGATTTTACTGTTGAAAAAAATTTTTTTTTAATTTTTATGTTTTTGTAATTGAATAGAAATCTGGTGAAATATTTCATTTTAATATTTCTAATTATTTATATATTTTACAAATATACATTTCATAATGTAATATACAACCGTGAAAATATGATTTTATAGCTCGTGTCTTATAATGTAAAAATTTACATTCTTCTACGTGTAAGGTGGTGGTGTAGTTCTTTTGACTCGGAATCGAAACCCAAATGGGGTTTGGTATAGTTTTTTTACCAAGTCTTTTACCAACTAAGATCGTACTATAAAATTAGAAATGTCTAAAAGTAACATTATTTACAAAAAACTGCGAAAAGTATCCTATTGAATGTTATAACAATTATATAAAAATCCAGTTAACAGGCGAAGAGTACGTTTTTAGCTTGTTTCCTTTGATTTCCTATCCGAGTAATTATAATTTATTATGCCAAACTATGTGTTTATAACGCACTAAATATAAGGACTGAGACAAAAAGCACTTTCAACGGATACTGGAAAATAATAATCACCCGGCACGTGTCTGCGTTTAGCTCTAGATGCGATTGCAGCCGATTCATAGTAGCGCGCATTCGTTCGGACGCTGAAACAATTAACGAATTTCGATAAGGGAGCAAAATTTCAAAAAAAACTTCTTATAAAAGATTTTATTTAGTTCATTCGGAACATTTTCTTCGATTATAGTAGGCACCTAACTTTAAAAATAAAAAAGATACCTCGATCGGACATTTTACTCTGCAAATTTTAAAGATTTTGCGTCAAAGAAAAGTTGTTATTTTTTTTTGGCCAACTAATTATTTTTTAGGTAAAGTTTTTTACTTTCAACATATCAAAGAATAGTTAGAGAATATTATGTAAAAAAATTTAAAAAATCTGAAGTAAAATAAAAAATATATGACGTGTTATATGAAAAACAAAAAATAACACATAATTTTTATTTTTTTTAGAAAATTGCCAATTTGGTCATTTTGGCAATCTCAAATCAATGGGCGAATTCAAAAATCAAGTTTAGCGGGTTATTTTACATCAGATTACCTATTTTTTAGGTGGGTGTTCGCGAGTTGTATAGAGGGTGTCGAATTCAGAGGGTCTGGTCTTCCACTACTAGTTGTGGTTCCGACATCGTTCTCGCTTTGTCATTAAAGTAACGACAAGTATAAATGAGGTTTTCGAAAAAAAATGCTAGACTAATGTCAGGAAATTATACAGTGTAGAAACATTGTGGTAAATCATTTTCTAGACGTTTTCTCCAATAAATTACGAAACCCAGAAATTCTATTAATTCGCTGACAAAGGAGGTAAATAATAATGACTTGTCATTGTCCGATCCTGAGTTGCATAAATAAACAAAAACCCAAAACGAGAACGAGAACGCTTCCTAAACGGAAGAAGTGGAATAAAAATGGATATACATTTTAGTTACAAAAACGAGAACGCTTCCTAAACGGAAGAAGATGGAATAAAAATGGATATACATTTTAGTTACAAAAATCATTTTTGACATACAATACAAATGTTACAGAGAAATCTATATAAAGCGTGTCCTCCGATTGAGTTTGCTATAGGTGAAATGGACAAAAAAAAATTTTTTTTCATATTTGCAGGTTCCCCCTGCTTACCTAAAAAGTAATTTTGGGTGTATTTTTGTTTTTTTAAAATCATGTAGGCCATGACAGTTAAGCAAAAACGAATTGTAAAGTACCTACCTTTTCTGTAAAAGATACAGCAAAATGTCATTAAGGAAAGTTATTCAGATTAAAAAGTTATAGTCCGCCTATACAAAATTTCAAGAACATACCAATATAGCACAGAATATTGTACAAATATTGGTTTTTGGTCCGTCACGTACATTCAATATACGGTATATTTTATGGATATTTTAAAAATATTGAGAGAAAATATATTTTATCCTACACTCTATGGAAATTTTTAAAACATATGAAATTAAATATTATCTTGCTTATATTTGCTAAATATTGAGGAATATTAAAAATTGATGCTCTAAACTTTAATCCACATCTAAAAGCTCTATTTGCCATGAAGGCATTAAAGGATTCTTTTAAAATTTAAAATTATTACATGGATAAAATAATAATAATAAAGAATACGGCTACCTCAGGTCATGACTCGTAGATCTTTTTCTAAGAGTGTTTTAGATTTAGGTTTAAAAAATTATGTAATAAATAAATAAATACAAATTATTCCTAGAATTGAATTTCTTAATATGTACAATATTAATTATTATATGGAATAGTATATTCATACAACTTTGCTCCAACGCGCCATTCTAAGTGCACATGCGTACTTTGCCTCTCCTACGAACCCTGTGTCATGTCGCCATCGTCAACCAAGATTTGTGAACAACGCAACGTGAAAGCAAATAGTATGGTACCTATATGGTGAAACGAATGAATTGTTTTGTGATGTGTAGTTGTGAATATGAGCATTTTATGGTAATAGTGGAAGTAAAAAGGTAAATATTTTAATGTTATTAATTGTAATGATAGTGTAGTTATTTAGTTTCTATGGGCACAGTTACAAATCTTTGGCATTGAAAAAAGTTGCAGCCATCTTGATCATTTCAACTAGTATTTTTGCGGTTGTTTCCGAATATCACATCTTTCTTTCTGTCATAGAATGGGTACGAATTGTATAGAAAACCACTATTTTTTTCCTTAAAAATTGACTCAATGTAATATTTAACGAAGAAAATGATCTAACCTCAAAAGTTACATTCCCTAGTGAGCAAGTAAATAGGTTGTTGCTGTAATTAGAGTAAGTCTTGGAAAATTTTATATGGCACTGATTTTATCAAAGGTAATATCACCACTGTTGTTCCGTTTGATTTAAACTAATGTCTAAGAATAATGAAACCTACAATAGTCCAGTCAACGAAGCGCTAAAATGATCAAAAGGTCTAACTTGAGTGCTAATGATGGATTTTGATGAAACCTTGTGCAATGTGTTGGTAATGACGTTTTTCTTGCGAGAGGAAACCCACACGGGCTGCCCATCTCTACTTGGAATGGGTCAGACGTTAATAAAAAAGTTTAAAAAAAAATTAGATTAGGAAATGATCGGAAAGGGTAGAAAACACCCATTTTATCACGGGTTCCGTAACTTGTAGAATTAGGTCAAAAATGAAAAAAGAAGTAATGTATTTACCTTTTTTGGCCCAAAATAAGATGTTTTTACTCATGTGAATTTTTTCGAAAAATGCATATTTTTCGAGATATGGCCACTCAAAAATTCCTAAAAATGGGGGAGGGGAACTTTTCTGTAAATTGCGTTTTCACCGAGTTTTTCCGGAAAAACATGAAATTGTAGCGCTTTAAAAATACGTAATTTAATAATTTGAAAAAATTCAGAGATTGCTTTGAGGAATTCTAAACATTTTTTGTCTTTTGGAGTTTTTTTGTAACTTTCTAATTTTCCAAGTTACAGACAGTTTTTCAGGATAAATACTTAATGTACTAAATTTTTTGCACATTAAAAAAATTTTCCGGAAAACTTTTTTACATTTTTAATTTAAAAATTGTATTGAACCTTTAAAAATGGTATAACTATATAGGTTTCATATTTTTTATAATAATAGATATAAATCACGCTCATTTTTCGAATTTTCATGTGTAAAAAATGTAGTATATTATTTATGGTGAAAAACTGCCTGTAACTCTCCAAGAGACAAAAAATATTTAGAAGGCATACGTCTGAATTTTTTCAAATTTTTAAATTACATATTTTTAAAGCGCTATAATGTCAAAAATGGGGGTAGTTTTTCATGTTTTTCCGGAAAAACTCGATGAAAATGCACTTTACAGAAAAGTTGTAAATAAAAAAAAGTCTTGTATTCCGATGATACATTCACCTGAATTTTTTCAGATTTTTTTTCAATTTTTACATTTCCCCCATTTTTAGGAATTTTCGAGTGGCCATTTTGCGAAAAATATGCATTTATCAAAAAAATTCACAAGAGTAAAAATATCTTATTTTGGGCCAAAAAAGGTAAATACATTGTTTTTTTTTCATTTTTTAATTCTGTTTTTATATTTCTTTTAGGAAAGAAAATTCTCAGATGGAAGAGAACCAGGAGGATCTTCAAGAATATCATACCTTTTAATGTAATAAATATTGGACCTTTTGCTGTGTTTTTTATCCTTACCTATCCTTTTTCTCAGTTTTATCTCATTTTCTGAACATGAGAGACTACAATCTCTCACATTACCCCAGTGTGGCGTGATACGTCAAAATGATTCTTTCAATTATT
Source organism: Rutpela maculata (assembly GCA_936432065.2). Lineage (NCBI taxonomy): Eukaryota > Metazoa > Arthropoda > Insecta > Coleoptera > Cerambycidae > Rutpela > Rutpela maculata. The sequence continues at coordinate 42,700,717 of OW386286.2, forward strand.
TACTTGTTATAAAACGTTTGCCGCTCATTATAAGACCAAGTCCATTTAAAATAGAGTAGAAGCAGCATTTACTTGTACCACATAGCACCGTGACACGATGCCACGTTATCTAGAGACTGCTGTGTAATAATCTATTTCACCCAAAGTTATTACGTTCATACATTTTACCAGAAAAATTTGGTCAATTTGTCGAATTTGTTGTCTGCATGTGTTATATGATTAAAATAAAAGTTATAAGAATTAATGACATGACAACAATTTCAGCCTGCATATCGAGCAGAGGTGGGTGGTGAAATTTAGAGTATGTCTTATCTCAGTGTTAGAACATGGCACCCCATCAAAACTTTTAAGACAACATTATATCAAGATAAAATGAAGAAAATTTACAAAAAGAATCTTACAAGAAAAATGTAAAAAAATAACTTCAGTTTTTGCAAATTTCAGTTACGGATTTTTTCCAATTCATTGTTTTTATTTAGTCTTGATAGTGATGCCTTAAAGTTTTCTTGGGTCCTATGTTCCAATACTGGAATAAGGCATACCCTAAATTTCATCAACCACCACTGTAGTACGAGAAGAGGACATTCTAAAAATATTTTTTTGCAGTTTATACAGTGTGTCCCACTTCGAACTAAGCCACCCCTGTAACTTGGCTACTTGTATTTGGATTTGTATATATTTTTTATAGCACATAATGAACTACCTTTGGAAGGTAGAACTGTTACTCAATCTCTATTTCAAAGCCAACTGTGATGTTTTTAAAATGGGAATTTTGCAAAAGTAACATTAGCGATTGAGATAGAGGAAAAATGTATTTGGAAAAGTCGTTCAGAAAAATTAAGTAAGTGAAAATATGTATTTTCATTTAAAAATATTGATTTTTTTTTTTTGAAAAATATTGCAAGTCAGGAAATTTTTTTCTTTTAATTAAATAAATTATCAACATTATGTAAAATGGTTTATTAAATTAAAAATTTCCAACTATTTTCTAGAATTCATAGCAATCTGGATGCTCTAAACTAACCCAAACCTCGAATTTTTCTGACTTGCAATATTTTTCAAAAAAAAAATTAATATTTTTAAATAAAAATTCATATTTGAACTTACTTAATTTTTGTGAACAACTTTTCCAAATACATTTTTCCTGTATCTCAATCGCTAATGTTACTTTTGTAAAATTCCCATTTTAAAAACATCACAGTTGGCTTTGAAATAGAGATTGAGTAACAGTTCTACCTTCCAAAGGTAGTTCATTATGGGTATTATGTGCTATAAAAAATATATACAAATCCAAATACAAATAGCCGAGTTATAGGGGTGCTAGTACGAAGTGGGACACACTGTAGAATGTACCTGAAACATTTTTAAAATGTTTAAAAATATACAACAATGTTTACAAATATTCTAGGGCGTCCATTAAATAGACTTAAAACATTTTTAATATATTGAAGAATATACAAAAATATTCTTATATGTTTTCAAGACATCCATAAAATATACAAGAAAAACATTATATGAACGTTTTCGAAACATCCGAAGGGTGACAAACAAATGTTCTTAAAACATCCATAAAATCGCTACTACCTAATTTAGTAGATTCTACAAATATTGAATATCCACAATAAAATATTTTATGTATGTACATAAAACGTGTTTGTGCTATATGGGATACGCCTACCTTGATGATTTTGATTTTTTCAATATAATTGCATTTTACAAAAAAAAAAAATAGTATGCCAGTTTACTAACATGTTTGATTTAGTACACTTCCCGACAAATAAAAGTAGGACAACTCTTGTTCATTAAAAACTGTATTTTTTAGTTATGTAAATCGATCTTGGCATTGTGGAAATTAAAAATAATAATTTCTGACAAATCAACAATTGTCAAAACTGAATTGTCAAAGGCTATTTTACAGAACTAAAATAAAGTGTCCTAGTTTTATTTGTCGGGAAATGTACATAAACCGGCAACATTTTTTTTTTTTTTTCGTAAAATGCGAGATAAAATGCAATTATATTAAAAAAATCAAAATCATCAAAGTAGGCATATGTTCTTGAAATTTTGCATAGGACTATAATTTTTTAATCTGAATAACTTTCCTTAATGACATTTTGCTGTATCTTTTACAGAGAATGTACTTTACCTAACATAAAATTCGTTTTTGCTTAACTGTCATGGCCTACATCCCAGGTAGCAGGGTGACGTCATTATGACGTCTTTTCAAGGTGATTTTTGGTCGCCGACGTCATTGTCCCAATAAATGACGTACCAGAGACGTGATATTTAAAACGTACTTCTGACGTCATCATGAAGACGACAAAGGTCATTATTTTGACGTCATTAAAATGACGTCATTCTGATGTCAAAATTAGTCATTTGGTTCACTATATATATTCATATATTCACTATATATATATATAGAGAGAGATCTTTGACCAATCATAATAGCAATATATTATTACAATAAAAACGTACATATAGAAACATCAGTATGTTCTGACATAGTTGCCGAATATATTTTGTAACCTGAAATTTTAATTTAAATAAATCATTATGAAATAAAAATAAATAGAAGTATTTAGTGAGTAGTTCCACATAGTAATAATAATTTTGTTTTACTATTTCTAACTAGGTATACAGCTTTTAAACGTATTTAAATAAAGATGTTCAATGGTTCAGTGAGTTAAGTGTTACGTTACAGATCTCTCTCTCTCTCTCTCTCTCTCTCTCTCTCTCTCTCTCTCTCTCTATATATATATATATATATATATCATCTGTCGTTAAGTCAAACCGGATCTGCTCCGCCTAGCCCTACAATCACCACGACGCTATGCGACGTAGTTGTCTGGCTGGCTCCGGACCAGATTCCGGCGAGGCACATAAATGTATAAAAACTATTAATAAATTGTTATTGATTGATTGATTGTTACGTTACGAGTCAAGAGGTCCGCGGTTCGATCCCTGCACATTCCGGTTTTTTTTTTTCGTCAAAAACTTTATTAATAATTGTGGAAAAATATTGTAATGAGAGGTTTGCATCCCTCATCGCAAAATTGAAATTGATTACCAATACGTCATATTGGCGTCATATGTATGACGTCATTGGGCTGTGACATTGTGCCGTCATTTTTACGTCATGCTAAAGGTGAAATTGACGTAAATAATGCCGAAAAAACGACGTCATAATGACGTCACCTTGCTGCCTGGGATAATTTAAAAAAAAAATTACTTTTTAGATAAGCAGGGGTGAACCTAAAAATATGAAAAAATATTTTGTCCATTTCACCTATAGCGAACTCAATCGGAGGACACCAGTGGCGGCTGGTGAAATTTCAATATTTTTTTTCTCGTCTGTGGCGCATGGGACCCATACGAAATTTGAGAAATAACATCTAGAGAAGCACTTCTCTAATGACCCCTAAAAAATTTTGAAAAAGCAGTTTGCGAAAAAATTTTTGAAAATTCGTTAGCCTCCCCTAGGTCTAGGGACTCCTGTTTATTTTTTTTGTCATATGCATTTGACTTTTCATAAAAATACAACAATAGATTTTGGAGTTTGTGAAAATATTTTCATTACTAATAGTCGGGGAGCCCTCCTTAGGTGTACGTGCACCCCCCGCCCGATCCTTGGGGACAATGTTTTTCATAAAGATTAAAGCCTAAGGAACAATTTAAGACATGTCCTAAAAAAAAAAACTGTTGCCGATGTTGTTTTTGTCATTTAACACAAAAACTAAAAAAGATGAACAAAAACTTTTTTCACAAAAATAACGTGCATAAAATTTTCTACAATTTTGTACCTATACAATATTTTGATAGGAGTTACCATTTTCCAGATAAATGAGTCCGAAATTAAGAAAACATGGAAATTCATATATCGGTAAATCACTTAGAGGAAATAACTGTGACAATTATTGTTAGGCGTATAATATATTTTTATATTATTAACATAAAAATAAAATAAAGTAAACTGAAAAAAATTAATAATAATAATAATATTGTAATTTGCAGACATTTATCTCGAAAACGGTAACAGTGGTATCTGGAAAACGGTAACTCCTATCCAAATATTCCATAGGAGCAAAATTGTAGAAAATTTTATGCACTTTGTTTTTTGTGCAGAAAGTTTTTCTCCATCTTTTTCAGTTTTTGTGTTAAATGACAAAAACCATATTTGCATTGTTTTTTAAACGGACGCCATTTTGAAAGTACAGTCAGTTTTTTTTTTTTAGGACATGTCTTAAATTGTTCCTTAGGCTTTAATCTTTATGAAAAACATTGTCCCCAAGGATCGAGGGGGTGCACGGACAGTTAGGGTGGGCTTCCGTAGTGTTACATTTTATGTTGAATTTTATATTTTACTTTAAGAGATGAATCATTTATCTGGAAAATGGTAACTCCTATGCAAATATTGTATAAGAACAAAATTGTAGAAAATTTTATGCACTTTGTTTTTTGTGCAGAAAGTTTTTCTCCATCTTTTTTAGTTTTTGTGTTAAATGACATAAACCATATTTGCAAATTTTCTTTTTTTAAACGGACGCCATTTTGAAAGTGCAGCCAATTTTTTTTTTTAGGACATGTCTTAAATTGTTCCTTAGGTTTTAATCTTTATGAAAAACATTGTCCTAAAGGATCCGGGGGGGGGTGCACGGACACTCAGGGTGGGCTCCCGTAGTATAACTGATATACAATGAACTGAAATTTTGTAATTTACAATTTAACAAATTACAACATTTCAATTCGTTGTATCTACCCGAGGGGGTAAAAAAGGGGTTGAAATTTCATGCTTTTTTCGGAAACTGTTAGATCTAAATGGGTGAAATTTGGCAGAAATATGTTTTGTTGAAATCTATTAGATACGTGTAAGACGAAATTTCGATTTTCACTTTTTGAAGGGGTCAAAACGGGTAGATGGTTTAAAGCGCACCCGTATTTTTGAAATCGCGTAAGTCAGAAACGTGATTATAAGAGCGATGAACTCTTCTAAGGAAATAAGAAGACACGTATTCGAAGATTTTCAAAACCCGAAAGGGTAAACGGGGAGGGGGTGGTTTTTAAACTTTTCGGAAACGGTTAGACCTATAGAAGCGTGAAATTTGACAGAAAAACTCTTTATTGGAATCTATTAGACACGAGTGAGACGAAATTTCGATTTTCACTATTTGAAGAGGTAAGACCGGGGGTGGTAGATGGTCTAAAGGGTATCCGTATCTCTCAAATCGCATAAGTCAGAAATGTGATACTCCAGTGACGGGCTCTTCTGAGGAAATAAGGAGACACGTATTCGACGGTTTTCAAAAAGAGACCCCCCCCCCCCCCTCTTCCCCGAACGGGTGGACAGGAAGAGGGATGTTTTTAAGCATGAAATTTGACGTACCCGCCCATGTGTTATATTGTCGATTAAAATAGTTATTTTTTTCGTTTAACTCGCTCTAACACAAAAATAGACAAATTGCGATGCGCAGTGAGTTTCCCCGAGCACTAAGGATGCGCAGTGTGTTTCCTCGAGTGCTATGGATGCGCAGTGGGTTTCCTCGAGTACTATTAATGCGCAGCGGATTTCCCCGAGCACCATGGATGCGCAGTGGATTTCCTCGGGCACTAGGTTTTTTCGAGTACTATGGATGCACAGTGGGTTTCCTCTTGTGCAATGGATGGGAAGTGAGTTTCCTTAAAAGCAATGGATGTGCAGTGGGTTAGTATCTCAATGTTCTTAATTCCATGCGGACAAAGTTCCACGCGGACAAAGTCGCAGGCATCAGCTAGTATATAAATATTTTTCATGCACGAAAACACTTTCATTTTATAAAAATTTTCAACAGAATTTTGTATTTTGGCACACATTTGTTGCTTTTTTTTCTATATTTTATTTTCATTTGATAGACCGTAATTTTTAAACCAATTGTCGGAGTCAGGTGAATCCAAGCGCAATCTCTTCATCATTTTTAGATCTAAGAATTTGACCTGTGACATGTCATCGTCAATGCCTAACGTTACTTCGCAGTTTGTAAATAAACGCATTCTGATGCAGCTTTTAACCAAATAAAAAAAAGTTCTTGCACTTCCGGAAGAAAAAGTACTAATCATCTTTTCTAGATGGCTAAAGTGTTTTGCCTTATTTTTAAATATAGCTATCAGTATTTATAAATTGCCAAGTTACTTGGAACGTTTTGTCACCATCAGAAACTATTATTTTATTTTTGGTATTTCAATAAATTGGATTGTCACGTCAGCATATTTTAAAATTGTGACTGTTTTTGTTTTGAAATTAAATATCGTATATACCACAGGGAAGAAGTGCCTCCTTCTTTCAATCCCTCATATGATTGTTAATAAACTTTCGCACTGGGGATTAAATGGGTAACTTCTGTCCCTTTCTCGATAATATACTAATTTTGGAAATCTCTTTTACTACAACGAAAAAATTCTGACTCAAGAGTATTTTCCATATTTTTTCTATTTTTCTATTTTATTTTTACATCTTACGGCTGCCGTTTGTAACAGCTACAGATGCCCAAATTTCACTCAACATATCGCTAAAGACGAAGATAACAATTTTGAGGAAAAAATGTTTTAATTTTGTGTTCTATAATTGTAATAATTAAAATAAAAAGTTTTTGAATTCCTGTATTTTTACTCGATCTGTCTTGCCTCATCTTGGCGGAAGTGTCTGGTAGCAGGGGCGTGGCGAACCAACTTTTTGGGAGGTTATTTTTCAAATTTGCCAACTTCATAAACTTAAGAAGTAAATAAATAAATAATAATTCCATTACTATCTTTTTACCAAATTTTGATGGATTAATCTATTTAGTAAATAATTATAACTAAGCTCATATATATTACACAAGATATGTGGATTTTAGCCAGTGAACCGTGTCAAAGATAACGTTGCTTCAGTTGGCTTATTCCCATTTTATCCCATCATGTTAAATTGATAATCAGAATGAAAAAATGTGTTGTGTGCTCACTACATGCGAAGCCATTCTATAACTTCTGCGAGTAGGACGATAAATAAAATTTATTGCAATATTGCATAAGCACAAGTGGTTTTTTTAAGCACTTTAACACTCTACAGTCAAGCGTGTGGCTGGTTAAGCGATGATATATTTTCGTTTCCTTAGAGTGCTGCGACATAGCAATATGCATATTGCATAATCATGCTGGAAGCAACAAACTATTTTAGACACGACCGAAACCACAAATGGGGGTGTAAGTAATCTTTTAGACCAGTCACAAAACCAAAAAAGGTACTGAACAGAATAAAATTAGATGGGTAGTATAATAACCAGTAAACAGTAATAAGTCTAAGGTTTAAGAAACGCTACATGCTACAACAAAACCATTCGTGAAAAAACGGTAAATTTAAACGTTTATTATAATGACAAAAGTCCGCCCAAATCAACGTTTATAAATTGTATATACCATTAGTCCAATCAATGAATGCCCAAAATGGGATTGTAGAGAACATTTAGGAGGGGAGAATTTTCCTCTTCAGGGATGTGTAGGGGGTAGTTAGGAGGTAAAAATACTAAAAGTCCCTGCCCCTAGCCCCGCCGCTTCAGGGGGGAGGGGGTAGAAAGGTTCCTTTTTTCGATTCTTCGCTTATAACTAGGAAACGATGCGTCGTATGGAAAAAGTTAATCTATGCAAAATTAAACGTAATTAAATTTTCCACAAGAATGTTTATATTCATTTTCTTCCTATGTGTTATATTTTACGAGATACTCGCCAGCGAAAATCGATGATTAATAAAAAAAAATCAATTATGTACCTTGAATATTCCTATCAAAGCGGTTACCGTGGTCTGTTAATAAATCACAGTCACAAAACAATCTTTATTTTACAACACTCGACGTATTTACTAACGTAATATTTTATCGAAATCTATACATTTCCTTAAATATACAGTGTGATTTTTTTATTTTTTGTTTCCGATTTAAATCAAACTTTACTCAAATATAGAACAAATTAGAATCTACTTATGACCAGAAAAACATTCGGCTGCTACAAAGGCAAAGGCAAATTAAAACTATTGTAGCGATACATTTTTTACAGTGTATATTACATTTCATGAGCGTTTCACAGATACGTTTATAAGTTGTTTGATTCGTTCACTCAGGGGCGTAGCGAAGGGGGTGTATGGGGGGGGGGCACGTCCCCCCCCCCAACGACAAAAGTTGAAAATTTTAGACGCAAGTTGGCAATTTTTATTGAAATTTTTTTTTTAAAGTTTCGTGACTGATATTTCCTTCAGATTGCATCAACTTTTCTTTCAATAAGAGATTGTTTTGTTTTAGTTCTGAGTTTAGTGGGTATTGAGTATTTTATTTTCAGTTTTTGGGCCATCTATTATTTTATATAAATAATTAACACATTTAGTAAATGTATGAAGTCTAAGCCAATTATTAATTTAAGGTGCGTGACAGTGTGACGTGCCTATAAACAGAGTTTTCTTAAAACGTCTTTTAACCAAAATTTTCTACCTGTACTGAAAATTTAGTAGATCATAAATATAATAAAAACTTACAATTATAAAGTGGTATACTATATAAACTTATTACTATTATTATTATTATACTAAAATCATTTTTAAACCACTGAAACATATATTTCAAGCATTTTATACATTCTGATGTTTATTGGACTATTATAGTTAATGAACGATGTATTTTATACCAAAGATTAAAACTGAAATTACCAAACTGATATTACCAAAATAAAAGTAAAAGAAATATGTTTGTTAGTAGTTTATGACTAACACATTTTATAAAAATAATTAATGTATCCCGTAAATATGAAGTCTCTACTAATTGTTGATTTAACGTGTATGACCACGAAATCCAGGAATATTACAGGAACGCGCTAAATCAGATATTTTAAGAATATTCAGTAGAATATTCCGGAATATCTACAGAGTGTACCATGAATAATCATTGATTAATTTAAGAGGATTATTATTCTTCATATATTCTGTAATATTCTAGGAATATTTTAATAATATTATAATAATTTTTTTTCTATTATATACTGCCACATAGCACTCGATAGCCATAGGACAACCAGTGGACAAACTTAGAGGATAAGCAAGACATCCTACGGACGTCCTTCTTCCTAAAATATTGTGATTGCTGTAGACAACAAATTGAAATTCTGGGTATACTCATCCTCCCTTGGGTAATAAATAAATGTCATATTGCAAAAAAATAAAAAATAATAAATAATAAAATATGTGCATTTAATGCGTATAGTGAGTAGACTACACTGTAGAACGACTGTAGTTTCTGGCTTTTTGGAAGTAGTTAATGCTGATTAGGTGAGTATCGCAACAGAAGTAATTTGCAAATCGCAAGGAGAGCTATCTACCATGACTTATTGAAACTAGCGCTAAGTACAAGCTAGCCAATATATAAATATATATGTATCCAATATACTTACCTACATTCAACTGAAACTTGTATATCAGTTTAAGGTAACTTGTGTTTAAATGAACGATCATTAATATTTTAATAGTTTTTATTTTCAACTTCTTACAACTTGTGTTGATTACAATGAACTCGCTTAATAACTGAAGATCCATCCCTGGCTCTATATGCAACATATATTACATGCACATTAATAAGTGTATTAATCATATGTATTCAACACATAACACACACACACACAATATTTATTTAACTAACATCAGCTTTTGTGCATTTTCTCCGCATTTGTGATCATCTTTGACAACAGCGCGTCCTTATTTCTTCCATTTTTACAGACGTAGTTAAAATACAGCGTGCTTAGTCCTCACTATTCTTCCTGCTTAAGAGGGATAAGGATCAGCTGATCGAACCTATCGAAGCCACCAATACTCCCCGCGCGTCGCAGATTTCCCATAGTTACATTTACGTTATCACAGAAATACGTAATTAGAGTCCGTTGCTCTCAGAGTTCAGCCAGAGAATGTGATGCAACTAACAGGGAATGTCGAGTATTAATCGTACCTTTATTCCGTCAAAATATAGCTGGCAACATTGCCTTCTGCAATGAGTGGTTATTTTATTATCGTCAAATGTGAATATTTTGAATTGTTTTAGTTTATAATGATTTTTGGATTACCAATAAACTGATTATTTAATGAAAAATTTTATGTTAAAGTTTTTATGTTATATTTTTCAGGCCAAGTGAAATGAACGATATTACGTTATTTTTCATCTTCGAGGACAATCAAAACATAACCTATAAGGTGGCAAGAATTTTGTTTTGAGTCATATTTGCAGTATTTTCCTACCTACATTTTTTAAAATTTGTAAGTGTTGTTAAAGACCTAATGCTGTGTTTAGTGTTTGCGACTCTCATTTGTTATTTGGATCATTTTTAAAATAGTACATGAGAAATATTTTTTATAATTAAGGAAAGCATATAGTGATTCATTTAATAAAGTATTACCAGTGTAGCACTAAATTAAATAATTCCGCAAAAGTAATGTACCCAGAAGAGGTAGATTACTTTAATCGTTGAATATTTTGTTTGTCTACTGGTTCTTTACGTGTATCAAAATATAGTTAAAGAGGATTATAAACTAATTTAAAATGTTTTTTAGTCGAGGACAAACGATGAACAGTACAAGAGATCTGTTGACAATGTGTTACGTTCGCCATTAGTCCTCGTCTCAAAAACATTTTAAAGTAGCTTTTCAACAACTGTCTTCGAAAATGACAAATAACGCACAATAACCGAAATGACTCGAAACTGTTTCTTTTCACACGATGTGTGCAATAATCCAAAAAAAAATAACATGTTTTCACACCATTCTGTCGTTTACTTGTATTTTTTGATGTAGGCTAGCCTATTCAAATTCATAGCAACTGACTTGTTTAACTACTCCAGTTTTACATTAAAGAACATGGCACAATTTTAAGGTATTTTGGCCCTCAGTAGAAAATTTTGAAATTTTAACTTATAGTTTATATTAAAGGAAGTAATTTTATCATTGAAAGAAAGTCCTAAGTGTACAGGGTGTATCTGAAAAGTTAAATTAAAAATAGTGATTTTGAGATATCGCATATTTATTACTGGCGTCAGAAATAAAAACTAATAACTATTTCAATTATTTATTTTCATTATACAACGTGTAGTACAGTTTAAAACATGTATAGTTGCTAAACCATACAGTGTTCCAAAATTATTATCATCATAGGTTTTTAGTTTTCTTATAACAGAAAAATTAAATATATTTTAATTAATATTTAATTAGTGGTATTTAGTTGTATTTGGGTCCTATGTATTTATGTGGTGAATTTTATGTTATTTTATGTTTAGACAAAAATCATACAGTGTTCCAAAAATATAATGATTACCTAATAAGCATGTTTAGAAAAATATATTTTTATCCGAGGAACATTCTGGTGATGAAAAACAATGCAAAATAGTCCAAAAAAGTAATTGTTATTAAGTATTTATTAATGGCCGTTTTTGGCTGAAAAAAAAAACAATCTTGTCATTAACGGTGGCGGTCCCAAGCGCAAAAATGCGTAAAAACAAGGCATTATAGTTCGATAATATCTCTCTTATCCCTGATCCGATTTAAAGACTGTTTCAACAGTTTTATAGAAAAAACTTCATAGAATGGTACCTGCCTAGCCTATTAAAAAATCCAACAAAAAATAAAAAATGAACAATAATTTTTATTTTTTGTAAAGTTTTTAATAGGCAGGTACCATTCTATGAAGTTTTTTCTATAAAACATTCGAAACAGTTTTATAGAAAATAAGTTTCCTCGATCAGGTATAAGGGAGAAATTATCGAGCTATGATGCCTTGTTTTTACGCATTTTTGCGCTTGGGACCGCCATCGTTAATGACAATGATGAGAATTTTATTGCAACTTTCAAGATTGTTTTTTTTTTATTTTTCAGCCAAACGGCCATTAGTAAATACTTGCAAACAATAATAATTACTTTTTTGGACTATTTCTTGTATAATTTTTGTCTAAACATAACATAAAACACACCACCACATAAATAGATAGGACTCAAATCCAACTAAATACCACTAATTAAATAGTAATTAAAATATATTTCCTTTTTATCTGTTATAAGAATACTAAAAACCTGATGATAATAATTTTGGAACACTCTGTATGGTATAGCAACTATACATGTCTTAATCTGTACTGCACGTTGTATAATGAAAAGAAATAATTGAAATGACACCATCAGTAATAAATATGCGATATCTTAAAATCACTATTTTTTACTTAACTTTTCAGATACACCCTGTACACTTAGGACTTTCTTTCAATAATAAAATTACTTCTTATAATATAAACTATAATCTGTTAAAATTTCAAAATTTTTGTTTTTCTTGCAGTCATAGAAAAAATATTGTGAACAACACATTTGAAAACATCTTTTCACACTCATTGGACTTGTGGAACTTGCCTTCGGCTCTTTCCACCAAACTGTCACTCGTGTGAAAAGATTGGTTTTCGGAACTTGTTTAAAATACTGTTATAGTACTTTATTAAGTATATCTTACATCTTTCTTGACAAACCTTGTCAATTTTATTGAAAAATTCTTCTTGCCCGAGCATGTAAAGCAAAATTTTGTTCACGAAACCAGTAGCAAAATAAACAATTTTTTGTGAGTAGTCTTTTGGTTTTCTTTCATAATGATTTTTTTTCTGAAATAAAATAAGTAGGTAACCATCAACAAAATGATATTTCTTTATTTTCTATGTACAAAATTTACATAATTTATTCAATTATTCATCGATTTAAAGAATATTATAAAAACACAAGTTTGGGAATTAAACTCGCTAAAGAGAAGTTTTTAAGCAACCAGAATATAGATGAATAATGTTTTGTTGGCTTGAAACTTAAAGCTATATTTTAGTAAGGGCTTCCTGTAGAAACGGGGTTGCCAGTCATGAACTGAGCTCTTAAGCGCACCTCATTCAATATTTTTGAAGAAAACAAAGTTTCAAAGCAAAAACCTTATAAAATAAGTGAATAATAAACAAATACATAAACTTAAAAAAAATAATAGAAGAAAAATAAATATGATTTTCCTAAACTAAAATAAATAAAATGAAAATATTTCTACACGTCCATAAGTAAATAAAATAAATATTATTTTAAATGAAGACATTTCCAAAATAAATTAATAAATAACTCAAGATAATAATTATTAACTATTTACTTAATTAATGGGATAATAAGAAAGTTTAGGTTCTCATATGCCTTCTATCGGGGTTTCTAATCGAGTAGCCTCTATATATGCATATTCAATATGAGTAAAATAGGTACACGTACCAAAATGACTGTTTTTGTTGAGGAAAAACTGATCATTTGTTTTCCTTGTTTTCATTTCGCTTCTTTTTCAAAGACTTATTAACAAAAGTAATGTATATATTTTACATTGACGACTATTTTGTTAAATGTTTTCATATAAATCCCTCATCCCCTTAATTGCATCTGCACCCATGCAATGGAAAAAAATAATAAAAGGTAGGTACGGCAATACAAAAATTCGCGCTCACTCCAAACTTCTCTTCATTTATTTTTTCTTAACTATACATGCGATGCAATATATGTTAAACTCTGTTACTTAGTATAATTTACCTCAAAATGGAAAGTTTTCGATTTTTTCTTATTGCGTACCTATAACGTTTTTGTTCAAAATTTTAAATTTTGTTGCTTTTCTTCTATAACCCATATATTGTACAATATTTTGTTCAAAATCTACATACCTCTATAACTAAAAATAAAAATTTAATTTGCAATTTTTTCTTAAAGGTAATATTAAATAACATGCTGGATTATAGCTAAAAAGTATTATCTATAGGCATTAAACCTGCCTTTCTTCCTTTAAAATTTAACAAACGCAAAGTCGAGTGTCCTATCACAAAAATTTATAACAAGTACACCACAATAAATATATAAATTAAAAATGTTTTTCCACATTACACCAAGTTATAATACACTTGCTAGAAACATGAGTTTAAACTAAACAACCTCTTGAATAAACTGAAATATAACGGGCACTCAAAAAGTCAGAACTATAAAATAATTTAAAATTTTGACCGTCTATTCTGTTTTAAGGAATATTTCGCTCCATCTTTCTCAGCTAAGAGCTCCTGTCTTTGTCTTTCGAGCGCTTGCTTCCGAGATTTTAACAATTTACTTACATTTTTATTTATTAGGCTTATTAGGTCATCAACAATGTTGCCAAACTGTTTTAGTTAAGAAATCGGGCCGCAGATGCCGCTACATACCAGAGTAGAAATTCCAAAAGATCGGGGTATAGATTTGGGCTTTTAATATTGATTATTTTTAAATGCTGTATTTAGAAAAAGTTTTGGTATTCGACCAAAGAATTTCGCTAACTCCGTATTTTTCTCGGTAAATCAAATTATGATTTTTTTTTTCTTTATTAACGGTTTTATAACAATTTCACTGAGTTTCCGGAATACAAAACATTATTATAGACAGATCCCCATTCATACTTTGTTAATTAATGCCTTCTAAGGAACGTAATTCTATACCCAGTATTTCGGCAATATGGCGGACCTCCTTAGCCCTCTTAAAGTACAGAGATACTTATTATCAGTGTTGCCAACGTCAGCCCGTTCGTGCATTTTCTAGCCCCTTTTTGCAACTTTTAGGGCCAGTTTTACAATATCGGATTAAACCGCGGAGTGCGGATTAAACTACGGCCTTGAAAAAACGTCTGTTTTAGAATGTCGTTAATTTTGTTTTTATATGTAATATATGATGGATATAATCGAAATATTTGATTAGTTATTATTTATTTATTATTATTTACTGTCTAATGACGACGAAGAAATTATATTAATGTAATAGAAGGTGTTCGAAGTTCTAAGTTTAAACTGCACAGTTTAATCTAACATTATAATACTGGCCCTTAGCACGTTAGCACCACGCTGCGAAACCTAGGCATGTGAAACAATCGAGTACAGCTGCTGTACTCTGACGGAAATAATGAAACTATCTGTTCCCATTGGCTGATAAGTAATACCAATGGAGTGTTTTCGCACTATAGGGAGCGCTAGATGGCAGCAGGGGCTAACCAGGTTTTAGTTCCAAATTTCGGTTGGTATACATCGATTTTAATTAATTTAGTGCTGGCTGCTTGACGTTGCCTTGACGTGGTGACGAATTAATAGCATAACCTTACGGGAAAATTTTGTATCTGAAATGTTGCTGTTAGTTCTAAGAAGAACTACCTAGAAACCTTGTGATGGATTATGGAACTTGGTCACTTAAAGACCTTAAACAAGAATTAAAAAACCGAGGTGCTAAGGTGTTCGGAAAGAAGTCTGATCTGGTTTTGAGGTACATTACGACACACACTATGGAACCTGAATTTCTTAATATAACCTTATTTATTACAAGCTTCAACACTATGACGAGAACCTGAACTTTGGGGCACAAGAAGTCAACAAAGAATATGACATGATCCTTCCAAATACCAATGATGTCAATGCTGATACTTCGCTGTACCAAAATTAAGTCGCCATTGGTGAAAATGCAAAGCAGAGCAGCGTAATATTGTATGTACAGTGACGTAGCCAGGGGGGGGGTCCTGGGGGTCCGGACCCCCCCCCCCAGAAATTTATTGACATTTGTACAATTGATAGACATGATATTTATATAAAATTATTATATTGATTTTATTTTCGGTTTTAGTCAAAAATTTTTTTTGGCCGATTACAAATCTTCATTCCATGCAACCAGTCCCGTCGCAAATCGTAATTTCTTGCAATTTATAGCCGCAATATTGACAGGGCGGAGCCTTAATTTAGTCAAATGTATAAAACCTTGTGGAATCATGAGTAAATTCGATTTATTTTTATTACTAGCCAAGCGAAATTCACGTTACATTGCGCATAGTCGCCATGAGTTACTTGGAATATAAGTTGTTGGATAGTTCAACTAAAGGACCCCGCACAATTCTTATGCAAATTGGCGTACCTACAACAATCAAATTGGCTGAATTTTTAATATGTTGTATATGTATGTGACTTATTTCCGATCAAAAACCCTCATGGACCCATCTCGATCTATATAGTCTAGTCTCGTCTAGTATTCGAGATACAATTATAAGTAAATTCTTGTAAAATTCTGTGTATCTTGTCGAACTTTTAATTTATTGATGGGGTATTTGTTGTTGGAGGTTTGTTGTTAGAAGTTTTTCAATTAAAATTTTTTGATCAGGAAGACTTACTTACTTACTTACTTACTTTATGTAAAAAATGTTTTAGCCAATATGACCAAATATTATTTTCACTTGTTATTTTTCTACAGATTTCCCGGCGCCTTCGCCAACATTTTTCAAACTTTAATTTTTTTCTACGCTATTTTTATTAAGTAAAACAACAAATACTTTTAGTGCAAAATATTATAAAGGACTATTAGAACGAATCACGCACCACAATATAAAATGTATGAAAAAAATCATGAATTCGAAATTATTTAAATTGTACAAAAGGTAATTCTTGTACATTTCTTGAGCAGTAGTATCTCGGAAATTAGACATAGGATCGAGTTGGGCCCATGAGAGTTTTTGATCAGAAAGTCGAAATCTACAACATATTAAAAATTCAAGCAATTTGACTGTACGCCAATTTACATAAGAATTGTGCGAAAGCTACATAACAATACCTACATAATATACTTACAAAAAAATTTTCGGACCCCCCCCGAATAAAAATCCTGGCTACGTCACTGGTATGTATTATAAATGTTTGTACCAAAATGTAAATAAATTAAAATTAATAGACTGCTTTTGCAATAATAATATAATAAAACCTGATACCTTACCTAGAATCTGGAAAAAAATGACAGTTACATGACAGTGATGAGTTGACAGATGATAGAATGAAACAAAACAAATAATTCAAATAATACCGCCAAAATAAACCTGGTTAGCCCCTGCTGCCATCTATTATAATTTCGGTAACTATAGAATAAACAGGCCATTCATTCAGACGTATGTGCAACCGTGGTGCAAACGTAGAAGAAATTGACAGTGATGGGATGATAATTCGAATTTAAAATAACCTGTGTAATTCGATCACTTAAATAATCTTCACAATTCGGTCAGTTCCGCAATTCGAATTAAAAATAATCGGAAAATATTACGAAATACGAATAATGAATTCTGAGAATT
This sequence comes from Rutpela maculata, assembly GCA_936432065.2. Classification (NCBI taxonomy): domain Eukaryota; kingdom Metazoa; phylum Arthropoda; class Insecta; order Coleoptera; family Cerambycidae; genus Rutpela; species Rutpela maculata. Next base: position 42,717,897 of record OW386286.2, read on the forward strand.
AAACGAATGAAAAGTCAAATCGTTAATCGGTTGAACTGAATGATTGAATCATTTGAATCTCGAATCTAACCATAACCGGTCTAAACATTTCAATGATACCGTTCTTTTTGTTCCAGTAAAGTCGAATCGACGAATTATTATAGCGCAGTCCACCAAAAAGCATTTTAAAATTAATTTGAAAACTCATAATTAGGCAATCCAAACCACGTGACATCCAATATGGAGTTTGATGGAGTCGAGCCGTGTTTGCCAATTGTTTGCCAACGACGTCAAATTTTGACAGGTCGTTGGATTCCCTAATTCATATGATTATTATAGTAGTGAAATCGCCAGAGTCGAGACGAGTTATTTTAGTACGATCAGCAACACCGAATTAAAATTAATTTGAATTATCATCCGATTATTAGAATAATCGAATCGGTAGAATTCGATTATTGAAATGATCCGATTATGCTAATCACTAGAAATCGCTATTACGCATGCGTATATGTCATATTGAACGTTTACGCCTTCGTTCTTCGGTTGCATTAACTCCATATTTAAGTCGATTGCGCGTGAAAAATCTTACGCAGGAAGCTTTCCATCGCGCGTTATAGGTTATAGACGCATTCACGCACGTGATAATATTGAAGGAAACCGTTCAACAAAACACGACGACAGAAACTGGCTCTGAAGTCAACTAAAGCAGCCGACAGAATATATCTCTAATAACTGTGTTTGCATATTCCCCGCATTCCTTGTACTTTGACAGTAGCTTTCAACGAGGTCTAAAGTATAGAGGGGCAATCCCAATTCAGTATACGTACGCCCAGATAGCACAATATATTCCTAAAATATTCCGGGAATAATCTTTTCGGCATATTGGATTAATCTTAGAAAATGTTCTAGATATATATACACTCTACGGGGAATATTCTCAGAATATCGAAATGAGAATTTTTTTTTCTAGTTCTAAGAATATTCCGAGGGAATATTGCAGGAATATCAAGATTATTCTAGGTTTAATCCTGGAATATCCATGGGTTCAAAATCGAATTATTCTTAGATTATTCCCTAAAAATAATCTTGAAATATACCAATTAATCCAGGATTAATCCTAGGATATCTACAGATTCAAATTTCATTTATCCCTATATTATTCTTTCGTGCATTATCCAGATCATTCCAGCAATATCCTCAGAATATCTATAGGCTCATTTTTTTTCCTATAAATAATCCTCTCCGTTTACAATTAACTTTTAATTTAGACCCTGTTGGAATAAAAAACTTGTATTTTTTTTCAACTGATTACTTACTATCAAAAGAAGCATTATTTCAAAGCTGCGTGTTCGTCAGGTAAAAAGCTAAAATTGTAAATCACCTATTTTTTTCACCGTCTCCTCCCTACACAAGATGTAATAGTAGGAGCTTACTTGATAAAAGAGTAATTACATTTTTACAATGTAAATAGAGAAAGAATTTCCCGATTTTACACAAAAAAAAACACTTCTAATACAATTTTAATAATATCTATGTAATTAATCGAACTGATAGAAAATAAAAATAATAAGTACTTATTTGAAAAGTATGTCACTATATAAGTATTATTGTCCAGTCCTTGGATCTAGCTTGACGCAGATAGCACAACGTATTGCAGTGCAGTAACAAACTAAAAAAATTAATGTTTAATTTGAAATACTTTAAAACTGCAAAAAAATTCCCCGGCGATTGTATTGATTGAAAGAGACGATCCCAAAGTTGTTCTGTGGAATCTCCTGATATATACTTACAATCAATCAAATCGTGTAACATTTTTTTTTGCATTTTAAATTACTTCAAATTAAACATTAAAACTTCAAGTTTGTTAATGCACTTTAAAAAAAAAAACTTGTATTTTGAAAAATTTAACTAGTACTGAATCATCTATCTACAAATTTTTAGTTTTGACGAAACACCTTACTCGAATTGATAGCTTTCTTAATATTATCTTAATATATTATTATAAAAGGCGTTATTTTAAAGTTTTGTTTTTATCGGGTGAGAATAACACTAAAATTGCACGTGTTGTTATAGTTCACCTCATACTTACTGACCATTGGGACAGCGAACGTGTTAAATTTAAAAAAAAAATTGAATTGTAAAATTTTTAGAATATTTGTCAAATGTGCACATTTTTGAAATATTTGCACTTGCCTATTTCTTTCCTTATAACTTGATACATAATTTCTTGGATTTACGGTCAGTTAATAAATAGAATATTATTTTATTACGATTCAGTTTATTAACCATCGCCAAAGAAACTACAATTTTATAAAAAAACAAAAGTATTTTATATGTATGAAATTAAGTGCTATTTAAATAATGATAACACTATTTTATTAATGGAAATAAGTTAGTTATTTAAAAACATTTGTAATGTTAAAAATCAAACTTCCTAGAAAAATATAAAATACCTATATTACTTTTGCAAATCTAATAATAGCGGAACATAAATTTTTAGCATGTAGTGCACTTCTACTTCTCAACTCTTTTATTTGCCTCGCTCCTCTCTTTTACGCTTCTCGGGTAACCATTTAACAACTTCTCTGCATCGTTTTCCATAATATACTCACTCGTGGTTGCCGCTAAAATAAACTTAGTTATTATTATTTGAACCAATATTATCAAAAAAATATATAAAAGTGGGTAATATAAAAATATAGAAATGATTGAAGTATACAGGTATAACGTATAGTACTCAGTGAATAATAATAATTTACCGAATTGTAAATTAAAATCCATACAGTGCCCTCTGACAAATAGAATTGCAAGATAAAAGATTGTAATAAGTCTCTGTATTTTCATGTAGTCTGTCCACCTGTGTTCTGTCTGATATCGTATCCTATTTTTCATTTAAAAATGTAATAAAAGTTTAAAATAATTATCTTAAAGTACAATATTTACTTACTGATTTTCATCCATAATTGCTAGATGGTTTGAAGTTATTAACTAAGTACATTTTTTGCCGTAATTCTCAAATTCAATTTCGTCCGGTTTAATATCAGATTTTACAATTCTTTCAAGTGATTCACATTTTCTCTCCAAGCTGACTTCAGTATTCAATTCTTGAGCCAAATTAATTTTATATCGTAGGATTCTCAGCAATTGTGGTCACTTAAAATATGGGAGTGTGAATATAAATCCTCCTTTTTTACCTTCCTTTGGCATTCTGAAAGTGTGGAAAAATCGTATTAAATTTTCGACGTTTCGAACATGACATTAATAATTAATATTAAATCTTCAATCACAATCAGATATTTATCGTGACATGAAGTTTAATAGGTTATGTTATATTTTTATACCTTTTTACTTACTTTTTATAGTCTTTATTACTCAAATAAAGCCGAACTAAATGGATAAGACACAAAGATACAAGTTTAAAACATCTCATGGAGCCACTCACAATAATTATTATTTAAATATTTGAGAAATAAAAATTATTAATGCAGATGCTGTGTGTTTAGATCAATTTAGATGCTTTGTGTTTAGGGTATTTGCTTTGATCAGTTTGGCCGGTCGGAAATCAAAAGGGCGCTTTATTTAAATATATTAGAGACATAATATTAGGGTGCATCTTAAGGAGATTTGGGGCTCTTTATCGTATATCCGTTTTTATTTGATGTTAATCGATATAGTTAATACCAAAATGGAACCTATTCAGGATAATCCATTTACATCCATAAAAGAATGTTCTGGTACGTACCAAAATGGGTTGCCTTGAGGATATCCTAATATAGGAAATCCTAAAAGGTACATCCATTTTTCTATTTATTTCACGGACTGGGATATTCAGGTATATCAATTTGTCATCCCTTATCCCGATTGTGCTGTGTTCTTTATCGCAAATTCCAAGTAAGGATCATATTTGTTTATTGTCGCTTCCAACGACATAATGATTGGGTAAACAAGTAAAATTTATCTCATCATAATGATTATTCTTAGAATATGTCTGTAATATGAAATCAAATATATTCCAGTAAGAATAATTCTAAAATATTCCGTGAGAATAACATTACAATATTAAAATATGCATATTCCAGGAATATTCCGCTGGAACCTATATATTCCAGGAATATGATACGATTATTCAGATATATACATGTCAGTGAGGAGATTTACAGAATATTCTATGATTATCTGGTGCTATCTGGGCGGTTTGTTTGGACATACAATAAACGCCCGAGGGACGCAGTGGGGGTGCATTTGTTGGCCCTAGTTGCCAAGATTTGCAGTGGAGTACTGCTTTGAGGGATACAATTAATGAATGAATATTGTTTTTTATTGCTGTTCTATTATTAGTTGAGCTCAAATCTATTAGTCAAATTGCTGTAGAGGTAGTAATAAATTATATTATATTTATAAACGGAGTAAATGCTGCTCTATACATTTTTAAAATATTCGCAAATTCCATAACGTTAAGTTCAAGTGACGCCCATGCGGACTAGTTGCTTGAATATGTTCTGGCCATGTGCCACGCCTACTTTTCCAGTCTCTCCTTATTATGTCGCTGGTAGCGTTCTTTCTCTAGTTTCACGCACGTGAATGGTTCTAGTACAGCGTGTTTACTCCTTATATCTGTTCTTCATGGTAGAGTTACAGTTTTCTTTCGACAGGAATTTTGTGTATTCCCATGTTGGCTGTACTGAAAAAAAAAGAAAATAAACGTTGTGTGCGAGTTGAGGTTAAGTTGCGGTGTAATTTCTGTAATTTCGTGTAAGATTAAATTTTCTTTCAAAACCAGGTCGTCAGTCCTCATAAATAATACATTAGGAAAGGATATAGTTCAATTTTGTAATATAAAACATTAAAATGCAAAGTAATAGTTCGCGTGAACGTGAAAATCGTGGTGAAAATCGTGGTGAAAACAGGTATTTTAGTTGATGTTTCTCTAAACAGTTTAAGGACCTATTTTCAATCAATCCATTCCCATTAGTATCTCTACCTGCCTAAGACTGTTTGGAGCTACAGAAATGTACTTAGCTGATAGTGATTGTTATTATCGCCATTCCAGTTCTGGAAGTCATCCACACTCCGTCATGATGAATATGCGAGAGAAAGAAAAGTATATAGAAACTTTCAGCTTCCCTTACTGTGATCTTACTACTAAATATGAAAAAGTAGCAAAAATAGGTCAAGGAACTTTTGGGTAAATGCCAAAACAAAACTGTTTGATTTTTCCACATTGCAAACTGGTTTCTTGTTTTAGTGAAGTGTTTAAAGCTAGAGACAAGAGCAATCCAAAGAAGTTCGTCGCAATGAAAAAAGTACTTATGGACAATGAAAAAGAAGGTGTAGGTTATCCCGAAATATTATTAACACTTCTTACATTGCTTACTTTTTGAACTCATTAATCTGTTTTTTTAGTTTCCCATTACTGCTTTGAGAGAAATAAGAATACTGCAGAAGCTTAAACACGAAAATGTAGTCAACCTTATTGAAATATGTCGAACACAAGCATCACAACATAACCGATACCGTTCAACTTTTTATTTAGTTTTTGATTTTTGTGAACATGATTTAGCTGGTTTGTTGTCAAATGTAAATGTTAAATTCAGTTTAGGAGAAATTAAGAAAGTTGTACAACAGCTTTTAAACGGACTTTATTACATTCATAATAATAAGATACTACATAGGGATATGAAAGCTGCCAATGTGTTAATTACCAAAAACGGAGTTCTGAAACTTGCCGATTTCGGCTTAGCCAGAGCTTTTAGCACAAATAAGAACGGAATGCCAAACAGGTAAGAATTGTTTAATGTGTCAAATAACCTTTGTTACTCTAACCTCACTTTTGTTTATTGATCAGATTTTTTAATTCCTATTTATTAAAGGGAAAATTCTTAGTGTAGCCAATATCATAAATCAGCAAGTTGCCTGTAAAAAGTTAGGTATGATACTATGGTACTGCTGGATGTAGGGAGGGTTTGAAGTTAATTTGCGGTGCCGACACCACAGGGTCCACAGGTAGACTAAGCTAACTAGGGATGGGCAATGTTCATCCATGTTTAGAAAACATCAATGTGACCCATTCGATGTTCGATGTTTTTGTCAAACATCGAAATGAACATCATGAGGAACATCACATATTTACCTTCATGTCGGATTGGTAGTAGTAATGCGGGCATTATCGGAAATTCAGTCATTCAGTGCTGCGTAGACTCTAATTTATCATTTGACCGTTCTTTTGTCCTAATCTAAAACAATTTTATTTAGTGTTTACTCATTCGGAGTTATTCAGATAGTTTAGGGTGGGACACTCAGTTGATTACTGAAATTCAGAGATAAATGTATGTTCAACTATGAATGGATACCTGCGTTTTCACAAATGCGTAACCCCCTTTCAGGACAGCCTCTGCTTTGGATTTGGGTGTTGTCTACTATATGTGGTATATTTATATTTATAAAAAGCTATTCAAAAGTAGGGGATGAGATACAATCACCCGTTTAAATTCCGACACTCGATCAGGCAAGTGCAGCAGTGCTGAGCGAGTCCGAGACTTGGATAGGTGACCCATGATCTCATCTAATAGTAGGGAGGCTGCCAACAGAGACAATCCCCGGGCTAATGAACCACCATAAAGGCGGTGGCTGGCTTGGGAGACAATCCCAGACTATTGAACTGCCATAAAGATGGTGGATGGCCCACCGTGATTTGGAGTCCACGCTAAACTAGATCCATAGGCAAAATGGACCATCTCTGCCTGATTGACTAGTAAAAATACCAGTACTACTACTACTATCCTGCGTGCATACAGTTTTTGTTAAATAAAAGTCCATAATTGTGAGATCAGGGCTCTTAAGTGGCCAAAGTATCGGTTCCTATCTTCCAATCCATTTGTCCCAAGTTGATTAATGATGAACAATGAGATTGAAATAAGGTGGACATTTATCTTTATCTAAATTGTTCAAATAATTAAGACAAAAGGTACTGAACACGTGAAGATGTTGATGTAGAATGTTCATTTAAATTTTGCTGAAAAAAAATTTGATTCAACGATTCCAGAGTATGTGAGTGCACACCAAACATTGACTTTTTTCGAATATTGTCTACTTATTACACTATATGAAAATTGGGATTATCGCTATTCTGACATCTAGAATTTTACATACTAACTGACCCATTAGTACTGTCGTGAGCAAAAATCTTTCTAATGTAAATCTGTCTCTATTTGCACACTTGCAATGAATTTTGACAAATAACTGACAATGTCACAAAAATTAAAGTTAGATGTACACCACTAGATTTTAGCAAAAATACTTTATAAGACTTGTCCCATTTTTTTTTTGTGCACGACAGTACAAAAGGTTGCCTCATCGAAAAAATTATGTTTTCAACAAAATGTGAATCTAAGAATATTTTCTCTGATCCACAAATAAAAGTTCAAAGATTTTAAATCATCAATCATCAAACTTCTGTGGTGTGATTGATATCGGTTTAAATGAGTGAATCTTATTTTGCTTGTTACAAAAATTTGATTATCACCAATTAAGCGACAGTTATAATAATTTAGTACATAAAGAAATATCATTATCAATGACTACTCACTTGATTGAAAATCATGAAAACTAATTTTATGTTGTCTGCTGCTATGAGACGAATCACAATAGAAAAAGAAATTATAATTTTTTCCTTAATATCATGTAAAGACATTGTTTAAAAATCTTTCCAATAATATTTTCAAAGTATTTGTAAATTATCCATAATCAAATTAAGTTTTTTTTTCCTCTTCAGGACTCTAGATTCAGTTTATTTCATGTTATACATACATACATATATCAAAAAAAGGAATTAAAACTAAAGTAAATATAATTGTATAAAAATTACATCATTAAAATGATTTAAAAAATGATGGTACAGTGTGTACTAGGAACATACACAATTGGGTGTTTTCACTGTATGCAAATTTGCTTTTTTGATATTATTAAAATGAAGTACTCCATACATTAAAGCACTTACCAATATTTAAACACCTTTCTTTCATCTATCAATTTAAAATTTCAACAAATAAATAACAAAACTGAATAACTGAACGGGTATTATACAAAACGGGAAATGACATCATTGGTTGCATTAATATAACCAACATAACCTCAACTTTTAGGTTTTTTAAGTTTATTATCATTTTTAATTATTGTATCTGCACTTCTTATTTGAAACCAGTATGGCTCCAAGCAAACATTTAAAACTTGACGCAAATGATATCTCAATATTGTTGATTACTAAAAATGGGCTGCTGGATTTCCAACCTACAAAAATCGCCTTATTTTATTGGGAGAAGATATTTAAAACTTTATGAACATTACATTAAACAAGATTTTAGTTAAAATATGAGAACCAAGGGAAAATTTTCATAATAGTGACATATTACTCGGAAATTTTTAAAAGATATGTATTTTTGAGGTTAGGTGTTTACCATCAATATGACCGATGACGCCAACAATATGGCTTAGTGTTTTGGGCGGTAAAATTTTAATTTAAATTTAAAAATACTTTTTTTGGATCTTACTCGACTGGTCGTGGAAATTCAAATGTTTTTAGCTATAATTAAGTATTACCTTCACAGTCAATGAGATTTTAAAATTTGTGAAAACACCGAATTACAAGTTAGAAATTGTTCTACTGAATAAAATGTGTTTTTAATTGAAAATTTGTTCATTTTCGGTTTGAAACATTTCATGTGAAGATTTGTCATTGACCTAGGTCATCATCAATAGTACTATAGCCTAGGCCTTGACTTTTCCAAGTTTACTTCGCCAGTCGACACGATCTAGTGCTGCTGTTTGCCAGTTTGCTGCTCCAATTTTTCTTGCATCTTCATTAGGATGTACTTGACGATATTTTTTTCTTACCATTTTTGCGACCTCACCCCCTAAAGTTTTCAATTATTTAAAAAATGAAGTATACAAAATTTCAACTTGATCGGATAACGCTAACCCTCAAGGCAATTAAAATTCACCATCAGACGCAATTTTCATCAATATTTTTTTTCTCACAATTTTTCGGCCTCACCCCCCAAAGTGGTTCCAATTATTTAAAAAATGAAATGTACAAAAACTCGATCGGAAAACGCTAACCCATGCCCCAAGGCAATTAAAATTCACCATCAGACGCAACTTTCATCTATTTTCAATAGTATCTCGTGAACTATTGATTACATCGAAATGTTATACGTACATAATTGGAAGAAAATTTATTGTTATAAAACGTCATTTCTTTGCATTTTTCTCATACATTTAATAGTTGAATAAGAATAATGAAGCTTTGGTTGGCATAAATCGTTGAAATGCCAGGATACATATTTTGTGTCCCATGAATTAACCGAATTAGCTTCCCCTTATTGTAAGGGATGTCTTATAGCAACACGGTATCTGTCGCAGTTGTCTGCTAGGCATACGACTTCAACAAACTCTGTTTCATTGGTTGCTTTTTAACAACAACGATTTCCTGCGATATTGCCATCTGCTGCAGCTGAGGCTCGAACTCAGTAAAGATAACAGCGGCACTAAACATCCATACTCTACCAGGAAACCCGTGGTCTCAATGCTAACACGTAAGCACTGAACCACTGAGTCGGTTAAGTTTCTTTCACCATTAACCGTTTTGTTTTGCTTTTCAGTTGATGTGACCAAAAACATCATAGAATGGAAAGTTCTCGTTAGTAGTGAGATATAGCGGACCTCCGATCGGCTTCAATTGTTTGCAATCATGGTCACATATTACTGATTTCACGGTCAAGAGTCTTCACGACACTGCTAAAATCTTTCTATTCAGAACTTTTACTAATCAGATAATCGGCAGTAAATTGCCATTTAGCAGACAAGTTTTAAGTGAGTTTATTTCAATTTCAGAGAGGTTAAAATGACAATTTGTAAAAGCGTTTTGCATATTATTTGCAAAATATTAATATTTTGGCAAAAAGTCTGGATATTAACGTGTAATAAACAACATTGTCCAGAGAGAGAACCTTATATTTGAGATAGAGATGTCTATGAAAAACATTTGAAAGTACAGTTAAAAAAGAAGAGAACTTTTGAGGAAAATTAGATTTTTTGGTCACGTCAGCCGAAGAGTGGACAATATTAAACAGTTGATATTTCAGGAAAAAGCGAAGAGACCGATCTGCTGAACATTGTGCTGATATCAGCAAGGAGCTGATGGGAAAATCTTTGGAAAGGTTGTGCGGCACTGACAATGCCGGTGGGTTTGGATGTATGGCTGCAGACAGCCTTGGTTTTAGATTTGGGGGTTGTCTATGGTGTGCGTGTTACTTCAGAGTTAGATTTGATGTAGATAACTGAAAACATATTCTTATTTATTTCAAGCAATACAAATTTGAGAAGATGAGTTTGAGGTCGTTTGGAAACGATGTAGAAAATGTGCAAATAATGTTTAAAGCCAAAATTACACTATGAAAATTTGAGAGGCCAATTTTATATGGCCAGTAGTGTGCAAAATTTTGACTGTAAGTTATTATTGAGAAGCCAATTCGAATAATTCATGGGATCTAAAACGTCTGCTGAGACGTCAATAGCGAGAATATGAATGTTCTAGTACCTGTTTACACAAATCAAAACTCCATCATTTCGAAAAGTATTAATGGGGAACTTGCCCATTTTTTTTTTATTTCATTAAAGTGTGTATTTATGTATAAAAACACGCCACACCGAATATCAGCTCTTAAATCGCAGTACTTACTTTGCAATAAATAATTAAAGTTGAAATCCTCGCCACTCCTCACGAAAAGCACTGTGACATCACCGGGTGAAAACTGGTCTCGCGTGGTGTCCAACAGATGGCGTACTTTAGCCATTCACCCTAATTAATAGACTGGGCGGCGGTTAGCTTTGAGACGTCCGCATATTCGGTCATAAGTCTTCTGTTTTTTATGTTAGAGAAAAAATAAAAAAAGTGTCGGAAAGCTCAATTAATTCTCTTTACATAAGCTGTCTACAAATTTTTCGAAAAAAACAATAATTATCGAGATATTCGAGGAAATGTAGGAAATTACACGTTTTCCTATAGAGTGTATGTAAATCTTAAAAAAATAATTTTTCTCAGAAACCTTTGTTTCGAAGGGCCGAGAATAAGGGAGCGTCAAAATGGTACATGATATTAAGTGAACCATCTTCCAAGCAGAAATTTATGCTATAGATCTATGCGCCCAGGAATGCCTAAATCGAGGCACTCGAAGGGCAAAGATCTATATACTTTCAGATAGTCAGGCAGCATTAAAGGCTCTCAGGTCATATACCTTTGAGTCAAAAATTGCCTGGGAATGCAGACAATCCCTGAAGCAACTGGCAAAAAACAACAAGGTTACCTTGATGTGGGTGCCAGGGCATGAGGGGATAGAAGGCAACGAATTAGCTGATAGCCTCGCAAGAAAAGGGACTGAAGCCCCGTTTTTTGGACCCGAACCGTTCTGTGGCCTATCCAGGGGACACATAACGGAGGAGGTCCTAAAATGGGAAAAGGAACAAAAAGAGTCCTACTGGAGGAACACTCCAGGACAAAGACAAGCAAAAAGGTTTATAACCTATTCTACAAAGAATGCCACAAGGCTTCTCGAACTGGAAAAGTCCGATTTAAGGCTGATCACAGGCCTTCTAACTGGCCATTGCCCCTTGAGATACCATCTCAAGAACATGGGCATGGCAGAAGATGACAAATGCAGATACTGTGAAGCTGCAACTGAAACTGCGGAACATATACTTTGTGAATGCAAGGTGTTAATCCGCATTAGGCTAAAGTACCTAGAACAGGCGGAATTAACGCCTGAAGACATAGGGAAACTAGCCCCCAGGAAAATCGCAAGCTTTGCAAAAAGTCTTGGAATCCTGGGTAACAACTAGATGCAGGGTAACTCACAAAAGACCTTTTAGGTCGAGGTGAAGAAAGGCCAACCCAGGGCCAAGCGACCCCTTAAACAATCTACAATCTACAAATGAACATCATAAATGAGATCGATTTGAGTTAATTACCGATTAATTACGGTGACAAAATGGAGAAATTTTACCGAAAAAAAAAAAGTCCCAAATCCCGCCCCCTCTAATTCCTTAATTTTTGTCGGAATTTAAAAAATAAAAAAAAGAGTTTTAGCAAATTTAATTATATATAAATTAGCTAGAGTAGTGTTTTGACGTAGAAGCAAAGATTAAAAAGTTGCCAACTGGAGAAGCTCAAAATTTGCGATTTTTTGCCGTACGTGGCAGACATTACTGTAGTTATCTCCGAAACGAAAAAAGAAATCCAAAGTCTGGTGATAGCAAAAGATTCGTAGTGGAAATTTTTTTATTTCGAGCTAACTCCCACCGTTTTGGAGATATTTGCGAAAAATAGCAAAAAACACCTTACATTTCGGAGCCGAAAAACATGCAATTTTGACGCGTTCATATTTTTCGAAAAACACCATTGGGAAGGCCGTACGATGTTGCAACGTAAAGAGGAAGTGTTCCAGATAAACCTGATCGTAAATTGCACGGTGAAATTCGAAAATTCGACTCGGCACGAACGAATCAAAAGTAGCATTTTGTAACATTTCAGAATATTGAAGATGTTTTTCCAACGAATTTTAGGTTAGGTTGTGTCCACTGCTAGTTGTTTCTGACAAGTGAGCATGCGAAAGCAGAATCGGTGTCGCTTGACGCCGTCATCTGACTTTCACCCTGTGACGTCACGTTTCAGGAGTGGGTAAAATCCGGCAGATTTTAATCGCTTATATTTCTGGAGGAATTTTTTTTTTTTTAATTTTTTGTTGTCAATGGGGTTTTTAATGATGTTAGTTTACGATTTTGAGTATTATAATTCAATTTTATTTTTTGGGCAAGTTCCCTATTGTACGAGAAAAATACAAATAAACTAAGTTTTAGAAAATGAAATTTTCATTCGATTGAAAATGTAGAAAATTTTTCGATATGATCAACCGGTAACGAGATACTTTTGAAAATCGTCGTCTGGTTCCACCAGGTTGTGAGAACAGGGTTTTCCTAGGTGGGTAGTTCTCTTTTGATGTCCATCGGAGTCGTCCAATTTTAATAAATGTGACAATGTCTCGTCCGCTGGATAATTCCATGTATTTTGCATACAACTCATAGTTATATCTACGTCGCCATACCCGTTGTCGCACACTGCGCCATAAATTCTTCTTAGGATCTTTCTTTCAAATGAATGCAATAGTTGTTCGTTGCTCTTTGTTAATGTCCAGGTTTCTGATCCATAAGTTAGCACTGGAACAATTAATGTTTTGTACAGTTGGGTTTTAGTTTTCCAAGAAATGCCTCGGCTGCGGAGATGTTTGCCCAGTCCGAAGTAGCATCTGTTGGCCAAAACTATTCTTCTCTGTATCTCTTCTGTAGTGTTGATACTGCAGTTCACTAGTGATCCCAAGTATGTGAAGCTGTCTACTGTCTCAAAGTTGTTGTTTCGTAACGGGAGTATTAGACCTGGTGGGAGTCATGATTTGGGGTTTGCCCTCGTTAACTGTTAACCCAATATTTTTGGCTGCGTTAGCGAATCTGGTGAAAGTCTCTATTATATTTGGATAATGTTGATCGAAAAGGAACCAAGCGTCAAATTGAAAAAAATCTATAAAGGGTACCAATTCGCAGAGCAAGATGTAATTTACTTTGTATAAAAAGATCCAAACTCTAGTCTTTTATTTTGAGCCGTCTATGGAGCAATGACTCAAGAGACATTTTTAAAACGCATGAATCATAATTACTCTAAAGGAACCATCCACCAAAAAATTCAAAAATCTTAAATAAGTAGAGCCAGTATGACTATCATATAATGTCTAATTTAATATTTCAACCTTTTCTTATCGACAGCGTCAAAAAATTTGACATGTTCTTAAGGATCTATTTTTCAGGTAGTCTTACACTTTGATGGCTAATTACTCAAAATGACGATTTGGCGGTTGGTTCCTTATCAATAAACATTATCCATTTCTGGGTGTTCGGAATATTATGTCAACATCATTTGCGTAAGCTAGAACTTATGTATCCTTATAAAAGGCTGTTCCTCTCTTATCAAGTTCAGCGTCTCGGGTCGCTTTTTCTAATGCAATATTAAAAAGGTGGCAGGCCAGTCTCAGTTTTCGGAACGTTTCAAATTGGTCAGAAGTTTCATTTTGGATTTTCACTTTGCAGATGACTGTTGACATAGTTAGTTTTACCAGTTTTATGATTTTGTCAGGCATTTTCAGTTGGTTCATGATTTCGTATAACTTTGGTCAAATAACACTGTCATAGGCCGCTTTAAAGTCGATGAGTAGATGGAAGGTGTTAATATTAAATTCGTTGGTCTTTTCCAGAATTTGTCGTAGGATGAATATTTGGTCTGTTGTTGACCGGCCTGGTCTAAAACTGCTTTGGTATCCTCCCAGAAACTTCTCTGTGTGTATACTCAGTCTGTCATACAAAATATTTGATATTTTGTATATTGTATTAAACAGTGTTATGCCTCTATACCTAGGTAGTTTGTTATAGAGTTTAACAGCGAGAAAGTTTGGGCCATCTTGACACTTCCTTAGCCTACAAAATGGTATTGACAACCTATTTCTAGAATGAGTGGAAATCACCATTAAGATTATACTTGTTCTTGTTATGAATAAATACTAGATATTCTAAGATATAAATGTTAGGAAATGTTAATATTCTTTGTTCAATAAAAGCATTATAATTAAGATCGCATAAGATTCTAATAGCCTTTCTCTGCAAGACAAAAATCCTGAGCCACTCAGCTGCTTGACCTCTCACTATTCCAGTGTAATACTGTGGACATCCGTGGACATTAGGTATATACCAAATCCCTTGCTTTTAAAAATTTTTCTACCTTATTTTCATAAAATGACTAAGTACACTAAAAGTTTTATTGTCTTGGGATAAACTGTATTTTTGTTACTTTTATTTATTTATCAACAATGAATCTTATTCATTGTTGATAAATAAATAAAAGTAACAAAATTGATATAATGAAAACAGATTGTTATCTGTTAGTAAACAAAATGTCTCATTAATAATGGCTAGCAATAGAAATTGCTGAGTATAAAGCAGCCTTAAATGTGTTATAACAACACATGTTGCTTTCCTTGAGACCACGGTGTATTAAATAGGTGGTCCGACGTACAGCACTTTCCTATTATAATAATGGCTTCATAAGTGCATGGTTTCTATTTACTTAGAAGATGGCGCGAGCAATAAGGTCCTACAATTACCTGGGCATGTGCATCGTATAACTAACATAACCTCAAATTTTAAGGTTTTTTCATTTATTCTCATTTTTAATGTTTGTATAGGCATTTTTAGCTTGCAGCCATACTGGCTCCTAGCAAATATTTAAAAATTCACGCAAATAATTTTTCAATATTGTTGATTGATAAAAATAGACTGCTAATTATAGGTTAGATTCCTAACCTGCAGAAGGTGTCTTATTTTATTAATAACACCTACGTAATATTTGTAAATCTTAAGAAATATATATTTTTGAGGTTAGCTGTGGCGACACGTGTAATAGATAGATAGATAGACAGTTTATTAGTTCATGTAAAAAAATAATACATTGCCCAGTAGGCGTTGAACAAGTCAAAAAAACAGAAAAAAATACTAATACATATTTAACTACACACTAGGACTAAGACTATAAATGTATACTGTACTTTTACGAATGGATAATAGTTAAGATGCTAAAATGAGCTATATACAAAAACAGTAAAATCTATAAAAAAAAATGTTAAAATTGGTTCTCATTGAAATATTCGTCAATAGTATAATAAGGTCTTGTTTACTAGAAGGGTTTGCAGTTTATTTTTTAATACTTTTATTGGTTGAGTCTTAATATCATATGGTAACTTATTATACACTTTTATAATAGAGTAGTGTACATTTTTTTGGACAATATGTGAAATTTGGAACATTTGTTACCAGATCATGTTTATTTCTTGTGTGATGCACGTGTCTTCTTTCATAATTTTCAAACAAAGAACTATTTTCTGCTACAAAAATGACTGCTTCATAGATGTAGAGGCTTATTAGAGTAAGTAATTTATTTTGAAGAAATATTTGTTTACAGGATTCTGTCTGTCTCATATTTAGTATATTTCTCAAGCATCTCTTCTGAAGAACAAAAATTTTATTTGCCTCAGAAGAGATACCCCACAAAATAATGACTGTATATAAGCGTGATATGCCATAAAAGCAGCTTCAGTATTAATATTTAGAGAGATGACTTTAAGCGCATAGCAATAACTGGCCATATTTTGTGCTAATGAGTCAATGTGGGCTTTCCAATCTAGCCTTGTGTATAGTTGTATTCCAAGAAAAGACAGATTTTCATTTGATATACGAGAGTATTATTTTTATTTATTATTGTCATATTATTACCCTTTTGAATTGAGAAATTAATTACTTGAGTCTTGTCTTTATTTAATGTTAGGTTTAATGAGGTGAAATATTGTTCTAGTATATCTAAGGCTTTAACTATATTGTTTTGTATGTTGACTTCATCTCTCCCATTGAATATCATCGGCATACTGTATTAAATAATTATCGGTTATTGAAGCCAAGTCATTTGTATATAGAATATATAATAAGGGACCTAATATCGATCCCTGAGGCACACCTTGTATTATTTTTTTCTCAGATTTTAATAAATTTCCTGTCTCGTCTACTTCAATTACACATTGCATTCGATTTGTTAATGTAATGTTGCATATATTCTTTCAATGTTTTAATTTAGCTACTTAATGTCAGATGTCACTGGACTCTTGTTTCACTAAACAAAAAACATAAGGTCGGGAATGTATGCAACACTGTATGCACGTATGCACAGAACCTGTAAAATTATCTATCTATGCGTAAGTAATGAGAGAACTTATTGGTCCTGCCATCTATTACATTATGTACAAAGTAAGCACTTATGAAGCCACTGTGAGGGTTGTCGTCGCATCAAATATTTAATACACCCTGCTTGAGACCTAGGATATAACCTGTTCTGTGACCTATGAAGGTTTAAACTTTAAAAAAATTTCAACACAGAGAACGCAGAAATTATAAAAGTAGTTTATGTAGATTGCCAATTAAATTAATTATCGATGCTATTAATGTAATATATTTTTAGGTTTACGAACCGTGTAGTTACTCTGTGGTACAGGCCTCCAGAATTACTTTTAGGTGAGAGGAACTATGGGCCTCCTGTTGATTTATGGGGTGCTGGATGCATAATGGCTGAAATGTGGACCAGATCGCCGATTATGCAAGGTAACAGTGAACAACAACAGCTTACCCTAATTTCTCAGCTATGCGGTTCAATCACGCCCGCAGTTTGGCCTGGTGTTGAAAATTTAGAACTTTTCAAGAAGATGGATTTACCACAAAAACAAAAAAGGAAGGCAAGTATTACATATAATTTATATTTACTATACTGCCTTAACAAACAATCTAATTAAAAAAACAAAAATAGAATACTATAAAAATAAAATTGATATCAACAAAAAAGACGCAAAAAATTTATGGGACACTGTCAAAGAAATTTGCTCTCATAATAGAGCACAAAATAAAATAAATTCCTTGAATAATAACGGACAAATCATAAATGACAACAAAACTATTGCCAATACATTTAATAATCATTATACTACAATCGGAAAAAACTTGGCTAATCAAATAAATACTAACCCGAATTATAGAAAACCTAAGAGCAAGTATATTGTAAATTCTATGTTTCTTGCAAATACGGATTCTGCTGAAGTTAATGACATAATTTTATCTCTAAAAAATAAAAAAGTGGCAGGAGTGGATGGAATAATGGCAGAATTATTAAAAAATATCTCCACAATAATTGCGAAACCCCTTGCCTACATTATAAATTTATGCTTTGAAAAAGGTCACTTTCCCTCCGCCCTTAAAACTTCTATTGTCTTACCTATATATAAGAACGGCGATCGCCAACAAGTAATTAATTTCAGACCATTATCCCTAATTACTGTGTATTCCAAAATATTTGAAAAAATTCTTAAAAAAAGATTATGTACCTATCTTAATAAATATAATATTATCTCAACTAGTACGGTTTCCGAGAAGGCATCTCAACACAAGATGCTATTCTTCAACTTACTTCCAAAATGTATTCTGCTTTGGACAATAATAAACCATCCCTGTGTGTGTTTATTGATCTAGCTAAAGCTTTTGACACGGTTAGCCATACTCTTCTCCTAGAGTCTCTTAATAATATAGGCATTAGAGGGGCTCCACTAGATCTCTTTAATAGTTACCTTTCAGGCAGATGCCAGAGAGTAAAAATAAATAACTGTCTCAGTGACCCTGGAGAGGTGGAGTATGGCGTACCACAGGGGACCGTGCTGGGTCCAATTTTATTTAATATCTATTTAAATGATTTATTTTCTGTCCAAACAAGAGGAAGTATTATAACATATGCGGATGATACTGCAATCTTTTATACAAGCGATAACTGGACAACACTAAAACTGGTGGTTGAAGATGATATAAATAATATTAAAGATTGGTTCGCGCACAAACTGCTCACACTAAATTTAAAAAAAACCTACTTCTTACCAATATGCTCTAATAAGAATGCCTTGCCGGCTTTCCAGAATTTATTCATCTCTAATAACTTTTCGATAGCTTGTACAATGGAAATAAAGTATCTTGGTCTTATCATCGACCCCCATCTAAAATGGGATAAACATATAAACCACATTATAAGAAAATTACAGTCGCTGATTCACAAATTAAAGATCTTGAGAAATATTTTGGACATAGACTCCCTAAAAACTATATATTACTCCCTAGTGGAATCACATATAAATTATGGAATAGTAGCATGGGGGGTGTGGGTAAAACAATTCTGAACAATCTAATAATTGTACAGAAAAGAATTCTAAAAATCATTTTCTTTAAAGATATTACTTACCCATCTGATACTCTTTTTAAGGAAACCCATATCATGGATCCACGTCAATTATTTTTTTTACAAACCAACCTTAGACAACACAAAAATAAAAATAACCTGATAAGAAATAATCATAAGTATAATACAAGAAATAAAGAGAGCACATACTTACCTCCACTGATGAACAGAACTTTAGGACAAAAGTCTTACTTATATCTGAGCTCTAGACTGTACAACCATCTATCGTCAGATTTGTAACGGGTAAATAGTACTTTTTGGGGCGAACCCTGTATGCATGGTTCCTTTTTGGTATACCTTACCTTGTCCTGTACGTGAACATTTCTTCATTAAGCGCATAGGAGCGACACAACGCATTTATAATTATATCTTTATGGTATAAAGTTTGATTCGGTTAATTTAAGGAAGTAGCATGTTACCTTATTATTACTATACCTATTGGAAGAATGTTCGACTCCCTCATGGTACTAGGAACCTTCAGAGTTTGTTTGGTAATTAGCATGGCTCATAGTGCTTAAATTAATTTGTTGATAAATTGTCAGTGTATGCGGGCGTCTAAAACAGGGCAAAGCAGTAGTGAAACCTTTTCCCAGTATTGTAAATTGTAGGCAGTAGGTGCCGCGTAACGTTGTGTGCGTTTTCAATCACTTTATGTCTGGGATATATTTACATGAAAGTCATAAGTTCTCAGTTAACACTTGTTTACGCCAATTTTCGGACAGAAACAGCCATGTTAGTTGTTTACGTTTAGTTTAGAATCAGATTATCGGCTAAGCGCACTGTCGGTATAGGGTGAGCGCGTCATTGCGCGGTGTATGAATTTTAAATACCAATTGTTTTTCATTACGGGTTTCCAACGTACATGGATTCGGTTTCAGAAAAAAAGGGGTTTGGAAGGAAGTAACGGCCATTTAAGAAGCTGTTGGGGCACCGAGCACATGGCTTAGAGAATTTTGTTAAATTATATTTAAAAGAAGGGCCATTCTGCGAGAAGGTACGTCTAAACTTGTTTCGCCGTGTATGCAGTTTGTTAATTGTTCCTCGTTTGCAGTAACGATAACAATATTTCTTGTTTTGTAGATTTGCCGGCCTAACTTACGTTTGGTTAATTCGAATTTGGTTAATATGCACATGGCTAACTTGCATTTTGTAACTTGCACCTTGGAATTTTCGAATCCATAACTCGTATCCTGTAGACTTGCTGTTTAATATTTTATGATTGTATGATCCTGGATCTATGTTAATTTGAGCTGTAATACGGTTATATGGTTGGAAGCGCTGTGTGATTCGATTATTCAACCGGCTATTGGATAACCACGGTCGCACGTGAAGCATGCCGCTAGGTCGCTTACCCTGATGAGAACACATGGTTGTAGCACATGGTTGTAACACGTTATGTAAATAAGGAATTGCCCTGGATGTCCATGGTACTGTGAGGTGTCGACAAATTAAAAATAAGGTCAGACTGTTTTTTCTAATTACTCAGAAACGGCGACGTGAAATTCCAGCCTCTGATTTTACAATAAACGTCGTGTGAGACGACGGCGTTGAATTATAAATTTACCAATCTTTTCAAGGAATTTGTTTGCTAAATTACCAAGCCAATTTTACGCTTAACTTAAGTCAGATAATCTCGTCGATATTACGATTTTTAATAAGTTCCACAGTTACTGTGAACCGCAAATAGTACTATTTGAGGCGGACCATTTGTAAAATTAAATGAATTAAGTATTAAGCATTTTGATGCTCGTAGAGCACATTCTTACCCCATAAGGATATCTTATTGTGATAAATTTTTATTATTAAATCTAATTTGAGGACCCAACCTTGACTTTATTTTTTTGCAACACCCGCGAACCCAAAAGGCTAGGATAGGCATTTTTTCTTGGTCTTAACTAAAACAAGATTAAGTGGCGCCTATTTAAATAATTGAAGACTTTAAAATTAAATTTTCCAAAGATCCTTACTCACGCCCAATGCCTCACGCCCAATGCCTCCGAACAATACAAAATGTAAAAAGCATAGTTGGTTTTAAGAAACGACTTAAACAATATATATTAGCTATACCCAGAAACATTATTCATGACATGATAGATTTAAAAATATAGTAAAATTCCACCACCTTCTCTCTAATAGTAAATAGTATTGCTAACTGTTCTGATATAACTAACAAGTTTCTGACCTGAGAATCTATAGCTACTCATGTAATACTGCCACTAGCTTATGTTGAATTATACTAATTGTACGGGTAAAAATGTCAAATGTCAAATGTAAAAAATGTCACATTATTTTAATTATTATGTTTCTATTCTTTAAGTTATATATAATATTTTTATTCTTTAAATTATATACAATATTATTGTTTTTTATCCACGCGCAGGCATTGCCTTTAGTGGATTTTCTAGTTTATTTACGTTATTCTACAATTATACAGTTTCTTCATATGTAATATTTATCTAAAGTAAATAAACAATTCAATTCAATTCAATTAGTTTAAAAGGTATATCTCCACGTTTCCATAAAATGGAGATACAATAATGGGTATATTTAGAAAAACATTTTGCATCCTATCTTATAGCTTAACAAAAAGAAATATTTGCACTAAATATATACGTCCACAAAATCTTATAACAATGTATTACTGTGTGCGGCTACTGCAGAGCTCTGCGGCTATGTGCGTCTCCCGCAGTTTGGGCTAGCGGGTCTCACGTGTTACAGCCTTAAACTCTACCAAAAATCATTGAAATTGACAGTGGTGTGCATAAATCAATAATAAAATAATTACCTTTGATTTCTATTATTTTACAACACACACTAACTATACCCTAAACAATATACCGTGTGTGTAGTCGTGGGCTAGGCATGGAGAGAAGAATTACAACATCGCGTGTGCCAGCTGGCTGAAATGAAATAACAGTGCTGGAATGCTCCATCGTCGGACGAATTTACGGCTGACGGTGTTGTCAAATCTCTCGCGCTACGTGAATGTACATGCCTAATGGGAAATTACACGCACGGTACAATAAAGCTAAACTTGAAAACTTTGATATAATAGTGTTTGCGGAGACTTGATTTTCATCTTGTGTTAATAGCTCAGAAGTGTTTGATAATGACTACATAATCTATAGGTTAGATAGGGACTTACAACTTACAAATAGAAAAAGAGGTGGGGGTGTTATGCTTGCAATATGTAATACTATAATCATCGAACAGATCCATATACAATATAGTAGTCCCAATATTGAAGCTCTGAGGGTCAAAATTGGATACAGTCATACGAATATCTTATGCTTTTTTGAGGTAATATTTTCATAAGGCTCGACTGAATGATTGGCATTTGGCATCGGCGCTGATGGTACAAAATTTCACCCATCGGTATCGGCTATCTGCAAAATATAAGGCCGATGGGTTGCATACTTAAAGTCTCTATTGGGAATTAAATTTTTATTGTTTAGATTTAAAATGAATCAAGTGTGCGTTGACGATCCAACCAACCAACCGACCTTCTCGGTACACTTTGAAGATTGCCATGCGTTTTAAAAGTGAGCTGGTCTGCAAACATTGTTGGTACGCTTTGAAGATGCTGGACTTCCATTTTTTATAATATATACCTTTCTTTCTGTTTTTGTGCAATAAATATTAATTTTTATTTTTGAACATGTTGATTAATGTCTATTGTCTAAGTTCAAAATTCAAACATCAGCCATCAGCATCGGCCGATGTTCAAGTAAAAACATCGGCATCATTGGCAAAATTCTGCCATCGGTCGAGTCCTATATTTTCACTTCTTTTAATTTATGATAAATTTGTTATTTAGTTTAATATTATTAATTTAACAGACTGTTCTAAAAATACGGATAAATTTGATCCTACTATCTAAGAATTTCACAAGTTTGCAGACTATAGGCGCAAAGCAGTTAAATAAAGTAGAAAATGCAAATCAGCGACTATTAGACCTATTCTTAACGAATATCAACTGTAACATTAGTAGATGTGTAGTCAAAGATTTTTATTTGGCATTTTAATGTATGCTCAACAGTTTACGAAATAATCCGCAAAAACTACTGATTGAAAACTTTGACTCGCTGTACCTCGTAAACGGTTAGTTTTACGGAAATAAGGTAAATTAGGTAATTCGTACAGAATTCAGTGCTAAACAGAAAAGGCCCATTTTTGTCCTAGCATCAATGGTTCTCGAGATATTTGCGTTTAACTTTTAGCAAAGATGGAGGCCAACTTGGCAAAATACTTGGAAGGTATCCCCAAACCCTTTTAAAAAAAATTGACTTACGCTATTTTTGCAAAGAAGTTCCTATTGATTGGACTAGTAGTCTGACTTGGTTTGCTGAATGTTTTTTAGACCAGCTCATTATTAAATTTACAATTTTGTCATTTTCAATTTCCAAATCAGGTCCGGAATATTTGCAGTTGTACATGGTTATTTTTCAAGGTTATTGGTAATCTAATTATTTAGCAAATAAGAATAACCAGGTGTATACGCTATCACAACAGTTCTCGTACAAAAATAAAAGCAAGACCTGAAAATACAACAATGACTAAAAATATTGGATCTACGTCAATTGGACGTGGTAAATTGAACAAGCGACAATTGAACTCGTGCGACAATTAGACGCGATAAAAGAGGACATGTAACATTGTGTGTAACGTTTTTTAAAAAAATCATGTATACACACTCTAACCTAACCTAACCCAACCTAAATAATAATAATAATAATTACAAATACAACAAAGAAACAAACTCACCATGAAAAATAGGTTACACTAAAAGTATGGTTAACAAAAAAATAATCATCCAAAAAAATTATCAAAATATAACAGAAATTATAAAATATAATTTATTTACACTTGCAATTGGGCAATTCCTCACAAGTAGTTCAAAATGCTTCTGTTCGCATAATCAGCAACCACTGTTTGTAATTAATCATGACAAGGCTATGCAATATGATTATTTTTAATAAACGCGTCCAATGTAACACATCCTATTTTACCGCATCCAACTGTCCATCCAATTTGCCGTGTCCTATTACCTGCGTCCAATTGATAGGACACCGAAAATATTATTATCTATTTTTTCTTTGGTGCGTTTTTTTATAAAGCTGTCTCTAAAAAATCAGATTTTTTTTACTAATATTTGATGATGTTTGAGTTCAGCATGTTATGAAATGGATTTCCCCACAAATAAGTTATTTTCTGCAATAATTTAGTTTTTGCATTATACCTTTTTTTATACCATTAGACTTCTTACACACTCACAAGTCATGATTGCCGTGACTGCTGATATGACTTCTGAAACTGCTGTGACTACCGATATGACTGTTGTGACTGCCGGGATGCCAACCAGACTGCAAAGGACCACCTAAGATTTGTACAGTGACTGTCTGGAATATTTCTTTCAATAAATTTGTAATCCCATCTTTAATATGTATTTGTTTCTAGGTAAAAGAACGTTTAACTCCTTACTTGAAGGATCCATATGCTTGTGATCTACTCGACAAACTCTTAGTGTTGGACCCATCGAAGAGAGCTGATTCTGATACTGCCCTCAACCACGACTTCTTCTGGACTGACCCAATGCCCTGTGACTTAGGCAAAATGTTGGCTAATCATACACAAAGCATGTTTGAGTTTCTTGCACCACCAAGAAGAGCCACGCAGATCCGACATCATTCGATGCCCAGACCCACTACCTCTGCTGTGCAAGATAGCGGATACCAAGACCGTGTTTTCTAGTTAAAAAAAATGAAATAGGTTAGGTGTGGTAATGATGACTCTTTAATGTCTAAAGAGATGACAGCAGAATGGTTGGTTAGACCATGTTCCGAAGTTAATGTTTGGTAAAGTTGAGAATTTCTCCTATTGATATTATGCAGCGTTTCCCACAGTTATTTCGGGTCTTAACCTCCTCCTGTATTAAGTGACTAGATAGTGGTTTTTATATTTTTTTGTAAATATTTATATTGTATAATATGTAGGTACATTGTCTATAATGTAACTGTAAATATGTTATTAAAAAGACACTTGTAATATTTATATCGTTAATATATTCATAATAAATACATCTTAGTTATGATAAAAAAAAAATTGACGATAATCTACAAGAGGGAAACATTTGGCAACTACATGGTGGTCAAACATTTTTTTAAATCAGTCAAAATTCTGACTTCTTTGAATTATGTTCCATAATAGGTGAAAAATGTATCTTGTAACATTGAATTCAACTGAAAAACTCATGGTATATTTTGACTAAAAGTGAACTCCGAAATCTACAGAGATTTGAAAATTGTAAGTACTTGAAATGAAATCAGTAAGTTGCCCAGTCTGAAAAATCAGTAAACTTGTTAAATAATACTTTGAATCTGTCATTTGACCTTATGAATAGTGCCTATAAGAAATTTTCTATAGCCACCGTGGCTGGCACAATCATAAATTCAAGTATTCCACAAAAATATCGTTGCGACCATGTTGAAAAAAAGAGAAAACGCGTTTTTCTCAATTATCTCCTTTCCTGTTTTACCCTAAAATTAATTATTACCAATATTGTAGGAAATGAAAAAGGTACAATTTTTATTTCAACATTTTTTCCTCTCGTTAGTACTTTATGATTTATAGCATTTAGAAGAGTGAAAATTGTGCACCCGTTACCTTTTACGTAGTTATTGAAAAAGGATCCTACATCTCAAAATTGAATGGCAGATAAGGACCACCACAACTGTATGGACTGCCAAAGATTCACAAACCCTGAAATCCTTTGAAACCAATCGTCATCACTTGTGGATCACCTACCAATGAATTGGCTGGATGGAGATGGCATGGAGACTCATCACTGTTTGTTTTCTTCAACAGAAGGCAGTAAATTGAGCATCTCATGCTGTGACATCACTTCTGTTTCTAAGCTCAAACTTTTTTGGCTGCAGTTTGTTGTTTTGTTAGCTTGTTTATTCATTTAACTCTCTCTTATATTTTAGCAATATAAATGGGTGTGTTTTGTTTTGAATGTGAGAAAGTATTCTCCAGCCTGTCAGCATTAAATCGGTACAATAGAATTGTTGTGCATAGACAAATCTGACGTAATTATATTGAATATGGAGTGTCCAAAAGATACTTGTGCTTAGAGTGCAAATTGTATTTTAACTTTATCAAATCAAAAAATCATTTTATTACAAGAGAATTTACAAGAGAACCACGTGACGGCATTTTTACGTATATCCTCCATGCGGTGCTGAACTACCTTCACATTAGCCTCTGAACTTTGTAATGTGGTGTCGTCTGCAAATAGAACAAGGTTAGCCTCCATTACAGCCTGTTTAAAATCATTAACATATATTAAAAATAAAGTTGGCCCCAGAATGGACCCCTGCGGCACCCCACTAGTCACTTCCAGGAGTTTTTATGATTTATGCTGGAGTATTGTTTCCGGTTAGTTAGGTAGGATTTTATGAGGTTACAACTGGCCTCTTCCACATTTAAGTACTTTAGTTTTCCTATCAGCACTTGCCGTGAGACACCATTAGATAATAACAACTTGCATTTACATTTGAAAGAAAAACATGATTATGTCACAGATTCGATGATTGGAATTAAAAAACATTTCAGATACAGTAATTAATCTTTTGGTTAGTACATGTACAATCAGTGTATTTGACTTGCAAAGAGGGGCGGTGCCAACACCACCTAGAGATTAAAGCCAGACAACCAGCTGACATGACGTCATGCTTCAACGGCCGACCGACTAACCATGACTGGTTAGTATTAGTGCTGTCAAGTGCAGTGTCAATAAAACAAATCATTGTTGTATTTGCATTTTAGTAGTATTGTATCTTATTGTTTATACTTTGTTTTAAACGAGTAAATGTGATCTAAAACCCACTTTAATAAAACAGTCAACAAATAATACATTGCAGTGATATTTATAAAATACTTAATTGCCGTGGAAAATGGTAAACAAATGCTGCGTTCCTCGCTGTACTGGTAATTATGCCACCGTGGAAAAGGTACACGTTTTTAAATTTCCCAAAGATGAGAAACTGAGAAATAAATGGATTAAAGCTATTCATCGAGAAAACTTTAAAATTTCTATACACTCTGTGGTGTGTTATTATTTTTAAGTCTCGTAATCTAAATGGAACGAAGCTAAAATTGAGGCTAGGTTTTCGCTTATCTTATATGAGTGACCAAATACGCTTTTCGTTAGTTTTGCCTCAGAATTTAATTAGGCACCTCTTTTATTAAAAAAAAAACGTTTTACTTTATAAGAATTAGTAGAAGCAAATTGGAAGTGATTTTGATTGTTCTAATTACGTCCAAATGTATTATGTATCTCAATATCTAAAACCAATATATGCATATTTTTTATTATAGTATAAGTAAAACATCACTCTAAGCTTAAAAACAGCAAACATTACCGCAGATAATAAATATTTCTTATTTGAGAGTAGCCACATGTAGTATAATAGCATTGCTTTAATGCATAACGCCGTATATGCTGGGTGGGCCTTCCTTCAATGACGTCACCAGCTGGTTGTCTGGCTTTAATCTCTAGGTGGCGTTGGCGGTGCGAATTACATCAGGACTGCAGTTCAGAACTGACTACAGATTCACATTCAGAGACTTAAAATACTCACAGTGCCACCGATGTTCATATTTGAGTATCTTGTACATAAAAAGAAATATTGAGCAATTTAAAACACACGAAGATGTTCATGACCATCACACTAGAAATAAAAATAATCTAATTCCCGCCTACTGGTGACTGAAAAGGTGTCAAAGTGGTCCTGGCTACTGGGTTATAAAAATTTTTAATATTTTACAATCAGAATTTAAGGAATTACCTTTTAAAATTTTTTAAAATAAAATAAAAGGCACTCTTATAGACGGAGCCTTCTATAATTTTAATGAATATCTTAATAATGTATTTTAAAATGTATCAATTGTGTAATGTTCTGTGGCTGCTAGCCTTCTCTCCATGAATAAATGATTGTCTGATTGAAAATAAAGTCATTCCGTTACACTACTGAACTTTACTTTGCTTTTCATTCTGCAAGCTAAGCACTGAAATCTAGAAAAAACAAATGTTATATTATACTAAACTATCTAAAAGATTAACAACTGTTTTACTTTTTACTTGATATAATTTATTCATTCCTTCGGTAATAGAAAAGTTGAAATACCATTTTTATTGTACAATGTATGTATGTATGTATGTATGAGCGGGGGTCCTACAGCCTCTGCCGCATCCCGCATTTTGATAGCCATCTTTCTCTATTTCTCCATTCTTCCTCGTTCATAGCTCTTTCATTATCTTTCTTATTCCATTCATCCATGTCAATACTGGTCTTTCTCTCTCTTCTATTTGTTGGGACATATTCCATAGCTTTTTTTGGCCATCTATTTTCTTCCATCTTTATTACATGTCCATACCACAGAAGTTGTCTTGTTTCTATGCTGTCTATAGTCTTGTATGTT
The DNA here is from genome assembly GCA_936432065.2 of Rutpela maculata. NCBI lineage: Eukaryota > Metazoa > Arthropoda > Insecta > Coleoptera > Cerambycidae > Rutpela > Rutpela maculata. Next base: position 42,746,323 of record OW386286.2, read on the forward strand.
CTTTTTATGCGCCTTCTAATTTCTTGATTTGGTATATGTTCCGTCCTGGACACTAGCTGCTCTCTTTATATAATCCATTTCTACTGTCTCCACTTTTTTCACATTTCTGTCTGTTCATCGCCAGCACTCTGATCCACGTCAATATGGGTTCTACTATTGCTCTGTAGATTGTCATTTTGATGTTTATTTTAATGCGATTCGACCAAAGCAACGAGTTGAAAATTATCTATACCTTATATCACCATTGGATGTTCGTTCGTTTATCATGCTCCCTAGTCTTCACTTTTTTTAAATTCTCTTAATTATAGATCAGGGTCTTCCTGCTCCTCTCCTATAGTAAGTAAGTAGTAAAATCTATATTTAGCCATTATTGCTATCTTTACAAACATAAAAATCCTATTGATAAAGTTATTAGAGTAAAAAGAAACAGTATAAAAGTAGTAAAAATCTAATAAAATTGTTTTACGTAATAAAAACACTTATTTTTAAAAACATTAATATTTGTACACTCTCTAATATAACGGGTAAATTATTATACATTATAAGACCATTATGAAATAATTGATTTTGTTTAATACTATTAGCCTTATTTAAATAAAAATTGTTTGCAATATTACTTCTAGTAGAATAGTTATGGACATCTCTAACAAACCGACAATTTTCTAGTAAATGCTGGGGTAGTAAATTATGCAACATTTTATAAATAAAAATAAAAACATTCACAACTATTTTTTGCTTGACATTCATCAGATTTAACATTTCTAACACATCTACTATTCTTACATATCGATTACATCCCAATATTACTCTTAAAGCTTTATTTTGTTTTATTTGCAAATTCTGCATATCTTCATTATTTAAAGACATTAATATTGTTGAACAATACTGAAAATGTGGGCTTATGATGGTTTTATAAATATTTAATTTTGTATGTACCGATAAAACTTTTCCTATCCTGGCTAGCATGCCAGTTTTTCTTGATACTTTTTTCATAATGTAGATTGCATGATTATGAAAACTTAAATGTTCATCTATGTAAATACCTAAATATTTTATCTCTTTCACTTTGTCTATGCTATTGTTATCTATTCTTACTTTATGTGCCTAAGAGCATAAATTTTGTTTTATTGACATTTAATTTAAGACTATTTATACTTAACCATTCACTAACCAAATTCAATTCCTCGTTTAAAACATCAATAATTTTCTTATAATCTATGTTGGCACAAAACAATATAGTATCGTCAGCAAACAGTTGAATCTTACATTGTTTTATTACATTAACAATATCATTAATATAAAATACAAATAACAATGGTCCAATTATTGAACCTTGAGGAACACCATATACTGTCTCGACTTCATTTGAAATACTTTCATTCCATCTTGTAATTTGCGTTCTATCATGCATGTAGTCGTTCACCCACTGTAGCACTTCACCACTAAAACCAGCTTTTTCCATTTTCATTATTAATAATTCACGATTTATAGTCTCAAACGCTCGTTGGAAGTCTAAAAACACTATTCCCCACATAATTTTTTTCACTAATTTTGTTTTTCCAGTCCACAATTACAGTTTGTAATGCCGTTTCACATGAGTTTTTTTGTCTAAAACCTGCCTGATATTTTGTGAATATATTATTCCTATCCAAATATGACAATAATTGTTCTTTCACAACTAACTCCAAAACCTTCTCGTAAGATGGTAACATATTCACTGGTCTATGTTCATTGCATAAATTTGTATTTGTTACTTTTTCTACTGGTATAACCATTGACTTCTTCCAACTTCTTGGGCATTTTCCATATTCTAATGATAAATTAATTATGTTCAACAGCTGGTTTCCAATTACCTCAAAGGATAGTTTTAAAATTTCTACATTTATTCCATCCACACTACTTGTTTTATTTGGCAATCCTCTTACTATATTTCTTAACTCACTAAGGGTTATTTGTTTGAATGTACTAAATTTATCTTCGACACTGTTTACCCAACTCAAGGCACGTACATGATCTTTTTTATTTTCCCCTATTTCATCCACTATTTTTGTAATACTTTCTATAAAAAAATTATTAAAACTGTTTGCTAGTCTGCACTGTTTATTAATATTCTTTCTTCAAACCATATTCCTTCTACTTCGGTCTCTCTTTTGCCATTTAAAAGTAGCTTTAACTCTTTCCACATCTCTCTAGGATTATTTTTATTTTCGTCTATTTTACTGTTATAATACCTTTCTTTTGTTTTTCGTATTAATGTAGTTACTATGTGTAAGTATTCTGTTTTTCTCCTGTTCATATTTATACTCCACTTTTCATACTCTTCTATAAGTTTTCTTATCATGTAATCAATGTCTTCTTCGCAGTTTGCAATGAGTTGTTAAGCAGTTATTCCCAATATCAATTCCCATTCCTGAACATTTCTTCTTCCAGTTTTCCAAAGCTTCTTGTACAATACAGAGAGAATTAAACGAATAAGCCATTAACTAACAAAACAAATTGCAGCCAAAGATGTTTGAGGTTAGAAATAGAAGCGATGTCACGGCACGAGATGCTCGATTTACTACCTTCTTCTTCGACCATCTAAATAACCAACACCTGAATATCAAGTTTACGATAGAGATTGAGCAAGAGGAAGTTTTGCATTTCTTAGATGTATGAAACAATCAAGCAACAATAGGCTGTCCCAGTAAGTCTACAAAAAGCGAACACATAACGATCATTACCTGTAAGCTTCATCCCAACACCATCCACAACAGAAGAGATCATTAATCAGAACATTGTTCCACAGAGCCAATATAATATGTGACGACGAAAACAAACCAGAAGAACTCGGAAACAAGAAAAATGGATTCGAACAAAGGGATATAACACAAATTATCCACAAATGGAAAAGAACGTCAGAGGAACAGGAACAACCTACTACTTATGCGTGCCTTCCTTATGTGGCTGGACTAACAGATAGGTTGAAGAAGACTTTACTGAAGAATAAAATAGGCGTACTTTTCTGAACTGTAAAGAAAATTCATCAAGTGCTTCCCTCAAACCTACTAACCAAGGGGATGTTTACCAATTGGAGTACTCATGTGGTAAGAGTTATATCGGACAGACAGGGCGTAGTATCCAGTGCAGAATCAAGGAACGCCAGAGAAACACAAGACTCAGGTACACAGATAAGTCGGTAGTGACACAGCATGTTCATCAATGAGAACTTTAAAATGAACTACGATAACATCAAAATATTGGATATAAATATGTGCTATTTCCTAAGGATAATTAAAGAATCACTAGAAATTATAAAAAACACAGACAACTTCGATACAGAAGATGGGTAATGACTATGTAACACATGGAGACTGGCTTTGCCAAGGACCAGTGGTTTAAATAGTCACGGTTAACGAAGCATAACAAATGAGCAGCGAAGTGAAGCAGCATACCACATCTTTAGTCTTTAGAATCCTTCAGAAGAAGCTGACGGCATAATCAGCGAAACGTCAAGTCAAATTCGACAACCATGGCAACACCCGGAAGAAACCTCTTTATTATATAAAAGTTGTGGCTTTTTCATTTTCTACAATGTCGATAATATCTAATTCGGGTAGAACTAACAGGAAATGGGATAATTGAGAAAACCTATTTTGACATCATTTTTTCAACATAGCGGCAACGATACTTTTGTGGAAGACATTTAATGATTGTGGCTCTACATTATACAAACAAAAAATTCCTTGTGGGAATTATTACCCCCCCATTTTTCTGCTCTGAGTTATATAAACGAATCAGCAATATTTTTTTCAACACATTTCTAAACGTTCCGGAGTTAATCAAGCACAATTATTGTATAAGGCATCAACCCCGTATGTGGACATTAATTTATTTAATATGCTCTATTTATATCTTAATAAATGTTTGCTAAACAAGAAACACAGTGAGATAATCAGATGCAGCAGGGTGAGAAAAGAACAGGTAAAGATAATAAATTAAGAAAGATGGCTCCTAGTTTTTTGATATCCTGTAGTGTTGCCTTTGATAAGAACAGAATGAAAAGTAAAAATTGTATTGATCTGAAAACATAATTTTTTCGTATAAAATGTCATTACGAACCTAATTATTTCTCATGTTTCTCGTTTATCAATCGAAATGCTAAATATATTTCTTTAATGCTAATAGTATGAATTAAAAAAAAACAGAAGATTCAAAACAAAAACATTTCTTTCTTGTTCAAAATGGGACCATTTTTCTTAGTTAACCGTTACACATTCTTTTCATATGAAAATAAGGTATAAAAAATTGGGCCAACGTTTTTAGTGCCAATCTGTATGTATGTATTATAATAGAATAGTAAAATATACATACAAAATTATAGCTTACATATGAAATAAAATGTTTGTAGATTGATGAAAGGTTTCTATCAAATGTGATTTTATTAAAATTAATAAATATTTTTATATCTTATGACATTTCATTTACTCAAGAACCACATAAAATGACTTTATTTTTCTAAATAGTTGGAAATTTAGTAGAAATGTTAAGGAGATGGTTTTAAACATCTTGTAATACTAGTTACTAACGTCATTTTAGAAAAGCGATAATAATCGATGATTTCATTCGTAATTCATAGTAAACTACAAAAACCTCATTCTCATGAGCACAGCCATTACATATGAGTAAAATGCTACCTTTTCTGTGAATACTCAATAGGAAGATATTTCTTGAATATTCCGCTCCGTCATAATCACATGCAACCTGGATGGAAGATCTCCATTCCGGAAGCGTTTTTCATGCAGATATATTATTATATTGTAAACGCCTAAAAAAATATTCCGAAACAATATATATAAATAAATAAATTAAAATTATGAAATATTTAGTGTTGCCAGCTATAATGTGTTTTAGGCAATAAAAGGCTATAGTCGAATAAGATGGGTGAATTTGCCCCCGCACAGATTGTGCTCATTTTTTTTTTACTTGGATTGTTATCAATACCACCTACAATTTTGCCAAATTTCAGCCCTTAAAGATAGGATTTTGCAGAGTGAGAGGGAAATATGCGTTTATTTTCGGTTTATTATAAATGGTATAATCTCTAAAATAGTTTAAGATACTTCCCATTATTCTAAGGAATACAACCATATACAGTTTTTATCATAAATTTTGTATATAGTTAAATGCCATACTCTAATAATGAAATTAGGAACTATTTTCATTGACAAACTACGATATTCAGGTACAACAGAAATTTACAATAAAAAATATATCTAGTTGTATTCGTTAGAACAATAGCAATTATTTAAAACAGTTTTAAAGATTATATGATTTTTGTTTTTTTTTTTATAATAAACCGAAAATAAACGCATATTTCCCTCTCACTCTGCAAAATACTATCCCTAAGGTAGTACTGTCGGTCTTAGAATTAATCTTCAGAATTTAATAAAATTCGGCATATTAGTAGATTATGGTAAGATAATGATCCAATTCAATTTTTGAAGAGCTACAGAGAACCAGTAAAAAAATATTTACATTTGAAATTTTATGCGTTTAACATTGGGAAATCACAGGTTTCATCATATTTTACAAAAAGTAGCGTTCAGATTTCAATTAAAAAGGCGAAAACAAGAGAAAATAATATACAGAACATTTTAAACACTTAAAAAGTACAGTTTTAAAGTATGTGATAGTAGTAATTATTAGGGAATAAACATTGATCCTTATGAGAAATAACAGGTTTCATCATATTTTACAAAAAGTACTGTTCAGATTTCAATTGAAAAAGGAGAAAACGAGAGAAAATAATATACAAAACATTTTGGACTCTTAAAAGTACAGCTTCAGAGCATGTGATAGTACTAAATAGCAGAAAAAATGTTAAAAGTCTATTTTTTATAGTAGTTTATTAGACGTGGCAACGTCGTAAAAGAAGTTACAATGCTCGCAATGCATGGAATAGGAGAATGTAGGTTTCATAAAAGTTCTTTATTAAAAATAACATGAACAATGTTTAATTACCACAACCATATTTATTAAATCTAATAAAATATAAATGACTAATAATGTTACAGATAATATTTCATTTTGTTAGTAATTAATCTTATAATAACACCGTTCTCAGCTTTCCTTAAAATGTTTAATAAACCATTGTATTTGTTTTTTTATATGCATCTTCATCTTAAAAAAAATCATCTTTACCAGAAACCTTTCTTTTGAAGGGTGGAGATTAATGGAGCGTTTAGTTGATACATGATTCTAAGTGGACATCGTATATGAGATCAATTTAATTGGAAAATTCGGTTCGGCACGAACGAATCGAAAGTGGCATTTTTTGACGTTTAGTGATTTCGAAGGCAGCTGAAGCGACGATTTTGAGAAATCATTGTTAATTCTCTCTCACTCCATCGCGACGTTGCCTAGTCTAAATACTGCTCAAGTCAAACAAGGCAGTGTATAATTTTCACTCTTGCAGTATCGACAGTACTATCTTAGTATTAACCGTTTTCGAGTAAAGAAAAAATCGAAAATAATTTTTATCTATTGAACGGCATAACCGATTCAAATAAAATTTTAGCAAATTATAGATACTACCAGAACATAAACATGGAATAAATTGGAACAGAATTTGACAATGGGAACATTGAAAAAAAATTCATTCATTTTTCTGGATTTTTTTAATCCCTATTAAGTTTCAGCACAACTACCAAATTTTTTATGTAGAATCTTCGGATGGATTTTTACCACACATAATTTTGCTAAAGCAATCAAATGGGGTACTTGGTACTTGAAAAAAATAAAATGTTTCTCTTTATTTTTTTAAATTATAATATGCTGTTATATTTTTTTTTTTTAGTATCTTGGAATAGTATTCTATAATCCCTAATTTTTTGAAATCGGTAATATCAGTAGAAGGTCCTTAAAAAATTTTTTTTTTTCAAATTTAAATCATTAATAACATTTTTATTTACTGATCGATTTTGTTCAAAAACAAAAGCTGACACTAACTTACTGTCCAAATTTTTAGTACAATCGGGTTTTTCTTTCTTGAGTTATCGTGCTTACAAGAAATGTGACGGACGGACAGACGGACATTTTGAAAGTTGTTCAGAATTCGTTCACTAACATGATATGAAAATTTTTTGTCTGTGAGCGATATTTACGGTTTTAGAAATGTGCCGATCAAATGCAATATACTCTTTGTTTTCGTATTTGCGAAGAGTATAATAACTTAAATAAGTTAATAAAATAAAAGCTTCAAACATCTAATAAGCCACGGCCATGAAGGGATCCTAAGAGAAAACTCCCTCTCAACCTATTTTGTAACAAACCTCTCTCCTAACCATAACCCTATAAATTCGACAAACAGACAAGACATGATGCACGTCCCCCCAATTTATTAATACTCATTCATTTAAATCAACCTAACAAAATATAAAAATCACAACATCTCTCATAAACAATCCTAAATCCAACAGTCAGCACACATGCAAGTCACGTAAAAACCTACATTTACAAACCGTGGAAAGCGCCCAGCCGGCAGAAGCCACAAACATCCCCCTCAAATGGAGCCAAACACTAGCACGCATTTTAAGTAGTCTTATAATCACATCTGAAGAAGTTAATATTTAGCGAAACAATTGTTTTCTTGACTTAATACATTTAATTAGCGAAAATTTTAAAGACATTTCAATGTTTTATTTCTTAAACTGGTGTTCTTTCTCTATTAGAATAATTGTATATTGTGAGGTATATTACTTTCAATTTGTGTAACAATTTTTTCCATAATACTAAGTACTATGATGAAAAGAAATGTTTATCTCTAGTTTTATATTGTTATGTGTTTCAACCCTCTAGAGACATATAGAAGAATCTAGAACATCACAGACATCCTGTGGAACATTGTAGAATGTGCAGGAATGTTGTGGAAAGATCCAGAACATATAACCTAGGGTATATAAAGGAACGATAAGCTGTGTGGAAGTACAATTAAGTTAGTACAGTTCTAATGGTCAGTCAAATGACTAGTTCAGACAGAACAGTTTGAGTTTAGTTGATCAGAAAGTGAACAGATCAAAGGACTGAAGTAGTGAATTGTAGTACACAGTGCAATATTAGTCAAGTAATTAATTTGTTGTAATTAGTAAGTTAATAAATTAGTATTTAGTGTTACCCTGGTGTTATAATTTCCGAACCCATGATACAGGGTGTTTACAAAAAGGGTGTAAGCACGTAACAATTTTATATTCTGTAGTTTCTACATTTCAATTTTAATTGCAATTGTATTGTTCTTACACCTACCTATAGTGGAGTGCTGTTAGGCGTGAAAACTAAAAAACCTTGAAACCCAGTTCCTATGGATCAATTTTAATGAAACTTTTTGCATTGTGTTGCTAAACCCTAATACTAAAATGTTTATGGATTAGAAATTGATGTTTTTTTAATTATTATTAAGTTTATCGAAATCTACTAATTTTTTGAAAAAATACTCAATTCACATAAGTTTTAATAGTTTTTGTTCTGTAGACAAAAAAATCGTACCTGAATAGTATTGTAGGATTGTGATTGTGATTACAAATTTAAGGTAAAAAATTACAAATTCAAAATGTGGGACCCAAAATGGCGGCCAAAAAACTTTAAAATAAGACATAATTAATACAAAAACATTAGAATTTCTGTAGAAATAAACTTATTGTTAAATCACATAAAATTCATAATAATTTTAACAAAATATACTATTTTATCTTCGATATCTTCGTTTTCAACTTCGCTTATTTCTATAATAATAGGAGAAGCAACTATCACCATTACATCCGGAACAAGCTGCAGTGCAAGGTAATCCACGCTTTCTACATCCACAAGTAGCTCCGCATCCTGTCTTACATGTACAAAAAATAATTTTAAGTAGATTTTCAGGGGCTGGTGGCTTACTCATTGTTGTCGGACTCACTCGTATCTCACGATAATGTTTCCATCCCCATTCTATTGACGAAATGTCATTTCTCAACCATAATTGTACTTGTAAATTCACTCTTTTCAAATGCTCAGAGTCTGCATCAGGTGTAGGCACTAATGATTCCAGTCGTACACAGCTATTTTTAGCTGTAGCTTTGATGAAACAGTATCTTAAAGTATTTAAATCTTTTATTTTTTTTGGGCGCGCTTATAATGCGAGGACACATTTCACCCCAGCTTCACAAATATTATTCAAATCTTCATTGGCATTTGCAAACACTTCAGCAGCGTCTTGAAGATCTTTATTTTTTTCAAAAATTTATACAAAATTATTTTTACCTCTATTATAAAAAGCTGACATAGTGTGGCACATTCTGTAAAAGCATGTAAAAACAAAATATACTTTTTACAGAGGTGATTCTTTTTCTAAGCTCATGTCTAATCTAATCTAATCTAATACCAGGACATTTATATCCTCCGAAACTGCAACAACATTGAAAACAATCTTAACATCATACATTCCCGATGATAAAATGACTAAGTCACGATTATTGTCACACTATGAGGATAATATTTTATTGTCCAGTAAATTTTGGTCAAATACAATAATATGCTTCCGGAAAAAAACCCATGAAATATTATCAAAAACTTGGTACAGAGAAAGATGAGACAATGATAATTAAGAATATCGAATCTTAAAAGCTGCTGGTGAGATTCTTCAAAGACATATTCAAACGAGTTTATTATAATGATAGTTACCCTGCTAGTGATAAAATGTTTGAAAGCATTCATACATTCATCCTGAAATCATTAAGTTTTATTCTATCTGAAACAATTATAAATGATAAAATGAGTAAACCAGAAAATATGACTTTTTATGAGACAAAGTGCACTTCAATTGCTAATGCCATTATTACAGCAGTACGACCACGATCATTCACATCACCTTTTTCATGTTGCAGTTACAATTCATCGAAAATTTGGCTCCAAAAAAATTATAGATATATGTAACGCCTTAGGTTTCTGTGGTTCAAACAAAGAAGAAAAATTGAAGCTTTAGCAGCTTTTGGAAGTCCAATTGAAATAAAAATAGGTACTTTTGTTCAGTTTGATAATGCAGATTTTAATGTTAATACACTTGATGGAAAAGGGACCTTCCATAATTTGGGTTCTATTCAAATTGTTACTCCTGGTGATAGTATTGAGCCAAGAAAACCAATCAAACGTTTGGAGAAGATATCATCCGAGACTGAAATGACATTTTGCCAATAGAATGGGGATGGAAACATTACCATGGGATGTTGAGACCGATAACAATGAATAAGCCACCAGCCCCTGAAAATCTACTTAAAATTATTTTGTATATGTAAGACAGGATGCGGAGCTACTTGTGGATGTAGAAAGCAAGGATTACCTTGCACTGCAGCTTGTTCCGAATGTAATGGTGTCAGTTACTCGAACCCTTCTCTTATTATAGAAATAAGCGAAATTGAAAAGGAAGATATTGAAGATAAATTGTATATTTTATTAAATTATTATGAATTATGTGATTTAACAATAAGTTTATTTCTACAGAAACTCTAACGTTTTTTGTATTAATTAGGTCTTATTTTAAAGTTTTTTGGCCGCCACTTTCAGTCCCACATTTTGAATTTGTAATTTTTTACCTCAAATTTGTAATCACAAACCTACAATATTATTCAGGTACGATTTTTTTGTCTACAGAACAAAAACTATTAAAACTTGTGTGAATTGAGTATTTTTTCAAAGAATTTGTATATTTCGATAAACCTTTAGATAAAAAAAAAACATCAATTTCTAATCCATAAACATTTTAGTATTAGGTTTTAGCAACAATGCAAAAAGTTTCATTAAAGTTGATTCATAGGAACCGGATTCCTAGGTATAAATCTAACGGCACTCCACTATTATAACATTTTGGAAAAATTGTATTGGTTTTTATTATCGTATGTACACCCTCAAGAATAGGATTGATGACTTAAATAGACAAACACGTATAATACTTTTTTAAATTACTTATTGGTAAGTCCCGTAAGAAGCTAACTAGTTGCCACAACCAAATATTATAACACTCAATAAATTGCAATAAAAATATGGTATTGACACAAGCATTTATCAAGGCGTGAATTATCAGTTTTTTATAATCACTACAAATTTAGATAACTTATTATATCTTACGTAAGCATTTGATATTTTTTAAGGATCATTTTTAAAAATACCCACACAGAAACAAAGTTGTAGGTAAATTTATGAGAATCATTATCTATTCAGAAAATTTTTGGGTCTTGGCATGTCGATTTTTTTTTCAATATGAACGCCAATTTGGAAATGAACATTTATCTATATTCTCTGAAACCAAAGGATCATAAAATCGAAAAGTAAGAAATGCACATAAGTACTACGCTCTCGCCATTGACAACCTCTATTTACCCAGGTACTATTTACAAGACCTTTGCCGTAAATATATACAGTGTGCACCACTTTTCATGGTAACACTTTCGTAGCTCAATTATTAATACAGTCGAACCTCCATAACTCGAATCCCCAAGGGGATTGAAAATGAGCTCGAGTTAGAGAAACTTTTTAGTAAGCATAATAGGTATTTATTGCTTTGAATGGCTTCGAGATATAGAGGATTTCGAGTTATAGACGTTCGAGTTAATGGAGGTTCCACTGTATATCCATTTTTTTCAAACTTGGGTAAGTTCGAGGGTAAGTTGTACACCTCTTCAAAGCAACTAAAAGCGCATATACTTATTTAAATTATTCCATATGCGTATTAGTGGGGTCAGTTTTCAGGTAAATACTATATTGGGGGTTTTTAAAATTTTTTTAAAATAAATAAAATTAAAAAAACTGAACAATTATTTAAAGAACAAATAAAGACAGAAGTAAACTACAAAGCCTTAAGCTTCCATTACTGTCAAGTTAAAAATATTAATGTTTTTAAAGGTGACTAGATCTAGAAACATGTAAACTGAACAGGACCCGTGTAAACGGACAGAATTTTTTTGCGTTTTTGACGAGTACGTTGATATATTTGATTATTACTTCAAATTTCCAATAAAAAATGTGAAATAATTTTGTTTCTAATTTCACCTTGATCTGAGTTAAAAGGCTGTTCATTCTTGACAAAACTTCATAGGTGCCTGGTTATAACTGTAAAACTATTTGAAACTTTAACAAGGGGTTATAAAGGGTTATAAGACGGTGGTAATATTTTTTATATAAAAAAAAACGCCTAATACGATTTACCTGAAAATTGACCTCATTTTCACCCCCCTAATATGCACTTCTATGGAATAAATTGAATAGGTATATGCGTTTTTAGTTATCATGAAGGGGTGTATAGCTTACCCAAGTTTAAAATAAATCACTTTATTAATAACTGAGCTACTGGGAAAAGTGGAACGCACTACATATCATTTGCTTTTGTTACTTTTCAGTTTAATACATACATTTTTAATATCTGCCTTTGCAAAATGTCAGTCATTGCATAAAAAATAAATGTTCATATGTAGAGGAAGACACAAAGCGTTGTTTCAATTTTTATTATATAACTTTATACACTTATAATAGTAATGTTTCTTATTGAATTAGAAAAAAAATTAGCGATAAACTTATTAAATCAATCAGACAACTAAGTTTAAAGTTATCAGAAATCATTTGTTAAACTAAACTCATAAATACAATTTTTCTAAACAATTTCAGTCGATAAGTAGATAAAACAGGATAAATCTAACCGAAATTATCTGAAATATATAAAAACTTACAAACTGAACAATTAGCTTAAAGTTGTCAGAAATATTTTGCATGATATAAAAACTACTTAGACAATTCATTGGATAACCAATCGAGTCCTTCATATAAACCATTTCCCTGAGTTGCACAAGTTGCTTGAATATACCATCTTCTATTTCTCAACGTATTCAAATTTAGTTTGTCTGTCAATTCGGCTGAAGTCATAGAATTTGGCAAATCTTGTTTATTAGCGAAAATAAGTAGAATAGAATCTCTTAAATCATCCTCTCCTAGCATACTGTGAAGTTCAAACTGTGCTTCTTCAATACGATCACGGTCATTTGAGTCGACAACAAAAATAAGGCCATCAGTGTTGGCAAAGTAGTGTCTCCAAAGTTTTCTGATTTTTGTCTGACCACCTACGTCCCAAACTGTGAATGATATGTTTTTGTATTCCACTGTCTCAACGTTAAATCCAATTGTAGGAATGGTTGTGACAATTTCGCCTAGTTTTAATTTATATAAAATTGTGGTTTTACCAGCGGCGTCAAGTCCGACCATCAAAATTCTCATGGGTTTTTTACTAAAAAGTCTATTGAATACTGCAGATATTGTCAAACCCATATTGCACCAGTTATTCACTACTTACACGTGGTGTTATTTCCTATCGCTCACAACAACTGATTAGTCACTTTTTTCCGATTTATTCTTTAATTACGTGTTACTACTCATGCGAAACTGACATCATGTATGGTACTAACTGACCTTATAAATTTCAGTAAAATCATAAAAAGTAGTCGTAAACTTGAATAACTAAGCACTTGGTTTCAGAAATATGACAAAAATAATCTTATTTTTTTAAGTGCCAAAATGCCGAACAAAGGTTTGACAATCAAATTTATAAACGTCATCTGGATTAACTTCAATTAGTCCCTAATAGATGTCCCCAAAATCCCAAATACAATCGATAATGTTGGTTTCTAATCACCCATCTTCTTAGGTGGATAGTTTTGTTTTATACTTTTATATGACTGTTATTAATTTTATGTGATAAACATTGAATTATATCTGAACTAGATATAATCCAATGATTATAAAATAAAAGAATAAAGTTAATAAAGTAAAACAAGGACTAAAGTTAGGGATATGCTATTTGATCTATTGCAACATAGATGTCACGCTATTACGATCATACACTCACTCATGGAGGTAGAATAAAAAAGGCCATAAAGCTTATATCCTACAATGAGAAACGGCCGCAGAAGGCGTGGCTTCATATTATCATGAACGACTCGCCAGGCCCTGATTTAAAAAAAGTTTATATCAAGTCAGTAAAGTAATGAATGAGATGACGGTTTCACATTTCAGGCAAATATATGAAATATAGAGAATTAGGTCATCCAACTACCTGTCAAATTATTTTGTCAATATGGCGTTGTGGGCAAACACGGGGTTTATTTTAATTAACTCGCGAAAACGTAGCCAAGGCGACCGAAAAACAAACTCTCTTTAACAAACGTTTAACGAATGAAAACAAACGTTTGTCGGATGTTTGCCCACAACGCGCAGGCCCCCCGTATGGGCGGGTCTATTGGGTACTGAGTTTAGGGGCCCGGGCTTCCGAGGGGCCCGTAGTGGGGCCCCGCCAGAGATTTTGACAATTTTTTTTCAAATTTCTACCCCCCGCTCATCAATTATTAAGCGCGGGGGCTCGTTGGCTCTCGAGGGGCCCGTAGTGGGGGCCCGTCAGAGATTTTGGCAATTTTTTTTTTTCAAATTTCTCCACCCCGCTTATCAATTATTGAGTGCGAGGGGCCCGTTGGCTTTCGAGGGGACCGTAGCGAGGGCCCGCCAGAAATTTTGACAAAATATTTTTTTCCCGTTTATCAATTATTAGGCGCGGGGGCCCGCCAGTGAATTTAGTACTTGGGCCCATGATTTGATGCGGGGAGCCTGACAACGCGTCACGTGGTTTCGATTGCCTAATTAGGCAATCCAACAAACCTGTCAAATTATTTTGTTGTGAGCAAACACGGGGTTTATTTTAAATTCGCGGAAACGTAGCCAAGGCAACCGAAAAACAAACTCATTAACAAACGTTTAACGAATGAAAACAAACGTTTCCAGGATGTTTTGCCCACAACGCCATGTTAAAAGTCACGTGGTTTGGATTGCTTAATTAGGAAATCCAACAACCTGACAAAATTTGGCGTCGTTGGCAAACACGGGTTTATTTTTACTAAATTCCGGAAACGTACCCAAGCCAACAGAAAAACACAAACGTTTAACGAATGAAAATGAATGTTTGCCCTCGGCTCCACTACCGAGATTTTTCGCAGCCTATAAAAACATTAAAAATGAGAATAAACGAAAAAACTTTAAAATTTGAGGTTATGTTAGTTATACGATGCACATGCCCAAGGTTGGTATACTTTAAGGTGGCCTAATAACACAATCCCCACCAAAAAATGGCATTAGCCAATGAACAGCTGGTGTGAGATCACACCAGATGCAGAGCCTTATTCAAAATATTGTAAGAATTTGTGTAATGTTAATTAAGTAAAGAACTCGTAACTGGAACGGGCTCGCAATAACTCGCTTTTGAGGTCGGTGGTAATTATCCTCGCATTTTGAGTCACTGTTCTGCATGCTGGTAAAGAGGATAAGTTGTAGAATGTAACACTACAGATCATAGTAACGTCAGACCATATTTCGGGCCAGTACGGACGGTTCTTCTAGAGTGAGATAACTGCACCGCTACTGCGCGTTCGAAGAACAAAGATCTTGGCACATGCCCAGGTAATTGTAGTACAATCTGCGTCAGCTTAAAGTCACCACTGTTGGAGATGCTCCCTTTCTAGCACACGCCACTACGAATAAGGTTAGAAAGGGAGCACCTCTAACGGTCGTGAGTTTAAGCTGACGCCGATAGTACCTTATTGCTCGCGCCATCTACTAAAGTAAATACAAACCATGCACCTATGATGAAGCCAGCGACATAATAAGGAGAGACTGGAAAAGTAGGCGTGGCACATGGCCAGAACATATTCAAGCAACTAGTCCGCATGGGCGTCACTTCAACTTAACGTTATGTAATTTGCGAATATTTTAAAAATGTATAGAGCAGCATTTACTCCGTTTTTAAATATGATATAATTTATTACTACTTCTACAGCAATTTGGTTAATAGATTTGAGCTCAACTAATAATAGAACAGTGATAAAAAACAATATTCATTCATTAATTATATCCCTCAAAGCAGTACTCCACTGCAAATCATGGCAACTAGGGCCAACAAATGACCCCCCACTGCGTCCCTCGAGTGTTTATTCTATGGCCAAACAAACCGTATGTATACTGAATTGGGATTGCCCCTCTATACTTTAGACCTCGTTGGATGAAGCCAATAGGTCGCGTGCGCCGACGTCACAGATTCTGAGACCTTAGGAAAACAAACAGCTGTCATCGAGTGACGTGCCGATTGAACGTGTTGTTTTAAAGTATATTTTGCCGTTTTTGTGATATTTTGAAACTTAATTTTGGATTATTTAACATCCACAACTATCCTTAATTATTTCGTGTGGTGAATTTTGTTCGTTAATATGGAGATAAGTTTATATTTTATAAAATCGTCTCATAATGTAGAGGTTAGGTACATGGAAAAAATTGATGTCATCGAATTAAATCCCTTATATTTTGAGAAATGATGACTTCAGTACAAATATTGGTAAATTTCATTTCACATAGGGATATTGTGAATTACTTGGTTTTTGTGAGTAATGCATAGACAAAAGGGTGAATTCAAGGCATTCAAAAATCTTGTAGCTATGGTTGGGCGAAAGAAGTACTCTCCAAGAAATTTACAGGATAAAAGCTTTTTGCAAAGGTAAGAATTAGTTGTCGATGATTTTTTTCAACATATGCTTACCTAATTAAATGTTGCTTAATGAGTAATTGCTAACATACAAATTCATTTTTCAGGTTATGAACTCTTCAACAAAAGCCATCGACTACTTGGACTAATGCTGATCCAGATGATCCTTGATGAGTACATTGTGACTGTGTTACTAGTCTAGACAAAATTTGTTCACTACACAGTCTTTCCTTTTGATTTTTAGCAGTAAATGGTGGCTATGGTCGAAGGGTTAACTGTTACGAATTTTATGAAAAATACCGTATAAATTGAAGATGAAGGACTGAAGTACTGCGAACTACTTGAAATATGTAAACAGATGTACACAATTTCTTCCAGTGGTTGACCCTGTACCTATGATATACCTGTAGATTGAACTATACAAACCATTGTAATTTGTGCAAGAACTTTTTCTTATCATGTCTTATTGTTATATAATATGTCTAACATGTATTTTATTATTTCATGTAGGTAGGTCAATTGTTAAATATTTATTGTATTTTATTAAACACGTATATTCACTTTTTTATTTATCACTTGTATTATTGTTGAATTGAAATAGTTGATTATGTTAAACTTATATATACATGCATCTTTGCATCTAACTGAAAGTAAAACAAAATATACCTACTTACTAAATATCAAATTCTTTATTATCCGAGGTTCCATATGTTCCATTAGCACTCGTAAGAAGAATCAACAAGAAACTTAACAGGAGATACAAAGAAAGATCTATATTGCAATAAAACAATAAATGATTATATTATACACTTATTAGGTACGAAGTATCTAAGTAGTAACATTGTAATTACATAATTCAAAGAACATTTATAGCTACAATTTGACGGTTTCAACGCCCATTTGGACTTTATTTATGTGTTCACTCACTTCAGATCACTTTGTCTTAGTTTCATAGTTTTTGAATATTAAAAATCCAACACTGGGTTTTTGAGCACCACACAATATAATTTAAAAGGACGTTTAGTTGCCAGATCAATCAATGACAGCAATACTTGGAATTTTCTTAACTTATGCACTTCATCAGATATCTTAATGTAGCCTGTGTATTTTCCTCTTGAGGTGTACGACAATTGCTGTTATTACACTTCTTTCTCCCTCAGTATCAGTTCTACCCTCACTCAACTAAAATTTAAACACAAGAAATGTTTGCTTATTAAAAATGCTGATAAATCTATATAAAGTGTTATTTTTTTACCATGAATTGTTTCTTGTTTGGTTTAGCAGTAGTTATTATTATCACAAGCACTTTTAGTTTCACATTTGGGTTTTAAATTGTATCCCATATTAACAGAGAACACCTAACTGGATGGATCATCGTGGTCTTGAATTACGATTGTCTTTCCTACAACATAAATCCACAATAAAAATTAAATTCTTAAATTAATAAGCAACACCTTACCATTAATAAAATGCTTGGAATACCCCAGTAAAATAATTCATTTTAATTGCTTGGAATATTTTAATCCTAACCTCTTATGGCTGTAAATCGACGTTATTTTATAAAAACTGATGTCTCGGTATTGTCACACTTCCACAACTAATAATACAACAAAACCTTGCTATTTTGTACGATATAATGTCCATAAAAACTCTAATAATATGAAAAAATTCACTTCTTAGGTTCAGTCAGTCGTCATTTGACAGCAATGACAGCGGTTTGTTTTCCTAAGGTCTCAGCTCTGTGACGTCACGCGCACACGACCTATAAGTGCCGTACGTCGGACCACCTATTTAATACACCGTGGTCACAACATAGAAGTGGCTAATCAGGCCTATGATGGAACGTTTACGTTATTTAACATGTACCTGTTATATTGAGCGCTGACCAAAAAATATATGAGAGTGAGAGAGACAGATGACCGTAACATAGGCGTTATGACTAACGTAAACGTTCCATCATAGGGCTGAATGGCTATTTAGCGTACACGAAACCATAGATTAAAGACTTATATATTATATATAGATAGGAAACTCCCAGTATTTTTTTAAACAGCAAACATTACGTCGCGGGTGGCGCTGTATTCCCGCCTTTTTTATATAGGCGGGGTTGATACAGGCGAGAATTTTAAACGATTTTTAAACAAATTCCTTAGGCCACCTTTAGACTATAAAAATTATTTGACAAAGATCTTTTATAAAAAATATTTTATGAGATAAAATATCTATCAAATTACTCATAAAATATCTTTTATAAAAGATCTTCGTCAAAGAACTTTTATAGTCTAATCTAATGGTATGGGCTTAAAATTAAATAAGTCATTTCGAAACTAGAAATTGATCATTTATTAACTTAACGGAAAATCATTACAATAAATGCAATAACATTTAAAAAGTAACTAACGTAAGTAAAATTATTACAAAAGTATTAAGATGTTCAAGCTGCGTTGAAATAAGTAAAGTGTTAAAGTATAATGTATCAAAATACCTGTAATACAATTAAATGATATACATTTTCTCGTCCTTATTTATAATTTTTAGAAGTAAAAACACAACACGTAGAACCCATCAGTCTTTAAAATTCAATAATACCACAGTCGTTTTTAGTCAATTTCTTGGGAGCCACGTTCTTTACAAATCAATAATATGTATTTTCACATCCTTAGAATTTTTTGAAATAGCAACACAACACGTAGAACCCATCAGTCTTTAAAATTCAATAATACCATAGTCGTTTTTAGTCAATTTCTTGGGAGCCATGTTCTTTACAAATCAATATGCATTTTCACGTACTCGTGTTAGAACAACACAACATCACATTTTTTAATATTTAACAGAACAGCGTCGTTTTATTGGAAACTCATATTATTTACAAATAAGCAAACGGATTAGCACACATATGTAAACAATAATGGCGTGACAACTGAAAGTAGAGATGAGTTGCTATTTAACAACCTGTTATTTTATAACTGTTATTTGTAAATAGCATTAACAGACTGTTATTTCTGTTCGAAAATAACAGGTGAGAAAATAACAGATAAGCAGCTGCGGCAGCTGCATGATATACAAAATAACGTCTCTGAAACAACATTTTTAAACTGCGCGCTGCGGAATTCGCATGCCGGTCTTTTCAGCCATCTGTTATTTTTGAACAGTTATTTTAAACTGTTATTTCAAAATAGCAGTAGCAGTTTAAACTGTTATTTAAAAATAACTGCTTTTACCCATCACTAACTGAAAGTATGAAAGTAGTGACCGCCTCGAGGATATAGAGGAAAATAGAGATTGCTAAATGGCTGTTTGTTTGTTCGGCCCACAACTGTAAACAAGAAATTATTAATCCCCGATTCTCTCGACTGGTACTAAATAATGTGTTCGGTAGAGGATGCTCTCTAATATGGCTTTTAGTATAATTTGCGTATTGTTTACTTTCGTGTTCTATTGTGTTTACTACGCCTCTCGCGTCCCTTGCCATATGTGTTGAGAACAAATATACGCATTGTTGTAAAATTGATCTATTTTGCCCTATATGCTCGAAGGTAGTGATAGTCGGGCAAAATTCAGATTTGCGCAGCCGTCGTATGATTCATGTACAAGTAGCGACACAGCGAGGTAATGGAAGACTAAACGCAGTTTTGAAAATTAGTGAGAGTGCGCATAGCCTGCACGAAACCATGCTCATGCTACCCACACTGCAACACTGCATAAGGAGATTCTTAACAAGTTCATATCACATTATGTATACGTGCGCTTTTCACCCTCATATGGAGGTAGAAGGGTGTTTTTAGGACTATATAGTGGCCGTTGAGACCTTTGATCTACTGGATCAGTAGAACAACATATCAAAAATTGGAGAAATTTGACGGATACCGGATCTCCATTTGAGTGGGGGTCTTTTGCCTACAGAAAAAAATCTAAAGGTGTTAGATCGGATAAATGTGGGTCCAATCAATAAGGGGGCTATTCTGATTCAGCCATCTACGTACAGCAACCAAATAATGAATGTATAGAAGCACCACTATCTAGTTGAAAAACAAAACTTGTAGAGTGTAGTATGAGGTTCCTTAATATGCAGCTTTTATGCGAGACGTTGAGTGCAGAGATGAGACGTTAGAGATGTGTTGCTATTTAACAACCTGTTATTTTATAACTGTTATTTGTAAATAACATTAACAGACTGTTATTTCTGTTCGAAAATAACAGGTGAGAAAATAACAGATAAGCAGCTGCGGCAGCAGCACGATGTATAAAATAACGTCTCTGAAATAACATTTGCAAACTGCGCGCTGCGGTATGCGCATGCCAGTACTTCTCAGCGATCTGTTATTTTTAGACTGTTATTTTAAACTGTTATTTCAAAACAGCAGTAGCAGTCTAAACTGTTACTAAAAAATAACTGCTTTTACCCATCACTATGAGACGTCAGACTATCCTTGTTCTACGAACGCGCAGTAGCGGCACAGTTCTCTCACTCTAGAAGGACTATCCGTACTGGTCCGAACTACGGTCTGAAGTGTACTATGATCTGTAGTGTTACATTCTACCCATGATACTATTATAAACAAGATAAGCTCACTTGCTTGACCTGTTTTAGACACCGTTGCGCATGGCGTCACAGCGAGACAAAACTCGTTATTAGGTCCATTCCTTTACACAAGAAGTGTGACACTAATTTTGAGTGACAGAGATGGCATCAATGAGGATATCATAAATTAAAGAGAGACAATCTCACACCAGTGCAGCTACAATTTTAGTGCAAAAGAATAGACCTATTTAGGTATAGTTTTAATAACGCATATAAATAGTTTATATCCACATCGTATAAAATTTGAAAAACTTTCTTTGATAAATGATAACAATGGTATTTTCTGATGATTTCAGATAATAAAGTAACGGTTTATTTCAAATATCGTTGATATTTTATTTGTGTTTACAAAGCAAATGTATTATCAACATACAAAATGAAATCTATACGCACCTACACTGATGCTCGTACGAACAGTGATATTGGTTGCGTTCATCACGGTGAGCGATCAGGTAGCGCTCACTGATCATTTTCCATGAACGGTATTAGCCCGACTGATCAAAGGTGATCGCTCAGTTAACGCTACCGCGTGATGAACGCAACCATTTGTCACGACGTGACGTCATTTCTGCGCGTGGGTTTATCTTGTTGATATAATAGTATCATGCATTCTACCACTTATCCTGATTACCACCATGCAGAACAATGACTTAAAATGCGGAATAATTACCCCCTACCTCAAAAGCGGGTAATTGACGATTTGCACGAAAGAAAGTTTGGTAAAAAGTGTAATGGCGCACAGTATAATGGCATCACTGTAATTCACTGCACATGTTGACCAACTCGTCTTATTTTCAAACTTTGCAACAATTAAATACCTATAATATAATAATCATAACATCGTTTTCATTATCTTTAATGTTAAACCTGCTCCCATTGAATATAAATTGTCTCTATTAGGTGGTTTCGTAGTCTACAATATTTAAAAAACGTCGAATTATGCAATTTGTCAAACACTGTTTCCAACACTCAGTTTATTAGAAGAGTTGGCAGCAGTGATTGACAAATTGCATAATTCGACGTTTTTTAAATATTGTAGACTACGAAACAACCTAATAAAGATGATTTATATTCAATAGAAGTAGGTTTAACATTAAAGATAATGAAAACAATGTTATGATCAGAGCTGGGCAAATACTTTGAAAAAGTATTTAAATATTAAATACTAAATACTTTCAGAAAATAGAAAGTATTTAAATATTAAGTATTTTCAAAAGATAAAAGTATTTAAATACTAAATAACAAAAGTAATTAAATAGTTTAAACTTAGTATTTAAATACTTTCTGAATATTTAAATACTTTGATAACACTGAAATATTTTGAAGCATAGCTAAGTGTAATAAAAATAGCCTTTAATGGCTAAACTTCGCCAAATTGTATTTTCTATTTTTGTAGAAATTAATAAAGACTTAATATTATCATTATCATTATTATTATTATATTAAATACTATTTGACTATTTGAGGTGTCAAAATTTTAGGTTTCATGACTTTCATGAACTTCTTACAACACTATTTTAATAC
Organism: Rutpela maculata; assembly: GCA_936432065.2. Taxonomy (NCBI): domain Eukaryota; kingdom Metazoa; phylum Arthropoda; class Insecta; order Coleoptera; family Cerambycidae; genus Rutpela; species Rutpela maculata. The sequence goes on from OW386286.2 coordinate 42,769,002, forward strand.
CTCTATACTTAATCAGTTCTAGTTAGTCTTTTAGTTATCCGTAGAGTCTTCTGCGTCTTCTGCAAATACCCAAATAAAGCACTAGTTCAACTGTTCTCTGTCACAATCACAAAACATATGCATGCAGAGTGAGAGGGAAACATGCGTTTATTTTCGGTTTATTATAAATATTTAAAAAATCATAAAAATAGTTTCAAATACTCCCCATTGCTCTAAGGAATACAACCATATACAGTTTTTATCATAAACTTTGTATATAGTTAAATGCCATATTTTAATAATGAAATTAGGAGCTATTTTCATTGACAAACTACGATATTCAATTACAACAGAAATTTACAATAAAAAAAAATAGTTGTATTCGTTAGAACAATAGCAATTATTTAAAACAGTTTTAAAGATTATAGTATATTTGGTTATTTAATTATTTATAATAAACCGAAAATAAACGCATATTTCCCTCTCACTCTGCAAAAACCTAACTTTAATAGTTAACACTCACTGTCTATGTCTGCTCTAAACCAATTATCTGGGAATTAAGACGTGAATGATTGAAAACTGAATGATGCAATGTGTTTATTAACTACATAGTATGGTACATGTCTTGATTCTTGGCGAGTATCTGCCTGTCTCCCTGGTGTATTTGATTATATTTGTTGTATTTATTTAAATACTTTTGAGATTCAAATACTTCTGAAGGTATTTAAATACTGTCAGAAAAGGATTTAAATACTTTTTTAGAAGTATTTAAATACTTATTATTATTATTTATTAGTTATTTAAATAGTTTAAGTATTTATAAATACTTTAGGATCATTTTCACAAATACTAAGTAGTAAATATTTCAGATAAAGTATTTGCAAGTATAAATACAAATACTTATTGCAAGAAGTATTTAAATACTTGGTATTTAAATACTTTCTAGTATTTAAATACTTATGAGGTATTTGTACATATTTGCCCAGCTCTGGTTATGATTATTATATTATAGGTATTTAATTGTTGCAAAGTTTGGAAATTAGACGAGTTGGTAAACATGTGCAGTGAATTACAGTGATACCATTATACTGTGCGCCATGACACTTTTTACCAAACTTTCTTTCGTGCAAATCGTCAATTGTGAGCCCATTCCAGTTACGAGTTCTTTGCTTAATTAACGGTACACAATACAATATTTTGAATAGGGCGCTGCATCTGGTGTGATTTCACACCAGCTGCTCCATTGGCTAATGGCATTTTTTGGTGGGGATCGTGAGTTTTATTAGGCCACCTCAAACTCCAAGATTGGTAGAGTATGAGGTGGCCTAATAACTCACGATCCCCATCAAAAAAATGCCAGTAGCCAATTAGCAGCTGGTGTGAAATCACACCAAATGCAGGGCCTTATTCAAAATATTGTAAGAATTTGAGTACTGCTAAATTGACTATTTGCACGAAAGAAAGTTTGGTAAAAAGTGTCATGGCGCACAGTATAATGGTATCACGATCAGTAAACTATAACGGTTGTCTCAATCAGCAGCTTGCTGGCGAGAGAGACGCGCGGAGCGGGGAACCGAATTGTGACGTAGGTTGTAGACCGCTCCGGTATATTTGTCTTTATCATTTGCATGGAAATCAGATATATCCATCCCTCTTGCACATTTTATTTATTTAATTATTCAATTAATTTTCCATAGACTTAAGTCTCTGTAATTTTCTTATTTAAATTTTTATTTTATTTTTTTCTCTACTCCATCGATGAATTGAACTTGATGACCGTATCACTCTACTTATTTAATGCTGAAATGAAGAGAACAAGGAGAATTATATACGAGACATCTGAGAGTGCGAGCGAGTGCGAGCAACATAAGCATAATATTTGCAGATCAAGAACCAAAAGGTAAATTCGGGTTCTGAAAATTACCGTCCGAGAACTGTCAGAGTTTGCGCAGTTGCTTTTGATGCGGTCGGATTTGGAACTGCGCAAACTCCTGACAGTTCTCTGATAGTTCTGGGACGGTTATTTTCAGAACCCGAATTTACCTAAAGTCTAGGTAGATCCAGAGCCGGCGCTAGTTGTCGTGTGTACAATGGCAGTGTGTTTATTTTTAATATTTTTATGTTGTACTCTCAACTCTCACACTCCAGGAGTAATAAACTAGTTTGCTGTCGTCCCAGTGTGTATACTATTCGTTATATCAGTATTTATTAATTGAGTGAGTAAAAATTACTAACAAATAATGATTATTACTTAATAAAATAAGAAATTTGACACATATATAATTATAATTATATTGTAGGGTTAAATAATGCCAGGAACGCGATGTACTGTTGCAACTTGCAATAACAGCTTACAAAAATGCAAAACAGCTGGAAGAAAGACTACGTTTCATCGTTTTCCTAAAGATGAGGCCCTTTGTGCAATTTGGGTGCAAAAGTGCCGTCGTGATGGAGAGTGGAATCCTGAAACGTGTCATATATGTTCAGACCACTTCAAATTTGAAGATTATGAGAGAAACCTTGCATCTGAACTATTAAATTTACCTTCAAAGAATAAATTAAAAATTACGGCTGTGCCAACTTTAAAATTACCAAAATCCGATGAGGGTGATATAATATCACCTACAGAAATGCATTACAATAGGAGAAGAGATGAAGAATTATTGATAGAAGTATTAGAAAAATCACAGCAAGGTGTAGCCCCAACTGTAGAATCTTACAGTAATCTTCCATTTATGTCCACATCACAGAATATTACAGTTCCTTCAGCGACTAATTTCCTTGAAGTTGATCATGTGTTACCTGTAGAATCTTACAGTAATCTCCCATTTATGTCCACGTCACAGAATATTACAGTTCCTTCAGCGACTAATTCCCTTGAAGTTGATCATGTGTTACCTATAGAATCCTACAGTAATCTTCCATTTATGTCTACATCGCAGAACGTTACGGTTCCTTCAGTGACCAATTCCCTTGAAGTTGAACATGCACTACTTGAAAAAAAATATGAAAACTTGAAGATGCAAATGGAAATGCAAACTAACATTCTACACGAATATAAAAGAAAAATTGAACGCTTAGAGACATCATTAAAGAAAACTGAATCGCAACATTTAACCGAGTTTAAATACAGATCTAAACTTGAAGATACTTTGCGGCGCTTTTTAAGTAAAGGACAAATAGACTTGGTTTTGGGCACTAAAAAGAAAATTGTGTGGAGCTCCGATGACTCTCCAATGCGTTTGCAATACGATATTTTAGCAAACGCTGTTATGTGTACTTGAGAGAAAAAAAGAAATATCCATTGCCAGGAATATCTTCTCTTCAGAGATGGGCTGCAAAATTAAATTTGAGAGATGGGATTCTTAACGATGTATTAAGAATTATGGAAATTGCTCAACATGGCCTAACGGAAATGGAAAAATGTGTGGTACTTGCATTCGATGAAGTGAAAGTACATTCTATGTACGAATACGATAAAGCTAAAGATGAAGTTGTGGGCCCACATTCCTAAATGCAAATTGTCATGGTTAGGGGACTGTTTTGCAAATTTAAACAGCCAGTTTTTATTGGTTTCGACACAAAAATGACTAAAGAAATTTTGATATCCATAATTGAGGAACTCCACAAAATTCATTATAACGTCGTGGCTTGTGTGTCTGATTGTGGAGGGGGTAATGTGGGTATGTGGGGGGAATTGGGCATCACAATCAAAAATACTTTTTTTCTGCATCCGAAGACCAAAGAAAAAATTTATTATTTTGCGGATGCCCCTCATCTCTTGAAATTCATAAGGAACTGGCTAATTGACACCGGTTTTGTTTTACAAAATGGAAGTAAAATCACTGTTGAACCAATTAATCATCTCGTAAATTCAACTGATACGGAAGTTAGTTCTTGTCATAAATTACAGAAATTACACCTTGAATGTTCAGGTAGCCAGCGACAAAATGTGGCTTTAGCTGCTCAAGTTTTGTCCCATACAACTGCCACTGCTCTGTTGCATTATCTCCCGGGTCCTGCTAAAGAAATGGCAAAGCTTTTAGGTCACTTTATAGAGAAAGTAAACAAATGGTTTGATGTTATGAACTCTTACACAATTTCCGCTTCTGTTAAAACTAATAAGCAGCCCTATGGAGTAAATATTGAAGAACAAGATGAAATATTAAATGACATGTATGATTTAATGACGACTATGAGATGCACTAATAAGGAATCTATCCAAATTTTTCAAAAGGGAGTTCTGATGTCAATTACTTCGTTGATGAATCTTTTTAAAGATTTAAAAACTAAATTTGATATTTCTTATCTGAATCAAGATGCATTAGAAAATTTTTTTTCACAACTCCGTGGAAGGGGTGGATTTAACGATCATCCATCTCCGTTAGATGCCATTTATAGGCTTCGCATGATAATTCTTGGGAAGAATCCTGGTGTTGTGCAAAAAAAAATGAATACTGTGAAGTTGGAGGATAGTGAATATATAGTCAGTAGCGTTTTCAAAAATACAATTGATATTCCAAAAGATATCCTAAAAAATAAAGACGGTGATTCTACAGATTCGATAACTATTTCTTCCAGCGAACATCTCTCGGATAATGAACAACCTAGCACATCATCAAGTAAGAAGGAAGACATTAAAATCTGGTCAGAAAATGACGGGCTAGAGTATTTGGCAGGATGGGTGGCCAAAAAATTTAAGGACAAATATCCAGATTTAGGTACACATACTTATAAATTAACAAGCGATCACCCATATGCAGTTCCAGAGTGGATTTCCCATCTGTCATTTGGTGGATTGATTCAGCCATCACAAAAGTGGTATAGTGCGGTCAAAATATTGAATAAAATATTTTTGAAATTCAACAAAGACCTTACTTTTCGAAAAGGGGCCAATTTGGTGCATAGAATGTCAAGAGTAGCAGTAAAGAAAGTTTCGGGTGTGCCATTTGAAGTAATAAAAGCATATTTATTGCAAAGAACATTTATTAGAATAAAATATTTAAATAATAAGAAAAAAGAGAAACAAACACTAAAACGAAAAGCTAAGAGTTTAACACATACGAAAGGTGCGAAAAAAATGAAGAAATTAATGTCTTAAACAGGAATGCTTATTTATTATATAATAGTAGTGTTTATTGGTGTTTTTGATACAATTCAGATCACTGCACAAGTCAAAAGTACATGTTTAAAAATTTCTGTAATATAACTATTAGTTTGATAAAAGCTAGTTAAATTAATATAATGTAGTATAAAATCGATAAAAGCATATAAAACAATAAGATACAAAGTAAATTTAGACAAACTATACACATAAAAAACAAAAAAATGAAGCTCATGAAATAGTTGAAAGATTTTTTTTTTAAATATTTTTACACTGTGCTTGGAGAAAAGGTATCACATGCAGAAATTCATTTACACTATAAGAAGCTTTTACTATGGGCATATTCTTGATGTTATGTTTGTATTTATTAAATGGTAATGACTGTATATACGATGGAAGTTTGTTAAAAAATAAGTTTGATGACATTCAGGATTTTTCCGGTCGAAAATAATCCACTTGAATAACATTTTTTATTCAAGTACTGTATTCATGATAATTACTGTTTGCTGAATATTTGTTTACATTTTCAACGCGTGTATCAGTCATTCAAAAATGTATTTATACGGTATTGTTAAAATATTATGTTCCACAAAGATATTTCTTAAGTCTTCTCTGTAACCTAAGCCAGAAATTATTCTGACCGCTCTTTGCATAGCAAAAATTCTGTCTGCATGGCAGGAATGTCTCCATCCCATAATTGCGTAACAGCAGACTGACTGGAAGAGACTATGGTATGCCTCCAAGCAGACATTTTTAGGTAATATTTTACTTAAGTTTTTTAATACAAATATATTTTTTGATAGCCTGGCTGCTAAATGATTAATGTGGTTTTCAAATTTTAATTTTGGATCCAAATATAGCCCAAGAATTTGACTTCTGGATTACTTACATTCTCCTGATGTTTGAGGCTAAAGGTGATATTTGCAGTTTTTGTATTATTTAATGAAAGTTTATTGCAAACAAACCATTTTTTAAATTCTCTTCGATCCGTGTATTTATACCAGATATCTATGTAAGTGTCGAAATACTTAGTATCACCTGCATACAATATTGTTTTTATGTCAACGAAAATATGTCTTAATATATATTATAAATAGTATAGGTCCTAACAATGATCCCCATGTAACACCAAGATTGATATGTGCTCTATTTGATTGTGAGTTTTTAAAAGATACTACTTGGTTTCGCACTGTAAGGTAGCTGTTTAATAGGCTTAACTGTTTTCATCTGATCCATAAAAGTTTAGCTTAGCAAGGAGAATATCTGGATGGACACAATCGAAGGCCTTCGAGAGATCACAGAAAGTGCTTATCACATAATGTCCTCCCTCGAAGCCCTTCGATATGTATTCCAGCAATTCCATGACAAGTAGGGTAGTAGATTGGTCTTTTCTGAAGCCAAATTGGCTATCGCTGAGTAAATTATTTTCCTCAAAGTAAGTATACAATTGTAATTTTAGGAAATACTCATAAATCTTTGAACTGTTATTTCAAAGTATTTCTGTAATGGGTCGATAGGTGTTGGGATCGTTTTTGTCTCCTCCTTTTAAAACTGACACTACTTTTAGGCATTTAAAACAAGAAGGATAGATACCTTCTCGTATGCTATAGTTTATTAATTTTGTCAGTGAACAATGATTAAGTCTGACCAATTTAACTAAGATAATCATCCCAAGTATATATCTTGTTCTTGTTTTTTAGATTATTTATGGTATCACGCACTTCAATAAATGTAACTTCTCTGAAACTAAACCGTAGGTTTGCTTGATTTACAGCTAGTTTATTTAAATAATAATCAGGATTTTTATTGCGAGATATAATGCTCTCAGCTACATTTACAAAATGAGCATTTAACTCGTTTGGATTCAGGTTTGTTTCTATGTAACTACTAATGAGTTTATCACCTCCCATGCAGATTTTATCATGTTATATGAGTTTTGTATGTTTAGTATATGCCATTTCTTTTTTTTTTTATTTCTCCTGTAGATATACCTAAATTCTTTAATGTGTTTTTTCAGTGAAGCATTTGGAAATTTTTTTTGAATATCGTTTATAGTTTTAAATAATCACTCATTTGCCGTAAGTTTTCATTGAACCAAGAAATATTTTAATCTTTTATTGCACATATCTTGTTTATTGTTGGAAAGGCCTTGTCCATAGCATCTAATTAGATTTGCAAAAATATGTTGAATTTAGCGTCTGAGTTATAGTATTGACAATCGATGAAAGACCAATCATGGTTTTCTATTAGGTGAAACATTTTTGATATACCTTTTTTGTTAAGGGTCGTTGTATGTAATTTTGAGGCATAGGTACACATTTTCTTACGGAAATTCTGATATTGATAGCTAAGTGATCTGAGATATAAAGATCCAAAACACTGGTAATAAAATCTAATTTGTTGGAAAAATATATGAATATATTATCCAGGCAGTTCACTGTTGAAATTTTTTCAAATATTTGCTGACTTGTGATTTTTTGAATTGAAATGAATATTAAAGTCCCTGTTTAACACAATATATTTGCTATGGTTTGGGTCCCAGGACTTGCGGGTCGAGACTCGAGACACACTTGTAATAATTTTATTAACAAAAGGTCATAATAAGCTTCATTAGCTCAGGCTTCCCACATTCTGTCTGTTAGTTTAACGAATAATTACTTGATACTCGTACGTACGAACTTACTATACACAATAAATTTAGAAAAGGATATGGCCTTAAAGGTGTTCAGGCATAATCCCACGGATGGTAGCTTCGCACCACCGCCCGCCCACTCGAGCGAGTGCGTGAACCAAAGGTCTGAACCTGCGGTTCCTTTCGTACTGAGCAGGATTACTATCGCAACGACGAATCATCAGCAGGGTAAAACTAATCTGTCTCACGACGGTCTAAACCCAGCTCACGTTCCCTATTATTTATATGACCAATGGCTAGAAACTAAATGATGATTATTGATGATTACTTCACTAAGTCTCTTTTATGTTTTATAATTATAAGATTTTAATACCAAAAAATAAATTTGTGTATGAGAATTAAATATATATGAATTGTTTAGACTTTAATTACCGTTAAAAATGTTAGAATTTGATTTTATATTCAATAAATGATTTTTATTAAAATGGTGACTTTATTGATACATCTTGCCAAAAATTAACTCGATTCTAATTCTATTTTGAAAAGACTCGAAGTCCCGGGACTTTGATATTGCGATGCCTCGTGTCCCAGGACTTTGAGAATGTCCAGATTTCCCAAACTGTAATATTGGCTTAAGTCAATGATGTTTAATATATGTGCAACTTTATCTAGGAAAATTTGAAAATCACTGTCTGGTATTGATTAGTTATAATTTTTTTTAATAAAAACGTATTATTTATCTACATTATAGTTTACAGTTGTGTAATAAAGATAAAAAAATATTTGACTAAGAAAATATCATTGAATAATTAAATAAAATGTGTGTGAGAGAGGGAGGGAGAGATATGTTTATTGGTTCATGTATACAAGTGCAGCACATACCCTATAATGGGCGTTGCAGGTGTCATAGTACAAAATTCAAAATGGGTATATAAAATTGACTAACAATTTTAAAAATAAGACTAAAATAGAAAAGATTTTTATATAAAAGTTAAAGAACGTACACAGTCATATAAATGTAAAATTAGTATACAATCAGATAAAATAAACAAAATTCACAGGTTTAAAATTTGTGTGGTCACTGAAAATCTCTTATTCTAATATGTAATATGATTTTGCTAATGGCAAGTTTTCAGTTTTTGCAGCAGAAGCTCTCTAATAGTATGGGAGCCAGCGACACTCTTTTTTGAAAGATCTGTTTAAAATAATTTTTCTATTTTTTTTTGTGTTATATTTAGGATGTCTTTCCACAAAGTCGACCCCTACAGGCGCACCAGCCTGACAGGACTTTTTCTTTGCTCTTGCCAAAGCCATTTTCTGTCGAAAGGCTGGCAGCATAAGTGTTTTGTTAATTTTAAGTAATAGGCTACTTGTAAAAAAAAATTACTTTTAAACACTTTTGCCATTTGACTATTTTTCAATTCTATATTTATGTTAATGACAGGAGCACGTCAGTCTGCAATGAAATGGTAGGAAATCATTTTCCGTCATTCGGTAATGTCAATAAGGAACAAAAAATCTCAGCTTTAAACATGTATAGCATTGAAATGCTGCTGCCTTGCGTTGGACCACTAATGAAGTATGGTGTGAATTTGTTTTGTGGATAAGTTACATTAATATGAATGAAAAATAGATAAACCAAGTTCAAACGAATATAGCAACTAAAAGTGTAACTGTCCCCATACTATATAAGCTAACTTACTGAATATTTTATTATAACACTTTTTTGAACATTGTGATTTGGTTTTTGTATTGAAAGAGATCTCTTTTATTTTTGGTAGGGTAATAGAGACTTATTTTCTGAAACAAATTATTATCGACTCATAAATATATAAATTTATTAGCTGACCCAGCAAACGTTTTGCCATATAAATTATAAATTTTTGTCCAAAAAAATAAAAATAAAATTTCTGGATAGGGTCACCCTTATCACCTAGGCAGTGGCGCAGCCAGAAAATTCGTCTGGGGGGGGCCAATAGAACCGGCCTCCCCGGAGGTTGAGGAAAACTTTTCAGCAAATGGTTGAAAATGGATGTGTATAGATTCCTCTACTAGATAATATGGGCATTAATTACAAAATATTCATTTCAAGAGATGATTTGGATACTGCCTTTAGTCCCTTCAAATTAGTCAAGAAATCGCTGTTTTATGGAAAATCTTCCCACAGATGAGGCCTGTAAGGTGAAGTATTTGGGTTACCTAATCATAATTTTCACCCCTCGCAATTCTAAAAAAGGGTGGTTTTTGATAAATATATACATATATATGAATTTTAGCGTCTTTTCGTCTTTTTCTCTATTTTGAGGAAAAACTATGCATTTTAGTGAAAAATATCAAGAGAGTAAAGTTGTAGAGCATAAAATTTCCTACAAATTTTGTCTCTACTATTTTTTTCGAATTCCACTTAGTTTCGCCGCTAGAGGGCACGAAATAAATAAATATACCTTCGCCTTTTTTTAAATTTTGAGACAAAATTATGCATTTTTATGAAAAATTACGTGGGATTAAAGTTGCAGAACATAAAATATATATATCTTTTTATGAAAAAAAAAAAACCTAGAAAACACTTAAAGATAGTGAATTTTATGTTCTACAACTTTGATCTCATGTAATTTTTCATAAAGATGCATAATTTTGGCTCAAAATCTAAAAAAAGGCGCAAAAGTCTATATGTATACTTATTTCTTTCGCGCCCTCTAGCGGCGAAACTAAGCGGAATTCGAAAAAGGTAGAGTTATAGTAAAGTTATAGAAATTTTATGCTCTACTACTTTGCTCTCTTGATATTTTCAACCCAAATGCATAGTTTTCCTCAAAATAGAGAAAAAGATGAAAAAACGCTAAAATTCATATATATGTATATATTTCTCAAAAACCACACCTTTTTTAGAACTGCGGGGGTGAAAATCATGTTTAAACAACTCAAATACTTCACTTTCTACAGGTCTCATAACTGTGGGTAAATTTTCTTAAACATTTCCTAATTTGAAGGCACTATTTGTACTAATAGAGATATTGCTTCTTTATTTTTTCGGTCATCGAAGATGGCTTGGGGGGGGCCCGGGCCCGATGGCCCCCCCCCTGGCTGCGCGCCTGCACCTAGGGGTATAAAAATCGATCAAGCCGTTTCGGAGGAGTTCGATAACAAACACTGTGACACGAGATTTTTTATATATTAGATTAGTGTTAGTATATTTTATATTTTATGTAAATAGGTTTTCACTCTCCGTTTAGAAAATTCTTTTCCAAGCATTTTTTTGTAAAAAGTATTATCTGCTCCTGTACAGTTCCTAGATATTACTTGATTTTGCAATATTTATATTCATTCAAAGGTAAATACAGAGATTATAGCATATTTTTTTAATGTATGTTCATTTTAATTGAAAAAGAAATGTAGTTAATTTCTTTAAGTACCTTCTATCTAATCAGCAAATTCTAAGTGAGGTTATAAAATTCAAAAAAAAAAACATTTATTAATACTACTAGAATGTGCTCATTTTTAATTTGAGATAGTTGTTTTAAGAGTTCTGATATTATAACAACGGTATCTATTTATCTACATCCCTATATTGCATATAGTATTCAATCACAGAAAATCGAAACATATAGCTTCTATTGACGATTTGCACGAAAGAAAGTTCAGTAAAAAGTGTCATGGCGCACAGTATAATGGTATCACTGTAATTCACTGTCATAACATCGTTTTCATTATCTTTAATGTTAAACCTGCTTCCATTGAATATAAATAGTCTTTATTAGGTTGTTTCGTAGTCTACAATATTTAAAAAATGTCAAATTATGCAATTTGTCAAACACTGTTTCCAACTCTCAGTTTACTAGAAGAGTTGGCAGCAGTGATTGACAAATTGCATAATTTGACATTTTTTAAATATTGTAGACTACGAAACAACCTAATAAAGATGATTTATATTCAGTGGAAGTAGGTTTAACATTAAAGATAATGAAAACAATGTTATGATTATTATATTATAGGTATTTAATTGTTGCAAAGTTTGGAAATTAGACGAGTTGGTCAACATGTGCAGTGAATTACAGTGATACCATTATACTGTGCGCAATGACACTTTTTACCAAACTTTCTTTCATGCAAATCGTCAATTAATCAAATCTTTGCTATTAATCGTGTGCTGGCTAACAAAATGTCTAGAGCCGGCCCTGGTTCGGTCTACAACCTACGTCACAATTCGGTTCCCCGCTCCGCGCGTCTCTCTCGCCCTCAAGCTGCTGATTGAGACAACCGTAGGGTTTAATGACCGTGTAATGGTATCACTATAATTCACTGCACATGTTGACCAACTCGTCTAACTTCCAAACTTTGCAACAATTAAATACCTATAATATAATAATCATAACATCGTTTTCATTATCTTCGACGTTTTTTAAATATTGTAGACTACGAAACAACCTAATAAAGATGATTTATATTCAATAGAAGTAGGTTTAACATTAAAGATAATGAAAACAATGTTATGATTATTATATTATAGGTATTTAATTGTTGCAAAGTTTGGAAATTAGACGAGTTGATAAACATGTGCAGTGAATTACAGTGACACCATTATACTGTGCGCCATGACACTTTTTACCAAACTTTCTTTCGTGCAAATCGTCAATTAAGCAAAGAACTCGTAATCGGAACGGGCTCACAAATTACCCGCTTTTAAGGTAGGGGGTAATTATTCCGCATTTTGAGTCACTGTTCTGCATGGTGGTAATCAGGATAAGTTGTAGAATGTAACACTACAGATCATAGTACGTATAGTCTCTGATAGTACACTTTAGACTATATTTCGGGCCAGTACGGACAGTTCCTCTAGACTGAGATAACTGCGCCGCTACTGCACGTTCGAAGAAAAAGGATAGACGTTTCATCTTCGCACTCATCGGGCAGATTTCTAAATTCACCGGTGAATCGCACCGGTAAGCAATAATATTATTTGATTGGCTATTTTGAAATGCATAGCCAATCAGCTTCGTATTTTGTTCACCCGGTGCGTCCACCGGTGAATTTAGAAAAGTGCGGATCGTCTCTCCTAAAAGCTGTATATTAAGGAACCTCATACTCTACAAATCTTGCTCAAACTCTACCAATCTTGGAAAAATAACTTGTCTTTTTTCTTCCTCTTCTTCCTGATGTTTTTTAAGTCCAATGACTACTTTACCTGTTTAGTAAACCTAAGAGAATTTATGCAAGGCCAGTACAAAAGTGAAAAATTTTGCCATTGAGCAACAAACACGAGGTATCGAGCTAAAATTTTATATAAAGGTATTTGAGATAACTGAATCGAATACGCTATCCAATTTGCCAATAAAAAATTGCCTAACAGTTGATTTCGAAATTCCCACCCATTTAGGAGGCTTTAGTAGTAGGCCTTGAAAATATGAAGATTACAAATTTTTCAAAATGGTTCAAAAGAGCTCAGCAAGTTCTGTCCAACAACAACAAAAAATATATATATTTATCGAGCAACACGTTCCAAAATAACGGTGTTGCGGAATTAAATAGCACACACATAGCTACAAATAACTTAAAACAACCCAATTTTTATATCTACTGTTGTAATCTATTTCTACAGGGTTTCTAGGTCCATTGAAATTTTGAATTCCCTGACTTTCCAGGACCAAAATATGAATATTTATCAGTTTTATCTTTTATCTACTCTTACTAAGTTATATACTAATTAATGAACTGCTTTTGAACAATTAATAGTATCCATAAACAAGTAGCGTGAGTTATGAGTAGTTATTATAAATCACTAGGTACAGAGCCAATCACCTTTATCTTGCCTAGCCTGTCGAATCCACGTAACGCATGATACGAAGAAGGTGGCTCTGGCTCTGTCCAAGAGAAATTCATTTCCGATATGGTAAAATAGAACGGTCCATTATTATTGAGGGGAGGAAGCTGATTTATCATATTTCAATAGTTTCGACGTTTTCAAAGTAATAATTGTGCCAAAAATGATGAATTCGGTTAGTGAAGATGAACTAATATGTAGGTACACCACCAGAATGAAGACAATAAGTAGCTAGTACATAATTTATTACCCGAAAAATCGCAAAATAAATATAAGTGTGTACAAAAATTAAATTTCACAATTAAGTTTATTAATAAACAAACTGAGTAATTTAAACAAAATTTTCTCAATTTAATATTTATTGTTATAATCGTAGATAAAGTACATACAGTATTCAACTTGCGGTAATGGTAATAACTCACTTGATGAATTACAGCATTCGCGTGCGGCTTGTGCTGTAAACTTCATCTGCGTGAGTTATTACCTACATTACCGCTCGTTGAATAATATACTATTATCTCATTCTAATAAAGAAACCTGTGCTTATACAAATCGATATTAATGTACTTATCAAAATTTGCTTCAAATGAGCATGGAAAAAATATTGAAAACTGTATTTTTTAAAATACATTGTACGTAACAATTTTATTTTAAATATTGATTAACCAGAAAAAAATATAAAATTTAAGACTTATAATTGTGTTATTTGCTATCGAGGTGTTATTTCTTTGAGCGTGCTTAAAAAAATAATCATCTGTCAAATTACAAATCATATTCACAAGATGGCGAAAGGGCCATGTGAACTTTACTCTGCCGCTGTAGGTACATCATGGTGAAGAATAAATTTATTGCGAATGAGTGTAAAATAGAGGACACAAGAAGTTTCGAATTACAAGGTAGTAAAATCTTCAAAATAATAAACAAACTAAGGGATAGTTGTATGAAAAATATATTTCAAACACACAAATTAAAATATATGTATAAAATATACTGACTTGACGTATCAATACCTATTTATTTATCTTTTGTATTAATAGTCAAATAAAACACAAATAAAATATAAAAAATGAACATATACTGAAACGTATAAAATATGATACAAAATTTACTCATAGAGTTGTATTATTTATGAGAAGATGCTCGGGGCAGAGCCAATGGTGCACGAATATTTTTACCAGTGGCATAACGTCATATGGAGTATAAGGGTGTGTAATTGCAATCAAATTCCCGTGGTTGAGGAGCTGTTAATGCAGTGTATTAAAATTTGCCCAACTCTGGTGTTTACACAGTTTACACAGCTCCCTGACAGCGAAAACAACTGAAGACATTTAGTACTGAAAGTAGGTTTATATAACTTAATTTAATCAGCACCAGAAAACACAACTCTTGTGCAAACTATCGCCGCAAATTGGCTCTCATTGGCTTAGAATCATGGATGCACAGAAACTCGTTTCTTTTTGATTGCAAGCATCTTCCCATAGTAATACTAATCTACAAATACGTTTATGTAGAAATAAAATAAAATGTAAGTAGTCAAAAATGACAACAAGTACATGCAGGTTGACATAAATTTGCTTCTGACCTCAGAAAACTCGAAAACATTAAAGGGTGCAACTTCGGTGCAGAATTTAATAATAAATGAGAAAACAAAATAACTCTTGCTGTTCTTGAAATTAATGAGTTTTCATTATCATCTTTCATGGCATTTGTTCGAGTTAATTTAAATGCTCAGATGTGAACAGATATCTGTTGATGAATCTTTAGGTAGCTGAGGAATGCCAGAGCCAGGGATATTTATAATTTCATAGCTGGAAACTGTTAACCAAATTTTTGTTAAAACCACCTTAATAATACCCTTGTTTCTTCAAGCGGCATCATTACATGATTTTCTGTCACTCATGAATTACGTTGACCTGTCGCATAATGCCAGTTTAGTATCAACAGAGTTATTTCAAAATTCTAATAAAACTATACAAAATTCAAACAAGAAATCCAATGAATTCCAACTTTATTTTACATTTTATCAGGTGAAGATGAAAGATTTACAATTCATTATCAAAGAGAAACAAAACAGCAGCATGAGAGTGGCATTTATTTATAGTGAAAGTTAAAAAAATGCAGTTTCCTGATTAATAAATGTTGTTTTTGATAAGTTTTAGTAATAATATTGTTCAATGTAATCTAATTTATGTTCCTACTCATAACTTTCATTATTAAATTTGTAAGCTATCCAAGATTATTATAAAATATCAAAATAAATAAACACAAGGTTTTTTTTTAATGACAGTTTAGAGCTGTGAAATTGGTTAATAAAAAATGCAATGAAATGTCGAAGAAAGTAAAATGTCTTTAAAAAATATTTCTGTCATTTTCTATATATAGTCCACAGTACATCACCCTTTTTTTTTAATGATTAGTAACAGGCTGAATTTTCGTGATTAGCTTCGTTTTGACGAGACGCCCAATTTTTCTCTGCGAAAAATCTCGGTAGTGGTAGCTAATAGCAAAAATTATTTTTTCTATTTCACAAGAATTAGACAATTCGTTAACCTGTCAAATTATGTTGTTGTGGACAAACACGGGGCTTACTATAATTACCTCGCGCAAACGTAACCAAGGCAATCGAAAAACAAACTCTTTAACAAACGTTTAACGAATGAAAAATATATTGCCAAAATAATTTGACAGATTGTTGAATTGTCTAATTCGTGTGATTTGGTAAAACATACCAAAAGTCCCCGAACATAGGAGGTGCGGGGGGTGCAGGAGGCCACGAACAAAGTCCCGGTTTTTGGTTTTTCACTCATATCTAAACAAAAAGTGGCTATATGCAAAATTAAAGCTGACTAAACTTTCTACAATAATGTTTCTATTAATTTTTTTCGTATCTGTTATGGTTCGGTAATGGATTGTATATTTTTTAACTGTATTCTAACTTTATTATAAATTTATTATGAATTGAAAACAAATTTTTAATAATCATCGTAGAAAAAATTTTTTTATACAGATATCCGTTTCACAGCAGATTGAACTCAAATATCGAATAAAAAGGTCTTTGTGTCTGTAAATGTGTGTATGCGTGTATATGTATATGTGTGTATATCGTTTCTTGTAAACACGGTAACTTCTGTTTTTCTCTGAAATTAAAATAACCTATTTTAAGTAAGAGTGAGAGATTGTAGGCCTCTGGTCATCACCATATATTACAGATATGGCCCAATTTCAACAGAGATTATTGTACTATGCTGTTTTACATATGTTCCAAATTGTAATTAATTATTTTAAGTCTAACAGAAGTTATCGTGTTTACAAGAAACGGTATACACACACACACACACACACATTTACACACACAGACATTTTTATTCGATATTTGAGTTCAATCTGCTGTGAAACGGATATCTGTACAAAATTTTTTTTTCTACGATTATTAAAAATTTGTTTTCAATTTATAATAAAGTTAGAATACCGTTAAAAGATATACAATCCATTACCAAACCATAACATATACGAAAAAAATAAACGAAACATTATTGCAGAAAATTTAGTCAGCTTTAATTTTGCATATAGCCACTTTTTGATATGGCCAACCGTTTTCGAGATATGAGCGAAAAACTAAAAACTGGCACCTTCTTTGTCCCCACTGCCCCCGCATCTCCTATGTTCGGGGACTTTTGGTATGTTTACCTCCTAAATAGTCCAAACACAGCTCTCAAGTCAAAAATTGGGATCTCGACATTTCCCTCTAGAAACCATTCAAAGAGGACTAATAGAGAATACATTTTTTTTTTCGATATTTGTACAAATGTCTGTAAAATAAAAATGAAAGCTAAAATTTTTCCATATTTTTTGGGAATTGAGAACGGCAAGATATTTTTTGTTTCTCAATGGTAACTCTGCCCTAATTTAACCTCTTACCACTGTTCGACATTCCTGTAGAAGTCTACTTACGTACTTACATGAATAAAAATAATAAAAAACGATCTAAAAATACATATCAAAAAGTCTTGTTTAAAAGGGAATCACATTTTTTTGGCAGAAATTTAATATTAATTGGTTTGTCTCATTCACATGTAATTTTACATTAAAACATACCCTGTTCAATTTTAATCCTAAAACTAACTTACTATTTGACTTACATTTAAAGTACTTTATTTATTTGAAAAAAACTTCAAAATGATATATAAAATAGAAGATATTGAGCATCCAAAGGAAAATATTCCTATATGTTTATCAAATCTGAAATTAAAGCTTAAAACATTTGTAAAATTTGCTTAAAAGTTTTTTTTTTATTTGCAAATAAAGATCATTGATCCGAGAATAAGTGGTAGTAAAGTTGCCTTCACAAGTCTTATCACAAAAACCAGTCTCATTATTACATGTGTATTTGAAATACATGAAAGTAAAAACGTCAATCAATAAAATATATTCTATTTTAAAGCCAGTAACAACTCCTATAGGCAATGAGCGAATATTGCGTAGTAGCTCATCGCTGCGGAGAATCGTAACACTTCTGATAGGAGCAAGTTGTCAATGTTTAAACAGCACAACTATAATTGACAGCTGACTCCTATTGAAATTTTAGATAGTCATCGATTTTTGTGCTAGTTGCTAATTCGCTCAGTGCCTATAGCGTGTATAAAACATGAATTTACGTAATACTGAAACATAATGTATACATAGTCTTTTTCTTTAATTATAACTAAAAAGATGTTTCTCTGCCACCCATTCAAAATTTATACATCCTCTGAAAATTTGCTCCTAGAAATGTTCATTAAATTATTTCATTATGTCCCCATTTTGGATATTGCGGAAAGCTGTATTTTTTAAATCAAACAGAGAGATCAGTTGCAAAGCTACAAAATATGTCAATGAGAACTATCTTGTAATGTACCAGACTAACACCTATTAGGACAATGTTGGATGCCTTATTTATGTCGGAAAAGCAAAGAATAATGTATTACTTTTAAAATATGATTTTAAAGCTATAAAATACTTGAGAAAACCTCATTTGATATTCTTTAGAAGCATCATTAGTGAGTGCGGTACGCCACATAAATAGGTCAAATACTGCACTTCAACTCCACAGGGGGCCATTTGGCACCTTTGACACCTTACATCAAGGAGGTTCATTTTCAATTAGGACGTGTCAACATTTTTCCTTAGCAACCAAGATTGGGCCATTTTTTCAAAATAAAAAACCTTAAATTACAGTAGCTTGAATACAGTGTCTATTTTTCATTCGCTTTTGATTAATACATTGTAAAATTTAAAAAAAAGGTTAATATTTTCAACATGTTGGATATGTATGGTGTTCGGCTGTTTTTTGCATCCTGTTATATTTCAAAGAGTAAAACTTTCTCTTCACTTGTTTCTAATGTTACACATTCATGTATGTTTGGATGTCTTGGTAAATATAACATAAATAACATTTGTTTGAATTTTAAAGGGAACACTGATTTTAAATTACATATTATTAATGACTTCAATTTTTCCCCTTTTGAAGATAATTGTTTTGCTTGATACGTGAATAAAAACAGTTTCTGACTGAGGTAAATTTATTCTAAATTACAGTGGGTGCTTTGTATGTGACCGTTGCTTTGAGTAAACGTAAACAATATAACCATACTTTTTGTTCACTACAATAACATTCAGATCATTTCTTAGATCCATGATTTTTAAAGACAATTAACAAATCATTAGTGGTGTGTGCATGTTACGGTGTAGGAAAAATGTTTCCATCGAAAAGATTGTTATTGGATTCCTCGAAGCGGCTTTAAGTTTTCGACTGAAGTAATTGTTGTTTATACCAGAAATGTGAGGGCATTTTGGTAGACCCAAAAATGATCAAAAGAAAAGAAAATATGGGTATTCACCTCTGACTACAAACATTTTGGAACTTGACCCAACTAGCATTATTACAGCCAGTTTCACAATCGTTGGTTAATTAATGGTTGGGGTTTGACCAATAGTTTATTATAAAAATCTGTGACATTAACAGCCAGTTTTACCATCGTTGGTTAATTAATGGTTACCCTAATAGCACACGATGTCCGCCGAACGTCCGTTTTATGTCCATTTAATGTACTGACCGGACGTCTATCATCGGATTTACTTTGAAATTGTACGGAATGGTCGTCCTTTGAATGTCCATTTTATGTACGGGAAGTATGTACATGTTATGTCCGTATAGGGACGTCCATTGTCCGTTGATTTAAATATCACATTTCCGAGATATGTATCCTCACCAGCGAATACCACATTGAACGTCCAACATATGTCCCACAACAGACGTCCTCTGGATGACCAGTTTATGTTCGGCAAGTACACACATTTTAGGTCCCTATATGGATAGCAGCAGGACATCTATTTAATATAAAAACAAAAAAAAAACGTTAACAAAACTGGTTTTTCAATTTTATAATGTTTTTGTTTGTATTTGGCCATTAGTTCTGTAAAATTTGTAGTTTATTTTTCATAGTAATTTGTAATTAATAATTGAATTTTAATCTTTTTTGTAAATTATTAATGATATTTGATACTAAACATTTATTAAACATTCAAATACTTTCATTTTGAAATAAATAGCTATATTAGTCTAAGACCTACTTCTAACTGTACAGTCTTTAAGTAAGTACTAGTATGAAAGTGTTAGTGGTCATCACATATGCGGCGCCAGTGTGGTGCAGCATCCCGGCCACGGCAATGCGGAAGTTGAGAGTATTAGAACACAAATTTATGCGCCTCATTTCAGACTCTGGTAAGTACATCTCTCTCGGAGATCTCTATGCACGTTGCCACGACATAACCTCACTAGCGGACTACGTCCAAGAAACATCGCAAAAATTCTATCAGTTCAAACTGGGCAATAGTCCACTAATGTGCAATATTACCCGAATCAGACAGCATAATGCCATACTTTTCGATATAAGGGTACCATACTAGGAGTTGCCTATCTTCCGGCAACTCCCTTAGCCACACTTCCTTCTACGATAATTTTCCTCTATGCTTACTCTTTATCTTTCCTCAACTTTATATCTTTCCAATCTCTCTTTCCCCCTCATGTTTGTACTATTTGTTCTTTTTCTCCCCTTTTCTGTTTTTTCCAAATCCCCTCTAGGCCGAAAACTTCTTAGAAATCCCAATTTTTTAAACCACAGCTTTTTTAACTACTCTATCTTCCTTGTCAGCGATCAGACCGCAAGGTCATCATTTGTTTTCGAACGGGTTTTTTCGTTTAATTATGTTTCCCATATTAACAACCAAAATTCATTAAGCGCGTGTTTCGCCCAGCCAGTTTAGCTATTTAGTGTAATATTAATTAGTTTTAGGTCCATGTGGACACATATTATACTTTTAATTTAGTTTTAAGTCTTCCTAAGGCAGACAGGAGCTCTAACCACAAACCATTGCTATTAAGCCAAACCGGGCCTACCCTGCCCAACTTTACACCCACACGGCGCTGCGTACCGTGGTTGTCTAGCTGGCTCCAGGCCAGGTTCCGATGAGGCACATTACATGTACACAAAATGATTAAAAAATTCTCTTTGTTGTTGTTGACTTGCAAATCATGAGATCGGTGATTCCGCTTTTTTTTTTTGCTAAAATAATTGGTATGTACAAATATTGTTCAAGGTTGTGACATTTGGACATCCCTCGGCTGCCCGACGCATGTACTTTGAACCAAAAACGGACGTCCGCCGGATGACCTGTATGTCTGTCGAGGACATCCTTAAGATATCCATAGGACAATGTTGTGCTATCAGGATTACTAATAATTATAAATTTCAGGTTTTGGTTAGTCAACCAAAAAGATAACCAACGATTGTGAAACACTAATATTCAGCTGAATTGTCGTATAATTATTTTATAGTAGTGGAAAAATGTTCTTTTATGTTTTATTAAAGTACTATTCACTAACTGCCTCTCTGTGACAATTTGGTGCGGTAGCAATATTTATATAACTGGAGGAAATTAGTAATGTGCTTGTTATAACACGGACCACGTCTATAGTTTCTAATCCCGTCAGCTAATGTATTTAAAGAACATCAGAATAATCAGGATGTTACCAACATGGAAGGAAATGAAATGTATTGGAAAATATTCTGGAACCCCTCGACTCTTTATTGGTACTATTGACATTATCTATATTTTCACGTAACAACCAGACACTAGGAAGCTATCATACATATACATATAATTACCGCAAATCTAACCAAATAATGGCTGCGTGATACACTGTCCCATAAGAGATCCCACTGTACTACTATGCGGGCTTCGTAGTTGTTTAATGCCTGCATAAGGAGTAAAGTAAAAGTGTTTGGGTCTGTATAGTAATTGCATACCAAGCCGAAGTTTTTATACAACAAAGAAGAACATGTCGCTATCTAATAGCTATATAACGAGTTACATAATTCTTACAGAATTTATACTGCAGAAAGTTGGAATAAGTATAATTACCGCCAATAGAACCCAAATATTCTTTAAGACACTTTCTATGCGACTAAAACAGCTTTATAACAGCTGTTATAAAACAAAGTTTTGTTAAAAGATGTTTAACCTTTCCACAAAGGTTGTACTACTTTCATTTCAGCCACCAAAGATGTAAGGTTTTAGATTTGGCATCCATATTGAGAAAAATTCACATTAAAAATGAATATTCTATCAGCACATATTAAACTATTTCACATGTACTTTTAATTACGTATTATGTTTTAAATAAATAATTTTTGGAAATTAATAACAGTTTTAAACATTTTTTTCATAAATCTTGATCAGTCCCTTAATTTGCAAAATTTCAAAGGTACATTGTTATTTCACGAGATATTATGGCACATAACAACAGTAAAATTTAAACCACAAATTAATTTTAGTTTCAGTAATATCATGAAAATTGAAATTAAAGTACACGTAATTGAGTCACAAAACAGGTAAGTCAAAGAAATGGTTGAATACGTTTCCATATTCTTTAAATTCATACAATACAACTATTATGAAACGAGAACAATTATACAGTAAAATTACTTCATAACTGATGCTTTACCAGGCTATAAAAGCGCTTTATTGTTATATAGAGGAGCGTAAACGAACTTCTATTCGACTCTGCATCTCTATAAAAGCTTCTTAAGATACTTTATAGATGCTGTGAGAATGTTACTAAGGAGTGCCAAATAGTTGACTAATTATTGTTTTTGCGACCTTTAAAAGATAAAATGGCTTTATAAGCCTGTACCTATTAGCGTGGTCCTTAGCTATACTTGACGATAATTTTTTCTTACAATTTTTTCGGCCTCACCCCCTAAAGTAGTTCCAGTTATTTAAAAAATGGAGTATACAAAATTTTAACTCGATCGTCCCCCAAGGCAATTAAAATTCAGATGCAATTTTCATTTATTTTCAATAAAATCTCGTGAACTGTTGATTACATCGAAATGTTATACATACATAATTGGAAGAAAATTTATTTTTATAAAACGTCATTTCTTAGCATTTTTCTCATACATTGAATTGAAACTTTGTTTTTTTTTTTGGTTGGCATAAACAGGCAGCAGAACATTCAAGTTCTCGTTGAAATGCCAGGATACACGTTCTGTGTCTCATAAATTAATCGAATTAGCTTCCCTTTATTGTAAGGGATGTCTTATAGCAACACGGTATCTGTCGCGGTTGTCTGCTAGGCATACGACTTCAACAAACTCATTTTCACTGGTCGTTTTTTAACAACAACTATTTCCTGCGATGTTGCCATCTTCTACAGCTGAGGCTCGAACTCAGTAGAGATAACAGCAACTAACCACGTTGTTTCGTTCAATCGCAGTCTAGGCCATTAATACAGTTTCGTTAACTCGCTAAAAACGGCACTAAACATTCATACTCTAGCCAGAAACCCTCGAACCAGGAATCCCGTGGTCTCAATGCTAACACGTAAGCACTGAACCACTGAGTCAGTTAAGTTTCTTTCACCATTTGCCATCCGATTTTCCATGAACCATTAACCATTTTATGCTTTCCTTTTCGGTTGATGTGGCCAAAAACATCATAGAATGGAAAGTTCTCGTTAGTAGGGAGATATAATGGATCTCCGATCGGCTTCAATTGTTCGCAATTATTATGGGCACATATTACTGAATTCATTTTGGTCACGAGTCATCACGACACTGCTAAAATTTTTCCATTTAGAGATTTTACTAATCAAATTATCGGCAGTAAATTGCCATTTAGCAGACAAGTTTTAAGTGAGTTTATTTCAATTTTAGAGAAGTTAAAATGACAATTTGTAAAATCGTTTTGCATTATTTGCGAAAAATTTGGCAAAAGTCTGGATATTAATGTGTAATAAACAACATTGTGCAGAGGTAGCAGAGCTGGGCAGTACTCGAGTACCCAAAGTACTTAGTAACAAGTACTCGCGAGTACTTTTATTTGGATGGCATTCTGTACTCTAAATTTTCAAGTACTTTATATTATTAGGTACTCGAGTACTTTTGGCGGCCACAACTGACAAGTAACGAGTATGAGTACTGACGTGCAATACAGGTAAGTCTCAGCTTGTCTTTTCCATACAAGTGTTCAGGGTGGTCAGTGTCAGTCAGGCGAGAAGTGAGCGTTTGACGTGTGAAACATCACGGATTTTAAAATAAGAACTGACAAAAAAATCTAAAAGTTTTGGTGATTCATGTATCACGGTATAGCTAGGGAGATGGTGGCAGAAATTTTTGCATGATCTTATTGTGTGACTGAAGTTGAAAACTGTGAAGGCGTCATAATAAAAAGCCGGAAAAACCATTTCAGTCATTATGGCGTTGCTGATTTTTTAATTAACAATTATTTAAAAATGCAGCCAAAATATACAAATCCATTTGCCGGCCTCTTTTAGATTATGGACATACTTTATACCTGAACTGCCGTAAATCAATCTTAAAAAACATCTAAGTTGCTGAAACCTCCGCTTTGAGACTATTTACGAAAATGTGCCATCCGAGGAATCCACTCCACAAGCCTTTTAATAATTATCTTTATACCAAGTTGAAAGTCAATCCTATTCAGGAGAGACTAAATATGCTTTCCTAGAGATTCGCACGAAGTCCTCAGTCCTTAGAGATTATAAATCCTCTCCTGAGATCACGAACAGTTCAGAGAGTAAGGTGTCATTTTCCCGAGAGAACTATTCAAGATCGAAATTTTGATTTCCTTATAAGTAGCTAATTAAACACTTTCTTTTAGATATTCTCCTATTTGTATTTTTGCTTTCAATCATCTTATACTTTATACTTTAAATTGTTAAATGAAATATTCTTTTTTTTTTTCTATTGTATTATGCACTGCTCTTTTTATACACTGAAATTGATCTTAGTTTTCACTATATTTAATTTTTGCAATAAATATTAAATGATATAATGGACAGGCTGAAGGACCGCGGTCGGTGGCCTTTTGGTTATATTTGTATTGTTTACTTGTATGACCAATAAAGATCTTTTATTATTATTATTATTATTATTATTATTACTATTATTATTACTATTATTAAAAACGCAATTAAAATGCCGATCTACTTTTATTTACTGATAATGGTGTAAGTGGTATTCTAATTTTTTGTCTATTACCTATTTCAATTTGGTATCTTTCGAAGTACTCGTACTCGTTACTTATTTTTAGAAGAGTACTCTCCAAATTTTGCAAAGGTACTCATTTTTTAGAGTACTTCAAAAACAAGTACTCATACTCAAGTTTCACGAGTACTTTTTAAAGGTACTCGTTGTGAAGTACTCGTGAGTACTTTAGTGCGGTACTCTGCCCAGCTCTGAGAGGTAGAACCTTATATTCGAGATAGAGATGTCTATAAAAAACATTTGAAGAGGGAGTTGAAAATACAGCTATAAAAGAAGAGAACTTTTGAGGAAAATTAGATAAAATCTAATTTTTTGGTCACATCAACCGAAGAGTGAACAATACAAAACAGTTGATATTTCAGGAAAACTAGCTAGCAAAAAGCAAAGAAGTCGATCTGCTGAACGTTGTGCTGATATTAGCAAGGAGCTGATGGGAATAGCTTCGGAAAGGTTGTGCGGCACTGACAATGCTGGTGGGTTTGGATGTATGTCTGCGGACAGCCTTGGTTTTGGATTTGGGGGGTTGTCTAACTATATGTGGTGTGCGTGTTACTTCAGAGTTAGATTTGATGTAGATAACTGAAAATAGATTTTTTTTTTAATTTCAAGCAATACAAATTTGAGAAAATCAGTTTGAAGTCGTCTGGACACGACGTAGAAAATGAGCAAATAATGCTTAAAGCCAAAATTACACTATTAAAATTTGAGAGGCCCATTTTATATGGCCAGTAGTATACAAAATTTCAATTGTAAGGTATTATTGAAACATTTTTTTCTTTTTTTTTTTTTAAAGAAGGCTTTTTTAAAAGAGACTCCATGGTCTCCAATCAATCCAATTGGAAGTGTCAGACTCTTACTGACTAAAACCTCCTCCTCCCGGGCTCGCCTGTATACTACTCTGAGGGCACTGCAGCCTCCTGGGCTTATTGTGCTCACCCTGTATAGCCCTAGCAACTGTTTCGCTGCGTGGTGCCCCTTAGATGGTCCGATCACCAGCTATCACCCATCCAAGTCCTCAATGCGCACAGCGTTGCTGCACTTCGGTGGTCTCGTGTAGGTCCAAATCAAATCAAATCAAACAGTACTTTATTTATATTAAAATTATAAATATGTGTCTCTCCAGAAATCGGCCTGGTTCAGTACCCACCTAACGTCTCACCTATCTAAAACATTTGCTAAGACATTAATAATGAGAATAATGTTCTAGTACCTGTTTACGCCAATCAAAACTCTATTACTTCGAAAATTATTAATTGTATGAGAAAAATACAAATAAAGGAAGTTTTAAAAAATGAAATTTTCATTAGATTAAAAATGTAGAAAAAGTCGATGTGATCAACCAGTAATGAGATACTTTTGAAAATGGGTGAAAATTGCGTATTTTAGTGACTTTTTATGGAATTGGGGCACGGGTTGGCATTATCCGATCGAGTTAAAATTTTGTATAGTTCATTTTTTAAGTAATCGGAACCACTTTCCGGGGTGAGACCGAAAAAATCCGATGTCGCAAAATAAGGACCACCCTAGTACCTATTCTGGGTATATAGTGGTTGTAAATATATCGAGACAACGTTCCCAGTCCTTAATTATAAAGCTTTTATTCTTATACAATAGAGATATAGATGTCCTTATAGCTATTATAAAATAATTAGTGTTATGAGCAGCCAAGAAAATTTTTTATGGTTTTAAACAGGACAGTGGTATTGAGTCAATAATTATCAACCACAATGTCAAATAATATATCATGAAATGGAATAAGCGAGTAACAGAGCTAGCAAAAACACCACCTTAATTCCCGATATAGAAGAACCATAACTAATTATTCTCTCTGCTGATTCCTCTAGTAATCGATAGACAAAATCACAGGCCGAACTACCTAATATTTTTCACCTTATATGTTTTATATGTATAAGAGGGAGGCAATGGATGCATCCATTGCATAAGGTACTGGCGTTGGAAAAGGACGATGAAGTTCGTGCTAGAAGTAGGAGGCCCTAGGGCATTTTGCTTGTATCAAATTGCCGATGGTGTTAATAAGGGTGACTTCCTGTTCACAAAAATCCATCTGGCCACCCACACCCCCGCGTCGTTCTCCCCCCACCCTCCCTTAAACTGTTAAAATTTTGATCATCTATATCTCAGGTACGGAATGACCTAGGATAAAAATTCTACCATTGCATAGGGACTATTAGAGAGAATTAAACACATAACAGTTTTTGTAATATCTCAAAAACTAAACGAGATATCTTTACCCAAAGATAATATCAGGTTTATTTTGTTTCTTTCCATAGTTTTTGTCATTTCTCATTTAGTTTAAAAGAATGTTGCAACGTTACCTACATTTTTGTTTGACGTTTTTTAGACCAGACTTATAAAGTTGCATGTGTTTAGGAGGGGGCATGCAGTGGTGGGTACAATCAATAAAAGCTATTACTTACTATATGACACTACATTTCTAATAGTTTATACAATTATATATTCAATAGTTGAATAGGGGAAATGTGGAGAGGAGTGAAGCAAATAGGAAAATTTTAACGACAGGGATGATATGTAACATAGTTATATACCTCTTTGGAAAGCTAAAGAAAATGCAAAAAGTTTTATTTGAAAATTTTTTTAATTTTTTGCTTTGTTGTCAAAATGATCAAAAAAATATTAAAGAAAAAACCTAATATTATCTTCGGGTAAAGATATCTCTTTTAGTTTTTGAGATATTACAAAAACTGTTATAAGGTGCATAATTCTCTGTGATACTCTCTATGTTACAGTAAATTAGTAGAATTTTGATCCTAGGTCATTCCGTTCCTGAGATATAGATGATGAAAATTTTAACCACTTAAGGGAGGGTGGGGGGAGAACGACGCGGGGGTGGGGGTGGCAAGATGGATTTTCCTGAACAGGAAGTCACTCTTATTAACCTCATACAGATTGACAATCATCGGCACTTTGGTGCAAGTGAACCATTTTTTTCCCTAGGACCTCCTACTATAGAGCTAGTCCACAATTTTTGGCTGCTATAATCTCTCAGAAAGCAAAGTACTAGAAAGAATGTATGGATATACTTGTTAAATGCAAACAAAAGTTTAAAGCTTCTACACTTTATTCCAAAGTACTAAAATGTACCAGTTCCACGATTATACTGCATATGAAAATAAATACCAAATATTTCTTAGTTAACTAAAAAAGAATGGCTTCAGTACATTTGTAAATATTACAAAAATATTTCACAGATTGAATTATTAAATCTATCATGGGCCACCTAACATGCAAGTGCGCAGATATGCTCAAATTATCCAGCATTTAATTGCTTATTGCCTCTCTTCATTGAGTCTTCAACCTTTATCTCAATGATTTGGTTTGGACATTGTGAAATTAATAAGTACTATCTCAACCCTGACCAAGTACCAATTATATGTACTGGCAAAGCTGCTACAATGGAATCATCTAGAATGTTATGGAGAGAAGATGTACGTAATTATATTTGTTCCATTTCATATCGAGCCAGTATTTTTAAAATTGATTGGGAAGTTTGTAGAAGGTTGGATAAGAGTAATAGATAGCTCAACTGAATTTAAGTTCCACAGGATTCTACAGTATGTCCCCGGATTTTGTTTGCGATAGGTGTAACATACCAAAAAAAAAAAGAAAATTAGTGCAGCTTTCATTTTCTGCAGTCTCGGTCTGCTTGACCTAAAATGTAGGCAAACTGGTCTTTCTGTTAATTTTACGGAAAAATTCTACTTGGATAAAATATTTTGCATTGAAATTTAGAACCATATGCTAACATTCATTGCATTTGAACAAAAAAATAATAGTACTACAAATTAAAGTAGATAGCATTTTATTTTTTAACAGTTGCGTTTTGCATTAAAAACTTTAAACTGGCTATAAAGTGTCAAAGAGAAGAGAAGATTGGCCGAAGACGATGTGGCAACAGTTTTGGCTTTGGGCGATGTCAGAGTAAATGGCAAAATTTCATTAAGACGTAGAGCAGCAGAACTTGGGGTGAGCAAATCACATTTGGAAAGAATATTTAAAATAAATTTAAGATTGGAGAGAAGTGTCTCACGGAAAGAAATTTTGACAACAACAATTTTTTTCAGATGAAGCGATATTTACCACTAACGGAGTTAATTGTTTCTTCACAAAATTGTAGGTACTGGTCAGATGAAAATTCAAATTTTAGAATAAATTGCAGAAGGCTGTATTCAAAAAAAGTTAATGTTTGATGTGCCGTTTCATAAGATGGGATTGGACCTTATTTTTTTAATGGAAATTTAAATCAACATTCGTATTTGGAGATATTGCAAAATTACTTACAAAATTACCTTGATGAAATGTATTTGGCTAAGAGACAAAAAATTTATTATCTGCAAGACGGTAGCAGCTCACACTCAACACTTTTGATAAGGAATTATTTGAACAATACATTTTGGGGAAAATGGATTGGTAGATTTGGGCCACAGCCATACCCATAAAGAAGTCCGGATTTAACAATTATTAAAAACAAGTTTATACCGACAACTTTGGCAATGATTTGGAAAGACTAAAAAGCAAAATTACTGATGTAATCAGAGAAGTACCTCTTAAGAAATTAGAAGTTACAAAGAATTTAGAAGAAGGGTGGAATTATGTAGTAATTTAGGTGGGGCACTATTTGAATTTGAATAGGTTTTTAGTTGAATTCGTTGAAATTGTTAATTGTGCTAAAAAATAAAAAGCTATTTACTTTAATTTGTAGTATTTTTTTTCAAATTCAATGAAAGATGGCATATGGGTCTAACTTTTAACGCAAAATATTTTATTCAACTAGAATTTTTCCGTAAAATTAACAGAAAGACTAGTTTACCTACAATGATTTATTTTCTTCTTAGATTAACTCTGCGAGTTAGATCCCATTTAAACTGTAATTTGGTAAAAATTCATTTTAGGTCAAGCAGACCCCGAGACTGCAGAACATGAAAGTCATACTAATTTTTTTTTGGTATATTACACCCATCGCAAACTCAATCCCGGGACACACTGTATAATATGAACATAAAAATCATGTTCCATTTCCATTTCACTTTTATTTCCGTACTTCAACTGTTAATATTAGTTGATTAACATGTTCACTGCTGATGGGATTTTGCTAGGTACCCCCAGATGCTGACTTTTGAATTGACAATAGAATATACATAGGACCAGATCGCCATATGGCGACACACAATATACTACTGCGTCGCCATATGGCGACATCAGCAGTGAATATGTTAAATAGTGTATATATAAAACAAATTTCACTAACTTGATTTAACAGGAAATAAAGACTCCAAATTAGTGATTAGGAAGCAACTAACAATCGGAAACCATATCCAACATGTTACGTAAGAAACATTTGATTATTTTATATTTTATCAGCATCTTATTAATATAAAATGTGTCAGCCATATTGGTTCCAAACGAAAAATAAAGTCATTTTCGTGTTCAGGGGGTCAAATTAACTAGAAATCATACCCTATATGAAAAATTTAGACAAGGTAAATTTTTTCAAAAAATGGCTGCCATCTTGGTTCCTAAGAGAAAATGTTGACGTGTCCTAATTAAAAATGAATCTCTTTGGAGGAAGGAACAACCTTGGCAAAAAAATTTGTGCTACACTCCCTACATAGAATAATGCGTCCCTCTTGTATACTGGCAGCGAGCTTCCTCCATCTGGTTTTTAAAACAAAATATGTATTAAGTGACTAATTCGATGTAAATATGGGATTTACTTATGTTTTGCAATGAGGTACATTACTTAAAAACTGAATTTTCTTGAAAATAATAATTTCATATTCATATACTTAGAGTATCTAATCGAAAAAGGGGGAGTAGCCGAAGTTAATAACGTACCTATGCTACTAAGATATTACGATTTTATTACCTTCATTTAGGCTTACAACTAGTACTGCTTTACAAGAGTTAGTTTTTAGGTAAAAATTTAAGTGTGGATTATGCAATAAATATAAAACAGTGTGAGACAGTTCATATAAATGGATGCTTTTAAATATTTTTGTGCATTTAACTTATAGGTATATTTTTAAATATAGACTCTAAAAGTTGTTTCATAGAAAGAGTATCAAAAATTCATGGGGGCAACCGTGATTAATTCCTTTGAAGAAAACATAAAAGGCAGCAAAACCAATTGCATAAAGCGTCCCAGAAAGTCTCTTGTTTCTCATCATTAATGATAATTTCTTCATTTGTACTCCTACCTAGAAAAGGAATAGAAGCGGGCTCACCTGAATCACGAATCACAAATTGGCCATTATTTTCTTTACATTGAGGCTCAGATTTTTCATATCTAGAAGTCTGCACACTGATTTCTCTTCTTGCAGAGTTATTTGAATTAACCAAGGCTTCCTGATGACTATTATTTTCAGGAAGATATATTTCCGTCGTGGACGGATTTTCATCGCTTTGTATTTTGTCAAAGTAATTATAAGTATTGTTACTTACATCCATATTGATATTCTTACAAAGAGTGTCTTTTATTGCAGAGTTATTCGAATTAACTAAAACTTTCTGATCATTGCTATTTTCAGGAAGATAGATTTCCGTAGTAGAGGTATTTCCAATATTTTGCATTTCATACTTCTCAAAGTAATTATAAGCATTACTGCTTACATCGAGATTCTTATTCAGAGTGTCATAATTCCATTCGTATGCAGGAACATTATTACAGAAATATTCCATTCGACCACTAGTTGTATAATAATTATCTTCTAACTTAATATCTGACTGAAGATAAGACTGTTGAAAATTCGACTCAATATCTGGTGCCCTTATAACAGTTATTCGTGAAGGGTCTAGCATTAATATTGGCGGCTTATTTCTATAATATTCTTCATCAAACTCACTTTTACCACTATCTGAATCCGAGTCTGAATCAAAAATATAACCGTGTGCTCTTAATGCTTCTCTTTCAGTCATGTTGGTCAATTATGAACTTGCTAAAAAAATTGTGCCTAATTAGGTAATATTATATATCCCTGTGATATCGTGATCTTTCATATGGAGAGAGTATGTTCTTACTATTTTATCGCAAAAATTAGTATTACCTGAAGACCAATTAATTGCTTAAAATACTAATATTAATGAAATAACATAACCTATATAAACAAACATACCTTTGTCCTTTATCTTATCAAACATCACTTTACCAGCAGTGTGACCAGATTTTTTTTTAGTAAATCTACCATCTACCGCGACATAAATCAGAATCTACTAAAAACTACTAATAAACTAATAAAATATACTAAAAATCTACTACTCATTTTATTCATTGATAGTGTGACCAGATTTTTTTTTAGTCAATGTACTTCTACATTAATTAGACTGTACTAAAAACTACTAGACGTTTATTAAAAATATACTAAAAATCCACTATTCATTTTATTCATTAATATTTATGCTTTTGTGATTAAATAAAAAAGGAGGAACTAATGCACAGTAGTGATGGGCGATATATCACGAACTGTGATTTAATCACTGATATTAAGAAATCACAGGTAACAACTGTTAGTAAAGTTGGCAGAAAAGCGTGACGTGATCACGACTTTCCTTCCGTATATCGTTCCCTTGCCGTGGTTCAACCAAGACCAATATTATAATAATTAACAATTTCTCCCGTACGTCGTATTATGAAAGTCGTGATCACATCACGTTTTAAATTCACTGATATAAGAAAATCACAGTAACGATTTACGTTGTGATTGAAAAATCACGATATCGCCCATCACTAATGCACAGATTAAAACAACTGTGAATTCTGCAAAAACTTTTGCAATAGGCGTCTGAAAATAAGAAGTACGCCACCTAGTGGTCTATAGTCAAACTAATTATAGGCTTTTCTGTCATTGTCTCTTTAGTGTACGATGATATCAACAATAAGTAAATAATGATAAACTGAGATACTAAGTTATTAAAAATATGATAGCGTTTAAAGGGGCTACACAAGATACAATTTGCTGGAGCCAACCTAGTCGGTATCCTTTGTAGATTGCAGGGACAACTCGTGAAAGTTGAGTTGGCACGACAATGTTCACAGCATATCCTCTTTGTATGTAGACACTTTTAACCAGGCATTGAGAGGGAAAAATCTGGTGCAAATAACCGTGGCCCGAAGGGCCCGAGTAGCAATAATAATGTCCTGAACAATCACACATTGTAAGTGAAATTTTTGAAATAAGTAAATATATGCAATTTCAGTATATTTATAAAAGTAATATATACTATTGCACCATGCACTATTATGTTTTACCCCTGAATATTTCTATTTCATATTTTACAAAATATTGCTTCATTTATTTTACATAAAGAATTAATAAATATCTTTTCAGTTACTTATATACAATGAAAGTACCACTAATTTCATGGGTATTTGATCTGACACTTGTTTGTAAACATAGAGCATACACATTTATTAAGTTTTGTGTTGAATTTGGGTTGTACCACACAAAATAATATGTCCTGCATTTAAAAC
This sequence comes from Rutpela maculata, assembly GCA_936432065.2. Taxonomy (NCBI): domain Eukaryota; kingdom Metazoa; phylum Arthropoda; class Insecta; order Coleoptera; family Cerambycidae; genus Rutpela; species Rutpela maculata. The sequence continues at coordinate 42,802,650 of OW386286.2, forward strand.
ATATTCCCCTTCATACACACACTTAGAATTTTTACATTTTTAGTGCTTCCCAAATGTTCCATACATTGCAATATGCTTAACCTAAATGTCACTTCATGTTTCTTGAAAAAAAAAAGTGATTTAAACTACAACTGTATATAAATTTAAAGAAATATTTAAGTTTATTAATATTTAACTAGCCAGACACCGTTTATGTCGAAGAAACTTACTTTTCAAGGAAAAAACTAGATAACCTAAAAAAAAATATGAATTTTGCTGAATAATGCCATTAACATCTTGCAAATCACTTACAACAAAATCTTGCAAACCTTTAGGTAATATGTTATTAATGTTATTATTTTTAACGCCAAAAATAACAAGGAACAGAAAAAAATCGATATAAGTATTCGCCAAATAAATAAACAAACGGCCTATAATTAGTTCACGAGTTCTCCACTTTGGCGCTGGCATCTTAAATTCAGACGCCTATTTGCAATTTTACAATAATTGTAAGCGCCATCTATTATTTGTTGACCGTATTATTGTCATAACTTTCTAAACAGAAAAAGATACCTACTCGGCTCGCGTATAAAATAGTCTGCACATGCAGCTACAGTTCGTGGCTACAGTTATCTAAACCTTTTGTTTCTAGGGACATCCTTTCAATAGCAGATGGCGCCACATTCGACAAAAATATAGTTGGTTATATTCACTGAACTCTACTATTATAAATGGAAGGCCAATATAGGTATATGCGCGTAAACAAAATACGGCAATTACACCACAGATTAAAACTCAAAATATAAAGCCACGCGTCGACGCAGTAGAGAAATTGATGACTGTGCTTGAACCAAACGGCTGTCTACGGGAGTTATGCGCCGACGCCAGGCTGACGTGATTCGGTGTTTTATTTGTTTCCCATAGATTCCGTAACTTTCGTAAGTCCTCTGCTGTGGTAAGTCTTGGACTGGTCTTGGATTAGATGTAATTTCCAGAGTCGGTGTCACTCATTTTATTCTTTGTTTATTTCTGTCATTTATGTAAAGTTGTTATAAATTGATTATTTTGTGAAATATATTTTGTGACTGTTATAAACAGTTAATTGAGACAATATGGTGCAATCTTGTATGGTACTGTGTTGCAAGAATCGTTGCAAAGTCCCGGGTTTTAAACAGTTGCAGTAATAATAAGACCGGCTCTGGCGTATTTTGTAGTGCGATTGCGCTCCGCTTTAAGGTCGCCATACTTGCGCGAGGTTCAATTTCACGTAAAAATTGGTATAGATATTGACCTTCCATTTATATAGTAGAGTTCAGTGGTTATATTTCCTCGCTTCAGATAAAGCTTCAAGATGGCAACATCAAAAAATTATGGAAGAATAAAGTATGGAAAGCCCATCTATATCTTGCCTAGGGTGACCATACGTCCGGAATTTCCAGCGAAAGTCCAGCATTCTGACCATATGTCCGGAATTTCGCTGGAAAGTATTATAAGTGTCCAGCATAAGTTCAGCATTCAGGTTATAGTGAAGTTACAGTATTACATTTTGTTTGGAAATTTTTTTTTAGAATTCTCCCCCGCTCATCAAAAAAATTTCCGGATTTCTCCCCCCCCGTTCATCAAAAAATTTTTTTTTCGGATTTCTTCCCCTCGCTCATCAAAAAATTTTTGGATGTTTTTTGGATTTCTCCCCTCCCCCCGCTTATCAAAAAAATTTTGGGATGAAAAATTTCTTTGTTATTTTCAGCTCAAGCTCAAGGCCCAGATCCGCCCTTGGTAGAAGTGTCCAGCATTCACTTAACAAAAATCTGGTCACCCTAATCTTGCCTGTTAACCAACATTAAACAAACACTAAAGGTTGGCCCATCATTAGTCCGGAAATCAAACTTCTGGCCCCGTGATGGCCCGCTAGAAGGCCGACCTTTATAGTGTTTGTAGGGCCCCCAGCTATGCTCCGCCTCCACAGAACGATTTCAAAATAAGAGAAATAGCAAGTTAAGCGCCTGCGCGAGTTTTTGGACATGAATTGCCGCGTTTATTTCTACGCCTCGCCTTCAAAACTTTTCGGATGTCAATAAGGAACGGCGCCAGACTGGCTAAGCCGGGGGCACAATTTTTCTTTTAGGTTTGTAGGGGGCACAGAAACATAACTTTTACTTAATAGCATAGTAACAAAGAACGAAAACATGATGATTGGTTCCCCAGTCCGAAAATCCAGGGGGGCATTTGGGGGGCACAGTTCGTTTTGGGGAAGCACGTGCCCCTGCAGCCCCCCGCCCCCCTGGCGTCAATACTATTGTAGACGTAAAAGTATTTGGGGAAAATGCGAATTCGCAAAAAACAAAAAACGGAAAACGAATAAAAAGCTAGTGAGGATATATTTGCACGTTGTTAAGATATCATTTTGTAATGTGGTTTGTCCAAGGGGTTTGTCATACTATCGCCATATTGGCGAAAACCGTTACAAGCGACAACATTCCTTGGATAGCATTAAACCACAGAGAAGAGAACTACCAGAAACGACACTTGGGCTTCCCGCCAAAATTCCATTGCCACCATTTTGTTGTTGGTACATCCGTCAGTTCATTTATTGTTTTAGGTTAAAACAATAAAGTGCCGTAAATATGACTTTGACATAATACTGGAATAAATTCTTAAAAGGTTTTAGTGTTATTGTGCTGGGTTAATAGTAATTTTTAATAGCGATATGAGTAAACGAGGTGGAACTGTTTGCGCTGTTAAGGAATGTACAACAAGAAGTACGACAGGAAAAGACATTAGTTTATTTAGGTTTCCTAGGGATTCCCTCCCAAAGGTATTTTATTATTGATGTAAATTATAAGATATTTTCAAGTAATTGTGAACCTTTCTTCTTTTAAGATCCGTATTGTGGTTGGAAGCATGCGATCGTGGGATTTAGCAAGTAAAAGTTCAGCCGAACTTTATGACAATTTTAAGTTGTGCGCACGGCAAATATGTATCAAAATATATTGCTACTGACAGCACTACCTACTATTTTCCCTCAATTTGGTAGTTTAAACAAAAAAATATTTTTCCCCAGAACGACCTCCCAGTAAGAAATTACAGATTTTCTCAGGCGAGATATTGTATTGATTTTAATACCTTTTGTGACTTTACATTAAGAATACTATTGTCCGTAGAGACAATTTTATCCAGTTTACTTTAATAGTTTTAATACCTCTATTATAAATAGAATTCTTATTCGAATGACGTAATTGTATTCAGCCTTGTAAAGTTTGTTTATAAACATTCTGTTTAAATTTCCCGCCAAAATTACCAACAACAAAATGGCGAAGGTCACAAAAAAACATCAAAGGCGGTGCTGAGAGTGCCGCTTCTGGTAGTTCCTTATTCTGTGATTAAATGCACTAAACACGTGTGACGTTCAAATTTAAAGAAAGGCGCGCGATCTGGATTATTGTTTGGGAAATTAGCGGTTGCGCAGAGATACCGTTTTCTCTGCCCCAGTCACGCGTCCTCTATCTCCGTTTTTGACGGTGTGTTTGTTTTCCCTCTCTCTTGCATGTTGACAACATAAGCCCGGTCTAGTCGCTTACGAGGTGAGCCTTCCACCCTTATTTGTACCATGCAAAAAATAATACAGATTCTACTAAAATATACTGCAGAATTCTGTACTACTGAACAAGGTTGAATTAAGCTGAGAATCTACTAAAAAAGTAGATTTCTACTAAATCTTGTACCAGACAGTACCAGTACCAACCAGTACTGTCCAGTGCTACCACAGTAGAGAAAAGACCAGTAGTCCGACTCAGCCGGAACAGTTGTATAAGATTTTCAGTGCGCATGCGATGCGCGTGGGCTTAAACTATTCGATGCGCAGTGGACGGCGCGACGACAGTGATGATATAGGGTGGGGCGGATGTTTATTTTTGTTTACGTTTACGTTTCTGAACAGTCGCCACTGTCGACGAAATGCGCCTGGGATACAAACAGTAGATGCGCAGTGGATTAAAAAAATAAAATCGAGTACAACAAATATCAAAGGGACCGCTGCGAGTGAAACTACTGGTCTTTTCTCTACTGTGGTGCTACGGCTCCCCCCCTGGCTGCGCGCCTGGCTGGACCGGTATCATTTTTTCACATTAATTTAGACGAAAGTGTGATTGACGGTGCAAAATTAGTACACAACATTGTGGAAGAACACACTTGTGCTCAATTAAGGCGCTAGCTCAAGTATCCTGGCCGTAAAATGACTGGAAGCAAGAATAAAGAACTGGTTGCAAGGTTAGAATTCAACTATCAACTTATCAATTTATATACAAGTGCATTATAAGAAAACAAATGTGTTTAGTCTACAATATGCTTAATAACATTCTTCGTGCAGTAATTGATAATGCAGTAAAAATATTTTCTGTTTTTTTACGAAAATGTAGTGTCAAAAACGCAACTGAAAATGAGTTTTTTTGTCGATCCTTCTGTGGATAAAGCTGACTCCTTTTTTTCTAATTTTTTCAAATAGGTAAACTATACGATATGGCACTACCTATTTTCAGAAAATTGGTAACAGATTCATCATTATTTGGTTAAAAAACGTAATGTTTATGTCAAATCCAGTATTGACATGCGAAAACTGTCCGAAGAAACATGGCGGAACTCGACGTTTTTTAAACAAATACTGATGAATCTGTTACCAATTTTTTGAAAATAGGTAGTGCCATATCGTATAGTTTACCTATTTGAAACAATTGGAAAAAAAGAAGCCAGCTTTATCCACAGCAGGATCGACAAAAAACCTCATTTTCAATTGCATTTTTGACCCTACATTTTCGTAAAAAACAGAAAATATTTTTACTGCATTATCAATTACTGCACGAAGAATGTTATTAAGCATATTGTAGACTAAACACATTTGCTTTCTTTTAATGCACTTGTATATAAATTGATAAGTTGCTAGTTGAATTCTAACCTTGCAACCAGTTCTTTATTCTTGCTTCCAGTCATTTTACGGCCAGGATACTTGAGCCAGCGCCTTAATTGAGCGCAAGTGTGTTCTTCCACAATGTTGTGTACTAATTTTGCACCGTCAATCACACTTTCGTCTAAATTAATGTGGAAAAATGATATCGGTCCAGCCATTTTGACAACCAAGTGTCCGAACAACTCATAGTTCCCGCAAACAAACATAGCGGCAGCACATGCGCGCGCTTATGATGAAAAAGCCTAGGTGCCTTGCCAAAATTTTTTTTCCCATATTTTCTCCTTCGGCCCCTCGCTCACCAGACGTGAGATTTGAATAAAACGTATTTTTTTCAGATTTCTCCCCCCGCTCATCAATTTTGAGACCGAAACAATTTTTTTTCCGATTTCTCACCCACCCCACTCGCTCATCAATTATTAAACCTGGATTTTTTTTCTTTTATGTCCCGCATTAGCAAGATTCAAATATGGTCTCTTTACGTAAACTACTAAACTGCAAGGAAACAGAAAACTACATTATTTTGTTATTTGTTTTAATAAAGATATAATTTTAAATTTTGTCATCCTATATTCTCCGCCAAATCTCCGTCAAATAGACATTCTCCGCCATATTCTCCGCAGGCACTCAAATTCTCCGAAAAGCGGAAAATTCTCCGGCAATTGGCAACACTGTTCACATGTGATACCGGGTGTGTAGTCGCGGGCTGGAATGCTCCACCAACGGACGAATTTACGGCTGCCGGTGTTGTCAAATCTCTCGCGCTACGTGAATGTACATGCCTAATGGGAAATTACACCCACGGTATAACCTTGTGCACAATAAAACTAGTGGTAGTGGAAGCAATATACCTACTTTTCGTCGATTTACTGAGCTTACACATTTTATAGGATACGCTTCGCAGTTTTCTTGTAAATAATATTAGTTTTTGGACATTCTAAATTTTGTGATACCAACTTCGTTGTAAAAAAAACTATATGAAAAAAAAAATGAAAGAAAAAGATGCCCTCTCAGGGATTCGAACACGAGACCTTTTGGATTGTCAGACGAAGCAAAACAAAATCAATCAAAAACTAGTTTATTTAAAATTAAAATAATACAGCATTTGACCCTCCCCAGGTACTCGCTTCGGAGCCAGTCAGACATCCACGGCGCCAGTCGTCGTGGAAATTGAAAGACTGGACGAAGTGAGGCCAGGTAGAGCTAAGAGGAACTGAAAAATAATATAATATCTCCTGGCCACGGGGTGCAACATAAATATTAATTAAAGTTAAACATGTAAAAGGATAACTTAAAATAATTGAAATAAAAAGGTAGAAGGTGCGTGTATAAATAAATATCAGAGATAAATATGATGACCACGCGGGAAAATTTTCGGCCAAAAAACCCGCTTCAAGTAATTGCAAGAGCGAGCGGCTATGCTAGACCGCACAATTTATGATTTAAAACATTTAAAGTTTCAGAAGATTTTGATATTTACAAAAATATAATTAGGAAGGGAAAAATTTAGGAAACGAAAAAGGCAACAAACAGAAACGAAAAAGGCAACAAACAGAAACGAAGAAGGTAAAAAGAGTTATATATCGGAAGTTGTGTGTGATAGATTTTATAGTATAGAGAAAAGGGGATATGGCTAAATAGGTTGCCGAAAGATGGGCAACGCCTGATATGGTAATTTGTGTTTTATGCGAAAAGGTGCATTATGCTCTCTAATTTGAGTAATGTTGTTTGTAAGCGGACTATCACCAAGTTTAAATTGGTAGAATTTTTGTGATGTAACTTTAATGTAGTCCGCCAGTGGCATTATGTCGTGACAACGTGCATAAAGGTCTCTTAAGGAGGTATATCGTGAGGAATTTGAGATGAGGCGCATAAATTTATGTTCCAGGACTGTTGGTTTCTTTATTGTCGTGACCGACGTGCTGCACCACACCGGTGCCGCGTATGTAAGGGCCGGTCTCACAATAACAGTATAAATTAATTTTTTATTCTGTCTGCTGAGTCTGCTATTCCTTGCCAAGAGCGGGTACAGACTCCTGGACATGAAATAAACGGTCCGTATAGTTTCGTTTATATGTCGGTTAAACGTCAGTCGTTTGTCTAAGCGTACACCCAAGTACTTCACGCACTCCCTTTCTGGAATTTGGTTTCCCCTTATCAAAATTGGCGTTAAGATTTTATTTTCTGTAAATCTGCGCGTAAAGACTATAGATTCCGACTTTTCCGCGTTGACCCGAATCTTCCACCTATCATAATACTCCGTGGCACGAGCCATATGAGCTTTGAGAAGCATGTTAGCCGCTTGTGCGTTATGACTATGCGCGTACATGGCCGTGTCATCGGCGTACTTGGCAAGTTTAGTATTCGGGAAAGTAGGAAAGTCGGATACGTACATATTGTACAGTTTAGGGCCAAGAACCGACCCCCGAGGAACGCCCGCACGAATATCCCTTTGTGTAGACAATTTGTTATTCACTCGCACCTGTAGCGTTCTGCCAGACAGGTACGAATGTATAAGTTTAGTGATATGTCGCGGAAACTGATAAGTAATCATTTTAGAAAGTAGTCCCGGTATCCAGACGGTATCGAAGGCTTTCTCAATATCTAAAAGTATCATAGTCGTACTCTTACCGAGATTGTATTGTACCTTCACGTCATTTACGATTCTGACAACTTGTTGCACTGTGCTCCTTCCCCTCCTGAAGCCGAACTGATGCTCATCGTCAATGTGAAGTCCACTCTGAGCAGTGGTTAATCTGTCCAGAATGACCTTCTCCACTAACTTGGAAATCGCCGACAGTAACGAGATTGGTCGATAACTGCCTGCGATTTTTGCGTTCTTGTTCGGTTTGAGGATGGGAACAACCACAGCATGCTTCCATTGGCTAGGCCAGTGCTGTAGCCGCAGAATAGCATTAATGATGTACATGAGCTGCACAATACCTTTCCTCGGCAGATATTTGAGTAGCTTATATTCGATACCATCCTTCCCCGGCGCTTTGTTATTGGGTAAGGTCTTTATTAGCTTCGCCAGTTCTGAGGGTTTGACCATGACTTTTAAAAATTCTTGTCTAGTTAATTGGATGTCATGGCCAATAACATTGTTAACGTCATTTTCGATGCGGTCATGATCCAAATTGTTTGGTACGTTTACGTTATGAATTTGTTCGAAGTTGTCAGCTAGTTCGTTTGCTTTTTGCAGGTCCGTCACAGCCGTTTGTCCGTTATGTTTCGTCAGCGCAGGCATGGCTACCCGTGTAGTTTTTAACGCCCTAGTTAGCTTCCACAGCGAGTTGTCTTGAGAATTTAATGCTTCTAGTTTCTCGCCCCATTTCCTGTCTCTCCAGGTGGTTATGGCGGCTCGAATCCGCCGTTGCAATCTGGTCATCTCAACCTTAGCGTCGACATCACGATTTCGCTGCCAACGCCGTCGTAATCTGTTCTTTTCCCTAATGTCTCGTTTGACCGCTTCGTCAAGTCGGTCTTTGTAGGGATCTATTGTTATAGTTGTTGCGACACCCAGTTTGGCATCCTGCAGTACCCTTGTGAATTCCTCAAGCCTTTGGTTATCCGAAGTCAGGTTCTATTAATTAATCATTTAGTGAACACGGCTTGCGTGAAAATATGGGCAACAGACACCTTTTATTTCTGTTAAGAAAATCGATTTTTCCATATGTTATCCCCAGGGGCCACTCGTAAATTTCCCTTCATTCTACTCAACATCGATGTGCTTTTCAACTCTCTTCGAGGCTTGTATGCGAAAATGGGGCACCTAAATGGAGGGAGGGGGCATAATGCGTTTGCGGGAATAAATGGTTAAGGAAGAAGGATACGGACTTTGGTCCTTGATATTCGGCAATATAAATCTTTTTCCCATCTTAATATTTTATCAATCTACTTTTATCAAATATTAAACTTATTTTAAATAATTATAATTTGACGCCGTCACGAGTTTTCGCGGCCCATTTATCTAGTTTTAGGTGTCTATTGGATATATAAAACAATTATTTTTCCGTTTAACTCGCTCTAACTCAAAAACGGCACAATGGATTACTCCCAAATTTTTATCGTGTTATCACTATATGTTTGTTAGTAAAATGTGTTAATGTATAGGTCAAATTTTATTAAGTGTATAAATCATTACATTTTTTTAAGGCTATGTCGAAAATTTGCATTTTCAAATGTAATATGCGGGAAACTTTTTTATCTTTCGAAATACATACCAAGTATATGAAGGGCATATGAAGATAAAAGATTGGCGTAACTTTTTTATTTGAAACTTTTTTTTCTAGGATTAACAGTTTTCGAGAAAATTGCAAATCAGTGATTGTTGGCCCGGTACTGCCATTACTTGTTATTAGACTTCCACGTTCTTTATGATCTCTTTACCCTTAAATAAATTTTGCATATATTCCCTCTTCAATCTCTCAAAGCCTCAGCTCTTCACGGTTGGTAAATTAAAAATTTAAAACCGCTGCCCAAGGAATCACTACTTCCACATCCAGATTTTTTATCTAAGTCACTCACAACGAAAAAATTTTGTATGTGGAAATGATTGTTTATGGAACATTAATAATATAATATTTGAAATCCTCTACCCCAAAAACCCATAAAATGATACTCCACATCGGTAGCGGGGTGGGGGTGGTGATAGGGGGTGGCAGTGTGGGTGGATGAAGTAAAAAAACATTTCGAGGTTTCTGGTTCTTGTACACACCCTAAATCACAATTTTTGTTTATCCCCTTTAATAATGGGGTGGGGGTGGTAATGGGGGTGGCTAATGCCAAAATTTTTTTTGAGACCTCTGCTTCTCTTGTATTTACTAAATACCAATTTTATGGACTCTTACCTGCTTGATTTACCTATTTTCCCCAAATTTACCCCAATTTACCCCCCAACCCTTCGACGGAACAAGATGAAAATATAATCTAGTTCTAGATCTCGTTAAAGTACATATGTGTACCAAATTTCAAGTCAATATCTCAAACGGTTCCAGAGTAATCGTGCGCACAAAAAAAGTTACAGACAGACCGACAGACAGAAATTTTTTTTTTTCGCTCAAACTTAAAATCTCGACGTTTCGTGACATTCTAAGTCTTTTTGAACAATAAAAATTTTTAAAATTTTTTTTGTCGTTACTATACTTCCACTGGACGTGGAAGTAAAAACTAGAGCAAAGATCATGTTCCTCGCCGATTTGTTTAACTTTTTATATAATTGTTGCACATTCTTTGGAATACTCTTCCCAGTTTTTTAGAAATGTTAATTTTTAAACGTTTTAAATCTTATATTGACAACTTATTTGATAAAACACTTGTCAGTGTAAAAAAAAGTAAAAAGGAGCAAGTACGTCTATAATAACCTGGCTGTGTTTCAAACTTGCGGTCCTTTGATTTCCAGCTATAATTCTACCTATTACACCACCGTACCATATTTCCGAAAGCGATAATATTGCTAATATAACGTCACTATTTGAAAATCGTGTCTACGTTTAAATATTATATTGTTATGAAATATCTATTAGTTAAATATATAAATAAATCATGAATCATGGAAAGTAGCATTTAAAAAAAATTCTACTCAATTACAAATCTAAAAAAATCAGAAAACGATTTTTAAATTTTAAATAATTAATAACTTTTATTTACCCATCGATTTTGTTAAAAAACAAATTATGTTTGTTTTAAGCATTTTTAATGTTATAACAACTTAGTAGTTAAAGTACTCGTCCGAATGTATCAATCCCTAATAGAATCGCTCATTCGATACGGCATAATACCTAGTATGGGGTGGTCTTTACAATTCTCTAAAAAAGCTTGCCGTGGCACAAAACTACGAAAGCGTAGAAAGGACATGTATAAAATATTTTATAATTGTCAGTTGAAACTTACAATTATATATAATTGCAACTTTAAACTTACAATTATCCATAATTGTCACTTTAAACTTACAATTATGTATAATTGCAACTTCAAACTGACAATTATATATAATTGTAAGATTAAACTTGCAATTATACATAATTGTAAGTTTAAAGTGACAATTATAAAAATATTTTCGTACAAAATACTTTTATAAATGTCAGTTTAAAGTGACAATTATGTATAATTGCAAGTTCAAACTTACAATTATATATAATTGCAACTTTAAACTTGCAATTATATATAATTGCAAGTCTAAAGTGACAATTATCTATAATTGTAAGTTTAAAGTTGCAATTATACATAATTGTAAGTTCAAAGTGACAATTATAAAATATTTTCGACTATGTCCGTTCTACGCTTTCGTACAAAACACAATTCTTAAAATAATCTATAAAAAAAACCGATTATACACAACAAAACTGCTATGCTCTGATAAGATATGTAACGTTCGCAGCTTATTCGTTCTGTCAACTTGCTGTTTTATGCACAAGCATGCGAAAGTAAAACATTATACCACACACGAGTACAATACTAGAATTAGAGTAAACCAGCACTTAATTATACCCAAAAATAGAACAAATATAAATAAAAAATTTATGAATTATTTAGGCCCAAAATTCTATAATTTGCTACCCTTAGCTAAAAAGAATATAAATTATCCCAAAAAATTTAGCGAATTATGTAAATTGTATGTTGTACAGAATTTTATCGTATTTGCCAAAATTATGTCAAATTAACAGACATGATTGAATTTGCCATCTCACTATATCTGCTCATTCAATTATTCTAATTTTAATTTCAATCTTTATGGGTAAAATGTTAATAGCTATTATATTAATTTATTTCCCTTTTGTACAGGTGATTACTGTCTAATAATTACCTAGGTACCAACAAAACCACATTAACAAAACATCCTGTTATACAATTATAAAAAGCCATAGTATGTATGTGAAAAAATTGTAAATAAATTGAATTGAATTGAATCTAAGGTTTGTGCAATGTGTACACTGTAGTAATAGCCCAAATTATTTATAAACTGCCATGCCGTTTCGGCAGTTTAATATTTGATAAAGGGTACATTGACAAAATATTAAGATGAAAAAAAGATTTATATTGCCGAATATCAAGGTCCGAAGTCCCCATCCCTTTTCCTTAACCCTTCATTCCCGCAATTGCATATGCCCCCTCTCTCCCTTCCTATTGCTTGGATTGCGATATTTTTTTTTTAAATAAAGATAAAAAAGATCCCCACTTACCTGTAAAAAAGTTTCTCCCCTAAACTCTTTCCTACGTAAAAAAAACTCGGCGTTTTAATTATTGAACCTGTTCGAAATAGCGTTTGAAAACCGCCTCACGCTTTTATACTCAAATATTATACTTAATTACAAACACGACTTACACTAAGGCCCTTACGGTGTAGTCAGAGAGAATAAGTTCGATGATTATTTTTTGCTTTTTACTACAGTATTTATAAAAGCGTGTTCTTTTAGTTTTTTTAAACTATTAATTACTTCCACGTCCAGTGGAAGTATAGTAACGACAAAAAAATTTTTAAAAATTTTTATTGTCCAAATAGGCTTAAAATGTCATGAAACGTCGATATTTTAAGTTTGAGCGAAAAAAAAATTCTGTCTGTCTGTCGGTCTGTCTGTCTAACTTTTTTATGTGCGCACGTTTACTCTGGAACCGTTTAAGATATTGACTTGAAATTTGGTACACATATGTACTTTAACGAGATCTAGAACTAGATTATATTTTCATCTTGTTCCGTCGAAGGGTTGGGGGGTAAATTGGGGTAAATTTGGGGTAAATTTGGGGTAAATAGGTCAATCAAGCAGGTAAGAGTCCATAAAATTGGTATTTAGTATATACAAGAGAAGCTAAGGTCTCAAAAAAATTTTTGGCATTAGCAACCCCCATTACCACCCCCACCCCCTTATTAAAGAGGATGAAAAAAAATTGTGATTTAGTGTATGTACAGTAACCAGAAACCTCAAAATATTGTTTTACTTCATCCACCCCCCACTATCACCCCCCTATCACCACCCCCCACCCCACTACCGATGTGGGGTATCGTTTTATGGGTTTTTGGGGTAGAGGATTTCAAATATTATATTGTTAAAGTTCCATAAACAATTATTTTCACATACAAAGTTTTTCGTTGTGAGTGACTTGGATAGAGAAGCTGGATGTGGAAGTAGTGATTCCTTGGGCAGCGGTTTTTATTTTAAACCGAATTTCTTGCTCCTAAGTGTTAAAGGGATCGGCAGCTCAGTGGTTAGCTGCGTCTAGCTTGCATTCTGAGAGAATGTAGCAAAGTGGGTTCGAGCCCCACACACCGAGAACATTTTTCATAAAAAATTATTCTCAAGAAGTTGTTCGGATTCCACTATAAGCTGTAGGGCCCCGTCTTCTTTACTCAGACAAATCTAGATCTCCTAAACCTAAGAGGGTCATTGATGTGACATGGAAGATAGTCAAAACACATTTTAAATCGTTTTATTTTAAAAGTTACTGAGAGAATTACAATATAACGCAACAACTCCAATATCCCACGGCATCTTCCTCAAGTAAATTTATGTCATCATCTATGACAGAACTGTCAACGATGTCCTCTGCCACTGCAGTTGTCACCGATTGTCTTGACTGACACTCTTCCGGTAAATATCTTCGATTTCGTTTTTTCAGCGCATCTGATTGTTTTGGGATAACCTCAAACGTGGATGTTCTATGTTCATGCAAGTTTCTATTTTCTACATCTGCTTGGTTATTATAATCTGCAATAACCTTGGCTATTATTTCTTGATAATAACGTGTTCTCTCTGAAGAACCTGATAGAGTGTCCCTCGCAGATTCTGAATTATTAGGAGATAAAAATGATGAATTTTCCGTTTTACTTGCAGAAGTTCCACTAATAGCAAAAACTGAATTATCTAGATTGCAAAGTCTGGGGACCGATGGTTGAATAGTATTTGTTTTGACCATTCCTTTGTATACAGAACTTTGGTCACTTGCGTGAATTGATTCTGGAGTGGATTTGGTTTTGATCACTGCCTTGGTGGCAACATCAGAGTTAACTACTGGATATTGATGACTTGAAAAACTTGGTTTTGCATTTCTGTCACTAGGATTTAGAGCAACCGTTTTACTGTTGATGTTAGAACCTAAAGAATTCCCATGATGGTGAGAGTTAGATAGCTTGCTATTATTAAGCGTATATAAATTTGTTACTTCTTTGACATATTTATTTTCTTTTTTTAACTCTGGAGGAGGGCAAAGTGGTGAAATAATTGTTGATTCCTTTGCAGATTGTTTATGTTCAACTTTCTTCTCTACCTTAATTTTATGAAAATTAATATCACCCTGTTGGTGTTTATTTACCTCAGGTCTTTGTGTCTGAACATTCTCGTCACGTAAAACATTTGTAATATTCGTTAAATCTCTAATACATATTATTTTATTTTGGTCTATTTTAATAGGCGGTGGTTTATTTTTATAGTATTCTTCGTCAAATTCACTCTTTCCACTATCACTATCGGTTGAATGCTCAAAAACGTAACCATGTATTTTCAAAGCTTCCTTTTCCAAGTCTCTTTTATCTGCACCAATGTCCACAAAATGTTGTTCATTATTCAACATTTTTACGTACTGCCGGCTTAATTTGATTTGGTAGGTAATTTTTATGAACAGGAATCTAAAAAAAAATGTTGTTAGAATTATTGAAAAAGAACTACTTAGTGAAATAATCTACCATCACACAAAAAGATATATTTTATACAACTATGCACTTCCAATCCAATTGTAACCTAGTAAACTGATAATAATATCCAACATCTAATATCTAATCAATAGGAAAAAAGATAACGTCGTTTCCACATAAAATATAGATAACAATCAATATTTTAGCATAAGCATCACATAAGGTAAACAGTTCACAATTCCAAAGCATTGCCATTCGCTGAAGCTAGGATTTGAACATCCCGCAGAATATATAGATAGTCATTAAGATATTGAAATTTTGACAGAACATTTTCGATGACTCTGTTATGCTCAAATTTCACAATGATCCGGTATAGGAGAGTGACAAATAACGGCACTCTCCCCACAAAGCGACTGCACTCAAACATGCAGATATGTGGAAAATTGTATTTAATGGATTAATCGGTGGCTCAGTGGTTGGAGCGTTTAGCTTGCACTCAGCATACCTAGCGAAAAAAACAGCGAAAAAAATTTTCGTATGTAATATCACTAGTGCTTAAAATTTTATCGAAAATTTTTTCGAAAGCGTGTTGCCTGGTAATATAAAGAGTGCAAATTGGCAGTTTATTATCTGATTAAATCCCGACCGCTTTAGCGGGAGGGATTTAATCTTTGATAATAAACTGCCAATTTGCACGAGTTATATTAACTAGAGGCAACTTAGCTTGAGAAAAAATTTTTAGATAAAATTTAAAGCACGAGTGGTATTTGAGGAGAATATTTCACGAATAAATAATTCATTAAGTACATCTTCAATATTATGTTTTCTCATTAACTGCCTTCAGACGTTTTCTTGTCACTTTTTGGAGTTTACTGACCTTTATTTTCAATTTCATCACTAATTTGCTATACAGAAATATTTCCAAACCGACTCATATTGTCAAAACAGCAAATCTGAAACAAACGCAGTAGAAACAACGGAGATTCGCTATATTTTAAAAATAATCTAGTGACGTTTCCATGGCAACTAGTAAATAAAACGAGTTGAAACCTTAGATATTATAATATATAGACTGGCTTAACACCTTTCAGGCGTTTCTGAGGTGCAATACGACGAGGAACGATAGAGAGAGCACTAGTTTAGTACCGATGTCTCGCCCAAATAAAGTGTACACCCATGGTTCCAAGATTGACATAGAGAGCGCCATCTAGCGCTACAAGTTATATTCCATAATAAATAAATGTTCATCGACTCATATTTACGTATTTAATCCTTACTTTTAACTTACGAAATTTATGAATTATGTTGAGGTTTGCTTTGTTAAGCAAAGAGAATTTTAAATACAACAAATTATAATGTTTGATGCACAGCTTTGATTCAACGAGTTATTTTTTGATAGATTACCATATGTAAGTACTATACATTTTTAGTTTGTTCCAGAGCGAATGTGTACTTGACATTTATAATAAATGATCTGCTTACCTTTGTAACTACGTTATTAAGCTATTGAAAGCTGTGCTTGACTTGTTCCTGTATTATGAGCTATATTAAGTACAATCTTTGTGTGTAATTGTTACCTGATTGAACACTAGGAAAACTGAAATAGTTACAGATAGGCAAAAGTTACAGCCTATATATTTCAGACAAGATTCGCTTTGGAATTGAGGTGCGTTTTTGTTTGCTACTACATAATACAATATTACAATTTACAAGGTAAGTACGTTACCAATTAATAATAAGCTAGAGAAGATATTTATAGATAAAACTTAAAAGCTCGAGTTGCCCTATTTGCCAAAAATATTTCACGACAAAAACGTCAAAAAATTTTCGCATATTTGCCGCTGCAGCGACCTAAAAAATTAGAGCGATAAATTTTGTATGTTGGTCCTGTCAAAAGCCGATCTAGCTTGAATTACCACTAATAATGACGTTTGATTGGTGCAATGTTTTGAAAAAACGGGCTCTCATTGGCTATAGCGTTAATGAGTGAAATAATCGTAGTAAATTTTCCTCAAGAGTGATTCTGATTCCACTATAAACTGTAGGGCCCCATCGTTTTACTCAAGCAAATCTAAAGCTCCTAGATTTAAGAAGGTCATTGAGGTGACATGGAAGGCGGTAAAAACACATTTTTTTCAATAGTTTTATTATGATCGGAAATCTGTATACATGTATGTTGAAATTTGACCCAATTCTCCTTAACCAATCGAGCTGAAATTTTGCACACAGCTTTGGTTCTGATGGGAAATACAATATGGTGAATATAGTATATCTAATATCGTTCTAAACCCAATATGGCGGACGCCTTAAAATGGCGGATTATCTTTTTCTTCACAGCCCCCTTGACATCAAATGAAAGTAGAATACGATAAGCTACGTGACGTCATTCTAAACCCAATATGGCGGACGCCCTAAGACGGCGGATTATTCTTTTTAATAAAATGAGTTAGCTGATTTTATATTTTTTGTAAATTGAAATAATGCATTTTTCCAAGTGTATGAAGTTAAAATAATTAATTAAGAATAAAAAGTTAAAAATAAATAAATCTAAAAAAACTTTTAAAAACGATTTATCTTAAAACCAAATTGCACTAAAAAGTAGAAAATAATTTTTTTCCAGTGATTATAAGCTGATCAGAATAATTTTCAACTTTGTAAATAGAAAACCATTGGGCGCTCTAATTAGACGAAGTAATATTTTATGGGCGCCCAATGGTTTTCTATTTACAAAGTTGAAAATTATTCTGATCACAAAAATTTTACGTTTTTTCTAAGATTTATAACTTAAAATGCAATTTTTTCAAGCTCTGTAAACGGATGATAAAATTTGAGCATGTAGGTCATGTTAAATGATAACGAAAAAACAGTATTTGAGAATAATTTTTTTTAATTACTGCGAGTACTTACATTAACAAAAAAGCGACGTTTTTATTAAAAAATTGTGAGCAGGCACTTTGTTTTTGGCATAACTTCTTGTTTTTACGCTATAGAAATAATCAAAAAATTATTTGAAAGCCTAATAATATAATAGTCTTTCATTTTGGTCGTTAGCATTATTGATATAAGTAAGTTTTTGAGATATTTAAACTAAATATTTCATGTTACACTCGTTCAGAGGCTATCTTTATACTTTGAGCTCACCGAAATCATTAATTCTACAGAAATTAGAAAAAGAACGAATTTCGTCCTCAGTTCAGTAGCTTTCTTATTTTTCTCTAGCATGTTTTCGCTCGATGTAATACTTTTCGAGTTATTTGACAAAAATCGTTTTGAAATACCTCTTTCTTTTCAAGCTAAAAATTTCAATTTTCAAGTCGTTATAACTTTAAAATTATCAATTTATGTATATGAAAAGTTGCATAGAAGATTATCTTCTCAAAATTTGATTCTCTTTCAGCTCCAGTGTTTTTATTTTACTTCCACATCTAATGTAAGTACAGTAACGCAAAAAAAAATTAGAAAATTTTTATTGTTCAAATAGGCTTAGAATGTCATAAAATGTCGAGATTTTAAGTTTGAGCAAAAAAAATTTTCTGTATCTTTTTTTGTGCGCACGATTACTCTGGAACCGTTTAAGATATTGAAATTTGGTACACGTATGTATTTTAACGAGATCTAGAACTAGATTATATTTTGGTCTTATTCCGTTGAAGGGTTGGGGGGTAAATTGGGGTAAATAGGTAAATCAAACAAGCAAGTGTCCATAAAATTGATATTTAGTATTAGTACAGGGAAAGATTGAAAAAAACGACTGTAACTCGAAAAAAAATTGTGCAGACTTTAAACTTTGGTTATAAGTTTAAAATAAGCCAAAGTTCACGAAACAAAAAAGTTTAGGAGTTTTATGGATCCGCGGGAACCTACTTTTAATAACAAAAAATCGATTTTTCTCCATTTTCTCGGGAAATATGGCATTTACAAAAAAATAGTTCAAATGATATGGGAATATCTGGGAAAAATTATCTTTAATTTGATGTTTTTAAATTAATTTTATAGCAATAATTAACCTGAATACGGCCGATGGGGGGATGGCGGATGGAATTTTTTTTTTAAAGGGACAAAATAAATTGAGCATTTGGGTGATGCTATATATTAAAGAAAAATAGCATTTTTGAAAGAAAAATTAATTACTCAGCAATTATAACATCAAAATGCCGACATTTTGTTAACAAAAATATGAAAACGCCCATTGATCGACCATAGCTTCTTTATTTTTTGTGATGTAGAAACAAACAAAAAATCATTTTAAAGATTGATTAATTAACTTTAATTTTGTTTCTTAGAACTTTTGATGCAAGTGTCACAGTTTCTAAGATATTCAACATTTTAAACTAAAATACTTCATCCTAAAAACAATCGGATGTCATCTATAAAATTAAATGTCTCCGAAACAATATCAACCCTACACAAATACATAAACAAAATAAATTTATTCTCAGTTTATATGCTTCATTTTTGATGTCCACCATATTTTCTCTTAAACTAATATTTATTGAGACATTTGCAGAGAAACAAGAATGTTACATTTTTTCTAAAATTCCTTTACAGTTTAAAATGTAATTTTTTTCTAAAGCAATCGCTGCAAGCCAATGAAAAAATTTGAGTGTCTAGGTCACACTATATATTAACGAAAAACAGTATATGGGAATATATATTTTTATTAACTGCTGACTACTTACATTAACAAAATTGATTTATTAAAAAAAAAAAATGTAAAAAAGTACATTGTTTCTGTCATAACTACTTTGTTTCTTTATGCTATAAAAATAGGAAAAAAATCATTTGATAGCCTAATTAACAGTTTTTCATTTTGGTTATTAGCGTTTTTGGCCTAAGTGCCATAGTTTCTGAAATATTTAACATTTAAATTAAATACTTCGACTTATAAACGTTCGGACGTCACCTTTAAACTTCCAGATCTCCCAAACCATTACCTCTACAAAAATTAGAAAAAAAAAAAACGAAATTCGTCCTTAATTTAGTAGCTTTCTTATTTGCCTCTAACATGTTTTTGCTCAATGTAAAACCTTTCGAGTTATTTGACGTAAACATATTTAAAATTTATTTATTTATTTATTTATTTATTTATATAGTTACACCACCCCACAGTAAAAACCAATTACGGGGTGGGAAAAAAAACAATACAATAATTTATACCTAATGGTAAATAATATACAAACAGACAAAAAGCAAAAAGAACAGATTATATACATGCATAATACACTAACAGATTAAAAGAATATTAAAATAAAATTACAGATTACTACGAAAAGATACACTTAATACTTGAAATACTCGAGTAAAATATATCAAGCTGTCCTTCAATTGACATGTAAGTGTTACACATAAAAAATAAGGGAGAGAACATCAGAGCATTTGTTCGTGGAGTGGGAAGATAAAATGTTTTATGATTACGCGTCTCAAATGAGGGGGCATGAAAATTTAACATATTCAAGATGTTAGGGCAATCGATGAGATTAAAAATTAACTTGTGCAAAAACAAAAGAGAACAAAGTTTCCTGCGGTCGTGTAAACTAAGAAAACCAAATCTATTTAGCAACTGTCCATGTTCGAAGCCAACAGCGGGATATACATGATCAATTTTGTATGAAACGAATTTTAGGTAGCGCCGTTGTATATTCTCTATGCAATTACAATACAATTTCCAAATAAGTGAAGCATATTCAAGTCTGGACTTAACAAATGCAGAATAAAGAAGATTTAATAATTCAATGTCATCAAAACCACTTGAATTTCTAATCACAAAACCCAAACTTTTATAAGCAGAGAGAACAATATTTTCTATATGTTTGTTAAAATTTAGTTTCGAGTCGAATAGAACCCCCAAGTCATTAAACTCATCTGATCTATTTAATACGGTATCGTTCAACTCATAATCGAATAACAGTGGATTATTCTTTCTGCAGAAAGACAGAACGTTACATTTGGCGATGTTTAAAGGCAGATTATTTAGAAGACACCAGTCATTAACATTATTTAAATTACTTTGGAGTAAGGCACAATCCTCGTCAGTATCGACAGTATAATACAATTTCATGTCATCAGCATATAGCAGGCAGTTGACATCAACACAAGTCACTAAATCGTTAATAAATAAAATAAATAATAGAGGCCCCAGCACTGAGCCTTGGGGTACTCCGGAAGTAGCTAGAAATTGATCAGACTTAAAGCCACGGTATTCTACATATTGGCTCCTTCCAGTTAAAAAAGATGATAGCAGGGAAGTTAGCAAATCTGAAAAACCGAATACTTTAAGTTTATGTAGGAGAATGCCGTGGTCAAGTCTGTCAAAAGCTTTGGAAAAATCAGTATATATAACGTCAACTTGTTTGCCCGCATCGATAGCCTCAGAAATAAATTGTGTGACAGTGAATAAATTTGTAACTGTTGATCTACCCTTTACAAAGCCATGTTGAGATATACTGATCTGCCCTCGCACATTATTATAAATTTGGTCATATAAAGAAATTTCAAAGACTTTGGCGAAATTACAAATTATCGTAATAGGACGATAATTTGCAACGTAGCTTTTATCTCCCTTTTTAAAAATTGGACACACTCTGGATAATTTCCACCGATCTGGGAATACACCAGATTTTAAGCATAAATTAAAAATAATCATTAGTGGGTAAACAAAAGCGTACGCACAGTCTCTAATAATAAAAGCCGGTATGTCATCCGGTCCCTTAGTGAACTTAGGCTTCAGTTTCAGTAAAGCTTCTAAAACATTTACTTCATTAAACATATTTATATGCGTGAAATTTGTTGTGCTAAGTACATCACCAGGGTTCCAGTTAGCGTTATTCGGAGTATATGCAGTTTGAAAAAACGAGGCAAAAGCGTTGACAATGTCTAAGGGATTTCTGTATTCACGGTCGTTATATATTACTTGATCAGGCAAAGAGCCACTGTTTCTTTTGGAATTTACATAGGACCAGAACTGTTTCGCGTTTGATTTAATATTATTTTGTAATCCATTCAGATAATCTTTGTAGGAGTTATTAACATCGATTTTTATTTTTGCTCTTAACTGTTTAAATTCGTCATAAGACTTTGCATTGTTATGTTTTTTATAATCTCTCCACAGAATCGCTTTTTTCTTGATGTCCAAGATAATACTGTTTGTATACCAAGGTGGGTATTTTCTGGGGCGTGACATGTGTTTGGGGACATATAATTCAAAAACATACATCAGCAGCTCATAAAATTTCTCACATGCTAAGTTACAGTCCTGAATCTCAGATAAAAATGTCCAATCAAGTGAGTTTAAATGAGTATATAAATTTAAAAAGTCTGCTTTTCGGAAATTAAAAGTTTCAGTATTGTTCAGCGGAAATACATTATTCTTCATGGATACTTTACAAATTATACCTATGTTAAGTGCGGGATGATGAAGATCTTCAGGAAGTAGTACATCTTTAGATTTTACAACATCGCAATTTTTATTGGATAGGACTAGATCTAACACCCTGTTATTTTGATTAAGTATATTATTATATTGTTTCAGGTCATAGAAATTAGAGAAAGACTTTAATAGCAATGCTAGATCAGTGTAAATATTACGTAGGCAACAATCATGATACTCGGGAATATTAAAATCACCAACAAAGAAGATATCACCTTCACAAATATGTTCGAGGGTTTCAAGACACTCAAATAATTGATTATAAAAGGTTATATTTAAACCAGGTGGAATATAAACCACAAAAATAAAGAATGTGTATAGGCGTAATTTCATTCTGGCTCCGACTATATCTATACAGGGGACGGCATCATGAATAAAATCTAAATCACCTTCATCCAATTTAACTGTTTTATTTGCAGCTAATAAGACTCCACCGCCTCTCTTTGCCTGAGTAAGTAGAATATTTCTATCGTCCCGTATAACCGAGTATTCGCTACTGAAAAACTCGGAATTTAAAACATTAGACTGAAGCCAAGTTTCACTAAGCGCAATGATATCAAATACCTCCTATTCAAGCTAAAATCCCAAATTATCTAGTAGTTATTATTAAATTAACTTAAGTCTATCAATTTATATGAAAAGTTGCATAGAACCTTTTCTTCTTAAAATTTAATTCTCTCTCAGCTCCAATGTTTTTGTTTTTTTTTTTTTTTAGGTGCCACCCCCCATAAATTAGCAAGCCCAGCATAACATAGAAACTTCTGCATTTACTTTACTTTTCTACATTTACTATTAAGCTGCCAAAAATGAACGAGATCTAATTCATATGACATTATTCCGAAGTTAAAACCTGTAGTATTTCGATTAATTATTGCTAGAAATTAAATTTAAAAACACCAAATTAAAGATAATTCTGTCAAAAAGAACTTTTATTTGAACTATTTTTTTGTAAATGCCATCCACATTTCCCTAAAAGAGAAAAATCGATTTTTTAATTAAAAATACCCCTTCATCCCCCTATAGGGATGAAGGGGGGAAGAAAATTGTGCAGACTTGGTTATACGTTCAAAATAGGCAAAAGTTCACTAAACAAAAAAGTTTAGTAGTTTTACGGATTCGCGGGAACCTATAGGGGGGATGAAGGGGTATTTTTAATTAAAAAAATCGATTTTTCTCTATTTTTTAGGGAAATATGGATGGCATTTACAAAAAAATAGTTCAAATAAAAGTTTTTTCTGACAGAATTATCTTTAATTTGGTGTTTTTAAATTTAAATAGCAATAATTAATCGAAATATTACAGGTTTTAACTTCGGAATAATGTCATATGAATTAGATCTCGTTCATTTTTAGCAGCTTAATAGTAAATGCAGAAAAGTAAAGCAAATGCAAAGTTCCTATGTTATGCGAGGGCTTGCTAATTTATGGGGGGTGGATGCCACCCCTTTTCAGGGGGTAACACCTAAAAAAAAAAAACAAGAACATTGGAGCTGAGAGAGAATTAAATTTTAAGAAGAAAAGGTTCTATGCAAGTTTTCATATAAATTGATAGATTTAAGTTAATTTAATAATAACTACTAGATAATTTGGGATTTTAGCTTGAAAAGGAGGTATTTTAAATACGTTTACGTCAAATAACTCGAAAGGTTTTACATTGAGCAAAAACATGCTAGAGACAAATAAGAAAGCTACTAAATTAAGGACGAATTTCGTTTTTTTTTCTAATTTTTGTAGAGCTAATGATTTGGGAGATCTGGAAGTTTAAAGGTGACGTCCGAACTTTTATAAGTCTAAGTATTTAGTTTAAATGTTAAATATTTCAGAAACTATGGCATTTAGACCAAAAACGCTAATAACCAAAATGAAACACTGTTAATTAGGTTCTCAAATGATTTTTTTCCTATTTTTATAGCATAAAGAAACAAAGTAGTTATGACAGAAACAATGTACTTTTTTACATTTTTTTTTTTAATAAATCAATTTTGTTAATGTAAGTGTCAGTAGTTAAAAAAATATATTCCCATATACTGTTTTTAGGATGAAGTATTTTAGTTTAAAATGTTGAATATCTTAGAAACTGTGACACTTGCATCAAAAGTTCTAAGAAACAAAATTAAAAGTAATTAGTCAATCTTTAAAATGATTTTTTGTTTGTTTCTACATCACAAAAAATAAAGAAGCTATGGTCGATCAATGTGCGTTTTCATATTTTTGCTAACAAAATGTCGGCATTTTGATGTTATAATTGCTCAGTAATTAATTTTTCTTTCAAAAATGCTATTTTCATTAATATATAGCATCACCTAGATGCTCAATTTATTTTGTCCCTTAAAAAAAAAAATTCCATCCGCCATCCCCCCATCGACCGTATTCAGGTTAATTATTGCTATAAAATTAATTTAATAACATCAAATTAAAGATAATTTTCCCAGATATTCCCATATCATTTGAACATTTTTTTTGTAAATGCCATATTTCCCGAGAAAATGGAGAAAAATCGATTTTTTTTTATTAAAAGTAGGTTCCCGCGGATCCATAAAACTCCTAAACTTTTTTGTTTCGTGAACTTTGGCTTATTTTAAACTTATAACCAAAGTTTAAAGTCTGTACAAATTTTTTTCGAGTTACAGTCGTTTTCTTCAATCTTTCCCTGTACTAATACTAAATACCAATTTTATGGACACTTGCTTGTTTGATTTACCTATTTACCCCAATTTACCCCCCAACCCTTCAACGGAATAAGACCAAAATATAATCTAGTTCTAGATCTCGTTAAAATACATACGTGTACCAAATTTCAATATCTTAAACGGTTCCAGAGTAATCGTGCGCACAAAAAAAGATACAGAAAATTTTTTTTGCTCAAACTTAAAATCTCGACATTTTATGACATTCTAAGCCTATTTGAACAATAAAAATTTTCTAATTTTTTTTGCGTTACTATACTTCCATTACATGTGGAAGTAAAATAAAAACACTGGAGCTGAAAGAGAATCAAATTTTGAGAAGATAAGGTTCTATGCAACTTTTCATATACATAAATTGATAATTACTTCCACATCCAGTGGAAGTATAGTAACGACAAAAATTTTTTAAAAAATTTTTATTGTTCAAATAGGCTTAAAATGTCATGAAACGTCGAGATTTTAAGTTTAAGCGAAAAAAAAATTTCTGTCTGTCGGTCTGTCGGTCTGTCGGTCTGTCTGTAACTTTTTTGTGCGCACGTTTACTCTGGAACCGTTTAAGATATTGACTTGAAATTTGGTATACGTATGTACTTTAACAAGATCTGGAACTAGATTATATTTTCATCTTGTTCCGTCGAAGGGTTGGGGGTAAATTGGGGTAAATGGATAAATCAAGCAGGTAAGAGTTTATAAAATTGGTATTTAGTATGTACAAGAGAAGCTAATGTCTCAAAAAAATTGTTGGCATTAGCCACCCCCATTACCACCCCCACCCCATTATTAAAGGGGATGAAAAAAAAATTTAAGAGTCTATAAAATTGGTATTTAGTATATACAAGAGAAGCTAAGGTCTCAAAAAAATTTTTGGCATTAGCCACCCCCATTACCACCCCCATCCCATTATTAAAGTGGATGAAAAAAAAATGTGATTTAGTGTATGTGCAAGAACCAGAAACCTCAAAATATTTCTTTACTTCATCCACCCCCACTACCACCACCCCCACCCCACTACCGATGTGAGGTATCGTTTTATGGGTTTTTGGGGTAGAGGATTTCAAATATAATATTATTAAAGTTCCATAAACAATTATTTCCACAATCAAAGTTTTTTCGTTGTGAGTGACTTGTGAGAGAATCTGGATGTGGAAGTAGTGATTCCTTGGGCAGCGGTTTTTAAAGTTATAACGACTTAAAAATTGAAATTTTTAGCTTGAAAAGAAAGAGGTATTTCAAAACGATTTTTGCCAAATAACTCGAAAAGTATTACATCGAGCGAAAACATGCTAGAGAAAAATAAGAAAGCTACTGAACTGAGGACGAAATTCGTTCTTTTTCTAATTTCTGTAGAATTAATGATTTCGGTGAGCTCAAAGTATAAAGATAGCCTCTGAACGAGTGTAACATGAAATATTTAGTTTAAATATCTCAAAAATTTACTTATATCAATAATGCTAACGACCAAAATGAAAGACTATTATATTATCAGGCTTTCAAATAATTTTTTGATTATTTCTATCGCGTAAAAAACAAGAAGTTATGCCAAAAACAAAGTGCCTGCTCACAATTTTTTAATAAAAACGTCGCTTTTTGTTAATGTAAGTACTCGCAGTAATTAAAAAAAATTATTCTCAAATACTGTTTTTTCGTTATCATTTAACATGACCTACATGCTCAAATTTTATCGTCCGTTTACAGCGCTTGAAAAAATTGCATTTTAAGTTATAAATCTTAGAAAAAACGTAAAATTTTTGTGACCAGAATAATTTTCAACTTTGTAAATAGAAAACCATTGGGCGCCCATAAAATATTACTTCGACTAATCAGAGCGCCCAATGGTTATCTATTTACAAAGTAGAGAATTATTCTGATCAGCTTATAGTCACTGAAAAAAAATTATTTTCTACTTTTTGTGCAATTTGGTTTTAAAATAAATCGTTTTTAAAAGTTTTTTAGATTTATTTTAACTATTTTTTTGTAAATGCCATCCATATTTCCCTAAAAAATAGAGAAAAATCGATTTTTTAATTAAAAATACCCCTTCATCCCCCTTATAGGTTCCCGCGAATCCGTAAAACTACTAAACTTTTTTGTTTCGTGAACTTTTGCCTATTTTGAACCAATAACCAAAGTTTAAGGTCTGCACAATTTTTTTTCGAGTTAAAGTAAAGTTTTTCAATAGGTACTATATACAGGTACAAGAGAAGTATGTCTCAAAAAATTTTTTGGTATTACTACCCCCTTTATAAAAGGGGGTGAAAAAAAATGGGATTTAGTGTGTGTACAAGAAACAAAAACCTCAAAATATTTTTTTTAATTCATCCACTCCCACTATCACCCCCGCATCACCACCCCCACCCCAATACCGATGTGGGATATCATTTTATGGATTTCTGGGGTAGACGATTTCAAATATTATGTTATTAAAGTTCCATAAACAATTATTTCTACATACAAAATTTTTTCGTCGTGGGAGACTTAGGTAGCAAATCTGGATGTGGAAGTTGTGATTCCTTGGGCAGCGGTTTTTAGAAATTATTTGAAAGGTCTGAATAAATTACTGACTCTGTGCTTGCATTTTAGGCTTGAAAATAACAGACTTAAATGGTAAAATAGTAATGTTAGGCTTGAGGTTACGAGGTCCCGGGTTTCAATCCGGACTAGGTTATGGATATTTAGTCACTTTTTAATGTGTTACCGAGACGGTAGCAGTGGGTTAGTTTGCAGTTGAATGAGACAACACGGTTAGTCGCTATTATCTCTTCGAGTTTGAGTCTCAGCTGCGGTAGATGGCAATGTCGCAGGGAATGGTTTTTGTGTTGTGGCTTATGGTGCATGTACTAATTGTATAGCGAAATAACCATGGCTAAACCCCACCAGGACGGTAACATAAGTAAGACGAAAAAATTTGGGATTACCACAGGGGTCTGTACTTAGCCCGCTGCTTTTTAATTTATATTCAGCAGATATCCATGCCATTAACAATCTAGACTACAATATTGTACAATATGCTGACGATTTTTGTGTTTATATTAGGTATAAATGCTATGAAAAATCATTGGAACATCTGCATACGATATCACATAAATTGGGTGACTGGTTCGACACAAATGGATTTGAACTAGCAAATTATAAATCTAATATATGTAATAATATGTATATTCAGTAGGCATAATACACCTAATATTGAGACTATTAGTCTTGGGAAATATACCTTTCCCGTTCAACGGCACGTTAGCGACGAAATAGTAAACAGGTGCAACAAAGGTTTAAATTTCTTAAAGATGACTACTAGAACGTGGTGGGGGGCTGATGTTAAAACGTCACTCCTTTTTGTAAGGCTTATATAAGATCAATAATTGATTATGGCAGTATTTTTTATGGGTCGGCTAGTCAGTTACTCCTTAAACGTATTGACATAGTACAAAATAATGCCCTTCGGATTTGTCTTGGTGCTATGAGGTCAACTCCTGTTGATGCCCTGCATATAGAAGCTCTAGAACCCCCATTAAAACTCAGAAGAGATTTACTTAGCGAAAAACTACTTTTGAAAATTTATATTAACAATCCGCCACTTTTTAAAATAATATCACTCAATATCTTTGATTTGACTAATAAATATTGGATTAAAAAAAGTTCTCCACCTCTCGCTTCTGCATTCCGTGAATGTTCTCTTTTACTCCCAAACATTGAAAATGATGATAACTGGCTTAGCAACTACAATTATTTTTCCTTATTTACTGCCTTGACGGTATCTATACCACATTACAGTGAGACTTTGAGGATGATCATAAATTCCTTAAATTTAACACTTGAAAAATACTCAAATTCGGAGCTGATATACACAGATAGTTCTAAGTCCTCAAGTGGAGCAGGATGTGCATTTTATATACCCTCAAAAAATATCGAGAGAAAAATAAAACTTAAAATAGAGTGCTCTGTTTTTACAGCGGAGGCGACAGTCATCTATGAAGCCCTCAAGTTTGTATTTACTTCTAAATACCAGAAAACCGTTATTCTTTCTGACTCCCTATCAGTTCTCTTGGCTTTAAAAAACACTACCACCTTTAAAATTAAAACCAATCCCTTTATAATATACCTTAAAAGCTTGGTACAAAATATCTTTGACGAAGGGAGAGAGGTATACTTTGTTTGGGTAAAGTCCCATATAGGATTGAAGGATAACGAACACGTACGATCTAGCTAAGGAGAGTATTGATGTAGGAAATAATTGTAATTATAAAGTATGTATAACGGATGCAACGGTAATATTTAGATCGAAACCGTTGAGTGAAAAGTCTACCAAGAGGCGCAACCGTGTACTTGAAATCGTAGCCCAAGCAGGGTCTGATGTATAGTACGGCGCCACCGTATTGGGGTCTAAGATCTTAGTCAGTTGCACAAACATCAGTTAGGTTGATGGCATGCACTCGTATGGTTCGCGTCGCGTAAATCGTCGCTTTTGATAAACAAGGAGATTTGTCTCTGCGCCAGAGACGGCTCTCATATAGACATAATATTTAAATGCAATGCAACATCTGAAACATTTAGAAAAACGACGAAATGGTGAAATATTCATCATTGCCAGCTACATTGTATTTTTAAATTTAACCTAAAAACGGTAATAATTCTTACAAAAACATGTAATGCATACCTAGCAAATAAAAAACAATTTTGAATCAAACACATAGAGTGAAATTAAATAGAAAAGATAACATACGTCACGGGTTCGCGCACAGCGTACAACAGTTGGCATAATATCAGTGCCGTGCCATCCATTTTTTATTAAAATATTAATGATAATAGGCAGTGCGACGCCCATGCGGCCGTAAAAATAGGATCGTTACCTAGGTAACGAGCACGTGGTAACGATTTCGGTTTCTGCGCATTCTATGACGATGTTATCTTTTCTATTTAATTTCACTCTACCTCCCTGTTCTGTTTAGTGTGTGGCGTGTTTATTATGTTTATTTTCATAACAATTAAATATAAAAACCCAATGAGCTGCTGGCAACATAAAACATTTTTTTCCCAGTAAAATAAACCATTTTGATATAATATTAAATAATACATAACAAAGAAAATTAAGTAAAAGTTCCATGTACCATGTGCATCACAAATGCGCACAACGTGATAAAGTGAATTTTATTACTTTCACATCAATCACGTCCAGTGGAGTATAGTAACGGCAAAAAAATTTAAAAAAACTGTCATTGTTCAAATAGGCTTAGAATGTCATGAGACGAAGAGATTTTAAATTTGAGCAAAAAAAATTTCTGTTTGCCCGTAACTTTTTTGTGCGCATGTTTACTCTGGAACCGTTAAAGATATTGACTTGAAATTTGATACACGTATGTATTTTAACGAGAACTGGAACTAGATTATATTTTCATTTTATTCCGTTGAAGGGTAAATTGGGATAAAGGGGGGGTAAATAAGTAAATCAAGCATGTAAGAGTCCATAAAATTGGTATTTAGTATATACAAGAAAAGGTAAGGGCTCAAAAAATTACTCCCATTACCACCCCCACCTCACTATTAAAGGGGGGTGGAAAAGCGTCAACATATTTTTTACTTCATTTGCCCCCTCTACCACCCCTTCCACCACCCCCCACTACCGATGTGACATATCGTTTTATAGGTTTTTGGAGTAGGCGATTTCAAATATTATGTTATTAAAGTTTCATAAATAATTTTCACATAGTGGAGTGCAATTTTTTTCTTCTTTGTGAGAGACTTGGATAGAAAACGTGGATGTGGAATTTTAAGGTTTATAAACATGTTGCTAAATTGATACCAATGGTTCAAGGATAGATGAGGATATAGCAACGCGTCCTTGCGTGTGTATCTAGCTTCTACGATTTTCAATTAAAATACTATGCAACCTCTGTTCGGTGTTTCTATTATTTTCTTTATTCTTTAATAAGTGGGTTATCTCGAGTAGTATATAGATGCGCAGTGGATTTCCTCGAGTACTATGGATGCGCGGTGGCTTTCCTCGAGTACTATAGATGCGCAGTATGTTACTCCAAGTAATATGGATGCGCAGTAGATTTCCTCGAATAAAATTGATGCGCAATGGGTTACCTTGAGTAGTATGGATGCGCAGTGGGTTTTCACGTGTAAAATAGATGCGCAGTAGGTTACCTAAAGTAGTATGGATGCGCATTGGGTTTCCTCGAGTAACATGGATGCGCAGTGGGTTACCTCGAGTAGTTTGGATGCGAAGTTGGTTATCTCGGGTGGTATGGATGCGTAGTAGGTTTCCTCGAGTATAATGGATGCGCAGTGGCTTTCCTTGAGTAGGTACTGTTGATGCGCACCTATACGGATACGCAGTGGGCTTCCTCGAGTAAAATGGATGCGCAGTGGGTTACCTCGAGCAGTATAGATGCGTTTCCTCAAAGAAAGTGCTTGAAGTAGATTACTTCCACCGTGTAGTCCACGGCACATTATGATTGTTTATATTTTTGTCATGCCATTTTCTACGTATTGCTCCCACTTCCAGTATAAGTGTAGTAATTTTGAAAACATTTATTTAAATAGGCTTAGAATGTTATGACATGTCGAGATTTTAAGTTGAAGCAAAAAATAATTTCTATCGCGTCGGTCTCTGACGTTTTGGGTGCACGATTACTCTGGAACCGTTTAAGATATTGACTTGAAAATTGGTACACATATGTATTTTAACGAGATCTGGAATTAGGTTATATTTTGATCTTATTCTGTTAAAGGGTTGAGTGGTAAATTGGGATAAATCGGGGTAAATAGGTAAATTAAACAAGTAAGAGTCCATAAAATTTGGTATTTAGTTTATTATTATATAAGAGAAGTTAGTCTTAGAAAGATTTTTGGCATTAACTACCCCCATTATCACCCCCACGCGATTATTAAAGGGGGTGAAAAAAAAATTGTGATTTAGTGTGTACAGGAACCAAAGGCCTCAAAAAAATTTCCACTTCGCCCACCCGCGTATCACCTCCTACCACCACCCCAACCCCCACTATCGATGTGGCATATCGTTTTTTAGTTTTCATTTAGAAAATTTCATAAACAATTATTTCCACATGGTGGAGTGCAAATATAGTGTTTTCGTTTTGAGAGGCTTGGATAGGAAATCTGGATGTGGAAGTAGTGATTCCTTGGGCTGCGGTTTTCATTTTAAAATGTTAAAACCGCTGCCCAAGGAATCACTACTTCCACATCCTGATGTTCTATCCAAGTCGCTCAAAACGAAAAATATTTTGATACTATATTTGCACTCTACTATGTGGGAATAATTGTTTATAGAACTTTAATTATATAATATTTGAAATCGCCTACCCCAAAAACTCATAAAGCGATATACCACATCGGTAGTGGGGATGGGGGTGGGGGTGGATGAAGTAAAAAAAAATGTTTGAAGCCTTTGGTTCTTGTACACACACCAACTCACAATTTTATTCATTTAATAATGAGAGTGATAATGGTTAAATTTTTTGAGACCTTGACTTCTCTTGTATTTACTAAATGCCAATTTTTGTCGTTGTTGTACTTCCACTGGATGTGGAAGTAAAAGGCATATTGACATTTTATGATGAAACTGTTATTTTTAAGATATCACAAAATTATCCATTTTGCACCTTTCTTAACCGTCTTCACCCTAGTAAATTTTGAATATGTTTTAGATGACATTTTCCATTACTACTGCCGCAAAAATATTACATGTTGCAATATTTTTCGGGTTTACACCATTCCCTTCTTTAATTCTGCTGAAATGTAATAACCAATTTGTACAATAGTATATTATATTACTAGGAGTAGAACGTCCAGTTTGCAAATCCTGGGCTCAACACAAAAAAAGGCGTTCTACTCCGTGTAATATACACTATTTTTTCTTCAAGCGTATTAAAATGCAAAAATTCATTTATTTATCATAAATGTACAAATATTCAAACTACAGTCTTACATGTTGACACAATATGACAAGTGGCTAGTGGATAGCGCGCCACCGGTGGCTTTCGGTATTAACATTATGTTTAGGGTGACCATATGTACTTATTTTAGTAAGACAGTACTCTTTTTTCGAGTAATGTCCTACTGTCCTTAAAAAATTCATTAAGTATACATAAATGTACTTCTTTTTTCTTGAGGTACACAAAAATTCTAAATAAATATTTTCATTTATTTTTTATTTTTATAATAAGTACATATAAAATAAAACGTACCAAGCGAAACCAAATCAAGTGTTTCTGGATCACGTATATCAACCGACTGCGATGCCACTAGTGATGGGCGATATATCACGAACTGTGATTTAATCACTGATATTAAGAAATCATAGGTAACGACAGTTAGTAAAGTTGTCAGAAAAGCGTGACGTGATCACGACTTTCCCTCCGTATTTCGTTCCC
Organism: Rutpela maculata; assembly: GCA_936432065.2. Taxonomy (NCBI): domain Eukaryota; kingdom Metazoa; phylum Arthropoda; class Insecta; order Coleoptera; family Cerambycidae; genus Rutpela; species Rutpela maculata. The sequence goes on from OW386286.2 coordinate 42,835,713, forward strand.
TTGTCGTGGTTCAACCAAGACCAATATAATAATTAACAATTTCTCCCGTACGTCGTATTATGAAAGCCGTGATCACATCACGTTTTAAATTCACTGATATAAGAAAATCACAGTAACGATTTACGTTGTGATTGAAAAATCACGATATCGCCCATCACTAGATGCCACGGTGACGCTACGTGAGTCTAGCATCGACTGTCGAATGTGTCACTTATCTCGTTATCTCGCTCTTTCATTTTACTGCAGATCAAAAGCGCTTAGGTCGGCTGCAACGTAGTTCTTAGCTTAGGATTTACCGCCGAATGTCAATACTAGTTTAGAGTAGATATTGTGACTAAGTAGAGTACGATATTTTTTACCTGATATAAATATATTTGGCATTTTATATTTTTAAATCTTGCGCACACGAGACCTACATTTTGAAGACAATATAATTTTTAATCAAATATCTGACTTTTAATTTAAGGCCGTTTGACCTTGAAACATTCAAAATTTTCGCCTGCGGCGCATTTTTAGCAACCGTACCCTCACCTTTAAATAAGGGACCTCTTCTATCATTGTAGGTACTCTTTTTTCTAGAAAAAAATATGGTCACCCTAATTATGTCACTAGTAAAACAATACCCACTGCGGTGGCGCTTTCGGAACTAACATTATGTTACTAGTAAAACAATGTCCACTACGGTGGCGTTCGGTACTAACATTTTGTTACTAGTAAAACGATGTCCTACTTCTACTTCTGTTTTTGGTGACATAATTTAAACATTTTAATACGCTTGAAGAAAAAAATATTTTTTATCCTCTCCCAAATATACTGCTACTGCAGTGATGGGTTCATTAAAAGTTATTTATTTGTTTATAGGCTTTTCTCTGTAATTGCTTTTTTTAATAATTAAAACGAAAAAGCGATTTTATTGGGAAAAAGAGTAATAATTAGTAAACATAATAAAAAAACCGCTGCCCAAGGAATCACTACTTCCACATCCAGATTCTCTATCCAAGTCACTCACAACGAAAAAACTTTGTATGTGAAAATAATTGTTTATGGAATTTTAATAATATAATATTTGAAATCCTCTACCCCAAAAACCCATAAAACGATACCCCACATCGGTAGTGGGGTGGGGGGTGGTGATAGGGGGGTGATAGTGGGGGGTGGATGAAGTAAAAAAATATTTTGAGGTTTCTGGTTCCTGTACAAACACTAAATCACATTTTTTTTCATCCCCTTTAATCAGGGGGTTAGGGTGGTAATGGGGGTGGCTAATGCCAAACATTTTTTTGAGACCTTAGCTTCTCTTGTATATACTAAATACCAATTTTATGGACTCTTACCTGCTTGATTGACCTATTTACCCCAAATTGACCCCAATTTACCCCCAACCCTTCGACGGAACTAGATGAAAATATAATCTAGTTCCAGATCTCATTAAAGTACATACGTGTACCAAATTTCAAGTCAATATCTCAAACGGTTCCAGAGTAAACGTGCGCACAAAAAAAAAAGTTACAGACCGACAGATCGACAGACAGAAATTTTTTTTCGCTCAAACTTAAAATCTCGACGTTTCACAACATTCTAAGCCTATTTGAACAATAAAAATTTTTAAAAATTTTTTTGTCGTTACTATACTTCCACTGGATGTGGAAGTAATTAACTTAATTTGAATATCTGCGGAAAGACTGGTTAATTTTTTTTTTTTTATTATTACAAGTAGGTATTACTTTTTCGAGAGCATAGTTTTCGAGGCGATAAAGTATCGCACAAATGGTACACTTCTGAAATCGCTTGCATTTTTTTTCTGGTACTAGCAAAAAAAATATTTTAGTGCGATTTCATTGAGTTCGATGGTAACAGTATTTGTGAATATTTCAAGACCTCCCAATTTGCTTACACGATTATAAAAAAGTATATTGAAATTTCGAAGAAGGTATTTTTTGACTTAACAGCAAGAACGGTAATGCACTTTTTATAAAGCATCGAATTTTGTACAAAAAAGTCGCTGAGAGCATATTTTTATCTATTATAGCTCACATGCCAAAGGCGCCCGCGCGCAAACCTCAAAGTAACTGTTTTTCGCGCTGTTCTCCAAGCAGCCCGTTAAAGCAGTTAAATATTATTTGTCCAATGAGAATTTGTGGTCGATTTTTTTATTTATGAATTTCTGATCGCTCTGCACGATGGCGTCCTTCATTTTTCTTAAATATGCGTTTTTTAATGCAAAAAACATTAAAAAAATCGTACATTTGAACTTTTCCACCTTGTAGGAAGTAATTTTCTTTCTTAAAAAAATGTATCTATTATTGACATATCATTTTGTTTTTATTTATCACATATAAACAATTAATATTAGGACCAAAAAGTGTAATTTTTCATTTTCATCGATTTTTATATAACTGGAACTTGCCGCATATTTTTATTAATTAGTGTTTTTTTCTGTACAATTGTACATACATTTCAATAACACAAAGAATATTTAACTATTTTTTTATTTTATTTCAACATTTTTTTAATACTTGTAACTCCATTATTAATATTATGCATCCTATAAAAAACAGTTTTAAACAGAAGTTACTCATTATGTTTTGTGTAATTTAAATTTGACTATTAGCATCGCCGTTTTTTAAATTTTTTGTTTGTTAATTAAGTCGCCAGTGCCACTTGCAGAGTAGCGTAAAAAACAGTCATTTTTATGCTTACACGTGAGCACCTGTAGCTCGAAAACTATAGTAGATAAGAATATGCCCTCGCGGACTTGTTTGTAGAAAATTCCATGTTGTACAAAAAAAAGTGCGGTGCATTTTCGTATTTATTACCGTTCTCGCTACGCAAGCCCTGAAAGATCAAAAACACCGTCCTCGACATTTGCATATTCTTTTTTCTAATTATTTTAAAAAATTGGGAGGTCTTAAACGTACTCATAAATACTATTCCATGAAGCTGAACCGAATAGCAAAATAAAATATTTTTAATTTATCACATTTTTATAAATTTCAGAAATTCAAAATTGAACAAAAATCTCAAAAAAAACATTTTTTGAACCCCAAATGGGTCTTGAGGACAAGGAACAATTGCAATTTCGAACAAAACACGATTGTTACAGCGCACAACGTGGCGACTTAAAAGATGAAATGCGATAATAATTGATAGTTAAAGGTTTCTCTTGTTTTTGAATTTTAAGTGAAACTAGTGAAAGAATTATTTATCTGAGATTTTTGTTTGTAAGTTTTTATTAATAAATTTGTCCTAACAGTAGTAACTTGTAAATGTTTTTTATCAGGGCGGCAAGCAACTGTTTGCTACAGGTGCCAAATGCCCTGACGCCGGCACTGATTGCGCCGGTCTACAACCTGCGTGGAGAATTATAACTTAATAAATATATTATGTACCCTCGTTCGCTGGATATCAACGTCCAGTATTTCTATTCGCGGTTCGCGCAAAATAACACCGCGCGGTGGCACCACAAGTCAACGAACAATATGTGGATAGAGACGTGTGGGGGAAGCGTGATGAGCGAGATGAACATATAGGAACGGTTTTGGCCGTATAGTTGCGTATCTTATAGATTCTTCAATCTTCAATCAACGTCGAAACTAAGGAATAACTGGGATTACATGTGGAAAGAATCAGCTTTCATAAAACCGACTCGATATTCTCTTATTCATCCTGACTTGCCGTATAAGTTTTGGCATGAAAACTATAACTGCTCACGAAAATACATCACAACGATTATCCGTTTGAAATTTGGACATGCATGTTATCCGCCTGCACACTTGTTTAAAATAAAGATCTACAGCTCTGGTATCTGCGAATATTGCAATGTCACAGGTGACCTGGATCATATATTCTTTGAATGTACAAGACACGCAAAAGCAATTGATACATTATATAACAATATAATAAAATATGGCAACATCTCTACACCGTTCAATATACTATATCTATTGTCCTTAAATAAAAAGGATATTTTTGACTATCTTATGGATTTCTTGGAAGAGACAAACATTAAGTTATAGGTTAGCTTTGTTCTCTATGTTCTACACTTTTGTGTTATAAAAACCCTCCTAACCATGGTCTTATTTTGTATGTTAGAAAAACGCCCTGAAAGACCCCTGGGCGAGAAGTTTGTGACCTACGTACATCCTTTGTTTTGTTTCTTACAGTATGTCATGTAGTTTATTGGTTATTGTTTAGGTTAGATGTAGGTTTGTAATTTCTCTTCTGTGGCTGGCTGTATGGCTTCGGCCTTTATGCCAAAAAAAAGGGTATTAAAATTTAACTTACTGAAATGGTCCAATTACATCTACTTTCACTTTTATCGACGTTCCGTTGATCAGCTTCTGGAAGTTACCGTGATCCGGAGCTACAGTTCCTCTTCGGCAGTAAATCTGATGCGATTCTGCAGGACGGACACCTAGATTTCTTCTCGTCGCACGGTTAATAGTTCCAACTTTTTTACACACTTTTCTTATTCTGACACCAGTTTTACGTGGTGGAACTTCGTGGAGTAATGAAAATTTCACTTACTGATTTATTAAAAATAACCTTAATATTTGAAATGGACAGAGAACTTCTTACTAGTTTGGATATTGAAAGATGAATGAATGAATTATCTACCTACTGGAACATTATTATTTATTGACAAGACAGGCAAATTGATAAACAAAGATAAGTACCTGGGACAATAAACATAACCAACTGTACGGTTTGTTCAAAATGAAAATTACCTGGGCCTAATTTAAATATGTATTACGTTTCAAAAGAATTGTTGGAATAACCCTTATTAAATGATAAATCTTAGGCCAATAATTTACATATTTATTATATGTCAAAGGAATGAATGAATAGACATTATTTAATTAGAAATTAAATTTTTAAGTACGAAAAGGGGAAATATTAACTGATATACTAAGATTATATTGTTTTATTATATACCTGCATAAGTATAGATGTTTTTATTTTCTTGATAGTTGATATTAAATTAACTTGATGTAGGTATATCCTGGGATTATCGGTCTTTATATTTACTGTTTCCTTACGTTTCGGTTTATTCAACCATCGTCAGAGAACTAGTACGTAAGACAAATATTTTTGTTAAGTGCTATTTTTTTAACAAATGGATATGATTTACTTACATTAATTAATATTAAACGATTGTAGCGTGCAATCAGGCCTGTAGCTAGAAAGTGGGCCGTAAAAAAGTCCGAAAAATTTTTTGATGAGCGGGGGGGGGGGGGGAGAAATCCAAAATAAAATTAAATCCAAAAAAATTTTAATTCAGAAAAAACTTTTTACTCCGAAAAAAATTACAATCGCCGTAGGTCGGGCGAAACTTATTCCAGGACGGGCACCAATAGAACCGGCCTCCCCAGAGGTTGAGGAAAACTTTTCAGAAAATGGTTGAAAACGGATGAGTATAGACTCCTCGACGAGATAATATGGGCATTTTGCTAGAAGTATTTGGGTTGTCTAATCATAATTTTCACCCCCCGCAGTTCTAAAGAAGGGTGGTTTTTGAGAAATATATACATATTTATGAATTTTAGCGTTTTTTTGTCTTTTTCTCTATTTTGAGGAAAAACTGCATTTTGGTGAAAAATATCAAGAGAGCAAAGTTGTAGAGCATAAAATTTCCTCTACCATTTCGAATTCCGCTTAGTTTCGCCGCTAGAGGGCACGAAAAAAATAAATATACAAATCGACTTTTGCGCCTTTTTTTAGATTTTGAGCCAAAATTATGCATTTTTATGAAAAATTACCTGAGATCAAAGTTGTAGAACATAAAATATATATTTTTATGAAAAAAAAAACTAGAAAACACCTAAAGATAGTGAATTTTATGTTCTACAACTTTGATCTCATGTAATTTTTCATAAAAATGCATAATTTCGGCTCAAAATCTAAAAGAAGGCGCAAAAGTCTATATGTATATTTATTTCTTTCGCGCCCTCTAGCGGCGAAACTAAGCGGAATTCGAAAAAAAAAAGGTAGAGACAAAATTTATAGGAAATTTTATGCTGTACTACTTTGCTTTCTTGATATTTTTAACAAAATGCATAGTTTTTCCTCAAAATAGAGAAAAAGACGAAAAAACGCTAAAATTCATATATATGTATATATTTCTCAAAAACCACCCTTTTTTAGAACTATTTCATCATGTTTAGACAACCCAAATATTGTTGTCTAAACATGATGAAATAGTTTTACAGTTTTACAAGATTTACAGGTCTTATAACTGTGGGAAAATTTTCTTAAATATCTCCTAATTTGAAGGGACTATTTGTACTAATAGTGATTACGCTTCTTTATTTTTTGGTTCATGGAAGACGGCTTGCCCCCATGCCCCCCCTGGCTGCGCGCCTGACACCTTGTAAGTATATTTTGTACAACTTTTGTTATTTTTAACCCCCGACCCAAAAAGATGTGTTATAAGTTTGACTCGTATGTTTGTATGTCTGTTTGTTTGTATGTCTGTCTGTGGCTTAATATCTCTTCAACGGGTGATTCGATTTTGATGAATTCTTTTTATTTGAAAGAGTATTTTGTCGAGAAGGTTTTAGGCCATATTAGATTTTGATGTTTGGTCGCCATCTTGAATTCGCCATGTTGAACTTCTCTAGAAATTGTCCGATTGAAGTAAAATTGAAAATGTGCAAACAATTATGGTAGCCGAACATAATTTTTATCATATGAAACTGGTACGATTAAATACATTGATCGGAGGTTTTTAAAAATTTTCAATTTTACTTGTACTATTATTTAACCATAGATGAATTTCGCACTCTCGTTTACTCGTGCGCGGGGGCTCATCTGCCAGTGAAAGGTGCACTATGCAAGTACCACAATTAGGCAATCCAACAACCTGTCAAATTATTTTGTGGGCAAACACGGGGTTTATTTTAATTAACTCGCGGAAACGTAGCCAAGGCAACCGAAAAACAAACTCTTTAACAAACGTTTAACGAATGAAAACAAACGTTTGCCGGATGTTTGCCCACAACGCCATGTTAAGTTAAAAGTCACGTGGTTTGGATTGCTTAATACCGTTTCAAAAATGCCAAATATGAGAACCAAAATTACGATCTGAAATATTTATTTTCTAATAGCCAATAAGTATACGATTTTTTTTAACGTTTATTATATTACTTTCCAGTGGCGGATCCAGGGCGGACAGACATTTCCCCTCCCCCACTTTTAGGAATTTTCGAGTGGCTATATCTCCAAAAATATGCATTTCTCGAAAAAAATTCACGAGATTAAAAACATCTTATTTTGGGCTAAAAAAGGTAAATTTATTATTTCTTTTTCATTTTTGAACTAATTCTACAAGTTACGGAACCGTGATAAAACCTTCCGATCATTTCTTACTCTAATCATTTTTTCAACTTTTTTATTAACGCCATTACAAACACATTGCACAAGATTTTATCAAAATCCATTCATTAGCACTCAAATTAGAAAGTTTGGTCATTTTATCTCTCCGTTGACTGGACTAATAGATTAAAGAATATTATATGTAGCTGTTAGTGTTAATATCGATGTGAGTCATTGTATTTTAAAGAAATACTAACCTCAAATTTTAACATTTCGGGATTCGGCACTGAAATAGTTCAAATTGGCTACATAAAACTTGTGTACCATATAAAAATTCACTATAGGTAAATTCCCTTTCGCAAAATTAGGTTCCATTATAAACGAATATTAAACACACAATAGGTCTATTATTCTTCTGCACTAAAAGTGTAGCACTGAGCTGCACTGGTGTAAGATTATCTCTCTTTAACTCATAATATCTGCATTGATGCCATCTCTGTCACTCAAAATTAGTATTACACTTCTTGTGCGAAGGAAAGGACTTAATGTAAACATAAACAACAAATCAACAGAGCACTCTGGCTGCTGGTTTCCGGGTCTTCTTCCGCGTAGACTTGGTTGAGTGCTTGACGTTTCGACCATCTTGTCGTGGTCTTATTCTGAAGCGCCAACATGATAAACGAAAACATGAAAATTATCTAGAATTGAATTATCATTATATATGTTATCATTTACCGCCTTTCCCAGATAGCATTTTTACATTCAGAGCATGTGCTCGGAACGTACTTTATGTACCCATGGAACTAAGAATGAATATTCATTTTGTATTCCGTGTAGAAAATCTGAATGTCAGAGAGACGTACAGATGACCGCCTCTCGATATACGAGTAAGATTCCTACAACGTACCCATAGACCAAAACGGAACTTGATATGAACCAGAAACGTATATTGACATACTGATAGATACATGAGGTATATAGGAGGAAGGTCCATCCTACATTCACAATGTACACTGCATGTTCATGGTATATGAGTACTACCTTCGTAGGAATTAAGCCGTAGGTGCCTGGTATGTTACACATGGATCATAAATCTATGATGCATGTATATTGTAGGAATGAACATTAAGTATCAGTGGCAGCTATAAGTACTTCACTCATGTCCTGTATTTTCTTCAAAGTTTAATTATTATAAAAATTGATTACTTATTGTAATCATTGATGAGTCGCTGCTTCATTCTGAATATGTTCAGTATGACGCAGCGACTCATCTATGATTATAGCAAATAATAAATTATTATAATAATTAAACTCAAGAGAATACATGATATGAGTGAAGTACTTGCATATAATAAATCCAATATCTAATTTTAAAGTTTAATTGTTACAGTTAATTATTAGGTACTTACTCTAATTTTCCACATTTCATATTCCTTGTGAAGAATATTATGTAAGTAAATGTGGAATATATGCACAGAAAATTTGTTTTTACTATCAGTTTTCCACTAAAGTCAAATGTTTTATTCATCAAATTTTTTTGAATGGAGCACACAAATGCTAAATAAACTTAAATAAAACTGTATTTGCTATAACAATACTTTACAAAGGTCCACGAATATATGTAAAAAAAATAGTTTTACGTTAGTAAGATCTGTTAAAAACTATTTTAAAATGGATCAAACATTTATCACTCTAAAACTTCAGCTTAAAAATCATATTTAACGTGTTATTTATGAAAAAATCTAATGATCATATTACACTACCTTAAAGTTTTATCTATTTCAAATCGTGTTTTAAATTGCCAAGAACAAAACATGATTTTATTTTATTAATTACTTTACATTGTTGTAACAATTAAGTATGCATCTTAAATTATAAAATAGGAAGAGGTATAAATAAAACAGTTGTGTTACTTTAAATATATTTTTATTTTTTGTTACAAAAATGAATTGTAATAATAAAAAACAATTGTGACAAAAATTTCAATTCAGATTTTTTTTAACAAAAAAATTTTCTTTGCAACTTATGAACTGTCATATTTTACTATAACGAATTTTTTGTCAGTAAGTAAAAAATAGTAAAAATTGGAGGGCTTACATTTTCAAAACCAAGTGTCCAGGTGTTGCCGATGGTGATACTTGTAATTGCGAAAGTCCACTTTTCATTCTCAACACATCATCTGTGACTGATCCTATTGGCTGAATACTTTCTTTTGGCTTTTCCAATTTTTAAGAAGGTATTTCCTTCCTGTCCAGAGGAGGAGATACACGTGCTAGTCCAACTACAAAAGAAAATACATTGTATTATATTTGAATAGGTACTTATTTCTCTTTAAAAACTGGCCATGATAAAGTTGAAAAATATAAAAACATCTTACAAAGATCTTACAGAAAAAATAAAACTGATCAAACATAAATTAAACAAATTGATATTATCATAGATAGATAGATAGATAGATACATTTATTTGTTCCTTTTTACATACAATACCTCATTGGATGTAGAATACGTCAAAAACATTAAGAGAATACAACAGAAAAAAGAATATAGTTAATATTAATGTAAAAAATACATATCATAATAAAATTGAAACACTAACAAATGGTAACAGTGAAAATAAATAGAGGACGACAACAGTAATTAAAGTTAATTTTAAAATAGATAATATGCCTAGTTTGGATAAAAATGTGTTTGGTTAAAATATTAAAATGGTATAACAATAGAATACAATGATAAATTTGAGAACAGCCCAGTTTGAGAGTACAAAAGTAAGTTTTTTATTAATGTATTAAAACATCAGTGAAATATTCGTCCACCGTATAGTAAGCCTTTTTTATTAGTATCCGTTTGAGTTCTAGTTTTAATGTTTTTAAAGTGAGATTTTTTATGTTGTCCGGCAATTTGTTAAAAATGTTAATTATAGAATACTCAACATTTTTTTGTATATACGAGAAAGGACACGGCAGGCACAAAATAAATGGAAAAGAAGGTACAGTCAAATGGGCTGAAAATGTAGTATGTTGTACTTCATAATATCCTGATCAAAAGTTTTCATGGGCACAATATCTGAAAATCGCCAGTTTTTGAGATATGAAAGGTCAAAATCAGGAATATCGGTACCCGCTGTCATAGTTGAGAGTATCATATTTGGATTTGTTTAACGTGTGATTTTATATGTACCTGAAGTTTCGAACGTTCACTTGAATGAATTTTAGATGAAAAAGAAAAGTTAATAAAAACCACACTTCGATTTAGGCATAAACACTTCATTGCCACATTTGCTGACAATAAATATCCACAATACTTAAGTTTTTACACCTAAATCGAAGTGTGGCTTTTATTAATTTTTCTTTTTCATATGAAATTCGTTCAAGTGAACGTTCGAAATTTCAGGTACTTGATTTTAAATGCCTACCAGAGTTATTAAAAGAGCAACATACCTATCTTCTTTCAACTTCTAGTAAAGACAAAATTTCTTGGGAAGTCGACGGCTTCCAATATGTTCTTCGATATCATCTGACGTGCTTTTTGTACATAGTCCTTTGATTTGTTTTTATTCACTCTGTACATCAGATCTCTGCCCTTTTCAATTAATTGCAGCTCTTCTATAATCCTCTGAAATAGGTATAAAGCAAATTACTACAAATAGGTAAATACCTATCACAACTCGTATGTTGTAATCAAATCCAATGGTTGTGATTTAAATGAACAAAAGCTCCTTAATATTGAAATAGATCGAACCTACCTTCTTGAAAATAAGATTTAAACACCCCGTAAAGTGTTCACATTTCATCTGCATTTTCACCTGTTTTTCAATGATCAGTCAATTGTTTGAATGGTGACCACCAAGCTTCCTTTTCGTGGACCGAGACCATTACAAAGACACCTCAGTTTCTTTTCTAAAAATCGATACCTACAAACGCCGTAATTATTATAACTAATATAGGTGGTATGCTTAGTATAATATGTACAAAGGGATACACATTAAACTTTAGTGTCTAAATATAAAATATCTGCAAATGACAACAAAACTATGTGGTAGTTATATTGTATACAATAATTGTAAAATACTTACTGCAATGCAATTAATGTATACATGGACTAATTAATAAATCACGGGAAAACAAAAAAACAAAACACAAATTGAAGAAATCGACATTTGCATTTGACAGCAGGATCGTGACTGACCGTGGAGCATGCGCACTAACCTAAGGACCGTGGCGCGCATTTAAAAAATTCTACAAGGGGATTGTAATGACATGGAAAACGGAAATCTAAATATAAAAGATAAAAACCGCTGCCCAAGGAATCACTACTTCCACATCCAATTCTCTATCCAAGTCACTCACAACGAAAAAACTTTGTATGTGGAAATAATTGTTTATGGAACTTAATAATATAGTATTTGAAATCCTCTACCCCAAAAACCCATGAAACGATACCCCACATCGGTAGTGGGGTGGGGGTTGTGATAGGAGGGGGGGTAGTGGGGGTGGATGAAGTAAAAACATGTTTTGAGGTTTCTGGTTCTTGTACACACACTAAATCATTTTTTTTTTCATCCACTTTAATAAGGGGGTGGGGGTTGGTAATGGGGGGTGGCTAATGCCAAAAATTTTTTTGAGACCTTAGCTTTTCTTGTATATACTAAATACCAATTTTATGGACTCTTACCTGCTTGATTTACCCATTTACCCCAAATTTACCCCCAATTTACCCCCCAACCCTTCGACGGAACAAGATGAAAATATAATCTAGTTCTAAAGTACATATGTGTACCAAATTTCAAGTCAATATCTCAAACGGTTCCAGAGTAAACGTGCGCACAAAAAAAGTTACAGACAGACAGACCGACAGACAGACAGAAATTTTTTTTTCGCTCAAATTTAAAATCTCGACGTTTCATGACATTTTAAGCCTATTTGAACAATAAAAATTTTTAAAAATTTTTTTGTCGTTACTATACTTCCACTGGATGTGGAAGTAAAAGTAATTAAATACCCATTCTAAGTCTGAACTATCTGCTTAAGAAATGCCGATAGTTACCGAGATAGTTACTAATTAATTGAACACAGCACATAAATTAAAAAAGGGTTATTATTCATTATTATTTAATATTTCATTCATTATTATTTAATATTTCATATTCATTATTATTCAATATTCGATCACAAATCTAAAGTCTGGATTCAAAATTTAAAACATATTTCATATATACAATAATATTGACGAACGATTTAAAATTTATAAAACGTCATACACCGCACAGGGGATGATTATAAATGTACTTAAATCAAATCTGTATAGATAGAGAAATATCATTATTATTTTTGTAGGTAGGTAGGTAGATAGGTACTATCAGTGACGTAGCCAGGATTTTTTTTCGGGGGGGGGTCCGAACATTTTGAAGGTATTACTCAGATACGAGTACAGTAATCCAGTTGGAATATATGACAAAAACATCTTTAAATTAAACGTGCTTTCTTTCTGCACTTTAAAAGTCCCTTTAGTCGATTTATATTTTCGAGGCGTCGCGACGCCCAGCTCATTGAAGGCGTCGAAATTCTATCACTTTGAAGAAATACTAGTTGTTTCACATATGAACCTTTTTTGCAGAATTCCAAAATCTCCATTTTTTTTTCGAGAATTTTCGCTCAGAGTTTTAAGTGGAAAATCCTGTATTTATAGTTCTGTTCAAAAGCGAAATCATTTCAAATATAATAATATCACATATTGAAATGCATTGTTTTTTAATGAGTGGGGCGCGCTAGTGTTGGTCCCATACGCATGTGACCAAGCATCTAGTAGTAAACTATAAAGAAACAATTTTCTTTACTTCGTCTTGTTCAGTTCTGTTTATTTTCTTGAAAAAAAATGTAATTGAGGAACCTCTGGAACGCTTCATTATGAAAAGAAATTAGATTTCTACAATCACATCACATCAGTCATATACATATGCAGCAGGTTACTTAAGATTAAATCAGATTCGGGTTGCGCTAGATCGCGCCGCCTCAAATTGGCACACTGTTGACTCCGCCCTATTAATATGGCTGTAATAAAATTGCAGGAAACCACACCATAATTTGCAACAGGGCTGGCTGGAATGGAGAATTAAATCAACAGAAACCAAAAATAAAATTAATATAATAATTTTAAATATCATGTTTGTCAATTATTTAAATGTCAATTAATTTCGGGGGGGGTCCGGAACCCCTGGCCCCTCCCCTGGCTACGTCACTGGTACTATAAAACTAGCATTGCTGTCTCATCAGTTGTGATGCAGGTTTATTTTTATTAGTTCAAAAATCGAACCAATCAGCGTTCGCGTTAAAAGTGCTGAACTTTTGATGATATTACTGTCGGCGCGGCGCTCGGGCGATGCAAATATTTCTACAAAAAATATACCTGTATTATACAGATAAAATCATTGACGAATGTTTATACGATGTACATGAACACATATACGAAGAACGTTCCCTGATACGTGTACACAGTATATGCGACTGTGAATATAAACTTTTCTGTATATTCCATTTATATCGTATGTATAATCATATTGTATATGTGAAAATATTATTTATATGGGAATGTTGAGGGAACATACATGGCAAGTACAGAATGCAATTAGAACATTGGGAATGCAAAATGTACATTCGTGGAATAATAAATGCTATCTGGGTTTTATTTTCAAAACCGATTTGTTCTTGCATGTGATGATTAGAACTTTTTTTAATATGATATACAGCGTGATCTACCATGATATGCGGAAAATAAAATGGTGTACTAGTCTTCAATGAGGGAAAGCCCCTGCAAAATATTAGAGTGTTCTGAGGTAATTTAGTATGTTAAATTATTAGTAAATTTGCGAAGATACACTACTGTTATTGACTAGGAATAGGTCGACGTACTTACTTGTGAAAGAACGTATTGGAGTTGTTTACATTTCCTTAATTGACATAAAAAGTGAAGCCGGCCAGTGCGATCAAGGTGCCGCGTTTTTTGCTTTCGGTCGAACAATCAAGACACCAGCGTGTTATTGACGGGTTTAACTAAATATCTCGTATATCTGCTTGTCGTTTCAGAGTTCACCAGCATAGGGTCAATGTCTTGTCGATGTATTTCGCTATTTTTGTAAAACCAGAAAGTCACTTCTATCATCTCCAGCATTGCTGTCAATAGTGTCAATACCAAGTCTGATTTTAATTTTTCATTTTTTTAACACCTTTCGGTGTTGGGGACAATCTACTGTTAAATTTTCCGTATATCATGGTAGATCACGTTGTATACAATGTATATTTTCATATACTTTTTGATCACATAATATTTTGTAAATTTTGTTGAAGGAAAGGATCCTATTGTAGTTGGAACATTTTATTTTAATATTTTAACTCAACATATCTGACGGAATTAAAACTCAATTCACAAACATATTTAAAGGAATTTTAACATTCTCATTATTAAGAATGGCTCTTCAAAACAAGAAAATTAAACACAGAAAACTAAACACATGTTCATAAGGCACGCACCGCATATCTTACTTATTATTAGGATACAAAAACTAATAACAAACTCTTTAAAATCATATTTTACAAAATAAAGTATTTTCTGTGAACAATAAATGTACTTTCTTGACTGAAAAAACCATGTGTTCTATTTGCACCTCGTGTAGATGAATGCCGCGATCAAAACACCGACGACACTTAAAAACGTCTCATTATCAAGAGCAGTCCAAAATTTCTTAGCGAGATAAGCGACAAACGGCATCCCAGTGACTTCTAAAAGATTTTCCAGCGCTTTCGTTCTTCTGCAGTCGTGCCCGCTGCAGTATGTGCATATCTTGGAGCCTAAACGGAAAAAAAATTCTTAGATCAAATAAAATATAACTTTGTAAACTCGTTGTGACGTAACCGAACAGCATTTTGGGGTCTGGTTTGTGCCAATATTTGTCAAAGACGCCACTGGAACTGTTATCAGTTCTAACGAAGTCGGACATTTTATACCGAGTGAGTCAGGAAACGCGAAATTCACTTTACTCATTTTTTTCAAATAGAACATTCTGTATGTTATGAGACCAAATGAATGGCCTTTGAAAGAGCTTTCCACTGATATCAGGTATCATATGTCTATCTATCATAGGTGTAAAGATATTTAATGACAAAGTGACATTAACGAAATTTATAAAAAAATCTGACAGAGGCGTAAACTAGAGGTCTTTTGACAATTTTTGCCCAAACCAGATCTCAAAATGCTGTTTCCTTACGTCACAGCGAGTTCATAAATTTGACATGTTTTAGGTACAAACTCTATCGCAGATCCATTAAATGGCATAATAATAATAATAATAATAATAATAATAATAATAATTTATTCATCCAAGGAACTTATACAGTTATAGGATATGTCACAGTATATGATGCACCATTTGGATGATCTTTAAAAATAGAATCCAAATACGTACCTAATAATATACCAGGTGTTCCATTAAAAAAAAAAATAAATTTATAGCATCACGCTTAAATGGATCACCCTGTATACTTCAAAATATGTTTGGCTTTTATTTATAGATTTATACACTTTTTTTATATAACTTAAGTAACAACCATTATTATTTTATTATATTACAACCAAATATAAACAATTATTTGTTACTTCCACATCCAGTGGAAGTGTAGTAACGACAAAAAAATATTTAAAAATGTTTATTGTCCAAATAGGCTGTAATAAAACGTCGAGATTTTAAGTTTGAGCAAAAAAAAATGTTCTGTCTAACTTTTTTTGTGCGCACGATTACTCTGGAATCGTTTAAGATATTGACTTGAAATTCGGTACACATAATATGTATTTTAACGAGATATGGAACTAGATTATATTTTCATCTTATTCCGTTGAAGAGTGGAGGGGTAAATTGGGGTAAATGGGTAAAGAAGGTAAATCAAGCAAAATTCCATAAAATCGGTATTTAGTATATATGTACAGTGTGTCCAACTAAGTCGGCACCATATGGGAAACTTTTTTATTATTGGTTTTATGAAAAAAAGTTATTCTTGATAAAAAGTTTTGCATGGCCTAAAACCCAAAATGAAATAATCAGATATCAATTTTTTGCAGTGGTATACGGGGTTTGTCGAAAAATGTAAATTTTGCTCAAGAGTAAAGTACCTTTATTTATTACAATATCGACAATCGTTATTAAGAAAAGTTGATCCTAATTGAAAACTACGGTCAGATATCCAATATTATCCATCTACCATGAAAAAACGATTTTTAATAATTTTTGGGTATAATATCTATTTTTTCATGGCAGATGGATAATACTGGATATCTGACCGAAGTTTTCAATTAGGATCAACTTTTCTTAATATCGACAATCGTTATTAAGAAAAGTTGATCGGTCAGATATCCAGTATTATCCATCTGCCATGAAAAAATAGATATTATACCCAAAAATTATTAAAAATCGTTTTTTCATGGTAGATGGATAATATTGGATATCTGACCGAAGTTTTCAATTAGGATCAACTTTTCTTAATATCGACAATCGTTATTAAGAAAAGTTGATCGGTCAGATATCCAGTATTATCCATCTGCCATGAAAAAATAGATATTATACCCAAAAATTATTAAAAATCGTTTTTTCATGGTAGATGGATAATATTGGATATCTGACCGTAGTTTTCAATTAGGATCAACTTTTCTTAATAACGATTGTCGATATTGTAATAAATAAAGGTACTTTACTCTTGAGCAAAATTTACATTTTTCGACAAACCCCGTATACCACTGCAAGAAATTGATATCTGATTATTTCATTTTGGGTTTTAGGCCATGCAAAACTTTTTATCAAGAATAACTTTTTTTCATAAAACCGATAATAAAAAAGTTTCCCATATGGTGCAGACTTAGTTGGACACACTGTATATATACAAGAGAAGCTAAGGTCTCAAAACTTTTTTTTTTACATTAGCCATCCCCATTACTACCCCCACCCCATTATAAAAGGGAGTGAAAAAAAAATTGTGATTTAGTGTGTGTACAAGAACCAAAGGCCTCAAAATGACTTCACTACCGATGTGGGATATTGTTTTATGGGTTTTTGGTGTAGATGATTTCAGAGAGAGTGAGAGAGAGAGAGTGAGAGAGAGAGAGTGAGAGAGAGAGAGAGAGAGAGATTAAAATGTATCGTCATAGTACTCTTGTAAGTTATAATAGGGTTTATAAATTAAGAATTTTTTTACGGCCTTCCTAAATAGTTTATCAGAGAAATATTTTTCAATACTACTGGGATACGGTTATAAATTTTCTTACTATTGTAAATTTTAAAGAATTTCTTGTGAAACTGGTAGATGGTATGGGTAGACTAATGTTATTTGCCTGGCGAGTAATGCGGCGATTTTCTGCACGTTCAAAAGTATTTTATTTTTTATGAAATAAGCACACCGTTTCGTGGATAAAAATAGATACTACAGTTAATATCTGGGGAGCAACAAATAGAGGCTTGCAAGAGTCTCTAACACGCGCTTTACACATATATCTTACTGCTCGTAAGCCCATTTAATAGTTGTTGACTGCACAATCCCCAAAATGGGATACCATATCTTTGGTGTGACTCTATTAAGGAAAAGTGTGCTGTTTTTACAGTAGAGCATCCCGATTCGATAGAAATTGTGCGAATAGCATAACATCCCGAGGCTAATTTATTATTTAGATTCCTTATATCTTCTTGAAAATTTAATTTATTGTCAATATACAATCCAAGAAAGTTTTATTTTCTAGAATGTGACTTCCCAGGTAAAGCTCTTCTAAGTTGCAACCGAATGCTATTACATTAGTTTTAGCAATATTAAATGTGAGAAGATTTGAATCGCACCATTCCTTCACTACAGATATATCGGAGGAGATATTCTCATGCAACATTCTCAAGTTTTTATTATGCCACAGAATGGTGGTATCATCGGCAAAAAGCGTAAAATAAAACTTCCCGATATATTGATAGTTGCCAAGTCATTTATATATAACAAAAAGAGAACTGGGCTGGAACTCCGTAGCTTATCTTAACTTTATTAGAATATTTTCCTGACGATTTTGTCATTTGAAAGCGATCTTAAGGTAGGACTGGATCCAGGTAAATGAGGTACCTCTTAATCCGTAACACTGAAGTTTCCGCAGCAATATTTCATGATTTACGCAATCGAATGCTTTTGATAAATCACAAAATACAGCCGCGGCAACTTCCACCTCTTTTCTTTTTTTAATAAACCTCTTCCAAAAACACAAAAATAGCTTCGCCGGTACTTTTGTTGGTTTGAAACCCAAACTGGTTACTATTAAGTATTTTATGTACAGTTAAGAAAGCTAATATCCTTTTTTTAACTAATTTTTCGATTATTTTAGAAAGTGTACATATTAAAGAAATTGGTCGAAAATTTGAGGATTCATCAGTACTTCCACCTTTGTAAATTGGAATGACAACATAAGTTTTTAGGCAAGAAGGGAATGTACCGGTTTCAAAGGATTGATTATGAGATGAACTAAAATATTTAATGTGCTATTTGGCATGTTTTCAAAAACTTTAATAGATAGATCGTCTACACCAGAGGATTTTTTATTTTTTATTTCTAAAATAATTTCTTTTAGTTCTATTGTATCTGTAGGTGATAAGTATAAACTCGTCGGAACATTAATATCACTAAGATAAATTAGATAGTCATTTGGTGCCATAATATTGTTTGTTAATTTTTCTCCGATAATACAATAGTAGTTATTAGTCAAGTTAGGATCTAATTTAAATTGAGGTGGAGTTTGACTGTTTTCACCTTATAGGTCATTAATGATGGCCCAGCTCTCCTTTGACATGTTAACTGCCTTGGTGAGTCCCGCCTTATAGTAACATTCTTTTGCAATTCTGATTACTTTCCTGTAGGTATTTCGATATTTATTAAAGTACTCATGAAATGATTTGTTGGATGTATATTTTCTTATATGATGTAAGGAGCGTAAATTTTTTCCGGATGTTTTAATTCCTCTAGTAATCCATGGTTTGCTATTTTTTATTTTTATTTTCTTTAAAGGGAAGGTAATGCTGAAGGCTTCAATTATAGTTAGATGAAACAAATTAAATGACTCTGAGGACTTTAGTACGTGCTCCCAGTTTATAATAATAATAATAATAATAATACATTTATTTTCCTTCCATATATACAAAAAAACAGGTTATCTCTTGACAATATTGATAAAACAAATATTATATTATTAAAGTTCCATAAACAATTATTTCCATATACAATTTTTTTTCGTCGTGGGAGACTTGGGTAGCAAATCTGGATGTGGAAGTTGATCCCTTGGGCAGCAGCGGTTTAAAATTTGACACGGACGCGTTAGATGCCTATTTGACTTTTGTTATGCAATCGTGATAGTCAATCTGACAGTTTGGGTCAGTTGATTGATTGATTGATTTGCCAGCGTGCGGTAGGCATTGCTGCCACTCCCAGGGTTATACAGCTGGGCGTGCTACGTCCACGCTGGGTTGGACTAAGGTCATGCTTGTTGCCAGCAGCGAAAGCCACATGGCGCATGGTAAAGGAACATGGGATGGGAGGTGTAGGTATTTATGAGATGCGTTACCGCATTGTGTCGTGAGGGAGCGTTTAAGCTCCCTTTTTTGTGTTTTTGGTTCTGGGCATCTGCCTCTTCTGAATCTTCGTGTGAAATATGTGCTGTCTCTTGATATGGAGTGTTTATGCTCCTCTTTTTGTGTTTCTGCTTCTTCAAATCTTCTTTTTCTGAGTTCTCGGTTTCCGATACTGGGTTGGATTTGGATTGTCAGCAGCGAGAGCCACATGAAGCATGTTTTTTCCTCGCTTTTCTTTCCTAGTTTTTTCTTTATCCTCTCGATTGTTGTTTTCCACGTGTAACATGGTCTCCCTATTTTTAGTTTGCTGCTGTTCAGTGTTAGCGCTTTCTTCTGCTGTCCTTTTTGCTTTAACCTTCTTGATCCTTGCCCTTATCTCTCTGTTTACCAGGGTATGGTCTATTTGTGTGATTGAGCTTCCATTACTCCAGGTGTCAATGCAGGTTTGACTGTTGCTCCATGTATTTCTTATTGTTAAGTCAAACATGTGTGCTAGGTTTTTCAGCGCGTTTCCATTTTCGTTAGGCCATGTGTGGAGTATATGTGCATTGAAGTCTCCTAATAGTATAATGGACATTTTTCTTGATTTTTCATAGCATTAGTGTGTGCCGGTTTTCTTTCTCTAATTGATGGCTTAGTGCTTCATATAGACAGTCCTCTCTTCGGTTATTACTGATTTATTTCTCCTCTTTGCCGCCTGGCACAATTTCACTGCACTATATATACCATTATTTACTGCGTTAGAGGGGAAGCACTGTGCAAAGTTTCGGTTTGTATACCTAATTAAACACTAACTAATATTTCTTATCAATTACTGAAAATGTTCCGAGATATGTATTATTTTACAAACACATCCACTTATACTTTTTTTAACTATATTTTTTACACGTTGTCACTATTTAACTTTTATAAACTTTTATGGGTATCCATTGGTGACAGAGCATTATAAAGCAGGTCTGGTCGCCTCGACAGCAAGATGACAAGTCCAATGTGTTGTCGCATTGTGTTCGTTATTTAATGTTTATGCTCCTCTTTTTGTGTTTCTGTTTCTACAAATTTTCTTCTTGCCCTTCTGAGATTTCTGATGCCTCGGTTTCTGGTTCTGGTAGGGTATATCGCTGCGATTTCTTCGTGGAGTTCATTTTTTCCACTCGCTTTTTTTTCCAGTATGTTTGGTCGCTTCTCAGTTTGTTCATGATCCTCTTAGTTATTGTTTTCCACGTGTAACCCGGTTTCCCCATTTTTTTTTTCCGTTTCTTCTGGTTTCTTGAGTCAGTTGCATGAATATCCTTCCTGCTGTCTTGTCTGATTGATCAATGATCAATGATCTTGATCATTTTCTATGATTGCCGTGGCTATGTTTTCGTTTATATTTTCCGTCCTTATTTCGATGGAGCTCTCTCGTCTGGTTACCTACGCAACTCCTCTACTGGTCTTTTCATAGTGTTGGCGTGTACCGGGGTTGTTATGTTTTCTCCTTCTAACTGATGGCTTAGTGCTCGATTTTTGTACCAGTAGCCGATGTGACTTAGTTGTTACGTTTTGTAGTGGATACATTATTTTTGTGTTCTCTGCAGAGTTATTATTTCTTGCTTACTTTTTGCGTATTCTTACGGACCTAAACGTTTTTAATAAAATTCCTTAACCTTACCAGAGCCGTACCAGATGTGACGTGTAGACAGTCAGTATGTTCTTATAGCATGCATGAGGTTTTTTAAATTTTAATGGCACCGAAACCAAGCTAATAATGGGCAACAATTTTATCCAAGTTTTTATTATTTTTGAATTGATTTAATTTGGCGCGGTGTACTATTACTCTAATGGTACGCCCCTGGTAGTATTTGCTGGAAGAGAATTGTTTATTAACTTATTTCTAATTTATTGCATTTCAGGTCTGTTTATGAAATTCTTTAAGTTGTCTACGAGTACTTAAGACATAAATATTTTAAGGGTAAAGTGGACTTATCTTGATTGATTTATGGCCTTTCCTTCCTTCGGGTCGGGTACCTACTCGATATTTGTCGACTGTTTTCACTTTTTTACGCTGCACTGAAAGATTTAATCACTCGTATTAAATAATATTAGCACTTATCACTTAATTGTTGCTATTCGGACACTACCACCGCATGCACAATTTTTCACTTCACAACGAATGTACTTTTGACCTATTTGGGCCAGCTTATTACCGGTTTTTCTTCCGATTTTAAAGGAACGTTATCTAATAGGCGTCTATTCACCGTAACGTCTCTAGAGGGACCCAATCTGACAGTTTGGGTCAGTTTGATATTAAAAATATTTTTGTAAAATTTCATAAATACACCGTTGGTACAGTAATTATAAACAAAAATAATAATTCTTGAATTCGTAATGTTTTCGAGTATGTTTTATTTTATTTTTAGTCCACTTAAATCAATTATGTGCATTTAAAAGCTAGACGTAATTTATTCGCTGTTATTTTTTAAAAAAGCTAGTTTGCGTCAGTATAAAACTGTTGTCATTGGTTAAAATAAAAAACTCTCGAAATGTCATTGGTTTATAATTTAGGGATACAATCATCTAATTGTTTTATTAACTTTATTATTATTACTGATGGTAGATGTATGTTTACATTTCAAACGATGCTTAAAATTTTTCTTCCATTTTTCATGAAAATGTACAGGGCATCATCCCACTGAAAATTAAACAATAATGTAATTTCCGGTCATACTGGTAGTTTATAAATTTGTTTCATTACTATCGAAATCAGACTGTTTTACTATGAAAAATGTCTTAAAGGACCTATCGTCTAAAATTTTGGTTTAAACAAGTTATGGCAATATTTGCTATTAAAAAAAATTATATTGAAATTGAAATATCTCGAAAACCATTGTATTTTCGCAAATTGTTCGTATTATAAAAAAATCTTAGACTTGAGTGCCCTTTCACGCGCAGCTATTTTGAAAGTTCATGGGATCGATTAATTTCTTTGCTAGGTATATCTCAATGAAGAGAAAAGCCGCTTTCACTCAAAAGTTAAGTCATTTACATATTCTAGTGAATGCCTTTTACAGAATTCAAATATCTCTTTGGGTTTTCGAGAAAATGGCGCCTGGAATTTTAAGTGGAACACCCTGTATACTAAATACCAGTTTTACGGACTCTTGCTTGCTTGATTTACATATTTACCCTTATTTGCCTCAATGTACCCCACAACCTTTCGACGGAATAAGATCAAATTATAATCTAGTTCCAGATCTCGTTAAAATACATACATGCACCAAATTTCAAGTCAACATCTTAGACAGTTCCAGAGTAATCGTGCACACAAAAAAGTTATAGAAAGGCAGACCGACAGACAGAAAACATTTTTCGCTCAAACTTAAAATATCGACGTTTCTTGACATTCTAAATTCTAAGCCTATTTGAACAATACAAATTTTCAAAATTTTTTTGCGTCACTAGGTACATACTTCCACTGGATGTGGAAGTAACTGGACTTTAAAAGTATGAAGTGAGCTAACCCAGAAAGTATTCAATTAAATGAAAATGTATTCTTTAAAAAATGTTCAGAATTAAAAATATTATACAGATATCGCATTTTAGTATGTAAAAAAAAATGTTTTAAGTTGACAACAGAAAATAAAATTTAAATAAAAAAGGAGAGAAATATCATAAAATAATATGAGTGTTACAGTCCACAAACAGTCCTGTCCAGAGGGGGTGGGGGTGATTCCTTCCGGGCCCAGGCATTTTGAGGGGCCCGGTTTTGTATTATAATTCAAAAAACCGCTGCCCAAAGAATCACTACTTCCACATCCAGATTTTCTATCCAAGTCACTCACAACGAAAAAATTTTGTATGTGGAAATAATTATTTAAGGAACTTTAATAATATAATATTAGAAATCCTCTACCCCAAAAACCCATAAAACGATACCTCACATCGACAGTGGGGTGGGATGAAGTGTATGTGGTGATAGGGGGTGGTAGTGGGGGTGGATGAAGTAAAAAAATATTTTGAGGTTTCTGGTTCTTGTACACACACTAAATCACATTTTTTTTCGTCCCCTTTAATAATGGGGTGGGGGTGGTAATGGGGGTGGCTAATGCTAAATTTTTTTTGAGACCTTAGCTTTTCTTGTATATACTAAATACCAATTTTATGAACTCTTATGTGCTTAATTTACCTATTTACCCCAAAGTTACCCCCATTTACCCCCCACCCTTCGACGGAACAAGATGAAAATACAATCTAGTTCTAGATATCGTTAATGTACAAATATGTATCAAATTTCAAGTCAATATCTCAAACGGTTCCAGAGTAAACGTGCGCACAAAAAAAAGTTACAGTCCGACCGACAGACAGACAGACATACAGACAGACACACAGACAGACAGAGACAGACAGAGACAGACAGAACATTTATTTTCGCTCAAACTTAATATGTCGACGTTTCATGACATTCTAAGCCTAATTGAACAATAAAAATTTTTTGTCGTTACTATACTTCCACTGGATGTGGAAGTAAAATAGGTATATAAGTAATTTGGATTTCTACCCCCGCTCATCATTTTTCAAAAAAAATTTCCCCTCTGGGCCCGTATTTTCTCTCCTCGGCCTTGTCCACAAATATCTTTCATTTCAAGAAGTGAATTAGCAAAAGAACATTGGTATCGTATAATTATTTACCAACGTCACGACGCCAAAATTGCTATAGGAGATGCAATTATTTATGGCATAACTAATTACATCATACAAATGTTACTTTCATAAACCTTTCCGCAGATTTAAAATATTATCTTTGGTTTGGAAGATATTGATCTGCATGGTTTTAGTGGAACACCCTGAATATTGTAATTGCAAAGAAATATTTTCTTTACATTAGATAATATTTCTAAAAAAATATATGTCCTAATATAAGAAATATTTTTTTACCGTGTACTATGTCATAATGTTCTTGTTCCAATAATTTATCTGATCGATAAACATTGTTTGTTGATACATTGTCCCACGAAGTCCGCTGAGTTTCGATTTTTGTGTCAAGACAGTACATGATGTATAAAATCTCTTCGGTCCAAAAATTAAACGGCAAGTGGGTCAAGAAAAAATGCAGGTCTAACATATATGTCTTGTCGTCGTCATCATCGACACGGTTCCTTACATGTGTATTTTTGAATTGGTTGCCCTTTTCGCAATGAGGAAATTCACCTGAGCGTCTGACGAACGAACAAGAATGATTTTCCAGAGGTGTATCACTCTTCATCTGTTTCTTTTCCTTTTTCTTTTTTCTTTTTGATACTTTCCTATCAGCCTCTTCGGTAGGTTTATTCTGGATTTCAGAATCTTTGACACTTTCGTCATTATCACTCTGTCCAAGGAGGCTGTAAAAATTATTTACACTTACGGCAAATTTATTTTGGATCTTTTGCTCGTTTCGACTTGAGAACTTCTTGTTTTTCGTATGAGTATGTTTCTTTTCTTGTAAGTTGAGGTCTTCTCTATTAACTCCGTTAGACTGTTGTGGTTTTATCACGATTAAATTGTCTGAATTGAGTTTTAAAGGAGGCGGTTTCAAACGCGCGTACTCTTCATCAAAGTCACTTAAACCTCCACTGTCAGTGCTGCCATCTTCATCACTAAAAACATATCCGTGTATTTTTAAGGCATATCTCTCGGTTAACTCATCGAACGGCACGTCGAGAAAGTACGGGTCCGCAGAAGCACCTTGATCTTGCATCACTTATTACTTTATTACAAAAACAAACACCTGAAGATCTAATTCACCAGCCAAGTGCTTTAAAAAGAGTGTTTACTTACACGGTAAACATTCGCGTCATTTGACCTCGTCGGATTCGACTTGCGCATAAATATGCTGTTCAGCAATGTTTCATTTCATGGTTGCAAGAGATGAGATAACTAAAAGATGCTAATTATCCGATTATGACTTTTAAATGAGAAACAATTTATATCAGCGACATAATAAGCCTCCTTCATTTATAGAGTGGGAAGCTGTAAGTCGTGCTGTATAAAAATAACAATGTGAGTTGTGATAAAACTGATCAAATATGAAGTGGGTAATTTTCTAATCTTTGATGCAACTTATTTGCCTAACGCCTAACGTTTTTAAATGCAGTAATACTTACTAGGTCAGGGTCGTGCCAAGCGGGTGTGCGTCGCATAAGGGCTGCCAAATATGGGGGCGGCCGCGAAGAGTCGGGGTTAAAATTAAATAGAAATTCGAATCTAATCTTACCCTAGCTTATCAATAATTTTCTACATCTGATAAATAGTGTTTACAGGGCCGGATTATCTAATAGGCTAACTAGGCTACTCAAGTAACAATTTAAATGCCAACAACTATTTATCGGGTTTTATCACAGATTTAAGAAGGTAAATGAACCGAACTGGGTTTCATTATTTCTTTTGTGCATATCAATTTATCTGCAGATAATATGTACTTTAAAAAAATCCTTCAAGTTATCTTTAAAGCAATTTGTTAAACCTCTTTGCTCTTTAAGGCCTATTGGTTTTATAGCCACTTAATTGCTGCATTATTCAAAACCACAATAAACTCATTAAGTTCTATAGTGAATTTTAAATATTTTAAGATTTGTGGTAGACATCTATAAATCTTTAAGTTTTATGGGAGTTTTAAAATATGGTCTTTAGATACTCCTGATGATCAAGCAATAAAATTAATAACTTTTAAGTAGTCTTACCCCTGATACATGTTATCTTAAACACTATTTGCTTTTAACGATAATTGGTAAAGGTTCTTTAAAACCTATTCGTTTTTTGGTAGCTTTATTAAGCTACGTTAAAATTTTTGGTTTTTATAAAGCACTTATAAATCCTTTGGTTCCCCCACTTACGCCTTTAAATTTTGAGAGAGGGGGCGGGGCATACAACGCATAGTAAACGCCATTTTGTGATTATGGGTTTTAGGTTATGTTATCTAAGCTAAGTACATTTGGATTAGAGATTGTCGGAGACAAATCTTAAGGGTTTTAAAGAAGAGTAGTAAGGCTGGGTAAAATCTTACAGGCTTTAAAATAGTAATAAAGTTGAGCTATTGGAATTTAACAAAACCTTTTGTTTTATTAATTTTTCTGCCATGTTTTTTTCTGTTAACTATGGCAGAACAAAGTTGGGCAGCAGTGTTTAGTTATATTTTTCTTATTCTTACTGTTTACATTTAGCCTGCAGCTGCAACTATCTAAAATGTGTTAATATGTCATATAAACCCCTAAAAAGCCCAAAATCATATTCAGTAAGCTAAAACTATTTATTTTAGTAATTGTCAATAATAATTAATAAGCTGAGAAATGAAAGGCGCGTTATTTTTTTAAAAGTTTTTTGATATACTTTATCAATAAAGTGGTCTGCATTGACAATTTTTTGATACTAGGTGGTTTATTAATATCAAATTTTAAAACGTTAGCACATGCAGATATTTCAATCGAGGCAGACATATTTTATTACTTGGTGACATTTTCTGATTTAGACAGTTTAAGTGCAACAAGTTTTCGACAAAGAATTATTAAAGACACAATTATTTATGATGTTGTCAAAGCAGGCTTAAAATTTGATTGCAAGTACTAACGGTTTTAAGAAGATTTTATAAAAGGTTTTATAGTAGACTTGAAAACATTTTGCAGATTTGGGTTCTAAAGTACTGTTGGTTTTATTGATAGTTTTAACAAAGATATTTATAACCTTTATAAAAGGTCTTTTTTGGTTTTATGCCGGGTTTATTGTAGCTTTTAAGAAGTTATCTAGTATAAACAGTTTTACGATCAGTTTTATTATATAGACTTAATAACCTCTTGTAGATTGTGATAAAACTTAAATTGTTACTTGGGTATAGCCTAGGGACGCCAACGCACGGAGGGACGCTTCAGCAGTTCGAAACTAATTAATTTTATCTTCCGAAACCGACGCGCAACGAGCGACGAGCGAACGCGCACCGTTACCGTTTACTATTGGTCTGTTGGAAAATAAAATGTACAAGCAAGGAAATTATTTATTTTTTATTTGATTATTTTATTTTGATAGAATTATCTAATGTGTATTATCTCTGTACTGTAGGAACATTTTACAAAATTATGTATAGGATATTGTATTATAACAAAGTTCGTAAGCAAGCATCAGTCACGAAAAAGGATATATATATATATTTTTCAATCTATTATTATTGTCTTACTCTGTCTAAAGTCAATTGGAAAATCATAAAAAAGGCCGACAAGGCGCCGACGTTTGATCTGTACCGCCGTCAAAATACCGCCGCGGTAAAGATCAACGTCGGTTTCTCAATTAATATTAGGAATTCTATACATGGTTAGTTCAGGGAGAAATATATTGCAATTTTTTTTATCATAAATCATTTTTTATTGTTATTTTATAGTTTAGTCTTTTCCCTCAAAAACGATATAATTTTAAATCAAATTTCTAAGTTTTTATTTGAGGCTGTTTGACTTTGAATAATTTAATTTTTTTTCATTTCTAGACCAGTGATTCTGCCTGTGAATAAGAGGGCGCAAATATATCGTTAGCCTAGGGGCAATCCTTAATCCGGCCCTGAGTGTTTATTGCAGATTCAATTCATTTACGATTACCTACAAGAAGGACTTTTATTTTCTTTCTGAGAATTTGTCTAGGTAAAAGTCGGCACAAATACGGAATTTTAGTTACAAAGGTTCATTTATAGTTCATTCCAGTATTTTATCTTGAAAAGTGAATTCATGATTTCATATTTTTTAAATGTTTAGTTTTGGTTATCTACAGATTTGTGCTTTATTTCGTTATTTATTTGTAAAACATATACGAATTCCACGAGTTCCTCACTTGCATTGTTTGGATGACATTAAGTAAGGATAAGGTTTATCCAGTTCCGTCGAGAGGGGAGTGGTGCGGGGGTGATTTCTCCCGGGCCCGGACTTGTTTTGGGGGCCCGGTTTTGTATTATAAGTAAAAAAAATAGTTCGGATTTCTCTATCACGCTCATCAAAAAATTTTTCGGTTTTAGCTTTTCTCCTCCACCTTTCATCAATTTTCAAAAAAAATTACCCCCCGGGCCCGTATTATCTCTCCACGGCCCTGGGTTTAGCAACTAACAAATATTAAACAGAAATCGGTTCAGGCGCGCAGCCAGGCCGTCTTCCATGAACCAAAAATTATATTCACGCCTTGCTCTCATGATCACAATTGTAGTTCTACTACCGTCCACTCTGTGACGCCACGAATAACAAAGCTAAAATTTATTTGTCCCTCCCTATATTACCTTTCTCACTCATCTTCAGCTGTCAGTTTTCTATTTTCGTGTATAGGAATGGTCGGCTACGAAATAGTCGCCGGAAAATGGTTAAAAATAAAAGAAAATACATTTCATCACCGAAGATTCATAATCTTTTAAAGACGTATTCGTCAATGAAAAAGAAAAGGTGACGCAACGATGTAAATACATTCCTAAATATAAGTTATCACTAAACGTCCCAACAAATAGGGAAATGGAGGACGTAGCTAGTCCCTAGTCACAGTAAGTTGAAAGCAAAATTCAGAATTTAATTTCAGGTTTTGGTTGAGAATAAGAAATATTATACATAGTGGATTGGATTAAGTGCACTAGAAGGTCGTGAATAAAGCAGACTGGTTATATAAATTATAAACCTAGTTGACTTAGTTATAAGGCTTCTAGAAGGTCAGGTGTGACAAGCAGCAGACCCCCTTGTAAAAATTAGAAACCTAGTTAACTTATGTAAGTTCTCTAGAAGGTCATGTGTATGACAAACTGCAGACCCTTATAAAAATTATAAGCCTATTTGACTTGACTAAGTCTCTAGAAGGTCATGGTATGACAAATTGTTGGTTGGCCAGGAAAGAGAAATTTAAAAACAGGTATGTATTTAACATTTTAGGTAGTATATATGTAGTATATATCGACATAAGAAAAGTACAGGTGCAAAAGAAATAAGTCCATCAAACTTGGACAAAGCCAACGGGCAATTCAGAAAGAAGAAGGGGGGGAGGGACAAGCTCTCGCATGTAATTGCCAATCAGTAAATGATGCAGTTAGAGGTTGTTGGCAAATCAGATATTTACCATGAGCCGTCTCTGTTCAGCCAATATGTGGTTAGTGGTAGCCTCGACAAAGTTGTCAGGGGAGTTACTGCAGAACACACCCTTGAATGGTTGGTTATTTGGGGGCAATTTATCAGAAAGATTTGAATTTAAAAACGCCTCGTATGATATACAGGAATTCCTTGGTCTCTGTAATACTCTCTTAGACTTTAACAAACTCTTAATAAGGGTAATAATAAAACATCTTTATTAAAAAAATTAAAAAAAAAAAAAAATAAATATACAGAGTGAAGTTTAGCCCCAAAGGATTACTCTTACACTTAACTCTATGAAGCACTTAAGTTATTACAATTAAATTTTACGGGCACGCAAAAAAAAAACATTGGAAAGACAAAAAAAAAACAAAGTATCCCATTATTATTTCTCTTAAATAGTATCAAAATTGATGCTCAGTAATAGTGCCTTTTAGCTTACACTTAAATGGTAAGGATTACAGGATTTGGAGAAGTAGGTAAAGAATTATGTTTTTATTGCATTTTAAGAGAACGATTTTAAATAAGGATGTTCTAAATCTGGTATATTGAACATTATCTCATGGAATAAGCAAAGGATAAGAGGTGTAATTTTGTCCTATTATTTACATTTAATCAATGTAATATTTATTCTGGCAGATCTTGGCTTGTCATGTTTACGGAGCCCATATATAAGTCTACAACATGAATTTCTGTAATCTGCTTCAGTTTGTTGTGTTCAAACAGAGTTCATAGGTATATGAAACTACAATAATTTAAGTGTGTTACTTAACACCAACACTTCACAGAGATTTTTAGACGTATTGAAATTTAATATATGTCTGTGGAATGTAAAGGTTTTAAATTCATGTAGATTTTTTGAATTACCTTGTTTACTTGTGAATTTAATTTTAAGGGTTGTCAAATATTACACCCAAAACTTTCTGCTAATTTAATATGGAAAGAATTTATTTTTTTTTATTTTATTTGCATCAAACTATTACATCTCTACTTCATTTATGCCACGGAACATCAGTAGCGTATCTGTATGTTTTTTCTGTTGGTCAGTAACCCATGGGGAACGGCTTAATAACGTAAAACAATATTACATGGTATGCTTAAGTTTATCGCAAATTTAAGAAAAGTAACAATATAAGTTTCTAGAAATTTATACAATACTGATTTTATGATGTTGGAAGTTCCCCAGAGAAGCAACTTGAGATACATAATTCGCTTCGTGTCATTCAAAGATATAAGAACTGACAAATATTCACTATAGATTGTAGAGAAAATAACTAAAGTACGCCTTATCACTGAGTCTGGGTGGCTTTATGTAAAACAATTTTAACAGGCTAAATACTTGACTTAAAAGCCTATGGGTCATACAAAAATAATATCATAATTGCACGGTATAAGTGCACGTGTGGAATAATTTTTTGACCAGAGATGTAAATATGGTAAATCATTTGAAAATTTATAAAAGATGTAAGTATATATATATATATATATATATATATATATATATATATATATATATATATAAACATAAAAGTACTTAACAACAACATAAGCAAACTTTTGTTGTTTTTAAGTTAAACTAAAATTTAAAATGATTTTATCATAAACATTCTCAATTAAATGATTATTTATGTTTGACTTGTACCTAATTAGCATTAGCACATTTTGTAAACAAGTTAAAAGAGTGCGATGTTTTAATTCAGTCTTCAAAGGAATAGTGAGTAAGCTTTCCCTGATCGCAGGACTATTATGGGACAAATCTTGAATAATAACAGCAATAATATTTATTGGTGTATATAATATACATTTTTTATTTTACTTTGAAAATGTAATGCCATGTCATATAAATAATTAAAATATTTACAATCATTGTAAAAGAAATTGTTTAGCAATGCTTATGCTTATTCTTGTAAACGTAGGCATGTCAAATATATATAAATATATAAATTAATTACAGTTAAAATTTCTAAATGTACCATGGCAACTCATCTCACAAACGCCTAAGTCCTGCAAAAATTCCACGGCATATTTTGCAAATGAATATACGGTTAATGTGTGCACTGTTTCCCCAAATTATGATGCCATATCTCAAATGGCAGTGAAAATTTACAATACCTAGACATAAACCTTAACCCATAGGAGCTAAACTTTAATCTAAAGGGCCTTCCATAGGAGACAATACACATAGTGACGGCATCCAGAAGTGACATCAATGAAAAATAACACAGTGGTTGTTTAAAATTATGGTGGAGATATTGCATATAATAATAATAATAATAAATGTTTTTATTGCTTAGGGCTGAAATATACAAACAATAAGATAACAATATACGAAATAATTATGCCTGGATGCAAAAGGCAGAGTTCGCACTTATTCGATGTGAACATCGAAAAAGCAGCGCTCTTACACTCAACCTTAGTCTCGTTGTATATAATATCAACTTATTCCACATACAATTACTTCGTTTATTGAATTCTGCCATTCTTAACAGATTTTTCTGAAAAGGTTTCCTTCCGTAAATTGCTCTCGCTCTGCCTTAGTATTGATGCTTTTTTGATAATTAGAGTATAACAATAAAATTAAGAGATTTTCAAGGTGTACAAACCTTAAGCCTACTGCTTCAAGATATGGTAGTATATTATGGTACCCCACCATAATTGTAAACTACTTAAATATATTTTTGTATACTTTCCTTGAATATTATATGAATTAATCACCCTCATCCTTGCTCTTATAACGATTCGTAAGGCACAAATAATTTCTATGATTGAGCTTAATAACAGTCATCAAATGAAAACAAGTTCTGAGATTTTATCAGCCAGTTTCACAATCGTTATTTAACTAATGGTTAGGATTTGACCAATAGTTTTATTATAAAAATCTGTTACATTAACAGCCAGTTTTACAATTGTTGGTTGATTAATAGTTAGGATTTGACCAATGATTTATTACTATAAAGGCAAGGATGTCTGGTAAAGTTGTGTTTACTAATCATTATAACTTTCATAGTACAGGATCCGTACGTATCTTAGACTATCAGGTTCTGGTTAGTCAACCAAAAAGATAGCCAGTGATTGTGAGGCTGGCTGTATGACTGATAGGATTTAAAATTTAGGGGCATTATAATGAAATATTGAAACGCTCAACAGGGCAGTACAAATGTTCGGAATAATTTGCAAGGGTTACAACAGGCATATTGTAAAAAAACAAAAAATTCAAATATGCTCACATTAAACGAAATACAGAACATGTTTAGCGGAGCCTTTAAATTAATATTCTTGTTTATGGAAAAAATTTTAATCTCTCGAAGATCTCAAATCGCTCTGAACATCTACAATTGTGATCATGAGAGCAAGGCGTGAATATAATAATTATAAGATTAAACGAACTTACCTTAAGTGAAGTTCGATCTTAATTATATGAATGCCTTGCTCGAAATGATCAAACCCTCCCCGCCCACTCAGAGTTACCTTTTGCGGTACTGAACTTAGAGTTGTTAAGATTGCTATTCAAAATAAAACGATTTTATTTTCAAGATCGAATTGTCAACTCCGTTATTTAAATTACCTATTCGTCTTACATGGAAATATCTACAATTTGTTATGCAATCTCAAATATTCCGCAGGTAGTATGTATTTGGCAGATCAAATAATAATACAAAAAATTATTTATTTTGGTAAAGATTAGATTGAATCGAATCTGAATTTTCAAAGACCAAACTTAACAGCTCTAGCTACTCTAAATAAACCCTTGATCATTTGATTTGAGATCATATTAGGTCCGTTCCTTTGAACGGGAAGTGTGACACTAATTTTGAGTGACAGAGATGGCATCAATGCGGATATCATAAGTTAAAGAGAGACAATCTTACACCAGTGCAGCTAAGCGCTACAGTTGTAGTGCAAAGGAATGAACCTATCTTGCTCTAAAGAAACTGACAGCTGAAGATGAGTGAGAATACAGGGAGGGACAAATAAATTTTAGCTTTGTTATTCATGGCGCCACACAGTGGACGATAGTAGAACTACAATTGTGATCATTTCGAGCAAGGCGTTCATATAATTAAGATCGAATTTCACTTAAGGTAAGTTCGTTTAATCTTATAATTACAGAAGCATAATCATTATTAGTACAAATAGTCCCTTCAAATTAGGAAATATTTAAGAAAATTTTCCCACAGTTATAAGACCTGTGTTGTCTAAACATGATTTTTACCCCCCCGCAGTTCTGAAAAAGGGTGGTTTTAAGAAATATATACATATATATGAATTTTAGCGTTTTTTTCGTCTTTTTCTCTGTTTTGAGGAAAAACTATGCATTTTGGTGAAAAATATCAAGAGAGCAAAGTAGTACAGCATAAAATTTCCCATAAATATCGTCTCTACTTTTTTTTCGAATTCCGCATAGTTTTTCCTCAAAATAGAGAAAAAGACGAAAAAACGCTAAAAATCATATATATGTATATATTTCTCAAAAACCATCCTTTTTTAGAACTGCGTGGAAATGATGATTAGACAACCCAAATACTTCACTTCTTACAGGTCTCATAACTGTGGGAAAATTTTCCATAAAACAGCAATTTTTTTACTAATTTGAAGGGACTAAAAGCAGTATCCAAATTATCTCTTGATATTAATATTTTGTAATTAATGCCAAAATTATCTAGTAGAGGAATCTATACACATCCGTTTTCAACTATTTTCTGAAAAGTTTTCCTCAACCTCTGGGAAGTATTTTCATCGTAGCTACATATAATTTTCGAAAAGTTTCCTCAAAAACTAGCCAGTGGCGTCGGAATTAGGACAGGTTGGGGTGATCGGATCTTGCAAAAAAAAGTATAACTAAAATTTTTTCCTTCATTTTTGTCTGGGGCGGGTTTAAAACCAACAATGTCGCTTACTATGCTGCCCACATGGGCCTAAAACTAAATAAGGACTAAAACTGTAAATTACTGTTATTACGCGCACAAGACACTGAGAAAAAATTTTGATTACTGACTGTGGGAAAAAGCTCAGCGAAAAAACCCGTTCAAGGCAAATACCGGCCCTGGTGGTCTTCCTGAAGCCAAGAAAGTAGAGTATAGAGAAGTTGTAGTTTGAAGAGAGAGTTTGAGTGATACCATGTAAACTGATATCCAGATCCCTACTATATCTAAATTTAAAATATGAATTTTATATCTTAAGGCGATTGGAAGATATTGCAGAAGAACTGATATTTATTGTTTCCCTTTAAAGGCGTATAATTTCCTTATTATTCATTTAAGGTACCTTTATTTTTGGATGCCATATCAGCCACGTAAATATCTAGAGACAATTTTGTATTAACTTAAAAAGTAGTGATCGGAGGTCCAAAGGGATATCCTTGCACTTTAGTAATACAAAATTGCTTTGACTTAATCATATTAAAAAACGCATGGCCCATTCATCCGACCGCCCGCCGCCCCCTAAAAATCACACATCCACTCTACACGGCCCTAAGAGGAATCACACTTCAAAGTTTGGCATGACATCATTGAAACATTCTGTATATTGAGAACATGCGAAACGGGCGTTGATCTACAGTAAACACGCCGTATTTACCGATATAGCTAGGGACCTCTAATGGTAAAAACTCCGAGATGCCGTGGACGTCCGTCGGCTTGCTAGATGGTGCGAAAGGTCCTCCTGAACCACTCGGTACCCTTAGTTCAGCTATTGGTCGTGATCTGTAAAATTTATGACCCCGAGAAGGTCACTCCGAATGGACGAAATGTGAAACCTGTCCGTCGACTAAAAAATTACATTCTAGGGCTCATCAGAAACCCAGTGCCAAATTTTTTTGGCATTCGGTCCACGAGGTCCAAAATTATGGGCAAATAACCGAATTTTCTTTGAAATTTTTCTGTCCAAGATGTGAAGACCCTTCAAAACCTTTTCCAACCTGTTTTCCCAGATGGAAAAAGTACCAAAATCTAATCGACAGACAAAACTATTCACCAGAATTTTTTTTGGAATTATGCCGGAAAATGTCTGTCAACCATTTTTCCTGCTAACTGGAGCCATAAACAGTAATGAAAAACAATCGACAGACAATTTCATCCCTTACACAATTTTTGGCCACCCTTCAAAAATTTCCAAAATGTGCCAATTTATAAAAAAGCGGAATAAAGTGTCTATTTATCTACAGTGTCCTGTGTGCGTATCATTGCTAGCTAAAAACCTAGAAATAGGTGTTAAATTGATTTAAAATTTTATAGCCAGATAACGGAATGTTTCTATTATTAATAGGTTTTTAGTAAGGACCTTCTTTAAGGAATTTAACGCACTGCACGTGCAATGAAATAAATTTATATGTAACTTAACCGAACCACGCGGTAGTAGTCGGTGAACTTGATGTGGCGTTCCTAGGCAATTCGTGGTAATGGCTGTCGTTTAAATTCCCCGAGGCAGTAATGTACGGACCCCAACTTTAATTATTTCCCACCATACCTACCAGTCAACATATAGATCGATTGTAAAATACGTGAATAAAGTAAATTCCCAGGAGAGACTACAAGGAAGCGCCTAGGTGATCCGTTGTGCTGTAATTACCTTCCGAGAACATGGTCTGGTCATGGTAGTGGTAGGTTTTTCTGGTTTCCGGTCAACATATTAATGAAAATTGCACCAGCACAAAGGACACTGTAGATAAATAGACACTTTAATTCGCTTTTTTATAAATTGGCACATTTTGGAAATTTTTGAAGGGCGGCCAAAAATTGTGTAAGGGATGAAATTGTCTGTAGTTTGTTTTTCACCACTGTTTATAGGTCCAATTAGCAGGAAAAATGGTTGTCAGACATTTTCCCCCGTAATTCCGAAAATTAGATGGAAAAACATCAAATTTTGGAATTTTCCCAATTTTCAAAGTCGCCCAAAAAAAAATTCTGGTGAATAGTTTTGTCTGTCAATTCGATTTTGGTACTTTTTGCATCTGGGAAAACAGGTTGGAAATGGTTTTAAGGGTCTTCACATCTCGGATAGAGAAATTTCAAAAAAAAATCGGTTATTTGCCCATAATTTTGGACCTCGTGGATCGAATGCAAAAAAAAATTAGCACTGGGTTTCTGATGAGCCCTAGAATGTAATTTTTTAGTCTCACATTTCGTCCATTCGGAGTGACCTTCTCGGGGTCATAAATTCTACAGATCACGACGAATAGCTAAACTAAGGGTACGGAGTGGTTCAGGAGGACCTTCCGCACCATCTATCAAGCCGACGGACGTCCACGGCATCTCGGAGTTTTTACCATTACAGCTCCCTGGCATATTCCTCACGTAATTTCTCGAAAACTTAGTTCAAATTTAAAAAGTAAGGTACCGTTGTAAAGAGAATTTAACGGGCTTTAAAACGATGTGTATTTGACCCCCTTGTCACTTAAAATTTTAGGGGTGGCTCCCATCACCACTTAAAGATTGAAGTGACGCGATCGACAATATGCGATAAAAGTGTTCCCCTTGATAAGACAGTCGGCTGGTCCGAGCGTTTTTCGAAAAAATCACCATACAAGCAGAAAACACGGCTGTTTCGTTTTCTGTGAACCACCTTGTAGATGACATTCTGCTAAATCTAGTTTAACAAAATGTAACTTTTGCTGCTTAAGGGGTTCGAAAGGATTTGTTCATTAAATAAATAATAAAAAGGCAATTAATTAGTACATATATATTTTATTGGTTTTGACTGTACTGCCATCTGGCTTTACACTTTCAACAACATGGCACACCATACATGTATCTGTAAAATAATATATATCTGTACATATAATTCTGTTAATTAGCATTTTGATTCATAGATCCTCTACATAATAGATAAATAACATTCTGGAAGGTGAAGCCAGTCACACTTCTTACAAAGGCACTTCGAAAATCATTGTCTACTCTTTTCTCATCAATTTATACCCATCTGGCATTGTTATAAATTTAAATTTTTTTGTATCTTGTGTATTTTTCACTACATTTGTTATTTGTGGGTTAGAATGCAGTTAACCGAAATTGTTTGGCAGGTCCGTCAATCTACGAGTTTGTAAACTAACTTAGAACGGTTCAATTTCAGTGTATTTATCATGGATTATAATTGTTTCACTAAATTTTCACATCTCTGTTACTCGAGCAAAAACAACAAAAAACCTGCAAAAACTTTATCAAATTCAAATAAAATTAAATAAACTTTATTTTAAATTAAATAATAAGTAACATTGTCCTCCTCAAGTAACTGCACCGGAGCCAGTCAGACATCCACGGTGCAAAGCGCCGTGGCATTGAAAGACTAGACCAGACGAGGTCAGTTCACATTACAAACCATAAAGGTAAACAAAAACTCCTTTCGCAGTAGAGCGAATTAAAATGTATATAAGATTAATTACCAAGGTATAAAGAAAAACATGTATGAAAGTATAATTGACGGCAAGAGAAACATCGCTAACCAATGTACGGTTAAATTGTGCCACACAATTTTCTGTTTAAAATGTTCTATTTATCAAAAATTTTTATTAACCATCAAAATTGTGGCTTTAAAAAGGAATTTAAAATGACAAAAACAGCGAATAACATAAAATAAAAAATAAAAAAAAAGGACAGGAAAGAGTTAAAGTTGAAAGTTGTGTTCCAACACTGCATTTTTATTTCGTCGTCATCGATGCCCTGAACCACACCGGTGCTGCATATGTGAGGGCCGGCCCACTAAAACGGTCTAAATTATTTTTTTATTCTGTTTACAAAATAGAAATAGAAGCAGAATTCAATATTATTATGACCCTTTGCTTATAAATAAAAATGTAATTGAACAGGACATCATAAAGAAAAAGAGACTTTTTATCATATGCCTCGTATGTTTTATTCTACCATTATTTTGATAATGCAGTGTCTAGATGTTTTGATCTCATGAAAAAACTAGATAGTTTTGAATTTGTAAGTTTTAACGTCAGGCTCGTTATCAAAGAATCTTGAAATCTCCATATATGAAATTCTATATAAATTTACAAGAATATTGCAATCATAGCAGCCATATTGGATTCGCCATTTTGAATTCTTAACTTTTAACATCAGATTCGGTATCAACTGTTCATAAAATACTAAACCGCCAATTTTTATACAATTTCGACGAAATTGAATTTTTCTACTGAAAAATCTTGCTTTCAATGTTTGCTGACGTTACATTAGACCTAGTTTGATGAAACTGCTATAGGACCACCGCCGCCGCGCCAACCTTGCAGTTTAAGAAACATTTTATAGAAATCACTTTTCAGCGTAATGATTAAACAAAGATTAAAAATAAACATACAATTTTGAATTTTCTTTTCAAATTTAAATACAAAGTTTTCATTTGTAGAATTTTCCGTTTTTTAAATTTGGTCTGATGAATATCTTGTGTATTCTTCATATTTACGGACTTATTCGAAATAAATGGTTTTTTTATTTACATCTCTTGTTGGGTGGTAGGGGGTGGAAACAGGTACTCCATAGTTTCTTAATGAGAGGGATGACCTCTAATCCAACTTTAAGTAAGCTATTAACGTACTGTTTAAATGTGAACTACATTTATTGCAGTCAAATTAAATAATTTAAAAAAATATCATGGAATAGTAATTCTATTAATTGTTATTGCAGCTCTTCGCCGGAATCCGGAGTTTTTACTTATTTTTTATGCATACTGGTCGGGCACGTAGAGATGTAATAATTTAATATACCTATTTATCATCGAATTGGTAATAATGCCATAAATTATTACAATTTTTGAAGTCGTAGATTGATCGGCCTATAGAACAAAATATGTATCTTGATATAGAAAATTGTTTGTGTTTTGGTCTAACCCAAGAAATTACAAAATTCTGAAATAAAAAATTGGTTACACTATTATCCATTAATTAATAAATATAATACATTTTCCAAAAAAATATATTGAAAACATAAAAGACAATACTGGCAAAATTTGTCTACTAATATCACAGAATGTCTGTTAAAAAAGTTATGCGAAAATCAAACACAGGTAATTTTTGCCAAAACGTATCAGAATTATTGCACTTTATACGAAATAAAATCTGATTTAAGATAAGTGCGTACAAATAATAAATTATTGTGGTACTGTTTACTTAAGTGGACCATTCACAATTAACTTTTAAGAGCTTATAATTTATTGATATTACTTATGAATGGTAGAGACATTCTGCTAGATATGTACGATAAAGCTGTATTCTAGTCATGATAGAATTAAAATATCTCCCTTTATGTAGTCCATACTTAGAATTTCTACATAACGAATTCATTGATGACTGAAACACAGCTAAATAGTAACATTCCTTTTATAACCTGTGTGTATAAAACCGAGGTGTGTGTTCCTCTTACCTATGTGAATTATAACAACAAAAAGCACAGATTGAGGTATTTTATGTTTATGCAGAAGTTTTCACTTAGGATCTTTATAGTTAAAGACATGGAGGGAAGTGTCTACATTCCACATACTTTACTGTATCACAGCCAAGAATTCACATGGAAAAATAATATAAACAACATTAAAAAGCAAAGTAGTTACGATTATCCTTTCCTTATAAGATAATCGTTTCCAATACTCTATTAAGAATTTACAATATAAGTAACAAACTCTATCTCTAATTAATTTTAAGAATCCTTACATCAAAACTCAGTTTCAACATTATTTCACAAAACAGTAGGGAATGTAAGATCTTAACCTCGAAATTCGTTCAACAATCCCCAAACTCAAGATAAAATTAATAGAACATTGGCCAGACCTGAAAGGTTTTAAATAGAAAATGCCCGGTTATGTATTTTGACGCAAATAAAGTTTGTCTAGATTCTCTGAAACCAATTTCAGATTGAAAGCAATTAAAAATGACAAAACGGGTAGATTTTTCACTTTTTATTTTGTAACTTGAAAACAAGGTAATGTTTCACAAAAAGTGTAGAACACATTTTTTTTTATATGTTTTATAACGAAGAAAACGAGTACACGTTATACTTTATACATCGAATACAAGTTGAGATATTACGGTTCAAAATGAGGGTAAAAGAGTGCAAAAAACTCCAAAAATACCTTACTTTGCACATTTTGACTGCAAACTTATGGAAGATAGAGAAAAAATAAAAGTGTTCCTTAAACTACATCATATAACGAAAAAAATGAGCACCATAGAAGTCCCTCACGTCAGATCTGGCGGGCCGGAGTATGAGGTCCGATTTTATACCCTCGTATCTCCGGTCCATCTGACCTTACAGAATTCTAGGAGGGCTTTTTTCATTATGTATTATATTTTATTTACAATCATAGCGAAATAATCAAATTGTCTTGCATGTCAAAAGTTGGAAAGTGGCCACTTTCTTACCAGTTTTCGTGTTGGAAAGTGAGCATTTGCCAACCTGAAAAAGAAACATAAAATGCTATGTAAAAACTCAGTAAACGATTTTTTTGGCTTTTTGTTCTCTAAGGGAGATGATTGTGAATAAAATAGTATACAAACCTTGGTGGAAAGTTCCATTGCTGTCTCGAGATTTAGTTGTATGTAAAAAGTATTTTTTTTTCTTGCATTCTTTACACTTTTTTTACCCTTTGAACTTTGAATCGCAATAACTCAGGTTATATCAGGCGTACAAAATTCGGCGGATACTCATTTTTTCGCTATAAAATACAGAAAGAAAAAGTATTGTTCACTTTTTACGAAATATTGTATTACTTTCCAGTTATATCACAAGAAATGAGGAAAATTACTTGCTTTGCTATTTTTAATCGATTTCCATCCCGAAATGGTTTCTAAAAATCTAGGTACACCAGGTGTATTTCAATGAATATATCATTAAAATACACCTGGAAATATAGAGGCGTCCCAGATAGCAAACATTTCTTATTTCATTCTAATTTAAGCCTCCCAGGACTGCCCTAACAAGAAAAATATCGAAAATAATTCACAAAGCTAATTTTTGATACTGATCTTTAGGTGAACGAGTAGTTGAACATGCGAAAAGTCCTGAATGATTCGGCGTGAATTTCGGACGCTATATTAGAAAAATGGTAACTTCAATTTTTCTCACGCGGTTTACGTAAACGTATTGGATTACATAATACGTCAGTACAACATTCATTTAAAATTCAGTTCTATACAAAAAAAATTATTTTACCTATTCGTTTGAGCAAAAATTTCGTATCAAACTTTATGATAAAGATATAGCTAACTGAATGACTCATGTAAGAAGCATGAGAAGTGAGAAGCGATCGCGACTGTGTGATGATCGAAATAATGATAACCTCATCTCCGTGGCGACCCAAAAGTGTGTTCACAATAATTTCATTGTTAATCAAGCAGAAGGAGGTGATAAGAAGTCAGTTGTTTCTATTGGACTAGAAACTGGTAGTTTCTGGAGAGCCAAGTGTTACAATCAGAGAGGATGTTGATCTCTTTGTATTGGTCACAGCTGCAATGCCCATTGATAAATA
Organism: Rutpela maculata; assembly: GCA_936432065.2. Lineage (NCBI taxonomy): Eukaryota > Metazoa > Arthropoda > Insecta > Coleoptera > Cerambycidae > Rutpela > Rutpela maculata. Next base: position 42,878,198 of record OW386286.2, read on the forward strand.
TGAAGCTTGATAAAGGCAAAATTGAAACAACCCTTATATCATTTTGCGCTGAAGTTACTGCCCCCACAAAAAAAGAAACGTTTCTGTACTACTCAGTTATTTCTTATGCAAATTAAGCCGTTCGTGAGTCATTCGGAAAAAACTCATTTTAATCAATATTTCTTTAAGACCTTGGTCGAGGCGCACACTGGCTCATTCAAGATTTTTAGCATGTTAAACTATTCTCACACTTGAGTTTCATTGGCAAAAATCAGCTTTGGCCGATTTTTTCCGATATTCGTAAAAATAGGGCCTAATGTTCCTAAACTACAAGTTAATATTAACATTATGCAACAAAAATTGAGGTTAGGTCTCCAGCGTAATGCTTTGATGTAAGCGATCCTTGATCAGTTCGTGCATTAAAACGTATGAAAAATTGATAGGTAAATAAAATACAGATCTTTGTGAACAATAAAAGCAGTCCTATATCACACGACTCTCTTTGAGATCGATTGGCGGTTTTATCCACCGTACTCCTCTAAATACGTATAACAAAACCATCACTAAATAAATTGTTCATGTTAATAATTATATCACTCTTTATAATACTCCAGTTCTCATTTGAAATTAGCACATTTACATATCATCTTTAATGCATCTTGCCCTATCGGTATTGTCATGAAAAATAAACCTAATCTAAAATCCAACATATCTTTCATTGCACTAACTTTTGAGTACAGCACAGTAACAATTTAAATGGGATTCGGAACGTGCGTGCGCCCATTTTTTATATACAAATATACAAATTCTCAGGTAATATTGTATCAATATAATGATGTCTGTGAAGTCAGCCACCTACTTTTATCAGAACTCTAAGTTGTACCTACTTTCTTACTCTTTATATTGGATATTTTACCGCTTCTGCTAACATGTTTAAAAAATGTAATCAAAGGAACCTCTGCATTAAATGAATCAGCCAAAGATTGGCTTTTGAACATTTCTGATTACTACGAATCTAAAAATATGTAAACTAAAAGAAAGTTGTTAAAATGATGATGCAGATCCCGCCTATCCAAATACGAACATAGAAGCAAAATATCCAGTTCATCCACTGGCTAAAGCCGATATGATGATTTTCGACGCGGGACGATTAACAAGCTTGTGTTCAGAGAGTTGGAATTAAATATAGATGTATAATGCATGTGTATTGCTGTGTTTTGTTTTGCGTCTTATATGTAGTGAATATGTGGAGCTGCAAGGAGAGGGCGAAATTGTCAGCCCACCTATGTAGCAGCATCCCTAGTGAAATTTTACACTGTTTATCTATATTAGACATAATTATGAACTTTTTTTAGAACATTTTCGCAAAAGTAGCAAAATACCCAATAAAGAATAAGAATATGCCACGAATAAATATAGACAATATTTGTACTAATCTTGAACCGGAAAAACTTTTTTTAAATACCATAAATTTTAAGTAGAAAAATAAAAAAAATTTCTTAGACTGGTCATCCCATTATTTGAAAATACGTAATAGTTTTTTTAATTGTTGTGCTACATTGTACCGATTGCATCGAGGATTGTATGGTTCAAAATTATTTCCTAACTGGCATAGTTTAAGAAAAAGCAAATTTAAACGAAAGAGATCCGTGACCACATAATATGTGAAAACTGCAGTTCTTATTATTTTCAAAAACCAATGAAAAAAGGAAGAATCATTGTACTCTTCCACTTTGTGTGGATGACAGTTTCTCGTATTGTATTAGTTATACTTAACGTTGTGTTATTGAAAAAAAATGTATAACTACGATAATTTTGAAAAAGAAAAGGAAACGATGAAAGAAATTACAACCTCCTGAAAACGGCTGTTTCTTGTACAATTTTGGTAGTTTTCAATTGTAAAATAGTACTATAGTTGTAATAGTTTTATGTATAATTGTCGAGGAAAATTAGAGGAAAGAGAGGAAAATTAGATATGAAAAGTAACCAAATGACTTTTTCAAAATATATAGTAATCGATGCCTAGAAAATATCCGTTGTACGCGAACATCGCTGTATTGAAAAAATGGTGATACATTTAACTACAATAAAAAATCTGCAAATAATAACTTGTTTATGTTGAAACCTAAAATCGATAAGACCTGTGATAATTTTTTAAATTATATTAAAATTACAGCGGCATTTAGAATATACTGGTTGGAACTATTTTAGTGTTACACGCAATGTGTGGCTACGATACAACCTCATTCGTTTATAAACGCGGGAAAAAAAAGGTGAGGTTAGTATCATTCCCAAAAATGCATAGTTGGCTTCTAATTTGCTTATATTTTACGATAAGAATGCTAAAAAGAACTTATAAATGTCAAAGTAAAGTACTTTATTTGCCAATATGGTTGTAGCTTGTTTTCAGGCATTGGTGAAAAAAAAAGGTATTAACTAATTTAAAAATATACGTCAGTACTCAAAATTTAAGTAAATCTTCTGCCTCCCGCAACAAATAATTTTCGTATTTAAAAATGTCTGTAGTTCCCTAAAATTCATTGATATTGTTTTGTCTTTGTAAAAAAACTGCACCAAAAATTGTCCTTGCCAATATATTAAATATTTTGATTATTATACAAACTCGTGGAGTAAGTTGCAAATGATATACCTATGCAAAATAAACTCGTGTCATAGTCATAAATTGAATTATTAAAAAATCAAAGATAAGCGTATATTTTATAAGAGACAGATGTTTTAAAGCATCCAAATATGCTTATAAGAATATGACAATTATGCACAAATTGTAGAAATATCCCAAAATTCTGGGAAAAAAATTGTTCTCAGATTTTTTTATAAATATTTTAATTAGTAAGTTATTTCTAAAACAACGTCGCGTTCGGCATTTTCTTAAATCCTAATCCTCCTTAATAGGCGAAGCGTATAAAGAAATTTTTGTGCTGTTAGCAGGTGATTGTATTCTGAAAAAAATCAACTCGATACTATAAATGACTCAGATGGTCAGAGCCTCAATGTTTAGTACAATAATATGATCGAATAAAAAACTGCAAGTTTCAGAAAATGGGCTACGGTTTTTTTCAATTCTTTGATCAAAATAGTTTGTTATTTTTATACTTAAAATCCTTGCAATTTTAATAGATGTCTACGATAAGAGATAGTACTACCTAGTACAATTTCTAGTTTTTAATTACCCAGCCACACAAATAAAATGCTCTGTACCGGAAATCAGTTCATCATTGTATGTATTTTGATGTGCCGAAAACGAATTGGATGTTCAAATTGCTTGATTTTCGTTTCAATTTGTCTTCAGTCGCAAGAAATGTTTTTTGTCGGTGTGTCAAGATGTGTCATGATGTGTCATGATACCAAGCTCGTAGCTTCCAGCTGAGGCGAAATAAAGCAATTTGGGCATCAAATTCGTTTAGCACGTCAAGATACGTAGGAAATTGACGGTCTGATTTCTGGTTCAAACCATTTTTTAATTTTTGTGCAGCAGTGTCATTAAACCAGGGGCTAACTTCACAAACATGGCAAATTACAGGTAATATTTATTCAGATACAATATTCCTTTATAGTACGACGAAATTTCCACCTAAAAGTTTTGGTACCTCCTACGTTCCAAAACCCCATTAACAAGGCGGTAATATCAATTTTTAAAAAGCAACAGTAGATAACTTTAGACCTTTTTACAGCAACATATCTACAAATTTGAATTAGTTAATAAGTTCATATAATTATTCACAATTGTTTTGCTTCCACTGAACAAAAAATATCATTCGACCCGATGCCTCCTCGCATTGTTCTGTTCTTCCTCATCACAGATTTGATCCGGAGCCGACCATCTTCTTTTCCTCGCCGCTATGCTATCGGGCGACATCGACAAAGGTGGGTGCGTCGATGTGAGGTGCAGGTTCATTGGGTGGGTCTGACTAACCATTGGTTCAACTAGATGGGTTTTGGATGCTGTATTGACTGACACTTGCCTGGCGGTCATGGAGGTGGTGGTCGCCGTTGTCATGATGGTCGTTCCGGCTTTGGAGGATGGACAAGGTGCCGGTTCCCTGGGGGTCAAAGATATGAGAATATCGCCCACTTGAAGTCGGTGAACTTTTAGCCCGTAGCATTGCTGGGTTCGCTCGGGATTGCAGGAGGCCCAACCGTGACCCATCACGAAGTAGGGATGTTCTACCGTCGATTCGACTTCAACCTGGAAATTTTTCTGTTATTAGTTAACATGTTTGCAATATTTGAGGGTATATATTACGACAAGTCTGTAGTAATGTAGGCGCGAAAAGGTAACTAATTTGATTGGTCACTCTTAACTTCTTAACTTGAATAATAATAAATGTTTCGCAAAAGAAAATTATTAAAATATGTTCAGGATATGGCCCTTCTGTATGGATTACAATACGTTTGTCCTTCAGATCATCGGAGTGTTATTATTGGAGAGGAAAGGTGAAAACAGATAGATTACCTGATTATCATGTCATCCATTCATTTGCAAATACTACGGTCTATAATTCAAACAAATACTAATACCGTAGATAATTAAAAATATCACAGGCGGAGGATTAAAAAATGAAGCATCTATTTAAAGAAGACGTTAATAACAGGTCGGCTACGTGGGAGATTATTCACGTTATTTTTTTTATTTTTTTAGCAAACATGTTTCAACGGTGGATGTTTGCCAAAAAAAATATTACGATAATACTATTGGCAAACGTTTACTTTTACGTCTATAATTAGCACGCCATTCTAAATTTTTACTATCTCATTTAAAGCAGACGAAACAAATGCAAAAACAAACTATAGCTATTTACTAGAGTAGAGTTTATACACACAACATAACACACCGCCAGAAATGTTTTTATTATTTAATAATGGCGGCTAACGACGTTCCTTAAATAATTAATCATGTAATTTCACTAATTTTAGAGATGTGGTAAAGTAAAACGTAGGTTTTGGTAGGTGACATCATTCTTCATAGTATTTGTTGATTTTAATGAACACCTGCGGTTAAGTTTCTGGGAAAAACTTAATAAAACAAATGTGGAGAGCACTTACGCAAAGCATCCGGTCGTAAGGTAGCAAATTTAGTATTTAATTGAGGATATATGCAATGTTTTTACTGGTGATATTAACTTGATTTATGTGTAAAGGACAACTCAAATTACGTGTTTGACTTTGAGTGTTCTATTGATTGATTTTAAACTGATAATGTGAAGCGTCTACTTGCAATTTACAGAATCGACAAGTATGATATAAAAAAATATATTATTTTGGGTATTCAAAGAAAAACGTTCGTTTCTTTCATAGACCATTGGTGCAAGTTTGACGAAAATAGAAGATCAACAAGAGTTCCCCCTACGAAACTACTTGTCGACTTCTTTCTTACTTATCTAACATTCAGCTTGAAAGACAATAAAACCACCACCCTTTCTATATATTGATGATTTAAGTCTGATCATACCAATATAGTACAAAAAGCCTCCTTTACGAGGAATTCTTTCTAGGATCTCCAGCCCTACCTAGAGGATACTACATCACAATCAAACATGTTACATTTCAAAGCCAAAAAATTTTAAAAAACAAAGAAAAAGGGTATAAAATTTCGCTCACGCATGCATGTACCAATAAATGAAGTATTTCGTATTCGTATTCTGTCGATTGATTAAAACATCTAAACATTGTACAATCTTTTTCGTTCTCTTTAGAACGCGTCAGGAGGATATAAATCCAATTCGAAACAAAAGTTAGTATTAAAAATTAAAAGTAAAATGGTATATGAAAGAAACGAATGTTTTTCTTTGAAAGTTATCTGCTGAATATCCAAAATAATAATTTTTAACAATGATATAAGCAGAAATAACAGGTATTTATTTTTTAAATATGTTATAACTTTTAACAAAGGATGATTTTTTTATAATTATGTGGATATACTACACATGGTAAGACATTACTTTAGGCAAAAAATCCTGTACAGACAGTAAAGATGTTGCAAAGACTTGAAGTATGGATGCGGACGATTCTGTGGATGTGGCTGGTTTTGAAATAAATTAAGAAGATTGAAAATCTACTTTGTGCATGTTTATTGTTGATTATAAAAAAAATATAAAAATAACAAACTTTGGTTATACTATTTTTCATTAATCCAAAACTTTCCAAGATAATTAGATTTGTGAAAAGAATGGCCACTGAAAACTGCTAAAAAGATAATAAAACAAGAAGAATATTTATTTAAATATTAGGCTGCTCTATATCTTTACGAGTTGGTTTCACAAATGGCAACTTCAGAAAATTAAGAAAATAGTTTGTTGTTGGTTAGTATATTCTTGTAATATGTAATATTCTAGGAAACCAATTTCTCGCCATTTAATTCCATATAGTAAAGGCATATTTGCATATTTTAGTTGGATCTAGCTGTTTTTAAAATAATCTTAGTTTACCATGTGAAAGAGTATACCTCACAGTATAGTTTTTTATTGTAAATATATTCTTGAAAAAATACGGATGTAGCCGCGATTGCAAGTAGATGCCTCATATAAAATTAGCTATATATACAATGTGATAAAAAAATACTATTCTCTTCATTAATAATCCCAATAAAAACTACTCTGTTGATTTTAAATCAGGTAATACATAGGGCTAATTACTTAAATCCAGTGAAGGCATTTAGCCAACGCAAGTACCGAAGTGTTACTGCTCCAAATCAATCATGGATCGCGTTTTAGTATGTGATAACTTGAGACAGAATCTTACATGCAATATGCGCTACACTGATGATTTTGACGATAACCAACAGTTAAAAATCGATAGTTGTAAGCAATTATCGTGTCTCTTTTATAGTTTCGTTCCATTCTGGTATCGTTCTCGTATATTAAACAATAATAAGTAAAGAAAATAATCATATATAACTGGTAAATGTCATTTGTTTAAAATTGGTTATTATTCGTCGATTTATTATTACATATTATGTAAGGCAACATAAAAATCCAATAAAATTAATCTGTATGTGAGAATAATATAAGCTTATACCTATAATATTCGTGAAAGAGTGGAATAATAATCTAGGAATATTCTATTGAGGGGAAATATTATTATAATATTTTTAAAATATTCCTAGAGTAACTTGATTATTCCTATAATATGCGTTTTAGATAATCGTAGAATATCTATAGACTGTGCCATTTGGACAAAAAAGAATATTCCTGTAACGTCTGGAATATTTAAAATTTTTTTAGGAATAATCAAATCTTCCAAACGTATAATTAATGAATATTCCAGGAATTAAATCGTGCTATCTGGGGTATTTTTCTCATGAAAATAACTGGACGCAAGTACTGTATAACAAAAATGGGCGTACGTCAAGAACGTGTTCTAGCGCCTATACCTATATCAATATTATTACAGCAGCTCTAACGATCATTGTGGACAACAAGCTTGAAGAAGGGGGCTGGGTTTACACTGCAGGTTTGACGGAGGACTTTTTAATTTAAAACGTCTTATGGGTGTACCCCAGAACACGATCACGCTATATCACCGATCTACAATATGCAGGTGACTGCGCTTTTCTCGTCAGCTCAGTTGAGAAACTGTAGCTCATTATGAACATATATTACGGTCTAGGCATAAAAATCAACATAAATCAAACTAATGTCCATTTCACACAAAGTACACCACCAAGTTATCACTATTGCAGAAGAGCCCCTAGAGAATGTAGTGCAATTCAACTAGCTTGGCAGCATTGTAAACGACAGAGCTATCTTGGACTCCCAGATCCAGAACCATGTAAGTACCGCACCGAGAGATTTTTGGTCACTATTTAACAACCATGACCTAGGACTAGAACAACGATAGCGGTTTACTGTGCAGTTATTGTTCCCCACTCTCCTGTATGGTTGCGAAAGCTGGGTTCCCTATTCAAGGCATATCAAAGCCCTGGAAAGGGTGCATCAAAGACACCTCCAACAAATGCTTAGAATCGAATGATATCACCACGTATTTAATGCCGAAGTACTGCACAGTGCTCGAAATTCTATCCTCAAAGTGTTCCTTGGGCTGGGCATGTTGTTCGGATGAAAGAGAATAGACTGACTACCCAAGTAGCAGCAAGGTGAGCAATAAAGGATGTAAAGATATTCTGCATGAAACACTTAAAAGTACAGGGTCTGTGAATGGCTGAGAAGATCGAGCAAAAGACCGTTTGCAATGGATAGTCATAATTGAAATGTATAATGGATGCACTAGGAGAAACCGATGAAGAAATGTTGTCTCTGAAGAGTTCATGTGTGGGCTGCGGCCGCATTTTAACTTCAAGAATTGGTCTCTTCTGTCATCAGCGTAGCCACAGATAATAGCTTTAGTATAATTATTGTAACCAAGGATTTCTGTTAATTATATTACCATCTTATGTTTGTAAATGCTTCGAGTTAATGGCAACAGAATACAATAAAAATTGGTGAGTGTAGAGTCAGTTATTATCCAATAAATTAAAAAATGTATTGGTCAAATAATTGATTAATGTGAAATAGCTCTCATAATTTTATAGCCAAATGTGTTATTTGATATTTCTCAACATTTAGTCTTCTAGTAATATTTAATGATGATATAAATTAATAGTGTTTGTTTTTTATTTATATACTTATAGTAATTGATGAATTAAAAAAACGGTTAAAGATTCTTTTTAACTGGAAAAACGTAATATACAAACAAATCAACTCAGTATGGTCAGTTCTGTATATCCTAATATTAATTGTTAAAAGGTTGATGTTTACAGCGTTAATATCCATACAAATAAATTTTTCTGTTTTTTTGCTGGGATTTTCCACCTTAGAAGTATTAAGGAAATGCCACAAGTAATATTTAGACTATACGAATCAAATTGATCAAATAATCGAATAAGTGGGTAGTGTGAAATGAATTTAAAGTTTTTTTTCTACTCCCATGCTTTAATTCGTTTATTAGACATTCCCTACCTGCACTTTAATGAGATTCATTATGACATAAATTTTCCATTAAGATACAAGTTTATAACCAATAGAAACGCGACACACAGCAAAAATCTGCCAATATCAACTATTGCCTTGAACATCTGACAGATATAAAATTTATCAGTTTTGACAAGTCATTTGTCATCTCATATTTACCTTCAGAAATAATTTCAGAAATAAAGTGTTAATTTTCTATTCATTATGACCGTGTATGCAACTCACATTTAATGGCAATTAAATGATCGTTGCATAATATACTATTATTAAATTGCTCCTAAGAACACATCCAAAGCAATTAGCAGCTAAATCAGCCGATTACATAATACGACATTCCTGAATAAGTTAAAACCGTGCCCGTCATTTTGAGATGATATACTCCATCACGACAGGGCACTGACATGAAATGTAATTTTGGTAAACACATCGCGCCGAGAGTAGATTTCCGAGAATACGCCGGTGAAGATAGAAAACCTCGTTCGCTGGCAGTCACCAGACGAGTTCTTTGATCAGGTACGTTGTTGTATTATAAATCTGGTAGTAGTGGAATGTTACCCGTACAATTTCTCGTAGTACTCACTTAAGGAGGAGGGGCGATGAAGAGTCGCTCGGTTCCGGGACCTGATGTCCTTGAACGGCCCAGGCCTACTCTTCGGCATCTTGCGAGCTCTCAGACGTATTTTGTTGTAGAGTTCTTTAACGCTGGCGCCGAGGTGAATTTCTCTTTAATCATTTATTATACTGTACGATGACTGTTGGAAAGCATGCACGGAACAATTCTTATTCATTAGTGTTCGCTGATAATAGCAGAGGTCGGGAGGGAGATGACTTTTATGCACAAATAACATAATGTAAACATATGTGAAACCATTCCCGAACAATGTAAAAACGAAGAAATGATAAAATATTGTTATATACTATGCCCGTTTTCTTTACAAAAAAATAAAGGTTTTGGTCAGCTATAAAAAACAATAATAACACAGGCACACAAAATAAAAAAGTGATCTTTTTCTGGTACTCCATTGGGTAACCCCATTTCGATGTGCTGAATACGAATCGGGTGTCCGCTTAGCTTCATTGGCGACCATTTTTTTGTGAATCGCGGAAATAACCCAAAAAAACCCCATGATTTAGGTTATTTTCGCGATTTACTAAAAATTGGTGGGCAACGGAGCTAATCGGATACCTGATTCGCATTCAGCATGTCGAAATACATAGGGGTTACCCAATGGAGTCCCAGAAACAGAACACTTTTCACTTTTTTTGTGTCTGTGTAATATATATTTGCACATGCGATTTTCTAGGAAATGGCGGAGGATCTGGTACTACGGAAGCCCGCAAGTGCCCGTGCATCCCCCCCGATCCTTGGGGACAATGTTTTTCATAAAGATTAAAGCCTAAGGAACAATTTAAGACATGTCCTAAAAAAAAAATTGGCTGCACTTTCAAAATGGCGTCCATTTAAAAAAAAAATTGCAAATATGGTTTTTATCATTTAACACAAAAACTAAAAAATATGGAGAAAAACTTTCTGCACAAAAAACAAAGTGCATAAAATTTTCTACAATTTTGTTCCTATACAATATTTGGATAGGAGTTACCATTTTCCAGATAAATGATTCAGCTCTTAAAATAAAATATAAAATTCAATATAAAACGTAATGCTACGGGAGCCCACCCTAACAGTCAGTCAGTGCACCCCCCCAATCCTTGGGGACAATTTTTTTCACAAAGATTAAAGCCTAAGGAACAATTTAAGACATGTCCTAAAAAAAAACTGGCTGTACTTTCAAAATGGCGTCCGTTTAAAAAAAAAATGCAAATATTGTTTTTGTCATTTATCACAAAAACTAAAAAAGATGGAGAAAAACTTTCTGTACAAAAAACAAAGTGCATATAATTTTCTATAATTTTGTTCCTATACAATATTTGGATAGGAGTTACCGTTTTCCAGATATCATTGTTACCGTTTTCGAGATAAATGTCTGCAAATTATAATATTATCATTATTATTAATTTTTTCAGTTTATTTTATTTTTTTGCTATGTTAATAATATAAAGTTATATTATACGCCTTACAATAATTGTCACAGTTATTTCCTCCAAGTGACTTACCGATATATGAATTTCCATGTTTTCTTAATTTTGAACTCATTTATCTGTCAAAATATTGTATAGGAACAAAATTGTAGAAAATTTTATGCACGTTGTTTTTTGTGAAAACAGTTTTTGTCCATCTTTTTTAATTTTTGTGTTAAATGACAAAAACAACATTGGTAACAGTTTTTTTTAACGTATGGCCGCCATTTTGAAAGTACAGCCAGTTTTGTTTTTTAGAACATGACTTAAATTGTTCCTTAGACTCTAATCTTTATGAAAAACATTGTCCCCAGGGATCGGGCGGGGGGTGCACGTACAGCTAGGGAGGGCTCCCCGACTATATACAGTGTATGTAGTGGCTGGCTAGACATAGGGAGTAAATGGCTGAAATGAAATAACTGAGAGCTGGGTTGCTTGAGTGGTCTAGCGCCAACTCTTTAATCTATGCATGGAGGTAGAATATTAATAAGGAGTAGCCATAAAGCTTATATCCTACAATGAGAAACTGCAGCAAAAGGCGTGGCTTGTGATCATACTGTCATGAACGGCTCGCTAGGTCCTGATTTAAAAAATAGTTTAGACAGCATTTGAGGAGATACATGTTAGTTGACTTTACACATTGACACTACCATATATCAATCCAGTAGAGTAATGAATGAGATGACGGTTTCACATTTCAAGCAAACATAATATAATATAATCTAAAATACAAAGTAAAATAAATAGAAAATAGTTTCAACATATCTCTTGAGTACAGACCTGTTTTAACCTATGAAAAGTGATTCCAAAACATTTCTTCTTATCGATACTTTGATTTGTACAGCTACTTGGCGGACACGAAATCATATGTTATGGAGAAAAACACTTATTTTCTATCAAAAACATTCATTTTATAATAATATAACCAAGATACACGTCGCGTTTTGTTGACATTTGGATCATACTAAAATGAGGAATGTGCTGCCGCATTCTGCTTCTTATTTATTCAACCTCCTTGAATCTATGCCGCCGACGGGCAAGTTTGTTGTTGCTAGGTTGCCATATCTCTCGCTCTACGTGAATGTACATGCCTAATCGGCAATTACACGCACTGTATTACACAAACACACACACAAAAAAGATCTGTTTCTGGGACTCCATTCGGCAACCCCTATGTATTTCGACATGCCGAATACGAATCAGGTATCCGTTTAGCTCCGTTACCTACCAATTTTTAGTAAATCGCGAAAGTAACCTAAATTAGTTTTTTTTAGGTTATTTTCGCGATCTACAAAAAAATGGTGGCCAATGGAGCTAAACGGACAACTGATTCGTGTTCAGCAGGTCGAAATGCATATGGGTTACCCAATGGAGTACCAGAAAAAGACCACTTTTTTATTTTGTGTGCCTATGTAATTTATTCATCCAAGGGGCTTATACAGTTATAGGATATATCACAGTATAAGATGATGATGGTGCATCTCAGAGGTATAAAATGGTATTTCAATACAGAACATTACTAAAAAATATTTAGAAAAGTTCACAAGTCATGGTAATATATTCACAATCACAATATACAACAGTAGGGTGACCAGATATTTGCAGTTTGAATGCTGTACACTTGGATTGTGGAGTGAAGTGGGGACTTTTTTTTGTATGCCAATCGTTGTGTAGCAAAATGCGAAATATACATGTATGATTAGTTATTTATAGTGGCGGCATTAGTTGTGTGAATGAAGGATCCGTAGACGGTCCATCATGCTTTTTTCTTTTAAAACGATTCGCAGGAACCGCAACGTCGATACTTCAACGATCTCAAACGCAGCACAACCAGTGAATTTAGTAATTTTCATACTGACAACCGCGGAAATCTCTTGGAACATTTCATTTGCTTTGCCTCTATGGAAGGAAATTTATACTCTGACTAAGTCGCCTTAAAACCAGATTCCTATGTGACCCTATATATACATTCCCGAAAACCTATCGCGATCACCAAGTTATTCCTATCTTTATCTCTACAGCTTAATCATCGCTCCAAGTCTCCTTCCGTCTCAAGAATTCGAGTCAGGGCACGTTTGCCCTACTCAGAAAATTACACGATACAAGGCGCAATCTCAACACTACCAATAATCATATACGAAACCTAATAACGCACAGCTCCACACTTTCAGCATTCATCCGGTATTCTGAGACACCCTTAATTGACCGATTATCCAATGACAAAGCTCAATACACCTCAAACAAAATACCATTTTCAGAAAAACAAACTTTCCATATTAAAAATGATATAATTCCAGGCAAACGTAATGCTGTACGTTTTGCTGTACATCCAAGGATGGTAGACATGTCATTAAAATTCCAGAAAATACCGAGAAATTCCGTACGTATGGTCACCCTACACCAACACATTCAAATTCGTAAGTCAAAACATTAAAAAAATATATGGAGTTTGTTATCATGCCAAATCATGCAGTAAACGCTCTTCCTCACTATAGAAACAGTGAGTTAATAGCAGTTTTTTTATATTCATAATTTATATAATCCCTTTATATTTTAGGCACTTCTCGAATTTAGATGTTCTGTGTCCTGGAGTTTCAAGTATACCTATTTGTATATGCATGGGAGTGAAAGAATACTACAATGCTTAACTCTTTATAGGGTACTGGTTGTTATTTCAACCAAGCCGAAAAAACATTTGTATCAAACTGATACCGATGGCATATTTAACCAGATGACTCTAGTATTGTACAGGCGGACAACGGTTGGAGATTCAACCGCTGGCATCATGCGTTAGAGTTATGCAGAAAGAGGTTGAAATTCAACCAGTGTTCGTTTAGGTACAAGTAATGGTCATTCACTTTTTATGCATATCGTCCGTTTGCGTGTCGTTTTAAGCTTATATATTAAGAATAATTTAACAAAAATTAGTAGATAAGTACAATAATATATGTAGAATGGGTTGTGATATTTACAATTGTGCTTGCACATTTGCGCTAGGATAATATTTAGTATCGAACTTGACATAACCTCTAAGTATGCACATTTTTATATTAATATGTTTATCTATCAATCATTCGCAAAAGAAAAGTCACTTCTGATAATTATTACTGACTTTTCCTTATGTTATTTTGTTTTTACAAAATTAAAAAAAAAATGATGTAAAGACCAGCTCAAAAAAAAACACTACATAGACTTTTTTTACATTACGTTTCCAGTTTTACTATCTTAAGACATAAATAAATACATTATTAATCATAATCTGCCCTATAGAGGGTTAAATAAAGGTCTCTACCTATTGTTCTGCTATCTACATTGACAAGAATTCTTACAACACGCGTCTGCATTTTGAACACTCTATGGGTTGCGGATTCTGAGCCCCAGCATATCAAGCAGTAGTATGAAATTCTCGAGTGCATCTGAGCGAAATAATTTTTTTTTAATATAAAATTATTGACAAGTCTTTAAATACCTCAAGGTAAAACATAATTTAGAAATTTCATTACAAACATTGTCTAGGTGCTGATTCCAGAGGTTATAGAGAATTATCGATTTCAACCCTTAGAAATTCATATGAAAATTTTTTGCTCAAAGAGAAATCCTATCAACTTCGCCCATTTCAGCCAATCAGAACAACATTACACTAATAATCTCCCTAGGACAATTAGCACTTATGACATCCAGTTTGACAGTTCAATAATTTAAAATTTCTTTTTTGACAATGTCACATGATAATGAAATAATTCACAATATGCATGATATAATAGAAACGAATATGTCATTTGCATCTACATTTAATTTTGCAAATTGCTCTTTTAATAATTGTGTTAATAATAATTTTCTATGTGAATGCACCTCGAACGTTGACAAATAACTCATAATTTGTTGTCAAAAAACCGTATTTTGACAATACAAACCGAGATTTACTCGAAATCTACGCAGTAGAAATTTTTTTTTGTAGACCTGTGTTATTTTCCCTCAACTGGGCACTTTAGCTTTTTTTTTTTTTAACTATTTATTTAACGTCGGCCTATTTCCGCTACCAGGGCCTATCACCGACGCCAGGAGACGAGCTACCCCCAACCTGCAAATTTTAGCGAACCTCTTCCCTTAAGAAGAGTAGGGATCTTTTACTTGCCTAACATTTAATAGACAAGGAACCGCCTGCTTTACATCCCCTCCGAAGGATGGTATATCCACTACGTAATCCTCGTCTGAAATTACGTAGCTTCCGCATATACACTGATATACAAGCCGCTAGAAGGTGGGACGAGAACGCTGTATTTCCCAAGATGGATCACCCATCCAAGTACTAACCACGCTCGCCTCCACTTTAAAGTTAAAAAGAAAAAAGTATCAATATTTCCCCAGGACAGTTTCCCAGTAAAAAATTGAAGATTTTCTCAGCTAAGACATTTTGTGACTTTATATCAAGAATAGATAGGAGTGAGTATGAAAGCTGGTTCACCTCCTTTTTAACCTTTTTCATAGTTTCATAGTTAAAATGGTTCTTTTGCTGCATTCCATTGCTCGTAGATATAAGTTTATCCAGTTTGGATGCCAATAAATAAACGATTTTTTACTTTAATAGTTTTAATACCTACTATAAATAGAATGCTTCGAATAACGTAATTGTATTCAGCCTGTGTGAAATTTGTTTGTAAACATGGTGTTTAAGTTTCCCGCCAAAAGTACCTACAACAAAATGGCGAAGGTCACAAAAATTGATCAAGAAACATCCAAGGCAGTGCTGACAGTGCCGCTTCTGGTAGTTCCTTATTTTGTGGTATAACGGTTTCTATACGAAGTTAATCTAATAATAGTAATACCACTTCTCCGCTAGTATAAGTGTCAATAAACTATAAGCAAGTACTGTATGAAGTCAACAAACAATTATTTTAATGAGGACTTCTAACTAGTTATAGATTTTATTTTTAGTTCCACAATCAAACATTAATTATGCACATTTCATTGCGCAATGTGGTGCATTAAATCGACTAGGTATAGGTATTTCATGAACCCACACTGAAACCAGGCAAAAAACCGTTATTAACTCGTTGCAAGAACTCCGATGCTACTACTTTGTAAGACGACTATTAAATCCACTTAGTCAATGACCCGAAGTTGTTATTTAAATCTGAAGCACCAGCTATCTTTAATGATCTAAACTTAATAATTATGAAAGTTGAATAGTTCGAGTTGTAGGATTGCGTTTTGAATTACCGCTCGAGGCAAGGTATGGCAAGGTCGCTGACCATCTGAGATCTCCTGTGGTCGCATCTCGACTCAAAACAACTTTCTGTTTACCCAGCTATGCCGACTGGCACGTCGAATTACTTCATTGTAACAAATAATAATCTCAAGTAGCTGTTGCAGACTCCTCTCTCGTGTGCTTGTAGTCCAGTCTGCAAGCGTTCAAAAAGGAGGATCACATAGAAATCCAAATAGAGTGAATGGATTTAATTGAAATCTTTTGTGTTGTCTTTGTTTTGGGTGAGTTGCAGCAAACCCCTCCCCTTTGTGTTTAAACTTTTTTTTTTCAAGAAAACTCCAAAATAATTAGCTGACGCTCTATTTGTTTTTGATTTTTCAAAGTAGGAGGGGCTACTTTTTTTCACATTAACAAATAAATGCAAAAATTGCAAAGAACAGCAAGTGTAATGCCCTTGCATCAGTTAGGATCAAGTCAATACTGGTTCAAAACTGTAAACAGGCTCTCTCTGAACTTGGCTCATCCAACTGGTTCAAACTTCTCTGAGTGCCTGGACACAGTAACATTGAAGATAGCGAGCCGGCAGATGCTCTGGCCAGAGGAGGTTCTCAGTGGTCCCAACTGGATCCAAAGCTCTCCGATAGGCAATAGAGAGGGCAAGGCAATAGCGAACTTGAGTTCTTTGACTTCTGGGCCTCCTGCCCAGGATTCCGATAATCGAAGCTCCTTATCTCAGGACCCTTGCCGAAGCGAGCAGAACAAATCCTGCGACTAAGCAAAAAACATGTCAAAATCATCGTAGATCTTTTGACTGGACACAGCTCTTTCAGAAAACACCTGCACACTATTGGAATGGTTGATAACCCTGACTGCAGGTTCTGCGGGGATGAGGAAGAAAGAAACTTCTAACCACTTCCTCACTTCCTGTCCCCTAGTCTTATGAGATTGAGGCACAAACACTTTGGTATTGGTTTTCCGGTGTAGGAGGATTTTGGCCTCTGAAATAGAATACGGCCTGAATGGGGAAATTCCCTAGGTTTGCAGCGGAAGCACAATGCGCCACAAAGCCTGAGTGCGGAGGTCTTTCGTCGCTCCGCTAAAAGAAGAAGAAGAAGAAGAAAGTTAATAAGAGCTCTTTTGCGCCCCCAGTAGGAAAGCTAGCGTATTTTCTTTTTTTTTTTATTATAGTTTGGTAGAGGAGAGCTAGCGCTCATTCGCGTCCTTTAAATTAACGCTAGTGACTAGTGACTAGTGACTAACCCTTAATGAGTTATTGTTTATCAAGGCCGGGGGCTGCTGGAGGCAGCGGATACAATGTATGCTTAAACTGATGAAACCAGGCATTAGTTCTTGTTTTAATATGAGTTCTATATTCACATAATTTCTTGTTCAAGTCAGATTGACTGAAGGATTGTACAGAGATACATCATGAAGGTATATGCAAACAAGAAAAAAAAATGCTTTTTTAATTGAAAAAGTAATTCACGTCAGTCAACAAGCAAAAATTGTCCTGAATATACTAGACAACAAGCAATATGAGAAAAAAATGACCTGAGAAAATATATTATTTTTCGATGCTAATAAAAAAATTCCCTACACTAAGCAAAATAATATAGAAATTCATCCCTTAGATTTTCCTCTATTACAAAATACAAAAGCAAATATGAGTTTTGAACAAATATGCAAGTTATAATGAGGGCATCATTCCAAAAACGTAGAGTGCTATAGCACAAACTTCATATAAACGTAAATCTTCACAAACTAGGCGTAAGGTATGACAAAGAATTACATAATGAATGTCTCATCTCCCCTAATTCTAGAACTAAATCTCGGGGGGTCTTCCCCTATTTTTGTTGCGCCTCCAAAGTTGTTCAATTTATGATCAGCATGTCAAATATCTGTAAATAGAGCAAACTCATATATAGATAGGGATTTACCAAGTATGTCGAAAAATGGCTGTCCAAGTCTGAATGTTATAGTTTTTAAGATATAAGCGAACAATGAGAGACACTTGCGTCTAAAAGTACCTAAATTTGCATAAATATTAAACAATGTAGCTCGATTTTTTAGAGCTCAAATTGAAGGTTCTTTTATAAGCTACAAAATAGTTTTTCCTAGTTTCCGAGATATACAATTGTTAATTTTAATTTATCACCTTGAGCAAAAGCAAAGACGTTACAAAAGGTTTCATTCAAATCCACTCACTACAATTGAATTACTATCTGAAAACTTTTTAAAGACTGGACTATTGGTGTCGCTAATGAATTCACCTTTAAGTAAAATCATAACCATGTTACGGGAAAGTACACCGTACTATAACAGTCGTCTAAATAGCTCTTATTCCCGCTTAAGCAATTGGGGTATGTGATCCCAAAATGGCCAAAAATTGTCCACGTTATTTGATCTTTATATGTCTTGAGTTTGAACATGAATTTCTCGGAAGTTATGATTCATCATCGAATACGGATTCTAGATATTGTTTTCTTAAGTCAAGATATGTAAATCCTGTTCTTTTGAACCACTTTTTACGAGGTGTGGCAAGCGATTAACGACTAAAACAGGAATTAAAGTCATCGGATTCAATTTTTATTAAGCTCTTAGAGCTGTATGGTTCTGTCTGTTGGCAAGAAATGCGAAGGACTTTTTAAAGTATTTCTCGATCACCTAAAAACATTAAATTCGCTGCAGATATTCTTTGGCACCTAAGAAAAATACCGAATCCGGAAAATTCAATATGGCTTAAGGAAAGTGCATGACCCTTTCCAAAACAGATAGAAACTTGAATTTTTTTTTGAGTACCTCCATAACATAGTAACAGTTCCTAAAAGTTGAAAATTACGAAAAGAATACATGGGGGTTGACCGTAGGTCAATCGTCAATCGGAAAATAGTTGTGTAACCATTTTTCATCGGCATAACCTACGGTTTTTATTAGCTTAATGGTTCTTGACAGTTCAAATTTTACAGGGTATGGAAAGGAAATAATAAAGCAAGGAAGTGTCAATTAGTCGATTGCCATTTTTTCCGCTAGCCAAGCAGCTCTAAAGGCAATCGGTTTCATACGAGTCTACTCGAGACTATTATGGGAGAGCTTGAATGCCCTTATGGACCTAGCAAATCAGAAAACGGTGACCGTGACGTGGGTACAAAGGCACAAGGGAAATAAGAAGACTGATGAACTAGCCAGGTAAGGAACGTCTAAGGCCCTTGTACGACCCGAACCCTTTTGCGGCGTAGCGAAGTCGGATATACTATAGCATCCAAAAATATATCTTTGGAATATTGGAAGAATTTTCTACGAGAAAGTCAGGCCAAAGAGTTCATTAAGAACGATTGACCAAATTTTCGGAAGGCCTACATCAAAATAGAAAGACCATAACCCCAGGATAATGGTGGATCTTCTAACCGGACACTGTTGGCTTAAGAGATGTGTAGGTTTAATGAGCCTAAGAGAGCACACAATACGCAGATTCTAACAAGAGGAAGAGGAAACCATAGTCTATGTGCAATGTCGTTGTGAAGCCCTAGCTAGACTGAGATTCCAACCTATAATAAGGGACACTTATCAAGGCTATGGAATCCGATACAAAGGACAAAGCTGGATGAAGAGCACTAAGAAAAACTAGAAGAGGAGCAACACAACAAATCCGCAGGAGGTCGCGGAGCGGTCAAGACCGATCAGTCAGCTCCCACTTTCTAAACCTACTCTATATATTTAGACACGGACAATGTACATTGATACATATAATTTTTGTTTTCAGTCACCGGAAACAACTAATTATGACCTATCAAGCTTTTCCTGATAAACACTCCATTACTCTTTTGGATTGCTTGGAAGGGGGGGGGGGGGGGGGGGGTGAACTTGCGGTTACGTGCACGTAGGTTTTGGGTGGACCCATTGTGCTAACCCCGTAGATAGCATACTCATCAAGTCCCTCATTCAGCCAACTAACAATTGTAATGTACTTGAGGAAAAGGTCCGATTTCCTACCAATACTGGCCGTACTGGGCCAGAATTCCCCCAGTATAGATCCTCTCTTCGTTGAGAGAGTAGGGCAGTGACATAGCATATGTTCGATCGTCTTCCATGTTACACACTATACACTTGTATAGTGTGTAACAAGGTTATCTATACCTCCCAGTATATGAAGGTGTTTGTTTAGTCTGTGGAGTCCTGTTAGTAAAGCTACATAGATACGCAGATTACAATTGTACTTCTGGAGATAGTATTTGCCTAGTTTACGATGTGGCCAAAGCCATTCTGCTATCTGCAGCTGCTGAAACTACTCCAACAGTTCGCGTGGCGTTTCAGTGTATAGTTCTATAACAGGGAATTGTGGACTGAATCCGATAGAGCTCTTGCAGGTTACGGACCTTGCGGTGCTCTGTCGGATCCCTTGCGGGCTAGAGAATCCAGTTTCTCTTTACTCTGAATTTTATCATGTCCTTTTACCCAGTGGAGGTGGACACAATTATTTTGTGGGAGCACATCTAGGGCCTTCCTATTTTGCACAATTAGCCCAGAGTATGTTCTACAGTTAGTTGTTTAGGGCAACCAGGACCGCTCTACTGTCCGTTGATATGCGCATCGGTTTACCACTGACGTTAGCATTCGTGGTTTCTATTTCCCCCCTGGAATATTGTGGAATGTGTGCCTAGAGATATTGTCGATTTTAGATTCAGTTCTTCTAAGTAAACAATTAAATTGACACGTCCGGTTCTTCATTTACGGACGGGTTCAAAATTTCATTATTAGAACGTCGCTCAGTGCACGATAACTCACGCCTACCTAATAGAAAACAGCAGGTCTGAAGAAAGATTGCATATATACCATTAAGGTTTGATGAATGCATTATTTATAAATCTCCATAAAAATCAAAAGAATACTGCCTCGATTTCAAAGCGAAAATTTTAGCGCTGTCGAAATAAATTCAACAATTTTAACATATTACTTACAAGTTACTATTTTACAAAAATAAATATATGGGATATGCGAGTATCAGCTGTTTGCAAAATATACCTAACCTTGCCAAAACGATTGATTGTTACGTGGCTCATATAAAGTTCCGTGTAGGCGCGGGAATGATTAATGAATCAATAACGAGCCAAATAAATTCAGTGTTATGACTTTTAATTTTTCAAACGCTAATCTGCGGGGTATATTATACATATATTATAAATCCTCAACGTGTTGGATGCAGAAATTTACACGCGGGTGTCAGATCAGTGACCTTTACTTTCTATAGAGCTCATGCCTGCTCTCTTTTTAGTTAGTTCTCGCTTGATAGGTATGTTAAAACCCACTGGATCAGTTCGTTGGACTTGTTTACCGGATTTGTTGGCAAAAAAATTTATTATGTTAAACTTGAAAGTACTTTTATCATCTAAACCCACGTCCTTGGCGGGTACAGTTCGCGTAAACAAGAATTTATACAAAACTAGTACCTATATTTGCACTGCTGATGCATCGATCTCGATCGACAATTTCAAGGTACCAAAAAACTTGCTCTGGGTTTAACATTGACGTCATCGACTTGTAATGCAGTCAATCTGTGATTTCACCAGTAAACAATTATTACAAGTAAATTTCTTTTTTATAAATAAGAGTGGTAACTTTTTGCAACGCTATCAATGCTCTGTAAAAATATTTATGTTTTCGTACTTTTGCAGAGTTTCAAAAATATAGCCAGACAAATATAAAATATTGTGAAAAAATGTTTAAATAAAATATTTCAGAAAAATTTCTTATAGGATTTCGCAAACAGCAAAAAGAATAATGTATGGAAAATCCAAATACAATAATATATCTAAGAAAATATTAATTTTAAATTTTTTTGCATTCTTTAGATAACCTTACTACTGGTTATGCTAAAATTAAGAAGAAAATTTTCTGTAGGAATTATTCAGGAGTCAAATGATAGAGTGATTGTGTTGTTTGTCAAAATTATATTAAAAAGTAGTATTTTTTATGAAGTGCCATTTTGGCCTAGGAATATAGAAGTAATTGTTACTTTTCCTAATTAATAAAAAACATATATATCTTACCTGTGCGCGTCTTTGATTGTAAGTAAGCGTAATAGTAGCATTTCCCGTTTGTGGACTATCCTCAATCTTGACCACAGTACTTTCAGCCAGTCTTAACTCAGGGCTTCTCTCTGCAGACATAACAAAATCTTCAGTGCGCATGTCCTCTATCCTCCTCAACTCGCCATTATGCAACTGAATAAGAGATCCTTTGGCAAAATTACCCGGTAAAGTGTTATTGTTTAACGTCTTCTTCGGCGACCTGGGCGGTGACATGGTAGCTTGAAGCCTCTTCCTACCCTCCGGAGGTTTCTGTAAGTCTAAAGGTCCACATCTGATGTTATCCTCAGGTCTGATTAGAATTCTGTGTTTCAGAGAACCTTCCTTTCCAGAAGGCACCTTGAACGCAGCTGCTTGTGTTTGAGGAGAGGGAGGTGGGAGAGGAGAAGGCTGTGAGTGAGGAGGCGTCCTTTTGTCCCTTAATATACTCTGTCCAGGTTTCACGGCGGACGGAGGGCTGAAGGTACTTGGAGGTGAAAGAAAAGTTGACGTGCTGCTCGCCGTGGGGGTAGTTGGAGAAAATGTTTCTAAGGGTGATAAAGGTGTTGGAGGAAAGTTTGGTCTCATCATGTAAGGTTGTTGGCACAAGGGATAGGGGAAGTGTGTGAACTGCGGTGCATGGGGCGGGAACATCCTATATGGGGCGTAAGGCGACATATCATCCGTAACGTCATCCTTGGTTTGTGCGAGGTTAACGGGATTTGGTATCGATGGTGGCGATGGGTACTTGCTGATGGGGCGTGGTGGAGGGGCCAGCCTGGTGCCATTGGGGTAGGTGGTGGTATTCACGCCATTGTATCTGCTGCAATGTAGAAATACTGTTGGAACGTCTGACGGTTTTGAATCGTAGTATCTGACAGAAAATAAAACAATAACTGAAATTTCTAGACAAATCAAGCGTGTTAATATATTACGCAATTTTTAGTATCTGCGTGAAAGGGGTAATTCATAAGGACGGGCTATTTTAGTAAATTATAAGCTTTCAATGTTATCTTGCAAAGTTGTGATGCAATAGAGTTATACATATGAAAGCAGCTCTATAACATAGTAATTTATTTTTGAACAGAAGTAAATTGCGAGAAAGTGGTTAGAATAGGTTAGCTAACTACGTATTGAGGATATCCCAAGATATTTCATGAGAAAAATGAATATGAACAAATTGTCCAGGTGCTAAAGGTACTACTATGAAATAATTAAACTTTTTTCGGAATATTAACTCTTCACATTGAGATATTGAAGTTAAATATGGTTGCACTACTAATAATGGCGTGCCAACATTCTGATTTTTAGCATTATAGAGCGTTTTGTGATAAAACCATGACATTTTGTAAATATGTTTATTACCACCTTCGGAGTGATTTAAGATGCAGAGCCAAATTTTGTATTGTGATAAGGTCGGGTTATAGGTGGAGGATTCCTTATAATCATAATATCTATAAATTAATTTTAATTTTAGATTTTTTCAAAGACTGGCTTTTTTCATCGATGTGATTAAGGTTTATTAGTATATTACATGGTATTGGGGTGGGGGTAGTACCTCTTTGGTACCTATGTATCCCATTTAATCGATATTAACATCTTTGTTTAAAAATACAAGAAAAAATTAATTACAGTAACTTTATTCCAAGCCTGCTAAATTGATGTGAGCTTCTAATATGTAGGTTACTAGGGGTAGTATTAATGACGTGTACATAATCTATGACAACTTAGTACTGATATAAAATTCACAGATACTTTAATAGTTGCTTTTTGGCTCCAGACTAACGAGTTTTCTGAACAGTTTTTTACATACGATTTTTTTTTTTCGTTAATCACCGTGTATATATTCCATCCGTCACATTTACTCTTTTGACTCTGCATCTTAAATTGTTCACATATGTATAGTATAGTATCTATGTACGAAGTGAAATGCTATTATCATCAAACGCCGTATCTTTCTACGTAGGCACGCTGCTATAATGTAACAGATAAGAATTTTTCTCATGCCGATTCTGAATTTTACGTATGCCATTCAAAATACACCCTACGAATTTCCCATCAATAATTTCTAGATAACTCAACCTTTGCGCGCCCTAACACCACATGTCATCATTGACAGTGTGATGGCTATGTATATCCTCTTGATCAAGCTCCATGGTGGTTTATTTTTCTCGATGAACTTGTAAATCTGCAAGTCCTTCACAGTTTCTCCCCCTTTTAGTTCGTTCATCAGATACGTTTAGGTACTTCAATTTATTTGTCGTTCTTAAGGAGTAGTCGTCTATTTGTATTCTTCCCCACTGACCGGATTCTCTTTTGTTGATCGGTTGTACACCATTAGATTCTTCTTGGAGTTTATTTTCATTCTAGGTGCGGTTTCTTTTTTCTAGAAAGTGGAGAATATCCCACTTTTCTTCTGTGTCGATTAGGAGATACTAACATAAGCAGATGGCATGCTAGTATGATCGAGGTTCTCTATGTTTCTGCGTCTTCTTTAAAATTTTGTGTTTCCTTCATTTTGCTTTGTGTCACTTGATTTAGGGCCGTGGTGAATAGTTGGGGGAATAAGGGGCACTTTGGATTGACTCCTATACTGTTCTGTTCGGTTGCCGTCGTCTTCCCAATCCACTGAATTGCATTGATTTCGTGAATACAAGATTTTATTTTCTTGTTCTGTTCTTTCAGGATACTTCTGGTAGTATACATTAGGTCATCCGTTGACGTACATTATAGCGAAATCAATTTGATACAGAATTGTACAAAGTGCTCTACTTAATTGCTATCCCCAATCCATAATTGTCTATAATTTCTTCCCTTCCATATCCAACATTATCAACCAGATCCTCCATGATATTTAAAATATTATTTTTGATAGTTTGTTAACATATTAGTGAGGATTTGCATCCAAATTTTTACAGTGAATTCGAGATATATTGGGTGGATTGACCTTCTTGGCATACCTCCTACTCCCTGGTTGTGTTCATAATTTTTCTCATGAAATAATTCGAGGAGGCACTCTTGAATTATTGAAATATATTAAGAAAATATCATTTATAAGAAATATGGAAAAAATAAGCATAAATCAAATATCCCAACTTTATATATTACATCTTGTATGAGGTAAAGTGTTTTTGTTGTTGACAGTTGATTCGTGTGATAAATGTTTGGTATCGGGTAAATCTGAGATTGGGTATTATTTACTAAAAGCGGACTTGTACAAATGTACAAATTTGCTAACTGTGATCTGCAGAAATTAATGCAAGCTGGAACACAATTGAATATAGCAAGCTTACAATTTTTTCCCTTTCGCCAACTCAAAAACAATGTAATTGTGAGTTTCTTTAGATAATGTCTTGGTTGACGTTAATCATATCAGTAAATAAATATATTCGTATATTTTAAAAATCGTCTCTCCTGACAGTAAAATTATCATTTGATCAGGTTTGAAAAAGCATGCATCCAAGTTAAAATTTATTAATTTAAGAAATTAAAGAAACATTCTGTCTAGGTTTAAATAAAATGAGCATATTCAAAGATTTTATATTCTGAAAATATCTATAGGTTGCAGGATATCGGCGTATTTGCTAGTAAAGTGTTATAAACATACCTTGTGGTGGGTGGTAGAGGCTTTGGAGCAGGCCTAAGAAACAGCTCGGGTGGCTGTTTCGGGGGGCCCCTCCAAGGCTCTGGATAGGTCATGTAGGGTAGTCTTCCCTCCACACCGGCAGAAATCATCGGCACAACACCTTAACGACGTTTTTCTGAAAATAAATAACCAAAATATAAGACTGTTAAGGAAGCAAAGATATGTAAATCGAATATTGAATTACACAAGTCTACAAAAAAAATAGGTCTTGTCCTAAGGTTCTCATCTAACTTTTCTGAAGTAGGTATCTTGACACGCTGACGCGAATTTTGGGAAAAAAAATTCTACCTCGTCAGGTATTCTCTACCATCCCTTTTATCCCCTAAAAAGGGCAAAAAGAGATCTTGTCCTAAGGTTTCGATCCAACTTTCCTGAAGTATTTTGACGCGTTGAAGCCGATTTTATACAAAAAAAAATTCTATCGTGTCAGTTTCCCTCTACCACCTTTTTTATCTCCCTAAAAAGGCAAAAATAAAGCATTGCTTGTCCTATGGTTCTAATCTAATTTTTCTGAAGTATATTGACGCGCTGAAGCCAATTTTAGATATATTTTTTTCTATCGTGCCAGATTTCCTCTAAAAAGGACAAAAAAAAAAAGGTCTTGCCCTAAAGTTCTCATCTAACATTTTTGAAGTATTTTGACGCGCTGAAACCAATTTTGGACAAAAAAAAAATTGGGGGTTGAAGTACAGGGAAACTAACCCGATAGACTTTTTTCTTGTCCAAAATTGGCTTCAGCGCGTCAAAATACTTCAGGAAAGTTATACCAGAACCTTAGGACAAGATCTTTTTTTGCCCTTTTTAGGGAATAACAGGGGTGGTAGAGAATAACTGACGCGGTAGAAATTTTTTCTTCCCAGAATTGGCACCAGCACGTCAAGATACTTGACTACTAAAGTTAGATGAGAACCTTAGGATAAGACCTTTTTTTTTGTAGACCTGTGTTATCATTTACACTAAGATTAGTTTAGCATCAGACGCAACCCTGCAATATTTTCCAAGACCAATTAGAAATGAACTGAACATATTGGTAAGGGGTATTCTTTTATACTTATAAGGACACAAGAACACTAATTGTCTTTTTCATTTTCAGGTAAGCTAAATTTGAAGTTTATGGTGATTTATACTGTTGTAGTTTAAAATTATACATAACGCTTATCATATTAAGTAGGTAACATATTTTATTTAAACTTATATAAAACTGTAGTTATCAACCACTTATAAAAAAACATTATCAAGCACGTCCTGGTTTCTACTACTTATTAACACATTCTAAGTAGTACAGCCAACTTCTAATACTTAGTAATACATATTCTTTGTTAGCAAATATAACTACTATTCAAATTGTGACTGGCTGTATGGAGTTATTCCTAAAGACATAAAGAATAAAAAAAAAAAAGAAGAAACTACTAAGTAACAATTTTAAACTAATTAACAAATATCGTTACTACAATATTAACCTAAAAAATTATAAATATTAAATTCAAGAAAACACATAAGCTTTACATTTCTTTCACAATATAACAGCTGTACCATTTTTGTACTCTGACAAAATATTGTGAAGTAAATTATTATTGTAATATGTTGCAACCCCTTAAAATTTAAGGTTATGTTGGTTACTAAAAAGTAGGCAGACTTCAACAGATCGAATGTCTGAATGTAGTGTATTTGCACCTACTCGAGAAACCTACCAGAGGTTAGTTCTGGTGACATCTGGAATTATCTAGAGAATGGTGGCGTCATCACAGAAAAATCGAGATCTGTCAGGTATAAAAGACCGACCCTCAGCGAGTAGTTCAGAAAGTTCAGAAAGTATAGAAAGTGAGGTTAAGACTTGAAAGAGAAACAAAGTGATAAACATTGTGATTTTAGTCAGTAAAGTGTATTCAAATTAATAATAGTATTGTGAAGTATCCAGTAAATATTTAATAAAGTGTGTTAGTGGACAATCTCTTGTTATAATTTTTGGAACCCACGGAATTTGCAAGGGGTAGTTTCCTAAGGGTGGAAACACGTGACATTATCAATATTTTGAGAATTAGGACTAAATATTTGTTAAAAATAGTCGATATATCGGATAAAAAAAAGGTTAATTCCACTTGTCGAAGTTTAAATTAATTTCTTCTTCAGTGTCACGATTATAGAATGAAATTGCGTTATAGTGGGGCAGCTTAACGTCGAATTTCGTGTTAATGTGAACACCTGGACAAAACCACCAATTTTTTTCCAGGGACTAGTTAGGTACGTAGCTTTCAATTTTTGATAGGAACCAAGTTCTCCGTCGGCCATCTTGGATTTTATAGCGGCTATTTTGAAGGTATATTATCAATATATCGGCTTCTAAATCACTTAGAATCACAAAGTTGGTGTCTATACATATTTGGGGTTAGGGAATACAACCGCACTATTTTTAAATGTATCACACTATATATTTATTCACTATTATATGCAACAATTAATTACAAACTATTTACCGATGAACTGTTTTGTACGGTGTGTCCACATATTCTGATATATTTCTTTTTATTTTGTTTCATACTGAATTGTAATACAAGATGGATTGGAACAAGTGCATGATCTGTCAGAAAACAACTTCAGAAAATCTAAAATGTCCACTCAATGCACATGGAATCGAAGAGAAGACAACACCATCGGTCCTTCTTGAACAATATCAATGAGTTTAGAAACTTGGAATCATTGCCAGTGAAACTAAATTTTGGAAGCGACATGAGTGCGGATGAACTGGTCCAAAACCATGCATGGCACAAATCTTGTTACGTCAAGTTCAGCAATTTGAAGCTGGATAGAGCTAAAAAGCGGGGAAATACTTCAGGAGGTAGCACAACTGTGGAGATCCTGACATAAAGCGAGTGACAAAATGGCGTGTTTGCTATGTCGTGGAAGCGATGAACTCCTTCATGAATTTCGAACATTAATAGCTGATACGAACATGCGAAAAATGGCAACAGAATTGCAAGAAACCCAGTTGTTGGCAGCATTAGAAGGTGGTGATTGTGTAACTTGCAGTTTATTTGCACACTAACTTGGCAATCTTAACTAACAAAAGGACATCATATTCGTAATCACATGACATGGCCTGCTGCAACATTTCCTGCATGCCTTCTTCAAACACCAAAACTTGATACTTTCCATCCATTTGTTCTTGCGCTTGTAGAAAGTAAGCTAGCACTTTCTCCTTCAATCTGGTTCTATTAATCTCCTTCTCAACGCCAAGGATTTTTAATCGGCTCTCATACAGTTCATGCAACTTTCAAAATTTAAAATAGAAGGTCCCATCTTCCACACAGTTCTCTATATAAGTATAAAGTTCCACAAGTTCTGTAGCATTTATATGACTTTCCTCTGCAGACACTCCAACCACATCCTGCTCTAGTTTCCTCGCTTCACGCCGGGATCGTTTCTCCACAGTTGTGCTGCCTCCTGAAGTATTTCGCTACTTTTTAACTCTATCCAACTTCAAATTGCTGAACTTGGCGTAACAAGATTTGTGCCATGCATCATGGTTTTGGACCAGTTCATCCGCACTCACTGGCAATGGCTCCAAGCTTCTAAACTCATTGATATTGTTCAAGAAAGACCGGTATGGTGTTGTCTCGTCTTCGATTCCATGTGCATTGAGTGGACATTTTAGACTTGTTTCAATCCATCTTGTATTACAATTCAATATGAAACAAAATTAAAAAAAAAAACATTAAAAAATGTGGATACACCGGACAAAACAGTTCATCGGGGAATAGTTTGTAACTGGTACATATATTAGTGAATAAATAAATAGTGCATTTAAAAATTGTGTAGTTGTATTCCCTGACCCAAATATGTATACTTAAACACCAAATTTGTGGTCCTAAGTGATTTAGAAGCCAAGATATTGATAATATATCTATATTTCAAAGTGGCCGGTATAAAATCCAAGATGGAAGGCGGAGGAGCTGGTTCCTATTAAAAATTGAAAGCTACGTACCTAACTAGTACCTGGAAAAAATTTGGTGATTTTGTCCGGTGTGTCCACATTTTCATGATAAGCTGCCCTACTATTATAGAATCCTGAGTATTTGATAATATAATAATTACACAGGACCCCAAATATTTTTTGCGATTTGCGCCGTACCAGACCCAGTATATGTTTTTGGGGTCGCTGAAACCGAATTAAACCTATTTCGCCCCATCACGTTTAAATTAAATCTGTAGATGAGAACCGCAGCCAATTTTGAAATTAGATATTTTTGCATCGATTTCAAATTGATATTAGGTAATAAGGTACAGTTCCTTGCTACTTTCCACTAATAGGTAGACAGATATTTGTAAAACTGAGTGTTTAATTTCAGTTTGTGAATTAATTGCAAAAATAGTTTGTGGTCTTACGTTATTAAATGTACATGTAGATCTGAATACTGCACAGTGCACAGGCTTACGCTTTTAGCTCTAAGCACTAAATTGAAATAGCTCACTAAACCTAGGTTGGCGTCCGCGGTAAACTAAATTAGTGCAAGATTATTATATGTTCTTCTAGAAAGGCAACATGTATCTCTGGGTATTTCAAGAACTTTTAGCAAGTCTAAATTATATTTAATTCGTAGGCGAAATAAGTCACGATACTACAAGTAATAAATCTCAGTACGCTTAAACCGACAAAGTTGGTTTCAGCATGTTGGATCGTCTGTAGACCCCTTAAATAATTTGCTGTAAAATATTTATCTTCTAAACCGTTTCTTATGACGATATAAAGAATATATATTTCTCAGAAAGCAGAAGAGCAATGAACTTTATTTTATATGTTTACATTTTACGAGCAGTTTCTATACTAAATAACATATAGGTAATAGGTAAATATTGTCATGAACTGTTGAGTAAATACTTTTAATAATTTGATAACCCTACTAAAAGGAATTATCAAACGAAACTCTAATATTACTGGCATTCTCAGCCCGTCAGTTATTAAATAAGCTACAGATATTAATCATCTGAGAGATTAAACATTGGGATTAGTAGCTCTAAAAATGACATTGAGTGCTTTATTACTTAACTAAATTGACTTTTTAGGTAGTTAAGAAAGGCACACCCGTCAGTTTATGAAAGCATTGAAAACTTTTCATGTTATGTATTTAATATTTGTACAATATGTTAGGTCGAAATGACATTAAAATTATCCGTAAAACTTTTTCTTTGACGCTTCCTTTCGGAGCTATCCATTAAAATTTTTTTTTTTTCGATAGCGGGTGGTTTTATCCTTTCCTCGGTGCCTTTTTTTAATAAAACCATTAAAGGAATATAAGAATGTCACTTCATATTTCAAAAATGTATCTTTGCTAAAGATAGTACAAGTGATTACTTCGGGTATTCCACCTTTGGTTTTCAGGCAGATTTTAATCGCTTATATTTCTGGAAGAGATTTAAAAAGAAGGTGGGCTATGGGGTTTTCATTGATGTTAGTTTACGATTTTGAGTGTTTCATAATTCAATTTTATTTTTCGTGTAAGTTCCCTATTACCATACCAAGCGCTGCCCATTTTTCGGCAGCCCTTATAGCCCCCCCCCTCTTTTACTAAACTTATTACCCAACCTTTCTCACTTATCATTTTTTTTCTTCTTCTTTATTTTATGTATTTTTTGTTTGTATTTGCTAATTTATTTTTTTCTAAGTTACTATTGTAATATGTTGCAACCCCTTAAAATTTAAGGTTATGTTGGTTACATGATGAACTAAAAAGTAGGCCCAAATTCAATTAGTTCGGATGTCTGAATGTGGATTTGCACCTACTAGAGAAAGAACCTACTAGAAGCTCTAGAAATAGTAAAGAACTTGCTAGAAATATCTGGATAATGGTGACGTCATCACAGAAGCATCGAGATCTGTCATCTTTTGGTATATAAAGCATGGAGTAAAGCAGAGTAGAAGGTTAAGTTTTAAGTTAAGTTCTTGATAGCAAGTCAGTAAGATCAGAAGAGAGTAAAGTGATCAAGTAGTGAATTGTTATAGTATTTAATATAAGATTAGTGGAGTAATTATTTATTGTAATTAGTAAGTTAATAAATTAGTGTTTAGTGTTACCCTGCTGTTATAATTTCCGAACCCACGACACAGGGTGTTTACAAAAAGGGTGTAAGCACGTCACACTATTTTAAAGAAAAAAATTATATTTATTTAAAAATTCAAAAACATTTGATGCAAAAAATTTAATAATTACAACAATTCAGCGGGTTGGTAGAGCCACTCTCACTTTGCATTTCATTGTCTACGGCAGGAATTTTTAGTAGGTTGATTTCCTGTCCCAACAATCCAAATTTAACATAGTGCATGTGCTTTTTCTACAATGAGTTATATTTGTTTAATTTTTTAGTTGTGTTAAGTCTCAAGGCCTATGACTCCCTTACTTCTCTAATAAACCTATTAGGTAGGTAATCGCAACAATTTATATTACTCTACCTCGGCCTTGGTCCCTCCCAGCCATTCAACTGCCGCGGAGTCTCGGCTAGCGGATATCCGATTGGATACGAAATTGAGTGTCGAGAAGAAATTGTATTCTTAAATGAGGAATAAATCTGATTTGATTTGGTCGAAAAATTACAAAATAAATAACATGTTTGTCTTTTTACGGTTTCGTCCGGCTAAAAATTAACATGGCCTGTATGGCTCGCTTTTTGCCTAAGGCTCTAAAACGTGATTTCTTCGTTTTTCTTTTTCATTTTTAGTCGCTTTTCTATAGATACATTTTATTGTTTTGCGATGACTTTTTTTGTTCCTATGTAACAAATGTTTATTTTTAAATTAATCAAGTTTAATAAAAATATTAAAAGACTGATTTTGTATTTTAGTTGGCGAACGACTGCTGTTCGGCTTTTTGTACCAAATGTCCGGCCAAATATATAAGTAAAGCCCGGCTTTTCGAATTTTAGGTCTGGCAACCCTACATGTAGGAAATGTATTGAATATGTTAATTTTATTCCAAATGTTTCTTTCTACTAGGAAAATTTCTTATTAATTTGTGAGCTGTAAAAGCACAGTATGCATCAGGATTTTGAAAAAATACAAGTATTCGTCCTTATAGAAGTAAACCATATCTAAGTCAGAATCTGTGTCCAGACAGACGATCGTGAATTGCGAATGGAATTTTATAGACGGTTTCAAAATCAATAATTATTACAGTTATTAAAAATTTATCTAACATGAGGTACAGGCTTTGTAGAAACGTACTCAATCGAGAAGTGAATCATCACTTGGATTACAATGGACCAAAATAGTGTGACGTTTCACTCCCTCTCTAACTATTCCATTCTATTTCTCACATCGACCTTATCGCCACTGTACATAAGACCATGGTTAAAATTGAATTTGAAATTTCAGAAAATCTGTGAATATTTAACTATTGAATTATCATCCTAATGTTTTAACTTTAAAAGCTGCGCCTTCTTGTAATAATACTGTAATTTTTAAGTCCTCTTGAAATTTTTTCAGAAATTAATTGTTTATTGCGCACGCGTAATACGTATGTCTGGCATAACTCCATCTTCTTATTTTTATTTCTTTTGCTGGTTGAAGTTTAAGGTTATGTATAGTGGATTATTTCTTTTATAACTTTCAAGGATTTTACAGTATTTAAAGTGTTTATATATCAAAAATGGTCCAAAAATTAAATTTTTATGCGATCGCTCAATTTTTTAAGGATAAAGAAACACTCATGGTCAAGGCAGAAAGTTCTGTTGAAGCGCGAAGCGGGCCGATGAAAGGAATGATTATGATCCTGGAGTACTGATTGTTAAGGGAGAAGTTCATGCTAGCATGAGAGATAGAATCTATAAAGTAGAGGAGTGTGCTTTTTTAAAAAAAATAAATATATTTTACTTTAAATGTAATTAATTGTTTTCAGATATTTTTGAATTACTTGTCCAAGGGGATTATGGTTATGCCATCATATGGCTGCTCTGGCTCTCTTTGCACACTATAATATTTCTGTAAGAGTACGAACATGCCAAAGATGCTACGGAGCTATAGAAGTTCAGGCCGCAGATTCAGTCGATGCATTGAAGCTATCAATTTGTACTAGGAGCAGTTCACCCTGCTAGCATCGACGGTATGTGCGGTTATATTTAAATGTATAGATTTGTTTTACACATTGATGGCTTCGATGCATCTACTGAATTTGCGGCCTGAACTTCTAGCTGCGTAGCAACTTCGGCATGTTCGTACCGTAACAAATGAAGCGTGCTCATGGAATATGTAGTATTTACTAGACAGTTCAATTTTAAACTATTGTAATCATATATATATTTATATATATTTAATAGAAATAAGTTCTGAATAAATGATATGTAATTTCTTTATTTATTTGCGTTTCTAAGTCAAAATACTTACAAATAAACATTTAAACACGAGGTTAGAGGCAAGTCCCCCACAAGGGAGGGTCAGTAAGTACTATGGTACCTGGGCCCGGTTAGGCTAGTAAATGCAATTCTCGCTCGTTTAAGAGACCTGGACAATTTTTTTTTCTTCAAATTTCTCCTAGGCGCGGGGGCCTGCCAGTGAATTTGGTACAGGGGCCTGATTAGAGGACGAAAATGTATGATAACAGTATAAAATAATGGAAAGCAATTCAAATAAAACAGGCTTTGAGGTTAGAGCACAAAGAAATAATCAAAGAACTACGTTCTCAATAATTTTCCAGACACTTGTAGAACGCATGCGCATAAACAACCATTTAGAAAACATTTTTCTATTTATTCTCGGTAGAGAAAATTAATTACCGCATGTAAAAAACTTATAATCCAGCTCTATTTTTATACTAGTAGTTAGGTTTCAATAGTTAAATATGAAAAATAACGTGCCAATCTTAGATACATTTTTAAGTAATTTATTTTGACCCTTAAAGCGTATGTACATAAGGCATGCTTCAAAGAGTGGATGGAAAGGAATTCAAATTAACCTCCTCGTGAATGACGTCACGACTATTATTGTGGTCCATTTCTTCAAAATAATGGTAGCCAAAGTAAGGTGGCAACTGAAACAATAACCTCATTTCATTGTACACGGTGTTAAAGATGTATTACTGTATTGTACGCCATTGAACGTGTTCCCAGAAATAGTTTAAATTTTGCAAAAAAGGAACGATCTATCATGCTTTTACTACAACTAGTTCGTTCTGTGGTCTGACAACGTTTACAGTAAATCCTTCATAAATTACATGGGATATTTGGATTACATAATCGCTATATAAAGGACTGCGGGGAGTTAGGTCAGACTTCAAGCGACAAGTCATAACAGGCATAAACAGCGCCGTTGCAAGACGGGGTTTTGTATCGAGCTCCGAGCACTTGTGTATATTGTTGGAGCTCCCCCACGCCGTTGAGGAAGGTTATGTGATGTAACCTTCGCCTTGCACTCGCCGTCCACTGTTTGTTAATCGTTACTACGTTGACCTTGCCCGTCCTGTGCCTGTCTCTAACCGGCAACGTCATTCTAATCACTATTTTAAAGTTAAAACAACAGCTGATAAAGCAAAGCCAACCACAACAATGGATTGCCTTGTTTGTTCCATAGTTTTTGTATACATAATTTTATAAGAAAATACGTTTGTTCAAACAGCGGAGTAATGTTACGGACTGTTTTAGGCAGCATCACGAGAGCACGTGATAATCAAGTGATCTTAGACAGTAAATAAATTACATACCTAGTGTATTGTTTACAAAACTTGCCTTCAAAGCAAATATTTAATTACTGCGTATTCATTTCCAAACTGTCATAGCAGATAACTCCCCCATTTAAAAGTTGGAATTAACAGATTTCATTAATATTTATTTTCAGCACATGATTATACTATACACTAACCAAATAATTATCTTAAAACCTGTTGAACACTGAGTGTGTTGTTAAGTATCTGTCAGATGCCCGCTATCAACATAGTTAGCGACTCTTCAGGACCCTATAAATTTGGCTTTTTATTATACACACGTGTGAGTTGGTTCCAGGACAGGGCGAGAGGGGCGACTCCCCTGGGCGCCATAATACAAGGAGGTTGAAGAAAAATGCAAAAATTTATCGAAAACAAAAATTATTTGTTCACAGTTTCTTTAATAAATATTAAACTAAAAATGTCTTAAGTACTTTGCTATTTATAGGTGTCTTCCTTCGAGCGATGAATAGAGTAGGCCCTTAGTGACGACTCTGCGCTGCCCGTGCCACTCAGTTGTGTCGGCGCGGCGGCACAAAAACTGAAAATGGAAAATTTTCCACATTTATTAACCCAGTAAACTAATTTGTTTTATAATTGTCATTTCTACCACAATTTTGTTTTATTGCTATTTTATTACATTTACAAAACTTCAATAAAACAAGACAGTTGTATAACGTTTAAATTTTGCTTGCTGGGAGTTGTCTCTGTGGGGATTAGATGTTATTTATGTAGCATTACAGAAATTTTGAAAGGCTTGAAAAACTTAATGACTGTAAATCTTGAATTACTTTGTTAGTTTTTTCTCTTAGTTTAAAGCAGAATTTTTATTTAGTTTACTTTAAAATTTCTTATTTGGAAATTATTTAACGTATGCGATAAATTCGACCAAAATAAATTGTATGCCTATGCATGCCTGTGATAAATCAACAAAGACGAAAATTGTTTAAAGAATTAAAAACCCATTTCTTACTACAATTACTCTCTTATATCTCTAAATACTAACTTTTCAGTTTAGACCATTTGACCTTGAAAAATATAAACATTTTCGCCTGTGGCGCATTTCCAACTTTAATGCATGAGTCAGGAGAATACCTCCTAAAAGAAATCCTAACTACAGGCTTGAGTAGATATATTTTTCAAACTGTAGTGTTGCGTAGTGAAATTTGCTTAAAATATGCTTTGCGACTTTGATTTTTGTTTGTTTTGGGTACAATCTTCGGGGAAATGTCAAGAGGCGCCATTATAGGATTTTGCCCCTTTGACAAAAATGTCTAGAACCGGCACTGCGTGTGTACCTATTTGTGAAATGATGAAGATTAAATGAAAGTACACAGAAAAAGTACATAAAGTCGCGTTGACTGTGTCTGCCGATCATCTATCTATCTTAGAATTTCAATATTTACTTATCTGCGTCACTGTTGATTGCTGATGTTAACATCATTACATTACTGATTGATTAAAATATAAGAAAATGACTCCTGAAGCTTTGCTTCATATGAAATGTTCTGTTTAACACCATCATCTATTACTGTTATGTCGTTATACCCTATTCTTGTTATTATTATTGTATCCTAATTAATGACCTCTAAAGTTATAAACAACTTGACAATTTTTTCTAAGACCTTAGGATTGAAGATAGATTATTCCAGTACTTCTCGTTTGTGAACAAACTCAAATCACAACATTTTGGCAACATTCAATTTCAAGTGGTCAAATATCCAAACAAGACTTAATAAAAGTAATAAAGGTTTACGCATACTTTGCTGCGAGAGAATGTTAAAAAGAAGAAGAAATTAAAAATACAGAAGGTATCAGCAAATGCAGCGTGAAATTCGACTGCAAGAATTATTTTTGTGCTGATAATTACCTTTGAAGAAATATTGGGGGGGGGGGGGAGGGGAGACTGCAGTTTTGCTTCGCATTTAAAACATGCACAATATTTTCTTACATTTAAGAATTGTATCAGTTAAATAGACCTTCAGATAATTTAATCCACAAATATACATAAAATAACCCCAAAATATATACAAAGAAACTCTGTCTTCAGTTGACAGATTTCGTGGACCTGGTTAATTTTATTTACCCCTCATCCTTGTAGAGTGTGTTGTTGTCTCAGATGCTATATGTAAGGTGAGCATCCCACTGTATCTCACCTTTCTTAATTTTTTCTATTAAAAAGAACGCAAAGTTTTCAACAAAATATTATTTCCTGAATTATTCTATACAAGCGAAATTTTTCTATTTATCGGTGTATGGAAGTTATGTTGCCTGTAAGGGCGTACACCTAAGAAGCAACCACGAACAGCATAATGTTGCCAGACGTGTCGTACAACAAAAGAAAGCTAGAATAATGACATGGTTCATAGAACGTTTGTCAATATGTGGCTCTACCGTTTTATCCCTGTGTTCCACATTATTCCACAATCTACCTCAACATCACACCATATCTACAATAATATTCCCATGCCTTTTCATCACCTTCCATTGTCTCTCCATTTTTTCACTACCTGTTCCTACCTTCCACACCATTTTCCTCATTTTTATACAATCTTTCATCACTTCCCCGTATCTTTCTCACCACCACTGATTGTAGATTTTTTAAGGGTTAAACCCCGAGTTGGCATTTCTTTCTTTATATCCATCTAAAAAATCTTTTGTGATACAACCAGTTGTTGCCCAGGACTTTTTGCGAAGTTTGTGATTTCTCTGTGAGCTAATTTTCCTATGTCTTCAGGCGTTAATTCCGCCTGTTCTAGGTACTTTAGCCTAATGCTGATTAATACCCTTGCATTCACAAAGTATAATGTTCCTCAGTCCCAGTTACAGCTTCACAGTAAGTGCATTTGTCATCTTCAGCCATGTCCATATTCTTGAGATGATATCTCAAGGGGTAATGGCCAGTTAGAAGACCTGTAATCAGCCTTAGGGCGAACTTTTCGAGTTCGAGAAGCCTGATACAAAGTAGCGTGAATATATTGAAAACAAAATTTAAAAGAATCTGTAAGTATTTACACGCAATTTCCCCCTCTGTTTGGCAACCTTTACATATTCATTATTACTTTTTTTCACTAAAACTCCTGCAGATTTCTTCCTTGGCAATTGTATTAACAACATGTCATATATTATCGTACTACGTAACACTTTTTCAAAATTATTAGCAATAAGCGTCAACTATATGCCAAAAATTATTTTTCATAATCAAATATGTTTTTTTGGATAATGCGCCAACAGACAGACAGACTAATTGTTTGAAATATCTTAATTTTTCATAATCTATATAATTTGAAATGTGACAATTCTAAAAAATCTAGGAAATCCCTAACTCAGTTTGAAACATAGTCAAGGGAAACATCCTGTTATGTACTTTAAATGAACTATTAATTTTTTTCAACGCTTCCTAAATGAATTTGACCTCATTAAAATATTAAAATGAGAAATAAATATAAAATAATTGCCGTCACCCAGTATAGGGACAATATAGTGTTCTATGTTGAAAAAGTGTATCCTAAACTTACCAAGATAACAGAACAAAACAATACTTATGGAAATAATAGGCTTAAACGCATTGAGAGAAAATGGAATGTCCAAGGCGCCTCTGCACCTGCTCTCTTGGAAGTTTAGTTCCGACTGCAACGCAGGATTGATTTAAAATAACGAGTATTGAGCACATGCTGGGCTCATTTAATGAATTTCATTTAGTATTTGTTAGTTCTTATGGATAAAGTATTACTTAAAATTCGACGATATTGAAAATTTCAGATGAATCCGATATGTGGTTTTCGAAATATACGACTTTTAAAGAGCACGGTGCGACCAACATCGTGACGACAGAGGATAGCAAACGAAACGGTCACGCAACATATCAAAGCTCGTGCATTCCGCTGAGTTCGTCGAGTCTTTCTCTGTGCGACTAGCTGGTTGCTATTAAGTGACGTCGCGGCCGAGATTCGACAAGGGTGCGGTCCATGTTTATAATTTTTTTTAGACGATTTACAGGTCTCACAAAATTCTAGTTTTTTGCACAGGGTCTTAAAATTGTAAGATCTTTACGATAATCAAATAAAAAAAAGTGCTAAATGCCCTTCTGTGTAGTTAATTCAAATTTTATAAATGGAGTTTAAAGAAGATGTCACTGGGAGTGCTGATTCGAGATCCAGCTAGTCAAATTGGTAATGGCAAATTTGTAAGTGGTGTTTTAATCAAGAAAAAAAAAATCAAAATTAGTCTAAGAGAAAACGCCTTGAATTTAAAATATATATTTATTTTAGCTGCCATGTTTTTTCAGATCTTTTACATTATGCTCTAGTGCTCTAGACCAAAACAAACAAACAGAACAAACTATAACTAAAACGCACAATTATTATAATAATCCACTGCATTTAGGATTTTTCTTCAGACCAATTCATACAAAAGCAAATGTTGGTTTCCAGGTAGGTTCGGGTGTCCTTAATAAGGTCTCAAAAGTCCCCGAAGTGGGAGTGTAAGGATAACATTTGGCAACGCTGTAAAGGGCTAAAATCGTGCTCGGAAACGAATTTTTTGAGATATCTCGGTTTTCAATGCCTCTATGACAAAAATACATTAGACCAAAAAGAAAGCTATGGAAATTCTCTATAAAAAAGATAGAAGCTCTTTTTTTCGTATACGCAATAGTTTTATTGAAAATCTTTCATTGAATTTGAACTTATGGGATATTATGGATAATTTAAGTAATAAGTAAGTACTCTATTCCACACCACCCTTGAGATTGAGTACTTGGCCCCTTTTTTTTATGTGGTTTCCCCGGTAGGCCTAATCCACGACTGTCATACTTATTAAAATGTTGTCAAATTAATAATTTCCTTCTTGTCCGGTTTCTCCTTCTATAAATTCATCGATTCGTTCGAGGAAATCCGAGTCAATCTGAGAACTTTCAGTCACTGCTTCAGTGACGGCTTCTATTTCTGACGAGTTTTCAATCGGTTCTGCATTCAAGCAAGATTTTCCATGGCAGTTGCCGCAAACTGGTGAGCAAGTCCCACTCTCCGACAGCCACTCAATGGTCCACAACCTTTCGTACAGTTGCAGAAAATCATCTTCAGAAGGCAATCAGGCGCAGGAAGTTGAGATGTTGTCTTTGGCCACAATATGGTATCTTTCAACATCCATCCCCACTCTTTAGGATTCAATACATTACCCAACCATTTCTGTACTTGAAAATAAAAACGAAATATATGCTGTTGAGCTGCGTCATGAGTGGGTGGTAATGAATTCAATTTCACTGGTTTGCTTTTGCTCACAGCTTTAATAAAGCAAGAATACCGATAGTTATCGATGGAAATTTCTTTAACTGGAGCGTTATAGATTGCGAGGAAAAATTTTATCCCATTCGAAGTAACTATGTCAGTCTTGCTGAAAACTTCAGCTACAAGTTTCAAGTCCTGCCGTTTTTTCATTACTTTCAAAACTGCAGTCTTGCCTTTATTAAACAGAGCAGATGTAATGTCACACCCAGAGAATGCGTGTAGAAACAATATGTGATCTCGAATATCTTTATGGTGATCAAAGCTTCGTGAAGAATAAATTTTTCGTTGGACCTTCCCTCTGCCTGGTTTGAGGAGAAAAATTTCTTTATTAATGGGTGTACGAGCAGTTAAAATTATAAGAAGATCCACATCTTCCCCAACCACAACCGTAGTATTTTTACGTGATTCCTCAAGCGCCGTTTCGACTATCAAAATGTCAGCATCATCTTCAGCTTGTCTAACAATATAATTATTTGCCTCAAACTTTTCTGTCAACATCGAAATCAATCTGGTTTTATTTTTATTATTGGAAAGGAGCTTCTCTTGGCTTACAGTTGCAACCATCTGCTCATCAAAGTAAATGTCAACAGATGAAGCTTTTGAGGACCGGCGAAGCTGCTCCATAGCCTTCACACTGTTGTTAATATTTTCATAACCATCAAAAACAATAACAGAGTTCGAGCCAAAATGATTGCCCTAATATCCTCCTATGCATAGACGTATCCACGTAAAACTTACGGCTGTAACAATGATATGTTTTAACCCTCCGTGCAATAAAAACTGCCACAAATAATTTTTTTGATTTTAGGTATGACTGGAATTTTTCAATCATTT
The DNA here is from genome assembly GCA_936432065.2 of Rutpela maculata. Taxonomy (NCBI): domain Eukaryota; kingdom Metazoa; phylum Arthropoda; class Insecta; order Coleoptera; family Cerambycidae; genus Rutpela; species Rutpela maculata. Next base: position 42,919,965 of record OW386286.2, read on the forward strand.
TGCGTATACGATTTATCTTTTTTTATAGAGAATTTCCATAGCTTTCTTTTTGGCCATAGTTGTATTTTTGTCGTAGAGGCAATGAAAGCCGAGATACGAAAAATTCGTTTCCGAGCACGATTTTAGCCCTTTACAGCGTTGCCAAATTTTATCCTTACACTCCCACTTCAGGGTCTTTTGAGACCTTATTAAGGACATCAGAACCTACCTGGAAAACCAACATTTGCTTTTGTATGAATTGGTCTTAAGATGCGGCTCATTTTTCAATAAATGCAGTATATTATAAGTAGATCTGGTCTCAAAATTTTCTGTTGATAACTTTCGTTTCATTTTCAAAAACTACTCGTCTATATGGTAATGGTAAACTGTGGTGACAATGCTGATTATTTTGATCGATAATATTTTTCCAGATAAATATACCAAAGTACATTAATCAACTTCAAAAAATTTACAAAAGAGGTTCGTGCAAGGTGAGCAAAATTTTTTTGTTGAAAATTTTGTAATATTTGGCGAAAGCGCCGCGTGGAAATTCAGTCGGAATAACTGCATTAAAATTGGTAACTAATTTTAGGAGTAGGAATCTGAAAAGTTAATAATTCAAAACGGTGAATCCAATATGGTTGTCATAATGTAACATTATTGCAGATTTCCATGAAATTAGATATACAGGGTGTCCCACCGGGAACTGCATCGATCGATATAGGGAAAAGTACGCGGCAGAAAATTTTGAACATTTATGAAATTACTAATGGCCAGTTCAAAGAAAATAATTACAAGCACTATATATTTCGAAGTTTTCGAAAAGAGCGAAAAACTCTGAATCGAAAACATGTAGCATTAACCCAGTCTTTACTGATATTTGACATTTTATAATAAAATTGACATGAATTGGTATGTAATTTGATTGGCACATTTCTAAAACCGTAAATATCGCACATAGAAAAAGTTATATCATTGTACTAGTGAAAAGAATTTTAAACAATTCTAAAGATGTCCGTCTGTCAGTCACGTTTCTTGTAAGCGCTTAAGAAACGTACTGTAGTACTGAAATTTGGACAGTACGTAAGTTAGTTTTGCTGGAAGTAACAACGAACAAAATCGATCAATAAATAAGAAAGTTATTAATCATTTAAATTATAAAAAATTGACATCTCAATTTTTAATTGAATAGAAATCCTATATATTTATTTTTGTGTTTTAGTAATGTACATTTCATATTAATATAATATCTATCCGTCGGAATATCCTAGACATATTATATTTTAAACATTAACGTCTATAGAAGCAACGAATGATGGTCTAGAAGTTACTCGAAATCCGAGGGTGGAGGGTTCGAGACACACTGTTGACAAAAAAGAATGCGAGAAGTATCCTATCAAATGTGCAACAATTGTACAGGGTGTTTCAAAGTTAAATGTACATACCGGGATGAACGTATAGCTGTCTTAACTGTACAGGTATTTCGATACTGCCCTCCAAACCACATCATCCCATCCCCTTTACTCCCTTGGTGTCACAAGGGGGGTAGAGGCTAAACTATTACGCCACATACAACATTGCACTTAGAGCAAGATTGTTTTTTAGCTCTTGACACCTAGGGTACAATTTTTTATGAGACATTTTCCCTTTTCTTTTATACAACTTATTCCTTCAATAAAATCCAGAGCGGGATTCATTGAAATCTACTTATTGATATTTACAAACAAATACAGTTGATTTCAAAAAGACCGTTTCTTAAAAACTCGCAAAAATATGGTCTGAAAGTCACTGTGCCGCAACATTTGGCCGCTGTGTTGCTTCGCAAGCTCAGTCGCGTTCACTGTAACGTATCGTAATTTATTAATTGTACAATGAAATAAAGATGACTTATTTTGACATGTTCACCACATCTAAACAAAATAAAGATGAATTAATTTGGTATTTCGATACACGAAGTTAACCAGCGATCATCGCAGTCAGTACTTAGATGGGTGATCCGTCTGGGAAAACACGGTGACCTCGTTCCCACCTTCTAGTGGCTTGTATATCAGCGTATACGTAGAAGCTATGTAATTTGAGACGAGGATTACGTAGTGGATATTCCATCCTTCGGAGGGAATGTAAACAATCGTTCCTTGTCTATTAAATGTTAGGCAAGTAAAAGATCCCTATTCTTCGACAGAGAAGAGATTCGGCAAAATTTTCAGGTTGGGGGTAGCTCGTCTCCTAGCGTCAGTGATAGGCCTTGGTAGCGGAAATAGGCCGACGTTGGATAATAATAAATAAAAACATACGAGACCTTTTACATCAATTTAAGCATTGCCTATTTGACAAAGATGCTATCGTAAAAATAGTATTATCTAACAAGCATTTAATGGAGGGCCAAAAAAATGTGAAACAATTGTCAATTTACGTTATAATAATGTTACATTCCTACCCCCAGATACATCTATGTGAATTTCCTACAAGTTGTATAAGTAACAGAAATTGAATTAGTTAGTTAGTTTGACAATCGACCCAGAGATGGCGTGAGCGGTATCAGAGTCGGGAAGTTGTAGATACCCTACTAGAGAATTCCAGAAGGGAGTTGAGAATATTCTGGTCCCCTCATCTTCGGTTATATAAAAGCATGGAGAAGCTCAGAGTGGACAGTTTTAGTACAGTTCAATGGTTAGATAGTACAGTTCAAACAGTGAAGTACGCAAAGTGATCAAGTGACTGAATAATTGAAGTATAGTACTCAGTGTTATATTAGTGAAGTAATTAATTGTTGTAATTAGTAATAAAATAAATTAGTTTTTAGTGTTACCCTGGTGTTATAATTTCCGGATCAACGATACAAGGCGTAACAATGTACAAAATCTGACAGTTTTGTTAATTTAACATTAAATAAATTTTTAAGTTCTGTCTCGATTATTTTTAATTGGATATATGATGACAAACTTGTTGAACAAGAAGCGCAAAAGAGTACTACTTTGTTTATTTTTTTTCGCTCTTTTCAAATATAGAAACAAATGTATGTAACTTTTGTTATACAGGGTTGTTGATTTTGAGATATTAGGAATTGTCACTTTTCGTTTTTTTTAAAGACGGACCTGGATTTCGGTAAAATAAGTTAAATACTTATACCAAGTATAAGCCTATTATACAAGGTGATTCAAAAGTTATGATCCAAAAATTATTTGGCGAAAATTAACAAAACATTCTGCATCTCAGTAAAGGGAGGAAGGAGATGGATATATCAATGATGGGTGATTTGGCACTACCAAAGTGTCCTCTATCCACATATGTCGTATGCACATTTAACTTTGAAACATCCTGCATAAAAAAATTAATAATTTCAATTTTTAAAGCACTTCCTCAGCATAAATAATTAATAATACGCTTAAGAAATAAAGGAGTGCATAATATCTAGCGCGGGTTCTAAATGTATAACAACAGAGTTTACATTGTATGCCTTTCAGTTAGAAAATCAAAAAAGACTAAAAATAATGCGGCGCAAAGCCGCTTATGCATGTAGATTGCAGGAAGTTTAGGACAATGTAAGAGAGCTAACAAAAGACCTTAAAACTTTGCTACATCAATTCTCGGAACAAAGCTCTGACATCATTTTCCAGGCATTAACAGGAGACACAGTAATTCTCGGAATTAAATGAAGCACTCCAGTGCAGCTAATACAGCTAGTTATCTCCATCTCTTTCAATTTTATAGTAGCGTAAATAGTATTTGTAACATTGAGTGTGTACTACAGTGGCAGAGAGCGAGCGGCTATAAATTATATTGCCGTGAAAAGATGGCTGGATCGGGGACGTGAAGCAAGGGAGGAAGGACATCGCGCATATCGTGAAGTGCTTTGGACTCGATTCATGAAATAGGGCTGCCTGCATCGATCTCAAATTCACCAGCGGGTTAGTAGGTCGCGGCCCAAACATTGCCCTCCATTCACACTTTTCCCTGCAGGAATTTATCTGATGAAGTTCAACATTCCAAAAGAATGTTTCATTCAAATTAGAGCGAACGCCCGTAACGGTACGCTAGGTATGTTGAAAGAAATCCCCCGCGAAGTTCACTCATAAAACATTGTCGTTAATACTACAGGGTGAGCGCGTAAAGTTTCGCAAACATTCGATAAAACTCTACGACTGTTGAATAATGCGTTAATTACACAGGCACACAAAAAAAGCCGAGTGTGAGAAGGCAGACCTATGTATTCCCATGCATTTTGATCTGATCGATATGAATCCGACGTCCGTTTCACCCGATTGGCTCTTGCATTTTTCCTAACCTCAAAAAACGCCTCAAAAATGCGCGAAAAATCCCAAACAAGTAAATAAAAAGCTTAAATGAGCTGATCACTATATCTATACATATTTTTTTTACTCACATTCACTATCTTTATATTCACTGTCATCTTCTTGACTTTCGGAATCATCAATTTCCATTAAACTGTGAGAAGTTGTCTCGTGTGCTTGCGGATTCTCATCGTTTTCAGACGTATCCATTTATTTTCTGTATTTCTAGAAATGTAATTGAGCATACTTGGGGATACTTTATAGTCCCCATTTTTTTTGCATTAATTCCGGAAACATTTGTGTTGTAAAAATAACACTCTTCACTTCACTCTTCTAGGTTCCTTCCATATTGTTCAACTTTGATATTTTACTTTTTTACTTTCTTCCCATTTGTTCAACATCTTATAACAAGAGCTGCATATAATGCAAGGAACCCATTGAAAATCTTTACCCACCACTCGCTGATTTTTTTTCGATTTTCCAGAACCTCGAATTTACTTACTACAAACAAAACAGAAGGAATTCGCATTATTTACACAGTTGTGCAAATTTCTTGTATACTAATAGGAAGCCAAGTTTCCCACTTCACTAGATCTGCGGTTGCATGATGTCGACGCCAGCGGTCCCGCTTTCCCAACCTGACCGGCCGCCGATACTGGGGTTTCCCTACCCTGCATTGTAAACTCTTTCTTTACTTTTGCCATGACGGCATTTTTCTTACCTAGGAAATTAGTCGAAATAAATGTTGCCCGCCATCACCACGTGGAGGTGTCCTAGTCGCAAAAATAGAAAAAAAACAAATGGCATATGACAATCAAACAGAATAAAGAAAACTTAAACAATTCTAAACAGCTCTAAGAAAAAAAAAAGTAAAAAATTACTAAGGGAGAGTGTAGGTAAATGTTATAGGTATGCTTTTTAGAGGGCAGAATATTTACTAACGTAATATACATATTACGTAATACGTAATTACGTAATATATATATTACGTTAGTAAATATGCTGCCCTCTAAAAAGCATACCTACTAACTATGCCCATATCTGGGCTACTGCTACTTCGATTGCTATAGACATCGGCCGCTAGATGGAGCCTACGATTTTTGTTGCATGTCGTGGTTTTATAAATCTCGTTATGTACCAAGAATGATCAAATGTCTCGTTACAGCCATTCCACACCTACCTTGCACTGACGAGAGTCAACAGCTCGAAACTGCAGGCTGCAAGTGGTGTGGAGTGGCTGGCACGAGAGCTCCTTTGAGTAGGAATAAGTCTTTCGGCTGGTGTTTATTGCAATCGAAGCTTTTAGCGTTTTGTGGCAGTACACACTTAACGCGCCAGGCTTGCAATTTGTAATCCAGCGCTCGGCGGGGCATTAGTCCGGAGAATAGCTGTTGGTTGCAGTCTGATTTTATTCCTTATATATTTAAGGAAATGTATAGAGGAGTTCCACAAAATATTACGTAAGGAAAAAAAAAAGGTAAATGTTAAGTCCAAACGATATTCCACTCTCAACAAAGCAAACTTTGACTGAACAATTTTTCTAGGGTTGATTTCGGCTAAGTTCCTAGGGACCGCGGGTGTCGTCATCATGCAACCGCAGCTCTAGTGAAGTCGGAAACTGGCTTTCTACAAGAAATTTGCACAACTGTGTGAATAATGCAAGAACTAAAAAACTATTAGAGCTCAATAGGTTATACCTAAGAAATCCAGTTGGCCTATACACTGGGCACTGCAGACTTAATCACCACCTACACAGACTCGGAATAGTGGACAACGCTGAATGTCGACTGTGTTTGGAGGAAGATGAAACGGCAGTGCATGTTTTATGTACCTGTCCGGCTGCAGAAGGAACCAGGTTCTTACTTTTTGGCCTCTGCTGCCAGAGGACCTGGACTACCTGTCAACCTAACCTAACCTAAATAATGCGAGTTCCTTCTGTTCTGTTTGTAGTAAATTCGAGGTTCCGAAAAATCGAAAACAAATGAGCGATAAAATAACAAATATTTATCTAAAATGTTATGGTATGGAATTGGTGGATAAAGGATTTCCATGGGTTCCTTGCATTATATGTAGCTCTTGTTATAAGATGTTGGACAAATGGGAAGAAAGTAAAAAAGTAAAACATAAAAGTCCAACAATATGGAAGGAACCTAGAAGTCGTGAAGAGTAATGTAAATTTTTGCAACACAAATGTTTCCGGAATTAATACTAAGAAAAGGGGGACTACAAAGTATCCCCAAGTATGCTCAGTTATATTTCCAGAAACACAGAAAATAAATGGATATGTCTAAAAACGATGAGAACCGCAAGCATACGAGACAACTTCTCACAGTTTAATGGAAACTGATGATTCCGAAAGTCAAGAAGATGACAGTGAATATGAAGATAGTGAATGTGAGTAAAAAAAATACGTATAGATATAGTGATCAGCTCATTTAAGCTTTTTATTTACTTGTTTGTTATTTTTCGGGCATTTTTAAGGCGTTTTTTTGAGGTTAGGAAAAATGCAAGAGCCAATCGGGCAAAACGGATTCGTGTTCAGCAGGTCAAAATGCATGGGAATACATAGGTCTGCCTTCTCGCACTCGACTTTTTTGTGTGCCTGTGTTATAGATACGTTTTTAAACAAGTAATATGGCTCGTTGCTCAGAGCTATGGGTAATAATTCATTACTCAATGTGTTAGGACCAATCACAAGATTCATATTCATTACTCAATAGTTTTTGTGGAGCAATCACAAACAACGCGTATGACTCAATTCAAACTGTCATGCACATGCAGATTTCTTTAAATTTTAAAATTATTATCAGGCTTGTTTAATATTTTGCACAAGTTAGTCGTGAAAAAATTTTTTTTTTTTTTTTTAACTGTTTAACGTCGGCCTATTTCCGCTACCAGGGCCTATCACCGACGCCAGGAGACGAGCTACCCCCAACCTGGAAATTTTGCCGAACCTCTTCCCTTAAGAAGAGTAGGGATCTTTTACTTGCCTAACATTTAATAGACAAGGGACCGCCTGCTTTACATCCCCTCCGAAGGATCGTGAAAAAATTATTTCAATCGATGTTAAAATTACCAGTACAAAAAAAATTAGTATTATTATTAATAAGTGGGTCATCGATTTCACAGAAAGTAAAAAAATGTCACTTTTCATATTGTTACATACATAGACATATGTAGGAATTTCCTCTAAGTTCCATGTATAAGTAAAAGAAAACAATTAAGTTAGTTAGTTAGTTTGGCAATCGGTCCAGAGATGGCGCGTGGTGTCAGAATCGGGAAATTGCAGAGAGCCTACTAGAAAATTACAGAATGAGGAGAGAACATTCTAGAGCTTCCATCTTTAGGTATATAAAGGAATGGAGAAAAGATGAGTTAGGACAGTTTTAGTGTTCAGTTCAGTTCAGTAGACAATACAATTCAGAAGACAGTTTAGTACTGATAGTGAGTTGAGAAATATTAAGAAGTAAGCAAAATAATAAAGTGACTGAAGTAGTGAATTATAGTATCTAGTGGTATATTGGTGAAGTAATTCTTTCGATTCTGCTGATGTGACTCACGGTGTGCGTCAAATGCAATTCTCCCTCTTTTCATAATGACATCGTATGGCCCTTCAATTTTTGTATTAAAATAAAAAAAGATCTGAACATTTAAAGATTTCGTGTTTCCGTTTCTTTGCGGATTGCGAAAACTGGCGCCTTAACGCGGTTTTTATCGAATAATCTGAGAAGTATCACTCCTAGATCAAAAATAAAAATCCCCGAGGAGAAGTTCATACACTGGTGGATAATTTGCTGTTTTTAAATTAACCGTAAATTTTTTTTAGAAGATATGGAGGTTTAAAAATGACGCCGAACCTTTCTAAGTAAAAATACTACTTTAGAAGTTAAATATCTGAGAGGCATTTCGCCAAGTGTTAAGAAACCAAATTAAAGATTATCAACGGTTAAGCTAAAAGTCATTATTTAATTTTTTTCTCCTGCTTAAAAAATAAAAGTTATAACCGATGGAATGTGCGTCTTCGCATTTTTTCATAAAAATCTGGCCATTTTGTTCCCGTGTTTAGCCGTTAATTAAAAAAAAATCTCAAATAGTGTTAGTATAATGTATTACCTAGATGCACAATAAATCTTGGCAGTTTCGGGCAATTGCTTTAGAAACAAAATCCCTATGAACTATAGATGTATTTTCAAGAAAACGTAATAATTTTATTGACCGTCGTCAGTACAAACTAGGTAAATAACATCTTACAAGTAAATTCAAAGCGGTTCAATTTAAGAAAGAAATTTAGTGGTGCCTAATTCCTATTTATAATGTCAATAAAGTCAAACTAGAGTTTAACACAAAATTTTCAAGAATTTTTTTTTTTTGAATGCAATTAAGAAACTTCGGAGCTGAAGTTCTGTACTTTATATACACTGAATAAAATAGCAAAATAGTGATTTTTGTAACTTGTAAGAGCTTTCGACATTTTACAGATTTTACAGACACAAGTGAAAAATAGATTTTAATCGATTTTCAAACTCAATTATTTAAATATCATAGTACGTAGAATAGCAACATATTTATTTATTTGTTTATTTATATACTTGGAAATAACATAGCATTTAAACTATCAGTATATATTTTTTTTCTAAAATGTTTTATACACCTAGGTGACTTAACACCTGCATAATGATTCAATTTACTATGACCCGCTATAAAACGAGAGAAATTTTTTATTTGAAAAAGTTGATTTTTGTCATCTATTCATTTAAGTCGACTGACTTGGATTCTACAACATTAGGTGCCCATACTGCTCTCATAAGGAAAAAGGCAGTATCTACAAATGACTCATTTAGTAGATATGCTTTCTTTCAAAGTAATCTTGTAAATTTGGTAGATACTGCATTTATTATGTATGTATTTTTAATTAAAGAAATCAAAAGACTGGTCTTTAACTTGGAAAATATGATGCAAAATTTCACATGTACATACATGACATAGTAAAGTATTCCTAGTAAAAAAATATAAAAATACTTATTTTTGTAGATACCGCCTTTTTCCTTATAAGGATAGCATAGACGGAGAAATTTTTGGGGCGATCGCTTACGCCGACCAGGTTTAGGTAGGGTTTTCAATCCCGGAATCACCAATCCCGGGATCCCGGGCGAATTTGTGATCCTGAAAATCCGGGTATTTCAAAAATCAATCTCGCGCATTCTTCAGGACTGGAGTATGCTCGGAATTCTCGGAAATATCGTTGCTTTCAGTCAAAATTTGATATAAACGGCTTTACTGATTTGTTTGCTTCATGTTATTGTACAATATAATATATAAATAACCAACCAAGCAAATATAAATGTCGCATACATCATACATTCCTATACTACAATAAACGTAAAAAAGTAATTTCACAAAAACGTATAAACAGAAACTCATAAAATAAATGAAGAAATTCAAAGCAGTATGAAGCGGTGATATGGCCAGGAGCCAAGATTAAAAAGTTGTCAACTGTAGAAGCTCAAAATTTGCGATTTTTTGCCGTACATGGCCAACATTTCAGTAGTTATCTCCGAAACGAAAAAAAAAATAAAAATTCTGATAGTAGCAGAAGATTCGAAGTGTGAATTTATTTGTAAACAAGATATATTATTTCATTTTACTAATTTGCCGGTAAATAAAAGAATTTACACGGACAATCTTAAAATCAGCAAAATTGGGTGTCTATACACACCTCCAGTTTTATAATTTATAAAGTACATTGAATGCAAAACACTTCTGGAATTGCAACCTGAGATACGACCTCTGTATTGAATTTTCTCGTATCCAGTTTTATTATTTTAAAAAATAATCATATTGCTTAATACTATTAATTTAATGTCAATAACAGTTTTGAGGACAAGCACTACAACAAAAAATATCGGATTGTTTTGCAATTGATTTCTCCTAAGAGATTAAATTCATGAAGATCGGTAATTGTTTTAAAGTTCAAGAGACAATTTGCTCCAAATGGGAAAATATTTTCACTTATTTTTATATTATTAATAGTTTTGTGGGTCAGAATATAATTCCAATTGAAAAACAATATACTTTACGCCAATGTTATTTCTTTAGTGTATATTTTTCTTGGGCATCCAAAAAATATTATTATTACTATGTTATAATCCAAAATACCTTGGAAAACGCATAATTATTTATGGTTAAAAGTAATAAAAGGAAAATTCTGTAACATTGCGCATAAATATAAAGGAAACTATCGTAAAGCTTTATTCTTAGTTTATACGATTATTCTAAATGTGCCAAATTATACAATTTTTAATGGAAAAATAGAGGAAATTCACATCAATAGTTATGATTCATAATTCACCACGAAAGCTAGGTAATGTAATGAAAGCCATGAATGTATGTAAGTAAATAAGGTAATCACAATACAATTATTTACGATAAAATTTACCTTACAATATAGATTTACGACCCACGTTTCAAACATACCGTGGTCAGGGTCACGAGTACGAATAATCAATATAAATGAATCAGGAACGGTCTTTTCATTAAAACTAGTACTTGTCGATTTATTGAAATTACTTCACTACCTTATTATTTTCTATCAATATAGTTTTTTATTGAAGAAATCATTTCCGGGTAACTTAATAAATGACACTATGCATATTTTGGTATTACATAGCTTTAAAACTTTTAGGTCTAAATATTCGGCAAACCTGAACACCACGTTTGAATTTTACTCTTGATCTACATAGGCAACATGGCCACGTCATTTTAAGGTCAATTTTGTTACCTTTATTATCAACTCGATATTGCATATGACGGAAAAATGACATGATGCATGACGCCGTAACGTCACATCCCAAAGGTACCATTCTGTGACTTAATCACGTTAACCACGTTAATCTGACCACATGTATGGTATTTTTGATTATTTGGCATACAGTTATATTCAAGAAATATAATACACCAATCTAGTGCAAAATGCCGTGATCTTCAAGGTCTCTAGAGGTGTTTGATAAGATACTGATGAGCCGCCTACTAGCTGTATGAATTATCAAGTAACCACACGTTGGGTTTTGCCCACTACAAAATAATATTCGTTAACTATATCTGGATCTTATTCTGAATTGTTTGGGGGAGCGGTGAGCTTCATGAGTGGGCTCATTGTGCTACCCCGTAGGTGGAAGCATGCCCACCGAGCCTCCTCATTCCTCAAGTCAACTAACACTTGTAATGTACTTGAGGAAAATACCCGGCGGTGGGGCGTCACCTATATTGCCATACTGGACCAGAAGTCCTCTCTTCGTTGAGAAAGAAAGGAAGTGACACAGCATATGCTCGGTAGTCTCGACATCCAGATTACACACTCTACACTTGGGGTTGTCTGTGACTCCCAGTGCATGGAGGTGTTTTTTTTAGTCTGCAGTGTCCTGTTGTAATCCTACATAGATACGTAAGTTACTCGTGAACATCTGAAGACAGTGCTTGCCTGGCTTACGACTAGATGTAGCCAAAACCATTCTGCTGTGTCTGCAGCTGCTTAGACCACTCTAACAGTCCACGTGGCGTTTGAGTGTACAGTTCTTTAACAAGTAACTATGAACTGAATTCAAGAGCGCTATAGTAGATTCCGGACCATGCAAGGTGCTCTCAGATCCCTTGGGGCTAAAGTATCCGCTTCCTCGTTACCCTGAATGCCATCGTGTTCATTCACCCAACGGAGTTGGACACTGGTGTTTTATGCAAGCACATCTAAAGCCTTTCTAATTTGCAGAACTAGCCCAGGGTCTGCCCTACAGTTGTTTAGGGCAAGCAGGGCCTCTCTGCTCTCCGTTGATATGCGCACCATTTTACCACTGACGTTTGCACTCACATCTCCATCGCATCCTCATTCCCAGAAAAGGAATTTGTTTTGTAGCCTCTTCTAGAATACGGACATGTCTCGTAGCCGTGCCCTTAATTTATTGGCCATTGGACCACATGCTGTAATCTCAGAACAGTCCTCAACGCCACCTCCTCCACCTCCTCTATAGCTGTAGGCGTCGTTCTCGTCGTACCAGTATTATTGCAGAGGCATGTCAATTTTTGAACATGCTCTAGTCGATATGCTGCTGTTTTTTTGCCTTACTCTGGGCCACCAGACTAGAGCTGCCCTCCTTAACTACATACGACACATTCTTGGTGGCAAGCAGTTGAAGGACCAAAATGTTAATAATAAAAATGAATATTGCGCGGACTGTAGAAAAAAGGTTGATTAAATACGATTTTGAAAATAATAGTGAAAACAATAAAAGACGGTGGTTACAACTCGACTTCCCCATGCAACTCATTCGTGCAATGTGGAGGCCCTGTTGAAGATCCATATATTTTAACTGGACAAATTCTAACTATTTTATATTTCTTTTATTTTGCAATTAATCCTTCTTGGTAGGTGGCAAACCAGCAGGAGTAGTTTTCCCAGACTGAAGGTAGTGCACAATATTTAAATAAATTCACTAGGAAGACGTGGCTTCTACCCGCCAAGTGCGAATAGGAATTGGATCTGTCGTCGTACCTCGTGGCGTTATCGATTGCAACCAGTAGCCGCGAGGAAAGTATGGCAAAAAATTAGAACAAAAAACTAAACTATCCGAAATAGTAATATAACAAGTCCAAATTAAACTAAATTATTTCACTACTATAACCCATCAAAATATTATATATAACTACATTATGTATACACCTATATACAGGGTGTATACAAGCTGCAGAGACCATACAGGTACTAGGTTTCAGTTGGAGCACGGTAAATAAGTGCATAAAGTTAGTCGAGAAATTACTTTTTAAAAAGATCGTTTCAGGTGAAGAATCATCCACAGACAGCAAGAAAACAGTGAACCTGTGACCTACATAGAGTAGATGACATTCTGTATAAATATAGTTTGACCTTTAATGCTTATAATTTACTATGCAAAAAATTAATTAATAGTCCATTACAAAAATAAATTGCTCCACCTAGAAAACTTCACTATTAACATATATGATAACGGACCCCTACTGATTATATAATACTAAATTATAAACTTATGTTCCATTATGTTAATGGAGTAAAAAAAATGAGTAAACATCTGTTATATTTGACGTATTTTAGTTTAACTGATTACGATTACAAAACTATAGTATTAAATATAAAAATCGTACGTTCAGAACGATACCGAATAGAAAATGTCAGCTATAAAATCATTGTCAGTTATAATAACACAGCCACATCGGAATAAAAAACTGCAATTCTAATTATTTATTAATTTAAAGTTCGAAACGTTGAATAAAACAGATTATCAGCACGAAATGTGTTGTTGTACTTCCCTTGCTGTCCGAAGGAAAATGTTTTAATAGGAAAAAAATCACTCTCCGAGACTTCTTTGGGCTTTCACGTTACAGACTAGGAATGTAGATTGCGAAAATTTGAATTTTTCAATTCCTTTAGCCTGTCGGTCTCTGTTGGCGCTATATCTACAAAATTATTTGACAAAGAAGAATATTTGGTAGGTAGGAATATACTTTTAGTGAAAAATATACAGTATGGATAGCATAAAAAATAATTAATGGAAACAATTTAATGGAGGATAATAATATTAGGCATTTAGTTAACACAATTGTCAAGGAAAAAACTGTGCTATATATTTAGTATGTATTGATTGCAATAGGCTCCAGCAGAAATACTTAACCTGTATGTACACTGCAGTTTCTGGTTTATATTTTACCACCTGGTCTGTACTGGCGACGGTCAATGAGTCAGAGATTGCCAGTATATAGACGGTAAAAATGTTTTATTACAATTAGTATTGCCAATTCGGTTGTGTATTGTCCCATCCTATAATTACCTCACGAAAAGCTGCCTAGAAACTGAAGTGCGGTGGTCAGTGGAAGGAAGGATGAAGGAGAACTGTTAGGTCACAAGGGTCCTATCCGACGCGTTAGGGGCACACCCATATGAAAGCCAGGAGTGATAATGGTTTCCTTCTCCCTCTCAGAACGGTTTGAGGTTTCACCCTGAGTCAAATGCCAAGAATGCAATAGACAATTGAACTCATTCCCAGTTCTTTAACTTCTGGGCCTTCGGCAAGCGCAGCTCCTTGTCTCATGGCCCTTGCCGAAGCGAACAGAATAAATCCTGAGACTAAGCAGGAAACATGTCAGAATCGTGGTTGATCTCTTGACTGGACACAGCTCTTTCAGAAAAAATCTGCACATATTGGGGTGGTTGATAACCTTAACTGAAGGCTTTGCGGGGATGAGGAAGAAACTTTCATCAACATCTCAATTTTCTGCCCTAGTCTTATGAACTTCGGCATTGGTTTTCCGGTGCTGGAGGATATAGGGGATGCCCCTACAGGAAGAAGAATTTTGGCCTTTAGGTTAGTCCCCGGCCTGAATGGGATCCCCGAATTTGTAGCGGGATCACAATGGCCCACAGGGACTGAATGCGACGATCTCACGTCGTTTCGCTAACTTTGGGTAGTGTAAAATAAAACAGAATAAAATATACCATCACGAACTACACAGTAAATACACTACACCCTAAATCTCGATGGACAAGGAAAGTTTCGCCCTGTTAAAAATGTTCAACTTTTTGCCATTAAAAATTTACGCAGTCAATATTGATATTTTTGGCGTAAAAATTCAAATATAAAGTAACTAAATGTATTTTTCAACATTAATATTACGTAATAGAGTTCAATAATCGGGTGGCTGGGTGAGATTTTATTTCATAACTTTTAGCGAAACTTTTAGTAACTTTTTTTGAGGTTTTTCTAAAAAAAATTATTGTGAATAATTTCGGGTTTCTTCTTTGTTGGGACATGAGTAATAAGAGGTTATCGCGTGAGTATGTCCCTCTTTGAAAAAACCGACAATATTAATTAAACTTACATAAATTATAAATACTAGATTAATTAAATTCAAAATAAATATTTTTAAAATGATATTTGTGTGCTATACATCTAAAAAGTTAATTGAAGTATTAAGTTAGAGGGAAACATTAATTTTTGATTTCCTTTTCTATATATTTAGAAGGTAAGTTTATTTTATATGAATATAAGTTCTTTGATAACTACTTATCCATTTCTTGGTTTTAATTTTAAAGATTCTGGCAGAGTGAATGTTTTTGACTGTCAAGTGATACATATATTTTAGGGCCAATAAAGCACCTCTGTCCGATAGTTTCAAGCATTTTCGGTTGTGACACAGACGTCTCTTTTTACGAGTATCATGTACTTATATGATCGATTTTAAGCAGATTGCATTTATATTTTCCAAAAAAGAGTAAACTATTATAACAAAATAATTGTCGTATATCAAAAACTCCAATTTCAGCAAAAAAGGGCATGAGATGAGTAGGCGTAAACTCCTACTATACCGAATTTTCAGTATCCACTTTTGCATGATTTCTATTTTTTTAGGTAAACGTTCATTACTGCACCCCGACCAATGACCCAAACTTAAATCCGGTTGTCCTAAAGCATGGTAAATTATTTTTAACTGAGCTTCTGCTAAAAATTGTTTTTGACATTTAGACTTTAGGAGATATTTCATTTTTTTGGTGGAGGAGAGCGACACTATGTTACCATTCAACTTTATATTAATGACGTGGATAAGAAGTAAAATGGATGGATTTAGTTCTACATTTATCGTTAATAATTTCATGTTAAAGAAGTCAATGACAATTTTAAAATTATGTTGTACTTTTTGTTTTAGAGAATTCCATGATCTATCCTTAGAATATTGCAATATCGTCTGTAAAACTTACTATTTCACCTTCAACGGGTATTTTAAAAAGTTTATTGATATGTAACGTAAATAATACGAGTCCTAAAATGGTTCCTTGGGGGGTACCATAATATTCACTTCCAATGGAACTTACACAGTAATTATTTGAACAATTTCTTTCCTATTTGAAAGGTAACTATTTAATAATGTATTATAGGTAATTACCCTGAAACCAGCATTATCTAGCACATTTAATAAATTTGGATGACTTACGGTGTTAAATTCCTTAGCCAGATCGACAAGGACGCACAATACAGGTTTTCCCACATTCATTGCAGTTATCTGTTATGGCATCCTGCGTCGATTTGACTTCCCGAAACTTATACTATTTCTTAGATAAAACATATTTTGTAAAGTAAGAAGTTGTTCTAATTTTCAATAGTTTTTCGTATACTTGCGTAGATTGGAGTTAAGAGATATGGGTCTATAATTTGTTACATCTTGTTTTATAATATAGGTTTGCTTATAGTGATCTTGAAAGGGTCCAGGAAAACACCAGCTTCCTTTGATTTATTATACTCTTCGCAAAAACGAAGAGTATATTGTATTTGATCGGCACATTTCTAAAATCGTAAATATCGCTCGTAGAGAAAAAAATTTCATATCATTGTGTTAGTGAACGAATTCTGAACAACTTTCAAAATGTCCGTCTGTCCGTCTGTCCGTCTGTCCGTCCGTCACGTTTCTTGTAAGCACGATAACTTAAGAAAGGAAAGTCCGATTCTATTGAAATTTAGAAAATAAGTTAGTGTTAGCTAGAGGAAGAACCCTATTGTTTTTGAAGAAAATCGATCAGTAAATAAAAAAGTTATTAATTATTTAATTTAAAAAAAAAATTTTTTTGTTAATTTTTGTGGCTTGTACTAAAATGGAAATCGCGAGATATTATTTCCATAACAAATTTTTTTTTGTGTATGAAGTTTACAAATATTTCTTAGAAGTGAAATATGTATGAATGTCGACAGATATGTATTACAGACAATCAATTTTCCTAGCAACAGGTGGTGGCGCAGCGGCTAAAGCTTTTCGTTGCAATCCAAGGGTCCCGTGTTCGAATCCCGCAGGTTGGATTTTTTTTTCATTTTTTTTTCATACAATTTTTTTCACAACAAAGTTTATATCACAAAATTTAGGATGTCCAAAAACTAACATTATTTACAAGAAAACTGCGAAGAGCATCCTATAGAATGTGTAACAATTATATATAAAAAGCTCAGTAAATTGGCGAAGAGTACGTTTTTAGCTTGTTTTTTAATATGTCTAGGTGGTTGCAATGTATTCCACAATTTCTTTTAATGTCTCTGCCTTGAGATCATCAACATCGTGTGTTTTATTATCTTTTAATTATCTAATGACTTTTGTTACCTTTGTTAAAACACTGTTTAATTTTAAATATTACTTCATTAACATAAAATAGAAACTATATACCTACACTTAAATATAACGTCTTTGTCATTTGTTTGAAAGTTTGAACATTTTTTGACGTTTTAATTTCTGTGGGCAACTCATTAAAAAGTTTAAGGCCTTCACAAAAAAGAGATTTTTTTTTAAACATTTGAATTGCAATTTTTAATATGACAATTTTCCCGATTTCTTGTCTGATGTGAACGATCGCTGGATCTTTTAATTAAGAATGTCTGTAAGACTGTAAGTACTGTGGGGCTAAATTATTTGCTATTTTATATATTAATATTAGAGCAGATTGTTCGACTATTTGTTCAATATTTAGCCATCTTAAATTACATAACATTACTTTTATTGGTTCATATACATCACATTTCAGAATTACTATCATTATTTTATTTTGCGATATCTGCAATTTGTGAAGATCGCACTTACTACAGGAAATCAATAACGACATACAATAGTTAAAATAGGGATAAATAAAACTACTATACACTAACAATTTGCTCCATTTAGAGAGATTGTTTGAAATTCTATAAAAACCCCAATTTTTTTGTCTATTTTTTTAACTAAAAATTAACTATAATTTGTTGTTGCATAACCATGTGTATAGGTGTTCCATTTCTTGGTTCAACGTCTCAACTACTTCTTTATAATTTTTACCAGATACTAATATGTATCGTCAGCAAATAGATTTACAAATAAATTATTTAATATATTACATATCGTTCATATATTCAATAAATAATTGAAGACCCAGCACACTCCCTTGAGGGACACCATATTCACTTCTGATTTCATCAGATAGAACCCCATTGAACTCAGTTCTATGATACCTTTCGTCTAAATAGTTTTTAATCCAAGCATTTTTACTCCATACTTTTCACATTTTTCTATTAAATTCCGCCTACTGATCGTTTCAAATGCTCGCTGTAGATCAACAAAGACACTAAGGACAATATCCCCTTGATCAATATCTTGTCCCCATTTTGAACACACTAACTGCACTGATGTTTCCTGATGTTTAGTGATGTGTAAATTTTCATGCAAGGAAAAATATTGGGTCAAACCCCCAATATATAACATACAAAGTTAATACGATGCAATTATCTAACATTTGCTCAAGGAGGGCTGGAAATATTGGTAGATATAACACTAACACATTGGAATTTGGAAATTCTCACAGAGATTCGGGAATTCTAACCTGCTGTGGCATGTGTAAAAAAACGACGACATCTTTAAATTGGAATCATGTCTGTCTCACTCAAGAAACGAGGTTCTCTTTTCGAGTGTCGTATCCTATATATATTATATTATTAGCCTTTGGCTCAGTTACTGATGTCCAAATGAATTTGTATTTCGTGTATTCGGCAAGATCAAGAACATTTTGCGGCGCAAGGTTTACGGAGGTAATTATTCCCTTTATCCACACAGCCGTGGACTTTCTCTGTCCGAGTATACCATACACTTTGCAGTAAATTACAACAATTGCAAACAATAATCAAGCGAAATCTAACGATCTTTACCTATATTTCAAAATTAATTATAGCCGTTTCAGTAACCACATTAGAATCACACCGATTTGTATAATTGCAGTGATTCGAAAATAGATATAAAATTCAATAACACAACAAGAGTTGCTTATTTTTAGAAATGTTTGTTACAACAGTTAATAATTTCCATATGGTAATTACTGTACCCAACTAACTTCATTGTGTAACTAGAGCTAATTGCACACTCCAAGTAATGAATTATTAAAATACGTTTCGTAATATAATTATGGATAATCATACACATTCATTGTGCAGGTGTTTTATTTACTACGCGGTTGTAATTCCACTAAACTAGGTATAATATACACATTATTTATAACCGGCTACCTTTTGTTATTTGCTTTGCACTGACGTTCATCCATTTCGATACACAATAGGTAGGCCATGTTCCATGTTTACCATTTTTCCATAATGGAATCAAAGGTATTATTTACATAAAAATGCTACGTTATTGTTTGTCGTTATTCAAAATCCGTCTATTTCTATTCACGAAACAGCAACTGTTATGCAACCTTTCTGGTGTAATGGAATATTTTAACGTGACTTTTAAAAAATTGCGCGCGCCAATGACTGCACAGAATAAAATGTCATTTAAATCTAGTCAACTGTGCCCACGCCATCCTCGTTATTGCGTGTTCTGTCTTTAATTAATTCCGTATATATCACTGCGCTTTATAACTCGACTTTATGACATTATACGTATTGCAACAAAAGTAAACGTTAGTTAAGCAAACAGCTGATTAAAGACATCGCATTGTTTCAATAGTTGATCACTACATTTGAATACTATCACGCGACGTGCGGTTCGCCAATCATGTTGTCATTATCTGTAGATGAAATTAAAGTACGAAAATGTTCCTATTTATACCAAGGTTGAATACATTCGATGAATTATGACATCTCTATCTTTACTATGTCTTGATTCGACGAATCGTGACCTAATAACCAATACCGCGGACTATTTGCAGCGGAACAGGTCATTTGATGCTATAGGATATCAGCACTCTTATGTAAGCAGTATATTAGTCCCTATTCATATTATTTTTATCTTTTGCAATTTCTGCGCGTTCAAAAGCACCCAGCTGTCCATTATTTGTTACATTTCTAAATAACCTCAAGTTATTGGTATCTATTCTAAGATTGTTATTATTAAAGGTATGCTTGGCTACATTAGACTTGTCAGTTGTTCCATGCTTGAAATGGGCCATATGTTACTTGAATCTTATTATAATTGGAAGCTTTGTTTGTCCAATATATTTCTAATTATAATCCTTTGAAGTAATTTCATAAATCCTGGACCTTTCGGGTTATAGTACAGTACCTAGAGGTTTTAACTTCGGAATAATGTCATACGAAACGGATTTCGTTCATTTTTGGCAACTTAATAGTAAATGCATCAAAGAAAAGTTTCTATATTATGCGGCGGCTTGCTAATTTATAGGGAAGCAACTAAGGGAAAACTGAAAACATTGGAGCTGAAGGAAAATAAAAATTTAAGAAGAAAAGGCTCTATGCAACCCTTCTTAAAAACCAATAGTCTAAGTTACAACGACTTGAAAATTGGGATCTTAACTTTAAACAAAGGTATTTCAAAACAATATTCGTCAAATAACTCGAAAAGTATTACATTGAGCGAAAACATGCTAGAGTCAAATAAGACAGCTACTAAATTGAGGATGAATTTTATTTATTTTTTTTAATTTCTTAAAATATAGTGGACATAAAAATGAAGCTTATAAACTGAGAATGAGTTTTTTTATATATTTACGTGGGGTTGATAGTTTCGGCAATATTTAATTTTATAGATGGCATCCGACCGTCTTTAGGATGAAGTATTAGTGGTGAATATCTTAGAAACGGTGGCACAATCTTTAAAATGATTTTTTATTTGTTTCTACATCAAAAAAATTAAAGAAGTTATGGCCGATTCAATGCGCGTTTTCACATTTTTAAAAAAAAAAATGTCGCCATAATTGTAATTGCTCAGTAATTAATTTTTCTTTAAAAAATGTTGTTTTTTGTTAACATTTAGCATCACCTAGATGCTCAATTTATTTTGTCCGTTTAAAACACTTGTTTTAGAAAAAAAATCAATCCGCCATATTACAGCCACCATTTTGAATTTTTAATTTTGTCTTCAGATACGGAATTTGCGTTCCCAAAAACATTACTACCCTAAGTTTCAAAAATAAATTAGTAACACCTTTTCAAATATTCAATATTCAAATTTGGAGGTGGTTTTCACCCCTTGAGGGTAAGAGCAAGTATGCGGACCATACAGAACTGCAATAATAACCCAGAAAGAAAAATTATCATTACATATAAAATTATTCCGAAATTTTACATATTTTTTATCTCTAGGTACTATACTATTAGTACTCGACAAACAATTGAAGAGTTAGATGTACAGAAACAAAACACCGCGATTTTCTCGATTTTTCAGACAACAAAACCATTTAATGATACCTCAACCAAACAATACGAGCTATAAATACACTTGAGGCAGAAAGTTCGGTTAATTGACAACGAGTAAAGTGAAACATTTAATCATCTCACTTTCTCGGATTTAGAAAATTTGGAGATTTACGAAGTTTGAAACAAATCAATAAATAATCGAATGATAAAAAGAATAATGATTCTTTCCTTTTCTGTCGCTTCTGTAAAGGCCTTAGTTAGTGAATTCGAAAAAAAAGGTCGGTTAAAAAGGCATGGTTTCACCTACTTTCTTTAAAATGTATGCATCATTACATCATATTTCTTAAACTATACAAAAAGCGCAATTTTTTAACGGTTTTTATTTTTTGCAATTTAACAAATTATCAGAAAGTTTATTTGTAGGTCTAGTTTTGTTAGATATTTTATTTCAAACAATTTGGTATTTTTATTTTTGCGATACAGTTCCTAGGTCGCAGATAATAAGGAAAATAGCAGAAAATAAATTTTGAAACATAAATTGGTTAAATTTTATCAACAGATTTAATCCAAAACTTCTCATTACACTTATAGTCACACCTAAAACAAATTAAGACAGTAAAATCTCCGCAGCAAGACAAATCCTATTCACCTTCACTGATGCTTAATTTGATTCCACAATAATCCTCTTTTTAGTTGTTTCAATTTTCGTTTAATTCTCCAATCGAAAAATATGTTTCTTCAAACGTACGTACAAGTACCTACCGCAACTACCTCGCGCCGGGCCATTGTAACCACATACACTCATTAATGATTTTATCAATTAGTTTAATCATTGAAACGTTCACTCACCAAACTAAACCATCCACATTAATCCAACAGAAAAGGGAAAACTCGCACAATCGGAGAATATCACACACCCATGTTGAACATCACTACACAATCACGTCACAAGCTACAAGCGAGCTACTCAAGTTCCTCGAACACTTGTAAAAGGACCGACGTTGACCATAGAGCAAGGTGCAACATACTAAACCTGTAGACTGTGTAGTGTAGACTCGTACACTTCTGTGGAATGTGCGAAACGATTTATCTCAAGAGTTCAGGGTAGGGGGTGTGGACCACATCTTTGACTGCTCTTCTAGGAACTCTCAGATTCAGACAATGGGGCTCACGCTACCGGTAGGTATAATCGGCTTTCGAGAAGACAAAAGATCAAACTTTTTTTTATTTATAGTTACTATTGTGCTTTACATTGTCCTTTTCGAGTACATTTTCAGATAATGAGGCGGGATCAATAGAAGTACTTGACATCGCAGGTAGATGGAGGAGGTTCTAATACAATTTACTTTTATGTTATTCGCTTTTAATGGGTGTTTTCGTCAAATCCAGCTGTTAATTGCATATTGTTAGATTTAAGCAAAACAGTAACTGAAAGCTTTTTTGCTAAATATACAAGGTGTACATTTTAAAATGTTGTAAGTTCGACGAAAATTATTATTATTAATGAAACAAATGATCATTGCTAAAGAGCACAATGTGGATTTTGTTTTTTAAAACAACGTTGTAAAGTGGAAATACTCCAATTCAAATATCAAACAAGAGAGAACTGGAAAAACAGTCTTCCAATATTAATACAAATAGTCTGGTATACGGACGGCTCCAAGACAGAATAGGGAGTCGGAGCTGGGATTTACGGGATAAGATAAGATCGAAAATTGCCATTTTCTTCAATATTAGGAATTAGAACAAGGTGACTGTGGTGTGGGTGCCAGGACACAAAGGACACAGGGGAAATGAAGAGGCTGACAAACTGGCCCGGGAAGGCGCGTCTAAGGTCCTAGTAGGACCCGAACCCTTTTACGGTGTAGCTAAGCCATGCATACGAGCATTCATCGATAAGTGGATACAAAACAAATCTCTGGAATGGTGGAGGAATTTCCTATGACAGAGACAGAGTGATTATTACATTAGATACATTAAAGAGTGATCGACCAAATTTACGGAAGACCTACTACACCAAAATAAAATAGAAAGGCCATTAGGATAATGGTGGGTCTTTTAACTGGACACTGTAGGCTTGTAGATTGTTTAAGGGGTATCTTAGTCCTGAGTTGGTCTTTCTTCACCTCGACCTAAAAGACCTTTTGTGAATTACCCTACAACTAGTTTTTTGCAAAGCTTGTGATTATCCTAGGAGCTAATTTCCCTATATCTTCAGGCATTAATTCCCTCTGTTCTAGGTACTTTAGCCTAATACGAATTAGTACCCTGCATTCATAAAGTATATGTTCCGCAGACTCAGTTACAGATTCGCATTTGTCATCTTCTGCCATGTCCATGTTCTTGAGATGATATCTCAAAGGGCAATGGCCAGTTAGAAGGCCTTTGATCAGCCTTAGGTCGGACTTTTTCAGTTCGAGAAGCCTTGTGGCATTTTTTTGTCGAATAGGTTATAAACCTATTTGCTTGTCTTCGGCCTGGAGTATTCCACCAGTAGGACTTTTTTTGTTAATTTTCCCATTTTTGAACCACCTCCGTTATGTGTCCCTTAGATAAGCCACAGAACGGTTCGGGTCCAAAAAAATGGGACTTCAGGCCCTTCTCTTGTAAGCCACTGTAGGCTTAATAAACACATGACTTTAATGGGACCGGCAAAGGTTACAACATGCAGATTATGTCAAGAGGAAGAGGAAACCTCAGTACACGTGCTATGCCATTGTAAAGGCCTAGTCAGACTGAGATTTCAACTACTTTGAGAGGATAAACCAAAGACCGATACATTAAAGAGATCTTATAAAGACTATGGAGTCTGCTACATAAGACACAACTGGATTAAGAGCTCTAAATAAAATTAGAAGAGGAGTGCTACAATAGATACACAGAGCTAGATCCTCCTTTCAAATCTGTATGTGAAAGGTAATAATATCCTTGCTCCCTCAAACACTCCTCCATGCTTGTACTGATGTTTTCCAATACATATTTCAAAGTATTTATTGTTATTTTTCTAAGTTCTTCTGTTACGTTAGTGTTGAATTAGATTAATGTAAATCGGAAACGAACAAGAACGTGAAACTTGGCAATATTGCCATGATATTTTATTTAGAACAATTAGTTCAGTGTATTTAGATAAAAATGGTGTGTTCTTAAGAAAATACTCCGAACTGAAGGGATTATTCATTAAAAGTGAGCAAATCAGAATTTTTTGAAAACTTAAAAAAAAAATCAATGTTTAATTAAAAAACTATTTTGACTGTTTTCTTGGGTATTTTGCAACTTTTTAAAAATATTTAAAAATTTTAGTTCTGCGCGATATGGATCAGACAGGCTGGTTTCTTAAACACATATAACTGAAAAAAAAGTTAAATGATAATTCCATAATTATAAATTAATGACTGTTAACGTTTCGAGGAAATTCGTTCTATTCCCCTTATCAAAACTTTGATTTTTTAGCACTTGGGGCAATGTTTGCCTCTCAGGAAATAGTAAATGGTCGGCACTTTTATGCGTCATCAAGTTATATCTCCCTTAGATAATACAATAATAATAGTAAATACAGATTTTGAAATATGTGACCTTCAAATCCAAGATCCTATATTAAAAAAAATCTGTTGTTGAAAGATTGATAAATTTATCGCATATGATTTTCAATTCCGATGTTCTTCTCGAATTTCGTGAAAATAATAAATGAATTGCTCTTTTTATGAAAGACCCAATACGTCTCAAAGTATATCGCTCAACTTTTAATATCCGCCCTATAAAATGTTGATATCTTATTTATCAACAACTTTAACGTCATTTGAAGTTTAACATATGAGAGCCAAAAATGTATGTCTTGCAAAGGGCTATATTTTACAAAATAAACTTTTACATTTTTTTCACTTCGTGTACCTTATTATTTAAGGTTTGTTTTGGTTCTAAATTTTCGGAGTTCTAGAACCGTTCCTGCCTTGCGCAGTTCAATAAATTACCAATTTGAGTACACGACGCACGTTTCTTGACTGCGCATGATGAACAAATATACCGTGTGTGTAGCGGCTCGCTAGGCATAGGTAGTAAGAATTACAACATCGCGTGTGCCAGCTGGCTGAAATGAAATAACTGAGAGCTGGGATACTCCGCTAACGGACCAGTTTACAGCGCTTTGTTGTCATATCTCTCGCGCTACGTGAATGTACATGCCTAATGGACAATTACACGCCCGGTATACACCAATTATATGACAATGTTGACTTTAAAGTATATTTTGCTGTTTGTCATTTGTCACAATATCGAAGTGTTTTCGAGCTCCGTCCAGAGCGTTCTATGGCAAATTTCTAGCTAGAGTTTTGTTCAAATAAAAAAAAAATTATAAATACATTTTCTATGTAAAATTTCCTTCTCCTCTCTTTTCGTCCTCCTTTCTTCGTTGTTCTAAAAAAAATCGAACTAACAGAGTTATTTAAAACAAGCCATATTTGTTCACCTAAGGGAATTTTTGGGAATATTCTTTCAAATTTTTAGATTGTTTAAAGAATTTCCCAAACAAAAATCTAAATGCATTGGACTAAATACGACTATATTGGAAATATATCTTTTTTTTTTCAATGCAAACATCCAACTCATCGTTTTCTCACTTATATTGATTGCAAAGTTTATCTTGAAAATGGACAATATTTTCCTCCATCAAGTTTAATTGTCAGTATACGAGATAATTTGGAAAAATCATTAAAGGAGTGTTCCTTAACGTAGGTATACATCTAATCCAAGCTGATATAATAAGAGATATTTTATAATAGAGAAAATCGATAGAATGCACGCGCGCTACACAGACACATTCATTTCCGTCGAATCATCGTTGAACCAAATACCGATTGGAAATTTATCTCGTTGAGATACCTATCTGTAAAAACTGAGTCCCATTCATCATTCGAACAAACACGGGGCGCGAATTCAGCTCCAAAGTTTTCCACGGGGCTGTATAAAAACTGACCTAGATTTCAGTGGCGCTTCTATTTTTGTGAAGGGTTTGGAAGGATCCAGGATAAATAGGAGTGCAATATCAGTTTTGGATTAACTCCAGAGTTTTCTACTTTGCAACTCATGTTTATGAAGGTTTGATAATGAAGATGTTTACTGTAAAAATTCTGCATTTAATAATTCTAAACATATAATGTTCCATTGTAGTACACTCTTCCAAAAAAATCCACATAATTTTATATAAAAAATTTCAAATCTTAATCATTTTTTACCGAATTTCTTTCTTATCATTTTCAGTAAATAAAATAAAATATACCCGAATTTAGTAATGAGTTCATTTTCCTGTTGCCGAAATGTTAGACTACTATGTATTGCATTTAATGATTTTAAATATAATTTGTTATATTGTAACATCTGAGATTTCGTAAGAATTAATATTATTAAAAACCTTTTACAAACTTTAAACTGTAATAAGCTTTTAACTAAGAAATAAATGACATGCTTACGATATAGTCATCATAGTCAGGGGAGGAATGTTCAATAACATGTCAGGAATGGATCAATGAGTAAGGGCTGAAGGTAAGCCCAACAAAAACCAACATCGTTCCATTTACCATAAGGAAAAACTTGGAGGGACTGGCTCCTCTAATTCTTTAAGGCACACATCTGCAGATGTCGAGGGAGGTAAAACAACTTGGAGTTATTATAGACTGCAAACTAACCAGGAACCAGGAACTAACATCCAGGATTATGCTTAGGTCTATTATTGCCATACTGACAATATGCAGATGATCATATGGCAATGCATGAGGCCTTACACTATGTTGCACTGGCTCTATATCGGCGTAAGAAGACCCACCATCACATACCCCCTTAGTTTGGTGGACTAGGGCAACTCAAACAACAGCCCTTAACAAGCTAAGCCTGATACAAAAACTTGCTTTTTTGGAAATCACCGTGTTATGAAAAGTGCCTCCACGGCAGCGGATACTTAGTCTCCTCCCACGTAGCACGGTGATCCAGGGGGAGGTCAAAATGGGGGCACACAGGTTACACAACTCAAACAACGAGCAACGGAACAGGATCGGAAGATATGAAGATAATTAACAAAATAGAAGATTCTCTAGTGAACATAAGGTTAAACTGCATGGCACCAAAAATTAGGTTTAATATAGAGATAGGACAGATTTATCAACAGAAGCTCCCAACACATCAGGTCTGGCATGGAAACAGAAGCTGAAGCAGGAATACGTGAAGAAAGGGGGCAAGGGCGAGCATAAGCCTCTCCCTTTGTGCTAATAGCCATGCATTCGATGAAAAGAAAAAGCCCATTTTAGAGACTGGCTATTTTTTTTTCCTTATGGGTTGCGGTGCCGAAATCCCGCTGTACTGAAGCTTGAGCTTATTGTACCCCATAGTCTCGTTATCCCATTAATCCCGTTCCTCTCCAAAAGGAGAGTATACGGTCAATGGGAGCTCTGGCTATTTCTTCCGGAGTTACGGTTAGTCCCCCGAAGTGTGAGAATCTCCCAGCCACTAAGGCTGGGCATTCACATAGTATGTGGTGAGGAGTTTCTTCATCCTCACCACACATCCTACATTCTGGATTATCTTTCACACCTATGTTAGTTAGGTGTCTATTCAGTGTGCAGTGTCCTGTTAGGATTCCCACTGCACATCTCAGCTGTTTTCTGCTCAGCTTTAGCAATTCGTTGGTCTTTGTCATGGATGGCCCGCCGGTGATGAACATGCGTGACTGCCTCATCCCCTGCGCGCCAGTCCAGTACAAGATATGTTTCTGACTCAATAGTTCCTTTACCATTCCTCTTGCGGTATTGTATGATATTCCGCAGGATGGCTCAGGTCCCATCAAGGCTGTTTTTGCACCTTCTTTCGCCAGCTTATCTGCTTTTTCGTTGCCTTCATTGCCCTGGTGTCCTCGCGTCCACTCCAGTTGTATACTGTTGTGTTCCGCCAGTTTCGTCAGGGATTCAAGGCAGTCTTTTACAGTTTTGGAACGTATCTCTACTGCATTCAGAGCTTTGAGAGCTGCTTGACTGTCAGTGATGATGCGGATTCTGAGACTGGCTATACTTGAATGTACACCCGAGAACGCTAATCGAGGATACGTTAATTAGATCTCCATTGTATCAGACAGTCAGGTGGTATTTAAGGCATTAATAAGATGTCATCCAAATTGATATAGGACTGGGTGAACGGAACAGAGTTAAACTCTGGGTGCTATGGCATTCCAGAATAAATGGTAGTGAAAAAGCTCATGAACTTGCTAGACAAGGAGCAACCAACACATTCTATGGCCCAGAACTCACGCTGGACATCAGCAAAAGCTCGCCCAGAAGGGTTATCAAAGACTGAGTTCATGAACAAAAAACCACTGGAGGAACATTCCAGCAAATCGATATAGGAAAACACTCATTGAAGGATCATTTTCAAAACAGAAGAACTTCTCAATAAGAAGGATGCAGTTGAGATATAACAGGACACTTTCCTGTCAAGAAGCACCTACACTTACAAGCAAACTCGGGAAATTCGACGGCGACCTTAATTGCAGATTATGCGGATCGATAGCAGACCGGTGGATCATATTATATTCAAATCCGAGACATTGGCCCTTAGAAGAAATAACATCTACGGGTAAATACAAACAGACCCGGAAACCATCAATAACTCACCCAATCTCAGACCTGTATCGCCTGATCAGTGGCACAGGGTAGAGTACATCAAAACAAGGAGAGCACAATAAGCCCAGGAGGCTACAGTGACCTCTGAGTTTTTTAAAAGATGAAAGCTGAGTTAATAAGCTTATTTTTGCTGATGATATGATGATCTAGAAAAGTAGCAATAAGGATAATTAATACTTTACAATTCTTTAAAGAACTACATTGTTGTGTTTGCCCAGATTTTGTTACTATATGTTAGATCTGAAGGAGACTTAATACAGATCTAACCTAAAAAAAACCTTATAATGTCTTTCTTCAAATTGAAAAATAAACAATAAAAATATGACAATAATTTAGAATAGTTCTTTATGTTCTAAAATTATCTTAATGTTTCTTTAGATTTGTCCTATGTAAAGGTTAGGATTTGTAGGCTCCAGATTTATTATTTTCTTATATTTGTGTTTACTGTTTTATTTCTAATATTTTCAGTACGAATGGCGTTATATGGAAATTTTGATTATTTTAAACTTTGGATATTTTTTTGTGTTTTTGTAATAAGAATATTCTCAATAATTGCTGGGGTATAGCCATTGCTATTGCAATAAACAATTGCAAATGATATTGTTTATACCTGATGTAATTTTTAATTTTTTATCATTATTATGCCGTTATCTTCAGACAGACCAATGCTATCTTCCTCCAGATAGCCAATATTAGAAGTAGTTGTGCATTGATTAATATTAGCAAAATCAAATATTCAAGGATTTAAAACGGCTCAGAAAAGAATGGGCTCATTTAGCATTTTTTTTTAATTCATATTTCCAAAAGTACACCTTGTAGTTAGTAAATGTGCAATATATTAATTTTTATTCATTTTTCAACTCTTTCTCCCTCAAAATAAATAATGAGCGCGCGAAAACGCAGTGTGACGTAACAACACCTCCAGCGGTCGACTGCTCGCCTGGTCCCATATAGTTTCAGATGGCAAATACAATAGACATGCTATAACCGCATGCGCATAAAACCAGTGGTGCGGGTGCCGTGACGTCGTCCGCACTGTATGTTACGAATTGGAAATAAAATATTACAGTTAATATTAATGCTAGCGGCCTAAGTTTTTCACTATATACTTAAAGGGTCAAATACTTAGGGAAAATGGAAAAATAAATTGTAAATTAAATATCATTAATGAGCCCATTGTCTGTAACATTCGTTCTCGCATTCGCCATTTACTATAGTATGATCTTTAGAACAGTTGATTGAATCGGATATTAGTGATTAAATACCCTCACCATTAATATTTAATTTTCCTCTTAATCAAAATCTTATCTAGTTCATTAAACAGACAGATGTTCGCTATTTAATATGCTTATGTGGTAGCAATTCATTCTGCATCTGCAGATACATAATATATACCTATTTATAGCTATATACTCCCATATTATTACATTTTTTTCAGTTTCTAATTTATGGTTAGTCATTGATCGTGATCTTGGATCACATGGTGGTCATCAGTCGATGACATTTCCCTGATTAAAGCAATTATTATACCATGCATCTGTTTATTAGACTAATTAAGCTACCGTCGGTGATTATCGACACTGTCTGCTATAATAGGAGAGATTGATGAGTGTCTGTTGTGGCATCAAATTATATTCAAATTACACATTAACAGATAATGTTCTCTGTATCTGTTCTTGTTAAAGAAGTAAAAAACCGAAACATGCGTAGAGTTTCTAATAAAATATTTTTGAAAGCATTTAAAAGCAAATTTTCAATATAGTCAAAAATAAAAAATGGCTCGCATTAAATGTTTAAAGGTCTGGCTAGACCTTCAAAAATGTCACAGCACATGTACTGAAAGTCCCTCTTCCTCTTTACAGAATCTGTATGTTGCATCCTTTGCCAGGCCCATTTGACTCATTTATGTCTATTAAGTGCCCAGTATGCAGTTAGAAGACCAACCATCACCCTATAGGCATTTCTATTTTGGGGTAGCAGATTTTCTGTAAATTTGGCCGATCGATCTTTAGTGAATTCTTGCGGCATCCCAACTCCAGGGGATGCCTTACTCCAAGAAGATTCATTTTCGATTAGGACGTCAATATTTTTCAAATTGAACATATTGGGTATGGTGTTTTGCTGTTTTTTGCATCCTGAACGCAAATACGAATTCATTTCTCATAAGAAGTTACAAAAAACTACCAATTGCTTTATTTAAAAGACGTTGTACGTACCTATTTATAATTTTTAAACATTTTTTTTTATTTCCGTGCTTCAATTATTTATACTATTCCTTACTTCAAGGAGATTCATTTTCGATTAGGATGCGTCAACATTTTTCCTTAGGAACCAAGATGGCCACCATTTTTGGGTTAATAAAGGCATTTATGCAATCCAATAATAGTCTTGAATTGACCTGCATGGAATCAATTTACTTTAGCACTGCTAGGCTATCTCAAAAAATGACAACTGACTAGTCAACAGTTCCTTGCCTCATTATTTCCTTTGCATACCTTTGTAAAGCGGCCTCTTCATCTTAAAATACTGTGACGTGTATTGCTAGACTTATGGGAATTTTTGTTTTTGATATTATCCCGTAAATAAATATCAGCACCGACTAACTGTTCTGACTTGGGGCCATCCATATACCAGACTATTGGTGACCATATTGGAGGACCGTTTTTCAAGTCTTATTTGTCTGGCATTTTGATTTGAAAATATTTGTTGAATTTCATCACATTGTTCTCTTTTTCTTTCTTCTCGCTACAATAAATTCATGTTGTTTGTAGGGATTGATTTTGAAACTTTATAATGCATTTAACTATTGTTTATATTTTAAATCTTAATTAGTAGTGGAGATATATATTAGGGTAATTATCTGGTTAAGTGGAAGTGGAGAAGGTTAGTTGTAACCATTTCTAAACTTCGCCATTTGTATGTTTACAATAAAGAGATTTATTATTATTATTATTATTTTTTTTTTTTTTTTTTTTTTTTTTTTTTTTTTTTTTTTTTTCGCGCACGCGATTCTGGACAGTTCTCCCGTGTCTCCGACATTCTCACGAGAGAAGCGCCAGCGAATTATTCACAGCCACTCCCCGCATCCCGCAGGGTCAGTGACTGTAAATTCCAGACTCATGTGCCCTAAGCAAACGGAGGGACCCCAGGATAACTGCCTTCTGCATTTGGCCTGCCAACCATTCGGCTGACTTTTGGCAGGCTGGTATGGCCTTTAATTCCGAGAGCAGCGTAGGTCTTATTCCACCGAGTACACCGATTATCAGGACGACCATCTTGACCGAGTAGTCTGGGTATAGCGCTCGGAGCTCATACCGGAGATCTCGGTATTTAACCCGTTTTTCCCCCTCCTTCAAGATGATGTTTGTTTCGGCAGGTGCCGAGAATTCCATGACATACATCACCTTGGTTTGATGGTCGAGGAGGACTATGTCAGGCTTGTTTGCTTGTATCTGCCTGACCGTCGGAAACGAGTAGTTCCAATATATTCGGCACTTCTCGTTCTCGACAACGGACTCGATCTCTCCGGGGACGTAAGGCAGCACTGGTGTTTGGTCTACTTCATACGAGTGCCGAAGATGGTAGTACAGCACTCGTAGAGCCGCGTTATGCCTATGGATGTAGGCCGAAGTCGCATATACCGGACATGCAGATAGTAAGTGCATGAGCGACTCCGGCGCCTGACGGCAGGTCCTACAGGTAATGTCAGGGACCTCCACACCCATAACGCGACTGCGGTAGACCAAGGTGTTAATAACACCATCTTGGCAGGCCACAATGAATCCCTCAGTCTCCGACTTTAGCCCTGCTGACCGTAAGAAAGCGAAGGTCAGCTTTGTCGATAAACCCAGTGTCTCTATGTTGTTATAGAATACACCGTGCATGGGCTTATCGACGTGCTGCCTGAACAGATTTCTCTGTTCGGCAGCTTTAATTTGGGCTGTCAGGCGATTTGGCGCAAGCTCAGTTACTGATTCTAGCTCAGCACCTTGCCGGCCTCCTCGCCTGAAGTCGAATATGAGACCGAGATCATCTGCGGCCTTACGTGCTGCCTTAAATAAAAATGCGCCAACTCCTGCAGTTTCATGATCTCTCACAAAACGCAGGAGTGGGTCCGAGCTCCTAAGGACGTTGCATGCCACACCCAGTGCTACTCTGCCATGCGCACACTCCAGACTCAAGAGTCCTCGGCCCCCCCGTTGGCGTGGGAGGTACACTCGAGGAACGGACGACCTAGGATGGATGCTCCTGTGAAGATGCATCATCTTACGGGTATCCCTATCCAATTGGCGCAGCTCATCTAATGTCCACTTAACTACTCCGAAGGAGTAGAGCAGAATCGGAACGGCAAGCATATTAGTTGCAGACACCTTGTTCTTCCCCGAAAGTTCGGAAGACCAAATCTTTCGGAGCCGGTGTCTGTACTTGCCGCGGAGAGTATCCTTAATTTGTTTCACGTCCTGGATGTGATGTTGTTCCACACCCAGGTACGTGTAGGTCTCTCCGGCATCCAGATGTCGTAGGATGCTTCCGTCTGCGAGCTGCGCGTCTTCAAGGAATATCCCGCTTCGTCCTCTCTTGAGGTGGACGACTGCACACTTGTCCAGCCCGAATTCCATGCCAATGGCCCGTGTATACTCTTGGACCACCCTTAGAGAGTTCTGGAGTTCGCACTCTCCGGAGGCATAAAGTTTTAGGTCATCCATATAAAATAGATGGGTGACCTTATGCCTCCGATTGCTGGGTGGGCCACATTGGTATCCGCGGGTTTGGCGGAGCCTGACAGATAACGGCAGCAGTGAGATGCAAAATAGGAGAGGACTCAGGGAGTCACCCTGGAAAACTCCTCTCCTAAAAGTTACCAACTCTGTTGATACCCGCTGAGCACCAGATGTTATGGTGAAGCGGGTTCTCCAGAGTGGCATCAGTTGTTCGATGCATCTCACTAGTGGGGCAGGTACCACAAGGCATTGCAGCAAGTGTAATAATAGTGCATGAGATGTTGTATCAAATGCCTTGCGGTAATCAATCCACGCCATTGATAGATTACGCTTGTATTGCACAGAATCCTGTGTAATACAGCGGTCTATCAATAGGTTCTCTTTGCAGCCTGCCACACCTTTCTTGCCACCACGCTGTTCGTGTATCTGTCGGTAGACCGGCTCAACTGACCTCAATGTCCTGGCATACACGATACGTGTAAATATCTTGTAGCAGGAATTGAGGCAGGTGATCGGTCTATAATTCTTCGGGTTGGACAGATCTCCCTTTTTGGGGATCAGTACAGTACGCCCCTCGGCAAACCAGTCCGGAATCGGCTGCCCCTCGTTCAACCATGAGTTGTTATTATTATTATTATTATTATTATTATTATTATTATTATTAAGTTATACTTTGAGATTGTAGTATCCGTGGGCATTCTTAGGAATGTGATCTGCCTTCAGCTCTGAGGATAACTTTTGGTGCTCTGTTCCGTCTTGTAGCCCTATGGGAGTTGTCCCATGCATTATCCTGTACACCACTGAACGAGCTTGGATAAATATTTGTAGTGGTGGCAGAGCTAAGAGGACCTCCAATGCAGCCGTTGGAGAAGTCTTTATGGCCTTCGTGGCGGATAGGCAAGGCAAGCATGTCTTTGTACGTCACTTAATAGCCTTACTGCTCCCAGTTGCAGTGTCTTTATCCACCATACCACAGATCCTTAGGTTATCATGGATCTTACGACCCTAGTGTAGAACCATCTAGGGGTTTAACCCCCAAATATTTACACACACCTGCCTGCAACTTAACAAGGCAATCGTTGCTTTCTGTGCTTTTTGGATATGGGTATTCCATGTCAGTTTTTGGGCGAAAATGTATTTAACCTCGCTGACAAATGGAATTCCTACTTAATTGAACCTTACACATTTTAGGTCTTCCAAGGCCTGTAGACTGTAGTATGGAACACACGATTGATAATTATGTGGAACTATATTTCTGCCATTATTTTGTAAGAACGTCTGAATGTTGGAGACATTATATTAAAACATCTGTTGTAGAAGTGGAATGTAGTAGACGATAAGGCACATCCCAGAGAAACGTGGAATTGGTAAAAAATTACGTGTATCCCCGTTTAATCTCAATCCTTGAAACAGTTCCTTGTTCAATACTAGTTTCTCAATATTATTTTTCGCGTTCAGTCTACTGTATGCTGTTTGTTATTATTCCAAACACGTTCTGCAGTCCAGGAGTTATTGGCTTGCAATTTTATATATCATAAATTTTCTTAAGTTTGGAACGCAATTTTAGGTTAAATGCAACGAATTTCATTCAAGCACAGGACCGTCGATACGGGCCTTCCTTTTTAACTACCTTACACTGTCAAAACCCTAACAGGCAAACAAAGGTTCTTTTTCATTCGTTTCAATGTGATTCACTTTTTTGTTTGAATATACATCTGTTATGAACTGTTTATAACAATTTTTAAATAAACAATTATTTAAAAAATGTAACCCGTTCAGGGGGTGAGAAAATTGTTTCTCACTATAGATTAGATTAAATTGATTGAAGGGAGGAGCTGGCCGCTTGGTCGTGGCTACCGCGATCTGTGGATCTATTGAGGCGCTCCTAATCTAATTCAGCTTTATACTTTGTACCAGAATCCATAGCCTTGATTGTGGCTTCCTGGTATAGTTATCTGCCCTTGGTTTTTCATCGCCAAGTAGTTGGAATCTCAGTCTGACTAGGCCTTCGCAGTGGCACAGCACATGTACTGAGGTTTCTTCTTCCTCTTAAACAGAATCTGCATGTTGCATCCTCTGCCAGGACCATTAGACTCATATACCTATTGAGCCTACAGTGTTCAGTTAAAAGACCCACTATTAGCCTAATGGTCTTTCTATTTTGGCATATTAAATCAACCGTGAGTTCGGCCGATCGTTCTTTAATTATCTCTCTAGCCGGTTTCTGTCACGGGAAACTTTTCCACCATTAATTGATGATTGTTTGCATCGCTTAGTAACACCACAAAAGGGTTCGGGGGACCTACCAGGGCATTAGACGCGCCTTCCTGAGCCAGTTCATCAGCCTTTTCATTTCCCTTGGGTCCCTCGTGTTCTGGTACCCAGAACATGCCACAGTTACTTTATTCTAACTTCCTAGGTCAATAAAGGGCATTAATACAATCCCATACTAGTCTTGAATCGACTTGAATGGAATCGATTACTTTTAACGCTGCTTGGCTTTCGGAGAAAAATGGCAATTGACTGGTTAACAGTTCCTTGCCTCATTATTTCCTTTCAACACCACTGTATAGCGGCCACCTCAGCCTGAAATACTGTGGCGTGTATTCCTAGCCTTATCGGGATTTCCGTTTTCGGCCAGACTGTTTGTGCTGATATATGTCCTCTCTGTCTGGTATTTTGATTTGAAAATTTTTATGGAAGTTATACTTTGGGGTCATACTGTCCGTGGGTATTCCCAGAATGGGATCTGTCTTCAGCTTCGAGTATAACTTTCTTTCAAGAAAAATAAGCGATTAAACTCGCTGTTCCCAGGGTCAGGTGGGTTAGCCTTCTTGTGGTTTAGAAGGGGTGGTTTCTGGAGATTAGGTGGGTTAGGGGGTTGGTGGTTAGGTGGGTTATGCCACTTGTGGTATGAAATTCAATAATTTCAAGAAAAATAAGCGACTAAACTCTCTGTTCCCAGGGTTAGATGGATTAGCTCACTTGTAGTTTGGTAGGGGTTGTTTCTAGAGCTTCAGCTGGTCTTATCTCGGAACCAATGAGGTTTGGAGCTTCGCGCCCATTTGGACTTTTTTTCTACTCACTGAAAACTACCATTTCCCAGAGTATCACGAAATTTGACCGGAGCCGCAAAACCCATGTATTATGTGCGGAGTTCTTTAGGAATTTATAGATAGTCCTTCCTCACTACACCACCTGTCGTCAGTGTTTATGGTTCTTTGCGACCGCTCTGATATGGTGTTCGCAAACCGCCCCTTGACTACTATTGCGGTCATCAGCGTATCCTAAGCAATACAAGCCTCCTGCGGACATTTTTCGGAGGAGTTCGTCAACAAGGGTTGCCCACAGCAGTGGCGATAGTACTCCTCCTTAAGGGCAACCTGTACTCACCTTCGTCTCAATGGTAGCCTCGCCTAGATTGGATACTATTGTCCTCTTATCTAGGCTAGCTTTAATCCACTAACAGAGTACTGCTGACTGTTGATACTATTTGACAGCGCACTCGTTAGTGATTGCGTTGTCGCGTTGTTGAACGCTCCTTCTATAGAGCAGAACTTAGTCACGAAGTGAAGCAAAAGGTGTGGATATCCCATATTGTATACCAAGCTTCTGTTGTATAGCAGAAAATGATTTTTCCACCCTTTAAAGGGGTCTGAAGGAAGTGGGGGATGTTTTATGGTAAGTCTAGTGTACTCTATATCTTTTCCTTTAAATTGATGCACATACTGTTGTCTGTACATTAACAAGAAAGTAAGACTACCAATAATGAGTAAAGGATACGACTTAAAAATTAGCAATATACATATTTAACATACTTGCAAAAATTATATATTATAAAATTTAATAAATAAAAAAATAAAATTTATGGAGGACATTTTCAATTTCTAGAACGTAAAACGACGCTTTTTTTAAACGTCGAGAAGTAGCTCGAGAAAAGTGTAGAAAATTACATTACATTTGTTTTTTGATACTTACCTCAATTAGTTCAAAAAATAAAAGCAGTAGAACGATAAATCAAATAATTAGAATCATTAAAATCGAAAAAAACGCAGGTACCTAGCCATGACTTGATCAAATAACTTTACTACCAAGTTGGGGTTGAATTTGGAGGGTAATTTTATATCTGGTGTGAACATTTTAATATTTGAAAGAAAATAAAATTTAGGGCGTTCATTTTCAATTTTTGAAAAATAAAACGATGGTTATTTATTTTTTGAATACGTCAAAACGTAGCTTGAGAAAGACGTAAAAAAATATGTTCCTTGCTGTTTTTCATCTCAGTTAGTTCAAAAGATATAGACTGTAGAACGATAAATCAAACACCCTGTATATTATGGGAAAGCAATAAATTAATGTTTTTCTTTGACATATTTTCCAGGCAAAATTTCACATTAAAGTACGCAACGCCACTGAAATGAAACTGTGAAACTTGGATGAGTTACGGTGTTTTCCACAAAAGTTCTACGAACATCTCGAATTATTCGAGAGGATCTCAACTGGGTGGGTCCGCACGCGACGTCCTTTATCCTTGACATTGAACCCGCGAGCATTAGTGCAAGTTGAAATTTATTGCGAGTTGTTTCGCAGTTACATAACCGAGTTATCGTTGGCTTTTAATCTGTAATTTTCTCTATCGTGCTCATTGGCATAGTCACTGTAATTTCTATGCACCAATTACCGAGAGTGGAATTTATAGATCAGAACTTAGAAACCGAAGTTAAAACGGATAAAGTATTGGGTAAGATAATTTGCCTGTAGATATCGGAGCAGATAGACATTCAATGAAATTAGTTTTTAATCAATCAATACTGGCAACGCTAAAGAAAACATTACGATTATTACATGTAGTACATCAATCTGTCATTTGACCTACGAATAACTTCTACAAGGAATATTTTGCTTGTGCAGTATAGGGAGGGGAGGTTGCCACAGTCATTAATTAATGTTTTCTACAAAAATATTGTTGCCGCTACGGCCGCCATGTCGAAAAAATGACGATCAAAATAGGTTTTTCTCAATTATCTCCGTTCTTGTTAGTTCTACTCTAAATTAATTACCAATATTGTAGAAAATGGAAAAGGCTACAACTTTCATTAAAATTATTTTTCTCTACTGTTAATACTTAACGATTTACAGCTGTCAGAATGGTGAAAATTTGTGCTTCGCTGCAAATTTTTGCATTATCTCTGCTCGCGTATTCCCACGTAGTAATTAGTTATCACCAACATTGTAGGCTATGAAGTTTCCCAAAACTTTTGTTTAAATAATTTTCTCCCACGGCCAGTTGTTTAAAAATTACAGTAGCTCGAAGTTTGGAAAGTTGCTTGAATTTCGGAAAAATGTCTGCCCCGTTCTTTCGACTTTATTAATACTCAATATTAAATTTGCATAATCAATTAAATTGACTTACAGTAGTGTTATTTCTTTAAGAGAGTACATTGTATCCTATTTTTTTGAGTTTTCACTGATATGTAAACACAACAATTTTTCTCTATTACTAAAATTTTACGATTTGCACTCACTCAAAAATGTGAAAATTTATACTTCACTGCATATTTTTGCAATTATCTCTGTCCCCACTGGTCCTACGTATAGTCTATGTAATGAAGGCAAAAATAGTGTAAATATTTCATGCAAAGACGAGATTACCTTTCCTCCCCATTTTCGAGGGTGCTGAACATGATGGAAGTGGTGGGAGAAGTTTTTGACAGCCGCAACCCCCTGAAACGGCCAAAAAACACCCATTTTATGTGGATCCCTTTACGTTTTCATATATAAACGGTTCTGGGGAGTGATTTGTCGACGGGTTATATATATTTGAAATAACATGGAAAGGGGTTATAGAGTAAGTGGAATCCAGACAGCAGGCCCAAGGGGGTTGATTAAACCCTCCCGAGGGATGGAAAATATTTTTTTTCCAAATGATTCGCTTATCCCCCGTTTTAGGTGTCGCTGATCACGGGAATAATATTCATTTTTAACTCCAACCCCTCCTCATCCCTCAAACGGACAGAAACCACCCCTCACTTACCAGAACGTATGCTATCCACGATTTACAGGTTTCTCGGCACATGATCGTTATTCCTGTGCATTAATTTTTCATGGAAGAGAAGGTGGTAGCGACCTCGAGGGTTATTTCAACCCTTCCAAGGGGTGTAAAATTCATTAATTATATTTTTATCGTGATCAGCGCCTGCGAGAACGGGGCAGGGCGTATTGACGATCCAAAGTGTAATTAATGAATTTTACACCTCTTGGGAGGGTCGAAGCAACTCCCAAGGTCGCTACCACCTTCTCTTCGTCAAAAATGAAGGGATATGCACAGGAATAACGATCATGTGCCGAAAAATCTGTAAATCCTGGATAGCATGCTTTCTGGTGAGTGAGGGCTGATTTCTGCCTGTTTGAGGGATGAGGAGAGGTTGGAGCTAAAAATTAATATTTTTCCCGTGATCAGCGACCCCGAAAAACCGAATCATTTGAAAAAAAAGATTTTCCACCCTTCGGGAGGGTTTAATCAACACCTGGATTCCACTTACTCTATAACCCCCTTCCATGTTATTCCAAGTATAATCTGTCGATAAATCACTCCCCAGACCCGTTTATATATGAAAACATAAAGGGATCCCATAAAAGGGGGGGTTTTTGTTCGTTTCAAGGGGTTGCGGCGGTCAAAAACTTCTACCACCACTTCCATCGTGTTCAGCAGCGTCGAAAACGGGGGGAAAGGTAATCTCGTCTTTGAACGAAATATTTACAAAAAACTCGTCAAATAATGCTTCATTGCATAGACTAGTAGGATATTGTAAGATTATAGTTCCTAAAAAATGTATATGAGCATTTCTTTCCTTCCACTATCTATTGTTTACAAATTACATCAGATCGAAAAATTTATTTATTTTTCAAACTTTGAGCTGCTGTAATTTTAAAAGAGTACACCGTGGAGGAAAATTTTTTAAACAAAAGTTTTGGGAAATTTGGGAGATAACTGAGAAAAACCTTTTCAACTTGGTGGCAACGACATTTTTGTGTAAAACATTAATTAATGATTGTGGCAACATTATACAAGCAAAAAATTTCTTTTAGGAATTATTCACGGGTACCATTTTTTTGTTCTATAGGCTATAGTCTAAGAGCCAGACCCAAATCAATTCTCTGAATTTACTATGCCTGGTTTTTTGTCAGTTGATTACAGCAGTTGTGTATACAAACATACTTCGGTCAGTCAAGCGAAATCGAGAACAGGTGTCTCAGGTACGCCTTCAAAGGTGTCATAATTACGGAGGTAATAAAATGAATTTACTATGGCTGAAAATCGTTATGCACATTAGATATTGCATATAAATAATAGTTATGTCAGTCAGTCAGTTGAATGTGGGGACGGAGCTGGTCAGTCAGCCCCAATGTATGTACAAAAAATAAATAACGTGCAATTCATTTACTATACTTCAAAATCTCTGTGAAGGTATTAAACGCTATATTAATCATAAATAAAATGGCCAGTCAACCATCTTGTGGGACAACGCCCGTCAGTCAGCGAAGTAAAAAAAAAAAAATTTCGCGCACGCGATCGGTGTGGCAGGCGGCGGCTCGCTCTTTTCCTTATTATTACTTAACGAACTATTAACTAACTTTGTTTTAATTGATTTGGATCTGGCTCTCCGTCTACTATATTAGTGGGTGACATAGAGACAGGAATAAATATCATGAATGTACAGTTTGTCAAGATTAGCTTGGTCCGCGAAATGCGCTCAAGAGGGAAAGAAAGGGTCGACAAAGATGCTGATCTATTCGAAAGTACAATCTGAGACAAGTTTTTGTACATGAATATCAAATACTAGAAAGAGATTAATTAATATGTATATTAGGGTGGCCCATCTCTATAGGGGGTGAATTTTTTTTGCGTATTTTTTAAGTCTCACCCCACGAAAATATACTATTATACTAGGAATAATTTATGTCAAAGTTTCAGATAATTCGGTGAACGGTAACCCGTGCCGCATTCAGGTAGAAATTTGTAGATAAGATTTTATTACGGTAATACACTTAAATTTTACTTAAAATACAAATATCTACCTCTTTTCTCATAATGTTTTATTGGTGTAATTATTTCCTAGAAATTATTTGTTTTGGAAGTTTGGAAATATAATGCACCTACGGTAGGTTTTTATGTCAGTTTGCAATTGTGTTTTACAGTGGTGACATTATAAGTTCTAGCATACGTTCCTTTTTGAAAAAACATTTAACGATGGCTGATGTTAGATCCTTACGAAAGTATACTTTCATTTACTTAGTTGGACACTATTCGTCACAAATCATTGGCAATAAATTGCCGTCTAATAGACAAGTATTACAAGTGCTCTTTTATAACATTCGTGAAGTGAAGCTAAGTGTACATGAAAGTGCTAAATTAACAATAAAAGAGGTGTCAGTTTTTTGGGATAAAGCTCGCATTCCGACACGTCAGGATTTTCATTGTGTTAAACAACTAGATAAACTTTATGCAGAGTGGAGGAACTTACAAAAATCGGCTAAAAGGGCCAGTGCGGGAGATAAAGAAAAAAATTTCGTTGAAAAATTGGACGATCTTTTTGACATTTCTCATGCAAATGCATTGGAGTTGATGAAAATAGATGAAGATAAGCAGTTTTTAATTAACCAAAGAAAAAAGGGACGTCCTGGATTTATGCATGGTATTGATTACCAACTTGCTTCTCAAGAAAAATCAGCTGAGGAGAAATTACAGAAATTATCCGAACGAATGCAACGAAGTCAACAAGAAAAAGCTAGATTAGAGGAAACAGTCACCTGTCCATCATCAAGTAGTAATTCAGTCGACTCCAACGAAAATGAAGATGAAATAATCGAAGCCCAAGAAGAGTTGTTACAAGACCAGCCTGGCCCGTCACAGCCAAAAAAGAGGAGATTGTATGGAACATGTAACATCATCACACCAAAAATAGCCGCTGCATTTGATGCTTGCAAAATAAGCGACAGGTATGGAGTCCATATTTTGACGGCAGTAGCAGAAGCACTAGGACATGACACCACATCTTTGTCCATCAGCAGAACCACACTTCAGCGCTCTAGACAACGCATCCGCGAAAAAAGAGCTGAAATATTAAAAACTGCCTTCGGTAATTCTGAATTGCCGGCCCCAGTCATCCATTGGGATGGAAAACTTTTACCTTCTCTCACTGGAATGGGAAATATCGATAGACTTGCTATCTTAGTTACTAGTGGAGATATTGAACAACTACTTGGAGTACCAGCTTTGCCCAATTCAACTGGAAGAGAACAGACTGAAGCAGTTTATGATGTGCTTTGTGAATGGAATTTGGACGAAAAGGTAATAGCTTTGTGTTGTGATACAACAGCATCAAATATGGGTTATATAAATGGGGTAGCCACACTATTGCAATAAAAATTAGAAAGAGATATTCTATATTTTCCTTGTAGACATCATATTTTTGAAGTGGTTTTGAGAAGTGTGTTTGACACAACAATGCCTTCCTCATCTGGTCCAAATGTGCCACTATTTAAACGTATTAGGGAATTTTGGCCTAAAATAGATCAAAATAAACTAAAAACTGGATTTCAGGTATCAAAAATTAAACACATTTTACAACCAGTTAAAGTCGAAATTGTAAAGTTTCTAAATGCAGCTTTAACTTTGCAACAGCCTCGTGATGATTATAAAGAATTTTTAATGCTTTCTAAACTTTTTGTTGAAGAAGAGCCCACTCACACAACATTCTATCAACCAGGGGCATTTCATCATGCACGTTGGATGGCCAAAGCCATTTACTGTCTAAAAATTTTTTTTTTCCAAGATCAGTTCCAACTAACTAAAAAAGAAAAATAGGTATTGAAGATATATGTCTCTTTATTGTAAAGGTTTATGTAAAGGCCAGGTTTACAG
Organism: Rutpela maculata; assembly: GCA_936432065.2. Lineage (NCBI taxonomy): Eukaryota > Metazoa > Arthropoda > Insecta > Coleoptera > Cerambycidae > Rutpela > Rutpela maculata. Next base: position 42,963,708 of record OW386286.2, read on the forward strand.
TGTCATTTGCTAGTAAAGCACCGCTTCATGACTTAGACTTTTGTAAAGAACTCATTAATTGTCAAAATATTGACAAAGAAATATCTCAAGCCGCAAGTAGGAAAATAGTGAACCATTTGTGGTACCTTAATTCAGTAAATGTTGGCTTATCTTTCTTTGATGACGATATTTCAGTTACCACTAAAAGAGAAATGGTTAAAGCTTTGAATAGGAAAGCACCAAATCAAGAGGGTATTAAACGACTTATGATTAGTAACATTACTGACGTTGAAAACAAGGAAATTCAGGACTTCATATGCGAGAACCCTAAACAGTTTTTTCAAAAATTAGGTTTGTCTATGGAATTTTTGGAAAATGATCCAACAACATGGAGGGAAAATGAAAGTTATACCCGATGTTTCAATATTGTAAACGAAATTAAAGTTGTAAATGATGCCGCTGAGAGAGGAATCAAACTTATTACTGACTATAATGACATTTTAACAAAAAATGAAGACCAAAAACAGTTTTTACTCCAAGTTGTAAATGATTATAAATCACAGTTTCCAAATGTAAAAAAAGAAACCCTGTCGCATGCTTTGGCCTAGTGCAAAAAATATTGTTTTTATTACTATATGTCTTGTAGATTTAGGATAATATTTGGTACTATGTTTGAAAAAAACATTTCATAATAAAATACACAAAGATAAAACGAGAGTTTTATTTCAAAAACTTCTAGTCTAGTTTTCTTAGACTACGAATTTACAGTAGTATGACACATGTCATAGTCACAACAGATAATGTCTTTGATATTTGTATGACTTGATTAGCCATTCTAAAGATAAATGTTGCTGATTAAAAAAAAAAAACAATGCATCAACCAAAGAATGTAAATAATTCCATTTACTTTTATTATTGCATAATAATGCATTCTGCGGCACCCCTTGCCTTCAATTTGCCTTAATAATATTTTGAGGGGACTGTTTTTTCTTCAAATGGAACCATTTGCAGGGGTGAGAAATAAAAAATTTCGATTTCGAAAAAGATGGGCCACCCTAATGTATATATAAATCTAGTTGTGTACATCTAACTTTAATTTTTGTGACATTGTCAGTTATTTGTCAAAATTCACTGCAAGTGTGCAAATAGAGACAGATTTGCATTAGAAAAAAATAGTTGTCCTATTTTTTTTGCTCACAACACTGCGATCTCTTGTACAAATGTCAATAATTATTTGAGATTGAAATTATCATGAAACATTTGGTATCGTAATAAACTTTTAATGTTTACAATGTCATTATTATATAAGTTGGTACTTTTTCACAGACGCTGCCGTAGTGAACTAGATGAGATCGCTAGGCAAACTGAGATATTTCCACTCAAAAACGGCCTGCTTACTGCGGATCCGATATTCACGAATCAAACTAGTAGCGGCAAACTGTAGTTTCATTACAAAGAAAATATCAAAATCGCAAAGAACAAGTCTATGGAATGTTATGACGCCATAAAAATGTGGAAAATTCATATGCATATATATGCACCCGTACAGCAAACTAATAGAAAAACGTATATTTGAGGAGCGGTAAAATCATTGTCCCGCTACAAATATATGTTATTTGCGTTTAGTGGTCAGTGATTTAATCAATAACAACTAGCCTCATTATAAAATGAAATTAATCCAATTACCCATCAAAAACCAATTACAGAACAATGAGATAAAATCATACAATGAAAATATGTATATTATTGTATATGTATATCGATATTAAAAGTATACTTGCATAGAATACTAATATTTAAAATATCGGTAGCCAGTTGTGTTTAACAATTTGTACACACACCAGTGCCGGCTCGTGACATGACAAGCTGATGAAGCAGGGTTCTAGATACTCAGATAGGTTTGTTAAGGAATTCTCTACTTCGTCAGTTGAATGAATTTGTAAAAAATAATACAGTTTATAGAATTACGAATTACAGATTTACTGCAAATTTACCGCAAATTTACTGGTGAATGGTGAGGCACTACCTAACCAAGGGACAAGCCGCCACTGGCCCACACCAAATTAAAAGGTTCTAACAATACAAATTACTTTGGAAGATGTTCAAAATAGTTTTCATTCATTTTAATATGTTTTATTAAATGTTTACCATCGAACGTACGGTAAAGAGATTTTTAAATAATATTGACGGCTTCATTAATTTTCACCTACAACTCGAAGTGAGTATTAACAGAGACTTTAAACACTACAGATATAATGTAGCCCTAAAAGTAAAAAAACAAAATGGATTAAAGTCTGTGCTAGGAGCTGGATAAGAAAATTGGCTCCTGCATCCAATCCAGCATTGTGGAAAACGCAGATTTAAGTGAACTGGAAAATACGGTGGAACTCGATCTTGCATAAACCACATATTCTCTCTTAAATTTCTATTTTATGAGATCATGTTGAAATAAGGTCAGATACAAGTCATCATTTAGATTTGGTGTTAATTTAAATGGATCTAGTACCATGATCTTCGATGATGTCAACAAATATTAATCTTAAGTTCGTGATATAAATGTCGTTATTTGGACACATTTTGATGCTCAGTCTCCCACGCATAACTATTTCTACAATGGCAAACTCCATTAGCAGCAAAAGTAGCTCCTTCGGTAAATACAATTTTGATTAGCATTTGTTTGTTTGGAAGAAATAGGGAAAACTGCCATTTAGGTAAGAGATCAAAGAGGTTGCAATTGCTTATAGCAATTTCTTGACAAGACTATTATGACATATGATAAGTGTTTTTCTATATTTATAGTGCGCTGAAATAAGCATGTCACATATTAAGGTATTGTGCTCAATCGGGCTAAAATCGAGTGACCTTGGTGGCTAAGTAAGGACTTCAGTATCATATGTTTCTAGTTATCTTCTTGTTGTGTCACTGATATAGAAACATCATTGTGGTGAAGATATGGATTTGCCTTATCCTTTAAAATAAAATAAAGCAAGAAGCATGATTTATAACTTTGAATTTTTACTATGCACGAAATAACTTCTAAAGACGATCGTCTCTAACATATGGCACCACTAAGCTCCCCGAGTATGGTCGACGTCAAATGCGTGATAAAAACGGAGATATTTTTACAAAAAAGCCGACGGAAAAAAATTGGGTCAACACAACTTAAATAAACTTTTAAAAACCTTTAAAACATTTTATGTACAACTTAATTTATACATAATTTTACAAAAAGTTTATGCGCAAGATTGCGGAAAAAACTGAGAGACTTGTTTCTTTTTTCTGTACCTCGGTAACTACTGAAGCCTGTCGGTTACAGTTTCCAACGATTTGCTACAAATTAAATTGTTTACCAAATTCATTAAGGTCAGTTTATTATAAATAGTTTTCAACCATTAAAAAATGTAATTATGATTTTTTCATACACTGCTTGATCCATTATTCACTGAATCTGAGACTGGAGGCGTCCCTAAAAAAATATTTTCAGTTTCAAAAAAAAACTGTTTACGTTACACAGATTAAAATGTATCTTTATTATATTTATTTCTGAAAAACTAAGTTCTTGTATATAAAACTCTAGTTCTCAAAGTGACGATTCGTCAGACCAACTTGCAGTAAAGACTTCAGTTTATAATAGTATAGTGGTGTAAAATATTTATTTGAAATGAAAAAAAAAAACAAAAGCAATTTCTATTTACATTTGTTATACGGAAATGAGTCAGTTCGTAGGATCACACCATTGTAGAATCATCCATGTTTTACAACCTCGAGAAGAAACTCGTATAAAATTATTCATATTTAATAATAGCAAAAACAACATCAAGAAGAGTTTGCATTTTTCATAAATTTCTCCAAAGTAATAATGAATCATGATATTCTTTTAAAAAGTAGTTAATGGTATGGCGTATGTGGTTTAGACAATAAGGTCTTGAAATCGTACTTAAACAACAGAACACTGTGTGACACAAAGTAATGTTTTGAGTCCACTGCTGCTTATTCTCTGCGCAAATGATTTAGCTAATATCGACATTTTACGGTGCTTTTGCTGTGATATTTCCAACTGTTACAAGTTATAAGTAATTTGATTGAACATAAATCTACTCTGTTTCTACTCTAATTTTGTGCGGAAACCATGAAAAAGATAAATTGGCGAAGCCGCAAATATCGGTTATCTATATTTGTTGCCGCTCCAGTCAAGGAAAAGATATCAATGCACCTATGAATCATTTAAAAAGTGTGGAAGTTTTGACAGAACATGCACTGCGTGTAAGTAACTATTAAGTTCATAAATAAATTCAATTTCCAAAAACATTCTTATTTGTAATGCGATTTGATTAGAAGAATTCGTACTATATGGATTCGTATTATATTATATTATAAATAAGTGCAGACTATTTTTAGTTAAACAAATCGTCAACTCTAAAAATATTCCTCGAATCAAATACTTTTTCCTGTATTCAAGATGTGTTAATAAATACTGCAATAATAATAGAAGACATGAGTTGATAAGGGCCATTTTTGGCCTATGGTAGGGTCATTTTTTTTTTCTGTCAGTTGAACTGTCTTGACCTTGCTGTCTAAAAGTTGAGGATACGTAATTTCTAGTTTTATACGTATATATTTTTTAACAACGTCATCAATACCAGAAATAGATTCATAAACAGGTTGTTTTGCGATTTTTTGTCATTTCTAACGTGATTTGAAGACATTTTTATTTTTTTGATGTGCAAAACTTACCACTTCAGTATTTACGTATGTCAGTCTGGGATTCCAAGGCTTTCATAAGCATGTAAGAGCAAGTTGATACAAGGAAAGTAAGGTCACGACAGTCCAACTGGAGGAAAAATTTCTTTCCATAGGCCAAAAATGGCCCTTATCAACCCAGGTCCTTTTTTAAATTATTTTATGTTTGGGTGTATATTTATAACACATAAACTTCAGCATCGGTTTCCGGTGCTGGAGGAAATAAGGAATGACCCCATTGGAAGGATTCTGGCCTTTGTAATAATTTCGTAGCAGCAGCACAATGGGCCACAAGGCCTGTGGAGACCTTTCGTTGCCCCGCTAAAAGAAGAAGAAGAAGAAGAAGAAGGAAGTATGTGTTTAAGGGTGGCGTGTGTTGTTGTTGCTTCAAATAAGTAAGTAAGAAGTGTGAAGTATAATAATTACTGTTAATGTGTTTATTTAGACCTGTCCTATATCATAATTTATGTTCACTTGAATTAATAAAGGAATCCTATAGTATTCGTCCTTCCCCCCTACTGGACAGTATTTTAATGCTGAGGAACTAAGGGAATTCCCAAGTCAATCGAAATGGGCTTGCTCCAATATCTCTATGTCATAATTCATGAAAACGTTTGAGAAACTGTATCAATATAAGAAAAAGTGTTCAGAAATATCAAAAGTAATGCATAGAGTTAAACATCAATTGCGTTATAGAAGTTGTTGAATTATTTGCTGATCGAATACAGTGACATGAACGTTTCAAATACCATGTTACTTCATCATGAGCAATGAACATTATTTTCGAAGGTTTCCTAACCTATTAAGTGAATCACCTGACTTGCTTCCCAACGTGTGGGGATGTGTGACAAAGCACTCACTTTCATTTAACAGAGTATGTTTAAATATACCACAGCTCCAATGAAAATCTAAAAAAATATATTTCGAAAGCCTTAACGTTAAAGTGACGATTTTGGGACCTCATTTTTTAATTTTTTCTCGTACGACAATGGAAGCACGCTGGTAGTTTAATTTAATTAATTCGATATGTGTACATGTTGGTAATACTTTAACTAGCAGCGTTGGATCGATTTTCGAACAATCAAGCTGACTTGTTACAAAAAAATGAAACTACTACTATCACTGCAAAAGCTTCTAGGACATTTTAGGTTTGTTTCCAAACCACTCAATTTCTCGAAATGAAGATTTATCATGACCTGCTATTCTCGGCCCTAAAAGCTGGTGATCTGTATTTGTGACAACTTAAAATTTAAATACCAATTATTCCCTTATACGAATTTGTTGGCTAGTAAATTTATTTTAGCATGTGTTTGTTGAAGTATGTCACGATTTCCCACTACATCTCTTCTACTCCAATTCAGAGACGGATTTATACTTCTGCCGAATAGGAGCTAACGGTAACTTGCCGCCCCCCACCCCCTTCCCACTCTTTGCTCTTTACTCTCAGCATTCAAAAATGATAGTCCCTCTACACCTCATCTACCCCCTTTAAAGGGGGGTAGATGAGGAGTTTGCCTTTAAAGGGCAAACTCCCTCATCGCTCACTCCCTTTTATGCTTTCTCCTCATAGATTTGTCAATAGCACAAATCACAAAATCATTAGTACTAGCCTAATTTTGTTCAACAGATCCACATATAATATTGTTTATTTTATCATATGAGAACGAGAACAAGATAAAATTTGAAATAAACTTTGGTATGCATTTAAAATGTTATTTATTTAAACAGAGACATAGTTAAAGTGATTTCTCGTAATTTCATACATTGTCCTTGTTATTTCTATTTTTAAATTGGTTAACATTTCTATTTATTTTTGTTTTTATGTGCCTTTGGTATTTTTCCAAAAATTTACCGCCCCTGGATTTTGCCTCCCTGGGATATAGCGCCTATAATCCCCTCTAAATCCGCCACTGCTTCAACTTCATTTAACTGTCGCGAAAATATTAATTACCTATTTGAAGAAATAAGAAAATACCGGTTGTTTTACTTTTTTTTATCTCATATATTTATCTAAATTCTGTGAAACAATAGTTTTACAACACAGATTGTTTAATGAAATCTGAAAACCTTTAGTAGAGTATAGACAAGGCTGTTGTGGACACAACTTATTTGTTTGCCTAGAAATATATATTTTCTGATAGTTATGATTGAAGAATGTTATTTGAGAATGCCCGGGGTAGATGAGCAGCTTCTATTACACAGGATAAAAATGCGACACAGAAATGAACATAACAAATAATCGATAACAGCATCACTCAACCCTCAGAGAAAAAAATGTCAGGTTTTCATGTTTTTGTTTGCTTTAAGTAAACCAAACTCTTAAATTCCTTACTTTACTAAGAATAGATCAGTAGATATGCCCCTAATTCTCAGCACCGAATGGAAGTAATCCAGTTTTAGTTTTTTGATTTGTTTTCCTATTCGATATTTAATCCTCCATCCCAACGCAAAAAACAAGTATTTGCATTCAGGAATCATGCACTACCAAAGGTCAGCCGTTAAATAATAGCTGAGTGATTTTCTGTTGAAAATTAATAAAAAATTTTGGATAAAAATTGAGTATAAAAAATATATATTCTTAAATTGTTTAAATTTTAATTAAAACAATACCCGATCAGGTTTGCATTGTCATAATCAGTGCTTCATTTTGAACACGATCCCATAAAAAAATTGGTCCGAAAAATTGTCCACACTCATGCACCGATACGCGCTGCTCTAACGTGACTGAATGAATATTTTTCAATGACAAATAAATAATTATCATACCAGAAATACGTTAACAGTTTACTTACTATCACTGAAATAAAAAAAATAGCCCCATTAGCATGTATACGTAGATATACATATAAATTACCATATCGGCCGTGTCGTGACAAGTTCGATAAATAATTTACAAGTCTATTTTTAGTCTATTTTTAATAGTCGTACTTGATATTGCGTTTTGCTCAGGGCGAATTTATTTATAACTGACATTCCAAAATCAATGCAACATTATAAGAAAAAAAAACGAAATAGTTACTATGTGCGGAAACAATATTGTAACGTAATTGGTTATTATGTCTTGTAAAATATATCTTAAATTGTGTGGAAAATAAACTGCCCAAATCAATATTCATTTAAAATAATATTATTCTTTACTTGACAACAATTCTGTTGTTTCCATATTGGGTTAGATATAGGTGTTATTTTCCCTCATTAGACACAGCTATTAATTGTTTCAAAATCTCACTGTTATGTGCCAGGCACTATTAACGAAATAGTGGAATAATTTGTTAATTAGACATATTATTTCTTGTATTAACTTACTAAACTAACCCCGTCGAGATTCGAGGAGTGGGGATCTTCCAGGATGTATCCCAAAAAAATTAATTTTTAGAGACACACTTTCAACTTGGGATTGTCTAAAACCACAGTACTAGTCAAATGAGGGAATGGGTAAAAAATCAGCACAAAGAATACTGGAACAAGACAACTGGGCAACAACGTAGGAAACGCTTTATCAAAGGACCATCTCGAAAGAAGACTGAAGAACTGCTGTTACTAAGCAGAAATCCTCTCCACACAATTACTGGCTTCCTAACGGTATTGTGCCCCGAAAGGATACCTACACAGAATGAGAATATTCTAAAATGCAGATAATGCAAAAGGGCAACGGAGACACCTCACCACATCCTGTGTGACGGTGAGGCTCTAGATCACAGAAGACAGGCATTATATGGACAACCAAGACTGAATCCAGGAGAATATGAACCCAAACCAGCGATGGGGTTGTACAAGATAGTGCAAAGGACCAGAGTACTGGAATGGGAGAATATCACAATGAGCCCAAGCGGCTACAGTGATTCCGAAAACAAAAATTAGACGAACAAAAAGAGCTTTCCTGCTCTATTGGAAGTTAAGTTCCCACTGCAACTCAAAATTGATTGAGCTCGACATGATTTCTATATAATCTGAGAACTTAGGCTAACTTCCACTGCTCTGTTTCAACTATGATCTATAACTGGGATGGGAAGTTCAGGATTACATTTTTTCTTTATTAAATTTTCACGACAATTTGAGTTCTTGAGGACGCTGAAGATGATTTTGACCTTGAATATTATGGGTGCAAATTGTAATCTTAAAATTGTTTGGTGTTTTTAAGTGCTTACTACATACTTAATATTATCTTTGTCATAAAAAGCTTTATCTCAGCATGATCGTTAAGAAGGTAACAGCAATTTGTTAATCAACTTTTTTAGAAATTAGTAATAATGATCACGGTAATATGTAATAATATGTAACGGTACGTTATCTAAATGGAGATTGATATATGTAGGATTGCATTTGTAGTAAGTGGGAATTTTTTATTTAACGATTTGGAATTTCCATTCAAACTCAAGGAAAAACCGCGAAAACATTAAAATAACATTTAACGCTTATAGTAGAAGGCTTGTTGATTTTTGTAAAACAAAGGAAACAAGGGATTGAATAACCTTTTTCCTTTCCTTTTGAAACTGAATTTCTTTTTACAGCAAACTTTACATTTATTTGTTTACCATTATCCTTTGAGGTACGATATCTTCGAAGTTTAAGATTCGCTACTATTTATAAATTGTTTCACTGAGCAGTGTACTTTTTGGTTTCCAATAGTGATCGGTGAACTTTTGCTTCTATTTCAAATGGCACAAATATGTGAATCATATTTTATGAAAGCCTTGTATGAAGATGTAAGATGCGATGATCAATCAGTTTGATATAGTTCTCATCATAATGAAATCTATTTCACGATATTGCTAAACAGACGTCTTGGCAGACGTTTTGGGATCCATTTATTAGTTGACCTCCATTTGCTCTATGGCACGTCTAAAGGCATCACTCCATCTATTGCGGTTATTTGTTGGGCGTATGGCGACCAAATTTCCACAATTAAAAATTTGTGGTAGAAGTTAGGTTTTGTAACAATCGCTTTTTTATATATTTGATCGATTCAGTTCACGTTTCTCGATTGTTTCTACACTTTCATTTTATACAGAGTTACACAAGCGATTATACCTTTCATCAAGAAAAATAAACTACCATGGAGCCTGATCAAGAGGATTTACATAGCTATTATAGTATCAACAATGATGGAGCAAAAACGAATAACGAAAAAGGCCAATATATAGAAGAAGTCTAAGAAAAGCTGAAAGAGACCCTCTTCCAACTACTTGCAAAATCATTAAGACCAAAGCAACAATATAAAACATCAACATTAATAAGAGGGAAAACAATCATGAAAAGGATAGAAACATACGCAATGGAGTACTGGCGATATTTCCAAAGAAGGGACCCGACATTTTTTTTTTTCGATGATTATATAGCTTTAGGAATAACTCCATACAGCCAGTCATAGTTTTAAAATCAGAACAATTATACGTGTACCAACAAGACAGAAGAGAACGAATGGATGTGGATAGGAAAGGATAAAAGTTAAGGGGTACAATTTCTTCTCGCCTAGAGGTCCGTTGAGGCATTTTAAAACTTTACACACAATACTGGACCACGGAATGAGGGAAAATTATACATTAAGAATAAATACAGAGGTTACGATAGCTAGCTAATAGGTTGAAGATGGAATCTGATGTATATACACACATATAGATATTCTCATACCTTACAGTTTTAATCTTGTATTTTTAATGAACTGAAAAATACATGAAAGTATTTCTTGTTTGTTAAGAGATAATAAGTAGGGTAAATTGAAAGGTGCTGGTATGTGTTTATTTATTATGTTGTATAAAAGATTGCATTCGTTATTGTTTTTCTCACAACTAAAGAAAATATGCTCCAGATCCTCCTCAGTATTACATTGTTCGCAGAGATTGGATTGTACAATTCCAATTCTTACAAGGAAGGATGGATAACAAGCATGTCCAAATTTTATTCTGTTTATGATGGTTATGTACTTTCTTGGAATATGTAAATCTTCATGCCATGTTTGGATAGAATGGTCGGCTGAATAAGTGTGTATCTATTCGGATGAGTATCACAATAGGATTGCCATAGTTCTGACCACTGGTTTTTTGGACGTTAATTACACGTGCATATGCAATCTTCCACTTAACCTTAGAATTCCGTCGTTAATGCTTTCTTTAGCAAATGTGTCAACACGTTCATTATACTCCAACCCTGCGTGAGCTTCAACCTAAACGAAAATTATTTTTTTACCAGCTGATTTCAATTAGAATAATCTGTATTTAATTTTTATAATGAATGGGTTGAGCAGTGTATTTGGATTGTAACTATATTTCATTGATGTAAGCAATGATAGTGAATTAGACATGATTATTAAATTAATAGTGTTCTGGTAGGTTATTTAAGTCTGAGAGTGTGGCATAGGATTCAGTTGAGTAAATGAAAAAATGATCAGGAAGTTTGTATTTGCACCCGACACATTTACCGAATAAAGCTTTAATATTGAACTGCCATAAACTAAAAATAAGGAAACCATGCTACACGCGAATAACATCTGAAAGGATCATGAAAAAAATAGGAAATGACCAAGCATACTGGGAAAGAACAGCAAGAAAAAGAATATTATAAATAAATCGCAAGGATATATGCTCTGCCGGAAGTAAAAATGAAGGAAAAAGAAGACTCAGAAGAAGCAGAAGTCTTGGAAGCAAAAATACAAAAAATGGAGCTTAAACACTCCTTCACGGCACAATGCTGCAACGCATCACATAAATACCTCATAAGACCAATAACCTATGGAGCTGTGGTCTGGTGGCCTAAGAGTAAACAGACTACAGCGAGAGCCAAGCTCAGCCAAGTGCAGAGAGTTGCCTGCCTAAGCATAACAGGAGCTATGCGAACAACGCCAACGAGAGCAATGGAGGTAATGCTGTGTCTGCCACCACTGGATCTATATCTAGGAGAAGTGGCCTTAATAACAATGGCACGCCTCAAGTCCGTTGGCCTACAACCAAATGTAGGCTGTGGGGAGACCAGAAGTCGCCTGTGGAAGGAGGCTGTCAGGAAGCCTCTTCTACAGGCATGCACAGATGGTATCTCTCCCCGATTTGTCTTTGACAGACCCTACACAATACAGACAAATAGTGAAAACGAGACCGCTGGTGAAGGTGTGATAAACATTTTCACAGACGGATCAAGGAAGAAGGAGGGGGCAGGATGTGGAATATATTCCAGAAGCCTGCAAATCCAATATAAATGGACTATGGATGAGCGAGCCAGCATAGTACAAACTGAACTGGCGGGCATAACCATAGCCACAAAAGAGATTGTCCGCAGACAAACTACGGGCAAAACAATCAGGATCTACACAGACTGTAGACAATCACTACTAGCCCTGAGAAGTTACAAAATAACCACAGGAGCAGTATGAGAATGTCATCAAGCACTTGTGGGTGCCTCCAGTACGAACAACATCTCGGTATGCTGGGTGAAAGGACACGCATAGTGCAGTGGCAACAAAAAAGCCGACAAACTGGCCAAGAAGGCAGCCAGGCCAACTTATCTTTGGACCAGGCCCGGCCAGTTTGTTACAGATTACGGCGACAATACAATTAATTAAGGAGAACACCCAAAACGAATTTAAGAAGCTGTGGGATGAAACAAGCAGCTGTCAGCTCGCTAGGGAACTACTCACGTATCCCAACAAGAAAACAGCAATGGACTACCTGGCAATGACCAGAATCAAAAGGAAAGTTTTATAACAGGAATCCAGACTGGACACTGTCCGCTAAGGAAACATCTATACAATATGAGATTAAGCGAAACACCTCTTTGCAGAGGTTGTGAACAAGAAGATGAGACGGTTCAACACGTACTCTGTGACTGTTCAGCCGTCTCATCAATCAGAGAATCCATCTTGGGAGAGCGTTGGCCTACCTTGCCCCCTAGGCAACATCACCACCTACTTCGAAATATTAGGTTGGTTGAAGGCCTAGGCGAGTGTCTGCCTAGAGGGAGGATGTACAAGGGGTCCAATGGGGCCTAAGTGCTGTGGTTTTTGACCACCCTCCTGCTAATTCCATACTCCATACATAAATACCTTCATTTCTCACCCCACACTCATGTACTATGCATCATGTGGTTCACGCTTCTGACATCAAGCATGACCCTAATTCAACCCCGCGAGAGACAACAATGCTTACCGCACCGTAAATTAAGCAACGAAGCAATCTATCGCACTATTGTCCCTTCTTTTGCAGTGGAAAACATAAATAGTAATATCGTATGTATTCATATGGCTATCGGAAAAAGTGTGGTAAAAATTCTGTCGAATGGCTTTTACTTTCAACCGTGTACAAAAACAACAGAATTTAATTTTATACTCAGATACTCCTATACTATAGTTATGCTGTAGAATCATAAAGCGCTGGTAATACAATATTCCCGAGTAACTACGTGCAATAAAGCATGTACTTAATACAACAATTACATGATGTTTAGAGCTTTTCCGAGAATAACATTAACCGCAAAAGTAAAATTTAAAACAGAACTTTCTTAAACACAACAAGTTTATACGAGTGTATCTTATTTATAATTTAATATTCTAATGAAAAAAATTTACATGAAAAATTTGCACAAAAGCCACCTCAGTTTTCCCAAATCAAAATAAAACTGTCGTCACTATTGTGCAAGTGGACAAAATTTGGTGACAACGAATTCCGAACTTATGCAGTATTGTATCTAAAACATTTAAAATTTTTCAGCATCATTTTTTAAAAAATTTGCGGCATGCTGAACTCATCTCCACAATTTTTCTTTTGTGTACAGTCACCTCATTAATCACACAACGTGAGTCAGAAAAAAGTGGCAACCAGTCCATTGTAACACCTCCTCTACCGACAGGGGCGTAGCGTAGCCAGACTTGGCAAATGTTGGAAATTTGAGATATAAGTTGGCAATTTTTATTTCGGTGGAAAAAAAAATTTGTTTGGATTTCCCCCCCCCCCATCAATTTTTTGGAGGAATTATTATTTATTTATTTACAGAGTTGGCCTTCTTAAGTTTATGAAGTTGGTAAATTTGAAAAATAACCCTCCAAAAAAGTTGGCTCGCTACGCCTCTGTCTACCGATCCATCTGTTTGGGAACATTTAATATATATGTTGTTGGTCACTTAAAGTAAAATGTGTAGCTGTCCCGTCATGCATAAACCACACCTTAATGAAGTAATACTAACAAATCATTCAATAAACCATGAAACCTATTTTGAAAGAATTTTAAATAATTTAACCGGTGCATATAATGAAACCGGTATTAAAATGAATTCTAAATTCATAAATGGTTTCATGTGAAGTATTATGAGCTTCTTGTAAACACACATCTTTAATGAATAAAACCTTTCCTACAGTATATTTTGTGCTGTTTGGTCACCACAATACCTTTCAAAGGTTGAATATCACATAGGTAAAGTAGCTGTTCTTTTATAATTCTAAGAAAGAAGTTATCTGTAGAGGCCTGTACTTCCAGTTCTAAGTCTCCGTGCTTAATTTTTTTATCTTAAGAGTGTATTTTCAAAATGTATTCTTTCACATACCTGCCTAACAAGTATTCACAAACATTATAGCCGAGTGGGGGGAGAAATCGAAAAAAAAGATTTCCTGAGATTACCTCAGATTTCCTCGGATTTCCCTCTGAGTGTACACCAGATTTCCTTCGCAGTTTGTCCTCGTTACTGTCTTTACCAAACCGAGTATAAAAATCGATCATTTGCCTATAAAAATGATATATTTTACTTGGAATACTAATGCATCCAGCTTTATACATTTATTAACATGTGGCCAATATTAATTAATTTATCCAGTATTATAATCGAATACATACAATACAGCTGAAGACGCACGAATAACATTTTGTTCTGTAATGCCCCCTATAAGTATCTCCCTAATTATCTGAAGAAAATATTTGATTTGAAATTGTTTAAATTGAAATTAAAACAAATCGAAAAACAAAAACAAAAATCGATTTACACTTTAGGAAGAATTTTTTTACCTTTCCTTTATCCTTTGACACTGGTATTATCAAATAGTGTACGTTTTAATTATTTTTTGCTCGTTTGTATCTCTTCCTCTTTTAAATTTATTATTTTATAATAATTAATTTTACATAGATTTTATGTTAACTAGGTTATCATTGTTATGAATGAACTTGTTCTGGCAGTTTTCCTGTATGTAGGTTCCTAGAATCTTAATGACTAGGATATTATCTAATTTCTGAAAATCATTCTTCTCTTTTATTGTGACGTCTTTACATACATGTAAAGTCATGTTTACTTAAATTAATAGTATATCAATTTATTTGAAAATATTTCGCTGTACTCCTTAACATATGCCAGTGAGTCATACGGTCATACGGTCATGGTCATTATATCAATAAATGAAAATCGGAAAATTTGTTTAACCAATTGAACTATTAATTGACAGATTATTACCATGACCCAATATGTACTGAAGTTTTAATAACGTATTGAAACAAAAGCATCAAACCAGTTTTCGTTAAAAAAAATTTAAGAAGAGCAAAAAAGTTGGAAATAGAGTTTAACTTTTAAAAAATTGAAAGAACTAAACTGGTTTGTACCTGACTAAATAACCAACTTTTGACCATAGACCAAAGTTGACAGTAATAACTAAACTGTTCTTTTTTTTATTTAAGAAAACATCTTAAGAACGCTGAACCCTTGATAATAACTTGAGTCGTCTTGTTTTGGTTTAATAGTGATAAACTGAACTGCAAGATTGTCAAACGGCACAAGTAACTGAGCGGTGTTGACTTGATAAGCTTTTGTTAAACTTATTTTGAATTTTGAATCTTAACCTTCCAAATTCAAACGCCATAGGATTCGTTGTACGCTCTGATTACATGCATTTATTAATATCCTCTTTTTACGGATTGAGTATAGTTATGTTTTTTTGAGTAAATAGTACCCACATAAAGTACTTACTATAGGTTTTTGTTTTCAGAAATTGGAATTGTAAATTTTCCGTGTAATTTTAAAAAGGTAAAATCATTTAATTCCATTGAAAATTTGTTACCTTATGATGTAACAAAGGAAAACACATAAAACTCAAATTATTTGGCAAGTTGCAAAACAGTAGCATTGTAAACAAGCTTACATGCATATCTGACGTGAACCTATGAAGTATTCATTAGATAGTCTTCTACTTGCGATGGTAGCATATTCCTAAACATTATTTAAAAATATACAAGGCACTCCTTATAAATTATCTAAATATTTATAAAATGTTAAGTTCTAAATATATAAGCAATTTAAATAATTTGCAAATTAAATGTATGTTATCATGACATTTTCTTACGCAATTTCACCAAAATTCGAAAGTATTGCTTAAACTCAATTGTCACTTATATTATCAAAAGTGCTTAAATTATTTATTTTCTAGGCTACAAATATTTTGAAAATTATTCCTGAGTAGAAAAATGATTTAAAATAACTTTTCCACCACTTTCGCTAAAAATAAATTTGCTAAAAACTACAAATTGAGCATTTCTCAATTTATTTTTTATTATTATCTGTAACTAAAGTCGATTAATATTTTCCTACACTAAAAGTTTTGGGTAAGATTCGAACTAAATAAAGTTTTTAAATGTCATTACTAAATGTCAAAAAACAGTACCCAGGAGGAAAAATATCACGGAAAACGTAAAAATCGCAAACTTTGTGACTGTATTTTAGGGAAAAAAAATTAATAGGAAGGAAACCAATAACAAAAAGTATAGAAACATACGCAATGAAGTACTGATTTTTACTTTCTTAGTATAATTTTCGATATGACTAACTGCAAACGTCATCAGCTAATTTGAAACCAGTGGCGGTTCCCCAAAGCGAATAACAACTCCTGAGTTGAGAGGTCGCTTAAACTCTGGGAATCTACCCAACCCTCGTCAGGGCAGACATCAGAATCTTCGGTACAACAACTAACGAATCAGAACTAGAAAACATCTTACAACGCAATGAAGAAAAGAGATACAAGAACGAGAGCAGGAAAAAACTGTATTAGCAATCCCATCCGTTAGGAAAAATGTTTCCCTGGAGGTGGAATGGTTATACGCCAAGCATTTGAACAATGAAGGATGCCAACAGAAGCAGATGCCCCACTTCAGTATCTTTCATACTTGTCTTTCAAACAATAGAATGCAACTTGAAGCAATTTTTGGTAAGAGTTTAGAACATTATACAAAATCTATTTTTGTCTTTTGACCACGAAGTTGATATAATTCTCTAAATACTCTGCTCTCTATTACGCTTTCCTTAATAATAGAATCTGAGGTAGGTTGTAACCCTCTTATCAAAATGTTCCTTTTAAGGGGTTTTTAGATCTCAACTAATTGAACCAAAATATACTTATTTATTTTCTTAGTTACAACCACCCAATAGGTAACTAGTTACCGCGTCGGAATTATACCGAAACCCGATACTGCATTACTTCACATGTACTAGTTCATTAGATAGCAATGAATATTTGTATTAGAAGTACTAGAGACGAGGTTACTTATTTTGTTATTACTCGCCACCGCTCATAGAGTTTAAACATTTTCTAATATAAAAAATTCCAATATTGTTCAAATCGGCATATTTTTATATCATTAAGATCCCTAATCCAAATAATTTCCAACCTTTGCTCCCCTCACTCTTCTTTGGGTATAATGTCAATATTTGAGTCAATATATCGGTAAGACTGCTTGTCTAAGTCTGTACTCAATGGCGGCCATCTTGTTGACGCCATTATAGTGCAAGAAAAATAAGCCTCAATGTATGCGAACTTTGAAAAAATTAGTACAAGCAAGAAATTTGGTGGGGATGTTGCAGTTATCATCTTATTGCATATACTAAGTCCCCTAAAATCTAAGCTGTGGTAGGCCTACCGTATTGAAAAATTTTCAGATTTTTGTATATAAATCCTTTACCGTTGCAGATAGGGAAAAAAAGTTTCAAATAAAAAAAACGTAGGCAATAATGAAACAAACATTTTTTTTCTCTAAATCGAACGGTTTTTGAATTATGAGCTGTCCTCTAAACACTTTGCATTGTATGGATACTTTTCTCTTATGCAACAGCATAGTCCCTTTAACCAGCGTTGTGAAAATTTGGTTAGCTTATCTTCAGGGTTAGTAGCTGTCAGGCTAGTAGACTGCGATCAAGCACTTCAGAAGGGCCTACGTTCAATGTCGTCAATGGTTGGGAACAATTTTTGTAAGATCATAATTCGAAGAAATAGCAAAGCAAAGGCTATATTGTCAATGAACTCATCAATCAAAGTGAGAGAAAATATTGTTGCTGTGAACCCACAACAGTTATTCAACCGAATTGTATGTTTAGTTAAAGGAACAAAGGAGCTAAAAGAATGTTTCAAATATGAACTCGCAGCCTCTCCTACTTCTCTTTTCAAAGAGGTTGGTATGAGGAAAGGCAAGAAATCATCACTTGTCGCAGCAACTGTATTTACGTCCTAGATGATTCTTCACAGTATTATCTGGCTCAGGCCCGCAACCTATCAAGACATCATTAACAATTACACCTCACATATCATTAGCCGGTATGGCGGCAATTGCGTTGTGGTATTTGTTGGTTATTCTGTATACCCAACAACAAAAAGGAATGAACAAGAAAGAAAGCGGCAAGAAGGACATCAGCAGATATAAATATAAGTGAGAATACTTTGAATACTGTCACCACAACACAAGCGGAATTTCTTGAAAACAGTGCAAATAAAAAATATCTAGCCGCCCAGTTAAGAAGTCGGGGTGTCCAGGTAGAAGAGGCTGAAGCTGATGCTGATGTGTCGATCGTAGCAGCAGCTATTGAGACAGCTAGGCATGGTTCTCGAGTAGTTGTTGTTGGCCAGGACACCGACTTATTAGTCCTCATAATTACTTTGTCAACAGATGAGATGCATATTTGGTTCCTTCGACCAGGCTCAGGGAATAAAAAAAAAGTCAATTTTTTATATTCCAAAGCAACGAAATTTGCACGGGAATACATTACACTGTCTGTTACAGGTTGTGACACAACCTTCGTGCCCTTTAGAATGAGCAAGATTGAAGGCTTACGCCTTTTATAACAATAACAAAACCCAAATCTGCGACAGACTATTGCATTATTTTCGGAGGATGCTATATCCAAAAATGACATTGCAACTGCAGGGGAAAATTTCTGCTTGCCATTTATGGGGCAACAAAGCCCCAGACGCTTGATGAGTATAGATATTTTTCATACAATCGTCTGATCAGTAAGCAACAATTACATTCCAAATTTAACTTGGCAGTGTTGCCTCCTACAAGTGCAGCAGCTGCCAATCACTCATATCGCACATACCTCCAAGTCCAGCAGTGGATGGGTAATAATTTAGACTGCCTGAGGTTGGCAGTTGAACCATGGGGCTTTGAAACCAGTTTTGACATGTTTATATCCAGCCCCTAGCAATTTACTGAAGCTCATATCCTGTAGTTACAAATCGGGATGCACGAGACGTTGTGAGTGCTCATCAGCAGGCCATGTGTGGATATTGCCAGGGATTATCTTGCAGCAACTCAGTTACCTGACGACGACATTGATAATGACGAACTAATGTTATAACGTATTTTCGTATTTTATTCTATTTGTTATAGGCTTCATAATGACAGTATATTTTTCTTCTGTATTGGTAATATACGAATATAAATAAGAAAATGTTTTTTGTTTTACTTACAACCCATAAACACACCTTTTACAGTATATTTTGTACACAATAGAGATTTTTGAAAATTCAATAATATTCTGCACCTCATAATTCAAAAACCGTTCAATTTAGAGAAAAAAAATGTTAAAATCTAAAATTGTTTGTTTTATTATTGCCTACATTTTTTATTTAAAACTATTTTCCTATCTGCAACGGTAAAGAATTTATATACAAAAATCTGAAAATGAGCCGCCATTTTTCAATATGGCGGGCGATGCATAGCTTCGATTTTAGAGGACTTTTAGTATATTCATTAGGATGGCAAGTGGAACATCTCCCTCCAATCCTTGCTTGTACTAATTTTTTTGAGGTCAAAATTTATTTTTCCTGCACTATTATTTATATTGCATAAAAGTCCTTACGGAAACGTCATTAGTCAAATCCTTCGAAGATGAATTAAAGACATGCTAGCTAATAGGAAGTTAAAACAAGTTTGTTTAAGGAGTATTCGGCAAGATGTGCTAGTCCATCTACAGTTAGTTAGCACAGAGGTTAATATATATGAGATTAGGAAAACTTCTGGTAGTATTAATCTATTTGTATCTCTAAATCGCAAAATAGTTTACACCAATGAGATCATGTAGTAGAAGTGTAGGAAATATAATTTATTATTAAAAGAACTTTCTTTAAGTGAAGTTCGATCATAATTATTTGACCACTCTACTACAAGATCGAACACACCCAATTTTTTAGAATGTACCCCGACCATTGGCAATTTAGAGATTTAGTGCTTTCAAAATAATGACATTACAACCGCATAGTGGGCACCATCTATTCCCAACATACGTCGCAGTCAGTTTTTGTGCTGACTTTCAAGATACGTGCTGCACTGGAGTAGGAAACAGAGGTGCTACCAATAAGTTCAAGTAAAATAGAATTTTTAAACTAAATATTTTTCTATTACTTTTAAATTCATTGGGAGAAGCTACCACACCATATCAATAAGTAAATGTTATTTGTGTGAAGAGATAAAACATAATGGATTCCTTACCGTACTATGTAAAACAATATCCAAAATTTGTTGATTATGAATATATTATTATGTAAAATGGTTACTAAAATTTAAAACCGTCTGAATATAGAATTTTGTTCATCGACCGTGTAAATGTAGACACTACAGATAATTAAGTAGTTGTGATAATATATATGGTATTTTATTTACTCACCTAAATATTAAAAGAACATATTTCCCTCTACCACTTATAATGTGCACTCAGTATTAGGGTTAAAACTTTGAGAAATAATGAAACGCGTCTAGTGTAACTAACAGTAATGTCACTACTGATTCGAAATACAAATACTCAATCACAATTCGGTTCCTCTTTATAATCTTATCTGATCGATACAAAATACGCATTTATTATCTGATTCATGTGTTTTTCATACATGTTCAATTGAAATGATGCTTTATCTTGAACAAGGCTATTTCTTAAGTACTTCTATTTTTATAATTTTTGCCTTTACTACTTAATAATCGTACTATCGATTTATTAAGATAATAAAATGATAAAAGGTTTTATCTCCAACAACAATTTTATTACATTTACGTTATCTTTCATTGACTGGGAGTGTTTATTACCAGTAATTTGCAAAACGCTTACAATGTTTAAGCATCCATATGTCAGCTTGTGATTAAAATAAGCGTTTATTTAGCGGGTAATGTTGCCTAATAGCATAATGCGCCTATTACTGTGCAACCTGAGGGAAATTGCATGTAAGTAATATAGAAAAACTTTTCGTAATAACCGGGTATTTTAAGTGCTAAATCAAGATACAATGTAAGATTTGAATTACAAACTTAACAAGACAAAGTTTGAGTTAGATACGAACATCAAAGGGCAAAATAAAATACATGATGCTAGAAGTATGCTGATGATAATTGGGTAATGTAGGTAATTCATTGGGTCAACAGCAAAAAGAAGTCTTGTACAATCAAGAATTGAACGATTTTGTCGGAAAAAAAAAGAATGTATCTTTTACTTTTGAAAGTTAAGTAATTAAGTATTAAAAAAACGATAGAAAATGTTTCAAAGTTTTAAGGCAAGATGCAGTTCAAAGAACCGAGAAAAAGTACCTTTTCTCTTTGGGATTTAGCGAAAAAAATTGTGTGTGTTCTATACTTTTTCATCAGTTCTTAAACATAGACATAATATTCAACAGTGCATCAATACGACTACCTACAGCTTAGATAATAAGCGCTCACTTGCTCTGTTCAATATGTGCTGTTTGTCACGTAATCATTTTCTAGTGTGAAATTTCGTAATTTAATCTCGATGAATTGAATTTTTGCGTAAGTATAAAAAATTCGACATTCTGTAAAACAAATTTAAAAGTGAATTAATGCTATACTGGTGCATTATATCATTATATGTTTACAGTGCTGCTACCTATAAGTTACCACCAACGTTAGGTTTCGATGTCAAAGAGAGTACAAGTTTACGTTCAATGTCTACTATCTTTACATCGTTACCTGCGTCGTTTCATTAGCGAGAAAGTTTCCTATTTTCACATGGGATGTTCTTAAAAAGTATTAATCCTAGAAAAAAGTTTCAAGCACTATCTTTATTTCTTCGCAACATAGGTTTTTGGTATCTATTCCGAAAGGAAAAAAATTTCCTTGCTATACTTATCTGTGCAAATTCTCACATTTTATCGACGTAGCCTTGATTTAATTTACCGCCGTACGGTAGGCATTGCTGCTACTCCCGGGAAAGACACCGCCGAGCTGGCTACGTCTACACTGGGTTGAATGCTTCTTGCCAGCAGTGAGAGCCACATGGCGCATGGTACAGGAACAGAGAACGGGTAGTGTAAACGTTTGAGATTCGTTGCAGAATTGCGTCGTGATATGGAGTGTTTATGCTTCTCTTTTTGTGTTTTAGTTTTTCTTCTTCGGAGCCTTAGATTTCCTCTGTTTCAGTAAGTATACATCCTTTCGATTTCTTCTTCGTCCTTTTCTAATTTGCTCACGGTTCTCTCAATTAATTGTTATCTACGAATATCAAGATCACCTTATTTTTTCTGTTTGCTGCTGTTTAGAATTAGAACTCTCTTCAGTAAATGTATTGGGAAAACAATAACAATACGAGATGGAAGATTGGGAACATGGCCAACATGTTCCCAATCTTCCATTTCGTATTGTTATTGTTTTCCTTCCAATTAATGTTGACGTTATCTGATATTCCTTTGGTTCATTCCTTGTTTATTTTATTGTTTACAGGTTATTTCCTCTAGCCTTAACCGTTACTTCTAGCAGTTTTTCCTTTCACTTCTTCTTTTGGTCTTTCGTTTATCCAGTGTCTTTGACAGATATATTTTTGTTAATTCTGTATGCCAATGACAAAAATTGGATAGAATAGGTCAATATACAAAATATACAAAATACAGTTAAAAATAAATATACAACAATGAACTAAGTGTAAAATCAAACAATGCAAACATACAGCATATGATATATATGTATTTAAAATATAACATGTAAGTATGAAAACAGTTATCGCATAGAAATCTCAGTAATTTAAATTTAAATTGTCTTATGTTATTTATTAATTTTTTATAAAGAGTTAAATTATAATGATTCATATAAAAGTTACTGCGATTGCGCGTATTGTATTCATGTTTATCTCCGTGTATTGGTAATCTGTTTTTTATGCTGTGGATATATGTAAATAATTCATATAAGTAAATGCCAGTGACAGTAAGCAGATTATTAATTTTAAAAGTGTCACGACAAGAATCACTGTACCCCATATTAAAGATTATTCGCAGCACTCTCTTTTGTATAACAAAAACTCTCTGTATGTCCACACTTTGACCCCAAGCAATTATGTTGTAATTGACAACTTTGAGTAGAATAAAGCATAGTATACATCTATCAGCGAGATGCGATCCAAACTATTTTTTAACATGGAGATAGCAAAGCACGACTGACTCAGTCTTGCACAAAGTTGATCTACATGGTTGGTCCAAAAGAGATTTCCATCTAATAATATTCCTAGAAAGTTTGTATGGGTATGTGTGCTCAGTTGATTACCATTTAGGAAAATTTTTATATTTTCATAAATATGTTTTGATCGCGTTTTAAATAAGGCACATGCCGTTTTGTCATAATTTATAATCAGCCTGTTTTTATAGCACCATGTATTAAACTGATCAAGTGTCTTAATAGCTAATTCTTCTAGTTCTTCGTGACTCTTTGCCGAAATCATTGCTGTGTCGTCCGGATACGTGAAAACTTTCCCGTAGTTAATATATTCGGGTAGATCGTTTATAAATACAAGGAACAACAATGGTTCGACTACGCTGCCCCGAGGGGTTCCTATTGAAGATTTATATTCATCCGAAAGAGAGTATAATTTTAACAAAAAGTTTTTTGTCAGATAAATATGATGTCAACCAATTGTTTATATTACCGCGTATCCTAATTCCTAATTCCCTATTCCTAATTTACTTGTCATATAGTGTATATTCAGTGTATCAAACGTACATGAGAGATCAAAAAATAAACCCTCTCTTGCATCTAATTTTTCATTTATATTTTGAACCAATTTGGTTGCTGCCGTTTCAGTTGAAAATTTACTCCTAAAGTCATGTTGACAATTTGTCAATAAGTTATATTTTTCTAAAAAAATTGTCAACCTATTAGCCATAACCTTTTCTATAACTTTCGAGAACACACTTAATAATGATATTGGTCTATAGTCTTTTTTCACCTTTTTTGTAAACTGGAATTATCAAAGCGCCTTTTAACTTTTATGGAAATTGCCCTAATTCAGCCGGTTTATTAATAATTATTATTACTGCAAGACAGGTAGCAAATTCTTCACTACATTCTTTAAGTAATTTAATAGGAACTTCATCCATACCAGTAGATTTTTTATTCGTCGTCATCTCCAGTATAACATTTTTTTACTTCTGCTACGATAACAGGTGCAAAAACATTGTATTAATACTATTACATTTGCTAGTTGTACATACATTTGACATATTGGTAAAATGGACGTTAAGTTTAATTTTTATATTATTTGCAAAATAATCTGCAAAAACGTTTGCAATTTCTTTATTATCACTGATAACATCGTCATTATAGGAAAATGTAATTTCCTTTTGTGTCTATTTCTATTTAAATTCACATTAACTATATTCCACAATGTCTTTGTCTTGTTAGTCGATAATTCAATTTTATTTTTATTTTAAAATTGCCTTTCTTTTTTTAAGTTGTCTCTATATTGTTTCTTTTTAGTCTTATATAGGGTGTTTAAATTATCGCAATTAGCCTATTTTTTTAACGAATTTAGCTCTTTTAGATTTAAAGATTCGAAATAATTTTCTGTCTTTGGATTTATCATGACCTTTTTTATTTGAAATTTTTGACTTTGGAAAAGCAGTTTCAAAGCTGTATACAAAATGTGCCCAGAAGATATCGAAAAGTGTGTCTATGTTCGACTCTTTTGAGTTAGCCAGCAGATCTAAATGTGTTGTATAACTGCTGGTATTTCTTATTTATCTTGTTTGTCTTCTTTCTTGTTGGGCGCATAGGTAACTTTTGCCTTTTTTACATTTTTCTTGCCACAATCCTTATTTTTGAAATCATTGATGTGCAGTCTAGTTCTTCTACTTCCAGACTGATTTTCTTCTGGAATTTTTCACGCTGTAGTAAGAGGATGATCCGTGTTGTTTGGTATTTTGTTAGCTTCCGACCCTACATTCTATAATATATCCATTAAGTTTGTGTTCTCTGAGGAGATATTATTTTCCTGAAAGAAATTTAATCCGCGTTTTCTCCTGAAGCCCTGGAAATATTTCATTTTGACGCGATACACTTATAGTACGTTACTGCGGGTTTAATTTAGATTCATTTATTAATTGTTGACAGTAATTTTGGCGGAGAGTTTATTTTCTACTGAATGAAAGGCTTAGCTAATGAATTTAGTATTTACCTACTTGTGACTTGGTTGTTGGATACATTTGCGATCTGGCAGACCCTTTTAGAAACGCACCATGCCTAAAGTTAATATAAACACGTCGGAATTTATTTATCTAAGAAATTTGTTACGCACACTTTCTGTGGGAGGTTGTCAATTTAATATCATAAAGCAAAAAATATTACATACCAACAGGGTGTGCACTAAGAAAATATTATCGAGTATGTAATATCATTTGGTTTAGTAAAAATGTCCAAAAGTATCTGGCTTATTTAATATGTAAAGCGTAAAATGGATATATCCCAATAGAGTATTGCATTCAAGTATTCCATATTCATATAATTAATTAGACACTAACACAGAGTTAAAAAAATATGAAATTAACTCAATTAGCTTATCCCACGTAATTATATAACCTACTGCATTTTATTCCTTGGCTCTTTTTTTTAAGTACAGTCACTCCTTAATCAAATAATTTATATATTTCCAGTTAAATGTATCACCCACCAGCATATTTGCTGATAAAAACTAGTTTGCTACATTGTAAATATCATAAAACGTATACTTAACACATTTTAATTCAGTAGGTTCGGTTAAACGCAAATTATTACAACGCATAAATTGAATTTTTAATTAAAATTTCCAATAAATAGTGAAGTCACGGCTGGCCGAACAATACTAATAAGCATGGGCATAAACACTGCAATAGACAGATAATTTCGTAATTTATAACAAAATTCCATTCAGCTATATAAAGCGAGTGCAATAATCAGTGAGCAACAGAGCAGTCATTTTTTTCAAGCGATCGAATCTAGTTTTACTGCAACGGTGTCAGCTTGGCAGTATGAATGTAAACCAGCATTCAATTATGCTCCATAACAAATGATACAATTGTATGGTTACTATGCGTAATAGAACAGCACAAAGCGGGCGCAACACGCTGTTATTGTCCACGTGTCGCTAGTAAAAGGGTCAATTATTTATTGACTTCAATATTCTCTACGCTAACTGTTCATTAATAAAAACAAAAAGCTCTCGGCAGCTCTAGCAAACCAGACGATCTCTTAATTGGTGGAGCTCTAGCTTAATTATTAGTGACAGTCATCTGCCTAGCAGACAGTTAAGTTAACCTAATCAGTTTTCATAGTCTGTAAAAATTAAATGAAGACAATTAAACGCATCGTAGTTGCGGTCAAACGATGGAACTTGGCATTGGCCGAATGATTCTAAAGCACGAAGCTGCAGCAATTATTATATCAAGCTATAAGTATTATGTAACAGTTCTACAATACATAATTGCTGCTAAACATATGTTGATAGAACTGTAGACACTACAATTTATTACTTTTCTCACCAACATAACAACGCTTCATACACTACTAGACAAGAACTAATAGCGGCTATGCATCATTTGTTATTAGTTATAAAACAAGTTCCTACTTAATTTTCATATAACGCAGTGCACTTTACCAATTAGTTTCTTATATTTTGCAGTCGCTTTTTGAATGAACAAATGAATAAAATGGGTGCGGATCTAGCACATACTTGCTATGTAGCATTCAAGGTAGCTCAATTTAATGAATTACTGTGCTATCTATCCCCACTGTCAGTATCATATACAGAGTGGAAATTCCATTTGCCAGCGAGGTAAAATATCTAGGAGTCATTTTCAACCAAAAACTGACATGGAATACGGACATCCAAAAAGTCGCGCAGAAAGCAATAATTGCCTGGGAAGGTGCAGGCAGATATGGGGAAGAAACTAGGGGTAACACCAAGATACACTATAGTTGCCCATGATAACTTACGGATCGGTGGTATATTAGACCAAGACACTGAGCTGGAAGCAATAAGGCTATTATGTGGCGTATAAAAACTGCTCCCACGGCTGCATTGGAGGTCCTTTTAGACCTGCCACCACTACATATATTTATCCAAGGAGAAGCTCTTTCAGTGGTGCACAGGCTAATCCAAAACACAACGCTCATAAGGCAACAACAGGGAACAGAGCGTCAAAAGTTATACGTAGAGCTGAGGGCAGATCCCATTTTTGGAATGCCCATGGACACTGTAGTCCCAAAGAATAATTTTAACAAAAATTTTCAAATCAAAATATCATTCAGGGAGGACTGTAAAAATAGTCCTCCACTATCGGCACCTGTAGTCTGGTTATGCGGACGAATTAAAGACAAAACAGGGAGTCGAAATTGGGATTCACGGAATAAGATCGAAAATAAAAATCCTGATAAGTCTAGGAATGCACGCCACAGTACTTCAGGCTGAAGTGGCCGCTTTACAGTGGTGTGCAAAGGAAACAATGAGGCAAGGAAAAAATAGTAAATGGGCGCAAAATAAATTTCTGGAATGATGGAAGTGTTTTCCACGATAAAGACAGAGCAAAGAGTTTTTAAAAATCGATCAACCTTTACGGAAGATCTACTATGCCAAAATAGAAAGGCCATTAGAATAATGATGGAGCTTCTAACTGGACACTGTAGGCTTAATAGAATTTGAGTGTAATGAGGCCGATGCAGGATGCAGTATGGAGATTCTGTTAAGAGGAAGAGGAAACCTCAGTATATGTGATATGCCATTGTGAAGGCCTAGTTGACTGAGATTCCAACTTTATGGCGAGGAGAAACCAAGGGTAGATAGCTATATTAAGGAGCCCTTATCAAGGCTGTGGAATCTGATACAAAAGACAAAGCTGGATAAGGAGCTCTGAGTAAAACTAGAAGAGAAGAGCCGCAATAGATCCACGGGTGTCGCGGTGGCCAAGACCAATCAATCAGCTCATCTCTTCTAATCTGGATCCTAGATAGGTTCTTCATAGAATTGGAACTACAGAATTTGTTGTAACTTTGAGCTTATTGTACCCAATAGTGTTGTTAACCTATTAGTTTCGTTTCCCCCAAAAAGGCGAGTATACAGTAGATAGGAGCTCGGGTTATATTATCTCTTCTGAAGACATAAGTGATTCCACGAAGTCGGAAAGCCTTCTAGCCATTAACACTGGGCCTCCACATGATATGTGGTGAGGAGTTTCCTCAACCTCTCCGCATATCCTACATATTGTTGGATTGTTCCTCACCCTTATGTTGGTTAGGTCTTTGGTGTGGAATGTCCTGTTAAGATGCCTACTGCAGCTGTTTTCTGCTTAGCTTTAGTAATTTCTTAGTCTTTGTTTTGGATGATCCATCAGCAATGACATACGTGAGTGTCTCATTTCTGGTGCCCACTTCCAATATATGTTGTGGTTTTAACTTAATCGTTCCTTTACTAATCCTACAAAATATTATTACGCAAATGTATAATAGATACTGGGCACTATGATTTCATTGGAAAAGAAGAAGTACGCTCTCTTGCCAAGTGAGATGCTATAAGTGATTTTAATGGTCTAGAACCTTTTGTAATAATAATAGTAACACGACATATAATACAAGGCCCTTTTATCCCTGAGGATATGGAAAAGCCTTGTGCGGGAAGGGCTACCCATTCAATATTCGAGTATACTGAGAATATTTTTTTCTTCTGGAAAAATTCCAATGTCACGATCGGGAATCGCACACGGGACTCCTGGGTAAGACCCACGTGTGCTTGCTTCTCAACCAGTCACTCATATATGTCTAAATATGTTGCTTTAATAGCCAAACCAAGTACAGATACTGGACCATTTGTTAATTATTACTGCTGAATATTTTATCTGTGAATTTTTCAGTATTTCACAAAAAACTAATGGCCAGTACGACTCAGGTTATTTTTAATTACATCATTTGCAGTCATTTGTAAGATATAATAGACCTATAGGTCATGTATTTTGGAAGATTATTGGTAAGAACTGTGAAATATAGAGTCCAACTGTATTTTGTTGTAGTACCTCCTATTTGTGTCTTTTTTGTTTGTATCAACAGTTGTGTTTTTCAAATATTATTTCAGTCCAAAGCAGAGATGGGTAAAGGAAACCGGAAATAAATTTTGATAAGCATGAAAATGTTCAATAAAATATTTTATTAAAAAAGTATTTCTTTTATGATGGAGTTTGGAGTTAACATAACTCTGTGGCAGTTATTAGAGTAAGTATTTTTATCTATGCACATTTCGAGTCGAATATTTTTAAATACCTGTCCGTCTCGGCTGAGGCTAAACGTTCCGGAAATTTCAGTCACTTCTCACCTGCAAAGAAAAAAATAATTAGGTACTATTCATAGAACACTAAAACTAGGGTTTAAATACAACCTAATGATCTGCTATGTTCGAGTTGTAATTTTGCTTTTTCTCATTTAAGTTATTGTTTTGGTAATTTTACAAAGAAGCAGAAGCATGTTAAATTTTATACTTAACGTCTTATTTTTGTTTTAAAGTCAGTTTTCTATCTTTTGAGAAATCTGTTTATTATATAATCATCTTTTAGATTTTAGTGTTAGGAGTTGGTTGAAACCCATTACATTTATTTCTCAACAGTGGCAGACGCGTTTCGCCCTCCCAGGCTCATCAGTGCCACACGGTAGAGAAAGAACGAAAATGCAAATGCTTCAACTTCAAATGCTTCCATAAATTTCTTATGGAGTATGAAGTCACTGACGAGCCTGGGAAGGCGAAACTCCTCTGCCACTGTTGAGAAATGAATGGTTATGTAATGGGCTTCAAGCAGCTCCTTGCACTTTCAATTCTGTGGTTAGCTGTACTAAAAAGTGTAGAGTATAACCAGACTGAAAACTCAGAAAAGTCTAGTGCGCCATCTATGGTACGCTAGATTTACTATTTAGATTTTAGGCTTAGTTTGAGAAGCCTGCTTTGATTTCTTAATCACATATATTCCGTTCCACCTGATTTTCTTTAGTCTAATTTTTGTCTAATAAGTCCATGAAAGGTATACGACAGAATGAGCTATTCTAGAGTTATTTGTCTTTTATCTCAGTATAGTTGGTCATTTCGAAAAGTTGATATTTTTCTGCCTGAAAAACTTTTTTGGCAGAATCAATGAAACAATTTACTGAAAACTAAAAAATTCTTCGAATAAAAAGTCAAATAACTCGAGAACTGCTAATTCCACCATATGTCAACAGGAACACCTTTCTTGAGCTTATTAGTCCTAGAAATGTTTTCTTGCGACTTTTATTTAAAAAGTTGAAGATAGAAAAGCTGCGGGGGGACAAAGTGCAACCACTCTCCGCAAAAAACGAAAAGAGGAGGTATAATTCCAGGCAATCCATTCATAATGATGTTTGAAACCGTTAAAACAAAACTGAACTACCTTAAAAAAAATCACACGATTATTGATTGATTGATTGATTGATTGATTTACCAGTGTGCGGTAAGCTATAAGGTTGGTAAGTGCATTATGGAGTTCCATTTGGGCCGTTGTCGAAGGCAGACGTATAATAGTACACTCCCGCGACCTTTTCAAGTGGTTGCTGATGATAACAATTGAAAAGAATATACAGCTAAATTAGACATCGGGGTCTAATCAAGAGAACATACTCAGTTATCACACTGCCAAAGACATACGGGGTTAAAGACATTGCAACGACAACAGCCAAAAGAAGAAACCTGTGAAGAGGTGATGTGAACATCGTCCAATTACTCGCAAAAAAATGACCTCAAAAACGACCGAAAACCTCAACATTAATGGTAGGGAAATTCTGTTATAGTGAAATTCTGTTATATAATTTTCTGCGCGACTACAAGAATTGAATTCAAGATATATAAAATAATTTTGACGTTAACTGGCAGATATGACATTTAAGTAGATAAGCAAAACAGAAGTGCTCCAATAGCATTCAATAAATTCTACAAATTATATATTTAATTTTAATATTAATAGATAGTTTATTTACTATTGTTATAAAGCTTATTATTTTACGTCTTTTTATCATAGTAGAAATTGCGTGTTTTACAATTAAAATATCGTATATTACTTACCACACATGTGTCATTATGAATTATAACAGCACTACGATTTTTCTGTTTCTATGGAAACAAATTACTTTGTGAGAAATTTAATAATAGTAGTAAGCAGTAAAACTCGCACAATCGTGTATGACATGTTACTTAGATAGGAAAGCCAGAAGTGTACCAATGGCATTCAATAATTGTACAAATTCTATATTTAATTTTAATATCAATAGATTTTATTAATAGTGTTATATAGTTTATCGTTTTACAAAGTAGAAATTGCATATTTTACAAATAAAAATATCTTATTTTACTTACTGAACATGTATCGTTATGAGTTATAACAGTAAGTTATAAAATACGCATACTGGTGTATGACATGTTACGTAGATAGGAAAGACAGAAGTGTTCCAATAGAATTCAATAATTGTACAAATTGTATATTTAATTTTAATATTAATAGATAAAGATTCTTCTTTACAATTATTGTTATATAGTCTATTGTTTTACATATTTTTATCAAAGTAGAAATTGCACATGTTACAAATAAAAATATTTTATTTTACTTACTGCACATGTATCGTTGAGTTATAACAGTAAGCAATAAAATACTCACAATCGTGAATGACATGTTACGTAGATAAGCAAAATAGGAGTGTTCCAAAAGCATTCAATAATTGTAAAATTGTACATTTAATTTTAATATTAATAGGTAACGTTTCTTCTTTACTATTGTTATATAGTTTATAATTTTACATCTGTTTATCAAAGTAGAAATTTCATATTTTACAAATAAAAATATATTATTTTACTTACTGCACATGTATGGTTATAAATTATAACAACACTATGGAGCTTTTTGTTTCTAAGGAGACGGATTTCTATGTGGGAATTTCAACAATAGCAGTATGTAATAAAATACGCACAATCGAGTATGACATGTTACGCAGATAAGCAAAATTGAAATGTTCCAATAGCATTCAGTAATTGTACAAATTGTTAATTTAATTTTAATATTAATAAGTAACGTTTCTTCTTCACTATTGCTATATAGTATATAGTTTTACATCTGTTTATCAAAGTAGAAATTTCATATTTTACAAATAAAAATATTATTTTACTCACTGCACATGTATCGTTATAAATTATAACAGCACTGCGAGCTTTTTGTTTCTATGGAAACGGATTTCTGTGGGAAATTCAACAATAGCAGTAAGCAATAAAATAAGCACAGTCGTGCGGAAACAAATTTACCTTATCCATTACGATTTATTGTCAAGTAACCAGTTTGGGCAACAATTCATATTGGTCACATAATACATTAGCAATAAAATTCAACAATTCGTTTTTAATTACACCTGCTGAATCATCGCTTAATTCACAATACGCGCCCGGTATTATTAAAGTCACAAGCACAGAGAACACTTTGTGCATTGTTCCAACGCGCTGAGTGTAAACGACTGCGTTCAAAACGAGGCCATGAAAATCTAAATTAAAAATAGCTGGTATAGGATCTCTCCACCAGCCAGCGTATAGTCAATTAACTAAAAACAACAAACACGATTACCCAGGCAGTTTCTCTCGGAACTGATTCATTCACTCCGCTCGCAGCTCGTTTGGAAAATAAAACGAAAGGGGAAATTGAAATTGGAATATTCGTATGAATGAAATGAGCAAGCGTTTTCTTCATATACGACTACGGTCTGGTGGCGGCACAGCGCCCGATAGCAGCGTATGTAGTGAAATCGGGTGTAGACAAAGGAAATGGTAGTGTCCGTGGCGGTTGTACGCTCGGGGGCGGCGCCGAGGTCCACTTTTGCTGTTACATCGTGTGCGTGGGCGGCGCGAACGGGATGAATGGGCGCCGTCGCCACGGCAACCACAACACGCCAAGGCTGCATTGATTTTCCAGCCAAGGTTGAAGCGGGGAACAATGCCCAAATTATACAACGGGAGCCCATTCATCATTTCTGGGAGCTTCCTCTGCCCGCTGAGTAATGACGTTCCACAAATATATCTACTCAGAGGTACATGATAAAAGTCTTAACATACATTTTGACGGGGCTCCTTTGTTTCACGTGAATAATGGAAACTCCAACTAGAACAGCCAGATGATCTTAATCGCTTATTAAAAGTTGCATCGTTTCTATAGTCGTCTTACTGGTACTGGGGCAGATCCACTCCAAGAAGGTGGAAGTGCAGTTATGCTTTTTAACTGTAACAAAAATAAACTTATTTGTTAGATACGGAGAAATTTTAAATTTACTCTTCTGGTAAATGGAAAATCAAAGATGACTTATAGTCCAGGACGTTAAGATTTTATCTTAGAAATTTTTTTCTAAATCTGAAAAGTTGTACGAATGTCTCTAAGGCATAAATAGTACGTCGGGTACACCAAAGAAAACTGCACTTTTTGATTGGAATGTGAAACTTTATGTGGTCATAGTTGATGCCAAAAGGTATCAGATCAGGGAACCCCTTGAATATCCATGAAGAACACCAAAATGGCGGCCATTAAAGATGACCGCCATTAGCCGCAATAATTTTTTTTGTATCTCAGCTCCTAATGATCCGATTTCGATTTTCTTTTTTATTGAAAGCTCTTGTGAATATGACACTTTTTTGTTTCTATACATTTATCTCTACACCAGGGTTCTGCGCAATTTCTTTCGCTACAAAAAAGGGTTTATGTATATTAGTCCAGTCAGTGACCTATTTCCCGTATAATTTTGCCAAACAGCACCGATTTTCATAAAAATTTGGATTTAGGTTCTACTTACCCTCTACTCCAAAGTTGACCCTGTACCGGGGGTTGCTTTTACCCTGGGGGTGGATGCCATCCCTTCTCGAGGGTGAAAAATGTTTCATTGAAAATAAGTCCGGGAATAGATAACTAATTCTAAGCAACTTTTGTTCTATAAAGTTTTTTCTGAAAGTCAATACTTTTCGACTTATTCGCGAGTGAAAGTGTCAATTTTTCAACCAATAAACCCACGTTTTGAGACGGTTTATCGCGAATAACTCAAAAAGTAAGTATTTTCTCGAAAAAATCATTCTTAGTAAAAATGTAGCATATAAAAAAACAAAAAGAATGGTGGGGTTATGGCGTCTGTAGTCCCAATACAAACGGAGTAATAGCTTGCTGAAAGTTGGTTCTTATTCGTCAAACGCCAAAATTGAAAGTTTGAACGTGAAGTTGCCAAAAAATAATGCATGTTTCGGGGAAACTCATGGAGCCTTTTTTGAAGTGCTTGGAAAAAACCTGAAAACGTGGGTTTATTGGTTGAAAAATTGACACTTTCACTCACGAATAAGTCGAAAAATATTGACTTTCAGAAAAAACTTTATAGACAAAAGTTGCTTAGAATTAGTCAATCTGTCCATTCCCGGACTTATATTCATTTTTCACCCCCGAGAAGGGGTGGCATCCACCCCCAGGATGAAAGCAACCCCCGGTACAGGGTTAACTTTGGAGTAGAGGGTAAGTAGAACCTAAATCCAAATTTTTGTGCAAATCGGTGCTGTTTGGCAAAATTATACAGTATCGCCGTATTTTACCTTCAATGACTGGACTATATGGGGTTCCGTATGTGTCAAGAAAGACTTGTTTTCAATACAGCAATGATTTTAAATATTTTGAAAATATTTACTTAGTACATTAAGGAAACAAATTCTTACAACAAAAAAAACGACTAAATACTTAGAAATACTCATGTAAATGAACTGCTTCTATACAGCTCTTATGTCTCTAGATCACGCAATCATTTTCTTCATCTTCCAATTCATCCTTGGAACAAAATAATTATATATTATTATTATATTAAGGCACAGGATCAACAAAGCAATATTATGATCTTGAAACTGTGAAACGAATTTAAAAATAATCAATTAAACGCATAAATTTTATTGTATTTATTGCTGCATTATCGACCCCCCGTGCAGTTAGTGTTAAGTAGCGTGCATGAAACCTTTGGACAGGGGCATTGTGTACCGCATCTCGAGCAACTACAGTTAACCAATTCTTTGCAGGCTG
This sequence comes from Rutpela maculata, assembly GCA_936432065.2. Lineage (NCBI taxonomy): Eukaryota > Metazoa > Arthropoda > Insecta > Coleoptera > Cerambycidae > Rutpela > Rutpela maculata. The sequence goes on from OW386286.2 coordinate 42,999,001, forward strand.
CCATAATAGAAGGAAGAGAAGACCAGACCGAATTCCACTTCCCAGCAACCAAGGTCCATCCTTATCCTTCTGGCCCTGGAATGTTGTCCATCACTGAGCACGCACGACTACAAACCTGTCCTGCTTGGTATGCTGAACGAAGACAATACTGCCTTAGTGCCTCTTTTATTGGAGACAGACTTTGTAGACTGCGACTTTTTGAAGTAAAGAGAAAGCTTTCTAACATAATTGACTGAGAAGTCTTCTGCATCTTTGTAGTAAAGCAAAACAGTAAACTTCTCCAGAACTTGAAAAGTCCCGTCAGAAATAGACTGTTGTGGTAGGGAGATAGTTTGGAAGGCTTCAGCAGTTTCAGGAAATGGTTTCCACACTTTCCAGGCAGTCTGTTCCCTTCCATTGCAAATGATAACGTTACATCTGATCCAGTGGATGCATGGAATCCTCTCAATGCAACAACATTATGTTCACCTATACTTTCACACATAGCGTTAATGCTCATGTATCTCTGACCCTTCCCAGCACCAAAGAGAATCCACTTCTTCTGAAGTCCCGCAGTTTTGAGAATGTGAAAGAGAGAGATTGCCAAAAAACTATATCAGCATCTACTGTGCAAATAATAATTTTCTTTGCTCCATGTTCAATACTGTCTTTAGCATGGAGAAAAATCCTGCGATCTGCTTCTTCCTGTTGCTTGCATTGTACTCCAGATGAACGAATTATGCCATCATTCTCAGTACTAATGTGAGCCCAATCAGGCTTCAAAAATGCATGTTCTACAAGTAACTTGAAAAGTTCTGTCCTATTCTGATCGGAGCAGTTCCAATTTTTTGGTAGCATATTTCCTTGTGCTACTGAGCGACGAAGACCAACACCTCTCTTATTTCTCACACGTTTCTTCAGACAAGTTTTTGAGTAAGTATCCCAAGAAATGTGTATTTTGTTTGCATAGAATCATTCAAAATTCTGTTTTTGAATTCCATATCACAGTATTCTCCAAAAGTCCGAATATTAAAAAATATTTGTTTTTTTGAAAATTGTGCAGAACCCTCAAGGTGTAGAGATATATGTATAGGGATAAAAAGTGTCATCTTCACAAGAGCTTTCAAACAAAAAAGAAAATCGAAATCGGACCATAAGGAGCTGAGATACAAAAAAATTTAGTGGTGTTCTGCACGGATTTTCAAGTGGATCCCTGTCTGAAAAGTTACTTCTTGGCATCAACTATGACCACAGAAAAGTGCACATTCCAATAAAAAAGTGCAGCTTTTTGGCGTTTTTAGCCATGTGTCCGACGTACTAAAAGGCAATATAGTGCTTAGTGGTACAAGCAAAAAGTCAATTTTGCTTTATTCTCTGGCCTCCTGGAACGTGAAACAAGTTGAGAGTCATCTGGAAATCGTAGAATTGGAATTTGTGGAGTGCCTCAACCATCATAATCACTCAAGCAAGTGAGATTATCTTGTAACCTTAAGATGGGTATAGATGGTCCCAAAATTAGGAAACATGAAATGGTCGTCAAAAAGAATACCGGGTGGGTAGGGGGCTGGAGAGGGAGATGGTATCAAATTTGCTTGAACCGCACAAAAAATGGCATTGGCAATACTAACACAAACTGAAATACATAAACTAGCTGATCACAAATATAAAGAAATCAAATTGCTTTTTTTAATACAAAGAAATTTTAATATGAAGATATTGATTAAATAGCTTGTATATAAATGTATCGCTGTAAATAAATCTATCGCTCACTTGATGATTTCATTAGTTCTACAGAGGGCTAGTTGGAACAAAAGGTAATGAACACATAACTGATAAATGCCAACCATTTTTGATAATTTTCCAATAGTAATTGATTGGCTCTGGAAGCATAGAATGAGGTAACAGCCACTTAAAGGCAAACAGTATCTAAGCCATTCCATGGCTCAACTCAAAAATAGCAGTAGATTTTCTTCTGCAACTTGCTTCTTTTAAATAAGATCCAGCATCAACTATATTATCAAGCTCGATCTGTGATTAATACAACTGGCAAACAAACTTTTCACTTCCTAAAGTAACTGTCGCCAAGCATTTCAAGTGCTAACAGTACGTTATTCTGAAGTTGACAAAATATCTTCCAGCAAGACACTTCTTTCTTTGAAAAACTACCTGTTATAGCATGAAATCTAAGAACTTCCAGCAAGACACTTCCTTCTTTGAAAAACTACCTGTTATAGCATGAATTCTAAGAACCCAGGAGATTTATTATATATAATTTGTTATTGTTAAACCCATTAATAAATGTATTTAACATATGCTGAGTAAAATTATATCAGACATTTTTGAGTCTGAACAGAGATAGCTGTTATCATCAGCAAACATTATAAGATTTCTTTCTCTATATTAGGAAGATCACTTAAAAACAAAATAAACAGCACGGGCCCAAGAACTGATCCTTGTGGAACCTCATACTTAATTTCTAACATGACTGGTTACAAATCACTGGACAAATAAATTTATGAAATATGAATAAAATTGTTAGAATCAATATCGAGAGAATTACAATTTTCCACCGTTACAAGTGCGGAGAATAATAAACCATGAGAAATCCCTTAAAAACTCTCAGTTTAAAAGCCTTCCATGCTTTGAATGGTATGTTTGTCAGGTATACCGACGAATGGAAACTAAAACTAACTAAAATTCGGTTTTTCGGTATGTTGGGACCTTCACTCTTCTTCGCCATATTGACAATAATACATCATGCAGGCAATCCCATACAAACTAATTCAGATATTGTTCACCGTTTTAAATCATCTTTGATTTATCGATTCCAAGCCGAAGACCATTTATAACTTTTAAGCTATTTTATAACTTTCCTTTTATAAGTAAAGTTGTTTCAGATATTTAAAATGTTTCAATGTTTTAACTCTCGTACCAAAAAAGGCGAATTCATATAATATGGTTTTTGTAAGATCCCATCAGCTTTCAACCGTCATAGTCCGTCAAAGAGCTGCATACGTATACCTTGTATGTATACATTTATTACTACGTTTTATGGACTAGGTAATCAATCAGTCGCCAACGACAAACAGAAAATATTATTAACGGATTACACCTGAGAGGATTATCCACACCTTCATACAATTTTAGAATAAATATAAAAAATGTTAAAACTTCACGCGATCAATCAATAAAAGCGGTTTTTAACCATGTATTCGATAATTTATTGTCATAATAAACCTCAGTACGTGAGGTGTATAGAAAAAGTTTTTAATTTAATTTATTATCCACAATATTGATAGGCCATAACACCTCCCATCTTAGTAACTGACCATTTTGTGATGTTTAATGTAAAATTAAATATCATATCTAGTAGCGGGTTTGTTAGTGTAGTAAAATCAAATTCGTTTAACCCTGCATAGAATAAGTTAAAATAAGTAGATTTTCGAACAGACCTACCTCAAGAAATCATGCCTGCTCCCCCTACCCGGCCCCCTCAAAGTGGCTACTTGCATCTGCCAATATATATATATATATATATATATATATATATATATTTTTTTTTTTTTTTTTTTTTTTTTTTCTCAAAAACGGTAGGAGGTAGAGAAATGATCTTGACGCCATCCGATAGAGCAAAAAAATAAATATCATTATTTTTTCTAAGGATTGGTATATGATTCATAAACGTTATTTATTTAAATAAAGCTGTTAAGCCAGTGGTGTATAAAGAAGAAATTGCACATGTAATTGTGTCGGGATCTTATTTAATAATTTACTATTTCTCTTACAAACTGCGAAAAATATTGACTCTACCCTTTAAAAATTGTTTCACATTTTTTGTTTTACTATTTTTTCTTATCTAAAACCCTTTAGCAAAAAATATGGGGGGAGGGCATTTCATCTAATATTTTTGGCTCACCCAAGCCACAGAATAAATTAAACACTAGATATAAAATGTATATTACCTTTTTTATTTATTGGTGAATAATTTGAAAATGTTATTTATTTAAATAAAGCAGCCAGTGGCGCGCATGGAAAAAGCAATACATGCAGTAATGCAGTTGCATGAGAACCTTTTTTAATAGTAGTATATTGAAAACCCAATACTTTCACTATTTATTATTTTATAATATTAACGCATTAACAAAATAATATATAAATAATGGCAAAATTAACAAAAAACATTTAATAGAGAATAAAATAATCGTAAGTTAAAATCCCTCGTAAACTTGGCTTAGCATTATTTTCAAAATGTTTTTAGATTAAAAAGAATGGAATTTGTGTATTATGTCAAATGAAAACTGCTGAAAAATTTATTTGCCTAGCAAAATAAAGAGTTCCTTTGAATTCTTACGGTATAATTGCACAAAATATTGTACAGTTCTATGAAATACAGTAACTGCCATTAGAAATAAATACTACGGAAATCGATGATGGAGACGGTATTTATAACTATTTTAAAATCCATAGTGTGAGTTTGTAGAAAACCTCTGCAAATTTATTTAGCAACTTAAAGTTATAAAGGAAATTAAACTAAAATGAAAATCAAGAAATGTAGATAGAATATGGCACTAGAATGAATCTGAAACATATCTTGTAAGAAAAATGTTTTCCTCTCTTCGCTTTTTCCATTCACTTACGGGTTGTGATACCACTTCTTCCTACTTCTTCCTTTTTCGGAAAAGGAAAAAGAAATGCTGGGAAGCTTGAAATTCCTTCATAGATTTGGTTAAAGGCCCAAAGGAGCCAAATAATGAACAATTAAGAATGCTCTCAAACAGTGTCGGACTGAGCCGGCCAGCTAACCGGCGATTACCGGGAGCAGTCCTAACCCTACGGTCGAAAAAAATATATCAATAACTAGCTGACCCAGCAAACGTTGTTTTGCCATATAAATTATAAATTTTTGTCCAAAAAATGAAAAGAAAATTTCTGGATAGGGCCACCCTTATCACACATTATAAAAAATACCCTACGACCTATTCTCAGACCTACCAAATATACACCATTTCATAAAAATCGGTCAAGCCGTTTCGGAGGAGTTCGATAACAAACATTGTGACACGAGATTTTTATATATCAGATGTATCTAAAAGAAAAATAGCTTATCTCAGCACTTCTGATACATTGAATAAAAATTAAAAATATATTATAAAAAAAGTACCTGCTCCATTTAATTACTAGTGAAAATAGTTTTAAAGCATTTATTGTGGGGTTAACACTTATATTATTTTTATGTTTTACAATAGAAACCACTTTTGCAAATAAAACACGTATTACTTTTTTCCCTTACCTTACGACTAACAGTACACTTACTGACGTAACACATGTTTAATTAAAAAACCGAATTTGAACTCTCTTGTCATAACAATTACGATAAGTATTCCGACACAGAATATCGGCCTGTGTCGAATGTAGTTATTTGAATATAGTTATTTGCACAAAAAAAAAGAGAATTTACCCCACAACAACGAATGCTCTCTGTCAATTTACATCAATAGATGTATTTATCAAGCAGCAATTGTTTGGGATATGCTCTGTCAATCATAGAACTGAACTGAACATATTATGTTCATTAAAATGGGGATGGATTATGGATAACGATAAATGGGTGCAGCTGTGGACCACTTCACAAAATGAGAAGTGCAAAATTTGTGGGCAAAACTGGAAATGTTTTTTATAAAATTAGACATTAAAAGAAATGCACAAAATTCATGTATAGAATGTTGCAATTAGATTATTTACTTGAAAATTTATTTTCAATTTTTAGATACTACAATTTAGTTCTTTTATTTTCTATTAAATGTTTTTTGTTTACTTTACCATTATTTGGGTGGCAGTCAAAAATAGTCTCCACGATATTTTTTGCTAAAGGGCTTTACGCAGAAAAAATAGTAAAATATAATTTTCACAGGGTATAGGGTGGACCAATATAGATAAGATTTGGGGTTTTCTCTGAAACTATGGCAGATTGACAAAAACCAATATAGGTGTCTGGAACTCGATTTTTGAGAAATCAACAATAATGCAAGCCGCCGTCTTTTTCGACTACCGAGCTACAGAGTGTTTTTGGAAAATTGGCATTTTTTGATGACCTCTGTATCTCAATTACCAAGTGTCAACACATTCTTAAGGCACTTTTTTGAGTAGAATTCGTTGCTGATAAAAAGAAAATTATGCGTGCCTTAGTCTTAGAGATATGTGTTTTTTTTTATTGGAACACCCTGTTAATTTTGGAATCCCAAAAAACAATTCCGTTGCGTTGCTTACAAAAAAAAATAAATTCAAACCCTACAAAATTAGGATTACTCACCATCTATACCTAAATGACTTTCAAAGACGTCTCGATTTTTGCCACTGCTTTTTGCGTCAGTGCAATAAAGTGCCAGGATTTGGAGGAACAATTATATGAACAAACGAGGCTCATATAAGCAGTGCCGGAATTTTTAATCGGCATAATAACCACCATTGGGCTCATGAAAATCTGAACGTAAGGACGATTTGGATTTGATGTATGGTCTGGTTTTATTGGATACCAAATAATAGGTACTCATTTTTTCACGGTAATTTGAATACCGAAAATTTTATTAACATTCTACAAGAAACAGAGCCTTTTATAGATAATATGCCTGTAAGGCAATTTTAAAGATTAATTTACCAACACGATGGCGCCCCAGGTCATACTTCAAATGAAATACGATATTATTTAAATGCTCAATTTGGGCAGGATTGCATAGATATCTATATATAATAATAATAATAATAATAACAAATGCCTTTATTTCCAGTAATATTGTACATAAGAGTAAAATAACAAATATAAAATAAATTTCTGGAAATCTCAAGGGGAAGTTCACAACAAGTGTGCTTTACCACTTAACCCTTGCAATACATTGAAAATAAAAATAATGCACTTAAGTAGGTGTACAAAAAAATGTATGGTACTTAGTATAGAATATTAAGACACTATATGCAGAAATAATACATAAATAAAGAAGTAGATAAACGAACAAATAAATAAATAAACAAACAAAAAAATAGGCACATATAACTATTCTGTCTGTCCTAACAAGACAGCTTTGAGATCTCTTTTAAATTTCGCAAATGATTTGGCACCAAATGAGACCTTATTATATAATTTATAAATGCAGTATCTGAAACCCCTCTCATAGAACGAAGTTCTATGCATAGGTGGACTAAGTAAACCTTTAGATCTGACATTAAGATTATGAACATCACTGCGAAAAGTTATTTTATTATAGAGTTAAGATGGCGCCTTCGTTGTGATAATCTTGTGAAAGATACAAGTTGAATAAAAGTTTCTCCGGTCTTGCATATTTAGCCAATGCAGTTCTTTCAACTTATGTGACACCTGTTCAAACTTACGTATACCATAGATAAATCGAATACATGCATGTTGCACACGTTGTATACGATTGCTACAATCCCTGTCCAAACAGGGCCCATACACTGGGGCACAATATGTGAACTGCGACAACACTAACGTTTCACAAAGGGTCTTTTTAGTGTTTATACTTAAATAACTTCGGTGAGGATAGAGAAGTCTTAGGGCGGAATAAGCTTTTTGTATAAATTTACGAACCTGTTCTCTAAATCTCAGAGTTGTATCTAAGATTAGTCCCAAATTTCTGGCATGTTGCAACAATTCCAAACGACATCCGTTTAATTCGATGTTAAATAAATTTTGCAAATTGGCACAATCGTGTTTCTTACCAAATAAAAGCATAGCTGATTTTGATGGATTTAAAATGAGCGAATGTTGTGTGGATATATCTGATAAACGTTTTAGGACAATGTTGATTTGTTGCACAGCAGCCTCATAATCCTTAGCATAAAAAGAATAATAAATTTGGGTGTCATCCGCGTACATATGAACCGAACAGGATTTAATAAAATTTACAAATTGTGAAGTATAAATTGTGAACAACTGTGGAACACCTTTATTGATCGCCCTTGATTGAGAAAGTTTATTGGATATTCTTACAATTTGTGAACGCCCTTCAAGATATGATTGGAACAGTTTACAGCCTCTATCATCAATACCACATGATTTTAAAATTGGTAGGAGTAGTTTATGATCAAAGGCCTTACTAAAATCTAGTAGTATTAAAACAGTACATTTACCTTGATCAGTGGCCTCAACAATATCATCAATTATATGCATTAAGGCTGTAGAACAACAATAACCAGCTCGAAAACCTGATTGGGTAGTTGGTAGTATGTTCAGAGTCTACGTGTTCCCTAAGCTGAATCTCAATTATTTTTTCTGCTAACTTAGATAATCCTGTGAGAATACTAATCGGTCTCAAATCTGAAAATGTCTTTGGCTCAGTTTTTTTCGGAACAGGAGTCACTAGAGCAACTTTCCAAGCAGTAGGGAACCGACATTCAATAAACATACTATTAATAATATGAACCAAGAAATTTAGTAAGTGCGGACAACATAATTTAATAAAATAAATACTTAACGAATCAGATCAGGATGTAGAATTTTTTAAGTTACAAAGAACTCTTTGAATAAGTTGAGGGGAAACTAAGCTGAAATTGAAAGTTGAATTAGTGATTTTATTTAAGTCATAATAGTTTACTACTTCTGTAATATCGTTATTATTTTGTGGGATGCTGTCTATAAAATAATTATTAATAGAATCATTATCTAATAAATTGGTGGGTATTTGTGGTTTGTTATTGGACGTAATATTTAATGACCTAAGTTCGCCCCAGAGCTTTTTAGAATTTTTATTTCTAGCGATATGATTAAAATAAGCACGTTTTTCAGCAGTTTGGGCATGGTTTGTAGCATTTCGTATCTGTTTATAATAGTTCCATTTTGCGAGTGAAGGATTTTTCTTGTATTCAGACTTAGCTTTATCTCTTTGCCTCATCAATAACTTTAGATTATCTGTCAACCAAGGAGCCTTATTTCTACTTATACGGACTGTTCTCAAAGGGACGTGCTTATTGAAAAGATTTAGTAAAAGTGCTGTTAAATGATTTACTTTAGCATCAATGCTATTCATGTAAAACATGTCTTGTAGGGGGAGCCCTTGCAAGTCAGCATAAAATACTAGTTCATCAAAATACTTAAAGTCTCTATAAGTTATATAAGTTGGTTTAAATTTAGAGCTATTCGTTATTATTTTACATTGGACCAGTTCATGATCAGATATGTCCAGGCCTCTCACTTTTAGAGACGAGACAGATTTCAGATCATTGCATAATACAATATCAAGTAGTGATAAATTATTAGAAGTTATCTGAGTGGCTTCATCGACAATTTGTTGAAAATCGAGTGATTCAAACATTGATGTAAAATATTGAGTTGCACTTAGGTCTATGTTTAGTAAATTAATATTAATGTCTCCAAAACAAAAAAATGTATCTCCGTACTGCATAGAGACTGATATTGCTTCTTCTAATTGATCTGTAAAATATTTAAAATTCATGTGAGGTGGCCTATAACAAACACCAAAAACAAAAGAATTATTATTTATAGAAACAGAAATCCACAGTTGCTCAATGTTATCACTAGTGTCAATTAGATTGAAATTATATGAACTATTGAGATAAAATGCTACGCCGCCACCCCTGGTTTGCCTATCTTTACGAATTAAGGTATAATTATTAATTTTCAGAGATAAATTTGAAATAGAAGAGTTTAGCCAGGTTTGACTTAGTGCAAATAAGTCATATTTATTATCTAAAATAAAGCTTTTTGTATTGTTAAATTTTGGTGATAATGATCGAATATTTATATGTGCCGTATTCAAAAAAGAATCTACCATTTATTAAGAAGATTACAAATACTAATTAAGAAATCAAGTAAAAAGTAGAATATACGGTAAACCGTTTAATTTAATCTATAATTATATGTATCACTCAGAGCTAGTTTATCAATGTCTAGTTAGCTAAATTAACTAAATTGATAACTAACAATTACTTAAACTAACTGAACGTTAATAAACCACAAAGTAATTTAGATACTGTTTAATTACTTCCACATCCGGTGGAAGTATAGTAACGACAAAAAAAATTTTAAAAATTTTTATTGTTCAAATAGGCTTAGAATGTCATGAAACGTCGAGATTTTAAGTTTGAGCGAAAAAAAAATTTCTGTAGCTCAATAGTAAAAAAATATAGACAATGGCGGTTTGCGCCATTTGGATTTTGTCTATCTGCCATAGAGAAAACCTCAAATCCCATCCAATTTGGTCCACCCTGTACAGTTAATATTTTCGCAGTTTGTAAGAAGAATAGTAAATTATTACATAAAATCCTAGCGCAATTTCTTATTTATATGCTACGGCGGCTTTATTTAAATAAATAACATATATAAACCAGCTATATACCTACCAATCGATGGGAAAAATTATGAATTTGTATTTTTATATCGTGTAAAATTTTGATTTATTGGTCCGTTTTAGAGTTTAGCCAAACATGCGTTATTGCTAGCTTTTCTCTGTGGGGCCTTACATAACAGAAAATAGTAATAAACAAAATGTGCGCCGTGTGCAGAATTTTTTGCTCTATCGAATGGCGTTAAGACAATTTCTCTAATTCCTACCGTTTTTGGGAAAAAAAAATATACCGGCAGATGCAAGTAGCCACTTTGAGGGGAGGCAGGGGGAGCAGACATGATTTCTCGATGTGGGTCTGTTAAAAATTCTACTTATTTTAACTTGTTCTGTGCACGGTTAAAAGGATTTGCTTTTACTCAAAAGTGTATCAAATACCTAAGTCACTAAGCTATGTAAGCAAGTTGGCAAAGTTTGATACCGCTTCTGGGTCATCTAAATCAGCCCCTTAGTTTATTGCTACGTGGATTACACCCTTTAGCTGTTCCGTATAATGTTTTTTTTTTAATCAAAGCAGTCTATACTTTTCTTCGTTATTATTCTGATGGGCGTTGACAAAAGTACTAAGTCTAAAAAATAATATCATGGCAAGGTGTTATTTATAAAGTTTGCTATATATTTATTGAAAATGTGGGAAGAAAACTTTTAATAGAGTTTGATATTGATTAATAAATAAATCTTACATTAAAAGTAATTTTGGTGTTCGAGTAGCGAGTAGCTGTTAACAGTTTTCACCGACTTAGGTAGCTATAATGGGGAGAAACATTGGAGGATATCTTTAATTTAAACAAAAAATATATAAGAATTTTTAAACTATAGTGGAGTTAGTTCTTAAGTTCTTTTGATTTTTTTTAAATAAGCCTTGCGGTGTTTCTGTTGTAGAACCCAAGAAAATCGACCTAAATCGAAAAATGGAAAAAATCAACTTATAAAAATTTTCCGTCTCAAAAGATGATTTATAGCAAAAAAGCAAATGTTTAGAAGCTACTCGAAAAAGTAGAACATACACCGAAAATTGACTTCGTCCGACGACGTTCGACATGATAGGCATCGGAACTGCTTCGAATATTGGCAGAATCACAAAGTACAGGTACAGTTGAATTGACTATTTTCGGCGATGGGCAAACCGCGAGGGAAACCTCGTGTAATACAAACATGGCAAAAAAAAAAAAAATTGAATATCTTTCGATAAGCAGGAGTAATTTCACCAAAGTTGGCAGAAATAAAACTCATCTATGGTCAAAATAATGCACCAAACCCCCAAATACTTATGATCTAGATATAGGCGAAACATAATATTTATTCTAAGCTTAGACAAACAAAATACTACATTTTGAGATATTATTTATTTAATATATCATGTTGAATATTTCAATCGTACATCTGTAGCCACTGTTTTAATGCGTTGCAAATATATATAATTTATTAACGATTTTTGTTTCTATCAGTATGTCATAATAATATAATGAAAGACTCAGATAAGTATAGCTTATTTTTTTCTGCTTTGTCATATGTTTTTTACTTTTATTTCTTTACGTAATTACACGTAATTTATTTTTTTTTCTCTGATTACGATAACTATGAAAGTTACAATTTATTATATATTCGTTTTTTAAATAAATTCGATTCATTTCCTTTTAAAAACAATATATTCGAGAAGTAGTTACTTTTCGTGCCAACTGCTATATTTGTAATCTTTTATGGTTTTCAGATTACTAAAATTATTTTAAATTATTAATCCCCACTCTATTATACCATATCAAAGTTGTGGTTGTACCCGAAAGATATTTAAATCTAGCTAAAAGATACCTTTTATTTAAATAAAAATTAAAGTAATTTTAAACAGCTGTGCATCCGGTTTGATGAATTTTATATGATAGTATATCCAAGAAGATGATGACTAATTTGCAAATAGCAGTTAGTTCTATGTAAAAAATATTTTAAAAAAACTCCGTGGTCTAGTGTTGTGATGTAGAAGCCATGACGGGCCCCTTGGCAAATTTTTTGGTCCTCGTTAAAATCCCTAATACAAAAAAAAAACAAAAAAAAATTAAAAAAATCTACAGATAAAAGAGAAAAAAAAGGAAACAGAAAAAAAAGAAAAAAAAAGATAAAAAAAGACAAATAGATAAGAAAAGAAAATGAAAACAAAAGGAAAAAAAAACGAAAGAAAAAAATTGTTTCATGTTTATTCAAATGCATGTGTATATAATTATGTGTAAGAAATTATTTAATTTAGTTAACAGAATGTTAGTAGTTTTATAGTTACCATTATTGTTATTATTTGCCGATCTTATGGACTTCCTGTTCTGATACATTGGTGTTGTGCGAATGGCTTTGCAGCCACAGCCATATATTACGAGTATAGATAGATAGATAGAATACATATATTCGTAGGTAATGATAATATCAACATTTTTACCTACAAATTATGACCCAAGAGCTAATAAGAAGTCTAATGGCCTCAAATTCTCAAAATAATTTTGACGACCAACACGTATTTTTCAAGTAAAACTCGTATTAAAAAAATAAATAAATAAAAGTAACCTGGCTCTATTCGGACAGATTTTAATCGAAAGGAGGACTCTTTACCTTTAGTTTAAAAAAACCCGCTGCCCACATCACTACTTCCACATTCAGAGTCTCTATCCAAGTCACTTACAACGAAAAAACTTTGTATGTGGAAATAATTGTTTATGGAACTTTAATAATATAATATTTGAAATCCTCTACCCCAAAAACCCATAAAACGATACCCCACATCGGTAGTGGGGTGGGGGTGGTGATAAGGGGGTGGTAGTGGGGGTGGATGAAGTAAAAAAATATTTTGAGGTTCCTGGTTCTTGTACATACACTGAATCACAATTTTTTTTCATCCCTTTAATAAGGGGGTGGGGGTGGTAATGGGGGTGGCTATTGCCAAACATTTTTTTGAAATCCTAGCTTCTCTTCAGCTATCACAGTATTCTCAGACTAATATTAAAATGAGAGTGTGGTACGGTCATTATAAAACACTTTTTCTTACGTAACTTTTTGATAGAACGTAAAAATTTTGTAAAAACTTTCCACGATTGGATGTGCTTTGGAAAATAGACAAAGCAGCACGTTTCAAATTTTAAAATTTCAAAGAAATATGATGGACTTTACTCAAAAAGATTTTTCCAACTATTTATATGTACACTGTACAGGGTTATTCATTATATATTGACCCCCCCCCCCCCCTCTCTTTGTGTTATTATTGGAAATAAAAAAAAGTTTAGTATAAAAGTTGTAGGGTTGTATTTATATTTTTTTTAAATGCAATTAAAAAAAAACAATTGATTGATAACAATGAAGGATATTTTTTAAATGGAAAACCCTGTATGTTTTTACATATTCTTTTAGATCTTTTTTCTCTGATTTCAAATATATAAGAGTTGATAGGCCTAGTTGTAAAGTTTCTCGACATATCGGATATTAAAAGTTTGACATATAAGAATAAAAATAAGATCCTGAGATGAACAATATTTTATAACTATTTTATGGTTATAATCCACTTTGTCCTTTAAGTACCCCCACAAAAATGCATCCAAAGGTGTTAAATCAGGGCTGTTTAGAGGCCATGGAATTGATCTACCGGATTTTTAAATTATTTTATTGTTTTTTTTATTTTTTTATATATTTGACAAAGGGAAAAAAGATCTAAAAGAATATGTAAAATCATAGAGGGTTTTCCATTTAAAACACAACTGTCATTGTTATATCACGTGACCTATGCAAGCAATTGTTCTTTTCATTTCATTTAAAAAAGTATATGTACAACTCTACAACTTTCATATGAAACTTTTTTTTTATTATATATGGAACAAAACAGACTTATATAATACATACATACATTTTTTTTATTTCTTATATTAGCTCATTTTTACTTATTTAAAAATTAAACTTATTTACAAATTCATCTAATGTGTAGAAACATTCATCAATCCAAAAGTTCTTTATTTCTGATTTAAATTTTGTATAAGATGTAGGGTTTCTGTCCCGGGAAACCCGGGACGGGATTTCCCGGGAATTATGGTAGTTTTTGAAAGTCCCGCTCCCGGGAAATAACAGTCGGGATTTCCCGGACACGCGGGAATAAAAAGACGTTCTAAAAATATTAAATTTCGTGCTGTTATCACGCAAGCTGCTTCTGCAACGAACGAATAGAGATGAGTTGCTATTTAACAACCTGTTATTTTCTAGCTGTTATTTCTGTTCGAAAATAACAGATAAGAAACACGACGTTGTAAAAATGTTCTTGCTGACTGCTGTGAAGCTGTTATTCAGAAAACAGCAGCAGCAGATAATGCAATCGCAACGCAACTGCATAGACTTATGTGTTTAAATACTGTCATTGCATACTAGTGATGCAGATATTCGGATGATTTCGGTACTCGGATTACACGGAATCGGATGACAAGAATATTCGGATTAATCATCCGATGTCGAATTAAATTTTCGCTATAGGTGTTAGTGATGTGATATGTCGCGATTTTTCAATCACTCTGTCAACAGTAATTGCGATCGTGGTTAAAGAGAATGCAAGTGGCACTGATGTTAGTAATTTTTCTCCCCAGATCTCAGAATCGATGAGCGGGGGGGGAGAAATCTAAAAAACATTTTATTATCCAAGTGCACGATTGACAGTTGTTTTTTGTTTTGTACTTAAAATTAATCCGAGTATATTTTATTCGGATGAAATTTTAATACTCGGAATCAAGCGAGTATTTTGATACTCGGATTAACCGAGTATTTTAATTCGAATTCGCCCAACACTATTGCATACGCTGTATTTGGCGTGTTTTGCTATTCGTTGACGGCATAGGTTGCCGGTAGGCGATCGGCGAATTAAATTTAATTTGTATTAGGTAGTATCCGAGTATATTATGATATTCATAGAGAAATACTATATACATATATAGCTATGTGTATCTATGCTGGTGTTTCTTTATTAATTTAACATGAAATAATAATAATCATTAAAGGTTGAGGCTTAAAGAATGATTTATATAAATAAAATTATTTATATTTTTTATTTAATATGTATATGAACGTAAAAAAATCAATTAATACCTCTATAAAACATAAAAATCAAATAATTTTTCTACATATTCTTTTAAAATTTAAATAAATAATATTTTACATTTTATATATTTTTTTAAAAAAGAAAATATTTTTATTTTTGTTTTAAGACTTATGTTCTGTCCTGTTGTGTTGTTGAGTTATTTATTTTAATTATGTATACCTAAATAAAACAAAACAGTCCGAGATTTTTTTTGCCGAAAAAAGAAAACAAACATTTTAAAAAAATTCGATATTTGGATGATTAACAAACATTTTGAAACAAAAAAATGTGTTTTTTTGGTAAATATATATATATATATATATATATATACAATTTATTATTTCCCGGGAATCCCGGGATTCCCGGGATCATCAGTTTTTATTTCCCGATTCCCGGGATTGAAAAAAAGTCGGGAAATCAGAAACCCTAATAAGATGTAATTAATTTTAGGTATTCATTGACATTGTTTAAAGAAATATACTACTATAACGTGGCGATTTTCTGAATATAGTTGTTTTATATTTATTAAGCAGTAGCGTATTGGAATATCTTGTCTCATAATTATGTAAGTATATCTTTTTGGCTCTTATAATCAGAATAGTAATTTTTTACATAAGTAACACATTTTAGAACGAAAATGCATGGGAACGTTAATACTCGCTTTTCTCTAAATGTACTTCTGCAGCTTTCTCGAGAACTTAGATTAAACACTAGTCTGATTATTCTTTTTTGACAAACAAATATTCTTTCCCATCCTGTAGTCTGTCCCCAGGAAAAAACATTAAATGATTATAGTCGGAGAGCAGCCAATCTGTAGGAAGCATTTTAAAAGTAGTCTATACAACTCGCGAACACCCACCTAAAAAACAGATGATATTATGTAAAATTACCTTCTGGATTTGATTTTTGAGTTCGCCCATTAATTTGAGATTGCCAAATTGGTCAATTCGCAAATTTTTTGAAAAATTTTAAAATTATGTGTTAATTATTGTTTTGCACATAACACATTATATCTTTTTTATTTTAATTCAGATTTTGACCAATATTTTACACATTATCCCTCCAATATTCTTAGACAGGCTGACGGCAAAGAATATAGTGTAACTAATAATATAGTGCCTAAAAAATATATAATTACCCTCTATTGTCGCGGTTTTTTAAAATTTGCGTTGAAAAATACCCGATCGAGGTAACTTTTTTATTTTTAAAGAGAGAGTTATAGTATAAACGAGAAAAATGTTCCATATACTTTAAACAAACTTTTTTATAAAGATATTTTTTGGAAATTCGGCTCATGTAACGAGATGACGCTGTTGGAAGCGGCCGCGCAACTCGTCCGCATTAATTTAAAGCATAACTTCTGTTAACGTCGCCCATCTGTGGTGTCGTTTA
Organism: Rutpela maculata; assembly: GCA_936432065.2. Taxonomy (NCBI): domain Eukaryota; kingdom Metazoa; phylum Arthropoda; class Insecta; order Coleoptera; family Cerambycidae; genus Rutpela; species Rutpela maculata. Next base: position 43,015,831 of record OW386286.2, read on the forward strand.
AGCGATCAAGTGAGTCTACGAATTATTTAGTTTCTATTTGCAATTAAATGTTATACAATTATGTAGATAATCTCGAAACATACACATTAAAAAATATATTTTCATTAATTATAACAGCAAATGGGTACTAAAGATTACATTTTCCTTCGCATAAACAACTTATGTTACATTGCGCGTTTGCTTTGCTACACTTGCAGCTTGTAGTACAGTTATATAATTTACATTTACAAAATGGAGTTAACTCAATAAAATTGGGTTTTGGGCTTTTTGAAATCATCTTTGGAAATAAGATTTCCTCCTTTAGGTACCATCCAAAATCTAAAACATTTGGAATTCTGGGCTTAATTTGGTAGGCTGTCTTGTAAATAGCACATTGCAGAAATGCCCTTTTTACTTGTATTCTCTGTACTAGGATTTACAATTTCTGATTTTCTTTTATAAGCAGTTCGGGTATACGATCTTCTACATTGTGCATGGTAAACTGGATTTAGTGATAAAAATAAATTTTTCTGTTCTAAATATTGTTTTAGAAATGTCATCGGATTTTGCATTTGATCGGTACATTTCTAAAGCCGTAAATATCGCTCGCAGACAAAAAATTTTCATACCATTGTGTTAGTGAACGAATTCTGAACGACTTTCAAAATGTCCGTCTGTCTGTCCGTCCGTCACGTTTCTTGTAAGCACGATAACTGAAGAAAGAAAATTCCGATTGTACTGAATTTTAGACAGTAAATTAGTGTTAGCTAGAAGAAGAACCCTATTTGAACAAAATCGATCGATAAATAAAAATGTTATTACTTAATGATTTAAATTTGATAAATTAACTCCTATATAAAAAAGTCTATTTGACAGTCACATTTTGTCACTTTGACAGCGATAAAAAAGGTGCATCGTTTCTTATCACGATAAAAATACCTGTTCCTCAAAAGCAGAGTATATCTAGTAGTCGCACGTCATTTTAAAATCTGTACTGTCGGCTATAACTTTTAAGTCTTGTGGAAATTATACTGTACGATATGAGTCGTTTTGAGAAAATTATAATTATTTTTAATTGTTGTTCGTTCACATATTTTGTCGTTAATTTATCTTGCCAAAAATCACTCGAGCTTTTCTTTTATGGATAAATTTCTTTTTAACTCAATATTTTGTCAATCAGTAATTTTGCTCGAAAAACTGACATTTGACAAAATCGCTCGATCTCCGGTCTCGCGATTTTTTCATGTCAGTTTTTCTCATAAAAGCACTGATTGGCAAAATTATTTCGTTACAAAGAGAAATTTATCCGATAAAAAAAAGCTCGTGATTTTACTGTTGAAAAAATTTTTTTTTAATTTTTATGTTTTTGTAATTGAATAGAAATCTAGTGAAATATTTCATTTTAATATTTCTAATTATTTATATATTTTACAAATATACATTTCATAATGTAATATACAACCGTGAAAATATGATTTTATAGCTCGTGTCTTATAATGTAAAAATTTACATTCTTCTACGTGTAAGGTGGTGGTGTAGTTCTTTTGACTCGGAATCGAAACCCAAATGGGGGTTTGGTATAGTTTTTTTACCAAGTCTTTTACCAACTAAGATCGTACTATAAAATTAAAAATGTCTAAAAGTAACATTATTTACAAAAAACTGCGAAAAGTATCCTATTGAATGTATAACAATTATATAAAAATCCAGTTAACAGGCGAAGAGTACGTTTTTAGCTTGTTTCCTTTGATTTCCTATCCGAGTAATTATAATTTATTATGCCAAACTACGTGTTTATAACGCACTAAATATAAGGACTGAGACAAAAAGCACTTTCAACTTAACATAAATGGATACTGGAAAATAATAATCACCCGGCACGTGTCTGCGTTTAGCTCTAGATGCGATTGCGGCCGATTCATAGTAGCGCGCATTCGTTCGGACGCTGAAACAATTAATGAATATTTCGATAAGGGAGCAAAATTTCAAAAAAAACTTCTTATAAAAGATTTTATTTAGTTCATTCGGAACATTTTCTTCGATTATAGTAGGCACCTAACTTTAAAAATAAAAAAGATACCTCGATCGGATATTTTACTCTGCAAATTTTAAAGATTTTGCGTCAAAGAAAAGTTGTTATTTTTTTTTGCCAACTAATTATTTTTTAGGTAAAGTTTTTTACTTTCAACATATCAAAGAATGGTTAGAGAATATTATGTAAAAAAATTAAAAAATTCTGAAGTAAAATAAAAAATATATTACGTGTTATATGAAAAACAAAAAATAACACATAATTTTTATTTTTTTTAGAAAATTGCCAATTTGGTCATTTTGGCAATCTCAAATCAATGGGCGAATTCAAAAATCAAGTTTAGCGGGTTATTTTACATCAGATTACCTATTTTTTAGGTGGGTGTTCGCGAGTTGTATAGACGGTGTCGAATTCAGAGGGTCTGGTCTTCCACTATTAGATGACTATACGCAAAGGCATAATATAAATTCATAAGACATTTTTGATCCAAACACGATTTCATTTGTGGGATGGCATAATAGGCTTTATTTAATTTAGCACATACAAAATTCAAATGTGCGGTAAATGAATGATTAGAATTGAGCCAAGTTCCAAGGAATTTGGCATTGCCAGAGAAATTTAATTTAAATTGTAATTGCATTTCTGCGGAATGCTGTTTTCTAATAAAGAAATTAATGTAACTTGTTTTGTTTTCATTGAGAATTAGCCTGTTTCTTTGACACCATGTATCCATTTCTTCATACATCAGTTTTATGTTTGTTTGTAGTTCTTCAGGAGTTTTAGCCGTGACAGGTGACTGTTGTGTCATCCGCAAACTTAGTGATCTTCCCTTTACTGACATATCTAGAGAGATCGTTAACATAAATTAAGAAAGTTAATGGGCCTGAGGAACTCCAATTGGGATATCATACTGCGTTGAGAATTGTTCTTGAATTTTAATTTTAAAGAACTGTTTTGAAGATCCAGGATAACAGACGACCTCTTATGCCTAAGTAATACAGTTCGTCCAATACAAATGATATATTAATACTTTTGAAGGCCTTACTTAAGTCAAACGTAATTGAGACTACAAATTTACCTTTGTCTAGCTCAATATAAACATAATTTAAGAAGTTGTAGCTTGCTATTTCTACAGAATTTTTTGCTCTAAACCCGTGTTGATTGGTTGTTAATAAGTTGTTTTTCTCGACAAATTTTATAATAATGTTATAAACGCACCGTTCTAAGATCTTAGAAAATTCAGGTAATGAAGATGTTTCTCTATATGTATCTATTTGTAAGGTGTCTCCTTTCTTGAATAGTGGAAAAGCTAGTGCAACTTTCATTTGCTCGGGAAATTCACCGTTCTGCAAAGACTGGTTTATAATTCTAATTAAGAGACATAATATAATTCTGTATAATCTTTATTAATTTGGGAGATACATAATATATTCCATAACAGTCTTTGTTTTCCATCCCATTGATTATTCCAGCAATATCATCTTTAGTAAAAGTAGGAATGTGAATTGAGTTTAAAGAGCTGACGAATAAAGTACATGGAAGAGAAAGGTTTTGACCAAAATGTTCAATAATTTTTTTACTACATGTATGAGAAAAATAACTTCAGACAATTGTTTATTATCAGTGACGATGTGATTATTATTCATAATCGAGATGTTGGAATTACTTATTTGCTTACCTATGTTCTCGTTTATAATTTTCCATGATACTTTTATTGTGTTGGACGCCGAATTGATTCAGCAATTGTAGAGTTCTCCTTTCGCGGCTAAGTGTAAGGTGAACAACCATTGGAAAGATTTTTAGTTGAAGATTTGGCGAAGGCACCGTGTAAAATTTCATTTTTCAAGAAGCTGCGAGAAGAATCCTATTTTGCTGGATAATTATATAAAAACTCCAATAAATCGGGGAAGAATATAATGCTTACATCGTCTTTTATTGTTCTTATTTTCTTCTTAGATATCCTAGCAAATAGGAAAATACTACTACATACATCTCGGTTTATTAAATAAACTCTTCAGTCTATTTTACTTGAAGATTGATCTAAGTGGGATATTTTAATTACATGAACATAAATGTTTATCTTGCTTTTACGACTTTCCTGAATAATTCTAAGAATGTGTAGATCTCTTAGAACCTAATTTCCTTGACACGCTTATATTATCATAGCAGTTAATACTAGGAAACAAAGTGGCTAAGTATATATTTCACGTATTTAAGAATCTTTTACTTATACAGAGTGTTTCAAAGTTAAATGTACGTACGACACCTGTGGATGAGGGACACTTTGTTCCAAATCACGCCTCATTAATGTATCCATCGTCTTTCTCTACTGAGACACAGGACGTTTTGTTGATTTTGACTAAATATTTCTTTGGTCATAACTTTTGATCCACCTTGTTTAATAGGTTCATGGTTACATGTATTTCACTTGTTTTACTTGACAAAATTCCGTTGTAAAGCAGAATTGGAATCCAGGTTCCTCTTTATATAAAACTGACATTTCTAAAGGTTGTCTTACTTGGTGGTCATTTAATGAGGCCGTTGAAAACAGACCATGTTGTTTAGAATGATTGAAAACTGTGGCAACAGTTTGATGATTAGAAAATCGTCGTTCAGAATTCTGTCGCCGCAGCCTATCCATTACCATCACAAAATCTATACACAAATATTATATCCCCATATTCTGCATTTGAAAAAATTATAAGGCATTATTATTGTACACTTTAACACGTAGGTAATAATATTAATATACAAAAACAACAAATAAATAAGAGTAAAAAAATCAACGATGTCAAACCAATAAATATGAATAATCCAACAATAAAATTTTCAGCATTGCCTACTTGAAAAAGCTGTTGTCGTATAAATAGTATTATCTAATAAACATTTAATGGTCGGCCAAAAAAATGTTATCAAACATAAAATCTATCGAAAGTTTTTTAACTTAAGACTAAAATAAATTTTCAAGTTTTGTCTCGCATTTTTCAGAAATTGGAGAACTTGTTAAATAAGATGCCCAGACAAAAATTATACTATTTAGTTTAGTTTTTTCCGCTCTTTTCAAATATCCAAATACATCTAAGAAAATTTTGAGATATTAGAAATTGTCAGTTTTTATAAAGACAGACCTGGATTTCGATTCTGCTTTATATGGAATTTTGTCAAATAAAATAAGTGAAATACATGTGCCAAGTTATACAAGGTGGTTCAAAAGTTATGACCAAAAAATATTTGGCCAAAATCAACAACACATCCTGTATCCTAGTAAAGAAGAACAATGGATATATTAATGATGGCTGTTCTGGTACCATCAAAGTTGTCTTCTATCCACATGCGTCGTAACATTTAACTTTGAAGCACCTATATAGAAATTATTACCTTTGATTTTATTCAACCACAGGCATGAATAACTGAATGTAAAACTTAACATAGGTTATAAATACATTTGAATGTAATACTTTATAATAATAACTCTAATTGAAGCCAAAATTTCTGGTCATTGGTCCAAGAAGTTTAGGCGGAATTTCACAATTAGCTTACTTAACGAGATGGTTCAACAACGTCATTAAATACTTTCATTTAATTTGTATTAAACTATTTCTAGATGTCACATAGCGCCAACATTGTTGAACGATCTATTCAAGATGTTTTTGGATAATTAAATGATGGTGAAGGCTCACATTACAACAATCTTTAAATGTATATACACAAAACTTCTCTATTTGACATCTTTTTTTTTGCATTAGGACATAGTCCATGCAGCCAGTACACTGTCTTATAGCGGTAAATAGCTAAACCTAATTATAACGTGAATAATATTAGAAGAACACAATGGAGACACAGCAGGGACACACATTTCTGGCCTAGGGGCCTATCAAGGTATTTTTATATTTTCACAACACAGGTAAGGTCACCGATTAGTAACAGAAGTTTAATTGGCACCCTTTATTTATTCATTATTTATTATATTGAATAGCGCGATGTATACTCGCAATAGTGACAACCAGGGGCGAGCGTAGAGGCGACTTCAATGTGAATATCAGTCGATATTTCGTTGAAGCAACGTCGAGCGCGGTTAGTACTTGGATGGGCTCCCATCTTGGGAAATACAGCGTTCTCGTCCCACCTTCTAGAGGCTTGTATATCAGTGTATACTCGGAAGTTACGTAATTTCAGACGAGGATTACGTAGTGGATATACCATCTTTCGGAGGGGATGTAAAGCAGGCGGTCCCTTGTCTATTAAACGTTAGGCAAGTAAAAGATCCCTACTCTTCTTAAGGGAAGAGGTTCGGCAAAATTTCCAGGTTGGGGGTAGCTCGTCTCCTGGCGTCGGTGATAGGCCCTGGTAGCGGAAATAGGCCGACGTTAAACAGTTAATAAAAAAAAATAGTGACAACTACATTCCAAAGAATGTTTCCACCAATGTTTCTTAATTAACAATTTGTAATATTGTTCATTAAAAGTATAGTTGGTTCCTTCCTTGGCAGTTGTGTTAACTACATGCAAGATATTATTGATTTCTTCGTTAATTATTTCCTCAGGGTGTCCAGTGTCCACGTCCTCCTAGACCTGCCACCACTACCCATATTTATCCAAGAGGAAGCTCGTTTTGTGATGCACAGACTGATGAAAGGCACAACGCCCCTAAGGCAATGACACGGAACAGAGCACCAAAAGTTTTGAAGGCGTATCCCATTCTGCGGATGCCCACGGATACTATGGTCCCAAAGTATAACTTCAGTAAAAATTTTCAAATCAAAACACCAGACAAAGAGGACTGGAGAAACAGTCTTCCAATACCTGCACAAATGCTCGGTTCCACGATAGAACAGGGAGCCGGAGCTGAAGTGGCGCTTTACAGTGGTATGCAAAGGAAATATTGATGCAAGGAACTGTTTGCCAGTCAATTGCCATTTTTTCATATAACCAAGCAGCGCTAACGGCCCACTGAAATGGGACTGGAAGAAGGTCAGTGGACATCTGCGCCCAATAACAACATCTCTTGCTGCTGCTCCAGAACAGTTGCTGCGCCTAATCTCTTTGTCATGCACAGAGTGTCTGAGCAATTGTGAGTGTCGAAGAAGTGCCCTTCAGTGCTCAACCATGTGCACCAACTGCGCTGGATATGGATCAAGTGATACAGAGGTAGCCATTGATTCTGACGTGGAAGAGGATTTAGTGTTTCTAGATAAAGGGGACGTGCAGGAACTTTTTAAAATAGATTGAGATACTGATGAGAGTGATGAAGAAGAGAAGTGACAATAAATCTTTGTAATACATTAATGGTAATAGTTTTCATTTCAGATTTGTCTGCCTGGCTATGTAGATTTTTCTGTTTCACATATTATTTGTTTTATGTGTTATAGTTATATATCAAATTGAATATATTAAATTATTATACAGTGTAACCCACTTAAGATCGCATTTTGGTGGTAAGAAAAGATCGATAAGGTGATTCTTTGAACTTGGTAATATGTGATATATGTCAATAGCGTGCGTTTTTAAGGGGGTTTCAAAAGCCGATTTTTCAAAAAAAAGTATTAGGGACTTTTTTAGAAAAAAAATACTAAGGTATTCTTAATCAGCACCCTTAGAAACTCCTTTGTACAAGATTGCATCGTAGTGGGTACAAAGGCGTTTGAGATAGTGGCTGTCAAAAATACAATTTTTTCAACCAAAACTAATTTTTATTTGTAAAACGGATTCCCAAATCAAAAAAATCTATTCTTCATTTTTTATTCAGAATAATACATTGTACTAGACTGAATTGATTTTATAACAAAATAAGAAAAAAAGTATACAGTGTGACCCACTTAAGATCGCAACACCCCTGAACCTTTTTTTTCTTATTTTGTTATAAAATCAACTCAGTCTAGTACAATGCATTATTCTGAACAAAAAATGAAGAATAGATTTTTTTGATTTGGGAATCCGTTTTACAAATAAAAATTAGTTTTGGTTGAAAAAATTGTATTTTTGACACAGCCACTATCTCAAACAACTTTGTACCCACTATGATGCAATCTTTTACAGAGGGGTTTCTAAAGGTGCTGATTAAGAATACCTTAGTATTTTTTTTCTAAAAAAATCCCTAATACTTTTTTTGAAAAATCGGCTTTTGAAACTCCCTTAAAATCTCACGCTACTGACATATATCACATATTATAGTCCAAGATCCCAGAGCTGCGACACCTACGTCATTTTAGCAAAGCTAATATTTTGACAACAGATAGTGTAATATCTAATTAAGAACGTATGCTTATTTGCTAGTTTGAAAGCGGGGCCCTTTTGCAGAAAACAGGTACAAAAGGTACATACAAATTTTACTCAGTACGTTAAAGTATGATAGCTGGTTTATTTTCCACGTGACACACTAACGACGTGGTGTAAGCGTCAACCTCCTAATCTTAAGGTCCGAGGTTCGATCCTGAGCGTTCTCAGCTTTTTTTTTTTTCAACAAATATTAACTTAAAGTGGCGATTACCAAGAAAAAGACAACCGATAGGGAAATATTTACTATTTTTGGCCATAACTCTTTTTCTTAGTACGTATATTTGAAAAAAAAAAAACTGAGAACGCTCAGGGATCGAACCTCGAACCTTGAGTTCCGGAGGTTGACAACAACAACAACAACAACAATAACAATTTATTAACATTTGTATATACATTTATGCGCCTTGCCGGAACCTGTCCCGGAGCCAGCCAGACAACCACGGCGCTGAGTGCCGTGGTGATTGCAGAGCTGGGCGAGGCAGGTCCGGTTTGGCTTAACGACGGATGTCTTAGTTAGTACTCCTGTCTGTCACAGGCAGACTTAAAAACTAAAATAAAATTAAAAATGTGTCCACACGGACCTAAAGCTAATTAAAAGAAAACTGTAAAAAATTATCACTCACTAGGCAAAGCACTTATTTAATTTTGGTTGGTGGCACGGGAAAACAGAACTTAACGAAAAAACCCGTTTGAAGTAATTCCACCCTGGTGGTCTTCCTGCCGCCAGGAAAATGCCGTAGAACTTTAAAAAATATATGGTAAGAAATATTTTGGTTTTTACGAATTTATAGGTCAAGATGGAATTTAGAAACAAAAAGGACAAAAGAACAAAAAGGATAAAACAAATAGAACATATAAAGGGGATAGAGAAAGTTGGTTATAGGTTTTAGTAAAGATTAAAGGTGGGGAAATAAGAAGTTGTCGTATAGGAAAATTTGGCTAGAGAGGTTGCCGGAAAATAGGCAACGCCTGGTATGGTAGGGGGTGTCGGATATCGAAAGGGATTGCATTATGCTGTCTGATTCGGGTTATGTTGCGGGTTAGCGGACTATCGCCCAGTTTGAATTCGTAGAATTTTTGAGAAATTTCCTGGACGTAGTCCGCTAGTGGGGTTATGTCGTGGCAACGATCATATAAATCTCTGAGGGAGGTGTATCTGTCCGAACCAGAGATGAGGCGCATAAATTTATGTTCGAGAACTCGAAGTTTTCTCATTGTCGTGGCCGGTATGCTGCACCACACCGGCGCCGCGTATGTGATGGCCGGCCTGATCACCATCGTGTACAACAATTTTTTATTTGTCCTGTTGAGTCCGCTACCCCTTGCCAGGAGCGGATACAGACTCCTGGACATGGCGTAGACCTTGCGTACTGTGTCGTTAACGTGGGTGTTGAACGTCAGTAGTTTGTCCAAGTTAACCCCCAAATACTTCACGCACTGTTTGATTGGAATTTCTTGACCCTTGATCGAGATTGGTGTTAATATTCGATTCTCTGTGAACCGGCGCGTGAAGATAATCGACTTGGACTTCTCGGCGTTGATCCGAATCTTCCACTTGTCGTAATACGCCGTGGCACGGGCCATGTGCGCTTTCAGTAGCATATTTGCCGCTTGTGCTTGAGCTTACACCATGTAGTTAGCGTGTCACGTGTAAAATAATCCAGCTATCATGCTTTAACGTACTGTATAAAATTTTTATGTACCTTTTATACCTGTTTTCTGCAAAAGGGCCCCGCTTTCAAACTAGCAAATACGCATACGTTCTTAACTAGATATTACACTATTTGTTATCAAAATATTAGCTTTGCTAAAATGACGTAGGTCTGGCAGCTCTGGGATCTCACTCTATTACCAAGTTCAAAGAATCACCTTATCGATCTTTTCTTACCACCAAAATTTGAAGTTAATCAAGCATCAATTAACGGGTATACAGGGGTGTTACGATCTTAAGTGGGTCACATTGTATCATGAAAATGCTTTTGTTTTGCTCTCATTGAATTCATCTCCCTCTACAATCCAAAAATTTTATCAACTGTTGATAATTTCAACAACTATTCTACAATTTGCAATGGAAGGAAAAAATTACCAAAATCCCCCCCCTCCTCAATATCTTGGCAACTATTAACTGGGCGTGGCAAAAATATGTGTTGAACCATTTTTGTAGGAAATTTAACGTACTTTAATTTTGTGTACAATAATGTAAGCTCTACGTTGGATGGTTTCCGAGATAATTGCGAAAAACTGATAAAACATAGATTCTGACACCTTTCCCCTACCGATCTCCCAAACCCGACAGTAACGGAGACGTTTTACCACATTTAGAGGAAAGGATAATAAACAATTTGTGACACTCAACCTTTGTTTTTATTTCCGGGTTTGGAGCTAATTTTGCTGTAGTGTTATCGGATTGCATAAATGCCCTTATGGACCTAGGAAGTCAGAACAACGTAACCACGGCTTGAGTACCAGGACCCAAGAGACATAGGGAAAATTAAGAGGCTTGATGAACTAGCCCGGAAAGGCGCGTGTAAGGTTGTAGGATACTAGTCTACATACATATAGGTATAGGAATATCACTATGGATATAATAGTACAGACCTAGAGGTAAAAAATATGCAAAACTTCGGAATAATGATAATGTCATATTGAACGGATTTCGTTCATTTTTGGCAGTGTAATAGTAAATGCTCTACAGAAAAGTTTCTATATTGTGCGGGGGCTTGCTAATTTATAGGGGGTGGATGCCACCCCCTCAGAGGGTGGCACTTAAAAAATATATATTTATTGGAGTTGAAGTAGAATCAAATTTTAAGAACAAAAGGTTCTATGCAATTTTTCACATAAATTGATAGTTTTTATGTTAGAACGACTTCAAAATTGCGATTTTAGTTTAAAAAAAGGTATTTCCAAACGGCTTTCGTCAAGTATCTCGAAAAGTATTACTTTATCGAAAAAATCTTACAATGTGATTTACAATTTAACAAATCACAAGATTTTAATTCGTTGCATCTCAGTTAGTAATGAAAATATTTTCATAAACTTCAAAACTTATTGTTGTATTTTTATGAAAAGTAAAATGCATATGTCAAAAAAAAAAAAATAATTTTAAACCTGGGGGGAATAACCGAATTTTGAAAAAATTTTTCGCAAACTGCTTTTTCAAAATTTTTTAGGGGACATTAGAGAAGTGTTTCTCGAGATCTTATTTCCCATATTTCGTATGGGTCCCATGCGCCACAGACGAGAAAAAAATTATTGAAATTTCTAGATCCGCCCTAGCGCGGATTACTTTGAAAAGCTTCGAAAAGCTTCCTTTAGAATGTTTTTAGCTATAAATCAATTACATGTTGAATGATGATGCTCGCCTCAAGCTCACAGAATTCAAAAGATATCAAATATGTATATTTAGACCATATTAGGAAATCGAAAAACACTGTAGGTATTCGAACACCTTGTAAAAAATGTCTAGTCTCAAGTATTTCGGCAGCATTTCGAGTTACGGTATATGTGGTGATAAGAAATATAGCGAATTTGATCTCAACAATTATAAATACTTGTTAAAGTTTTACAATAAACCAATAACTTCCAACCCAGATGAATTGGCAAGGTCTATCTGCATCCAAAGAAAATATTTAACCTTCGTATATATGGTTTAAAATATATCACATATATGTTTCTTGAAATATAGTTGGTTTTTTGCGTAGTGAATTAGATCGCGAGGGTTCTTTTCTTGGTACATCTACATGTATGTGTAATAATCACGTAGGACAACAGCGCACCATAATTAATAGCTTGATCGACTTACCTGTAAGGATGATCGATTGGAATTATTCTAGTTGTATCCGGAGTGACTATTACAACCCTCCCATCCCTTATCCCTTCGCGATCTAGTAATTTAAATGAATGCAATGACCAAGTTAGGCACGTCTCTTGACGTTTATTGATATAGTTTTTATTGCTTAGTTTTCATCTATGCAAACTTCTTAGCGTAATAATCACTCCGGACAACTGCTAGAATAATTCCGATCGATCCTCCTTACAGGTAAGTCGATCAATCAATTAATTATTTCGCAAAGTTTCTGGTATGTAAACCAACTTTTTAGAATGGCAAGGAACCAAATAACATACTAAAATCGTGAGTCACTTTTCTGGGAAGCGCAGTAATTTTTATCATTTAATGATAAGTTGTTGGTTATGGCAGAAAAGCACTGAATCACACTGAAAAGGCTGAATAAAAACACTACAATGTTAATTATGGTCATTCATGTGAATACATCGATGAATTATTAACGTGTCTATCGATAGCTTATGCAGTCTACCCGTCTGCCCGTAATAACCTTGACAACTAACTGGCATAATAAAATCAGTGGTGTAGCTAACATCGCTATGCAGAAGAACGAATAGAATTTCGACGTGTTAGAATTCCAGATACGTAACTTACCGAAAGAACGTAGATATTAATCAGTTACTTATACTGAAATTCCTGTGTACTTTTTAATTGTGTACACATCTCACTCTGCCAGCTTACTTTCTGGGACAAGATGTAGTTGTAGCTGAACTCTCATGAATACCGGAATAGAAATTAATAGAGCAATATAACTGGCTCCACTTGTAAGTATGTCAAAACTTCCTGCATCTCAGCAAAAAAACCAAACTTAACTTAAGTAAAAAGGAACATATTGACAAAATAATGAAAGCACATAAGCAATACCGATACTAGAAGGATGGTATACCACAAGGAACGGTGTCAGGAACTGTATTGTTTATATTATATAGTAATGAGTTATTAAAGATAAATTTTAATGGCAAATTCATGTTATGTGCGAATGTCATTTTTGTAGGAGGCAATAATAGAAATAATGTGATAACAAAAACGCGTGAAGATATCGGGAAATCGGTTAACTGGTTTGATAGTAGTTTGTTGACTATTAACATGCAATAGTAACACATTACCAGCTTTTGACGACATATCTATTTATATGAAAATCATATAATCACATATCTATTTATATGAAAAGCCGAAAGCAGATATTTCTGTAAGGAAACCAGAACTCTTAAATATATTTCAGCTTGAGATGTAATACTCAAATAAATAATTTATACAACGAACTAAGATCCTTAAAAAATATGTTTACTGCCCTCAAAAAAATATTAAACATAAATGGTATTATAAGTGTATACCTTTCATTAGCGTAATAATTACGTCCTAATTATGGAATCATAAGGAGGGATATAAGCACTACACTGAAACTCTTACAAATTCTACAAAAGAAAGTATTAAAACTCCTACAGTCAATCTCTATAAATATTGCAGAATATTTGACATTATGTCTAAAACGTTAGTTACAAACTGATAAGACATAATCACAACACTGAACTGAATGTTCAGTATAATTTTGAAATATCCAAAATGCACAAAACTATAGTCGGAGCAATGGATCTTTGAACTGACGTCACTAATGCAGGAAGCAATCAAAGATTATCGTTTTTATATTGGCGTCTCCTTACCATCGAACTTCCAGGAATGGATATAAGGGTGTATGTCTTCCACAGTTTAAGACCTACGCACACTCGTCCTGAGCATTAGATTCGAGAGTGATGGTAACGGGTACGTCTAGACTACATAGAAGCGCATCGGTCGGTCTCATGATTCACTCGTTAGTGGTGCACGAATGGTTTGCTCTTCGTAACGCATTACACCTGAATTCGCAAGCTAGAAATCTGTTTTTTTTTTGGTTCCATTTGAGTCTACTGCCAATGCCAATCTGATTCTTTATGTCTAGTCTAGTCCTATTTATTATTATTAATCATTATTAGTAATATTATTAATTATTACTTTAATAATCAATTTGCTCCGCCTATTGTACGAAATCGTTGAGATCCTTTAACAAATTAGTTCAAGCAAATTAGGATTATGACGTCAGTTCAAAGATTCATTGCTCCGACTATATAGAGCAAAGAAATTTTGCATAACTTGAACCAAAATTATTTAACCATTTCCACCGAATATCAAAATGTCTAGTAACTGCAATATATATTAAAATAATAGTAAAAAAGGTTAAATACGGAGGAATACTTCATAGTTTGTAATCTGACATTAATTTAGTTAGTCGTAATATATAGAAACTAAGTATTGTTTTGTCCTTAAATTCTGTTAATTCTTTATAAAATATTCTAGATATGTACGCATAGTTGTTTGATTAGATGTGATTTGGGGGTGATAAGTATGTATGTGTAGATATAGGGAGGCTTTAGTTTCTTTGTTGGTTCTATTTTTCGAAATTTCATTTCTATAGCTTTGCTACTCTTACCACTGCCAAGTTTTACAATGAAACTTAAAGTGATTCAGTTTTGCTACATTTAGATTTCACTCATTGTACTTAATTTCGTACCTTTCTTCACATATTTTACGTTTGGGTAGGCTTGTTGAATATTTGTAACAAATTTGTAAATAAAGAATATCTATCTATTATCATTTGCATGTAAAAGAATTGAATTTAATTCCAAGGAAGATAAGTACCGGCTAACCAAAAGTGCCAAAAATAAAATAATTCGTAATTCTGGGACATTATTTACCGTGAAGAGTTGATAATGATAGAATTTCAATCCCCATGCGCTTTGATAGCAATTTGTTGCAACTTTTGGATAGAAGGAACTGAGTCGTGTAGAGATGAGGCAATACGACATTCCAGTTTTTCAGAAGATATCTAAATCTAATCATTACCAAACTAAAAACCATGCGGTCGCATTTCCGTGTAATACCATTCTTTAGAGTTAAAATTTTGAGTCAATTATGATTTCACTGCAGAATTTCTCACTAAACCTCATTCAAATTCACATACAGCGGCAGTTCGTTAGAGCTAAAGCGACAGTCATGTTTAAGTACATTTTTCTTTATAGAACACTTAATGTTCATGTGCATTTTATCTCACTAAACCTCATTCAAATTCACATACAGCGGCAGTTCGTTAGAGCTAAAGCAGCAGTCATGTTTAAGTGCATTTTTCTTTATAGAACACTTAATGTTGTATATGCATTTTATCAACTTTGTCTTAAATTCAAACTACTTAACAATTAAAGGACAATTTTCGAAAATCTGGAACGATTCTAAGTGTACTCTGCACGGTTTGTTCTGGAGATGACCGGAACATAGTTTTTAGAGTCTTGAAATTTGCGAAAAATATTTCTCTGTTGATGTCACGCCCAAGATTTAGACGTTTATTAAACGTAGCGGGTACCTCGGGATATACTTATCCAAAAAAAATTGTTCACATTTTAGCACGTGTGTAAAGTGTGACATATCAATCAGGCCTAGCATTATTTTTTTTTACTATAGGGTCAAGTTTCATATTATCGTGACACAAGACAACGTAAATAAACTACTTAAAAATTCAAGTGGACCACTCCTGAAATTAGAACGATTTCAAACATCGATAACAGCTACAAATCTTGATCGATACATTACATTGTAGATAGCAAATTCCATTAGCTTGAACGTCAATCGGATCAAAGTCCTGATTGCTTATTTGCATATACAGAGTGACCCACGGATCCCTCTAAAAATGCCATTTTTAGATCGATTTGATCTTCTCAGTTTAAATTATTGATCATCAGATACTGTGTTTGGTACCTAATTTCATAACAATTTTTTTTCGGTGGTTAAAATCCAAAAAAGAGGTTAGCGATTTTTTTACCTAAAATTTCACTGCGTCACTGGATTCGGGATCCTTTCAAATGGGTTTGTGTAAAATTTCATAAAAAAAAATTTGTTCTCAAAAGAAATACAGGACAATACATTTTTTTATCATACTACTGAAATACGCACATGAATTGCCATTAATTGCTATGGAAATCATATTTTTTTAATAATTCTTTTTAAAATTGACCTTTGGATTGTTATCAATTAAATTGCATACATTTTTAATTAAAAGTTATCTATCTATAATATTGGTAATTATTCCTTACTTTCTCTCGGAAATTTTTGCTACAGCTATATATTATGGAAAAATGTTATTTGCTTTGCAAAGAAGGAAGGCCTATAAGGCCGGTTATCGGCCCTTTTTATTTTCGGTAAAAAAATTTCGAATTTTTTTTTTTATCATATATGTTCGATATCTAATCTATTCCACCCCAAATAGTCCAGGAAATATCTTCGCACCCGTTGAGGAAAATATTTTCAGTCGCTTTCTTTGCATAATCTTATGAAAAATGGTCACCTGGAAACAAATTTGCATGTTGCCAGGTCTAAATATGGGTCAAAAATTGTTTAAACAATTTTTTTTTGCCCTCTAAACTTAAAGACAAGGACAAAGTATTGGAGACGTCCGGTATTGTGTATTGCATACCTTGCGGCGATTGTGAAAAACAATATATTGGACAAACTGGTAGATTACTCAAAGACCGCATAACTTCCCATAAAAGTGATATAAGAAACAACAAAAAAACTTGTACACTGGCTAAACACGCATCGAACAAAATCATAGTATTGCATATGATAGGGTGAATATATTAGACCCGGAAAATAATACGGAAAAAAGACAATTCATAGAGATGACAAACATCTACAAAACCAACAATACGTTGAATGCCAAAAATATATCGAAGGTCTTAACATTATCTACACCTATTTGTTACACCTAGACAAATATAATAAATTTTCCCCAGTGGCAACAACTTCTGATGGGACAACAGGTACAAGGTCAGGTTAGTTATTTTTAATTTTGAAAGGTATCAATAATGACACTGTGTGCAATCATTGTCAAAAGAATTTTGTAGTAAGATGGTGGCCCATCAAGACACCAGCTCCAACACAATTTTAAAATATAATTTTTATCCTGTGACATCGTCCAAATTTTAATAATTATTTTAACTTGTATTAATGTGTATTGTCCTATGATGATATAGTGGTCGGTATTCCAATGTTCTGCATCTACCTGTTAAGCACATGTGCTATTTTTTATTATAACCTCACTTTTCGTAAGTACTAACATCAACCTTTTATAAGAATTTTGTTAGTTGATGTCATAATTGTAGCGTTCCTGATGAAGAGACAATAAAGACTCGAAAGCTAGAACAGAAATAAAGAGTTTTTCTTTAATTTTGTGCCTTACGACTGCATACCCGATTTTCAATCAAAAAATTTTTTATCCTATATATATAAAGCGGCCTTTGCCGCTTCTCGCATCTCAACTTCCAATAATTTCTATTTTGCCAATCTCCTTCTTCCACATCATTTTTCCAGGTTCTCGGTGGTCTTTCTCTCTTTCTGTGTTCTGGTGGTATCCAGCTCCATACTTTTTTGGGCCATCTATTGCCTTCCATACGTTGAAGGTGCCAATACCATATTAATCTATTGGTTTCGATTGTGTCTAGGATACTTTCTTATGCGTTCATAATCTCACGTATTCTATCATTCCTAACGTGGTCTAATTTAGAGATCCTTGCACTTCTTCTCCAAAAGTCCATATCAAGGGCTAGTAATTTCTAACGATCTCTTTTATTCAATTCCCATGTTTTGGAGCCGTATGTAGAAATCTCTGCACAATAGTTTTGAACAAGGTAATTTTAGGTTTTTTGTTTATATTTTTGCTCCATAACAGCGAGTTTAATTGGTGGATTGCTCTTCTTCCCTGTCCTATTTTATTTGAAATGTCCTTGCTGCTCCTACCGTTTGAAGAAATAGTTACACCTAAATATTTAAATGAGGAGCAGTGTCTTATCACACAGTTGTCCAGACTCTCCCGAGCCATTCCCGCCATGATCATACTTCTACAAGCTTGAAAATGGGATAACGAAGACTTTTCTTATTATTTTTTTTTATCGGCAGAAAGATATAACCTTGCGCTCGTTTTACTTCCTCTCCTCACGTCCAAAACAACAAAAATACGAACACAGATAGTTATGTTCTAAATTCTGAAAAAAATCAGACGAAAGTACATATATTATAAGCTCTAAGTCAACTTCTCTACACAACAAAATGGTTCGGGAGAGGGGGTAAAAGAGGAATTGGCATTTTATTAATAATGTAAATAAAATGTCCTTTTAAAACTATTTTATATATGGTAGCAGCATAAAGATTTATGTTGGGGGAGGAAACTGTCATTGGGGTTGGGGGGATGTTGGGTTATTGTAGGGGGAACTTGGAGTGCAGTTTATTTAAAGGAAATATGATTTTCAAGTTCAAGAACATCTGAGCACATGTGCTAATGTAAACTGGTTCAATAATAATTTGGAGGGGGATGGATTGGGGGAAGTTCTGTTTGTGGTGGAACAGATTAGATATTGAATATATGTGATAAAAAAAAATTTTCGAAATGTTTTGACCAAAAATAAAAAGGGCCGAAAACCAGCCTTTTTCAGCTGTTATACACAAATTAATTGCCAATATAATATATAATTTTTAGTTAATTTATACCATTTAATTGATAATGATCCTTATTATCTTGGTGCAAAAGCGGTGCTGGTGATCTGGCTACTGGTTTATGGATCTTTTTCCGTGTTGACTTTATTGAGCGCTTATGTTTCAACTATCTTGTCGTAGTCTCATTCTGAAGCGAAGACCAGAAGAAGACCATGAAAAGATGGTTGAAAGGTCAAGCATTTAACAAAGTTAACGCGAAACCAGTAGCCAAATGATCCTTATTGTTGACTTGCCATATACACTGTATTGTATCGACATGGTTAATCATAAGAAATCATTATCATTATCATTGTCCAAAGGTCCAGTTGTCAGTGCAAATTCTCTGTTAGTAATTTTAAGGATAATATTTAAAAGTAAATACGAAAATTGTCTCGAAGATTTTAAAACATCAGTATAGGTCGGATAATTCACTACTGAAATTTCGACTTAGTGGCAGCTCGCTTACCTTTATTTAAGTTAATTTCAAACAATGTCAATTTCGTTCTTAATAAGAGTTGCTCGGTAAGTCCTGATATTTATTTTTCTTTGTTGCGAAGTTAATTGCAGTTGTTTCAATTTTCACCATTTCAAGTTCTTCTACGTTTTACATTTACAAAAAGATATTTCTAAAAAAGCTACTTTAATGACAATTTAAAGGAGTCGCGTTCATCAAAAGATTCCACCGAGATTAGGAGTCGTACGCCGTTGTATTCATTCCATGCTGGGTAAATGATCGCTTTTGTTTCTCTCACAAGTAATATAGCGGTAGGATCAGAACTTGCTCAAGTTCAGCAGCTGTAAAGTAAATATAAAGCTAAAACTTCACCCGCATTCCATTAAGAGAGCGCCTAAATTTAATTGAGAGAGATTAAGTAAATTAAACCAAGCTCGTTAATGAAAGTATGAATCTTTATGAAAATATGTTGTCAAAACTACTAAAAAATCCGACGCGATTACCTCAATCACTTGCCTGGACTGTACAGTTTAATTGAGAACTAGTTTCTCTAACTGAATCGGCATTCCGAGTTAAAATGGGGATGGGGAATGTTAGGGGCTAGTGAGAGTGAGATTGTAAAGAAAATAGTTTAGTCTGGAACTCTTATTGATAATACTGGTAACTACGAATATGGGATTCGGAGAACAGTGTTCTAATCAACTCCAGATGATGCTAACATGATTGACTAAACGCGCATCGAGTGTAGTGTTCAAGTGTTTGTGAAAACTATTTTAGAAGCAGGAAATTTGCCAGTTGAGCAAAATTTGGCTTAGCGGAAATATCACGAAGGTACCATCTTCCTTGTCTTTGAAGCATGAGTTGTTGATTGATTGATTGATTGATTGATTTACCAGCATGCGGTAGGCATTGCTGCCACTCCCAGGGTTATACAGCTGGGCCTACTACGTCCACGCTGGGTTGGACTAAGGTCATGCTTGTTGCCAGCAGCGAGAGCCACATGGCGCATGGTAAAGGAACTGGGAGGTGTAGGTATTTATGAGATGCGTTACCGCATTGTGTCGTGATGGAGTGTTTAAGCTCCCTTTTTTGTGTTTTTGATTTTGGGCATCTGCCTCTTCTGAATCTTCGTGTGAAATATGTGCTGTGTCTTGATATGGAGTGTTTATGCTCCTCTTTTTGCGTTTCTGCTTCTTCAAATCTTCTTTTGCTGAGTCTTCTGATTCCTCGGTTTCCGATGCTTGGTTGGATTTGGGTCATACTTGTTGTCAGCAGCGAGAGCCACATGACGCATGTTTTTTCCTCGCTTTTCTTTCCTAGTTTTTTTTTTATCCTCTCGATTGTTATTTTCCACGTGTAACATGGTCTCCCTATTTTTAGTTTGCTGCTGTTCAATGTTAGCGCTTTCTTCTGCTGTCCTTTTCGCTTTAACCTTCTTGATCCTTGCCCTTATCTCTCTGCTTACCAGGGTATGGTCTATTTGTGTGATTGAGCTTCTATTACTCCAGGTGTCAATGCAGGTTTGACTTTTGCTCCATGTATTTCTTATTGTTAAATTCAAACATGTGTGCTAGGTTTTTCAGCGCATTTCCATTTTCATTAGGCCTTGAAGCATGAGTTGTTAGAGAGAAAAATAAATGACGTATTGTGGTTTGAATTTAAAAACTAAAAAAGGGGAATTTCTGTCAAGAATTCCAGGAAATAGAAAGGAAAGGAGGAGGGTTCATAAGGCCGGTTTTCGGCCTAATTTATTTTTGAGCAAAAAAACTGAAAAACATTTTTTTATTATTTACTATCAATATCGAATCGATTCCACTTCAAACGAAAGTTTCCCGCACTCACCTCCCCCATTTATACACCCCTAAACTATTAAATAATCAGCGTTCAGTTGATTTTTTTGCAGGTCATTGAAACATTTTAACATGGCTGTTGCTGAATAAGGATATTTTTGATTCTGTACGTGCATTTTCGTTGTTTCAAAAGAGGTGGAAGGGGGGGGGGGGTGACGGGGTAAAGAAGGAGGGTGGGGGAAAGTTTCATTTGGGGTGGAATCGATTAAATATTGGTAGTAGATATTAAAAAAAATGTTTTTCGAGTTTTTTTCCTCAAGAAATAAATTAGGCCGAAAACCGGCCTTAGAGACCCTCCTTCTTTGCACAAAATATGGCAAAATTTAACAAGTATAAGTAAAAGATTTAAATATTAATGTTTTTCCACGAAAATGAATCGATTTGTTCGGCTGAAATATTGGATGAACAGGAAGATGAAAGTGACACTGAAGAAGAACCAACAAATCCTGAATTACCAGTTCTCGAATCAATGCCGGGTTATGAAGTTGTGCGCCCCTAGGCACTAGATTTTTTGGCGCCCCCTTAGTGGCTAAATAAAATGACGCCTTTGGCGCCAGCCAGGCAAATTCGTCGGAGGTGAAAATTTTTTGCGGCACCACTTTCAATATTTTGCCAAAAAATGATTTTTTTTGGGATTTTTATTGCTCTTCAATTTTAATTTTGTTATCTTAAAACGAACCTGAACCAACCTCCATTTGTTTAAAAGTAAGTACAGATAAAAAACTCATTTTTGTTACATTTTATTGAAAAACATAAGTAGAGGACATAAAAAAATAGCAAACAAAAAAATGACTTGACAAAAACGGTTCAACAAAAGCTATCGAACTAAAAAAGCCGACAAATAATAAAAAATATTTAAAAATAAAAAAATCTAAGTTCTAGAAATAGATCATTAAACAAGCTAAAAACGTACTCTTCACCAATTTACTGAGCTTTTTATATAATTGTTACACGTTCTATGTACATATAGGATACTTTTCGCAGTTTTCTTGTAAATAATGTTAGTCTTTGGACATTCTAAATGTTGTCATATCAACTTTGTTGTGAAAAAAATTTAAAAAAAAACATCACCTGTCCTGTCTGGGACTCGAACACACGATCTTTGGATTGCAGGCAAAACTTTAGCCACTGGACCATCACACACTACTACAAAAATTAAGTGTCTGTAATATACAGTGTGTCCCAGGATAGATGTAACATGAGGTGTAATGGACCAAAAATTTTGGAATTTTGGAATGGTATTTGGGGATTGAGTCCTGCTTGTTGTAAAACTAAAGTATACCAAAAATGACTTGATTTGGTGTTCTACAGGGTGTTTTATAAGCAAAGTTGTAAAAATCGCCACTAATAAAGTACCTTTATTTTTCAAAATAAGAAAAAATTCCACTAAGAAAAGTTATTTAGAATGCAATTTTATACTTATATACCAAATTTCAGGAATATAAAATTATTTTTTTTAAACTTCCCAATTTTTGCGAATTAAGAGTTGAATTCATATTTAAAGTTGTGTAGGAGCAAATGTCAATCATCTCAAAAAGTAGGCTATTGGTAAATAAAAAATTGAATATACGAGATGTAAGAAGGTATAATGTTAATCGAACTAATTGTAAAACAAGAAACAATTAATAACAGAAGATTAATGAGGTTTAAAAATTATAACAAGTAATAAATGTCAAAAACATAACTATTGACCAATACAAAACAATGTTTACAATTTTTTTATTATTCGACGTAGCTACCACCCACATCTACACATATTTCGATCCTTCGCCTGAAGTCCTTAAAACTGTTTCGAATATGATCAAACGGTATGGAGTTTACGGCATTTGTAATTATCTGCTTCAATACTGCTACATCGTGAAGAAGTGGTTCAGCGTAAACCAACTGCTTGAGGCGACCCCATAAAAAGAAATCCAATATTGATAGGTCTGGGGATCTCGCCGGCCACTTGATCGGTCCATTCCTGGCAATCCAATTTTCTCCAAAATTTAAATTCAACCACCGATTAACCATTTCTGTGGAGTGGCCAGGGCAACCATCATGTTGAAAATGAACTAAAGGCATATCTCTTAAAATATTTAAATGTTCTTCACGCACTGTGAGTATCATTTTCACTTAATTTTTTATGCTTGGTTCGTTAATTTGAAACAGAAATTAAGGATAATATTGACTACGTTTGACAGATATGTCAATAATAAATGATAAATGTGTATCCACTGCTTTTCTCATAGCCTACTTTTAGCTTATACATAACTTTAAATATTAATTCACAAAAAATAATTTCTATGCAGTTTTAAAATGATTATTAACTTTTTTATTTACTGATGGATTTTCTTCAAAAACAATCCTCTAGCTAACACTAACTTACATTCCAAATTTCAATACATTTGGACTTTTCTTTCTTAAGTTATCGTGCTTAAAGAAACGTGACGGATGAACGGACGGACGGGCATTTTGAAAGTTGTTCGGAATTCGTTCACTAACACAATGATACGATCTCTACGAGCGGTATTTACGGTTTTAGAAAAGTGCCGATCAAGTGCAATATACTCTTCGTTTTTGCGAAGGCCGAAGAGTATAATAAAACGAAACACAAAACAAAACAAATTGTCTTTGCAGAATTAAAAAATCTTTTCTCTTGCTTTCTCAGATGCAAACTGATATATTATGCTGATGCAGTCTGTTGCATCTAACAGGTCACTATTTTCGTGTAGGAGAGTTAACTCACTTAGTCTTTCTTAATTTCTTAAATAATTATTTAAGAAATTCGTTAGAAAACGAAAGACTAAGACGTATTTTAATGTTGAAAAAGATCTATCCCCTGTACAGTTAGTTACTGCGCCAAACTTAGAAATATCCGTAAAGCGACTTCGATGTTAGGAAATGTAGAGGCAAAACCTTTAGATCTAATAAATTTTAGCATTTCTTCAAATCCAAAATTCAATTAAACTCGTCATTATCATTGTTCATTTGATGTTTGCTGTTCGCTTTTATGATGAATTAACACTAAATAATAGGTATGTATGACAGGCTGCATTTCATGCTTTAGATTTAAAAATGTAGTTTTTTTTCAGAATTATTGTTAATGAGGGTCGCCTTCGGCGCCCCTCAGAGCGTCGGCGCCCCTGGGCACGTGCCTAAAGTGCCTAGTGGGTAAACCGGCACTGTCTCGAATATGATTCAGATTATGATTGATGTAAATGGTGTAAATTATATAAAAAAATTATGATAAATTGATAACTATTTTATCACACAGAATATCACCTTTTGTACTAACACAATAAATGCTATATTTAATTGCCATGTGTATTAATTTGAAATGCTCGTAATATTCATATATAACTTTTTTTCTTTAAAGTAAAATTGACTTGAAAAATTATTTTGAAATACTCGTAATATTCATACATAATTTTTTTCTTCAAAGTGAAGTTCGACACGAAAAATGGCACAAATTCCAGTACAGAATACGGAATTCTTGAACTTGGACCTCAAAATCATGATCAGCGACCCAAAAAACCTCCTAGAGCACACTTCCGTAGCACAATATTCATATTTAAATTTTCGTCCGAAAAAGTGGAATTTTCATCAAAAAATGGCACGAATTCCGTACTGAAATATGGAATTCCTCAATTTGGACCTCGGATTCGTGATTAGCGACCCAAAAAAACTCCTAGAGCCCATTTCTGAGGCGAAATATTAATTTTATAATTTTTTTTATGACAGCTACTTTTCGGGGCACTTCAAATCCCCCTAACTTTCTCATTTTCGGAGGTAATGCAGAGGTCAATGCTGATGAATGTTCCTGGAGGTCTAGGGAATACGTGAAAAAAGGAATTTTTCAAATCGGTGGTGTTCCACCACTTTTCCACATTTTCCGGCTTATTTTTTGGACTATATGGCTACTTGAATCTGGTAAATATTAAAAAGAAAAAGAAAATTCAGGTCCAACCGA
This sequence comes from Rutpela maculata, assembly GCA_936432065.2. Taxonomy (NCBI): domain Eukaryota; kingdom Metazoa; phylum Arthropoda; class Insecta; order Coleoptera; family Cerambycidae; genus Rutpela; species Rutpela maculata. Next base: position 43,040,772 of record OW386286.2, read on the forward strand.
TTTCCTAATAACTTTTTTCTTCTAAGTGCACACCACTAAGTACATGTTAGAGGCATTTTCCTTACTATTTTTTTGGTATAGACAGGCCTGGCGAGAAGGGTGGGAGGGTAAAGGAGCTATTCCCGTCGGGCCCTGGCTCGTTTTGAGGGGGCCGGTTATGAAATATTTAAAATTTGTATTATAATTTTTCTTGGATTTCTCCCTTCGCTCGTATTTCTCTACCCCCCCCCTTTATCAATTTTTTTTCGGATTTTCGACCCCCGCTCAAAAAATTTTTTTTGGGTATAGAATCGTATCGTAAGTGGGCGAGAATTATTCCCCATGTATACTGTACTTTGTTTTAGCTGTTTTTAAATATTTTGTCATATCTCAACAGTTAAAGCAAAGACTACAAATTCAATTGATTTTTATTTCAAGGGGTTCGTCCTAATTGCGAGCAGATATACTTGACCTCAATGCGTAACCCCTTACAATTATTAATTAAATTAAAAGCAAAGGTTGCCATGTAAATGATACTTTTTTATATTAAATTTCGGTGATTATTTTAATAATCATCATAATAGTATTGATAAAATCTAATGCTTGTACGTAGCGTGACTTGGCGTAGTCCATCAACGAGCTTATCTGACACAGTCGAGCCAGAAATCGCCATTAACACCAAGATCGATAGCGGAAAAGTTCATTCAGATATAATGTGGAATTCCTAAAAGTTTCAATGTTAAAAACTTCACTGTTACTATACCACGAACAATTACGATTTAAATATTCGCTATTACTATTTCGAGGTCAATAAAATTACTACACTTAATTTGCATAACGCTCATTGTAGGCAGAGACCGTGTAGAATAATTTTGTGTTTTAATAAATCATTGAATAAGGTGATGGAAATGTCAAATATGGGTATTATTGTATAACGACATCGTTTGTTGTAAAATACGGAGAAAGGTCAATAAATATGACTCATATCCTTTATTGTGATTTATAAATAGTATCATCACAGTTGGTATAGTACCGCACGCGCACCAGTGGGAGTAAAAGTGCTTTTCTTAAGAGCAATATTATCATGCTGAGTAAATTATGTCCTAACAATTTAACATAATAATTTTATATTATTATTTGTAATTGTAACTGCTATCAATGGGGAGTGCGTGTCATGGAATTCACTGAAAATATATCCAGTTTATCCTTAGTTTTGTAAATATATTTCGATGAAATTTCACCTTGGACAGCCTCAAACATCTGTGAAGCATATCATTTAGTAACTCTCTGGAAGTAACCGTGATGGTGAAACCCCACTCTTGTGTTGGCGCTCCACAATTATGGCTCGCTTATGTCAAGTTCAAGGGCTAGCTTGCCTAGAAATAACAGGAGCAATCAGGAGCACTCCAACGGCTACAATGGAGGCAATCTTTGAGCTCACTCCCTTGCATATTGAAGTGGAATTGGTAGCCCAAAAAGAAGCAAATAGACTGTTTAAGAATGGAATGTGGAATGCGACGAGACAAGGACTGGGGCACGCAAAGGCCCTGGCTCTACCTGTAAGGGACCAGGTCATCGATTAGTCAGATGACGAGCGGTGCCTTTCCACCCTATATTGGTTCACTCAGCGTCGTAACTAGAAACTTTGGTGCTCATGGTAAGAACCTAATTTTGTGCCCCCAAATAAGATTGTGCCCCAAATAAGAATATTAAAATTTTTAAATATTAATACTACGGTAAGTTATATAATTAAAACATTCAAATGCAGATTCTGCAAATGTAGTTTTATATATGAGCCCTGAGATAGACAAGCGCAATAAAGAAAACAGATAAATTAGAGAAAGAAAGACATATCTACTCCCACTACACTGCATAGGCGGTTACAGTGAGCTATACTACATAATGGAATGATAACTTCGTGATCGTTAGAAAGATATGGTGGCGATAAGACCCTTAGCTAGCATTGTCTGTGGTATTGTATTACAATAGGAAAGACCTCTCCTTCTCGCCGAGTAGGTGTACCCAGTGAGAGTTAAATTATATAGTATAGTTCAATGGGCGGATAGAAGCGATAGGTACCGATGCCTTAAGTTGACACACGACAAGGTGATAAAAATAAGATTTCACGAAATGCGGAACGTGCTGGGGGCAGTACATCCGTCTTCCTTTTCATAATTTCTCTGTTTTCTTTCTTGTTCTCGTTTATTACAACATACCGTGTGTGTAGTCGCGGGCTAGGCATGGGGAGTAAGAATTACAACATCGCGTGTGCCAGCTGGCTGAAATGAAATAACAGAGCTGGGATACTCCACGCGACGGACGAATTTACGGCTGCCGGTGTTGTCATATCTATCGCGCTACGTGAATCTACATGCCTAATGGGAAATTACACGCACGGTATATAAAACTACATTTGCCGAACCTCAAAAGAGGTTTCGATAAGCACATTTATATACGTAGCGACAGCCATGCGGCCTTGCATCATGCAAGGCGACCTCTTAGCTGGTGCTGAACTGTCGAAACATTCTAACTGAGCTGTGGACGGCAATGAAGAAGCGGTTCGTTTGATGAGAGAAGAAGCGAAAACTTTACCTAGCACAGAGTCAGAGTTCGGTCTGCCAAGAAACCTGATTCAATCAGAGCTATGCTAAGCTATGGCACAGTTTAACAACAGTTTAATAACTATTGGGCCGGAATGAAACATAAAGAGGTCTTCGACTACTGTAAACCAATTATGAGCACTGTCTAATTGCTCGTTTGCCTTTAAGAGCTGCGTCTGCAGCTTTTTGGGTAGTGACAGGCAGAAAAGTATCATCTGCAAAAAGAATTGAATTTGTTTCACTAAAGTTGTTCATGTAAATTTTGTAAAGAAGTGGTCCCAGGACAGACCCTTGTGGCGCACCTACTGTAAATTTTATTTGCCTAGATCTAATATCACATATATGTACATAGTGTTTTCTGTCACACAAATAACTCCTGAACCATTTCAGTGATACACCACGAATGCCATAACTTTCTAATTTTTGTAAGAATAAGTTGTGTTTAACAAGATCAAAGACTTTACTGAGATCTAGAAATATCACTTGTTTTTACACACTTTTACACTTTTACATTTGTTTTAATTATCTAAATTGTCGTATAATTCAGTCAAAAATTGTATGACAGCTGTAGTAGTAGAACCATCTCTCCAATAACACTGGCCGACAAAAAAAAAATGTTCTATCTTTACAATCAAACATATCATTTCCTATGTATTTTGATGCGCTGAAACCAAATTTGGCAACACAAATTTTTCTACCGTGTCAATTTTTCTCTCCACCTCCATATAACCCCCATAAATTCTTATAGAGGATATTTTTTTTAAAAATTTTTTAAAATATTTTTTAAGATTTTTGTATGGATTTTTTGTGTCGTTGATCATGAATCTGAAGTCAAGAATAAATTTCGATTTAATGGCAGCTGTCAACAAGCTGTCAAATTTCACCAAAATGTAAAAAGTTGATATGACTTGTATATTTATAAGTATTTTAGGTCGCTAAATACAAATCCGAAGTCAAAAATGAATTATGACTTAATGACAGCAGCAAAAAACTTCAAATTTTACTAAAATGTAAAAAATTGATATTAAATGCACATTCATAAGTTTTTGAGGTCGCTGAATACAAATCCTAAGTCAAAAATGAATTTTGAATTAATGACAGCGTTAGCAAACTGTCAAAATTTCCAAAAAAGATAAAGATAAAGAGGTGATGTTTAGTATATGCTGATATTAAGCCATAATTATGTTAAGCTTGACTGAATATCAGCATATACTAAACATCATCTCTTTATCTTTTTTGGAAATTTTGACAGTTTGCTAACGCTGTCATTAATTCATTTTTGACTTAGGATTTGTATTCATCGACCTCAAAACTTAAGAATGTGCATTTAATATCAATTTTTTACATTTTAGTAAAATTTGACAGTTTTTTGACAGCTGTCATTAAGTCATAATTCATTTCTGACTTCGGATTTGTATTTAGCGACCTAAAATACTTATGAATATACAATTAATATCAACTTTTTTACATTTTGGTGAAATTTGACAGCTTATTGACAGCTGCCATTAAATCTAAATTTATTCTTGACTTCAGATTCATGATCAACGACACAAAAAATCCATACAAAAATCATAAAAAATAATTTAAAAAATATTTTCAAAAAATATCCTCTATAAGAATTTATGGGGGTTATATGGGGGTGGAGAGAAATATTGACACGGTAGAAAATTTTTTTTGCCAAATTTGGCTTCAGCGCATCAAAATACATAGGAAACGATATGTTTGATTGTAAAGACAGAACATTTTTTTTGTCGGCCAGTGTAATCGATAATCGAAATTATTGATTTGAATAAGTTTTTTCAAAGTGCCTCTTAATGACTTCATTGTTTCTTCGATTTCAGGGATATGTAAAATGCCTTAGCACTGTTGCCGCTATAAAAATAACATCCAGTAAATTCCGCACGTAACCCCTAAAAAGGTGAAAAATTAGTTTACTTTTAAACACAAATATAGTCAGAGGTATCTTCTCCGTGTTATTTGCAAGAACAAATGTTGTCTTCATCAGACATCGACACACTTGTAGTTGACAAAACTGCTGCAGTGTTACGTTGTTGTAATCTCACTGTGCCAACTCAGATAGAAAATGTGTCGAAGCTATGCCAGGTTTGAGGTCGTATTCCTTAACAGATTGTTGCGACAGCCGGCGTGATGCTCTCAAAAGTACCATGCAGCAGAGGAAGGCCAACTAGTCATGAGTCACAAAACGTCCACAAAACATTGTGAATCATTTTTTATTCTCGTTTTCAAGTAAGCTATTTTCTAAAAGGTTAAGGTTAACTCACGAGTTACAGTTTGGTTTATGCAGGATGCATGCAGTTTAAGAAAAATTCGATATCTCGGATAGTGGATACATTTATAGTCTTCTATTTTCCCGTATGAAATTTCACCACCAAAAAGTTGAACGGCCCTTTTTTTCTTAATAAAAATGCACGCCACTGACTGAAATAAGTTTTGTTTTACTCAAAAAAGAACTATTAAAGATCTTTGATACCGATCCAAATTTGGTTGAAATTGGATGACCAATAACTGAGTTACGAAGGTGTTTCCACTTGAAATGGGTCACAGTGTACATACCAGTTAGGCTGTTATTCTCTTTTTCAGCAGCAAATCTGATTTTTATTATTTAAATTAAAAATTATTGATTTAAATAAAAAAATGATTTATTATTTTAACTTACTATCCAGTTTTAATTTTCAGTTTACCATAATTTATATAAAAATATTTCAACAAAAATGCAGTTTAACCATAAATTCACGTTATATTTTTGTACTGTACAGTTTGCATCGTAAAGTATTCTCTAAGAATGTTTTTACAGTTTATTTTTTGGAATGATTGTTTATATTATTATTTAAAATAAAAAAAAACGAGTTTAATATAAATTGTGATTTTAATTTAAAAAATCGACTGATTTAAATCAATTGATTTAAGACTGGCCAACTCTGGTTTTTAGTAAATGTGAGTCTTCATGATCTTTAAAATAAAATGATATACACTCAGAAAATGATTTGACAATATAGACGTACAGTTCTGGGGAAAAAAACTCGAAATTATTTGATTCATTCAAATAGAGCGTTTAATGTACAGGGTGACCTCCGAAAACGAAACAGTCTTGTTCTAAATCCAGTAAAATTTTCTTTACTTCTCTTACTCTTACTTTTTAAATTTGAACTAATTGCTTTCGAGAAAGTGCGTAAGGAATATCGAAAACAAAATAGGCGTGTGTTTCCTGTTTATATGATAATTTTCTCGAAAAACGCTTGAACCCATCGATTTTATTATCAAAAGGGACACTTATGCATTGTCGATCGCACCACTTCTACTCTTAAGCGGTGGTAGAACCCACCACATTTCAAATAGCAAGGGGGATCAAGTTGCACAACATTTTAAAACCCGTTAAATTATAACGGTATCTTACTTTTTAATGTTGAACTAAGTTTTCGAGAAATTGCGTTCTATAGAATTTGATATAGTTATAGTTCACCACAGAATTCTTAGACGTGTAAAAAGTGTCGGCATCTTTAACCTTTACCGTACCGCCGAAGATGTCGACATTTTTTACACGCGTAAGAATTCTGTGGTGGACTTTACTTACGTGTCAGTTGAGTAAATGTTCGAAATGGTGGGCACCAGTCCATACAGTAGTAAAGATTTTACTCAACGTCGCGCATTCTGCAGCATTTGTAAAGTGATTTGACAGCATTCGTTGACTATACGTTGACTGTGCGTTATTTCTCGACAGATCCGAGCGTTTTTCGAAAAAAATATCATACAAGCAGAAAATACGAGTGTTTCGTTTTCGGTGGGCCACCCTGTATGGACATAAACTGAGATATCGATTCTCTATTAATTTCTGTTTTTCATTGGCCTGAACGGCCTAATTAAATACATTTTCCCGATGTTTGTTTGTGCTAGGGGCTAAAATCCATTTCCTCGATATCTTTCCTTCCTGCCTGGTTGTTCTGTCACATCGCAAACAAAGAACCACCACGCTATTTTTAGATTTTAATCCGTTGGATTGGAGATCACCGAAGACCACGGCGAGGCTCTTATTATTCAATCTTCCTCATGTAAACCGCTCAATCATTCTATTTTTATCCCGCTGGTACTTTTTAATCATATACTGAAGTGACTGAACTCACGTCTGAATTCTAGTACTAAATTAAATGAAAGCCTCTTTTGTAGTCTACTACTCTAGCCAGTTTTTTTGTTGTTATCCGAGTGTATAGTATGAGGTTTTACCATGAATGCTCTCAGGTGTACAGACGTCCATAATCACCCCTCACCTGCCGTGTTTATGCTGTAGCATTCACGATGATCCGGCATGTTTATAGTCGAAGAGCTAGATCCCTGAATTCGGCACATGCTAAGCAACTCTCGCACGTACAGAAACAGATAGTTGATTCTTATAAACACAAAATACATTTTTGCAATTTTTAGTTTTTTTTTACGAAAAATACTGTTTTCGCATTTTTATGTTTTCACCCCTCCGTATCTGTCATTTGATGTCGTAAAAACTTGATATTTTGGTATTGCGATATTCTCACAATCGTTTGCCAATAGAGTATGTAAAAAAAATATTTGTTTTGATATGACTTTAAAATAAATACAGTCTGTTTCACTTGAAATGGTAACAGCCCAATAACTTTTCATTTTTTTCCGATTTGAATCAAATTTTACTTAACTATGGAACAAATTCGGATCTACTTCTGACCAGAAAAAAATCCGCCTCCTACAAACGCAAAGCCACCTGCGATAACAAAATATGCGGAGAAAATCAAAAAACCATATTAGGCATATTTTTATCGGAAAATTTTGTTAATGAAATTTGTTCAGAATTGTCCAGAGAGAAACCTTAAGTCCAAAATTTAATCAAAATAAAAAATATATAAATTTTGATTAAAATAATGTCCAAGTCCGAAAATATCATATTAATGGGTTTTTTTGTTTAGAAAACTGTACTATGACAATTTTGTTTGAAATTAAACCCAAGCTGCCAGGTAGTTGTCAAACAATTTAGTTTTTTTAAATAATTATTTTTAAAATTTTTAAAATTTTAATTTTTCAATTTTTAAATTTTGATTAAATTTTGGGCATAAGGTTTTTGGCCAATTATGAACAAATTTCAATAACAAAATTTTCCGGTAAAAATGCCTAATATGATTTTTTGTTTTTCTCCTCATATTTTTGTACCGCAGGTGGCTTTGCATTTTTTTGTAAGATGCGAATGCTTTTCTGGTCATAAGTAGATCCTAATTTGTTCTATACTTAAGTGAAATTTGATTCAAATCGGAAAAAAAAAAAGTTATTGGTGTGTTACTCCGATTAAAGAACTTATATCTAGATACATAATGGCATGAATTTTATGATCCCGAAAGACTCCCATTCTAAGGCACTTCTTCCCATAAGTTGCTGATTGGCCCATCGGCGTATTCGCGGCCGCTCGTACACGATCGGCTTCAGTTCGATTATCATAATCTCAGTTGACAGTTCGGCCATTAATGTCAATAAATGTTTTTCGTGTTCTCCGACCAAAAACTGGTGAAAAAATAATTTTATTTTAAGTTGTGATTTGCTTAATACCTAAATAATATTCTCTATTCATATTTACACAGTTTAGTGACAATATATTTTGTGCAAATAAATAGTGAAGTGCTGTGCCGTTTGCAGAAAGCAGTTTAGAAAAGAAGAAAATCGATCGTTCCATAGTCGTAACATGATGAAGTTCAGTTTACAGTTATAAAGTAAATAGCAATTAAATTTTAATATCCTTTCAATACATATTTATCTTACTGTTTTATCTTACTGTAATATCGTATGCCTACATCACGTTATATAAAGAGCCGGTAATGCAGGAATTGCAATAATTCATTTTAATGAAAATATTTACCATTCTACACATTTTCTACACACACAACGCCACTGTTGCCTATGGGATGTGATGTTCATCTATCCATGTTTATGTTATGTTTTAATGGACATATAATGTGACTATGTTAGGAGCAAACAAGGTATATAGTGAAAAGATAGCCTGTTATGTATCTAGATATAAGTTCTTTAATCGGAGGTGTGTTACCATTTCAAGTGAAACACACTCGACATATTAATGGAAGAGTTGCCACTTTTCGGTAATTTGCTGCAAGCGCAGAGGCATTTCGACTGTGTATATATTTCGATACAAACAGTTAAGTAACACCCATTGCGGTTAGTACTTAGATGGATGGACAGGACCATCTGAGAAAACACGGCGATCTCGTCCCACCTTCTGGCGGCTTGTATATCAGCGTATACGCAGAAGCTATGTAATTTTAAGGCGAAGATTACGTAGTGGATATACCATCCATCAGGGGATGTAAAGCAGTCGATCCGTTGTCTATTAAATGTTAGGGTAGACTTTCGCAACAAGCGACAGCGACGGGAGACCGAGACAGGCGACAGCGACACCATTGGTACAATGGAATTCAATGCGACCTCGTTCTAAGCATGCGACAGCGACGTGTCTGACGCTTCGAACGAAGTCTTATTGAATTCCGTTGAACAGGTGGTGTCGTTGTCGTCGGTCTCGGTCTCCTGTCGCTGTCTCGTGCTGTGAATGACTACATTTAGGTAAGTAAAAGATTCCTACTCATCGATAGAGTAGAGGTTCGGCAAAATTTCTAGGTTGGGGTAGCTCGTCTCCTGGTGTCGGTGATAGGCCTTGGAAGCGGAAATAGGCCAAAGATAAATTAAAAAAATAAAAAAATAGCGAGAAAGTGTGGATCAAAGTAACTTTTTCATTTTACAAAATAACTACACCTGTACGCCCTTTTCACACTATACGGTTTTGATCGTACGATAAAGTGAAGAAAACCATGGGGCCTTTCACGTTATACGATGACGGCAAAAGGGCGGGTTATTGTAAATATTGTTATAATTAAAAAAGCAGATAATTTTATTTTCAACTGGTTTATGATTAACCATTCAGGTATAACAGGAAGAGATCAGATGAGAAATATTTACGGTAAACATGTGCGGGAAAATAGTATTGTATAGTATAGTAAGTATTGAATCTACTAATTTCAAATTAATGAAAAAGGCGCATATGTTGTTAAAAATTGCTCAGTAAAAGCATACTTATAGAGTTTTCTAAGTCTTTATATGGTCATCCAGAATTTACGAAGTATGGACCATTTACGAGCCTGTGAAACGTCCATAACACAGGTCTACAAAAAAAAATGTTCTGCTCCAAGAACTGAACCTATCATGCCTTAAGGATTTTTGTGGGCTGAAACAGAATTTTCAATTTAAAAAATTTTCTACCGCGTAGATTTCGAGTAAATCCCGGTTTTTATTGTCAAAAAACGGTTTTATGCCAAATTTCGACGTAAAATGTGTTTAAGTATTTACATGAGAGGTCTCTACCCCAAAACATAATAAAAATTACTATTTCCTATGTATTTTTGGGCGATTATTACGAATCCGTCCTTTATTGCCCTCTAAAGGGCAATAAAGGACAAAAACTCAATTTTATTGAAAAAAATAATGTTTTCCTATGTATTTTTTAATGTTGAACACGAATCCGATGTTAAAAAAAGGCACTCCGCTCTCCAAAAGGCAATAAAGGGCTAAAAAGTGCTAAAATGGGCTAAAAAGGGCCAAATATTAATCGTTTATTGCTCGGAGGTGTAGAGTGTGTTTTAAGACTAGCCTAACCTGACCTAACTAGTGTAAACCCAAGCATGCGGCAAACCTTTGGAAGGCTTTTAACCGTCAGTAACGGTCCTATCAAGTTTTTACCCCTACTGTGGTGAGCCACAAACCTTGATTGACACATTATAAGGACAACTATCGTGACGCTGCCAAACTTAAAACTTCTCTAGGTCAGAAACCATTTTGTGAACTTGTACCCTGAGAACTTTCGATCGGGAAGCCAAGATCTACAACATAGTGAAATTTCAGCTTAATTGACAGAAACTCATTCTCCATAAGGCTGGTGCAGTGTCCTTTATAGGATCAGAAATACAAAGTATTGACTTTCCGAGAGAGGAGGAGGGTAGCTAAGACCGGTTTTAAGCCTATTTTATTTCTGGATTTAAATTTAAAAAAAATCATTTTTTACCATCTGTTATCAATATTTAATTGATTTCACCCCAAACGGACCCCCCCCCCCACACTCGCACATCTCTGCTACCCCTTGTAAGTACTAAGTAACCAGAATCCAGGAATGGTATCGTTAAAAAAGTTCATCTGGACTACCTTCCCCACTAATGAATTTCCCCTACCATGCCTACTTACCCACCCACACCCTTATCTTATAACTCGACTGTATAAATATACATAACGGATTCTTTATTTTTAACACAAAAAAAAGATTTTTTTATAAAGTCGAATTATAAGATAAGGGTGTGGGTGTGGTAAGTTGACATGGTGGGGGGAAAGAGATTAGTGGGACAGGTAGTCCAGATGACCTTTTTTGAAAAAAAAAAAAAAACTTTTGGAGAGTTCTAAACACTTTTTAAATGCAAAAAAATTAGCGATACCGTTTCTGGATTATGTTTACTTAAGAAAAGATATGTGCGAGTGGGGGGGAGGTTCCGCTCTGGGTAAAATCAATTAAATATTGATGACAGATGATAAAAAATGATTTCTTAAAATTTAAATCCAAGAATAAAATAAGCCTAAAACCGGCCTTCCTTTCATAAGAAAGCGGAAAAGTGCAGTTTTTTCGATTTCGCAATTCCGAATCGAGTCGCGACGTACATAATAGAATTTGGCAGGTCATTTTATACAAGAAAAAGCCATCAGTTTTTGGTATGTTCGCAAACTGCATATGCCACTTTTATTTTGCATATTTCCAGCTCGCTCTTTGACTATGACGACAGGACTATAAAATGAATATCAACATCGGCCGTTGTATTTTAAACAGCGATCCGTCTGACGGAGCTCTATTAATAAACATTAATCGCTCACCCAATCAATATTGTCGTGGTAATTGAATCAGGACAGGAAGTGTCGCTTGCAAATTTTCATTTACGTTATTAGGTATCCCGTAATCGAATCGTTAGCTAGTACAATGTGTCACTTTTGACGGGATACTAATTATGATTTCATTGATGGTATTTACAAAGCCTACAATGGATATCGCAGTAAAAACTTTAATGGGCTGTCAGGTTGATGGGTGGGACATTGACGATAGAAAATATTAATGGATACAATAGGTCAAACGTTTGTACGTTGAACTGAAAAGCTCAATTACCTATACTAAAAATTAATAATAGTAATAAACTACACATAATATTACTTACGGTGTTTCGCTGTTTTGGAGATTTGCCTCACTTTTTATATATTTTTTAGAGAACGGTTTTCATAATATTAAATAAATGCCCTAATAACTTTGTAAAAATGAGGTAGCGTACTCATTAATGTATTAACATTACAGAGAATTTTATAATTTGTTGTCTAAGTAAAACTTCGCTTCAGACAATAAGCTCCTGTTACAAAAAAACGAACATTATAACAGACGCGTTAAGGATATGTGACTGGTAGGTACGTAAATAGTATACAGTATCGGAAAGTGTTCGATTTGGTACGGCAATAAGAGCAACCGCGAAGAAAGCAATGATGTACACAGCTTTATTTTGGGCGGCCGGTTAAGTCGTTGAAACTAGGCAAACCCAAAAGCAAAACTTTCCGATACTGTATATACCTTGAAGCCCTTGTAGACAATATTGGCAACTACGCATATGAGATTAGGCGGAGAATACAGGGATAAGATCGGCAACTTGCTAGTTGAGCAAAATTTAGCATGACAAAAATATCACGAAAGGCGTAAATGCCCTAATTTTCTCCATCTTTCTTTACGCCTCAAAGTGTGAGAAAAATACAATTTTTTGGACAAAAATCTGTTGACAGTCGGCATTTTATCGGATTTGAGTACTGCGGCGAAGAAGGTTAAAATTAACATAACATAACTTATAAAAAAACTCACCAGAATACACATATTTGTGATTATAAAAAAGAGTTATGAACAAAACAACCAAACCAAAACAATATGCCTTTATGTTAACAGATTTTCAATAAAATATTCCAGAAAAAGTTTTGAAAGTTTATTATTAAATAATCTGAACATTTGATGATATACATTTTTAGATGTATAAATTAAGCGAAACAACATTTTTAAACAAAACAAAAAGAAAACAAATAGAATAAAAAGAAATTTTTACTTCGTAAAATTTCACGAATTTGAAATAACACCAGCACAGCACACTCAACAATCATTCCATGAAAACAACCATGCACGGAGCCTGACAGACATCCTGAGCGCGAAGCGCCATGGGAGGATAGACCGGACGGAGCCGGAATAACTTAAAACAAATGTAAATATATAAATTTTAACTCCTTTCATCTCTAAGTATGGATTAAAAAATATATTGAAAATAAAATTTTGAATATGAACCACAAAATTTAGTTGCTAATAATAGAAGTAGAATACTAAAATAAAATTTTCCGCACCAATTGTATTATATAAAACTGTAGCTCTACAATAGCTTTGCTACATTTTCTATATGAATCCTTTGAAAAAAGGTAAATTATGGAAATTTCATCTATTTCTTACAGTTTTTTTACAAGAAAATTTTATCGTCATACGGCTGAGTTTTTTCGATTGGCATATTTGCCACTTAGAAGGGTATTTTTTTACTCACTTGAGAAATATAAATTTGAAGTGTACTTTATTTGTATTTTTGATTTGCGTAATTTTAACCATGATCATCATTTTATGCTTAAGTTGTCGTTGTTTGCAAACGAACACTGCAGAGGAATTGTTCCTAATAACCGAAAAATATCTATTTTTACACATATTCCCAAACTTTGAATACAAAAGTGTGTGAAGAATTTAGACCTGTTAATATATGAAAAATAATATTTAGTAGTAAAACAATTAACTAGCCATTGCAATGATAATAACATATTAAATATAGGATTTTGCAGAGTGAGAGGGAAATATGCGTTTATTTTCGGTTTATTATAAGTAATTAAAAAACCAAACATAGTATAATCTTTAAAACTGTTTTAAATAATTGCTATTGTACTAACGAATACAACTATATTTTTTTATTGAAAGTTTCTATTGTACTTGAATATCATAGTTTGTCAATTAAAATAGTTCCTAATTTCATTACTAGAGTATGACATTTAACTATATACAAAATTTATGACAAAAACTGCATATGGTTGTATTCCTTAAAGCAATGGGAAGTATCTGAACCTATTTTAAAGATTACACCATTTATGATTTTTTTAAATATTTATAATAAACCGAAAATAAATGCATATTTACTCTAACAGGCACTTGTCCTCTCACAATTTAATTATGCTGATTGTGTTTATGGACCATCTTTGCTTAAAGCTGATAGTAGACGTCTTCAACTCATTCAGAACTCCTGTGTACGGCTAATTTGTGGACTTAGGAAACGCGAGCATGTCTCGCACTATATTGCTGAAATTGGTTGGATAAACTTAGAGAATAGACGAGTACTTCATTTATGCACGCTTTATCATAATATAATCGTTACGAAAGAACCTTCCTATCTCCATAAAAAAAGTTAGGCTTCGTACAACAGTACATGATGTTAATGTACGCGGAAAAAATTCTCTAACGTTGCCGTTGCACAAGACTTCTCTTTATAGATCATCCTTTTCGTTCAACATTGCTAAAATTTACAATAAAATTCCTGAGGAATTAAAGAAACTGCCTGTTAATATTTTTAAGAAAAAAATGAAACTTGCAATATCTGATGGAACATTCTCTGTTACTTAATGTATGTGGATTTTGAATGCGTAATTGTGTGCGTTTTATCTCAGTGTCTAGATATTTAGGATTGCCAATTTTTGTGTTTTTGGGTGTGCTAATAACTGTGCCAAAATTTATGAAATTGTTATATGTTTTTAATTATTATTTATATATTCTACTGATTATTGTGGATATACTTGATTTCCTCCATTAGCTGTGCTAATGGACTGCATAATAAGTCCATTGTACTGTGATTTATTAACCAATCTTGTATGCTGTTAATACTTCACTTGAATTAGTATTTAATTAGTTTTGAAGGGTGAGTGTAAGAGCGCTGCTTTTTCGATGTTCACATCGAACAAGTGCGAACTCTGCCTTTTGCATTCAGGCATAATTATTTCGTATACTGTTATATTATTCTTTGTATATTTCAGCCTAGAGCAATAAAAGCATTTATTATTATTATTATTATTATCATTATTATTATTATTATTATTATATTTCCCCCTTACTCTGCAAAATCCTATCCTTAATAGAAAATCAATCTGACTTTATAGAAAATCAGTCTGGGTTAAGACAACAGGTAAAATTCAAATCATAATTGCAATTTTTTTATACTTTAAACGTGTATTTGAAAGGTGAATCGACAGCTCTTAAAATCAAAGTTAACAAAAATGGGTATTGGTGGGACTGTACTTAAATGGGTTGAATATTATTTAACCGGAAGAAGGCAACAAACCAAATATGAAAATAGAGCATCTAGTGTAACAGGCAGTGACTTTAAGGTACCACAAGGATCAGTGCTGGGACCTTTATTATTTGTGCTATTCATAAGTGACATAGTATAATCAATAAAAAAATGCAATGTACATCATTTTGCAGATGACACATTAATTTATTTGTATGGTTGTGATAACAACTCAAAAGTAAACGTTGATAAATGTAAATATATGATTTTCGGCAAAAAAAAACATAACAAATCATCTACAAATGAGAGAAAATCTTGTATTAAATAATAGAAAACTGGAAAAGTTTTCAAAATTAAATATCTTGGGTTTATAATAGATTGAGTTTTAAATGTGACAGTTCATACTTATTTAAAAAGTTGCAAGAGATTTATTTTTTACTTCTAATCTCAAATTATTTATCAATGTTTACAAGAATAGTAGTATATATCAGTCCATAATAGCACCACATTTTGATTAATGTGCAACTCTACAGCTAGTAATTAGATAATGTACTATTTTCTGTTTATTTTCTTTTATAGTGAAGTCAACATAATTCTGTGGCAGCTATTAGAGTAAGTGTTTATGAATGCATATTTTGAGTCGAATATTTTTAAATACCTGTCTGTTTCCGATGAGGCTAAACGTTCCGGAAATATCAGTCACTTCTCACCTGCAAAGAAAAAATAATTAGGTACTAATTTATAGAACACTAAAACTTGAGTTTAAATACAATCTAACGATCTGTAGTTTTGTTTTTTCTCATTTATGTTGCGGTTGGTATTTTTCCAAAAAGAGCATAGTAAATTTTATATTTAACGTCTTATATTTTTGCTTTAAAGTCAGTTTTCTACCTTTTCATTATCTTTGATCATTCATTTGTTCATTAGGTAATCATTTTTGTTAAGTGAATTTAGGATCAGTTTAAGAGACTTACGTTAATTTGTATAACTAGCGCTGTCTCACTCGATTTTCCTTAATCTAACAGGTTCAAGTAAGATATACAATAGAACTATTTGATATTTTCATCCAGTAGAAGTTGAATTTTCCTGGTTCAAAAAATTTTTAGTTCAAATAATGAAACAATTTTTTAAAAGCTAAAAATATTCTTGAAATGAACATTCGAGTAAAAAGTCAAATAATTCGTGAACAGCTAATTACACAGGCCTGCAAAATAACATCAGTTTTTCTCCATCACCCACCGTTTTTCCGCAACTCGGCCCAATATTTTGAACCTAATAGATATGAATATGGCTATTTTGGATGTTTTAAAAAATTTAAAAAAGGTTTTATTATCCCAACTTAAGTTTATTTACAACGAAAGACACTGTTAATGTATTTTCAATTAATTTAATCGACATTGATGGTCCTGTACTTCCTTTCCCTCTTCATGGAAAAGCTCCGATTGTTACTTTTCCTCTTGTGAGTAACACCTGGATTCTCTCTATGACGTGACTAGCAGTAGTCTCCCATCATACTGACGTTCCATCTACACTGATATCTCTTCGCCATGACCTTAATTCATACCGACACCCAGAAAAAATGAAATTTGCAAAAAAACTGAGGGTGATGGAATTTTTTCATTATTTTTCCTGGATTCAGCACCCAAAAAATCTATAAAGATCACCTATTAGTTTCAAATAATGTTTCATGTTTTTTTCCAGGGTGTCCACCCAAAACACTTTACGTGTGCTTAAAATGACAATTTGATGTTTCAATTTGATATTTCAAAAAAAAAAATCAGTAAAAATTATGAAATCGAATTTTATGTTATTATTATAATTAATACAGAAAGTGCGTTTCGTGATATTTGTCACGCCAAATTTTGCATAAGTCTTTTCAAATTAGACTGTATAGCAAGTAAAATGAACCTTGAACGAACTTCTCAGAACCAACACATCTGCATAGAGGTAGATCTCAGAATCATCTTCCAATGTATAGAGCAAGGGCCAAGTCTTTTTGATAATTTAACAATTTAATTAAGTAATAACTGTTCCAATAAAAAAGTTTTTAAGAGATTTTTCGAGATATGTAAGATATCTTAAAAGTTAAATAACACAGGCCCACAAAATAAAAAAAAGTGGTCTTTTTTGGTACTCCATTGGGTAACCCATATGTATTTAGACGTACTGAACACGAATCAGGTGTCCGTTGGTCACCATTTTTATGTAAATCGCGAAAATAACCTAACAAAACTCATAATTTAGGTTATTTTCGCGATTTACTAAAAATTGGTGGGTAACAGAGCAAACCTGATTTTTATTCAGCATGTTGAAATAAATACCCAATGGAGTCCCAGAAACAGGTTGCTTTTCACTTTTCTTTGTGTCTGTGTAATATATTTGCACACGCGATTTTCTAGGAAATGGCGGAGGATCCGGTGATATTCATATATTACACAGACACACACAAAAAAGGTGTGTATAGCCATGTAAGGCTATTAAATAAGATATAAATCAACTTTTAAAGATTTTAATTTCGATTTTCAAAATGTAAATTTTTATAACAAATAAATTGTTTTTCTTAAATATTCATAGTGATGGAACACTAGGCTAGTACCCTACATATACTCCCCCCCCCCCCCCCCTACAACGAAGAAACCAACGTGTCAATATTAAAAATCAGATTTAAAATAAATGATGAATTGAAATAAAATAGCATGTATATGACTGATGCTAAGTGAATAAAAGTTTGCAATCATAATTGGATTGAGCTTCTCTAATGGGTAATTGATAAAAATAGCATGCGTGTGCTAAGTGAATGAAAGTTTGCAATCATAATTGGATTGAGCATCTTTCAAAGATGTCGCACCAGCTATAGCAGCTTTGGCTAAAGAAAAGCTGGCGAGACAATTAAAATAGTGAATAATTGATATATTGGTACACTTGATAAGCTGGTTTTAAAAAAAGGGGAGCAATATAGAGTATGTACCGTAACATGTACATAATAAAAAAAGTAATAACAAGTCTTCTGAAAATCTAGTCTGCGGTTAGCAACACGAGCAGTTTGGTTCGGCCCCATATTCTTGTCGCGACTGGAAAAGCTTCTAGAATGTCCACGGGAGATTATTTTTAGCATAACTATTTGTTCAAATAGCAATAATACTGTCAAAAGCTATTAAACTTCAGTTTTCATTACTATAATTTTTGACAACTGCCTTGAAATCTTATGGACTCTCAGGAGGCATACAATGTGTGAAGACGTTCGGGGTCACCAATAATAGCCATATAAGGCTATTAAATAAGATACAAATCAACTTTTAAAGATTTTAATTTCGATTTTCAAAATGTAAATTTTTATAATAAATAAATTGTTTTTCTTAAATATCCATAGTGATGGAACATATACTCATATGTATGTAGGCTAGTACCTTAGAGTGTGTTTCTGGGACTCCACTGGGCAAACCCTATATATTTCGACATGCTGAATAAGAATCAGGTATCCGTTTAGCTCCGTTATGGACCAATTTTTAGTAAATCGCGAAAATAACCTAAATTATGAGTTTTCTTTAGGTAATCTTCGCGATATACGAAAAAATGGTGGGAATGGATACCTGATTCGTTGCAATACATATAGGTTACCCAATGGAGTAGCAGAAAAAGACTACTTTTTTATTTTGTATGCCTGTGTAATCGTTCTTCATCTCCTGATAAGAATATAATGAGCAGGAAATGCACACTTTTGTAGACGTAAACGACGTAAACGACGCGTTGGTAAACCTCTTAACTACTATGGCATAATCAAGGATGAGAGGGTTCTTAATCTTTGTGTCTGCCGCATGCTTCTCTCTTTTCTTTTTAAAAATACTAAAAAAATGAACAGTTACTGGAGGCGGCTGGAACCTCCCCACCAAAATTTTTCGAAAATTCATTAATATAGTTAATACCACTGATATATGCGACGCAGGCCTCCATACCGCGAGTACATGAACTTATATTTAACTACCCATCGTCACGGGACATAGACAATTCTTGGATAGAAAACGAAACGGAATGGGCTGAAGTGTAGCGTGTCGTTGAAATCAAAATGGCATCTACTTTCGAATGGTAAAATAAAAGTGGATAATTATGTTGAAAAATAGGAAAATCTGTATGAAAAAAGGGCACTAAACGTCATCCGATTTCCACCAAAACCTCTTCAGCTCATGTATGGTACCAATATATTGCTCTTATGTCAAATTTCATCAAAATCGGTTGAATAACTTTGGTGCTATCTTATAAACCTATAGAAAGGCCTGGCATGCTTATTTTTAAAACTACCCTTAAAGTTTTCAGGTTTGAATGAATTATTAGTATAGTAGAAGTAGTGTCCAGAGCTAATTACAACAAAAATGAATTTTGTTGTAAATGGTAGGTAACACGCTCCTAATCAACATACATACTGTTGCACAAAATGTGTTTATTTGCCCTCCATCTTGAAAAACATAAAAAATGTAAAGAAATCATCAGTAATTAGGTAAACAAATTTTTCTTTATTATCTGTTTCAGGTAGGTAATCTTTGTTTTGAGTGAAAAAATCATCATAAGGGAAATGTAAGAAGAAACCTGCATTTTGTCTTCCAGTGTGCTTTGTGACGATACTCCCTATTTCACATTAACAGCTAAAGGCTTGACGGGAATTATCAACGCGAGCAAACAAAGAGATGATAAAATTCATGAACTTTTCAATCCTATGCCTACTGGTGCTGTTAAAGTACATACAGAATGTCGACGTGTATACATCAATCCTGTTAAAATTAAAAGTAATATAAAACTGAAAACGTCGCAAGAAGATATTCCTTCGACCAGCTCGAAAACGCTACGAGGAAGTGTTGGATCGTTCAACTTCGAAGAGAATTGTTTGTTTTGTAGCCAGATTATTACGGATTATGAAAAGCGTAAAAAAATGGCAGTCATTCCTGTGCATACTTTCCAGTTTCGAGACAATTTTGAAACTATGCAGTACTAGAAGTGAGGGCAGCAAATGTACACGCGAGAATGCTTTCAGTCATAGATTTACCCGCTGCAGAAGCTCGATATCACCAAGTGTGCAGTGTCAATTTTAGGTGCGGAAAATCCATTCCTGTGAAGTATACTACTGAAGGTAGTGGAGAATTGCCCACACATCAGTAGGCCGCCAGGTTGACAATGATAGTTCAGATGCTTTTGTAAAGACATGTGAGTCGTTACAAGAAAACTGTGAAGAGACAATATCTGTCAGTGACTTAGTGGAAAAAATGCGTGGTTAGGGAAGGGAGTCTTACACTTCTAAACATTTGAAGAAAAAATTGCAAGACTGGTTTGGAAACAACATCATAGTACTAGGCACAAATGGGAAATGTAACATGATAACATTTGGAGAAACTGTATCAAACATAATCTTAGACTATCATAAACAAAAAAGACTCGATGACCCTGATGACGAAAAATTTAGATATTTTTCAACACTGCAAAAGCTTTCAGTTTTTCGGCCACCATTTTGTTATTTCCTTTTACTTTTAAAAACCAATATCATATTCTTTTTCAGCATGAAATTTTCTGTAATTTGATACCACACATGATTTTTTATGATTTTTTAAAAATTGTTCCATGTTTTTTCAAGATGGCGCCCAAAAAAACGCATTTTGCGCAACAGTACGGATGTATATTTTTAGTAGATTGATTAGGAGTATATTACCTATCATTTACAACAAGAATCATCTTTGTTGCAATTAGTTCCACCTCAAGGTGTTTTTTCGCTTATTTCTATTCTACTATATCTAAATATTTAATATTTAATTTAAAACATGGGTTAGATAGTTCTTAAAAATTCATGCTCTCTAAAAACACAAATTAAAAAAGATATATATGGATATAATTTTCTTTTGGTTACTTAAAAATAAAGTAGAGTAAATATTATACTCCTCGCCGATTTTTTTTAATTGTTGCACATTCTAAGAATACTCTTCGCAGTTTTCTTGTAAATATTATTAGTTTTTGAACATTCTAAATTTTTTGATACCAACTCTGTTGGTGAAATACTCGTTAGTATAGAAATAAATATATAAAAAAAGTTAAAAAAAAAAACAACTAAAAATCTTTCTGGGTTTCGAACACTCGACCCTTGGATTGCAAGGCAAAACTTTACCCACTGAACCACCATTCGTTATTATGGAAACTGGTCGGTCCAATATTGTCTCATTCAGAACAAAAGGTTATTATTAACAACAAAATACACGTTACGAGTTAACTTATGTTTCATCAACAACCCTCAGAGTTTCATGTCGCATCCTGTATAAATGTAAAACTATCTACTCCAATTAAGCTCTTCAAATCCACTCGATTGGATAAATGAAATTCCGTTCTACTTTGAGAATAAGCTTTACAAAGCCAGTTTGAGCCGACTAAGGCTATGATTATATATAAAAAGAAAAACTGAAACTCGACAGGCAGTAATACGTTTATCGCTTGACATTTTCTTAGTAAATTTACTTTGTGAAATTGAAAGTTTTCTGTTCATCATATCTATATATAGAAAACTCGTTAGAAGTTCAACATCTTGCGTTGCGTAATCGCGTAATCGGTAGTTCATTGAAAGTTTCAAACGAAGTCGTGCAGGTTTATAAAAATACATCGAATATTTACAGAGTAATACGTTTATTATAGCATACTTGTTTTAGTGCTGGAAATATTTATGCACTTATTTATTTTCCAATACAGATATGGCTGTGCCATATAATAAATATATTTTAGAATTTTTAAAGATGCATATATTGATATTAATCAATGGTTTTTAACATTACAATCTTTGATATTCTTGCTTATATATATACATGATAATTATTACGTTATTACTAACTGACCCAGCAAACGTTGTTTTGCCATATAAATTATACATTTTTGTCCAAAAAATAAAAAGAAAATTTCTGGAGAGGGCCACCCTTATCAACTAGGGGTATAAAAAATAGCCTACGACCTATTCTCAGACCTACCAAATATACACCAAAAATTTCATAAAAATCGGTCAAGCCGTTTCGGAGGAGTTCGATAACAAACACTGTGACACGAGATTTTTATATATTAGATTATATTTTTGTTTCTTTATTTTCCTCGGTTACTCTATCATAGAAACTTATAAGAATCTTAATCGGGGCAAATGAGCTGCTACACATACTCCCCCGTTGATAAAAAGAACAATCAATCACTTAATGCATCTATGGCAAAACGTACCTTCTTAACATGAGTTGGTGGAATATCACATCTGCCAACTAACAAAAAAGTAGGTTTGACTCTGTCAATATTGACAGTTACGACTTTATTTCTTTTATTAAAAGTAATTAATTTGTCTGTACGTGATAAAACTTTAAATGGACCCTCATACAAAGGGGTACAGGTACGTGTAAAACGTTCTTTGTGAACAAATATAAAATCGCAAGTGAAAACTTCAGGAGTCAGGATTGACAAACGACTTATAATTAACATGAGGAACTGGAGAAATAAATGTTAAATTATTAAAATAAGTGCGTAACCTGTCGATAAAATAAGGAATGTCGGGAGTATTATATGACTTAATGAAAAATTCGCCAGGTAATCGTAGTTTGACCAAAAATTAGTTCGGCGGAAAAACATTGCAAATCTTCTTTGGGAATCGTCCTAAAAGCTAGTAATATTATAGGGAGGTCATCTACCAAATGTGATGTGTTAGCTTTAGTAGTTATGGCAGTTTTAAGAGTTCTGTGAATAGTTCAACCATACCAATACTTTGAGGGTGGTAAGTTGTTGTACGAATTCTATGAAAAATCAAAAATGTTGCAAATTCGTTAAATAATTTCGATTTAAATTGAACGCCTTGGTCAGTTGTGACAGTCAAAGGCACGCCGAAACGACAAACGAAGTTTTGAATTAATTAAGGTGCCACAGTGTCTGCAGTGATATCAGACAGAGGATAAGTTTCTGGCCATCTGGTAAATCGTTCGACCACTGTTAGAATGTAATCACAACCTTTGGATGGAGGTAATGATCCTACTAAATCTATGTCATCGAACCTGCATTTAGGTATTTAAAAATTACCTAGTGGCCTTTTAGTGTGATGTTTGACTTTAACATAAATTGTAGTCAGTATTCATTTTCGAACAGAAGTAATTATTAGTGACTAAAGTCCTAGTAGCTTTAATTCCAGGATGAGATAGACCATGAAATATATCAAATATCGTTCTTCTATAATTGGAACATAAGGTCGTAGCTTTGGACGAGAAACATCGCACCAAATAAATTCATCCAAATTTAGAATTTTAATTCTTTTCAAATTGAAAGAATTTTATTATGTATATTATAAGAATTGCCTATATATGTATATGATAATTATGTTATTATTATATTTTTGTTTCTTTATTTTCCTTGGTTACTCTATCATGGAAACTTATAAGAATCTTAATCGGGGCAAGTGAGCTGCTACACATGGGCTGCCAGATATAAATGGGACGGGGTTTGACTGTGAATCTAATCATATTGGGATAAAATAACTCCTTACCTGGAAATAGTAATTCTCCTAAACGGGAGACTTTCCATATGTATAGTATAGTACTAGTGCCCACTGCCCGGTAATGACATACCAAAAATCAACGTTCGTGAATGCTGGGCTGCCGTTTTTAATAAGCATTATTCCTATATCATTAATGGATGGGAATATCGAAAATAGTTTTAGATATAATTTGAAGAGCATTAAGGCCGAGCTGTACCAACTAAGTTCAAGCCAAGTTCAGCTTGAAATTAGATGGTACTCGATCTAAGGTATACACATTTTGATAAGAATAATTTCTCTCCTATCTGCAGCGGTTACCGAATTGTAGGGCAACCACAAACATAAAAAAGTTATTTTGGTTGATTTTTTATTTATTAAAGTGATTAATATATCAAGACAATTTCTACAGTTCAGTTTGCATCTCATGTAATTATCTTGTTTTTAAATGGATGAAAAACCAAATATCTGCTGCCATGTTCCAAGATGGCGGTGGTAGAACTTATTTTAGAATAATAATTTTTACTATTCGTTCATTGTTTCAGACGTCCATGAATCATTGTCTTATAGCATCATGCAGATATCGGTTATTCTGTTCAATTCACATTGCTTTGACAGTTTATTTGTATAGAAAGTATGGATCTAAGCTCTTGATAGACTTTTTTTTCCTTATGGGTTGCTGTGCCGAAGCCCCGCTGTACTGAAGCTTAAGCTTATTGTAACCCACAGTCTCGTTATCCCTTTAATCCCGTTCCTTCCTCTCTAGAAAGAGAGTATACGGTCAATGGGAGCTTTGGCTATTTCTTCCGGGGTCACGGTTAGTTCCCCGAAGTATAAAAACCTCCCAGCCAGCCTCCCAAACCACCAAGGCTGGGCATTCACATAGTATGTGGTGAGGAGTTTCTTCATCCTCACCACACATCCTGCATTCTGGATTATCCTTCACACCTATGTTGGTTAGGTGTCTGTTCAGTGTGCACTGTCCTGTTAGAATTTCCACTGCACATCTCAGCTGTTTTCGGCTCAGCTTTAGCAATTCGTTAGTCTTTGTCTCGGATGGCCCGCCGGTGATGAACATTCGTGACTGTCTCATCCCCGGCGCGCCGGTCCAATACAAGATATGTTTCTGACTCTTCCTTTGTCATTCCTCTTGCGGTATTGTATGATATCCCCCAGGATGGCTCCAGTCCCATCAAGGCTGTTTTTGGGCCTTCTTTGGCCAGCTTATCTGCTTTTTCGTTGCTTTCATTGCCCTGGTGTCCTCGCGTCCACTCCAGTTGTATACTGTTGTGTTCCGCCAGTTTCGTCAGGGATTCAAGGCAGTCTTTTACCGTTTTGGTACATATCTCTACTGCATTCAGAGCTTTGATAGCTGCTTGACTGTCAGTGATGATGCGGATTCTTTTGTCAGTATATGACCTCCGGATCATTTCTTGTGCACAGATTTCTATGGCTGATACTTCTGCTTGGAACACCGTTGCGGTACTGCCCAGGTTCAGATTGATGTCTGTCCCTGGTTGGTCCCCCGTAACACCTGCTCCAGTACTTCTTGACGTTTTCTGTCCGTTGATAGACTTTACTTACAGCAAATGATAGACATTCAACAACTTATGCCACCGGACGACTTTGAAATGTTTTTTTCACCATACGTCAGGAAAAAGAGTTGTCAGGTATGAATATGAATATTGAATAGTTATTGATGAGAGCAATGAAGTCACTAGGTGGTTTACCAAGAGGACGTGACTTGAGACACTATCGTGAGATGGATTCTATGTGCTCCAGTTTCAACGGAAATATCGCTAAAGCAAGTGAGGAGTTCTTCATTGCTATGTATAGAAAAACCGGAAATAAGACATTAGATGAACAAAGATTTTATATTTACCATCAACAAACAGCGAAAAAAAAGCTACAGGCACAACTAACTTATCCTCACATCCCTCTACAACAACAGCAATTGCCCAATACTGCTTCAGCATTTATTACCAAGTACGGCAATGTTTAGGAAATGATCCAGATCCATGTCAATGCGATTGGTACCTTGCGTTTTCATTAAAGTTAAAGTCTCAATACAATAAATGCTGGCTTTTTAAGTAACTCCTTAGGTTTTCACCTGTGAATATTTCCCTTAAATGGGAGTCCTCCTGTATGCATAGTACAAGTTCCTAGCGCTACTACCGCCATCTTGGAGAATGACAGCCGATATTACACTTTTCACCCATTGAAAAAAAGATAACTACATGAGATTCAGACTGAATTAAATAGACCGTCTTGACATATTCATCACTTCAATAAAACAAAATTCATTGAAAATAATCTTTCTATAATTTTGTCTACCCTACAACTCGGTTACCGTTACAGATTCTAAAAAATATTATTCCTATCAAAAATTTGTAAGCCTTAATGCCCTTCAAATATTATCTAAAACATTTTCCGACATTCCCATCCATTCATGGATGGACCTAAAAAACTAGAAAATGGCCGCCATTTTCCAAGATGGCACCCTACTACAGTATACATGAATATTGATTTTTGGAATGTTACTACTATGAACTGATGTACTATGCATATGCGAACTCTCCTGCTTTGTAAAAATATGGAGATTTTGTTAATAAAATATTGGCTTATAGATGTAGCTGCTAATATACTCTTTACTTTAAAATGTTATATGAATAGCTTAAGAAATGTGGAAAGCTGATTTTTACTGGGGTCTTCTATAATTTAAAACTAATAACTACTATTACATCAACCTTTAAATTACAGAGAGAAAACTATAAAATTCATGTTTTTAAACAATATATCATTGAGATGATTGCAAGCCATTCCTCTTTTTATGCAACATCTGTAGGCGGGTGTGTCGATTTCATATTTAAATTTATTTTGACTCATTATCGCCCACCTGAAACTAAGGCAGTATAGTTTTTTCCTTTTTCATATAATAACATAGTTGACGTATAACATTACATGTTAACATTTTATTACAGCTTTGATTTTATCAAATTGGGATATTATAACCGGATAAAAGTTTTTAATCAACATCAGGAAAAAGAAAATGTACAGAAATCCGACTCACTGAACTCAAGTATCGAATAAAAAAGTCTACGTCTTGTACGTGTACATGTGTGTATTTAAGTGTGTGTTTATACCGGATAACAACGATATTAGTCAACCCCTCTTTTGCCCCTTGTTTGTTAAGATATCAAAACGGAACTCGGTATAGTTAATATAGACGTTAGATACCACATTTTGACGTATTTGATGATTTGTTCGGACCTCCGGTTATAATAATAATAATAATAATAATAATTTATTCATCACTCAACATAATACAAAAAATGCATCAGTTATTGGACTAGTCAAACTTAAAACTAATGTAAACCATCGTATAACATACAACATTCTAAAACACATACAATCATTTAAAATTTAAAAACTCTTCATAGCTATAAAAGGAGTTGTTTAAAAGGAAATCGTATAACCTTGATTTAAAATTATTAAAATTGTCGCTAGTGCCATAACGATTTACAAATTTATTGTAACAGTTTATACCTCTATAAATGTGACAATGCTGACCAACAGAGAGCCTAGAAAATGGTTGATGTAAATTATCTTTGGTTCGTGTATCATAGGAATGTATGGAGCTATTTTTTACCAAAGATTTTTTCTTTATATTTATTATCAGTAGAAAGATATATAATGATGGGAGGCTCAGGATGCCATATCTCTTAAAAAGATCCCTACATGAAGTGAGGGGATGAACACCTGCTATTACCCTCAATATGCGTTTTTGTGCAACAAACGCCTTATTTATGTGTGCCGAGCTTCCCCAAAATATTAAACCGTAGGATATAATGGATTCTGCTAAGCCAAAATATACTGATCTAAGTACATCCAAGCTTACAGTACCCCTTAGTTGTCGAATTAAGAAACATATGCTACTTAATTTACTAGATATTTTTTCTACATGAAATTCCCATGTCATCTTAGTATCAAACGTTACACCTAAAAAATTTGCAGTATGTACCTGTTCAATTGAGATATTATTTAGTCTGACTAAGAAACTGCAATCTCGGATAGAATTTTTCGGAAGAAATGTCATAAACTTAGATTTATTGATATTTACGGATAGTCCATTGTTTGAGCAGTACTCTAGAAATTCATGAGTAGATTTATTAGCTTTTGATACTACTTCTTTTATATTATTTTCATGTATGCCAAAATTTGTGTCATCGGCATATATTATTTGCGTATCAGCTGTAGGACAGTTTAAGGATATATCGTTTAAAAATACCAAAAATAATACGGGCCCCAATATGGTACCCTGTGGAACTCCAACTGATACATTACATGGCTCAGATTTATAACTGTTTATAGTAACTATTTGGCTTCTGTTGTTTCAGTAGGATGCTATCCAGTTGTTTGAAATACCGCGAACACCCGCAGTCGAGAGCTTTTCAAGCAGCAGGTCGTGATCAACTGAGTCGAATGCACGGCTCAAATCAAAGTATAAAGCTATATATAAATTCCCTTTATTCAGCGACTCGTAAATAAAATCTGAGAATTCAGCTATGGCAGTTGAAGTAGACTTTAAAATATTATTAGTCTCCAGGAACGGAGTTAATCTATTATAAAATGCAAGTTCGAATATTTTTGCTAATTGGCTCTGTACACATATATTTCTGTAATTAGCATACTCCTTTGGCGACCCTTTGGTTTTGTATACTGGGATGGATTTTGATAATTTCAACGCACTAGGATATTGCCCATTTGAAAAGGACTCGTTTATTAGATACGTTATAGGTTCACTTAGAACTGCACTTGCTGCTTTTAATATTTTGCCATTTAGTTCATCGACACCTGGTGAGTTTTTAGTGGTAGTTTTGGATATAATATTTTCAACTTCAGTTGGTGTTACCGGGGTTAAATATAAGTTTACATGGGTAGCGAAAAGTAACACCAATTTTTGATTTTTAAATGGAACACCCTGTATATTATTGCATTTTCACAATCATAGGAAAATTCTGAATAGGTTTGAACTAGCTTGGTGAGTTTTTACGCCGACTTGATTTTTTTAGAGACAAGTTTTGAATCCCGAGTGCTGTGATCAACTTTAAATGATCATAAATGACATACAAAATTATGGAAAATACATATTTGACTTTTAACCAACAAATGTAGTAACTAGTCTAATCTTTCGAAATTAGTTTCCTGCAAGAAAGTCTTTTTATTTCAAATGGCACCTCCCCTCAGTTAAATACAACTTTTCAAGCCTAATTCAACCGTACCTTATACCCAAAATCCATTGAGTATTTAAACTCAAAAAAACTTTTATTTGCTTTTCATTAAGATGGAAAAAGTTTTTTTGAGTTTAATACTCCATGGATTTTGGGTTTGACGGTACCGTTGGATTGATTTTGAAAAATTGTATTTAACTGAGAGGGTACTGCAGGGTTGTGCCATTTGAAAAAAAAAAGACTTTTTTGCAAGAAACTAATTTCGAAAGATAAGAAAGCGCCTAGTTATTACATTTGTTGGTTAAAAGTGGAAATTATCCAGTGTGCCCAATTAAAAAAAAGTTGTGTTGCAAATTATCGTCATATTACGATAATTTGTAATTTCGCCAAAAGTCTTTGAAATTTCTTTATATGACCTTTATAATAATGTGCGAGGGCGGATCAGTATTTCTCAGCATGGCTTTGACGTTATATATACTGATTTCTCCAAAGCTTTTGACGGCATTCTCCTTCATAAACTTAAAGTACTGGGTTTTTTGGACTTGCTATCTTCCATGCTGTTAAAAAGATGATTTTTAACCGGAAAGAGTCAATACGTAGAATACCGTGGCTTTAAGTCTGGTCAATTCCTAGATACTTCCGGAGTGCCCCAAGACCCAGTACTGGGGCCTCTATTTTTTATTTTATTTATTAATGATTTAGTGACTTGTGTTGATGTTAACTGCCTGCTATATGCTGATGACATGAAATTGTATTATACTGTTGATACCGACGAGGATTGTGTTACTTCGAAGTAATTTAAATGATGTTAATGATTGGTGTCTTCAAAACAATCTGCCATTAAACATCGCCAAATGTAACTTTCTGCAAGAAGAATAATCCATTGTTATTTGATTATGAGTTGAACGATACCATATTGAATAGATCAGATGAGTTCAATGACTTGGGAGGTTCTATTCGACTCGAAACTAAATTTTAACTTAGTGTATAACCATAGAGTCATCTTCGAGTTTAACCTCCAGATTTTTCCACACACCTGCCTACACCTTCCCAGAGCAAGTTGATTTCTGTGTGACTTTTCGGATGTGGGTATTCCATATCAGTTTTCGGTCGAAAATAACTCCTAAATATTTTACCTCGCTGGCAAATGAAATTTCTACTCCATTGAGCCTTAGAGGTTATAGGCCCCCTAACGCTCTTTTTCGTGTGAAAGTGACGACTGTAGTTTTTTCAGGATTTATGGGGAGTCCTTCCTCACTGCTGTAATGGAATTTCTGCCGAAATACCGTTACAGTTCCTTTATCTCATGAATATTATGCATTGTTGCCACTATGATTGTGCGAGTTCAACCAATTAATGAAATTTGTTGCAAAACCAAACTTCATTAATTGGTTGAATAATTTTAGTGACAAAAATGCGTAATATTCATTAGATAAAATGATAAATGGAACTTTAACGATATTTTGGCAGAAATTCCTTTACACTGCATTGCCTGTAGACAATATTTAGGGCATTTTGCGAATGCTCTGACATCGTGTTCGCAAATCCCCCCTAGACTACTATCACTAGATCGTCAGCATATCCAAAAGCCTTCCATAGACATTTTCCGGAAGAGCTCGATAACAAGGCCTGCCCAAAGCAATGGAGATAGTCCTCCTCCTTGAAGGCAATCTGTACTCACCTTCGCCTCAATGGAAGCTTTACTTAGATTGGACACTGTTATCCTTTTTTCTATCCTGCCTTTAATCCAGTGGCAGAGTATTGTTGGGACTCCTCTATTTGACAAAGTATTGGTTAATGATCGAGTTGTCGCGCTCCTTCTATATCTAGAAATGTTGTCAATGCCATTTCTTTGTCATCTAATGACTTGATCAGTAGCCTATTCAAATCATCCAGTGCAAGGTCTGGTGACTTCTCCAGCTGGTATGCATATTGACGCTCACTAAGGAGGTTTTCCCTTTTCATCTCTAATGTACCTGTCCAGTAGTCTTTCTAATGTTTTAAGTAGGAAAGAGGACAGGCAAAGTGTTACTAAAGCTCTAGGCAAAATATCGTCCAATATTCCTAGGCTATAACAATATTTACATCATATTAGATATGGAGCAACATGTAACTCAGTAAAGTAATATTTTGTGCTGAAATAATTCGATTCCTATAAATCGATGTGCATAGAACGCGTGTTTGGTCACGGAAAGAGCGTTACACATGAGATTTCTATATATACGCTAACTTTTTCGCGAATTTGTTCCAGCGAATCTAGTTGAATTGGAATCGTTGGACGTGCTCCTTCGTTGTAAGTACTTAAAACCCCAAGAGACAGACTGTGCGAATTTACTGTCGAACTGGGTTGCTAGTTAATGAGGATATAAAGGAGGCTTTTGGGTTAATTCGCTAAAACAGGAGAACTCAATATTTTAAATTAAAAATATTATAAATTGTAAGTGATATGATGTGTCTAGAAAAATATAATGATTTGTGATATACCCTTAATGAAAATATTAGGAAAAATAGAACAGAATAGAATATTTAGAAAATTTAAAAAACGTATTTTTTGTGCATCACAAATCTCTGGTAGAAGAGATAGATAGCTAAATAGATATACGTTTATTTGACTACCTTACATATACAGATATACTTGTAGCAACTCATTACGTATCTAGTTATATTAGCTAAGGATAATATATATGTAATTTAAAATGAAGTGTAAAATATAATACAATTTAAAAACGGGGATAAAATGTAAAAAAATTATACACAATAATAATAAAATAAATAATACAACTGACACAAGTTGCATAGAAAAATTTCTTGCTGGTATAAACGGTCAAGTCATTTCTATATAGGTGCCCTATTAATTATTATGGGGGTTTAAATTTGTGAAAATTTTGTTATCTTATATTTTCAGGTAGTTTATTATACATATACATATAAGTTCAAGTTAAATTTTTTTTTAAATGATATAGTTTAACAAATAAGCCGATCTTGATTTCTAATTATGTAGCTCTGATAGAGTTACATAAACATTCTTATTTTTATGAGTAATAAATATGTAGGCACGGAATAGGCATTATACCATATTTAATAAATAATGTATGACACTGTTCTCCGAAGCCAGGTCTCGTTATAATTTATATGGTCTCTTTCTGTGGTCGAATTTTTTTTTACTGCGTTACCTGAGTTCCCTCAAAGCATAACCCCATAGTTTATTTGAGAGCGAATTAATGAATAGTAAATATACTGAGAGCAAAGTATGAAGTTATAAAATAGTTCTGACTCTCCGTAAAAGAAATATATAGATATCTTCAAAGCTTATTGCTGAGTTGCTTAATATGATTGTTTCAACTTCGAATACTATCCGAGTAATTAGCACTCTCTCTCTTAGTTATGTCATTTCTGGTACAAAAAATTAGTTTCTGTCTTGTCACGATTTATTTTGAGCACTACCAAAATTCACTTAGACTTTCAGTTTCATTTATCAACTGTTGTTATCCTGGGCCCTATTTAGAAGAGTTGTGTCATCAGCAAACAAAACAATATAGCTAGAGAACAAATAATAAAGTCTTTTACATCAATTATAAATAGTAGAAGTCCCAGCATAGATCCCTGAGACGCTCCATGTTTTGCTAAAATAAAATGTCATATTGTGTTGCTAGACGCATTGTTGCCTACTCTCTAGATATGGTTTTATCAGAGAAAATGTACATACTTCATAGAAACTAAGTTTTTTACGATTAAAGTATGAGATACAGTCGAACGCCTTGCTGAGATCACACACAGTAATTGTAGTATGTTTACCCTCTTCAAGACACTCTAATATTGTCACCCACAATCTGTAAGAAATGCAAAATATGAAATACTTTGGATGCAAATATATTTTAAAATGCTAATTAAGCACTTCTTCTAAGTATACACAGTATTTTGCCAAACACTGCGTATAATTTGTCTATAGATAGTTAAAATTATTTCTGCCATATATAATATTACACATGTTCATAACACAGGCCCACAAAGAAAAAGTGGTTTGTGCAGGGGTACATAGTTATCCCTTGCACTTTGAGCCACTGAACACGAATCTGGCCTTAGTTTTTCCCCAACACCAAAACAGTAGATATTGTTTATCCAGCTCATTTAAATCAGACTCCAAAAGTGATTCAACTTTAAAACTTCACCCTAATAACATTGTGGTACTTCAGTATTGATCTCTTAAGTTAAATAAACCATAAAACCCCATAACTTCTTCACCCTTCAACTCCATAACCCTGGGAATCCGACGAAAATAGTGGGGAATCTTGATTGAGGAGTTAATAAGATTGTGACCTCAGATACTTGTGCTTGAGTGTCATACATCCACAACCTCATGATCCCATAGTAACCCCTCGACTCTGAAGAGATTTTAAGTAGGGAAATTCGTATCATTGTGACATTATAATCTTAGAATCAAACACCCTATGGTGCCATAACTCTTCAACGGCAATCCCTGTATCCTCATAAACTTATAACCCTGAGAATGAAACAAATGGAGGCTCTCGATTGGGGAATCAATTAAATTGTGCCTTCAGAATCTTGTTACCTTGCTACCAAGTAAGCCTATAGCGCTCCAGCAGCAAACCCTTCTACTACATTACCCAGTAACCCCATATCTGCATAACTCTGAGAATATAATAGAAGAATGTGATCAATCTGAACAGGATAATTCGTGAGATTGTGTTCTCGGAATCTTGAAATCGAGTAGCCTTAGCTCTTGAACAGCAAAACTTTTAGCCGTATAGCCTCGTGATTCTGAAAATGCTATAATAGCAAATTAGGGAATATTAATTGAAGATTCAATGAGAATGTAACTTTGGAAATGGAGTATCTTTTTAGGTGATATCTGTTCAAGTGACTTCATTTGATCTCTTGTTTTTGCGAACTCTTTTATCTTACGAAATCAAGAAAGGTGGGATGAGCATATGATGGCAGACTTTTGTTGGATGTTGAGGAGGGAACATGTGACGTAGAGCAAGAAGTGCAAAAGAAATCCGTTATATAGATCGTTCGAACAAAAAGGAGTTCGCAAAAGCAAGAGATCAAATGAAGTCACCTAAACAGAGATCACCTGAAAAGATGCTCCACTTCCTGAGTTACATTCTCACCGAATCCCCAATTAAGATTCCTTAATTTGCTCTTATTGAAACCCCAGAATCACGAGGTATACGGCTAAAAGTTTTGATGTTCAAGAACTGAAGGGTCATGGACTACTCGATTTCAAGAGAACACAATCTCATGAAATCCCCTGTTCAGATTCTTCACATTCTTCTATTATATTCCTAGAGTTATGCAGTTATGCAGGGTTTACGGGGTTACTGGGTTATCTAGTAGAAGGGTTTGCTGCCGGAATAAGCTTACTTGGTAACAAGGTTTCAAGGGCACAATCTAATTGATTCCCCAATCGAGAGCCTCCTATTTTTTCATTGAATCGGGGTCATGGGGTTATGAGGATGAAGTGATTGCCGTTGAAGAACGCCATAGGGTGCTAGTTTCCAAGATTGTAATGTCACAATGGACAAATTGCCCTATTTATTTCATTGAGTCACTTTTGGAGTCTGATTTAAATGAGCTGGGTAAGCAATATTACGATCCAACAAACTTTTTTAGTAATACAAAAAATTGACGTGCTGGGGAAAAACTGAGGTTAGATTCGTGTTCAGCGGCTCAAAATACAAAATACTCAAAAGTATATACATTTTGCGTTAGTTCGGTCAGTACCCCAGCAGACAACTTTTTTTTGTAATTATTATATACTTTTATTTTATTTATACAATAATGAATCTATAAGTCACCATGACGTGATAAACAATAACGTGAAGAAAGTTTATAGTAGTATTCCTAAACATAGAATTTACGATATATTAAAATATATATTTCGCAAAGAAATCACTTGTATGAATGTTATATTGTTGCAAAAAACATAGTTTAGCCAAAACAAGGAAGCTTGCATAACTGTGATAATATAACTCATACCATCCGTGCTTATTGAGAAGAAAATATAAACTGCCGTTTCATATATGTATCAAATTTCAAGTCCAATAAGAGTTATAGCTTAGAGCTTGCAAGAAATGGCCGATCGATTCGCGCACAGACACACAAACTTGTTAAATTTGACTTCAGAGCGTTCGTTGCCTTGTAACAAATCTGAGAGCAAATTTTTATTCCTTGGTCGCGTCGGCGCTCGTTAAATTTGTTTGTCCTATTTTAATATGGGCGTTATAATAAAGGGTGTTAAAAACTGGAAAATAACGATATACAGTGGTTGCGATTCTACACCATATTGGAAAATATGTTATTAAATCTCAGAAAAAATTTTTTACCGACCAAGGTTAGTGCATGATTTTGAACAAAAAAGTATATATATTTCGTGATAGTTCGGAGACTCGGAGGGGAATATTAAATTATTTAAGATTGGCTCAAGAGTGAACTTCTTATTTGTCAAGATATCGAAAAATTATAGCCAAAAAATATAAAATTTGGTTGTTTGATTCGAAAAATAAAATTTTACCCGATTCTATGCATAATTCCCGAACTATACTTTTAATTACTATTCTGTTACTAGAAATTCTCTCAAAATAATAATTTAGACCTATGCAGTATAATATAGTCACTTTGATGAGTTTAAAGCTATACTTGTTTAATCAAATATATTTTGTAAAAATTGCTTGTATTTCTTAGTGTAAAGTTGTTTTCCGTGACTACCGCATTCTCAGTGGATCTTGGGGATCTCCTGTTCTAGTTTTACTTAGAGCTCCTTATCCGGCTTTGTCTTTTGTATCAGACTCCGCAGCTTTGATAAAGGCTCCTTGGTATAGCTATCTGCCCTTGGTTTCTCCTCGCCAAGTTGTTGGAATCTCAGTCTGGCTAGGTCTTCACAATGGCATAGCATATGTACTGAGGTTTCGTCTTCCTCTTGACAAAATTTGCATGTTGCATCCTCTGCTAGGCCCTATGTCTATGTCTTAGTGCTCCATAGAGACAATTCCTGTCACCATTAATTTTTTTCACCAGTAGTTGGTGTGTCTCCGTTCTTACGTTCTGTAATAAATCCATTGTAACAATGAGGCAAAATAAATACACAAGGTGGTTACACTGGACACTCTAAATAGGTTATTAATTAATTTAACAAAAAAGATGGAGGGAAATTATACTTCTGCATGTTCTTGGTCGATTAATGAACTAAAATTGAAATTATGTTTTCGTGGAAATTTGTTCTTGGGTATACTTTTGTTTCATTAAGGATTGTTATTATCATTACTGTCATCATCATCGTAATCATCATTACTATAACCAGCCCCAAGCTGTAGGGACATTTTAGCTTTCCAGTCTCATCCCACAATGGCTTCAGCGCGGTGTTGCGCCTTCTGACCTGGCAGTTGTTATGGACTCTGGTCGTGGCTTTTCTTAACAGTTCCAGGAACTCCTATGTCTATCAAGCCTACAGTGGCCAGTTAGAAGACCCACTATTATCCAAATGGCATTTCTAGTTTGGCATAGTGGATCTTCTGTAAATTTGGCCGGTCGTTTTTTACTGAAATCTTTGTCCTGTCTCTGTCGCGAGAAACTGTTCCACTATTCCAGAGGTTTATTTTGTACCGATTTATTAACGGATGCTCGTATGCATGGCTAGACCACACCGCAAAAGGGTTCGGATCCTACTAGTGCCTTAGATACGCCTCACAGTGGGAAATTATGGACTTCTTTTGGACAAAATTCGCCCGACAACTGAATTCGCAACAAAAGCTAACTTTTTTTTTAATTACATAGAAAGGTTGTCGCTACGAAGTGGTGCTACTACAAAGTGGGTAAAATTAAATCTGACCTGCAAAATCTTAAAACAATTCCTATTAAACCTTTCAGTCTAGTCTATTTGGGTACTTTTCACGTTTTTATTAAATTATTTTAAATAGAACATATCTTTATTACAAAATCCATCTCGTTG
The DNA here is from genome assembly GCA_936432065.2 of Rutpela maculata. Taxonomy (NCBI): domain Eukaryota; kingdom Metazoa; phylum Arthropoda; class Insecta; order Coleoptera; family Cerambycidae; genus Rutpela; species Rutpela maculata. The sequence continues at coordinate 43,077,518 of OW386286.2, forward strand.
ACACCCGGTATAGGTATATACATATTATCATTTCAACCGCGCATGATCATATCTCCGAAACGGTTACTCCTACGGGACAAAGTCATAGAACCTTTTATGTGGCAAATTTTCAATACTATATGCTACACTATTTTTTAGTGAAGCTAATAGTTTCCGAGATAATTGCAAGAAACTTATTTTTTTTTTATCTTTGATCTCTTGTAACATTTAAAGCTTCCATGATTTATACGAGGACTTTTGAAATTTTGTTTGAAATATCGAAAACATGCCTCAAAAATTCACCTGGGTGGGAATTTTTATTCAGATTGGGCATTTTTGAATCTAATTTTGACTGGATTATTGAGCTTACTGAGCAATTCTGAACAAAATTCTCAGATAAAAAGATGCCTAATATGATTTTTTTTATTTATTCCTTTTATTTCGGTTGCAAAGCCACCAAAATAAATAGAAGAAATTAAAAAATTATATTGAAGGCGGTGATGGTTTTTTGGCCATATAACTAGACCTTAAGACCTATTTTTGAGTAAAATTTACAGACTTTAATAGCTTCACTTGTTTAATTTATATAATAGCTTATATTTAGTTATATAGCTTATATTTCATTTATGTTAAAAACAATTTTTCAATTGAACTATTTCACGTTAGAAAGTTTGGCAAAAAGTGTCATGGCGAAAACGAGGTTTGGTATCAACAAAAGTAGTATAAAGTCACTGCACATAATTCCCCCAAACTTTGTAAAAATGAACCTATATAATATAATAATCATATCATTGTTTTCAGTACATTTAATGTTAAAATTACTAAAGTAAGTTTAAATCTTAAAGCCTAAACTTACTACAGTAAGCTTAACATTAAAAATACAGAAAACAATATTATGATTATATTATAGTTGTTATTTCATTTTTACCAAATTTGGGAATTAGATGAGTTGGTCGACATGGTGTCTTTACACTACTTTTTGTGATACCAACCTAGTTTTCGCAGTAACACTTTTACAAAATTTTCTAACGTGAAGTAGGTCAATTCCCTATTCATTGAAAACTGATTTTTCTTGTGAACTATGGATTTCTTAAAGATATGTTATGTTTATGAGTAAGTATTATTTTCCAAATTTAATTTTTATACATGCTCCCTATTCCTTACTACACGATTTTTTATATCGCCAATCACTCTTGCCGTCTCCTATATTGGAATATAAAAGTCATCGGTCGTCTCTATTTCACCCTGTAGGTAAGTGCTATGGAATTATCTTAAAACATTTATCTATCTACGTCAAACGTCAGCTCTCATGAGGTATGCATGTCGTACAAATTTTGAATACACTTGATTTGACAGCCTACACAGAACATAAAGTCTAATTTAATAATGCGACGTATGTAATCTGTCACGAGAAAAGTGCCGAGGAGGAGCCCCCCTCCTCCCATCGTCTACGCGATTGTTGTGTGTTTGTCTTTGAACATGCTGTTCCAATTAGGGATTCCAGTCATGTGTTCAGCAAGCTCGGCAGTTTTCAGTAATGACTATAAAGTAGACAATGCCATAATGTAATGCTAATAGGTGTGTATGGCATGAATAGGAATTTGTTGCAATTTTGGCATCTCTTGCATTCCCAGAATGCACGCGCGTCCCCGCGACCATTGTTCCTCACTTTTCCAAGGCCAGCCTCGACCACGGACTTGGAATTAATTCAATTGCTTTGCGTGCGAGTACGCCAAACCAACTCAGACCCACACTTCGAACTGCATTGTGTTCCCTTTCTAGCTCTGCATGTGCAATTGTCTCGAGACAGAAGACCTGATCGATTTCACATTAAAGTTCACTTTGTCATTTGCTTAACGCTCATTTTTAACCGACTACGGAACATTTTAAAAAGAATAAGGTTCTCATTTGGACCCGTGGGCATATTATTTCCACGTCCAGTGGAAGTATAATAAAGCAAAAATAAAAATGAAAATTTTTATTATTCAAATATGCTTTGAATGCCATGAAACGCCGAGATTTTAAGTTTGAGCAAAAAAAATCTGTCTGTAGTTCTGTCTGTCTGTAACTTTTCTTTGTGCGCACTATTACTTTGGAATCGTTTAAGATATTAACTTGAAATTTGGTATACGTATGTATTTTAACGAGGTCTGGAACTTGATTATTCCCTTGAAGGGTTGAGAGGTGAATTGGGGTAAATGTGACGTAACGAATGGTGAACGAATCAAGAAAAGAAAAATATTGCAAATTTTTTTTAGATTTTTACTAGTACCCCCCCCCCCCCCATGAGGTGGAATTTTTTTTTCTGGATTTCTACTAGCATCCCCCCCATGAGATGGAAAAATATCTAACGGAATCGAAAAAACATAAGAGGGGAGGTCTCTATAAGCGTGACGTAATTTTTTGGGGGGGGTCTAACTCAGCGTGACAAAACGGATGGATGGATGGCCCCAACAAGTTAACCTATGGATGACCCTTAGGATAGCCTTTGCTTGTCCCTATATAGGTTATCCAGGATATATCCTTATTCTGGCTCTTATTAGGATCAAAGAATAACTTGAACTTCCTATCAACATCTCCAATGAACAATCTATTTATCGGATACACGGGATCATTTTAGGGGTTATCGTGTGCTGTGTGGGTTAGATCTTCATTCTGTCCCTCGGTGTTTATAATCCAAGAAACAGTATAAGAGTAATTAACCTTGAATTTATATGAAAATTAGTATTAGTATAATAATTACCAAAAATGATTATATACTTATCCAATACTTCAAAGGTGACCGCACCAGTCAGTCAAATCTTAAGCAAACCATAATTCGTTTTTAGTGTTTTGAAAACAAGATAAAATATAATATCAACATAAAAATATGTTTTACACAGCGAACTCATCGTGCACGATAACATTTTATTGAATATAGGAAAATGCCTTATCTCTGCCCTGCTTATTTGTGTATTTACCGAGGTCTTAATTTTACTGTCATCTCCGTGATGAATTTTACTACTATAATTAGTCTCTGCGTTAATATTTACAGAAAGGAAATCATAATACCAGGCTGTTAACCTTAAGCTTTAGATCAGGCTCGGCTCTACAAAGAATTCTGCTTTTAAAATCCTAATAAAGCAACATTTTTTATAAAATAGGGCATAACTTGTATCTACTGGTTTTGTAGAGTTGTAAAACGTTTAAGTTACTTCAGTTACCAAATAATAAAATTGACAGTTTTTCATTCCCCAATTTTCAATTAATTTTAGTTCTGAACATTTGTAGCACTCACAGTTGCGATTACGTATTGACTAAACTAAAATATCTTGACGACTTCTTTACGTTGTTGCAATCAATGATGTTTACTGTACAAATCACATAAAATCAAATTTATTCACCTTTAAATACAGCTATTCGGACACTCGCGATTTATCCAGCTGAAAATCCACGGAATCGGAGCGCCGTAGCAATTGAAGGGCTGAAGAGTAGCGAGGCCGAGTTAGAGTTAAAAAATAATTAAACTACTACCTGCGCAGTAGATTTATTAGAGCGTGGTATATATGAAGTGTTCAGGGGCTTAACAGAACTTAAAAAATAAAAATATAAAGAAATTAACAATTAGGTACTAGCATGATTAGTTAACTGTTGAGATAGGACAAACGCACTGAAAGACCCACTACAGATAATGCAATACCAAGAGAGAGAGATAGAGAGAGAGACAGAGAGTGGCTGAATTGATCATAAAATTTCTAGTTTTGGTCTTAAATCCCACATATTACAACGGGCGTTCAACTCCCTGAGGGTGCGTCTACTCGAGTTGGAAATGAGGTGAGGAAATTTGCATTCTAGGACTGAGAGTTTTTTTATTGTCATGGCCGACGCGCTGCACCACGCCGACGCCTTATATTCCAGGGTCTTCTACACAACAGTATTGTTGATTAACTTTTGTTGTTTCTGCTTAGTTTGTTCTTCACAGCCATCAAAGGGTACAGACTACTAGGCAGGAAGTAAACTTCATGTACTCTCTCGTTTATGCGCTTGTTGTAGGTTAGTCGATTATCTAAATGAACCCCCAGATACTTCACAGTTTCTTTTGTTTTAATTTTTACCCCGCTATATGGAGTGATAGTTTTGTTTTTCGTGAAGTATTTTGGGAAAACCATGATCTCCAACTTTTCTTCATTGACCCTTATGTCTGCATTTTACCCGTTTATTTGCCCTCTGTTGGTACAATCTTCGTCAACTGTGTCGCTGCTAACGTAAACAAAAAATAAATGCAGGGTAATAAACTCACTAACCACCTTTTTTGCGTTTACCATCGCGAGCGCTGCATCGTGAGCCCATAACTAGAATCAGGATTCACGATTAAAAACTATGATTCTATCCTTCCGAGTGTGAACATCTTACGAATGTGCATTAATAACAAAACTATACTATAAACAAGAGAGTTATAGAAGTGATTCAAATTTCATCCAAAAAACTGCATTCTCAAAAATGGAGTTGATGTCACCAAAAAAATTATGACAAAACATAAATGAATAAGTAAATAAAAAATTGATAAAGTTAAAATATTATTGAACGCTACTTAGTTGGAAGATTGTAGTTTAATCCGAATCCCAATAGTAGGTAATACACAGCACTTCACACACATTAGGCAATCCCCAAATTCAAAACATAGTATAGAAAAATGCAGACGACACCTTCCGACATTGGCAATGTCGCAGCTGGGAATCGAACCCAGTACACAACAGACAGCATGACCAAGCGTACTTACCACTAACATGCTTTAGCCCACTGTGCTACCACCTTTGCTTTGTCTTGGCATATATTGTTGTAATATCTGTGTTCAGAGTAGTCGACTTGTGCTAGGTAGTTTTGTTCGGTGTGGATGTATTTGTGGTAACCTACTTTCAGAAAAGATCTGAATCTGAATCTTAGTATGGTATCATCGAATATAAAGAAATAATCAGATTGAATTAAAAAAAAACTTAGCAGTATAGAATATCTATTCTCAATTGAAAAAGCGGCGTTGCTCTTTGCCGCGGCGATAGTTTGACAGCAGCATAGATCAAACGTCGGCGCTTTGTCGTCCTTTTTTATGATTTTCCAACTGATTTTAGCAAGAGTTTACGTTCCTAACCCAACTTTATTTTCCGATTCACGTGCTGAAGGTCTTGTTGCCAGATGTACATTGATGTACCATATATACAAACACAACAATATTAAAGTAAACAAAAAAAAAATTGCAGTAGTGTCTTATTTAACATCATTAAAGGGGCTTGCTTGTCATCATTTTGTGCAGTTTCTTTCCGTTTGCCTTTACCCACCATGTCCAAGGTCACAGTTCGCCCACATCTAAAACCGGCCCTGCTAGATTAATCCCACAGATAAAAAGTTTGTTCACATGTGACTGTGAACCAGATAATTTTATGTATTGTTCAATTGTCAAAAATAATCACATATATTCATAATTAAGTGGTGAACAAAAACAATTTAAACTTTGCAACAGATGTGCTTGATGAATTAATTGTACTACAAAATTTATAACTGATGAAGTTTCAGTAGCTCGATGATTCTATCCGAAGAAACACCATCCCCGAATTAAAAAGAAAACTCACTTTATTTAAACAAAATAAGGGCCTCAACTCGCAAATATACCATCCCCATGAGGTGAATCGAGTGGCACCAAGAAATAATTCGTATTGTAGAAGTCGTTACTTTGTGACAATTAATCATGTTGATATAAGGAAAACACGTTTACTTTGTTTCTCACAGATTTTTTGACAGAATATACTTACTACCTTATTCAACAAATTAGATAAATTAGTAAGCATGAACCCGCGCTCTCCCAAACTCTAGGGCCTGATTAAAAATCATAAAGAAAATGCTCCCATAAAATCAGTAGTTTTATATATAAATTGTAATACATAAAAATTAGGTAAAAAGGTTAACTCAATTTTTAAAAATCTCACTAAATTCATATCTAAATATAATGTTAAAAACTCCATAGAATTCACTAAATTGTTACTTAAAGAATTAGTTCCAGAAAATAGTAAGTTAATATCATATGATGTCCCAAATATGTTTTCCACAGATTTACATTCATCAGCAGGAATTACTAATGAATCTATAATTTCCGATATCTTAGTTAAATCACATATAAATCCCGTAGTTAAAAATGAATTAATATGAGTCTCAGACCTATGCATTAGCCAAAACTATTGTCAATGTAAACAATAAATATTACATTTAAAATAAAGGGTAGCGATGTTCTCTTTTAGCAGATATCTTCATGTCTAAATTAGAAGAAGGAATAATTAATTCAAAATTAAGTAAAAAAAATTAAATTGTGGTATATGTCGACGATGTGCCTGCTTTACAAGTACAAAGAGACAACTACTAGGCACTTTTTTAAATCACATAAATAACATTCATTCGGATATTAAATTTACAGTTGGGATAGACAAAGATAAGAAAATAAGTTTTTTGAACACACAAAATACAGTTCTCTTTAATATCTATAAGAAAACCAACTTTCAGAGACAAAAATTTCAAATTATTTACTTAGCCCCACATCACATAAATTAGCAGCATACAACTTCATGGTACACGAAGCTTTATCGTTGCCCCTCTCAAGAGAATATTTAAAAATTGGATTAGACACCATTAAAGCAATAGCTTTGAAGAAAAAATAAAAGGAAAACTAATCAACGGAAAACAACTTAGATTAGCCTGTTATAGCAAATATACACATACAAATAGTGGTAAAGATAAATATGTAACCCTAACATATTTTGGCGGCATTTCGGAAAAAATAAGTACATAACATTTTGTCATCGCATAATCTGAAGGTAGACTTTAAGTCAGTCTTTAAATTGTCAAATATATTATACAAGGTGTTATTAAAAAATATGTTAATCACTTAACCACAGATTCACCACCTTGAAAAAAGTTGATTGAACCTAATTTATCTCTATCTAAAATCGCACCTCTATGAAGATACAGCCCTCTGAAGTTGGAAATAAAAACACATATTCTTTAAATATTGTACAAATGGCTACAGATATTTTTTTCAATACTGGTACGCTGTAACATATGCCATGACAATGTTTTTAGTATTTTAAGTTTCATTTCAAAATGATCACTTAAACGAAAAAAACACAAGATGGAAAAAAGTTGTAGAATTAAATTTTCTATAAAATACAACATATAAAAAAGTCATAGGCATACCACTTAAAAACGGAGTAGGGGGGAAGGGTTGTTTAACTCTAAATCAGTATTTCTAAAACTTTATTTTAAAATTTTTTTACTTTAAACTGACATATTTTACAGCGTACCAGTATTGAAAAAAATATCTGTAGCCATTTGTACAATATTTAAAGAATATGTTTTTTTATTTCCAACTTTAGAGGGCTGTATCTTCTCGGGGGTGTGATTTTGGATAGAGGTAAATTAGGTTCAATCAACTTTTCTTAAGGTGCTGAATCTGTGGTTAAGTGATTGACATACTTTTTAATAACACTCTGTATAATGCTAAAGATAAAACTAACGATTTAAAAAAATCAGGAGTTTATAAACTAACTTTTTCAGATTATAATGCCTTCTATGTAGGTCAAACTGGTCGCCCTTTCGAAACTAGGTACATAGAGCACCTAAGTTCCTTTAATAATGAAGAGACAAACTCAACTTTTGCAAATCACTGTTTAAAAACTAAACACAACTTTCCAAATTTAAATGATCTCAGTATATTACCCAAATTACCGCCAAATTACTACCAAATCCAATAAAATCCCCGACAAAATATTATAAAGGACCAGTTAGATCTATGTCAATCTACCGTCTTTAATGCATTTAATTTTTAAAAATTCATTTGCATCAAAATTGCCCAAAAATAGGTCGAACTACCTTTTATAATTATAAATGAACAATTTTCTTTGTAAATTCATTAATATGAATCAATACTTTGAGCACGGCACGTTAATGTGCCGAAGCTGCAGTAACATTTAAGTTATAATAAATCTAGGGATAGAAACAGAGTAAAAGTATTTTTCTTATATTAGAAATAATTTTTTTCAATACCAAATTATTACATGGGAGACAGTCTAATTGCACTGGTCTATTAATCCATACCATTAGAGACCATCTCGCTAAGTCGTGATGGAACTTTTTATTGAACTATTTCCATATTTATCTGGTTACTGTTTTTATTGTAATGTAGTCTAATCAGTGATTTCGTACGCGTTTTGTTTTCTATCGTTGTAACATTCAAATCACTCATTTGCATTTCATTAGCTAATGTCTGCCGTATTTTTCGTTACATAATGTCATCATGAATGCTTTATTATTCATTGAAGCACATTTTCACCTTTATATTGGGCCAGAGCTGTGCAAATGTAAGCTTTGAGAGCGTTTTAATCACATTATTCAATTTTCGGTTTCGCGCACGAAGGTCATATTCAAATTTTTATGGAGAACGCATGCTAAAGTTATCAGACTAGATCAACACAAATAAAACTTCTCTATACGAAAGTGTATTATAATAACAATAATAAAATAATCCTTCTGTTACGTGTTTACCCAGACAGCACCGTATATTCTAAGAATATTCTGTAATTATGCAAAAAGAATGAATATGTTCTGATTAATTCTGGAATAATCCTGGAATATATACAAGATAACGGATTATTCCAGTAATATAATTTTAAATATATACATGGAATATTCACCATGAATATGATAGTAATATTCATTTTGGAATATATATTCCCTCCTGGGTCAAGAATATTCCATGAATTTACTTTGAGAATGAAAGAATAATATTAATTGTTACTCAACCAAATCAACGTTTTATAAAAGCTTTTAATTTTTTCTGTAAAATGTAACTTAAATATATGCGTGTTATTTCGATTAATAAAAAATAATTAATATGATTATAATGATTATATTATACAATGGTGAATATTTTATTTTCCCATATTTGTAGAATTTTTAGGAAGAAGGCACTAATATGCAAGGAGTGGAAAGTTTTCAGGTGAATACTGTTATTATTTTACATTTTAATTTTTATATAATTATTTAAATCGAAAAGTGTAAGATAATCAAACATCAAGCTGAAGGAGCTGCTGTAAACAATTGCGAGCATCTTCCCTCATCCCGGTGCGTTTTGATAATGTATTAGTTTTATTTATACCAGAGGGCCTCTATACATTCTCACGGGAATATTCCTGAAACCAGCCTAAGAGAATATCCTATGTAAACCTAGATTATTCCAGGAATATAAATATATATTCCAGGCAAAAGCTGTGAATATGTTTGAAACATATAAATATTTCTGGATTATTCCTGAAATAATTTGTGAATATTCTTAAAGGAATAATTTAGGTTTATGTAGGATATTCCCATTGGCCGATTCTAAGAACATTCCCTGGAGAATTTATATATTCACGGCCTATTATAAGAATGATTCTTTATTCTCAAGAGTATATTTCAGGAATATTCTAAGATTATATTGTGCTGTCTGGGTATGTTATAGAACTTCCCAGAATCAACCTAAGACTAAATAAAATTTCGACTTAGGTAAAAATGTATTTAAAGGCATTTTTGAGCATAACATACAAGTGTGGTAGGCATCAGAGCTGACAACTAGAACAGAAGGACTTGTATACATTCCTTAAAACGTAAGGCACAACCAAGTGAAAATTCAAAGAAACACCGAATTTTCACTTAGGAAAATATGTTTTTGTCCAGGCCATAGGAATGAAAGAATGTTATGGCCATGGGAAAATATACTGAAAATAATAAGTATAATTTTGGTCAAAGACAAGAAAGAGTACAATATACTTTTTCAGAAGTGCGTCAAAGATGAACTTGGACTGAAAATATTTTTATGGACAAAAAAAAAGGAAACCATATTTTTTAAGATAAATTTTCAAAAGTAGGCCAAAGTTGAACTTATGGACAAGAAAAAAGAAACAATATACTTTTTACGAAGTACGCCAAAAATGTACTTTAAAAATATTTTCAACTCTTTAATCGCTCCACGGAAACAATGAAAGTGGAGATACAGTCATTATGGGTTCGAAAATTGGACGAGTGCGTTGGATAATCAGTAGAAAGCGATAGTAGGAAAACCAAATGCAGGTTTTTCCAAATGAGACAAAAAACCATTTTGCCAAAAAGTCGCTCGAAGGCGAAGCCGTGCTACATTCCCTTTATTGAACTTATATGATGATCGGACAGAAAGTTACATAACTCATATATAGTTGAACTCATGTTGAACTTCGTTCTGTGAATGATGTAATCATGATCAAGAACCTTTGAGCTAATCATATGCGACCCAAAATTTTTTAAGTAAAATATTTTTACATTATTTCAGGTCAGGCACAAAAACACAAATATGCTTTCATCAATTTCTAGGGAAATTTTGTGAATTTTTTCTACCAAATCAGTTATTAACCGCACGCGCTCCATTGTATGGCAACATATGGCTTGGAGGAGACGATTCAATTCAAATTATATAATTTATTAGATAGGATATGGCATCATCATCATCAACAGCCTGTCTTGTCCACTGCTGGACATAGGCCTCTCCCAACATTTTCCATTTATTTCGATCCTAGGCATACTGGATCCAATTCGTTGTGACTCGTTTTATGTCGTCTGTCCACCTAGTTGGTGGACGCCCTATTCTCTATTCCTAAGCTCATCTTGCCTGGGTCGCCACTCCACAATCCGTTTTGTCCATTTATCATTGGGCATCCTTGCTACGTGTCCAGCCCAATTCCACTTCAGAGAGATCATGCGTTCTAGTGCATCACTGACCCTAGTTCTTTGTCGTATTTGTTCATTTAGAACTCTGTCTCTTATTGTAATTCCTAACATGGAGCGTTTCATGGCTCGTTGAGCTACTCTTACTCTATTAGCTGATCTCTGTGTTGGGGTTAAAGTTTCTGATCCATAAGTCAATACAGGTAAAACACATTGGTGGAATACTTTACGGTTGAGGCATATGGGGATCTCTGATCTAAAGACGTCTTTAAGTTTTCCATACGCGGCCCAGGTCAGCCCAATTCTTCGATAGATTTCACAAGTCTGATTATCCCTGCCGATTTGAATTTCATGGCCTAGATATTTGTAGGATGTAAATTGGAAAATCTCTTTTCCTTCTACTAAGATATTTCGGCTGGGGACTAGATTTGTCATAAATTGGGTTTTAGATGTGTTTATTTTGAGCCCGACTTTATGTGAAGCAGATGTTAATAGTGTCAGCATTGCCTCTGCCTTGTCTAATCTATCCGAAATCAGTACAATATCGTCAGCGAACCGGAGGTGGTTAAGGTTTTCACCCCAAGATTCTAATCGGATATTCTTAAACATGTATTCTAGTTTAGGAGAGATTGTATCACCTTGCCGAACACCACGTTCCACTCTAAAACTCTGCTCATGCACTCTTACACATGCTGTTGCATTTCTGCATATATTCTGCAATACAGCAGAATATCTGTAGTCTATTCGGCAATCAGCACGCGCCTTGAACATCTCGCTGTGCTTAATAGAATCGAAAGCCTTTTCGTAATCCACAAATAATGGAAATCGAGTTTAAGTGTGAGACGTTTGGTTAGGATTTTAGTGAACAATTTATAGAGGTGCGAAAGCAAGCTAACTGGTCTGTAGTTTTTCAGATCGGCAATATTACCCTTTTTGTGCATAATTACGACGACTGCATTATTCCAAACTGTAGGTGTTGTTGCTTCTATAAGGCACTTGTTAAATAAAGTTGTTAAAGCGTCCAATAGCTCTTCTCTACCTTCCTTAACTGCCTCAATCACTATATCATCTTCGTCTGGTGCCTTATTGTTTTTCATCTCTGAGATCGACTTCCAGACTTCGTCCTTGATTATCTCAGGCATTTCCTCCTGATTTAGAACTAGGGGGATGTTACAAACATTTTCCGACTGCTCACTTTTGCAGTATAGATTTGAATAAAAAAATGGCATAATCTCATTATACTTATTTCAAACCTAATTAATAAATGGCATTCTTTGAATTTGTTGCATTTTATTGATTATATGACTTGTAAGTCTCATCCCTCGAGAGTTTCTGTTTGATAGACCGGAATTGAGTAAATTGGGCGTCCATAACTTTGAAATGCACCGGTCATATTACGGAAGCTCGAGAGGGATTTCTCAAAAATTTTTAAGCGTAACATCCATTACCATTAAGTAAATAAGTAAAATTCCGACAGAGAGAAAGACCAGTTTTATTAGAGAGAGAGAGAGAGAGTCGTTAATAATCTACGGTAGTGCAGCCTTGGCCTATTACTTATTCTATCACGTTATATCTCATCTCGAACCCGCCTGGGAGTGGAAGAACGAGGGAGAACGCGACTGGCGCTCTTAATAAATAAATTGGTGTCGCGTCACTCAGATGCATTTACACCCCTTTTGTAAACACCCTGTATCGTGGATCCGGAAATTATAATACCAGGGTAACACTAAATACTAATTTATTAACTTAAGTACTAATTACATCAAATAATTACGCTGCGTATTATAATTCAATAATTCAATCACTTTTGATCACTTTGATTACTTTTTTTATCCTTCTGATCTTGCTATCTGAACTGAACTGTCTTCTGAACACTGTACTCTACTGACCATCTGAACTGCACTGTTCTAACTCTCTCTTCCTTTATATACCTAAAGATGAGAACTCTAGAATGTTCTCTCCTCATTCTGTAATCTTCTAGGCTCTCTACAACTTCCAGACTCTGACACCGCGCGCCATCTCTGGGCCGATTGCCAAACTAACTAATTTAATTATTTTCTGCTACTTATACATGGAACTTAGAGGGAATTCCTACAGATGTCTCTGGGGGTAAAAATATGTAACACTTTATTTAACAGGTGTACACCCAATTCTAGGAAACATTTAAGAACAGATACAAAAAAATATAAAAATAAACATTGATACAAGAAATAAGAGAGCAAAATATTCTTAGTATGGTTTACAAACGTAACCTTCTATTCAGAATTAGCTATAATATTATTTAATATGCTGTCTAGACTATCAAAATTAATATTACAAAATTATTACACACAGTAGCGTAGCTAGGGCCCGGGGGCATTCTGCCCCCACCGCACACATTATGTAGCATCCCTGCTGTAGATAGAAATCTATATTTTATGTCATACTTGCAACTTTTTCATACCGCCCTTGTAAACGACTACCCCCTCCTCCTCAAACTGCTAGCTACATCACTGAATACGCATTACATAAATTGGAGATTTAGCCATGATGTTTGCCCTGTGGTTGTCACAATAAAAGCTTGGTAATATTGGATTGCGATTCCAGATACACAGAAATTGATTTTACCCAACGAGGTAGGACAGTCAATATTGTTATGAAGTATATCGAATAAATATTTAATTGAAATTAACAGACGTCGAATTTCTAATGATACCGTGTTAAAGCGGTTCAGTTGGCCCTAAATTGTAACCTTGATGTGCTCCAGAAGTATTCGTATATCAGAGCGAAAACACAAATATCTGCCGTTTGAGACAAGAAGAAAAACACAATATAAATGGAGGCAGTTTTACACAATAAAAATATTATCACTAGTGCTAACCGTCTCCTACAACAACTTTGTTTTTCATTTAAAAACAGATTAGGGTACAGCGGTGAGTTTGGTTTTGAAAAATTGAGATTGAGGTGTTTTAGACTTGATAGGAAAGTATTTTTAGAAAGAAAGGGCCTCCCTCTGTACTTTTTTAATGAGATACACCACCATATTTCGAGCACTCCTCCACTGGTTAATTTTTTCAGTAAAGATGTGACACTCATTTAATTCAAATTTTATAGAGAATAACATCATTGTCTAGGGGTGCATATAAAAGTACGATAAAACTAATACAGTAATATTTGAAGGGAATATAGAGGATTCAGTTCTTAGTTGAGTCAGTTCTTAACAGTGGTTTGAAAAGACAATATATGATTTTATACATTGTATACATAAAATCTTTCTTTCTGTATATTCTATTTTTGTTCCTTTTTTTATTCTGTTTGTTCTTTTTGTCATCAAAAATTCCATTTTGGCCGATAAATCTCTAAAAAATTCAAACATTTTAAAACTCCATCCTTTTTCCACCACATTTTCCTGGCGTCAGGGAGACCACCAGGTCGGCAGTTCTCTTACGGGTTTTTTCGTTTAGCTTTTCACCCGAGTCAGCAGCCAAAATTTATTTAGTGTTATAACCAGTTACTAGTTCTAAGTTTTATATGTATTAGTTTTAGGCCTATGTGGGCAGCATTATTTTCAAAGGTATTATTAATTTTAAACCCACGCTAGGTGGGTAGGAATTTTAATTGTTCTTTTTACCATTGTCGTCAAGCCGAACCGAACCTGACCCACCCAGCCCTACAATCACCACGGCGCTACGCGCCGTGGTTGTCTGGCTGGCTCCGGGCCAGGTTTCGGGGAGGCGCATATGTATATATAAATGTTAATAAATTTTATTTGCTTGCTTGCTTGCTTGCTTGCTTGCTTGCTTTATTGTTACGAAGTACTATGACTGATAATTTTTGTGTAATAATATTTAAGTAATGTCTGGTGGAAAACTGTACTAGACGTTCTATATCATCATTAATTTCTTCCTCTGCGCGAAATATCAAATCATATGAGTATCACAGAAATAACCTCCGAGGGTGGAGATTTTTGGAAGACCTCCTATTATTACTATCATTCTCTACAGCGTACATACATCACATTTAACCGACTCGGTGGCGCAGTGCTTAAGGTGTTAGGCTTGCCACCACGGTCCCGGGTTCGAATCCTGGCTATGGTATGGATGTGTAATGGCGTTTTTCTCGTGTTGCCGAGACGGTAGCAGTGGGCTAGACTGCGGTTGTGTGAGTGACAACACGGTCTAGTCGCTCTCCTCTCCTGGGTTCGAGCCTCAGCTGTGGCAGATGGCAATGTCGCAGGGAATGGATGTTGTGATGTTGTCTATGTGTGTGTCCGTCCTCGTTGAGTGGTAGAATAGCCATCGGCTAAACTCCACCAGGACATTAAAATAAATAAGGCGATAAAAAAAATATTTTATTGCTAATACAGAGTTATTAGTACTGAGGTATTTTTGTGAATTTAAAATCTATCTTAAATAATACACCACCAAAGAATATATATTATTAAAAATACTATTTAATTGCAGTACCGGCAAATATGTATTTCCTCATTAGGAACACATCTCGACAAGTTTGAGTCGTTGTGATAAATGGCATTTTAAACTGTCCTCTTTCCATTCTATATTTCACTTCTGCATTATAGTAACGTAATAACGCGTTTGGTCTATGATTAATGACTCAAAAATACTTTGGAATATCCTAGATCAATCAGCTCAGCTATCTGAATACATTGTGTCAAATTCAATAACGTTTGGCAATATCTATTACGTGACATATTTTCTTTTTGCAGCGTTAATTAAATTACCGATTTTCGATATTTCATTTTGTTTGGGGTTTTGTTAGAAGCGATTATTTGTTTACATAGTTTTAGTACTAATTTTTAGGGAAATATATTTTTATCTACGACTATCGTGTAATCACTGCATTCTACATTTAACAATTGACAAATGGGTTATTCTTACAATGGGAGCAATTTGGGTAACACAATATAAAAGAAAACAAAAGGTTTTGAAAAATTTTGAAAAAAGAATATTTGTTAACTTATAGGCCGTAGAGTAGGGATGTGATGATTTGTAGAGCTCAACATTTTATTTTTAGTTTTTTCAAAAATTCATATCCAAGCCAATTACCAAAATGACACGTTACGGATTAACTGACAAATATATTGTTTTAAGTGTTTATATTCGTAGTAAAAACATATTCAAGTACTACTACAAAAACAGACAACATGTCATTTCACTACAGTAAACACATTTTGTCAACTTCTTTAGAATTTGTCACTTGTTAGGGCATACAGAAAATGTATTTCTAAAATAAATATTAAATATTGGAAAATATCATTGGCGTGGACGTGGACATTGTGTCAAAAATCCATGCTAATGACCATAAAAAATGTCCGCGCTAACGACGAAGTAACCTTCAAATTTTGTTTTGACATTAAATGAATTTATGTGGATAAATGAAGCTATGCATAGCTTATGTACTCAGTAGAGGTTACCAAAAAAGTCCAATATTATTTTTATACATTTTATAAAGTAAAAAATCTCACTAACACGCTAATGAAATTGCTCCTATTGTGAGAATAACCCAATAATGAGTCATTATTCCAACCTAACGCATTTGTGACCAGTCAGGAACTAGCAAAGGAGAGTTCATTTTCGTGTTTGACGTTTAAAACGTCAAAGTTTTACTATAAACTAACTTTATTTTTTCACTTTTAAACAATTAAAATGGTTAAAATATACGATAGTCGTGGTTATCCACGACTATGGTACTTTATAGTATAGTATTCAGCTCGCGTTTAATGGCAATTACACGCTCGGATAATTTACGAAAAAAGATTAGAAAAATGTTCATATTCTTCAGTCAAGCTGCATTAACCTTTTCATGCAATAAATACAGCTTCACTGAAGAATATGAACGTTTTTTTAATCTTTTTTTCCTATAATACCTTTTTTTCTTATTTTCAAATGATCTTCTCATTAGCTACCTATTGCCTATTGTGTTCTTCGTGTGTGTCTCTTTTTATGGACCAACAGTTCTCCGCCATCCAGAAAATTTGGGTGAATACGATGAAGAGCAAGGTGAACGCTTCCACCAGGATATTTCGGAGATGGGGAAGCGGTATCAAGGAAGGTGGGATGTCCACATGATAGCCGACTACTATTGGTCTATGAAAAGAGACACGTACGAAGAACATAAAAGAGAGCCAATGAGGAGATCATTTGAAAATGAGAAGAAAAGGTATTTTGAGAAGAAAAATTGAAAAACCGGCATATGTACATTTTATTATGTAGGGGTGGTTTTTTAGGGATGATTTTGGGTACCAAGTGAGAATAGGGTAGATCAACGTCACTCAAGAATCTATTCTGGAACTGAAACAATGAAAACTCCAACAATTCCCACGATTTATTGGTATTCATGCAATTTATTTTTATATAAGGGTGGCTACCACCCTTTATAGAAGAGATTTTGGGTCACGAGTAAGCGAGATGCCTTGGGAGTCGCTCCAGAATCATGTTCTGTACTTAAACTATAAAAAAGTTATTTCCCGTGATTTATTGTGCTTTATTCTGTAATAAGGATGGTTTACACCCTATTATAGGGGTAGTTTTTGTACCGACTAAGAATAAGGTAGAACTGGGTCACCCAAGATTCTATTCTGGAATTAAAACATCGAAAACTCCTCCATTTCCCACAATCTATTGGTATTCACGCAGTCTATTTTTATATAAGGGTGGTTTCCACCCTGTTATATGGGTAGTTTTGAGATACACGTAAGATTCATGTACTGTATTCCAAACTATAAAAACTTTAACATTTCTCGCGATTTATTGGCATATATATATACTCTATGCTTGTACAGGGGAAGTTTTCAGCATATTTTCAATATTCAAGTAAGTGACTGCTGAATATAAAACATTTTCCCTTCCCATGTTTTTCACCATTCATTTACATCCATTCATTGAATCCTGATGTATGGACGGTTTTACCCCATTTTCGGGGTTGTTTTTGGCTGTAGCGTAAAAGTTTGGGGGTATACGAATTTTTTTGACCTCGGATTCAGATTCAGCGTCGAAAAACACATAGGAATATTATGGTCAGTCATCCAGATCAATTTTTTTTTTGTGGGGCTGTGTTATTCAAGAAAGACGTGAAAAGGGGATCTTTAAACTACCCCGCATACCCCCCACCGGTCAGGACTTTTAGTATGTTGTTCAGGACACTCCCCTCGACAACTGGACAAAAATTGGCCACTACACGAATTATTTCCCCTAATCGGCCTTTTTTGAACTTCGTTGACTGGATTACTAGTCAGCTCGCCTTCAATTGCACTTGAACATATTATTAAATCAAGCATCCTGTTATTTACATTCAATATATTGTTTATCTGAACAAGACCACTGTAATTTAAAAAACTGTCAAGACACACTGACAAATTGGTATATTGGTTTTATCATTATATTCAGTGAATCTCCTATTACTAATAAATTATTTAATTCAGCAGATAGAGACACTATTGATTATGACTCTAATTATATCATCGACCGAGCTGAATTACAACGATTCAATTACTTTGAAAATTACCTCACTGACATTGTATATCTCATTCGAAGTTGTGTACTTAAAAATGAAAATGTTCTATTTCAAAGAGGAAAAAATTCTTATTAATTACACTGATTGCGTCTCCGCTTCACTGCCTTCAAAGAACCACTTGTCATGTTAGTATTTCTATACATACCACACGTCGTCAGCTTTTCATTTGAATAACTATCTTACCCACATACCAATTAAATCTGAGCCTTTCACTAAAATTGATTAACATTTTTGTGTTTATATTCAGACCTCACATATCAATTTAGACCAGGACCTGCACAATATTAGGCAATCCTTAAGATTTTTATTTTTAGAAAATGGCCATTGAATGTTAAATTTATTGATGACAGTAGACACTTATTTCTTAATATGTAGTAGGTAGGACCACTCCGGCCTTGATTTTTTGTTACATTCTAAATTGCATTGCAATAAATCAATGTTCTACGGTGCCAGATAATGTGCTTACGTAAAATACATTTAAAAACGATCCCATTTGTTAGAGATTAGTTGATTCGTAATGGTGTCATATCGATTAATTTAATAAAAGAAGTATATTGTGTATATGGCAGGCTGGCAAATGTGAAACTAATAAAAAGTCTGCAAAGAATATTGTCAGAAGATGAACACGACTTGTCTGTAACGGAAATCTGGCTAAAATAAAATTAATCATCATATCAACCCACTTCAATTTAAAAAGGAGGTCCTCAATTCGACCCGTATGGTTTGTAGTTTGTCGGCTGTAGTTCCAAATAGTTTCATCAAGCTACGTCTAGTGAAAAGTCAAACATTTTTTTAGTCGCAAAAATAGGCAAAAAAATCGCCCATTTTCTCGCCCTCAAATTTTGTTTTAAACTGAGTGCTAAATTATTGTTAATAATGAGAACATTCTGAATACAAAATTTCAAGATCAGCATATGTTTGGTTTTTGAGATATGAGCGATTGAAGTTGTGATATGCGTGATGCAATATAGGAGCATATTAAGAAATATACAGCCCCACAAAAAATGAATACTCATCAGCTATGGCAGAGCAATCAAGATACTCTTAGAATCTGTTGACGGAGAGTTCAAATCTAAAATCGCAAAATCCGTATATCCATTGATTAATTCAGAAGAGCCAAAGACATCCCCTATATATGGATGAAAATAGGAAAAAATTATGTTACTTTGTTATAGAGCTTCCATGAACATAAATATCCTAAGTCTATTGGCTGAATACATGAACGAAGGGTTGACTAGGGCTCACACAAAGAAATCGAGACACGCTCTTAAGGGGGCGAAAACTACCCCAATACAATACCAAACTGCACAAAAGCTTCAATAACTGGTGAAAAAGCTTGAATCCTCCAAGCTTTATTAATAGGAATGAACCATAAATCTGTTACAACCTAACACACGATAACAATCTAATACAGGGTAAAAAACTATCCCTTATCTTGAATTATGAACTTGAATAGTGAATGTATCAGATATTGCATTTTGATTGCAGTAGGTATGAATGTGGGACGATAACTAGAATTTTTGTAACTATTTTATGACACACCTACGATGTGGTAAGAGAACGAGACGAAAACTTATTGGTAGGTCTTCACCCCCTGACGCCCGTCGGATTCATTTGGGGGATGAAAAGGAATCAAGAGGCCCTGACATAAGAGAAAAGCACTCTTGGAAACCGCTACATCAGTATTTTTTTATGTATTGCAACGATTACGAGATTGCTCCGATATTCATCCCTTTGCACCCTTACCCCCTCATAAAATCCACTTGGCGTTCGGAAATTCAGAATTTTTTTCGATACAATATAATGATTGTAAAATTGCTCATATTTTCACCCTCTAATCCCTGTGAATTTCTCTAGAGCGATGAGAAAGAATCGCAAGGCCATGACATTCCTAAAGAGCACTCTTGAAAACCCTTGCGATTGAAAACTCTTGCGATTGTGATGTTTCCGAGATTCATCCCCTCGCACCCCCCCACCTTCTTTTAAAATTCACTTTAAGTTTGAAAACAGACCATTAGGACATTCCCATCTCTTCAGACGACCATGTTATTTTAGGCATTTTTACTCGTCATTGGAGTTTATATATAGTTGGGTGTTGTAAACAGTAAGTTTTCAACCAGTTTTCTCACCCCTTCATAGGTGTGTAAAGAAAGTATTGTGGGAATATTGGTTATCGTTCCATATTCAAACACACTGCAATCAAAATGCAATATCTGGTACATTCACTATCTTTTCAGTGACTCAAGTTCATAATTCAAGATTAGGGGTAGTTTTGCACCATGTGATGGATTGTTTTCGTGAACTAGGTCATAACAGATTTATGGCCCATTCCTATTAATAAAGCTTAGAGCAGTTTGGTATAGTTTTCACCCCCTCAAGGGTGTGTCTCAATTGCTTTATGTAAGCCCTAGTCAACACCTTCGCTAATGCATTCAGCCAAGAATTATATTATATTTCTGTTCGTGGAAGCTCTATAACTTAATAACGTTTTTCCCTATTTTCATCCTTATATAGTTTTTGGCGGAATGGAACGTTGCAAAGCAATGGAATTCTGATTTTTAAGTAAGCGTGGCTGTGAAAAGTTTTCTAACGACGATTTTTCCCCTTATGTTAGGGTTGAATTTTTCATGTGAGGTTGGGTTAGGTTAGTTTAAGATGGAAGAATTTATGTGCGGTTAGCTTAAGATATTTTTTTGATAATTGGTGGCGAAATGGATTGGAGGCGAAACGGCTGGTGGTGAAAAGGTCTGGCGGTGAAACGGCCACCATCCGTTTCGCCACCAATCCATTTCGCCACTGGTCCAGTTGGCTGGCGAAAAGTGACAGCATACGTCAAAGAATTGTCGAAGATAAATACTTTCCTGACAATGGAATCCCGAATCGTAAGTAAGCGTGATTGTGAAAAATTTTCAAACGATGGTTTCATTTTACCATCAGTTGCAAAGCAATGGAATTCTGATTTTTAAGTAAGCGTGGCTGTGAAAAGTTTTCTAACGATGGTTTTTCCCCTTATGTTGGGGTGGAATTTTTCATGTGGGGTTGGGTTAGATTAGTTTAAGATGGATGAATTTATGTGCGGTTAGTTTAAGATATTTCTCTGATATAATTGGTGGCGAAATGGATTGGTGGCGAAACGGCTGGTGGCGAAAAGGCCTGGCGGTGAAACGGCTACGGCAAAACGGCCGCGGCGAACCGGCGGCGGCGAACCGGCGGCGGCGAACCGACGGCGGCGAAATGTCATAGACCCTGTTTTTGGCTCTTCGGATATACGGATTCGTCGATATTAGACATGAATTCTGTGTCGAAAAATACTAAGAATATATTGATTGCTATGCCATAACTGACAAATATTCACTTTCTGTATGGCTTTGTTGTAGATATTTTAGACCTTTTTTTTTTCTGTACATCGGAGATAAAAGGCATCAAGTCTTGTGACTTGGGCCTTTTACCTACAGTGTACAGCTTTACGTTGTCGCTAGATAAATACAAAAATGGAATTTTTTGCATTATCATTATTTTTTGCGATTTTCTGAGACAATTTTCGTGATATGGATCTTATTTGTAACGAAATTTTCAACGAAAAAGGTATTCCTTATTTTTTTGTAAAACGACGCTGATTTTTTATTTCAGCTCAAAGTGATGATATATTGTAGTCGAGGCAACCTACAAAAGTTCACATTAATGACAGCGGAAATATCATACCGTACGTATTTCCTTAACAAAATTTATTACACTTTATTTATACATTTACAAAGTTATAAAAATAGTACATTATTCTGCTTTCATAGTATTTGTGTTGGCAGTGTGTAAAACATTTTGGCACCAATAACATTGTAGACAAGCGTCTAAAATAATGCTATATGCTGCATTTTATAGATATTTTCTTAAAAGTTATATCACTCGGCAGTTTTCTAGATACATATTTAAATATGAAGTCAACCTAAACATGCTTTTATTGATGTTTTACGGTTTTGTTATGTTATTGCTTTCAATACTACAAACACGTCAATATTTATTTAAACGATTAGGGATGAATGATTTCTGCAAATATCGGTTTATATGTGAATCTTTGAAATCAGAATCGTATTTTAAGGAAGATTTAGAATTGGATTATATTTATTCAGCTCGGTGTGATGTCGACTTGTGTGAACGCAACACATGAATCAATGAAAATAGAAAATTGCAATATGGCAAGTATAGTTTTTAGTGACATTAAATTATATTGGGTGTTCCAGAAGTGGACAATCAAAGGAAGCGAGATGATGAGAGTGGTCATTTTCAATCAAAATAACCGTACATATGTGTTAACCAATTGTAGATGGTTCAAAAGTTAATTTCAATTTTTGTATTTTTTCCTGAAATCGCCTAGTGCGTCCATTAACAATAAATATATGAGTTGTTTGATTTTTTTTTTGTTATTAGTGAGTTCTAAATGGGTGCATCTTTCCAATAAAATCACTTTCATGAACTCTGTTGTCTCATATAAAAAAAAATGGTTTTATGAACACTTTTTGTTCACAAAAAATTTTAGTTAATTTTTAAATGACGCTGGCAGAAAAAAATGTACTATAGAAAGTTGACCAACTATCAGAAAGAATTGTCAATTTAATGCAGATATTAACATGGTAAATCCACTACCATCTCACTTAACGTTTGATCATCCACGTCTGGATCACTCTGTACGTCTAAAACTATATATGTATAGTTGAATACATGCATAATAAATCTGTAGGTAACTATAAAGGAAAGTGCAGCAACGTTTGTTTGGTGCATTGTTTGGGTACTTCCGATGAGTTAGGAACTTTTAATTTGGTATGGTACTACCTACCTTTCCGGCCCCCAGAAAATTTAAAATTTGCAAAATTCAAAATGGCGTTATCCTTCCTTTTAGAAAAAAAACTTTAAAAACCATTAAACTTCAAGATATACCGACATTATTAGGCAAGTGTTAATTTTCATAATGGATTCAAATGAAGGGGGATCGATTTGCAGGGTTAATACTTAATTAAATCATTATACAGTGTTACAGTAATGCTACCAATAAGCTGCTATCAATGTCACATTTCGATGCCAAATCAAGTACAAGTTCACGTTCAACTTCTATTAACGAAACCGTTCTCTGGGTCGTTGTTTCATTCACGAGGGTGTTCAGCTGTTTCATATGCGGTTTTCTCGAAAACTGCTAATCCTAGGAAAAGGTACTTTCAGAAAAAAGTTGCCTCCATTCTTTATTTTTTGTCAATATACTTGATATCTATTACGAAATTCTACGAATGATAAAAAGTTTTCCGATTGCTATATTTATCTCTGCAAATTGTCATATTTTATCGACATAGACTTAGAAAAAAAATCGTATTTTCTACGTTTATTAAAATCTGGCCTTCATATTAACACATTTTGTTAACAAATATGTAATGATACCATGGTAAAATTTGAGACTTATGCATTGTTGGATTTTGGAATTAGAGTGAATAATAATCATTATAAAGCTTTATGTATCTGTACATCATTATGTATCTGAGAGAATTATATCTTAATAATTACATTAAATAAAAGCAATTTCATACCCCACCATGAACGAGCGCGTGGATGACTTCTCCAATGTTTTGTAACGCGTACGTGTGCATATTATAATTTCATAAATAATAACACTGATACTGATACAATGATTGCTACTAGTTTCCCCTTTATGAATAGTATCACAGCACAGTTTCTACAAATTCTAATTAAATGGGAATGGTCGCATAAATAAATAATAAATTAAACAGTTTCAAGGAAACATGAATTTAAAGCATCAAAGAATATTTATATAACTCCTATTTTAAATATTAATTAAGTTGTCTTTAATTTCTACGGCGAGATTTAGCTCTATCATTAAATAATATCCACACCGGTTATTAAAAATTTATATTACTCGTGCTGAAGCAATTTCCACGATGATTCGTTTTATTTTATTTCGTATAATAGTTGTTAAGATTTGTTTGAATGAGAAATATATTCTAGCCAGATATATCAGAGGTCGGTCAACTTAGCCAAACCACCGCACAATGGGGCTTTTTGTAGTTAGTAGTCCCAAACACGCCTAGAGCCTATCAAAGTTGACCGATACAAATATATTTTTTTTAATTTTCCTTAGAAAATTTCTAAACGATTCCTCACCAGCTTTTTTGATAAAAATTCATCTGCATTAAAGAAGTTGGTTTACATTTTGATTTTGAAGAAAGAAATTGCTCTTTTTCTTAAACCTCTGTGAAATCAATATTAAGCAATAAGATATGAAAATAAAGCTATAAAAAATTCACTGACATGTAAAATTTACACTAAGCTTTGTTTTAAATTTTTTTATAGCTTTATTTTGATTTTTTATTACTTATAATATAGATTTCACTGAGGTTTAAGAAAAAAAAAAACAATTTCTTACATCAATAATCAAAATGTAAACCAACTTCTATTAATGGAGAGTAATTTTTATCAAAAACGCTCGTGAGAGATCGTTTAGAAATTTTCTAAGGAAAATTAAAAAAAAAAAAAATCATTTGAATTGGTCAACTTTATAATGTTATTGGCCATGACATCCAATTGACAAGACATGAATTTTTAAAAGTCATGGTCAAACCCTCTGAACTAGCAAAGCTTATCAGGACCTTACCAAACAATAAAGCGCCTGGGAAGGACTGTATTGAAAACAAACTTCTTAAATATCTTCCAAGGAAAGGTGTTGTTCAACTCATGTACATTGTTAACGCGATCTTACGACTGCAACACTGGCCTAGTCAGTGGAAGTGTGCTGTGGTCGTACCCATCCTGAAATCAGGCAAAAATGCCAAGTCCGCAGGCAGTTATCGACCTATATCGCTGTTGTCGGCAGTCTCAAAATTGGTAGAAAAGGTAATCCTGGGCAGATTTAACTCTGTCCAGGAGGAACTTCATATTGACGATGAACACCAGTTTGGCTTCAGGAGGGGTCTGAGCACAGTGCAACAGGTCGTACGAATCGTTAACGATGTGAAAGTACAATACAATCTTGGAAAAAACACCACCATGGTGCTCTTAGTTGTTGAGAAGCCTTTCGACACGGTGTGGATTCCGGGTCTACTATATAAAATGCACACATATAATTTTCCGCGATATATAACGAAACTGATTCACTCGTATCTGACGGGCAGATCGCTACAAGTGCGAGTAAACAACAAACTGTCAACACTGCGGGACATTCGGTCGGGCGTCCCGCAAGGGTCGGTTCTCGCGCCTAAATTGTATAACCTGTACGTTTCTGACTTTCCAGTTTTCCCTAATACTAAACTGGCCAAATACGCTGATGACACTGCCATGTATGCACATAGTCACAACGCTCAAGCGGCAAATATGTTGCTGAAACCCCACATGGTCCGTGCCGCGGCGTTCTATGACCGGTGGAAGATTCGGGTAAACGTTAAAAAGTCGGAAGCGATAGTCTTCACGCGCAGGTTCACTGAAAATAAAATTTTAACACCTATTTCGGTCAGGGGAAACCAAATTCCAACTAGAAACTGCGTGAAGTATTTGGGAGTACATCTGGACCAACGACTGACATTCAACAAACATATGAACGAAACTATACGAAAAGTCTATTCTATGTCCAGGAGTCTGTACCCGCTCCTGGCCAAAAATAGCAGACTAAGTCGACAAAATAAAAAATTGCTTTACACTGTTGTAGTGAGGCCGGCCCTAACATACGCGGCACCGGTGTGGTGCAGTGCATCGGTCACGACTCTAAAGAAACTAAAAGTGTTGGAGCACAAGTTTATGCGCCTCATTTCAAATTCTTCAAGATATACCTCACTCAGAGAAATATATGCACGTTGCCACGACATAACACCACTAGCGGATTACATCCAACAAATCTCTCAAAAATTCTATACTTTTAAACTGGGTGATAGTCCGCTAACAAACAACATTACCCAGATCAGAGAACATAATGCCCCCTTTAGAATAAAACACACCTTACCATACCAGGCGTTGCCTATTTTTAGGCAACCTATCTAGCCCTATATTCTCTTTTTAATCCTTCATTAACGATAACATTCATTCCTTATTTTCTGTTCTGTCCTCTTTTCGTTTCTTTACCATTGTTCTAAATTATTCTTCCTAATTATAATCTTTATTTTATCTTAACCTCCAGATTTGTTAACATTTTAAACTATACATTAAGCGGCTTGGCATCCGCTTCGTTCATTAACCACCATTATCTGAAGCGGGTTTTTTGGTTTGGTTCTTTTTCCCGTATTAGCATAGGTATCATAATTTAAAACAGTGCGCTTTACTTTTTTTTTTTTTGAAAATTTATCTGTTAATACCTTTTTTAATTTGCCCCATGGTGAAAGGAGTTCAGGTCAAAGTTTTATTTTTTGAAGTTGACCAGAGTCCGCTCCGTCCTATCATTCAACTGTCACGGAGCGCAGCATGTCTGACAGTATTCGGACACGGGTGTCTGGGATATATTGTAATATATAATAATAATAAAGTTTGATTGTATTGTATTAATAGACTCTAGGCATTTGCAATTTCTTATATCAATACAATTGTGATAGGCTCTAGGCGTTTTTGGGACTACTAACTACAAAAAGTCCCAATGTGCACCGTGAAAAATCGGATACAATTATGCATCATATTTTGCACACCACCTCTTGAATTCTGCATCCCCCAACTTTGAAGATGGTATAGAAAATTACGTGGGGGGGGGCAAACTTGATGCTTGCGCCCCCCACTTGCTCCAATGAAA
This sequence comes from Rutpela maculata, assembly GCA_936432065.2. Taxonomy (NCBI): domain Eukaryota; kingdom Metazoa; phylum Arthropoda; class Insecta; order Coleoptera; family Cerambycidae; genus Rutpela; species Rutpela maculata. The sequence goes on from OW386286.2 coordinate 43,104,522, forward strand.
TTGTTTTTTCTGTCATCATAATTGCTTTATTTTTCACAATTTTGCACACCTTATTTCAAACTTTACATACACTCACATTAGCTCCCACAGCGTCATAAAAGGTTCCATCCAGCCCCCCCTCATTACCAAAATTTAACGATTTACTTTATTTTCTCCCAACATTTTTTGATTTGAAGATCAATACACTAAATTATTGCTAGAACTCCCACATTTGGTTAACACTCCCAACTATTTTTTACAAATAAAGCACTTCGGTAACATCACATCATAATGGAAGGCATCATTTTGTCATCCACGTAGGTCGTCCACGTAGGTTAGATGCAATTAAACATAATATTGCTAAAAATGAATTCAAACAGATGGTCGAATTAGGAATTTGTGAATCATCTTCTTCGTCAGTTTTCCCCTTTATACATGGTAGCAAAGAAAGAACCTAACGATTGGCGACCCTGTGGTGGTTATAGAAAACTTAACACAATCATCATTCCTAACCGATATCTATTACCTCATATACACGATTTTAATTTTCTATTATTCGGTTGCACTATTTTTTCAAAAATCGATCTAATTCGCTCTTACCATCAGATTTCCATTGCAGACGAAGACATTTACAAAACAGTAATTACTACTCCTTTCGGCTTATTCCATTTTTTACGAATGCCTTTTGGATTACGTAATGCTGGACACATTCCAACGTTTTATGAATGAAATGCTTTCCTTTTTATATTCTTAGATGACATTTTAGTTGCAAGTAAAGATTCACATGAGTATTTATTGTACTTACGTCAAGGTTTTGAGCACCTTGACACTTACGGAATTAATATTAAAGCATCAAAATGCGTTTTTGGTAAAAGTTCTTTAGACTTTCTTGGACATCATGTTTCTGCTAACGGCATTTCACCTACCGATAACTGCATTGACGTTATTAATAATTTTTCCAAACCTACAACTCTCAAACAACTCCAACGATTTATAGGAATGATAAATTACTATCATTGTTTTGTTCTAACTTTTCCAACATTTTAACCCCTTTATATTCCTTCAGTACTGAGTTAGCCCGCAATAAAATTAAAGTTATAGACTCCTGGCCAACCAATTGTACTAACAGTTTTTTAAAAGCTAAACACCCTTTAGTAAATGTAACAATTTTATCTTATCCTAGCTACGGCACAGATGTAACACTTACATTATTTGTGGATTGCTCGAATATATCCATGGGTGCAGTTTTAGACTAAAAAAGGAGACTTGTCTAGTCCTTTAGCATTTTTCTCTTGCAAATTAAATGATTCTCAAAAAAAGTATTCTACTTTTAACAAGGAATTGCTGTCATTATATACATCAATTAAACATTTATAACTATAACGGACTATAAACCGTTAACAAAAGCTCTTTTTACTGGTGCAGAGAAGACTCCTCATCAAATACGACATTTGGAATATATTGCATAATTCACAAATGACATACGTCATGTTCGCGGTAAAGAAAATATCATAGCAGATACCTTATCGCGCATTAATGATCTTTCCTTACTCGAACAGCTACTAATTTAGTGCTCGTGGCTTTTTATTCAGATTATTCCAAATTTCTCCAATTCCGTGCACGTAGTAGGTAGCTGTTTTATTTAATTCGACAACTGACTTAGTATTGTATACTATATTTCTATTAAAACTTTATTTTATTATTTTAGCCTCTCTTCGAATTTAAAGTTTCATTTACTGACTTGCCTAATTATATTTCAATTTAAGAAGCTTTTTCAAGCTAGTTTTTAATAGCAGAGTTGTTCCAGAAATACCTTCCCTTCAATTAGTTTCTATCAATATCTGCGAAGCTTTCGACATTTAAATGCATAATTTTCAAAGATAAATAGTAATAGGTGATGTTCAAGCTACCTATGAGAAATGGGACAAAATTGAGAAATTCTGGCAAAATCGAAATAGGAAGCCATGAGCACTAAGCTGGGTGTGTGCTAAATTTAAAATAGCAAAATGGAATGCCTAAGGTACTAGAAAAATAATAGGAATTTTTGTAGTGAGGAGGGACTGGAGGATATTTTTCGAAACGCCGTGGGCGTCAACGTGAATGTGGGCAAGATTTGAAGAAAGAGTGCGCAAAATTGCGCAAAATCATGGAATTTTGGTAGTGAAGGGGGCTGGAGGAAGTTTTTCGGAGTACCGTAGGTGCTAATGTCAATGTATGGAATGAATTACCTGGACAGCTCATCACACTAATAGCAAGGATTCTCCAAGAAATACGTCCCCAAAATCAACTCTCCAGCATCGTATCATTACATAAAATCATCCAACATAAAAAAAATGACGTTACAAGCACGTCAGATTGATGCAACAATATAACATCAGAATTTCGTTAAAAAGACCATATTACAGAGACGTCATTTGATGATCTAAAAAAGACGTCAATAGCTGCATATACACGGAAAGATATATTAGGAGCGATAAATTGTACCAGTTAATCGTCAGATAAATCGTTAAGAAAAATCGTTCAGACAAATGTTATTGGAGATACTAACAAGTTTTATTGGACCGAATTATTGCAGAAAATGTATCGGATTGTTTATTCGTTACGTATGTGTCGGTTACTACGATTTATCTTTAAATTTGGAAGATTTCTCTGTGATCGTTATCTTTCGGAACAGCAAAAAATCTGAACAATTTATTTGGTACATTTAGGTACTTTCCTTCAATGCTGTACGATAATTCTGGACAGATCTATCTTCTGTTTAATCGTTGTATTTAATTACAGTGGCTAAATTATCGCTCCAAATTATTTGCCGAAGAATTATCAGCCAAATTTTTATATTTACACGATGACCTACACCAGCAGTTTTCTCTATGCAATTCTGCAAAAATTGACCCCAAAAATAGGCCAAAAGCCCTCGAATTTTGTCTCAAACTAAGTGTTAAATTATTGTTAATAATGAGAACATCCTGAATACAAAATTGTATGATGAGCATATGTTTGGTTTTTGAGATATGAGGGATTGAAGTTGTGATATGCGTGATGCTATCAAAAAATACACAGCCCCACAAAAAATGAATATTCATCAGCTATGGCAGAGCAATCAAGATATTCTTAGTATTTTTCGACGCAGAATTCATATCTAATATCGACGAATCCATATATCCATTGATTAATTCAGGGCTGTGGGCTGTGTATTTTTTGATAGAATTACGCATATCACAACTTCAATCCCTGATAATCTCAAAAACCAAACATATGCTCATCTTGAAATTTTGTATTCAGGATGTTCTCATTATTAGCAATAATTTAGCACTTAGTTTGAAACAAAATTCGAGGGCTAGAAAATGGGCAATTTTTGGGATCACTCTTTAACGATAAATCGCTCAAATCGGTCGATAAATCTTTCCTGTATATGCAGCTAATATGACGACAATCTGCTACATGGAACGAAATAAGAAGTAAGTACCTACTTTAGAATTACTCTTCAGCTTATCTCGTATCGTTGGTGATTTTATACGGAAAAGCAAAAAAAAATGACTGTTCCAATTTTGATTATTTTTCTTGATATTGCTGAAATAAAATAGTATATATTTATTTAAATCAGTCAGAGTATCACTGCGTAATATATTTATGATTCAGTTGTGAGTTTTCTGATCACGTAACACACTTCAAGATAATTTTATTACTGTATTGTCATGCTATACGCAATTTTCTTAATAATCTTTACAACCGATAAATTTTGGACGGAGTGTAATAAAGATGCCCCAGATAGCATTAACATTCCTGCTGATTTGGCAATAATTATATAAAACAGTAATCATGGAGAAAATGAGATTCCATGTTTTAATAATATGTGATACAAATAACAATTATGAAAATGTCACGGTTGCTGTGAATTATAGCAGAAATTCTATGCTGCCAACCTTAACCAATAAAACGCATTTTATTTATAACATAAAAAGACCCACTACATTTTTTCCATGTTAATAATATAGCAACGAGAGTAAATAAGAGACATACAAGATACTTGCAAGGTTGATCATAAATAAGGAAAATGTTTTATTACATTTATCAGTTGTCAAGTTTACCAACTTTTAAAGAATTATTGGACCGTATAAATGTTTTAAACTACATGTATAAAATAGGTGTTTAAAAGTTATTGTAAGAAACCATTTTGTGCATTGTTGCTAAGGATACGGTAAGCGCCCAAACACAATTCTCCGATAGCAAGAACGATAACGGTCATAATATTGAAAAACTAGTTTATTCTATTTTTAGTACCATTAAATGAAATTTTGTTGTTTTATATTCAGCGCATTGAATTTTTACCTCGATCAACTCTCTAAGTGAATTTATAAAATAATAATAACTGTTTGACGCGGCGGCGTTTTATAAATGAGATAAAACCAACATACCGAACAAAGCGGCCGAGATATTTTTTGAGTTGTTAGAGTTTTGACGTTCTTCACACTTCGGCTCATTTATTTCGACACCATGGGCAACAATTTACAAAGTTTGCGTTATAAAACCGAGGGAATTTTACTTTGATAAAATATGCGAGTTGTATTGAAAATTTAAGGATATTAAATGAACGTAAGCATTTTTAAGTGTTCTGAATACAGCTTAATATAGTTAAAGTAATGAAATTATAAAAGTGGAAACAATTAGATATACGCATATGTCCAAATTGAATGTAAAATTTAAACTAACACTAGGGTCAACCGGGGTTAATATGATACAAAAATCAAAACTTTTCAAATAAAATTTTGTTTTCTATCCTAGACGTTTTTAAATACATACTGCTGTGTGCTAAATTACTTTCTATTTAAGATTACAGTGCAGAAATTTTACTAAAATAAAGACTAGACCAACAAAAAAAAATGAAATTTCTGTATCAAAATAGCCCCACGTTTGGGGCTATTATTGATACACCGCGGGGCTATTCAGATACAGTACTGTAATGTCGTTTGTAGATAGAATTTGGATGAGCGGGGCTAGTATGATACATATGTATCCTTTATCTATCAGCTGTAAAAATTTGGTTTTTGTGGCTATAATAGTTTTTGAGATATGAGCGACTTTATATTAGCGTGTTTTTTCAGTTTCCTGAATATTTTTTTTATGATAGAATTCCGGAAAATCAAACAAACAATTACTTTAGAACGTAAAAATAATCTAACATTTAAGAATGGGGTATGGGTTAAAGAGTAAATGTGGATTTTCCTTCAGTGGTTCTTTTAGTTTTTCGTTTATATTCCCCGTTGGCTGTTGTTCGCCTGTGGCCTTCATCTTTTTTAGCTGTTCGTACTTGTTATTTTTTTCCTTTCTTGTCGAGCTCATAGCGTTTTTCTTGCTTTTAGCGTTTTTCTTGCTGCAATTTTTATTTTTGCGCCCATTGATGTCCAGTCTTTCTTCTCCTGTCAGTTGGTTTTCTATTTCTTCACCGTATTTCTTCCGAAAGTCTTCGTGCTGTAGTAGAGAAATATTCCAGGTAGTGTGGTGTTTTGCTGTTTCCTTGACTTCTATTTCCTTCTTTTATTTCCAATTTTCCGTATAGGATTTTGTGGTCTGTATTGATTTCTGCTGCCCTTTTTGCTTTAACGTTCTTGATCCTTTCTCTTATCTCTCTGCTAACCAGGATATGATCTACTTGTGAGGTTGATCTTCCATTGCTCCAGGTGTCAATGCAGGTTTCGCTTTTGACCCATGTGTTTCTTATTGTTAGGTCAAACATGTGTGCTAGATTTTTCAGCGCGTTTCCGTTTTCATTTGACCATGTATGGAGTAGTGTTTTTCCTACGATGCTTTTATCCTCCTCCGTCTGATCGTCTTTTCCTATATGCGCGTTGAAGTCTCCTAATATTATGATGGGCATTTTTCTTTTTTCGTTTCTTCTGGTTTCTTGAGTTAGCTGCCTGAATACCCTTCCTGCTCTCTTGTCCGAGGGTACGTGGATTATCATGAGATGTTGTCCTTTCCATTTTGTATGATGTGACTATGTTTTCGTTTATATTTTCCGTCCTTATTTCGATGCGCCTCTCCCGTCTGGTTACCCATGCAACTCTGGTCTTTTCTTGCCTACATTATAATTATACATCAAAATACTGTTGGAAGCACCCTTGACAATTTACTGTACAAAAACATCAAAAATATGGCATTATATTATATAAGGGTTGGCCAATCTAACCTATTTTTTTTTCATATAGTTTTGTTGCAGATTTACAGTTTTTTTTGTCTGTATCACAATAGCCCCATATTTTTGGGTGTATCACATTAACCCCGGTTGACCCTATAAAGGGTCTAGCCGGATAAATAAGGTAAAATGGCAGCAGAACCCTTTTGGACCAATTTTGGTGTCACTAGTAACCACTGTACCTTAATAAATATAACTTTATGTAGATTATCATTTAAATACACTTTAGGAAAAAAATTGAAGTGATTTTCTTACTCAATTCGAATTAAAAACATATATTAAAAAATAAAAATAAATTAAAAAAATAATTTATTCATGAAAGTAATGATTTGCGTACACATTTTTTTTTACCAAAGATACACCACTGACAAAAGAGGGTGTAAAACAGCAACGTGTCGGCACCTCAGATGAAAGACAGGGTAGTTGACCAGGGATAGTTGAATGTAGTCATCGTCAATGACCAATGTCATCTATGAGATGCTGGGTGTTGACGCGAACAGATTTCGACTGGGCGGTAAGGAAAGAACCCAGTGGATTGAGTGGATTGCCTAACTTCGATTCGAGAATAAATGAATTTTTTTTATTATTTTTACTATTTAATATATATTTTTTTTTAATTCGAATGAGGTAGCAAAATCAACCCAATTTTTTCATAAAGTGTAGGTATTTAAATGACATCTATATTCTGAATTTTTTTTTTTATAAAAATGAACTTACGACATGCAGAGTTAAAAATTCAAAACGAAAAATTATATTTAATTAGAGTACAGGGGTTGTTAGGGGCAACAGGGGGTTAAAACTCGAACAATACATTTCTCTTCCTATTTTCAATTTACTGACACCGAATTTGATTCATCTATTATTTGATAATCTTCATTGTCACTGCTGTCATATCTGTTCATGAAGATCAGTTTCACATTCAGATTAATCGTCTATTTCTGCGTCAATATTTTCAACCATAACAAATCAATTAATAGAAGGGGCAGGAGCAATTCCTACAACAATCAGTAGGGCGGCTGGATTTACATTTATAGATTGTAGAGTATTTCTCCGATGTTATGTGAATGGTGTCGGTCTGCATCCGCAAGGTGAGAGATAACGCCTAAAAGATGCTTTATGGATGCAAAAATTGTACGATAAATAGGATGGCTGAAATTGGTAGAGTATGGAAATTTAATATGAATTATATATGTTCCGGCAACCAACTGAGGCCATAAAACGAATTTGTGGGTAACTAAACATCCATATCCAAGGGTACGGAGCAAATTGAATGGTGGAGGATGACCAAGTCGATCGAGGAGATGGGCAACGTACACATTTATTCCACTTTGGGTAGAAGAAGTGTATAGAAATTTATTTTGTGACACAATACATTGTTAATCTAACAAAATGGATATGTATCAGGTTACCGAGGAAATTCAAATAATTAAGTGGTATTATAATATTAAGTGGTATATTTTAAACTAGATTTCCAAAGAAGCCTTCTCTCCTCCAGGACAAACAATTCAACGAATCATAAAGAATTTATAAAAACATGAAGACATAAAAGCGAATCTGTCTCGAAAAATAATAATAATAATAATAATAATGAAATGAAGAAAATAATGGTTTTGGCCACCATTAATGCAAATTCGACTTTTCTGCTACAGCAATTGCTGAGGTGGTAGATTAAAGTGACAGATCATTAAGAAGGACTTCAAGAAAATCACATATAACCTTTAGTGAAAGTGTAATGGACAAGGCGAGCAGCGATGAATCTTGCATCAAAAATATTGTTTTTACTGATGAATCATCCATTGCATTGGATGGTTTATAGAATCCTTCAGTCTGCATCAATTTTTTGCATTATGCACTTCAATATCCACAGAAATTAAATGTATGGAGTGTTATGTTAGAGGATCATATGACCGGTCCATTTTCGGTCTGGTTCCAACAAGATGGTTGTCGTTCCCATGATAGTGTGGTACAGTGGCAGATCTACAGGGGTTCCGCGGAACCCGGGCCCGGGAGCTTTAGGGGACCGGAATGGACCAGCCCTGATACTTCAACACCTCACACTTCACAAAACGAAAATCAAGTCAAATTAATCACAAAATAAAGAAAAACGTAATTATATCTTAGTTAACACATTTATGAAATTTTTTTTCTGAGTACTACCCTGTTTAGTTATATTTTGATATGGGCCACGTTGTATTATTGCATGTTTATATATGTCAACTGATATTAAATGAATGCCATTGACAAGTGTGTTTTTGTTCAAATCTAAATTTCCATAAATTACATGTATTTAGTAGTCAAATAAATAAAAAACACGTTTTGCAGGAAAAGTTTGATTGGGGGCCTACGGAAAACCATTCGAACCCAGGCCCCGTAATAGCACTTGTGTGGTAGTTCAAGATTTCCTGAATAATGCATTTTTGGCCAGCTAGTTCTCTTGATCTGGCCCCAATTTCTTTTTTTTATGGCGACACGTAAAATTTCAAAGTGTGGCTTCCGCGGGAATAGGGATAGTAATATTAAAGAATTGCTGGTGAAAATCGTAAACAAATTTCAATAAATCGGCCCCGATATGTTGTTAAATGTTAGAAGAAATTTATGATCGATTAGGTTATTGTTTGGCTCAAAGATGTGACCTATTGGAACGTTCATTTTCTTCTAGTTCCTTAAGGTCCTTTGTTATTTTTTTATAACATATTTTAGGGCCCAGTTATTCGGCCCTTATTAAATTTTATGCGAATAATTATAATTTTTAGATGCTCCAACGAGACTAACCCATGTAATTCGTAGTGTTAAAGTACCAATTCATACTAACCTAGTAGTACCAACACTAAACAAATTTTCTTGTAGTTATAACCGAACAGAATAGCGTTATAGTTGAATTCCAACTGGGTGTTATATGAGAGAAAGTGCTGAAATATTTGTTTTTATTTTGTATTTTCCCACTTTTTGTGACATTTTATTTGACATTTCTTTCAATACAAGGTTGACCTATTAGAATTTCGTTTGATGAACAACCTAATGTATAATAACATCTGACAGTAGATCTAAGCGAGCTGACACTTTCACTATGTGACCTTACATTAAAAAAAAATTAAGTATGTTTCGGATATATTTTATCAATGAAAATATTTACAGGGATGTGATTTTATTTTAAGAGCTCGTAATATTTCAAAACCAAATGGTATCAAATCGAGACTGTCTGGGTCTTAGACAATTCTTTCATAATGATTTTATTTACAGGAGATGCGATTTTACTTTCAAAGCCCGTATATTCCAAAACCAAATGATATCAAATCGAGACTGACTAGGTGTTAGAAAATACTTTCATAATGATTTTAACTTTTTACCAATATTTTAAATTACACATTCAAATGGATTTAGCTTCTTAAATCAATATACCAACGATGTTGTATGTGATACTTAAGTAAGATACTAGCTATAAGTTCCGTTAACGGATTCTTTGATTACTAGAAATGTTATTAAAATAAAACCTGTTTATATATAACACACGACAATAGGTGTGGACACTTTAGTTGTTTTCATTGTCTGTAAATTTTGGTTAGCATCTAAAATATCATTATTGATAAACTGATAACTGTAACTCAACTCAACGAATTAGTACTTTAATATTACAACATTTTCAGCCATCCTACTTATTGACCATGTTTTCACAACGATAACGCGTCTTTGAACGACAGTAGCTTCTTAACGCAGGAGAGAATTTGTTCAGTTTTTTGTAACTCACATGTGTAGACCTCTTCTACTTCAATATTATACCACTTTCAGCCATCCTACTTATCGTTCACTTTTTGCAATCATAAAGCATCTTTTAATCGCTATATTTCTGGAAAGCAACCACCTAGTGCAGGCAAATTATCACCATTCACATCAGGCAACTATTGGAAGTCATTGGATAAAACAACTGGTAGGCTGTGCATTTTAGGTTTTTCCAACGATTTGATATGTGAAAGCTACTAGTAAACCATTCTGAAAATGTTTCTAGTACGTTAAACAAAACATCTATTGCTCGGTCGATTAGTTTGTTGACATGAAAATTAAACTATCAGTATAAATTTCTATTTGAGTTGAATTCTCTTAGTTTCTTCTTGGCTTCGAATGGGAAAAAATTGATATATGTAATATAGTCTGAGCTTGTTATCTAAAATTAGCAACAAAATATGCTAAATCGCATGTTAAAACAAGTTACAGAATTATAGAATTGTAGTGAAATATGTTATACAGCAAATATTTTATATCAGATATGTCCAATCATTGTTATCAAGTACCTACTTAAAATCAAAACAAGTCATTCTTAAAAAATTCTTTAAGCTCTAATCACATGGAATTTCATCATTTGAAGGGTCACAGTCAGCATGTTTTAGATCATTTAAAAGATCACTCCCTCTGTATCTATATCTATCTAATAATGACGGCCGCATCCCGTGTCTTCGTTTGCGTGTTTGCTTCGCTAAGATGGCACAAGCTACTGTCGCCAGGATTATTCTCTGGTCGCCATTTTGTACTATAAATACTTCACTTTGCTAAAAGTATTTAGCAAATTTTTCTTCTTCCTCTTTTATCCGTTTTGTAACAAATGTTTTGATATCACATTTGTTAAATAGTTTCTGCTACATATAACACTGCTATATGTTACTAACATAAACATTTATATTAGTGACATCTAGCATGAAAGTGCATAATTCCTTTAGGAGTAGTCGAAAGAAACATGCTTCTTCAATGCATGTCAATGGCACAATGATCAGATGTAAATTTCAAATCCCATGTGGGAAAAGAGTAAAAATACAAGTATTAGCATGGAATGTCTTTTTATAAGATTACTATAATTGCTTCTAGTTTTGTACGAAGGGATTATTTTACATAAAATGCAACCCCAGGCGATCGAGTTATAATCAGAGATTCATATGGGAACCGAGAAAAAATCAGCATATTTTCATTTTCGTGATTTACAAAATATGCGGCCTATTATTGGATTATTTCTACTTGTTTGAATAACAAAGAAGCGAATTTTTGCATAAATATGGTTTAATGATGGCCTAAAAATACACCTACATCGTGGGAGCTGTAGGTTAGACTACATCAGCCTCGAGGCCCTTCTTACCATTTTTGGTGAATATATTACCAGTCTAACCAAAAGCCACACACTCTTTATGCATTGCGTTGTATAATTTTACGCTCAAAGGGTTTACGGAATGTAATTACTAGCGAATTTATATAACTATAATTGAAACAACTAAACAATTATTCATTCTACTAATTTACTCTATATCGCTATTGACGGCCTTGTAAATACATTTTGTTGCCCACTCGAACGTAAAAACCAACTCTGTTGGTTACAATGTTTATTTTAAATGATACTATTATGTGTATAAATTTATATATTAAACAATCAAGCATTTTAATTAGAAACCGTATTAGGTTGTATTTTATGTGTGACGTGAGTTTTAATAGTCGATATTAGTCGTCCAGCATAATTTTCATATTAACTGATGGGTACTTATTTATGTGTAGAGAATATTTTTCAGGAAAACTTTTACTCCAGTCAAATAGGAAAAATTAGAGGAAAAATTGTTAAAGTTTTGAAACTTGGCAGAAATGTTCATTAAGGCCCACTGTCAAACATACTAAAAGTCCCAAACTCTATCTGTTGCGATCGCGCCGATCTTAAAAAATTGCGCTCCAGTTTTTTGCTTATATCTCTCTAACCATTAGAGACATCAAAATTATGTTTATATAAAAAATAAAGCTTATAAAATTATCTACAAAAATTGTAATATGCATTTTTTTTGTATCTATCATTATACTCTGTGGAAATACGAAAGCAAAGAGTAAATTGCATTTCATCGACACATTTCAAAAATTGTAAATATCGCTCGTAGAGAAAAAAAATATCATATCATTTTATTGTCATAGAATTCGCAACAACAGTCATGGGTCCGTATTTCTGTCAGTTCGTTCGTCTGTTCGTCTGCCACTCCGTCCGTCATGTCTCCTTTAACCCATTATGACCTAGCGTTACATATATGTAAAGAATGCAGAAACGTGAGGCGCTCATGTATCTAATGTATCTCATGTATCTAACTGCATATATTTCTGAGAGATGTCGTTAGGAACTACTCCAGGAGAGACGATATTGTCATCAATGTTCATTGATATTAGATATTTCTCGGTATTTACCTCATTTGTTGTGACTGAACTTGTGTTATAATAGCAGACGCTGCGGATCCCGGTATTCACTTCGAGTAAGTATTTTAAACATATTATTTATTGGATTAGTTTATGTCTCTGCATAACTTAGGTTTATTCAAAGACCAGTTTATTATATGACTTAATATGTTTTTTCAAATATTTTATTTTTCGCGTTATATGGGAGGCTATTTTGTCGCGTTACATATATGTACATATATGTAACACTAGGCTGTTATGGTACCTATACATTTTTAAAAATTTATAAACGCAAATATTTTTATTATTCAACTAACAAATACTTAAAAATAAATGTTTTTAACTGTGTAGATGATATTTTTTTGTTCATGCTGTCTAAGCTTTTTTGTAATCTTACTAATATTTGATTGTTTCGGTTTCAGAAAGAGCTTGACTTTGCAAGAGGCCCTGGAAATGGCCTATATTGACCACGTGGATGAGATTTTTATTGAACCACCAGAGAGCCATATTCTGACCGTTGAGAACTCAGCGGATGAAGATGAAGGAGGTACCCTAGATAACCCGACAGGCCGACAACTTAGGTCAAAAGTTGAAATCAAATTGTCAGATTGTACGAGGATTTCTATACAGTCAGAATCGAAAGACGTCACTTGCAGAAAATCGGGAACACAAAAAGTTATTGATGGTGGGAATAGTAAAGAAAGTATAAAGGTTACAATGCCAGATAAAAAGACAAATCGCAGTACCGAATTACTCAAAGTATTGTGAGTTGTCTTGTTTCCAAATTTTTGAGCAATTTGTATTTGTAGATGACGATATCATAAATTTGCTGGTATCAGAATCGACTAAATACGCTATATTCAAGAACTGTCCTGATCCGCAAATTACAGCACAAGAAATAAAATATTTCATAGCTATTTTAATTGTCAGTGGTTATGATGTTAAACCTTCAAAACGTCACTATTGGGATTCTGCTAAGGACATGAAAAATATTTCTGTTAGTGAAGCTATGAGGAGGGATCGTTTTATGCAAATTTTGAGGTTTATTCACTGTGCTGATAATACTCAAACAGATATGTCTGATAAAATGTACAAGCTCCGACCTCAGATGAACAAACTGCGAAACAAATTTCATAAATACTTTGTGCCTGTTGAACAAATGGATTCTGATGAATCTATGATTAAATACTTTGGAAGGCACAGCTGTAAGCAGTGCATTAGTGGCAAACCTATCAGGTTTGGCTTCAAAATGTGGAGCCTGAATAGTCCTGATGGGTACTTAGTCAATTTTGACTTATATAAGTCCAAATACTGTTCCAGAATATGAAGAAATGTATGGAAAAAATGCGGTCCCCTTCGTTTCTATGATCAAGGAATTACCCTATAAGTTCTACTTGGATAATTTATTTACCAACGTGACTCTCTTTAACTTCTTGAGACCCAACGGTTACAGTGGTACTGGAACGTTTAGAGAAGACAGGTTGGCGCGAAATAGTCCTCTGGAAGAAAAAAAAATTTTGAAGAAAGCCAACGAACGTGGAACTTTTGTTTCAGCCATCGACCAAACACTTGGGATACTATTTGTAAAGTGGACAGATAATAATATTGTTACAGTTGGCTCCACATGTCACGGTGTTTCTCCAACTAACTTAGTTTGCTGTTACTTATACATAGAACTTAGAGGGAATTCTTATAGATGAGGTACAAAGCTGTAACAATATGTCTCAAATTTCAAAGAACATTAGTCTAAAAGGAGTTATCGTGTTTACAAAAAACGGTCTACACACACAAATTTTTAATTTGATATTTGAGTTCAGCGTGTTAAGGGACGCATTTTTCTACTCTCCCAACTACTCGCAAAAACAACAAGAAAAGAGGAGGAAATCCAATTAAAAACGGATAGAAATATACGTAATCACGTACTTGGGACATACCCAGACATACCCAAGGAAGGGACCCAACACATCTACTGAAGAAAGCGCTACCGCCAAACATCAACATACTAAAAATAGGGAGACCAAGCTACAGCAGAGAACAACTGAGAGAATTAGGATTAAAAAATGAACACTACAAAGAAATCACAACCACAATCGGAAACCGAGGAATCAGAAGACTCAGAAAAAGAATATTCGAAGAAGCAGAAACACAAAAAGAGTAGCATAAACACTCCATATTACGACACTACGCGGCAACATACTTCACAAGAAGACTCAGAAGAGGCAGAAGTCTAGAATCAAAAACACAAAAAAGGGAGCTTAAACGCTCCCTCACGACATAATGCGGTAACGCATCTACACCTCCCATCCCACATTCCTTTATCATGCGCCATGTAGCTCTCGCTGCTGGCAACAAGCATAACTTTAGTACAACCCAGCATGGGCGTAGCAGGCCCAGCTGTATACCTGGGAGTGGCAGCAATGCCTACCGCACGCCGGTAAATCAATTAATCAATCAATCAAACATTTCTTAACCTGAACTATTCTTAACAGACATTACTGAAGTATTATTAGAGGGCTGACTCAAAGTTTAACGAACATTTTCGAGCTGTTTGAGCTTTCGAATGTAGTACATGAGTATTCCATAGTTAACATAGGCAATTAGCCTTGTTTAGATGAGCTTACTTGATTACCACATATATCTAACATTAAGTTGAACATCAAGGTTGAATTTATATGTAACAGTACTCACAATTTACATCGCTTCGTCAAATAGAACACGTCTACCAGAAAAGTAAAGTGCATCAATAAAATATATGATTAATAAAGGAAGCCCAAGTACTGAGCCTTGGGGCACACTAAGGTTAATTCATTTATAATATTCTACGTAATATGCAGATCACTTATTCTATTGCCTATTAGAAATACATTGATTATTCATTTGACATCCATATTAACGACGTATTTAATTCATTCAGAAACTAGTTACATTAATAAAATGTAAGAATAAGTTTATTACAATCATCTACAGATGATTTTAGCAGCTTTCTTAAAATTATTACACAATGCAATGAAATTAACAAGTGAACATGTTATTACCTTTGGACATTACGGAAACTAATTAATAAAATTGATAATAAATTATGTTACGACATCGAATTAACCTTATTCGTAAGTTACATGTATAATTTGTTACCATGTAAAAATGCCACATTCCAAGCTACCTCATGAATCATTCATAGCCGCATGGAAACGTGTAAAAACCCAGAGTAAAATTTGCTGTTTGACTTCCAACGTCATGTTACTTTTTTTTGTTAATTTATATATAATAAATATTTGCTAAGAATATTAAGATTTTCATAGAAAAGCACAACAGAAATATTTAATTTTTTATTACTTCTCGTGTGAGAAAACAGGTTGCACAATTATATTTTTCACAGTATTATTGTGAAAAGTACTATTGTCAAAAATCAATATCACTCAGTTTTTCAAAAAAGAAAACACAAGGTTAAAACTATTGATCTTACTTCATTCTATTTACCCATTTCCTATTATATTCTCTATGGCTTTTCAAGCCATGGAGAATATAATATACAAAAATTTAAATTTTGGCAATAGTTCGTATAAAATTAGTAAAATCTATTAATCTGCTAATATCAGCATGGTTTTGTAAAAGGACGCTTTACCACCTCTAACCTAATATGTATAACTCAATCCATATCTGAGGAAATTGATCAATGTAAATAAACGTAATGTAATATACACAGATTTTTCTAATGCGTTCGACACCCTCGATCACACTATATTGCTTCTAATGGTGTCTGGTTTCGATTTCTCCCATTCTCTGTTGATATTTTTTCAATCTTAGTTTCTAGGCAGAAAACAATATGTAGCTTATACTGGGTTTAGGTCTGACGATTATTTGGCAACATCTGGCGTTCCGCAAGGATCAATTTTAGGGCCTTTGCTTTTTAACCTATTTATAAAACATACCGCGGAAGTTATTCAAGTTGACTGATTGCTTTAGGCTGACGACCTTAAACACTTTGAGCCTATTAGCTTCATAAATGATTGCACGTTATTACAGAATAGTCTCTCCAATATATCCAACTGGTGTTTTCAAAATGAGTTAAAGTTAAGTGTGTTCAAATGCAACGTTATGTCCTACATAATCAAACTAGCATGTATTAAATTTAACGATAGTATAGCTAACGTGGTTATTCAAAGATCTGGGACTTCTAAGGGTCTTGGAATAATTTTTGATAAAGAACATTCCTTTGTACCTCACATAAATAACATGAACTTAGAAGTCTTTAAGACTATTGGATTTCTATTTAGATCAAGTAGAGAGTTTACTAATACTGACACTTTAGAGATACTTTACTTTGCTTTTCTCCGGTCTAAATTTGAATAGTCGCTCGCCTGGAAGCGGGATTGCTACTCACAAATATTTTTATACATAGCAAGGCTGATTGTCAACATTTTTTAAATAAATTAGTTTTATGTCGTTAGCGTAAACACGCAAAGCAAGCTAACTATTTATCTTTCCACTTCACGCACCAATAGACTTAAATTTTCTCCTGTTTTCAATGTTTCAGAATTACAATAAAAATTGTGATAAATTTGATATTTTCAAGTGCACTTCTACATAAAAAATTGATATAGGCAGTAAAACTTTGTTTTCTTTTAGATTCTGTCTTTAATTAGTTTTAATTTAATTTTATGTTGTCTTATATGCGTATCTGTTATAATTTCCGTTTTATATTTTAACCAGTTTATTTTTCAACACATCCGATACCACACATTCGATACAATTTTTTTTTCAACCAGAGAACACATCCCTAATAAAGCATCTTATTGCAAAATGCATGAACTTTCATGCGTGACAAAATTTCTATAAGGTAATGGCATTAAAAACACTATCTAACGCACTGGTGCGTCCTAAGCTCGAGTAGATGAGTGACATGCATGTTAACAGCATTGAAGGTATTCAGAGAAGATTTTTAAAATTCTTAACATATTCAGTTGACCATCAGCATCAACCTATAATAGGATATAATCAGCAATTATTATTAAATTGCTTATCATGCTGTTTATGCAGCGTAGGAGTATGTAGTGTTAATTTTTATATGCTATTAAACAATTTAATAGATTATTGCAGTGTACAAGAAATACACTTATATTACTTACAGTTATTAAGTTGCAAAAAGCAATTCATCATGTTATTAAAATAGAGAATAATTATTTGGAATTGTGTCACAAGGACAATAACAAAAAAATTAATTTAAAAACCGCTGCCCAAGGAATCACTACTTCCACATCCAGATTTTCTATCCAAGTCACTCACAACGAAAAAATTTTGTATGTGGAAATAATTGTTTATGGAACTATAATATTTGAAATCCTCTATCCCAAAAACCCATAAAATGATACCCCACATCGGTAGTGGGGTGGGCGTGGTAGTAGGGGTGGATGAAGTAAAAAAATGTTTTAAGTAAAATGTTTTGAGGTTTCTGGTTCTTGTACAGACACTAAATCACAATATTTTTCATTCCCTTTAATAATGGGGTGGGGGTGGTAATGGGGGTGACAATGCCAAAATTTTTTTTGAGATCTTAGCTTCTCTTGTATATACTAAATACCAATTTCATGGATTCTTACCTGCTTGATTTACCTATTTACCCCAAATTTACCCCAATTTACCCCCCAACCCTTCAACGAAACAGGATGAAAATATAATTTAGTTCTAGATCTCGTTAAAGTACATATGAGTACCAAATTTCAAGTCAATATCTCAAATGGTTCCAGAGTAAACATGCGCACAAAAAAAGTTACAGACAGACAGACAGACAGACAAACAGACACTTTTTTTTCTCTCAAACTTAAAATCTCTACGTTTCATGACATTTTAAGCCTATTTAAACAATAAAAAATTTTTAAAAATTTTTGTCGTTACTATAAAGTACTTCCACTGGATGTGGAAGTAAAACTGATAATAGTGATGGAGGAAAATCTTCCCATGAACTAGCTTTGTGAATAAAAGGAATAAAATAGATATGATTCATTTACAGAAAATATTTGTTGCACTTATTTTATAAAATATTTTAAAGTGCCTTGAATACCTTTACTATCTTCATCTAGAATTTATTTTTTTCACGAAAAGATCCTTTAATCTTAGTCCTAGAAAAACCACCACCGAAAGGGAAACTGCTAGAAGTAATGGTTAGAACTAGAGGAAATACAGTATTCGGAGTAGACTAAATACAAGAGATGATGCACTATGGACCGAAGAGGCTAAAGGAGCAAACCTTATAAGTTATTACCAAAGCACGCATGAAAATTACACCTTTACCCACGGAATGGAACGCAACTATACAAATATCCCTCCCCAAAATTTCGCAACGGAGATCTATACTATTGTAGAAGAATAACACTCAGCAGCATAGGATACAAATACTATGCACAATTCCGGCTCGAAAGACTAGAAAAACACATGGAAGACCACCATACTACCAAATAGCTTTGTTCGAAGGCACGTCGACGTGCACGTCATATGTACACCATCAGAAGTATCCTAGCAGAAAAATGAAGAGAAAAGGAAAACACTGCACATAGTCGCAATAGATCTCCAGAAGACATTTGATACTATCAATTATGAGGCCATAGTCAACAAACAACCTAAGCAGCATATCAATACCGCACTACCTAATAAACAGGAAACTAAAAGCCTGTCTTCACGAAAGCATTGCAATTCAATGGATAGGATAGACGACGGAAACCAAACAGACACACACGGGAGTCAACCAAGGATGCCCCGACTATAGTCCTAAATCAAGTGATACAAGGCACAATAAATAAAACATCAAATTATACGCGTAACTGCGTACGCTGATGATCTTCTAATCATCATGGAAGAAGAGCAAAATATTCCTCAACTCTCTAGGAAACAATAAACCGCAACTGAAAATAAACTTCAAGAAGAGGCCGGTCAACAAAAGAGGGTCCTATATGTAAGGAAGAATACAAAATATGCGAATACCACAAACAAACCTGTACTTATCTGACGATCCAACTGAAAAGGAGAGAAACTGTAAATGTGGGAGTTAAAGCGGCTTACAGAATTACAATTCTACCTTCCATTGAGAAAAAAAGTCATCACGGAACCTGATCAGGAGGATATACATACTGCCAACGATGACATATGGAGTTAAAAACGAGGCAAAAAAAGCCAACAGCGAGCTGAAATAAAAGTTATCAACCAGGTACTAACAAAAACAACAAGACTAACGCAAGTACATGAAACGCCAATATAAATAAGAGGGAAAGCAATTACGAAAAGGACAGAAACATACGCAATGAAGTACTGGGATATGAGCTCTGCTGAATTTAGGAACAGTGGAAACAGAAGACTCAGAAGAAGAACTCCAGAAGCAACATCACAAAGAGAGAAGTATAAACACTATTTATCTCGACACAATGCTGTAACGCATCTCACAGACACCTACGCTTCCCACCCCCTACATTCCTGTACCATGCGTCATGTGGCTCTCGCTGCTGACAACAAGCACAACCCAAATCCAACCCAGCGTAGAAATCCGGCCTTGCGACACGCCGGCGGTATATTTCCCGGGAGTGGCAGCCATACCTACCTTACGCTGGTCAAGCAAACAGTCAATAAATAAATGACGGCTTTCCAACAAGAATAACTACTGATAATAACATCGTGCAAAAATGTTAATGCATTTATTTATTTATTTATTTATTTATATATTATGCTTTATTTAAAAATAATCATTCGATGTTAACTGAAGAAAGTGTATGCTAATTTAGTATAAGAATATACAAATAATTAATAACCAATTGGTCATAAGAGCGCGTTTAAACAAATATTTGATACAAACATTTGCTAGCCCGAGTGCCAAACCTTTCTCAAACATTCGAAATTCATTAGATGTTTATAAAACAATTGACAGTTGTTAGTATACACATTGGTAAACATTAAAAGTTTGTTAGTGGGCAACTGAATACAGTAGAAACTAGAAATCTGTTATTTTAATGTCAGTCCAACTGGTTTGCGATTTTTTTTTCTTGGGACAAATTAAGGTCTAACGATGTACAGAATTTCTTGACGATATAATGATATATTGGCCTTTTTATGGATTTGAGTTATGGTATTTTATTTAGTTGATCATGGAAAAACTAAGTGTGTATGTACCTGTTTCCAACGTCCACTTGAACGAATTTCATATGAAAAGGAACAATTAATAAAAACTACAAATCGACTTAGGCGTACTATTTTTACCATAAATTGCATGCCTAAGTCCATTCATTTTTCCTTTTCATACGAAATTCGTTCAAGTGAACGTTCGAAACTTCAGGTGCATAAGTGTGTAATATTATATGAGAGCAAAAATTAATGTAATCAGAACACCTCTTACAAGAATATCTCAGTGGATGTTGATAAAATTTTATCAACTATAGAGAACCACAAGGATCTATACTGGAGCCTTTGTTGTTCGCATTACCTGTAAACGATAAATACTTGGATCCAAAATAATAAATGGGTCATTGTACATTTTTGAACATACAGGGTGTTTTATGTATTTTTGCCATAATTTCTTTTGGTTGTTACTTTGTAAAGGAACGGAATAACAAGTTCATAATTGGCATAAATGATACACTAGTGATCTTGAATAAGTACTTGTATCTCACACAAAAAATCCAGGTCCGGACTCGAAAAAAGAAATGTTTTTGTTGTTCGTCAAGAAAACAATACCCTGTACATGTTTCTTTAAAATTTCAATATTAAATTCGAAAAGTACATAAAAAACTGAACAAAATTCCTTCATTAATTTTTTTGCCACACTTTTGCCGCATTCCAAATAAATTCCACTAAATAATGCAATATGATATTTTAGAAAATATCGATGAATGTTAAGGGCAAAAAATGCTTTCACTATTAAATTAGGCATTTACATTTTTTCTCAGCAATAATTATTATGTTTTTAATGCCAATCTTTACGAAAAATAACGAAAGTGGCGGAGCAGCATATAGGGAACATCAAAGACGGTTTCCTAACAGATGACGGCCCGACCATAAAACTTTTGGGTCGTATATCAGTATTCAGAATACGGCAAGTTTCCTACGGCTGCAGTTGCGAACGCAACATAAGGCAAGAAGTAATTTTTTTTTACCCGTACCATATTCAATTAGCACAACGTCTTGCACCAGGCGATGAAGTCAATCGCCTGATTTTTTGGCGTTAGGTATCTGAAAATCGACGAGTAATTTACAAAACTTTATCCACAGAGGAGGGAGGTATCAATAATTCTAGAAATGCTCACATGTAGGCCCAGGAAAACCCACGTGCAAAACGTGAATGCCGTTCAAAACATAGATTCTCTATCAACGTTTGGGTTGAACTTGTAGGCACATGTTAGGACCATATTTTTTTGAAGGTACACTAACTTGTAACGTTTACTTAATTTTTTTACAACATACGTTATCGAATCCTTTAGAAAATGTAAATATTCGAGGTATGTTCTTTCAACATGATGAAGCCTCACCGCATTTCTCCAACCAAATTAGAAATCACTTAAATGACACATATCCCAAGAGATGATTTGGTCGGGGAGATTCTCATGTATGGCCGGCAAGGTCTCCAGATTTCAACTCTGTAGATTATTTTTTATGGGCTCAATTTAAAAGTAAGGTCTACAATGTGGACATTAATTCAAAGGATTGTTGATTACTGCAACGAAATTAGGAACAATCCAGATGTGAACCGCACCAGAAAACGTACTAAAGCTGGGGGGGCGTTTTGAACATAAAATTTAATTATGATTCTAATTTGTAAATAAGTTTTATAATAATATCTGAATATGTGAATTTTTTGTTTTTCGTGTAATAATTATTCTGCTGATAGCTTGTTGGTATTTTGTTATTTACATTATTTTTATGCAGTTTAGTATTTATCATTATTATGTTGTTAATGAATAGGTTATGTTGTTGTTTTACTAGTTTTTAATAAATGAAAGGAATGAGAAAGATTCTTGGTTCGGTAGTCTAACATTATTATTTTTGTTTATTTTACCCCATTCATAAAAAAATAGTGATTGAAACATAATAATATTGTTGAAAAAAAAGTAAACGCCTAATTTAATAGTGGAAGCATTTTTTGCGCGTATCATTCATCGATATTTTGTATTGCATTATCTATTGCAATTTATTTCGAATGCGGCAAAAATGTCGCAAAAAAATTAATGAATCCATTTTGTTCAGTTTTTTATGTACTTTTCGAATTTAATATTGAAATTTAAAGAAAACGTATACAGGGTATTGTTTTCTTGAAGAACAACAAAAACATTTTTTTTTTCGAGTTCGGACCTGGATTTTTGTTGTGTGCGATACAAGCACTTATTTAGGATAACTAGTGTATTATATGTGAAAAATATGAACTTATTATTCCATTCCTTTACAAAGTAACAACCAAAAGAAATTTTGGCAAAAACACATAACAAGCAACGAGCTCACAATTAGCTTTTTCTATGGGTCATTAGATTACCCTAGGTGTCCTCTACCTGCCATTAATGCATGTCCGTTTCCTCGTGAAACACCCTGTATAGTTAGAAAATAATTCAGAACACTTATTTGGTGTTTTACGTAAAAATTTGTCCTCTGTATGATTGTATAGATGTTGAAGCAATTAAGAAATAAAAAGTTATCTTTTACTATGCTCAGATCTATTAATGACTCTTCATCGTGCAAAATTTATTTAAAATTTAAAATTAATATATCCTCCAAAATGTCTGCACCATATGGGAAACTCTGTTGTTATTGACTTTCTAAAAAATTTTATTTTTGATAAAAGTTAGTGCATGTTCTCAAACGAAAAGGAGGGTGCACAAATGTGTTAGTCCTGGCGCTTTTTTGAAATTGTCTCAAGAGTAAACTACCTTCATTTTTAAATATATCGAAAAATTCGATTGAAAGATGTTGCTTATAACGCGAAGTAATATTTGTATATCAAATTTGGTCGTTTTATTCTAAAAATAAAAATTTTTCACTTTTTTACGCATAATTTTTAAATCTTTTTCTGTTATTAATAATTCTCTCTGTTTAATAGTTTCAGCCTGGATAATGGATTAAAGAACAAATGAATATTTTGGGAAAAAATTCTATTTCTTCGTTGTTCTCTTTTTTTTCTACCGTTTCTTTTTCGAAATTTGTTAATACAAATCGCTAAATGAAACTTTTTTTTAAGAGAATTTAAGTTCTGTAGAATCTATGATTTCAGAGATCTGGAAGGATAAATATGGCGTCCGAATGTTTATAAGAACTATTTAGTTTAAATGGTGAATATCTTAGAAACTTACGTTAAAAAGGACATCAACCAAAATAAAAGATCATTAATTGAACTAAATTAAGACTGTTTTTTATTGTTTTCATAGCATAAAAAACAAAATTATGATAAAAACAATATGCTTGTATACATTTTTTTGATAAAAACGTCGCCATTTTGTTACTGTAAGTAGTCAGTAACTAAAAAAAAATTTAAGAATATAATTCTTAAGTACTGTTTTTCGTTAACATATAGCAAGACCTAGAGCTTAATTTTTGTCGTACACAGCACTTCTTTTTTAAAAAAATGCATTTTAAGCTATAAAGGTATTTTTGAAAATACATAAAATGTTTATTACTTTGAAAATTACCAACATCAGTTTAAGTGAAAAAATTGTGGAGATAAAAAATATATGAGAATGAATTTATTATTTTTTTATATTTATTTAGGATTAATAGTTTCGGAGGTATTTAAGTTTAAAGATGGCGTCCGAATATTTATAGGATGAAGTATTTAGCTTATATGTTGAATATTAATTTGACTAATTTTACTTCCACATCCAAGTACAGTAACGACAAAAAAATTTTAAAAAAGTTTTATTGTTCAAATAGGCTTAAAATGTCATGAAACGTCGAGATTTTAAGTTTGAGCGAAAAAAATTTTCTGTCTGTCTGTCTGTCAGTCTGTCTGTCAGTCTGTCTGTCAGTCTGTCTGTGTCTGTAACTTTTTTTGTGCGCACGTTTACTCTGGAACCGTTTAAGATATTGACTTGAAATTTGGTACATATAATGGGGAAATCAAGCAGGTAAGAGTCCATAAAATTGGTATTTAGTATATACAAGAGAAGCTAAGGTCTCAAAAAAATTTTTGGCATTAGCCACTCCCATTACCACCCCCACCCCATTATTAAAGAGGATGAAAAAAAATGTTATTTAGTGTACGTACCAGAAACCTCAAAATATTTTTTTACTTCATCCACCCCCACTATCACCCCCCTATTACCACCACCTCTACCGATGTGGGGTATCGTTTTATGGTTTTTTGGGGGGGATTTCAAATATTATATTATTAAAGTTCCATAAACAATTATTTCCACATACAAAGTTTTTTTGATGTGAGTGACTTGGATAGAGAATCTGGATATGGAAGTAGTGATTCCTTGGGCAGCGGTTTTTTCTTATACTAAAAAATATATTGTATTAAAAAATAAACAAATAAGTAGCAAACTCCCTTGTGGCAGTTTAAGTAGGACATTACTTTTTATGAAAAAAGTAATACAGGCAAAGCTTTTAAATAAAAAAATGATAAAATAACTAGTTTGCACAATTTCAAACTGCGAAGCAAGATAGTAGGCAGCTCTCGAATAAACTTAAACTTTTGATATACATTAGATTTAATTTCCCTGACTTTTTATAATAAATTTATAACTTCCCTGATTTTGCCTGTTTTCCAGAAAGTATACATCTTGAATTATATACACCATCGAAAAACATCCTGTGCGTTGCTAATGAATAAAAAACAATAATTCCTGGTATAAAACATTATTTGAGTGTTGTATTTATTTATATTGGACGTGTCTATTCTTTTCAGACTGTGTTATTTTATTGTAATATAATATATCTATTTATTTTATATCCTGACTAGTTCTGGTATCACAGGCGAAGCGGTTGAATTATAGCAACGTTTTTTTAAATTTCTATTAAAAATTTCAAAAATACTCCTGATATTAATTAAAAGTAACAGTAACAATAGAAATCAAATAAATTAACTTCGGGAAAAATAAATAGTTAACCGACAAAAAGTATTTAACTCGAGCTTTTTGAAAAAAATCTTTCATTCGTTATTGTTTCTGCCTCGATTGTTCCTTTTTACAACTTCTAAATTAAAACTAGAACAATAATAAAGGAGATGATTTTATAAATCTATTAATCGGCGAGCTAATTTAATTTTTTGCTGGTTTTATTTTTTGTACTTGCTCTTCAAAATAGCTATAAATTTATCAGAAATAGACTATAGGAGTGCCTAGTTTGATTAATTTTTTTTTATATAAAGACCCTAAAAACTTCCTTGAATCAGTGCATGCTTTAACATGCTTCTAATCTATGGCTTTTAATTTAATAGACACACGAATTATAGAACTACCAAGCAATAATTCGTATTGTGCAACTAACTCTGCTACTATTAATATTATCCTAGCCGACTCAAATGATATACGCCGAGGAAAACTAATAACGAATATTTCTGCTAGAATCTATTTTACAAAGACATAAAAAATCTGACATAGAGTGGAAAAATAATATCAGCTCTTGTAGTATTTTCTCTAATTCAATTCAATAATTATGAGCAAGTAGTAGTTTCAATATTTCACAGCTGGGACTTGTCAGATTAGCCTAATTGGTTTTGAAAAATTCAGGACCGGACTCGGAAAGAATCTGCCCTCCTCGTTTTTGACCAATAAGTACATTTTTCTATCGCATTTCTGGAAAACTATTTAGCGCATCAGGACTTTCTCAAAACCATCTTTTTTATGTTTACACAGTACATACACACACTTTTAAATACACAAAATTATAAAGTCAAAACACAAGATACGTGCGGTCACGACGTAAATAAGAGAACATAACCTGTCTATTAATTAAGAAAGATACCTACACAGTTTTATTTTGAAATCGAAAAGAATAGTAACCTATGTACTATGTATACATTATCTCTATGACAACAATAATTATTTTGATAATTTGGTGTTCTATCCAATTGTACCTCATTTCGTTCGCGTTTTAAAGATGCCAACTAAGTTTACAAACGCTAAATTCGCTGATATCATTTATTGTATGGGTTTTGCGATGGTAATATAAGGGCTGCCGTTACAGAATATCAGCGAAGATTTCTCTTGGTCGACGAGTATCGTCGCGCGATATCTTCAGCAGAGATTTCCAGTTCTCTCGGGAACATGGTAGAAGAAAACATTGTGGAGATGACAGAGAAAATTCTTCGACAAGCACTAGAAGAATAGCACACGCGCTAGGTATTCCTCAAACCCGTGTATGGAGGGCATTAAAAGCGAACGGCTGTATCCTTACCGCATCCAAAAGGTCCAGCGTCTCGAACCAGGTGATGAAGTCGCACGTCTTATGTTCTGCCATTGGATAATTCGTCATACAAGAACTTTGCCCAGAATTCTTTTCACTGACGAGGCCCAATTCACTCCAGACGGAGTGTGGAATTCCAGGAATTAACACATTTGGGTCCACAATAATCCTCACGCCGTTGTCCAGAGAAACTCCCAGCGCAAGTTCTCAATTACTGTATGGTGTGGAGTGGTGAACGATACATTGGTAGGACCGCATTTTTTTGAAGGCCAATTGATTGGAGAAATCTACTTAGATTTCTTCCGCAACATTTCGCCCAAATTTTTTATTGGCGCAAGATGTCAACAAGAGAGGTCTTCATCTCCAGCATGATGGGGCACCGCCGCATTTCTCACTTCAGGTCCGGGAGCACCTCAACAATGAGTTTCCTAACCACTGGATCGGTCTCGGAGGCACTCAAGCTTTTCCAGCTAGGTCTCCTGTCCTAACTGTTCTTGATTTTTATGTTTGAGTCCACATGAAACAAGCACAGAAGTCACCACTAGAGACCACCACTACGGCAGCGGGTAGTGATAGTATTTGATGATATGAGGAACTAGACAACAAACCATCGGGAAGGCCACACGATATTTATTGGTGCGGTGCAGGAAATGTATCGAAGTTGGGGGAGGACATTTTGAGAACTTCATATACTAGATTTGGAGCGTTGCTTATGTAATATTACGATGTTAAGTTTGTTTATTTATTAAAAGGGTTATGATATTTATGTGTGCATGCTTTTTCTATGAAGGTTATACCCATAATCCATTCAAATTTTATCATTTTATCTAAATTACATAAAATAATTCGGATGTGTGGTATCGGTTACGGGTTTAAATAGCGCAATCGATCAGTGAGTAAGGCTCGCTGCTTGAGTTCGGCACTTGGATGGGTGACCAGTATCTCATCTCGCCGTCCTGGTTAAGTGGTAGAGTAGCAATTAGCTAAACTTCGCCAGGAAGTTAATATAAATAAGGCATTAAAATAAAAAAATAAGAAAAAACAAATCAAACGTTTCATAAGTACGACCCTGTATTTTCTATTCTTATAGCATTTTTTCTGAACTTTCCGACTCCGCTAATACTTTTCCAGAAATTCGATAGAAAAATGTACTTATTGGTCAAAACGAGGAGGGCAGATACTTTCTGAGTCCGGTCCTGAATTTTTCAAAACCAATTAGGCTAATCTGAGAAGTCCCAGCTGTGAAATATTACTGGTAAATTTCATTCGATTACATCCAACCGTTGCAGAGATATAGCTCTTTGAATTTTCAGACCAAATGCCAAAACATTTTTCTCGTTGGTGATCTAGACTCGCCCTGAAGTGTTCTATCTGCCACTAGGCTATGGCGCATTGCTAGCGAATCACTCTGTATAAGCATGTCCTTGCCAGGCGCTGCACAGTGGGACGAAAAATTCTTTGAAGTAGACACTAAAAGATCGAAAGCGTGTAATAAATAGATTTAATACGGACAGGTATAACTTATTGATCATTACTAATTCAAGCACATCAGGTGATTTATATGATATGTTGTATTTAGTGAAAGGAATATGCTCAGGAATATGAAAGTTATTTCTTTTTCTAGTATTCGAGTTACGAATATCAGAGTTTCTAGGAAATTTTCCTTGGTGTTTAAATACACAAATGCACAATTCAAATTATTAAATAGACGATAGAGTTAAATTTCCTAGTTCACAAAAAAGCGATCTGCAGGAATGTCTACTGTTAACACCAATAATGGTTCTTATTATATTTTTTTGAGCTCTAAATACCTTAGTAGCATGTAGTTCAGCCCCCCCTTTTCTCAGTATATTTTTATTAACTGATCTCTGTAGAGAACAGTCTTAGATTAATGAACCAATAGTTTTGTCTACGCAGCTTAGAAATAAGATTTTCACTGCGAAATTCCCAATTCAAGAGATACTGTCATAATATACCCATAGGGAAACATTTGTAAGAGCAGTTGATATAGATGAGTTAATTAGTATAAGATTAAGCTTATTACACTTGTTTTACTAGTTGTGGACTGTGAATAGTAAGTTTTCTCATTGTTCATGTATTTAGATTAGAAAGAGTAGCATTTCATAAATCTTGCATCCTCGCAAAATACAAGGACAGATATGTCATTGGCATATATGGTTAAATTTCTATTTGGTTAAAAGTATGAAAAGAACAGAGCCTTTAACGGAGTCCTGAGGTACTTCTTATTCTTTTAGCGGGGCGACGAAGGGTCGTCGCACTCAGGTCTTGTGGCCCATTGCGCTATCGCTATGAACTTATTGAATTCCCCAGGCCGGAGTGTGATCCAAAGGCCAAAATCCCTCCTATAGGGGCATTCCTTATTTCCTCCAGCACCGGAAAACCAATGCCGAAGTGTTTGTGCCTCAAGTTCATAAGACTAGGGCAGGAAGTAAGGACGTGGATGGAAGTCTCCTCCTCGTCCCCGCAGAATCTGCAGCAACCCCTATAGTGTGCAGGTGGTGTTTTCTGAAAGAGCCGTGTCCAGTCAAAAGACCTATCACAAGTCTGACCTTTTCCTGCGTAGTCGCAGGATTTGTTCTGCTCGCTTCGACAAGGGCCCCGAGATCAGGAGCTTCGCTTGTCGGAGTCCTGGGTAGGAGGCCCAGAAGTCAAAGAACTGGGACCGTGTTCAGTTTTCTACTGAATTCTTGGCATTTGATCTAGGCCAGCTCCCGGCTCAGTAGGGACCTTTGAGAGCCCCCTCTGACCAGAGCGTCTGCCCGCTCGATGTTGCTGTGTCCAGAGAAGCTTGACCCACTTGGATGAGTCAAGTTTACAGAAAGCCAGTTTTGAACCAGAATTGAGTTGGTCCAGACTGGTCCTAGTCCGTGG
Organism: Rutpela maculata; assembly: GCA_936432065.2. NCBI lineage: Eukaryota > Metazoa > Arthropoda > Insecta > Coleoptera > Cerambycidae > Rutpela > Rutpela maculata. Next base: position 43,134,136 of record OW386286.2, read on the forward strand.
CCCTGAGGTACTACTATTTGAACATTCTTAGTTTCAGACTGCAAAAAGCTTTTAGAGCTATCAGTAATGTAAGTTAGATGAACACGGCGATTCTTCGCGGGTTTTGGCTATATCAATTTTTGTATCAACGATAAAGGCGCCTGAAGAAAATGATTATTGAAAAAATTGCTTACAGTGTCTAAAATTAGTACTAATTGTGAGGTGAGGTACGGTATCGGTTTCAGTGAGGAGACCTCGATCGGCGAAGTTAAGCACATCGGGCGAGTCCGTCACCGTCACTTGAATGGGTGACCGTATCTCATCTCGCCGTCCTGGTTAAGTGGTAGAGTAGCATTAGCTAAACTTGGCCAGGACGTTAATATAAAAAAAGGTATATAAGAAAAGTACTTATGAGTGAAGAATGTGTATACTTAATCTTAAGGTAAAATCTCAGCAATTTGTCTGTGGGGGATATTTTATAAAACTTCCTGGACTTTGATCGTAATATACAAAAATCATTACTAGCAAGTTTTGAGCGATTCCCCCAGTCTGCTGAGGTTTTTACTTTTGAATTTTTACGTTAAAACTGCCCAATAAGACTTGTATGTAAAACTGATCATTATTTTCTATCAGTCGCCGTTGAAATGTCAAAAGTGCGGTAATAATATGCCTCGGTAATAAAATTAAACTAAAATTAGACAGGCTATCGAGAAACCGTATAAAGTATGCGTAATTGGTAGAACAATGAGAATATAGTAACAGAAACTTACTACGACAAGACCAACATTCCAGGCAACTCAATCGTTACAAAAAGCCAAGCTACTGTACAGCCGACCGACGAAGTCCAACCTTTGATAAACACCGAATCCTGTGAGTTGGCTCCCATTATCCGTCTGGGCGACAAGGAAGTTTGACTTGAAATAGAACTCGCAAAGCGAATATGCAAATTCATTTAATTTTTTAGACACGTTACACGTTACATAGGTTTATACGGCACGATTGGCGACGTGTCATTCACTCAAACACTACCCAGGGTCAGATCATGGCGTTTCGATTTTTCAAATAGGAGTATTTTATTGCTTATCGTTCGAATGGTGCACAAGAATTATTTCGCATGTTTATAAACAAGCCAAGTTGTTTAATAAAAGCGAGCGAGATGGAGAATAATGTACCCGGCAGAAGCATAACACCGCCTGGCAACAAGGCTAGAGACATTTTCGATACTTTTGGACCTGGTTCTGTAACAACTAACAAACCGGCTCCGTCGAGTGGGTTACATTCCACTGAGCCTGCCACCGAGTTTACGCTATCAATAAATGTTATTTGTATACTTTTAAATTTCATTCAAAGTCGGTTGGGATCAGGGACGGGGGCGATTTCTAATTTGTCTCGACAAGTTTTAAACCGTAAGATTTCACCATTTTTTTTATTTTAACAAAAACCGTTACGATTCATAATGTGGAAACGTTGTAAAACCCAGTAGAATCGATCTAAATCGAAAAATGCAAAAATCGGTTTAGAAGAATATTTCATCTCAAAAGATGTTTTGTGGCAAAACAACAAATTTTTGGTATCCACGCAAAAATTTGACCAAAAACATTTCTTCACGACGTGTGGCATAAAAGGTAAAAATTTGGAAAGTAAGCCGAAATTTGAAAATGAAATTTCGTTCAACGGCGTAACCACAAAAGTACCCACGCTCAGCATATTACTTCATGCTGAATAGGGAATTTTGAATTTTAATGAAATTTTGAAGAACGCCAAATAACTCATGAAAATCCTTACGCGGATATTTCCATAGAGATCGCTCGAGGGCGGAGCCGAAGTACACTACCCTTATTTTTTATGCCGCCGCGCGCTGGTACATTTTGCAAGAAGCTGGAAAGCCTCATATGTCTTATATATTGCTGTAAAAAGTCTTTTGTAATAAGTTCTTGTAAATGACATCACTATTAGGAACTATGCCACGAGCGAACCAAAATTTTAAGTGAAAATTTATTACCGTCAAGTCAAATTGCACGCATACTCTTCCAGGAAATTGTGAATCTTTTTGTGTTAGACGATTATTATTCTCCATATTATGGTAGTTGAGATTAACATCCAATCCGTCCTTGCCATGTTTGGTAGGCAGATTCTTACATTATAATTAGAGAGGCTCTGTACCAACATTTATTTGTATACCTTGAATTTAAACATTATGCAATAACCGGTATTACTTAAACACTTGTATTTTCTTGATTGAATGATTAAATTTAAGTTTATCCCCTTGCACGTTTTTGTATGTTAAGTCGATAACTGAATGTATAGGAACTTCATAAGGTGTATCTTAAGGCTGTCATTTAGGAAATTGATCAAATTACAGCAAATAATGGGAGGAATTCTATAAAAGTACTCCGGTCCTAGGTGGTCTTTTAGAGTAATAAAAACCACAAAGAACCTCACTAAGAGTAGAAGTAAGTACCTTGAAGAAGGCTCAATTGATACTCTAAGTAAATAAATATTGTCGCATCCTTCAGAGGAACGATTGAAATGCGTATTTAAAATTAGTCATTTTTTTTACAATTTTCAAGAAATATTGACATTTTTTTGCTTGATTACGAACGTCAAATACCGATTTTAGGGGCAATCTCAAGAAAATAAAGTTGATTACCTTAATTCGTTTATTTTTGTTTTTGTATTTTCACGCGCTTTGGCTCGCAGCCTGAAAAGATACTACAATGCTCTGACCACGAACGCAACTTGTTCCTGCAAAGAAGCGTTTGATTTTTTATTTTTTTGTGCGAAAATTCGAAGAGAAAAACTAAAAAGCAGTTTTTAATAGTAAATTTTCTCAGCTTTAAGATGGTATAGTTCAGTATGTTCACACTGATGAAGGATAATTTTTTTTAGGGCTTAAATTTAAACAATTTTTTATGTAAAAAATGTAAAACTTTAGTGCTATTTTGTAAGATCCTAATTTGTCCCACATCCATGTTATAAAAACAATTAAACAGCTAATTAATAGTAATTTGATCAGCTTTTTCTCTAAAATCAGTATTTTACGGGATATTAGAACTTTATTCTATTAAGCAGTATGACTTCACAGGATTTTCAGGTTTGTAATATACACAATTTCTAAGCAAAATCGTTTTTGAGAAAATCGCTTTTTCTTTTTTTTTTTAAGGGTAAATGGAAAATTTAAAAAAACGTCAGGCGGTATTTGTAAGAATTTAAACGAGATCGGCAAAAGTCGTCTTTATATACTCTAGAATTTCAATTTTGAAGTCACGGCAAAACATATCTTTCACTGGATTTTAAATAGATACGTAATGCAAAGTTTGAATGAGCAAAATCACACCTCCAGTATCCATTATAAATATATTTTATATTTTCACCGTGCTGCCTTGGCGTCGGCAAAGTTCACACTTTCTGAACGGGACTCCCGCGTGATTTGCACATCTGCATGCGGTAGATTGTGCGGATCAGTTTTTTGATTATTTAAAATCATAGACTGCATGGAAGGATGGTTGTGGGTGGGGCTACGAGCACACCACTGACGTCAATCCAATCAGATCACGTGTTGACACCGGTGTTAAATATTTGAATTTCTACTGCATTATTTCCTGAAACTCTCTTTTTTGATGAAATTTTTTCACATTCGTATTATGCGGTTAGTATTAGACCAAAATTACATGTCTTAAATATGTTGGAATTTCCCTGTTGCAGTGAGCTTCAATCATTCTATTTAATATTATACGTGATCATAGTGACCTTGTTCTTTACAAGTTACGTAGATGGATATAGTAAGGATAATGTGATGTAATGCCTATTTCAAAAGTCATTACCCCCACGATTGAAGAGCACCTGTCTCGGTGCAGTTTTAGTATCGTTTCCTAATAGCCCAGCATAGGCAAACCGGTTCACAGAACATTAACAATTAAAAACCTCTCAAACTTATAACCGAAATTTATCACATAGAAAAAAGCTTTGATGTTGTTTTCGATCAAAGCGTTGCAGCCAACGAATTTGCAGGTAGTACCTAGTCCATAAAATTCATATTGCAAACCACGCAACCTTCTCTAAATAGTGGGTAATTGTTCATTGAATAACAAAGTGAATAGATACCTGATAGCACACCATTGATCATCATGAAATTAATCATGAAAATGTCAGGTGATGTTTTTAGACAAAAACTAGGCATTACTTGTTAAATTTCAACCTTTAAAAATGATAGTTTAGTTTATTTTACATTTACCATTAGAGTGATCTTAAACAATTCTTAAGTTTTTGTTTCTTTTTGTCTATTACAAAAATATCCTCGTGAAACCTCACGTCATAAAATGATTGATACAAAAATTGGGTTGTGATCGGGCGAAATACGTCGCATACTTATGCAATGTATGTAGATCTTGAAGGGATACGTTGAATGTGACAACCAAATAACTGAGTTTCATCTGCGGTCAACTTGGAGATAAAATTTATTGCGCAAAATGACATAATACAGATATGCATTTAATTGACACAGGCAAAAATACTGATAACTATTTTCTGCTTATTTCAATCAGATCACGTGTAAGATATTTCGTTTCAAAATTTTGACTACAGTTTACGATTTAACTTAGAGTTTTGGCATATATGTGCATGTAGAAGAGACAAAAACAGTATGCAACTAAACTGAAGGTAATTGCCGATGGAACTAGAAAAATACTCAAAATTACTTAATTTCGGTAAGTGATAAAGCACGCCACTGGGCCCCATATATTCGTAGTATGATAAAAATAGGAGCAATCAGAGCCAGCAGGAAGTATGCACATTTCCGCAAAACAATTTTACCATTCGCGAACCGATTCCATCCACACAAAAGCGGTTCAATGCGACGCAAACATTGTATCCCCATAATTGTGGCTCCTGTTTGCAGATTTGTCTAGCAGGTGGTCAGATCAAGATAGCATGAATGATTCCGCCGGCTATTTTCGCATGTGATGATAATAATAAATTTACCTTTTGCTTAATCGTAGATCTGACGTTGTAGTAAGTGTTCCTATCCATGTGCAGTAAAAATCCTTAAAAGTATGTCACACAATAAAAAAAAGGGGATCTGCCAAACCGCCGCACTTTACACTAGAACTTCACCAGCTGATATCGTGTCGCGGATCGGTGTAGGCTGGGCACGTCGTCGCGGACGGAGCGACGTCTCCAAGCACACTACGATAGAGACTGAAACCGATTTTGTCGCTGGCGAAGCTCGAACACGACGATACGCTGTCTCGTACTCCTGCTACGTGTTCCTCTTTCTACTTGTTGACTGGCCCATCGTATTTACTCGCTTCGAGGATAGAGGAAAAGCGAAAATCCTTTGTCAAAGGAGACTATCATTTGCAGTAGTATCAAAAGTAAGGTATTTCCACAGGTATTTATTATGCTTGATGTCTTCCTGGTCGATGGACCGTTTTCATTAGCCCATTTGCTACCAAGGGTTCAAAAATATGGAAAACCTGACTGAAACCCAATATTTATTTATTTAAACTCTTTAATAAAATAAATTTTATTATTCTTCTTTGAAAACACCTTTTTCATCTGTATTAGTAATAATGTAAGATGGAAAAATTTTCCCGATCTCTGATTTTTTTCGTGCGCTGGCTGAAAAAAAAAACCGAATATATGGCTTTAAAATAGAAATATATATCAAAGTAAACTAAATTTAAGAAAGTCTGTATGCTATCTGATATTTAACATGTACCTATTTTGTATTTTAATTTGTAAATGTTTGAATATTTGGATGAACTTCTGTAATATTTTTTGACGTTTTGTCAACCTTATCTGACATAGACTAATTTAAAACAAATCACCTTTGAAATAATTTGAGAGTAACCATGGAAACGCATCATATATACCAAGCACTGCATTGTCAGCGTTGTTTATTTTCTGTCAATTAAATTTATGCCGATAAAATGTACTCAGAAGAAAATCCCGAAATTCCCGATAACATCCTTGAGCAAGCGGTACAAGCGAGCGCGAATTTATTACCAGTAAAATCCAGGTCAAGATATGAACACGAATATCAACTTTTTACTGAATGGCGAAATTTGAACAAAATCAAAACTGTAAGTGACGATATTCTTCTAGTTTACTTTGTCGAAAAAGCAAAGTCTATGAAATCTTCCACGTTATGGAGTCGATTCTCAATCCTAAAAAGTTATTTGGCCATAAAATAAAATGCTGACCAACAAATATCCAAAAACTATTGCTTTCTTGAAGCGTCAAGCTGTAGGATATTGTTTGTAAACACCCTGTATCGTGGATCCGGAAATTATAACACCAGGGTAACACTAAACACTAATTTATTAACTTACCAATTACTGCAATTACAACAACTAATTACTTTACAAATATTACACTGTGTACTCAATAATTTTGTCACTTTGTTTACTTCTTAATGTTTCTCCAATCACTGTCTGTACTGAACTCTAAACTGCTCATTCAACTGACCATTAGAACTGTACTAACTCAACTGTCCGCTAAACTGAACTGTTCATTCCTTTATATACCCTAGGTTATGTGTTCTGGATCTTTCCACTACATTTCAGCACATTGTACAATGTTTCAGAGGATATCTGTAATCTTCTAGATTTTTCTAAATGTCTCTGGAGGGTTGAAACACATAACAATATATACCGGGAAAGTCCAGAGTTTTAACAGCAGAACAAGCAACCAAATTTTTATGTGAAGCGCATACCATCAGTGGTGTTCCGAAAATTGTTGCAGAATACCTAAAACTAGAAAATCCCAGAGAATATACCGGGCATGGACTAAGGCGTTCTTCGGCAAGCATGTCGGTGGAAAGCGGCGGTGATTTACTCACTTTGAAAAGGCACGGAGGATGGCGTTGTTCCAATGTAGCAGAAGAATCCATACTAAGAAAAATTGAGGTATCACGAAAACTGTTTAACCCTTCTCACTCGCAAAATATGAAAAGTGTATAAATCGTTCAAGAAAATCAAAACATTTGCGAAGAGTCTGCTTCAATAATTGCCGTTTCACAAAATGAAACTCCAAAAGGACTTAACCAACCTGTGCAATAATACTAATTACACAATAAACCTAATCATTAATAATAACAATTCAAAGTTGGAACTGTTATTATTAATAGTTAGTTATTTTCAATATTCTTGCTCTAGTAGTTACATGTTTTTATTCCTATAACGCATGAAAATAAAAATGTTCCAAGTTTCAAGTTTCAATGTTTCAGTGTTCCAATGTTCAAGTTCCTTTTTTTTGTTATATTTTGTTTTTATGTTATCGTTTTCAAAAAAGTATAATAAAAATATCGTTCATTACACGTCCAGAAATAGATTTTTCCGTGCTTGCATGACTTCCCGAGTTCGGCTTCGCCTCACACGAGAATTTGTCACACGCGTACGGAAAAATTTTTATTTCCAGACTCCTAATGAAATATATTATTTGTATAAAAAAAATTAACACGTTTCGCAAACGAACCACTGGGAAGAACAGTAAAATTAGCAAATTTCACTCCTTCCTATTATTGTTCTTCCCAGTGTATATAAAGTATCATATTTGAGAAAAAAACAACTTAACAACTTAAAATTATAAAAATTCACAAAACAGTATTTGAATATAATTATAAAGCACAATGAAAATATAATCAAATCGTTCTTTCACTTTTAACAATGATGCGCCATTTTAATTTAAATTTGGAGGTAGTTTGCAAGGCAAGTAATACGTAAATGAACTTTACATTTACTACAAATGGAAATTATATGATTTTTCTCTGAAATCGATCGGGAATGTCTACATTTTCGGCGCGATTTTAGAGCGAAAAATGCACAATTCCAGTATTTTAGTCCGTTGCTAGGAAACTATCAGAAAACAGATCGGAAAAGATCCGTTGCCAAGCAACGATCAACAAAGCCGTACGGGAATGTTACTTCCCGGCCTAGGCCGGGAAGTAACATTCCCGTACGGTTTTTTATATATATTTTAATATGTTAATATTTCTGATTTGTATACGTTTAAAATAGTATTGATTGTGATTTCAGAATTTTTTTTTTTTAAATGTTTATATTTTTGATTTTTATACGTTTAAAATAGTATTTATTGTGATTTCAGAAAAAATAGTATGTGTACTTCGGTGTGAAAGCACATTCCCAGACTTCGACGCTTGTTGGCCTCGGCTAGCGCCTCAGCCAACAATTGCATCGTCGTCCGGGAATGTATCGCTTTCACACCTAGATACACAATATACAATTACATACTAAACCATGCAAACACCTCCTCCAGGCAGCAGGCTCTAGGCTCATGAAAAACTGTATAGTATAACAACCGGGGGTTGAAGGACATTTCTTTGTACATGAAATTTATCGATTTTCAAAAAGCGCACAGCATAAGATTTAAAATCGAGCTGGGACATATTTCTCTCATTTATTTATACATACATACTTGCACATTTTGCAAGCGTTTACTATCGTATATCTACGGAGTTACAAAAAATGGACTACCACCATTTGTTACCCACAACACCACTTCTGTATTTGGCAATGAGATCTGGCCCTCACATAAATTGATTATATTGAGCTATAACATTTAGATGAGTTACTTGAATGTCCTTCTTTTCTGTCTTGTTGTAAAGATAAAAAAAATCCATCGAAGCAAAGAGTTTTGCACAACAGAAAGTTAGATCATGATTACATCACCCAAGACTAAATTCTGATATCAGAAGCATCACCATCAGGAAGACATTTAAAAAAATATCCATCTGATGAAGAGACACACGAAAGCTGAATCTCAATCTAGTAACAGTCTAAACATTTTGCAAGAATGTCTACCATAGTAAAGTGTAATTTCTTCGTCAATAGATAAATTGTGAGCAATAATACCCCATTGCAATTTTTTTATTCATGACGTCTTGAACACTCATAACCACATTTTAACTGATATAAATGCGTACTAAATTCGATGAACTCCACTTTAAGACTTATACAGACATTGTAAACTGTAAACATGTCTTGACAGGATTGCTTTTATCTCCATTAAGCGAAAATATAAATCATAAATACCAGCGGTGCGAGAAAGTACTAAACGTTTTTCAATGCATCTGATTATTTCAATATTGATGTGAGAAAAAATTCATGTGGAAAATGAAAAATTAGCACCCTCCGGTAGTATATTAATCATATAGAAAAATTTCGGAAAATTCTCATTTGCTTACTTTTCTGGAACAAAAGAAATTGAAAAAATAACTCTACTGTTTGGTAAGTCGTAAAAAATCAAATTTTGCAGTGCGTAGATGCACCCACCATTCGCGACTAATTAATTTACGCCTAATCATAATGGTAATTTTTCTTCTGTTTATTATTATCGAGCATTATTGACACATACTGCCTGTTAAAATGGGGCAGTCACATATTATTTCAAGGACGTCTCAACAACATGGATTCAAGGATGGGCAGCATTGAAATGTTTCTATTGTTTAGCACCAGACAATCGAGTATGTGAATGACTTCAAACGATTTTTGATCAAATTAATTTCTTTGTTCAGCGTTTCACAGAAGAGCAGAGCTACGGTGTAATTTAGATATAATTTGCTGTTTATGATATGTTTTTATAATTTTGAAGGAAATCATAGATAGTTCCACGATAAGAAATAACGTGGAACCCCAGACAAAATCAGTGGAAAAGGCCTTTCTGCCAAAATTTCGGTAACTTTGGGAAAAGTTAGTTCAAGAGAAGCTAACCAAAAGCTTCACTAGGCACAAAGTTCGAAATGCCAGAAGCATCGCAAAGTCGAAACTTCACCTCCTATTCACGTTATTATACTCTTCGCAGAAACGAAGAGTATATTGCCTTTGATCGGCACATTTCTAATATCGCCCATAGAGAAAAAAAATTCATATCATTATGTTAGTGAACGAATTCTGAACAACTTTCAAAATGTCCGTCCGTCACGTTTCTTGTAAGCACGATAACTTAAGAAAGAGAAGTCCGATAGTATTGAAATTTGGAAAGTAAGTTAGTGTTAGGTAGAGAAAGAACCCCATTATTTTTTAAGAAAATCAGTCAGTAAAAAGAAAGTTATTATTCATTTAATTTAAAAAAAAATATGTTTTCTTAATAATTGTCGCTTGTACTTAAATAGAAATCTTGCGAAATGTTATTCCTATAATATATATTTTTTTTGTTTATACCTTTTACTAATATATATTTTATAATAATATGTCCAATGCGTTGAAATATGATTCTCGAAAGATATACAGAGTGTCTCACCAGGAACTGCTTCGATCGATATAGGGAAAAGTATGCACCAGAAAATTTTGAAAATTTAGGGAGCTACTAATGGCAGTGTGGCCAATCCAACTAAAATTACAAGCATCTGGCGGCACTACCGGTTATACCGGAAGTCGATACCAATTTGCTTATTTTAAATGGAACGCCCTATATATTTTAGTGTTTTCGAAAATAGCATAAATTTCAAGTCAATATCTTAAACGGTTCAGAGTAATCGTAAGCACAAAAAAGTTACAGACCGACAGAAACACATACAGATTTTTTTTTCCTCAAACTTAAAATCTCGACGTTTCATGTCATTCTAAGCCCATTCGAACAATAAAAATGTTCAATTTTTTTTTGCGTTACTACTTCCACTGGATATGGATAGATTAAATTGTTGAAATTCTCTGTAAAAAATCCTAAGAATAATTTTTATCGCACCCCAAAGTTTTTCATCTCGTAATTTTTCATTTTTGTTCATAACTTTTTTATTATTTTAGTTATGTCGAAAATTTAATAAAAGTTGAAGAGAATTGCATTATCTACAAAAATGCTGTTCTAAAATATTTTCCCAAGCTTACGGTTGTGAAGGTAAATCAAACAAACTGATCGCACCCTTGTTTTGAAGATGGCGGTCGAATGACAACACCCTCCCCCCTCAGGTGCAGAAACTTAGTTTTGCACTTACGACCGTCGCACAGTGGTCCCAAATTGAGTTTTTTTTTGTTCAAAAATGGCTAGAGAGCTCAAATCTTGTCGGAAATGAACATTATTTTTTTAATTAAAGCTTACCGTAATTCCAATAAATCTTCGAAGCCCGAATTTTGAAAAAAAAATTTCCTTTTTTGTTATATTAAGTTAAAGGGCAAATAATTTTTTTTTTTGGCCTAATAAAGAAGGAACATTTTTTTTTCAAAATTCGGGCTCCGAGGACTTGTTGGAATATTGGTAAGCTTTAATTAAAAAAAAAATGTTTTTCGACAAGATTTGCACTTTCTAGCCATTTTTGAACCAAAAAACTAAATTTGGGACCACTGTGCGTCGCCCCTACCAAACTCAAAATGCACGGTATCATGTCGGATTGATTGTACTTACTATCTATCCAAATTAACATTTATCTACTTTCAAATCTATTATTCTTGAAAAAACTTTGGAAAATCCCGCTTGTTACTACATTTTGAAAAAAAAAATGTAGTATAGGTTTTGCATTTTTCCGGTGGACCATCGAAATCCGCAAAAAACGTCGGATCGAAACGAAAGTCATATCTATCGACTCGAGAGCGAATTTAGAAAATTCCGTCCGTCGGTCAGTTGGTCTGTCGGTCTGTCGGTCTCTCGGTCTGTCACGCTCGGCCCCCCTAATCCGTTTTCGGATTTCGATGAAACTTGGGTGGTTAATAGGAGGCCTTTAGAAAACCTCAACGCTGGAAGCTAGGCTCCGTTCGGAAACCGGAAGTACCCGATATAGACGTTTCAAGTTAGAGATATTTAAAAAAAAAGATGGTGCCGCTAACAACGATCTACAGATAAGTATACCGGAGACAATGTCGAAAAACAAACGGAAACTGGTTTTCTCGAAATCGGGCTAGGAAGCACGATAACTGTCCAGGATATCGATCGATTGCGATGAGACTTGGTGGAATCGAAGGTACACGGCCACAAATGAAGCCTATTGCTGGCGGCCCGAATCCGTTGACCGCAAGTATTTTTTCCAAGGCCGAGTATGATATTCCAAAGAAATTGATAACTCCCGAACCGAAGGTCCGATTTTTATTTTCAAAAATGGCGATTGTAGGGCTCGATCAAGTCTGTTAGATGACGTTTGTGAGAAATTTGACAAAACAAAGGCGAATCTACAAATCCTGGAAAACTTGATTTTTTTGATAAATTCTACAAATACCGAACAGTTTCCTAATAGAAATCGAAAATTAAGTATTCCGTCGATCAATCTCTGTATTTCAAAATTTACTTTAATCAATGCAAAAAGAAAAAAAAAAGAAAAGTAAAACATGTCGAAATGACTGAGTCATCCTACGAGCCTCTGCTGAAAAGGTACTGAATCATCCCAGCAGGAACAAAAATCATATCAAAATGTAGGTTAGCTTGTTGATTAAAGTAAAATAAATTTTGGTTATGAAGCCGAAACATAGAATAATAATAATAATTTCTCATCTTTAATAGTAAATTTGACCCTGTAAGTTCAGTACTATTAAAGTGTATTATTGAGTAAAGGCCACCTCACCATACATTAACGTAAAATATAATAAATATTAATGAATGTTATTTGAACATGATTAAATATTAAAACTAATAAAATATCGAATAATGTTATTCTGTGAAAGTGAAATTATTATTTCATTGCAAAACCAGAAGTTCTCATTAATTTGACATATGGTTATGAGAATTACCATTTAAATAAGTATGTTGTACGTATTCAATAAATAAATAATTATTTGCAGCAGAACGTGATAAGTTCATTATAGTTATTAGCTTATTATTGTCCTCTAGATTGGTACCAATTCGGAAAGTATTACCGATGTTGATCAAAATCAACTGCTATACAAGCTATATTAAATATATATATTAAAATAGTTCTGTTACTAGGGAAAAGCCAAATTAACTGAGATTGAAATCGATCATTGCAAAAATAAAGGACTACGTATTTGCTACCAATTAGGTCTTTTAAGCAAATGATTTATATGTTTATACGCATTAGAATGATTCTAATTAGGGAAACTTTCAATAATTTGCGGTTTAATGAACTTGTGTATCAACATATTATTTATAAAATTCTGGTTCCTAATGTAAATCAAGGTCAAAAGGGGATTATACTGCCACACAAGTTTAGCATACCGTTTCTCCAATAGGATTAGCAAATTATTTTGGTACTCAATGAAGTTAAACTGTACCCTTAATTCAACCTCTCAATAGTAACCCTATTTTAAGCATTAATTATCATTAATAATCAATTCAGCAATTCCTACCTTTTGTGGATTTTCTTTAGCTCTTGAATACGATATCTGAAAAAAAAACAGAATTTTATTATAAGAAATTTAGTGAAACAAAACTAATTACTATTTAAAGAAGAAAATATGAAATACATAATCATTAATCATTCTTAAAGAACTGTGTTTGCCACTAAATAGCATTTCACAACATTTGTGTATTAAACAGTACTTTATTTTTATCACACTATAAGATTCCTATTATTTTCAGTAAAGTATTTGGCAAAGCATGTTGGTTATTAAAACTGGTAAACAATTTTATGACTCGACAATAAAGCTGCGATATCATTTATACACCCAAATATTAAAAATCAACAGTCTAATAACGGTACCTTGAGGTATTCCTGATCATATAGACTCGGTATATGGTAACAATTCGCATCAAGTCGAGGTATTATATTATTTATAAATATTGAATTCTATATCTCTTTTCAATATAGACTTGTCCAATGACAGAACTTTGATTACTCCGGATCTTCCAAAATTTCTATCAGTACATAACCACAGTAATAAGCAAAATGCTACTTCAATAAATATGTTTAAAAAATCGATTTTTATAGAAAAAAGTCAAAAATAGAAAATTTGTGAACGATTTAACTAAAATACTATTAGCAGTATGGCCAGACATAAACAACACATCACATATATTAGACAACCTCAAAGCCAAGGCTGTCCGGCAGAAGGTCACACATTTGAAAGACATAGACAACATTCATTGCTGACCGACTTTGCCATTGTCAGAGCCGTGATAAAACCCAGAAACACAATAGATAATATGGCCAAGCATGCTCTCCATACAGTTCGTTCCTTTCAACTGAGGTCTACGTTGATAGCTCAATACGAATAATACTTTTCGGAGTGAAAATATTGTTCTATAAACGTTTTAACTTAAATGCGAGGAGTGAGGAGGTAGGGATAAATAGTAGAGTTCTGCAAGGATCCGTGCTAGGCTCTACCTTGCGGAATGTGTTATACGGCGGGGTTGTAAAGTTTGCGTTCCTACAGCGTGTAACCACAATCGGCTTCGCCGATGACTTGGCGATTATCGTCAGAAGAACTAACAAGGAAAATAAATCACGTCTTAAGACAGATCAGCGAATGGATCCATAATAAGTCGCAGAAACTTGCACCAAAGTTGAACGCAGTGATTTTAATGGGCAGGAGGAGGCTCCCTCTCATCAGATTTTGGGACAGCAAACCAGGGAAACGATTGAAATATCGAGAAAAATCTCACATTAAAAGAACATGTGAACTACGTGGTGGAAAAAGCTCAGAAGACAGTGACCGATCTGAGAAGGATGATGCCAAAGGTGGAAGGACCATTGTGCAGTAAGAAGAGGCTACTAGCCTGGGTGGCCCTCTACATTGCCCTGCATGCAGCGCCGATATGATATAACGTACTCCAAGTTGCAAGCCGTAAGAGGAGGATGGTATGCGTGCAAAAAAAAATGGCATTGCATGTCCTACAGGGCAGCTTCAGGAGAGGCATTATCAATAGTTACAAACTTGCCTCCGATAGAACTGCTGGCACGCGAATGCAAAGGTACTTGCGAAACAAGGAGGAATAAAGGCCTAATTAAGCAGAGAACATCTATTAGAGGAGTGGGAGAGACGCTGGGCATACCACACATCCACAGAGTAGTGGACCAAGAGACTGATTCCATCAATAAGGCCATGAGTAGAAAGGCCCCATCGAGAGATAAACTACTATCTCACGCAGGTGCTGACAGGCTACGGACGTTTCAGGCAATATCTGTACGTCAGTAGGGCCACAGACGACAGGTCGTAATACTGTGTGGAAAAAGATACGATAGCCCATACAATATGTTAGTGTGAGCAGTGGCAAGATGACAGAGAGCAAGTAAACATCAAGCAAGAGATGGAGCTCAGACCTCGAAACATGGCGGAAACCATGATTAGATCGGAAGAATGGTGAAGGGAAATCGAAGATTATATCCGAAGTACGCTAGCTGCTAAAGAATCTCACGATCGAGAAAGAGAAAAGAGACAGAGGGAAACTGGGAACCCAAACCCCTAATCACTCTAAAGAGTGAATGGACGTAGAATGAAAAGGATGCAAGGAAGCTAAACAGCAAATTATACCGACATTTGGAAGAATGTGAAAGGGAGTTATACAAAAGTAAAGAGATTTTAATGGGTAAAAATCTCACACTACCTTACCGCACAACATCCAGGTGAAGTGTGAGTGAGATAATATCCCTCCTCCGAAAAAAAAAACGTTTTACTTGTGGCATAGTAATAATAAGTTTAGTTAAATAACTAAAGGGTACAAGAGACAAAGAACAATGTTAAAAATAGAACTTTCTTGGCCCATTCGTGGAAAAATGTGGAAACCAACTTTTTTATTAACTGTATACGAATATCTGTCATCCGATTTGGCTAAAAACATTGGGAAGACAGTAAAAAACAACCCTTTGGAAGGTGGCATTGAAACTGATATTAGAACTTGCAACAAAAGTTATTCTTTAGTGCAGGAAATTCTTTCAAAATATTCAGTTTCGTTAGGTTAGTAGAAAAAGAAGCAAAAATTCCAAATTCACCCCCTCCCCTTCCACTCGTTTCCTTCACTCTTCACCACCCATATCCATAAGAAAGGTGTAAGTTACAATATCTAATATACGGTTATTTATTTATTTTTTAAAAAATCAAAACTCCTCGTTAATTGGCTATTATCGAATATTTCTCACACTTTTGGGGCTGGGGTGTGCATATCACTATCAAAAAAGATTGTCTTTTATATTAAAAATTTCTTTAATTATTTAAATGACTTTTGGTTGGAAAAATGGGAATCTTCACTTTATGGCACCCAAACACCCCTATCCGATCCATAAAGGAGGTTAAAATCACCATTCAGGGACTACCGATCAGTTTTTTTGCTGTAATAAAAACTAATCGAAAGTCCCAAAGTCCCTTTCGTGGGTAGATTTGGAATTTGAGAGGGCATAAAATGAAAAAAGATTCCCAAACGAACAAACAAAAATTAAAATAATTTTTTTCTATAAAAATTACGCAACATTTTTTAAAGGGGATATTGACACTCTACACCCTCACCTTAAAGTGGTAAAAAAACATCCAACTGAGTATTAGGATTTTTTGTAATTAAAACCGATCAATAAGGGTGAGACCCACCCCTTTTAGGGTGGGTGAGGAGGCGTATGAGTGTACTCAGAAGTAATCAGATTATTATATTCTGATAGCAACCAAATGAGGTTTTCTGGTTTTTTTTTAAAATATGTAAATAACTATATAGTAGTTATAGTAACTGATATCAATTCCAATGACCTCAAATAACGGTTGACTTTTAATGTGTTCCCGAGATTTTTCGCCGAAACGGGTGACAGATCCGTTTTCAGCACCCCAAAATTAGTAAAAGAGATGACTTCCACACTTTACCACGGATGGGCCAAAAAAGCCCTTTTCTAACATTTTTCTTTAATCAATATCGTGCCAAGTGGTTTTTGAAGATGGTTATTAGCTTGCAGTTAGATGAGCATTGCTTCAACTTGTAGTACTATTTTTTAATAAAAAACAACATGGGAAATGCCGACGCAAATCCCGATAATGCTTTTCGTGAATACTATGTTTAACGTAAAAATTTATCCGTTTATATAAGCTGCTTCTCCAGCAAGCTGTTTAGTATTACCCTTGTGGATAATTTGATATATGTAATGTATTTATTATTTTCACTTGTCTTGAATCACCAATATTCTTTTACTCACTAAACCTATTGTTTCGTATCTTAAAACAAGGCCCAATAATTACACAGGCACACAAAAAAAAATTATTTTCCAAAGGTGAAAGACGTTTGTTGAGCTGCTAACTGCAAATAACGTCAAAAATATATGTTTGCTTCACTGCCCAATTTTTCGCATATTGACATTTCATTCCCAAATTCGTGTTAAATGGCTATTAAATTTAATAGAACGACACGCGTTGAAATGAAACCTCTGAATCGTTTAAAATGGCTCCAGTTACATACTCCCAATGTTCTATCGTACCACGGAAATGATGGTGGTGTACTTTTCCCCCCAAGAAAACTACTACTACCTCTTGTTCTGATTTTTCCATAATACGCTTGTGAGGAGTTATTACAGGGAATGTTGATAAGTCGAGTCGACTCCCGGAATCACCCCCCCCCCTCTCTGAATGGCAAAACATTCCGAAATTACTGCCAACGGGCTGAAGAACTCTCCTCCAATTTTTGAGGGTGAGGAATACGATGATTGGAATACTTTTTCCCATCCTTCAGGAACCACCCTTAGGTAAAGAGCAACTACCCCCTGTTCTAACTTTTCCGTACTGCGCTTGTGAAGGCTTAACAGATCGAGGTTATTACAGGGAATATTGATAAATCGAATATCTTTTGATGAGGTGACGCCAAAACAACCCCGGGGGTTGTGACTACTCCCTCCCCGAATGACAAAACATTCGGAAAATACTGTGAAAGGGCTGAAGAACGGTTTCCCCCGTTATCAAGGCGAAGAACACGATGTTTGTAATATTTTTCCCTCCACCCTTCTGAAATTACCTCTAAATGGAAGAAAACCACCCACCCGTTTTCGAGGGCGAGGAACACGATGGTTGCACTACTTTTTCCCAGCCCCTCTGGAACTACCCCCTTGTTCCGATTTTTCCGTACTATGCTTGTGAAAGCTTGACATATTGGGGTTATTACAGGGAATATTCATAAACCGAGTATCTTTTGACCAGGAGAAGCCATACTCTGCTTGTGAGGGCTTGACAGATTGAGGTTATTACAGGGAATATTGATAAATCGAGTATCTTTTGACCAGGGGAAGCCAAAATAACTCCTAGGGGTTGGAACCACCCTCTCCCTGAATGACAAAACATTCCGAAAGCACTGCGAAAAAGCTGAAGAACGGTTTACCCTAGAGGTTATTCTAAGGATTTTTTTCCACTGCACATAAAGGAAATAAATGCTAATGATGAGGATAAGGCAAGTAGAGAGTTTGGAGATAATGCCGAGGGAAAAGCTAGCACAAAGAAATTTTAGTGTAGGTATATGTGCTATTGTATCCTGCATCAAATCATGGGCCCCGGTATTAAAATCACTGGCGGGCCCCCGCTACTAATAATTGATGAGCGGGAAAAAATGTTTTTGTTAAAATCTCTGGAGGGCCCCTGCGCTTAATAATTGGTGATTGATGAGCGGGGGGGAGAAATTTGAAAACAAAATTTGGCAAAATCTCTAGCAGGCCACCACTACGGGCCCCTCGGAAACCCGGGCCCCTAAACTCAGTACCCCCCATACGGGGGGCCTGATCCTCATATGTACCATATAGTAACCTATTATCATTTTAGTTTGCTTTGTTTCTGTTGGTTCTGTGTTCTGTCTGGTAACCTATATTTTAAGTTTAAGGTTGTTCTGTTTTTATGCTTTTTGTTCGTATTGTTTGTAAATAAATAAAAAAATAACTACACAGATTTTAATTTCCCACTGCACAATTTACTTTTTCTACTGCACATTTTGTGTCCAACTGCACGTTAGAATACCCCTGGTTTACCCCCATTATCGAGAGCGAGAAAGTATTGCAACCATCGTGTTCCTCGCCCTCGAAACGAGGAGAAACCATTCTTCAGCCCGTTCACAGCATTTTCGGAATGTTTCGTCATTCAGGGAGCGGGTGGTTCCAACCCTCGGGGGTTGTTTAGGCGTCTCCTGGTCAGAAGAAACTCGTTTGTCAATATTCCCTGTAATAACCCCGATCTGTCAAGCCCTCACAAGCGTATTATGGAAAAATCGGAACAGTTGTTTTTTAGAGGGGAAAAGTCCACCACCATCATTTCCGTGGTACGATAGAACGTTGAGAGTATGTGACTAGAGCCATTTTAAACGATTGAGAAGTTTAATTTCAACGCATGTCGTTCTATTAGATTTAATCCCGAATTTAGGGATGAAATGTCAATTTGCGAAAAATTGAACAGCGAAACATATATTGTTGACGTGATATTTGGAATCAGCGGCCCAAAAAACGTAAGGTGCCTTTCACCGTTGGAAAATATTTTTTTTGTGTGCCTGTGTTATTTGAATCAATACTGATTCAAATTTGCACTCAGTGTTTTAAGGTTGTCTGAATTTATTTTATATATTAATACTTGAGGGTAATTAAGGTTTATAGCCCTTTGATTGTGATTATTTTACTATTTTTTTAAATTAAATACAATTCAATAGTGTACCATTTTACTATCTAAAAAGCTAGATATTGTATGTGTAGCGTTTGTATTTGTTTGTAATTGAAATATACTACCTAAATAAATATCGTGAAATAGTTATATAATATTAATAAATACTCGAGAAAAGATTAGATAGGTGGGTTTTGCTGATTGACTGTGTTCAAATAATAAATAGAGTTATCTAAAGGTCAATTTCGTATCATGAGGCAAATGGCAATTTTATTTCGGCACCCCAGTGGAAAATATCAATGAAACAACTATTAATAACACTGTGTCAATAGTAACAAGTTATCTAATCAACTATTTTTAATTTTTAACCGTAATTATGTTCAGTATTGTTCAATAGTACAATAGTTTTTTCCAGTATTTCCTATGAACGTATTATTTCATTGTATTGTTAATACTAGCGATAAATTATCGACCTACAACCCACATGACAATGGAAAATACTCTACTACTCCGCTATCTGTTCAGATCATTTTAACGAGGATATATTTACTACACAACGCATCAGAATTTAATGATTAGGAATAACAAATTGAAAATATTTTCGAAGTAATTTTAAACTTTGATTTTTATGTATTTTGTCAAGCTGATTGAGAATATAGACTTGATATTTTTCCAAGATATCACTTTCAAGATGGAAAGTCCATACTTAGGATTTTTAGCAGGTCCGGTCTTAACCTTTTGACATTCAAAAAATATTTTCCATAGCTGGTTTGACGACTGTGCGGACATCACCGATCTAAATTTACTCTGGGAAAGCTGGATTGCACAAGTACGCTTGGCTGTTGTTCGTTTCACCCCGCAGTTTAATAAGAAAAAATTAACAATATACGAGAAACCCTGGATTAACAAACAATTACACGAAATGTCTCTCGAAAGAAAAGCTCTGTGGCAAAGGTACCAAAGGTCACATTCCACTGATGACATGCAACTTCACAGAAAGTTCTCCAACCGACTCACTGGACTCCTAAGGCAAGCTAGGCACAATTATGAGCAGTTGATAACTACCAAGGGACCTAAAATTTTTTACAAGTATACGCGCTCTCGCTTGTCCAGCAGAGTATCAATCTCTTTGATAAACGGTATGGATGGTGTCCCCTGCAGTAACAATGCCGAAGCCGCTGAAACTTTTGGCTGATACGTTCTCCGAGGCATACACAGTGATCCGACAAGTAACTCTACCACAACTTGATGACATTAATCGTAATAAAGCGCAGCTTGAGAATATTAACTTCAGCACTCAAACTATCCGAAAACATCTACAAAATTTGCGATGAGGAACTGACAACTTTTGTCAAAATGTGCCGAAACACTGTGCAAGACCCTTCCTAAAATAATGCAGGAATCGATGAATCAAGGCATCTTACATGAGGACTAGAAAATTGCCAGTGTCACTCCAATTTTAAAAGAAGGCGATAAACTTTTCAGTCACAACTACAGCCCCATTAGTTTAACTTCTGTACCTTGTAAAGTTATGGAGAGAACCATATGTGAAGAGCTAATTACCTTTTTAGTAGAAAACTCCGTAATACCGCACCATCAGCTCGGGTTTTTACCAGGACGTTTTGTCACCTCCAATTTATTCCAAGCCTATAACGAGTGGACTAAACAATTAGATAGTGGCCAATTCACTGACGTTTTATACTTAGACTTTTCCCGTGCGTTTGACAAAGTGTGTATTCCATTATTACTATATAAACTAGAACACGTTGGAGTGCGCGGTAAATTGTTAAAATGGATCGAGTGCTTCTTGTCAAATGGAAAATTTAGTGTAAGAGAGATACTTCATCCGCGGTATGTGATGTTTTGAGTGGAGTCCCCCAGGGATCTGTACTTGGCCCTGTACTGTTTTTAGTCTACGTGTCCGACCTCACCCTGAGCTGCACCTCGAGCGTTTTGTCTTATGCAGATGACTTAAAAATATTTCAGTCACCATCCACCGACCTACAATCCGATTTGGACCAGATAGGGAGCTGGTGCTACAACTGGCTAATTCCGCTAAATGAAGGAAAATGCTCGGTACTACATATAGGAAAAGACAACCCAAAAATGCAGTATAAAATTGATAATACAACGCATCACAAGTATCAGAGCAAATTGACCTGGGTGTCACCGTCACAGACAAATTATCATGGAGCGCACATGTTAAGAAAGTCGTCAGCAAAGTTAACCAAATTTTGTACATAATTAGAAAGTCCTTCCAGGATTTGAGAGTCAACTCATTCCTAAAAATTTACAATGCCTATATTCGTCTTCATCTTGAGTTTGCAGTCATCATATGGTCGCCCCTGCTTAAGCAGGATATAAATAGGCACGAAGGCGTGCAAAGAAGAGCTACAAAGCTGCCTCGAGGTTTTACAAATCTGCTATATGAAGAACGGCTTCGCCTACTCAACCTCACGTCATTGGAAGCTCGTCGGCAGCGCGGTGATTTGATCGCCACTTACAGAATCCTGCACGGGGAATTTTTTTGCCACCAGGACTTATTTGACCTTAACACCGACAATCGTCTGAGAGGACATAGTCTAAGACTACGCAAATAAAACTTCCAAACTACTATAAGAAAGCACTTCCTGTCCAACCGAGTTTTTGATCAATGGAATTCACTTCCTGAAAATGTAATCGCCGCACCATCGCTGAATTCTTTCAAGGGACGCCTCGACCAATATTTCAGGAATATTCATAATTGAGTTTATAATATCGTTTCTTTCAGTGTTTATGTATTGCTAATACGTTAGGTATGTCAGAATATTTTTAGGAGTTTATCAATATTTTTTTCTTTTTGTTCATAATATTTATAGACACTTAATGTAATGTAATTTTTTTCTTCCAGAGTAGCACAAGCCTTTGGCTTCTACTCTTATCAATATCAATAATAATAATAATTGTCAAGGTCAAATATGTGTAATTAACTGGAATGAACTTTTCCGAAGTTTCTCCTTTAATTCAATAAATAAAGACATATTGCTTAGATCAGCTAGATAATAGATGACACCAGTGACATTTTTTTATTTAACGCTATATATTATTAGGATTTCTGCTCACTTAATTTTTCATGAGACCAGTGGAGAGGAACACAAGAAGAACGATCAAATTGAAGTACCTAGGAACAGACCTAACAAATCAACTGGAATGGAGAGAAACGGTAAAGGAGAGAACCAAAACGATACACAGAGTCACAAGGGCAATGATACCGTTCACTGAAAAAAAAACAACTATAATGAGTCAAAATGAGTCAAAAAACGCGGTAACAACAAAAGCCAACAGAAGAAATTTTTGAGAAGAGCAGAAAGGAACATCGTCCAACTACGCACAAAAACAACAAGACGAAAACAGCGACATAAAACATCAACACTATTAGGAGGAAAGACAATTAAAAAAAGGATAGAAATGTACGCAATGAAGTACTGGAGACATACATAAGGAAGAACAAAGAAATCGCAACGATATATACTCTACTACCACAACCTGAAACCGAGGAATCAGAAGACTCAGAAAAAGAAGGTTCGAAGAAGCAAAAACACAAAAAGAGAAGCATAAACATTCCTTATTACCACACAACGTGGCAACATATTTCACTAGAAGACTCAAGAGGCAGAAGTCCAGAGCCAAAAACACAAAGAAAGGAGCTTAAACGTTCCCTCACGATACAATGTGGTAACGCATCTCACAAATACCTACAGCTCCCATCCCACATTCCTTTACCATGCGCCATGTGGCTCTCGCTGCTGGCAACAAGCATGACCTTAGTCCAACCCAGCGTGGACGTGGCAGGCCCAGCTGTATAACCCTGGGAGTGGCAGCAATGCCTATCATGCCCCGGTAAATCAATCAAGTAGACCGCTCTGTACTTTAAACACAAAAATATATGATCCAAATCTGCAGTGACATTACTTGTATCGCATAAATCTTAGTCTGCAACTCCTATTTTTTCGAGGTGCGTCGGATAGCATCCGTGGCCAAATTTTAGTCTGCTTATTGTCGTTATGTCATTTCTGAAGTGTTTCAAATATATGCGCCAATACCAGGAAGGAATATCCCATTGAGTAGCTGTAGCGTGAGTAGGATTTGTTGTGCCATATTCTTTTTTACCCTTTTTTACTTTTCCAATCCAGAATGTTTATACACTCTTGGACGGTGCAATCCACTGTTCAAAATGTCTTCTTTGTTAGTATCATTTTTCTCCATAATATCTACCTCTTCATTATGTTCTAAGCCTGTATGTGCTTTAATCTAAATAAATTCGATTATCCTTCGCTGATTTAAGTTGTTTACGAACATTTTAATTTCTGCAATACAAGGATTACTGATATGATCAAGGACTTGACTGTTAGCAATACATTGAAGAATAGAGAGTGAATCTTATAAAATAGTGCATCGTTCATGTTTATGTTCTAACGCATTGTCAGTTCAGTTTCTCGCCGTATGTAGTGGTAAAGTAAGTAGTTCCGGTG
Source organism: Rutpela maculata (assembly GCA_936432065.2). Lineage (NCBI taxonomy): Eukaryota > Metazoa > Arthropoda > Insecta > Coleoptera > Cerambycidae > Rutpela > Rutpela maculata. The sequence continues at coordinate 43,158,059 of OW386286.2, forward strand.
AAAGTATACTGCTAAATTTCCACGTATACTTAATTAGGTATCTTTCATCTGAGTGTTTTAATTACATACTGTAGACATTGTCATTTAAGTCGAACTATTAATCAGTTTGGTTAATTGTGTCATCGTATATTGTATGTACATTTAAAGTTATTATTGAATTACATGTTGTACTATTGAGTGCGATGTTGATTTTTCATTATATTCCTGGACTGGAACATTACTAATTATTATGTAATAAAAACAAGTGATGTGCGATGTAAAGAAGAAGGTCTGTCTAGCTGCTGAAATGATTGACAGTGTGTAGCTTGAAAACTGTAAGCAATTTCCCTATATTCTTGACGCCCACCGAGGGAATTACACCGTATGCATAACAGGCAACTGCAACAGATGGTGTGGTGTAGTCAGAGATTTTATACATCAAAGGGAGGCCAACTAAAATGATGCATAAAACACAAAATATCTATCAAGTCTTTGTGAACTCGAAGAAATATTAAGATAAAAATAATTTTAGATTAGATAAATTAAGAATGGTGTTATATGAATGAGAAAGTAAAAGAAAGTGGACTTTTCGTTACTATTAAAAGAACGAATGAAATTAAATGTTTACTTAACAAAGATTCCTTTAATACCTTGTATTCTACTCCTAGAAATACCTGAATTCTTCGTGGTACGATACTAATAAGATTAGCTATAGATTCTTGTGGCGCCTCGTACTACAGCATCAGTTGAATTGCCCCTAAGATTCTTAAGAAATTCTTAAGAACCTTAAGAAATTCTTAAGAATCTTAGGGGATAAGAAGTTAAATTATCGGATAAGAAGTTAAATTATCACAAAAAAAAATCTGAAATTTTTACAAACCATAAGTACAACTACCAAGCCTTAGTGATGTTATTTATGTACAGATATCTATTCATAATTTACTCGTTAACATGTACCAGAGTGCGTCTCTCCAAACCGTTATCTCGATCCTCCCCTGAATAATTATACTTCTTGAACATGGCTTGTATGTCAGCGCAATAATTCTCTGCGAGTCGATTATTGAACGATTTTAGTTGAATGAGTAGTAAATAATAGAGTATAATATTTTACCTCCCAATTTCTTTTGCCCCAGTTGTAGCTTCAAACAGTCAGCAAGGAAATTTGTTAGTATTCATAAGCTTTCTGTGACCTTTCATTCTAATATAGCAGTTCTTCCAACAGTATATCACCCTTGTCTAATAACTGTACAGTCTCCGCTGATTGCAGTATTATTTATTTCAGGTTGAATGTTTTTGGACAGTAGTCATTGATCTTTCTGGGTCAAATGTTTAACTTTGACCAAAATGTATTTCCAAAAAAAGGTAGTTCTTACATTTTGTTTATTACTTCCATCTCTACAAAAGATGAATAGGGCTACAGCATTAAATATCTACAATCCATAGATCACAATCCTGCAGCCCCGCGTTGGGCGCCAAATATCATAACAGCTTTTTGTGATTCCTTTACATGGTAGTTAAAGTAGTAAACACAATCAGCAACAATTAACAAAAAAGTAAATATTAAACTGGTATGTGTATGAAAATCTGAACTCAGTGTCCTATAGCTCATACTAGTAGATGCACGTAAATCTAAAAGTAATAGTGAGTAAGTTGGTAAATATATTTAAATATGCTAGATATATGTGTTAACAGCCTTTTGGATTGAAGAGTTTTCAGCAACTGGCAGCACTGGTTTGTGGCGGCCAAGCATTCATAGTGACGTCGCTTTTTGATCCTTCGATGTCGGCTCTTCCTATCATTGCGAATTTTCTCTACTACTTCATTATGAGCTAGTTAGAATAGCAATAAAACTGAAATTTGATATATATTTTTGTCCTATTTTTTATCTTTAATAATTCCCCAATGCATTTTAACACGCTGTTGTATCCGGTCAAACTTAATTGAAGACAATTGAACGCAATTCTAAGAATTATTCTAGGATGAATAAGCAATTTTCTCAAAATGTACAGTGTAATAACGACAACATTATTCTGTAACAAATTGTGGGTTGGAAACATATATATTTGACTTATTAAATTAGAAAATGTGATCATAATCTTGGCTATCTGTACAGTTAGTAAATATCACGCTATATTTCAAAAACATAATAAATGGATTTTCAGAACATAAAGATCAGAAATGATAACGGAGGTATTACTAATTATGCTTGGTCAGTTTTAAAACGTGATAAGTCGCTTTTATGAACATTTAAAATAGAAGTTATTACGTATGACTTATTAATTACGCTAGTTCTTATCTCTCAGAGCTGGGAGTAATTAATTACTAAAGTAATTAAATTACTAATTTAACTACTTTTCTAAAAAAAGTAATTGTAATTGAATTACATTTTTCAAAGCAGTAATTGTACTTAAAAAGTATTAATTCCTCAAGCGATACTCTGAAAATACCTTTGCAGAGTAATTAATTACTGATAAAAATTACTTCATGTAATTTAAATTATTTCAAGTAATTTAAATTACTTCAAGTAATTTAAATTACTTCTCAATAATTTCAAATATCTAGAATAATTTGAATACTGTAGAGTTTAATTGTTTTAACGTAATTAAATTATATTAGAGTATTTATATTACTTTACATTCCTATTAAAAGGAAACATAAACAAATAATATTATTCATATTTCATAGTTTGTGTCATTTTACTTCCACATCCAGTGGAAGTATAGTAAGGCAAAAAAAACAATTAAAATTTTTTATTGTTCAAAAATGCTTAGAAAGTCATGAAACGTCGAGATTTTCAGTTTGAGCAAAAGAAAATGTCTGTCTGTCGGTCTGTTTGTCTATCTATAACTTTTTTTGTGAGCACGATTACTCTGGAACCGTTTAAGATATTGACTTGAAATTTTGTACACGCATGTATTTAAGGTGGGCGGGTGCGGTGAACATAATTCGACAATTTCTTCTACATCCCTGAACCGATTAACAAAATTTTTGTTGGGCTTTTAGAGACAACTTTATAGAACGGTACTAGGCTATTGAAAACTAAAGAAGGAAATTTTTTTTTCTCGTGCGAAAATAAAAAAGTTTTTGTTGATTTTAATAATCTGGTATCATTCTATCAAGTTTTCTCAAAGAATTTTTTCAAATCGTTCAGGTATATAGAAGAAATTGTCGAATTACGAAATCGTTTTCTTAAGCACGGCACCGCCACCTTTAACGAGATCTGGAATTAGATTGTATTTTGATCTTATTCTGTTGAAGGGTTGGGGGATAAATTAGGGTAAATAGGTAAATGAAGCAAGTAAGAGTCCATAAAATTGGTATTTAGTATATATAAGAAGCTATTAGCCACCCCCATTACCACCCTCACCATTATTAAAGGGAGTGAAAAAATAAAATTGTGATTTAGTGTGTATACAAGAACTAAATGCCTCATTTTTTTTCTTCATCCACCCCCACTACCACCCTACTACCACCACTCCCATCCCCACTACCAATGTGGCATATCGTTTTATGGGTTTTTGGGGTATGCAATTTCAAATATTATATTGCTAAAGTTCCATAAACAATTATTTCCACATACAAAATTTTTTCCTTGTGAGAGAATTAGATAGAAAATCAGTATGTGAAAGTAGTGATTCCTTGGGCAGCGGTTTTTGTATTTGCTTTTAGTTATAGATTTTCATTCTTTTGCGATTACTGTCTTTACTGATTACTAAAAAATTTGTGTTATTCAGTATTTGTATATATTTATAATTATTTGTACACCAACAAATGATCTTATAATTTACTAAACATCTCCCATTTCCAATATAACAAATTTAGAAGCTCTAAAGTAATTATAAAAGTAATTTATTTATTCAATTACCATTACCAAATAATTAGTAATTTAATTACATTTTTTAATAGTAATTTAATTACATGGTAATCAAATTACTTTTTAAAATTAGTAATTTGTAATTTGTAATTAATTACTTTTTCAAAGTAATTTGCCCAGCTCTGTTATCTCTGCACATTTACTAATATAAATCATTGAAATTGTATAAAAATTGCATGTAGCATGACGTATGCGACGTTTATGAATAATATTCGTATGTATGTTAAAAAGAATATGTATACATTACAAATCAACAACTTGATATCCTTCCTACAGTTCTAACTATTGAATTATCTCGATAGTGCAAGTGATAATAGTCCAAATTAAAAAATGTCACTTCATTGTCGACTTAGGACACACGGTTCTGATATCGGCGATCACTAACACCGCAGAGTGTAGAGAGTAGCTGTTCAAACAAATATTTTTACTTGAAATTTTCTGTGGTTGTTAACATCCGTAAAGAGCATATTTTTCAAAAATTTTATATACATTGATACCTACAATATTACTGAGACTATATTATATTAAATTGTTTAAATTATTTTTTTGGGGTTAAGTTATATTTGAAAGAGGTCGTGTACTTGCATCTAGATCAATTCGAAATTTTATTGAGAACAAGCTCAATTTCTTAATTTTGCAATTCGGATTTACTTGGGTGTTGGTACATTTACAAATTTTAATCAGAAAATTATACATATGACCTTAACAATTGTGGAAAATATCTTTCGAATGTCAGAAGGTTAAAACCTGACTTGATAAACTCAAACTGTGGACTCTCAACCTTGAAAGTGACATTTTCGGAAAATATTAAGGCCATATTTGCCAATCAGCTTGCCAAAGCACATATATAAATGTCGAGTATTCGCGAGTTCAGCTAAGATTTATGCCCCCTGGAGTTAGGCATTGGAACTACGAAATTGATGTCACGGGTCAATGGGGTTAATGTGTTTTGTTTACACCTTTTTTTAATAAGGCCAATAAGTTTATTATTAAGAGGAGACAACGCCAGTTACAAAGTTTCATCAGTAAAGCTAAAGCTGAAGTGGGGCGAAGGGTAGGCAGTGTGGATATTACAGGGCATCTGCACATGACGTCACAGCTAAACTCAAAAATATGTGTGTCTTAAGACTTAAGAGTATTACGCAGCTATCATTAAGATTTCTGCCTGGTTCCCGTGTTTTCAACTAAAATCTAGTTCAGTGTAATGTTTATGAAGTTCTAAATACTTTGTCCTAATAAAACAGGGCTCTTTTTGCAGGTTGGAAACCTAACTTGTAATTAGCAGTATATTTTTATAAATGAACAATATTGAAAAATTATTTACGTGAATTTTTAAATATTTGCTTGGAGCCAGTACGGCTCCAAGCTAAAAATGCGTACACAAATATTAAAAATGAGAATAAACATGAAAAACTTAAAATTTAAGGTTATGCTGGTTACCTGATGCAGATGTCTGGCGTTATTAAACTGAAAAATATATTCTTGTAAGTAGATGAATACTACACTTCTATTGAAGAGAGTTTTCGCTAAAATTTGTTTATTACGAAGATCTCTCTTCACATTGTTTCATTGCCGCCTGCTCCACTCTGATTTGATCGCCTTGCTCCTCTTAAACTATATGCTTATCTATATTAGCCCAGTTTAAGTCAGTGTTTATGAAGTGAACTGTGAAATTATAACAACCCAAATACACTAGGAGCTGACGACAAAAATTTGTGTCAAATCTTATTCACCGGGAAACCCTATATATTCGGTAAAGTACATCCTCCCCATACTGAAAAGTCATTTCTTATACCTGGAGGGTGGGACAATATACGAGGGAGGTGGAAAAATAAAACAGAGGGTTTGTCAAATTTTATTCTCCTTGAAACTCATTTGTTGGTTAGTTTTTAATAAATAATGTATGAAAAAACGTTTCTTACACCTGGCAAGCGGGACAAAATTGTTCTTACAGCTTGTAAACAATGTAATATTTTACAAGGGTATTATGAAATATTATTCTCCTTAAAATTTATATGAGAAATAAGTTTGAACTATAAATAATATGAAAAAAAAAATTCTTACGGCTTGAACGCGGAACAAACGAGTTCATACACTGCTCTGAACTAAAAATCGAGAGCGCCTATATCGTTCCGGAGCTGCTGTGTGCTGATGGTAAATTTCCTATATTGTTAGTATATACAAATGGATTTTCGACCTTTACACATGAAAAATAGATGAATAATAAAATGTGGATTAATATTTTATTATATATATATATTTTTTTTTCTTTTCCCTTTACAATGATACATAAGAGAAATTAAATATTTTCCATTTCATCGTCACAGTCCGAATGAACAGAAGAGGAGGAGTCGAAATCAAGTTCACAGTCATCGATGGGATGACCTATTTCATCGTCATCCATTTCGTCTGATTGATCTAAAATTATAAAATTTATAAATACATGTTGAGAATCATGTATTGGGAATCAATGCAAAAAAAAACAATACCTTCATTTTCTATAGTTGGGTCCACGACGAAAATATTATATATCACTGTCACGACGTACACGCGGATAGTAAGGTTACAAACATCATCTATTCCAGAGTAACTAGATTTATGTGCAAAATTAATATTTTTATTTAAAAGACAAATTAACGAAAATAACGAAAATATAGAACAGTATATAAACATTCATTAATATCAATCACAGCGGGATAAATAGAAAATTACCATATTTTGTATTGTTGGTTTGTTAAGTCCTGTAGTATCCGTTACAGAATGTATAAATGGTTGTTCCACTTCTGTACATGTAAAATAATACAAAAAATACTATGTCTCCATTCACTTCGATGTGATTGTGAGTATTGTTACACATTTATTACAATCATTATCAGAAATTAAAATTGAGCGGGCATCGCTGGTGCACAAGAACGTAATCACTGTTTTCTCTTATAATTAATCGAATGCCTATAGTAACTTGCCTTCGAATTAAAGTAATCATGCTTAAAATTCTGTTATAACTACTATATAACAATAAAGGAAAATTACCCTCAGCACACAGCAGCTCCGGAACGACATAGGCGCTCTCGATTTTTAGTTCAGAGCAGTGTAAGAATTCGTTTGGTCCGCGTTCAAGCCGTATATTATTTATAGTTCAAACTTATTTCTCATATAAATTTTAAGGAGAATAATATTTGACAATACCCTTGTAAAATATTACATTGTTTACAAGGTGTAAGAACAATTTTGCCCCGATTGCCAAGTGTAAGAAATGTTTATTCATACATTATTTGTCAAAAACTAGCTAATTAATAAATTTCAAGGTGAATAAGATTTGACAAGAACCCCTTGAAAGTTACATGTTCGCAGTCGTTTTCTGCATCAATGTCCCGCTGACCCACCTCGGCATTATTATGTACCTTTCTTACTTGAAGAAAACAGCTAATTCTATTAATATGGAGAAGAATAAAATAACACAGTGATTTTGTCGTCAGCTCCTAGTCTAAGAGTATTGGAGCGACTCAGTTAGGAAGAAAACAGGAAATTTAATATATCATAGTTTTCCAAAAGTGGGGCAGAACAATTCAATAACGGATGAATTTGGAAGGTCCAAATTATACAAAGGAATTTCTTCTTCTCTATAATTCGGACCTTCAAAATTTGGCAAAATATCTTGCATATGGGAAAAAATCTAGCGATCATATGACAGGTAAGAATATGAAAATAGTTCATGCTTTATTGTTCCTATCAATAAATATCTATTAAATAAAAATACGAGTCTTTTTTAAAAAAATCTCATCTATTTCTACTTTAGTATTTATAAAACTATTATGCTTCCTGGATTGTTAATCCAACAAGAAAACACTAAGAATTGTAATCTAAAACTCTTTAAAATTACGCGAGAACAACCTATGTATGGAGTCCAACCTGTACAATGTTTGTCACGTGAAAAAGTATCTCCGTTGTGACGTTATGTACTACGTGTTACTGTTGTAGAATCTCGGAGAATCGATCCATGTAGAGAAATCTAATAATAATCGTGGAAAAAAAAGACATTATAAGGCACAACTTTGCTCCTAAACTTGCCATAAAAGTACTTATACATCGACGAAGACATTTGGTACAAAAAGTGAAAAATTCGAAAGTACGCCGAATATTTTTACGTCGCCCGCCGCATAGTGAGGCAAAATACTTGTTCAAATCAATATTCCGAACGCAATTTTTAAGATAAATTAAAGTTTCTTTTTTAAATACTCGTCATAGACCCTTTTTTTTTGTAGACCTGTATTACTAAATGGCATTTTCATTAAGTTGATAAATTTTGAAAGTTGCCAAAAGTGAACACTTAATTACTTCCACGTCCAGTGGAAGTATAGTAACGACAAAAAAATTTTAAAAATTTTTATTGTCCAAATAGGCTTAAAATGTCATGAAACGTCGAGATTTTAAGTTTGAGCGAAAAATAAATTTCTGTCTGTCTGTCGGCCTGTCTGTCTGTCTGTCTGTCTGTCTGTCTGTCGGTCTGTCTGTCTGTCGGTCTGTCTGTCTGTCGGTCTGTCTGTCTGTAACTTTTTTTTGTGCGCACGTTTACTCTGGAACCGTTTAAGATATTGACTTGAAATTTGGTACACATATGTACTTTAATGAGATCTAGAACTAGATTATATTTTCATCTTGTTCCGTCGAAGGGTTGGGGGTAAATTGGGGTAAATTTGGGGTAAATAGGTCAATCAAGCAGGTAAGAGTCCATAAAATTGGTATTTAGTATATACAAGAGAAGCTAAGGTCTCAAAAAAATTTTTGGCATTAGCCACCCCCATTACCACCCCCACCCCCTTATTAAAGGGGATGAAAAAAAATTATGATTTAGTGTATGTACAGGAACCAGAAACCTCAAAATATTTTTTTACTTCATCCACCCCCCACTATCAACCCCCTATCACCACCCCCCACCCCACTACCGATGTGGGGTATCGTTTTATGGGTTTTTGGGTTAGAGGATTTCAAATATTATATTATTAAAGTTCCATAAACAATTATTTTCACATACAAAGTTTTTTCGTTGTGAGTGACTTGGATAGAGAATCTGGATGTGGAAGTAGTGATTCCTTGGGCAGCGGTTTTTTAATATCAATTATGGAACTAGAAAGATTTAAAACTTATTATCTCTTCTTCTATGAAAACTCACATTATTTTCAAAATTACGAAAAACACGCTTGTAAATTTTTAAATTTGACAGCGATTTTGACAGCTGTCAAGAATAAAAAAGGAAATGAAAAATCTACTTTGGCAGATCGATTACACAGCCCCACAAAAAAAAAGTTCAAAGCAGCGAACCAGGCTCATGTATCCCTATGTATTTTCGGTCGCTGAATCCGAATCCGGGGTCAAAAAAATTGTACACCCCCAAAATCATTAACTAGAGCCTGAAATGGAGTAAAAAGAATATTAAGCTACAGGAATAGTTGTTACATCTTAATCAATCGAATTATACAAATCGAGGTTAAACAGCAGCGTACGTACAATAGATATGAAACACACCCCCCAGGGAGGGGCGAAAACTAGCCCCCATATATAAAAAAATCGATCCAAAACAGCAATGACTGCTGAAAAAGCTCAAAATGTCTAAGTTTTGTTAAAGTGATAAGAAACTGCATCAGGTCCGACGTAATATTCATTCAAACTGCCCCTATAGAGTTGAGAACAACCACCCCCCAAGTTTAAAGGACACGAGGAAAAATAAGAAAAAACGTAAAATGCAACAGAATTTCTATTTTCATGGATGCTATGATTGGCTGAAATTGCGTAGTACTCTAAAATAGAATTAGAAACTTCTACAGCGTCAACCCTCAGAGGGTGTGAAAACTACCCCCTATGTAAGGTTTGACTATAAAAAGTTACAGTGACTTCTATAAAAATTCGAAACACCTGCGTTGTGTGGAAGAGAGAAGAAACTAGACTAAGTTCGACGCTATGCTTGAAAACCACCCCCACGGGGTTGAGAGACGCCATCCCTATAAAAAAACTATGGAAATGAAACGAATAAGCAACAGTACAGCTTTTTCGTTACATCTTGAATAGGCTCATTTAACAATTTTTTATTATTACATATTCTGAAAGAGCTTGGTGAGTATAGTAAGTATGCCAAAAATTAGAATTTACTGGCGCCGCCTTCATGTATAAAAAAATTATTAAAGTCGGCGCGCTTAAAAATGCTCGGGATAACCATGTAGTCGAGTTGTGACGTCAGATGGCTAAACCGCCCAGTGAACACGGCTGTGAATGCAAGTTAGTAGAGTAAAATCTGGAAGTAAAGTCTCTTACTTTTCGAGAAAAAAAAACGGCGTAGAACCAAATCAGACTTAGTGGGATTCTTTAGTAAGATAATCGTGTACACGAAATCATTTTTTACGACATTTTTTGGTGGTCGAGAACTTTTTTATTTCGGAAGAACTCAAAAAAATAGATTTTTAATGAAATATGTTTTTTAACGTCTCCACCGCTATATCTCTGAAAATATTTGTGCTATCAAGCTATTTTTTTTTTTAGATTAAAGTAGGCACAATAGCGCTTCGAACAACGTCCCACGTGAACCCGATTTATTTTTTTTAAGTTGGAAAAAATAATAGGAAACTCAAACTTGTTATTTTCAGTAGCGTAATTTTAGACAACCGAGAAAAAAAATTATTTATGAAAATTTGTATATACATGCTGCATACAAATTGAAGCCAATAGTTGAAAAAAGTTTTTAGGATAAAAATTTTTCATGTTCTGTTCATAGTATTGAGTCAGCGATTTTTTTTAACGGGAAAAAGTCATATTTTTGCGCGCTCGGCTGTACCAAGTCTGCCGACTGCAACGATCTGACGGTCCCGGAAGAGGTGTATGTAGTAGTTTAACTTATATCAATAGACACAAAACCAGTAGTGATCAAAAGCATCTAGGGGATCAATATTATTGTTCAATATTTCATATATTGTACAGTAGTATTGATCATATGTTGTTAATATTAAGAAATTGTACAATAAATATAATAAAATAGTCTCCATTTAATAAAAAAAGACAGGTAGGTAGATATAAATACCTAATCTATAAATATCAATCAGTGTTACTAACTACCCACCTAATTAGTAAGTTTATTAGACATTTTTAAATGAATGAAAGTAAAAACGTACGCATAAGATGAGTTTTTATTGTTGAAATAAATTTTCTATTTGGATAGATATATATGTAGTATGTAGTTTATGTAGGCCCTACATTAATAGCATTCTAATTCGTTCATATCTGCCTCGACATCTAATAATGTTGTTACAGGAACGACATTTGCTCGTTGCAACATTTTAGGCCTTCCTTAAAACAAGCACATTTTCGATTGTCACAATTTTTATCCGAACAATGAATACTTAATGATTTTCGACAACCGCCACTTCTACGCGACTAATCTGACCAACCCTGCATGTGAGGTGTATTAATCCCATTTAGCGCTGATAAAAAAAATAGCTGTTGCCACACGGTACATTTTAGGAAAAAATATATTGTTTCAAAAACTTTTGTGATTATTAGGCTTTATTTTCTTCGCTGCATGTATGTAAATGTTTTCAAAAATAAAAAAGTTTATCGATTGGTGAAGATTTCAATACATAAAATATATATTTTTAGTTTATCTGATTTTTAGAGAAATGAAAGTGCGAATTGTGCCCAAACCGTTTATATTGGTAAAAGCGCTACAGTGTGTGGTTTAATTTGACACAAAACAAATTTCGGTACCTTTAATAGTTTTAAAAATATGGCGGTGGAAACAAAAAAAAACAATTTTATTTAAACATACGTTTTTTTCACTTTTTATTGATTTAAAAAGTTCGAGACCACAAAAAAATGTCGTAAAATATGATTTCATATGCCCGGTGACATACTCAAAGGAACCTAACATGTTTGACCTGGTTCTACGTAAAAAAAAAACGACACGGTAGACTTACGAAATCGCTGCTCTAATATAGGTATCGGCGCACGCCAAGTGACGTCACTCTACGGACTGTTGACTGGCCGAGCGTGTTTCTATTCAAATGCGAATATCTCTGTGGCTATTGATTCAATTGAGCTGAAATTTTTTTCTGAGGCTATTGGTTTGTTATACTTTAAAATGAGGAAGAAAAAGTAGGAAACTGCCATATCACTAAATGACCCTATTACGGTAGTTTACATCCTTTCTGGGGGTATTACTTAATAACATTTATAGGACATGAGTTTCAAACTCTAAGTGTGCAACGCGATTTTTGCCAATCATAGCATCCATAAAAATGTAAATTCGGTTAGTTTCTTTCTGTTTTTCCAGCATCCTACAGATATAGGGGTGGTATCTCGCAACCCCGTGGGGGTGGTTTTCAAGCACATCGTCGAAAATAGTCTAGTTTCTTCTCTCTTCCACACAACGCAGGTGTTTAAAATTTTTATAGAAGTCACTATAACTCTTTATAGTAAAATCTTACACAGGGGGTAGTTTTCACACCCTCTGAGGGTTAACAGTGTAGGATGTTGATGGTACGTAAGTTTCTGGTTCTATTTTAGAGTACTACGCAATTTCAGCCAATCATAGCATCCATGAAAATAGAAATCCTGTTGGATTTTACATTTTTTCTAGTTTTTCTCGTGTCCTTAAAGGTTCTCAACCCTATAGTTGCAGTTTATAAAGATTACGTCGGACCTGATGTAGTTTCTTAACACTTTAACAAAACTTAGACATTTCGAGCTTTTTCAGCAGTCATTGCTGTTTTGGATCAATTTTTTTATATATGGTGACTAGTTTTCGCCCCTCCCTGGGGCTGTGTTTCATATCTAGTTTATGTACTCTGCTGTTTAACCTTAATTTGTATAATTCGATTGATTAAGAAGTAACAACTATTCTGGTAGCTTAATCTTCTTTTTATCCCATTTTAGGGGTGTTTTTTGGCTCTAGCTAATAATTTTGGGGGTGTACGTTTTTTTTTTTGACGCCGGATTCTGATTCAGCGACCGAAAATACATAGGGATACATGGGTCTGGTTCACTGCTTTGAACTTTTTTTTTGTGGGGCTGTGTTATGCATTTGTAAAGTAGAATTGTGCGAATCTTTACATATTTGTGACCTGTAGACTGATTTTAATTGAGAAAAACGATAATTTCTAGTAAAAATTCAATTTTAAATCAAAATTATAAAGAATTATAGCTAAATATCAAAAATCCGGCTCGACAAATTGATAGAGAATTTCAAAACGAACATAAAAAAAAAGTTTCTGATAACTTTAACCTGACGACCTGTAGCGTGATTTGGGTGGCACAGTAGGGTTCGTCCCACTGACCCCACTGTGCGACGGTGGTGATTTCATCTACATTCCCAAAGCGGGAAAATTGGAATCACAAATAGACGAATTCTAAACGAATTCTGTTCTTTTACTTGAATGCTGAAATAGGTTTCAGTTTTTATTAATCGCTGACAGTCCTATAAAGAGACAGAGTTCGACCAAGCCGACATACAAATTGAAATAATGAATACAAAATCAAAATAAAACGTTTTAGAAAGGACTGGCGTATAAGAATTATTCAAAATGAAGGTCTGCCATCACTTATCTGTCAATTAAGGCTTACAGAAAAAGATAATTCGATGGAGTGGAAGCGTTCATGTGAAACTGACACAAAATAAATTTCCGTAGAGGAAAAACGCAACTCGCAAATGATCTGTAGCACAGTGAATAATTAACGAGGCCAAGCGGATTAATTAAATTAATGTGAACCCTCGCCTATCGCATGCAATTTTTCGCGGAAACTTAAATGCATACATTCACGAGACGGCCTTGACGTAGTGTCGGGCGGGCGGATGTTTTAAATTTGGTAGCGTGGCATGAATAGTATAATTACACGGGCGTCTGCTATATAAATAATTTATCTAAACTTGTCCGTCTCTCCTCGTTTCAATTCCAAATTACACACAACGTTGACCAGATGGATTTAAATACGTTTTTGGAGCATTGTTGTTAAAACATCGTTAAATATTAATATTAATAGATATTCTGTTAGAACAAGGGCTCGTACCTCAGGTTGCAATTCCAGAAACGTATTTTGTGTACAACGTGAATTATTTAGGCTTACTTTTCTTGTTTATAAATTATGAAATTGAAAGAATATATAGTTGAAGCAATCGCATTTGTGAGCAACGTTGAGAGGCAAGGGGTGCAGAACGCAGAGCCGGATTTAACTATATTGTTCACTCGTTTACTTTTTATAATATTACATTTACAATGTCCCCCAAAGCACTGCTATGAACTGGTAACAAAACTTACTAAAATTATTTTCAAAAAACACATTAAGTAATAATTAAGTAATTATCGAATTATATCTTCACCCCGACAATGTAAGATTGACTGCGGTGTCTCTAATTGTGGTCCTGGGTTAAACAACACACTTATCAGTTTACGCTCACAGGCCACCTTAGATAGTCGACATCAAATGGCCGATATCTTCTCTCTAACTTAATGTAAAAGTAGAGTAAAGGCGAGAGATTTAATTGATGCCTATTTCATTCCTCTCGCCCCTCATAACGGCTCACTATTAAGATTACTTCAACTATACAGACACACAGTGTTGTACCAGCTGATTTTAAGACCGTTCTTGTACGTTCTTTTATTTATCGGCAAATTAGTAAAATAATATAATATGTCTTGTTTTAAATACGACCTTTACATTCATGTAATATTTCCATGAAAATTAAATAAACGAAATGACAATAAATACCATATCATTACGTTTATAACCTGCGCCGCGCCGCACGGGGCGACCCTTTTTTACTGTCGCGGAAGGTTGCATTCACACGTGGAGACCCAACTAGAATCTGTTTATTTATTAAACACGCTTCTATTAGCTTGACCTCTATCATTGTAAGCAAATCTTACAACTCACTTTTCACCCTCTTCTAATTGTATTGATTTGAAACTTTGCAAACTTATGCAATTCTCTAAACAATACAATAATATGCTACCAAAAACCGTATTTTTTGATTTTTCAAGCTAGGATTTTATATTTGGACTCTGCTACCATTATCTGACGCATTCGTAATTTTCTTAAAGTTAAAGGTTAAATATGTATCTCTATTACTGTGTCATTAATTTATTATTATTATTAGAAAACGCGAGCAGATCCGAAGATCCGTAGTACTCATTCCTATCGGCCCATTGTATATTCGCGATATTTAGGATCCCCTAGAAAAGTCCAGTGCTCTCCACGAAGGAGAGCAGCCCATTTCAGGGTAGATCTCCGACTGTAGAAACTGCCTTCCGAAATACCTATACCTTGACACTCCTATTGGTGCACAATAGCATAGGATATGAGTGATGGTTCCATTCTCCACTCCACACACACCCTACAAGTAAGATCATCTTTCAACTGCATTGTATGCAGGTACTTGTTCATAGGATAGTGTCCTGTTATCAGGCCTACCATCCGTCTCAATCAGTCGAAGGCCCCTTTATATGAAGCCTCGACTTTCTCATTCCGGGGATCTGAGCCCAATAATTGTTAAATTGTGTCGTAGCCCAGTCCTGCAGCTCTGATTGTATCAGACTACTTGGCAGATCTGGCTCGGGGCCAGGGAAAGGATTTACTCCTTCACCCGCCAAACGGTCTGCTTCTTCGTTGCCCTCAACTTCGCTGTATCTAGGCACCCATATAAATTTAACTGAGTTGCGTTCACACAGCTCAGTCAGAATGTTTCAACAGTTCAGCACCAGCTTAGAGGTCAGCCTGTTTGATGCAAGAGCCCTGCCTGACTGAATATGGTTATTAACGAAACCTCTTAAAATTCGCTTAAATAAAAGTACCATTGTGAGTGTGAAGAAAAGGTGGGAGGAGGAAGGTATCATAAAGAGAAAAGACTGTTCAGGCCGACCGAGAAGTTCAAATCTCGCTCAAGATGAAGCGCTCATTGGCTATTTGAGGGAAAATCCATTTCAAACAGCAGTAGACGCTGTGTCCATGACAAATTTTCCAGCATCGAGGTCAACAGCTAGCCGAAGGATAGGAAAATCGGAATTAAAAAACTGTGTAAGTGCCAAGAAGACCATTTAACAGAAGAACATAAGCATTCTGTTTTGTTTAAATTATGTCTATCGCCCGTTGGAGTTTTGGAACAATGTTGTGTTTACCGATGAAAAAGTTTTTCAGTCTTGTAATGACGGACACATTCGGGTGTACCGTCCTGCAAATACCAGATTTCACGAACGCTACGTATCTCCGGGCGATTTTAATATATTTCTTCTGGATGTGGAAGTAAAATTATCACAGGCAGACATGTGCAGAACAGCCATGCAGAAAATCGCCTTTTAATGTTTTGAGCTTTCAGAATCTGGCCTTAACTCGGACACAATTTTTCAACATCAATTTTTTCCAAATACCTTAGTTATGACATTTCACAATCAATGCCATTTTTTTTTATAACTTATATGATAATAAAAAATCTAAATTCCAAAAAGACTGATTCGCATCACTTAATATTAGAAAAAACTGGATTACTTGATTTTTCAAGTGTGCGCGATTTTATTACACAGAAGTGTACATGCAATATATACAAAGTGATAAGATAACGTTCTTACAAAACCGTCTAAGTACGCCCCTTATAATTGTAAAATTACAACCTGAGATATGAACTCTGCAAATTACACAACTTTGACCAGATGGATTTAAATAAGTTTTTGGAGCATTGTTGTTATAATATCGTTAAATATTAATATTAATATGTATTCTGTCAGAACACACTTTCAGCGTTTTATAATTAAATCCATTTGCATATTAATGGGGTATTATTTACAATAAAACCTCATCACTTGTCAGAATTTTATTCATGCATTAGCATAAATATTAAAACATTTTATTTAGGTTCAGCATAGTTTATCCACAATTCCAAAGTTTTAAATAAGTTAAATGCTAATGACGTATTAAATCATTTTTTACGAAAGCATTCATTCATTTTTCTGTTATTATCGTGTCAAATGGGATGAATTATTAGCGCTATTTATATTAAATAGATGGTAATAATTATTTAATAGGTACTTACCTTGACTATAATATTCGTGATTATTTCATACCTCATATTTAGCAGATACACTGCCGAACAAAAATATAGGATAGTGACTATCTTAAATATTTTTTTATAAGAAACCGACAAAATAATTTGGAGTCGACAATATTATAGTCGAGGTGCATATACTCCTTGCATAAAGTTTTGACAATGGAGCAAAAAGTGGTCGCTATTTTATTGAAAGGAAATAACAAGTATATTTATTGAAGCGGCTCCGTTTTGACTAATTTTTACCCCAGACCTATATTTAAGATTTTTACGGTTTTGCCGCTTATAAAAATTTAATAGTTCCTCTATTTAATCCTATAGTCGATCAAATATGACGAATATTGCTTAATCAGACTATCTAAGCCGATTTGGAGTTTCTACTCTCACAACTGATATTGAAGGCAGTTTCAATCTTGCAGAAGAATATTAAATAAAAGTATAGTGTATGACGTTCAATGAACTTAGATTTTGATTATTTCAACAAGGAAAAAATATCGACGTAGATGATTTACCAATGGTACAAATAGGTACCATTAGAGGACATTTATTAAAAAACCACTATTATACCTATTTGCAGTGACATTGTATCGACGAGGATCTTACCCAGTTGGTTCCCATGAATTTGTTTTTGAGGGGATCAATAATATGCTACTCCCACAAAAAAATATTGAACGATACCCAAATGGCTATGTTGAACCTTATTACCTAATATCGATATAATATCGTTATTTATTTATTTTTACACCAACCTCAATATCAATATTATGTCTTAAGATTTGAAATTTTATTTCATAATTTTTAGCAATTTTTTTGAATGCAGTTCAATCTCTTTTCAGATATTTTTTTGGCCCGTTTTAGTGGCTCGTCATCAGAAAATTCTGAAATATCCGTGTATCAAATTTCATGTAAATCTGTAAAAATATTGCAATTATAGCAGCCATATTCGACTTGCCAGTTTGAATTCTTAACTTTTGATATCAAACTCGGAACCAATTACTCCCAAAACACCTATAACTATTAATTTTAACGCATTTCAAATGAAATCTTGCACTACCGTCTTCGCCAAATTTGTAACTAAAAAAATCTTGTTTCCAATTTTTGCTCACCTTACCCTAGATGTAGCTTAAAAAAACAAATACGGAACAGAAAGATTTTGGATTATAATAGGAAGCGCCCTTCCCTTCGCTACGCCCCTGGACCAACTTCAATTTGGCCAATACCATGGAATGACAGTTCTTATAGATACTTAATAATGTACCTATTCTCCTCGCTGCGGTATAAGGAGTTCCTGAAATATGAAATAAAAACCTAATCTAGACCTCCACCTTCGAAGGGCCGTAGCTCTCTTAGGAAGCGTGTAACGGTTTGTTGTCGGGTAGCTGGTTCGGAGATTAATCAGGGTCCAGATTAGTTAATAAGACAGCCCAATAAAAATATAAACAATTTATTTACTTCTTCAAACAGGCAGTGTTACATAACATACAGGTACAGGTTATATGTCCGTATCTTTTACAGTTCTTAGGACAACATTTTCTATTATCTGAGAGAGAGAGAGAGAGTGTAACGATTGCGATGCGACGTTTGTTGTTGCTACGGGAGTGGCATCGGGCGTCCGGTGAATATCGTCGACTCAAGAAGTTTCCCAGTTCAACACGCTGTAGAAGGTCTCCAGGTCAGGCTCATTCGCTCTGGTTTTGGCGGCGAAACGGCGCCGGGGAATGACTAACGACTCGAGGGGTCCCAGTTCAACACGCTGTAGGATACCCAAGGTCAGATTGCATTCGCTCCGTCGTGTTTGCGTCGGGAGATGCACAAAACTGCAATATGTCCAGCTCAGCACGCTGTAGACAGATTGGCAGAATTATCCACTCTCCGAATTATGTTGATTTGTGGCCGGCTTTTATATCCGAGAATCCTCGCTTACTGATGACGTAGAACTGCGTATACTTTAGTGTCGTGTGCAAATCTATGCCTCTAGACGGGAGATGGGTAGGTTTGCGGGCCGTGTGCACATTGGTGTCGTGTGTAAATCCGGAATCTTAGTAATGGAGCAGGAATTCAAAGAATGCTTCATTACAAGCGTTTGCATACATACATACAACTTTTTTTCATAGTTTTACATGTAGAATATGCAGAAAGTTTATAACCGGTATTTCCGGATATCTTGTATAGTAAGGAACGGCCAAACACCATAGTTGCTGACGTCATTGTAGGAAAACGTACCGCATGACAGTTCATCACCTGATTGAAAATTAGTTGTTATAACTATCTCCAGTCGTCCTACAAAGAAAATTCCTTCCCTACAGAAGTACACCCAGATTCAGGACTACTACGTCATTACCTCTACAGAATTTAAGTAAACAAAGTTTAGGTTTATCTGTCACCGTCATAGTAGCTTATCCGACTAATATTGTGTGGAAAATGTGCTGGTCACACTGTTTATGGTGTAGTGGGTTTCTTCCCCAGCCCGACACTGACAATATCGGTGGGTATAGAGGACTTCTTCTTCCTCTTCTTTCTTTTGAACGTTATAACCTAGGGCGGGTTTTTCTTCCTTCTTCCATTATTCCTTTCACTTCCTCTATTCCAGTGTCTAACTTCGATAACATGATAACCTGATTTTTTCAGTTAGCTTCCATTCCATAATCCTTTTCACAGTTCTTTCATCATTCATTTTGGACATGGCCTGTATGCTAGTCTTTGAACTTTTACAAAACGCACAATCCAGCCCCTTGTATAAGATCATTTAGTTTGTGGTTCATTCTAGTATGCCAGAAACCATCATCATATGTCCACATCATGTCCAAAAATTTTACGCTCAACCTCTCTGAGTATTTATTCATCTCATATGGTAAGTGTCCATGCCTTACATCCATAAGTCACTATGGGCCTATCAGGCTTTTATATATTTCAATTTCAGGCTTCTATTTAATATCTTGTTCTTAATTAAATCTTTATATTTATAGTAACAACAATTATCACTTACAGTACGAGATTGATTCCTACTGTTCAATCCACTTGAAGTTTTCCTTCCCTCTGTACTAGTATTATTAATCTATGGATTATTTTCAATTTTCCGTTTTCTAATAATTCTGCTGTTATTCCATCCTTGCCCGGTCCATTGTAGTTTTTCAGACATTTTATTACCTTCAGTACTTCATCATATGATGGGTCTTTTATCTCAGGCTCAGCCATGTGGTATTCTATTGGTTGTTCATTTATGTCTTCACTTCCCAACTAGCGATTTGGTGTCATGAAATGGCTTCCTTCTATAAAATACTTTTGTGTAAAATACAAGCATTTTAAGATAATTAAACTATAGGCGATTCTTACAAAACATCTTAGAGGTGGCCGTATTTTAAATGAAAAATATTGTAATTTTTTTTCACAAATGTCTTATTTTGCATTTTTGTTATAACTTACAAGCGAAGAAAAATAACTATAAAGATAACCGGAACAAACATTTTGATAAAAACTGTAATTTATTGTAACTATTACGGTTAAATTGCGTATTAAGTTTTCATTTTAACACCCTTGCTCATTTTATGAAAACTTTCACTAGTAATCTCCCTAGTGCTTGAAACATTTCTGGTAATTGATTAAAGCACGTGGGGATTCGGTAAGAAAATTTCAGCTAGATAGGTTAGTTAGTAGGCTGTGTACTACATAGAAAGGTTGGTTGATCCTTTAAATATAGAGGTAAGGAAAGAGGACAGTTCAAACAAGAAGCGACGAAATGCATGTAGAATTTGGATTAATGGTTGATCAATATGATGGATAACCTTAGGATCGGTAATGTTTTTTGTAGTATTGGAATTAATTTTTTTTCATGCAGAACTTTTTATAAATGATAGAATTTTCTGATAACTCCCTAACAAAGAGTTTCCCATGTGGTGCACGCTTTCAGCCAGGCAGGCAAATATATTTGCTGTTAGACATTACAGAGGTAAAAGCGAAATTTAAAATTTGAAAAAGTATACGCGTAAACTAAAATCTTCCAATACGGTCTGCCCATTTAGTTAGAGCCCACTTCATCTCAGAAAACGGGTGTTTGTTATCTTATTGGCGCAATTTGCAAAATTAACCTAAAATTAGTTTTTTAAAGTTTTCTCCACTGTCCTAAATCTGATATTTTTTTAATTTATACTTTAGCACATACGATCTACACCAGTCTTCTTAGTGTTAGACATAAGTTCTGATGAGATATAAACACACAGCTGATATAGAAAGTGAATTGTTTCAAATATAGTATTTTTATGCTCACGTAAACAATTTTGCAACCACTTTATTGCCGTTGCAATATTGCAGTAGATTGCAACGCTATATAATAATTTTGTACCAGACTCTTGAACAACAATGTACTTTCAATAGCAAAACTGTCCCAAATAGTGCTTTAATATAACTGTTTTATAAGATAATAGGAACAACTATAAAATAATTATAATATATATTTATAACGGTGCTGAAAATACTGCGTTACTAAAAAAGCACTATAAAATTATTTAGTTTTATAAGCTGAAATGTTTTATAGCTTAGTCATGGAAACGTTTCTAAAATAATTTCTTAACTGATTTATAAGATATTTTATAATTTTGCTGTAAAAACGTTTTAATTATTATAAAACAGTTCAGTTGCAGACAACCAAATAGTGTTTTCTGCAAGTTTAATAACATCACTTAGCATTTTAGAAGCATTAATAAAATAACAATAAAACAAAATAATCGTATAACATTTAAATTATAAAACAAATTTGCTGGGTGGGCTGTTATGATTGTGGGTATGGATGTATGTCTCCGTTTTTCCAAATGTATAATCCCTTCCAGACAGATTTGGCTTTGAATTTGGGAGTTGTCCTACTATATGTGGTATGTTTATGTTTACATTATTTTGTACAGTATATAATAATTTTCAGCTGAACTGATTTTTCTCGTTAATCGCTAGAAATACGAAAAAATTCAATCAGATAAAAATGTAAAAATTATTTCGTTCGAAATTGGAAGAGAGATGTTTCAAGAAACATGCCTCTAATGCGGAGACTCATTAGAATTATTCTCAACTTTCCTAAATATAACAATAGCCTTTTATATATTTTCAGATTATTACCAGTAGTAAATTTTGACAAAAACAACGCAGATCAACATTGGTGGGAAACTGCGCATATTGACCTCGAAGGCAATTTGAAATGACGACAGCAACTTTTAACAGCCTCTGGAATAAATGTTTCCCGTCGATATTGGCTGGATAAAAAGTCGACTTGGAAACTCTTCACATACCTTTACTATGAGATATAGTTGGGAGAAGTTTAGGAGTCAACCTTTTATTTTTCTGCTGAAACTTGGCAATAAAAGTTTATTTTATTATTCCGTAGACAAACACAGGTTTATTTTTATTAACTTCAGAACCATCGTATATTTTTACTTTTATACACCGAGATAACTACTAATAAGTAGTTGCTTTTACTTTTATGGTAGTTATTATTTGAGAATCTATTATTGTAAAGTTTAAATTAATGAATTACATAAATGGGCATCTGTAATTGTATATTTTCTGCTGTGAACTTAAAAGATGCCTATGAACAAGTATCATTCAATGAGATTAAGAGATACCTTTAATGGTTTATAGATACTATAAATTGTGAGGCCATATTTAGTAAACAACAAGTTAAAAATACAATTCATAGAGAATAGTAACTTTTTTAAATATATCTAACAGCTTTATTAATGTTTCACTATCAGTAAATTATATAGTTTTATAAAATTGTGAGAAAAAAAACTAAAACAAAATAAATTATGTTCCGCGTTCTACAACAGTGTTTTCCACCTTTAATTATGTCAGTTAAAATTCACCAACTTTTTATTGCAGATATAACAAACAAGTATTGGATAAAAAAGAAATCTTTAATATTAGTAGATTGTTACAGTAAAACATTAAATATAATCAAGGACTAATATCAAGATAACATTAACCCTATTTATACAGTGTGACCCATTTCAAGTGACAGATCTTCGTAACTCAGTTATTGGTTATCCAATTTCAACCAAATTTGGAGCGGCATCAAAGACCTTTACTATAGCCTTTTTGAGTAAAACTTATTTCAGTCGTGGCGTGGCGTGCATTTTTATAAAGAAAAAAATGGTCGATTCTTCGAGAAGTCATATTAGGATTTTTTTTTGTTGAAAAGCTATTGCAAAATTATTGATATGAAATATTCAGAATTTAACAACATTTTGGTTTTTGGTTTTCGAAATATTACCAATTTTAAACATTAAATAATCAATAAATTGGTGACGAATTTTTTTTTCGAGAAAAAGTCATTATTCATTTTCTCTTTACATTCATTCATCGATACTTTCAAATTTGGTAATCCTTCATGCCCGAATAATTTACAGGGCTGATGGCCTAACATTTTTAGCAATTCTTCAATGAAAATTCTTGTTCTACGAAATTTGAAAGTATCGATGATATGAGATGGTGGAAAAAGTGAATTTAAAGAGAAAATGAAGAATGACTTCTTTTCGAAAATATCTCGTTACCAATTTATTGATTATTTAATGTTTGAAATGGGTAATTTTATGGAGGCCGTAATACGAAAATCAAAAATCAAAATGTCGTTAAATTCTGAAAATGAATGCTAATCAATAATATTGTAGTTTTTCAACAAAAAAATGCTTAATATGACTTTTCGAAAAATCGGCCCTTTTTTTCTTACTAAAAATACACGCCAATGACTGAAATAAGTCTTCTTTTTCTCAAAAGAGGTATAGTAAAGGTCTTTGATATCGATTCAAATTTGGTTGAAATTGGATGACCAATAACTAAGCTACGAAGTTGTGTCCACTTAAGATGGGTCACACTGTATATAAAACATTAATTTCATTGAATACAATAATATTTCAATGTATCTTCTAAGAGATTTCCCGAATAAATTAGAAACAATATGCAATATACAATATTAATAATTTTATATGCACGGATGGTTACAAAAACGAAAAAAATACGGCGTTTGCTTTCATTTGCTCCAATATTAGTGAGGTGGCTTATTGAAATTACCGTTATCTGCCGGATAAAAGCACCAAACCAAACTTGGTATGGATGTACCAAAATTTTTTTTTTATTGCATTTTGAATCGTAGGTGATGATAATATCAACATTTTTACCTACAGATTATAACCAAAGAGCTGATAAGAAGTCTGTTAGCCTCAAATTCTCAAAATAGTTTTGACTACCAACGCGTATTTTTCAGGTAAAACTCGTATTAAAAAAATAGTAACCTGGACCTTTTCGGACCGATTTTAATCGAAAGATGGGCTTTTTAGCTTTGATTTAAAAAATTAAGTCCCTAGTTCATCTAACATAAAAGTTAGCCGCGAAACAGATGACAGCGTTTTCGCTGTTAGAGTGTAATTTCTCAAGTAATATGTTAATAAACAAAAATTGAATAGCCTGGCCCATTTCAGACCACTTTCAATCAGAGGGTGGGTTCTTTAGCTTTAATTTAAAAAAGAAATAAGTCCCTATTACATGTAACATAGAAGTTGACCGCGAAATAGTCGTTGACAGCCTTTCCGTTGCTAGGGCATTTTTTATGTTAAACTAAAATAAAATAAGATCTATTAACGTGGCCCTTTTCGGACCCATTTTAATCGAAAAGTAGGCTCTTTACCTTTAATTAAAAAAATTAAAAAAAAAAAAATAAGTCCCCAGTACATCTAATATAGAAGTTAATCGCGAAATAGACGTTCACATCGTTTTCGCTGCTAGCACACTAAAATAAAATGAGAACTATTAACCTATTAATCGATGCAAATGACACGAAAACCAAATTTTTAAATGGGACAACCTGTATTTTTTTGCATGTTTGGATCCTGCTGGCCAAAATGCATATGACCTGACCCTCAAGTATTATTTTGATTTTCAAAAAATAGATTTTTTAATTTTTAGTTTTAATAATAGAAGGCCGCGATTTTACCAAAATTGTTAAAAATTGGTCTGTAAGCACCTTTAAAATATTATCTCTTCAGATACTAACATTAAACACGATTTATTCGTATGTAATATCACTAGTGCTTAAAATTTTATCGAAAATTTTTTCGAAAGCGTGTTGCCTGGTAATATAAAGAGTGCAAATTGGCAGTTTATTATCTGATTAAATCCCGACCGTTTTAGCGGGAGGGATTTAATCTTTGATAACAAACTGCCAATTTGCACGAGTTATATTAACTAGGGGCAACTTAGCTTGAGAAAAAATTTTTAGATAAAATTTAAAGCACGAGTGGTATTTGAGGAGAATATTTCACGAATAAATAATTCATTAAGTACATCTTCAATATTATGTTTTCTCATTAATTGCCTTCAGACGTTTTCTTGTCACTTTTTAGAGTTTACTGACCTTTATTTTCAATTTCCTCATTAATTTGATATACAGAAATATTTCCAAACCGACTCATATTGTCAAAACAGCAAATCTGAAACAAACGCAGTAGAAACAATGGAGATTCCCTATATTTTAAAATAATCTAGTGACGTTTCTATGGCAACTAGTAAATAAAACGAGTTGAAACCTTAGATATTATAATATATAGACTGGCTTAACACCTTTCAGGCGTTTCTGAGGTGCAATATGACGAGGAACGAGCACTACATCTTTAATCTGCGAGCACTACTTTATTCCCGATGTCCCGCCTATTTATTACTATACACTCATGGTTCCGAGATTGACATAGAGAGCGCCATCTAGCGCTACCGCTACTAGAGTTATATTCCATAATAATTGTTCATTGATTCATATTTACGTATTTGATCCTTATTTTTAATTTACGAAGTTTACAAATTATGTTGACGTTTGCTTCGTTAGGCAGAGTGAATTTTAAATACAACAAATTAAAATATTGCACAGCTTTGATTCAACTAGTTACTTTTTGATAGATTACCGTATGTAAGTAGGTACCTAGGTACATTTCTAGTTTGTTTCTAAAGCGAATGTGTTTACTTGACATTTATAATAAATGATTTGCTTAACTTTGTAACTACGTTATTGAGCTATTGAAAGCTGTGCTTGACTTGTTCCTGTATTATGAGCTAGGTATATTAAGTACAATCTTTGATTGAAAAGTAGGCAAATTGAAATAGTTACAGATAGGAAAGGGTTATAGCCTATACATTCCAGACAGGCTTCTCTTTGGAACTGACGATTGTTTACTATATATGTGGTGTGTTTATGTTTGCTAGTACATAATACAGTATTACAATTTACAAGGTAAGTTAACAATCAGTAATAAGCTAGAGAAGATATTTATAGATAAAATTTAAAAGCGTGAGTTGCCCTATTTGCCGAAAATATTTCACGAAACAAAACGTCAAAAAATTATCGCAGTATTTGCCGCTGAAGCGACATAAAAAATTAGAGCGATAAATTTTGCATGTTGGTACTGTCAAAAGCCGATCTAGCTTGAATTACCACTAATAATGGCATTTGATTGGTGCAATGTTGTGAAAAAACGGGCTCTCATTGGCTATAGCGTTAATGAGTGAAATAATCTTCATTAAATTCAACGATATGGGTTTTTCAACGAAAACTATTTTTTTTTAAATGGAACCCCTATGGGACAAGCTGTTTTTTAATTATACCTTTAAAAATGATATGCATAATGTCTACCTTCTCTTTGTACTAAATTTATAATTAAAAGAAAAAAATATTTTGATATATATTTTTTTAATATTTTAAATTTTAGTGCCGTACATGAAAATTTTTAGAAATTCCAGAGGCTAACCTAGGCTAACATTTATTAGTATACTCTAAGCTACCTTTATACCAAATTTGGTGCTTTTATCTGCTAAGTAACGGTAATCTTGAAATAAAACTTTAACCGACCCCACTATATGTTTATGTCTTCATTAAATGATAATCTAACTATTCTTCTGAACTCGTTACTATATGGCAAGTCTTAGAACATATTAAAAATCTACACCAACAAAAATTTGTAATTTCTTCTGGTAGCAAAAGCTCGTTAGAAAAATTTGAAGATATTAAGAAATTCCCCAGTTTTTTTTAATCGTCTTATTTATATTAATGTCCTGGCGGTGTTTAGCCGTAGGCTATTCTACCATGCAACCAGGACGGACACACACATACACACAAACAACATCACAACACCCATTACCTGCGACATTGACAACTGCCGCAGCTGAGACTCGAACTCAGGAGAGGAGAGCGACTAGACCGTGTTGTCTCTCACACAACCGCAGTCTAGCCCACTGCTACGTCTCGGCAACACGTGAAAAACCCCACTACACATCCATACCCTAGCCAGGTTTCGAACCCGGGACCCCCGTGGTCGCAAGCCTAACACCTCAAGCACTGCGCCATCGAGCCTATATAATATAAAATATAATAAATATGATAAGTGAAATTAAAAAAAACAAAATAAAATCATGCATTTAGCATGGTCAAGACTCACTGTGGTATTTTAGGCATTGAAATAGTTACAGGTACAGACTATCCAACCAACCGAACTACGCGGTACACTTTGAAGTTTGTCATGCGAATTCGTAAAACTGCTGGACCAACATTGTCGGTACGCTTTGAAGACGCTGGAATTCCAGCAGACCAGCTTACTTTTACGAGTTGTGATGGCAATTTTCAAAGTGTACCGAAAAGGTTGGTTGATTGGTTGGTTGGTTCGGTCGTCTGTAGATCCTTTAATAACATGTCGAAACAGGCCATAAATTTGGGGGAGATGACTGAATACCATTGACCATTTGAAGATTTAATTTCTATAGTGAAAAAAATTGTATACAAGAATCCAACAAAGTATATGAACATACCGAAATGGGGGCGTATTATCGGCGTATTGAGCTATTAAGAGCACTGGTATAAAAATTGCGGCTTAAAAAATACGATTAGAAGAATATGCAGACTAAGATGTAATCGTGGACTGATACTATCATATCTATATAAAATTAATAAAAGATGAAATGCATTATGTATTTATAGAGAAGAAGGGGACATAGCACACATAATTTTAGAATAGATATTAAAGACAATAATGAACAGTTTTTGGATGTAATTTATAAATCAAATTTTTTTTTTATCTATTTATTTAACGTCGGCCTATATCCGCTACCAGGGCCTATCACCGACGCCAGGAGACGAGCTACCCCCAACCTGGAAATTTTGCCGAACTTCTTCCCTTACTTGTCTAACATTTAATAGACAAGGGACCGCCTGCTTTACATCCCCTCCGAAGGATGGTATATCCACTACGCAATCCTCGTCTGAAATTACGTAGCTTCCGCGTATACACTGATATACAAGCCGCTAGAAGGTGGAACGAGAACGCTGTATTTCCCAAGATGGGTCACCCATCCAAGTACTAACCGCGCTTGACGTTGCTTCAACGGATTATCGACTGACATTCACATTGAAGTCGCCTCTACGCTCGCCCCAAATCAAAAGTTGTAACATGTCCTTTTAATTTAATATAAGAACTATCACCAAAAAACATTATATATATAACCATTCAGTAAAATAGAGATAAAATAAAAATATAAGTGATATGTAATATATGTTTTTAGAAACGGGTTTCCTATGTTTTTTTTAATGTTAAACCATGTTATCAGTGGTCTAGTCAGTATGTGTGAAAAACCTACGGACCCATAGTCATGCCTGTATCACTGTCACTTCCGAATTATAATTTGAAAAAGGAACAAAAAAAATTAAATTAAAAAAACACCAAAAAAACAAAAAAGGTATATGTTTGTATGTTTATATTTATTTGTATGTGTAAATATATGCTTGTTATATACAGTGGTAAAATATGTACAGTTAAAAATAAACTGTAACACATTTGTACCCAAGGAATAATCTGACAAAAAATGATAAACAAGTAATTATAACATTAAGAAACTGAGCGAAAGGTCTTTGCAACCGTAGTCTACTCTGATTTAAAATTTGTAGTTTCATCATCATGGTGTGTCCACTTTCAAAAGCAATACAGAGAACATCCAGGACTATCAACCAATTTTTAACTTAACTTAAAATAGTTTATAATATATATGTTTAATTAGAACAAATAGATATAATAAAATATGTTGCAAGAGGATTAAATTGCCAAGGAATTAAAATAAGTAGTTAAAATTTACTAAAAATAAATGAATGGAACAATGGATTATAGTTCATTAACTTCATTCAATATTTGTTCTTACTTATCTATCAGACAGTAAATTTATCAAAATGAATGAGGTAGATTGTGAATCTAGAAATTCACACATATAGATAGCTTTCTCTTCTTCCGCCTTAACATTTACTTTACAATGAAGTTATAAAGGCACCAATGGAGAATGTAATCGATGTATTGATTGATCGATTTACCAGCGTATGGTAGGCATCGATACCACTCCCGGGAACATACCGCTGGGCTGGATTAGGGTCATGCTTGTTGCCAGCACGCGTAGTACAGGAATGTATGATGAGAAATGTAGGTATTTGTGAAATGCGATGCTGAATTGTGTTGTGAAGGAGTGTCTATGCTTGTTTTTGTGTTTTTGCTTCTAGACTTCTACTTTTTCCGAGTCTTCTGTTTCCTTCGTTTCTGATTCCAACAGAGCATATGACCTCGCGATTTATTTACGTTTTTTTATTGCTGTTCTTTCCCAGTATGCTTCATCCTTTCGTAAATTCTCCATGATCCTTTCAATTATAGTTGTCCACGTGTAGCATGATCTCCAGAGCTCGGGAATTTTATCTATGTTACGTCAAAATCAGGGTAGACTCTAGGTCAGCGCTGAAAGATTTTTATGAAAGTGTGACACAATATATCCTACTTTGTACTTTTTTAGGAATTTCGTAATATCCAAAGTTAATATGGTCAGTTTATTATAAACACTTACTCGAAGAGGAGGTATTGGGGATGTAACATTAAATTAGCACACACACATGTTTCACTACCTTAAAGTAGTACACACATATGTAATTTTCACAACTAATAACGACTATAAAAGTATATTATTAATATTTGCTCTAAATGTTCTGAAGTTAAACTGCGCCGCCTGTCATTAAAAATCCATTCATAATGAGAGATGAGAAGCACGAGACATTTTTGTATACCGTCGACTCTGTATAATTTCAAGCCAGGTTTGTAGATACATACATGTGGCTAGATTTGTACTACAGATTGCGAAACTGCGATCTTGTATTGTCTACCCCTTCCCTTTATTAAATGTTGACGTAAATAACCAGAATTGCCACAGTGTGGGTATAGTAAAAGGGATTTTGACAAAGCAGTATTTCACAATTTCGGCGGTGTCGAAAGGAGATAATAAAACCGCAATAGTAAAAAAACATAAAAGTACCGCCGTACACTGGAATCTAATGTTGACACTTAGTCAGGATTGAATACCTTCAACACTGCAATTGTAAAATAATCAACTACGCCTTTAGGTAATTGTCAGTACGTTTCACAAATGAAGTAGATTTCCGATAAAAGTAGGTTACGTATTATAAGTTTAAAATTAAACAAAATTCACTTTATCACGTTGTGTACATTTGTGATGCATACGATACATGGCAGTTTTCTGCCATTAATGCTTAACTTTGTTTGTTATGTATGATAACTGCATGAGTCATGTGAGTCAATCATTGAATAATTGTGAACGTCACGTCATATTTGACAAATAATGAATAAATCATAAATCAAAAATCTTGATCCCATTTAGACTTGAAAAATAACTTGCAGCATGTTGATTTTTCCGGTTGCTATATTTGATCGGATTTTATCTTACTTAAAATAATACATCAAGCTAATCAATGACGAGGATTACAATCTTTTAACAATATCTCCTATTAAAATTCCAAGATAAAAATTGTACCAATTCCTCTCTTTTTAATGGTACACCAAATGCCAACTTTCTTTGATTAAAGTTCTGCAGTCAATGCTTTCAGATGTAATGTCTCAATGACCAACTTCGAGCTGCCCTTTAACATACTGTTTCCTGGAAGAGATGAATGTGATCAAAGTAAAACCGACCTACAAAGGACAGGTAGCTGTTGGTTGACAGATTGCTCCAGAACTCCTGTATGAATTGGAGCAGTTGCAACCCAAAGGTAAGAATACGAGCCTGGGTAGTTATACGAGTACTTTTCCAGTTGAAATATATGCTATTGAACTGAGTTTATGGATGTTGGAAGAGATGCATCCCAGACATAGATGAATAAAAATCTTCTCAGATAGCCAAGTACCCCCTGAAATTCTTGAATCCCATCGCTGTGATTCCATAAACCCTTTTGTAGTGCCAGATTGGGCAAAAATGACAAATTAACTCTGGTATGGATATTGGGTCACTCATTGGATGAGAGGTAATGTAATAGCAGACTCTTGCACTCGTGCACTCAGGCCTCATAGACGAGCCCATTGCGCTGCCCCCGTAAGTGGTGGCATGTCCATCGAGCCTCTCATTCCTCAAGCCAACCAACGCTTGTGATGTATTTGAGGAGAAGGCCAGGTAAGACGCCACCTATGCTGGCCATACTGGGCCAGAAGTGCCCCAAGATAGATCCTCTTTTTGTTGAGAAAGCAGAGCAGTGACATAGCACATGCTCGGTAGACTACTCATCCAGATTACACCCTCTACACTTGGGGTTGTCTATGACTCCCAGCGTATGAAGGTGTTTGTTCATTCTGCAGTGTCCTGTTAGTAATCCTACATATATGCTCAGATTACTCCTAGACAGTCTGGTTTTTATTCCTTATATATTTAAGGAAACGTATAGAGGAGTTCGACAAAAATATTTCACTAGTAAATATTCTGCCCTCTAAAAGAATACCTACTAACTATACCCATGTCAGGGCTACTGCTGTTTCGATTGTAATGGACATTAGCCGCTAGATGGAGCCTGCTATTTTTGTTGCATGCCGTGGTTTTATAAATCTCGTCATGTACCAAGAGTAAACAAATGCCTCGTTCCAGCCATCTCAGACCTACCCTGCACTGACGAGAGCCAATAGCTCGAAACTGCAGTCTGCAAGTGGTATGGGGTGGCTGGCACGAGAGCTCCTTTAAGTAGGAATAAGTCTTTCGGCTGGTGTCTATTAAAATCGAAACTTTAGCGTTTTGTGGCAATACACAGTTATTGCACTTAACGCGGCCAGGCTTGTAATTCGTAATTCAGCGCTCGGCGGGGCATTAGTCCGGAGAATAGCTGTTGGTTGCAGTCTGGTTTTTATTCCTTATATATTTAAGAAAACGTATAGAGGAGTTCGACAAAAATATTTCACTAGTAAATCCTTCAAAGGTGTTTATTACATATTCATTGAGCCCGCCTCTGAAGTAGTTTCCACAAACATCAAAACACTTGAATACTCGACACGCGTTTCGCCAACCATGCTGGCATCATCTGGAGACAATCAAAACTATTGAAATCAAGAACTAAAAATATTAGAGCTAAACAGATTACATTTTAAATCTCTAATTGTCCTATAATCTGGGCACTATGTCCTAAACCTTCACCTAGAGAGATTTGGACTAGTGGAACACGGTACTGAATGCTGTCTTTGTTTAGATGAGAACCAAGAGGTACAACACGTTCTATGTACCTGTTCTGCTACAAAAAAATCCAGTTCTCACTATTTAGCAAAGGACACCTGTTTTCACCGGTTTCTCACCCAATAAAGTTATCGGCTCTATCAAAAGCAGAACTTACTGGATAAAATATAATTATTAGTACTCACATATCAACCTAATCCATTTTAATTTCGTCCTTTCCATTTGATATGCTCTTTCTTACGAAGCTTAGTGTCGAAATGCAGAAATTTGACAACATTATTGTTGAGATGGTCGTGGGTCTCTACACATACTGCTAAGATGTCTATGAGGAATGAGAGCATTTTTTGAAGATATGCAAATTTCGTCGCCTGACCTTAATCTACATGACATTATCGCGGTGGATACCTGCCACTCTGAGCGAATTGAAGCACCAAATTGATTGATTGATTGATTTATCAGCGTGAGGTAGGCATTGCTGCCACCCCCAGGGCGTGCTATGTCCACGCTGGGTTGAATTAGGAGCATGATTGTTGCCAGCAGCGAGAGCAATATTCCCTCATGGTAAAGGAATGTGGGATGGGAGGTGTAGGTATTTGTGAGATGCGTTACCGCACTGTGTCGTGTGGGAGCGTTTAAGCTCCCTTTTTTTGTGTTTTTGGTTCTGGGCTTCTGCCTATTCTGAGTCTTCTTGTGAAATATGTTGCCGCGTTGTTTCTACTTCTTTGAATCTTCTTTTTCTGAGTCTTCTGATTCCTCGGTTTCCGATTGTGGTAGAGTCATTTCTTAATCCTGATCCTTTCAATTGTTGTTCTCCACTGTAGCATGGCCTCCCTATTTTTAGTTTGTTTCTGTTCGGTACTAGCACTTTCTTCAGTAGATGTGTCGGATTCCTTCGTTGGATACGTCTGCAGTACTTCATTGCGTATATTTCTATCCTCTTTTAAATTGTCTTTCCTCCTAATAGTGTAGATGTTTTATGTCGCTGTTTTCGTCTTGTTGTTTTTGTGAGTAGTTGGACGATGTCTCTTTCTGCTCTTCTCAAAAACTTCTTCTGTTGGCTTTTGTTGTGGCCGCGTTTTTGACCCCAAATGTCATCGTTATGCCTTATGACGGCTATGTACATACATTTTATAAGGTTCTACGATAGTTTATTTTACCGAATTAGAGAAAAAGTCAGTGGAGTGCGTTTAAGAGTATTTCGCAATTTCAGTTCCATATTTTGAAAATATCAGATGACGTGACAAAATTTTTAAAAAGGGAGATCCACTAAATGACACCCAGTATTGGGGAATCTCGATAAGTTTAAATGATCAACGTTTCATTATCACATCTGTAATGCTTCCAACAATCACAATTACTACAAAGTGAGACAAAAGCTTATTTGGCTTCTTATTTGATTTATGTGAATTGTCGAACCATCCAGTGCGATGCAGCCCTATCAAAGAGAATAACCTTTTCATTAACGTGTCTCCTGTTTTCGCCTGAGACGCAGGGTATAGAATAGGTTTCTTTTAATTGTAATGGCGTAGTTCAGCTAATCTGAGGTAGAGTGTTTATTTCGTAATCATAACAGAGGCATTTTCACTCGTTAAAGTTAACAACTTAGGCTAACATGCGAACTTTTTCACTTTCTTCGTTACGTCAATTTAGTGTGCAGTTAAGTTTTTATTGGTCATAACTTAATTTTAAACCATGACGAAACTACCGTGTGGTATATTTGTACAGTTAGGTTTCTATCAAAAAGCTGATGAATTATGAGTAAAATATTGTCAGGCTATTCATCAAAGTTTAATTGCTGTGGGGATATCTTGGTAAGGAATCGGCTAAAATCTGTGATATTTTTAGTGCTAGTTAAGTACAGTTTGCAGAGACGAATAAACTAACTTATGAAGACGTAAATGTGAAGAAAATAATTGTTCTGACTGTACAACATGTTGCTAACTAAAAACATTTTGCATTTTAGATTTTTGTGGTTCTGCATGAAATTCTATTAGTCTGGCAGTGGAGCCCAAAACCGAAATTTAGCGTATTTAGTTTTTTTCAACGATTTTATAAGCGCCAAATGGGCTTATTTACAAATCCGACTAATGATAACAAGATGTCATCTTTGAGCATCTCGAGATATACAGGTTTCTTAAATATATACAAGAGTGCTATAAAACTATTTATAAAATGCCTTGAAAAATCTATTTTGCTGTAACAATATCCTTAATACCATCATAAAGCGACTTGTAGACTAAAAGGGCCCACCCTTATGAAGGTTGTTAAGGCCTTTTTAAATTCCATCATAAAACTCCTTAGTAAGGCATAGTGACGCTCTTGAAAACCTTGTTTGGGCCGTTTTAAACCTTTCTTAAAACCTATTTTAAAGCTTCGAAAGCTTTTTTATTAGCTCCCTGCATTTCTAGAAAACACCAAGAAAGTTATCTTAAAACTGGTTTTTAAAACTCTTATGAGTCCATATTAGAACTGAGAAGCTATAAGAATGTCCACGAAGGAATCCAAATAATTTTATTATTGCATTTATTTTTTCTAAACTGATTTAAGCAAACACACCATCAGACTTATTGAAGATAAAATGGAATTTGAAATTTATAAAGCGTAGAGGGGCACTATAACCTCTCTAAGGCCGATTTAAAAAGTAATAAAAAGACATCAGGCATGACAAAAAAATTAAAACCAATGGTAGTTTATCTGTAATAAGTACTAATAGGCATTGAAAATGTCTAGTTTTAAAAAGGATTTAAAATGCATTTATTGCAAACATGTTAAAGCCATAAAGAATAATTTAAAGCCTCATTAAATCTAAATGGATTTAAGACGTTAATAAAACTAATTAGCTTTCTGGAGAGTTTTATGTAGGTATGATAAACCCATTACAAATACATATTATCCTAGAAGTAAATTAGCTTTATAATTAGGTCCTACAGAATGCTTTAAAACTTACCATATAAGAGCAAGTATACTTGAAGCCTAAAAGGCCTTAACTACAACATCAATAAAGCACAAGACTATTTCCTAACCCTTACAAACCTTTCTTAACACCTCCTCAAGCCCAAATGACTTTTAAATTGTTCCTTGCGTAAGATATCCCACGTATCTAAAGAGATATTTGGTAGATTTATGTTTGAAACCCGTGTGTGATTATTTTTACATAAATTGTCTTAAAAAACAAATGAAAGTTAATCTTTGGTTTTTCAACATTCTGGCCAAAATATAGCAAACAGAATTTTGAACTCGAATATTTGAAATATATTACAGATATCGAAATTACTATTTGAAATAATATATAATAGGCAAATTAGGTAACGTTAAAAAAATTATAAAAAATATATTAACTGTAACTGACTTCTTCGTAAGGCTCTTCTGGTGTTTCATCATCACTTTCTTCTACAGCAGGTATTAAGTCATTAAGTGACAATTTATCTTACATGCACCAAACATCGTGCAAGGTAGAGCAGAATGTCTGGTTGGATAGTTGGATGACTCAACTCCAAAAGCTCTTGTCCCAAAAGGTGAAGTACCGCAGGGATCAATTATTGGTCCCTTACTGTTCACCATCTATACCAGTCATTTTATAAATTATTTAAAATATTGTGAAATTCATTTATATCCTGACGATTCTCAGATGGATTACTCCTTTCCTCCGTCAGAGGTTGACATAGCCTCTATTTGCATAAAAGAAGACATTCACAAGTTTGCCAAGAAAGCTCAGAATCCCTGTCTTATTATCAACCCAAGCAAGTCAGAAGTTATTGTCTTCGGACTAAGAAACCAGAAAAACCGCTGCCCAAGGAATCAGTACTTCCATATCCAGATTTTTTATCCAAGTCTCTCACAAAGAAAAAAATTTTGTGGAAATAATTTTTTATGGCACTTTAGTAATATAATATCTAAAATCGCCTACTCCTAAAGCCCATAAAACGATATGCCACATCGGTAATTGGGGTGAGGGTGGTGGAAGAAGGATGGTAGTGGATGAAGTAAAAAAAATTGAAGCCTTTGGTCCTTGTACACACACTAAATCACAATTTTATTTTTTTCACCACCTTTAATAGTGGGGTGATAATGGTGCAAGCTAATTCCAAAAATTTTTTTGAGAGCTTATCTTCCCTTATACAGGGTGGTCCGTAAGTAATGGTCCATAGAGCAACGGTGGGTTTCTGAAATTAAAATATTACGATTTAACTAAACTTACCTTAGTACAAAAGTTGATATTAACAGAGATACCGGTTGTTAAAGTCAATATTATATTTTTAATTTTCTCATATAACTTTTGAAGTTTTTCAAGTATTGTTGTGAAAATTGGTGAATGGGGTTTTTTTTATATGGAAAATTCAAATCTGTTCCCATTTATTGTG
The DNA here is from genome assembly GCA_936432065.2 of Rutpela maculata. Taxonomy (NCBI): domain Eukaryota; kingdom Metazoa; phylum Arthropoda; class Insecta; order Coleoptera; family Cerambycidae; genus Rutpela; species Rutpela maculata. The sequence continues at coordinate 43,194,885 of OW386286.2, forward strand.
TAGATCCTAGAGGGCGCCACATAAGCATTGTTTAAGATGTAAATGTACTATTAACTTTTTTACCAGTAACGTTATCACTTTTTTTATTAAAAAATCCTAAACCTATCTCATTTTAGCAAAAAAAAGTATACTTGTCATTAGTCTTAGAAATTGACCGTTTTCGAGAAAATCGCATTTTAACATTCACCCTCATGAATCATTATAAGAAATATTTAACGCAGTAGGCGCCGATACCAACAATACTTTTGACATTTAAAGATTGTCGTGACATTCATTTTTTGCAAATTTATTTATCTATTTTTCTTAATATCAGTTAATTAACGAAAATCAGAACATGCCGAGACATAATAATTATTCAAACTCAGATATGAGAGATATGGTTAATATTTATTGTCAACTGAATCACAATAGACGTGCTGCGCAACGTGAATATTTGCGAAAATTTCCAAACAGATTACAACCTGATCGTAGACTATTTTAAAATCTGTTCAGAAATTTAGGCGAAAGTGGTTCATTTCCTCCTAAACGTGATAATTTACGTTTCGACCGAAAATTATTACGCCTGACCAAGAAGAAGAAATATTAGTTCGCATTGCAGATGATCCACAAGTTAGTACTAGACGATTATGTGCAGCTACAGGAATCAATAAAACTTCCATTCTAAAAACATTGCATGCAGAAAAATACCATCCATTCCATTTTACGCCAGTTCAAAATTTATTGCCTGCCGATCTTCCACTGAGATATCAGTTTGCAAGTGATATACGGAATAGACAAAATATTGACTACTCATTCGTCAACAGAATATTATTTACAGATGAAGCTGCATTTACCCGCCGAGGTATCTTCAATTTAAGAAATAACCATTTTTGGGAAGTTGAAAATCCTCATATAAAGCGAGAACGACATTTTCAGCATGAGTTCAAAATCAATGTTTGGTGTGGGATCATTGGGGGCCGTTTTCTAGGACCACATGAATTGCCAAGAAATTTAAATGGTAACAATTATTTACATTTTTTCCAAAATGACTTTATTGATATGTTGGATGCGCTACCACTGAATTTGAGACAAAATATGTTGTTTATGCAGGATGGTGCTCCGCCACATTTTTCCAATCGAGTACGAATTTATTTAAACACCATTTTTCATGAGCGCTGGATTAGTCGTGGTAGTCCGTTTCCTTGGCCAGCACGTAGTCCAGATTTTAACCCATTGGATTTCGGTATATGGGGTGCAATGAAAGATCTTGTTTACAAAAATCCTATAAATACCCACGCACAACTTTGGCAAGAAATCAATGCAGCAGCAGCCTTTTTTGATCCAATGGTATTATTTAATATGAGGCGATCTTTTATGAACCGTATGGATAAGTGTATCGAGGAAAATGGTGGACATATTGAACATTTACTCTGAAATAATAATATCTTTTGTTGAGTTTCCTTTGCCATTCTGTTTTTTATTCGTTGAACCCTTGTTTAAATCATAATTTTGTTTAATTAAATTTTGTCTTCATTGTTTTTCAAATAAAATTAATTAACCTGATAATTCGTGCTTTAATTCTACCTAATAGTGTCAACATTACAATTTTTAAATGTCAAAATTATTGTTGGTATCGGCGCCTACTACGTTAAATATTTCTTATAGTGATTCATGAGGGTGAATGTTAAAATGCGATTTTCTCGAAAACGGTCAATTTCTAAGACTAATGACAAGTATACTTTTTTTTCGCTAAAATGAGATAGGTTTAGGACTTTTTAATAAAAGAGGGGGTAACAGTGCGGGTAAAAAATTTAAGAGTACACGTACACATTAAACAACGCTTATGTGGCGCCCTCTAGGATTTACACAAAAAATGGGAGCATATTTGAATTTCTCGTCTCAAAAAACCCCTACTCACCAATTTTCACAACAATACTTGAAAAACTTCAAAAGTTGTATAAGAAAATTGGAAATATAATATTGACTTTAACACCCTGTATCTCTGTTAATATCAATTTTTGTACTAAGGTAAGTTTAGTTAAATCGTAATATTTTAATGTCAGAAACCCACTGTTGCTCTATGGATCATTATTTGTATATGCTAAATGGCAATTTTATGGACCCTTAATTTGCTTGACTTACATATTTGCCCCCATTTACCCCCCAACCCTTCAACAACGGAATAAGATCAAAATATAATTTAATTCCAGATTTCGTTAAAATACATACGTGTACCAAATTTCAAGTCAATATCTTAAACGGTTCCAGAGTAATCGTGCGCATAAAAAAAAGTTACAGACAGACCAACAGACAGAATTTCGACATTATAAGCCTACTTATTTGAAAAATTTCAAAAATTTTTTTAGAAAGTTACTATGCTTCCCCTGGATATGGAAGTAAAATTAAAAATAAAATAAACACAACCATAGAAAATACTCAACTGGTAAAGACTGATAAATCAAAAGTCTGGGTGTGAGTTTGGACAGTGAGATTAGATTCGTTGGCCAGATTAATAAATTATTACAACAGGCATACTTAATCAAATATTAAACTAATATTTGACACCACGCACTGTCTACCTCAAAAAAATATATATATATAATCATGTTCTTAGATTCTATCTTTGTTTATTTATACTAATGCACTTTACGGTGCTTGTTTAGATTATTTGTATATACATAAAATTCAAAAAGTTCCAAAGTCTTGTTTCCATAATATATGGAATAGAAAGGTGCCAAAGAATTTCATATAATTTAAAAGAAGTTAAATGACTGAAGATGCAAAATGGAAAACAACTTCATTCAGCAACCTAATATCAGAAAGTCGTTATTTTAAAGCCTACCATATTTGCAGAAAAAAAATTAAATTTAGAAGGGATGTACATACCCTATCAAGGGATTATTAACGTCACCAATACATCAACTTGAACTTTTCAAAAGGTCTTACATCTATCAAATCTGCAAAGTTTATAATGCCCTCGAAAATAACTAACCCCACTGCTCGGATTTCCGCAAGTTTTAACAGGCAGGTTTAGTCAGTTAAGTCTAAATTTCATGCTTGCAAACCCGAAACTTATAATTGCAAATTGGAAAAAACTAATACTTTTAATTGCTGTGATAACTATAGTGTGTTTGTTATCTGTTTAATAGGCCTTAGGGAGGAAGCGAGATGATAAGGCAGAAACAATTAAGTTTTATGGACAGTTTTTTCTAGTTATCATTTTTCGTATTCCAGAAGCAATAGCTGCTTCTTTTATCTGTAAAAAAATGACACGTGATAAATATAAGTAATTAAAAGAAGCATATCATAATAAAGTAACCTTTTATTTATCTGAAATTATTCAGATACCATTGAAGTATAATTTAATGGTGAATTAGTTGGTACCATATGGACAAGATTTCACAGCAACTTAAAATAAAAATTACACATATTATATCTGTGAAGGCTTCGACTCAGGCAGCGACTGAACACCTACTTCACAGCTCAATCATCAACTACGTGTTGATGATTGAGGCATATCTATCAGTTGTTGGTGGATATGATTAGTAGTTTTGTTAAAAATATCATCTAACAGTGATTGTAAGTTAGTGCGAAGGTAAAATGGTAAAACATCAATAATAACATTGGAAAGGAATTTAGTAAACATCCAATAAATCAAGTGAGGTAGCAACTAGGTGATTATCATCAACTCTTTGAGAAATAAAAAAATTCCTAATATCCCACAATCTATCCATGTTTCTTTGCGCTACCTCACACAATCACATATTGGAAGACACTAACCGCACGAGACAAGTATGTACAGGGTTATTGACAATATTTAGGCCACCCTTTATTATTGTTATTAATAGAGATAGAAAAAAAAGTTTCAGACGAAAGTTGTAGGGCTATAACTGAACTCCTTTAATAAGTTAATGGAAGCATAGTGGCGTGCAGAAATTGAGAGGTACAAAAAGCAATTATATTTTTTAAATGGAACACCCTGTATATTGTTGAACTTTTGAATTATTCTTTTTTTCTTATTTCAAAAATATAACATATGATAGTCCTATCTTTAACCGTTTTCGAGTTATTGAACATTGAAAATCGTATTTAAGCTATTATTATACGAAGGGAAATTACAATTATTAAAGTAGTCTATGAAAATGACAAGTATTCTGTTATTATATGAAACGCTGACAGATTTAATAGCAGAATACTTGTCTTTTTCATAGATTACTTTAGTAATTGTAATTTCCGTTCGTATCATAAATGGCTTGAATACGATTTTCAATGTTCAATAACTCGAAAATGGTTAAAGATAGGACTATCACATGTTATAATTTTGAAATCAGAAAGAAAAGAATAATTCAAAAATTCAACAATATACAGGGTGTGTTCCATTTAAAAAAATATTATTGCTTCTTGTACCTCTTAATTTCTGGACGCCACTGTGCTTCCATTAACTTATTAAAGAGGTTTAGTTACAACTTTTGTCCGAAACTTTTTTGTCTATCTCCAATAATAACGATAATAAAGGGTGGCCTAAATATAATGAATAACCCTGTACATATTCTTGATCGTACCAATCAGAAGGTCAACTCTCGCATCGAGACTCCAAAACAAACACGTTTGACTCTCTCTCTCTCTCTCTTATCAAATGATCTACGTAAAGAAACTCTTTTTTTCTTAGCCAATGAAGGGATAACCTAATTCAATCACCAGCAATAGTCGGCCATCATGTGGGCGTTCCTCCCTTTGAGCTATTTGTTTGAAACACTCACCATTAGTTTAATGAAAATTATTATTATTAATATTTATATCTGAGTTTGATATAAATAAAAGTAATTCACGTCAAAGTAAGTGCGGCGGCTCGCGGCTAGCCGATCTGGTGCGGGGCGGGAAACTGTGGGTCCTATTTTACCTGAACCAGAGGAGGACTCAACAATTTCGCAGAACTTGACTAAAGCAGATTATCTCACTATATAAAGAAAGTTAATAAAAAAGATGTTAATTGTGGCGCCATCCACAGCGTAAGTGATATTACCTAACTTTCTCTATTATAGTGAAACCAGCTGCTGTGGAACAGCCTGGAATATAATCGGACAGCACAAACAAATATAATAAAAACATTGAAGTTAAGATAAAAATCTGCTTTTTATTAAATCTTTTAAGTGATGAAAATTTAACATAAAAGTTCAATGCTATTATCAATAAATGACATGGAAATATGACGAAATTATCTTAATGATACAGCACAAAAGTTTATAACCATGTTATGGCCAAATATTCGGAGCACTATAAAAATTACTAGAAAAATATACACTTTCTCACCACCTGATGATGGATGTTGTAGAGACGAACCCTAGGTGAGGTCTCTGCTAGGATACCACGCTCACTCTTTACTGCGAACCGATGGTGAGATGTCTCGGTACTGCTACGTCTAAATATTTGCCTGAAGTTCTATTATATTTTCCACGAAGGTAGGTTGAAATATGACAAGATTCTTCTATTATCAGCTACTGATATAATGACGGTTGATTATGAGATGACCAGTCTCCACAGTTGAACTTAAGTAGTTATTACGTAATGACGTAATTATGTAGTATTATAATGGTTGATTTAGAGATGACCAGTCTCCTACTGCTTGAGCAATAATTAATAGATGTGGTTGATTACGAGATTACCAATCTCTGACTGTATGATACGTGATTGATCACAAACTTCAAGTAACTCTAAGTAACTTATAGGAAACTTTAGTACTTTAAATAGGATACTTCTTAAGAATTCCTTTTTAAGAATTGATGTAAGAATACTTCTTTTGAGAAACTATTCGAATACTTTATTTGAGATACTTTTTGAGTGCTTTATTTGAGACACTTTTTGAGAAAATTTTTGAGATACTTTTTGAGAACGGTAGAACTTCTGGCAAAGTTAAAAAAAAAGAAAAACAATTCGTTAGCAAGTGGTAGTAAAAAATAAGGTTATGATTTAAAAAAATTAAATAAATTCAACAAATGGAAAAATATAGCTGAAGGCTGCAATATATATATTGTGAATTAAAATTATTTTTTGAAAATAAATTACCTTTAAAATGTATGGATTACACTAGATGAATAATGATAATTTTAAAATTAACACTTGGCATCTGCCAATTTGATTATCAAACGAAGTTAACTGTTATTTACCGTTGCAGAACAATCAATGATTGAATAAGTGAATGGACTCTAAAATGAAAGCTATTATCCCATCTAAGAGATCTGCGTGGTAGTCGAAAAGTTTACAAATTGACATAGGCAACTTAATATTCTACAAGAGTATAATATGTTGGAAACCTTATTTATCACTACTTGAATTTATTAATTCGAATGCGTTTAGATATAATTAACATCGAGAGTTTCGAGTGTGGTATGGTAGCAAGAGGCTATAACATAAAATAAATACATATTTAACAGATACATATAATGACACAATGCTTAGATTTAACCTGTAATAAAGCATTAGATGAATACAATCATAGTCCGGGTGATTAATCTATAAAGATGAAAAAATATTGTACAGCTTAAGAAATTGAAAGGATTTAACGTGTTTTAATTAAAAGTGCATATTTTCTCAAATGGTATGCTACATGTTATCAAATTATTTGGCAGATTTTAGTTGATCTTTGATTGTATCCGTACCATATTCTGAGAGTACAGGCATTACTTACCAGGGATTTTCCACAGTGTGTAAACTTCTGTCAGTGGTACTTTCAGAATGTTACACTAAATCCGCGGTTTGGGACACAAATTATGTTCACAGACGAAGCTAATTTTTCTAGAAATGCTATTCAAAATTTCCATAACAATCATGTGTGGACGGACTAAAGCTCCCATGCCATAACCAAAACTCATTTCCAAGAGCAACTTTTGGACGTAATATATGGCTAGGAATTATTGGTAATAATCTTTAAGCCCTTTTTTTCTGCTAAAACGCCTTAATGGACAATCTTATGTGCATTTTCTCCAAGAAGAACTACCAGTGTTGCTTGAAGATGTACCTATTGCGTAAGGAATCAAATGTGGTACATGAACGATGGACCTCCTGTTCATTTCAGTGTAATTGTTCGCGACCATTTACACAATATGGTTTATCCTAATCGTTGGATAGGTTGCGGAGGACCTTAGCAATGACCAGCAAGATCCCCGATCTCAATAGTTTGAATTTCTATTTGTGGGTCATCTCAAAACCCTGGTGTATAAAACTCCCATTAACACTTTAGAAGATTTAAGAGAGCGAATCGTTGAATATTTGAACGAGTGCGCAATTCGATGCGAAGATGGGCGGAAGCATACCTATAAGTGAAGGTGGCCATTTTCAACAATTAAAACAAAAATTATCAGAGGACATGCTCCACTGGTGGAGCGATAAAATAACTTTTTTTAACTAAAATATGTGGTTTTATATCCTATTAATACATACCAAAATTGAAAATAATATCTAAACTACTTTCTGAGACATTAAAAAATAATCATTAAAAAAATCAACACCCTGTATAAAAAAATTTAAGCCGTTGCGGACGTATGTTCATATGAACTTTTCTTCATAAAATGACCTAAGGAATCACACCCTGAAATATTAATGAATCATTAAGGAACACCCCGTATGTTGATACTCCACTATCATAATATCACTTTATCGAAACCAGAATAAATTGATCGTTCTCAGGCAATTGACATCCCTGTATGAGGTTTCAAGTAGTGTGTAACAGCTACACAAATACTTATTTTTATTGACGAATAATTTATGTAACGCGATTATTATTGCTGTAGCCTCCAAAATTTGGGGTAATTGCGATACTGACATTACAGTAAGACTTTATGAATATTAAATAAGTTATTAACGATGTAAACGATTTTGTTTTATTATCTACATCATTAGCCCAGCTAAAGTATATAACATATGGACAATTAATGTTTCATTTACTACTATTTATTTCTAGTAAATATAGTTTTATTTCTTAAACAGAAAACTACGAAAATATAGGCTACTGAACGAGCGAAGTACTAATAAAATCAGTTAATGGAATGAATACTTAAAATCTGACTTAAACATATGGTACATTAGAAATAAACGTTCCGCGAACGCATACATAAAAATAATTGTCTGCTGAGAAAAAAGATAGTTTGCTTTTGATGCGACTGTTTCTTCAATCTATCCGATTTGTGGTAAAGTGGTTATGGGAAACCACCTCATTGTGTGGCAAATTGTTACAGAATTTGGTAAAATTAATAAAAGATTATGAAACAAAAATACTTCCTAAATCTGATTCAGTATCAAAAATCTGACTTACAAATAAAATCCACGATAATTTTGGAAATATTTCCGAACCTGATTTTTGCTAAGAAAAATAAATTATGCATTGGAACGGCTTTTAACATTACAAAGAGGTTTTCTTCCAATTCACTTTATACAAATTGAATTTTTATTTAATATATATTAATAGATATTCGTATTATTGTACTAAATAACTGTAACGTGTTTCCACCCCTAGGAAACCACCCTCGCAAATTCCGTGGGTTCCAAAAATTATAACAAGAGATTGTCCACTAACACACTTTATTTAATAACTTACTGGATACTTCACAATACTGTTATTAACTTAAATGTACTTTACTGACTACAAATAACAATGTTTATCACTTTGTTTTCACTGTGGAGTCTTAACCTCACTTGTCCATATGTCAATTCAAAAACTACTATACTTTCTATACTTTCTGAACTACCCGCCGAGAATGCGGTCTTTTATACCTAAAAATGACAGATCTCGATTGTTCTGTGATGACGCCACCATTCTCTAGATAATTCCAGATGTCATCACTCTAGAACTACTACTGGCAGGTTCTTTCTCGAGTAGGTGCAAATACATCTGAATTAATTGAAGGGGTTGCAACACATCACACTGCCCCCTCCTTAAGCCTGAACGTTCCGGTCAGGCAATTTGGAATCATCGGTGTATTTTGCCAGTCTATCCAAATGTACGATCTTCATCTTGGACTTTTTGCTTCGTTGAATCCGATAAACGACATCATTAATTCGGGTAATAACAGTATATGGTCCATCCCAAGGAGGTTGAAGTTTCGGGGGACTCCATTCCTTCCGCTGTGGGTTGTACAGCCAAACCAGATCTCCCACCTTGAATCCCCCTGTACTGGCATTCTGATCATAACGAGCCTTCATTCGGTTACTAGTTTCGTTCATCTGCTCTCGGTCATTCTTCGGCTGTTCTCGACTTCCATTTCTGTAGTTGCTCATGGAAAATGGTTCCCCACGGGCAACACAATTCTTACACTTGCGACACCAAGCTTCCACATCCTGGCGACTATTAACCCAATAGAACCGTTCCCGTGCTCTACTCAATGTCTTGTTTATGCCGAAGTGTCTACTGGACGTTTCATTATGCGCTTCCTGGAGTACTTCTGGTACACGACACCTGGGAATCACTAAACGCATGGCAACCTGCTTCCCATCTGGGCTTTCCCATGCTTTCCTCAAAATCCCATCTACGACCGTAAGTGAATCCCATTGTGACCATAAAGCCTTCAGCCCCACTTCTTTGTTAGAAACATCCTTCCATACTGGACGCGTTCCCCCTTCTTTTGCTCTCAACATGGGTCCGATTTCTACATCGCGCAGTTGCTCTTGCCTCAGAGTTTTCTTTGTCCAACTGTCTGGAAGATCGACCTTGACAGTGTTGACTTCAACCATGTTCGACAATTTTCCCACCTGAGGGTAACGCTTGCAATCTTCCTTGTCTGGTTTTCTGGATAATGCAGGAATTTTTTACTGACTGCGTTGTCAACAGCCTGGTTTTCTCGCATTGGTTGTTCACTTTTAACAGAATAAATTGTTCGTTCCCAATCCTTAAGACTCGCTTTCCTACGTCAACAATAAATCCATACTGTTCCATAATGTCCAGTCCCAAAATGATGTCATCCGTGATGTCAGCCACGATGACCCTGTGGTCGAAGCTTAATTGTCCAATCTGCAAACCCAGGTCTACTTCTCCATGAACCGTAGCCCTGTCTCCCGTAGCTGTCCGGACGATCACTTCATTTTGCCTCTTGGTAATCTTTATACCCGATATAAATCCTGGCCGTACTATTGATGACGTAGTACCTGTGTCGATGGTAAACAAACATTTTCTTCCATTCACATAGCCTTGTAACAACAGACTATTCGAAATTTCTCGAAGCTGGGAAATCTTTATTTCTCTCCGAGTTCTGCTGTCGACAGTCTCGTTTCATATGTCCCACCTTGCCGCAGTTGTAACATTTAATACCTCCACTCGGCTTTCCTTTATTTTGTTGTTTTTCCTGCTTTCCGAGGACATCCAATTTGTCGAATAGTTTGGTAAACATTTTCTGCATCTCAGTCAACATAGGGTTCTGGTTCATTTCTAGTTGCGATTCTTCGAGAGTCACAGCTCGCACTCTCGACCTTAGAGTATCCCTGTAAGCGGCTTCTACTTCGAGTGCATGCACCAAAGCTTCGCTACTACTTTCATGTCTCGTCAGCCTCAAAACTCGCCTGACCTCTTCGTCCCTTATGCCATCTAAAAAAGCCCCCACGGCTAATTGCTCCTGAAATTCTCTAGGTACACTTGGATACGCCAGGTATGCCAGTCTCTCTATGGCAGCCTCGAATTCTTGTAAACTTTCTCCAGTCTTTTGTGTCCGTGATTTTAGCTGGGCCTGGTATACTTGGGCGAGATGTTGGTCGCCATATCTCAAGTCCAATGCAGCTTCCAAGACTTTGAAGTCACTTTGTTTATCCACTGGGATAGTTTGAAGCAACTCTGAGGCCTGGCCCCTTAACGCCAGAACTAATGCCATGGCCTTTTCCTCATTATCCCAATTGTTCGCACACGCTGCTGCCTCAAACTGCCTCTTGTACGTCGTCCAGGAACTTTGGCCGTCAAAAGAAGGAGGTTTTAGTCGCTGACCTGATGATACCACCTGCTGGCTTCCTCTATCTCTCAACTGTCATTTAAGCCGGTCTATTTCTCCTTTGACTTCTTCTTCGAACTTGTTTACTTTCTCTTTAACTTCAGTTACTTCTCCTTTTACTTGACTGACTTCTGTCTCGACTACTCCTACTTTACCTTCGACCTTGTTTATCCCTTCTTTGACTTCACATTTTCGTACTTTATTGGCAGAAATTATAGCGTCCTGTTGTATTTTGATTTGTTCATTTAGAATTTTCCTTAATTCTTCCTGGCGTCTTTCTTGCTCCTGTTTTTCCTCTTGATGTCGTCTTTCTTGTTCTTCTTTCTCCTCTTGCTGTCGTATCTTTAGGTCTTCCATAATTTGTCTCAATTCGTCTTTCTCTTCTTGACGTCTTCTTTCTTCATCCTCTTTTTCTTTCTGACGTCTTATTTCCTGATCTTCCATCATTTTCCTTAATTCGTCCCTTTCTTCTTGACGTCTTGTTTCTTCCTCTTGACGTATTTTCTCCTGTTCTACTTTGTCTTCCTGGCGTCTTCTTTCTTGTTCTTCTTTTTCTTCTTGACGCCGTTTTTCTTCCTCCTGGCGTTGATGTGCCATCATCCTCGTAAATTCCGCAAGTAGGTCCTTCATTTGTTTCTCCGTAGCCATGCTTCTTGTTGTAATGGGCATACGATTATGTTAAAATAAATTTAACTGCCACGTCAATATCGGTAATGGAACTTTCCAGAAAAATCTCGAAACAGCACGAAAAAGTCTTATCCACAGTCTTGTCACTATCCAGTTCAGAGAGTTTAATAATCTCCACTAATGTCCAAATAGAAAAGTTCTAGAAATTTTTCACGCACTAACACAAATGAGTCTTTTTCAGTGTCTCTATCTCTACTCAGTTTAAAGGACTTAATTATTACACTAATGTCCTAATTAAAATGTTCTACAATGTCTCAAAAATGCACTTAACACTATTTTCCTGTTCGAAAATAACCCTCGAACAATGTCCAGTAAATTAGTCCTCTGTGTTAGCACTAACCCTCGAGAATACTTCTCGAACACTCCAACACAACTTTAGAGCTCCTCTTGTCATAAAATTCCGCTTTCTGACACCAATTTGTAACGTGTTTCCACCCCTAGGAAACCACCCTCGCAAATTCCGTGGGTTCCAAAAATTATAACAAGAGATTGTCCACTAACACACTTTATTTAATAACTTACTGGATACTTCACAATACTGTTATTAACTTAAATGTACTTTACTGACTACAAATAACAATGTTTATCACTTTGTTTTCACTGTGAAGTCTTAACCTCACTTGTCCATATGTCAATTCAAAAACTGCTATACTTTCTATACTTTCTGAACTACCCGCCGAGAATGCGGTCTTTTATACCTAAAAATGACAGATCTCGATTGTTCTGTGATGACGCCACCATTCTCTAGATAATTCCAGATGTCATCACTCTAGAACTACTACTGGTAGGTTCTTTCTCGAGTAGGTGCAAATACATCTGAATTAATTGAAGGGGTTGCAACACATCACATAACTTTAAACTTAACCCCGTGCGATTCTGTGTGTTGGATCTTCAACTGATTTTTAAGAACTTCCTCACATCTATTCAGAACCACAGACACTAAGGAGGTATTTCTTTTATAAAAGTAATCAGCAGGACATATGTTAGAAAAAAGTGCAGCACATCAACAAAGGGAGAGACATCAGAAAGTGGCAGAGAAGAAATCTACGGAAAATAGAGAATTTTTTCTTTCGTCTATCACAGCACTCCAATTTTATGTTGTCTCTTAAGAATTGCAACGAATCACCCTGAAAGTGGAAAGATACCCCCAAACTTTGCAGAAGACACAACTGGCGTCATCAGCATATAAATTCTTGTTATGTTCAGACGCGAGGTGGTAATTAATATCTTCCACGTAATCAACGGCTATTGTGCGCTGAATATGAGTTCTAGCTCCAGCAGATGGTAATGTCGGTAGGAGATGAGAATTTTTGCTTGTTAATTTATATGTTGTTTCTCTTAAATTTTGACAAAATAACTTTTAATGCACCTAGCATCTGCAGGTTTGGTTGTTTTACTTGTGTGAAGGTTTACTGGATGAAGTCTAGCCAACTTTTTTAACTATCGTGGAGAATAGTAATTAATTTCTCACACTTCTTACTTTGTTTCACTATTACCATAAATATTCATCTTACTCACTAAAAATAATGAAAAAAAGTACACTTTTTTTAAGTCATAAAAAATAGTCATTATTGCAAGAACCACAACTTATTGTAATATAGTAATGTAATAAGGATGCAACCAGATCATTATAAGCTAGGTTCAAAAATCTGACGTTTGCCATTTCTCCCAATTGATAAAAAAATTTTAAGAATATATACGTTTTTATTTTTATATTTTCATATAATGCAGTGATCTATTCACTTTAGATTTCCATTAAGAATGACACCCAGCTATTTTGAACTTATGTTTTACTTCTGAATAATTGCAAATATGTTAATGGCCAAGTTGCAAATTCTGTACATAGTGGAGTAAAAAACAGGGGAAAAGTCGCTTCCTTCTCGAGTTTTTTTTTTTTAATCTTAGAACAAACCTAGATATACACCATTTCGTTAAGTAGGTCGATGTTCATTAGAAATCATGAAATACGACATTTTTTAGTGGTCACGGACATTGTCATTTTTAAAAAGGTGTGAATTTTTTTTTTTAATCATGTTTTTTTGAACATCTAATGCCATAACTCAAAAACGAATGGAGCTATCCACATGAACTTTTTTTTGTTATAAAACACACACTTAAGCGCTTCTATCTGTGTATAGTATTGTTAACTAAAACATTTTTGAGTTTGTTAAAAACTTAGATAACCTTGAAAGTTCAGAAAATACGCAGTCAAATTTTCACTAAGCTACAAACTTTTTTGTTTTTGGAAATTTTATATAACATGCTGCGAAGAAAATAAAGCCAAAAGACCAAAAAAGTTTTTGATAGCATAATTTTTATTGTGTCTTTTATAGTTTAGGTACAGTGATTTTTTTTAGAGCGTGCGAATTGCAGAAATTGAGTATTAATACGCCCGCGTCCACTAAAACTAACTAGTCTCAGGGCGGTGTACTATCAACGTTATTCGTTTTCGTCGAAGGTCAAATTATAAAACCGCTGCCCAAGAAATCATTACTTCCAAATCCAGATCTTCTATCCAAGTCTCTCAGAACGAAAAAAATTTGAATGTGAAAATCATTTTTTATGGAACTTTAATAATATAATATTTGAAATCGTCTACCCCAAAAACCTATAAAACGATATGCCACAGTGAGGCTGAGGGTGGTGGAAGGGGGGTGGTAGTAGTGGTGGATAAAGTAAAAAAAAAATTGAGGCCTTTGGTTCTTGAACACACACTAAATGACAATTTTATTTTTTTCGCCCCTTTGAATAATGAGGTGGGAGTTGTAATGGGGGTGGTTAATGCCAAAAAAAAATTTTGAGAGCTTCGCTTCTCTTATATATACTAAATACCTGTTTTATGGACTCTTACTTGCTTGATTTGCCTATTTACCTCCATTTACCCTCAACCCTTTAACGGGTTGGGGGTAAATACACGGTACGTGAACCAAATTTCAAGTACTAAATACCAATTTTATGGACTCTTACCTCCTTGATTTACGTATTTACCCCAAATTTACCCCAATTTACCCCCCCAACCCTTCGACGGAACAAGATGAAAATATAATCTAGTTCCAGTTTTCGTTAAAGTACATATGTGTACCAAATTTCAAGTCAATATCTTAATCGGTTCCAGAGTAATCGTACGCACAAAAAAGTTACAGACAGACCGACAGACAGAATTTTTTTTGCTCAAACTTAAAATCTCGACGTTTCATGACATTCTAAGCCTATTTGGACAATAAAAATTTTCAAAAATATTTTTGTCCATACTATATTTCCACTAAATGTGGAAGTAAAATATGTAACGATATTCTTTCTCTTATTACCACTTGTATTATATTGTAGAACGTATGGGCATTGTGCGAATTGTGCGTGGATTATCTACTTAAAAAATATTTAAGATAAATAAGCAATCTAAGTTCATTGTAAAATGGAATTTTATGTGGCGTAGTAATAGAGGAAAACGATAAACGAAAACGATAAACTTGTGCACAAGCCATGGAAACAGAGAGTTTAGAGACTATAATTAGGAAATTAAGAAAGACTTAATTTAGGATGTTTTTTTCTTTTTTGTTACCTAATTTAGGCGAAAATAACACGTTTACTGTCTACAGGTCTACAAAAAAAAATTCTGCTCCAAGGACTAAACCTATCATGCCTTAAGTATTTTTGTGTGCTGAATCCGAATTTTCAATTAATAAAATTTTCTACCGCGTAGATTTCGAGTAAATTCCGGTTTTTATTGTCAAAAAACCGTATTTTGACGATAAAAACAGGGATTTACTCGAAATCTACGCGGTAAAAATTTTTTTAATTGAAAATTCGGATTCAGCATACAAAAATACATAAGAAATGATAGATTTAGTCATTGGAACAGAATTTCTTTTTTTGTAGACCTGTGTACAAAGTGCATCTGTGCCACAGATCTACAAGAAAAAAAGTTCTGTTCCAAGGACTAAACTTATCATTCCTTATGTATTTTTGTGTGCTGAATCCGAATTTTCAATTTAAAATTTTTTTTACCGCGTAGATTTCGAGTAAATCCCGGTTTTTATCGTCAAAATACGATTTTTTGACAATGTTTGACGTTTGCTCGAAATCTAAGTGGAAAATTCGGATTCAGCACACAAAAATACTTAAGGCATGATGGGTTTAGTCCTTGGAGCAGAATTTTTTTTTTGTCGACCTGTGTTATTGTGTGGATCTAGAGTAAAAATGCAATGCATGGGAGTTTCGGATAGAGACTCTGATACAGGAAATGTCGGATACAAATATTAAGATTGCCACGTGCTTTAAGAAACTGTCTTTTTTATTTAGCTCCAATAATAACGCAAAAAAAGGAAAACTCGATAGTTTACTTTTTATCAAAACACTCCAAAATTATTACTTTTCCTAAACTTCTGTTTATGGGATTTTATTAGCCCCCTAGTTGCACAACATTTTTTCCATTTTACTATAATATTATTTTTCACCGTTTCCGAGATCCCAATGCAATGCATACTCCATTTAAGATTTTTAATTCCTTTTTGCCTTCAACCTTAGTCCTTAATGTGTCACCGGAAAAAATAAGTTATCCTTTCAGATCCTAAAACGTGATAAAACAGTCCTAAACATAAAAAAAAATAATAATGAAAAGTTCCGTTACACACAATACATAATCATTATTATTCTTAAGTATGTCGCGCGTACGCTTCGACAATTCCTCCATACTAAAAAATTCGTAACTAGCAAACTATTGCTAATAAGGAAAATATTTTTTTTCAAAAACTTTTTTAGTCTATTGACTTCATTTTCTTCACAGCATGTTACACAAAATTTTCAAAAACAAAAAAGTTCCTCGCTTAGTGAAAATTTGATGGCGTCATCTACGTTTTTGGCATGTTCACTATTTTTTAAATTAGCAATCCTATGAATAGAGAGAAGCGCTTAAGTGTGTGTTTTATAACAAAAAAAAGTTCACATCGATAGCTCAATTCATTTTTGAGATATGGCAATGGATGTACAAAAAAACATGATTTAAAAAAAAATTTAATTTTACACTTTTTTTAAATAAGAATATCTGTGACCACTAAAAAATGTCGTATTTTGTGTTTTTATGTGTAAAATGATGTTGTTGGTAATACCCACTGTGTCTGATCTTGTTCTAAGCTCATAAAAAAAAACGACACAATTTTATCTCTTTTTCGCTCCTCTAACAGTAAATAAAATGTTGATTAGTTGATCAATATCTATAGATGGGAAATTTAAAAATTATTTTTTTTCTGTTCAAATTCAGTTTCTGTTCAACCATTTCTTGTAACTCAAACCGATTTCAGATTTTTCATATTATATTTCCATCCATTTTTTAGAAGTGAATGTAGTGTTGCATGCATAAAAAGCAATAAGAAGCTATTTATAAATACCCAATTTTATTAATAGATGTAAGAAAGAATAGGTCTCCAACAGGGTCCAATTTTCAATTTTAATATACTTCTTGCACCTTTTAAAATTAATATTTTCAGGTTTACCATTTTACTTCAAAACTGTGTAGTAGATTTCAAATCTTTAAGTGAATTAATTACATGTTGTATTTGTTTTGTATTGTCATTTCTTTCATTGTAATAATGTTTGTTTAATATTATTAATATTATATATTTATTTATATTTATATTATATCATGACTTGCCATATATACACTACTATGTATCACAAGTGGCCAATAAAGATTATTATTATTATTATTATTATTATTATTAACCTTAAATAAAATGGAAACCACATTGCTCAGTAATTTTTAGTTTTGAGGCAAAATTTGTCACGAAAAATTTGATTTTTAACCCATTCCGATTTGACCAATAGCACTCAGGTAATGTAAAGCGGAAACAAAAAATAAAAACGTTTAAAAAAAAAATTGCTTCCGGTTCACGGGCAAAATAAATAATTTTTCTAAAGACCATCTACGATGTCCAGAATAACTTAAAAAAATACCGCGCTATCCCAAGACAATTCCTTATTCACTGAGTCGGGTTTAAATTCTCTTTTCCCTGGACCACAAACAATTTTTTATTTGATTAATTTGTCTATTTGACTGTAGTTTCATCGGTATGGGTACACACTAAATAGGCAGATATTCTGCTCCAAGTAATTTTCTAATGCCCATTTTAGATTTGCTTTTCAAACCTCATGCTACGAAAACATCTTCCCACGCCTCGAACAAATCTCCTAAAATTTTCCCCACTTCATTTTATTTGTAACACCTACAATCACCTGCAGGACAAATTTGATGTTTTTCATACGCAATTAAAAGCAATAAAAAACTTAAAATTGTAATATCATATATGTGATGTAATGTTATAATATTATAATGTTATGTTGTAATCTCACTGTCATGTAACTTATTATGTATTTTTTGTATATGTACTATACTATTTGTTATTTCCCACCCTGTAATTGGTACTTGTACTGTTGGGTGGTGTATTTCTAAAATAAAATAAAAAATAAAAACATATTTGCCTCCCTATCAATAACGATACTTACATATTTAAGATCCTTTAAAGGCGAGAATATATCTTATGATTAAAGAAGATATTCCTTCAATATTGAAATAATATATTTCAGTGGAGTAATGTTGTTCGTTTAAGTTCTTTTTCAGTAAAAATAAGCATTTGCTATTATTGTGTCCTTGCTGTATTAAGCCTATCCTCAAGTACTTAATTAAGAAAATAAACGGCGCACTACATTTTTCTTCATAAATTATTATAATTAGAGTTTTCATAAATGAAACATGGAGCATTCAAAATTTATCAACCGTCCACGGTGTCTTTTTTCAGATTTTTACTTACAACGCGAATAGGATCAAAAGTATCTCTATATATTTTGTTAATGTACAAAATTATAAGTAAAATGGCTCCTTGTTCGTCTCTCTGTGAGAAAAAGAAGCCGAAATGCAGCCAGTTGAAACTGATAAGAAAACATAATAGTACCAAAAAAAACATTTGTTTTCGCTAGTAATTTCACAGTTATATAATGAATAAATCTGGACTGTATACCGAGTAAAATGAGATCAGGTTCAACTCTCTTCGACAGATATAGTTTCCAAGATTGGAGCGCTAATATTCAATCCTCAGGATGGAAAAATAAAGATTATTTCTCTTATGTGCAATTTTTTTTTGGACTTCGATTTCCACGCGTCGGCATCGTAGTGGCGTAGGAAGGTGGCAATATATGCAAATGGAGTTATTCCAAACTCTACCAAGCCATATGAGAGAATGAGCGAATTTTCTATGATTGATCCTCTTGCAGATATCGAAGTCCAAAGCTTAGCCAAAATATAAGTAAAATGCAACTTTTTAGCTTTCCATCGCTACTTGATTTTTTCGCATGTTGCAGCAGAAAATACACAATATGAATGAACGTAGACTATATATAAGTAAAGGAGCGACAGATGTCTGTGATAACTACAGATTTCTATCATTAATATAACACGCCAATAAGATAATGCTGTATTTTCTTTAATTCAACCTTTAGTATTATTTGCCTTGGCAAATATTAAATTTACGACAACTTATCGAGAAGGCAGAAGAATATTTACATGCCTATGTACCTTAGTTTCGTCGACTACCGTAAAGCTTTTAACGATGTGATATAAAACAAGACAGTATTCAAAAGAAGCATTATTAAGCTGATATATAAATTCGGGAATCTTCTGCTAGATTACAGACCTATTTCGCTTATCAGCAATATTGCAAAAGTTATAGAACAAATGTTATAAAAACAGGATCAACGAACATTTAAAAAAATTTAAAATAATAAACCTGAATCAGTTCGGATTCAGGGAAGGAGCATGTACGGTTGACAATGGACTGTGGATCAGAAGCTGGGGATCTACTCAAAAGACCTAGATCAACACCCGATAATTCCACTAGGCACACATGCTACTATTTTCCAGGCGAAACTAGTAGGGATCCTGCAAGCGGAAATGGAAACCACGAAGGCAAACGTCAGTGGTAAAACAAATGGTGCGCATATCAACGGACAACAGAGCAATCCTGCTTGCTCTAGACGACTGTAGGACAGGCTCGGGGCTGGCTTTGGAAATTAGACAGGCCCTAGATGTGCTCGCACAAAAAAATAGTGTCCAGATTCGTTGGGTGAAAGGACATGATGGAATTCAGGGTAACGAAGAAGCGGGCGCTTTAGACCGCAAGGGATTTGAGAGCGCCCTGTATGGTCCGGAACCTGCAATAGCGTTCTCAGATTCAGTCCACAGTTCCTGCTAAAGAACTATACACTCAAATGCCACGCGGACTGTTGGAGAGGTCTGAGCAGCTGCAGACATAAGCAGAATGGCTTTGGCCACACCCAGTAGTCAGCTAGACAAACATTGTCTCCAGATGTCCAGGAGTAATCTGCGCATTTATATAGGATTACTAACAGGAACTGCAGACTGAACAAACACCTCCATACACTAGGAGTCATAGACAACCTCAAGTGTAGAGCGTGTAATCTGGATCCATACTGGTGGACTTCTGGCTGGCCTAGTATGGCCAACATAGATGGCGTCTCACCTGGCCTTCTCCTCAAATATATCACAAGTGTTGGTTGGCTTGACGAACGAGAGGCTCTGTGGACATGCCACCACTTACGGGGACAGCACAATGGGCCCGTCTATGAGGCCTGAGTGCACGTGCGCGCAAGCTCACCCCCGCCAAACAATCCAGATCCAGATGTATGGTTGACGACATATATATCGTGTCAAATTATATTCATGCTAGTCTAAACAGTGGTCAAACGCCCGTGGCCGTTTTTTAAATCTGGAGAAGGTTTTTGTCAATGTATCTCATGAAAACTAATTGAAAAAATAATAATAAATATCAGAGGTTAATTTTCTAATCGAGTTCGAAGATTACCAGTAAACGGGGAAAAGGTGAAGATTTATTAGTTTCAATTGGAGTTCCCCAAGGAGCATTGTTAGGCCCTGTTCTATTTCAATTGTATACGAAAAACATATTTAGATTAATTATCTCTGGAAATTTGTTGCTTACGCAGAGATATGGTCATGCTCTTCTCTGAAGCCAGTCGGTGAGAGGTTAAGCAAAAAGCTCAAATGGGCTTATATAAATTAATTAGATAGTTAAATTTAAATTTATTAACTAAAGAAAAAGCTAAATTCACGACGTTTTAATAATTTAGATAATATTTAAATTATCATAAATGTTTAAACCCTGCAACATCTAATTGTAACGAATATGTAAAATCAGTAAACGAAATAAAATAGACATATTTTTGAGGTGGAATAGCCATATGGAAATGGTAATAAAATACGAAGGCCAGTGTTTAAATTTTATCAGTTGATAAACCCTTTAAATATTAAGCAATTAAAAACTGTTTAAATAAGTTTAATAGTGCTGGTTATAAGTTATGGGATCATCATATGGGGAGGAGCTTACATTATAACTTTATAGCCACTGATAATTTCACAAAAAAGAAAAATTAGAAATCATTTTCAATAAGCCTAGAATGTGCTTGTAAGAACTTCTGATGAAGGAAACGAATATAACGGATCTGTCAGGTTTATTTATTTTAACAACGCTAAGCTTTATTAAAGAATATGCCCATTTAAAAAATATGAAGAACTATGTATACCGCAGAATATCAGATACGAGGGTATTAGCTTACCGAAAACTATTAGCACGGAATATTTAAGTCTTGTGAATTATTCGGTCTTCGAATTATTCAATTATACTTCCTGGTAGGCTCCTAATAGAACAACCTGTAGTTGTTTCTAAAGTGTCAACACTAACTATGCGGTCTTTTATATAGAACGAACCAGTAGTTTAATTAACAAACAGTTTTAAAAATATATCAAAGACATTCGTAATACAAAATAATGATCATAGACAACTCTATAATAAATTACAATAATTGTTGAGCTGATATCTGTTTGGTTCATTTTTTGTATATTCTAACTTACAACCAGACGTATTTCTTATGATTTGAAATAAATTGACTCAAATAATTTTTCTTTTCGTGGCTGGATGGACGCAGCTCAAAGCCAACTAATTGAAAATAATAATAAAAAAAAATCTCTCGCTTTTTCTCTTCTTCTGTATATATGTCTCTGGTTAGCGTCGAAATTTTAACATAGCTTATATTTATTTAGAATAATTAGTATAAAAATACACATACAAACTCTGGAGAGTTTACGTGCAAAATATAATGAATCTTATACCATTTTATATCACTTTTCTATGAATAAATGTTTATTATTATTATTATCGTATGTAGAAAATTCTAATTTCGTGACAGCCGGCAACACCAACTCCGACAAATGTAAAGTTGGCAGAAGTGTCAATGTTCTGTTTTTAACGTTTATAGTGAACATGTGATGAGACTTGTGCTGGGCACTAACAGAGTGGATTAGCTACGGACGGAGCCACGATTTCTAGCTTGAAATATGCAGATAATCTTGCGAGTACTCTAGTACTATCTTACCTTAGTTGCAGCAAGCGAGAATGAGCTCAGACACCTGCTGGACAGGGTGAGACAATAAGCTCTGATTATGGTTTAAGTGTAAATTACACCAAAACCAAAATTATGATTGTAGACCGAGCAAGTGATAACTACCCAAAAATGTTAAGGATAGGTGATTGTGAGATAGTAAAAAAATACGATATATCTTGTGGACAATACTGGCAACTGCGAATATCCCATAACCTCTGGAAAAACGTTGTGAATAACAAGAAGGAGACTATATGCAGAGGAAATGAGCACGAGTTCCATCTTCTACTATAAGTAGTAGTACTGTAGTAGGAAGTAGGTCCTGCTCGGTTCAAAAGTGAGATTTTCAAAAAATGTTACGAAGGAAAATTTGGAATTTAGTAATGATTTTCAGGTTAATGCAAGAAAGTCACATCTCTATTCACTACGTTATACCAATGCAATGATAGTACGAGAGATGCGGTAAATTTCTTAGAGCGGTGTGTTAAGATACTTTCGCTTCTCTTATTTAATTCTTACACAAAGATTGATAACTTTCCAATATGCATTTAATAAAACAAATAATATGTTCCATTCGATAAATAACCATGAGAACTAATTTATACTAATTAAAATATTATTATGTGTGTGATTACCTAACAGTAATTAATATCACCAACGCAAATGCTCGGTTTCTTATTAAAATCAAACAAATCGTACACACCGATAAAAAAACTGCACAATTTCCAACTATTAGTTGAAATAAAGTTATAAATCACCTCTTCCATCAGTGCTGTTTCCGTGTTAACAACATAAAGAGAAAAAAATACGCAAGGCAAGTATTAATCATGCATGCTTCTTACACTTGCATAAAAAGAAATCAACTATAACACGCGATTGAAACGGAAGTAATATAAACTTAATATCGGGTAAAGTGAACTTGTTATTACACTAATAACATATTGGAACACATATTCATAAATAAGCTGCTCGAGAAAATTAAGGATGTTGCAAGTTATCGGATATGTCGCAGGTTTTCACTGCAACGTTCTGTCCCACCAAGTAGAAACATAAAAAACCGAAAGATCAGAAGCGATAGTTTGTTATAGATTACACAGGCCCACAAAAACAAAAAGTATCCTGGGCTAATGACTAGATTCACATATTCCTATGTATGTTCACTCGCTGAACACGAATCTGGCGTCAGAATAGGACATCAATGGACGAATTTATGAGTTATGATGGGAAAAAGCTCGAAATTCGTTCATTCGTCGTATTAACCTTACATATTTTAAGATGATTGGCAGTAGCGTTGGCGTAAATTAAAGACAACTCTAATACGTACTTGGAGGTGATAATGATATAGCAGATAACAATAAGACCCATAACCCAACAATAACCCAACGGACCAATAACCCATAAAACCCAATAAATCAGAAATTCATATTACCAAAGTTCGTAAACTTAAAGCAAGAATTTCTTACATTCGGCGATGCTTTCGTACTCTTTTATCCTCAAATGATCTGCGTAATGGGTCTCTTTTTCTCTTTTTTTCCTTGACAACGATTCCTTCTTCATTGTCCTGCAAGTCAGCCATCATATTGATGTCCCATCTACCTTTTCATTTCATTAATAACTTGATGAAATTGTTCGCCTTGTTCTTCACTGTACTTTTTTACAATCCAAGTTCCAAGCTAAATTAAAAGAAGGAATATTTGTTGGACCACAAATTCTTACCTTGTTGAAGGATGAAAATTTCACTACTCAAATGACTGACATCTAAAGCTGCTAGTTTCAAAGAAGTTGAAGAACAATTTTTAGGTAACAAAAAAAGTGAAAAGTACAAAAATATAGTGGCCAATATGATACAGAATTACAACAAAATGGGATGTCTAATGAATTTGAAATTACATTTCCTTCATTCACACATTGACTACTGCCCTGAAAACTTAGTTCCGTAAGTATATAAGGTGAACGATTTTGACAAGATATTAATGAAATGGAAAGACGGTATCAAGGTAGACGGAACATCAATATAATGGCTGGTTTTTACTGGACTATGAAGAACAATTCTTGTTTTAAGTTTACGAAATGTGTGTAATATGATTTGAAAAATGGTTAAATTCTAAAAAGGAGTAATAAAGGTATCCGGTACACGTTCTAATATATCTTCTGAACAAATTTCGTTTGCGAGAAAATGATCTAATCCCATCCTTGATACCTGTTTCTGTTCTTTAACCGTCGAATCACATCCCCAATTTCCATACTCTATAAACTATAAATACCAATAAACTGTAGACCTTGTACGTTGAAAAACAAAAAGCGATTTCATTTATATTTTCATGTATACTCGGGATTTTACTCAATTGGGGGTGGTTTTACCACTTTTGATGACTGCACATGCACTGCATGATGCACTTGGTTTGGTGTCAAAAATAAGTAGCAACTAAAATTCATTAATACCACTGTTTGGCATAATTTTTTTCCTACCATCTACCTAAATTTTATTAAGCTGTCATTTTGTTCCATATCTGGTCCATTTTTCGACTACAAATAGACTATAAGAAATTGTGACGTGTAAGCGCAATTTCGATTCCAGATTCGGATTTTGCGACTCAAATAACATATACATTTGTTTTTTTTTTGTTTTACTTAAACTTTGATAATATGAGTTGTTGATTTATTGGGTCATTAGGTTGTTGGGTGTACTTTTAAAGAGTAGAGAATAATTAGTTAAAATCTTCAAATTGTACCAGGAATATACTTTTACGATCAGTTTAGTAATTTTATCTGAAGCCGACCCTGTGGTCACACTTTGAATTTGTTGAAGTTTTCCCGCGACGTAAATAGAATCTGGTGGAGGGATGACACCATCCTTCCATATAAATATCGAATTTGAGTGGAACCATATTAGATTCTATGGGACACACTCCATATCGGCTTTGGCTAGAATATGGAACTTTCTTTAGTGTGTAATTATGGTATTTACTTACCGCTTAATCTGTCTTATAAATACAGCCATATTCTGAAGAATTTGTTAAAGGATTATGTTTGTTTTATTAGAAGTAAATTTTAAACAACATTCTAGTGTATCTGTGATGTATACCAAAAAGAGTATACCTGTGTCCGCTGCCGAACTATTAATGTAATGGGGATCATGTGTTTAGTGTCTACAGTATTTATGTTGCAGCAATTTCGTAAGTAGTCCTTTGGGTCATCTACTTTGAGAGACTTCGGTTTGGCCATCCCTACATTTTTTCGCTAGTGCAGTGCGTCAATTGTACGAGTACGTTTCCGTAACTTTATGTACGTTATCTCTTTGATCCGGTTAAGTTTTGCGTAATTACCTATATATATATAGACTTTCGTGAGTGCTACGAATTTACCTTTACAAATTATGTTAAATTTAAAGTTTGTGTGTAAACACCATTTTTTGTGTACCTTTTATATTTTTTTACCTTTAATACCGTTTCGCTAAATTCTCTTATATTACCCTGTGATGTTTAATCAAATGAGTATTTAATTATCCATTCGTAAACCATTTGCCTAGGACTCTTTATTCAGTAAATGAATGAATCATTATTTATTTAAAATTGTTTTAATTTAGTACCTACTTGCGGAATTGGCAAATCTCCATTTCATTTTTTTAATGTCTTATTGTTTATATTTTAGACAGTTATATCTGTCTCCCTGTGTGTACCCACCTTTTATGTAAATATTTGTTGCTTTTTTGATCGTTAGCATAATTTTTATTTAACCACAACCTGTTTTGTATCAATGCTCTCCGACATTCAGTTTTGTTAATAAATTTTGTTATTGATAATTAGTGTTTTTTTATTTCATTCTTTTGAAGTAATAAGTCTAGTTTTGCCTTAAAGTAATAAGTTATCTTTGGCTGAATTTTACCTTTAAGATCTAGTTTTTTTTAAATAACTTCTTATGTTTTGATACCTTTTTTTAGTAAATTAATTACCTTGGAAAATAACGAAGCTATATGGGGAGTTGGGTTATTGTTGGTTTATGGGTCATTACGTATATCTTTTGAAGATTAAAAAGTACGAAAGCGTCACTCAACGAGGAATTTTTCTTTTAAATTTACAAACTTTGCTAATATGAATTGCTGATTTATTGAGTCATTGTGTTATTGGGCCGTTAGGTTATTGTTGGTTTATAGGTCTTATTGTTATCTGCTATATCATTATCACCTCCAAGTGTCCATTAGAGCTGTCTTTAATTTACGAGAACGCTACTGCCAATGATCTTTTGAAATATAACTCATAAATTCGTCCAGGAAGGTACTATTCTGATGCCAGATTCGTGAAACTACATGGGAATATGTGGGTCTGGTCACTAGCCCAGGATAGTTTTTTTTTTGTGGGGCTGTATTATTTTCTCCAAAATCTTTGTTTTTCTCCCTTTATTTATTAAATCCTTTTTGAGTCGCCGGCCATCTTCGTGTATCTTATCAAATAATTGGAAAAACAAATGACATGAGCCTTTTTTTCCAAGAACGTAGTAGAAATCTGTAAAAAAAATTGAAGAAATTATAATTCTTAATATAAAGTACCAACCAATTGACACAATTTGGCCAACGATCATTTTGAGTACTTTCATATATTGCAGATCTCTTCATTTCATGAATTAGTCTCTTATCAAATATCGCGTCCTTTATGTTAACTTCTAGCTTATAAGGTACTTCCAAACTTTTTAATACCATTTATTTCTACAGGCACTTATATATTTACTGGATCTCCCAGTATCTACTTGGAATATTACTATTCTTTCAAGTACTAGGTATATCTGTCATAGTTTTTTCTTCTACCTTCTAAATTACTTGTGTTTGTGTTCTTCATTTAGAGTTGAGTTAGATAATATTTGGAAATTTTATTGATAAAATATGTCCATAATGGCCATATCGCTTTCAAGATATAAATTTAAAATTTCTCCTGGAATGCATCAGGCAACCACTCGTATCCAGCTGGACTAAAACCAACCAAATATAAATCCTCTTTTGGATTTTAAAGGTATTCTATTGCGAGAACTTCAACATATTCAAAGCACACCGCCAAATTGCCCTGAGTGGGAATATGTTATTATTATTGTTTCATGTTTTTATAGGCCTATAGGTTTATGAAAACTGTTTAAATGTTTTACTTCATATGAATATTGACTACTTATCTCACGTGAAGAGGCGGATACGAAAATACTGTTGTTGCTACAGCTTGCGGAACAACTCAAATACACATACATTTTTCTGAGACGACTATTATCATATTGACCATAAGATGATATCCTCAACTTTGCCACAAGACCTCAATTACATAGGTTTCTGAAAATGGTGTCAATGTCAATGTCAATTAATCTCATCAATAAAATAGGAAAACAGAAATCTACTACTGTTCTTAAATTTCATGCAATAACAGGCAGTTTTTTAAAGAAAGAAGTATCTTGCTGGAGGATATTTTGTCAACTTCAGGATGACATATAACTTGGCGACATTATTTTGGGAATTGGGAAGTATATTTGCCAGTTGTATACATCACAGAGGAAGCTTTGTAACATAAGTGATGTTTGATCTTACTTAAAAAGAAGCAAGTAATAGGAAAAAATGTACTACAATTTTTCGGGCATATAACCATATTGGAATAGAGACAAACCTCACTCTGTACTTTCAGAGCCAACTAGTTAGTGCTAAAAAATTTACAAGAATGGCTCTCATTCGGTAATTATGTGTTCATTACCTTGTACTCCAACTAGTTTTCTATAACTGACGAATTCGTCAAGTGAGCTATATATTCCAGGAAGTTATTTAATCAATATATTCATATCAAAATTTCTTTGTATTAAAAAGAATTTCAACCACTATTTGATTTTTTTATATTTTTGGTATCAGCTAGTTTATGTACTTCAGTTAGTGTTCCCAGATAGGAGAGAAGGAGGTTAAGTGGGTAAATGAGTCTGCGGTACTGTGCCAATTTGTTGTTGTATTTGTATATAAATGCCAATTTATATGCAATTCAAGTAAATTTGATCACCCTGTATAGTAAAACGCAATCCTGACAATCGCTGGTCTTTTTAGAATAAACAGAAGTTCTTATGAACCATGAAAAAATATAAATTGTGATTTAGTGTGTGTACAAGAACAAAAGGCCTTAACATTTTTTTTTACTTCATCCACCCCACTTCCGATGTGGCATATCATTTTATGGGTTTTTGGGGTAGACGATTTCAAATATTATATTACTAAAGTTTTATAAACAATTATTTCCACATAATGGAGTGCAAATATAATATTTTCGTTGTACGAGACTTGGATAGGAAGTCTGGATGTGGAAGTAGTGATTCCTTGGGTAGCGGTTTTCTTTTATATAAAAAATCAGATCAACTATACAAATAAACATCGTCATTTGAAAAATAGAATAAATGCCTTTTCGAACTATATACAAAACTTTATGTTTTAACTATTTTTAGGTACTAATTCGTTATTTGAAAATTAGCTCAAAACTGAATTTATTTGAACTTTATCGAAACTTGCGATTCGAAATACTCTAATACAATCAACGTTTAAAAAAATACTCTTTCGGAAACATTAAAGTTTAAGTCTATTGGATATTAAAAAATAAACATTTGAGTTCTTAATTCAAATTTTCATATTTGGCGTTTTTGAAACGGTATTGTAGTCCTGGCCCCATGGAGCGCGGCGTACGTTTCAGGGAATTTAAACGTATTTATCGCATGCCTTTGCATTCCGCCTCGATCATCTCAGACAGAGAAGTTACAACTGTTCCAAAAGTATTTACAACTCGTACTCGAAGTTTAAATACCACATGTTTAAAGTAGGTCCTCAATAAAAGTATCTATTTGTAAGTTTAAGTGTATTTACTGAATACTTTGAATGCTGGGACTACATAAAATTACTTACTATTTTATAATGTAGCGTAACTCGTTTCCAGTGCCGTCATAACTTTATTTTCGTGTGAAATACAACTTCTTATCGACCAGACCAAGTCTACTTTACGTTTTAGTTCGAAAATAGATACACATACGCCTATTTTTTAAATTTATATACATTTAATTATAATTACAAGTCTGGCAAAAACCTCAAAGTACTCTATTAATTCCCACACGTCTGCACTAAAAAGTGTGTATTTATAAATCTTTAAGTTGGTCAATTACTGGTGGTATTGACAGGCTATATTTAGATAAGAACTGCACAGCAGTTGTACTATTTTAAATTAGACCGAATTATGGAGATGTCTGCAAAATTGTAGATTGTAGATAAAAAGTTTTTATTTGAATCTGTGCATCGTTTAAAGAATTTCATAAAATTTATTCACTTATTCATGTTTAATGAACGTGGAGGGATCACCTCATAGATAGATGATAATACGTTTATTTAGACCCTGTCTGTACAATCAAAATACACGGTGTGCCTACATGTCTGTTTTACATAAAATAAAAACATGATTTAAGTAAAAAACAAATAATAATAAAGTGTCTTTATTTAACAACATATCGTGGAATTCAGCCTAGGGGCTGCTCATATACTCAACCATCAAGAATTTTACAGAAATTATATGACAAATAAATGTAATAAGTATACAACATGTAGACAAATAAAATATAATTGATATGATAAAAAAAAAGAAATAAATACATAATTTTACTTCTAGATCTTTGCTCACTGACCAAGACTGAATGTTTTGTAGTTAATTTTAAATGAGTTAACTGAGAGTTGCTTAATATTAACTGGGGTGGAGTTCTATAGGTTTGCAGCAGAATATGTGAAAAATTTTCTGAAGAAACTTTTTCAGTATGAATTAATTTATGTACGAAGTATGCAAGATGTAGTTTCCGTCTAGTGTCCATATTTAGCCATTTTAAAGATTTTTATTTATGGGACACATGATCGATCTTTATCAGTTTATAAATGAACCTTATACACATATTTTGGACCTTTTGTATCCTCTAGGCATTGACCTGATTTAAGCATGGACCATAGACGATGCCGCTATAGTTAAAACATGATAGAAAAAGAGATTTTGTTAAAATTGTTTTTAATTTTTCATTTAAAAAATGATGATAAGAGTATAATTTTTTTAATGCTGTATAGGATATTTTCACGAGGTTATTAGTACAACAGGTTGAAATTTGAAGTTATGGTCGAAAAATAAGCCCAAGTTTTTTATTTTGTCCTTGAGCGTTAATTTCTGATCTTCTGTATTACGTACGATAAATTGTCTATTACTTTCCTTCCCAAAAAAAAATAACAGCAGACTTAGCTGCATTAATTTGTAAACAGTGCTTACGTGAATATTTCACGAGGTTATTAATATCCTGATTTATGTTATTTATGTTTTTGTTAGAGTAATCAGTTCGTACTGGATCAAATGTGCTGGGTGTCATTCGCGTAAAAATAAGATTTACAGGTTATGAGGGTTGTAAAAAAATCAGCAGTATATAGAATAAAAACGGAGGTCCCAGAATAGATCTTTGTTGAACACAGAAGTGCAAGTATTCCTAACTATTACTTTTGTTTACGGTTGGTAAAATAAGATTCTATCATTTTCAGAGTATTGTTGGAGAAGCCGTAATATTTTAATTTAGATAGTAATAATCCGTGGTTAATAATGTCGAACGCTTTGGAAGAGTCAAGCAACACTAAAGCAGTCGTTTTGCCTTTATCATAGCCTCTAACTACGTAGTGTGATACTTTGAGTTGTTGCATATCTAATGATCTGATCATACAAAAGTCTTTCTCTTATTTTTGATATAACTGGTATCAAACTAATAGGACGCAGTTTTCAGCACAATTAGATTTTTTAAAAGGTTTTACAAGAGCTTCCTTCCGGATATCTGGAAACACACCTGGAACAATACATTGATTTATTATGAAAGTTAAATAGACAAGTAAGTCAGGAAAACAAAGTAAGAGGATTTTCTTAGATATAGAGTCCAGACCAGAAGCATTTGACTTGATTGCATTTAATGCAACATCTACTTGCTCCTTTGATATTTCTTCGAATGAGAACTGTTCAGCAATTTTAAAAATATTCCAATAAAAATAATTCAACAATTCGTCGCAGTTATATTTACTCATTGAGGTAAAATATTTATTCAACTTATTAGGATCTGAAAGATGTGATGGAATCGCAGTTCTGTCCTTAGAATTAGTTACATTCATATTGTCTAATGTTCGCCATAACCCTTTAGTGTTCTTCGAATTCTGAACAAAATTTAAATCTTTTCACGCCTAATAGCTGAGGTCGTAAAATTTCGCAAATATTTGTAGTACTCCGTCCCTTAAACTCTTAGAATTTCACCAGTGTGTCTTTCTTATTTTTAATGATTAACTTAATAGTATCAGTTAACCATGGTTATTTAGGTTTAGATATTCGTTTAGATATATTGAAATACTTACATGATTCACAACATAGTATCTTTTAACAGTCTTTTAAAAGTATGGAGATCAATTTTCACGTAGATCAGTAAAATAAAAACTGATGATTTAAATAAAAAAGAAATACTTACGTGATTCACAACATAGTACCTTTTAATAATCTTTTAAAACTATGGAGATCAGATTTAGGTATATCAGTAATCAATTGATTATTATTCAACCACTCCATTATACACATAAGAATAATGTTTTGAGTCAAGAATATATTGTTTCATATATACGCAAATAAATAAATTCTTCACATAAAACAAATACTTTGTGGCAAGAAATAAAAATCTTGTCGTAAACAAATTATTTCTGAAACAAAAGCATCTGTTTTATATAAAGAATTTATCTATTTTGAGTTTTTTATCTTTCTTTGACAGTTGTGCTAACTACGTCAAATATTATCGTTCTACGTCACATTTTTTCATTATCTTTTTTTCATATTTTTTTCTTTTTGACAATTCTGTTAACTGCATGCGAAATATTATCGCCCTCCGTCAGATTTGGTTCCTTGATTCAATACATTATTTTTATCTGTGCAGAAAATTAAGCGATACATTTCTAAAACCGTAAATATCGCTCAAAGAGAAAAAAAATTGTGTTAGTGAACGAATTCTGAACAACTTTCAAAATGTCCGTCTGTCCGTCCGTCACGTTTCTTGTAAGCACGATAACTTAAGAAAGAAAAGTCCAATTGTATTGAAATTTGGAAAGTAAGTTAGTGTTAGCTAGAGGAAGAACCCTATTGTTTTTGAAAAAAATCAATCAGTAAATAAGAAAGTTATCAATCATTTAACTTAAAAAATAATTTTTTTTTCATTTTTGTCGCTTGTACTTAAATAGAAATCTTGCGAAATGTTATCTCTATAATATATTTTTTGTTTATTACATTTTACTAATATATATTTCATATTAATATATTTAATGCGTTGAAATATGATTCTCGAAAGATAGATATTACAGACATTCAATTTTTATAGTAATGTGTGATATCCAGAGGCTAAAGTTTTGCCTTGCAATCCAAAGATCGTGTGGTCGAATCCCACACAGGTTGCATGTCTTTTTTTTTTTCAACAATTTTTTTTCGTATATTTTTTTCACAACAAAGTTGGTATCACAAAATTTAGGAAGTCCAAAAACTAACATTATTTACAAGAAAACTGCGAAGAGTGTCTTATAGAATGTGTAACAATTATATAAAAATCAGTCAATTAGCGAAGACTACCTACATCAGAGAAAAAACATTGTAAAATTAAAAAAACACTAATGATTGAAAATAAATCAAATATATTTTTTCCTCCTTAGTGTTTATAGTTAATTCAAAAAGACAGCATATGGTTTTGTGAAGCGTTTTCAAAACAAAAGTGCCTAATGATGATTTAAATATTTGACCCTTTTAAAATAACTGCATAATGTTCAATTGAATTTATCAGAAAAAATAATATAACTTTATTTCAACTGTGCTGTTCTTTAAAAATGTTAACTATCGTATACACAAAACTAATGAGTTTCTTTAAAATGTAAAAGTTCAACTTTTGTTTATATGGATGAGTTATTAATATAGTCAGGCAAGTAAAACAGTCATTTTAAATATTAAAGGAAAGGAAATTCCCTATATTTTGAAGGGTCTATAGCAATAATTTGTTCAATAATCAATATAAAAGTAAATATATACAAACTTGATATGTTCAGTTTTGACGAATTGAATTCAGTACATCAATATATTTATATTCAAGTGATTTCTTGTGTCTTTAAACATTTTAACATGTCTTCACTTGTAGTGTAAGATACTACATTTTAATATAATTCTCATCGCTCTATTTTGATAGATAGAATGATAGATACCAGCTGACACGTTTAAGAACATTTACTTTTCAGATATCTTTTTACATATACAATCAACATGACTTTTAAAATTTAAATTGCAATCAACAATAACTCCTAGATATTTAACTTCTGAAACCAACGACTTTACTTCTTGAATAATGCATTTATATCGTTAAACAATTTGGAATTCTGCTGATTATTTATGAGCAAACTTTTTGTTTTTGTAATAACAGGTTTTAATTTGTTCATTTCCAACCATTTAGAAACAAGTTTTAAATTAAAATTTATTTTTCCTAGAAACTTTCTAGAATCATTTTCATCAATACAGATTATAGTGCCATCCGCAAAAAGTGATATTTACAATATTTACAGATCTTTGACATATCATTTATATATAATACAAATAACAGAGACCGAAGTATGTTTCCCTGAGGCACTTCCATATCTATAGACAGCTCAGTTTGAGAAGACATATTCACACCGCACCTTTTACTTCCTATTTTTTAAGTAATAGTCGAACCATTTCCATACGACACGACTAATTCCACACTCAACTTACTTAATAAGATTCTCCTGTTAATTGTCTCAAATGCTTCTGAGCTAAAAATATTACTGTTGTTGCCATTTTTCCTTTGGCCTTAGTTTCCTTTCACTTATTGCCATCCTATAATGCACTTTTAGAACTGAAACCTTCTCTAAAGGCAGACTGATATCTACTGAGTATTTTTTCCCTATTATCTAAAAATTGTAAGTACACTACTTTCTTTTTCAAAAAAATTATAGGTCACGCTCTTCAGCCTTAGGTATTTTTCTTAGAGGAATTATTGTTGACACATTTAACTAACTAGGCACAATACCACATTATTACCCTTATTAGCTAGGTCAAATATGATTGTTTTTAATTCGGTTTTTGTCAATAACAAAAAATTCGTAATTCGTAAAATTATTGAATTTTGTATATACTACAGATAATTTTTCGACCTTGACAGATGTCGTGGTGTGATGAAATTGACGAATCTAGTTAACATAGAAACTTTTTCGAATTTTACTATATGCATATTTATATATATTTATATATTATATTTATATATTATATGGTAAAATTTACCCAAGTTATAATATTCATGTACAAAAAAAGTTGTACAAAACTGTACAGTGTATCGATTATTTGATAACACTAGATGAAATCGAGTTGCTAAAGACTGATAATTATTTAAAGCTTGCCATTACCGTTTGTAATAAGTTGAATTAAATGTATATTAAATAAATGTCCTCACTTCGATCACAGAAAATCTGCTGAAGCGTTGTGAATAAGAAGAAGTATATATGGCCATAAAACAGATAAACAAATATTTATTCCATTTAAAGAATTTCATTTCGTTTCGATATTATTGAAAATGATTCTTAGCAATAATTTAATGTATGGAACATTCCACGAGTGATATAATAATTTTAAGTTTTGGTCCTTCGAGCCGAATCCATAATGTGATATGAAAATCTCAGATTAAATATCATTTAGAAGGACCAAAAAATACAAGCAGTAATACGTGAGGACGAAACAAAGCAAGAATTCAGTATCTTGTAGAAGCAGATGTTGCTGAAAATATTTGAATGTAATTGTAGTAAGTGTAGATGTTTTCATCTGCTCTTGGTTACAATTGTGTCAATAATTGTTTTTCTATTAAAACTGAAAACAGGTAGTAATAATGATAACAGAATGACCAATTACTAAATTGTTCGATATGGTGCCAGCGTGCAGCGCACTTGATAGGAAGCTGTACAAATTGACCAACCTCAGAATGGTATCATCGGTATATTATTAAGGTTGTAATTAATCTAGGAATCGAGCTACAATTGGCATATGGTTCCAGATGTGCAACGTCTTCATAAAAACGATGTTTAATCAAATGTAGACACATTTCGCGCCCAGAGATCCATCAGGGTGACTTAAGTTTACACATAGACTGGACCACGGATAGTAGGTTAAACCACAAAGGTTATAAAAACAAATGCATATTAGGAATCAATATCACAAGTCAGGATAAGTATTGACAAACGACAACTAATGTTAAACAACTGTACCATACTGAGATAAAAAATTATCCATCTGCGTAGCTGGCTGATGGAACCCATCCAAAGCCAAAAATGAGGGGAAATAAATCAAATGTATTTTACAGCAACGATTGCTTCGGGGGATATATATTTGTTTGTTTCGATAGCAGTAGTGGGTATTACGGTCAGTTCTTTACCATCACCACATATGCAACAGTATTTATGTGTAGCAATGAGTCTTTGCAATGGTAGTTCCATTATTTCATCAGTCACTAATCGTAGTGCTAGAAGATGTCGAAGGCACAAAAGGCTGGTCTTCTTCGATCGTTCCCTTACTTTCTTCATCTGGTTTAGTACGCGTTTTTCAGATGTCGTAATGCGACAGTAATTACAAAGAACATCATTCGTTGCTAAACATTTCTCCAATCTCCTAGAGAGTTAATACTTCGCCTCCAGAAGTGATATTGCCAGATTGTGCCGAATTTCCGTACGTCTGGGGAAAAAGTAGACTTGGCAACATCGCACTGGCACCCGCGGTCGGTTGTAGATATGCAACAATACCTTGTAAGGTTATAAGTATTAACTGTTACAACTAAGAGGCATGTGTAAATATTTTATTTTACCCAATTTTATTTTTTTCCATATTGTTCCACCACAGAAAAAAATCTGACAATTTAATATGATAATCACGAAGTGTCAAGACATAATATATTACAGAATGGTGATTGTACCACGAAGGGTAGCCATCCTTTTGTCCTCTAAAAAAATTTATATTTTTTTTCTGTTAAAATGGTCATAAAATGACCTTATTTTTTGGAGTAAGTTATCTCTACGCAAGCAATACTCGTGCCAAATTTCAAATCGATTGGTTGCATAGAAACCGAAAAAAATATATATATATAATAATTAAAGACATATTATTTTTTCCATAGAGGTAGTAGCGGGTTAAAATTTTTACCGTGTAATATACTCTATAAATTGCATCATCTGGAAGCCATTTTAACTAAGTAAGTGTGTGGGGGCACATTTCCCTAACTTTTCCGGCTCTCAACAGGCAAGTTGTCAATCTTGTCTTCCGTATTCTTCGTTGAATCTCTTATTCGCAGTTGCCGATGTTGTCCAAAAGGGTTCCAAATACCATCTTGTTGACTACCTCATAATCACCTATTCTTATCTTGTTTGGGGGTTTTTGTTTGCTTGGTCTACAATTATAATTTTCAGTTTTTTTTCTAATTTAAACTTAAGACTGTAATCAGAGCTTATTTTTTTAAGGTTATCGAATAGATGTATGAGCTCATCCTCGCTTGCTGCAACTAAGATGGTATCATACGAAAATATCAAGTTAGAAATTTTAGTTCCGCCTTAGTTCCTCCAGCACGACTCGAACTTACCACCAAACAGATGGTTGTCACATAACTCAATCTTATTATAGTATATTGTTCAACTATAGGGTAATAGCTATCACACGCGAATAGACTTTTTTTTTTTTTTCGGTGGGGGAAAATCTTTCAAAGACACCACGGCCCGTGGTAGTGTGGGATTTCCACCCACTAAAAACCCCCACCTCTTCACTCTCACACTCTGGAATCGCTTTGCAGCATGCATCTGAATGTGGGAGATTCTGCCTTAATTCTCATGTCTCCTTTGCATGTCCCTCTCTTCCTGTTCTTTTGATTTCATCACTTTTCTGATGTATTTCTCTATCGAGCTCCATTTTTCGCAGTTCTCCATCATTTCTTCAATGATGTTGTTCTCGTTTAATATGACTCCTAATTCCAGATTTACCCTCTGTCTTTCGGCTTCCCATCTAATGCATTCGAACATTGTATGTGCTACTGTGTCCCTGTGTTCGCAGTATGCACATATCTCCTCTTCTGCCTTGCCTATCCTGTGCGTATAGACTTTGAAGGATCCGTGTCCAGTCAGCATCTGAGTTGTAAAATAGTCCGTATGTCTATGTCGGCACTTGACCCATGTCCTCACGTCGGGTATGAGAACTTTGGTCCACTGAGCTACATCAAGCGTGTCCGTCCACCGCGCCTGCCATCTCTCCAGGCTGGTCTCTCTCTCCGTTTTCTTGGCTTGTAGCGTACCCCCGTCTTCTCTTTCATAGAGTCTTCTCCTTTCATCTATCAAAAGGTCTATGGGGAGTATCCCTGCCACTACTTGAGTTGCGCTCGCAGATATCGTCCTATACCCACTTATGACCCTTAATAGCGCTTTCCTTTGGGTGCTTATTAGCATTTGTCTATGCCGTCTTCTCTCTATAGCCGCGTGCCATATCGGGGCTCCATACGTCAGTATCGACTGTGTCACGTTGTATAAGACCTCCCGCTTCTTGCTTCCAGGTCCTTTTATATTGGGCATAATTCTCGAAAGTGATGCTATGTTCGCTTCTACTTTCTTGATCGTATGCTTGATGTGTTCGCCGAAAGTCCCCTTTTCGTCGATTATTATTCCTAGGTACTTCACGTGTTTCTTGGGGATAATTTGGACGTCTCTCAGTTGGAAGCTGATATGTCTTCTGTCCCTTTTCCCTTTGAGGATAACCGCCTCCGTTTTTTCTGGGGCGAGTTCTAAGTAATGGCGTCTCATCCATGCATCTATGATCTCCAAAGCGTCATCTGCCTTGGAGACTAATCCTTCTTCTCTGTCTGCTACTAGCACTAGAGCGATGTCGTCGGCAAATCCTACGACCCAAGTGTCCTCCGGCATTTTCTCTTTCAGAACGCCGTCGTAGAGGATATTCCATAATGTCGGACCGAGTACTGAACCCTGCGGGACTCCAGCTGTAACTTTGAAGACTTCTCCTCTTTCGATCTCCAACGATCTTTCTTCGAGGTAGCTGCTCACGATGTTAACGGGGTACTGTGGGATTTCCCTTCTCGTTAACTCCTTCATGATTTTTCCCCATGGTGCGGTGTTGAAGGCTTTCCGAACATCAAGAGTGATTAATGCTCCCCACTTCTTTGTCCCATTGTCACTGATTAGCTGTCTCACTTTTTCCACAGCGTGCAGTGTTGATTTGCCTTTTCGAAAACCATATTGATGGTCTGACAGTCTTTCTGTGTTTTCCAAAGCTTCTTCCAGTCTTCTTTTTATCATTTTTTCGTAGAGCTTGCTTATGGTAGTAAGTAAGCATATTGGTCTATATGCTACTGTGTCTATGCCGTCTTTTCTTGGTTTTGGTATAAGAACCAATCTTGCTTTCTTCCAATTCTTTGGAAAGTTTTGCTCTCTCAGTAGTCTGTTTAGAATACCTAGGAGCCAATTGGGTGCTATCTTGCCCACTACCTTGATAGCCTCTGCAGGAATACCATCGTGGCCTGGGGCTTTCCCGACTTTTAGTTCTTGTAGGGCCTGGTTCAGTTCCTCTTGCGTGAACGGATCTATATTTTCTACTCTTGCCATATGTTCCCATTTGTCTTCTCTCGTTGGGAAGAGTTCTTCTACTATTTCCATTTTAGTATCTATGTCCAAGTCATAGGAGGCGTATGCTTTTAAGCTCTTAGCCGCTATTTTGTATCCTTGGCCGAAAATGTCATCTTCCAGTTTTTCACACAACTGATTCCAGCGCTTGCTTTTTGAGGCATTTATTTTCTTCTGCAGCTCCTTTTTTGCTGCCTTGTATGCTTCTTTTGCTTCTAGCTTGTCCTCGTCAGCAATACTATCGTCCCTTGCCGTTCTCGTGGCAACTCTTATTTTTGTTAGACATTCGCGTCTTTTAGCCGCTATGTCGTCATCCCACCAGTATGGCATCCCTTGTCTGTTTTCAAGCCTTTGCGTACTTCCGCGAATAGACGCGAATAGACTAGTATACTTTTTCTACGAGTACTCATCGCCTGAATCAGTTTTTCACAACAAACTAGTGCATATTATTAAGAAAAACCTAATAGTAATAGTCCATGACAATTGGATGACAGATTGAATTGGGTCATGCATACACGATATTTTTGAACTTTAAATTGCCTTTTGTTATTGCTCCACAACTTGTTGAGTAATAAAAATTAACACTTGTGATTGGTTCTAGCCCATTGAGTAATGAATTGTTACCCACGGCTGTGGATAATGAGCTATATTACTTGTTCAAAGACGTATGTATAATAAATTAATTATTCAATAGTCGTAGAAAAATACATTTAACATGAAACGAAATATATTCTAATTTGGTAATGGCTCCCTTGAACAACATCACATCGCAATAAAAACATCGTTATCACTTTTCATTTCATGCAATCTCCACTGGAAGAATTAAATGAACTGAAAAATTGTCGGAGATTTAGTGCATTCTGTAAGGACCGTAATTTATATTGGGCAAGCGAGAAAATTAATTTTGACTAGTTTAAGAAACATAAATGATAAATCTAATGTTGCCTAATAGGGCATTTCAGAATAATAAGTATATTATAAACATATAAATTGATGAAGTCAGAAATTGCCATAATTGAAACCGATCGAAACGCTAGAAGCTCGAAATAAGGAGCATGCTAGAGATGGTGAGTAAAATGTCAGACTTAATCTGATGTATTAATCCATCATATGTTGCAATGCTCAATTTATGATATTGACATACATATCTTATGTAAATAAATATAGAACGTGTTATATAATATGGAAATATTTAATTGAACACGCCGGCGAAGAAGATATCCTATGAGAAAAGTAAACAGAGTTATTTGAAACTGTGAGGGATGTCTTCCGCTTGCGACGTAAGTGCTATTAATTGTTCATGACACTTTGTGTGACCTAGTCTCGAATTTCGAGTTGTTAATTTCATGAAGATTTAGATAAATTCCTATTACATTCAAATGGGAATGCGGTAGATCAAATTCTGTCTTATAATTCAATACGTGTATTGACATAGAACAGTGGTTTTATGCTTGACAATTATTTATTAAACGTTTAAGTGGTCTACAGACGATCTAACCAACCAACCGACCATTGCGAACTCGTAAAAATAAGCTGGTATGCTGGAGCCAACATTGTCGGTACGCTTTGAAGATGCTGGAATTCCGGCAGACCAGCTCACTTTTACGAGTTGTGGCAATTTTCAAAGTGTACCGAGAAGGTTGGTTGGTTGGTTGGTTGGGTGGTTGGATCGCCGACTCCAAGAAGCTCATCAATGCTTTTGTAAACACTGGCTCTCCTATTCTGGAAATTTTACGAGTCATATACTTTGTCATTAGGTAGGAATCTCAACGTGCTCACATCGCAGATATATGGAACAAGTTTTACAACTCTCAGATCATTTATTTTATTTATTTTTTTGAATTTCGGCCACTTATCAAGATTAGACATAGATACAAGTTTGTATATTTTTCTACATGAAGAAATTTCAAAAACAACGAAATTAAATGTTCATGTTCGATAATTTCCGGTATATACGCCGCACTTCTCGATGAATTCTTCCTTTTAAACTTTTCACTGGGGATTCACGTATACTTTGCTTTTAAGGCATTTCATAGAAAACGATCGAGGGGAGTCAGATCTGGCGGTCTGGCTGGCCATTCCTTCTTCCTACCCAACGATTTTGAGATTCCTCATTTAAATAGCCTCAGAGAGGGGCTGCGTAATGTGGAGGTCGCTTTTCGGAAAATCGGGTTCTTCTAGATCTGGATAGAAAGTTACCAGCACAAGGCTTTTTCTACACATTTTTTACGTATTTTTTATTCATAATCGGTCCACAATTCTTTGATTTTCTTCTATGTTTATATATTTTCAAATACCTGCATTACGACTTTAAAAATCAAGGGCCTTCGAAGTTGAATATTTTTGTGCAAATCTTGAATTATCAGTACACATTTTTTATTTGTTTTTTAATCAACAACTGTTTAGAACCTTTTGATTATCTTCTCCATTTGTATATTTTGGCATGGAGCGGGTATGTATGTCTGGAAGTATGTTTGTGTGTATTTCTTTGTCTCTTACCCTTTTCTTGTAATGTACGAATAGATTTAGATTCGATTTCGATCATATGATTCGATGTTTCTACAGAAAAGTTCATAGATATTTAAATCTTTGAGTTTCGGCCGACATTTTAGTTTCGCTAAAGAATGATTTGGCAGTCATAAAAATAAAAACGTATGTACAGGGCGGTAACATAAATATTCTAATATATGCACAAAATATTTACGTAATGACACATCACCTAGAACCAACTCTGGTTGACAAACAGACATCGGGCATTATCATCTTTGAAGATGACGCCACATATGTCAAAATGCGGGAATTCAAACTTTAAGCGTAACAGTAAAATACTGATAGACGATAATAATAATAATAATAACAATAATAATATTTATTGAACAAAAGATACACAAGGTATATATAGTATGTCGATACAGAAAAATATATGTATATGAACATAGATAAAGGGATACATATTAAAAATAATAAGTATATAAAATCCAAAGACAAACATCTATACATGATTAACCAACAATTACATATGTTATTGATTTTCTTCCATAGAAAGAAAGTTACTCACTAGATCGGTCTAAAAATTCTCCTATACTATAAAAACCTCCATTTATTAATATGTTTCTTAATTTATTTTTATACTTTTAATATTCCCAATATCTGCTGACAAGTTATTCTATAAAATAGTGCAGTTATAGATAGGCGAGTTTTCGTAAGTTGATGTTTTGTGAGCGGGAATTCTTAACAGATGGCCACGTCTAGTGTTATGGTTATGCGCGAATGAATTGGAAGTAAAAGAGTGCCCATTCTTTTTAACAAATACGAGACATTTGTAAATGAAATCAGATGGTATAGTAAGAATTTTTTTATCTGTAAACACTTATCTGCAACTTTCCCTGTATTCCATATTAAAGATTAACCTTATTAATCTTTTCTGTAAAATAAACACTCTTTGTAATTCCCGAGCACACTCCAACTCATTATGTTCAAAGATATATGAGAATATGCCATAGCAAAATAGATATTTAACAGTCCTGAAGTATCGAGGCAATCTTTCATCTGCCTTATAGCATAGTATGTTTTACTTAATTTTGCACAAACACTTTCGATTTGAACATCCCAGTTAAATATATTGTAAGTGAGTGCCTAAACATTTTACTTTTTCATTGAAATTAATATATTTCAATAGACCTGTATCATTTGGCAAACCAAGTGCTAAATTCATCCATTATGTTAGTAATCGCAGTTTCCAGTTCCTGCGGAGTTTCGGCAGCTACCGTAATGGTAGTGTCATCCGCGAACATCGTGATGAAATCATTTGCAATATGATCAGGTAAATCATTTATATATACTAAAAAAAGTAGGGGGCCCAGAACGGATCTTTGAGGGACGCCAAGTTTGACGTCGTGTGCCTCAGATCTAGCCCCATTAACATCAATGATCATATTTCGCCCTTCCATGTACGACTTTATCCAGCGTAGAATATTTTTTGGTAGTCCGATATTTGACAGTTTGGTAATTAAGAATTTTGTACATACTGAGTCGAACGCTTTCGAAAGATCGAAAAGTAGCGAAACTACCAATTTTCTATTATCTAAACTTTGACAGATGTAATTCAGAATTTCACATGTAGCTGTTTCAATTGATCATGTTGTGACATGCATAGTATGTTATTGGATTCAAGATAGGTCATCAAGCGACTGGAAACA
Organism: Rutpela maculata; assembly: GCA_936432065.2. Classification (NCBI taxonomy): domain Eukaryota; kingdom Metazoa; phylum Arthropoda; class Insecta; order Coleoptera; family Cerambycidae; genus Rutpela; species Rutpela maculata. The sequence goes on from OW386286.2 coordinate 43,237,907, forward strand.
ATTCTTTCTAATAATTTAGATAAAGTGTTAAGTAATGCGATTTGCCCGAAGTTATCGATGTCCTCAACATCACCTTTCTTATGCAGTGGGACAATTAAAGGAGTTTTAAATATTTGTGGAAAGTATCCCTGGAATAATGACTGATTTATCAAATAAACAAATGGTTCCACAATAATATCAATTATATTAAAAATAGTTAAGACAGAGAGCTAAACTAAAACTTTGTCACTATATTTATTAATTAGAACCTCTAAACTGTTCACCACATACACTGGACTGTCACAATTTAGATGTGCGGAATTACCTTGTTCAAATACCTCGTACTATTTGTTATTAGACATGATAATTGCACTATATATACCTGTATAAATCTTCCAATTACAGGAGAATGCCGATAAAACAAATTAATTCGGCCCAGGACCCAACTGTTTTACAAAAGGTCCATTTTACAAATTGTGACATTTCCTTTATAAAATATAACACCAGTTTCCAGTACAGTAAAATAGTTTCTGGAATTATTACCGGTTTCCTGGGACAGGGAGTATGATTTATCCCATTTACTGGGCTACACGACGATAGCTGGATCCAGGAATAGCACTGAAGCGTGTCCCTGCGGTCGTCCTGGCAACTGGGCCAGCGACACCGACGGCCCATTGACGTCCGCACGACCCGCGACCTTCACCTCTGAAGGCTCTCTCTCACGCAATCCCGATAAAACCTTCGCTGAAGCGGTAAATTCCCCCTAATCCCTCTTTCTTTTGTCATTATTTCTTGTGTCATACGAGGTTTCGACTGAAAAACGATTCTAAGCTGGTCATATTTTTATATAACCTTCGCGAACTCCGCGCGCTTCTAACTGGGGATAATAAAGTTTTATTGAATAGCTCGCTTTTATGGTTGTTCATTTTATGCACCTTTAACGTTAATTAAATTTTTTATGGGATTATCAATTATTTGGGTTAATCGGTTCTATTGCAACAGTTGGAAATTGTTGCCAAATTATACAGGGTGTTATGCAAGGCGATACAAACCTTTTAGGAGCTAATTTACAAGTTATTATACTCTTCGCAAAAACGAAGAGTATATTGCGTTTGATCGGCACATTTCTAAAACAATAAATATCGCTCGTAGAGAAAAAATTTTCATATTATTATGTTAGTGAACGAATTCTGAACAACTTTCAAAATGTCCATCTGTCCGTCCGTCACGTATCTTGTAAGCACGATAACTTAAGAAAGAAAAGTCTGATTGTATTGTAATTTGGAAAGTAAGTGATCGAATGCCTACCGCGCTCTGGGTTCGACTCCCATCCCCGGTATTGACAACACCGGTGGGTGTGGATGTATGTCTGCGTTTTTTCAAATGTGTAGCCCCCTTCCGCACTGTCTCGGCTATGGATTTGGGGGTTGTCTACTATCTGTGGTGTGTTTATGTTTTTTTAAGGTAGCGTTTTTGAAAAAAAACAATCAGTAAATAAAAAAGTTATTAATCATTTAAGTTAAAAAAAAAATTCTTAATTTTTGTCACTTGTACTTAAATAGAAATCTTGCGAAATGTTATTCTCTATAATTTTTTTTGTTTATACATTTTACTAATATATATATATATATATATATATATATATATATATATATATATATATATATATATATATATATATATATATATATATATATATATATATATATATATATATATATATATATATATATATATTCATAATAATATATCTAATCCGTTGAAATTTAATTCTGGAATGATATATATTAGAGATATTCAACTTGTAATGTAATGTGTGATGGCTCAATGGCATGGACACCACCAGAGCGGCAGTTGTCTCGAACGGGTTTTTTCGTTCAGCTTATTCCCGCGTCAATAGCCCAAATTTCTAAGTGTTTTGCCAAGTGTTATTCAGTGTTACTTTTAATTATTTTTTAAGCCTCTTTGTAAATAGTTTTTAAATCATATTGTTAATTTTAAATCTGCCTACGCGCCGTGGTTGTCTGACTGGCTCCGGGCCAGGATCCAGCGAGGCACTATACATGCAATTTTAAATAGATATATGTTTGCTTCGCTTTGCTTGCCTTGCAATCCATCGAATTCCTGACAGGGTGGTTGTTTTTTTTAATATATTTGGTATCACAAAATTTAGAATGTCCGAAAACTAATATTGTTTACAAGAAAAATGCGAAGAGTATCCTATAGAATGTGTAACAATTATATAAAAAGCTCAGTAAATCGGCGAAGAGTATAATGCTTCCACTAGTTTAAAACCTATTTAGCTACACTTATCATAGTACAGAGTCTTATGGTTTTCGAACTATTCGCCAATTTGTTTTTTTTAATCTCGTAGATCCAGAATTATATGCTAATTACGCAATAATGAGAGGTGTTATCTTTATTCTTTCAGTTTGTTCTCTTACTCAATTTTTTTCTTTTCAATACGTTAACGATTATCTAAAGATGAAGTAAAGATTAATAATGTCATTTTAATTTCGCAAGTAGTGTAGGCTGACCAGATATTTGCAGTTTGAATTCTTGGATTGTGGAGTGAAGTGTTTTTTTTTTGTATGCCACTCGTTATGTGGCGAAATGCGAAATATACATGTATGCTGAGTTATTTATAGTGACGGCATTGGGTGGAATGAGGGGACGGGAGATGAAGGATCCATAGATGGTATATCATGCTTTTTTCTTTTTAAAACGATTCCAAAGCAGGAACTGCAACGTCGATGCTTCAATGATCTCAAACGCAGCTCAATCAGTGAGTAATTGTCATACTGACAATCGTGGAAATCTCTCGGAACATTTGGAAGGAAATTCATACTCTGACTAAATCGCATTGTACACTCCTCCTTAAAACCAGATTCCTATGTGACCCTATATACATTCCTGAAAACCTATCGCTATCATCATGTTACTCTTTCTATCTCCACAGCTAAATCATCGCTACAAGTCTCCTTCTGTCTCAAGAATTCGAGTCAGGGCAGGTTTTCCCTACTCAGAAAATTACACGATACAAGGCGTAATCTCAACACTACCAATAACCGTATACAAAATCTATTAATGCACAGCTCCACACTTTCAGAATTCATCCGGTACTCTGAGACACCCTTAGTTGACCGACTATACAATGACAAAGCTCAACACATCCCAACACAAAATACCATTTTTCAGAAAAACAAACTTCCCAAGTTAAAAATGATATGATTCCAGGCAAATGTAATGCTGTACATTTTGCTGTACATTCAAACATGCTGTACATGCCATTAAAATTCCGGAAAATACAGCAAAATTCATTACGTATAGTCACCCTAAAATAGTGCTAATGTTATGGCAAGTAATGGTTTTCAGGAAAGTTTATGAAAAGAATACAGCCATCTAAGGTATTCAAATACTTCTGCAATTTGTGCTCTTTCGAAAGGTAAAAGTTATCTCAATAAAAAACTGTATGAGACAAAACACTAAATTAAGAAGTCAGTGTTAACTCACCTAATTTACGATTCTGAAACATAAATAAAACAAGGCTTACATAGCTAATAATTCTATTATCATTCATGTTCGAAATGAGAGCCCTGATTTCTGATACGTGCTCGAGCTCTACGTCTTATTTCTGTTGTAGTCACTTTTAGCACCATTTCTTTTTTCATTTGGTCGAAGGCTTTATTGATTTTCCTGATCAAATGGTCTCGAGTTTGTATTCTTCATTGTAGACAAAATCTTTAGCACGTTCGCGTAGTGCCTCCCTGAATAACTATGCCTGTTAGATAGATTAGATTACTCTGAAGGAGCGGGCGATTGGCCTTCCCCCACTGCGACCTATAAGGTCTATTGTGTGCCTCAGGGCTTCCCATCCAAATATGGTCTTCCTAGACTTGAGTCTGTTGATAAGAGCCCCCAGAAACGGTTATCAGCCTCTGTCTTTCTCTCGCCGAGCCGCCTCAGTCCAGTCAGGCTTTTACAGCTCAGCATATGGACTGAGATCTCCAGCGAGAACTTGGGTCACCATTCCAAGCGCTGGACGCGACCGACGTTGCTTAACATCGCTGATCGAGTGCCGGCGCCTAGATCGGAGCCCGTACAGAGAGCCGTATGCCTGTTCTAAGAAAGACCCAATTTTTCTGCAATTTCTTCCAAACGGTTCCTTTTCCATTGCCAATCACACGAATGTGTTGTTATTGTATGTCTCATATCCTCTTGAGAATGACATTGTCACCTGGTGAAAGATATAAAGTTTTACTTTCCTTGATAGAATGATATCGGAGGTCTGTGTCTTTTCCCATAGCTATAGTTTTCCTCTTTTTTGAACACTGAACGGTCGCTTCTACTATTAACATTTGCATGTTTTATTTTGCAATCACTAGCTACCAGTCGTGCACTGAGCAAGTCAATATTTGATTTTTTTTCAGAAAAAGTCATCTTTCTCACAAAGGAACTGGATTTGTTCTTTGTTACTTTTTTATAGGTACAACCTCTCCTACTCTGAATTTCTTGAGGTGCGTTTAGGTCTTTATTGATGTTGTTCTCATACCCATCAATACCATCACAGAAGACCTCACATAGCCAACATATTTGTTGCTAATCTGCATGATTTTCCTCCGTTCAATGTTAATTATGTCAATGAAAATCGATAAACCGCAAATTATTTTGCAAAAATTTCCATATTTAAAGTAAATAAAAATATTTCTTTTAGTCATAGTTTAACCAATTGTGGACTTCTCTACGACTCTTGAAAGATGATCTCAATGCAATATACAAAAGTTAAATATTATTTCTAAAATTAAAAGGAACGTAATAATGTATAAATAATTTTCTTTGCAATTAGTTCTAGGTTGACTCATATTCCTGCATAGGTTTATTAGCCTACAGACCTAGATACTCTTTGTACGTTTATCTACAGGTTGTAACTGTTACTGACAAATACGGTTCACGATAAAATTTGTTTTAAATCTTGTTTTGAACGTTGTTTTATAAAAATTTCTATTTATTTCAAAAATTGAATTCCCTTTGATAACTTAACACAACGAAAATTAAAGAATCGGATGTCGTAAGCACATGAAATAATATTCGCAATATTCGCAATAACGCAATGGTCATTCACGTTAACGTTCCTCTTAATTCCTCGGAATATAACAACGGTGAGTAGTAAAGTGCTAAAATAAACATGTGTAAATGAGTTTAAATCCATAATATTTAAAAGTGAAACAGTTGCTTCGGATCTCTGCCGTTTGGAAAGTAGTTCGGATCACAATAAGTTATAATCTAGAACTTTAAGATGCATTATGCCTTTTGTCTTTGGACAATAATATCTATTTACTTAAAAATATATTTATAGGAATAACAGCACAATAATACTCCTTATGAGTCACGTAACCATACCAAATTTGAATCAAGTATTTGAATTCATCATTGATTTAGCGGCGTACATTAGGTATTGCTGTCACTTCCCTACATCTCCGCTGGGTTAGATTTGGGTCACGCCTGTTTTCAGCAGCGCATTGCATAGGAGTGTACAAGTGAATGCAGGTGTGTATCTGTGAGATGCGTTACCTCAATGTGTCGTGATATAAAGTGTTTATACTCCCCTTTTTATGTTCTTGCTTCTAGAGTTCTTCTTCTGAGTCTTATATTTATCCTGCTTCTGATTTCGGAAGTGCGTATATCTTAGTACTTTATTGCGTACGTTTCTGTCCTTTTTGTAATTGATTTCCCTCTTATTTATATTCGCGTTTTATGAAGTTACTTTAGTCTTGTTGTTTTTATTAGTTTGTGGATGATATCCCTTAGGACTTCTTCTGTTGGTTTTTGTTGCCTTGTTTCTTACTCCATATGTAATAGTTCATAGTATGAACGATGATCAGGCTCCATGATGGTTTTTCTCGATGATAGGTAGACTTGTTCTTGTAACTCTGTAAGTCGCCTTAATTCCCTCCTTCGCAGTTTCTCTCCTTTTCAGTTGGTTCGTCAGATAAGTCTAGGTATTTCAATTTGTTTGTCGTTCTTTGGGACTATTCGCTTATTTTGTATTTTTCCTCACTAATCGGACTCTCTTTTGTTGAGCGATTTCACACCATTATTACTCTTCTTGAAATTTATTTTCTTGTTTTCCAGAAAATTGAAAGTATCCAGCTCTTCCTCCGTAATGTTTAAGATATTATTCGCGTACGCTAATACAGTAAAACTGTTTAAAACCAACCTATGCTATAGAATCCTATATGAATAATGCCTAACACGTGGCAAAGTATCTCAGGAGTGACGTCACGCCACACGTGTTATCAAAGCTGGAAAATTAATTTGAATCGCCAATACTCGAGTCTTTTATGACATTTTATGAAGAAATATGTTATACAGACTAGTGAAACAAAAGTAAACAAAAGACTGATATGTGCCGTCGATGTATAACGTGCAAAATATAGAGCTAGACGAATTTACTACAACCTATCCAGTCTTAGATCGTCGCGTCGTACACACGTTACCTGACGACCCAGTGTTCTGTCCTGCGGGGTTCCTTCTTGCTCACTAATGCGACCGGGGATGATTCCGGGGCCGGTAGTCGATAACATAAATATTTAGATAGGTTTGGCAAACTTTATTTGCTGGTACATGCTTTTACGAATTGATTAATGAACTGTAATAGGCAGCTTAACGGATTGCCTACGTGGCCGCTTGGCTTGCTGGTAAAAGAGATTTGTTTGAATGAATGATTAAATCGCTCCATAGGAAATTTGTTTTCCGTAGCACGGAAAAATATATTCTGGTGGAATTATGAATGTACATTTATCTGGGTTAACTCCTCAGACATCGTGGGCGTTACAGGGCCATTAGTAAATTGTCTTTATTTTTCATTGTGAAGTCTATATTTCACCGTTTTATATGGAAAACAAGAAGTGGATTGTCGAAGTATTTTTCTGCCTTTTCTAGTAGTCTCTAAAATTTATTTTTTAGACAAGCCATAATTTCCAGAGATTTCAGGGTATAAGACTCAAACTTGGCAGGGATAATATACAGGGTGTTAACTATAACTCCGGCAAAACGGTATAGGCTTATTCTACTATCCAGAATAATAAAAAATATATATATTCAAGTGTGTCCGAACATTTTTTCTAAGAAAGTTACGTTGCTTCGAAGTTTAACGCTTACTCAGGTTTAATACAAAATTATAATAATAATGAAACTGAAAACTACATTACATTTTCTAATAAATGTCACAACCGACATCGTTTGAAAGTGAGTTTATTGTGATTTTTTACTTAAAATCTCATTCAAATAAGTGCAGTTGAATATGTACACCAATGCTGAATTAGCTGATTTCCATTTTATGAATGAGCAAATGACAATACCTGTGCATCTCAGCGAGTCTACCAGAAAACTTTTCCTAATCGTAGGTGTTTCGCAAAGAATATGTTTTCTGAAATTCATCAAGGTCTCGAGAAACTGGTTGATTAAGACCCCCCGAAATTGCGAGTAAGGGCCACTCTAGTCCGAACAGTTTACTTGGAAGAACAAGTCTTACAGATGGACGAAGATAACGCTAGTACCAGTACTAGGAAAGTAGCGGCAGGACTAGATGTCTGTGTGTGACGGTTTGAAAAATTCTGCGTGAGCAGCAACTTAGGCCATATCATGTTCAACGAATACAAGCTCACTCAGAAACCGATTACCAAAGTGCAATTTTGGAATTGGTTTTTAAGACGATGTAATTTTCTTTCAAAAATACTTTTCACAAACGAAGTTAAATTCTCAAGAAATGCAATTATGTATTTCCATAACAATCATCAGAGGTCAGAAGAAAATACTCAAGCAATTACTAATTTTAGACATCAGTTTTCTTGGAATGTTTGAGCAGGAATTATAGGAGATTTTTTATCGGTCACACTTTTCTGGCCCAATTCTTAATGGTCTAAATTATAGATGTTTTTTAGAGGATGCATTGCCTGGATTGTTGAAGGAAGTGCAATTAGGAGTTCGAAATACAATGTGGTATATGCATGATGGTGCTTCCTGCACAAAAATCGAGAAAATACCCTTATCAAATATGTAGTGGAAACTGAATAAAACTAGAATCAAAACATTCAATTTGTCAATAAAACAACACTACAAATAGCAAAAGTGTTCTGTCCGAAATTCTTTATTTTAACAATAAATCGATTTTTTATTTATTATTCGCCAAATAACTTATGTGTATGGGTTAATATGAAACCAATTTTCGACTTAAAGTTGTTAATGGATTTGTCGTGAAAATGAGTTTTTATCTACTGGTTGTCTAAAAAATGTTGCCATTTGAAAAAGTTGACAAACAAAAATTAGTGATTTCAGAAAGTTTGGTTGGTCGTAGGTACTAAACGCAAAAATAAAAATGGGCGTAAAAGCAGTGTCAAAACTTTCTTAAAACTATGCAATCGTACATAAAATCTCCCGCATCAAAAAATGAAAAATAAACAGGGTGTTCCATTTAAAATTTCAAAGTTCGGGTCATTTCCGGAGAAACCGGAAGTGTCAAAAATTGACCATTCTTGATACATATTACCACTGTCAAGTTTGACCTTGAGAACTGCAGAAACTACAGCTTGTCCGTTGACATGTGGTATTCAACGATCTTTACATTTAAATTGCGGGGTAGGAAGATATAATAAGATATGGTTGCAAAATAATAATCATTGGTAAAACCGAAAGTGCACAATTGGTAAGTTGTTTTATTCAATAAGTGCTAGGCGCATACCATTGATTAAATTGTTATTATTTTTTAAATTTGTGTGTGTGGTTAATTTTTCATTTACAAACAATTTATTAACAGTGAAGAAATGGAACTATTAAGGATTCTTGGTTTTATCCACCTAATTTTACTTCCACATCCAGTCCAGTAGAAATATTGTAACGCAAAAAAAAAAATTATTTTTCACTCTTCAAATAGGCTTAGAATGATATGAAACGTCGAGATTTTAAGATTGATGAAAAAAATATTTCTGTCTGTCTGTCGTACTGTCTGTTGAAAATATTGATTTGAAATTGTGCACACGTAAGTATTTTAACAAGATCTGGAAATATATTATAATTTTTATCTTATTTCATTAAAATGTTGGGGGGTAAAGTGGGGTAAATGAGGATAAATAGGTAAATCAAGCAAGTAAAATTGGTATTTAGTATATATAAGAGTATATATAAGAGAAACTAAGGCCTCAAAACATTTTTTGGCATTAGCCACCCCATTATCCCCCCCACCCTATTAGTAAAGTGGGTGAAAAAAATAAAATTGTGATTTAGTGTGTGTACAAGAACCAAATGCCTCAACATTTTTTTAACACTACCAATGTGGCATGTCGTTTTATGGGTTTTTGGGGTCGACGAATATTATATTAAAAAAGTTTCATTAACAATTATTTCCACATAGTAGAGTTCAGATATAATATCCATTTTTTTTGTTGTGAGAGACTCGGATTTTTCGAAAGCACACCAAATTTTTTTTCAAGAGTTTGCCTATTATAGTAGGTCCTAGACCTCCTCCCTCCACCTTTTTTGTAACGTCACGGGGGGCGAATCTTGAGGTAATTGGTGGGGGTAATTAGCAGATAATTAGTGAGGGGTGAGGTAATTAAGGTTAGTTAGGGGAAGGTGGGACGCGGTGAGACAAAGTGGGACAAGATGGGACGAGGTGGGGGATAAAACAAGATTTAAATAGGAATAACCTACTACTTATTAATATTTGATGTCATACTGCGAAAGGGTAAACATGTTTACATGTAATGTTTGTAATGCAACATTCACATGATCTTACGTGCTAAGCCGCCACGCTAATATTTATAAAATTCTTAAAAGATTTCTTTTTATGATTTTTTTTTCATTGTGAGAGACTTGGATAGAAAATTTGGATGTGGAAGTAGTGATTCCTTGGGCAGCGGCTCCATCCCTCTAGTCTTTCAACTACCACTACTCTGTACATCGTGGATGACAAATCGAGGTTCAATTTCAAAGTTGCTTTCAAAATATATTAAAATATGATTACTTGCAATCAATATTCTGACTAATATTACTTTTTTCCACTATTTGTGTTTTTTCTATGAATTAATTATTCCATCAAAATGTTATTATTAAGAGAGTGAGTTAGATAGGATAGTGTAGTGTGATATTTCTCAATTTTTCAATGTCACTCTCTCAGTAAACATGTAATTTTCTGATTAAAATCAATTACCGCCAACAGTAATTTTGATTTTTATCATACAACGTGCCATTAAAGTCGCCATAATGTCACCGTGCATAGTAACATTTTACGGAACGTTTGAAATAAATAAAAATCGCAGATAAACAAATTGGTGCTATTAAAGTATTTCCTAGTTTTTTATTGTTATAATTTGTTTCAGAGTTTATCTAATTTCCGCTTAGGTGATTTAAAAAATATATTCTAGTAAGATAAGTCGTAATAGCGGTTGCTAAAAAAATATTAGAAATGTTGCAAACATTACTGTGGCATTTGCGTCCTTGAGAAATTCTAAGGATACAAAGAAGAAATAAAAAACATGTTTTTTTGATGACACCAGCAACACCACGCTTCCCGATTTTTCTCATACGACTATCATAGATAAAAAATACTAAAATGGAGTCAGCATGCTGGATACTGAAAATTACATGCAAATTTCATTGTTTGTTTACCTATTTATTTAAGAAAGGTCACCCAACAGACAGTCAGTCTGCACAAAGACATGGTGACTCACAGTACAAAAAATATTTTTGTACTGTTTTTTAAATTGCAGAATGTAATTCCAATAAAGTCTAAAATCTAAAAAACTAAATAAGGAGAAAAGGGAATCACCAAGAAATATTGCATTAAAAAAACATAAATAAATATGAATTTAAACGACTGCGACACTACCGACTTAAGTACTTTTTAAGTCGTGATTTAAGAGACCTGAATCTTAAATGATATGTATCTAATTGGTAATTATTGCAAGAAGGTACATGGTTGCACAGAAACATTTTATAAGTCGGAATTTGATAGGTTTGTATTGTAACATTTAGTTATTGATGTGGTCCAACATAAATATGGATTGCACTTCAAGTTAAGAGAGTTTACACAAAATTGAGAGTCAATCATATTATTAACAATTTTATAAACAAAAGAAATGTCAAAATAAACTCTTTTAGATGATAAGAAATGCGAATTGTAAAAAGGTAAATTATTTTCATATAGGAAATAGTGCCCATGTCTATTAAATCTGTAATTCAATGTATTAAGAAGTTTCTTGAATCCTTTCTAATTTAGAAATATATATGTAGTGCATTGGATTCCATATGGCCGAAGTATAGTCTATAATGGGTAGAACCTTGCATTAAATAAAATAATGATGGATGACATCTTTTATTTATTCAATGACAATAACAACTTACGAAAAAATTAGACTCGTTCGTTTAACTGCCGTTTCTTTAATTTGTTTATGAACTAATTTACTTCATAGTATACATCCATTCTGATTTCCATGTAACATTTCCCCCCTCTGATCGCCCCAATCGGATTCTATCAGCAATTCCCCATTGTAATAATAATAATATGTCTCTGTAAATGCACTACTTTCATCTTTGAGCACGAATTAAGTTGCATTCCGTATACGACGTTATTTTTTCTCTTAACTATTTTATTGAGGCTCTCCCACGTGTGAGTCAATTTCGCCTTTCTTACGTTGATGCAGCTAAAACCAAATCTAATTCCTTCTACTCCTCTCTCTCCTACCAATGCATGCGTTTCCAATCATCTTTTCTTAACCATGTCTACATAACCTACTTACATCTTTCTATTCTTCACTTGGAGATCCGAAAATCAAGAAACAAGGAATACGTAATTCTCTTCCAAAAACTATTCGAGACGTCTTTCTCCGGTAGTACCATGTTCAGCGCCTCTGTATGCTATCAAAAATAGAACAGATGTCGATCCTACATCATTTTGATGTTTTCCGATGACTTTCCTTCAATGGTCCAATTGAGTGCCTCAACCATACCATCTGATTGAGGATACAGTTAGGTAGTCCTTGTTTTATTAATCTCAAGTAAATAACAAATTCCCTGATAAACTTTGGATTCGAAATTTCTTCCCTAATCAGAATATAATTCTAAGGGCACACCAAATCTACGGATAAATTTTTTTACTAAAACTTGTATAACGTTGCACGCCTCTTGATTTGGTACATATAAAGATATTACAAAATAGTCGGTTGCGGCAATATTTTGTTAATTTCGTACCTGTTATATTATTGTTATACATGTTGACAAAGTGTAAGGCATAAAAGCTTTGAGTTAATAAAGTTCTAATTATAAATCGTATACGTTTAATTGGATGTTCTTGAGTTGTAAAATTATAACAGGTTATGGGCCCAGGGCATTTGTAACTGCGAGAAGAGTGTAGAAATTGAAATTTTCCGTTTTTTTTTAAGTCGGTGTTAATTGATGTTACTTGCATCAAGTTTTAACAGGAAGAAATGAATTTCAAAGTGCAAATTGAGAAATTGGAAGGCATAAGGAACTAATCGAAATGGAGAAGGCAAATAGAACTGTCGTTGCGTCATCATGAAGTGTTATATTTAATTAAAGATGGCTGTAATCGACCAGACACGCCAGTAAAAACAGCGATGGCAGATATTAAAAATACGTATGATGCGTTGTGAAAGTTTTTAATAAATATAATGAACTACCACCACAACTGATTCTTGTTGGAGATATGAACGATGCGAGTATAGATCTGACAGCCACGTGCGAAACATAAAAAATGGGAAAGTATCTACTTATGAACAAAGCTTAGGTTATCGAGTAGATAGGCTGATAGAACAGTTTTTTTTAGTAGAGAGAAAATTTCAACTGAAGACATCGCAACTTATCTAATCCGGCTACAACGTAATTTTGGTGAGTTGAATGACGAGCTAAAAACTGAATTACCTGATCTTTTGTTAATGAGCCGAATAATGTCGACGTTTCCAACAAAATATTTCGAGATTAGAAGTGTCTGGAAATCACTTTCGTTAGAAGAGCGCACCATTGGCAAGTTAACGGAACGACTTAGATTGATTGAAATGCGACTAACTGCAAAATCAGATAAATCGACAGCGTTTCTTGCAAAATCAGTTAATATCAAAATTAATAACCAGACGAAAAATAAGAAACCGAAATATGAGAGAAAATGTTTGAAATGTCATAAAGTGGGACATATGGTACAATATTGTCCAAAAAGGTATACTCGTGACACAGCGGTCGTAGCTGAGAGTTCGAAGAGAAAACCGAAGTTGGAAGGAGATGCGTTTGTGTGTACAGTTGAGGATGATTGAAACAGAACACCAACACAAGTACAAATCGGCAACTGTGACAAAATTTTGGCGGATGGACATGGTATGGTAAATTTGGAAATGTATATTTATGGAAAATAGCAGCAGAATCATTTGAACAATGTATGGCACGTTCCAGAAATTGGAAAAAATCTATTTTCAATTAATCAAGCTATAGACACAGGATTGGATCAATGAATGTTCGAGTTGCTAATTGCTCTTAAAATTCTAAGGAGACTCCTGGATAGGCTACGTGGATAAGGCGTCTCACGTCCGTCTCAAACTCTTGAAAAGTTCCATTCAAATTTTGAGTCGAAGTCTTGATTTGAGTTGAAATACTTGTCTCATGTGCTGGTCACCATATCGAAGCTCCAATGCAGCAATGATGAATTGATACTCTTCTTGCTTTTCTTCAGGAATTGTTTGTGGAAGATTTAACTCTTGTCCCCAAGCCTGTTACCTTTTTCATATCGCTCCAACCGTTGGCCAATGCAGCGGTTTCAAACTGCTTTCCGTACTTGGTTCATGAGGATAATCCATCATAAGTCGATGGGCTAACCATTGCTCCTGGTGTTTCTCCTTCCACAGGGCTATTGTTCTCTATTTGATTAACGCTGCTTCCAATGTCTTCATTTTGTCTTCCACGATTTCCTATACTTCTTTAACTTTCTCACTTTCACTTTCTTCAACCTCTTTTATAATATCTTTCATATGATATAACGCTTCCAATGTTTTCATTTTGCATTCCACTCTTTTCTTTACTTCTTTAACTCTCTCACTTCTGCTTTCTTCAACTTCTTTTCTAATACCTTTCATTTCATCCTTACCTGATTTATAGATTTGTCCTGTAATTCCCCGTCTAATTTAATTTCTTCCTGTCTTTCTTTTTGCCATATTCGTTCAACTTTTGCTTTTCTTCTGGTCGTCTTCTTTCCTCTTCTTGTCTCTGTTCTTTTCTTGTTCTTGAGTATGTAATAAGCCAGTCATCATTTGTTTCATGCTGTCATCCGTGCTGGTTATTTTAGATCTAGTTTCTCACATAGAACTTTCTACGAACTTTTAGAACTTGTCGCGTAACAATATGTTTATTCTATAATTAATTAGATTCCTGAATCTCTGAAACCCCATTTTTTATCTTTGCATTTTAATACTTGTTTAATATTAAACTACCCTAGATTTGTAAATGAACCTCTGTGCGATTTTTTGATTATTGATAACTGGCAGCTTGATATGCATCTTAAAAGTCTAAGTCACTCAAATGGAGGTTTGCTGTCGACAGCGTCCCGGTGTAATATTACTATTAGACTTTATTTCTGATAACTTAATAAAGAATATCAAAATCATTAATTTTAAGCAATTTATACATTAAACTACCCGTATCCTTTGTGTGTATTTTATATACTTATAAATTTTAATTTTTAAATTTAGATAACCACTTCTAACCGGAAATTTGCATTTTAATACTTGTTTAATATTTTAATTAATTCTTATTTGCGAATACATTACGTCATGGCCGCTAAAATGTATGTTTTATTTTCTCACTGAAATTTATTAAATAAACACATTAATATCCCGGAATAATTGCCTTTCAAGAATGTGTGTATTTTTGTAATTAGTGTTTCATTTAATTCATACCTTTGCAAGACGTACTAATATACATTTTACTATTCAGTAATTATTTTCGGGGAAATATTACAGCAAACGTTATGCTATAATAAAGATGTTAATGGTCTTGTTAAAATACTACGTTCAGCTTCTGGGTTTCAACAGTATGTACACTGTCCTGTTACAAAATGGTGTAATAAGAATGCGTTCACGCCCGAGTAATCTGTTGACATTAACACTACCCAGGACCGGATTTAGCTTTTAAAGTGTCCGATACTGTAAATATTTATAATGCATCATGTAATGAAAAAAAAAGAAAAGAAACAAAAAATTTAACCGCCTTTAAAAGTCGTTAAAAATTATTAAATAAAAAGAGCCCGCACCAAATGCATGGATAATTTGTTGTCAACGGAATCATCGCAAATTCAAGGCATAGAATCATTAGGTCATTCTCAATGAAAACTGTTATGGATAAAATTCCAAAATGTCTTTATTTGTGGCCTAGAATCATTAAAACAGAAGAAAAGTCTGGGGTCCAACAAAAATACACTTTTTTCTATTATGCATGCAAACTTTTTTAATTGTTATAAATATATTATATTATATTATATATATTATCAGGAAAACGAATCATACGATCTCGTTTGTATTTTGTTTGTTTTGGTGATTTCCATTGGAATAAAAATAGGATTCTTCTTATTTGCGTAAGAATCTTTTATTTGTTTATATGAATATTAGAATAATGTATTTTCCTATGTTACACTTTACGTCAATATTATATTCTTAAAGCAAATTAAATATTAAAAGTATTTACCGTTTCGATGAAAAATACGTAAAATCGCGTTTTTAAAATTTTGAATTTTGGAGCTTCGGCCTGCTGTATTTCTAAAATAAACACATTTTGGAACTTTATCCATAACAGTTTTCATTGTGAATGACCTAAGGATTCTATACCTTGAATTTGCAACGATTCCGTCGACAACAAATTAACCATGCATTTGGTGCGGGGTCCTTTCACTGCCGCCCAAATAATTGAATCTTATTACAAAATATTGATATTGAAATGGGTAAAAAATACGTCTGAATTTGTTGTCTGTTAATTTTTTACAACAATCTTAAGATATTAAGTAAGGTTAAGAGCTTTGTGAGGCCTAAAACCCCCAAGGCTCAATTAAGTGAAAATTTCATTTGCCAGCGAGGTTAAATAGTGATTAATAAAAGAGTAATTTTCGACCAAAAACTGACATGGAATACCAAAATCCAAAAAGTCACTCAGAAAGCAACGATTGCCCTAGCAAGGCGAACACAAACTGTGGAAAGAACTGGGGTTAAATCCAAAGGTTATACATTTTATACACAGGGTCGTAAGACCCAGATAACCTACGATAAGCTTGTTCAGTGGCTCACAGGCTAATGCAATGCATAACGCCCATAAGGCAACAACGCACAACAAAGCACTAAAAGTTATACTCAGAGCTGAGGGCAAATTCCATTTTATCCCAAAATATAACTAAAACAAAAACAATTAATATCATAATACCAGCCAGAAAGGATTGGAGAAGCGGTCCTCCAATATCGGCACAAATGGCCTGGTATTCGGACGATTCCAAGGCAGAACAGGAAGTCGGAGCCAGGATTTGCGGAGTAAGGCCGAAAACAACAATCCCGATGAGTCTAGACCACAATATTTCAGGCTGAAGTGGCCGCTTTACAGTAGTGTGTAAAGGAAATAATGAGGCAAGGAACTGTTAATCAGTCAATTGCCATTTTTCCGATAGCCAAGCAGAACTAAAGGCAATCGATTCCATACATATTGATTCACGACTAACATGGGATTGTATTATAAACCTAGGAAGTCAGCACAAAGTGACCATGGTCTGGGTACCAGAGCACATGGGATATAGAAGAAATTAAAAGGCTGATGAACTGACCCGGAAAGGCGCGTCTAAGGCCCTAGTTACGGTGTGGCTAAGCCATGCACATGAGCATCCATCAATAAAAAATAAAAATAAAATCTCTAGAATGGTGTAAGAGTTTCCCGCGACAGAGGCAGGCCAATGAGTTCATTAAAGAACGACCATTAATATAATGGTGGATCTTCTAAATGGGTACTGTAGGCTTATTGAGTATAATTGGCTTGGCAGAAGATGCAACATGCAGATCCGGTCAAGAAGAAGAGAAAACCTCAGTATGTGTTGTGCCTTTGCGAAGGCCTAGCCAGACTGAGATTTCAACTACTGAGGAGAACCAGGGGTAGATCGCTATACTAAGGACCCCTTATGAAGGCTGTGGAGTCTGATACAAAAGACAAAGCTGGATAAGAAGTTCTAAGGAAAATTAGAACAGGAGCGTCACAATGGATCCCCAAGGTCAAGATGGTGGTCAAGGCCAATAAGCCAGCTCCTCGTTTCAAATCTGAAATCTAAGTAATAGAGTTCAATTAACTGGGTGATGCGATGACGGTAAAATTTTATTTCATAAGTTTTAGTGGCCTCTTTTTAAAAAGGTTTAAATTTTGTGTTCAAAATTTTTTACACGCTTTTTAGGGGCCTCGTTCCTACACAATAAAAGGAAATATCCGTGGATTTAAATTTTTAGGCTTTAACGTCATGCTCATTATTAAAGAAATCTCTATATATCGAATTTCATGGAAATCTGCACAAATATTGCAATTATGGAAGCCATATTGGATCCATCATTTTAAAGTCTTAATTATTTTCATTAAATTCAGCATTAAATATTTCTAAAACCTAACTATCAAATTTATCACAATTCCCACGAAATTTCTTATCACCATTCGCCAAATCTGTGATTAAAAAAAAACTTGATTCCAATTTTTGCTCACTATCTATCAGATGTAACGTGATGAAACTATAATAGAAATATCTTATTTTAGTGGGGAACACCTTTGATGAGTGACGAGACACGCATTTTCGTCATATGAATTAAGCGACTAGAAGTTTTTCGACACATACTTGTCAACTGCATTGAAATGAATACTAAAACATTTATATTTTTATGGGTAAAGGAAAATGGAATGAAAAGGTGCCATATAAAAAGAATTAATTTATTCAGCCAGTTACTAACAAGCAGGCCTCAATTGGATTCGGTGACGTCAACAAAGTCCCAAGAATGGAAGGGTTACGAGCAGACAAGATCAATTTTATGAGTCGGTCCCAACCAACCTGCAGTTCTATGAAATCCACCGGTTGTAAAAACGTAAAAAATATCAGTGGGAAATGTTGAAAGACGAGTAACCGGAATACAGTGTTGCCATCATTCTCGCGGGGCTGAAAAACTAGTTATTCAAAAAGAATTAAATGTGTGGCAAATAGTTTTAGCAAATACTATTTATAAAGCTTTTGTGAAATATACTAACTCAGCAAAAAAACATCATAAAGCACAAGAATTAATTCACCTGAAATTTACAATTGAAATAGAAAATACTGACTTTAATCTACATAACAAAAACTATTATGAGAATAATTAAAACACAAATAAACACGTAAACATAGTCATGTAACGTGTACACTCATCTATATATATAAAAGAATACCCTGACTGACTGATCTATCAAAGCACAGCTCAAACCGCTGGGTCTAGAAACTTCAAATTTTGCATAGAGGTTCCTTGAATGACGTAGGCAACCACTAAGAAGAGATTTTTCGAAATTCGACCCCCAAGAGGGTGAAAAAGGGTGTTGAAATTTTAGGCTTTTTTGGAAACGGTTAGATCTAGATGCGTGAAATTTGGCAGAAATATTTTTTATTGAAATCTATTAGATACATGTAAGACGAAATTTCGATTTTCACTTTTTGAATGAGTGAAAACGAGAGTGATAGATGGTTTAAAGCGCACCCGTATTTTTGAAATCGCGTAAGTCAGAAACGTGATTATTCGAGCGATGGTCTCTTCTGAAGAAATAATAAAAGCTTTTAATAATAAAAAGACACGTATTCCACGGTTTCCAAAAAGAGACCCCCAAAGGGTAAACGGGGAGGGGTTAGACCTAGAAGCGTGAAATTTGGCAGAAATACTCTTTATTGGAATATATTAGACACGAGTAAGATTTCGATTTTCACTTTTTGAAGGCGTAAGTCAGAAACGCAATATTTCAGCAATGAGCTCTTCTGAGGAAATAAGGAGACACGTATTCGACGGTTTTCAAAAAGAGACCCTCCGAACGGGTGAACAGGAAAATTTGACACATACCCGCCCATGTGCTCTATTGTCAATTAAAATAATTATTTTTTCGTTTAACTCGCTCTAACACAAAAATAAAATAATGAATTGTTACCAAATTGCGATGCGAAGTGGATTTCCCCGAGTACTATGAATGCGCAGTGAATTTCCCCGAGTACTATGGATGTGCAGAAGTTTTCCTTGATTGCAATAAATGCGCAGTGGGTCCCTCGAGTGTCAGTACTATATGAGTACTCAGTGAGTATGTAGTACTTCTTTTTGGGCATAAGTTAGTATCTTATTTCCACGCGGACGAAGTCTTCCACGCGAACGAAGTCGCGGGCATCAGCTAGTACAGTCATATATGGATACAAAATACATGACTACATGTTACATGAATATACTCATCTGAAACATACAAGCCTCCATTGCCAAGCAGAGTCGGGTAGAAAGTAGACTCCATCGATATGATTAAGACATCAAACAAGAAAATTGTTTGTGATAATTTAAGCGGATTTTTCCTCTTCTTCTTCTTCCTCTATATCTTCTTCATCTTCCTCTATCCCTTCCTAATCCTATTGTCCTTTCTATTCCTCTCCACGTTCCATTAGTTTTCCTATCCTTTTTTTCTCTCCCTCTTCCTTTTCTCCTTCTCCATCTTCTTCTTCTTCTTCTTCTTCTTCTTACTCTTTTTCTTCTTGTTTGTTACTTGCAACGTCTTGGTAGATGTTTTGTGGCTCTTCCAATTGGCCTCATTTTAAATATTTAACAGCATCGTGCAATCTGTCGCCGTTTTTTGTTAGACGCGGTCTTACCGATTGCCATTTGATTTTCTTTGAACTATCGACCGTTCTATATTGTCCTCTCTCCGGTTGATGTGGACAAAAAATGGAAGGATTCAAGAAAATTCGATGCTGGAAAGTCTCTTTGGAGAACATATTTCTAGATGTATCAAAGAGCTTTCTAGATAATTTGTAGAAAACGTCTCCAGATCCATATCTTGAAAGCGTCAATCACCGTCTCTCTGTTTTTCTAATAGCCATGTCTCAGAGGCCGTTGACTAGGCCGTTGGCAAGTTGAACTTTGTGTCTCACGTGATATTTCTGTTATGTAAAATTTTGCTGAACTGGCAAGTTGCCGATTTTGTCATCTGTATTTTTCATTAATCTCATATTCGCATTTGCTGGTGTGGCCCATAAGGGCTTCAAGGCATTTCATCTTATTTCCTCACAAGCATTAACCCTTATCGTGTCTGTGGAGTAGAGGATCTTAAGAAGAATAACTATCTTTTCTCTGTTGTCTTTGACATTTTAAAGAATCAAAATATAGCTTTAAAAGGACTATATTATTGTGAATATATTTTAACTTTACTTGATAAATGGCTCTCGGTTGAAGTCCTTGAACCTGTCGCTTTGTAATAAAATACCGTATTATTATTTCTTCATAAAAGGTAAACATCAAAGAAAATGTTACATATACTTACTATATAGACGTTTTTTATGAAGTCGTTATTATTTGTGATGAGGAAAATGAATTTCAGTAAAGATATTAATAGAAATATATTAAATTGAAAAACACGATAGACAGGGAGGAATAAAGCCAGGGTTAATAGTCGAGACATCTACAAAAATCGTTTGATGTTTGTGAAACAAAATTGTTTTATACTTAATTACAATTATACAAAACCAGGAAAATATTCTTATTATAATTTGATGTTAAAAAAAACATAGCTGTGAAATAAACAAGTACCGCTGTTGTATAAATAAATAATAAAATAATAAAATTAAATATAAAAGAAACTTTTTTAAAAACAAGCTTCTATTGTTATTTAGATGTACTAAAACGAAAACAAAAATAAGATAAAAAAAAGTGAATTGTTTTAAAACCTTGTCGCACCCGAGTTCATATAGGCATTAATTTTGTTTGATACGTCCATTTAAATATGGTGTACAGTTATCTGGGAAAGGACCTTGCAAATGCGTTGCCAGCATTTCACGCGCTAACTGGAAGTGATTATACTGCTGCATTTGCAAGAAAAGGAAAATAAAACCATTTTCATTGTTGGAAAAGAGTACATACACAATGAAAATATTTAGTACTTTGGGCTCAACAGAAATTCTTTCAGAAGAGCAAAACAAATATGTAGAACAATTCGTTTGCAAAATATATGGCAAACCCAATGCTGCAAATATAAATGAAACACGATTCGACATTTTTGTAGAAAATTTTAAACCAAAAACTGGCAGATCGAATCCTTTAGACAAAATGAAAAATTTTGATGGTAGTTTACTACCACTGTGTCAAGATTCACTTTATTGCAAAGTTAAGCGTGTAAATCAGGTATGCGCTATATGGAAAAATGCAACAGAATTTGAACCATCATTTTACAAATCCGAACATAATGGCTGGAGTTTGAACAACAACATATTACAGTTACAGTGGTTCGAAGGTCCTCACATACTTCCAACATTGGACGATATTGTTGTTGATCGGCCAAGTTCACCTAACTCAGATGATGACGAAGAAGCAATATATCAAAATTCAAGTGATGAAGAAGATATATTAGATTGATAAGCTTAACTTGTAATAATGTTATTTTATATTTAGAGGTTCTTTACGTTTTAAAAAAAATTTAAATATTTAGTTTTTTCTATCAAAATAATGTATTCTTTTGAGTGTTTATACTTTACTATATTCCTTTGTATGTATTTACATTGGCACATTGTTTATTATATCTATTATTTTGAAAAATAAGCGTTTTTATTTAATATATCATTAAAAGAATATCATGATTGAGTTTTGAGTGAAACAATATAAGTACGATTTTTCTAGATAGAAATATTACTGTTACTATTTGTTTACAACAATCACCCCCTACCACAGCGCTGCTTAGGCGCAAAAAAGAAAGGTGAAAAGACAATCTTTGACAGCGTCTGCCGGCGAAATGGGACCACCGTCTGCTCAAATTTTCGTTTCATATATTTAATGAGCATAATTTTTTCTACATTTTGAACCAAAATTTATACTGGTATGCGATCACGCGGATGTGACTGATTTTTTGGCATTTTCGATGGCGTCTGCCTCAAAAGAGCTACCATCTAGCGCGTCTGCCTATTTGGTTACTTGGAACGATGATATTTCAACACATTTTAATCACGATTTAGTCTGGTATAAATAACGAGATTGTATAATACTTTTTCCAAAATTAATTTCATTATTGCTAATTTGGGTGACCAACTGCGAATGGCAGATGAGCAGCTCCCGATTTAACGAACTATACACTATTTATTTCTAGAGTTAAACCTTTGGTATCTTATCACGCGGTTTTTTTTACGCGAGCTCTTAGTCTATTTATATCGAGAACTTTTACCGTCTAGAAAAAGTTGCTCTGTAGAATATCTTCGATATTTCCAAAGCAATATTTTAAGTATCCATTTTTGGGTAAATTGTAAGTCATTCAATTGACTAGGTATTATATTTTGTTCCGCTTCCTATTATGACCCCATATGTAAGTATAGATTTCACTGACGTTTTGTATATCATTTTTATTAACACGCTTTTATTAAGTCGACATAAGGGCGGTTCTAGGTCAGCATATTGGGGGGGGGGGTTCTAACTAGCAGGGCTATGGAAAGAAAATACGGGCCTTTTTTTGAAAATTAAAAAGCGGGGGGAAGAAATCTGAAGAAAAAAATTGACAGGCACGGGGGGTGGGGGGTAGAAATCCGAAAAGTTTTTGACGAGCAAAGAAGAGAAATCTGAACAAAATTTTTTAACTAGCGGGGAGTAGAAATCCAAGAACATTTTTTTTAAAACCACCCTTGAGTCGACCTGTAACGAACTAACTATAAATGTCTGTAAGTAAAAAGTCTAAAGAACTGCATTTCACTCAGTTCTAATTGTTGTACCATCATGATACTTGGCAATTGTGTGTAGCTCTGATGACAGAATACAATACAGTGTACTCAATTTTATATGTTCAAAATGGCCGCCGCCCCAAGTTGGCGGATTATCATTTTCTTTACAACTCCCTTGATATGGGTATCAAAAGAAAGGGCTTGATAAGTAGACAGCAAATATGTGATCAGAACTTAGAAATACGAAATGGAGGCGTCAACATGGCAGATAGGTTTTATCAATTATCATCGGATTCGACTGAAAATCGGTATCTGTGGGTTATCGAGGTTGCAGATTACAATTATCTGGTCCAAATTAAACAAATTGTTTGTTTTTTCGAAAGTGTCAAAATTCTCTCCTTAAATATAAGACTAAAAAGTGAAAAAGAAAATTAATAGTTTAAAAAACTAAAAAAACACGCTTTTATAAATACTGCACTAAAAAGCAAAAATAACCATCGAACCTGTTCTCTCTGTCTACTCCGTAAGGGCCTTAGTGTAAGCCGTGTTTGTAATTAAGTATAATATTTGAAGATAAAAGCCTGGTGCGCTTTTCATTTAATCTAGTGATGTCTTTTATGATGCGTTTTAATTATCGAACCTGTTCAAAATAGCGTTTGAAAAACGCCCCATGCTTTTATATACTCAAATATTATACTTTATTACAAACACGGCTTACACTAAGGCCCATACGGTGTAATGAAGCATTCTTTAAATTCCTGCTCCATTACTAAGATTCCAGATTTACACACAACTCTGACAATCTGTCTACAGCGTGCTGAGCTGGACATATTACAGTTTTGTACATCTCCAGACGCAAACACGACGGAGCGAATGCAATCTGACCCTGGGAATCCTACAGCGTGTTGAGCTCGAGTCGTTAGTCATTCCCCGGCGTCGTTTCGCCGCCAAAACCAGAGCGAATGAGCCTGACCTGGAGACCTCCTACAGCGTGTTGAACTGGGAAACTTTTTGAGTCGACGATATGCACCCGACGCCCAATTCCACTCCCATAGCAACAACAAACGTCGCATCGCAATCATTACACTCCTCTCTCTCTCTCTCTCTCTCTCTCTCTCAGATAATAGAAAATGATGTCCTAAGAACCGTAAAAGATACGGACATATAACCTGTACCTGTATGTTATGTAACACTGTCACACATTACCTGTTTGGAAAAGTAAAATGTTTATATTTTTATTGGGCTGTCTTATTAACTAATCTGGACCCTGATTAATCTCCGAACCAGCTACCCGACAACAAACCGTTACATAATTTGGCGCCCGAGCAGATTTTGAGATTTTAGTTAATTCCAGACAGCCCAGAAAGAGACGTTCACGAATGTGAGAGAGATATAAAGACATTTCAAGTTAATTCATAGAGAAATGAAAGCATTCCAAATCAAGAGAAAACGAAAATGAAAAGGATTTTGTGGTGGCAATCCAGACTACTAAAATTGTAACCCCAGAAGAGAGACGATTCCGGATAGTACCGAAAGTACGTTAAACGAATCAAATTCCAGACACAAATCCAGATTACTGCATTATAGACGACAGCTGTACCGTCACATATGGAGTAGTGATATATTTAAATTTATGTCCAGAGTCCCGAAAATACGTTAAACGAACCGATGTCCAGAAACAAATCCAGACTACTGCATTATAGACGATAGCTGTACCGTCATATATGGAGCAGTAAAATAATTTAAATTTATGTCTAAAGTCCCGAAAATACGTTAAACGAACCAATGTCCAGAAACAAATCCAGATTACTGCATTATAGACGGAATCCTGTATCGCCATATATGGAGCAGTAATAATTTTGTAGACCCCGAAAAACCCAGTATCCCGCAACCGCAACGAAAACAAATCCAGTAAAAACCAGAATCATCCAAAATAAGTGATGAAGTCGGAAGTCCAAGTACCAGTCCTGCTGTCACCCCTGCCTCCGACACCCGAAGCCAAAAGGCCGCCCGCAATTCAAGGCGTATCGTCCCCGATGCCGTCCCTAGTCCGAGACGTACCGTCCCCGATGCCGTCCCCAGTTCGGAGACAGCCCCAGCCCCCCGAAGCCACCGACCCCAGGTAGGCCAATTGTTTGCCTCCAGGTGTTTTTCCAGGACGACGACGCAGCCCTCCCGGTCCCAGCTCCGCAACGGAAGCGACAGTTCAGGCGTCACAACCAAGATGGCCCCGCTTCCAGGATCCCTGGCACCGTCCCCCCTGTCCGCCATCGCCCCCTGCAGTAGACGTCCTGAAGAGCCACATTTGTATTTGTATACATGTTGCTTGCAATTTTTTTTTTGTGCTGATTTATTTTAACTATTTTACTTGTACCATAGTTCTAAGATGCCTTTACATACTGTTTATGTTATTTAAAAATTTATTTTTCTCTACATATGCACATATATATACCAGGCGTATACGAAAGAATTAGCCATTCTTTCTTTATTTTGTTTGAAGATGTTTAGTAACTTGTTTTCTCATTGCTATATTTTGATGTTAAGTTAAAATTTTCTCTTTGATAGAATTTTGAAAATTTTTTTTTGTACAGAAAGAGGGGAGTGTAATGAAGCATTCTTTAAATTCCTGCTCCATTACTAAGATTCCAGATTTACACACGACACCAATGTGCACACGGCCCGCAAACCTACCCATCTCCCGTCTAGAGGCATGGATTTGCACACGACACTAAACTATACGCAGTTCTACGTCACCAGTAAGCGAGGATTCTCGGATATAAAACCGGCCACAAATCAACATAATTCAGAGTGTGAACAACTCTGACAATCTGTCTACAGCGTGCTGAGCTGGACATATTACAGTTTTGTACATCTCCCGACGCAAACACGATGGAGCGAATGCAATCTGACCCTGGGAATCCTACAGCGTGTTGAGCTCGAGTCGTTAGTCATTCCCCGGCGTCGTTTCGCCGCCAAAACTAGAGCGAATGAGCCTGACCTGGAGACCTCCTACAGCGTGTTGAACTGGGAAACTTCTTGAGTCGACGATATTCACCCGACGCTCGATGCCACTCCCGTAGCAACGACAAACGTCGCATCGCAATCGTTACACTCTCTCTCTCTCTCTCTCTCTCTCTCTCTCTCTCTCTCTCTCTCTCTCTCCCTCAGATAATAGAAAATGATCTCCTAAGAACCGTAAAAGATACGGACATGTACTGTACCTGTATGTTATGTAACACTGCCACACATTACCTGTTTGGAAAAGTAAAATAAATTGTTTATATTTTTATTGGGCTTATTAACTAATCTGGACCCTGATTAATCTCCGAACCAGCTACCTGACAACAAACCGTTACAACGGGGTAGACAGAGAACAGGTTCGATGATTATTTTTTGCTTTTTAGTGCAGTATTTATAAAAGCGTGTTTTTTTAGCTTTTTTAAACTATTAATTTTTTCTGAGCATTTCAAGCAAATGATCGGGGAGGCAAACAAAATGTTAGCGTTTCTTAAGAGAATGGCTCTGGATTTTTCAGATTTTCGTGTATTAACTGTTTTATATATTTCTCTGGTTAGATCTATTATGGAATACTGCAACATTGTTTGGTCATCGTACTACAATACCGGGTGGCTCAGCCGATAGGGACATTCTTGTAACCCTTGAACGGGCGAATGGATTGTTTTCAAATTTAGTGTAGTAATATGGGAAGAAGTTTCCAATTATATGATGGCCGACTTCCGGTTTCTATGCAATTTACATGAAAACCAAATTTTTAAATAGGACAACCTGTATATTTTTGCATATTTGGATCCTGCTGGCCAAAATACATATAATCTGGCCCTCAAATATTATTTTGATTTCCAAAAAAAAAAATTTTTTCATTATTTTTATAATTATTTATTTAATTATAAATTTAGTACAAAGACAGACATTATGCATATCATTTTCTTAGTAATTTAAAGATCTAATTAAATAATAAACTATCCCATAGGGGTTCCATTTAAAAAAAAACAGTTTTCGTTGAAAAAACATTATTGTTGAACTTAATGATGAATAGATCGTGTTTAATGTTATTATCTGAAGAGATAAAATTTTAAAATTACTTTCAGACTAATTTTTAACAGTTTTGGCAAAATCTCGGCCATCTATGATTAAAACTGAAAATTAAAAAATTTGTATTTTTTGGAAATCAAAATAACATTTGAGAGTCAGATCATATGTATTTTGGCCAGCAGTATCCAAATGCAAGAATATACAGATTGTCCCATCTAAAAATTTGATTTTCATGTCAATTGTATCGAAACCGGAAGTCAGCCATTTTGCTTTTTTACATCATATAATTGAAAACTTCATCCCATATCACTGCACCAAGTTTTAAAAAAAATCCATTCGCCCGTTCAAGAGTTACAAGAGGGTCCCTATCGGCTGAGACACCCGGTATTCTACAATAGACTTGAATCTGTACAAAACAAATTTATCCGATTTATGTGCTATAAACTAAGCACGAGGGATACCCCTGTGAGGAAGCAAAATCATATTTGGAAATTACTTACTTACACGTGTTTGTTTCGCCTTCAAAGTTATCAATGACTATATCAATTCTCTTCATTGCTTGTAGTCTTTGCGTATACCATCTTTTAACACTAGAAATAAATCCATTCTGTCGGTCAATATATTCTATACTACACTTGTACTGCAGTAATTGTTTATTATTGTTGCTATTTAGCTTCAATCTTGTCTCTGTATTTCGATATTTTTCTTAATGTTCATTATAGTTTGTTGTTAAGTTAAATTCAATATTAGGATTAGTATCACCATGTAAATGTATTTACACGTAAATAAATAAAATAAATAAATAAATAAGAGTATTTTATACAGAAAATTATGGAATTTGGCAACAGTGCAACGGAATTCCGTGCTTTATCGCTACGATAAAAGATTGATGTCTACGCCAGACAGGCTTAATTGGGGTGCCCAGAACCATTTTCTCCCATTGCCATTACCAACAAACATAATAACATAACTTAACCCGACCTTCTGCTGATGATAATGATGATCCGGATTTTTTGAATTCTTTCACGAAAGGTGTGTAATTAGATTTAAAGATTGAGGCAGTTATACTGAAGCCTTGATGATGCCTAACTATACCGGTATCAATAACAATAATTAACTAGTAATTTTGTTCGTTGTTGATGGTTGTAGTACATTTAACTATAATCTACCATTATTATGCTAATTAATTATAAATAAATGAGATTAATTTTATGTATGCCTGGATATTATTACTACTCATTTTGACACGGCAAATAACGAATTTGTTTCTGTTCCTGCATGCACAGTTACTTACATCTTTTAAACAATATCATATTTAACATACGCTATCAAGGCCAGTCATGAGGCAAATAAATTGGTATGTAAATTAAGGTACAAACTGAAAATGAAAATGCAGGAAGTTTTTATTTAATGCGTATCATTACTTAGTATTATCATCTCTTTATCAACAGATTTGTATAAACATTTCAATAATTCATAGTCAGTTTAGAAACAAACATCACCGCAACCTAAGCATGGTGAGGGACTAGGCAGTGAGCTAAAGGGTTCCTACGTTTAAAAAAAAGCATAAGCAAAAAGTAAAAATTACACAGCCACACAAAAGAAAAAATGTGCTGTGAAAACGACCAAAATATAGTATTCCCATGTATTTTGGGCCGCTGAATATCAATCCGATGTCGAAATTCCCCCCAGCAAATCACCAGAATTATCTAACCTCAAAAAACCGCTTAAAATCGTCAATATTGTGAAAAAAAAGAACAAAAACACTTATGCAAATGACTAAAATATTGTATTCCTATGAACTTTCAAGCGCTGAATATGAAATCAATGTCGGAATTCCCCTATAAAATTACCAAAAATAGCTTAAAATCTACAATATTGTAAAAAAACACATGAAAACGTCTAAAATTTTGTATATCCATGTACTCTGAGACGCTGAATACGAACTTATGTCAGATTTTTCCCAGCAAATCACCAGAATTTTTTAATCTCAAAATAATAGCTTTAAATCTACAATATTGTCAAAAAAAATGAAAGAAGTCCTATGCAAACGGCCACATCTTAACGCTCAAAGTAGTAATTCAAGATACCTTTTAAAGTTTTCAGAAGCGTTGAGAGAGTTTGGGTGTCAAAGGTTCTTTTTGTGGTAACGAACCCTTTTACTATCAAAAGTTCTATGTAGTGGATTTCGCGCTCGTTTGACTCCTTTTTTTTTGACTTCTCGTTTTTAAAAATCTGTCATCATATTTATATGCCATCTTCCTTGATAACGCCGCTTCATTTCCTTAATGATCTGATGGGATCTTTCTCCCTATTCTTCACTATAATCCCCAAGGTTTTCAGGAAAGTCATCAGTATGAGAGTCTAAGGAGTGGAGCTTCAGATTCATATTGCAAACCTACCTTACGATAGTTTTCCACCAGATTAGCCACAATTTCTCTGTAGTTATGATTTTTTTGATTCACAAGAAAATTTTTAGTAGCTTCTTTAAAAGTAAGCTAAACAGATATTTCTGTATCGTTCATTCTTGTTACAAAAATTTCATCTCTGAACGTTGTACGTATTTAATCCATGCATCAAATATTCCTTGCTTTAACTTTGCATATGAAACATTTGGACATTTCTGTTTTATGTATTTGAATTTTTCTCCTTGTTTATTTAAAGCTTTCACAAACTGTTCCATAAGACCAAGTTTGGGGCGAGCGTAGAGGCGACTTCAATGTGAATGTCAGTCGATATTCCGTTGAGGCAACGTCGAGCGCGGTTAGTACTTGGATGGGTGACCCATCTTGGGAAATACAGCGTTCTCGTCCCACCTTCTAGCGGCTTGTATATCAGTGTATACGCGGAAGCTACGTAATTTCAGACGAGGATTATGTAGTGGATATACCATCCTTCGGAGGGGATGTAAAGCAGGCGGTCCCTTGTCTATTAAATGTTAGGCAAGTAAAAGATCCCTACTCTTCTTAAGGGAAGAGGTTCGGTAAAATTTCCAGGTTGGGGGTAACTCGTCTCCTGGCGTCGGTGATAGGCCCTGGTAGCGGAAATAGGCCGATGTTAAATAAATAGATTAAAAAAAAGACCAAGTTTAATGTGAAGTGGTGGGAGTAGTACTTTTTCTGGATCAACTAATCTATGGAGATTGAAAGATATTACTGCAGTATAACTGCCTCAGCAATCCTCAGGTTTTCTTGTTTTAAATATCTATCTGTGGGATAGCGTAGACCGCGAAAATCATTATAAGAAAAAGGTATGGTCGAGTAGATCTTCTCTCGATGCTGGCTCGTATGACGTCCTTTAGTTGATCCAGAAAAGTACTACTCCCACCACTTCACATCGAACTTAGTCTTATGAAACAGTTTGTGGAAGCTTTAAATAAGGAAGGAGAAACATTCAAATACAAAGAAGGGAAATATCCAAATGTTTCATATGCAAAGTTAAAGGACCTCAAATACGTACAATGCTCAGAGATGAAATTTTTGTAATAAAAATGAATGTTACAGAAAAATCAGCTTGGCTTTGTGTGGCTATTGTTCCTATCTGTCCTTTCCAGATCCTTTTTGTTGCTACGCTACGCTGATGAGGAACAATAATTCCGAAACACGTGTCCGTAGCTGCTTCGTGTTTCCTCTTTGGGGTGTAAGGCGCTATTTTCCTCACTATTTGTTTTTGACCCTACTAATTCCTTCCTATTTTATTTGACTCGCCAGGTTGAAATTGGATAGTCCACATAGAGCTCTATGTGCTGACTGTCGGTGAAGGTCTTAAATAGGCCGATCTAGATATGAATGCCCAAATAAGAGTACTGTGTACTGTGCTTTCAACCTTCAATTATTGTTCCTATCTGTCCTATCCAGATCCTTTTTGTTGCTACGCTACGCTGATGAGGAACAATAATTCCGAAACACATGTCCGTAGCTGCTTCCTGTTTCCTCTTGGTAAGGCGCTATTTTCCTCACTATTTGTTTTTGACCCTACTAATTCCTTCCTATTTTATTTGACTCGCCAGGTTGAAATTGGGCAGTCCACATGGGGCTATATGTGCCGACTGTCGGTGAAGGTCTTAAATGGGCCGATCTGGATATGAATGCACAAATAAGAGTACTGTGTACTGTGCTTTCAACCTTCAACTATTGTTCCTATCTGTCTTTTCCAGATCCTTTTTGTTGCTACGCTACGCTGATGAGGAACAATAATTCCGAAACACGTGTCCGTTGCTGCTTCGTGTTTCCTCTTTAGGGTGTAAGGCGCTATTTTCCTCACTATTTGTTTTTGACCCTACTAATTCCATCCTATTATAATTATAAATGCTAGTAACTGGAAAAATTCAGGTTTGGGAACATAAATAAAAAATAGAAAAAAAAAAGAGAACCTGAACGATGTTCACATATTTTAAATAAGCTGGAAATTCAATTACACATAATAAAGACTTGTTATTACTGACAATTAAATACATTTCCCACACATTATAGTACAATACTTTTAGCAAATAATGGGCCCAGGATAGCCGAGTGGGTAATTGAGTAGGACTGTTATAGAGATAACGCAGGCATGCAGGTTCGATCCCTACAGATGGCAATTGGTAAAAAAGTAAGTAAGTAAAATAAAATGAATTTAATAATTTAATACACATTATAATTTGCAGGCATATTGTGAGAATAAATTGGAGATATGGTAAACAATATTAGATATGTCAATGTAAATAAAATATACGGATGCTAACAAAGAAATTCATCGGACGCCCTTAATCTCTGCTGAGGATGTCCTTCGGATAGGGTAATGTTTATGCAATTCTTCATTTTTACCAAGTAAAGTACTTACATGTCGAAGTTGTACTTTATCGAAAAGCTCCCTGAATAATATATCTATATAAATAAAGTAGGATGTCCATATATCGTACTTTATAGACATCCGTATGATATACCTCGGGGATGTACAATTATTGTTCAAAGTTGTGTATAGTTTATATATAGATAATTATAATTTATTAAAGAAATATTTAAATCTTTGTTGAAAGTAAATATTAAATATATTAAAATTTAATAGTATTTCATAATATCATTTAGATTTTAAAATATAATTATTATCTTGTTAGTTTTGTTTCTATTTACATCCTTGGTTACTTGAGTAACTTCATAGAATCTTAATTTGGAGGTAAGTGAGCTGCCACATTGTGTCATCTTGACGTCCCTCGGTTGTCCGTTGGATGTACTTTGAACCAAAAACGAACGTCCATCGGATGTCATGTATGTCCGTCGAGGATGTCCTTCAGATATCCATAGGACAATGTTGTGCTATTAGGGAACTAAATACAAGGTGCTAATTGATGTCATTGTTTTGTTAAACACCAATTAGGCAACTAGAAATTTGCCTTCTTTGTATAGGGATACCGAACACGAATCTCAGAATTTTGTATGAAAATGATATAAAATATAAATGAATAACAACGAAGGACCAGATCAACGATTAATCAATTGAAAATGAGAATTTCCTCTGGGATTTTCCAGTGACTATTACTGCCTGCCCCCCCGCACTATTGGGTACTGAGTTTAGGGGCCCGTAGCGGGGACCCGCCGGAGTTTTTGGTAAAAATTTTTTTTTCAGATTTCTCCCCCCCGCTCATCAATTAAGCGCGGGGGCCCGTAGCGAGGGCCCGCCAGAGATTTTGGCAATTTTTTTTTCCCGCTCATCAATTATTAAGCGCGGGGGCCCGCCAGTGAATTTTATACCGGAGTCAATGATTTGATGCGGGGGGCCTGATTACCGCCACTATTCTAATACGATAATTGGGCCGGATAATAGGCTATTAATATTAATTTTACATTAAATATTTATCATTCTTTATTATCATTTGCGCTGAACAGTCTTCTTGCACAAAATATAATTTTAGCATTTTTAGAATCGTTACTTAATAAAAAAAAACACAGTGTGTAAAGGATTTTTTCTTATTTTTTCTTTTACAGACGGTATTCAACGTTAAAGTTTGAATAAATCCACTAGGCGCGCAAACAACGCGTGATGTCATGCATCAGGAGAGGTCACAGCGCTAGTTTACATTTTTTAAAAATCAGCGTAGAACCAGACCAGACCTTACAGTTTTTATAAAGTGAACAATTCTACATAAGGAATGGCTATTTTGGATATTTTTTTTGCGGTACAGATATTTTTTATTTCGAAAAACTTGAGAAATTGATTGATTATAAAAATTGTGTTTTTTAACATTTACACTGCCATATCTTCAAATCTAATTGATCTAGTTGAGCTAACGATCTGAATTTTTTTTTAAATTCAAGTACACAAATAATCGCTTCCAATGGTTTTTGTTTCTATCGATAGTTTACTATTTTCTTTGAACAACAATAAATAAACTTATTACTCGACTATTACTTCGCTAAAAATGTACTCATATTTTGACTAAGCGAAAAACTTTTTTATTTTTGAAAAAAGGAGAAATTTTTGAAAAAAAAAATTTCATCTAGGACTCTAGTTTTTTATTTATGAATATTTTTGTGACGCAGTAACATATGGCATTTGAGTGTTTTCTCAGATTTGCATCTTCTCCTGGATATTAGTTGGTGATTTAAATACTTTCCAGTTAGAAATTATGAAAACAGATTTAATAATTGCTAATGTTTAATAACACTATATTAATATATATAAACTAATTTAAAATATACAGCACATGCAAGAGGCCTATTATTATTTATCAGAAACGTGTTGTCGTTCCTGAATTGGTATGATAAGTGAAGAAATATTGTCTAATCGATTTTGACGTTCTTAAAGGTCACTAAACCGTTAACGGCGCTAAGCATAATTCATTGGAAAATTGTTTATTCTAAGTGACTGCTCAAAATTAGCATCATACTACGCATTTCTCCCACTTGCGTACTATATCCTTATATCTTATATCGTACCTGTACACAAACCATTTGCGAGCGTTAATTAAGTTTATTTCTAGCTACCTGATGGAGATATTGAACAGTCTTTGGCCATTTATTATTAATTTTATGCCAGTCTACAGACGGAAAAAATTGACTCATGCAGGAAATGTTTCGAATGATTTTTGTATTTTTGAGTGCACTTGGACGTCAAAATGTCAAATTTTTGCAGAAACAAACTTGTGGAGGAACACAGAAAAAAATAATAGTAATAATAATAATAATAATAATGATAATGATAATGATAATAATAATGATAATGATAATGATAATGATAATGATAATAATAATGATAATGATAATGATAATGATAATGATAATGAGAATGATAATGATAATGATAATAATAATAATAATCAAACATATATACTACACTACAAAAAGCTACAATATTAAATACAGTCAAAAAATTCCTTGAGGATTAGTAATGAATCAAAATGAATTGGAAATACCTGCATTTTGACTTAACCCAGCCAAAACGCTGAGAATAAAAAAGAAGAAAAATAAAAATAATAATAATAATAATAATAATAATAATAATAATAATAATAATAATAATAATAATAATAATAATAATAATAAGACCCTCCGGTATGAGCTCCGAGTGCTATACCCAGACTACTCGGTCAAGATGATCGTCCTGATAATCGGTGTACTTGGTGGAATGAGGCCTACGCTGCTCTCGGAATTAAAGGCCATACCATCTTGCCAAAAGCCAGCCGAGTGGTTGGCAGGCCAAATGCAGAAGGCAGTTATCCTGGGGTCCCTTCGTCTTCTTAGGGCACGCGAATCTGGTATCTACAGTCACTAACCCTGCGGGATGCGGGGAGTGGCTATGGATTATCCGCTGGCGCTTCTCCCGTGAGAATGTCGGAGACACGGGAGAACTGTCCAGCATCGCGCAAGCGAAAAAAAAAATTAATAATAATAATAGACTTTTTTTTTGTGGCACTGTGGTGCTAGTCCAATCAGCCATAATAATTGACTTTATTACAAAAACAAGTACATGAAACAAGTGTATAAAAATTCCAATTGACATCCACTAAATACCAGTTATCTTAAAAGGAGCAGTTCAGTAGGTCACGTTGTTAATTTTCAAGGTCCTGTTCCCTGTTCTACCACTAACATTTTCCCTAAACTAAGTTTAACTTAAAATGCTTACAGCAGCTTGATACGGCTAAAAAATGGGTGTAAAATAAAAACAGATACAGTACATCAGACTAATATTAATATAATAGGTGAAAGAGAAATAAAAAACAACTATTTTGCCCCCTCGCTAATCAATTTTTGTTTTCGAAAAAACTTTTAATAAGGTGAAAATACATGATTAGCCTAGGGGCGCGCCAATCCTTAATCCGGCCCTGGATATGAACTGGCCAGATAGCAAAAGTTCATTAAAATCTAAGCGTAAGAAACTTAGAATTTTTGATATATTGTAAGTAAAATCCTAATCATTATGTTGTTTTTACGTAGGGATTTTTGAAAAATTGTATCCTTATTTTTATGTTCTTGATAAATATTTCACTTCTAAAACATACATTTTTTATGATTTTCTTCATATTATTTCTGTGGGGCTTTTTAATTCGCGAAGTTACACGGAGGAATTTTATCTTAATTATAGAAAATGTTCCAAATTATACGCCAACTGTACCTGAAATTAAGCGAGCCATAAAATATAAACCAACTAAAAATGAATGAGTCTCCTGGTTCAGGCAACATTCCTCCATAACTTTTAAAGCACGTGCAACAACCATGGAAAACCTCTTACATACAATATTTAAAAATATTTGAAGCATCTAGCAACTCCCTGATGTTGCATTGACCAAATAAACACAATCCAATCATAGAACATTCTCAAGAATATCACTCTCCGCTATTCCTAGTATTTGTCGATTTTGAGAGATCTTTTGACACGTTAAGCCACACCGCTTATGGTACTATCTGTGGGAAAGAGGGGAATGCCAGGAATCGCCAACATCATCAAACCCCTGTTCAGCCAGTCCATCTGTCAGTTCATAAACAAGAAGCGAGTGCACTGATAGCGGTCAGAAATTGAGTTAAGCAGGAATGTATCTTGTCGCCGATGCTATTTAACGTTGTCTTGGACACCGTCTTGTAAATAGCCTATTTGGTAGAGAGAGATATAAGATGAAACCTCGCCAGGAGGCTGGAGGACCTAGATTATGCCGATGATATGTCTCGTGGCGTACACCTTTAAAGACATAGAACTAAAGATTAACAGACTATAGGTGAATAAGTAGCCAAAGCCTCAAAGTAAACATGAAGAGAACTAAAGAAATGCGCCTAATGACACGTAAAAACAATTGTTTACATCTAGGGGACCAACTCATTGAA
Organism: Rutpela maculata; assembly: GCA_936432065.2. Taxonomy (NCBI): domain Eukaryota; kingdom Metazoa; phylum Arthropoda; class Insecta; order Coleoptera; family Cerambycidae; genus Rutpela; species Rutpela maculata. The sequence continues at coordinate 43,274,195 of OW386286.2, forward strand.
CGGGTGCGAGAATTCATTTTATCTTGGTAGCATAGTTAACAAAAACGGTGACATGGAAGCAAACTCAGAGAAAGGACAAGGAAAGCCCAACAGGCATTTTCAAATACTACAAACCATTTGGAGACCTCGTATCCTCTCTCTTAACATCAAAAACGGCCCTTTAATACCTACGTGAAAACAATCCTTTTGAATGACTGCGAAACCTGGAAGCTGACTAAGTAAATTATCAACCATCTGCAAGTCTCTCTTAACAGATACTTGTGAAGGATACTGGGGATATTCTGACCAGAGCAAATAACTAACATCGACGTGTGGCAAAAGACAAGCTGCAATCGATTCAGAAATCAAACACATTAAGTAGAGTTGGTTGAGCTATACGCTCCGAAAACCTACTAGTGACGTGAATCGAGTAGTACTAAGGTAGCCATAGACGAGGAAAGCCCAAGCAATCTGGTACCATCCTTTCAAGAGGGTGCGAGTTGAACACCTGCCAGGTGTGTCTCCAGGTGGCGGATAGGAGAACGGCCAGACTCCGCGAGGAGTAGAGTTAACGTGGTCATACTGCTGGGGGATAGGGCTAATAACCCAGTTCAGCCCGGCTAAAACCACGTCGCGGACAAGCTCACATACCGTAAACCGCTTGACCTGGGTCAGGGAGTCACTTCTTCTCCAGGCTGCACGGGAGTTTTGGCTGCACCACCTGGACCACGTGGATGAAGTACCACCATAAAAACTTTCCCAATCCTAAGGTATTGTGCGCGCCGAAGGGACTCATAGTCGGGGGGAGCCCGACTAGCGACAAACGTCGGGGCACAGCATTGTATAAATGCCTTCCGCGTATATAAGAGGCTCCATGCGTGACGACCATCCTTTCCCCCTTACTCGTGGAGAGGGGAGGGGGTGTCATGTCCTCGGTCAACACTAAGGACCTTCCAAAGTGCCCGAGCTTTTTTTTGGGTTCCCTAGCTAGAGCACAGCAAGAATAGGGAAAAATAGGCCCTTTTCAGCTGAAGGTGCAAATGAACCTGCATTATAGTAAGGAGGCCACAGCGGTCCTTACTAAAGTGATGCAACGTCGCAAGCGGCGAGGACTTGACTGGGGTGACTGACCATCAAGAAACACCGCGTAGCGGGAAAATAGGTCCATTCCAGATAAAACTGCATCACAGTGAGAAGGCTACAGCGGTCCTCACTAAAGTGATGAAGGGGTGCGAAGTGAAGCAACGTCGCTAGTGGTGAGGACTTGACAGGGTTACGGACCATCAAGGAACACCGTGTGGTGAGGCTGTTGCCGAACAGAGCACCGAAGAAGGGTAGAGTGAGTTATAATATCTACGTGCAAACACAAACAAACCCGGAAACCATCAAACCTTGCCCATTTTCAGACCTGTATCACCTTGTCAGTGATACAGGAATATTAAAATGGACAGTGTAAACTAAAATAGGGAGAGCACAATAAGCCCAGGATGCTGCAGTGCCCACGGAGTATTCTTTACAGACGAGCCCTAGGAGGAGGGGTTTTAGTCAGTTAGAGGCTGATACTTAGACCCATTCTAGTGGGATGGGCAGCCCGCGTGGGTTTCCCCTCCTAGAAAAAAAAAGGCCCAAGCAGACGTGGAAAAGAATGTTGTTACAGGAAGCAAATGCAGAAGGAAACTCATGAGGGAGCTGAAGATCCTTGCTAGGAATAGGATCATGTGGAGGAATTTCGTCGAGGTCGTAGGTTTCGATTAGGAATGACGGGAATATATATTTCCTTCTCTTTCTTTCCTATTACTAGTCCTATTCACTTAAGTCAAGAATAAGGACCCTGAATTACAAGAGATGCTTGTAAAATATCTGTAGTGAAGGTAGAAGAAGGCTCTGTATTAAATTAGAAAGCCCTAAATCGATAAGTCACTGTTCAGTCATCCAAGGACGGGTTTCGAGCTTCTTGACGCTCAGACTCACCAAAGTTGTTGTTGCAGCCTTCATTCGCCTTACCGGGCTAGCTCTAAGGAAAATCAAGTCGATAGCTATCGCAAATATTTTTGAGAGTCTCGATTATGATCATCAGACGATTATCTTTACGTGTTTTACTAAAAATGCGTTTATTGGTCTTAAATCATTACAATTGGATGGATTATTACAAAGTACTGGACACACTATAGCTAGCCTCTTTCCACTTATTTTAGAAAATAACTCATTAATAAACAACAATTCACTAAACGTGTTAAATAAGGCGTTATAACGTGGGCGCAATGTTGTCATTTTTAGACTTACCATCCATTTAAATTATGTTTAAATTTTGAAATTATGTTGTTAACCTCTCAACACCAACAAATGTGAAAACGTTAACACAGCCTCATTAAATTAATTGTATTTATACAAAAGTCCAGTAGTACATCCTGATTGATTTCCTCAAAATTAAATACAGACAAAAATTATTGTTTATGACATCAGAATCTGCTGTTATCAAGTAGTTCTGTATTATTTTTATTAATTTATTAATTTGAATATTCATTTTTTGAGTGAATTCCATAACTTAAATTGATTATGATTTTCTTGTAACTTTAAATGAGCAGAATTCTCTCATCTTATCAAAGCTGTCGCGTAATTTCTCAATTCATTATGATTTTGCCAATTTTGATTTGTTTCATTTTGTTTAGATTTTATAAAAGCTCTGTCTCTGTCTTTCATTATGCGCTCAACACCGGGAGAAAACGCGGTACCTAAATAAAATAAACTTATTTTCATAATATGCGAAGAACATGCTATAGAATCTCCGTCAATTATCAAAAAGCTCCAGTAAATCGGTGAAGAGTATGTTTCTATCTAGTTTTGTATGTACGTATTTATGTATTTGATTTTATTAATTATTTTTCGTTACAGTTTTTGGTATATATGTACCTTTTATTAGATGTGGAAAAACTTGAAACAGTCATGTAAAACCTGGAAAAGTCAAAAAAATTTAATTGTGAAGAATTGCTACGGAGACTGAACGTATTTTTTGCTTTGTATGAATATTTACCTATGAGCTCTCTTCTGGAAAAATAAGTACCCACTTTGACCGAAATGCAAAAAAATGCTGTTTGGAGACATTTCTCATTTAAATCCTCTGAGAACTAGCCTATTTATGCCCATTTGTATTTTAATTATGAAATAAGCAAGGATTACTATACAACTAGTAATATGTGATGACATGCAATATATCATGTATTAATGTCCTTTAATTTACAACAGAAAAGCAAATAAACAATAATAATTATGCAGAGATACATCTCGCGCGAGTATGTTAAATCATATTATGTAATGGCAGCAGACTGTGACCTGCCAAGGTCAAATTAAGGTGTTTTTTATATCCATATCCGTATACGCAGTTTTTTCGCATCATAATTTGAGATGAATCTCAAAATATCCTAATCCTAATTGCCCTGCATCATAACATAACACACCACAGGCAATCAATCAATTGACCATTTTAAGTATGTGGTGAAATTAAATCATAAAATTTGTTCTAAAATTATATAGGGCCGTCAGATTCTGGTAACGTTTATCTTTCAGTTCTAAGTACCTGTCAAACATACAGCTGGTAAGTATCGATTCGGTGTAAAATTTTCTGCTTAATTCGAATCCAGAGGGCGCATAAAAATTGGGGATTGCCTTCAGCCCTTAATCCGCAAATTTCCCATTATCTCGGAAAGTGTAAAAAATTGATTTTTTAAAATTTGACTTGCATTTAGAAAAAATATGGCGTGGACTTCCACGCTGTCGCGTTGGTGTTTTGAAGAGTGCAGCCTGCGAGAATTTTTTTTTAGGAAATTAACAGAACTAGATCATACGCAATCACAAGAAAAGACCAATATTATTTTTAGTGATTGATTCATATTGATATCTTGCGTGAAACGATAGATTTTTTTTTTATTTGGCTGTCCTGCGATGGAGCACGCCACGAAGTGCGAGTGCTGGAGTAGTGAACCGGCTTTATATTTTTTTTTAGATCTAGTTATATAGCTGTTATAGTTTAATTTTGTCTCTTCATAACTTTGAAAACGCTTAAATAGACAACAGGTCTTTAAATGTAATAGATATGACTATATTTAAATCTAAGCGAAATGTGTTATAATTGTAATTAACAATTAGAAATTATTATAATTAGAATTAGCTTATATCATAAAAAATGCGCAGATTCATAACTATAAGAAAGCCGATACAATCATATTCTTAATGCTAGGAATTTTGTGTTGAGATTTGTTTAGAAAGGGCAGTAATAGTGGCAAGTGACACATACATTTTTTTTGTTGCCACTATTTTTTTGCACCAAAATGAAAGTAAAGTTTTGTTTTCAAAAGTTCGATTAGTATTAGTTCTGCAATAAAATAAATGAAGACCCAACAGGCACTCATACAGCTCCTCCTTACAATGAGGCCCTTTTTATGTCTACCTATATACTTAGTAGGTGCGTTAGCTCATGCTACCCATTTAAAAAGAGAAAAAAGAAAGCATTTAAGACAGCAATTGAAAATTTGGAAACACTCAATCCTTTGGCACAATACATAAATGACGTGGGCAATTGCAACGTGATGAAATTTAGGAACACTGCCTCCATATTCTTTAAAAATGTCTGTATGGCCACTCAGATTTCCAAGGAAGCCTTAGCGAACAAGTGGCAATTACTTTTAAACTACCAGAGCGATATTAGAGTTTCACCACTTTCTGAAGACGCGTTTTATGAATATGCCAAGATGTGTACATATACACTTCTTATTTGAAAGAAAGCAGACAGCATGTCTCTAAAACTACCAGAAGTTCTTCAGTATTGACAGAAGATGTACTGACACCTATCACGTCTACGGAACAATCTAAACCAGTCATTTCTAATGCGGTCGTTTACAAGTTTAAGAATATTTGCAACAAAAGGTATTACTGTAAGAGAATTGGAGTATCTTGCATTATTGGTTGCATGTGTTTAGGTAAATATAACGATGAAAACTTATAATTGTAATAATTGTAATGTATTTCGCTAACTGATAGAAATGCATTCATATCTATTACATTTAAAGGTCAGGTATCTATTTAAGTGTTTCTAAAGTTATGGTGAAGTAAAATTAAACATAAGGAAGTGTAAACAACTATATTAATAACTACATCTTTTAAACAAAATAAAGCCAATAACCTAACATAGTAATATCATACTTAGAATTGAAAGATTTGAAAAAGGAGCTGGCGGATTGGCCTTGACCACCCTGTGGATCTATTGTGGCACTCCTTGTCTAATTTTACTTAGAGCTCCTTATCCAGCTTTGTCTTTTGTACCAAACTCCATAGCCTTGATAAGGGCTCCTTGGCATAGCTATCTACCCTTGGTTTCTCTTCGCCAAGTAGTTGGAACCTCTTGACAAAATCTGCATGTTGCATCCGCTGCCAGGCCCATTAGACTCATATGTATATTAAGCCTAAAATGTCCAGTTACATGACCTACCATTATCCTAATAGCCTTTCTATTTTGGCGAGAATTTGGCGGGAAATTCTTCCACCACTCTAGAGTACTTGTATCCATTCATTAATGGATGTTCGTATGCGGGTTCGGGTCCTACTAGAGCCAGATGCTCCTTCCTGGGCCAGTCCATCAGTCTTCTCATTTTCCCTGTGTCCCTCATGTCCTGGTACCCATGCCACGGTCACTTTGTTGTGACTTCCTAGGTCCGTAAGGGCATTCATACAATCCCATACTAGTCTTGAATCGACCCGCATGGAATTGAGTGCCTTTAGCGCTGCTTGGCTGTCGGAAAAAATGGCAATTGACAGGTTTACAGTTCCTTGTCTCATTATTTCCTTGCCACACCACTGTATAGCGGTCACTTCAGCCTGAAATATTGTGGCGTATATTAAACTTATCAGGATTTTCGTTTTCGACCTTGTCCCGTAAATCTCAGCTCCCATTCTCTGTTTTGTCTTGGGGCCGTCCGTATACCAGATCGTTTGCGCCGATATTGGAGGACCGTTTTTTCCAGTTCTCTCTGTCTGGTATTTTGATTTGAAATTTTTTATGGAAGTTATGCTTTGGGACCATAGTGTCCTTGGGCATCTCCAAATGGGATCTGCCTTCAGCTCTGAGTGCTTTGTTCCGTGTTGTTGCCTTATGGGCGTTGTGCCTTGCACTAGCCTCTTGGTCTTTTCTTGTAATTTCGTAAGATCTAGTTTGTGTCAATTTTCTAAAATAAAAAAATACCCCAGGCTACATTTTTCATTGCGGTGGAGGATCACGCAATATATTTTTTTAAATTTCTATAAATAATAGCCGTGTTTTGATTAAACTGTTACATTGTCTGTACTGCAAATATCTCGTAAAGCACTGACTTTAGAGAAAAACGTCAAGATAGGTTAATTCAATATAGTCAAATTATTATTAATTTATTACTTCCACATCCAGTGGAAGTATAGTAACGACAAAAAAAAATTTAAAAATTTGTATTGTTCAAATAGGCTTAGAATGTCATGAAACGTCCAGATGTCAAGTTTGAGCGAAAAAAAAAATTTCTGTCTGTCGGTCTGTCTGTCGATCTGTCGGTCTGTAACTTTTTTTGTGCGCACGTTTACTATGGAACCGTTTGAGATATTGACTTGAAATTTGGTACACATATGTACTTTAACGAGATCTAGAATTAGATTATTAGACTAGACTATTTTCATCTTGTTCCGTCGAAGGGTTGCAGGGTAAATTGGGGTAAATTTGGAGTAAATAGTATAGACAAGAGAAGCTAAGGTCTCAAAAAAAATTTTGGCATTAGCCACCCCCATTACCACCCCCCCCCCACATTATTAAAGGTATAAAAAAAATGTGATTTACTGTGTGTACAAGAACCAGAAACCTCAAAATATTTTTTTACTTTATCTACCCCCCACCCCCACCCCCTGTCACCACCCCTACCCCACTACCGATGTGGGGTATCTTTTTATGGGTTTTTGGGGTAGAGGATTTCAAATATTATATTATTAAAGTTCCATAAACGATTATTTCCAGATACAAAATTTTTTCGTTTTGTGACTTGGATAGAAAATCCGGATGTGGAAGTAGTGATTCCTTGGGCAGCGGTTTTTCTTTTAATGTGTTTTGCTAAAATAAGTATTTTGCAAGACATCTGCAATAAAGCGAGCATTTGAGTCGAATATGGACGGGACAAGTCTGAAATTAGCTAAAATTTCATAAATCCTTTAAATATGCCCCTTGACATTTTTCGCCAAAAAACGATTCTTTTTCGATACATTTACAAAAAAACACCCCCACACCCCTTTGCCAGTCTAAGAAAACATCTACATCTACATCAACAAGTTTCATTGATCCCCTAATTTTTCTCTTTATATGGCAATGTGGATATTATACTGTCCTATTTATATTATTTAATATTGCAGATAAATAAAAAGTAAATAAAAATAGAATTATTTACGCTCGAATTCTTGAAATTAATTCACTAACAGTTTACGATTTGTCAAATATTACGAAACTTAATATGCAAAACTTCAAACTGAACAATGTTGAGTATTGAAATTCCTGGTATGCGAGAGCTATATTTTATTTATTTTGACGCACACTTCTTTTATACATCCAAATTCCTCGAACATGGTAAGAGTACAAAGTATTATAGTAAACAATTTTTAAATTTCGACCTTTAACCTATCCTGACAAAAAAAAGTATAAAAAAATCATTTAACTAAATTAACAGTACCGACTTGGGAATATGTTTCGCATTATTATTATTAATAGTATTTATGACACAAAAATATTTAAGGAATGTTAAACAATTTTTTTGGTCACTGGTCATAAAATGGCATTAAAATTATTTTATTAAGGGGTTATAGTCCAGGCACTAGCTGACTTTTTCGGCACTTTTATGCTCCATGAGTTATTCCTGTCATTTTGTGGATAATAACGATAAAGAAACGCATGGAACAAATTGAAAGATATTCATGAGAGACACAGAAAATAATCGTGTTTATGTATTAAGACAGTTAATGTCACAGCGGCTAGAAGAAGGCGGCAATGTAGAGGCTCGTGTAAATTATATGAACGAATTATTTCAGAAACTATTGGAGCTTGGTGAAGGCACCAAATCGGAGTTCATTTTAAGCACGACGGTTTGGTGCTTGGGTCATTACCGAAAACTATGATCGACTGACAATTGTCTTGGAAGCACGTAATGAAGAATTTACAGCAAATATAGTTTGTTTCTAGGTGATTGCAGAATGTCAACTCCGAAAAGGAAAATAAAGATAAAGTGACGCTGAAGACAAGCACATGGGCAACTAAAAGAGAAATTTCTTGCCATTTTCGTAAAATGAAATTATAATAAAATGAAAATATGAAGAATGGCTTAAAATATGTAAAACAAAAGGCCTATTTAACCGGAAACTGCAGAAATGCACAATATTTATTCTTGACAAGGGCTATATTTTTGATTCGGGAGCTTCATGTCACATTGTCGAACGATAGGATCATTTCACTAAGTTTGTTCACAATCCGGATTGACTTACTGAATGGATGAAATAAAACATCTTCGGTGAAAATTACTGACAGATATCGGAGGTAACTTAAGCTCTGTGAAACAATTAACCAAACAAGTATATAAGGTCAATTTTGCTGAAAAACAATGTGAAATTAACTAAACGAAATTCAGATGTCTATTGTCGGTATCTGTGACAATGTATATAAATTAAGAGAATTGCATGGAGTATATACAGTCCGCGAAGTTGAGTGTATCCAGTATTGACGTAAAGCTTTGGATTTTTAGGATATTGCAGTCGTAAAGAGATTTACTTCAACTTTACTTTGGCGTAAATATTTTCAGAATGTGGAAGCAAGTGTGAAATAGACAAGAATTGTGAAGTCTACTTAAGGAAAGATGACGAGGCAAAAGTTTACAAAGAAGTCCAATAGTCGATCGAGGACTAAACTTGATTTAGTGCATACTGATGTTTGCAAACGGAACACCATCCGGAATGAAATACGTGCTGACATTCATCGACGACTTTTCCAAGTTTATAGGAACTTTTTTTGTCACAAAATAAATCTGAAGTTTTTGACAGATTTGAAGAATACGTCTAGACAAAAACTATATTGAGAAAGAAGTCAAAATTCATCCGTTTGGAGAAGAAGCTTTGGGAAGAAGCAGTTGTAATGGCTAATTATATACAGAACTGTTTACGAGCTAGAGACGCCGTTCGAGAATTAACTTCGTATGTTGCCTAGCATCAAACATTTCAAACGTTTTGGATGAAAATGTTACCATAAAGGTATCAGATGAAAAAAGAATAAAATTGGAATCGAAGGTAGTTTAAGCAATTCTTATCCGATATGATATATTATCCAAAGCAAACAGATGCTATGTACCAACAACAGGAAAAATGACCATAAATCGAGATGAAAAATTCATACAGAAGAAGGACAGTGATTGTAAACTCGATCATAAGCAGGAGAATACAGACAGATGAATAATTTTTCAACGGACAGATTACGAGAATATAAATATAACAAAGGTGATTGCGATGAAGGTAACCGGATGGTTCGAAGATCAGCGAAATAATGAAAACAGCAAACGAAGGACAAACTGAACCGAACAATTACACTATTATTTCGAATCCAAAGGAAAAGTCGATAGAAGCAATGAAAGACGAAATGAAGTCATTAAAAGAAAATACTACATGGAAACTAGTTACTTTGCCAGCTTATAGTCGTGCTGTAAGCGGCAAGAGGATTTATAAAATTATGCAGACGGAAAAACTCAACAGTTTAAGGCGTGACTATCGGTTCAAAGGTTCTCACGGGATGCAGACTACAATCAAATATTCGCCACAGAAGTACGACAAGTACTCAGAATTTTACTCACTTTTGGCCCAAAGCAGCTAATGAAGGTAATTCGCGAAAACGGCATTCATTTCTCAACGGAATTGTAGATGAAATAATATATATGAAAAAACCACCAGGATTCAAGGCTGAAGAAAAACAAAACCATATTTGCCTCTTGAGGAGAAGTTTATACGGTTTGAGGCAGCCAGAGTTTGGAACAAGACGATCCATCAGGCTCTTGTTGATGCTGGATATATTAAGAGCAAAAATGATGGTAAATTTTGTTACTTACTAATATATGATGATGATCTAATCATATCTAGCAAACAAGTTGAACTACTGTCTGGTTGCGAAAGAATCCAAATTCCAAATCCAAATTTAAAATTAAAATCCTTGGAGATATTCGAAATTACCTTGGACTACAAATCAACAGGAGTTTCTATGATAATTTCTCAATCAATAATACTTCATACTTTATGAAGATTACTAACGATTTTGGATTGGCTGATGCAAAACCATCCAAAGTATCAATAAATGTGTCACACAACAAAGGAGGAGACACAGAAAGGTTAATAGGCAATAATAAATATAGACACCTGGTTGGATACCTATTGTATCAGTCAGGTAATACCAGGCTGAGCACATTGGCAAGTGTATCTGTTCTAGCGCAAATGGTCGCAGAACCAACCCAAAAGGACTGGAACGAGTTAAAGTGTTTTCTTAAATACCTGAAAGGAACTACAAATTTATGTTCACCTCTAGGCAACGTTGAAAGCGAATCAAGGTGGATATGCAGATGCGAATTAGTCAGAAAATAAAATGAATAAAAAATTTAACAGTGGATACGTTTTTCCTCGATAGCCTGGTCAGTTGTTGCTGCAAGAAACAAACGTAGGTGACAATATCATTTACCGAGGCTGAATTGTTGGCCTTATCGGAAGCATGAGAGGAAGCACTATGGATCCGACGTATATTTCCTTTTCGTCTTTTCTCTTTTCGTATGTATAGTTGCTCATTAGTATTTTGTGGTATGTATTGACTTCTGCTTTGGTTTAATGTCCTCGAGTTGTTATCTTATCTCCCTACCTACCAACCTACCAGGTTATGATCTATTTGTGAAATTCAGCTTCCATTACCCCCAGTGTCAAGATAGGCTTGGCCTTTGCTCCATGTATTCCTCATAATGCGGCAGCTTAACCTCGAATTTCGTGTAAATGTGGGCACACCGAACAAAACCACCAAATTTTTTCCAGGTACTAATTAGATGCGTAGCTTTCAATTTTTGATAGGAACCAACTCCTCCTGGATTTTATAGCAGCCATTTTGAAATATAGGTATATTATCAATATATCGGCTTCTAAATCACTTAGGACCACAAACGTGGTGTCTAAGTATACATATTTGGGGCCAGGGAATACAACTACACAATTTTTAAATGTATCACACTCTATATTCACTAATATATGTATCAATTGCACCGATGAACTATTTTGTCTGGTGTGTCCACATTCTCTAATATGTTTTTGAATTTTAATACAAGATGGATTGGAACAAGTGCATGATCTGTCAGAAGACAACTTCAGAAAATTTAAAATGTCCACTCAATGCACATGGAATCGAAAACAAGACAAACGATACCGGTCTTTCTACAATATCAATGAGTTTAGAAGCTTAGACTTATTGCCAGTGAAACTAAATTTGAGTGCGGATGAACTGGACCAAAACCATGGTGATGGCACAAATCTTGTTACGTCAAGTTCATCAATTTGAAGTTGGATAGAGCTAAAAAGCGGGGAAATACTTCAGGAAGTAGTACAACTGTGGAGAAACGATCCCGGCGTGAAGCAAGTGACAAAATGGCTTGTTTGTTACATCGTGGAAGCGATGGACTCCTTCATGAATTTCGAACATTAATAGCTGATGCGAGCATATGAAAAATGGCAACAGAATATGATGTGCAATGTTACACAGCAGAGGAAAGTCAGATAAAGGCTACATCACTTGTGGAGCTTTATACTTATATAGAGAACTGTGTGGAAGGTGGGACCTTCTACTTTAAATTTTCAAAGTTGCATGAACTGTATGAGAACCGATTAAAAATCCTCAGTCTGGTTCTGTTAATCTCCTTCTCAACGCCAAGGATTTTTAATCGGTATAAATATATATACTTAGACACCAAGTTTGTTGTCCTAAGTGATTTAGATGCCGAGATATACCTATACTTCAAAATGGCCGCTATAAAATCCAAGTTGGCCGACGGAGGAGTCGGTTCCTATCAAAAATTGAAACGTATCTAACTAGTACCTGGAAAAAAATTGGTGGTTTTGTCCGGTGTGTCTACATTTTCATGATAAGCTGCTCCACTATTATTGTTAAGTCGCTTCCTAACATTATGCTGAGCATTTTCCTTTTATTTCTTTTAGTTTCTCTAGTTGGCCGCCTGTAACCTTAATTATTTTAAATTTGTTATTAATTAATTAACGTGTATATTAAATTGTTATTAAGTTGCCTGTAACATTTACAGTTTCCGAGCAAAATTCTGTCTAGTATGGGACACCCTGTACCCGTAAAGCATATTTACACTACGCGCTTAAGGTGTGAACGGCCTTGAGTTTGACCTTCGTAATGTCACTTAAAAGTCTTCAAACTTTCTTTACCGGTTTCGTTTTAACGCGTTATTTATTGAGCGTGCTCGAGAATGCATAAACTCGTCGAATAGCTATCGTCTACGTGTCCAATCATGCGACATCGATTTTTCACTCGGCGATTTTTGATTTCTTAGAAGCGCATCTAAGCGATAGTGTATTAAATAGACTATTTTGTATTCGATTCAGTGTTTGGCTGATAGTAAAACAATCAAATTTAAAAAGACTATTAATATTTATGTTTGGTTTTTACATTGCGGGCCAAGGCCGCGGCGTACGTAGATTTTTTTTGTTGTGGTACGCGCTCCTCAATAAACAATTAACCTGATATTTTGTTAAATAACCGGTGAAATAATTGCACATGAATATTGGTGAAGTCAAAATAAAGTTTCAATGGAATTGTTTGCTGCAGCAATTTTATTGTTTTAGTTTGTTTTCAGTGTGACAAGTAGTGTAATGAAAATTGTTTGGTGAAATTTGACTATTGCTTCTTATAAAATTTAAACAATTTATGTTTAAGTTAATTCGTTAACTTGTAAAAAATAAAAACCATACAAAATGGCCCCTTTTGTATTATTTATTTTATATTACTTTTTATTTTATTTTAGAAATACAGTTTCATATTCATTGCGTCGTCATTACTTAAAATAATACTAATAATAATAAGTTGCATTCTAAGAAATGGCAAAGGATCCCTTTGCCATTTCTTAGAATGCAACTTCTGAGTGAATACACTATCCGATAAAATTATTATAGTTTAAACCGGATCCTTCACCATTTATTAGAATGTCTGAGTAAATACACTAGCCAATCAATTATTGTATTATCACCAGAACTACACGTGTATGCAAAATTTCAACTCAACTGGACGTCGTCAAGTGATTCAAAATTGACTTGCAAGATTTGAACTAAACATACTAACAAACTAAGTGACATATATACAAAGCAAGTTAAATAAAATTTTGTAAAATAAATAATAATAAATGCTTTGCGTTTAGCATCGCTAAAATTCGAAGCATATCGGAAATTAATCCAAACATCACCAAAAAATCATGTATACAATTTAGAAGCCCCACGAATATATTTTTTTTAACACTTACCCTAATAGTTTACTTAAGCTCACTTTCCTTGGTAGGCCTGCAAATTGAAAAAAAATATATTCCTACTCAGACTAAAATCTGTCAGTAAATGTATACCGAAGTACCAATGTGAATAAAATATGACTGATAACGTTAAAAATGTGCTTGAAAAGTAAACTTTGTGTTAATTCTATTAATTATTTTGGACAATTTGTATTGATAAACATTTGTTTATCTCAAAGGAAAATACGCGTTTGTGGCGTACAATATCTTATTATACCAGCTGATGTCAAATTAATTTATGTAGAAATGTATTTCTTTTATTCCATATGTGTACATCAAAGCAGTTTTATAACTAGAAGCAGATATCCAGCTACAACTGTGTTATCAACATGTATTCAATCTCAGAAATTTCATTTTGTAACTATTTCTTTCTTTATAACGAAATTGTCATAGCATCTCTTTCTAGAGCCACGCAAAAACAAATACTATACGCGGTTAAATTTGTCGATGCTAAACTCATACCACGCAGGGCCCAACTAAAACAGAGATAACGATATAGCCAATTAGTGGAAGACCAGACCCTCTGAATTCGACACCCTCTATACAACTCGCGAACACCCACCTAAAAAATAGGTAATCTGATGTAAAATAACCTGCTGAACTTGATTTTTGAATTCGCCCATTGATTTGAGATTGCCAAAATGACCAAATTGGCAATTTTCTAAAAAAAATAAAAATTATGTGTTATTTTTAGTTTTTCATATAACACGTCATATATTTTTTATTTTACTTCAAAATTTTTAAATTTTTTTACATAATATTCTCTAACTATTCTTTGATATGTTGAAAGTAAAAAACTTTACCTAAAAAATAATTAGTTGGCAAAAAAAAATAACAACTTTTCTTTGACGCAAAATCTTTAAAATTTGCAGAGTAAAATGTCCGATCGAGGTATCTTTTTTATTTTTAAAGTTAGGTGCCTACTATAAACGAAGAGAATGTTCAGAATGAACTAAATAAAATCTTTTATAAGAAGTTTTTTTTGAAATTTTGCTCCCTTATCGAAATATTCATTGATTGTTTCAGCGTCCGAACGAATGCGCGCTACTATGAGTCGGCCGCAATCGCATCTAGAGCTAAACGCAGACACGTGCCGGGTGATTATTATTTTCCAGTATCCATTTATGTTAAGTTGAAAGTGCTTTTTGTCTCAGTCCTTATATTTAGTGCATTATAAACACATAGTTTGGCATAATAAATTATAATTACTCGGATAGGAAACAAGCTAAAAACGTACTTTTCGCCTGTTCACTGAATTTTTATATAATTGTTATACATTCAATAGGATACTTTTCGCAGTTTTTTGTAAATAATGTTACTTTTAGACATTTTTAATTTTATAGTACGATCTTAGTTGGTAAAAGACTTGGTAAAAAACTATACCAAACCCTATTTGGGTTTCGATTCCGAGTCAAAAGAACTACACCACCACCTTACACGTAAAAGAATGTAAATTTTACTTCCACGTCCAGTGGAAGTATAGTAACGACAAAAAAATTTTTAAAAATTTTTATTGTCCGAATAGGCTTAAAATGTCATGAAACGTCGAGATTTTAAGTTTGAGCGAAAAAAAAATTTTCTGTCTGTCTGTCGGTCTGTCGGTCTGTCTGTAACTTTTTTTTGTGCGCACGTTTACTCTGGAACCGTTTAAGATATTGACTTGAAATTTGGTACACATATGTACTTTAACGAGTTCTAGAACTAGATTATATTTTCATCTTGTTCCGTCGAAGGGTTGGGGGGTAAATTGGGGTAAATTTGGGGTAAATGGGTAAATTAAGCAGGTAAGAGTCCATGAAATTGGTATATAGTATATACAAGAGAAGCTAAGGTCTCAAAAAAAATTTTGGCATTAGCCACCCCCATTACCACCCCCACCTCCTTATTAAAGGGGATGAAAAAAAAATTGTGATTTAGTGTATGTACAGGAACCAGAAACCTCAAAATATTTTTTAACTTCATCCACCCCCCACTACCACCCCCTATTACCACCCCCACCCCACTACCGATGTGGGGTATCGTTTTATGGGTTTTTGGGGTAGAGGATTTCAAATATTATATTATTAAAGTTCCATAAACAATTATTTTCACATACAAAGTTTTTTCGTTGTGAGTGACTTGGATAAAGAATCTGGATGTGGAAGTAGTGATTCCTTGGGCAGCGGTTTTTACATTATAAGACACGAGCTAAAATCATATTTCCACCGTTGTATATTACATTATGAAATGTATATTTGTAAAATATATAAATATTTAGATATTAAAATGAAATATCATTTCACCAGATTTCTATTCAATTACAAAAACATAAAAATTAAAAATAGGGTTCTTCCTCTAACTAACACTAATTTACTGTCCAAATTTCAGTACAACCGAAATTTTCTTTCTTCAGTTATCGTGCTTACAAGAAACGTGACGGACGGACAGACAGACGGACAGACGGACATTTTGAAAGTTGTTCAGAATTCGTTCACTAACACAATGGTATGAAAATTGTTTGTCTGCGAGTAGGGTTGCCGGGCCTAAAATTCGAAAAGCCGGACTTTACTTATAAATTTAGCCGGACATTTGGTACAAAAAGCCGGACATTCGTTCGTCTTTTAATATTTGTTATTAAACTTAATTTAAAAATGAATATCTGTTACATGAAAATAGAAAATTCATTGGAAAATAATAAAATATATCTATAAGAATAAAAACGAAAAAAAATTAAAAATTAAAAAATCACGTATGAAACTAATTCATACAACATCAAATGAAACTTTGGTAAGTGTATCACATGAAAAAATGAAATTGAAATCAATGAAAAAACTGAATAATTCATTCTAATCATATAAAATAAAATAATTTTCATTAATAAAAAAAAATGTCTTTTTAAAACTTAAAAGCAGAAATTATGTATATTTATCATTTGCGCCTATTTTATCAAGTAAGTTTTTTCTTCACAGATCATATGGTAGAATTCTTGGCAATTTATTTTTAAATTGCCCTGTAAGAACATCATTTTGGCTATCGTATCTATATGTAGTTTATTTCGTTCTTTCGAACATTGGACATTTATTAACGAAAATACTCTTTCGTTATTGGCGTTGTGGCCTGGAATAGCAAAATAATACTCTGCCAATATTAATAATTCGGAGTAAAATTCCGTATTTTCCAGAGAGTTAAGGCAAAAAGCCGGACATGTTAATTTTTAGCCGGACAAAACCGTAAAAAGCCAAACATGTCCGGCTAAAGCCGTACGCCTGGCAACCCTATCTGCGAGCGATATTTACGGTTTTAGAAATGTACCGATCAAATGCAAAATCCGATGACATTTCTGTGGCTCTAAAACAATATTTAGAATAGAAAAATTTATTTTTATCACTAAATCCAGTTTACCATGCACAATGCAGAAGATCGTATACCCGAACTGCTTATAAAAGAAAATCAGAAATTGTAAATCCTAGTACAGAGAATACAAGTAAAAAGGGCATTTCAGCAATGTGCTATTTACAAGACAGCCTACCAAATTAAGTCCAGAATTCCAAATGTTTTAGATTTTGGATGGTACCTAAAGGAGGAAATCTTATTTCCAAAGATGATTTCAAAAAGCCCAAAACCCAATTTTATTGAGTTAACTCCATTTTGTAAATGTAAATTATATAACTGTACTACAAGCTACAAGTGTAGCAAAGCAAACGTGCAATGTAACATAAGTTGTTTATGCGAAGGAAAATGTAATCTTTAGTACCCACTTGCTGTTATAATTAATGAAAATATATTTTTTAATGTGTATGTTTTAAGATTATCTACATAATTTTATAACATTTAATTGCAAATAGAAACTAAATAATCCGTAGACTCACTTGATCGCTTAAACGACACCACAGATGGGCGACGTTAACAGAAGTTATGCTTTAAATTAATGCGGACGAGTTGCGCGGCGGCATTCAACAGCGTCATCTCGTTACATGAGCCGAATTTCAAAAAAATCTCTTTATAAAAAAGTTTGTTTAAAGTATATGGAACATTTTTCTCGTTTATACTATAACTCTCTCTTTAAAAATAAAAAAGTTACCTCGATCGGGTATTTTTCAATGCAAATTTTAAAAAACCGCGACAATAGAGGGTAACTATATTTTTTTTAGGCACTATATTATTAGTTACACTATATTCTTTACCGTCAGCCTGTCCAGGAATATTGGAGAGATAATGTGTAAAATATTGGTCTAAATCGGAAATAAAATAAAAAAGATATGATGTGTTATGTGCAAAACAAAAATTAACACATAATTTTAAAATTTTTCAAAAAATTTGCGAATTGACCGATTTGGCAACCTCAAATTAACGGGCGAACTCAAAAATCAAATCCAGAAGGTCATTTTACATAATATCATCTATTTTTTAGGTGGGTGTTCGCGAGTTGTATAGACTACTTTTAAAATGCTTCCTACAGATTGGCTGTTCTCCGACTAAATAGTGTATCTTAGAAAGAAAGGGTTACAAAGTGGTACGATGGACATGTTGACAACAGCATTTATAGCATTTCATCTCTGCTTCTAGTTATAAAATTTCTTTGGTATACATGTTGTGGTAGATCCACGACGGGAAACATGACATGCTTCTCAGGAAATAATGACTTCAGCCGAAATAAAGTAGGATTCTGGATTTCTAAAGAAATATCTGGATCAATTCTGCTATATCAGTGATCGGACAATCTCCCTGAGGATCAACGCCAAGCCAACGGTAGTAAATTTACCGCAAGTATATGCATCTACAACTTCTGTTGAAGACGAGGCGCTGGAAGCGCTCTACTAATATATAGAAACCTCACTGCACGCTACTTCAAACAGGGAAATTATCATTGTTATGGGTGATTTTAACACCAAAGTCGGTTCCACACTGGAAGATGATCACCAGCAAACTGTTGTTGGCAAATTTAGCATCGGAGAACGAAATGAAACGGGGGGAAGGCTAATTCAATTTTGCCTAGATAGACTTATACGAAAGTTAATACTGGATTCCAACAACGTGCACGCTGCCTTTACACTTAGCTGTCACCTAGCGGTAGAGTTCGCAACGAGATTGACTGTATTATGATAAAATTGATAGAGAGAGATCTTCAGCAAAACTTTGAAAAACTTTACTTGCTGCGGACTGTAGTTTAGATCGGTAGTTGCGCAAGGGCATTTTTTTGCTGAAGCGGAAAACGTGTAGAAAGCAAATACAAAACATTTGCCCACCATAACTGATTAAGGAAATACATAAGTAAAGTCATTAAATGATCCAAATGTCTTGTGGAATACTCTAAAAGAGAACATCACGTTAGCAATAACGGAAACAAACACAAAGCAAGACATGTAGAAATGTGAAACAATAACTGCCGAAACTTTAATTGAAAGAAAAATTTGAAGGCCCAGAGTATCAACTTCCTTAGAATCGGAATACCATAACAAACTGACGCGAAAAATTCAAATTATTTGTCGAAGAGGTAAGAATTTCTATCTATGAGACGTCTATAGAAAACTGGACTAACATACCGACCACAACATAGCAAAAATTTCTTCCGAACTGTAGGAGTGATTACGTAAATCTAAAACGTGGTCAATTAAGCACTCTTCCAGTGCTCTAGGAACAGATGGGGGTTCGATTATTGAGGTTCTTAAATCAGAAGTGGAGGAGAATATAAATGAATTATTAAAAAATAAAATAAAGAAAATTATGGTTATTTTGATGTTTGGTGGGTAAATTCATAGTCGCGAAAAAATACAGCATTGGATACACAGATTCGGCAAATGTAATTTTATGTATTTATAATAAATAATAATTATATTTATTTCCCATATTTAAATTTTTACCGTTTTTACAATATTTATCCAACACACATACAAATAGATTTAAGCTTGATGTATAATTTTGAACTCTATTTTTTATCAGCAAATATGAAGATAATTATATATAGTAAGATAGATAGTGAACATATAATGGTAAATAAATAAACGAAATATCCCACTAAAGGTAAAACCTTGAGGCATGAGATATACAAGTTCGAGTACAAGTTTATTAATGAGTTGTGAGAAAATGTAGGTAGGTCTTGCAGTTTTTACTAAATAAGTTAGTGAATAATTTCTGTTAATATTCTAACATTTAGTGGTCCTAGTCTATTATTATTTGATTAATATTATGTTTTACAATATATTCATTTATTTGTTGTCTGCTTACATTTGACATCCATTTTTTTTTTATTTCATTTTTAAACATATTAATTGAGTTGAGGATTTTATTTTCAGGGGGGACCAGGTTATAAAGTTTTGGTCCTAAATATATGTAATAATATTTTTTCGGATTTAGGGATTAATGTAGAGTTTAATCTATATCCCGTGTTATAATCATGTTCAATGTTCTTTAGTTCATGTTTGTTACAATGCTGCCTAACAATGATTCTATAAAAGAACGGCTGACAAGGTCATATATTTTAGCCTCTAGATATGGTTGGTCAGTTGGGTATGTATACGGTTTTTTGTATATTACTTTTAGTATTAATTTTTATATGATGTACATAAGTGTGTTTGATGACCCCCTCTGGTTATTATGCCGCAGTTAATATGACTCTCAATTAATGCATCAAATAAAAAAAAAGAAATACTTAAACTTGTACAAGATGCAGGGGATCTTTTTTAATAGGTAGTTAATGTGTGTTTCCCATTTCAGGTGATAATTAATGTACAAGCCTAAGTATTTGATATTCCCAACAGAACAGATATGCATCTCTGGAGAGATTGTCAGTTTGCTGTATGATGGTAAATATTTTGAATAAGAGGTGAAGGGAATGTAATGAGTTTTTTTTTAAATTTATTTTAAGAAGTCGCGTGGTTAACCATTGCACTATATGCACTGTATGGTTGAAATCTTTTTCTGCTATATTTTTTCTAATATTCCACTTGTCCGCTTTATATAAGATAGCAGTATCATCAGCAAAACTCACTACATCACCCTCCAGCTGTAACTTGTATGAATCACTGAGATATATATTGAAGAGTACCGGTCCCCGTACAGTTCCCTGTGGAACATATTTTATGGTTCTAGTTTCACTTAACATGTCGTTAATTCTTAAGCATTGTCATGTGTGTATTAAATAACTTTTTTTTTAATCGCCTTATTTATTTTAATGTCCTGGCGGAGTTTAGCCGATGGCTATTCTACCACTCAACCAGGACAGACACACACATAGACAACATCACAACACCCATTCCCTGCGACATTGCCATCTGCCGCAGCTGAGACTCGAACTCAGGAGAGGAGAGCGGCTAGACCGTGTTGTCTCTCACACAACCGCAGTCTAGCCCACTGCTACCGCCTCGGCAACACGAGAAAAACGCCACTACACATCCATACCCTAGCCGGGATTCGAACCCGGGACCCCGTGGTCGCAAGCCTAACACCTTAAGCACTGCGCCACCGAGTCGATTTTCATCAGTTTATATTTATAGATAAAATATATCCTGTGATAAATAACAGCAAGAAAGAAAACAGAGAAATTAGGAAAAGAAAGTCCGATATACTGCTCCCAGCACGTTCCACACTTTCATTACCTTGTCGTGTGTCAACGTAGGGCATCGGTACCTATCGCTTGTAATAGCCTGTGCACTGTAGTGGGAGAAGTGCGTCTTTCTTTTTCTAATTTGTCTGCTGTTTTTATTACGCTCGTTTTTCTCAGGACCCACATATAGAACTTCATTTGCCGAATCTGTATGCACTAAACATCATTCATGATACGGTATAACCTTCGGATTAAAGTAAAGATATATACAAAAATCTTATAAACAACGTATTCAACAAAACATCAAAGCAAACGGAAATATTGCAAAATATTCAACAGACAAAAACGTAGTAAGTAACTGTATAAAAACTCAATTTATTGTACAAACAGCATGAATAAGGTATTAATAATTTTCTTTTAAATTCAATATGACATAACATTTCAGTTGGCATTTAGTTTTAATAAAATTTAAGATGCGGATAATTTATAAGTATTGTATAGGCGGTAGGCAGAACCGGTACCATGAATAAAATCAAATTTACTGACTTTTTTTTTATTTTTAACTAAACTTTAATACTACTTTTCGCAAGGTTGTCGTGAGTTAAAAATATTAGACTATTGCATATCACGTAGCCGTGGGATGGGAATATATTTATTTTTAATTTATAATAAAAATGTACAGTTTGTTAGTGAAAATAACTGTCTGATTTTGTTTAAGGCGAAATTAACACCAGAGCGATATGTAATAAGCAATCAACAATAATACGCGATGCTCACCTTCCTTTCGGCGGTGGAAAAGATAAAGAATCGTCGGTACAACCAAAAGTGGACATCCCGCAAGTTGTCTGATCTAATAAGTGCTATGCTTATATCATTTTGTTAACAAAATTATTACTATTTTTTTAAAGTGGTTAATTTTTTATTTTAAATAATTTACCAATAGTGAAGGAGTGGCAGGAAGGAGTCGATTTAAGATGAAAAAGATTACTTTTACGAAGGTATTTCACTAAAGGTCCAAATCACTTATGGCATGTTGATTCATATAACAAACTGAAGCCATATGGATGTAGAGACAGGTTCTCTAGACATATTATGTCGTTGAAGAACAGCGATCAAACAGTGATCTTCGTGTAGTTGCGGGTTTTTGTTTACGTACACCGCAAATTATTGGTGGTTGTCCTCGTACCAGTGGTACTGATATGGGTACAGAGAACGGTTGCATAGAGGATATGTAAAATTTTTTGCAGTCACATAATGCAGGTGACCAAAATATAATGCCGCCATTTATCTATCAAACAGGTCAAACCAATCAGAGAATATAATCTTCGTGGCCTATATTGAGAAAACATAGCTCCCAATTTTGGTGAATATTTTCCAACAATTAAATGAAGACGAAACTTTTACTGGTTCATCTCTTGATAAATCACTAATACAGTATTGTTTTCAAGATGTTATTCAGTTTCAAAATCCAAATACATTCCTAATACAACTTTTTAGAAAGAACTTGATGAAATTGTTAACGAGTGGAACATTCATAGAATTAGAAAAATAAGAAATAATATATCCCCCAGTGATCGTCCAGCTATGATGTATCGCTTACCTGAATTGTCTAATTGTGACAATTATTTAGTAAATTTAGACGATCCTATTTTGGATTATTGTGAAAGAGAATGTAAATTCCTTGATGAGCCATTAGTCCCTTGAGATTAACCAGAAAAAGGCAAAAAAAAACAAAAGTTCTGCGACCGGACCGCAAGACATTAACCCCACCGTTTTCGAGAGCGGGGAGCACGATGGTGACACTACCCCCAAATCGAAAAAACCACCCCTTTCTCCGATTTTCCAGCGCTAGGCTTGCAAAGGCTTGTCAGATCGGGTTTTTCTTGGTCAATTTGAATAAAATAAGTAAATATTGACCACAGGTGACTACCCCCACCCCCAGCACGAAAATGCCACGAAAATAACGAAAATCAGCTGAAAACCGGTATACCCCCGTTTTCGAGGGCGAGGAATACGATGGTGATAATATTTCCCGACCTACTCTTCACCTACTACTCCTAAACCTGAAAACTACCCTCTTTCGATTTTCCGGTGCTAGGCTTGCGAGGGCTTGTGGGATCGTTTTTTTTTTTGGTAAATTTGAATAAAATAGGTAAATATTGACCACAGGTGACCTAACCCACCCCAGGGGTTGAAGCTACCCCCTTCCCAATAACAAAGTGCCACGGAAACAACGAAAATCAGCGGTATACCCCCGTTTTTGAGAGCGGTGAATACGATGGTGATAATATTTCCCGATCTACTGTTCACCCTAAACCTGAAAACTACCCCTTTTTTTGATTTTCCGGTGCTAGGCTTACGAGGGCTTGTTGAATCCGATTTTTTTCAATTTGAATAAAATAGGTAAATATTGACCATCCTAACCCACTCAGGCTTGAAACTACCCCCACCTCCAATAACTAAATGCCACGGAAACAACGAAAATCAGCTTGAGAGCTCCCGTTTTCGAGGGCAAAGAACAACGATGGTGACAATATTTCCCGACATATCCTTCACCCACTACCCCCATTTTTTTTTGTGCACACGATAACTCTGGAACCGTTTAAGATATTGAGTAGAAATAAGAGAAGCTAACGTCTCCAAAAATTGTATTTGACACTCCCTTACCATCCTCACCCCATTAAGAAAATAAAATTGTGATTTAATGTGTGTACAAGAACCAAAGGCCTCAACAATTTGTTTTACTTCTCATCCGATACGACAAGCCCTCGCGTCTAGCACCCAGTGGCGCCCGCTAGCCTTTTGAAATGGGTGGGCGGATGCCGGCAAAAGAAAATAATTTGGGGGCGGGCGGTACAGCGGACACATCAGGCCTGTAGCTAGAAAGTGCTTTCAGGTCAGGCAAATAATTTTTCAAGGAGGGGCTACGCCAAAAATTTTTTGATGAGCGGGGGGGGGGGGGAGAAATCCAAAAACATTTTTTTTAATCCGAAAAATTTTTTGACGACCAAGAGCAAGAAATCTAAAAAAAAAATTTGCGAAGGTAATTGAAATTGTCCCCCTTGCGAACGCCGTAGGTCAGGCAAAAATTCTAGTCCCCCCCCCCTCCCCTAGCTACAGGCCTGGAACATATACATTATACATTTCGCCAGCGTAGAGATGTGGCGTGATGCCTCACGGCGCAGAGTGGGCAGCGACCGGCGCTTGAATTTGCAGGGTGGGCTCCCGTCAACTTCTTTTGTCAGAAAGTAATTCCCAAAAACATGACGACCCTTTTGAATGTGTAGGTTTCTACTCTCAGGACATCAATTATGTCACTACTTTGAATTGAAAATGTTTTGATAAAACTAACAATTAATATGAAAGAATATTTATTTTGCATGTTACAATGAACATTTATAAAAATATATTAAATAAAAAACATTTTAAAAAAATTAAAAAAAAACAATTTTCTCAAAATAACAATTATTCTTATAACTGCTTATAGGTGCTGGGTACTTAATAATATTATGACCCCCTTAATCTGGTACATAAAATATAAAAATTTTCGTGTAGAGGGAAACACATTATTACTTGAATACGAGGTCAGAATTTGGATTCGATAAAACGATTGAACTTTGTATACGGAAGTTATGTGGTAAACATTTGTTTTTGAAATGGAAAACACCCTGTATATTATTACATATACATCCGGGTAGAGATTTTTTCTGATTACCACAGAGTAGAGTGTAAACTGAATCAGGCTCACCCCCATTACTTTTTTGTTTTTTAAGACATAATTTAGAAATTTTGGGAATTGCAATAACAAGTAAATTTGAATTAATACATATAATAACATTGTTCTAGCTCTTCCAATTTTATCGGAAATGACCTGATACCGCTTCGAGGAAATATATAACTTCAGAAATTTTTTGAGAACAATTTTAGGTTTGAATTTAAAATCACATTTGCTAGCTGAGCTATTGAGCGAAGAGAGCCAGTACGGCTTGCGCATGTACTAACGTATACGTCAGGATTATCTTAGAGATATTTGTGATAAGTCAGGAATAATCTCGTAATATATGGAGAAGTCAAAATTAATCCCGATATCGTTTATTAACTCGGGAATTTTCTTGAGTTATATAAAATAAGTTTAATCTCGAGATTGAAAAGAAATGAGTTTTTGAGCCTTCTACGCTTCCGTAGAAATAAAATAAAAAGTAAAAATAATTCAAAATTTCTTAACTTTCCGACACAAAATAAATTCCGAGTTTGCATCAGTACCATATGAATCTCAGCTTGAAAGTGGCGTTAGAAAAATGTTTGAAAACTTTTAAGAAATAGCATAATATAGCGCCAAATGAAGTGTTATTGACGTCTTAGAAGCGTCACCAATCTAATATAAAAAGAATACTATTTTAGTTTACCACTGCTGACGTATAAATCTCTATAATGTTGTATCTGTAAATAATTAAATAAGTTGACGTAGGTAGAAGGATTTGGTATTGAATTTATTTAAAATGGACTCGCCGGATGACGAAAATAAAATAAATAAACTTTGATTTGCATCCCGGATAACAAAGAAATAAAAAAATATTACAAATAATGAAAAACTTGCCAAGCGAATTCCAGTTATCGAAAGGTCTTTTTCTATCATTTTGGAGGAAATTTATTAATAAAATTAACGACAAACTGGTTATTCTTGACTATTTTTACTAAGATATCTTCATTATGAAAATAAGAATTATTTTTAATTATTCTGCATCAACATGGAAACTGTTATTTACTGCGATGACAAGCATAAATTCATAACCAATTACAAACGTGAAATAAAGAACAATCCCAACATTTATTGACAAATGCAATCAATACAACCAGCGGAAGCATCATTCCAAACTTCTTCGTTTCAAAAATCAAGTGTACCTTGTTTTACTTCAAACCAAAAACACAATGTCTTCTATTGAAAAACAGCTAGCAGAAATAACCAGAACCCGGCTCGGAGGTAATTATGGAGTCAAAATCAGTATCGGCTCTAGGCGATATAAGCAATATGATTATTTTCACGAACAATGATACAATAGCTCACCATATACATATACATATATACCTTAATCGGTAAAGGAGGACAGTAATAAAAGTTTTTTTTCTATGTTTTTTATTGGGATGCTCTGCCACATATATTTTCTTCTATACAATGTCCGTGAAATCTACAAAGAATACAATTATCCAGTATTTTACTGGAAAATAACCTCTACGCCTGTGACTTTTAGGTCAAAGGAGCAGTTACAGGGTATTTTTTTGACAAATAATAAATAAGAACAAAAATATAAAAATAATGTATTTTGCTGACATTTCGAAAACCGAATCTGTTTCCTTTCTCAAAGCGTATAAGTATTATAAATGTTTGTGTGCTGTGTATATTAAATGCACAACTTTAAGAATATATTTGTTGTATCCATAGATACTTACTGCTTACACAGAACTGTTGATATATCTAGTTGATATCGTTATTTTAAATAATGTTCAGTTTGTTAAGTTGTTCTTTTAACATCGGTAGCCAAGTTGTGCAAACATCTACGGAACAATTCGACATGCATTTATTCTCATTCAATAATATTATAGCTGATTCTTTAATTTTTCTTTTCTTGCTATCTGTCTGTTTTTTTTTTAAATTTTTGCCGAGTCACAGTTTATCCGTTCTCCCAAGCGTGTTCGCAAATCTTCGATTTCTGAATCTCATCCTTCCTAATGTCACCCCTGTGCTCACCCAATCTAACACTAAATGGTCTGGATAACTCACCCACATAATGTTTGTTACACTCACATGGAATACTATAAATGCAGTTTTTTGAATTTTTTTCACGATTTAACGGTTTTGTTTTTATTAAAATAGATAGTTTACATTTAGAATGGGTATAATACAGAATAATTTTTACACGGTCTTATCAAATCAACGTCACTCAATGACATGTGCCGTTTGACACTACTGAGAGTTGCTATGCCCCCCCTTTCCCGCTAAGGAATAGTGCATTCCTTAATGTTTAAAGGTAAATGGCTCCTAAGAGGTTATAAACAAGCAATACTGTGATGTATTTATTGTTGGGTGACACTAGCACCCGCACATTCGCTAACTACGGAATTATTAGAGTAAAGAATGGTAGTTTGTGCAACAAGTGTGGATATGATATCCATGTCGCATGATAAAGAAGTTTGAGCACGACGCCATAGGCGGAGTGCTTCAAATCTTTTGAGTGAGATATGGATAATCCACTCGAGTTGTACAGTATACTTTTTCTACGACCAGCTTAAAAAAACTACAAAATTTATTAAACATTAATATATTACACAAATATACACTGACAGTACACACTAACAGTTACTTTGGCAGCTTACGCACTAATTTGATTTTAAAACGAATAGTTGTCTATGTACTTAATACACGAACTGTGATTGGTCAGTTTCATTTCATATCCATCCTAGAACTGATATGAAATATATCGTTCAGTTAACTGGAATTGCCTACTTATCCATTCTACAGACTGTACAGAAAACTGCAAATTTACATAAGGGAGTAAAAATAATAAACGTCTTTATTAATGAATCAACATACATACAGGGCCGTATGCTCACTCCTAGGCTAATCATGTATTTGCGCCCTCTTATTTATAATGGAAAAAAAAATGTATGAGCAATTTAGCAATATTGGCGTATCTGAAAAATGTCCTCACCTTTCGTCATACTCTGCATCACATTAATATTCGTTCTGCTCATGCATTACATATTGTTGTGGTATTTTTAGATAACTTTCCGTCGCGCAACTCAATGATAAAACCTATTCCTTAGTCGAACGACGAACCATAGGTGGTCGGCCGCACCGCCAATGTAATTTAGAAATTTTAACATTTTTAACCTCTCAGCCATGAAGACCAGAGTCTTCATACCATTAACAAGGAAGAGGAGGTTCTAGCAATGTCCGAAATCTTTTTATATTTCGAGAGCGTTAAACTTGACTGTCTCTATTCGATCTACATATGACGTTCGGTCATCAAAATCTAGTCGGATTATTTCGGGCGTTCCAAATTAACGTTATTTGGGCGTGGTATTCCCTTTTAAGGCCATATGACTGAAACCGCTTTTCCCATCTCCAATTATTACTTCGTAGTGCGTATAAGAAATGTTAAATTATGCGGCTAAGGCGCACATGTCGCGTGACCAATAATGGGTTCATTTAGTAAAATTTCATATTTCACTTTTAAGTGCGAAGTAGTCGTCGAACAATTATAAGACTGAAAATTTGGGGTCGATCCGACAAGCAGTTTCAGAAATACACTGCTTTAAACATTAACCGCCGCCCTCAAAGTGCTGATGTCATTGTATCTGAAAGTCTGCCTTGAAGGTGCTTAGAATCCGGCAATTTGTCTAATCTGTCAGAAATGTAATTGATTATTGTGATTTGGAGATTATTGGAGTATTTTAACACAAAAGTATGCAGTGTATAAGTGCCAAAAAGAGGGAAATGAAAATGCAACTAGGAGTGAATGACGTCACGCATCGCCGATGTTCTTGATTAATTTTAAAGCCTATAGAGATCCTAGAATATTCTAATTTTTTGCATTTCGCTCTAAAATTTTGGAAAACGTAATAAAAAAACCGCTGCCCAAGGAATCACTACTTCCACATCCAGATTCTCTATCCAAGTCACTCACAACGAAAAAACTTTGTATGTGACTAATGCCAAAAATTTTTTTGAGACCCTACCTTCTCTTGTATATACTAAATACCAATTTTATCGACTCTTACCTGCTTGATTTACCCATTTACCTCAAATTTACCCCAATTTACCCCTCAACCCTTCGTCGGAACAACATGAAAATATAATCTAGTTCCAGATCTCATTAAAGTACATACGTGTACCAAATTTCAAGTCAATATCTTAAACGGTTCCAGAGTAAACGTGCGCACAAAAAAAAGTTACAGACAGACCGACAGACAGACAGAAATTTTTTTTGCTCAAATTTAAAATCTCGACGTTTCATAACATTATAAGCCTATTTGAACAGTAAAAATTTAAAAAAAATTTCTTATCGTTACTATACTTCCACTGGATGTGGAAGTAAAATACGCTATTATTAGCCCATTGTTCTACTTTTTTTATTTCAAGAGTTTTCCATTTGTTTACGTTTATGTAGTGAGTGTGTTCTTGTCCATACAAAAATAATGTCTTAAATTAAGAATTGTTTAATAAATACGCAAATAAATAAATTCTCACATAGGACATGATTTTATGTCAAAAAATAATAAGTTTGACATATATAATTTGTTTACGCATTTTCTGACAAACTTTTTATTTCTTACCCCACAAGCATAATTGAAGAAATGCATATAGTGGAATGAGGTAGCGAGGAAAGTAGCGGTAGCCGTTGTCCATCGCTTTTATCGGCTTTGGCTGCTTTGTCGGCAAGCTTTTCGATGACCCGCCTTACTACATTGCCCCTCCAGAATGTCGCATGCCGCAAGATAAAATTGTGATTTGAGAGAAAGACTTTTTAAAAACACCAATAATCTTTTTATTTGAACACCTTTTTATTTTTCTACAAATTCGATGTTGATACAACGGTTGACAGACTAGATCTGGTCTCAATTTGAAGAGAATCTATATTTATAAGCTTGCTTATCGCAATTGCTGAGTTTGCATTATCAGCATTTTATTTAGGTTATCTCTAGTACTGAGAAATATAACTCGCAACTATATTTATCTACTGACGTTTGGGAATGTTACATATTTCAGTATTAATTTGAGTTAGGAAAGGTCCAACTTTTCCTAACTAGAGCGGAAATATATTTTCGAACTAAAAAAGTTGTAAATCAATGTTCTTAGGACAAAATAACAAGTTACTGTCCAAAAAATAATGTCAAATACAATATTCAAAAAATAGCTAGGATTAATCATTTGTCCAAACCTCAGTAGAAAAAAATCATGTGTGCAACACGTAGGAAAAGTGTTTTTTCCATATATGGCAAAAGCCCACTCCTAATACGAAAAAAAAAATCTCAGCTTGTTGCACAAATAGCTATTGATTCATTTATTTACTTATATGAATCATAAAATTATCGATTCATAACACTATATTTATTTGTGTGTGAAGACCATCTCTGGGATAACTACCTGAGAGCCGGTGTCTAGAAATAACTGTTAATTACTTAACCTAAAATTTCGCTTTAGCCTACAGCTTAATACCAGCCATAAGTGATCGTTAACACCTCATGATTACCACACTCTGTTATATCCTAAGAACGAGCCTGGCTGGACGTAAAATTATTTTTGGTATCCACCTCCACCTATAATTTCTCGAGTCTACTACACTCAAGCCGGAGCTTTTACACAACGTACAGTAATAATGAGTTAAATATATGTTTGTCCATTGTATTTATCTCGACATTCCAAGTGGTTGCCAAAGGAAAATTGTTTTCATTATTTTTTGCCTAAGCGTCTCTTAATGTCGCTTTAACATTCGTTAATGATGATAATGGTATTTTTATAGTTGTTAAATTAATTTAAGAGGCGATCTTTTTATTTTTGGTTCATATTTCATTAAAAAGGTTACTATAAATATACGCGCCGTTTTCTTAAGCGTTGTTAAATAACATTGAAACCGTTCCAAATTAATTTACTGCAAATGGTTTTTTAAACACGTTTGGTTCTTTGCATTTTATTACTTCCTGTGCTTCGAATTAAGTCAATTGATGATTATTAGTATAGTAAAGTTAG
The DNA here is from genome assembly GCA_936432065.2 of Rutpela maculata. NCBI lineage: Eukaryota > Metazoa > Arthropoda > Insecta > Coleoptera > Cerambycidae > Rutpela > Rutpela maculata. The sequence goes on from OW386286.2 coordinate 43,305,075, forward strand.
TTATTTACTTGAATTCAAAAAATACGTTCGCAAAATAGGGCCATTTTTAACTCTTAAAGCTTATAAAAAATATTTAAGAAATTTTTCAGTTCGCTGAACGATAAAAATTGACCGAGATAGAATTTTTGGGGGTGTGGCATTTTTTCCGTTCGTTTAGAAGTGTTCTCCCTGGAGCGTTTTAAGTATTTTACTCAAAATTTGGTCATATAAAGTCGAAAGCTTATTTAATTTCCTGTCCTTTGTTTCCTTTTGTTGCCGTAAGCTGAAAATTCATCCAGTTATGGGCCCTAAAATACTCGAACTAATCTAAAACATTAGGCGAGAAAAGGCCAATTTTTTTCTCTTACCCGAAAGATTTTTGCCAGACATTTTGTGATCTGTAACTCATTCCAGCTGACTTCCGCAAATCTGACGGTCATATATCGAGGTTGCCTATTAGCAGCCCCCTTGGGTACTGAGTTCAAGGGCCCGCCAGAGATCTTGACAAAGACATTTTTTCAAATTCTCCCCCCCCCTCCACGCTCATCAATTATTAAGCGCGAGGGTTCATCAGAGATATTGACAAACAAATTTTTTTCATATTTCTCCCCCTCGCTCATCAATTAGTGGGGGGGGCTGCCTGTGAGGCACCAAAGCTCTAAACTATATTGTCCCCTTTCTGGTTCATGTGATCAAAAAATGAAAGAATACGATGCTGGAGAGTCACTTTTGGGGGCGTATTTCTTGGAGAACCGAGCTATGAATGTGACGTGCTATTAATTTTCAGTAAATGTCTGCAAACCAACATCTCGAAAGCATCACTGCGTCATCCCTCTGTTTCCCTAACGATCCATGTCTCAGAGGCGTTAAAAAAGATGGGCAATGGCAAATCTGATCTTTGTGCATTTGGTGACATTTCAATCACGCCAAATTTTGTTCAACTGGCCAGTTGCTGATCTTTCCATTTGTATTCTTCATCATATCTCATAATCGCAGTCGCCAGTATTGTAGACAAGGGTTCTAAGGTATACCATCTTATTTGCTACCTTTTAGTTACTTATCCTGAACGTGTCTACGATTTACAATCATAATTACTTCTACGTCCAGTGGAAGTATAGTAACGACAAAAAAATTGTTAAAAATTTTTATTGTTCAAATAGGCTTAGAATGTCACGAAACGTCGAGATTTTAAGTTTGACCGAAAAAAAATTTTCTGTCTGTCGGTCTGTCTGTAACTTTTTTTGTGCGCACGTTTACTCTGGAACCGTTTGAGATATTGACTTGAAATTTGGTACACATATGTACTTTGACGAGATCTAGAACTAGATTATATTTTCATCTTGTTCCGTCGAAGGGTTGGGGGGAAATTGGGGTAAATTTGGGGAAAATAGGTAAATCAAGCAGGTAAGAGTCCATAAAATTGGTATTTAGTATATACAAGAGAAGCTGAGGTCACAAAAAAAATTTTGGCATTAACCACCCCCATTACCACCCCCACCTCATTATTAAAGGGGATGAAAAAAAATTGTGATTTAGGGTGTGTACAGAAACCTCAAAATGTTTTTTTACTTCATCCACCCCCACTACCACCCCCCATCACCACCCCCACCCATCTACCGATGTGGGGTATTGTTTTATGGGTTTTTGGGGTAGAGGATTTCAAATATTATATTATTAAAGTTCCATAAACAATTATTTCCACATACAAATTTTTTTCGTTGTGAGTGACTTAGATAAAAAATCTGGATGTGGAAGTAGTGATTCCTTGGGCAGTGGTTTTTTCGTTTTCTATATGCAATCCCTGGGTGGGACACGACACCTACTATATACAGTATGTCCACAGTTAGAGTGGATAAGAGGGTAAACTTTTATTTCTGATTTTACGGGGAAAATTTATTCTTCATAACACAGTTTTTAATTGCTTAATGTTTAAAAAATATCTTAGTTGATAAAATTTAAACACTAGCCTGCGTATTTTAATAGTTATCATTTCTATATGGCTATTCCCCCTCAAAAATATATCTTTGTTAATCCCTGAGTATTTCATTTCATATACTGATTTTACATATTAATTACAAACAGATGTTGCAGGGTTTATACTGTCGCGTGTTTCCACCCTTAGGAAACTACCCCTTGCAAATTCCGTGGGTTCCAAAAATTATAACAAGAGATGTCCACTAACACACTTTATTAAATATTTACTGGATACTTCACAATACTATTATTAATTTAAATACACTTTGTTTATCCTTGAAGTCTTAACCTCACTTTCTATACATTTTGAACTACTGAACTACTCGCCGAGAATGCGGTCGGTCTTTTATACCCAAAAATGACAGATCTCGATTGTTCTGTGATGACGCCACCATTCTCTAGATCATTCCAGATGTCACCAGAACTAACTTCTGGTAGGTTTCTCGAGTAGGTGCAAATACACTACATTCATTCTAAGGGTTGTAACACATTACACTGCCCCCTCCTTAAGCCTGAACGTCCCGGTCAGGCAATTCAGCCTCTTTCACATACTTCGCCAGTCTATCCAAGTGTACGATCTTCATCTTGGACTTTTTGTTTCGTTGAATACGATAGACGACATCATTAATTCGGGTAATAACAGTATACGGTCCATCCCAAGGAGGTTGAAATTTCGGGGATCTCCATTCCTTCCGCTGTGGGTTGTACAGCCAAACCAGATCCCCCACCTTGAATCCCCCTGTACTGGCATTCTGATCATAACGAGCCTTCAAGCGGTTACTAGTTCTGTTCATCTGCTCTCGATCATTCTTTGGCTGTTCTCGACTTCCATTTCTGTAGTTGCTCATGGAAAATGGTTCCCCACGGGCAGCACAATTCTTACACTTGCGACACCAGGCCTCCACATCCTGGCGACTATTAACCCAATAGAATTGTTCCCGTGCTCTACTCAATGTCTTGTTTATGCCGAAGTGTCTGCTGGACGTTTTATTGTGCGCTTTCTGGAGTACTTCTGGTACACGACACCTGGGAATCAATAGACGCATGGCAACCTGCTTCCCATCTGGGCTTTCCCATGCTCTCCTTAAAAGCCCGTCTACGACTGTAAGTGAATCCCATTGTGACCATAAAGCCTTCAGCCCCACTTCTGTGTCGGAAACATCCTTCCATGCTGGACGCGTTCCCTCTTGTTTTGCTCGCAACATGGGTCCGATTTCTACATCACGCAATTGCTCTTGCCTCAGAGTTTTCTTTGACCAACTGTCTGGAAGATCGACCTTGACAGTGTTGACTTTAACCATGTTCGGCAATTTTCTCACCTGAGGGTAGCGCTTGCAATCTTCCTTGTCTGGTTTTCTGGATAATGCAGGAGTTTTGACTGCCTGCGTTGTCAACAGCCTGGTTTTCTCGCATTGGTCGTTCACTTTTGACAGAATAAATTGTTCGTTCCCAATCCTTAACATTCGCTTCCCTACGTCAACAATAAATCCATACTGTTCCATAATGTCCAGTCCCAAAATGAAGTCATCCGTAATGTCAGCCACGATGACCCTGTGGTCGAACCTCAACTGCCCAATCTGCAAACCCAGGTCTACTTCTCCATGAACCGTAGCCCTGTCCCCCGTAGCTGTCCGGACGATCACTTCTTCATTTTGCCTCTTGGTAATCTTTATGCCCGATATAAATCCTGGCCGTACTATTGATGACGTAGTACCTGTGTCGATGGTAAACAAACATCTTCTTCCGTTCACATATCCATGCAACAACAGACTGCTTGCGATTCTTCGAAGCTGGGAAATCTTAATTTCTCTGGGGGCACTGCATTCCCTAGCCAGAACAACCCCCCTGGTACTGTTTTCCTGCTTCTCTTCAACATTCACAGCATTTACTCGACTCTCCGAATTCTGCTGTCGACAGTCTCGCTTCATGTGTCCCATCTTGCCGCAGTTGTAACATTTAATACCACCACTCGGTTTTCCTTTATTTTGCTGTTTTTTCTGCTTTCCGAGGTCATCCAGTTTATCAAATAATTTGGTAAACATTTTCTGCATATCGGTCAACATAAGGTTCCGGTTCATTGCTGGTTGTAATTCTTCGAGAGTCACAGCTCGCACTTCTGACCGCTGGGTGACTTTAAAGGCAGCCTCTACTTCAAGGGCACGCACCAAAGCCTCGCTAATACTTTGATGTCGAGTTAACCTAAGAACTCGCCTGACCTCTTCGTCACTTATACCATCTAAAAAGGCCCCCACGGCTAATTGTTCCTGGAATTCTTTAGGTGCACTCGGATACGCCAGGTGTGCCAGTCTCTCTATCGCAGCTTCAAATTCTTGTAAACTTTCCCCAGCTTTTTGCATCCGGGATTTCAGCTGAGCCTGGTATAATTGGGCAAGGTGTTGATCGCCATACCTCAAGTCTAATGCAGCTTCCAAGACTTTAAAGTCCCTTTGTTTCTCAACTGGGATGGTTTGGAGTAACTCTGAAGCTTGGCCCCTTAGTGCTAGAACTAATGCCATGGCCTTTTCCTCATTATCCCAATTGTTAGCACACGCTGCTACCTCAAACTGCCTCTTGTACGTCGTCCAGGAACTTTGGCCATCAAAAGAAGGAGGTTTTAGTCGCTGTCCTGATGATACCACCTGCTGGCTTCCTCTATCTCTCAACTGTCGTTTAAGCCGGTCTATTTCTCCTTTGACTTCTTCTTCGAACTTGTTTACTTTTTCTTTAACTTCATTTACCTCCCCTTTGACTTCACTTACTTCCTCCTTGATTTCACTCTTTAGTTCTTCATTGGCAGAAATGATTGCGTCCTGTTGTGTTTTTATTTGATCGCTCAGAATTTTCCTTAATTCTTCCTGGCGTTTTTCTTGTTCTTCTTTTTCTTCTTGGCGTCTTGTTTCCAGATTTTCCATCATTTTCTTTAATTCGTCTCTCTCTTCTTGATGTCTTCTTTCTTGCTCTTCTTTTTCTTCTCGACGTCGCTTTTCTTGTTCTTCCTTCTCCTCTTGGCGTCGTCTTTCTTCCTCTTGACGTCTTTTCTCCTGTTCTTCTTTGTCTTCCTGACGTCTTCTTTCTTCATCCTCTTTTTCTTTCTGACGTCTTGTTTCTTCATCCTCTTTTTCTTTCTGACGTCTTATTTCCTGATCTTCCATAATTTTCTTTAATTCGTCCCTTTCTTCTTGACGCCGTTTTTCTTCCTCCTGGCGTTTTCTTTCTTGCTCTTCTTTATCTTCCTGCCGTTGCTGCGCCATCATTTTTTGAAATTGTTCGAATAAGTCCTGTATTTGTTTATCGGATGCCATACTTCTTGTTGTTACGGGCATACGATGAAATTAAAATAAAATAAATTTAACTGTCACGTCAATATCGGTAATGGAACTTTCCAGACAAATCTCGAAATAGCACGAAAAAGTCTTATCCAGAGTCTTTTGTCACTATCCAGTTCAGAGAATTTAATAATCTCCACTAATGTCCAAATAGAAAAGTTCTAGAAATTTTCACTCACTAAATGAGTCTTTTTCAGTGTCTCTATCACTTCTCAGTTCAAAGAATTTCATTATCACACTAATGTCCTAATAAAATGTTCTACAATGTCTCAAAAATGCACTTAACACTATTTTCCTGTTCGAAAATAACCCTCAAACAATGTCCAGTAAATTAGTCCTCCGTGCTAGCTCGAACACTCCAGCACAACTTCAGAGCTCCTCTTGTCATAAAATTCCGCTTCTGACACCAATTTGTCGCGTGTTTCCACCCTTAGGAAACTACCCCTTGCAAATTCCGTGGGTTCCAAAAATTATAACAAGAGATGTCCACTAACACACTTTATTAAATATTTACTGGATACTTCACAATACTATTATTAATTTAAATACACTTTACTGACTAAAATCACAATGTTTATCACTTTGTTTATCCTTGAAGTCTTAACCTCACTTTCTATACTTTTTGAACTACTGAACTACTCGCCGAGAATGCGGTCGGTCTTTTATACCCAAAAATGACAGATCTCGATTGTTCTGTGATGACGCCACCATTCTCTAGATCATTCCAGATGTCACCAGAACTAACTTCTGGTAGGTTTCTCGAGTAGGTGCAAATACACTACATTCATTCTAAGGGTTGTAACACATTACAATACATTTACAAAAATTTAAACATTCAATGTTAGATTTATTTGTATTATTAAGTCAAAACTTTATTCAATGGTAATAAATTTGAATTTAACCATTTGCTGCATACAAGCCAATTTCAGCTGTTTTAACCTCTCGCCAACTGACGTCTGCATAATCATCGAAATTTACAGAGATATTTAATCTAAAGAATATGAGCGGGTAGCAATGTAAAAAGGTTCCCCGCACCCACGGTCATTAAACCATACGGTTGTCTCAATCAGCAGTTTGATGGCGAGAGAGACGCGGGGGGAGGGAAATCGAATGAAAGAGACAGACATATCTGATTTCCGTGCAGAAGACAGAGACAAAGATGCTTGTAGTGTCTACAGGTGACGTAGGCTGTAGACCCTACCGGAATCTCTGTCTCTGTCTTCTGCACGGAAATCAGATATGTCTGTCTCTTTCATTCGATTTCCCGCCCCCCGCGTCTCTCTCGTCCTAAAGTTGCTGATTGATGTAACCGTATCGTTTATTGACCGTGCCCCGCACCTACCGAACTAAAATGGCTTCCATAAGATGTCTCGTATGCTGACTGTCTTGTGTACAAAGTTTTAAGCTCGTGGACTTTGCATGGGGTGGAAAAAAAAAATTTACCCCCAAATGTTTTATTTTTTTTCTCACCTCCTATTCGACGGATTGCTTTGTAATTTGGCACAAATAATACTAATGTTAGGATAGTTTATTTTAAAAAATATTACTCTTCTAGGATGATTTTATGCATTAAAGAAAAATTAATATATTTTTTCAATAGCCGAAAGGGTGACTACCCTGTTTGACACTATTACCATATTTTGATATAATATGTATTTAAACTATAACATATAACAGTTATAGTTTTATTAATGCGGTGGAACAGGATAAAAATAAATAAAAATTATCTGAACTTGCAATATTACGAGTATATTATTTAATATTTTGATAATAATATAATTCATTCAGACAAGAGTAACTGAGTGATGCGAAAATTGAACCCATATTGTGAGCAAAGGAAAAAGGAATCCGAGAATGGAAGGATGTCTCAACAAAGGAGTAGGATTGAAGGCTTTGTGGTCACAATGGAATTCATTTAGAGCGTTAGACGGGATGTTATTATTATTACATACGAACATCTATAAGACCTATTTTATTAACCATTAGGAACATGATAACACATAAAAAACAAAATTATTTATCCAAGTCACTTTTCTCATCTAACTGTGGCAGTAAAGAAAGTTTTATTGGTTGATTCGATTATAGTACCTCCATTTTTTTTACATATTATACATTGTTACTGTTTTTGCATTTTAAATTAAGTGAGCTGATTTTGCTCTCAGAACATTGCTGTCAGTTTTAGAACTTTCCATTTCGTGCATAACACTAACTACTATCTAAGTTTTTAAAAATGGAAAAATTAAGTATTAGATACAATACAAATAACATAAGAAAATCACGAGTACCTACGATACACACTCTTAAAATTCCGGAGATAAGAAAATATATATGAGAACGTAACAGTATGAGATGGAGCTACAGAAATTTCTAAGACAGATGCAGCTGCGGCATAGCGGGGGCGTAAGTAGCCAGTGATCCGGCAGCCAATTGAAAAATTATTTATTTTGTATTTATAGTACCTCTTCAACTATCACAGCACGCACTTCTGACCAAGAGGTGTCTTTAAAGGCAGCTTCTACTTCGAGGGCACGCACCAAAGCCTCGCTAATAGTTTGATGCCCCGATATTCTAAGAATTCGCCTCACCTCTTCGGCCTTGATGCCATCTAAAAAGGCTCCCACCGCTAGTTGATCCTGAAATTCTCTTGGTGCACTCGGATATACCAGGTGTGCCAGCCTCTCTATCGCAGCTTCGAATTCTTGTAAGCTTTCCCCAACCTTTTGCGTCCTTGATTTTAGCTGAGCCTGGTATACTTGGGCAAGGTGTTGGTCGCCATATCTCAAGTCTAATGCAGCTTCCAAGACTTTGAAGTCCCTTTGTTTCTCCACCGGGATGGTCTGAAGTAACTCTGAGGTTTGGCCCCTTAGCGCCACAACTAATGCCATAGCCTTTTCCTCTTTATCCCAGTTATTCGCACTTGCAGCCGCCTCAAATTGTCTCTTGTACGTTGTCCATGAGCTTTGGCCGTCAAATGAGGGAAGTTTTAAACGAGGACCTGATGATGCTACTAGCTGGCTTCCATTCTCTCTCAATTGTCGTTTAACGCGCTCCACTTCTCCTTCGACTTCACTCATATTTTCTTTGATGTCGCTTACTTCCCCTTTGACTTGACTGACTTCAGTCTTGACCACACCTACTATCTTCGACCTTGTTTATCTCTTCTTTGATTTCGTTAGTGATTGAATTCATAGCGCCTTGTTGGATTTTCATTTGATCGCTCAGGATTTTCCTCAGTTCTTCCTGGCGTCTTTCTTGTTCCTCTTTTTCTTCTTGGCGTTGTCTTTCTTGTTCTTCTCTCTCTATCTTGACGGCTTATTTCCAGGTCTTCCATTATTTCCTTCAATTTGTGTCTTTCTTCTTGACGCCGCCTTTCTTCCTCTTGACGTCTTCTTTTTTGCTCTTCTTTTTCTTCTTGACGTCGCTTTTCTTGTTCTTCTTTTTCTTTGCGATGTCTTATCTGAAGTGAAATAACTAAACATGAATGAATTATATGATTACCTATCTAAATATTAAATAATATACTCGTAATATTGCAAGTTCAGATAATTTTTATTTATTTTTATCCTGTTCCACCGCATTAATAAAACTGTAACTGTTATATGTTATAGTTATAGTTTAAATACATATTATATCAAAATATGGTAATAGTGTCAAACAGGGTAGTCACCCTTCCGGCCATTGAAAAATTATATTAATTTTTTTTAATGCATAAAATCATCGTAGAAGGGTAATATTTTTTAAAATAAACTATCCTAACATTAGTATTATTTGTGCCAAATTACAAAGCAATCCGTCGAATAGGAAGTGAGAAAAAAAATAAAACATTTAGGGGTAAATTATTTTTTTTCCCACCCCATGCAAAATCCACGAGCTTAAAACTTTGTACACAAGACAGTCAGCATACGAGACATCTTATGGAAGCCATTTTAGTTCGGTGGATGCGGGGGCACTTTTTACATTGCTACTCGCTCATACTCTTTGTTATTCATATATAACTGAAATAAGACAAGGCATAACACTGTTCCTTGTAGAACTCCAGTTGAAACCAATAAATCTAAATTTTTTTCTCGTTTATTATTACTATCTGAACTCGACTAGAAAGGTAATCTCTGATAAATTCCTTAATAACGTCTCATATACCATAACTTTTTATTTCTTCAATTAATTTTTCATGAGACAGTGTTATATTTCTTTGTTGTTAAAATATACGTTTGTAAAATAGGCGTATTTGTAACAATTTACTATGAGATCTTGTATTTTTGTTTCTGTCGATATCTCCAATTTACACGTCCGGCAAAAAAGCAGAAAAGGAAAGTTCATAAAATTTCCGCCCTAGCTTATAACTTCCGTTCATAAACCACGCACACTCACCCAAACAAAAAATTGCCAGCAAAATATTTAGGTAATCAGCGGTGTTTGCATAGTTTGTTTTTAAAACTTGCCAAGATCTCAGTCAATGTAGGTAAAGAATGATTTGTATTTTGGCAGGTTGAATGAAGTAATAATATTTTTAAAGCGAACAATTCGCTTTCAACCTCAAGTCTAAACACAAAAATCCCAGAATAATCTCAAGTGTTTAACTACAATGAAACGGCAATGGCAGTGGCGGAACAAGGGAAATTAAAATAAACAAAATTTATTTTATGCTAAGATGACTGTGGAATAGTTATATAAAAACTAGGGAAAGTAACAAGCTAAAAACGTAGGTACTGTGCTTTTTATATAATTGTTATAGGATACTCCTCGAAGTTTTCTTGTAAATAATGTTAGTTCTTGGACATCCTAAATTTTGTGATACCAACTTTGTTGTGAAAAAAAATATATATGAAAAAAAATTGAAAAAAAAACATCCGACCTTTGTGGGATTCGAACACACGATCTTTGGATTGCAAGGCAAAACGTTAGCCACTGGACCATCACGCATTACTAGAAAAAATGAGTGTCTCTAATATATATCTTTCGAGAATCATATATCAACGCATTAGACATATTATTATGAAATATATATTAGTAAAATCTATAAACAAAAATATAGATTATAGAGATAACATTTCGAAAGATTTCTATTTAAGTACAAGCGATAAAAATTTAAAAAATATATTTTTTTAATTAAATGATTAATAACTTCCTTATTTACTGATTAATTTTTTTCAAAAACAATAGGGTTCTTCCTCTAGCTAACATTAACTTAATTTCCAAATTTCAATACAACCGGACTTTTCTTTCTTAAGTTATCGTGCCTACAAGAAACGTGACGGACGGACAGACGGATATTTTGAAAGTTGTTCAGAATTCTTTCACTAACACAATGATATGAAAATGTTTTCTCTACGAGCGATATTTACGGTTTTAGAAATGAACCGATCAAATGAAATATACTCTTCGTTTTTTGCGAAGAGTATAATAACGTACAGCTTACTCGCACATCTTATACGAGTGATTCCCTTAAATCAAGAAATTGTTTAGGTTTAGGTTAAATAAAGGGGAACTATAGAACATTGTACAACTTGAACTATATCTTCGGCATTGACAGAATTTGCACCTATGCACTAAGTACTCCCAGCTGGTAATATATTTGAAATAAATTTTTAAACTGTGGGCAGTGTCACACAACACTCTTTGGGCGACTGCACCACTGCATTTATACAGAGATTAGAAATAATAGTGGCCCCAATATGCTCTGGGATAGCACCGCTTTGCAAATATCATTTTCCTTGTCAGACCAAAAAGTCCGGTGTAAATGACTTACATAGTCTTCAAAATAGGAATAAAAAAACGGCCCCCTCAATACTTGTGTAATTACAGGTATAGAGAAAACCTTTAATAATACCACCTATGAGTCAATAAAAGAATCAGAGAGGGGAGAAGTTTCGAGCCTTCAATGGTAAGATGGATTTATTTCTAAATAGATGAAGGATAACAACTGGAATGGGAAGTGATCTCTTTATCACTCTTGTTCTGGTCTTTAGTTGCAATAATCTTGTCAAAAACTAGCTATTACAGACTAGACGTCCAAGATTATGCTGATTACCTAGTAGCTATAATAAGAGGCAAGAATGATGCAATGAGATCAAGTCTGATGCAAATTTCTCCCAACCTTAAGAAAAACTGGAATGATACAATGATGTCAAGCCTAATAATTGCTCAAACCTTATTAAAAACTTGTGCTTGGAAGAAGACTTAAAAGTCAATGCAGCCAAAACAATTATAGTACTGATAGAAGGAAGCTGTCATTAATGACTTCAACACTGACTGGTATGCAAATTGACTCCTACAGCGCGGTAAAATATCTGGTTATTATATTGGATAAAAAACTCACTTGGAATACACTTCTGGTATGAATAAAGGAAAATACGGAACAATACAAGTTGCCAGAGATGGGCAAAGTACTCATTTAAACTACTTCAAGTACTTATACTGGAAGTAGTTTAACCATATACTTTGCACATAAAATTACTTCAAGTAGTTGATACTTGAAGTAGTTTAAATAAGTACTTTGCCCATCTCTGCAAGTTGCTAAAATTGCCTTGGAATCACAGGTACAACGCACATCTCTTCAACAGCAGCAACGACAGCGCTTAACCTGCTCCTTTTATATGTCTACATAAAAAAGGCGCAGTTGTTAGCACTTACAGACTATATTGCAGCAAGAAACGTAAACCAAAAAATCTGGTTCGTCATTTAACTGCTGTAAATGAACTTCAGTTAAACTCACTGGCCAAATCCACAGACTCTATATTAGTTTGGTTCGACTTTGACCCGAATTTTGAGGTGGTAAGCTCTAACTGCCCGATTTGGAGCTATGGAGGGCCACATATGAAAGGAGAGAATCGCTCATCTAGTACACAGATGGATTTAAGCGGGTAGATGCTAGCATGTACGGCCCAAAATATAAGCTCTCAAAAGCCTTAGGGAAAGCTCCTACAATTCTCGGAGCAAGAACTCATGCTATAAATCTTTACACTCGAGAATGCAATAAAAAGGGAATATGAGGATCAATATAGGCTTCATACTATACACTCATGGAGGCATGCAGCGTTTAAAGCTTTAAGTTAATTTACTTTCGACTTCAGAATCATCTGGGAATGTTTGTAAACCGTAAGACAACTGGCAAGAAATAACAGATTACCTGATGTGGCTTTCAGCATACGACAGAATGGAAAAGAATGAGATTACAGACAACCTGGACAATGAAAACAAGTCGTTAATAGAACAGGACTAAGAATGCGAGTTATTATTATTATTAAATCGACTTTCATCGAGCCGGACCCGTTTTGGAATATCAAAATGTCACACAACGGAGAAGGTAAGATAATACTTCTACCGTCCGCCAAAGGCTACCACACTTAGAACTAATAGTTTTAACATCTTCGGAAGTAAAAAAGAAGCCTCTCTCCAGGAAGATCCTAGAATTCTTTAGAAGCCGAGGATTGGGTGGGTACATATAGATCCAACATTATTCATAAAAGATCTTCTTAGGCCGACGCGAAGAGAATCTCCTCACGACCCAACAACAGCACCTGTAATCGAATCTAATTCAATGCTATCTGTTATTACTGTTTATTTATAAATACAGTAACAGACGCGTTAAGCAAAAATTAGTTCATTAGCCCAATATATTGTCTACTATGTGTTGTTTGTTTATATTTACGTTGTATATGTCGTTTCGTGAAAAGCCTAGGCAGTACATGAACTGCCGGCATATCATATAAATTTTTGACGTTGCACAATCTGCCTAGGCATTTCGTGAAACGCCGTGGTTGTCTCGGCACATGATGTTTAAAGTCATTCTACACGATCTGCCGCAAATTAGATGTTGACTGTTCATGAAGTGACTGATACCTGGCAGATTGTGTTGTGTTGTGTGTTTGAGATTAGGTTAGTTGCCGTTTCGGTCGATTTATTTACCCGGAAGCAATGTTGAGCTGTTTGTTTCGTTTATTGTGGAAATTCAGAGTGAGAAGAACTTGTTCAGTGATGTAATTAATTTTGAGGTTAGATTCAGATTTATTTGGTACATTTCAGGTTTTAGAGTGCTAACGAAATTACGAATCACGCATATAATAACTTAATCCAACCTATAGGTACGGACATTTATTGGGCTATGCTCTATAATACTATTTGTAATGATCATTGAACAAGTCTTTTTCACTCTTACTTTCCGTAATATACAAAACAAAAAGGCTCAAGTAATAGAACACAATCTGCCAGTCTAATTTGCGGCAGATCATGTAGAATGACTTTAAACGTCAAGTGCCGAGACGACCACGGCGTTTCATGAAATGCCTAGGCAGATCGTGCAACCTCAAGAATTTGCATGATATGCACGCAGTTCATGTACTGCCTAGGCTTTTCACGAAATGACGGATTTCATCAAATGACTACGACACATTTCCAATTCAATAAAAAAATTCATCTTACCAGTTACGTTGCAATGTTGTCTTTCGTTATTGCCATATAGGCTGGTCAACTAAGGACAAATGGGGAAAAAATGGTAGAGTCAAAAGTGCACAGAGATTATTTTGATACCTCTACTAATAATATATTAACTTTTCGACTTCGAAGGGTCCCAATTATCACAATGTGGACCATTAAGTTTTCACAGCTAAATTTTGTCTGCGAAAACGTTGGAATAAGGCGTTTAGCTGTAATTTGGATTTGGAATCTCTCCTTTATTCCAAATATTTTTACAGCTATAACGTTGCCGTAACATAATTAAACAATCGAATGACTGTAATTGCTATTTAGATTTTTGGTCAGTTGCACTGTGCCTTCTAGAACTCTTCCAATACCTCAATAGCAGCTGGAACAAATAGTAGTGACTCCTGATTATAGTATATGCTTTAAGGCTAAAATTGCGATTTGGCATCCATAAATATATCAATAAATAAATAAATCCATAAATGTATATACTTTTGTAACCGAATAACAAACACCGAGGTTGACATGAAATAGGTATAAAAAATATTGTTTTTGTTTACTCTAGTAGATTGATCACGAAATTCAAAATCATATTGTTTTACCATTTTAGTGCACTACGCATGTTTATTGAATAATTTTACATAGTAGTTATGTTAAAATGCTTATTTTCGTAATTCAGTTTCATTGTAACATCAACATTGCATAAATTTGTAGAGTTCGAAACGCCTCGATTCATATTGGGATCATATAAGGATGAGTAAAAATAATTCAGAGAATGGAGAAGGTATCGAGATAATACTTTGAGTAATATTAGTGTAATAAATTTCTCCTTCAAATTTGTCAAAATATACCGGCACTTCAGGTACCCTTAGTTCTCCACTAATAGAACTTATTGCCAAAAATACAAAGTTAATTAAAAATTTTGACGTCATCCAAATATAAAAAGAATAACTTTAATTATGAATTAATATTTCGCTCAGTAGGTATACAAGACCTCTATTAAATATGTAGATAATTAACATAACAAAAAATGAGGAAGCCAATACATGGCTTTTTTAAATAATTTAAAATAATTTTAATAATAACACAGGTCTACAAACAAACTCGCTGAAGCCAATTCTTGACAACAAAAAATTCGATCTTGTCAGATTCCCTCTTTTATCCCCTAGAAAGGCAAAAGAGAGATCTTGCTTGTCCTAAGGTTCTGATGTAACTTTTCTGAAGTATTTTGACGCGCTGAAGAATTTTGGACAAAAATTTTTCTTTACCGTGTCAGTTTCCCTCTACTTTTATCCTCTAAAAAAACTGACACGATAAAAAATTTTTTTGCCAAAATTGGCTTCAGCGCGTCAAAATACTTCAGAAAAGTTAGATGAGAACCTTAGAACAAGACCTTTTTTTTTTGTAGAGACTTGTGTAGTGTACCGTAGATGGGGTCCAATGGAAAACAAAAGTGGCAAACAATTAAAAAATTTCCCCAGAATTCAAAAAAATTGGCGGTTTTAGTTTTCTCTCAAATTACTGTAATCGCTAATTATGAAGAATCCGCCGGACGCAGACAGTTGCCCCCTAAACTATGTCATCCATTTCTGTGGCTACGGATTGACCTATACATACAGCTGCAGGTAACAGCCAATTTGCTGTCCACTATTATGTAAACGAGTAAACAAAACAATTCAGCTTTAAATATTTTTTTATGTCAATGGCCTCTTTTGACGAGAGCTGAGAAGAGCAGCCATATTGAACAATATTTATTTTTTTGATAGCTATTATGATTTACTTTAATGATTTGTATTAAAAAGTGCAAGAAAAGCAAGAAAATGTTGTACAGCTCTGACTGTTACAGCACTGTAAAGTTGCCGCGGTAGCTCCTATAGCTAAATAACTGTCAGTTCTTTCTATCGCAACGTTGGTACAACTTCTTTACGTCTTCTTATGTAACTTGAGATAGTTGCTCGTGCTGGGGGGGAGGAATATGTATCCCAAATTGACTGTTTTTGAGATACAGATAAAAATCGTTTTGGAATACGTTTCTCTTTCTTCCACAAGTAAGGCCCCCGCGATGATGAAAAATTGATATGTCCATAGATACATCAAAATGAACAATTCTACGAATTTTCGACTCTTCTCCAATTTTTCCTGCAATTTCTCAGGATAAGATCCAATTCGATTAGTCCAGTAAACTATTACCGACGCATAAAATATTTAGTAAATCCTCACCCGCGTACCGCAATGTAGAGTCATATCTAACTTGCCAATTAGTTTACTTAATATGAGTAGTAAATTGTTCGTCGCAAAAATAAATATTTTAACAGTTCAAACATTCAACAGATGTTTATTAAAGAATACACAGACATTTACACATTCAAATAATATTTAAAAGTACCTAAATATTTTTATTAAACATTCAGACGGTTCATGATCCTTTATCTTACTCTAAACAACATTTATTTTGGAATTACCATCTTAAAATTATTTCTACGAGATTTCTGGGTGAATATATCGCTTTAAGTATACAGCGGGAGTATTCTTGAACCCATAATATACATAACAAACTGGAGATCGTTTGTATAATGCGGTTATTTATATTTAGTTAATGAAAACATATTTGAAAAATAAATAAAGAGTCAACTTTGTGTAATGAAATGTCAAGAAAACCATCTTAAATTGTTTAGTTAATACGTTTAATTCCCTCAAATAATTGTACGCCTTTGTATATATTTAGTAGGGACATCTGGTGGTTTTCCAAAGCAAATAACTCTTAACCCTTGGATATAAAAAAGACGTTAAATGAGTAGGCGCTGACAGTGAATGTCTTTTGTTTCAAAATATCACAACCCTCTTTTAAGACGGCATGTGTTTGGAATATTTTTGTCAGGTGGTCTACTTCATCTAGATTTGGTAGAAATGTTGCAAATTATAATTGTATTGTATATCAACACAATGTAAGATTAAAATATGATGGCGATAAATTGTCAGCCGCCAAAATGTTGGGGTTTGCCCTTAAAATTTGCTAGAAACAAGCTTGAACAAGCTAGAATTCTGGATTGTTACATGAGGAATAAATGCTCTTACATATATTAATAATAACAATATAATGTAGTACCCAGAGGTAAAAAATATGCAAAATTTCGGAATAATGTCATATTGGACGGTTTTCGTTCATTTTTGCCAGTATAATAGTAAATGCTTCACAGAAAAGTTTCTATATTGTGCGGAGGCTTGCTAATTTATAGGGTGTGGATGCCACCCATTCTCATATATATATCTTTATTGGAGCTGAAAAGAATCAAATTTTAAGAAGAAAAGGTTCTATGCAATTTTTCACATAAATTGATAGTTTTTAAGTTATAACGACTTGGGAATTGCGATTTTAGCTTAAAAAAAGGTATTTCCAAACGGCTTTCGTCAAGTATCTTGAAAAGTATTGCTTTATTGAAAAAATGTTACAGACCAATTACAGAAAGTACAAACTGGAAATTAATTATATTTTTTGTTTATTGATGTAGGCTTAATAATTTCCGATCCATGAGGACAATGTTTTTCATAAAGATTAAAGCCTAAGGAACAATTTAAGACATGTCGTAAAAAAAAAGCTGGCTGTACTTTCAAAATGACGTCCGTTTAAAAAAAAATGCAAATATTGTTTTTGCCATTTAACACAAAGACTAAAAAAGATGGAGAAAAACTTTCTGCGCAAAAATCAAAGTGCATAAAATTTTCTACAATTTTGTTCCTATACAATATTTGGATGGGAATTACCATTTTCCAGATACCATTACCGTTTTCAAGATAAATGTCTGCAAATTATAATATTATTATTATTATTAATTTTTTCAAGCTTATTTTATTTTTTGTTATGTTAATAATAAAAAGTTATATTATACGCCTTACAATAATTGTCACAGTTATTTCCTCTAAGTGATTTACCGATATGAATTTCCATGTTTTCTTAATTTTGGACTCATTTATCTGGAAAATGGTAACTCCTATCAAAATATTGTATAGGAACAAAATTGTAGAAAATTTTATGCACGTTGTTTTTTGTGAAAAAAGTTTTTGTCCATTTTTTTTAGTTTTTGTGTTAAATGACAAAAACAACATTGGCAACAGTTTTTTTTAACATATGGCCGCCATTTTGAAAGTACTTTTTTTTAGGATGTCTTAAATTGATGCTTAGGCTTTAATCTTTATGAAAAACATTGTCCCCAAGGATCGGGCGGGAGGTGCACGTACAGCTAGGGAGGGCTCCCCGACTACAAGGGATCACTACTTCTACATCCAGATTTTCTATCCAAGTCATTCACAACGAAAAAATTTTGTATATGGAAATAATTGTTTATGGAACTTTAATAATATAATATTTGAAATCCTCTACCCCAAAAACCCATAAAATGATACCCCACATCGGAAGTGGGGTGGGGGTGGTGATAGGAGGGTGGTAGTGGGGGTGGATGAAGTAAAAAAATATTTTGAGGTTTCTGGTTCTTGTACACACACTAAATCACATTTTTTTTTCATCCCCTTTAATGGGGTGGGGTTGGTAATGAAGGTGGCTAATGCCAAAATTTTTTTTGAGACCTTAGCTTCTCTTATATATACTAAATACCAATTTTATGGAGTCTTACGCGCTTGATTTACCTATTTGCCC
The DNA here is from genome assembly GCA_936432065.2 of Rutpela maculata. Lineage (NCBI taxonomy): Eukaryota > Metazoa > Arthropoda > Insecta > Coleoptera > Cerambycidae > Rutpela > Rutpela maculata. Next base: position 43,323,426 of record OW386286.2, read on the forward strand.
CAAATTTACCCCAATTTACCCCCAATCCTTTGACAGAACCATATTAAAATATAATCTAGTTCCAGATCTCGTTAAAGTACGTATGTGTACCAAATTTCAAGTCAATATCTCAAACGGTTTCAGAGTAAACGTGAGCACAAAAAAGTTACAGACAGACCGACAGACAAACCGACAGACAGACAGACAGAAATTTTTTTTCGCTCAAACTTAAAATCTCGACGTTTCATGATATTCTAAAAATATGAATAAAAATTAAAAAAAAAAAAATTGTCGTTACTATATTTCCACTGGATGTGGAAGTAATTACATTATATACAGGGTGCCTGGAAATTTCTGTCATTAACTTTAGATGGTGATGGTTTTTGCAAAAATATGTAAAAAGTTTCTATGGGCATGTGTCCGGAAATACTTTCGAAGAGAGCTGGGATTCTTTGAAGGTGAGCCCTAGTGTAGGTTTTAATTTGTACTTCAGAGATCCTTTGTACTATAAAGATGAGATTCGATATGTTATTTAATATTATAAGGGCTATTATTCCTTGGTATTTGCCAAAATTATGTTCAACCGGGAGCGTAAGGAGGAGGAAGCCACTATTTTTAATTTAAATTTTCTTACCGGAATATAATTCTCTGATCAAATTTATACCAAAATGGTTCTCTTTGTTGAAAACCGCAGGATCAATCGTTTTTTTTTAAACTGGTTTAAGATAGTTATTGCAGGATCATTTTATGGCCAAATTTCAATTAATCGAAACATTTTAGTGCACAATGAAGTCCTGATTCTGAAAAATCTTAAAAAATATAAGAAATTAGATTACGAATACCAAAGCAGTCAAACTAAATCAGATTTATTTGCTGTTCATGTATCCACGGTTCAGGGCGCCCTGGCAGTTGATGGACTGAAGGATAGTGGGGCCGGGGTAGAGTTTAAAATAATTAAAATAAGGCGCTACTCCTATCTGCGCAGCAGGTTTATTAGGGTGTGGTGTAACAAAACGTCCAAAGGGCTTAACAAAGATTAGAAACTAAAAAACATGAAAAAATTAATAAAACACTATTTAGTTTATTGGTTACTGAGATAGGAAAACTCACTGAAAGAAACTGCTACAAATAATGGAATGCAGAGAGCAGCTATGCCGAACAGCTGAATTTTTCATAAAATTTCCAATTTGTGGTTTAATTATTATTAATATGAGATGCGCTCCTTGGCTTTTCAAAGTCTTTTTGGAACATGCCGCGATCTGTTCCTCCAGCGTTATTGACTATGCTACCTAGGTACTTCAATTTGGTGACTTGAATAATCTAGGTCTTCGAGTCTATCTGACAGCCCACAACTGACCACTGCCTGCCCTTATTGCTCTAGTATGATATTAAACAGGAGTAGTGAGAGTATAACGCATCCTTGTTAACAGCAATTTTTTCACTCGTTGATTACCTTTCTTGGGATCCTTTCTGTCTCATGACTATTATATTTTGATATGAGCCACGTAGTCAAACGCTTTTCAAAATTTATGAAGACCAGAAAGAGCGGAGAGCGCCATTCATGGGATTGTTCGATTATTATTCTCAGCGTGTTGATTTGGTCAGTGCAAGAGCTGCCGTAGTGAAATCCAGCTTGCTCCAGTCTAATGGTTGAGTCTATTAAGAGTATTAACCTTTCCAATATTATTAAAGCCAGTACCTTGCTGGCTGTTTTGGCATACAAGTAGGTTGTCTTTCTTTGGAAGGTGCATGTTTCTCTCCTCATTACCTGCATCAGCTACTATTGGGAGTACAAAGTAAGTTGTATTTTAGCTAGCTTTAAGCAACTAGAGTAATATTTTATCAGGGCCAGGGGTTTTTCCTGTCTTTAAAAGTTTCATAGCACTCTTAATCTCTTGAAGATTAAATTCATTGCTTGCTAATCTTATATCAATTTTAGGTGGTGCTGCTACCTGTTGTTATTCTCCTTACATAGGTGTGTGTGATTCCCAACACAATGATTTTATACATAAGATGAGACTGAACTAAAACATCGTACACTTTAGAAAGGATATGTCAAACAGTGGTTTAAAAATTTGAATGTTGATATACATTTTTTTAAATTTTTTTACGATACTATTTATTTCGATTGTAGATAACTCTCAATTATAATGTCCAAATATATGTACAGATGTTATGTTAGTAATTTGGGATTTGCAGGTATTTCCAGCGTTTCGAAATTTGGCAGATGTTTTGCATAGTAACTAAAATGTAAGAAGTGACATTTTTACATTAATTGTTAGTAATTTAGGATTGAAAAGGTAAATTATCACTTGTAATCTTCCTAGTGTTTGAATTATTTCCGGAAATTTTTTTGAGGTCCAAATTTTCTTTAAAAATTCGTGAGCGAGAAAAAATTTCCGGATTTTTAATTCAAGAGCGAGGGAGATTCGGTAAGAAAATTTTAGACCAAAATTACTTCACAACAAAAAACTAGAAATGTTTGCAAAATCTTGTAGGTAGCTGCCGGTGTTAGATGAATTTTTTTGGTTTTTATTTTTTTGTGTGGTTTCCTCAGATCTTAGTAAAATGAAATATTTAATAGTAGATAAAATATGGAATAATGAGAGTGAAGTAAAATTAAAACAAGTTTAATATACTTATTTCTTATATTCCCTAAGCTCTAGCTACATAAAAATAATATAGCGAATTAATATTAGTCAATCTTTATACTGCAGTAAAGGGAAACCAAGATGAAATAATATTTGCTGTGATTTAAAGAGGTGACAAATAAAAAAATCGCTAATAGTTAGCCATGGAATCACAAGTGTCTTGGAATATGTCATAAAACGGCTCTGTGCTTTATTTTCTGAGGAAAGAAGATGTACAAGTGGAATTTTTAAAGCATTTGGAATTAGATAATGATGTAAGGAAACATAGTGAGCCAGAATTGTACTAATTTAATTTAAAATAAATATAAAAATGTAGTTTGTAGTTTGTAAATGTGTAGTTTGTACAGTATATTTATACTATTAATAAAGTATTTATTATATAAAAATATTTTTCATAATATAAACGCCATTGTCTAATCATTGCTGTCAAACCAGGGAAATTTCCACTTATTAATCGTATAGGTAGGTGCTCATGGGTAAGTAAGATTTCCAAAAACTTTGATGGTTGTCATGGAAACAATGACAAAATAAACGTGTCCGATTGGCTAATAATGATTGGTATAAAATTTTCAATTAAATAATTTTCAACCTTACTCCTCAATGTTGCCCAAGTTTTATCCTTACAAAAAATGACAGAGTCATCTACCAAGCTAATAACTTCACCACACATGGGCAGTTTAAACAAATCGTTGACGTATAAGGTAAATAAATTGGGACTGACACGGATCCTTGTTCACTTATTTCACTCTGAAATCAAATATTAAATAAAATGTGTACGTGTCTGTATGTATGTTTGTGTATGCGTTAGACTTAAAATTTTCATTTCAAATTTGAATCATAGCATAGCAGAAGACAGTTGGTGTTTAGCTTAAAACTGAGTGCAGCTGAAGCCATTCGGTTGTGGCTGCAGCTGACTAAATTACTACAACACGCGGTATGGCATTCCAATGTGAACTGAATCCATGTTGTAGTTTCCGGATCATATAGAACTTTCTCAGAATCTTTAGGGGCTAGAGCACCCTGAGTTCCGCCGTGTGCTTTAATCCAGCACAGATGGACACTGTTGTTTTGCGCGAGCACATCTAAAGGCCGTCTTGATTTGCAGAACCAGCCTTTAGTCTATTCTATAGTTGTTTAAGGCGGGCAAGGCCGCTCTGCTATGTGTCTGAGTGTAGATCGAGTTCCTCTAAGTAAAAATCAACCCCTGATCCACAGTCAATTTTTGAATAGTGGATGTTGATTGACTCGTCATGTCAGGTTGATCGTTTTCTGACGTGCTTAATCTTACGGTAAAGTTGTTTTCTGAAATTACGAGGGATATGATTAGTGTCCATTACCAAGAGCAATATTAGTGTTATAACCTCTTCTGGTATACGGGCATATCTCGTAAGTGTGCCAATGGGATATAAAATGCCATTAGCCTATATATAGCAATCTTAAAGTCGTCCTCATTGCCACCTTCTCTATGAATACCTGTAAGTTCAAAGAGGAATGCAGAGTGCAGCTTCTATCGCGGCTCTAGATCCTAAGGAACAATTTTGCTTTCTTAAATATATACAATACAATATACAATACCATCATAAAGCGACTTGTAGACTAAAAGGGCCCACCCTTATGAAGGTTGTTTAGACCTTTTTAAATTCTATCATAAAACTCCTTAGTGAGGCATAGTGCTGCTCTTGAAAACCTTGTTCGGGCCGTTTTAAAACCTTTCTTAAAACCTATTTTAAAGCTGTTGGGAGCTTTTTTATTAGCTTCCTGCATTTCTAGAAAACACCTAGAAGGCTACCTTAAAACTGATGTTTAAAACTCTTATAAGTAGAGTGGCACTATAACTTCTAAAAGGCCGATTTAAATGGTAATAAAAAGACATCAGGTGTGACAAAAAAATTAAAACCAACGGCAGTTTATCATTAAAACTACAAAAGGAAGGCCCAAAAAACAAGGGCGCCTCAGAAATAATAATGATTTTAATATCCATACAAAATTTGCATAGACGCGTAATCAGCAAATTTAAAAAAATAGGCTGCTTCTCGGTTCCCACGGTAGTTTTCAGTCGTTTCTTGTAATTCTACCTTAATTTGCTAACGAAAAAGTGATAATTATTAATAATTATAATTGTGAGATTGACCTTGAATATTTTTATATAACAGGAAAAACATGGCCGGCCAACTAAAAACGTAATTGTCATTTTACAGTCCTCTCATTAAACTATATATTCTAATAATGGTAATGACCTGGAACATTTACTCTAAATGAAGTCCTCTTAGTTTTTTTGTATACTATCACAAATAATCCCTTCCTTACATAAATACAGATGCACTTGGTGAAGATTACATGGACTTGATAAAAGCCGTAATAAAACGTTTGGGATTTAAAAGAACCGCCTCCAAGACGAACCACGTTGACATTTTGATTGATACAAAAAACTTTAAAATTTAACCTCAAAATAATTTGAAACTTCAGGCAGACATACTGTCTATTATATTTTTATAATAAATGCTTTATTGAAGTTTTAGAAAGTGTTTTATGGAATTAAAATTTGCCTTTTAGATTTATAGAGGCCTTTTTTTCTTCATAACGGTTTCATCACATCATTTGTCAAGGATGTTTTAAGAGTCTAGTTTTGTAGTGGTCTTTAATAACTACTAATAGGCATTGAAAATGTCCAGTTTTAAAAAGGATTTAAAATGCATTTATTGCAAATATGTTAAAACCAAAAAGAATAATTTAAAGCCTCTTTAAATCTAAATAGAATTTAAGATGTTAATAAAACTAATTAGCTTTATGGAGAGTTTTATGTAGGTATGATAAACCCATTACAAATACATATCCTAGAAGCAAATTAACTTTATAATTAGGTCTTACAGAATATTTTAAAACTTACCATATAATAGCAAGTAGGTATACTAGAAGCCTAAAAGGCCTTACTACAACATCAATAAAGCACAAGACTATTTCCCAACCCTGACGTCCCTGACAAACCTTTCTTAAAACCTCCCCAAGTCCAAATGACTTTTAAATTGTTCCTTGAGATGTCCTCTTCATTGCACCTGAACCAAATTATTACATTGCCAACTAATTGATTGATGTTATTACATAATATTCAATTTGAGATTAAGAGACTGTTGATTACTGATGTACATATCAAGCGACCTATTTACATTTCTACCGTAGGCTACAGTTTCATATGGTGGCTTGTCAAATTATACATCCCACATAATGCTCATAAAAGTTTCAACTATAAAACTTTAATAATTGTGATTGAAAGATACAATAAAGCTGTCTGCCTATATTCTGCATCCAACACGCGCCTTTATCATTATCTAATTTAGAGTTTTAAATTTAATGGCCTCTGACAGCACGGAAATATATTCAAATATAATACACCTCAACCCGTATATCTCTGAATTAAATTTTAACTTCTTAAAATTCAAATGGCCTCATGCCTCTTCGTATTATTAACAAATTTATTTCAATCAGGACCGTGTTGTTTGTCAGATGGTCGATTATACCAGATTTAATCTTAATAATTTTAAATAACTACGGCTTGTTTATAGGGATGATTTAAATAGGTAAAAGAACTTCATGTATAAACAACTAATGAATTTTAATTTTCAATGTACTAATAATAAACATTGTGTAAATTTATACGTTTAAGACCTCTGTTTGTATCATCTGTTTGAAATGTCTGCAAATTAGATTGAATGTTTATGATTTCTATAAAGAACACAGGAAATGCCACAGATTAAAACAATTATTCAAATGCAGGCACTATTATGCACATAAAAATGTTGTGTAGATTAAGCTGATATACCCCAGACAACATTACTTTGAAGAACTTAACCCGACCGTAGTACAGAGTGTCCCAAAATTACGTGGACATGAAACCACAACAGATTGTTCAATATTCGGATCGAAGTAAGTTAATTTAACATTACCTATACAACAGAAGCATTTGTTCCACCACGGTCGAGTTTGTAACATAATAACGAAAAATCGAAATAGAGATACCTACTACCACAGTATGAGCATGCAGTTTTATCATACAGTATCAGAAAAAGTTTGTATTGGTACGGCAACAAGAGCAAGCGAGAGCGAAGTAAGCAATGATGTAAATTAAGGGGCGTGTCACACTTTGCTGTGCTAGGGTACTGGTAGACGCCTTTATTTTGGGCGGTCGGTTAAGTCGTTAAAACTATGCGAACCCAAAAGCAAAACTTGCCGATTCTGTATGTAATATCACTAGTGCTTAGAAAATCGGTAACATTTTTTCGAAAGCGTTGTCGCCTAATAATATAAATAATTTAAATTTACAGTTTATTATCTGCGCTCGAGATGTAATCTTTAATAATTAACTGAAAACTTACACGAATTATATTACCTTTTGGCAACTTGACAAAAAATGTATAGAAAAAAATTAAAAGCACGAGTGGTAATTGAGGAGAATATTTCATGAATAAATAAGGTACATAAAATCATCTCTGATAAATTTTGCTATTAATTGCCTTCAGACGTTTTCTTGTCATTTTTTAGTGTTTACTGATCCAATTTTTAATTTCATCATTTACGTCACATAAAAATGTATTTCTAAAGTGACTCAATCGGATTAAAAAACAAAGTAGGTATAAATATACAACAAACGCAGTTGCAGAAACTCAAAAGTCTACGAAATTCGCCATATTTTAAATGTAATGACAAGAAAAACAAAATACATTTAACCATAGGTATTTTAATGGAAAAAAATGATGAGAGCGGGGGCTAGAAATCTAAAAAAAAAAGTTTAACCAAAATTGATTAGCAGGGGGAGAAAAAAAAATTTAATAAGCAGAGAGCGCAATGCCTCATGCCCTACCGCGCCCCTTCACCTATTGTCGCCCCTAGGCTATAGCCTAGTTAGCCTTATGGAAAATCCGGACCTGCTTGTACACGTGTAATAATTGATTAGCCTGCTTGGTAGAAATTTCTATTTAATTTTAGTTGCGGCAGTGATAATTATTTTAAAACTACATTATTATAAACCATTGAAAGCTGTATTTTACTTGTCCCTCGCCTATATATTCCAGTGTTTCGTTTAATTGTGGAAGCACTTTTGGGTGTACCATTCATAGTCTCATATTGCATTATTTAGTGGAGTTTATTTGGAAGGCGGCAAAAGTATGTAAAAAAATTAATGGTCCTTTTGTTCGGTTTTTTATGTACTTTTCGAGTTTAATATTGAAATTTTTAAATAATCATATACAGGGTATTGTTTTCTTGAATTACGACAAAAACATATTTTTTTCAAGTCCGGACCTGGATTTTTTTTTGTGTGTCAAATAACCAAAATAAATTTTGGCAAAAATACGTAAAATATCCTGTATTTCATCAACGAGAGTCCAATTAGCTTTTTCTATGATGATTCTGATTACCCTCGATGTCTGTCTGTTTTTAAACCATGTCCGTTTTCTTGTGAAGTGGAGTAAAAAAACAGAGGAAAAGTCGCTTCCTTCTCGAGTTTGTTTTTTAATCTTAGAACAAACTGAGATATATACCATTTCGTTAAGTAGGTCGATGTTCATTAGAAATCATGAAATACGACATTTTTTAGTGGTCACGGACATTGTTATTTTTAAAAAGGTGTGAAATTTTGTTTTTTTTTAATCATGTTTTTTTGAACATCTAATGCCATATCTCAAAAACGAATGGAGATATCCACATGAACTTTTTTTTGTTATAAAACACACACTTAAGCGCTTCTATCTGTGTATAGTATTGTTAATTAAAACATTTTTAAGCATGTTAAAAACTTAGATAACCTTGAAAGTTCAGAAAATACGCAGTCAAATTTTCACTAAGCTACAAACTTTTTTGTTTTTGAAAATTTTGTATAACATGCTGCGAAGAAAATAAAGCCAAAAGACCAAAAAAGTTTTTGATAGCATAATTCTTATTGTACCTTTGATAGTTTAGGTACAGTGATTTTTTTGGAGCGCGCGAATTGCAGAAATTGAGTATTGTAACGTGTTTCCACCCTTAGGAAACTACCCCTTGCAAATTCCGTGGGTTCCAAAAATTATAACAAGAGATGTCCACTAACACACTTTATTAAATATTTACTGGATACTTCACAATCCTATTATTAATTTAAATACACTTTACTGACTAAAATCACAATGTTTATTACTTTGTTTATCATTAAACTCTTAACCTCACTTTCTATATTTTCTGAACTTTCTGAACTACTCGCCGAGAATGCGGTTGGTCTTTTATACCTAAAAATGACAGATCTCGATTGTTCTGTGATGACGCCACCATTCTCTAGAGAATTCCAGATGTCACTTTGGAATCTTCTGGTAGGTTCTTTTTCGAGTAGGTGCAAATACACTACATTCATTCAGACATTCGATCTGTTGAAGTCTGCCTACTTTTTAGTAACATAACCTTAAATTTTAAGGGGTGCAACATATTACACTGCCCCCTCCTTAAGCCTGAACGTCCCGGTCAGGCAATTCAGCCTCTTTCACATACTTCGCCAGTCTATCCAAGTGTACGATCTTCATCTTGGACTTTTTGTTTCGTTGAATACGATAGACGACATCATTAATTCGGGTAATAACAGTATAAGGTCCTTCCCAAGGAGGTTGAAGTTTCGGTGACTTCCCTTTCTTCCGCTGTGGGTTGTACAGCCAAACCAGATCTCCTGCCTTGAACCCTTCTGAACTACCCTTACGGTCGTATCGAGCCTTCATTCGGTCACTGGCTATGGTGATTTGGTCTCTAACCAGCTCATGAACATTTCTTAGCCGTTCACTCATTTCATCCACATAGCTGTTCACAGGAAGCTGTTCTCCGCCTGGTGTTCCGAAAATCAAATCACACGGCAGTCTGATCTCATGTCCAAATACTACACGGGCTGGTGTTTGTTTCGTAGACTCGTGGATAGCAGCTCTGTATGCCATGAGGAAGAACGGTATGTGGAGATCCCAATCGCGTTGATTCTTATGAACCACTTTAGAGAGATGTTCTTTCATGGTCTTGTTATGTCGTTCCACCATTCCATCTGATTGCGGGTGAAGGGCTGTGGTCCGTGTTTTGTGTATCCCCAATAACTTGCAGATTTGCTGAAACACCCCTGACTCAAAGTTCCTCCCTTGATCTGAGTGCAGCTCCAGGGGTACACCAAACCGACATATCAAATTATCTACCAAGACTTTGGCGACAGTGACTGCTTCTTGGTTTGGAATTGCATAGGCCTCTGGCCACTTACTAAAATAGTCCATTGCAACCAGTATGTACTTGTTCCCATCCTTGGTTACTGGGAATGGGCCGGCTATATCGATCGCGATCCTCTCGAAAGGAGCTCCGACGTTATACTGCTTCATTGCACCCCTACTTCTAGTCTGTGGTCCCTTACTGGCTGCACAAATTTTGCAATTGCGACACCAAGCTTCCACATCTTGACGACTATTTACCCAATAAAATCGTTCTCGTACTTTATTCAGGGTCTTATTAACGCCGAAGTGCCCACCGGATGCTCCATTATGCACTTCCTGAAGTACTTTCGGTACTCGACACCTGGGAATCACTAGACGCATAACAACTTCCCTGCCATCCGGGCTTTCCCAAGCTCTCTTTAGCAGCCCGTTCATGACTTTAAGTGAATCCCATGATGTCTAGACCCAAAATGAAATCATCCATAATGTCAGCCACAATGACCTTGTAATTGAACCTCAACCGTCCAACCTGCAGTTCCAAGCTGACCTCTCCATGGACCGCAGCCCTGTCCCCCGTGGCTGTCCGAATAATTACTCCATTTTGCTTCTTGTTAATCTGCAAGCCTGATATAAACCCTGGCCGCACTATTGATGACGTAGCACCGGTGTCAATCGTAAACACGCATTTTCTTCCATTCACATATCCTTGCAACAACAGACTACTTGGAATTCTTTGGAGCTGGAAAATCTTTATTTCTCTGGGGGCACCGCATTCCCTAGCCAGCACAGCCCCCTTGGTGCTGGCTATCTCTAGTTTTCCTGCTTTTCTTCAACATTCACAGCATTTACTCGACTCTCCGAGTTCTGCTGTCGACAGTCTCGTTTCATATGGCCCACCTTGCCGCAGTTGTAACATTTAATACCACCACTCGGCTTTCCTTTATTTTGCTGTTTATCCTGCTTTCCTAGGCCATCCAATTTATCGAATAGTTTGGTAAACATTTTCTGCATCTCAGTCAACATAGGGTTCTGATTCATTTCTGGTTGCGATTCTTCGAGAGTCACAGCTCGCACTCTCGACCTTGGAGTATCTCTGTAGGCGGCTTCTACTTCAAGTGCACGCACCAAAGCTTCGCTACTACTTTGGTGTCTTGTCAGCCTCAGAACTCGCCTGACCTCTTCGTCCCTTATGCCATCTAAAAAGGCCCCTACGGCTAATTGTTCCTGAAATTCTCTAGGTGCACTCGGATACGCCAGGTGTGCCAGTCTCTCTATCGCAGCTTCGAATTCCTGTAAACTCTCTCCAGCCTTTTGTGTTCGTGATTTTAGCTGGGCTTGGTATACTTGGGCGAGATGTTGGTCGCCATATCTCAAGTCCAATGCAGCTTCCAAGACTTTGAAGTCCCTTTGTTTATCCACTGGGATAGTCTGAAGCAACTCTGAGGCCTGGCCCCTTAATGCCAGAACTAATGCCATGGCCTTTTCCTCGTTATCCCAGTTGTTCGCACATGCTGCTGCCTCAAACTGCCTCTTGTACGTCGTCCAGGAACTTTGGCCGTCAAAAGAAGGAGGTTTTAGTCGCTGACCCGATGATACCACCTGCTGGATTCCTCTATCTCTCAACTGTCGTTTAAGCCGGTCTATTTCTCCTTTGACTTCTTCTTCGAACTTGTTTACTTTCCCTTTAACTTCAGTTACTTCTCCTTTTATTTGACTGACTTCTGTCTCGACTTCACCTACTTTTTCTTCTACCTTGTTTATCTCTTCTTTGACTTGACTCTTTAATTCTTCGTTGGCAGAAATGATCGCGTCCTGCTGCATTTTCATTTGTTCATTCAGAATTTTCCTTAATTCTTCTTGGCGTCTTTCTTGTTCCTCTTTTTCCTCTTGGCGTCGTCTTTCTTGTTCCTCTTTCTCCTCTTGACGTCGTCTTTCTTGTTCCTCTTTTTCTTTCTGACGTCTTGTTTCTTCATCCTCTTTTTCTTTCTGACGTCTTGTTTCCTGATCTTCCATCATTTTCTTTAATTCGTTCCTTTCTTCTTTGTCTTCCTGCCGTTGCTGCGCCATCATTTTTTGGAATTGTTCGAATAAGTCCTGTATTTGTTTATCGGATGCCATACTTCTTGTTGTTACGGGCATACGATGAAATTAAAATAAAATAAATTTAACTGTCACGTCAATATCGGTAATGGAACTTTCTAGACAAATCTCGAAATAGCACGAAAAAGTCTTATCCAGAGTCTTTTGTCACTATCCAGTTCAGAGAATTTAATAATCTCCACTAATGTCCAAATAGAAAAGTTCTAGAAATTTTCACGCATTAAATGAGTCTTTTTCAGTGTCTCTATCACTTCTCAGTTCAAAGGATTTAATTATCACACTAATGTCCTAATAAAATGTTCTACAATGTCTCAAAAATGCACTTAACACTATTTTCCTGTTCGAAAATAACCCTCGAACAAATGTCCAGTAAATGAGTCCTCCGTGTTAGCACTAAACCTCGAGAATACTTCTCGAACACTCCAGCACAAGTTCAGAGCTCCTCTTGTCATAAAATTCCGCTTTCTGACACCAATTTGTAACGTGTTTCCACCCTTAGGAAACTACCCCTTGCAAATTCCGTGGGTTCCAAAAATTATAACAAGAGATGTCCACTAACACACTTTATTAAATATTTACTGGATACTTCACAATCCTATTATTAATTTAAATACACTTTACTGACTAAAATCACAATGTTTATTACTTTGTTTATCATTAAACTCTTAACCTCACTTTCTATATTTTCTGAACTTTCTGAACTACTCGCCGAGAATGCGGTTGGTCTTTTATACCTAAAAATGACAGATCTCGATTGTTCTGTGATGACGCCACCATTCTCTAGAGAATTCCAGATGTCACTTTGGAATCTTCTGGTAGGTTCTTTTTCGAGTAGGTGCAAATACACTACATTCATTCAGACATTCGATCTGTTGAAGTCTGCCTACTTTTTAGTAACATAACCTTAAATTTTAAGGGGTGCAACATATTACAGTATTAATACGCCCGCGTCCACTAAAATTAACTAATCTCAGGGCGGTGTACGATCAACGTTATTCGTTTTCGTCGAAGGTCAAATTATAAAACCGTTGCCCAAGGAATCACTACTTCCACATCCTGATCTTCTATCCAAGTCTCTCACAACGAAAAAAATTTGAATGTGGAAATAATTGTTTATGGAACTTTAATAATAAAATATTTGAAATCGTCTACCTCAAAAATCTATAAAACGATATGTCACATCGGTAGTGGGGCTGAGGGTGGTGGAAGAGGTAGGTGGTAGTAGTGGTGGATAAAGTAAAAAAAATTTGAGAACTTTGGTTTTTGTACACACACTAAAGACAATTTTATTTTTTTCGCCCCTTTGAATAATGGGGTGGGAGTTGGTAATGGGGGTGGTTAATGCCAAAAAAATTCTGAGACCTTAGCTTCTCTTATATATACTAAATACCAATTGTATGGACTTTTACTTGCTTGATTTGCCTATTTACCCCCATTTACCCCCCAAACCCTTTAACGTTGGGGGCTAGTTCCAGATCTCGTTAAAATACATAGGTACGTGTACCAAATTTCAAGTCAATATCTTAAACGGTTACGGAGTTACGGTTACAGACCGACAGACAGATTTTTTCTTTTTGCTCAAACTTAAAATCTCAACGTTTCATGACATTCTAAAAACAATAAAAATTTTCAAAAATATTTTTGTCGATACTATACTTACACTGGATGTGGAAGTAAAATGTGTAACGATATTCTTTCCCTTATTACCACTTGTATTATATTGTAGAACGTATGGCTATTGTGCGAATTGTGCGTGGATTATCTGCTAAAAAAATATTTAAGATAAAAAAGCAATCTAAGTTTCATTGTAAAATGGAGTGGATTTTATGTGGCGTACTAATAGAGGAGAACGATAAACTTGTGCACAAGCCATGGAAACAGAGTTTCTATATTTAGGGCTGCGGAAATTAAAAGAGACTTAATTTAGGATATTTTTTTCTTTTTTGTTACCTAATTTAGGCGAAAATAACACGTTTACTCAATTATTGTGTGGATCTAGGGTAAAAATGCAATTCATGGGAATTTCGGATAGGGACTCTGACACCGGAAATGTCGGATACAAATATTAAGATTGCCACGTTCAAAAAAAAGTGTTTTAAGAAACTGTCTTTTCTATTTAGCTCCAATAATAACGCAAAAAAAGGAGAACTCGATAGCTTACTTTTTATCAAAACACACTTTTCCTAAACTTCTGTTTATGAAATTTTATTAGCCCCCTAGTTGCGCAACTTTTTTTCCATTTACTATAATATTATTTTTTACCGTTTTCGAGATCCCAATGCAATGCATTTTTATCCCAGATACTTTACTTGAGATTTTTAATTCCTTTTTGCCTTCAACCTTAGTCCTTAATGCGCCACTAGAAAAAATAAGTTATCCTTTCAGATCCTAAAACGTGATAAAACAGTCCTAAACATAAAAAAATAATAATGAAAAGTTCCGTTACACACAATACCTACATAATCATTATTATTCTTAAGTGCCGCGCGCGTACGCTTCGACAATTCCTCCATACTAAAAAATTCGTAACTAGCAAACTGTTGCTAATAATGAAAATATTTTTTTTCTAAAAACTTTTTTAGTCTATTGACTTCATTTTCTTCATAGCATGTTACACAAAATTTTCAAAAACAAAAAAGTTCCTCGCTTAGTGAAAATTTGATGACGTATTCTCTAAACTTTCAGGGTCATCTGCGTTTTTGGCATGTTCACATTTTTTTTTATTAGCAATCCTATGTATAGAAAGAAGCGCTTAAGGGTGTGTTTTATAACAAAAAAAAGTTCACATCGATAGCTCAATTCATTTTTGAGATATGGCAATAAATGTACAAAAAAACATGATTTAAAAAAAAATTAAATTTTACACTTTTTTTTAAATAAGAATATCTATCACTAAAAAATGTCGTATTTCGTGTTTTTATGTGTAAAATGATGTTGTCGGTAATACTCACTGTGTCTGATTTTGTTCTAAGCTGATAAAAAAAAAACGACACAATTTTACCTCTTTTTCGCTCCACCCAGCATACTTTGGTGTTTTGATGCCTATAGGCATATCTATTTCCATTTTGAAATGTTTGTATGTCTTTATCATATTGTTAAGTGTCTGCCCTTCTTTATCCCGAAGAAGATTTAAAAATAAAAGGAAACATCAACTTAGTGTAACATGTCGAATTGTTATTATCCTAACTCCTACGAAAAAGCCAGTAGTTAATGATTTGTTTGTTAAAATTAAATACATTTTTATTATCTCTATAACCGATAAAATTAGTCTATAGTATTAACACGTCGATCATGGATCACTGCGTAATATCCTGCGGCAAATTCCTTACTGGTCAAATTTAAGAACGGAAGCTACCTAGAAAAAAGTCTGTCTCCAACGTTACAGCTCCAAGCGATTCTGAAGTACATTTAAAAATTAAAATACCTACCAGTTTTATTTCAACTGCTTCTCGGTTGAGTCACACGAATGTTGTACGGCGGATTCATGAAGTAGCTGCTACTGACTTATGTTGGAAAAATATTTAATTCCTTAGCTAATATTTACGACCATTTTATATATTTTATGAGGTGAATATCTCATGAATAATTAATTAGGCAGTGTAAATGCGCATTTATTTGATAACTAAAACATTTTATTAACCATTATTTCTACATTGTGGATAGGTCAATCCACCTATAAAAATGGGGAGGTTGCTGCAATTGGTCTTAAATCTTTACGTTGTGAGATCCCAGGAATACGAGAAAGTATTTTGAAAAAATTTGACACAAGAGTATTATGTCTAACGTAAATGCTTCAAACTTATGTTCCGACGCCTAATATTTCTAATATTTCTTTTTTTCTTGAACCTGTTACCACTTTAGAGGTTATAGACGCAATACATTCGCTGAAAAATTCAAACAGCTTAGATATTTATGATTTAAATAGTAAAAATTTTTAAAGAAACAGTAGATTTTCTAGTTCTCCCATTAACGCGGATAATAAATGAATGTTTTAGTGTTTTACTTTCCTGATATTTTTAAGGTAGCTCGAATTGTGCCTATTTTTAAGAAAGGTGACTCAAATAGCCCGGTTAACTATCGACCAATTTCGATTATCCCTGTGTTTGGCAAGATAATTGACGTTATTTTAAAAAATCGTTTGTCGCAATATTTCGAAAAATATTCTTTATCTACTCTTATTAGGTTATATACTAATTAATGAACTGCTTTTGATCAATTAGTGGTATCCATAATCAAACAGCGTGAGTTATAATGCGTGAGTTATTATAACTCACTAGGTACAGAGCCAATCACCTTTATCTTCATGCCTAGCCTGTCCAATCGACGTAACGTGCAACACACGAAGGTGGAGCCAGGGAGGTAATGACAGATTATTCGCGTTAATATCTATACAGATTTTCTGAAATGTCACAAAATGCTACTTTTGATTCGTTCGTGCCGAGCTGAATTTTTGAATTTCGCCGTGCAATTTACGTTCAGGTTTATCTGGAAGACTTTCTCTTTACGTCGCGACATCGTACGGCCGTCCCAATTGTGTTTTTCGAAAAATATGAACGTGTGAAGATTGCATGTTTTTGAAATTTTTTCGACTCCGAAATGTAAGCTGTTTTTTGTTATTTTTTGCAGATATCTCCGAAACGGTGGGAGTTAGCTCGAAATAAAAAAACAAGATCAACGGGTATTTTCCATTACGAATCTTTTGCTACTATCAGAATTTTGATTTTTTTTTTTTCGGAGATAACTACTGAAATGTTGGCCATGTACGGCAAAAAAATCGCATATTTTGAGCTTCTATAGTTGGCAACTTTTTAATCTTGACTCCTATGCCAAAAGACTACTCTAGTTAACTTAAATAGATTTAAATTTGCTAAAACCCTTTTTTTATTTTTTGAATTCCGACAAAAATGAAGGAATTAGAGGGGGAAGGATTTGGAACATTTTTCTTTTCGGTAAAATTTCTCCATTTTGTCATGGTAATTAATCGGTAATTAACTGAAATCGATGTCATATACTATGTTCTCGATAATTATCGTTTTTTTTTTTTCGAAAAATTTGTAGATAGCTTATGTAAAGAGAATTGATTGAGCTTTCCGACGCTTTTTTCTCTAACATAAAAAAAACAAGACTTTTGACGGAATATGCATTCCGGGGTATTGCAATTCGTGGAGAAGTTTTGCATTTTCCGCCGCGTAATATTAATCTACAAAGCTGATTTTTTGTCTACAAGCAGTTTATGCACTATTTCGATTAAAAATCACATTCTACCTCCGCTTAAAGGTGGCTAAATCTTTGAAGATATCAAATATAAAAGGATGAACAAAAATTAAATTTTACAGTTAATTTTATTAATAAACAAACTGAGTAACTTAAACAAAATTTTCTCAATTTAATATTTATTGTTATAATCGTAGATATAGTATTCAACTTGCGGTAATGGTAATAACTCACTTGATGAATTACAGCACTCGCCTACGGCTCGTGCTGTAAACTTTCATCTGCGTGAGTTATTACCTACATTACCGCTCGTTGAATAATATACTATTATTGCGTGCTTGCCAATATGGTTTTAGGCAAAAATGTTCCACCATAGATGCAATCTGTAAGATTGTGGGTGACATAGTTGAAGACCTTGAAGAAGGTAAACATACTGCAATTACACTGTGTGATCTCAGCAAGGTCTTCGACTGTGTCTCTAATACTCTTATCATCAAAAAATTTAGTTTTTATGGAATCAGGGGCATGCCGTTTTCTCTGTTAAAGTCATATCTCGAGAATAGGCAACAATGCGTCTCACAAAACAACATGACATCTTATTTTAGGTCAGTAAAACATGAAGTGCCTCAGGGATCTATGCTGGGACCTCTACTGTTTATAATTTATGCAAACTATTTGTTTTATTACTTATTCCCTAGCAGTATTGTTATGTTTCCCGATGGCGCAACTCTTACAGCTAGTGTCATATTAACAGTTTACAAAATATCGTCGATGAAACTGAAAGTCGAGCGGAACTTTGGTATAATGCTAATGCACTGAAACTAAATCGTGACAAAACACTATTTTTTTCTACCAGTTATAACAACGAAGGGAAAAGTGTCAATTTACTCGGTATAGTTCTTGATGATACTTTAAGTTGGAGAAATCATATTGAGCGACTCTGCAATTCAAGCTATTTATTTCTTTTACGAAGATTAAGAACTGTTCTACAACTATACACTTTGTTGTCAGTGTACTATTCATTAATCCACTCCCAAATAAGCTACGGGGATATACTCTGAGCGGACTCGAGCAGCACTGTAAAAAATATTTCGACAACAGAAAGAGTCTACAAGAATTATAACAAGAGCAGGTTTCAGAGAACACTGTCAACTATTATTTATTAAATTTGGTATAATGCCCATTTCTAGCCTATATATTTACTACTCTCTTCTAGAGATTAAACTTGAATTTACATAATAGATTACCTGAAAATATAAAACAAAATCTTTCCATATCTTGAAATTTTGTTTCTATACAACCGAGGATTTTATGACTACCCCCATGACTGTTATGTAATATACTGTGTAATTGACGTATGTTTTAAGTCAGTTTTTGTTTATTATATTATCCTTGTTTTTTATATTTTATGTCTATTTTATAAATTTGTATTATATTTTGCACTTCATTTTTAATATTATATGTATACAGTATCGGAAAGTGTTAGATTTGGTACGGAAATAAGAGCAAGCGAAAGCGAAGCAAGCAATACATGTACATTAAGGGGCATGTCACACTTTGCCTATGCTAGGGTACTGGTAGACGCCTTTATTGTGGACGGTCGGTTAAGTCGTTGAAACTATGCAATCCCAGAAGCAAAACTTTTCGATACTGTATAGACAATAATAAAGTAGTGACTTACTACAAATGTATTTGTATATATAAAGTAGTCAAACAAACGTATATCTATCTATTTATCTATCTATCTATCTATCGTACATTAGCTGAGAAGGTTCTGGTGTAGATCAGGTGACGTTTAGAGGTACTAAACGTCATCTATATTTTGTCACATAATCTTTCTTGTTTTTCAACATAATATTTTTATAGCTTTTTACCCTATCTATAGGAATTCCCTCCAAGTTCCATGTATAAGTAAGTAACAGAAAACGAAGTTAATTAGTTAGTTTGGCAATTGCCCCAGAGATGGCACGCGCGGTGTCATAATCTAGAAACGTCGAGAGAAGTGCTGACATTTTCTGGAACTTTGTAGAAAGATCCAGAATCAATTACCCAGGAGTATAAATGGAGTGTGAGTGGCCGCACAAGCAGTACAGCAGTAGACAGTTAACAATTCAGTTCAGATAGCGAGTTCAGAAAGATCAAGAACAAGTAAGCAAAGTGATCAAGTGATTGAATTATTGAATTATAGTAATGAGTGTTATATTAGTGAAGTAATTAATTACTGTAATTAGTACTTAAGTTAACAAATTGGTGTTTAGTGTTACCCTTATGTTATAATTTCCGGATCCACGATACAGGGTGTTTACAAAAGGGGTGTAAATGTTATAGAACATCCCAGAATCGACCTAAGTTGAAGACTAACCAAAAATTTCGAGGTAAAAATTCATTTAAAGACCTTTTGAGCGTAATAAACAAGATTGAAAATGCATTAGCGCCGAAAACTGGCACAAAAGAATTCATATACGTTCGCAGAGACGTAAGGCACCACTAGATGAAAATTCGAAGAAACACCGAATTTTCATTCAGGAAAATATATATATATATCCGGGCCGTAAGAGTAAAAGTATGTTATGGTCAAAGGAAAGTATACTGAATAAAAGTTAATACCTTATTAATCGCTTCACGAAACACAATGAAAGTGGAAGTACAGTCATTGTAAATATCATTCAAAAGAATGAATATATAATTTGAACGATGCGACGTACTGGAAGATCGAAACCGTCAAATGTGGCAAAGGCATAGCGTCTATATGCACTTACGTGGCAAAAATTAGTAAAAATGGACAAGGCCGCTTTCTCGAATAAAACAAATTTGGATTCATCCAGCTGCTCGCAAACTGAACGAGTGCGTTGGATAATCACTAGAAAACGATAGTAGGATAACCAAATGCAGGTCTTTCCAAATGACAAAGTTATAGAGAAAACCGCCTTGTGCATAAATAAGACAGAAAGCATTTTGCCAAAAAGTCGGTCGAAGGCGAAGTCGTGTCACATCCCCCATTTTGAACCTGTATGAGGACCTGTACGTCGCGAGACTGACAGAAAGTTGCAAACTCATATATATCTAGTTGAACTCATATTGAACTCCGTTCTCGTGAATGATATGATCACGATAAAGAACCTTGAAGTTAATCATAAGCGATCCAAGATTTTTAAATAAAATATTTTTATTATTTCAAGTCAGCCACAATAAAAACTCAAAAATGCTTTCATCAATTTGTAGAGAAATTGTGTGAACTTTTCTACCAAATCGATTGTTAGCGCACGCTCTCCATTGCTTGGTGGCATTATAAAAACTCTCTAGAAGAGGCGGTTGACCTTGCTCTACTTGGGGAAGGCGATTCTATTCAAATTATATGATATATTAGATAGGATATTGCATAATTTGCTACAAGTTTGAATTTCAATACCCCGGTCACATTACGAAAGCTCGAGAGGGATTTTTTATCAAAACAATTCAGAGATATTTAAACATCAAATTCATTCCCATTAGGTAAATAAGTAAAATCGATAGAAAGACACATTTTTTGAGATAGAGAGAGAGAGAGAGAGAGAGAGAGAGCGTGGTTAGTAATCTACGGCGAGTGCAGCCTTGGCTTATTTCTTATCTATCAAATATCCCTTATGTCGAACTCGTCTGGGAGTGGAAGACCACATAAGAACAAGGGAGAACGCGACTGGCGCCCTGAATAAATAAATTGGTATCGCGTCACGCAGATGCTGTGTGCTATGTTGTTCTACATAAACACTTAACAATATCCGTTTTCTTATTGTACCATACGAAAGTAAAAGTAATTCTGATTTCAACGATATATAACACTGAGATGCCCCTTTTATCCCATCTCCGAAGTAATTAATGTTACATTACATGTTCGTCAAAAGAGACAAATAAAGATCAAATTTAGACAAATTTATATTAACTTCTCAGTTTGCATTTGACACTGACAACAGTCTATAATGGACTAGTACCAAAAAACCAACGAAAAGCAGAATGATAAAATATATGTAGTTCCTACAGCTCCACTACATCGACTACTGATCCGTTCTCACGTCGCCAATTTTACACCTTTCCAATTTCCAGTCTTTCCACTTGCTGGAATACTACTTATTTCTTTGCAGTCTTGCCTCGCCTCTTCAACTATTATTTATGTAACTATTCCTCTATTTCGACTCTTCTCAACATTTAGTGCGCCTTCCAGCATGTTATTTATTTCAATGCTCCTCAAAAACACCATTCCAATACTGGCGTCCTTTTCTCTGACAGATCGTCAATCCATCTAGTTGATCTTCTGACCCTGCTAAACACCAAGGTGTGTAGACTAAGAATTTGCCTAAACAACACATTCTCCCCACCAAAAACATTATTCGCTATTCTACCAAGAAAAGATTACCTCGTCGTAGATCATTTGAATCAAAAAGGAGGCAGTATAAAAGAAAAACTCAAGCCAATCTAAATTTTACACACAAACTAAACTTAAAAAATTCATCCCCTATATCCTTTGTATATAAAATTAACTTATTTCATCCCACGTAGGGACTAGTTTTTTGCTATTAGCCCGGTAGCTTTAACAACTTATGGAGCAGAAGGTTTACATAAATGTGTCTGCTTGGTGCTTCTGTTTCCCCGTTCCGTTTTGTTTGATTTGGCTGAGTCGCTTCAGTTGAACTACATTGAATTTTATTTTCCCCCGTTACATTTCCTTCTGTATGTCTAGCTGCTTAGAGATGTTATCTTCCCACTCTCATTTTGTCACATTAGGTTGAGTTACTTTGGATTAGATTGCGATTTGTTCCTGACTCAAATTGTTACGTACTATTTCACTCTTTATCCACAACTTCAACTCCAGAAAACGGTCACACGCCTTGGTAAAACATTTATTCTTGAAAAAACACCGCCGAAATGAGGTTGTTTGACATGGTAAGGGTGATGCCTATTCAGTTAGGAAAAATGAAGGATATCTTCGGGTTGATCATCTTGAAAACCGGGGAGGAAACGAGATTTCGGATATCTTCTTTTGAAATTTCAACGTTGAAATTACACTTTCACTCACTTTTAGGGGTAGTTTTTGTCCTGTGACTATGAGAAACAGAATTTATCATATTTTTTCTGATTAAGTCAAAAATATAGGAGTCTGATTTCTTATATATTTTTTCCAAAATTAAATCATTTTAACGACATTTTTGGGGTTATTTTAGGTCATATGTCAAAACTGTGACCTGATCAGGCCAGACTAGTGTCAGTTTCGGGTTCAGCAGACTACGATTAGATTAGTGAGTGTTCTGGTACATGGCAAAAAATATTTTTTGTGTGCCTGTGTAATTACTGTGATAATTAAATTTTTTATAATTTAAATAAATTAATAAATAATCATACATTATTTAAGGACGCTCTGTAAATATTATCTTGTATGTAATATAGTTAAAAAATGGCTATCTATCTACCTATCCTTGTTTTTCTAACAAAAATCTATAAACGGATTATTTTAACAATTTTCTTCTCTACCACTGTTTAGCTTTATAGAGTTGAACGTATCTAAAAAATTAAACGTATAACGTAGTTAGTTCGGAATGTGCTCATTCTTTCAAGTGCTGGATGACTTTATTTGTTTTTTGTTAACAGCTAAATAAAATAATGAGAAACAGATGCAAAGTCACTAGTCAGTTTAACATAAACTTTTTTGTTTATACAATCAATTTGCATATCCATTTCTGTATTATTTTGTATGTGGTTAGGGAACTCGTACACGAATATGAAGTGTGACTCACGGATATTTGTTTGCTTACATATTTAGTATCCTAAAGTGGGTTTTACCAGAGATAATTTAATATTTTCCATAATGTTTAAAAAGACAATATTATGAAGTATTTTTATTTCAAAACTAACGACTTATAATAACTCCGCATCTAAAGTAGATACAGTTTTGAGAAAAACACCCATTGATTTAGATTAGTTTTCGAGGGGGCAGTTCGAGACCATTGATTATTGCATTTTATATTCCATCCTTTCATCCAATCTCAAATAGCACCTCTTACTTTTATATTTACGTACAGGTACTTGAGATATTTTATACCTCAAAAAAATTGACAGTAAACGTGTCTGTGATATAAATCTTAAAAATCTCAATTCTATTAAATACATTGTATTAATTCCTTTAACCAAACTTATAAGCCATCGTATTAGAACAATTTATTTCCTAAAATTTTAAAAATTTCAAAAGTTAGAAATTACATCCTATTTCTTAATTTGTTTAATAATCATCAGTTTAGGTTCAGAGTCAAAATGTCCCCTTAGCCTTAAGAGGGAGCAAGACGATCAAATCAGAGGGGAGCAGGCGGCAATGGGCCAATGTGAAGAGAGATCTTCGTAATAAACAAATTTTAGCTGAAAACTTTCTTCAATAGAAGTGTAGTATTTATTTACTTACAAGAATATCTTTTTTTCAGTTTAATAACGCCAGCCGTTTGGCTAAAAACTGCTTTTTCCCAGTCAAGATTTTAGCGCAGTGCTTTTTAATAGATGATGTCCCACCTACAGCACTACAATAGGGCATCTGTATCATGTAACCAATATAACCTTAAATTTTAAGTTTTTCAGGTTTATTTTCATTTTTAATGTTTGTATACGCATTTTTAGCTTGGAGCCGTACTGGCTAGAAGCAAATATTTAAAAATTCACGTAAATTATTTTTCAATATTGTTGATTAATAAAAATAGGCTGATAATTACACGTTAGATTTTCAACCTACAAAGATAGTCCTATTTTATTTATTAGGACAAAGTATTTAGAACTTATAAACATTACACTGAACTAGATTTTAGTTGAAAATACGGAAACTAGGCAGAAATTTTACTAATAGCTGGATAATACCCTTAAATCTTAAGAAACACATATTTTTGAGGTTAGCTGTGACGTCACGTGCATATGCCCTATAATAGCCACACTGCCTACCCTTCGTCCCACTTCAACTTTAGCTTTACCGATGGAACTTTGTGATTGGCGTTGTCTCCTCTTAACTGATATTAAAATGGGGGTTTCCAACAGAGCGAAATTCAAAACGCTCAATTTGTAGACATAAGTAAGACTTTTTACTGCGTCTCTCATGAGCAAAACAAATTCATAACAAAGTTACTTTTTACAAACTTTCATTACCAGCCAGAAGTTACCACCATCTTCAAAGTAGATCCCAATATGTTAACTATAGCAACGTGAATGCCCGCAACCTTCAAATGTGGAATTCGGGTTCCGTATTGAGCCCAGTTCTTTTTTTGCTCTTATTAATGGCTGACCATATAAAGCCGTCTCAGCAAGCTCTGTGTTTTTGTGGCCGACACAATAATAATATATAATGATTAATTCTGACAAAAAAGGCAAAATGCGAAATTTTTAAACTTCGGATCTTCGTTAATACCGCGAGAAGGCCGTACGGTGTCAATATCAAAACATAAAGAATAGCATTGTAAGTACATCGTAAATGATATTTCTTAACGTTTCGCGAAACCAGTTTGACTTTTATGTTGACACTGTTTCCCTGCCTCGCTGTTATAAGATTTTAAGCTGAGAGGGACGGTCGACATTGGTTGTTAATTGCCCGGAAAAATCCTCATACGAAATATACAAAAACATGGTAAACCGATCTAGGGCTCCCACGAAAAAACCTTTGCTGCATAGCAAATCGCGAATTAGAGATATTCAATCAACTATTCGACTGGCTCTTGGTAAATAGTTGAATGTTAAAGAAAAATGAAACTGAATCGAACGCATTTGTCAGCGATAAAACTCCATGTAGTGTTTTACAGCAATAAAACTGCATATTGATGTTGTGTCTCTACTAATAATGACATTTTATTGGTAGTAAAAAAATAAGCACTAACTCGTTAATGAGTGAAATAATCCATACAATTTAGATGACCAGAGGACCATAGCAGCCTTAGGAAGTATTCGTGGATACATGATTATAGAACTGTTATTGCTATTTTTGCTTATAAAGTTTGTTTAACGAACGACAGCAATATGTGTTTTGTACTTAAGCGCACATTCGCACATTCCTCCAATTCATTCAAACCCATAGGACGCTCATAGTTATGATTTTACTTTAGTCATATGTCAACTTTCATAAGGGTGCCATCGTCCGATGTTACAAAACTGTAAATTAGTTTTGCTGTATTTTGTCCTATCATTCTAATATTACTAATAATAAAATCAGATTGGCCCAATATTCCAGAACACTGCTAATATTATTTCATGTGTTGGGTATTGTTAATTAGTGGCTTCATCATAAATAAATAGGACTAGTTAATAAATAGCGGCAGAAAGAGACTGAGCGAAGAAGTCTTATGTAATGAAGCATTATAAGACGACTTTTTTGTAAATATTTCGTGCAAAGACGAGATTACCTTCCTCCCCCGATTTCGAGTGTACTCAACATGATGCAAGTGGTGACGGAATCCTCTGAAATGGACAAAAATCACCCCTTTTATGGGCTCCTTTATGTTTTCATATATAAACGGGTCTGTGGAGTGATTTATCGACGGGTTATACTTGAAATAACATGGAAGGGAGTATAGAGTAAGTTGAACCTAGACAGCAGACGGTTGATTCCCCCGAGGGGTGGAAAATAATTTTTTTTCCAATGATTCAGTTCAAACGCGTATCCCCCTCGTTTTTGGAGTCGCTGATCACGAGAAAAATATTCATTTTTAGCTCCAACCCTCCAACCTCTCTTCATCCCTTAAACGGGCAGAAACTCACTCAAAAGAAAGCATGCTATACAGGTTTTTCGACACATGATCGTTATTTCTGTGCATATCCCTTCATTTTACTTCCACATCCAGTGGAAATTTTGAAAATTTTTATTGTTCAAATAGGCTTAGAATGTCATGTAACGTCGAGATTTTAAGTTTGAGCGAAAACAAAAATTCTGTCTGTCTGTCAGTCTGTCTGTCTGTCTCGGTCTGTCTGTAACTTTTTTTTGTGCGCACGATTACTCTGGAACCGTTTAAGATATTGACTTGAAATTTGGTACATGTATATACTTTAACTGGATCTGGAACTAGATTATATTATATCTTATTCCGTTGAAGGGATGGGGGGTAAATTGGGTTAAATGGGGAGTAAATAGGTAAATCAAGCAGGTAAGACTTCATAAAATTGGCATTTAGTATACACAAGAGAAGCTAAGGTCTCAAAAAATTTTTGGCATTAGCCACCCCCATTACCACCCCCACTCCATTATTTAAGGGGATGAAAAAAAATTGTGATTTAGTGCATGTACAAGAACCAAAACCTCAAAATATTTTTTTTACTTCATCCACCCTCACTCCCACCCCCTATCACCACCCCCACCCCAGTACCGATGTGGGATATCGTTTCATGGGTTTTTAGGGTAGACGATTACAAATATTATGTTATTAAAATTCTATAAGCAATTATTTCCACATACAAAATTTTTTCGTTGTGGGAGGCTTGGATAGAAAATCTAGATGTGGAAGTAGTGATTCCTGGGTAGCGGTTTTTCACGGAAGAGGCCAGATCTGTTTATATATGAAAACATAAAGGGATCCATAAAAAGGGTGTATTTTGGCCGTTTCAGGGGGTTGCGGCGGTCAAAAACTTGTCCCACCACTTGCAACGTGGTCAGCACCCTCGAAAACTGGGGAGGGGAAGGTAATCTCGTCTTTGCACGAAATATTTGCACTATTTCTGCCTTCATTACATAGACTAAAGTACAATATCCTTAATCAGCGATTACTAAACGTCAAACGGCAATTGATAAAGGTTTTAAACAGTTCAATCCCTCCTACAGGAAGGACTCAAGTGCATTTATAGCGTAGTGACGTACTTAACCACACCTATTTGCAATCCAAATTGAGACAACTTGTAGAATAAGCTCTTGAACAGACGAGAACCATTTCCTTAACACTCTGTATGTTCACCTTACATCAACAGACATCGTGTGCAAAATTATATTGAACTTGCCTCCAATACGTGTCATCGAATAATTCCAAACGCTCCCTTTAATAAAATTATCCTGGTACGAAATTTTAAGAAATTGTTCCTTTCCATCTGACAGCAATAATAAAACACTCAAAAGATTAAACCATTTCATGCAGAAAATCATTCTCAATTAAATTTTTAGACGCACGTGGATTCACCCTAATTACCTTAAATGGAAGTTTGATTAAATTATCTCCAGAGAGCTCGTTGCCCGGAGCAGAAGAAAAGCTCGATCTCTAAAGACATATTTTACTTTAAAGTTTGATATAACTGTTATTTTGGTAAGTGTTTTTGTTTTATTTGTTTTTGATTTCGTTGAAACGAATAGTGTGAATTAAAAAAAATAACATTGTGACAGTAGTATCTTATGTAATGTGCATATTGCCTCTCTTATAATAAATAGTATAGTACTCTGAGGTAAAAAATATGTGAAATTTAGGAATAACCTCATACACTCAAAGAAATAGTATGGGTAAATTCAACAAAAAAAAATGGTTAACTAACAATATCGTTAATTTTGTTAAACCAAACTATATTGATGGTATTTTTAAACAAGAGGTGATTGTTATTTTAATTAATAAAAAGTTGTCGTACAACAAAACAAACATTAACTTAAAAAATAGATGAATAAGATAATTATTTTGTTCGTCTGACTATTATTTTGTTGAATTCTGTCAAATTAAACTAGATAATAGTATATTTTATTTTTAACTATTATCGAATTGTAATTCTAACCCAGTATTAGTTCGCTGTATTATTGTACTTGGTAGACAAACCAATATTATTGTCGTCTTCTAGAAGTTCTAAAAGAATTACCATAAAATTTGCTTGCTTACCACGTAGTCTATTACAGAAATTATTCCCAGATGACGCTACATAGAAATCACTAACAATGATCCATCATGCATTATCTTGCACTCTTATGAATTTATAGAAAATTAATAACATGATTACAGTGTTCAAATTCTCTCAGGGATCATCGATATATTTGGATGGATCTTATAAACGATCTCTAATCTTTGGTTTGGGTGGTCTGATGTCTCAATACTGAGATTTTGGCTAACCAAAAAAAACTTCATCATACAATAAAGTGTAGATCAACCTAAAAATTAGTTGGTGAACAAAAAATAAAGTCGTTGTACTATTTAATTGTAGACCAAATTGAAAATGGTTAGTGAACATAAAAAAATGTCATTGTACTATTTAATTTGTTACAAGAAGATATGATTATTAAACTACTATTTGTTTACGAAAACAAATAAAGTTGTATGACTATTCTTTTCTGATTCATTTAACTATGAAACTAGATAGGCGCGATTTCATATGCTCTTTTTGGTTGAATTTACCTATCATTTTCTTTGAGTGTATCTAATTAAAATGTTTCCTGATGGAATATTAGATAGATATTTGTGTTAAGACATTTGCAAGAAATGTATCCACAAGTCAAAATGAAATATAAAAACTAGATATAAGTAAATTATGTAAAAATCATATATATGAATAAAGATAATATATAAATAT
Organism: Rutpela maculata; assembly: GCA_936432065.2. Classification (NCBI taxonomy): domain Eukaryota; kingdom Metazoa; phylum Arthropoda; class Insecta; order Coleoptera; family Cerambycidae; genus Rutpela; species Rutpela maculata. The sequence goes on from OW386286.2 coordinate 43,352,080, forward strand.
AATATATAGGTATAAAATAAAAGCATATTGAGAAGAGCTGAAATAGACATCATCCAACTACTCAGAAAAACAATAGGACAAAAACAGCGACATAAAACATCAACACTACTAGAAGGGAAGACAATCACAAAAAGGATAGAAATGTTCACAATGAAGTACTGGGGACACGTCCAAAGAAGGAAACCAACATATCTACTGAAGAAGGCACTAACACTGAACAGCAGCAAACTAAAAATAGGGAGACCGTTTTAAACGTGGAAAACAACAATCGATAGGATCATGAACAAACTGGGAAAGGACCAAACATACTGGGAAAGATAGCGAGGGGAAAAATGAATTCCACAAAAAAATCGGAGCGATAAATAATCAACCAGAATCAGAAACGGAGGAATCAGAAGGCTCAGAAGAAGAAGATTTGTAGAAGCAGAAATACAGAAATAAGAGCACAAACAGCAGCGACGCAACGCGGCAACATATATCACAAGAAGACCCAGAAGAGGCAGAAGTCCAAAAATCGTACCAAAAATACAAAAAAAGGGAGCCTAAACGCTCCCTCACGACACAATGCAGTAACGCATCTCACAAATACCTACACCTCCCATCCCACATTCCTTTACCATGTGGCTCTCGCTGCTGGCAATAAGCACGATCCTAGTCCAACCCAGCGTGGACGTAGCAGGTCCAGTTGTATAATCCTTGGGAGTGGCAGAAATGTCTACCGCACGCTGGTAAATCAATCAATCAAATCAATCAATAAATATAAAATAAAAGCATAAAATATTCAATACAATACGATGCCACAATAAGAAAAAATAAAAACGTTTAGAAAACAAACAGTATAAATTTGACACAAAAAGATTTGAGATATATTTGTTTTCACGTAAATAAGATATATATTCCTCAACGCTATAGAATACTTCTCCTATCAGAAATACTCTTAGTTTTCTGTTGAATAAATTAAGAGTATTTATTGATTTTAACTCATCTGGAAGTATGTTGAAATACGTAATTCCACAATAACTCGGTGACCTTTCATAGAATGAATGGTGATGTTTTTCCGTGTAGAGCTTATATTTATCCCTAGTGTTATACTCGTGAATATCCTCACATTTAGTTAGTCCATTTTTTTTCTTATAGCTATAAATTAATATTTTATACAGATAAAAACCGGTTAGTGTAATTTTTGGAGAGAAAAATGTACCTACACGAGTCTAAATATTTCAAGTTAAAAATTATTCAAATTGCTGGCTTTTGAATTAAAAATAGTATATTTGCCAAAGGTGATGAGCCCTATACTATAATATTGTAGGTTAAGTGCGAATAAAAAATTCCGTAGTAGACTGATACTAGACAATAGATTGTCATTGAGTTAGTTCTTTAAGGACAGAATGGGAAAGCATGACTTGTTTATTTGTTAGGTGCTCAATGTGGTCTGACCAAATCAAATTATTATCAACGATTATTCCAAGAAATTTAGTATTTTTGAGTATCTCAATATTATTATTGTCGATGGAAAAAGTAACATGTTTGCTTCATTTCTGTGGACTTAAAAATTCTAAAGCAACAATCTTAGTTATATTGATGATTAAATACACAGGCCCACAAAGAAAAAAGTTGTCTGCGCCGGGGTACTGACCATACCTATCCCTTGTATTTTGAGCCTCTGAACACGAATCTGACCTTAGTTTTTCCCCAGGACGTCAGGTTTTTTTAACAGCAAATATATAAACATTACGGTTCAACATACTTTTTTTGATTTTAAAAAGAAAACCGGACGTGTTGGGGAAAACTAAGATCAGACTCGTATTCAGCGGCTCAAAATACAAGGTGCGGTCAGTACCCCCGCGCAGACCACTTTGTTGCCACTGTGCCACACTCAGTGTGGCACAATCCCAAACAAAAAAGTCATCTGCGTGGGGGTACTGACCACACCCATTTATTGTATTTTGAGCCGCTGAACACGAATCCGATCTTAGTTTTTCCCCAGCACGTCAGGTTTTTCTTTTAACAGCAATATATAAATATTAGACTTTTTTGCTTTAAAAAAAAAACCTGACGTATAGGGGAAAAATTAAGGTCAGATTCGTGTTCAGCGGGTCAAAATACAAGGCATAGGTATGGTCAATACCCCGGCGCAGACAACTTTTCTTTTTTGTGGGCCTGTGATATTATTGTAGTAAAAGGTATCTTCAGTTTTTACATGGTCCCGATACTTGCTCTTACCCTCAAGAGGTAAAAACCACCCTAAAATTAGATATTTAATATTTGAAAGAGTATTACCGACTTATTTTTGAAAGATAGGATATTTATGTTTTTGGGATCGCTGATTACAAATTTGAAGAGAAAATTCAAAAATACGAAATTGCACCTCCAATATGTGGAATGGATATTGAAACGGACAAAAAAATAAACATCTAGGTGCTATACCGGGTGACACAGGAGATATGTAACACCCCGTAGCATGTTTATTTAAAAAGATATTATTTTGAAATTTGGTAGACCTATATAATGTGTGATTGTCCTCTTTTTAGTACAAACAAGAAATTTTTTACACTTCCGGTGTCACCGGAAGTGACATCTACTTTGTTATTTTAAATGGCACCCTGTATATATTTCTTTTCCTATCTGGTTCTCCTTAAATTCCTCTTTTCAACTATGTATAGCAAAGTGGCATTCATTTTTAAAATGGCTACTGAAAACCATTTTATTGCATTAAGTCAAGTTGGCTATGGTATGAAATGTAGCTGTAATTAGTGTAATAATATTTTACAAATGGGTCAAATTTAAAATTAGTGTTTCTATCTTAGTTTTTATGATTTCGGGGATTTAGTCTAGAGATTTTTATTTAATATAAAAATTCTACAAAGTTTCTTCGGCTACTAATTAGAACAAAACAAATATGAAACACAAAATTGTGTACCACGGTTCTTTTGATATCGCAGCACATTAAGCATTAATTACCGCCACATTTCATTCCATAGCCAACTTGACTTAGTGCAATAAAATGGTTTTCAGCAGCCATTTTAAAAACGAATGTCATCTTGGTATACATAGTTGAAAAGATAAATTTAAGTAGAATCAGATAGGAAAAAAATATATACAGGGTGGCATTTAAAATAACGAAGTAGATGTCACTTCCGGTGAAACCGGAAGTGGAAAAAATTTCTTATTTGTACCAAAAAAAGGACAATCATGCATTATATAAGTCTACCATTTCAAAATAATATATTTTTAAATAAACATGCTACGGGGTGTTACATATCTCCTGTGTCACCCGGTATATTAACAAAAAGCAGCATGAAAAAAAAATACTGGAAAATTACAATAACAAATGACAACACTCCCTCCGATTCCAAACTGATTCTTTTTAAAATAACTTTGAAAAGAATATAAATAATAATGTTATGCTTTATTTGTAAAAGACATATCACAAACAATATTCAACGTAATAAAAGAGCAACAAGAAACAAAAGAAATAAATATTTTTAAAAACAAACTTATATTTAAAATTTTTTATTTTAATAACATAAATTGAAGCTAATTAAAACCTTTATAAGAAAACATTAACACAATTCATGTACAGGGTGAGGTAAAAAAATATTCAAAGAAATTAAGTTTCCATTCTTAACAGTTTCTTAATTTTTTTTTTAAATCACTCTGTATGCATGTTTAAAGGCCTTAAAAATAGCTTCAATTTGGTGTGCCCAACATGGTCATCGATTCAAAAATAAAAAAGTTACAAGTCTGGGGAGTTTTAAGTGGCGCACCCTGTATTGTTCCTGTCATAACTGATTTGTTTTTTATGCCATAGAAATATTCAAAAAATCATTTGAAAAAATAATTAATATGTTTTCAGTTCGGTCGTTACCATTTTGAGGTAAGCGCCATATTTTTGAGATATTTAACATTTAAGCTATATACTTCGTCTTATAAATGTTCGGACGCCATCTTCATACTTCCAGATTTCTGAAACTATTAATTCTAGAGAGAAAAAAAACGAAATTCATCTTCAATTTAGAAGCTTTTACATAATACCTTTCGTATTATTTAACGAAAACCATACCCTTCTTTCAAGCAAAAATCCTAATTATCAAGTCGTTATAACTTATATAAAGACTATCAATTTATATAAATAAAAAGTTGCATAGAACCTATTCTTCTCAAATTTGATTCTCTTTCAGCTCCAATGTTTCTATTTTTTTTTTTAGAAGTGAAATCACGCCAAAAAGACCCTATAATTAATTGTCTATAGCAATAGATCCATTATTGCTATTTCAGAAAATTAGCATAAGAAAACAGTTTGAAGACCAACTCCAGGAATACCTACAATATGAATTACCGCCAATTCCAATTGCTCTTTTTCATCATGAAGGAACGTGGAAAACTAAAAAATCATCCTTATTCGACTCTTTTGAACCTCAAGTAACCGAATTTTCTTTTACAAATGTTACACATACTGTCGATGGAGGTTCACTTTTAACATCGTGTTACATGGAATATATTTTGTGATTAAGCCCGAAGACATTACGGTCCTAATGCAATTATTGTATTCGATAGATATAATGTTAATTGTCAAAATAGAAAAGCTGTTGAACAACTTTGTCGATCTTCGAAACGTCTTAAATCGAAAGAAATTCATTGAAAGTTCCAGTAGATAGTAAAATTCTAATAAAAATAATAAAAATCGATTTATTTCCATGTTGCATAGATAGTTTGAAACTGTTAACAGGACTGTAAAACCAGCACAAGGCGATGCTGACGTTCTCATTATTATTGAGACTGCGCTCGAGGAGTCCAATACAAATTTTAGCAGAGTTGTAGGGGAGAATGTTGATTTATTAGTACTGTTGGTTGCATGAACTGCTTCTGATAGAGTGGTTTATTGTCTAAAACCTGGAAAAGCAGAAATAGAAAAAAATACTACTCAAAAAGTTTTGATTCTCATAAATTAACTATAGATCACATTTTACTTTTGCATGCAATTACTGGATGTGATATGATATTATCTTTGTTTAATATGGTACATTCAAAGCTTTAAAATTATTGGAGAAACGTGCTGACTTTAGAAATACAGCAAAGTTTCTTAAAATGCCTGAACGTTCGCCTGAATTTGTATCAGGGAGTACTATATATCAGGTGTACTGTCAGGTGTATTATCCAGTACCAACATGACTCGACAATTCATTTCTTCTGAAAAATTGGAGTTGGATGATGGCAAATGGCATTTTGAAACCGATTCAAATGCAGTTAACACCTGCTTTGGATATTCTAATAAATAGCATTTTTTGCCATTACTCCGAAGGCTGTGGAGCAAAGTATAGCTGCAGGAAAACTGAACTATATTGCTTTATTGTTTGTTATGATTGCCACGGCCAATCTTGTCAAAATTATATACCTAATATGAAGGAACAAAACAACATAAAAGATGTAGATCCTACGGATTTCTTAGAACAAGCCAGTAACATTAGAAGAAATTAACTCAGAAACACACATAATACAGAAGGGGCATAGCAGGATAAGCATGTGTTAGGTGCCCCCGCACCAATCGGGTCGAAATTTTTAGCACAAGTTGATAATAGTGTTAGATGAAATTTCCCAAAATATTATTTTTGGAAAACCATTTTTACGGGAGTTAGGGGGGTACAAAAGAAAAATGGAAACAAAATTTTTTCTCGAAAATGGATAAACCGATTTTCATGAAAAAAATATATGTTATGGCTTTTGATGGTGCAAATGTGGGAAAAAATTATTGAGTTCATTTGTCGAAAAAAAGTGGTGAAAAAATTTTTTCAAAATAAAAAATAATTTTTTCAAAATAAAAAATAATTTTCTCTTAGGGGATGTTCTAGAGGCACACCCACCATTTTCTTGCAAATCAAAGCTTATATGCCCCTTTAAAACATATCCAATTTTCAAAGCGATCGGAAGGGTACAACAAACTCAAAATTGATAATCATTGGCAGACTGCGGGCGGGGCGTAATCTATGTAATGAAGCACGACATTTTTGTAAATATTTCGTGCAAAGACGAGATTACCTTCTCCCCCTCGTTTTCGAGGGTGCTAAATACGATGCAAGTGGTGGGAGAAGTTTTTGACCGCCGCAACCCCCTGCAACTTTTTTGAAAAAATTTTTCAAAATAAAATTTTTTTTATGGGATGTTCTCGAAGAATGAAGACTAAGAAAAGTCTCATCAATATAGAGTAACCTGATTCGTGAGAGGCAGGAGGATTCACGCAAAAAAGTCAACCCGAATTGTGAGAGGCAAGGGAACTCATAATAACCAAGCACCTCGACTAATGAGAGGCAAGGGAACGTACAATAAACAAGCGCCCCGACTAGTTAGAGGCAAGGAGACTCACGATAAATAAACACCCCGACTCGTGAGAGGCAAGGGGACTCACAATAAACAGGCACCTTCACTAGTGAAAGGCACTGTAACCTCCTCTTAGTGGACTTTGAAAACTAGTTCTTTTGTAGGCTGACTGCGGACGTCATCCTTCCAAAATCTTCAGACTTTCAAACTAGATTTTGTTCGACCCCACAGTTGACGTCAGAGAATTTTTGCACCACACTTCTTGAAGTTTGATACTGATTTAAATGGTAGGGTTGTAATGGCCGCCAGTGACCGTTGTAGTAAGATGTAGTAATGAACCGCTAGTCTATGTAATAAAGGCAGAGATAGTGTAAATATTTCTTGCAAAGACGAAATTACATTCCTCCGTCCGTTTTCGAGGGTGTTGAACACGATGCAAATGGTGGGAGAAGTTCTTGACCGCCGAAAACCTCCTCTTATGGATCTCTTTATGTTTTCTATACGGGTTTGGAGAGTAATTTATCAACGGGTTATACTTGAAATAACATGGGAGATGATTATAGAGTAAGTTGAGTCCAGACAGTAGGTCTAGGAGGTTAATTAAACCCTTCCGAGGAGTGGAAAATCATTTTTTATCAAATAATTCGGGTTCAAACGCGTTTCCCCCGTTTTTGGGCTGATCATGGGAAAAATAATCATTTTAGCTCCATCTTCGAGAGGTGATTTCTGCCCGTTTGAGGGGGTTGGAGCTAAAAATAAATATTTTTCCCGTGATCAATGACCCCATCAAAAAAGGGGTATACGTATTTGAACCGAATCATTTGAAAAAAAAAAACTACACCTCTCGGGAGGGTTTAATCAACCCCCTAGCCCTGCTGTCTGGACTCTACTTGCTCTATAACCCCCTTCCATATTATTTCAAGTATAACCCGTTGATAAATCACTCCCCAAACCCGTTTATATATGAAAACATAAAGGGATCCATAAGAGGGATGGCCGTTTCAGGGGGTTGCGGCGGTCAAAAACTTCTCCCACCACCTGCATCTGTTCAGCACCCTCAAAAACGAAGGGGGGGAGGTAATCTCGTCTTTGCACGAAATATTTACAAAAAAGTCGTCTTATAATGCTTCACTACATTGACTACGCGCTACCCGCAGTCTGCCAATGATTATCAATTTTGAGTATATTGTACCCTTCCGATCGCTTTGAAAATTGGATATGTTTTAAAGGGGCACACAAGCATTTATTTGAAAGAAAATGGTGGGTGTGCCTCTGGAACATCCCCTAAAAAAAAATTTTTTTATTTTGAAAAAATTTTTTCACTACTTTTTTTCGACAAATGAGTTCAATAATTTTTTTCCACATTTGTACCATCAAAAGCTATAACATATACTTCTTTCATGAAGATCGGTTTATCCGTTCTCGAGAAAAAAAAAATTTTTCATTTTTCTTTTTACCCCCATAACTCCCGTAAAAATGGTTTTCCAAAAATAGTATTTTGGGAAATTTCATCTAACATTACTATAAACTTGTGCTAAAAATTTCGACCCGATTGGTGCGGGGGCACCTAACACACGCTTATCCTGCTATGCCCTTTTGAAAAAAATTCACACACAGTTTTTTGTCATTTTTCTAGTAAAGTATCACTTTTCAGAAAAACGCTATAAAGCTAATAGTTTCTGAGATATTTGCAAAAAACTATTTGTTTAGCCTTTGATCTCTTGTAACAGTTAAAACTGCAGTGGCAACTATCAGGCCTTTTTCAGCTGGATGGAAATATCTATTCAAATAAAATCTAATTTGATTGGGCTACTATTCAAAATAAAAATATCTCATGTATTTTACAAAACCTTGTTCTTGGGGGAGATAATTACCCCGTTACCCATGATACTAAGAATAGTATCATGCCCGGTACCCAATAAATTCACGCTTTTCGCCCAATATCACATTTTCATAAAAGTCGCAGTGAAATTATCATAAAATGTGCAAGACTAATAGTGGAGTCAAATTAAGATTAAAAAATTCGCAACGTGAATTGTCTGGTCAGGGCAATTTTTTTGTTTTAACGTGTTCAGGGAATCAACTTAAGTTCACAGTTCAGTTTTACAGTTTCTGCGAGGTCGGCGTATTGTTTATTTAAATACTTTAATTTTCTGTTTTCCATCGGTTCTCTTTGAATATCTCGAAATCTATAAGTCCTGTGGAAAACAACAAAAAAAAGGAAAATGTTTGTTATGAGCTGTATAATAAAAGTATTAAACGTTCATTCCATTTGTTGTTATTATTATTTAAAAAAAAATGAATATTTCAAAATTATGTATTTGTAAATCAATCACTGTTCTTTCAAAAATAATGGATAATATTCAATGAAATTTTGAAGAAATATAGCTCTTATAATGTACAATCGCCACTTAAAATTTCATATCAAAATGATTATTAAAACAGCTCAAATATACATTGTTGCTAAAACTCTGCACCCTTGTGAAATCCTGTCATCAAAACCAAATGTGTATTCTCTAGTTTTTTTTATGAAATCAAAAGCGGTAAAGAAGTTATCAAAGTTACACTTATAAATAAACAAATCAATATTTCTTATTGAAATTTAGGCTGGTAATTCTCCAGTGTCTATTATTTTGTCTCTGCTACTTGAAAATAATCCAAAGCTACAACTGTTAAAAGATACTATATAGAAGTCCGAAAGTGGGGGTCTTTATACTCCGGTGAAAATAGACATTCTCCCTTGCATAAATTCCCAAGAAGCTGAAAATTTACATGAACGTTAGGGATACCATTATAATGAAGTTGTGAAAAGTCCCCACTGATCCCGTGTGTGCCAAAAATTTTATGCGAGGTAAAAGTTCACAAAAATGGGTTTTTTGGATTTTTTAGCGAAACGGTTAGTTTTATGATAAAAATAGCTTAGACGCCATTCTAAAGTTATATTCTCCATAATATGCATGACTACGCTGCCTATGTACATTATGGACGTTATTAGCGATTTTCTTAGAGATCCGAAAAATCACCAAATATGTCCAAATGTTATATTATGTTTTTACAAACCGAACTTTAGTCGCTAGATAGCCCAGTGGGTAAGGCGACTAGAACTTTTTATTCAGGATGCGGACGTCTCGGGTTCAAATCCTGCTCCGGAAATATATTTTTGATTGTATCAGTAATATTAAAAGTTTTACAAAACTGTATACATGAACATAAGGGTAAATGTTCAAGTTAGGTTGGTTTACCATTTTCCTGACAACAATTAAAAAAGATATAAGAAAATTGAAAATGTGCATTATGTTCTCAAATCTGTTTCATTCGATGTTATTTTAACACTTGTAGCTTTGGATTATCTTCAAATAGGAGAAACAAAGTAATAAGTATTGGAAAATAACCAGCCCAAATTTCAAGAAGAAATATTGATTTGTTTATTTATAAGTGACTTAAACGTAAAAACTGACGTATCTCAGCTCCAAATTCAATACATTCATTTTTTTTGAAAAGTTGGCTTTTTTAATCTAGTTTCATTGCTCGTTTACCGCTTTTGATTTCATAAAAAAAAAACAGAGAATTACTTGAATTTGTTTATTACTAAAATTTCGAAAACTATAAACAACTGCAATAAGACGGGTCTAGATTAAAAAAAAAATGTTTTTCTCGGTGATCTTAAAGTACTTATAGAATGTTACAATTTGAGCCATCGTGCAAATTTCTTGGTTTTGATGGCACGATTTCACAAGGGTGCAAAATTTTAGCAACAATTGTATATTTGAGGCGTTTTAGTAATTATTTTGATTTGAAATTTTTAGTGGTGATTGTACTTTATAAGAGCTATATATGTTCAATTTTTTTTTAATAGTAATAACAATTGGAATGAATTATAGTTTATGTACTTTTATTGTACAGCTCAAAATGAACGTTTTCCTTTTCCTTTTGTTTTCCATGGGACTTCTAGATTTCGAGATATTCAAAAAAGACCGATGGAAGACAGTCTAAAAACTTAAATTGTTTAAATAAACAATACGCCGGCCTCGCAGAAACTGCAAAACTGACCTGTGAACTTAAGTTGACCCCCTGAACACGTTAAAACAAGAAAACTGCCCTGACCAGACAATTCACATTAAAATCCTGATTTGTCTCACTATAACTATTCCATAACTAAAGCTCAAGCTTGATTGTTACTTTGATTATTTTCGTATTGTGTGGCTACCGGAAACTGGCGGGGATTCTATTCCTTTGTACGAACCGCAAAAATTGTTATTTCATTGCATTCACAAGTTCTACATGACTTAATTTTATAGGTAGTAATATCGGCGTATAACATGCATGCAACAACAGGCCATTAACAGGAAGAACATTTTTTTTTGTATTGTCGATAGCATTGTAATCAAAACACAAGAAATAACAATCGACTCAAAGAAACCTGTATATGCGACGTGCCCTTTTAGGGTGTGTTGCACCACAAACAATAGACTATCGTAAAGCAACTCCTTGAATTCTATTTCAATAGCCATAGTAAAAGATCGTAAACGTATAAGTATAGCACATTTAAGTGTAAACACACTTAGTTTTATGTTGCATAATCACGTATTGTAAATTTCTCGGTTTTTCTGTTCGGATGAGCTTGGCTAATCGGTGAGCTTAACCTATTAGTATTTTAAAAATTTATTTAGCATTTAGCTAGAGAAACAATAGAGCGAAGAAGGTTTATATAAAAGACTTCTCACACTTATATTTTGAATGCATGAATAATAAGTAAATTTATTTCCTAAAACATACATACATACATACATACGTAAGAAAAAATGTATGAATATAATATGTTATAGATTGTGTACAATAGTAAATATTATTACATTAATATTAAGGAATATTAAGAACTGAAAATTATGTTTACCATAAAATATCCCACTCATGTGATAGCTTACCACTAACTGACTATAATTATCTATTTAAAAACAAAACGCGTACTATTCTTCCATTAAATAAAATATGTTATTTAGCAGGAGGTGGCTTAATTTACGATTAAACCTATTTACGCTAGTTACCCTTTTTAGTCCACAAAATTTTAAGGTCCCTTTGTATAACAAACCTTGTACCCTTTTCGAGATATTAATTTTTTTACCAAAAAATTGATACCTGCAGACCCCTAAAGAAATTCTTCCTGTATATAACCCATACAGGAATCTAAATATCTTTTACTGTGGAAGTTATCAGCATAGTCGTAGATTATTTTTAAAAACATTTAAATATTGTACAAGGTGAGTACAAAAGTGGTCACAACTTTCCTTTCAGAAACATCAAATATCTTCAATTTTTTAAATGGAAACCTCCATTTTTTTTATTTTATCAAATTCTACGACCAAAAATATGGATAGTTTACATACTTCCCTATACCTAACTACGACGGTTTTTAAGATGAAAGTTCAGAAAAACCAATTATTTCGTAAGAATTCTTTATTTAACTAACTCTAAGAAGGCCATGTAAGCAATTGTTGTCAGAATAAATAGCATCAGAGCTGCCAAATCAGTTGTTGGAGCACCACCTCACAGACGAATGATCGTAAATGATTTTTTGATCGAAAATTTTGAAGACCAGTGGATTGCTAACAGAGGTCCATTTCTTTGGCCACCAAGGTCTCTAGACCTAACAATACTTGATTTTTTTATATGGGGCTACATAAAAAACGAAGTGTTTGCAACTGCAATAACTACAAAAGATAAATGCCAAGAATGCGCACTGCTTTTCAGTCCAGATATGATTCAAAAAGCGGCTACAGACGCAGTACTTCGCAGACGCGAAAAATATTTAGACGCCAACGCTGGTGTATTTGAACAACTACTTTAATTTATTTTAATTTTGTTGTCAGCTGTTACAAAATAATTTCCATTGTTATTTGTCTTGAATTGTCTCTTTCTTGTTTAGGTGTAAAACAACATTTTTTTTGCAATTTTCAATCAAGCTGCTTAATGTATTACATGATGGTTGGGTTTATCACAATATCTAAAACTAAAAAAATTAAAATGTTACAAGGTTAAATAGAGAATTCTTAGAAAATAATTGGTTTTTCTGAACTTTCGTGAATATCTTAAAGACCGTCGTGGTATAGGGAAGTAAATGTAAACTATCCATATTTTTGGTCGTAGAATTTGATAAAATAAAAAAAAATGGGGGTTTCCATTTAAAAAATTGAAGATATTTGATGTTTCTGAATGAAAAGTTGTGACCACTTTTGTACTGACCCTGTACAATATTTAAATATTTTAATTTTAAAAAAAAATAATCTACGACTATGGTGATTACTTCCATAGTAAAAGATATTTAGATTTTTGTATGGAAAAATTTCTTTAGGGGGTCTGCAGGTGTCAATTTTTTTGGTAAAAAAATTAATATCTCGAAAACTATAAGTTTTAGGTACAAAGTTTGTTATACAAAGTGACCTTAAAATGTAATCTATTAATTCTGATAATAAAAATATGGGTGTTCCATTTAAAATAACAAAGTTGACATCTACTTCCGGTATAACCGGAAGTAATAGAACTCTCAAAATATTTTAGTTAGAAAGATAAGAAACTCTTTACTATACATACGTAATTTTACAAAAATTTGTTCAGTAGTTTTCGAGATATGGATCGTGTAAGACGGGTCTAGATTAAAAAAAAAATGTTTTTCTCGGTGATCTTAAAGTACTTATAGAATGTTACAATTTGAGCCATCGTGCAAATTTCTTGGTTTTGATGGCACGATTTCACAAGGGTGCAAAATTTTAGCAACAATTGTATATTTGAGGCGTTTTAGTAATTATTTTGATTTGAAATTTTTAGTGGTGATTGTACTTTATAAGAGCTATATATGTTCAATTTTTTTTTAATAGTAATAACAATTGGAATGAATTATAGTTTATGTACTTTTATTGTACAGCTCAAAATGAACGTTTTCCTTTTCCTTTTGTTTTCCATGGGACTTCTAGATTTCGAGATATTCAAAAAAGACCGATGGAAGACAGTCTAAAAACTTAAATTGTTTAAATAAACAATACGCCGGCCTCGCAGAAACTGCAAAACTGACCTGTGAACTTAAGTTGACCCCCTGAACACGTTAAAACAAGAAAACTGCCCTGACCAGACAATTCACATTAAAATCCTGATTTGTCTCACTATAACTATTCCATAACTAAAGCTCAAGCTTGATTGTTACTTTGATTATTTTCGTATTGTGTGGCTACCGGAAACTGGCGGGGATTCCATTCCTTTGTACGAACCGCAAAAATTGTTATTTCATTGCATTCACAAGTTCTACATGACTTAATTTTATAGGTAGTAATATCGGCGTATAACATGCATGCAACAACAGGCCATTAACAGGAAGAACATTTTTTTTTGTATTGTCGATAGCATTGTAATCAAAACACAAGAAATAACAATCGACTCAAAGAAACCTGTATATGCGACGTGCCCTTTTAGGGTGTGTTGCACCACAAACAATAGACTATCGTAAAGCAACTCCTTGAATTATATTTCAATAGCCATAGTAAAAGATCGTAAACGTATAAGTATAGCACATTTAAGTGTAAACACACTTAGTTTTATGTTGCATAATCACGTATTGTAAATTTCTCGGTTTTTCTGTTCGGATGAGCTTGGCTAATCGGTGAGCTTAACCTATTAGTATTTTAAAAATTTATTTAGCATTTAGCTAGAGAAACAATAGAGCGAAGAAGGTTTATATAAAAGACTTCTCACACTTATATTTTGAATGCATGAATAATAAGTAAATTTATTTCCTAAAACATACATACATACATACATACGTAAGAAAAAATGTATGAATATAATATGTTATAGATTGTGTACAATAGTAAATATTATTACATTAATATTAAGGAATATTAAGAACTGAAAATTATGTTTACCATAAAATATCCCACTCATGTGATAGCTTACCACTAACTGACTATAATTATCTATTTAAAAACAAAACGCGTACTATTCTTCCATTAAATAAAATATGTTATTTAGCAGGAGGTGGCTTAATTTACGATTAAACCTATTTACGCTAGTTACCCTTTTTAGTCCACAAAATTTTAAGGTCCCTTTGTATAACAAACCTTGTACCCTTTTCGAGATATTAATTTTTTTACCAAAAAATTGATACCTGCAGACCCCTAAAGAAATTCTTCCTGTATATAACCCATACAGGAATCTAAATATCTTTTACTGTGGAAGTTATCAGCATAGTCGTAGATTATTTTTAAAAACATTTAAATATTGTACAAGGTGAGTACAAAAGTGGTCACAACTTTCCTTTCAGAAACATCAAATATCTTCAATTTTTTAAATGGAAACCTCCATTTTTTTTATTTTATCAAATTCTACGACCAAAAATATGGATAGTTTACATACTTCCCTATACCTAACTACGACGGTTTTTAAGATGAAAGTTCAGAAAAACCAATTATTTCGTAAGAATTCTTTATTTAACTAACTCTAAGAAGGCCATGTAAGCAATTGTTGTCAGAATAAATAGCATCAGAGCTGCCAAATCAGTTGTTGGAGCACCACCTCACAGACGAATGATCGTAAATGATTTTTTGATCGAAAATTTTGAAGACCAGTGGATTGCTAACAGAGGTCCATTTCTTTGGCCACCAAGGTCTCTAGACCTAACAATACTTGATTTTTTTATATGGGGCTACATAAAAAACGAAGTGTTTGCAACTGCAATAACTACAAAAGATAAATGCCAAGAATGCGCACTGCTTTTCAGTCCAGATATGATTCAAAAAGCGGCTACAGACGCAGTACTTCGCAGACGCGAAAAATATTTAGACGCCAACGCTGGTGTATTTGAACAACTACTTTAATTTATTTTAATTTTGTTGTCAGCTGTTACAAAATAATTTCCATTGTTATTTGTCTTGAATTGTCTCTTTCTTGTTTAGGTGTAAAACAACATTTTTTTTGCAATTTTCAATCAAGCTGCTTAATGTATTACATGATGGTTGGGTTTATCACAATATCTAAAACTAAAAAAATTAAAATGTTACAAGGTTAAATAGAGAATTCTTAGAAAATAATTGGTTTTTCTGAACTTTCGTGAATATCTTAAAGACCGTCGTGGTATAGGGAAGTAAATGTAAACTATCCATATTTTTGGTCGTAGAATTTGATAAAATAAAAAAAAATGGGGGTTTCCATTTAAAAAATTGAAGATATTTGATGTTTCTGAATGAAAAGTTGTGACCACTTTTGTACTGACCCTGTACAATATTTAAATATTTTAATTTTAAAAAAAAATAATCTACGACTATGGTGATTACTTCCATAGTAAAAGATATTTAGATTTTTGTATGGAAAAATTTCTTTAGGGGGTCTGCAGGTGTCAATTTTTTTGGTAAAAAAATTAATATCTCGAAAACTATAAGTTTTAGGTACAAAGTTTGTTATACAAAGTGACCTTAAAATGTAATCTATTAATTCTGATAATAAAAATATGGGTGTTCCATTTAAAATAACAAAGTTGACATCTACTTCCGGTATAACCGGAAGTAATAGAACTCTCAAAATATTTTAGTTAGAAAGATAAGAAACTCTTTACTATACATACGTAATTTTACAAAAATTTGTTCAGTAGTTTTCGAGATATGGATCGTGTAAGCTCCCGGCTGGAAACGCTGGCGCTGTATAGGAAGATATCTGACGAACTAACTAAAAAGAAGAGAAACTGCAAAAAACAAAATTAAAACAGAGTTACACAAGCTATTATACTTTTCATCGATAAAATAAACTATCATGGAGCCTGGTCGGGAGGATATACATAGCTATCATACTGCCAACGATGACATACGGGGTCAAAAGCAACGAAAGCAACGGCAAAAGCCAAATGGAAGAAGTCCGAGAAGAGTTGAATGAGCAATTACTTTACAAAACAAGTAAGACGAAAGCAACGATATAAAACGTCAACATTAATAGGAGGGAAAACAATTACGAAAAGGATAGAAACATACGCAATGGGCACATGTCCATAAAAGGGAGCCGACACATTTTCTGATACTAAACAATGACGAACTAAAAATAGGCAAACCATGCTACATGTGGATAACAACAATTGAGAAGATCATGAACAAATTAGGAAAACTGAAAAAAGGAACACCGTAAAGAAATCGCAAGGACATATATGTCCTGTCAGAATTGGAAACGGAGGAAACAGAAAACTCAGAAAAGTAGAAGTCTAGGAACAAAAACACAAAAAAGAGGCTAAACACTCTTTCACGACACAATGAGGCAACACATCGCACAAATACCTATATTTTCCATCCTACGTTCCTGTACCATGCGTTATGTGGTTCTCGCTGCTGGTAACAAGCATGTCCTTACTCCAATCCAGCGTGGACGTAGCTGTCCCGGCAGGATAGTTCAGGAAGTGATAGCAATGCCTACTATACGTTGGTAAATCAATCAATCGACATTATAATTATAGGATGGTTAGAAGGTACTGGTAATTTTGTCGTAGCAATATTGATGAATATCCGAATGTATAATTACGACATTTTTATTTTGAAAAATGGTTACTTATATTTACTTGAAATATACAGAGATTGACTAAACTCATTATTCTAAAATATTCTCTACATGATCTGTTGGTTTTAATCCACAGCTTTTTTTTAATCTGTATGTAGTATCAACCCTGGTGGCGTCTCCCCAGATCAATCCAGTACTGTAGCACACTTTGGAAATATGCATAATATACAATAATCGACGTTTCCAACCTGATATTTTTTCGTATAATAAGTAATCCATACACAGTACTGGAATATTTCTTGCTCATCTCCAGTTTGTGACGCTTCGATTTCAAACTCTCATCAACATCCACGAATTGAATACTGTCTAAATGAGATAGTGCCATGTTCGATGGCTTGTGAAGTGTGATTATTGCCCAAATGAAATGTTATGAGTGTATTAGTTACATTCAATATTAGCTCATTTGCAGAGAATTGGTTGTTTATATTATTTAACATTTCCGTACATTCTGATAATGATTTTTTGAGAATAATACTGTCCGAGGGCTCGCTATCGTTAATATCCATGAATTCTCGTGCTTTCTGCACTTTTAGTGACAGCTGCCCTCTCAGGGTCAGACGCTGGTTGTATCCGCCCTCTTTGGGTCAGACCGCAGACCTTTAAAGTTGCTGCTATTGTGCTCTTGGGTATTTGGCAGCCTTTAAAGAAATCGTTCTTCAGTAGCCTCGATCTAGTAACGGTAGCACTGCTGTCCAGCACCATTTACCGTAACCCCTTGTAAGTTACAATCCCCCCGAACTCGAGCATCGTGTCATGCGATGCATAATAGAAATCAATCTAAGTCCCACCTTCTCGTCCATAGGCAACTTGTCGTATTTTTCTAACGCCCATAACAATAAAAACAATGAAATAAGATGTAATTCCACGAAACATGCATACACCTGCATAGTTAAGAAATTTAATTAGTTGTAAACAAATTCTCCGACAGCATTATAATAGCTCCTTTATTAACATGCAAAATGTTCCTCCAAATATAATTCAAAAACGGTTAAGAATTTTATTTACATGGAACGTGCCTCATTATGCCGCATTCTGTGTCTACGGACTGTGGACAATGGTGCTTGCGTTTGCCAACCTGCTCCTCTATTTGTATTTGTATTTATATTTATATGTTTGTTTATTGTCCGTGATATGAATCAATTGTCCGGCCATCCGCAGATGAATTTATTATTATACAGACATTAATCATACCGCCATCACCAATGACGTAAATCTATAGAGTGGTGGCGTTCTTATTTAATTTCATGACATACATGGACGTGTTATTGTCTATTAGGTGTGGTACATGTATCTTGTTTCATTAAATTAATTAGCATGAGTATTGTTAATGAAACTAACTCGAAATATTGCTATAAAGGAAATGTCGTTGCCCCATTTTTTGTGTCATATTAATTTGTAGTTTATAATTAATTAACAACTAGCTCAAGTTTTAAATAAACATATAATTTATAATAACAATAATAATACAATTTAATTGATAGGAGTGACCTTAAACTTTAAGTCTCTAGAGAAGGTGAACTATAGACTCGTTGTAGAGTGATTTAGTGTACTGAATTGAAAACTGAGTTGGGCAAAAAGACACTCCTCAAGATTATGATGCGGGAAGTTCTCTAAATAATAACAGCTTGACAATATCTAAAAACTGAAAACACCTATTGAAAAAAGTATTTGATTACCAGCTACTAATAGTCTGGGAGGTAGTGTCAAATGTTAATGGAGCATTTTGGCAAAGCTGATTTTTTTAACATAGCTTGTTGTTCTATAGCTTATTAAGGAATGAAGTGTCAGCTGGCTCAAAACCGTGACTTAAGATGAGAAGAGGCTGCGAAAGTTGTAGAAAAAAAATTTTTTTCGGACCATTTTGGCAAAGCTGAAAAAGAAAGGATTATTAATTTACGAAACCTTGATCTTAAAAGAACGTGTCAGCTGCACCAGATCTGTGGAAAAACGTGTTAGCTGACCATGTAAACATGTCGGAAAATTCAGGAAAATCGGAGCATTTTGGCAAATTTCATATATTGAAGTTTATAATTCAATAATCGTATTAATTGGTGTCAGCTGGTATTCCGATGTGGGAAAACCTGTTAGCTGGACTTTCAAAGTGCCGCATAGTCTTCGAAATATTATTAAAAAATATATACAAAAACGCTACTTTAAACAAGTGTAAGCGTGTGCTAGAAATTCGTGAAAGGAACAATTTATCGTTGAATAATGTAGTGCTACCAACAACAATAAATGAGAATCACATGTATCATCGGTCATGCTACCAGCGTTATACAGCCTTGCCTCCAAAATATAGACCATGTGCAGAAGCTTCTGGCGTTTTTAATTCAAGTCAAAGTTTAAGTATTCAAGCGAATGAAGAAATAATCGAAAATGAAGAAGGAATTGAATCACAAGAACACGAGGATAATGAAGTAGTAGATTCTGATAATGACCTCTCAGGTGATCAAATTCCTGCTGAATATGACAGTACAAGTACATGCATAATTTGTTTGCAAACAAGAAAAATAATCCAGGGACGAAACCTACCTTTGCATTTATGCCAAAAAGATAGCTTTGAAAGTTTCATATTTCTCGAGAAAATTAATGAGAATATTGATTTATTAAAAAGACTAGAGTTCAGTAAATCGAATAAAATACAAGTATTTTATCATAATCAATGTAAAAAAGATCTTGTGAATCAAAGTAAAAAAAAATGATGGTAATCATGAAGAGACAGAGTGGCACCGCAAACGAAATGTCCACAAAGCTGCCTACGAAACGGTATTAAATTATGTCTCGGAGAAAGTTGTAAATTTAGGTCAATGTTTGTTTTTATCATTTTTGAAAAATATTTATATTGAATATATGAAGACGAAATTGCCAGATTTTGATGGTAAAGTTGATCTGAGAAATCTGGAAAGCAGATTGTTGAAATCATTTCCGCGAAAAATAGCAATTGTTACTATTAACAAAAGAAAAGTTGTGAAGCCTTTCAATGGAATTTTATTGCAAAATAATTTGGAAAATATCGAAAAGAATTGAATAGAGCTGCTATGATTCTGAGATCGGAAGTACGAAATATTAAACACAAACCAATTCCTCATAAAATAACTGCAAGTAACATGATAGCATGAGAATGCGACGTTCCTGAGCTTATCCAAGATTTTTATTTAACATTAATTTCTTCTACATCTCGACGAAGAAATAGTGAGAATAAACAGAGGTTGGCAAAATCGTTCTCTGAAGATCTAATTTATACCGTATCAAATGGAGTCGTGAAAACATCTAAACACATTTCACTAGGAATGACTTTGAAAAGTTTAACGAACAGTAAGCAGATCATTAATATTCTTAATAGATTTGGACATTGTTGCAGTTACACTCGAAGAATTGGAAACGGAAGCAACATTCGCATCTGTGTTTCAATCTGATATTTGTCCAGAAGACATTCAACGTGTGCCAAATTTAAAGACAGGTCTGACACACATTAATGCAATTATTAAATCATAAACATTAATATATAAAATTTTCAGCTTTGCCAAAACGCTCCGATTTTCCTGAATTTTCCGACATGTTTACATGGTCAGGTAACACGTTTTTTCATGGATCCGATGCAGATGACACATTATTTTAAGATCTGCGTTTCATAAATTAATCATTCATACTTTTCCATCTTTGCCAAAATGGTCCAAAAAAAATTTTTTTTCTACAAGTTTCGCAGCCTCCCACGGCCAAAAGTCACGGAGTCGCGCCAGCTAACATCAATTTTAGTTCTTCAACACGTACTAACTATCATCATAAACTCATAGAAATCGTGCCAAAATCACCCTTAAAATTTGACACTACCTCCCAGACTATAACTATGCGTGGACTGTGTTATTGGAGATGGCGATTTTATTCTTTGAAAGCATTTTTGAACTAGTATATAAGCCTGTCTTCGACAGGTGTTGTTGTGTTTACCTAAGGCTGTGGTTCCGATATTATGGAGGAAAGTGCAGTGAAGTGTTTTTTCTTGTTTAGCGTATTTAGCTTACAGTAATAAGTTAAAAAAAAAACTTGAAATCTTCGAGTTTCCCAATTCGACCACGATTGTAGGGGGGGAGCGGACCCTAAAGCGAAATCTCAGATTTACTCTAAAATTTCATATGCATTATTGTACAACAGATTGACAA
Organism: Rutpela maculata; assembly: GCA_936432065.2. Classification (NCBI taxonomy): domain Eukaryota; kingdom Metazoa; phylum Arthropoda; class Insecta; order Coleoptera; family Cerambycidae; genus Rutpela; species Rutpela maculata. Next base: position 43,373,130 of record OW386286.2, read on the forward strand.
ATTTTCTAATCTAAATAGTATTTCTTCAATTATTTTCAAGGTTTCGTGAGAGATAAATCGATAACATCTCTTTTTAATTTTGTAAGTAATATATCGAATGTCTTTGATGGTCAAGAAATTGCCTGAGGGTTGATTCAGGACTTATTCAAGGCATTTGATATGTTAAATCATAATCACTTCCTTCATAAAATGAAGAGAATCTGGGGTTCAGGGAACCAGTCTTCAATGGTTCAGCGTATTTACAAAATATATGGAAGAAAACATCAATAATAATTAACGGGAACAAACCTTAAATCTGATATTTTAAATATTAATTATGGAGTGCCTCAAGGAAGCGTGCTGAGACACTCTTTTTTGTAATTGCTATAATCGACCTGATGAATGTCACAGATCACAAATATCAAATGAACAATCAAGAACTTTGCAGACGATAGAATTTTATAATACAGTGTCATATACTTGAGGAAGTTATGACTCTAGCAAAATACAAAAGATTATTTTTACGCTAATGAATGTATCTTAAATGAAGCTAAATTAAGCAATTTAATATTTAAAACTGTGATCGTTCATTATTAAAAACACCAGAGTTGCTAACCGACAAAGTAGCAATATTAAATGTTTTTACAAATAGTCAAAACATTTAAAAAGCCATGCTTTGCATATTTGTTTTTCACACCGATTCTCGAAATAGTCTACTATACAAACTCCTATTCTACCGTTAAGTAAGCAATGGAGGTACGGTGGTTCCCTAGGATCTCTAAGAAGTATTTAGAACTCAAAAAAGATCATTTAGAACAATGTACAAATTGAAGTTTAACCAACTAAATGCTTACAATACCAGGACTATATGTATACTCATGCTACGGAAGGGGGTATATCTCACAATAGGAAAGACAATTAAGGAATACCAAGCTAACCTAATTAAAGCAACAGTTTAATAGTGCTTAAAAAATTAACTAACACGTTGTAGATTTGCATGTTTTTAAGGGCCAATAGATGAATAGCATTTGTTGGAAGAGGAACATTAATATCAACTACGTTTTAACCTTCCCACAATAAAATTGTGGGAGGTTACTAAAATTGGTCCAAAATCGAAAACGAAATAACATCAACGTTACGTTTACGTTTTGAGATCCTAGGACCCTATTTTTCAAAAACCGCTTTGGTTTTTGAAAATGTATGTGTGCATGTATGTATATGTGTACGTATGTATGTTAGCACGATGGCGGTGAAACTACTAAATGGATTTGGATGAAACTTTGCAATTAGAGTTTCTTTAATGATCCAGAAGTTCTGAAAAAGTTTGGGTTGAGATCGTATTACGTTTAGTGCCGTTTTGGCACAACAAGTTCTTTATTTTATGGTTACTTACAATTTGCAATCCAACCATTGAAAAGCAGTAAAAATTCCGATTTCAACGATATATCACACTTGCACCCTTTCGATTTGGTTGCCGTGAAAAAAATTAAAAAACGGAATAACGCTTCTTGTGTAAGATATATTTTATAGTTGGGTAGAGTAGTGTGTTAAAGGGTGCAGACTATACACGTTTTTTAAGAACATCAAGCCAATTCTGTTTTTTCACGAGAGAAGAGAAAGTTTGAAGCCGGTAGTAACTGTGTGGAGCCACACAGCCCATAAGGAGCCCGAGTGATTACGGACAGCCCTTAACTGGATCCAGAGTGAGTTTTTTATCAAATCATAATAAAAGTGACATTGACATTAAAAGTCCAAAAACTTTGAACCTATTTCCGGCTTATCGCCGGAAACACTTTCGTTAGTCATAACCTTAGAATTATATAAACAATCATATCCTAAAAACAACGTGCAATCCCAATTTTGGACAACTGTCAAAAAATAAACTCCCCAGGAAAGTTTTGAAACCAGAATTTTGACAGTTGACAAAGTGACTCCTCCCCCCTCCCCAACAAAGTTAGTGACAAAAATGTTTGACGGATGTGAAAGTGACAGTTCTCCAACTAACAACTTTCAGACACATTTTATCTGACAGCTGTCAAAGTGACAGCTGTCAAAAAATCTTTCGCGCGCGATTGTAACTGACACCTGTCAAAAAAAGATATAAAATATATATTTTAATATGAAAAAAATATTTCAACTTAATAAATACAATTAAATGAGATCGTTCATATTTTTTAGTGCTCTTTTCGGCTTCAAAGATTCACCGGGTGGGGAGGTTCCAGCCGCTTCCAGTAGCTGCTGATTTATTCTAACATAACATTAGTAGCCATTTGGTGATTCTGATAACCAAAGAAAATATAGTCCAGATCGCCCGTAGTGTCACATGTACTACAAAAATGTCTGAGTTAAATACTCCAATTCTATTTAGATGTTTTGGGTAGCAAGCGTGACCGAACCTTATTCTACAAACTGTGGTAATAAATTTTCTAGCGGCTTAATGCTCTTAAACCATGATGATTTGGGGATATCGTCCACAGCTGGGTGTACTGGCTCGTAAGGTTATCTAACCGATAATTTCCATATGAGTTTGACCATTATTATTGTTTATTTTATGTCTGGATGAAATTATACAGTCTGATAAACATATCTTAAAGTTTGATGATTCGTTAGATAGGGCAGATTCCTTAGCAAGATGATCAACGTGCTCATTATGTGGGATTCCTACATGGGATTTAACCCAAATAAAATTGAAAAGAATGTTATTTTTATTGAGCTCACATAGAAGAAGATTTATATGGAGAATATATGAATTTGTGTGGGTATAATTGAATATTCCACTTTTAATGCTCGTTAAAGAGTTTTTATGGATTACTGCATGCTCGACTTGATAACATTTAATATATTCTAAGGCTTTGAGGATCGCTAAGGCTTCTTCAACAAATACAGATGTGTTTTCTGATGGGATATAAACAGCACATCCTACATTTTCAGAAATTTTGGATGCATCTGTGTAAATATGGAAGATAACTTGCAAATCTTGTTTCCAAATGTTCTAAAATAATCAGGTTGATGCTGGGGATGTCCGAGAATGTCGGGATTAAAACGAGAGGTTCATAAAATAAATCTAAATATTTCACATTCCTATATCAGATTTTTGAGATTAAGAGTAAGTTATTCCTATCTTCGCTAGTTTCACAAAAACCAGAAGATAAAGGCGGGGAATTTTGTTTTGACCAATATTTATTGGCCAAGTTAAAATTACTCAGTTGGAATATTTTTGAAATTATAGGTAACTGCATTATATTCGACCATTTTCGCTAAGAAATTGTCTGTAGATAATTAAAATTAGCTTTATTAATTAAAACAAGTTTAAATTTTACATCAATAATGATTTGTCTTACATATGAATGGACAATCCAAAATACCTAATAAAAGAGCCAAAATATTGTCTTTGAAATTTCTCAGGAGTTACTCAATATTGAAGAACTTAATATTCAAAATAATAAGATGAATACATCAACCAATATCGTAAAAAACCTTTCTTCCGAAATCAATCGGCAATGTCTCCATTTTCGGCGCGATTTCAAATCGAAAAATGCACAATTCCAGTATTTTCGTTCGTTACTAAGAAACTATCAGAAAACAGACCGCAAAAGATCCGTTACGAAGCAACGATCAACAAAACCGTACGGAAATGTTACTTTTTCTGAAATTGATCAAGAATGTCTACTTTTTCGGCGTGATTTCAGATCGAAAAATGCACAATTTCAGTATTTTAGTCCGTTGTTAAGAAACCATCACAAAACAGACCGGAAAAGATTATTTGCCAAGCAACGATCAGCAAAACCGTACGGGAATGTTACTTTCCCGGACTAGGCCGGGAAAGTAACATTCTCGTACGGTTTTTTATGTATATTTTAGACAGTAAATAAATACACGCAGACAAACCAACTCACATTAAAATTGCATTTATTAGTAAGCAGTTAGATTGTAATTAAGAAATGTTAAGATTTATACAAATTCCTTAATTTATAATAATATTGATTGTGATATCAGAAAAAATAATGTGTAATTCGGTGTGAAAGCACATTCCCGGACTTCGATGTTTGTTGGTCTCGGCTAGCGTCTCGGCCAACAATTTGCATCGTCGTCCGGGAATGTATTGCTTTCACGCCTAAATACACAATATACTATTCCTACGAATGCCTTGGAAAATGACAAATAACGCACAGTAACCATGACTCGAAACTGTCTGTTTTCAGACGATGTGTGCAAAAATCCAAAAAACACAGTACTGCCATGTTTTTCACATTGTCGAAAATAGAACTGACACCTTTTCTTTGTATTTTTTGCCGTAGACTAGCCTATTCGGGTTCATAGCAACCGACTTATTTAACACTCTAAACATCAGTTTTGAAGTCTTCAAGCCACATCGCTTTTAAAGAAGTTTATTAAAAATGACCTGTTTACTTATGGAATTGTTCATTTTAGATACATATTTCGAAAACGTATGGCTTTCGATTGCTGGAGACTAAGCCAGTCGGATCATTTCCGTCGTTAAAAAGCAACGTTATTTGTCGTGATATTTTTTGAAGCGGTCGCGCTTGTAACACTACATTACTGGAACTGCTTAGGTAAATTCGGGTTCTGAAAATTACCGTTCGAGAACTGTCAGGAGTTTGCGCAGTTTCAAAATCCGAACGCGTGAAAAGCAACTGCGCAAACTCCTGACAGTTCTCGGACGGTAATTTTCAGAACCCGAAGGTAAATTCGGGTTCTTATTTTCGGACGATTCAAGAACGATCTTCGGACTGCGTAGAACTACTTGCGAAAGTTCAAAAATTTGAAGACTGTTGTGGGACTGTTTAAAATTGATCAGAGTTATGAAAAAACCCGAACATCGGTTACCGTTTATCCGAATAGTGACCGTGATATAAAAGAGGTGGGGGTAGTCCTAACCTAACCAAACTTTTCCAATTTCGGCAACCTAATCAAACTTTTCAAATAAGAGAGAAACATCCAAGAAAGGAACGAAACAAACACTTTGCTTCTATGTTTAGTGTAAGCTCTTCCTGAAAGAGCATGCGCGAAAAAATAAGAAACCAGTACTTGCTCTAAACCTCGGACTGATTTTGATAGTTCTAGAACCGTTCGAGTACAGTTCTTAAATTAACCCGAACATCGAACTACTTTACCTGGACTGGTTCAAAAATAGTTCGAGCAAACACGAACATGTCAAGAGCAACTGCGCAAACTCCTGACAGTTCTCGGACAGTTCATTTCAGAACCCGAATTTACCTGAATTTACCTATTGTTCCTGCGTAATGCGCAGTGAACTCTATACTACGTACCTGGACTTGGAATGGACCCGACCGTTGTCGAAGTCTCGCAAAACTGTCAAACCCAACAGCCTAATGTGATAGTAACTTGTCTCTCCGACTGATAATAAATGGATTGGTTAATTCATAAGTTAAAATTTGGGTACTTAACAATTAACGTTCTTCCCACATAACACAATTGCCACGATTGAGGGTTGCCTAAATTTGAATTTGCCTCACTTTTATCGAACGACGGGTCCTTTCCAGGTACGTACTATAGAGTAATGTAATGAATATAAGAAATATTAGAGTAGATGACGCGTACTTGTCATCAGTCGTGTGACCAATCATTATTTGACTTTTTTATTTCATGTGCTTTCCATATGAGTGTGTGCTTGAAAAGATGAAAATGTCTTAAATTGAGAATTGTCTAATATGTATGCAAATAAGTAAATTTTCCCCACGCGAAAATTAATTTTAAGTTTTAAGAAAATCATGTTTGTAATAAATAATTTATTTACCAGTTTCATGACAAAATTTTTATTTCTTACCACAGAAGTATGTTTTACGAAGGCGTAGAAGGGCCACTGAAATATCTTTTTTTAATTCCGAGTTTAATCTCGGAATTCCGACTTTAATCTCGGAATTTCGACTTTAATCTCAGAATTCCGAGTTTAATCTCGGAGTTCGTAGATTAGAGTTGAAAACATGAGACTAATGTTTGAAATGCGTTGGTGAACATGAAGATGAAAAAATGGCTATTATGACCTCTTGAAAAATCCATCACGTCTATCTTAATAAAAATGCACGTCAATAACTGAAATACATTTTATTTTACTGATGAAAGTTATAGTAGAGGTCTTTGATACCAGTCTATATTTGGTTGAAATTGGATGACTAATAACTTAGCTACGAAGATGTTACCGTGGAAAGTGGGACACATTGTATATTAATCATTGAAATTTTCCATTTTATTTAAAACAAAGTAAAATTAATTACCAACGTATACCTTGACAGAACTAACGTATTGTTTATTTTAAATGACACACTTTTTTTTTCCATTTTGCTAATTTGATAGATTGTAAATATAGAGTAAATAGGATAAACAGTTTGTAAGATAAATACTATATTTTATATATCATTGAAAAGCTTTTTTACGGACCTTCAGATGATGTAAGAATATACATAAAACCCAAGTAGAGCTCATATCTCCAAAATGAGATGTTCGGTAGTTTTTCTGATAAGATTTTTGGAAAATACATGTGATTTTCTACTTTAACTTTTATTTATAAACTTTTTCACCCAACTGCAAAAATAATGAAGTTAAATGGAGTATTAATATTAGCGAGACCACCCTGTACATTCCCAAACAGTTTTTCGAATAAAAATCTAAATAACCGCGTATAACAGACGGATTAACCAGGGTACAGTGATTAAAAAAATAAATTAACAATAAAAACAAAATAAATTTCTTTGAATTGTTAAACTAATAGGAACGGTAATGTATGTTTCCTTATATGGATTTTGATATTTATTTTAAAAAAGTTTAAAACTAGAGTTAGTCATAGAAAATTGGATTCTCTGCATCTTTATATTAACTAAGTTTCGTCTAGGAGGTAATGGAAACTAAATACCGAAAATAAACATATTTTCAGTGCCATTTTGTTAGTATGAAGGTGAGGACCATTGTGTAATCGCCAGAAAGAAATTATTTTATTGTTATTAATGTATTCAAGAACCGCTGCCTAAGAACTACTTCCACATCCAGATTTCCTATCCAAGCCTCTTAGAACGGAAAAAAAAATGATACTATATTTGCACTCCACTATGCGAAAATTATAGTTCATAGAACTTAATAATATAATATTTGAAATCGTCTACCCCAAAAACCAATAAAACGATATGCCACGTTGGTACTGGAGAAGGGGGTGTCTTCATCGCTACATGAACGTTTTTCAAATGGAATCATAAATCCGACTGTAATCTCGGGATTCCGAGATTAAAGTCGGAATTCCGAGTTTAAAGTCGGAATTCCGAGTTGAAAGTCAGAATTCCGAGATTAAAGTCGGAATTCCGAGATTAAACTCAGAATTAAAAAAAATATTTCAGGGGTCCTTCTACGCCTTCGTAATATTTCGTTTACATAAAGAATGTTTTATTTGCTTATATGAATCATGAGATTCTCCATGCAAAACATTCAGAGGCGTAACTAGACGTCATGGGGCCCCAGGGCAAAAAATTGTTGGGGGCCCCCTATTATATTATTTTCTTAATACATAATCCTAAACCGAAAAAAAATTTTTTTCAAAAAAAAAAAGTTTCATCTCAACATATTTTTGATGAGCGGGGGAGGAGAAATCTCTGAAAAAAAAATTGCAGAAAAAAACCAGGCTCCGGCTAGGACCGTTAGTCTCCCGGGGCAGTGCCCCGGTTTGCCCCACCATAGTTACGCCTCTGAAAACATTATACTTATCTGTGTGTGAAGACCGTCTCTGGTATAACTATCTGGTAGACAAGGTTTGCTCATAAGTAATTTACTATAATTTAGGACTTTTTTGTGCTACATTATATTAATATTCGAAACAGTGTTAATATTTCTTATTCTGTTTGTTTTTCTGATAATATTACTTTATTTCTTTGCCCTGTAATTGGCTTGGCTTAGCACTGTTGAACAAATACATGATAACAATAATTTACAGTTCTTAGAAACTGCGATTTTCCCTCATATTTCCATTCCAACAATTTGCTAAATTGTAGACATGGAAGTGCACATTGGCAAACAACACACTCAACCGGCCTGAGTCGTTGTTAGAAACTCGGACAGCAATAAATAAATTATTAGGTAATGTAATACAATTTGGATGCAATGACATCACGTATTATAGTTGAGGCGTAGCGCGGCTTCCAGGGTCACCGAACTTTTGTTGACATTCCTATACCATTAAATTGAATATGATCTTTTGCTGAGCACATCACTCCACAACACGAATATGGTTACCCGGATCAATAAATAATTTATATTATATTATATTTGGAGGCACATTGTTTACGACTATGTTCTATTGTTTTCAGAAAGATAACCCACTTACTTACATATTATAGTCGAGGCGAGACCCTTGAAATATACAAAATAACAATTTTGCTAAAATATTTGAAAAATGCCTAAAACAAACGTTAACATACTTTTTAGATAGTCATAACATTCTTTACCAGAAACGATTTGGATTCAGATCAAACAAAAATACAGAGGATGCAGTTTTTTAATTTACAAATTTAATAATGAACAACTTGAATAAAAGCAAAAAATCTCTTGCTGTATTTTACCAAAGCATTTGATACTGTAAATTGTAAAACTTTATTAGCCAAACTCGAAAAGTTTGGAGTGGGGGGTGATTCTTTAAAGCTGTTAACTAATTATTTGAGTAACAGAGTACAAAAAGTAAAAATTGCAGAATCGTTCAGTGAACCTTGGGTAACTTTAATGGGAATGCCACAGGGTACTGTGCTGGGACCTGTCCTCTTTCTTGTATATATTAGCCAAGTTGGAAATACAGTATTTTGCATTTCCCATCACATAATTTCGCTTCTAATTATTGACTCGGCTTGAAAATTTGGACTATATTCTAAAATATAATGAATCGGTTGTCATACATAAAATTGTATCAAAGATAAAATATCCGGTACAAAAAAAAATATTTTCATTCGAGATCGCATGGATTCTTCAGTAGAGACATTGAAAAAGTCTGTATCGAGGAAACTTTTTTATTATTGAAAATATAAGCGAGTGAAATGTAGTTTAGGGTCTGAATTAAATTTTGAAAAACAATAAATCGTTGTTTATAACAGTTTGGTGGTCACAGAAGTGTAATAAGCTTCAGCGTTGTACGCGATGTGTTAAATCCTAAGTTACTGATGCAACTAACCCTCACTTTAGCCGCTAATATCTCAAAAACGGAGGAGCTCAATTTTTTTTTAATTACGTATTCATTATGTGCCTATTGTAAACAACTCGTTGAAATTTAAATAACTGACGTTGAACAGTTTTAAAGATATGCTAAGTTATCTAGAAAATTTATCTCACTTTTGAAAGGGATTTTAACCAACAAAATAAGCATATAGTAACATTTTTGACAATAGCTCCGAAAATTTTAAATACTTAGAATATTATGAAAAAAAATTCACAGCACGAAAAGAGCTACATGTTATATCGAATAAAATATTATTTGCGTTGATTGCATATCCGAGATTTAAAGCTGGCATCGTTAAAGTAAGCTCAATAAGTAGCGCATTTTTCAATACAACTTATTAGATCTCTAAAACTGCTCAACATATGTTATTCGAATTTCAGTGGTTGGTTTGCCACAGACACATAATGAACACATAATTTGTTCAATTTGATCAGAACTTCAGTTTTTAATATGTTGGGGGCTATTTTGTGAAATGCGCTTTCTGTAGATGGTAAGTATTTAAAAGTAATGTACCTATATTTAAAAGGCAATACATTAAAATAAAATAGATATTGGCAATTATATACAACTAATATTTCTTTTATTATATATTTTAGCTAGAAAATAAATGTGCTCCTAAATGGTCCATATTCTCCGTGAATTCTGGACGACCATACAAAGGTAGGATTTCCTAGCAGCGTCAAGACGCACGCATCAGACGCCTGAGTCAGACGTGAAGCACTGCTTAAGGTGGTCGGTTTCGTGAACGTAATTCGAAAATTTCTTCTACATCCCTGAACCGATTGAAAAAAATTTTTGATATTCTTTTAGAGACAGCTTTGTATAATGGTACTAGGGTATTTAAAACTAAAAAAATAAATTTTTTTTTACTTGTGCGGAAATCAAAACAAAATTTTTCTTGACTTTTCAATAGTCTAGTACCATTCTAAAATGTTGTCTTTAAAAGCCTATCAAAAATTTTTTTGAATCGGTTCAGAAATGTAGGAGAAATTTTCGAACTACGGAATCATTTTCTTAAGCACGGCACCGGCACCTTTAAAGCTAATTATGTACTGCTGATTTCCTATGTATGCGTCGAAACGTATGAGTTTGCGTCTATCGTATAGTACTGCGTTTTGACAGCTCCAGGAGGAGTCTAGATGCAGAAGCTTGCGTTTTGTGGCATAGTGAAAGTGTGTTGACTTACACTCTGACAAGAAAATACGTGTCTGAAAACGCTATCATTTATGATAGCGACTATAAAGATTATAGAGATCAGCAGATAAGAGAAAATATATGGAAAAAAATCAGAAACATTAAACAGGCGATTTATGAAAATACTACATTTTTTAGGGTAACATTCAATAGGTAAGCCAAACGCACGCTTCTGACGCCGCTGAGAAAACACCCCTTGTGCGTCTGTCGCTCGCGCCAAAACAGAAGCGTCTAGGGATGCCAGTCTATTTTGGCGCCGAGACTTCCACATGCGCACTAAAATGTCAAATTTATTGAGCATCTCTTACCGTGACGTCACTTCTGTTTCTTCTTCGGCTGCAATTTGTTGTTTTTTTAGTTAGTTAGTTGTTTCTTGTATTGTAACAATAAAAATGGGTGTTTTGTTTTGAATGTGAGAAAGTATTTGTTTGAGGTTAGAAACAGAAGTGACTTCACGGCACAAGATGCTCAATTTACCGCCTTCTACTTTTTAACAGTAGTCCAGTCAACGGAGAGTTTCACCTCTTTAAGTGCTATTGATTGGATTTTGATGAAACCTTATGCAATGTGTTTGTAATGACGTTAATAAAAAAGTTGAACAAAGATTAGAGTAGGAAATGATCGGAAGGGGTAGAAAACAACCCATTTTATCACGGGTTCTGTAACTTCAAAAATACAAAAAAAATTAATATACTTACTTTTTTGGCCCAAAATAAGATGTTTTTACTCTTGTGAATTTTTTCGAAAAATACATATTTTTCGAAACATGGCTTCTCTAAAATTCCTAAAAGTGTGGGAGGGAAAACGTAAAAGTAACAAATCTGAAAAAATTCAAGTGAATGTATCATCGAAATACAAGATTTTTCCTTATTTGTAACTTTTCTGTAAAGTGCATTTTCACCTAGTTTTTTCGGAAAAACTACCCCCTTCTTTGAAATTGTAGCGCTTTAAAAATATATAATTTAAAAATTTGAAAAACTCAGTCGTATGCACTGAATGAAGCCTTCTGAATATTTTTTGTTTCTTGGAATTTTTTTTGTAACTTGCTAATTTTCCGATTTAAGTTTTTCACGGTAAATGATGTACTACATTTTTTGCACTTCAAAAAATACGTGAAAATTCGAAAAATGAGCGTGATTTTTTTTTTTTTTTTAGATTACTCTGAAGGAGCTGGCGATTGGCCTTTTCCACTGCGTCCTATAAGGTCTATTGTAGTACTCCCTTTTTTGTGCCTTGGGGCTCCCTATCCAAAAATGGTCTTCCTAGACTTCGAGTCTAAAGAGCGGCCGATCCCGGGTCCAGATAACATCCCCCCCCCCCCCCGGAGGTGATCAAAATAGTCGTCGAAGAATCCCCCGAAGCGGTTTTAGGAGTCATGAATCGAGCGTTGGAGAGAGGAGACTTTCCATCCAGATGGAGGAAAGCAAGGCTCGTCCTCATTATTAAAGGGAACGGAAAACCTGAAGAACCATCCTCCTACAGGCCCATCTGCTTGTTGGATGCTTTGGGAAAGGTGCTGAAATACTTAATCCTGGGAAGGCTAGAGCTAGAAATTGACCGGAGGGATGGCTTGTCGAACTACCAGTTCGGATTCCGCAGAGGAATGTCGACGGTGGATGCTGTGACCCGTATCACGAGCAAGGCAAGAGAGGCCATGGAGGCAAAGAGAATGTGCTTAATCGTCACCCTCGATATCAGGAACGCATTTAACACTGCAGGATGGGGAGCGACTATAAGCAAACTAGAGAAATTGGAAGTGGCACCTTATATCATTAATATCATTAAGAGTTACTTCAGGGATAGACAATTAGGGAAGGACGGAAATAACACCTTTGAATGGAGAAACGTGACCTGCGGTGTCCCACAAGGTTCGGTACTCGGGCCAACACTGTGGAACATTATGTTCGACGACGTCCTACGGATTCCCCTCGCAAATGGGCTACGCTGACGATCTTGCCCTAACTGTGACTGGAAACTGGTCAGGGCTAATCGAGGAGAAGGCGAATGCCACTATTGAGAGAATAGAGAAATGGCTGCGGAGCGTAAAATTAAAACTTGCTCCGGAAAAAACCGAAGCAGTGATGATCACAAGGAAAAGAACTGTCCAGCCTGTCACCATCAGGGTTGGACAGATGGAAATTAGACCGGGGAATGGACTTAAATACCTCGGAATCTGGCTGGACCCAAAACTAACATTCAGGTGTTACATAACAAAAACGGCGAAGAGTGATGTGCAACACGAAGGGGCCAAAGGCCAGCAAAAGAAGAAGTGCTTTGTGGCGTGGTGCATTCAGTCATATTATATGCCGCCCCGGTCTGGGGATACGCCTTAGAAGAAAAGGCTAATGCCAAAGTAAGCTTGGCAAGGATTCAACGGCAGATGGCACTGAGGGTATGTAGCGCCTATCGGACAGTCTCGTACGAGGCAGTGCTGGTGATAGCAGGGATCCCTCCAGTGGATTTACTGGTCAAGGAAAGGGTAGAAGTGTACGAAGGAGTCGAGAGAGGAACCGCCAGGGAAAGACTGTTCAAAAGATGGCAGAACAGATGGGAGAACGCCCATAAAGGAAGATGGACTCACCGCATGATCCATACAGTCAAAGAGTGGGTGGAAAGGAAACACGGAGAAGTAGGGTATCATCTCACGCAGGCCCTGACAGGTCACGGCTGTTTTGCCGACTACCTGTTGAGAATAGGAAAGCTGGACTTTCGAGAGTGCGCATATTGTGGCGAAATAGACGATGCAGAGCACACAGTCTTCCACTACAACAGATGGGTGGAGGAGAGACGAGGCATAAATCGTCTAGGGCCGGATGAGCTTGTGGAATTCATGCTGCAATCTGAAGACAATTGGGCAAAGGCCGAAACAGCTATTACACAGATCGTCATGCATAAAGGAGAAGATGAGAGGAATCTCGACCTATACCCTCTGCAGAACTAGAGGGAATACAGGGAACAAAGACACGGGGAAAAAAACAACATCTATACATTGAATAACGATTGACGTGTATCCTGAAGAGAAGCGAGAGCGGTTCCAGGATACATCATACACTGAAGAGGGGTGGTTTTAGTGGGTATGCCTAGAGGTGAGTCCCACACTACCGTTCAGGTGTCCATAAAGGATTTCCATCCCGGAAAAAAAAAGAAAAGACTTCGAGTCTGTTGATAAGGACCCCCAGGTACGGTTATCAGCCTCTGTCTTTCTGTCGCCTCAGTCCAGCCAGGCTTTTACAGCTCAGCATATGGACTGAGACCTCCAACAAGAACTTGGGTCACCAATCCAAGCGCCGGACGCGACCGATGTTGCGTCCGGAGCGTGATTTATATATATTATTATAAAAAAATATGAAACCTATATTGTTATACTATTTTTAAAGGTTTATTAATATTTTTAAATTGAAAATGTGAATAAGCTTTCCGGAAATTTTTTTTTCCCACAATTTTTATTTTTTAATGATAAAAGTGGGAGAATTATCAAGTTACAAAAAAATTCCAAGGGACAAAAAATATTTAGAAGGCCTCGGTGCATACGTCTGGATTTTTAAAATTTTTAAATTACATGTTTTTAAAGCGCTACAATTTCCAATAAAGGGGTGGTTTTTCATGTTTTTTCGGAAAAACTCAGTGAAAACACACTTTGCAGAAAAGTTGCAAATAAAAAAAGTCTTGTATTTGGATGATACATTCATCAGAATTTCAGATGTTTTTTTCAACTTTTACATTTCCCCTCCTCCACTTTTAGGAATTTTTGAGTGGCCATATCTCGAAAAATATGCATTTTTCGAAAAAATTCACAGGAGTAAAAACATATTATTTTGAGCCAAAAAAGGTATATATATATATATATATATATATATATATATATATATATATATATATATATATATATATATATATATATATATATATATATATATATATATATATATATATATATATATATATATATATATATATATATATATATATATATATATATATATATATATATATATATATATATATATATTTTTTTTTTTTTTTTTTTTCGACCTAATTCTACAAGTTACGAAACCCGTGATAAAAGGAGTGTTTTCTACCTCTTCCGATCATTTCCTAATCTAATTTTTTTTTCAGCTTTTTTATTAACGTCATTACAAACACATTGCATAAGGTTTCATCAAAATCCTTTCATTAGCACTCAAATTAGAGATTTTGGTCATTTTAGCGCTCCATTGACTGGACTAAGTGTAATGCGTATGCGGAAGTCTCGAAGTCAAAATAGACTGGTATCCCCAGACGCTTGGGTATGACGCATGCGTTTCGACGCGGCTAGAAAATCCTACCTTAATAAAGACTTGAAAAATAGCATATGCTCTTATTATCAACAACGTATTAATTTCACCAAATCCAAAAATTTATTTTTTTAGAAATTACGTTTTTCTGCATATGTTTACAGTAAAAAATCCTCACCTGATCTCTTCATGTTATACATATACGGTTAAGCATAAACCAGTTGAAAATAAAACTATCTATTTCTTAAATTACAAGCTCTACAAAAATATACCCTTAAAAACAAACAGTAGTGAACTAACATCCCATACTCACATAGAAATGAAGTAAAATGAAAACTATCTGTTGGCCGATATGGTTGGGGATTGTGCACCAGAGCAATGATCGAGTGTCAAGACCTTTTTCTCACACACTCTACATTTTATATAAAAAAACTCCAAATTAAGAAATTTCCTCATTTCATTAGCTACAGCTTAGTTGTTTACAGTTTGCAATTACTTTGAAAAATAAAAAGTTAGCTCGATCCACACTTTTTTGCTGTAAATTACACAGAAACCTACATCAATATTTATTCATTTTTCAGTCAAATCATAAATATTATTTTTGTATACACCGTTGGAACGCGAAAGGATGGAATATTTTGATACTAAAAGATCAAGTTTTTGTGACAATAAATGACAGATATAGTGGGGTGGTAAGAAGAAAGATGTGAAAATAGTATTTTTCGTAAAAAGAAAAAATTAAAAAACGCAATTTTCTCCAGTTTCGCAATTCCAAATCATCAACGTTCTGATTTTGTGTGATCGAGAGTTGCACAGCATGTGTTGAATAAGGAACTTGCCCAAAAAATAAAATTGAATTAAAGTACTCAAAATCGTAAACTAATGTCATGCAAAACCCCATAGACAAAAAATTTAAAAAAAATCTCTCCCAAAAATATAAGAGATTAAAATCTGCCTGATTTTACCCAGTCTTGAAACGTGACATCAGAGAGAGAAAGTCGGACGACGGCGTCTAGCGACACCGATTCTGTTTTGGCTTTGACAATTCCGCATGCGCATGCGCATTCGTCAGAAACAACTAGCAGTGAATACAACCTAACCTAAAATTTAAATACTACTCCGTGTAAAAGCCCATAGCCAGATACGTATTCCTTGGAAAAACATCTTCAATATTCGTTGATTTTGAGTGATATTTGTTATTTTTATATAAGCTTGTGTGGTAAACATTTTAGTTAAAAATGATTGATGCAGATTTTTCAAGAGGACAATCAGACAATTTACCTAGTGTAGATATATTTATAAACATTAAAAAGTTTTCTCTTGCTGAAGTTAATATCTTATCTAAAAACTCAATTCTTGGTACTTTGGCTATACTTAATATACTTACATTAAAATGATCTTCACATACATAAATGGCGTTGTTCTTTTCAGAAATATCCCTATATTTCTTCTGCATTGCTTTAGTCATTTTGATCGGGGATTTTTATCTTCAGGTAAGAGAATAAAAATTTGATTTGCTGTTTTACCAGCTGTATTAATACTCAGTGACACTATACAGTATTTATAATAAGTATTTTCCATTTCAGAATACAAAACAGAATCACAAATTAAACAAAATCTTCAAAATACGCAGGATAGAACACGTGAATACACAAGCAAACGTAAAAACGAAAGTTAGGTTAGAAGGTGACACAACTAAAACGCAAATGCGCATGCGGACGTCTCAAAGCCAACCGCCGAACAGTGGCACGAATCGTGATTTTTTCTTTCAAAATTATCTAGAACACTTTCGCAACCGACTGGGGTATTTTTTTTTAAATACTCATTATTTAATTTCCAAAAAACGTAAAAAAGCCAATTTTTGAATTATGCTAACCAAAATTATTGAGCTTAGCCAGAATGGTCATTTTTAATTTAAATCTTAATACAACTTACAAATAAAATTCTTTTTTCTTATCCATTTTACATAAATATTACTCGGGGGTTTTTGAGGTCGCTGATTACGAATCTGATATTTAAATTGTTATAAACCAACCTGCAAGAAGGCGGAATCAATGGCGGTTATAAAATGCTAAAAAATGATGAAAAATGAAATATTTTTGTTAAAGTGTATGTCGAAATCGGCTCTCTTACGTTTTTTGGAAATTAAATAACGAGTATTTAAAAAAAAAATTATCTCAATCGGTTGCGAAATAACTGCTCTATATAATTTTAAACGAAAAAATCACGATTTGTGCCACTGTGCGCCCCCCAGATTAGGGTGAAGACGTACTGCTCGGCTAAAGTATGCCATCTGAGGGACACGCGAGACTAGTTTTCACGAAGTGACGTCACAGTGCTTTTCGCGAGGATTTCAAATTTAATTATTTATTGCAAAGTAAGTACTGCGATTTAAGAGCTAATATTCGGTGTGGCTTGGTTTTATACATATACACACACTTTAATGAAATATAAAAAAATGGGCAAGTTGTATTAGTACACAGTTACACTATACAGTATTTATAATAAGTATTTTCCATTTCAGAATACAAAACAAAATCATAAACTAAACAGAATCTTCAAAATACGCCGAATAGCACATGTGAATACACAACACAACGTTTTCACACAAGCAAACGTAAAAACGAAAGTTATGTTTGTTACTCTGTGACAAAACTAAAACGCAAATGCGCATGGGACGTCTCAAAGTCAACCGCCGCCCAGTTTAATAATTAGTGTGAAGACGTACCGCTCGGCTAAAGTACGCCATCTGAGGGACACGGGAGACTAATTTTCACGAAGTGACGTCACAGTGCTTTTCGCAAGGATTTCAACTTTAATTATTTATTGCAAAGTAAGTACTGCGATTTAAGAGCTGATATTCGGTGTGGCTTGGTTTTATACATAAACACACACTTTAATTAAATTTAAAAAATGGACAAGTTCCCCATTCAGAGGTCTCGCTCTTCGACTAATACTTTTCTGATAGCTATTTACAATTCGTACATTTATTTCGCACATGCCAGCTGTTTGAATATTCCATTCACATTAAATTTCCAATAAAAGGCAGCGAATTGTAGTTTTAATGGGAGGTAATTGCTGTCGTTAATGATCCTTGTAATTATTTAAACACATTACGCTTGCAAATACGCTTCTGTGTTTGGATACGAGAGTGAAAAATTTACAGCGAAAGTTGGAAATCGTTAGGCTTATCTATAAATCATAATTGAGAACCGAGCACGT
Source organism: Rutpela maculata (assembly GCA_936432065.2). Lineage (NCBI taxonomy): Eukaryota > Metazoa > Arthropoda > Insecta > Coleoptera > Cerambycidae > Rutpela > Rutpela maculata. The sequence continues at coordinate 43,391,025 of OW386286.2, forward strand.
GGGCCATTTAACTTGATTAAACTTAACTGAGCCTGAGCCAATTGGGATTTTATTGTAATTAACGGTTACATGTACCTGTGATACGTATATGATACGGATATTCGTGTTAGGGAATAAGCAAACGCGTAATAGCCCGGACGACAGAGAACATTTTATAGTGAAATCCACAAAAATTTGCAAACTGAATAATTTTTTTTTAACGAGTTCATGAAAGTGTATAGAATAATAACCTGAAAAGTTTACATTTCGCTCGGATGCAGAACATAAAAAAAAGTGAAAAAAAAATTTTTTATCCATTTTTTCAAAATATCATGGTAGGAAAAAATAAAAAATATCGATGGATAGACCACATGTTTCTGAACAAAAAATATTCTGATAAAATTTATCGCTAAGGCCACGGTATTTCTGGAAATAATAGTGAAGCAACTTTGTCACTCTGCGCGGCCAGCGCACGGTTAAATGATTACTATGGAACCTTCTAAAAATTCTTAGCTGTTCTATCGAGTAAAATGAAGCTTTTTTCTCTTTCGGCTTCCGCATTTTTAACAATTTTCTTAGTAAATAGGAGGATAAATAGTGAGTATGGAGCGAAAATATATAATTAGGAACTCATACACAGACATCACTCATAGCCGCTGAATCGCTCGCATGAATTTTTACGTGCCTTTATTGTATTGTATTTATTACAGGTACACCTATCCACATTTCAGCTATATCCAATGGATTCCTTATACATTTGTTAATGTATTGGAAAAGTTCCAGAATTTATATTCAAAACAATCAAAGATATTTTCATAGTTATAAGGATAAGATCGTGAAAATCGCAATTTGTTATCATGATTTGATTGATCATATTCGAAAAAATGCATACAAGTAAACGATTTTGTGTTGGAACATAATTTTGGTTATTGTTGTTGTTATTTGTTGGTTAGATAAATCTGCATAAAAAATGTCCGATACAAAATTTACGTAGAACCAATAGTTTTTGAGTTATAGGGCTGAGAAAACTCGGGCACTGCGCTGCATTCGTTTCCGCTCCACCTTTGAGATAGAATGCAAGGCGCGTTTTTTTTAATTGATGTCCCCTGTACAGGGACGGCTCAAGGTAAATTTTCCACCCGGACGGGAGTACTTTTTGGTGCCCTTTCCTGAGGTCATCACGGACGTACTTCGGACTCCGCGATCACTACCTTTTATCGTCTCATAGGGGAGAGGGTGCAAATAGAAATCCGAAACAAAATGTTTATCGCCTCATAGAAAAAAATTTTTATCGCCTCATGCGGAGAGAAAAAAAATTTGTCACATTGAAAAAATAACGAATAATTTTTTGCCCTCTGGCGCCCTCCTTTACCCTCAATTTAACGCCCCTCCGAGCCGCCCGGCCCTTAAGCCACCCGGGTTACCCAGCCCTTAAGCCGCCCCTGCCCCTGTAGGCCTAATCTATAATATAATTGTGTTGATTATGGTTCGTTTTTGCTAACTTCTTCTTCGTCTCCGTATATCTCTTCTATTTCCACTTCTTCAATATTTTCATCTTCATCAACAATCATCTCAGCGGAAAATAACGAAATGAGGTTGGCTTCATCATCGCTGAACTCAGATTCAACGGTTGTATCCTCGGACATCGTATTGACGACTGACTCTGACAAGAGCCACACAGTACGGAACATGGCAATTCTATTTTTCTGCATCCACAATTGATGTCACAACCTTTTGTGCAATTGCAGAAAATAGAATTGAGAAGTTCATCTGATGCAGGAGGAATCAGAGTAGTTGTTGGCTCTAATAAATTATTGCTTAAAATCCATTGCCGAGTGTAAAAATCTTTTCCCAGCCAAGTTTGAATCTGGCAATATAGTACAGAAAACGAAGACCGAAAAATCCCCCAATTCGGAAATAAATAGTGCTCAACGGATTATTATTTTAAGTTGTAGGGTTGACCTTTAGGAGTAACATACCAAAAGTCCCCAGCCGTGGGCCTCATGCGTTAGGCAGGAGGGGGGTGGAAAGGGTCAGTTTGTAGGTTTTTCGTTATTATCTCGAAAACTAAGTATCCTAGCGAAAATGTTATTCTATACAAAATGAAAGTTAATTAAATTATCTACAAAAAAGATTCTATTCATTTTTTCGCTAGGAGCAGTAGTTAAGGGCATACGTGAGTTTGAAAATGCGAATAGCTGGCAAAACTGTGTATTGTGGGAGGTAATGCTTAACAAGTAGAAAATTTTATAATATTGCAAGTATTTACAAGACCATATTAAGTAATTGGTCGAGTTCATCGACAAGATCATCATCATCGTCGTCGCCGTTGATGCTGACGATTGGAGGGCCGTTGGTACACACTGCTGCACACAAGCGAGCAGGGTATGCCTGCTTTGCGGCACCCGCAACGGCCCCCGCAATCAGTTGTGCACCCGCAAAATATGTTATTTAGTACGGATTCTGGCACAACTGAGTCCATGCTTGTGACGGAGGTAAGGAAGCCATCCGACCCCCTCATCCATCCCCAAGCAGTTGGCTCCTGCTGCTGATCTCCATATAGCCATTGCTGAATCTACAAACAACAATTCGTCCTTTGTAGTTTAAAAAAATGTGACACAATTTTGTCTAAGCACAATACAAAACAAGTTAATGTAAACAAGCATATGTTGATACAAACCTGCAAATGAATTCTAAGGGAGTGTTGGCGAGCAGCCCCTCTGGTTGGTGGAAGTGCTGCAAAATCAGGCTTTGACTTTGTCGAGGCTTTAAGGCCTGGTGTCGTACCTGGTTCAGGTCTGCTCCTTGTTGTGCCTGGTACAATGAAAAAAAAAAGCTACTCTTCTGCATCAGCTACCATGTCCTGTGTTGCTGAGGGATCACAGAAGATTTTGTAGATGTCTGTGACCTGCTCTTCGGTCTTACCTTGCTCTTGTTGTGAATAGGTAGTAGTATCACAACCGCTGAACGTATGGAGTCATTTGCGAAGACCATTCTGTTGCTCCATTCGTTCAGCGGTTGTGATACTACCTCCGCTATTCACAACAAGAGTAAGGGAGGTGTGGTGAAAGCATTTTTGAAGGACGAGGAGCAGGTCACAGAAAGCTACAAAGTCTTCTGTGCTCCCTCAGCAACACAGGACATGGTAGCTGATGCAGGAGAGCAGCTGTTTTGGCATTGTACCATTCCCCACAAGGAGCGGACCTGAACCGGGTACGACACCAGGCCTTTGTTAAAGCCTCGACAAAGCCAAAGCCTGATTTTGCAGCACTTCCACCCACCAGAGGGGCTGCTCGCCAACACTCCCTTAGAGTTCATTTGCAGGTTTATATCAATATATGCTTGTTTACATTAAGTTGTTTTACATTGTGCTTAGATAAGATTGTATTACATTTTTTTAAACTAAAAAGTACGAATTATTGTTTGCAAATTCAGCAATGGCTATATGGAGATCAGTAGCAGGAGCCAACTGCTTGGGGATAGATGAGGGGGTCGGATAGCTTCCTTACCCCCGTCACAAGCACGGACTCAGTTGCGCCAGAATCCGTCCTAAATAACATATTTTACGGGGGCCGTTGCGGGTGCCGCAAAGCAGGCATACCTTGCTCGCTTGTGTGCAGCAGTTGCCGCGCTTCGTGTACCAACGGCCCTCCAATCATCAGCATCAACGGCGACGACGATGATGATGATACAATTACTTAATATAGCTTTGTAAATACTTGTAATATAAAATTTTCTACTTGTTAAGCATTCCCTCCCACAATACACAGTTTTTCCAGCTATTCGCATTTTCAAACTCACGTACGCCCTTAACTACTACTCCTAGCGAAAAAATGAATAAGATCTTTTTTGTAGACAATTTAATTTACTTTCATTTTGTATAGAATGACCTTTTCGCTAGGATGCTTAATTTTCGAGATAATAACGAAAAACCGACCCTTTCCACCCCTCCTCCCGCCTAACGCACGAGGCCCACGGCTGGGGACTTTTGGTATGTTACTCCTAAGGGTCAACCCTACAACTTAAAATAATAATCCGTTGAGCACTATTTATTTCCGAATTAATGTCTTCGTTTCCTGGCCTAATATACCCTGAATAGATGTCGTTGAGTAGCTGCTGCTGTGGGTGGAAGTGACCACAATTGCATTAATTATTTGTGTGTAAGCTGTGATTTGCTTAATACCTAAATAATATTCTCTAAAATATCTATAATTATCAATTGAAGTCTCTTTTTTTGGAGCTCCGAACATAAATAAATAAACAAAATAAATAATGTGCCACAGTTTTCTATTTTGAATGCCGCCAATGCTTACTGGTCTGATCTTTTTGTAATGTTTTAAATGCGTGGTATCGATCGCAACCATTAACGGCATGTAAAAATAGAATATGTTCTCTACAATCTGCATACTTCTGGATTGCCCAGGGATTGTAGATCTTCGAATGGACGTTTCCTTTTCCGGATTTAAGAAAATAGATATTGTGAGTAATCGAAGTGCGTCCTATTAAAAGTATGAAGAGATCAATATCTTCTCCAACAACAACTGTAGTGCGCTCAATTGACCTCCTAAGCTGTTTCCATGGTTAAAACATTAGCATCATTCGGGGCTTGTATGCTATTAATTTTAAACATTTCTAATTTGGTCATTAATAAAGAAACAAATCTATTTTTAGTCAATTTATTGGACAAGAATTGTTCTTGATTAGAAGCTATTGGCGTTGACCCTTCGACAAGCATATCAGCGGATTTTTTAGTTATTTTCAGACGTCAAAGTTGCTCCATTGCTTTAATATTTTTACTATTGTCAGTATAACCATCGATACGACGACTATATTAATCCCATAATGATTTAGGAGTTAATTAATGTACTGATCAATAACACAACAGAAAGTTGAGTCTTTTTGTCAATTAACACGATGGAGAAGAAATGCTCGAAGTTTCTCATCCCAATAACTCGAAAATTATTGGTTCTACGTAAATTTTCTATAGACCCTTTTTTATCCAGATTTATCTCTCGAACAAAATTTATAACAATCAAAATTAACGTAAAACCGATAATTTACGAGATATTTGAGAAAAACTGATTTTCGTTACCTTTGACCTTCTGTAACTGTTGTTACCGTCTAGTTGCTTTATGGACTTTTGAGAAATTATTCGTGACGCCAAAATAAAGAGAATCCCGCTGGAAAATCTTCGGATAGATTTTTTTAGAGGTTTAGCCTTTTTTGCATAAAGTGACTGAGTTAATAAGCTTCAATATATGTGCAAAAAAAAAAACGATTTTTGGGACATCTAGACCTAGTAGAATGACGTTTCAACACAGAAAGATTTAACATTTTTAAGTAGAATCCACGAACTTTTTCATTTATTTTTTCTAGTTGCTACTATATTATCTTTATTTTACTGATACATGACTGTTTTGTGGTAGTTTAATTCATTTGATTCAATAGCTGCAGAATCAATGAAAACAAGCAAAAGTATTTCGAATATCTTGTAAAAACACAATTTATTGCTATTTTCGAATTAATTTGATTACCTACCTCAAATAATACAGTACACATGCAAATTAATAAAATTAAATAATATATCATCTAGAAAGTCATGTGGTTGATAATTAAGATATTCTTGTATCAGTTCTTGACCCGTTATGTGGCTATTTCTGTAATTACAAACTCGAACCACATTGCAACAGGTCTGTAGCTACTAATGCGTTAAACGTAAACATAAAAATACATCGGCTCGACATAAAAATGCAACGCTTCAACAAAATTAAACAATACTTATTACATATGCAGGGGTGTTTTTAACATCATCGGTGTAATGAACTCGTTGCACTAACGGACCTCAAGGTCTATGACTGAATTTGTATATTTTTGCTGAGGATAATTTGTGTAGATGATCGACGATTCACAGAAGTGAAAATTGATAAAAAACTGCTCTCGTGGAATGAAAAAATAACACTCTCAAAGTCAAATGTACCATAGCAAAGGCTACTTACTATAATGTTATAATTGATTGCGTTTCAAGACGTTGTACGAGAACAAATACTGAATTTATCAAGAAGGCAAAATGATATTACGTGTCTGTATACCTTTGCTTCGTGCATTATTGCAAGGCTTTTGATGTGGAACAAGACAAGCTCTGGGCTGTATATTGGATTTGGGAACACCGAAACATCTGGTCTTCATTATTTGCCTACTTCTTCTTTATTGGAACTACAATCCTTGGTGGGTATTGGCCTGCTTTACTAAATGTCGTCAAAATCCTTCGTGCCTAGTCTCCAGTTCCTGACTCCCATCTCTTTCAAGTCCTCCCTTACATTGTCTATACGTCTCTTCCTGGGTCTTCTCAATGCTCTTCAGCCTGCAGATTCCACTGCAGTATTCTTTTCCTCCAAGTTTCTTCTTTCCTAATCATATGTCCTAATGATCGTAGTCGTTGCGACTTTATATCTTATAATATCCACACTTCCTATTAGTTTATCTATTTCGAAATGCATCCTTTTTCTCCAACTTAGTTCCTCCAGAAGTGGATCAAATATTATGCGGAGTGTCCTTCTTTCAAAGGCTTTAGTTGCTCTGAATTATTGTCCGTTAATGTCCACGCTTCGCATTCACATATCCAGCCCCCCCTCCCCCGTATGGGTAGGAAGCGGGTATTAGGTATTGAGTTTAGGGGCCCGCCAAAGATCTTGACAATTTTTTTTTCAAATTTCTCCTTCCCGTTCATCAATTATCAAGCACATGAACCCGCCAGAGATCTTGACGAAAAAAAATTATTCCAAATTTCTCCCCCCCCACTTATCAATTATTGAGTGGGGGGGCCGCCAGTGAATTTGGTGCCTAAGCCCACGATCTGATGTGGGGGGCCTGCACGTATCACCACCCGTCTTATTATGGTTTCATAAATCCTGAATTTGCGGACTCTATGAGGAAAACTGTTTTAGTAAAAGTTGACAACATACATTTCAAGGTAGTAGGTAACTACTAATAAATGGATAAGGCATTCAAGATAATCTGCTAAAATATATTTACAAAACCTTATAAGCCTTATAGTATCTCGTCAAACCTGTTGAATTTTCGTACTTAATGATAGTTTATTTTCAAAATGGATATCCATTTTATCTTTGGCACAGACCACAAAAATAATTAGCAAAAATCTTTTTAATGATTCCTTTCATTTACAATTTCTTTACCCACTTATTTTAATACTCGTTCTCGTTTTCTGTTCTTCTCGACCTAATATGTTATTAAGAATTCGCCATAAAGTTTTATTTCTATTCTGTAAATTTTCAGTTATGTTTTTGTGTTTCTTTTTTGAATTGATTATTTTATCATTAAAACTGTTTTTTCGTGTGTTTGAATAATCTCATAAATTCGGAACAACGGAGTTTTTAGCATTATAATAGTGATAATTTAAATTGTTTTATTCTCGTTTTACTCAAAAATCAGTTTTAGGCTTATTATTTTCGATGGGCATAACTATCTTTTAACAACTTATACCCAAAGATATTTGAAGACGTGGCAAGTATTCACGAAAGTCGCCACTGAAATATTATGTTCTGTAACGGTCAACTTTTTTAGTATTCGTAAATTTCCATCAAAATCCGTGAAATTACATTATTTTATATCTTTGTTATAAATATTACCTAATTTGTTATTTTTATCAAAAAATATTTAACGCCGGCCCTGTCTTTTGCTTACGAGACTACCTTGTAAACCTATATTATCGCGGTAAATAACGAGTTAGCCTTCAAGAAATTCCGCAAAATACTCGGAAGAAACGGACGCATCCAAACTGTTCCTCGAATAGGCAAGTGCGAATATGACCTGGTATCTAGTTACCCAATATACGGCGTTAGGCGCGCGTATAAAACCAAAATGAGTGAGATATATACACTTCTTAACAGCCTTCGGGCTTGCAAAGTCGTCAAAATTATGACTAGAATTTGAGCTATTTAAGTGTTCAATTAGTTTTGAGATTTAAGTTCTTCGGTGAACTGTACCGAGTAGTACCGTTAACAACAAAATTTGTTCAGTATAGATGTCCTGAATTAAAGCAGCATTTAATAAGTGTAATACTAGCTGCTTTAACGTGAAGTAATAAGGAAGTTAAGTTTAAAGTCAGTGTTACATATACCTATATGGGTATCGTTATGTAATTTCTTGAGTCTACTGCTGGTACCGACTTATCAATTTGAGCTTGGAACTCATAACAGTGCCTTCGTAACTTTGCAGAAGTTCTGTAAGTACATTTACATCTTTATCTTGTGTTTACCTGCGACTGGTAACTTTCCTTTACCTCGTGATCAAAGACGCCAATTTGATGTGATCTTCAGTGTTCTGTGCGGCATTTTTTTTCGCGAGTGCTAGTCTCGTCTCTTAAAGACTATTAATAAAATTTCTTATTTAATAGTTGTAAATAATTTTTTGTGTATAGCACCACCGTTTTTTATGTATCTTGTAGCCTGGAATGCTACGATGTATTTCATTTTTTTATGTTATGGCCTTTATATACGTTTAACGATTTAGTTATGATTTAAAATATTAGAATTTGTCTATTTGTAAAATGCCACTTAATCTATTCATTTAGTAATAACTAAGTTGGCTAACTAAATAATTAATAATTTGGTTACCTAGTAGTTACAGTAATTTTTGTGCATTATGGTCTTCTGTCAATAATTTTGGATTTATCTTTGTATGTTATCGGATCTATTTACCTTTTTTTTAGTATATCATAAATCTGTCTGTCTATCTGTATATGTTCCATTCTGTTTGATTTGTATAAATATAATCCAAGCATAGTTTTATTTGTCCACACCCTGATTTGTAAATTGCTGTACCATATCTTTTATATTTACAATAAATTTTGTTATTCGCGAAAATCAAACAAATGAACCCAGTAGTGATTTACCTTCGACACACACAAATTCACCAATATGTGACAGTGATTTATATATCATGACAAATTTCCGCAGTTACTTTACTATATAAACTTTTCCTTTTACGTGAATTCCTTTGTATCGAAGGTAAATCCCTACTGAGTTCATTTGCTTGATTTTCGCGAATTGTTAATTAGTTATTTTACTTCCACATCCAGTGGAAGTATAGTAACGACAAAAATTTTTTTAAAATTTTTATTGTTCAAATAGGCTTAAAATGTCATGAAACGTCGAGATTTTCTGTCTGTCTGTCTGTCGGTCTGTCTGTCGGTTTGTCTGTCAGTCTGTCTGTCGGTCTGTCTGTAACTTTTTTTTGTGCGCACGTTTACTCTGGAACCGTTTAAGATATTGACATGAAATTTGGTACACGTATGTACTTTAATGAGATCTGGAACTAGATTATATTTTCATCTTGTTCCGTTGAAGGGTTGTGGGGTAAATTTTGGGTAATTGGGTAAATCAAGCAGGTAAGAGTCCAAAAAATTAGTATTTAGTATACAGAAGAGAAGCTAAGGTCTCAAAAAAATTTTTGGCATTAGCCACCCCCATTACCACCCTCACCCCCTTATTAAAGGGGATGAAAAAAATTGTGATTTAGTGTGTGTACAAGAACCAAAAGCTTCAAAATATTTTTTTACTTCATCCACCCCCACTACCAACCCTCTACCACCACCCCCACCCTCACTACCGATGTTGCATATCGTTTTATAGGTTTTTAGGGTAGACGATTTCAAATATTATGTTGTTAAAGTTACCTTGAGTAGTATGGATGCGCAGTGGCTTTCCTCGACTACTATGGATGCGCAGTAGGTTTCCCCGAGTACTATGGATGCGCAGTGGCTTTCCTCGAATATTTTGGATGCGCAGTGGGTTACTTTAAGTAGTATGTATGCGCAGTGGCTTTCCTCGAGTACAATGGATGCGCAGTAGGTTACCACGAGTAGTATGGATGCGGAGTGGCTTTTCTCGAGTGCTATAGATGCGCAGTAGGTTACCTCAAGTGATATGGAATCGCAGAGGGTTTCCTCGAGTAAAATGGATGCGAGTGGGTTACTTCAAGAAGTATCAATGCGCAGCGGCTTTACTCAAGTAAATTGGATGCACAGTGGATTACCTTGAGTAGTATGGATGCGTAGTAGGTTTCCTCAAAGAAAATGCTTGTAGTAGAGGCTTTACTTATGTCGTGTAGATTACGGCACACAACGATTTTTTATATCTTTGTCTTGCCATTTTCTGCGTATTAGTTCGACATTCAGTTGAAGTATATTAAAGCAAAAAAAATTTTTGGAAATTTTCATTGTTTAAATAGGCTTATAATATCAAGAAACGTCAATATTTTAAGTCTGAGCAAAATAAATTTGTCTGTTGCGTCGGTGTGTATGTTAGTCTTGTATCGTTTTGGTGCTCACGATTACTCTGGAACCGTTTAAGATATTCACTTCAAATATGGCACACGTATGTTTTTCAACGAGATCTGGAACTAGATTATATTTTCATCTTATTCCGTTGCAGAGTTGAAGGGTAAATTGAGGTAAATGGGGGTAAATAGGTAAATCAAGCAAGTAAGAGTCCATGAAATTGGTATTTAGTAAATATAAGAGGAGCTAAGGCCTCAGAAAAAATGGCATTTACCAATTACCGCCCCCACCCTATTATTAAAGGTGGTGAAAAGTCAAAGTGAAGAGTCAAAGTCATCAAGAATTTTTTTCACTTCATTCACCCCCACCTCTATTACAGATGTGGCATATAATTTTATGGGGTTTTGGGGTACACGATTTCAAATATTATACCATTAAAGTTCCATAAACAATTATTTCCTCATAGTGGAGTGCAAATATAGTATTTTGTTGTAAGAGACTTGGATGTGGAAGTAGTGATTCCTTGGGCAGCGGTTTTTTTTTATTTCAGTCCCTTAGTTTATTTACGAATTTTACCTTATTATATCCCGAATAGGATTTATTCTCTTTCTTTGAAGTAGTAAGCTAGGTTTTTGATTTAAATTAATAGATTCACTTTTGTTCATTTTACCTTTAAAATACAGTTTTTCATAGTCGGGCTACACTCTTTTTGAGTACTTTTATAAAGATAATTCCCTTTCAGAAAATAACCTCGTTATAGGTCCTTGGTAAATATGTTAAATTTATTATAAAAAAAACAGGTATATTATTCATAGTAATTACTCGCTGCCTAAAAATGCACAGTTGCACTTACACACAAATATGTAAATACTCAATGTACCTTGTCGCGTTTTGCATACCAGATAATCGGCATGATATACGGCGCCTCCCATGACATATAATGAGTAGAGTTTGCTGTTAATTGCAGGCCGGTTATTTCAGAAACAAGGAAGCGCTTTAGGAGCTCATATAAGTGACATAAGATCCATTGCGCGACAACTTAAGTAGTAAAATAAAACTGAATGAGACAAGCAAAGTATGCAAATGCGCATGGTTTTCATAAAAATTGAAAATGAATTACAAGCGTGCTGGCAACGGAGGCGACTAGCCAGGGCAGGTATTTATACAGGACGCCAATGACCTCTCGTGTATTTATGCAAGCCTACTGTTTTTCATTTGTAAGCGCGTACACAATTTGGCTGTGTCGGTAAAAATAGTAGCCACAACTCGCCCAACAGTTACTAATTAGCTACATTACAAGCAGCCTCTTCTCGGACGGTAGCCAGAATATACATTGAAATTCAAAAACAACAACCACATCTACCGTTCCCGGTCCGTCCTGATTGATTTATTATTGAGATAAACATTTTGGTCAATGTAAAAACTGGATAAAATTTCCAGACAATTGGTTCACTAAGGGCCGGTTTATCGATATAAGGTTTGGGTCAATGTCAGAGTTAATTTAACTCGAACGTCAAAGTGGAGATTACTTATTTATTTATTTATTTATTGAAAGGTACAACTGCCCAGATAGAAAAATCCAGTTAAAGGGCAGGAAGATACAAACGATACAAACAACAATATATCTCTATATAAAGACAACCTCAAATAGAATCCTATTATATATAACTTAATTACCTAAAATGCATTTCCTAATATTACAAATATTTTAGTTAAAAAGATCTTAGTCCGCCTGCTATAGGGTAAACTGTTAGCACTTAGAGTAAAGTGAGAATTTTAATAAATTAGTACGAGGAGTCGGTAAATAAAAAAAAGAATACGATTGAGTCTGAAAAGAGGGTATATTGAAGTAAATTTCATTTAACAGCTCAGGACAGTCAATTTTGTTGGTTAAAAGTTTATGTAAAAAGAGTATAGGGAAGTATGCTCGTCGTAACGCTAGTTCATTTAAGTTAAATCTAGCCAACAATTCAGATTGCAGTGTACCAACAGCTGCATAAACATAATCAGATTTATAAGAAAGGTATTTAGCATGCTTCACTCTGAACTTTTTCTAAGTTAGAAATATGAGTTTCATAGTTTGGGCTCCAGACAAGTGAAGCGTATTCTAGTTTAGACCTGACAAAGGCACTAAACAGCAAAGTAATTGTTGAAACATCTTTAAAATGCCTTGAGTTTCTCATAATAAAACCCAGATTCTTATGGGAATTAGCTATAATGTAATTAATATTGGGGATAAAAGTTAGTGTAGAATCAAAAAAAAACACCCAAGTCCTTGAATTCGGAACATACGGTAATGGCTTCACTACCTATATTATACGAAAAAATTATTGAATTTTTTTTTGTGAAGGACACGGCATTACATTTCGATATATTTAACGGTATCTTATTAGTATTACACCAATTATTAATTTTTGTGAGATCTTATGGGAATTAGCTATAATGTAATTAATATTGGGGATAAAAGTTAGTGTAGAATCAAAAAAAAACACCCAAGTCCTTGAATTCGGAACATACGGTAATGACTTCACTACCTATATTATACGAAAAAATTATTGAACTTTCCTTGTGAAGGACATGGCATTACATTTCGATATATTTAACGGTATCTTATTAGTATTACACCAATTATTAATTTTTGTGAGATCTTGCTGTAATTTATTACAATCGCTTATTGACCTATTTAGGTAAATAGCAAAATAGTTTGAGGTCATCGGCATATAGAAGAGCATTAGATGTCTCGATGTTCCGACAAATATCATTAATGAATAATATGAAGGGTAGAGGTCCAGGAACTGAGCCCTGCGGTATTCCCGATGTAGCTGACACTTGAACAGATGTGAAACCACGACAATGTACATTTAATAGCCTATTAGACAGATATGAACAGAAAAACTTGATAAAGTGCGTGGTTAGTCCAAAGGTTGATAGTTTTTTCAATAAGATACCATGATTTAGCCTACCAAAAGCTTTTTAGAGGTCAGTATAAATTACATCAACCTGACCACCTTGATCAAGTGAAGTAGCAAAATAATTGGTAATATTTACAATATTAGTGGTTGTTGATCTACCAGCTAAGAAACTATGCTGATGAACTGATATTTGAGATTTCGTATGAAAAGATAAGATATCATATAAGATAGCTTGCCAAAGTTACAGGGGATAACTATAGGTTATAGTTCTCAATTGCATTCTTGTCACCTTTTTTTAATATACGACAAATTTTTGATCGACATCAAATTTGAAGAAATATTTCTGTTTGAAGAGCTAGATTGAAGATGGTAGTCAGCAGTAAAGTGAAGATAATGGCGCAGTCTCTTATTAGAAAATATGGAATTTCATCAGGACCAGTAGTTAATTTGTTTTTATGTCTGTAAGCCCCAAGTTAATCTAAAAATTACTAACAGTTGAAACTTTTGACGAAATCAGCGGTGATGATGACGATATTTATTTTTAGGAGAGAGAGGAGAGACGGACAGACAGGAGAGACGGCCACATACTTACATATCTTACATATATACATCTTATTTTGAATATTATGACGATGTGGAATTTTTCACCATGTTTAGGTCAAGCGTAATATTTATTTTGGAGATGTTAGCAAATCTGTCTTGTATTATTTTTAAATGAAATGGAACAAAAACTACCAAATGTTTTTACTTAGTAACAAAAACTTATACAAAAAAGATCACACATTTTTCGACCAATCACAGTCAACCTAGAACTGGTAATCTGTAGAGGACATTACCAACCTCAGGTTATTCAATCGTTTCTTAACTTACACCATAAAATGTAGTGGATAAACGGATGCAGGTTTAAGAGTCACTTTGACCTACGATTAAAATTATCCTGGGGATAGTTAACATGCAAATAGGTAAACCGACAGACTTGTAAAGTATCGGTCTTTCGCAGATAACGAAAATATGAAAAACATTTTCGAACAATCACAATCAACCTACAGTTGACAGTTGACAACTCTGTAGGAAGCGTTACCAACCCCATGTTATCCAAGTGCTTCTTAACCCATACCATAAAATGTTAGAAGTGGATAAACGGATGCGGGTTTAACACTCACCTTGACTTGAGGTTAAAATTGTCCTGGGTTTTTTTTTTATTTATGGCATCCAGAAACGCGAGAGGTCTCATCAGCCAGTGTCCTGGGGTTAGTTAACATACAAATTTTACCCTGCATTGATAAACTGGCCCTAAGTGTTTAAGGTTTTTAATGAACGCTACAAAAGGCCAATTAATAGGGTAAATGACCTCACACACTTTATAGGGAATTTTTATGCACACCTAGTTTTGATAGAAATTTGGTATGTTTTGCATGTGACCATCTATGAGAAATCTTGAATATTAATTACCAGTTTCTGAAATACACCGAAAATATCTAAAATATTTTTAAAAACCAAAAATACACCTTCAAAGCAACAAAAATTTTCACTTAAAATGCATTGTTACAACGAATGGCCATCTGTTATTTGTTGGTAGAGAATCTGAACGCACCTGGTGGGATAAAATTAGGTAGATAAGTAATATAAAATATGTATAATATATGATTTTCATATAATTCGTATGAATAACTCTACGCATATCATACAGTGACCAGCAAAACATATGGGAAACATTTTTAATTCGGTTTTAAACACAAAATTAACTACACAAGTGCCTTCAAACTAAAATCGTTCTATTTAAACCATAAAGAGAGTTTTGAGGGGATGCAAAAACTTAAATCTGACTTGTATTGAGTTGTTATTCAAAACTTTTCATAGGAAAAACGTACCAAAATGTTGGGGAACGTAAAATATTCTCTGAGCTGAAGAACGAAATAATATTAGAAATTAAGGAAAACATGACTGGTTTATGAATTCACAATTATTCAAGGTAGAAAGAAGTCTGATGGAGAGACGGTCGACAATTTTGGAGCCGGTGACACATCCTTGTGGAGCACGCGAATAAACATAATGGACATCATAATGTAAAAGTGCATGGCTTTCCTCCTCATACCACAATTCGAACACCAGTTGTACCTCAAGGAATATGTTTCGGACCCTTAATGCGTATTATACATATATTAATGATGGAAATAGCATTTTAGCCATTGTAAATTCCTAGACTATGCAGATGGACTTAAATTATTTTTAAAATTTCTAGAACACAAATTGACACTTGTGGCAAACATTTATCTTTGAAGAATTATGTAATAATAATAACCTTTTTATTCATGCTGTGTAATGACAAGCTATAATATTCAGTAATAATAGACTTCCCATTGTCAATCAATGTACTAAAAAGGACATCATTTTATAATGTGCTACAGAGGTTAAAGACCTCGGAGTAATATTTTACAGTAACGTATTGTATGGTAGGCACATAAATACTTTATTAATACTCTGCAAATAAGTCATTCAAACTTAAAGCACTTTTTTAATTCCAAAGCAGTATTATACCTGTAGTACAGTAAGCGAAGCTTTTAAATCCCAGCCTGAAAACGATGTAATGAATTTCAAAATTTTTTTCTTCAACGTACTTCATAAAGTATATAGATAAGAATCTATATTGTAATTTTTCCTGCTTTTTGGTTGGGGGTGGTCCCCACCCCTTCTTAGGGGTAATCTGATCATGAGAATCAAATTATAAGAAAGAAAGATCTTATACACTTTTTTGCTAATGCATATTTTTCGAGATATTGGGAACTGAACATTGCAATTTTCACCCCCTAAAATTTCCTAGACGTCTTTTTTTAAATTACTCGAAAAATGTGTAGTTTAATAAAAAAAAATGTAAGGGTACCAAATTAAAGCTTTTACGAAAACAAATCGAATGGTTTTTTCTTTTTTTTTTTCTCCGATGTTTAGTATTGGAAATATGGCATTTTCAAAACGGCGCCGAAACGTTCAGAAAAAATATGCGACGTTAAAAACTAAAATTACTCAAAATCTGCAAAATGTGAAAAATTGTAAAATTGTAAAAATTAAAGGTATTGAAATTTTCTTCCGATTGAGACGTATTACGACCTTTTATAATGAAAATTAAAAAAGTTACAAACAAAAAAGTAGCGCATTTAAAAATTTATGCGCCATTTTTTAGTCTTATTGCTCTAATTTCTTATTAATTGAAATTTTTTAAAAATCTTTCTAGATATTGTTAACGCATATTATTACTAACATGCTCAAATTTTTTAGAATTTCTAAAATAATTATTTTTCATTCTGTACCCATTTTCAATAATGAAAGTTTTCATAATTTTTTGAAAAAAATCTGGGTTTTGGAAATTACTCAGAAAATATTTTTTTATATAAAATGGTAAGAGTACAAAGATAAAGCTTATAAAAAAAAGAAAAGTTTGTTTTTTTTTAAATTTTCCTACGACAAACTGTTCCAGAGATATAAAGGTTTAAAATGGCGCTTGAGCACATACGCAAGAAAATTATGTATTTAAAATTGAAATACCTCAAAAACTAGAAGATTGATAAAAACATGATATAAGAATGAAATGAAGCTTATAAGAAAACGAAGAGTTTGGGTTTTTATTTTTTTTCCTACGACAAATTGTTCCACAGTTTGAAATAATGTTGAAACTTTTCAGTTTGTATGCGCATATTAAGTGTTTCTAGTAGGTAGAGAAACGAGCAATAGCTGTCTATTTTTTTCGAAAAGTACGCAGAAAAAGCTGGTTACATTGCATTTTAGCATGTTTAGAGTGCAGATTAAAAATATTATTTAATTAGTTTACTTAATTGTATTAATTTGATTTATTTATAACAATCTGCATTTTTAATAAAATTAGACATATTACTATAACTCTTTTGTGACCATCTTTAATCCATAATTTTTTTAATAAAAGACCTCGTAATCATATTCAGCGACCTAAAAAACATAAGTGTATGATTTTCGTCAATTTATTTGTAACGTTAGAAGAATTATTAATTTTCCAGTATTTAGGATGGTTTCAACCCTTAATATTTTCGTTTTTCCTATGATTTAACCTCATAATCATATTCAGCGACCTCAAAAACATGTATATGGATTTTCGTGATTTTATTCGCAAAATTAGAAGACATTAATTTTTCAGTTAAAGGTGATTTCAACCCCTAATATTTGTGTCTCATAAGTTTTGACCCCAAAGTCATATTCAGCTACCTCAAAAGCATAAGCATATGGATTTTTGTTAATGTATTCGTAAAATTAGAGTTATTAATTTTTCAGTTTCTAGGGGTGGTTTCCACCCTTAAAAATAAAAAGCAGGTAATGCGACAATATAAATTTTGATGTACGTATTTTATAAAGCGTATTGGAAAAAATTAAGAATATTTTGACAGACAACACTAGCTTGAGGTTATCTTTTTAGATGCAAGACCCCCAAGGCCGCTTGATTATTGCTACATATATAAATGTGCTTATCGACGAGACCTCTTCTGAGGTTTCCGCTTGCTCGCGTCAGAATGGCATATATCTCAACTTGAAATATACTAGCGTACTTGCGAAGTGGCGCCGATATACAAGCTCTTGGTTTGCATCCGTGTACACCAGCACCGATATTTCGATCCATCACTGTACCATCTATGTACCACTCCAAACCTCCGGGACTCAGAAGATGCATTTTATCTCATTTCTAGTCGTCTCGACTAACGACACCACTGCATATGGGATAGTTAACCGGTCTCTTTGACTGAGGGATGACCTGGTTCCCTTATAAGTAAAGCCAGATCCTTTGTGTGCCCTAGACCTTTCCCGTAGCATTCCACATTCCAACTCTTAAGCAATCTATTTGTTGCTTTCCTAGCTTCCAGCTCCACTTCGACACGCAAAGGAAAGATTCCAAGGATGGTCTCCATTGCAGCAGTCGGAGTGGTCCTGAATGCTCCTGTTATTCCGAAGCAAACTAGTCTTTGAATTTGACATAGGCGACACCTAATTGTGAAGCGCTTCTGGAAACGCCATCACACAATTACCCCACATGTTAGGAGTTCCACCATGATATTGGATGTCCACAGAGACGTATTTGGATTTATTTCTCACTTAAGCCCGAGAATACGTTTGCACATCCAGAGAGATGCTGAGGCTTCCCTCGTTTGAGCTTCCTCGTAATCATTCCACGACATTTTGGCATCCCACTATATTTGAAAGACACAAACGCATGCCCATGAGAGCAGGAAGCTGAACATCGCTTATTTCTCTCCTGTTAGTAAACAGCATTAGCTCTGTCTTGCCAGGGTTGACAAGGAACCCGTGTCTGTTACGCCATAACTGAACTATTTTAAGAGCCCTTTACATGAGCCTTGCAATAGTCACTTTAAATCAGCTTCTTATCATGATAACCAAATTGTTTGGTATGCTTGCACGTTAAAGCCTGCTTTGCCCAATTTGATCAATAGCCCGTCGAGCATGAGGTTCCGGACAAGAAGCGCGTGCTTTATCGGAGAAATAGTTTTGCATTATGCAAAATTACACAGGCACACAAAATTAAAAAAGTGGTCTTTTTCTGGTACTCCGCCATTGGGTAACCCATATGTATTTCCACGAGCTGAACACGAATCAGGTGTCCGTTTAGCTCCATTGGCCACCATAACCTAGAAAAACTCATAATTTAGGTTATTTTCGGGATTTACTAATAAATAAAATTGAAAATTTAAAAAAAAAACCCGATCAATGTATCTAATCGTACCAGTTTCATATGACCGAATCAAAATGAGGCCTAAATCATGTTCGGCTACCATAATTGTCTGCACATATTCAATTTTACTTCAATAGGACAATTTCCAGAGAAGTTCAACATGGCGAATTCAAGATGGCGACCAAACATCAAAATCTAATATGACCTATAACCTTCTCGACAAAATACTCTTTCAAATAAAAAAACGATATCAAAATCGGATCACCCGTTGAAGAGATATGAAGCCACAGACGGACAAACAAACATACAAACATACGCGTCAAACTTATAACACCCCTCTTTTGGGGTTGGGGGTTAAAAACTGGAGCTAAACGAATACCTGATTCGTATTCAACATGTCGAAATACATGGAGTAGCAGAAACAGATCACTTTTCACTTTTTTTTTGTGCCTGTGTAATATATTTGCATACGCGATTTTCTAGAAAATGGCTGAGAATCCGGTGATATTCACGGACACACACACACACACACACACACACACACACACACACAAAAGGTCTGTTTCTGGGACTCCATTGGGCAACCCCCATGTATTTCGACATGCTGATTGATTGATTGATTGATTGATTTACCAGCGTGCGGTAGGCATTGCTGCCACTTCCAGCTATACAGCTGGGCCTGCTACGTCCACGCTGGGTTGGACTAAGGTCATGCTTGTTGCCAGTAGCGAGAGCCACATGGCGCATGGTAAAGGAATGGGGGATGGGAGGTGCAGGTATGTGTGAGATGCGTTACCACATTGTGTCGTGAGGGAGCGTTTAAGCTCCCTTTTTTTGTGTTTTTGGTTCTGGACTTCTGAAAATTCTGAATCTTTTTGTGGTATAGTGCATATCGTTGCGATCTCTTTGTGGTGTTCATTTTGTGATCCTGATCCTCTCAGTTGTTGTTCTCCGCTGTAGCATGTCCTGTCTTTGGTTTGTTGATGTTCGGTGCTAGCGCTTTCTTCAGTAGATGTGCTGGATCCTTTCCTTGAGTATGTCCCCAGTACTTCATTGCGTACATTTCTATCATTTTTAATTGTCTTTCCTTCTAATAGTGTTGATGTTTTATGTCGCTGTTTTCGTCTTGTTGTTTTTGCGAGTAGTTTTCTGCTCTTCTCAAAAACTTCTTCTGTTGGCTTTTGTTGTTGCCACGTTTTTTGACTCCATATGTCATCGTAGGACTATGTACATACATTTGGTAAAGTCCCGTGATAGTTTATTTTTCTCAGTGAACAGTAAGATTGCCCTTATGACTCTGTATGCCGTTTTGATTCTCTCCTTTATCGTTTCTCTCCGTTCCAGTTGGTTCGTCAGGTCTGTTCCTAGGTACTTCAGTTTGTTCGTTGTTCTTAGTGAGTATTATTCATCTATTTTGTGTTCCTCTCCGCTGGTCCAATTTTATTTTGTTGACGGGTCTCGCTCCATTATTAGGCTTTTCTTGAAGTTTGTTTTCAGTCCAGATGTGTCCTGCGGCGAATTTTGAGCTGTTGGTACTTGTTATTTTTTTTCCTCCTGTCGGGCTCATAACTGACTTGCGACCTGTGTTTTTTTAACGTTTTTCATGTCGCAATTTTTATTTTTGATTACCAGTTGATATCCAGTCTAATTTTTCTTCTGTCAGTTATTTTTCGATCTCTTCGTAGTATTTCTTCTAGAAGTCTTCATGCTGTAGTAGAGAGCTATTTACACATACATATATCGTAACTGTAACTTATAGTGACAAACGAGTGCTGATGATAAATAAATAAATAAATAAATATTTCAGGTACTCTGTGGTGTATTGTTATTTCTTTTACGTCTTTTATCCTCTTTTATTTCCAGTTTTGTGCATAGAATTTTGAGGTCCGTATTGATCGAAATACATATGGGTTACCCAATGGAGTACCAGACCACTTTGTTTATTTTGTGTGCCTGTATTATTTTCCAGTAAAATTCGCATTTCTTGCCTCTGCCGCAGCATATTATGCTTAAATAAAAAAGTCAGCGGTCGTTGTACAAAAAAATACTCTCTCACAATGAGTCTGGAACTCTAAAAAAATTCCATATTTTTATGATGGCAACTTGTGAGGACTAAGGTCGGACACAAATATTTTATATGCTTGTACCATATTTACAGTGACAAACATGAATAGATTGTCAATGATTAAAAAAATCAAGTTCACAGTAATTTGACATAATTATACATTCATGTCGATATTAAAGTCTGATAATAATATAAACATTCCAAACTAAAAAATATCTTCTATGTTTTGTATGGGAAAATCCTAATATGCAGCGTCTAGGAATAACGTGGTTGCTTTTTTTTGAACTTCAATATAAATGCATTGGACCTGTTGACGGTAGGAGAGAGATAGATTACGGAGGACTTCCAACGCTCATTTACAAAAATAGAAGCGACGTACTACGACAAGCATTCATAGGATAATCGTTACTCACGTTATTATTCCAATTTATGTGTTTATTTTTTTGGCAATACTTCATTTTCGCAAAGTCGTATTATCAGTCAAGAGGAAGCTCCAGATGCAGACTGTCAAATTACTTTTATTAATCGTCCTCTTTTTCACTATTGATCGTTTAAAAGTGGAGCCTTACGTTTGTAATGCTTGTGTTTATTTTAATATGGGTAATATATTTTTACTGCCAAAAACATATAAATATTTTATAATACTTGATATAAATTTGATAAATAATTATTTTACGCATTTTATAATAAACAATGTCGATTTACATGCGTTATACATTACACACGTAATAGAGGATGTGGGAAGTCATAGAAAAGTAGAACTAGAACGAAAAATATTGCACCCTAAACGACGAAATAAATGAAACACCCCGTACCTAGATCGCGTATTTTATAATTAATTTCAGAATTGATTGATTAAAATTTACTTATTTGGGGATTTTAAAATAATTCCATACAAAAAACCGCTACCCAAGGAATCACTTACTACTTCCACATCCAGATTTGATACCCAAGTCTCTCAGAACGAAAACATTTTGTATGTGGAAATAATTGTTTATGGAACTAATAATATAATATTTGAAATCGTTTACCCCAAAAACCCATAAAACGATATCCCACATCGGTAGCGGGGTGGGGGGTTAGTGACAGTGGGTGGTAGTGGGGATGGATGAAGTAAAAAAAATATTTTGAGGCCTTTGATTCTTGTACACACACTAAATCACAATTTTTTGCACCCCTTTTATAGTGGGGAGGGGGTAGTAATGGGGGTGGCCAATGCCAAAAATTTTTTGAGGCATTAGCTTCTCTTATATACACTAAATACCAATTTTATGGACTTTTACCTGCTACATTTACCCCAATTTACCCCCCAACCCTTCAACGGAATAAGATGAAAATATAATCTAGTTCTAGATCTCGTTAAAATACATATGTGTACCAAATTTCAAGTCGATATCTTAAACGGTTCCAGAGTAATCGTGCGCACAAAAAAAGTTACAGGCCGACAGAACGACAGAAATTTTTTTGCTCAAACTTAAAATCTCGACGTTTCATGACACTCTAAGCCTATTTAAACAATAACAATTTTAAAAAATTACATCACCAAAACTAAACGACTATATCTCCTGTTAAAGATGCGATTGTAACAATTACTGTGGTAACTCATTGATTAGCTAATTTATTCTATATTGTTTATGTCATTATTTCAACTAGTCATATTCAAAATTAACTATCTAATTTTTCAAGGATTTTATTCATTTTCTGTGGGTTTTAAAAATGGTATTATAACGTTTGTGATAATCTGAGTACTATTCGGCTTAGTTATGCAAACAATATTTATGACACTCGCAGTGGTTGACTTCAAATGTGACAGAAATCTACGTTAATGGATTATTGGGTTTCACTGTCATCTTTGTAATTGTAACCAACAAGGATTTATCACATATCTATGAAAAGGTTTGAACACAGTTCATGTTTACTATCACTCATGTTACACAGATAAGAAATAGCAGGTGTTTAATCGAGATTAAATCTCTACCAACAATTTCCAACTATATTAGATCACCCATCAAATCATCGAAAAATGGGACAAAAATTTATGACAGTTGACGTGACAATCACATAAACGTTTGTGATTGCCTTTGTAATCATATCACTACTGGAAAATTTTCCAGAACTTGTATCAGATTTTACGTATGTCGACGTCAACTATAAATATTTTTGGATAAATAACTATTGCCATTATAAACAATTAATTTTGTTACTTGCGTAGATAATCTGATAGTTCTATGGAAGTAAATGAGACGATTTGTCCCAATGAACATTTTTATTTATTTTGATGTAAAATGTGTCAATTGCCCCAGCGAATATCAAATTTGTACAAATGAATGGCAGTCATAAATAAATAAACGTATTAAAACGTTTTCTGTTTTCTTCACCAACATTTAACTAGGAATGAGATTAAATAAAGCTATAATTCTTTAATCCAAATTCAATTAAAGTCAAATAAAAGTGCACCATAGTTAAAAATAATCATTACGTGACTGTTTCAAAATTAAAACAAACAGAATTAAATCAGTAAACAAAAATAAGTGATATCAAATTATCAAACTTTATAAAAGAATTTGTTGAATAAAATTACTATCAGAACGTAAATTTAAGTCCTACTTTTAAAATCTAGACGATCACGTAAACTGCCAACTTTGTATATTTTTCTGTCTCCATCGAAAGAGAGACAAATAATAGGGAGGGGGAGGTGAGCTGTCTCAAAAGTAAAATGTGGAAACTTAGACCCATTTGGTTCGCGTTCGTGATGTCAATTTTCCCTGTCAATCATGAATTTCTCAAGAGACATGTAGTCTTTTATGACATTACCAATATTGAAACTAGTTCAATTTCACGGTACCTAA
The DNA here is from genome assembly GCA_936432065.2 of Rutpela maculata. NCBI lineage: Eukaryota > Metazoa > Arthropoda > Insecta > Coleoptera > Cerambycidae > Rutpela > Rutpela maculata. The sequence goes on from OW386286.2 coordinate 43,414,831, forward strand.
CAATATATTGCTGGATCATTTTTGAACCAACACCGTCAGTTCCGAAAGCTCTTACTGTGTTATTGTATATTTACAATATTTTTGTTGACATCCTTCTTTTATTCAATCGCATTAACCTTTAATAGTTGCACCCACGTACCGATCTACTACTATAGTTGTGTATAAACAAACAAAAAAACTTATAAAACGCAAAAATAGATTACGTAATAAATATAAAAAGACACATAAAGAGGTCTATAGACGATCCAACATTGTCGGCATGCTTTGAACTCATTTGTAAAAGTGAGCTGGTCTGCTGGAATTCCAGCAATCTTCAAAGCGTACCGATAAGTTGGATTCAGCAAGTTGGATCGTCTATAGACCACTTAAATATTATTTTCTTGTTCAATGTAATAAATTACTATTACTAACTAAATATCAAATCAACAATGACTACATGAAGTTTGTGCATTCATCACAATTCCATTCTCTGTCAAATGTAAAATCCTTTTGGAAATATGTGAATGGTAAATGCAGGAACAATACCTTACCTAATCAACTGAATTTTAATGGTGATAGCTCTTCTGATCCTAAAATTATCTGTGATGTATTTGCCGATAATAACATACGGATTTCGAACACTTATTGTATAAATTAACATGTACGCTTTTGGTTTTATCAACGATTTTTGACGTGTTATGTATAAGAAAGGTCTATACTTTATAATTTGTTTCTATACATAGTTTTAAGATGAAACTGAATTTTGAATCACATGCAGTTAGCAACGAATAGTTGATAAGAAAATATATGACGCTTATTATAAGCTTCCTCAAATAAGTGTGATAAAATGGCCATCAGTGTAAGAAAATTTTTTGAGCTTCCGCATATTCCGACTGACGATAATTCTGTGTTCGTGAATGGTGCAGATAATAAATTATCTTTGTCTCACAATGCAGCAAATAAATATATGAATTATTGTACAAATATTTAAAAATATTGTTTGTGGAAATGAACTGCATACATTATTTAATATATTATTTATACAAAATAACATCGGCTTAGGATCAAAATCAATAAAAAAATATTTAAACTGGTCGAAATATTAATCTCTTAAGTCTGTATACTGAAAAGATAACAGTCTAATATTTACGAGTAAATTATATTGTATTTTTTGTCATTCAATTACAAATTAATGAGTTTCAATGTAAGCTGTATTTACAGCTTACATGATATACAGTGTATATCATAGTAATTAAATTTGTATTACATTTATATTGATTTGATTTGAACATTTGCTGACATAATAGTAATAATAAACGTCTTTATTGCTGACTTTGGTTTTACAATAAATTTAAAGAACTTAAATTTAAAGTTACTTAGCTGGTCTTTTTCATATTTTGGAGACGATGCGGATTATTTAAGTCTACAGTTTTTAAGTTTCGCTAGATTTGTATGTCTGGTCAGGATCTAAAAAATTAAGCAAAGTGATCTATTCAAAAGAATGTGTTTGGTTGAGAAGACGACAATGCCAATAGATCTTTCTATATAACGAGATACTGTGTCGCATGCCATATCTTAAATTTCGTTTTGCACTTGCGGTATGAGACAGGGAGAAAATATTCTGGACTCGGTTTACGCTAGCTTCTTCTTTACCATTCAAGCGCGGATCTAGAAATTTCAATAATGTTTTTCTCGTCTGTGGCGCATGGGACCCATACGAAATATGGGAAATAACATCTCGAGAAGCACTTCTCTAACGACCCCTAAAAAATTTTGAAAAAGCAGTTTGAGAAAATTCTTTTCAAAATTCGATTACCCCCGCCCCCCTCCCTAGGTCTAGGGACTCCTGTTTAAAATTATTTTTTTTTGTCATATGCATTTTACTTTTCATAAAAATATAGCAACACGTTCTGAAGTTTATGAAAATATTTTCATTAATAACTGAGATACAACGAATTGAAATTTTGTGATTTACAATTTAACAAATCACAAAATTTCAATTCGTTGTAACTCAGTTAGTAATGAAACGTTGCTGGATTTAGTTAAGTGTAAGTTAACCGTGGACCAGTAGTGTGCGTTATGTCGATTGAAAATGCCGTTATTGGTAAAACTGGCCTCGTCACTCCAAATTACTTTGCGCCAAAACCCCGGATCTTCTTGATTTTTTATCATGAACCATTCGCAGAACGCAGTTCGTCTGAGAAAATCTCCAGGAAGTAACTTTTGATGTATCGAGTATTTGTAAGGATGCTGCCCGTTTCGTTTCAATATTTTCTGGATGGAGGAATATGATATGTCAAATTGCATTTCTAGTTGACGAATTGAAATACCTGGATTTTCCGTAACGGCCAATAGAATATTTAATTCATTATCCTCTTGTCTCGGCACATAGCAAGTTCTGTTTCGTTTCACTTTAAATTGTCCTGAAGTTCTTAAATTTGTAATTATTTTTTTTTTAAATCGACGATCAAGTTTTCTTTTCGCGGGATATTCTGCATTGAAACTACGGCAAGTTGGTAAATATCTTTGACCATTTTGGTTAAAAATTACAAGGATGTTAAAGAAATCTTCGTTTGTATAGTCATTTTCCATTTTTTCACTAATTTTTTGTGAACTGACGCCAGAAAACTTTAAAATGTTAAATTCTAAGACGACAACGGAAACTTCTATTGACTTGACATGCGCCTACTACGCGTTTTGACGGCAATTTTAATCTGCCACAAAATCATTCCATAGGTAACTCGATTTTTAGTGCTTCTCATTACCTGAATCCTTAAAATCGCATTATCTCAAAAACTTTCCTCTCTAACCTAACACTTTTTTTACATGTTCTAACTCAGAAAAAGATCTAGTTTTGAAATCCAAAAGAAAAACTATAGTGTTTCATTTGAAAATCGAAAGTTGACGTCACTTCCGGTTATACGGGAAAGAGCAGAACAATTTAAAAAAGTGCATTAGGTGCAAAAAATGTCACTAAGTATGCCTGCAAAATTTCAAAACTCTATCTTTAATAATAAGCGAGGAAAAGGTGCTGTACCAACTAAAAAAATCACCCATAAAAAGTGCAAGAACGTATATAAAAACATCAACTGAGGTGGTAAATTTTTTTGGACATAAATAGGACAAGAATATAATAACGATTAAATATTTTAAAATAACTCATTCGTTTGTAATTAAAATTTATTTTTTTAACTGTTTTATTTCATAACGGCAGGTAGGCACCACAATAACAATACTCCGTCAGTATTATTGTATTATGTCAGTCCCTCCTTTTTCGACGAGCTAGTTCACGTATCTATCGATCTTTGTCCCACTAGCAATGCGCTACTTGACTGATGCGATAGGCGCTTGTTCAAATATCTATATAGCTTTTATTTGTGAAACGCGACAATATGTTATATGACAGAAAGTATTCCTTAGACATCAGGGGTTGGTATAAAAAAATTTGAAATAGATATCGTGAAATAAAAAGTTACGCCTGTGTGAAAACAATACAATAGCATTTTTTATCGATTATTGCAAAACACATATTGTTTTTTCAAAATGTAATAATTCGAAATACGACACTTTTCTAATGTAGAATTATTTTATGGAATAAACTCTGTCAACCAAATCTTAAAAAATGTGATCTCTGAAATGAAATACTCACAAATTTTGCCTCGGCCAAGGGAAAAGGTCGTCAACCGGGAATATAATACATAATTTATTTCTCTATCAGATGGTCTAGGTCCCATATCTTACTACTCCGAAAAAAATTTTTGAACGATTTCAACCCAAATTTCACTCCACTATAGCGTAGAACCAAGGACGTGCACGTTTACACATTTTCTGTTGTGTTATGTCGAGCTTGTCGATTGGTATTTTGTTTAGCTTTTGTAGTTCTTTGCTTGCACTACCTCACTGGCCTAGATTGTATTAATACATATTTCTGTATTAACCACCGTTGTTATATGTGTATATTTTACAATCGATATTGAATCGATATAGATATTGTTATTTACCTTTGCGTTTTTTTAGCCTTTCGCTATTGTGTCTGTTATCTTTGTGTTTCATTTGCTTACCTAATAAGCCTGGCGCCCGCAGCCCTTGTGTTTTTGTAAAATTTTGTAGAAAAAAACAACAACATATTCAACTAATTCCAGCAACTATTAGCCTGGTTGTGTACAACCCACACTCTCGCTCAACCTATTGGCTAGCCTAGGCCTGATTTATTTTGAAGCGGATCTAATTTGCCTTTGAACATCTCTGGTCACCATATGGTAAATTTTATATCTTTTTATGTTAACGTAACTTATATGGGGCATATACCTGTTTTTACACCGTTACACGGTCAGTATACAATGTTAATCCGATAGACATAATACATAATAGTATTTTAGATAACAAGTGGCTAAAATGGTGTTTTTTTTACAAGTGGGGCGTTTATAGTACGAGCCGAATGCGAGTGCTATAAATCACACGAGTAAAAAAAAACATATTTTAGTCTCGAGTTATATACAAAATTTTTTGTGTCGCCATTCGAAATTAGAATACAATATAATTAGTGAGTGAAATAAAATTTCTTTATTTCACTCTTTTTTCTTTATTTTGCACTTGCCAATAATGACATTGTTTAGATTCATTGAAACTGTCAAATAAATGCCATTTTAGGATATGGCGTTACAAAAAAATATTTTTGAAATAACAGTATTCTAACTGTTCCTTTTAATTCCTATTCAAATGTGCTGTATATTAATTTATTATATCCTTCACGGCATGTTATGAAAATGAAAAAAAAAAAAACGGAAAAAACTGCTAATTTAGCGATACACCCCTTGAAAAAAAGTCACGCTCCTGTTCGTTATAATTTAGAACTAATTTAATGAGTTTTACAACGTAAAATATTGCGAATAATACTTTCGATAAGAATTGTCCAATTAAGCAACAAATGGTTTAAACAATAGTTTGATCATGAAATAGTCTAGCCATACACTCTTGCATGCACTTTTTCAATCAGTAAATTCCGACAATTTCATTTCTTGATTTGATTTGCTTCTAAAAAATAGTTTCATGCATTTCTGTAATTACCTGAAAAAACATTTGTCCTTCAGTCTCGTTTTTTTATTTTTGGAAATACCGAAATGCATTTATGCTGCAAAGTTGATTCTGTTATTATTAACAAGGTATTGTAATTTGTTGTGACCTATGAAAAATGTAACGAAAAGAAAATAATTATTTAAAACAACAGGTAATTCAACAAAAATTTGGAAATTTTTATGCTCTCAGATGGTGCAACTTATAATGTAACGAAAAAAGTTCAAGGTACTAAAAAAATTATATATCTATCATGGGATTATCAATTTTTTATCCCTATGGAGTTTATCAGAATTGTTCAATAAGCCCTTGAATTTGTTTAGTTACAAGCTATATATTTAACTAAAGTAATGAATCGAATAAAAGTGCTTTTTTCAAAGACTGTTTGGAGGGGAGGGGGGATTTTTTTTATAGAAATGCAATGCAATTGAAATTTCTTGCCCAGCTCTCCGTCTATATCGGTCTGACCGCCGGCAAGCCGGGGGTTAGTGTGAATATTACTATTTAACTGTGTGTGTTATATTATATATATGATCGCCACCGACGTCACCGCTACCGTACCGCCTTTGTCCGTGTCCCGCTTTACTTAACACGTCTGTATTGATGACGGCCAATAGGTCAGAAACTGCAGTAAAAATTGTCTTATTTTCTCAAAAATAGATTTGGTACGTGCTTATCACTAAATACCTGTCTCAAAAAGTGATGTTTTTAAAACAGCGATTACTACGCCGTTCGGTTTGTTTGAATTTGAGCGTTTGCCTTTCGGCTTACGTAACGCTGGTCAAACGTTTCATGAACGAAGTTTTAGTAGGTTTGCCCTTCATTTTCGTCTATTTAGATGACATCCTGATTGCAAGTAAATCTAGTTCGGAACATTTAGAGCACTTGAAACTTGTTTTTCAGAGGTTAGAATTGTACGGCATAAATATTAAACCGTCAAAATGCATATTAGGTGTCAGTCATTTGACATTTTTAGAACACAATATTTCTTCAGCCGGTATTTTACCTTCTTCTGAACGTGTTGATGTCATAAATAATTTTCCCTTACCTACTACAGTTAAACAACTTCAGCGTTTCATAGGTATGGTTAACTTTTATCATCGTTTCATACCTTCTTTCGCTGAAATCTTAATTCCATTACATGCTCTATGTACTAGATTACTGCATGATAAAGTTAAAATAATAAATGATTGACCTACCGACTGTCTTGACAGTTTTTCCAAAGCCAAAGCTGCTATAGCTGGTACAACCTTTTTAGCACATCCTCGTTGTGATGATAGCTCGTTTTTATCGCTGACAGTTGATTGTTCAAATGTCTCTATGGGGGCAGTTCTTGAACAGCGCGATGACGAAGGTGTACTTGCTCCATTAGCCTTTTTCTCACGAAAACTTACTTTGGCACAGACAAAATACAGTACCTTTGACAAGGAACTTCTTTCTTTATTTACAGTGATTAAACATTTCAGATTTTTACTAGAAGGTCGCACATTTATTTGCTTTACTGACCATAAACCTTTGGTCAAAGCATTATTCACTAAAACTGAAAGATCTTCCAGGCAAACTAGACATTTAGAATTCATTGCTCAATTTGCCTGCGAAATTAGACATATCAAAGGAAAAAATAACATTCTTGCTGCCACTTTATCACGTGAACATGATACGTCTTCTTTACAACAATGCATTTCCCCAATTGTTACCCAAAAGTCTAACCTAATTGATATTAACTTTGACTTAAATTTATTGAGCGAAGCTCAGGAAGATGATTCTGACCTTAAATTTTTATTATCAGATACTTCATCGAACACAAAGAGTACTTTTCATTTAAAGAAAATTAAAATTCCATATTCTGACAAGTTTATTTGGTGTGACATTTCTCGCCCTAAACTTCGTCCTTACGTTCCTATCGTTTTTAGACGGACAATTTTTGATATATTTCGTGGTTTATTTCACCCTGGTATCAAAGCGACTAGAACCTTAGTTTCTAAAAATTATTTTTGGCCTAAAATGACTTCAGATTGTAATCTCTGGGCAAAAACTTGTATTAGCTGTCAAACTAATAAAGTGACAAGACATACAAGGAGCCCGATTGCTAACTTTGATATCCCTAAAGGACGCTTCGACCACATACATACAGATTTAATAGGACCATTACCTCCTTCTAAAGGTTGTTCTTAAATTCTTACTGTGATCGAACGTTTACTAGATGGCCCGAAGCTTATCCACTTCAGGATATTACTGCAGAAACTGTAGCGCGTACGTTATTTCAGAATTATGTTTGCCGATTCGGTGTCCCTGTCACAGTGACAACCGATCAGGGCGTTCAATTTGAATCCAAACTCTTTAATGAATTTTCAAAATTTTTGGGATTTCATAGAATACGAACCACATCATATCATCCCAGTAGCAACGGAATGATAGAAAGATTTAACAGAAGTATTAAAACTGCGCTGAGAGCTAAAACTTCTACACCACATTGGGTAAATGAACTTCCTGTCATACTATTAGCTCTCAGTACCATCCCTAAAGACGATTTGCAATGTTCCTCCACAGAACTCGTTTTTGGTCAAACCTTAAGACTACCAGGTGAATTTTTTATTAAATCATATACTTGTCCGGATATTCCTTATTTCATTACTAAGTTACGTACTTCTTTTGATAATTTAACATTCATTCCACCTTTTCACCATGTCAATTACAAATCATTTGTCAGTTCGGATATTTCGATTTCTAAATTTGTTTTCGTTCGGAAAGAACGTTTTAAGAAATCTTTTACTCCACTGTATGATGGACCGTTTAAAGTTTTGTCCCGTACAGATAAGTTGGTTACTTTTGTTAAAGGAACTAAACCCGTCACAGTGAATATTGATGGGATTAAACCAGCATATTTACTGTCTGACAGATGCGATGTCACTACACCGTCGATTAAGAAAGTTCGTTTTGCTATAGACAAATTAAATGACTGACTTTTCTTTTTCTTAGCGGGGGAGTGCGGTGGCATCAGTTCATTTACTTATGAATGTAAGATTCAAGTAACCAAGGATAAAAATAAAAACAAAAAATAACACATATAATATTTTATGATATATCAAGAAACAAATAATGTATTTTTAACTAAAATGATGTTTGAATTTTAAATCTACTAATATACATATATATTATCAAATGGATTTTAATTATTTATAGATATATAAATATATATAATCAATATATTTATAGATGCTACAGAAATCGCCACACATAATAAATTCTTCTGTTGGGGGCTGGTTGCAATAAATTTTTTTTTGTATTGCGTAGGAGATTGCGTATTTTGCAATAATGTATCAATAATTATTTAAATGTGCTCTTAAAATACTACTAGCAGTAGTTATTTGATGTATTCTTATTTTTATAACAAAGATGCTCAAACTCAAACAAGGATGTTTTGTATATCACTTAGTATAGGTATATGTTAAACACCAAATTGATTGTATTCCTGTTTTCTTACTAAATCAACATGTTAAGTGATCGTTTTCAACTGTTGGTGGCCTGCTTGTACATATTTATAATATGGATACCGATATAGATTCTGATTTGACCTTGAGAGATACTATTATGTAGATTACGATTACGATTACATTATGTCAAACTACCTACAATATTTTGGTATATAGTACTATTGCCAGCATTAGGTAACGCTGTAAAAATACTTTTTAAGTAATTGTTTGCAAACAATTTTTGTTGCTATGAGAAATGAATTCTCCGAAAATAGATAATCTTTTGTTTTTTTATTGATTGCGTTAAATATAATAAAAACGTATTATTTTTTGATGTTTTTTATCAATAAAATTACTGATAAAAACATGTAGGTAATATAGCCTTTGAGCCAATATTTTATCTCAAAACGATAAGTCGCGGTACGCACAGACCAACTTTACAACTTTCAGGTAATAAATAACTTCAAATGGAAGATAAGGGGCACAAAAATGTCTATACAGGGTGTTTCATGTTGAAGCAATCATCCTTTCGTCTCCTTAGTTTTAAAAATATTCTTACATAAATTGTTGTTTTGTAGGCTTTTTGGAATCTCAAACTGGGAATCAAAAATGCCTAAAATAATATCAACGATAGTATGTCTCACTTTTCATGGAGCTACCCTCATATCTCGCTCATCTGATATCCGAATATTTTGAAATTTTCGTGGTCAATATATATACCTATAAATGAGTCTTTAGACGTAACCACATTTTATTTTAGTCAGAGGCGTCCAATTCTAGGATGGAAAAAGGAGATCGATTTTCAAAAGATATTACCGATTTTTTTAGAAAAAACTACTAAGATATTCTTAATCGGCACCTTTAGTAACCCCTTTGTACAAGATTACATATCGTAGTGGCTTCAACGGTGTTGGTGATAGGGGCCGTCAAAGAAACAATTTTTTTAACTAAAAATAATTTTTATCTGTAAAACGGATTCTCAAATGAAAAAAAATTGCTTCCACGTCCAATGAAAGTATAATAACGCAAAAATTTTTTTAAAAATTGTTATTGTCCAAATGAGCATAAAAAATTCTCTGTCTGTCGGTGTGTCGGTCTGTTGTTTTGTAATAAGAGGTAGCTAATGCCAAAATTTTTTTTGAGACATTAGCTTCTCTTGTATATACTAAATACCAATTTTATGGACTCTTACCTGCTTGTTTTACCTATTTATCCCCATTTACCCCAATTTATCCCCCCAATCCTTCAACGGAATAAGATGAAAATATAATCTAGTTCCATATCTCTCAAAATACATACGTGTGCCAAATTTCAATTCAATATCTTAAAGGGTTTCAGAGTAATCGTGCGCACAAAATAAGTTACAGACGGATCGACAGATAGAATTTTTTTTGCTAAAACTTAAAATGTCGACGTTTCATGACATTCTAAGCCTATCTAAACAATAAAAATTTTTAACATTTTTTTTTCCTTTACTATACTTCCACTTGATGTGGAAGTAATTATATATAGTCGCATCAACATAGATATTTTCTCAGAAGTTTTCTGACAAAGGACCAATCGGCCTTATTTTTTTTTTACAAATTGTTTATTGAGGTCTAAGGAACACTGGTAAAAAAAAAGCAAGACCGCTGGGACTTTTCTTCATTTTGTTATTAATGAACTAACAATTTTGAGCACTACACAGATTAATTAAAGTAAATTTGCTATCTCGGAAACTATTTGAGAAAACCAGCTGAAAATGTATACTCGGGAGATTTTTGAAGTCGTCGCTTTTGAAGTGAAAATTAGAAATTCAAGATGGCCGACTCAAAATAGCCATGATTTTTTTTGGAATTTTTGTATTTTTAATTAGATGATTTTATTTTCAAAACAATTATACTGGCATACCTACATTGTTAACAAAAATTTCAAATTTAAAATTTAAAATAAATTGGAGTTTTCAATTTTTTTCTATTTTTATTAAGTTATTGCTATAAAAAAGTGTAGGAAATGTTTTTTAATTGGATAAAATAAAATAATAGTTAATTGTAATTGAAAATTTAGCAAGTTAAAATGTTTTTTCTTTAGCATCGGGGACGTCTTATTATGGATACCTACTGAACCTTCTAAGAAAATGTTTTATTTGTAATACTGGAGACGAAATAGAAAAACTTCATACTGTCAGTGCTAAAGGTTTAAAGAACTTTTGTGAAACTTTTGTTTAAAGACAATATTAAAAAACTTTTTATTTCTGTAATTTCCACATAAAATGCACGTAAACAAAGTTTACATTTTATAATAAATATTTACTGCCTTCTTAAAATTAACCTCCCCCCCCCCCCCCTTCATTTTATTTGCAATGCCTACAATCACCTGCAGGACAGATTTGATGTTTTTCATAAAAACAATAACAAATTTGAAATTTTAATATCTTATATGTAATGTAACGTTATCATTTTGTGTTGTGATTTTACCGGTATATACAACTTATGTATCTTTGTATATTATGTGTCATTTCCCCTCATGTAATTGGTACTTGTACTGTTGGATGGTGTATTTCTAAAGTAAATAAAATAAAAAATCGGTAGGTCTTTCTTTGTGCGAACAGTTACTCTGAAACGGTTCATGATATTGCCTCGAAATTTGATACATCTGTGTATTATAACGAAAGCTGGAACTAGATTATATTTTGATCTTATTCCGTTGAAGGATCGGGGGGTAAATAGGTAAAGCAAGCAAGATTCCATAAAATTGGAATTTTGTAATTTAGTGTATGTATGAGAAGTCAAAATCTCAAAAATATTTTTGCATCAGGCACTCCCACTATCACCCCCATTACCACCACCTTCCCATTATCAATGGGGATAAAAAATAAAATTGTGATTTAGTCTCAAAAATGTTTTGGCATCAGCCACCCCCACTATCACCGCCGTTTCCACCCCCTACCCATTATCAATGGGGATAAAAAATAAAATTGCGATTTAGTGTGCGTGCAAGGATCAAAGGCCTTCTTTTAGCATCAGCTATTTCACTACCACCCCTTTTAATAATGGGTTGGGGGTGGTAGTAGGAGACTTGGATAGAAGATCTGGATGTGGAAGAAGTGATTCCTTAGGCAGCCGTTTTTTATCTTACCCATTGGCAAAAGTTTACACCAAGAAGTACGTTTCAATCTCGGTTTGAGCTAAGAAAAAAATATAAAAGAAGAAGATATTTAACCGCAGATCGAGAGGAAGAAATTGTTCAATATTTTCTGTAAAATAGAACTGCAAGCTCATTTTAATGAAACCTAATTATCAACATCAAGACCTGTACGGCTCGCTTTAATTGCTTTAACCACTTAAAACGTACAAACCAAGAAAATAATAAGTTGGCCAACTTACCTTATAGGTAAACTGACATAAAAGGGAAAAGTTGAGCATTGACCTTTTATTTAGTGAAGAAAGCCCATAGTTACTAAGTTTATGGATGTTCATTAGCAATTAGTGGGTGTCTACGTGTTTGAGACCATTTTGTCTCATTACATTTACCGCGTTTATGTACGCTATTACTTTAGAGAGTCAATTTGCCGTAAATAATTAGCATGTATATATTTAACACATATTACTATGTTTAAAAACGCTAAGCGGTCAACTCATCCGTAAACCCTGCAATAAATACATTTTTTTATGGCAACCAAAATATTAAAGAGAAACATAAAACGTACCTACTATCGCTCGTTAAATATTTCAAAGACTATAATATAATATTATTCACATCCTAAATGACATGTTTAATATTAACAGCCAGAAAATTGTAATCACTAATAAAATTTATCATCGTGTTTTATTTGTGTAGTATACAACGATGTGTGTACTATAAAATGATAAAAACTTGATAAAACGCTGACGCATTTTTACTAGATAGGGTAATGCCATCCAGTTTCCTCTTGCTTGGGTAGATACGCATAATGCCTGTCAAAGTTTATCTTCTATTTGCAATTGTAAGATTGTTATTAAAATACATATTAGAAATAACAACGTACTCAATGGAACCATTTTAGCGGCAATATTAATCATATTAAATACACCATTGGTATTACAACGTTAAAATATTGATGTCCCCGTATCATATTTATTTGATTTAATAGAATAGGTACATTATAGACGGATACAAATTTTTTTAAATCATTTTCCTTCTTTTTATTGTTTTCCATAGGACTTATAGATTTCGAGATATTCAAAGAAAATTGATGGAAAACACGGTCTAAGAAATTAAATTGTTTGAATAAACAATAGGCCGACCTCGCAGAAACTGCAAAACTGAGCTGTGAACTTAAGTTGACACCCTGAACACGTTAAGACAGAAAAACTGCCCTGACCAGACAATGGGCTCATTTAATGAATTTTATTTAGTAATTGTTACATCTTGTGGATAAAGCATTATTTAAAAAACCGCTGCCCAAGGAATCACTACTTCCACATCCGGATTTTCTATCCAAGTCACACAACGAAAAAATTTTGTATCTGAAAATAATTATTTATGGAACTTTAATAATATAATATTTGAAATCCTCTACCCCAAAAACCCATAGAACGATACCCCACATCGGTAGTGGGGTGGGGGTGGGAGTGGTGACGAGAGGTGGGAATGGGGGGTGGATAAAGTAAAAAATATTTTGAGGTTTCTGGTTCTTGTACACACACTAAATCACATATTTTTTTCATCCCCTTTAATAATGGGGTGGGGGTGGTAATGGGAGTGGCTAATGCCAAAATTTTTTTTGAGACCTTAGCTTCTCTTGTCTATACTAAATATCAATTTTATGAACTCTTACCTGCTTGATTTACCTATTTACTCCAAATTTACCCCAATTTACCCCCCAGCCCTTCGACGGAACAAGATGAAAATATAATCTACTTCTAGAACTCGTTAAAGTACATACGTGTACCAAATTTCAAGTCAATATCTCAAACGGTTCCAGAGTAAACGTGCGCACAAAAAAAGTTACAGACCGACAGACAGACCGACAGACCGACAGACAGACCGACAGACAGAAAATTTTTTTTCGCTCAAACTTGAAATCTCGACGTTTCTAACATTCTAAGCCTATTTGAACAATAAAAATTTTTAAAAATTTTTTTGTCGTTACTATACTTCCACTGGATGTGGAAGTAATTAGGCAATGTTGAAAATTTCAGATGAATCCGATATGTGGTTCTCGAAATATACGCTTCTAAAGAGCGTGGTGTCACCAACATTGTGACGTCAGAGGATAGGAAACAAAACGGTCGCGCAACATATCAAAGCTCGTGCATTCCGCTTGAACACTGCTTGAGATCGTCGAGTCTTTCTCTGTGCGACTAGCGGGTTGCGACGTCACTTAATAAAGTGACGTCGCCGCGGCTAGGGATTGCAATTTACCGGACATTTTAATAACCGGTAAATCGGTAAATAAAAATGGAAATAACCGGTTAACCGGTATTTACCGGTAATTTTTAAAATGAACGATTAGGGTGGCGAAAATGGCAATTGTCTTTTTCCATATACAAAATTATCTAAATTTAACAAAAAACATTTTTACACACGTACTAGCTGACCCAGCAAACGTTGTTTTGCCATATAAATTATAAATTTTTGTCCAAAAAATAAAAATAAAATTTCTGGATAGGGCCACCCTTATCACCTAGGGGTATAAAAAATAGCCTACGACCTATTCTCAGCCTACCAAATATACACCAAAAATTTCATAAAAATCGGTCAAGCCGTTTCGGAGGAGTTCGATAACAAACACTGACACGAGATTTTTATATATTAGATATTTAATATATAATGAACAGACAAAAAGTTTTTTATCAAAAGGAAAAAATATAAATGAAATAAATTTAAATAGATAATTATTCTGTAAATAACAAAAATATCAACTTAAATAACAAAAATTACAAACATAAACTCAAATAGGGCATTTACTGAATACCTAATATAAAAATACAATATTTTATAAAAATAGCCTGTTAAAGGGTTAGTTTTACTTCCACATCCAGTGGAAGTATAGTAACTACAAAAAAATTTTAAAAAATTTTTATTGTTCAAATAGGCTTATAATGTCATGAAACGTCGAGATTTTAAGTTTGAGCGGAAAAAATTTTTCTGTCTGTCGGTCTGTCTGTCTGTAACTTTTTTGTGCACACGTTTACTCTGGAACCGTTTGAGATATTGACTTGAAATTTGGTACACATATGTACTTCAATGAGATCTAGAGCTAGATTATATTTTCATCTTGTTCCGTCGAAGGGTTGGGGGGTAAATTTGGGGTAAATAGGTAAATCAAGCAGGTAAGAGTCCATAAAATTGGTATTTAGTATATACAAGAGAAGCTGAGGTCTCAAAAAAAAATTGGCATTAGCCACCCCCATTACCACCCCCACCCAATTATTAAAGGGGATGAAAAAAAAATGTGATTTAGTGTGTGTACAAGAACCAGAAACTTCAAAATATTTTTTACTGGTGGATCGATAAGTTAATAAGAATTGGTATTAACATACTAATGTATTCCACGGATATTTGCGGCAGTGAAATATTCAATTTTCTGTCGCAAGATATTGTATTTCTTAAGGCTTGGTGTTTGGATTTTACTTTTTATAATATTATTTATTTATTGTTAAAACTGCTCAGTGTTGGGACAGTCACTCTGTATTTAGTGAATACTGGTCACTGACATAGATAGAAATGTTGAATACGTGACATATCGTAAGTTCAGAATTTACCGAAATAACTGGTAAAAATTGAAATAACCAGTAATTATCTTCATGTGTTTTTTGTCCTGATAACAGGTTAACCGGTATTGCAATCCCTAGTCGCGGCCGAGATTCGACAAGACGTGCGGTCCATGTTTATAATTTTTTTAGACGATTTACAGGTCTCACAAAATTCTAGTTTTTTGCACAGGGTCTTAGAATTGCAAGATCTTTACGATAAGCAAATAAAAAAAAGTGCTAAATGAGCCTAATTATATTAAAATCCTAATTTGACTCCACTAATATTCGAGTATAATGATAATCAAATAGATATTTGCAATCGGCCACGCCCCACTGCAACTTCCACTAATTATACAGGCACACAAAAAAGAAAAAAGTCGAAACCCCTAACCGAACATGACGATAAAAACTGATTTGAACCACCCAGTCACCCCATAGTACCCCCTACAAGCCACAGGAAGTGTTGAAATTCCACCCAATCACCCCCAAGCACCCCCTTACAACCTCCCAGGGAGGGGGAACTTCACTTCTTATGAACATTGAAAATGTATGTATATTCTTAAGTATTTTGGTGCGGTGAAACCGAAAATGACAACGAATTATTTTAACCAGCCAGTCACCCCCTAGCACCCCCTCATATTTTTTATCATCTTATTCGGTTTCAGCGCAACAAAAAATAAACACACTTTTTAAATGTTTAGAACAAATGGAATTTCAACCCCTTCTGGGGCTTGTGGGGGGTGCTAGAAGGTGACTGGGTGGTTCAAATAAGTTTTTATCATCATATTCAGTTTCAGCGCACCAAAAAACTTGCTTTTCAAATTTTTAGAACAAGCGGAATTTCAATCCCCAGGAGGGTTGTAAGGGGGTGCTAGGGAAAAAATCGGATAATTAAAACCTTTTTTTATTGTCATATTCGGTTTCAGCGTCCCAAAATATATATCGGTAGGGGGGGCCTACCCTTTGGATTTCGACTTTTTTTCTTTTTTGTTGTGCCTGTGTTATTCTTGTTCACATTTTTTATAAACTTTTACCTATCCAAACTATCCAAAAATGTATTTTCAAATATATAGAAAATCATACGATCATTCAAATTCATTTGCCTGTCGATCTGGTGTGTATAAATGTTATGGAGGATATTTGGCATGTAGTTACCACAATCATCAAAGAAGAAGCTTGCTATATTTCTTCTAAAAAGTAAACGGGATGGCCATTCTAAAAAAATCGTTAGGAGACAACGGAGGAAAATAATATTTTTGAATGTAGTTGTGGTTGACATTATTGCCAGGAAGCAAACTTGATATATATATATATATATATATATATATATATATATATATATATATATATATATATATATTTAGTTAAAAAATATATATATAGGGTGGTCTTCCAAAAATAACCACCTTCTATTAATTTCTGTTAGATGACCACCCTGTACATTGTTTTTATCTATCTAAGTATAACAGGTTTCCTTTCCGCTGATAATAGTGACAATATTTCCATCTCTCGGTTCTTAATTAATTTTGTTTTGAGTGACCACTAAAAGTATAGCAGTTTTCTTTCTTGACAATTGTCTTAAATACATGCCAAATATTATTGTCTTCCTTTACATTTTCTACGTTATTTTTTTAAGTTGTTTACTGTGTACATATTTTAATAAAAGCATAACAGGTCTCTTTCTTGACAATTACGTTAACTACATGCCAAATATAATTGCCCTCCGTCACATTTTCTCATTAATTATCTCTTTTAGGGCTCCACCCTATATCTTTTTCATTAATAGTATATCCCATTTCTTCGTTGGCAATAGCGTGAACTATCAATCAAATAACTTTTTCTCCGTCAAATATTTTTGCAGAAATAGCGCCAATAGACAGACAATCAAGCAGACCAGTGCGGTGGACGGACAGACAGTTCGACTGATGTAATTAAAAGACCTTAATTTTCGAAACCTATTAGTCTCAAACGTGAAAATCCTAGAAAGTCTCAGAGAGTGATTTTCTCGCTATTACAATACTTCCGTATTTTTTTCACTTTAACACCCTCAGAAATGAAGCACTCTACGTTATCGATAAAATTAAACATCAAAAATACGATTTCAGCGATTGTTTTGAGGGGAACTTACTTCCACATCCAGTGAAAGTACAGTAACGACAAAAAAAAAATGGAAAATTTTTATTGTTCATGAAACGTTGAGATTTTAAGTTTGAGCCAAAAAAATGTCTAAGTCGGTCTGTCTGTAACTCTTCTTGTGCGCACGATTACTCTGGAACCGTTTAAGATATTAACTTGGAATTTGGTACACGTATGTACTTTATAACGAGATTTGGAACTAGATTATATTTTCATCCTACTCCGTCGAAGGGTTGGGGAGTAAATTGGAGTAAAAGATAAATAGGTAAATCAAGCAGGTAAGAGTCCATAAAATTGGTATTTAGTATATACAAGAGCTAAGGCACTAGTCACCCCCATTACCACCCCATTACCACCAAGGGGTTGAAAAAAATTATGATTTAGTGTGTGTGTACAAGAACCAAAAACCTCAAAATATTTTTTTACTTCATCCCCCCCACAACCACCCGCCTATCACCACCCCCACCCCACTACCGATGTGGGACATCGTTTTACGGGGTTTTGAGGTAGACGATTTTAAGTATTATATTATTAAAGTTCCATAAACAATTATTTCCACATACAAAAATTTTTCGTTGTGAAAGACTTGGATAGAAAATCTGGATGTGGAAGTACTGATTCCTTGGACAGCGGTTTTTTTCTGTGGAAATGCAATCTGTATTATCAGGATTTAACTTAAAGTAAGTTGTGTTTTTTGTAAATTAAATTTCAATTTTGAAAAACGTGTTTTTTTCTCGTATTTTTATTGTCTCGTGTTCTGTTCATCGCATCAGGCCAAACAAAAAATCAAAATTTTTGTACGTAAATGGAATAAAACTGGTTCAAATTCGAATTGTTATTTTGTTTTTTTGCAAAAAATATAAACCACGAATATTTATAATTTTACATAAACCGAAATTACTAAAAAAATAATAAATCTTTTTTAATGAAACGTGGTGAATATAAACTATTGCAGAAAATTACAAACAAAAACATTTATTATTTTCTCTAAAAAACGAGATATTTCTCTTAAATTGCAGTTTTACTTCCACATCCAGTGGAAGTATAGTAACGACAAAAAAAAATAAACTTTTTATTGTTTAAATAGGCTTAGAATGTCATGAAACGTCGAGATTTTAAGTTTGAGAAAAAAAATCTGTCTGTCGGTCAGTCTGTAACTTTTTTTGTGCGCAAGATTACTCTGGAACCGCTTAAGATATTGACTTGAAATTTGGTGCACGTATGTATTTTAACGAGATCTGGAACTAGATTATATTTTCATTTTATTTTGTTGAAGTGTGTGGGGGTAAATTGAGGTAAATGGGGCTAAATAGGTAAATCAAGCAGGTAAGAGTCCATAAAATTGGTATTTAGTATATACAAGAGAAGCTAATTTCTCAAAAAAATTTTTGATATTATTCACCGCCATTACTACCTCCACCCCATTATAAAAGAGAGTGAAGTAAAATTGTGATTTAGTGTGTGTACAAGAACCAAAGGCCTCAAAATATTTTTTACTTCGTCCATTCTCCACCCCCCCTGTCACTACCCCAACCGCCCTACCAATATGGGATATCGTTTTATGGGATTTCAAATATTATAATAATAAAGTTCCATAAACAATTATTTCCATGTACGAAATTTTTTCGTTGTGAGAGTTTGGGTAGAAAATCTGAATGTGCAAGTAGTGATTCCTTGGGCACCGGTTTTTTAACGTGGTTTAAAATGGTGATAAAAATAAATTTTTTATATTATTGTGAAATTGTATGCATTCTTTGTAATGCATTGGCCTGATCCGACTCACAAAACACGAGATATTAAAAAAA
Source organism: Rutpela maculata (assembly GCA_936432065.2). Taxonomy (NCBI): domain Eukaryota; kingdom Metazoa; phylum Arthropoda; class Insecta; order Coleoptera; family Cerambycidae; genus Rutpela; species Rutpela maculata. The sequence continues at coordinate 43,434,016 of OW386286.2, forward strand.
CGAAACAAAATCACGTTTCTAAATATTAAAATTCAATTTCCAAAAAACGCTTACTTTCCAAAAAAAAAAAAAAACGCTTTCAAAGTATTTTTACATCCATTTTTTACAGTGTAGTTTTATTCGTCTATGTGTCTAGAAACTTTCTTAGTTTCTCAGTCATAGATTATATCATTATTTTTTTTAGAACCTTCCTTGCATTTTGTATACACAACAAAACTCACGTCCAAACTAAATTAACAATTAGTTAGAAGTTTATGACTTGCGAAATTATTATGTCTAATATCATGAAATGATTCCTTGCACAATATTAATACTAATATAGCGGTTAGAGTGTATTGTATTAGTCAGTCATCTCGCTGCTGAAAGCATTAGTCATCTGGTTTATTATTAATAAAGTACACCACAGTCTGGTAAAATTAATTTAAATTTAATTCGAAACATAGCAATTTTTCAATTAACTTATTACTTACTAGAATTGTTTACATTTTCATACCAGTATAAATAACAATTTATTTGCTCTGTTCTTTCCAGATAAAAATTTTATTTATATTATTTCCTTAGGGATTTCAGTTTATAAATAAAATTACACAGCGTACGTAAGTATTTAGACAACCTCAAACCTATTTGGTATTTGAACTCAAGGTACAATTTTATCTCGGAAAATGTGACATAGTTTACAAACTTCACTACGCCAGTCAAATGTAGAGATTGTAAATTAATTTGGTTGGACGAACAAAAGGTATAAATTAATATAATATACAGTGTGTTTGGTAAAGCGATGCCGACTCTGAGTAGGGAGGGACAGGATTTGACAACTATGTGACCACCTATATGAAAAATGGTAGTTTTTTTATAATGCCGATTTTATACATTATCTTAAAATCTTGTTTTTTCACCATTTGTATAATTATAACGCACTAAGTTTAACTTTTGATATTCTAAAATATTTTTTTGTTTATCCGAAATAAATAATTTTCAAAAGAAAAATAATTTAAAATAAAAAATATCTTTACGGAAAAAAATGTGATGGTAATTGTAATGGTGTCGGAATTTCAGTTTTACAATTTTTTTTAGAGACTAAATGTTTTAATTATTTTGAAAACATCTCTATTTTATCCTCTTTTATTGATATTATCATATATACCATCAAGTTTTAGCAGTGATGAAAAAAAGACCAAAGAATATCAATCGGAAATAATTTTTTAATTAATATGGGTGATTAAATCTCTCAGTGCAAAGAAGTGAAAAAAAAAAAGGTGACAAAGACCGTTGTTAAGTGAAAGAATGCTACATTAGCACAACAGCTGTAACAATCAAATGCATTATCTACTCTTAAAGTGTGTTCATAATATTTTCTTAGGTAAATTATCAATTGAGATTTTCCACGTCAAAATTGCGCCCGTTATTAAGTGAAAAATTCTACATTAAATTCTATATTAAAAACCGCTGCCCAAGGAATCACTACTTCCACATCCGGATTTTCTATCCAAGTCACACAACGAAAAAATTTTGTATCTGGAAATAATTGTTTATGGAACTTTAATAATATAATATTTGAAATCCTCTACCCCAAAAACCCATAAAACGATACCCCACATCGGTAGTGGGGTGGGGGTGGTGACAGGGGGTAGGAGTGGGGGTGGATAAAGTAAAAAAATATTTTGAGGTTTCTGGTTCTTGTACACACACTAAATCACATTTTTCTTTCATCCCCTTTAATAATGAGGTGGGGGTGGTAATGGGGGTGGCTAATGCAAATTTTTTTTTTGAGACCTTAGCTTCTCTTGTCTATACTAAATATCAATTTTATGAACTTTTACCTGCTTGATTTACCTATTTACTCCAAATTTACCCCAATTTACCCCCCAACCCTTCGACGGAACAAGATGAAAATATAATCTAGTTCTATATCTCGTTAAAGTACATACGTGTACCAAATTTTAAGTCAATATCTCAAACGGTTCCAGAGTAAACGTGCGCACAAAAAAAGTTACAGACCGACAGACAGACCGACAGACCGACAGACAGAAATTTTTTTTTCACTCAAACTTGAAATCTCGACGTTTCATGACATTCTAAGCCTATTTGAACAATAAAAATTTTTAAAAATTTTTTTGTCGTTACTATACTTCCACTGGATGTGGAAGTAAAATAGGGAGATCAGGTTACATGTGGAAAACAACAACTGAAAGTATCATGAACAAACTGGGAAAGAACCAAACATACTGGGAAAGAAAAGCGAGGGGAAAATTCCATAAAGAAATCGCAGAGATATATACTCTATCAGAACCAGAAACCGAGGAATCAGAAGACTTAGAAGAAGAGGAAGATTTGTAGAAGCAGAAATACAAAAAGAGGAGCACAAACACTCCACATTATGACACAATGCGGCAACGCATTTCACAAATACCGACAGATATATATGCTCTACCAGAACCAGAAACGAAGGAATCAGAAGACTCAGAAAACTCAGAAGGAGAAGAAGAAAATCTGTAGAAGCAGAAACACAAAAAAGAGGAGCACACACATTAAATACCACGAAGACAATGCGGCAACGCATTTTACGAATACCTACACTGCCCACGTCACTCCTGTACCATGTGTCATGTGGTTCTCGCTGCTGACAACAGGTATGACCCAAATCGAACCCAGCAACGGAAACCGAGGAATCAGAAGACTCAAAAAAAGAAGACCGAAGAAGCAGAATCACAAAAAGAGGAGCGTAAACACTCCATATCACGACACAATGCGGCAACATATGTCACAAGAAGACTCAGAAGAGGCAGATGTCCAGAACCAAAAACACAAAAAGGGAGCTTAAACGCTCCCTCACGACACAATGCGGTAACGTATCTCACAAATACCTACACCTCCCATCCCACATTCCTTTACCATGCGCCATGTGGTTCTCGCTGCTGGCCACAAGCATGGCCCTAATCCAACCCAGCGTGAACGTAGCAGGCACAGCTGTATACCTGGGAGTGGCAGCAATGCTTACCGCATGTTGGTAAATCAATCAATCGAAAATTAAATATGTGACAGTTGAGCAGGGCTTTGAACTTCCTCATTGTAGAAAAATTTTGTCATTCTACCCCGCACGTAAAAGTCCAGTGGCGTTAAATCTGGAGACCATGCAGGTCACAAAATAGGTCCACTATGCCCAGTTCACCGATTGGTATATATTCGATCTAAGCATTGACGCACTGTAAGAGCTAGGTAACTGCCAGATTTAACGCCAGTGGACTATTGCGTGTGGGGTGGGATGCAAAAACTTGTGTACAATAGAGCAATTCAAATCATTAGTCAAATCATCGAAGATTTTTCAAATACAAACACAAGATTTTGTTGCCTGTTGCTTCATCTATACAAATTTATCAGGTGTTTAATTGGGATCGGTTGATTTCTGCTAAATTGCAATTGTAACTAGCAATACAAATCATCGAAACACCGAGATCAGTTGGCCTTCCAACCGGGATTCTGTTTGGGCTAAAAAGAATAGAACAAAACTACGACAGTCATCGTGACAAACTTTTGTGATTGCAATTTTAATCATTTCGCTATACTACTGGGAAATTTTTCCGAGCTGTGTCAGATTTCACCTATGCCAACTATCAATATTTCATCTGAGTACTAACTAACCATGATGGACGTTGCTTATCTGTATGTCTCGAAATACGTGTATAGTCAAGACGCTTCTACGCTCACCTCTAGCATTGTATCCAAATAGTAAAAAGGCAAAACATTGAAACTTGTAAAATAGAATGATTCAATGTGCATTTAGTGTGAACCAAAACCAGTGAAATCTCCTATATTGTGAATACCAGGTGTGTTATTGGAGGGACAGTATATTACACTAATGATGTAATGAAAGTTGTATGTTATTGTAAAAAAAATTGCAACGGCGCGATTCCTAGCAGCAGATTTATTTTTTATTTCTATCCTAATTTTGAATCTGTCAGTAAGAATATGGCAGTTTTTACAGACAAGTTTCCTTTAACCGTTTGCGAGAAAAACAAATTTCCCCTTGAAAAACTCATAATTTTTGTTTCTGCTGATTTTTTAAAAAGCTTTGAATTATGCAAAAAGATAATTCTCAGCTCTCAAAATAATAAATCTGATAATAACTGATTATATAATATTCTTTGTTTGCCTACTGACGACATTGACATTTTCCTTCTGAAAATGAACATTACTTCCCAGATGATTTTTTAATCTTTTTTATCGTTTATTTATTAAACGCACACACAGTCTAGTCAAAATAAACAAGTGAAAATGTAAAATATATTTACATAATTTTATCCGTGGACCAACAACACTTTTGGGCGTGATTTCAATATTATCTCGACTGAATATTCCTTATCCACAAGTGTTGTGTTGTTTATATTATATCAAAAACAGTATACCTACGCACATTGAAAAGTACTTTCTCCTAGTTTTGTCAAGCACATATATAGACAAGGCGAAAACCTCACCTTCATATGAAAAAATTTTCCCATTCGATTTTGTTGCATATTCACGTTCGGGACATGGCCCTGAATAAAGATCGAGAGTTTGTCTGACGAAAATCTGGTCCCAATTTGTTTAAACTAATTTTTTTCAAAACAAACTGTAAAAATCGCTTTTTTTGACCTTAACTTTTCATAATCTTTTGCTTAATGAAAGCTGGCATAATTTATTTAATCTGAATAAAATTGTCCGAATGCTGTATTTGAATATTTTAATAATACATTAATGTATTACTTTGATATTAGTTTCCCTATTAAAAGGTGTTTATTGAATAAAAAACCTAATAAAGAAAATTGGATGACCGAGAAATTATCTGAATTAAAAAACAGACTAACACTTTACAGTGATCTTGCTAAAAAAAATCCATTTTCTAAAGATTTAAGTAAAAACTTGCATAAACAGTATAGGCTAAAACTTCAAAAGACTAAAAAAGAGTATTACGATAAGAATATTCGTAATTCGGATAACAAATCAAAAGAATATGAATTTGTCGAATATACCTATAAGCGTGGATGGGGTGAAAATGCGTGATGAAGAAGTTGCCAACGGTTTCAACTTATATTTTACTACTTTTCCCAACAACCATAACTCCTTGAATGACTATAATTTCCTTATGTCAAATGTACCATTTTCCTCAAAAACATGACCTGAACCTGAATCTGAGCAGGATGTTGTGTCCCTAATTAATAATCTTAAATCCTCAAACTCCAGTGGTTTTGATAATATTTCGAATAATCTTTTAAAAAAATGTAAATACTTGCTCTGTAGTTCGTTAGTTCATATTATAAATCTCTGCCTTGGGGAAGGAATTTTTCCGACGATGTTAAAATTAGCAATAGTTTAACCGCTGTTTAAAAAAGGAGACGCAAATATGTATGAAAATTACAGAGCAATAAGTCTTCTTTCTAGCATGTCAAAAGTTATTGGGTTAGCTATACGTCTTTCTTGTATCGAAATGACCTGCTCTGCAATTCACAACATGGCTTTACTAGCAACAAAAGCACAGAGACAGCATTGTGTGTCTTTCATAAGAGCATAATAGAAGCACTAGATAACAGGAAGTATGTGTTAGGGCTATTTATAGATTTCTCTCGAGCTTTCGACTATGTTGACAATGAGCTGTTAAAAGCTAAACTTTGTAGATATGGAGTAAGAGAGACTCCTTTAAATTTATTGTCCTCATATCTAAAGGATAGGAAACAAATCGTACAATTTCTAATGGTGCATCTAGCAATAGTTTAGAGGTAAAACAGAGTGTTCCACAGGGATCCATACTTGGGCCTCTCCTTTTTATAATCTTTGCCAACAATTTAATTGTGTACCTGAATAAAGTACCTAATGTTTTGACAATTTGTTATGCTGATGACACTAATGTTCTTATAGTAAAAGATAATTTAGATAGATTAAAACTTACTACTGAAAAAGTTTATAATGCAATAACTAAATGGATCGACAAAAACAAATTAAACAAAAGCAAGACCACTTCAATACTGTTTAGCTTAAGGAAAAATCCAGACAAATTGCATTTCTCTGAAAATTTTCAAATATTTCCTACAGAATCCATTAAAATGTTGGCATTACTGTAGATATGCATCTACAATGGAATCAGCATATACAGACGCTGTGTGGGAAATTGAGAAGCACTTGTTTCGGGCTTAAATTTATGTCCAATCATTGTAGTATGGGCATCCTACTTACTGTTTATTATGCTAACTTTCATTCGAGCTTAAAATATGGCCTAGTTAATTGGGGAAATAGCTCACAAGTAAGCAGAGTTTTCATTCTACAAAACTATGCAGTACGCATAATTGCGGGACTAAAATGTTTGGAAACTTGCAGTAATGCTTTTAAAAATCCGAGAATCTTAACGCAAGACATGAAGCAGCAAGTGTGGCACTAGGCGAGAAGAGAAAGAAAATAGGAAAGTAAATTGGTGGAATTCAGATATTGAACAGAAGGTCAAAGAAAAAAGGTGACTATATCATAAGTGGTTAGTAACACAAGACAGAGAAGATAGAAAACGGTACGCAAGAGCGACCAGTGAGGTTAAAAGAGAAGTGATAAAAGCAAAAATGAGTTCTGGAATAAAAATATGTGATGAAATTGATGGATGTATAGAAGGAAGATGAAGTAGAGAAGCATGGAAAACTATCAAAAGCTTAAGAAAAGACAATAGAGATAGAAGAAACATTCAGATGATTGAAATAGAAGAGTGGAAAGAATATTATGAGAAAATGTTATATGAAGATCGTGACGAATACAGACATCAAAATATCACACAAAAGATAAGGCAAGATGAAATAATCGCAAGAATAACCAAAGAGGAAATACGTGAAACCCATAAAGAACGGTAAGGCACCAGGCGGCCCTGGAAATATTCAAATAGAATTAGTGAAAAATTGCCAGAAGGCTGTAATTATATTACAAACTATTTTCAGTTTTTTTGATTGACGGAGAGAAGGTACGGGAAGAGTGGAAACTTGGGTACATTAGCTCAATACATAAAAAAGGGCTTCGTACTGTCTGTCGCAATTATAGAGGAATTACTGGAACTTCTTCTATTGGAAAATTCTATGGGCGAGTTATCAAGAAAAGGCTAGAACAGGAAATCGAGATCGGTGAAGAACAGTGCGGATTCACTGCTGGAAGATCATGCGTGGACAATATATTTACTCTACGACAACTAAGCCAAAAGCGAACAGCAAGGAGTAGAGAGACTCATATGGTGTTTGTAGACTCAGAAAAGGCATATGACACGGTGTACTTACAGAAATTATTCGGAGTGCTGCATTACTCTAAATACTCTGTTCATTACAAATAAGTTACCACCATAAGAGATCCTTATGAAGTGCAAAAGAGTGAAATTCAAATTGGAAATCAAATGTCCGACACCTTTGAAGTCACGAAAGGATTGCGCCAAGGATGTTGCCTATCACCGACCCTATTCAAAATCTATAAAGATAAGGTTTTACAAGAATGGCAGATCAAATGCAGCAATATGGGAGTGTGCGTTAACGACGAATACCTGCATTCTCTTCCTTTTGTAGATGATTAGGTGGTTGTTGCGTCAGATGGAGATGACATAAACTACATGATGCGAAAATTGATGGAGACCTACGAAAAATGGGGATTCAAAATTAATTTTGACAAAACCAAATATTTGGTGATCGGGGAAGAAGGGAATGCCATGGATGTAAATGGAAGAAAAATAAAAGTCTATAGTGAGTACACATACTTACGAGCCATTATGTCAATGGAGGGGGATAGCCGAAGAGATGTAAACAATAGAATGATACATGGCAAACAGGTCTTCAGAAGCTAAACTCGATTTGGTGGTCAGAACAAATAAAGAAGCCGACAAAAAAAAGAATTTATAAAAGCGCTATTCAGAGCATAGTGACATATGGATCAGAAACGTGGAAAATAACAAAAAAAAAATAAATAAGGAAAGGCTGCTTGCGGTGGAAATGGACGCGTTGAGAAGAAGTTGTAGGGTGTCTAGACTAGTACATATAAGAAATACTGAAATAAAAGAAAGAATGAACACGGAAGAAACTAGTGTACGTTAAACATCGATAGTCTGAACTATCGATAGCTATCGATATTTTTACAAAAACTATCGATAGTGACGATAGTTTAAAGTGACCATATTTGAATCTTGCTAATGCGGGACATAATAGAAACAAAATTTCAAGTTTCGAAATTGAGAAATCAGAAAAAAAAATTGCGATCGGGGGGATAAAATTTAAAACCAATACAGGACTTTTGTGAGACAGTTCACTTTGTGGGATATCGAAATCGGGACAAGCGAGCACGGAACTAGAAGTACAAAACCCAAATTTTTTTAACGAGGGTGGGGACGCTACAGCGTCACATAGAGAGGAAAAGACTGCTGTGGTATGGACATTTAAGGCGTATGGAGCCAGATATGTGGCCTCAACGAGTGTGGCAGTGATATCCTTCAGAGGGAAGAAAAAAGCTAGAGCTGCGAGAGATTGGATGGATGGAGTAATGGAGGCGATGGAAAGAAGAGACCTGAATGAAAATAAATGGATGAATAAAAGAGTGTTGCGCTTAGGATGCGAGAAACGGCCCAATTAGCTGTAAACAACTCGCTGGATTACATATTTTTATCCTACACTGTAGAGTAGTATTCTTCTGAAATCGTTTATACTGTGTGGTGAGTTGATTTGAAAACGGATTTCTATACAATTTTTTTTATCTTCAATGGTTATTAAAACATTTTGTCCAGTTATAATAACACCTATTTGATTAAATCTAATAGACATGATATATAAGATATAATCATGAAGTTCATTTTTCATTTGAGATAATTAACAGATTTGGCAATTTTTATCGCATGTAAATTTCTTACATCAGATTATTAAATGTAAGTACCTACTTAATTCTCTTATCACGACAATGGGAATAAAAATAGTCCGAGCAACGGATAAGAGTATCATGTTGTCAACGTATTGTCGTACAAATGGCCATATATAGTAAAGTATCTGAGTGAGAAAATATAGTCATTTTTATTAATAGTTATCAAACTTGTTTGTCCATGTACCTGTTTATTTATAAATAGGTCGAGCAAATCAACTAGCTATAGGTTAAATTCAGAAGGTATTTTCACAGGGGTGGATCTAGAGTTTTTGCCACCCTAGCCGATGTTACAAAATCCTAGATCCAATTTTGTCTCTAATAAGGATAGAATTCTATACAAGTGTTTTTATATTATTATGTAAACATTTAATTATGACAACTTAAAACGAAGTGACAAAAATAATTCTAAAACACTAAAATGTCAACGAAATAAGATTTTCAAATCAATTTAAATTTGAGATGAATAAAGTATACACCACACCATAAGACTGATCGAGGTCCAAAATTGGGTCGTACTAGACACGAAGGAACAAATAGAATAGTGTATAGAGTGGACCAAATTAGATGGGATTTGGGATTTTCTCTAAAACTATGGCAGATGGATAAAAACCAATATGGTAATTGAAATAGAAGTCATCAAAAACGCTATGTAGCTCAGTAGTCGAAAAAGATAGACGATCGCGGCTTGCGCTATTGTTTATTTCTCGATAATCAAGCTAAGGACACTTATATTAGTTTTTGTCTATCTGCCATGGTTTTAAAGAAAATCTCAAATCCCATCTAATTTGGTCTACCCTGTACACTGTACTTTCGACTTGTTTCAACTGTTGTGCCTGGTCTATCCTATTCGAATTATATTATATAAACTACGCTGATGAGGTACAATAATTCTAAAATACTTTTCCATAGCTGGTTCGTCCACATACAGCTATATACAATCACATATATAATATATATATTAAATTTACATAATAATAGAAATAATAATAATAATAAATATATAATTAATAACAATTAGTTTAAAAGAAAATAATAATAATAATAATAATAATAATAATAATAATAATAATAATAATAATAATAATAATAATAATAATAATAATGATGGAAACGCTGGCCTGTAAAGGCCCCGTCCCCGTCAGAAGTCACATCACCAACGAAAGTTGTGGAGGAAAAAAAAAAAAAAAAAAAATAATAATAATAATAATAAATATGAGACCGAGATCATCTGCGGCCTTACGTGCTGCCTTAAATAAAAATGCGCCAACTCCTGCAGTTTCATGATCTCTCACAAAACGCAGGAGTGGGTCCGAGCTCCTAAGGACGTTGCATGCCACACCCAGTGCTACTCTGCCATGCGAACACTCCAGACTCAAGAGTCCTCGCCCCCCCCCCCCCCCCCCCGTTGGCGTGGGAGGTACACTCGAGGAACGGACGACCTAGGATGGATGCTCCTGTGAAGATGCATCATCTTACGGGTATCCCTATCCAATTGGCGCAGCTCATCTAATGTCCACTTAACTACTCCGAAGGAGTAAAGCAGAATCGGAACGGCAAGCATATTAGTTGCAGACACCTTGTTCTTCCCCGAAAGTTCGGAAGACCAAATCTTTCGGAGCCGGTGTCTGTACTTGCCGCGGAGAGTATCCTTAATTTGTTTCACGTCCTGGATGTGATGTTGTTCCACACCCAGGTACGTGTAGGTCTCTCCGGCATCCAGATGTCGTAGGATGCTTCCGTCTGCGAGCTGCGCGTCTTCAAGGAATATCCCGCTTCGTCCTCTCTTGAGGTGGACGACAGGCGAGGAGGCCGGCGAGGTGCTGAGCTAGAATCAGTAACTGAGCTTGCGCCAAATCGCCTGACAGCCCAAATTAAAGCTGCCGAACAGAGAAATCTGTTCAGGCAGCACGTCGATAAGCCCATGCACGGTGTATTCTATAACAACATAGAGACACTGGGTTTATCGACAAAGCTGACCTTCGCTTTCTTACGGTCAGCAGGGCTAAAGTCGGAGACTGAGGGATTCAGTGTGGCCTGCCAAGATGGTGTTATTAACACCTTGGTCTACCGCAGTCGCGTTATGGGTGTGGAGGTCCCTGACTTACCTGTAGGACCTGCCGTCAGGCGCCGGAGTCGCTCATGCACTTACTATCTGCTTGTCCGGTATATGCGACTTCGGCCTACATCCATAGGCATAACGCGGCTCTACGAGTGCTGTACTACCATCTTCGGCACTCGTATGAAGTAGACCAAACACCAGTGCTGCCTTACGTCCCCGGAGAGATCGAGTCCGTTGTCGAGAACGAGAAGTGCCGAATATATTGGAACTACTCGTTTCCGACGGTCAGGCAGATACAAGCGAACAAGCCTGACATAGTCCTCCTCGACCATCAAACCAAGGTGATGTATGTCATGGAATTCTCGGCACCTGCCGAAACAAACATCATCTTGAAGGAGGGGGAAAAACGGGCAAAATACCGAGATCTCCGGTATGAGCTCCGAGCGCTATACCCAGACTACTCGGTCAAGATGGTCGTCCTGTTAATCGGTGTACTCGGTGGAATAAGACCTACGCTGCTCTCGGAATTAAAGGCCATACCAGCCTGCCAAAAGTCAGCCGAATGGTTGGCAGGCCAAATGCAGAAGGCAGTTATCCCTCCGTTTGCTTAGGGCACATGAGTCTGGAATTTACAGTCACTGACCCTGCGGGATGCGGGGAGTGGCTGTGAATAATTCGCTGGCGCTTCTCTCGTGAGAATGTCGGAGACACGGGAGAACTGCCCAGAATCGCGTGCGCAAAAAAAAAAAAAAAATAATAATAATCAATATCAAAGGCTTGGGCAAGAGATCCAACAAATGTGGCACCAAGAGAGGGTGAGTGTGATTCCACTGATCATATCAACAACCGGAGTGGTCCCTAAAAGTCTCGTAATCAACTTAACGAAGCTAGGCTTAGCAAATAAAATCGCAGCCATACAGAAAACCGTGATACTCTGCACTACATCAACCGTACGTTCCTTTCTGAATTGTCACTTGTAACTGCACCAGTTCCAAGTGTCTTGCCACGGCCGACACTTGTATACTTACCCACCAGTAAATAGGATGGAGAATTTAACACATAATAATAATAATAATAATAACAAACCAGGTTAAATGCCAAGAAAAAACAAAATTGCAGTAACAAGCACTATTGCTGCCCCCGTAGTTACCTACAGTTTTGGAATTGCCGATTGTCTTCGAAGCGACATCACGAAAATGTAGAGGAACAGCAATCGAATGCAGATGTGTACAGGTTATACGTTAAAAGGAAGGACAGCAGCCGTGGATTCCTCTTTCGTGGAACTGAGCTCGTCTACCCGACAGGGAAAGGACAAACTCATACAGCTAGTTAAAGAATATGATAAGGACAAGAAATTGTATTCCATCCAGAAAGAAGCGTGTAATATCCAGGAAAAATATCTGGGAATCGAAACCACTGATGAGGAAGATAAAACCAGCATCGAAAGGAGAAAAATAGAAGTACTTTTCGCAGAGTCGATATGCAAGGCCAGTTCTTTCGCGATCTCGACCGACCAACAGTAGACAAAATGGCGTCAATATAGTAGATGAACGGCTCTGACCTAAAGGGTGAAATGAAAAGCTTAGTAATAGCAACGCAAGACGAAGCGCTAAATACTAGATACACCAGAGAATAATCTTGAAGTAGCCTGTTGATAGCAAGTGTAGAATGTGCGGAGTCAGTCAGTCAGTCACATGGTGGCGGGATGTACTACGTTGGCACCATCAGAGTACACTCACCAACAGAACAGAGGCCAGATATCTCTGAGTCATGAGTCATGTACATGATAATATACCGGTGCCACAAAAATATTATGAATATACCGCTGAATAAGTTGTCAATACCAGCAACATCACACTCAAATGGGACGTACCAATTATAGCGGACAGAGAAATTCGCGCAAATCGACCAGTCATCATCGTACATAATAAAAAGGAGAAATCATGTTTGCTGATCGATGTGTCCATCCCGAATTACACCAACGAGATGATCAACAACACAGAGAAGTTAAGCAAATACAAAGATCTCCAAATAGACAGAGACCACAGTCATGTAATTGTAGGAGTCTTCAGAGCTGTTAAGGAAGGCCATTACTGGAGTCTACAGCAACTGCCAGATCAACAGAGTGCGCAAGAAATACAGTAAATCGCACTGTTGGGAACACAGCATATTTTAGGAAAAGTTTTGGACTAGGAGTCTCTGTGATCTCTTGTTGTGGTATGAACTTTAAGTTGTTGGAGCAGACATCACCAACGTCGCCTAAGGTGTCTAAAAACTAGGATCAGGCACCAACAGAGCCTAATCCCAAACACGCGCGTAGTATCGGTGAATAGATTTCAGCTAAGGCTGAAAAAGTTTGATGCTTGCTAAGTAACAATATTAGCTAGTTACTATTCGAATTAATTAATGTATAAGCAAGTGTTCATGAATAAACATAAACACCCTAGACATATTAAATCAAATCAAATCCAAGGCTGTATGGACACATTTTAAAAAACGACATCCATATTGCCAATGTCGGAGTTAGAGATCCAACCAAGTACACGATATACATTATGACTAAACGTGCTCGCTACACAACACTCTTTAGCCCGCTGCGCTACCGTGCCCACGTACTATAAATCGTGTGTTAAATTTCTTAGTTCCTGTGTAAAAATAATTTTAGAATTTATATTTCTTATATGACTCGGAATAGAAAATAAATAAATATCTTTGGTCCTTCACAGCTATTTGATCTTTGTCCTGTACGTATATATTTACGCTATGTGTAAAGTTATTTAAATATTTATTGTTTAATGACTGGCTTATTTTATCTTTCTTTTTTAGAAAAAATCTTCAAGGCTGCATTAAAAAATATAATTGAAGAATATCAAAAACATGTGAGTCATGAAACAGTTCATCTGATGGGTAAATCGTCGGTTAATTTCTAGTTATTGTAAATATACATTTAACGTTCCACCCCAACCGATTATTCCACATATAAAATGTGATTTTATCAGGGCTTTATAGAGATAATTGGGACATTTATATTTAATGTATTTTTAACGTACTTAAATATATGTATTGGTTTTGTTTTTTTAAGATATATCCTACCTCAGATGACACTCAGTATAAATACCTATAGTATTTTAAACAAGTTTCGAAAACGAATCTTTTCACATGAGTGAGAGAGTTTGGTGGAACGAGCCGAAGGCGGCAGAACTGTCACCTTTTTGATAGGACTGTGTGAAAAACATGACAGTACTGTTTTTTGCATTTTTGCACATCGTGTGAAAAATGACAGTTTCGAGACATGGCTACTGTGCGTTATTTGTCGTCTTCGAAGGCAGTCCTAGAAAAAAATAGTTTATATTATTGGCTTTCTTTCTTTCGAATATTTCATTTTCAACGCTTACTCTAAATGCGTCTATATTCGAAATTGAGGTTTTGTACATCCAAAAAGGCACGAACATATTTTTCCACATTTACAGTTAATTTATATTTAAAAACCACTCTAGGATGTTTAGGAAATCGTCTCAACTTTTTGTTTTGGTTCCGTCCAAGTTTTTGCCTCATAATATATAGCTAATAATGTGTCCTTCACTTTCCATTGCAAATAAGTCAGGAGCATTTCAAACACTTCAGCAAAGTTTGCAATAAGTGAAATGGGCCTATGGTTAGTAACTGACATTTGTATAGGCTTTACTATTGATACTTTAAAATCAGGGCAGTACCCCACCTCAAACACTTGATTAATGATTTATGCAAATAATTCTGAAATCTGATCGACAATGTTTTTTTGTGTTTTATATTTTATATCGTCTAATGATTTAATTGGCTTTAGTCTTAAATCGACGTATGTGCATGGAAACATATATAGGCGTATGTAAAAGAATAAAATTTTATCTAACGCTAAGTGGCTTCATTTCTTTTAAATCATTTTCTTTCACGTGTTTGCCAGAAAATGTGTAGTAATGCTATTACTATAACTTTTCGTTTTCTGAACAGTTTAATCTCATTTTAAGTTCATGTCTATACATTTATAACAACAACAAACACTTAAATAACTCAAGCAACATACTCCAAAACTAATTTAAATGTTAATAAATTCGATTTGTATCAGCGTTGTATTGAAAGGCACTTTAAGATATATGCTATCTCATATAAGATAATTATACAAAAAAACGCAATAATTTTAACATGCTACATATCGGTGATATAAATGTTAGGTTGAGACATCAAATATTTTTAGCACAATTTCTCACAAATATCATTATCAATTATAGACATATCCCAAAAAAAACTGGCTGAAGTTTCAAAATGGCGGCTATATGTTGAAAAAACTGTTGTCAATGTTGTTTTTGTCATTTAACACAAAAACTAAAAAGATGGACAAAAACTTTTTTGAAAAACAACGTGCATAAAATTTTCTACAATATTGTTCCTGTACAATATTTTGATAGGAGGAGGATTTTCCAGATAAATGAGTCCAAAACTAAGAAAACATGGAAATTCATATATCGGTAAACCATTTAGAGGAAATAACTGTGACAATTATTGTAAGGGCGTAGAATATAACTTTATATTATTAACATAACAAAAAATAAAAGAAATTGAAAAAAAATAATAATAATGATAATAATATTATAATTCATTCATTTACTGGATGCGACTCAGTCAGCTTCTTTAAGGGGAAAGGAAAGATAAAACCCCTAAAAAGGTTACTTTCTTCCAAATATATCAAATATATCCAAACATTTCAAGATTTGGGGAGCAGCTGGAATATTGATGATAAATTAGTCGCATCATTAGAGGAGTTTATATGTGCCACAAGCTGATAAAAATTTCACGAAGTGTGATACGTGCTGGGAGCAGTACATTCGTATTTCTTTTCCTAATTTCTCTGTTTTCTTTCTTGCTCCCGCGTTTGCACATTTGCGATAACTCCTATGAATCCGCTATTGCTCGCTTCTACCAGTTAGTAATTGCTGTACGACAAAATACACTCCAATCCCTTACCGGACACAGCGATCACTTTTATTTAGATGTCTGTATATTGCTTTCATAATAGACGTAATTGTCCTAAAAGTGTGAAAATTATTGTAACATATCAAAATTAATAACCTTCCTGTCTAAGAGGAAAAATGAGACAAAAGATTTATGTGACCAGGTCCACCTGTGCCACCAAGAGAAATATATTGTTTGCGTAGATAACAATAGGAGCCAAAGATCGTGGCTCTGGAGTACCCCACAATGAAGAAATGGCACTTACTAATTTATTACATAAGCGATTAACTAGATCAAACTAGTCTTCCCATCAAGATAAAAAGAATATTGTGTGTATGTAGGTAATACAGTTGGAGTTTCAATCACATTGAAAAGATGGCACTTGCTAATTCATTACACTTACATTTACTGGACTAATCGTGCTCTCAAGGGTGAAAATTATGTCGTTGATGTAGATAACAAGAAACAAAAATCTCCAAAACGCAGCTCTCCAAATCACGATGAACTAAACGAGGACCTGTTATTAATCATGTCAAAAATCTAAAGAAAATATCGTTGATGTAGATAATGAAAAATTTGAGTTCCAGTTAGTAACCTTAGGGTACACCACAACGGGATAAGAGAGGGGGCTTGATTATAATAATGTCATGAAGGTCAACAATGAAAATGTCGTTGATGTAGATAATGAAATATTGCAGTCTCAAATCTGAGGCTCACCAAGGATGATTGGTATTCATTAGTTTATTCAGTTTCAATATATTAATTAATTAATATATCAGATATGAGTTGATTGTATAGTGAACGTGCATGACGGAACTATAAAATTATTGAACATTATGGTAAAATAAATCGAAAGCAAAATTTACAGAAATAACTTTCAATACCACAATTGTTAACCAAGTTGATATAAATAACAAATATTCGCAAAATCACTCTTTTATGGGAAAAATCAATATTTTTTCAAATTAATTATTTGAAATTAAACACAACTGCAATTTTCTTTAGCGATTTCCCCATTGTATAATTCTAAATATAAATTAGGTATTACTCTCGATAATATCTACATTAAATAATCGTTAATCGGCAATCGCTACTTACTTTAATGTCATAAAATTGGCGATAATTATACTATCATGTCGGTTTAAGTGGTTACAATTTTTTGTAGAAAAAAAATTCATAACTTGAATGATTTATTTATATCATAATGAAAGTAATCTGGATGAGTTGCAATAGATAGTAAGCACACCATATAGCTGATGTGATACAAGAAATGAACCTAGATATAAGTACGAGTAAAAGTTAAATTTATGTCTGTCCTGCTTAGAAGAGCGACCCTTGCTTTTTGCATAAGGATTTTCTGCAGAAGGCATTACATCTTACATGACTCAGATATTGGGTATACAAATACTTCAAAAATCATGTGAAAAAAAACAATTGAAAACCGCATTCCGGAAATATGAGCTTTATTTAAATTTTTTGTATGGAACACCCAGTACAAATATAAACGCAGTTTTTATCCCACTAAGAGGATAGTAAGAGGTGGTAGGGGTGGAATGATTCAACCTTCGGTAAATGTCGATATCATCATTAGTACAGCCAATCTGTCATTTGACCCACGAATAATTCCTTCAAGAAATTTTCTTTTTTTATGCTATAAAGGGGCTTGCCTCAATCATTATTTGATGTTTTCCACAAAAATATCGTGTCCGTTACGACCGCCATGTTGAAAAAATGACAGTCAAAATAGGTTCTTCTCAATTACCTCCTTTTCTGTTCTACCCTAAAATTAGGCATTACCAAAATTGTAGAAAATGAAAAAAGCTACAACTATTCTTCTCTAATATTAATATTTTACGATTTACAGCCTTCAGAATGGTGCGCATTTTTGCAATTATCTCTGTCCTCGTTACTCCTATGTAGTAATTGGCTATTATCAATATTGTAGATCATAAAACTTCCTAAATCTTTTTTCATCCACAATTTTCATCCACGATCAATTTTTAAAAAAATTACAAAAACTCAAAGTTTCTTGAATTTCGGAAAAATGTCGATGTTATTCATACTTAGGATTATTAGTTTTCTATAATCAATAAAACTGACTTACGATAGCGGTATTTCTTTAAAAGAGTGACTTTTATTAAAATTTTTCGAGTCTTCACTAATCTGTTAACACAATTTGCTAACACTTTTCGATTTACACTCGCCCAAAAATGTGAAAATGTATGCTTCACTTTAGATTATTGCAGTCCCCGTTGCTCCTACGTAGTAATTATTATTAATATTGTAGATTATAAAATTTCCCAAAATTTTGATTCAACATTTTTTATTGCACTATCGATTGTTTATAAGTTACGCAGCTCGAAAATTTTATAATTTTTTAAATTTCGAGCTGCTGTAATTTTAAAACAGTTCACCGTGGAAGAAGATTCTGTAAACAAAAGTTTTGGGAAATTTTATGGTCTACAATATCGATAAAAGCCAATTACTATAAAGGAGCAACGAGGACAGAGA
Source organism: Rutpela maculata (assembly GCA_936432065.2). Classification (NCBI taxonomy): domain Eukaryota; kingdom Metazoa; phylum Arthropoda; class Insecta; order Coleoptera; family Cerambycidae; genus Rutpela; species Rutpela maculata. The sequence goes on from OW386286.2 coordinate 43,452,461, forward strand.
TAATTGCAAAAATATGCAGCGAAGCACAAATTTTCACCATTCTGAACGCTGTAAATCGTAAAATATTAATAATAGATATAAATAGTTTTTTCATTTTCTACAATATTGGCAATACCTAATTTTAGGGTAGAACCAACAGGAAAGAAGATAATTGAGAAAAACCTATTTTGACTGTCATTTTTTTAACATGGCGGTCGTAGCGTACACGATATTTTTGTGGAAAACATCAATTACTGATTGGGACAAGTTCCTCCATAGTATAAAAAAAAAAAATATCTTGCAGGAATTATTCGTGCTCATAGCTTTATAAATAAATTTTAAAAAATGTCTATTAACTGTCGATATATGAAGGAAAGGCTTTCTTTGTAGACCAGTGTTATTACAAGGTACCTGGTAACTTATAATACCTCAAGGATCTAGCAACGGATGCATCGATAAATTAACGCCTCTCCCATCTGTTTTTGTTTTCTTTAATTTTTTCTCAAAAAGATTGCGCCCGTTTTGCACTTCTTTGTACCCCAAAGTAATTAACTAACACCCTATTCGTTTTCAAGTTATTAACTTTCAAAATGAAAAAATTAAAAAAATTTAATGAAATTTTTGACTTTGGCCCCTGCAACAGATAGTTCGGCACCAGAAAGTACGCTAGCTATTTCACTGGGGGCGCAAAAGGACGCTTACTCTTTTTTACAATTTGAGACTATTTTGGCAATACTTTGTTAATGAGACCAAAAAAAAAAGTTAACTTAGCCCCGGGGGGGGGGGGGGGGGCACGTTCGAAAGTTAAAATTCCAAAACGAATAGGGCGCTAGCTAATTATTTTGGAGCGCAAAGGGGCGCATGATAGGCTCATTTTTTTGAGAAAAAAAGTTTAAAAAACTCGAGAAAAAAACTAATGGGGGGGCGGCTAAATTTACTCACCCCGTTTGTCTTGTCATTGCTTAAATAACAAAACGTTAATAGTTAGCATTCGAGAGTAATATTGGCAATTTTAATTATATTGGATATGTGCTTAGTAATCTTGGTATTAGTGTTAATCAAAAACGTAAAAAGTAATATTTTTTATCATAGCTATAGCCAACCAAATGCGCTTGATTGTTCCCATCTGCCACCTAATATTGTTTACTTTCATTAAGACCGCCAAATGTTTCATAATTGGGTATATCTCGTTATATTCTTTCACATATTGTCCTAACTTTGTTGACCCATATAGTCCATTGATATTAGATTTAAAATCGGCGAGTAGACGAAATAAATTATTACGCTTTGCCATTTGGGAATTATACGTGCCATAGGCCTACCTTTAAGAATCGAAAGAGTTTCCGATGCCCAAGGAGTAGCTTTATCCCCAACAGCTACACCTGTTGCAGTTTTTTACATTTTTCCATGAAATAGTTGGTCCCACAGAAAATTTTATACTCATTGGATAAAATTCTATATATAATTTACTACAAATAAGGTCCTATACATATTTCCGATAGACGCAATGGTTTTCGAGCAATGAGCGAACCAACTAGGGGGTTGGGCCCCGATAGGTGCGCTCATAATTTTTTCAAAGCAATGCTAACGAGTATAGTGTATAGGGCTGAAATTGTTCAGCAAAAGCGATTCCCGTCGTCAAGCAAACAAAAAAAAAACAAGATTTTTTTTCTAAAATGTTTCCTAAGCGCTCTACGATGTTTTGAAGTATAACTTAAGACATACTTTTTAAATAATGACTTTATTTCTGATTCCAACGGAGCATATATCCTTGCGATTTCTTTATGGTATACTTTTTTTTCTTGCCGTTCTTTCGCAGTATGCTTAGTTCTTTCCTAGGTTGTTCATGATCAGTTATTGTTATCCCCGTGTAACATGGACTCCTTATTTTTATTGAAGCATTAACGCTTCCTTCAGCAAATATGTCGGACCTTTCTCTGGACATGTCTCCAGTACTTCATTGTGCATGTTTCTATCCACCTTGTAATTGTCTTCCCTCCTATTATGTTGACATTTTATGTCGTTGCTTTAGTCCTAATAGTTTTGCAAGTAGGTGGACGATGTCTTTCAGCTCTTTTCAGACTTCTCCATTTGCCTTCTTCAGTTGCCTTCTATTGTCGCCACGTTTTTGAGCCCGTATGTCATCTTTGCAGCTTGATAACTATGTATATCGTCTTGACTTTTTTGTCTTTTCTTGTTGGATCTAGAATGTAACTTCTCCTTTTTTTTACAGTTTTTCTTGGCGCGATTTTTATTTCTGAACTTATTGTTGTACGTCTAGTTCTTCTCCTGTTAGTTGCATTTATATTTCCTCGCAGTATTTCTTCTGGATGTCTGCAGTAGGTGTTGTTCCAGTTTCCCATAGAGTATTTTGTGGTCTATGTTGACTGCTGTTGTCTTTTTGCTTTGACATTTTTGGCCCGTTCTCCTATCTCCCAGCCTACCAGAATATGAGTTTCCGTTGCTCTAAGTATCAAGACATGTCTGGCTTTTGCTCTACATTTATTTATTTATTTATTTAAGAAAGTCGAGCTGCCCAATGACAGAGTGACACAAAGTACAAAAAAAAGAAAATAATTACAAATTGCAGAATGCATGTTCTATAAAGCGTAAATATGATACCTAAACCCTAACCTATACATAACATTTGATCTAAAACTGAAAAAAAAAATCTAAATAAGTAAAATCATAGTAATCAAGACATATTACATTTGAAAAGAAAAAATTTAGATGAATACAATTATGCAATTAAACAACTACAACATTATCGACTTAAGTACTTTCTCAGACGTGATTTAAAAGACCTGAAACTTAGTATACCGGGTGTAAACGAATAGTGGGCCACCCCTGTAACTTGTTTCACCGGAAATGGCCCCAATAGTCTTTTCTAAACGGACCACCCTGTATATTTTTACATCTTTGAAATAAAGATCACATTTTGGATACATTTATACTATTTTGGACAATTTATACAGTGTTGCACGAAAAATAATTCGAATTTTAGTTGTCAATCTAGATGGCTGCGAATATGTTAAAATTATTTTTGATCCAATGTAATTCATATAAAAAATACGAAAACGTCAATATGTGCAATAATACAACATACAGGGTGCTGTAAACTCATTAAAATCACATTTTTCAAAATGACTCATTTTTTTTAAACATTATGATGTGGGCCACCCGGATATTCAGAAAGCTCTATTTAGTAGGGGTTAAACGGTACCAAACGTTCCGTAATGTGTAATCGTTACTGGCAGGAATGATAATTTTTCTTAAGAAATTTATGACTTATATCTAGCTTTAATTAAATTTTGATCAACCCCGTATATTTGTGTTAATATTTTATGATATGCAAAGTTGAAAATCTTACCTAATTTCACCATACAAAATTTCATCCCGATATCTTTAAAAACAAGGAAGTTACAGGGGTGGCCCACTATTCGTTTACACCCGGTATATATAATTCGTAATTATTATAAGATACATTATTGTACGCAGAGGAATATCGTATAAGTGGGGAATTTGAAAGGAAATTTGTATTATAACGCTTAGTTTTTAACGTGTTTTTAATCCTACATAAATATGGATTGTGATTTAAGTTACAATAGTTTACACAAAATGGAGAATCAACCATATTATTAAAAATTTTATAAGCAAAACAAATATCAAAGTAAACTCTTCTAGATGACAAGGAATGTAAAATATAAAAAGTTAAATTATTTTCATACGAAAAATAGTACCTGTGTCATTAAACTTATAATTCAATGCATAAACAAGTTTATTTTGAACTTTTTCTATTCTAAAAACGTATTTGTTGTACATTGGATTCCATATGGTTGAAGCATATTCTGTTATTGGTAGAACCTGTGCCCTAAATAAACGAATTATGGTTGATGTCTTTTTGAAGCCCTTTGTTGCTCTTAACATAAACCCTAGATAACGCAATGCCTTTTTTACGATGTGATCGATATGATTTTCAAATGATAATTTCGAATCTAACAATAACCCCAAGTCTTTAACTACATTAACTGATTTAATTTGATTGTTGTTTAAGCATAAAGTAAAAAATGGAGGATTCAAACACCTTGAACATAAATACAGAAACATTTGTATTGATTTTTTTAAAAATTGTGCAATTTACAATAATCGTAAAAATGATTAAATCCGACTGCAGGTCGTTATAATCCGCCACTGAATTTATTCTCTTATAAATTTTTAAGTCATTTGCGTAAACAACATGTTTAGAAGTTGTGAAGCATTTATGAACGTCATTGATGAAAATATTGAAAAGCAGGGGCCCCAGATGAGAACCCTGAAGAACTCCGGATGTCACATTAATGCAGTCAGGCTTGAAATTGTTTACATATATATTGTGATCAGTTATTAATATAGAGGAAAGTAGCATCAACAGTTGACCGTGCACACCGAAATTTATAAGTTTTGTAATTATCAAATGCTTTTGAAAAATCGATGTATACAGCACATACTGAAGCGCCATCCTCCATGGTTTCAAATATATCTTGTACGTAAAGTGCTAAGTTAGTCAGCACAGATCTCTTGCTGTAAAACCTATGTTGATTAATATTCAGATGATTTTTAACGAGAAAGAATAGCTCGTTAGCAATTAGTAATTAAAAAATTTTACCAAAGTGATCTAATAACGAAATGGGCCTATAATTTTTTACATTGCTTTTATCACCGGTTTTATAAATAGGAATCACTTGAGCATTTTTCCACCTTTTCGGGAAATGTTTTTATTTAATATATATATAGTACAAAGGCTTCACCAGGCTCTCAGTACACGATTTAAGAAATATGGCTGGAATACCATCGAGACCTGGTCCCTTCTTAATATCTAGATTTTATAGGGCTTCTAGAATTTGCTTTTTTGTGATATTTGTGATGTTAAATGAAGTACTTAAGTTATTTTCAACTAAATGAATGTCAGAAGGGAAAGTGTTGGACTCATATACACTTCCAAAATAATCCATGAACAGATCACAAATAGATTGGTTCTCTGATGAGACAATTTCGCCATATGTCATTGTCTGAGGAATGGTTTTCGTAGATTTTTTATTGTGAACAAAAGACCAGAAGTATTTGGGGTCAGTTTTTAAACTCCCCTCAGTTTTGTTTACATATTTTTTGTAGTCATCACGAATATTATCTTTAAATCTCTTACGTAATACAGAGAATTGTTGATAGTCATTTACGTTATTAAATTTTTTCCATCTTTTGTGAGCTTTGTCTTTCTTTTTAATAAGAACTTTAGTGGCTGCAGAGAACCAAATAGGATATGAACCTTTCCGAATGCATTTTTTAGGTACATAGATATCAATAACATTATTAATAATTTCATAAAATGCTTGCACATCACAATTTACGTTTTTATGGTGTAAAATTGCATTCCAATCAATAAATGCTGTTTAGATATTCCTTAATAACAACACAGTCAGCATCAGAAAATTTTAGTTTGTTGTATGAACTACTTGGTAGTAATTTTTGAGTTGGTAGGTCAACAGAAACCTCAAAAGCTTTATGGTTATTATCCTCAATTACGAGGGAACTTGTACTTTGACTGACATTCATCTTTAAGGAGACAGATAATAGTAAATCCAACACATTACCTCGAATATTAGTGAGATTACAATATTGTTTTAAATTTAAAAAACGACATATCGTCGACGAAATATTCGCTTATGGGGTCAATTGCAATGGACGGGAGATAAGAAGGAGTATCAACATCAAATTCCCATTTAACGTTCCGTTAAGGTTCTTTTGTTGTGTGTATGTTTCATGATATACCAACAATGCCTCACTGATTATTTCGCGTTTAATATAAATTAAATTCGTTTAAATATCTTTAATAATTAATTATGAAAAAGAATTTACTTGAAGGTTTACACAAAAAGAGCAGGAAAAAGTGTTTTTCTCCATACATGAAAAGTTTCATCCAAAACTACCCAATGGCGTCGGAGTTGGAATTATAGAATCCTACAGAAAAATGTTATTTGCAACCGAACGGATTTTTATTTTATTGACTTGGATGCACCATCTACACTCAAAGAAATAGTATGGGTAAATTCAACAAACAAAAATGGTTAACTAACAATATCGTTAATTTTGTTAAACTAAATTATATTGATGGTATTTTTAAACAAAAGGTGATTGTTATTTTATTTTTAACTATTGTCGAATTGTAATTGTAAACCCAGTAGCAGTTTACTCTACTATTATAGTTGACAATATTATTGTAGAGTTAACCCGCAGTTCTGTTTACATAAACATAACATCGTTCTGCCATCCACTTTGATGAATTAAGACGTCGCATCAGCGCTTTTGTTTGCAAATACTATGGGTTAAATCAATCAAAAAAATAGTATATATATATATATATATGTATATATATATTGTTCATTTTGTTAAATTGAAGTATATTTAATAGTATTTTTAAACAAAAGGTGATTGTCACACAACAAAATAAACATTAACTTAAAAAATAGGTGCAAAAGACTATAATTTATTCATCTTACTAATAATTTGTTGAATTTTGTCAAATGAAATTAGATAAATAGTAGACTTTATTAAGTATTATCGAATTGTAATTCTAACCCAGTATTAGTTCGCTGTATTATTGAACTTTGTAGACAAACCAATATTATTGTTGTCTTCTAAAAGTTCTAAAAGGGAATTACCATAAAATTTGCTTGCTTACCACGTAGTCTATTACAGAAATTATTCCTAGATGACGCCACATACAAATCACTGACAATAATCAATCATGCATTATCTTATACTCTTATGAATTTATAGAAAATTAATAACATGATTGCAATGTTCAAATTCTCTCAGGGATCATCGATATATTTGGATGGATCTTATAAACGATCTCTAATCTTTGGTTTGGGTCGTCTGATGTCTCAATACTGAGATTTTGGCCAACCAAAAAAAACTTCATCATACAATAAAGTGTAGATCAACCTAAAAATTAGTTGGTGAACAAAAAACAAAGTCGTTGTACTATTTAATTGTAGACCAAATTGAAAATGGTTAGTGAACATAAAAAAATGTCATTGTACTATTTAATTTGTTGTTCTACAAGAAGATATGATTATTAAACTACTATTTGTTTACGAAAACAAAGTTGTTGTATGACTATTCTTTTCTGATTGATTTAACTATGATGCGGGATTTCATATGCTCTTTTTAGTTGAATTCACCTGTCATTTTCTTTGAGTGTATAACTAAAACGTAAACATTAAAAAACCATCGAATATCGTGAGCATCGTAGAGCATTTTATCAAAAAATGTTTTTTACTTTTTTTTTGACGAGAGGAATTACCCTTCGAAGTTTGTCGTGGCATCATTAAAACACCCTATATATTGAGAACATGCGAAGCGTTCGCCGATCGGGATAGTTTGACTTCCAAAACCATTACTTCTATGGGAAATATGAATAGGACCTAATTTGTAGTAAATTTTATGTAGAATAGTATCAATGAGCATAAAAATTTCTGGGAACCAACCATTTCGAGAATGAATGCGAAAACCGCGGCGGGGCACGTTAGGGGTGGTTTTTATGGGTGAAACTCACACTAGCGACCTTACGCATATAATTTCCAAGCGGCAAAACATCATAATTTATTTCTCCTATTTTTCCTAATACCAACAGACTAATAAACATTGTACGTTTTTACTATTAGGTCCATATAGACGCCAGAATAAAATAATCGATAAAAGAAAGTTTAATTAGTGATAATGACCTTATCAATAATTCAAAATTATCTCGGCTAGACGCAAAAAATATTCGCTTACTTAGTTAGCTGTAAGAGCGAATGTATATGTTGATAAGGCGATTATTATTTCTCCTATTTGCTTTTCCACCGCAAACCTTTATAATGAAATGTAAGAATCGCGTTGATTAAAATGTTCTTTGTGCGGTTATGGCTTTAACCTCTTCGGCTCAAGTTTCAAGTATTGCATTTCAAGTAAAATATAAAATATATTCCACTTACTTGTGAAATATTATCCAATCCCAAAGTCGTAAAGTCACGACAATAAAACTCTACCACTGAAGAGAGCACTAAAATTATCAAGTACTTGTCAATCACCCCTGTGGACAGAGAGCCCTGTCATCTGGAAGAAGTTCAAAACTAAACGCACTCCCAGCAACCATACACCTCCGCCAGAGTTGTCAGCCACCGTAATTTAAATATAAACAGTAGCCGGCGCCCGACTGTTTTTTTGCTTATATCATGTAGAAATACGTATCAAACTGTTGCTATAGTGCCGAGCAAGTCGACTATGCGTACGCGTTTTACTTTACTACTACGCTACTACTGGAATGTGGTGGGGTTACTACGAACAGTGGACCGTATCGAGTTGGTCATGTCAGAACGGTGCAAAGCCTGCTCGATCGCGCTGGCCAGCTGAGGTAAGAAAGTTCAGGGCGTGTAGGAGATGCTTTAAAGATGAAGTGGCTGAGATACTATATACGTGCTCTTCTGCCTTCGCCTCTTCTCTTCGCCTTGTTCGTCGAGACGGGATCGCTGAAATGGGATTGCAGACCCGGTTTGACAGTTTCTGAGCTTTTTAAAAGATGTCGATTCTTTGTTTTGTTTCTTGGATTGATCGCAGGCGTTTAAACGATTGGGTGGATAAATATTTGCCTAGCTGTAGCACGAAAAGTGTATCAATGAGTACTTTACTAATTGATCTGTTTGTTGATTTAGCCTTATTGAATACTTTCTCAATTAAAACAATTCAAAGAAAATTTAGACTTTGTGTCTATGCGAATTGGCCCCACGTGTTTATAAACTATGTACTAATGTACAAGGTATTTAATAATTGTGAGTACGAATCAGTAATTCAGAAGCTGATTGCTAGAGATATTTCATGAAAACAAGGTTCGTAGCAAAATATTAATATATTCAAAAACGTGCGTTTATGACGTGCGCCTTGTTTAAGGTACATCTACTGAGCAACATTTTTAGAAGTATTGACTCTCCAGATGGAGATATTGAAATTAAATTAAATAATCAAAACTTTCTGTTTAAATGTGTGCTCATTTTATGACAAGAACTTATTAAAAAAAATCTACTGGAAAAATCGGTACAAAATTACATTAAAAATGGTGAACCTGCAGCCTGCTCCGAAAAAATTAATAAGGACGATTTTGCGGATGTAAAAAGGGTCGTGGAACAGCTTGCGGCTATATGAAAGCTGGGTTATAATGCACGCCGGCTTGTTCTGGGTGCAACGGATAGAGCTGCCTCATTGCTCTCATGAAAAGATTGACAGACGATGAAGACGATGAAGCAACTAATACAGAAGATTCACAAGATGTAATGCCAATGTAATGAAGGTTGTAACTGAATATTAAACCACTTCAAATATTTTCAAGGTTGTCACCTTTTGGTTTATCGAAATCAGGACAAGCCAATAACTGAACTTCTTGATATTACTTCCACATCCAGTGGAAGTATAGTAACGACAAAAAAAAATTTGAAAATTTGTATTGTTCAAATTGGCTAAGAACGTCATGAAACGTCGAGATTTTAAGTTTGAGCTTACATAGAGATGTTGGAAAACTTTTTAATGCAAGCTCTGGATGATATAAATTTACAGAATACAAGAAAACTATATTATCAACATGATAGTTGTTGTGACAGCTCACTTACTTGTGAATAAGTTTCAAATAACCACGGATTTGAAGAAAAACAAAAATAATAATAATATAATAACAAAAATTATAGAATGATATGTATATTAACAAATGTAAAATTATATTTTAAATATTGAATATATACAGCGTGTCGCACTTTTCATGGAGCCACGCTCATATCTCGCTCATCTGATATCCGAATATTTTGAAATTTTGGTGGTGAATATATACCTATAAAATGAGTCTCTATACGTAACCACATTTGATTTTAGTCAGAGGCGTTCGATTCTAGAATGGAAAAAGGGGGTCGATTTTCGAAAAAAATATATTAGCCATTTTTTCAGTAAAAAACTAGTAAGATATTCTTAATCAGCACCTTTAGAAACCCCTGTGTACAAGATTACACCATAGTGGGTTCAAAAGTGTTTGAGATAGGGGCCGTCAAAAAAACAATTATTTCAACTAAAAATAAATTTTACCTGTAAAACGGATTCTCAAATGAAAAAATGTATTCTTAATTTTTTGTTCAGAATAATGTATTGTACTAGTCTGAATTGATTTTACAATAAAATAATTATTTATTTAATAATTAAAGAATTCTAATTAGTACATACTTAACATTTTTCTAACGAATAATCTTCAATAAAGACCTAAGTAAGCCATGAAAACAAAAGCTATTGCGAGTGTCAATTGGTTTTATTTATTTATTTATTTTTGTTTCATTTATTTTATTTTTTAATTCTTGCCTTATTTAAATGAATAATTATTTTGTTGTAAAATCAACTCAAACTAGTACAATACATTATTCTGAACAAAAAATTAAGAATAGTTTTTTTTCATTTGAGAATCCGTTTTGCAGATAAAAATTATTTTTAGTTCAAAAAATTGCTTTTTTGGCGGCCCCTATCTCAAACACCTTTGAACCCACTACGATGTAATCTTGTACAAATGGGTTTCTAAAGGTGCTGATTAAGAATATCTTACTAGTTTTTTTCTAAAGAAATCGCTAATACTTTTTTTTTTGAAAATCGACCCCCTTTCTACATCCTATAATCGGACGCCTCTGACTAAAATCAAATGTGGTTACGTCTAAAGATTCACTTTATAGGTATATATTCACCACCAAAATTTCAAAAAATTCGGATACCAGATAAGCTAGATATAAGGGGTGGCTCCATGAAAAGTGCGACACGCTGTATAACTATGAAATAAATATTTATTAATCCTAGATATCATTTAACATAACAAAAATATCTATAGTTGTCCTTCACACAGTGCAAGTAGTGTATGAAACTAGTTAGATCAGCATTTCCACAATAAATGGATAGGAGAGTTTGGTCCTATAAGATGGCCTGCACGCTCCCCAGACATAACCCTTCTTCTTTTTATAGGATACCTGAAGCAAAAAGTTTATGCCCATGATTTAAAAGATAATTTAAAACTTTTAAAGGAGAAAATATCAGAAGCAATAACCGACATAAACGAGGATACAATTCATTTAGTTTATGAAAAATTTAGAAAAAATATTGAAAAATGTGTAGCAGTACTAGGACAACACATAGAATTACTCCAGGGAAATAAGGTTTTTGCCAGGACACTAAACTATCCAGGCATCTGACAAGTTTTTCAGGTAATATAAGCCTATAGGAACAAAACCTATACTTTTCCTGCACTGGATTTGACGTGGTTTTTTAGTTATCAACAATTAAAGGCCAGAAATTGTATATTTTTGCACAATTTTGCCTACCGGTAAAAAATAAAGTATTTGATCAACAATTCGGAGAAGCTATCTTGTAGGGAATTAAAAAACATTTAAAATGGCTTTTTGAAAATGTTGATATGATTATTTGCTGCTTAGAAAATTGCAAGGAACGGTTTATATTCGCATAATATTCAATTAACAATAAATATTGCAAAAACCAACCTACGACTTTGTTATTACGTAAAAAATTGGGTCTTGTAATACTTAATATATGGTAAAAATTTCAAATCGATTCATTGACTAGTTTTTGCAAAATTGTAATTGTTTATCCCAGAGATGTTTTTTTGCAACATTATACGCACAATAATGAAAATACAATGGTCCTACGGGTATCTCATGAAAGAGGAAGAGTTGTTTTATCGAAATAAATTATTAAAGGTATTTTCGATAAAACGTAATTTTTTTTCCTTTTCCAAATATCTCAATAAATATTAATTTTATTGAAAAATTGGTAGAGACCAAAAATAAAGCTCATAAACTGTTAATGAATTTTGCTTGTTTGTTTGTTTATTTACATAGACTTAGTTTCGGAGATATGAAAGTTTGCAAATGGCATCCGAACGTTTATAAGATGAAAAATGCAGTTTAATTGTTAAATATCTCAGAAATTGTGACACCTACGTCACGCATGCTAAGAAATGAAATATAAAACAATTAATTGCGCTTTCAAATGATTTTTTACTCGTTCCTGTAGAATGAGAAATAAGAAGTTATGACGGAAAAATTTGCGTATTTATATTTTTCTATGTAAAGAGGTCGCCATTTTGTCTCTAATTAGCCAGTAATTTAAAAAAATTATCTCAAATACAGTTTTTCGTTAGATGCTCAAATTTTTTTGCTCATTTAAAGCACTTGCTTTAGAAAAAAATGCATTTTAAACTTTAAAGGTAATTTCGAAACACTTGGATACCAAATCTAAACTTAAATATCTCCGAAATTATTAATCCTACATCAATAAACAAAAAATAGACTTAATTTCCAATTTGTACTTTCTCTAATTGGTCTGTAATATTTTTTCGATAAAGTAATACTTTTCCAGATACTTGACGAAAGCCATTTGGAAATACCTTTTCTTTAAGCAAAAATCGCAATTTTGAAGTCGTTATAACTTAAAAACTATCAATTTATGTGAAAAATTGCATAGAACCTTTTCTTCTTAAAATCTAATTCTGTTTCAGCTCCAATCAATATATATGTTTTTTAAGTTCCACCCCTTGAGGAGGGGTGGCATCCACCCCCTATAAATTAGCAAGCCCCCGCATAATATACAAACTTTTCTGTGAAGCATTTACTATTATACTGCCAAAAATGAACGAAATCCGTTTAATATGACATTATTCCGAAGTTAAAACCTCTAGTTACTGTACTATAACATTAGAAACAACTTCTTTCAGTAACATTTTTATATTCCTCTCAAAAAACTAATACTTTACTCTTGGCACAAATTCACGTTTCCTTATTTGCTAACCACCCTGTATGTTATTTTGAAAGTCTGAGTATGGCTAGTGACTTTTCACGATAAGCAAAACTTTTTATGAAGAATAACTATTTTTCTTAAAATGCGAAATAAGGAAAATTACAAGTATAGTTAGGTCCATCCGGGGACACACTGATGAAAGTGTTGATAATCTGTAAAACTGCCTGATATCCAATAATTTGCTTTCCAGAAATAATAAGTTTGGCGAGTAAGTACTGTTTTTGTTATATATAATTTTTATAAATCTCTTTGGTGTTGTTTCCAAATTTTTTAAATAACTTTTATTTATTCCTCCCCATCCTACTACACCATATGAAAGTGATTTAATTACAGAGTGATACATAATTTTCAGCTGGTTTATATTTAAAAATCGCTTGAGATATTTATATCTGGCTAAAGGATATCTTGTTTTATTTATGACATTCTTAACTTGCAGATTCCATTTTAAATGCTTGTATATAACTATTCCAAGATACTTACATGGATCAGCTTCTTCTAAATAGGTGCTATTATTAATATTTAGGTTTCCTATTGCAGGTAGCTTATTAGAATATGAGGTAAATGGGAGATATTTTGTTTAATTGCAATTTAATCTTTGTGTGTTAAAATCAAACAAGTCTTCTATTTTTTTTTAAATCTGTTTCGGCCTTTGTTTTTAGTCCCTCCCAAGTATCAGTAGAATAAAAAATGACTGTATCGTCAGCGAAACTTAATATATTTCCAGCACTTTTTATTGTCAGTAAATTATTAAGATATGAAATAAATAGGATAGGACCCAAAACTGTACCCTGTGGGACGCCATAATTTATTTTCCTTGAGTGACTAATGTTTCCAGCTATTCTAACATATTGAATTATGTTGGACAAGTAACTTTCTAATAGACTCAAAGCATTCCCTCTAAAACCATAATTTTCAATTTTACTTAATAATCTTTTGTGACAGACTGTATCGAAGGCTTTTGCCAAGTCTATAAATATACATAATGCAGGTTTACTTTCATCCAGATTTTCATATATTAATTTTGTAAGATAAGCTATGGCGTCCTCCGTTGATTTTCCTGTTCTAAAACCAAACTGCTTATCGGATATTATATTAAACTTAGGTACTTACAAAATTCAAACCCTGTAGCAAAAATTTAACATCTTGTATATGTATACGCTACCGGAGTCAAAAATGGAGAAAATAGAAGACTCAGAAGAAGAAGAGCTCTAGAAACAATCACAAAAACCTACACTTCCCATCCTATATTTCTGTAGCATGCGCCATGCGGCTCTCGCTGCTAGCAACAAGTATGGAAAATAGTATGAATTTTGCCTGCGCCAAGACAGCATGGTAATAGTTTTTTTTTAACTAAGCAGCAAAATAGTAAACTTATTGCCGCGGCTGGTAATTCTTAGCCGAACGTAGCGAGGCCAGGAATGCAGCCAAGGCAGTTAATCTATTTTGCTGCTGAGTTGAACCTATAATTTTTTCGCCGATTGTTCTGACCTCAGTCTAACCCAGCGCAGACTTAGCCGCGTAAATCAAATCAGTGCACTGGACTATAACATTTTTGTATCATCCTGTTATTTTATGTGGCACCTTCTTCACATTACTTTATTAATTCGATTATATACCGTACGAGTAATTCAAGAAACCTCTTAGCTATTAATCTTCATTGTCAGATTTGCATCGGACTATACTCCCAAATAGTTAAATAAATAGATAATAAAATAATATAATTCATAAACATTTTCGCCAAGTTTATACAAGCTTGACATGCTAAGACAAACAACCATTATTCGTTATTTAACATGTTGCCACCAGCTGACTGTTTAGTTATAACACAGCGCTGTTACAACTTTTTGCAAATATTAACCATATTGTTGAAAAGATCTGTTAACAAGGAACAGCTGGTAATCAGCTGATGATTTTACGGCGCGACTATCATGTTTAAGCATGGTTCGTTTTTTTTATTGAAAACATATTACATGTACAGAGATGTTTTACAATATCCCGTTTGTGTCAATCGTTCTTTACTTTAAATCACACACTACCGCTCGTTCTATAAATCGCCGAATTCATGGAATACGTCTCCCGACTATGTCATGAATAAGATTTTTCGTATTCAGACTTTAAAAATACAAATAAATTCGAATTTTTGACGTTTTCATTTTTGATAAATTTATTTGCAAGTATGTCATATACAGGACCATTAATAATAGGCCTATTTATATTTTTCTCTTAAAAAAAGTAATTCTAATTTGTTCTAAGTTGCTGTTATTTTTGGTGTAGCCGGAGCTTGACAAAAAATTTAACTCACAAATATATTGACTAATCACATTGAGGATAAAAATTCGTTTTTGATAGTAAAATTTCGTGATACTAAGTTTAAAGTAGAAAGAACATTTACCATAGCAGATGTTGTCGCTGAAGTTATAATTACCTAAATATGTATACCGTAAATAGGACGTTTTTCATGCGTACAAAAAACGAGAATGTACTGCACAGGAGTTGAATTCAAATACATTGGTAATATACCCAAAATAGTGGTTCAATATTTAGGCCTTCTCAACGTTGAACAGCACACAGAGGAACAGGTCATTGGTTCATGCGTTCTTCTGCCTCACTATTGGCAGTACTGGAGCTAATACAACAAATTTTAAATGCCGCCGGTGGGTAATGCTTGGAAATCTACCGCTGTGTCACACGAATATATCGAAAAATCAATAGAAAATAAGGAAAATTTCTGAATTATGTAGTAAATTTAGTTTAGTAATGAAAATGACAGAATACTAAACTGTAATCTTTGAAGGAGCCGGAAGGGCAGAGGCCAAGGACAGGGTGTTTGAAAGATGGCAGAGGCGGTGGGACACTACAGGCAAGGGAAGGTGGACGAGACGCCTCATCACATCAGAGCATGGATGGAACGGAGGCATGGTGAGGTAGGCTATTATATCACCAGTGGACATGGATACTTCATGGAGTATTTGATATTGGCAAGACTGACAGCAGAGAGTGTGTATACTGTGGAGGGATCGACGACGTGAAGCACACGTCAATTCTAATGGTTTTTTCCTTATTGGTTGCGGTGATGAAAATTCGCTGCGCGCTGCACTAAAGCTTAAGCTTGTTGTAACCCATAGGTTAAACTATTAGTCCCGTTCCTCTTAAGAAGGTGAATGTACGGTCGATGGGAGATCTGGCTTCTTAAATATTGCATTAATAATAAGAATAATAAATGGTCTTTATTACAGGCGTAGTTCAATACAAAAACTGTTCTTCCACTAAAACCTTAATTAAACAATGTACAGAAAAAAACACATTAAAAATGTGTACAATAAATAATTAACTAATTATAATAACAACAAAAAAAAACCTAAAGAAGATACAATATACAACCGTTTTCAACTGCATTAACTATGATTTAATAAATAATTTTTATATTTACGTTTAAATGAGGATATACTGAGATCTTTGATATTATCAGGTACGTGATTATAGATAGATACACCGGTATACGAAAAACTTCTTTGGATAATTGCAGTTTTGTGAGGGGGTATTCTTAACTTATAATTAAATCGGGTATTTCGACTATACATGTTTAAGTTTTTTTTAAATTTTTCTAATAGATATTTAGGTTACTGATTAATCATAATCGAATGTACAAGGCATGCATGATGCAACTTAAATGTATCCCTAACCTTTAACCATGACAGTTCCTTGATTTTGTTGCTTACATGCTCCCTCCTTTTTATTCCTGTTATAAACCGTACACATGAGTTTTGTAGTTTTTGTAAACGATTACTAGTTGTCTGATCCAAGCAGGGCATATATACCACGTCACAGTAATTAAGTTTTGAAAGCGCTAAGCTTTCACATAATTTCCTCTTAAGCTGACTGCACAATAAAGATCGACTACAATACAAAACTCTTAAGGCCGCATAAGTACGTTTAATTAGGGAGTTGACATAATTTTTAAATCTTAAATCATCATCCAAGAGTAAACCTAAGTTTTTATGTGTTTCCACTACTGGCAATGTTTGGTTTCCAATCGTTATTACGCAATTATTTTTTACATCTGTTCTACTTTTCTTGGGTCCAAAAATCATAACTACACTTTTACTTGGGTTTATTCTCAGTTGATGATCTTCAGATAATCTAACAAGTTGTTGAAGTTCATTATTTAAGGTTGTTATCATATTATTATAATTTGAAATATTATCAGAAATATAAATTTGTGTGTCATCAGCGTAATTATGCATTCTGCATTTATTTAATACCTTATTAAAATCAGAAGTATGTATTGTAAAAAACAAGGGTCCAAGAATAAAGCCTTTTTCAATAACTTTTCCAGATGAGAGTGTATTATCTAAACAAGTTCTTTGTGTACGATTGGTCAAGTAAGATTTGACAAAGTGGACGCTTTCAGGACTAAATCCGTAATACAACAATTTTAGGCGTAACAATTCATGGTCCACTGTGTCAAATGCTTTACTGCAATCGATCATTACACACGTGGTAATCTCGAAATTATCCCAGGATGTCAAAATATCGTCAGATACTTTAAGTAAAGCAGTTGTTGTGCTATGATGTGGTCTATATCCAGATTAATGAGCTATGGCTTTTCTTCTCGAAGAAGATGAACCGGATGATAAAGATATTCTATTAATAGGTTATAGCAAACTCAATAAAAATATACAGGAAATGCTTTAGCTTGGGAAACGAAGGGCTGGTTTAATATAACTGTACAGATAATAATATTTTTGAACGAAAATAAAATCCGCGAGTATTCTCACCTTTCAAATGAGCTGTTTTAATTTTCGAATATTATTTTTCACTTCGGCATTTTTGTAACTACGCCTATTCAGTACATAAAAAGGTGTTATCTCATCATATTTATCAGTAATTCATCTTGGAAAAATATCTCATGAATGAGCTAAGAGGGTTAAAAATTTTTGCCAGTGCCGTGAGTCCAGCTGAGAAACTATGCTCGATTTTGAATGCAGTAGGTTCCGGCACATTTATCAAATTCACAACGCCGTGCTGTACTCATGCACTGCTTAAAATTACAGCGTTCGTATCTAAGCAATTGAAAGGCAGCTTCTGAACCCCAACGCAATTCAGCTGCCATCGATTCACTGTGATTTTTTCGACGCTCCCTAGCCTTAAGGCCCCTTTACATAATGGCCCATCATCGACCATCACGATGATGGATCATCGTATAGAAGACACAATGACCTAGAATGGTTAATGGTATATGATTTCGTTCATCGGTCTCTGTGTCGAGTTTTTGAACACGCATCAAAGGAACGTGGCGGATAGTGACTGACGCGTATCCATGTGGAAGAACCTTACACACAGCGTCTGATGGACGAGATACCAATTTATTTATCATGACGTCAGTCGCATACTCTCTTGATTGTGTGTGGTTGCTTACACTCCCAATTGAGTTCTATATATATTTAAAAGATAGACGAGAATGGTAAAAACTGTACTTACTGTAGATTGCTGACTGCCTTATCTCTCAATTTGGCTTCTCTAACGATGCACTTTAGCTTATTTATCTAATACTATAATGAATCTTGCGCTTAGAGATCTCATAATCACTTTCTTAGAAAAGTCCTCTCGAGCTTTCGCGATCCGATCGGTGTATTGAATTACACACTTGCGGTGTCCAAGAGACACCCGATATTCATTTCCGACTTGAAACACATGAAAGCCCTTGAGGGAAAAGACTTAAAGTTAATTATTCAATCAGTAAAATGCAACAGTTCAAGTAATACAATTTATTGATTTGATTCAAAAAATACCATCATTATGTTTATGCAGTAGCCTATCTAAGAAAGTATATTTTATTAAATTGCCTCGACATTTATATCGTAACTACCATATTAATGGAGAGCGTGCAACAGCAATCGATTAGGTAAAATGATTCACACAACTTCCTTAGAAGTTTATGAAGGCACTTAAATAATATAAAAATATTTTACTTTAAAAAATGTTGGGGCACTAGTGGTTCGCTCTAAGATTCCTTTTAGTGATTATATCATTCACAAGAACAGACTTCAACGATATGTGGGTTTATTTTGCTTTCCTGCCTCCTTTACGTCGACGCGACGGCCCCATATTATGTGATATTACCACGCTTTCGAGCACCTTTTTTTACAAATGACCTTTTCATCTTACTTATGCACGAGGCGATTTTCTCTATAACTTTGCCATCTCTAAAGACCTTCATTTGGTTTTTCTACCATAGGTTTCTGCCGATTCTCCAACGCACTCGTGCAACTAATCAGTTGTTAGATGAATCCAAATTTGTTTTATTCGAGAAACCAGCCATGTCCATTGTCCAGTATTGCTAATTTTAACCTAACAATTTCATATAGACACTACGCGTCTTTGCCACATTTTTTGGTCTCGCCGTTTCAGTACGTCGTCTCGTTAAAGTTCTCTAGCCATTCTTTAGAACTATATCCACAATGACTGTGTCTCCAGTTCCATCATGTTTCATGAAGCGATAAAAAAGTACACTTTTGGCGTACTTCCCAAAAATGTAAAATATATTTCTTCTAACTTTAGCGCACTTCTGAAAAAGTATAATATATTTTTTCCTGGACCAAAAATATACTTTGATTTTCAGTACACTTTTCCATGACCATAATATACTTTTACTCTTACGGTCTGGATATAAACATAATTTTCTAAGTGGAAATTCGGTGCTTCTTCTCATTTTCATCTGGTTTTGTGTCAGTCTTCGGCGCTGATGCCTTAAATATGGTAAATAATTTTTTCCTAAGTCAAAGTTTTTATTTATTCTTCGACTTAGGTCGATTCTGGGAGGTTTTATAACATCCACACGCTGGCCCATCATTCTGTGCTTTCCTAGTTGAAATTTGAAGCTAGCCGAGTGAACGTCGAAAATGGCAAGTACCAAAATGAGCTATATGGCCTATTCGACGTCCACGTCCATCTTCGACTACCACGGCACTCGAACACGGACTAGCATGTGCACGATAGCGATGGCTCAAACAGTTGCCCACCATGGCGATTGTCGATGGTGGGCCATCGTGTGGAATTTACAATTCATACCTGAAGATGCTCACCGTACAGTGTACATGTCAGCTTCAGCAATTGGTTCGTCGACAATAATGACGATGTGCCATCGTGTAGAGGGTGTAATGGCTTAGAATTTTTTTTTATCTATTTATTTAACGTCGGCCTATTTCCGTTACCAGGGCCTATCACCGACGCCAGGAGACGAGCTACCCCCCAACCTGGAAATTTTGCCGAACCTCTTCCCTTAAGAAGAGTAGGGATCTTTTACTTGCCTAACATTTAATAGACAAAGGACCGCCTGCTTTACATCCCCTCCGAAGGATGGTATATCCACTACGTAATCCTCGTCTGAAATTACGTAGCTTCCGCGTATACACTGATATACAAGCCGCTAGAATGTGGGACGAGAACGCTGTATTTCCCAAGATGGGTCACCCATCCAAGTACTAACCGCGCTCGACGTTGCTTCAACGGAATATCGACTGATATTCACATTGAAGTCGAATGGCCTAGAATGGCGTGTGACGGTCGACGATGATTTCTGTGTCGGTTTTTTTGGTACACATCAAAAGAATTGTAGTGGCCGACGCTTGTCCACATGCTGGCCCATCATTTATATAAACTTATCAAAATGAACCTATATGGCCGTTTTCATGTCAACGTCCTCCATCGACTACCGCAATAACTCCTGTTCTGTAACTGTAGAACAGTGTAATTTTAATAAATAAATACTCAAATATGGACCAGCGTGTGAGTGATAGCAATGGCTCGAACAATGACCGACCGTGCGATGGGCGATGATGGCCGTCAATGATGAATCATTGCATATAGAGGCCCTTAGTATTTCTTTTAGATGATCCACCAGCAATAAACGTAGCTCACTATCTCATTCCTGTTGTATTAGTTAATAATGTGTTCTAGTTCATACCGTGCGTGTAATTTCCCATTAGGCATGTACATCCACGTAGCGCGATAGATATGACAACATAGCTGCCGTAAATTCCTCCGTCGAGCGGAGCATTCCAGTCTGTTATTTCATTTTAGCCAGCTGGCACGCGCGATGTTGTAATTTTACTCCCTATGCCTAGCGTTCGGCTACACGGACGGTATACATCTCAAGCGTTTGTAACTGCGTCTGCAAAATTTAAGAAACGTCTCTTACACATTTTTTTTTAAGGACGCATAAGGTGATAACTATAACTCGTCAACAGAATTTGTCAAATTACTTGCTGTTTCAACTCTGAAATAAACTGACGTTCAGTAACCAAATAATTACCATTTATTATTCATTTATTATTATATCAACATGTCACAGTGACTTTCGCACACATGTTAACAGCCATATTTGAAGGTGGCCTGGGCTGTAATTCATGCGAGTTGCATAGGTAACTATAATTTCACATGTTTTGTGTTTAGGTGGACTGTGACAGTTCAGTTATACACCAGGCCATTGTGTTATATTTAGACTCTGCAGAAGGCGTTTTTAAATACCTAGAGCTATATTGGATGTATACAAATGAATTATCTCATTTGGGACAAATATATGAATCATTTGATTATTACTATTAATCATTTTCTTGCATGTAATTATTATATATCCATATATTGTTTTGATTTATCGATTTCGTAAGTGACATTTTTCATTCATCTATTTATACATTATTTTCAAGACAAACATCTTCAATAATGGACTGTATATGCTAATGGCTCAAGTTACTTAATCTACAGATTACAGTACAAATAAAAATATAAAAGTGTATAGCTAGACTTTTTAGAAAAGAAAAAGATAAATGTTTAAACAAAGATCACCGCACTTCAAATTAATTTGGTATTAAGGATAGGATTTTGCAGAGCGAGAGGGAAATATGAGTTTATTCTAAATGTATTACAAATATTTAAACAATCATACATGTTATAATCTTTAAAAGAATTTCAGTTACTTCTCATTGCTCTAAGAAATACAGTTTTTATCTTAAATTTTGTATACAGTTAAATGCCATGCTATGTATTATACTATGTTTGGTTTTTTAAAAATTCATAATAAATCGAAAATAAACGCATATTTCCCTCTCATTCTTTAAAATCCTATCCTTAAAGAAAAATGTTGTTCTTTATTGCAAATACTTCAAAAATTGGCACACTCTAAGGTGATTAATAAATTAGTTAAAAAAACCGATCCTTAAGGAGACTACTTTCACATCCAAAGGACATTTCACACCTCTAAGGGGGTTTTCAAACTCCGACAGAATTTCTTGTAATTTTAGTATGTTGTTGGGGCTGTCAAAAGAGAGTATTTTGTTCAATTGAACCAATCTAGCTATACAGGGTGACACAGAAAATTCGGTTGAAGTATGAATTATCAGTTGTGAATCTCATATTCTAAATTCAGTTAGCTATTATTATTTTGTGTTCAAAAAATGTGTATATATTATTTTAGACAGTGGCGTTTTCTTTGGGGGGGGGGGGGGTAGTATAGATCACTTTTCCAGTGGTCCACCAACAATGATAAAAATTAATGGAAATTCCGAACTACCTGTATGATTATATGTTATTGTCTTAAAAGTAAGCATTTTAAAATAATAAATATGCAGACTAACCTAGTATTTATAACAAGAACATTAACTATCAATTAGTTAGGTTTCGTGCCGGTTCTCTAAAACGTTTCATTTTGACAAAACTATGGTCCAAAACAACAACTTTGGAACAAAATAATAATTATTACGGTATTATTTGAGGCCCTTCAGCTCTATTTGCAGCAACTAATACATAAGTTAATAAACCATATGATGGGTATTTCACTGCTTGCTGTTGTCTCGCATAACCTAAGTACCATATTACACTAGCAACACGAGCACAGACACCACGAGTTCTTGCACCAACTTTACAGGTACAAAAGGTACCAGTGATAGGATCAAGCTGGACATCATGAATTGGAGGAAGCAAATATGATATAAAAAGACTATGTTTTACAGCTTGAGTAAATCTAGAAAATATTTTTGCTCTTAACAATCCAGGTTCAAACTGCTGAAGTTGGAAAATAAATTCCTTATTTGCTTCTCTTTCCGCGGTGTCTTGAATGTATGCTGGAGCTAGTTTTACTTGATATGTGCCAAATGTTTTGGAAACTACATACTCTAAAGGCAAAATAGATAACGCTACATCAACATTGTCCATATTAATGTATATTATATTTTTTTAATTTTTAAAATGTAAGTAACATTTTAAATATTTAAACGTAGTACTCTTTTTTCCAAAAACAATTGTTGTCTTGACAGTAAAGTAAGTAAGTAGGTCAGTTTATTAAAAATATTTTTTTAACAAAATATTACTTTTTTATAGTGTTTTAGTGGCGAAATATTAAAAAGGTATAACAATTAATTTTTATTACCATAAAACGCCTGTTACAAATAGTATTTTTAGGAAAAAATGGTTAGATGTTTGACTAGTAATGTAAACGGCGCGAAAATAAGAATACCTTTACAGTATGTAGAAAATGGTGTCAATGAACGCCGAAGAGAACTATCAATCCTTTTTAGAGGGAGATTTCGTTTGATAGATGGGTATTTAAACGAAAATTCTCGATTGTGCTTAAATTGCAACGTACGCCTTGGAAGGTGCATTGAAAATGACAATAATCCATTAGCAGTTTCTATGGAGGTACTATTTCGCAGGAGGAGCTGTTTTATTTGCAAACGGTGACGATAATGTTGCAATCCAAAGCTTGTCCATTCATGCCAGAGTGGACTTTTATGTTAAAAACGGTTTTTTTTGCCTTCAACAGTAACATGCTGCCTAATGCATTTAACAGACGCTGGACTCATTCCTTTACAGCATATGGAGAATCACATTTCGATACCAATGCAAATTGTAATGACAGGTGAGGAGTTAAGTGAGTGGTTCACTACATTTAGGGAGTGTGTAACACACAATTCTCTCAATTTATATGAAAGCGAAGAAAATTTTAGCGAAAATGACTTTCAAAGTTTAACATCTTTAACTAAAGAACAATTTAGAGAGCTTTTCAATTACTGTCAACCTGTGGAAGTATATCATAAACTCAGAAGGTTAAGAAAAAACCAATTAATAGCCTTTTTAGTAAAGCTAAGGTAAGGTGTATCAGACGGATTTATAAAATCAATAATGAATTTTCCATCTACACAAAGCGCAAGCTTTGCAATAACAATCGCAAGAAATTCATTAATGAATCATTTTGTGCCACAAAATATAGGATTTACTTGCCCTGATGTTCAGAATCGAGACCAATTTATTCAGAGACATGTAAATAGGTTTTCTAATAAACTTTACAATCCAGTTCCTGAGCAACCTTGTGCCATTTTGTATGCTGACTGTACATATCTAAAGGCTCCGAAAAGTTCACATTTTAGAATCCAGAGGCAATCATATTCTAGTCACAAGAAGTATACATTATTTAAGGTCGGCCTTATAGCACCAGATGGATATATTATAGATGTACATGGTCCCTATTTTTCGGATGTATACGAAATAATGATGCTGCGGTTATAAGGAACGAAATGGAACAAGATGGCCAAAATATACGGCAATGGGTTCAAGATGGTGATGTATTTGTAGTAGATCACGGTTATAGAGATGCTGTTGATTTTTTGGAAAACTTACACTTAAATGTCGAAATGCCACCTGTACTTTTAAGAAACCAAAGGCAATTTATTACTGAAGAGGCAAATCTTTCCAGAAAAATAACCAAGACTCGTTGGAGTAGCGAAATGGCCATTTAAAATCAATTTTCAAGTTTTTTAGAGACTTAATACCAATGCCCCAATGCAGCATTGTTTTCATTTAGCCGACTCTTTAAAAATAGCTTGTGTTCTTATAAATGCATTTAGAGGCTTAATTCAAATGCAGGATTTTAATGAAGAACTTGTTGAAAGAACGTTGGCTATATCACGTAACCTTGAAAATCTATTGCAGAGAAGAATGGAAATAGGAAACTTTATCTTACGTCGTGGTGGTGGTCCTTGGAATAATATGGACAACGTTGATTAGCGTCTCCTATTTTACCTTTAGAGTATGTAGTTTCCAAAACATTTGGCACATACCAAGTAAAACTAGCTCCAGCATACATTCAAGACACCGCGGAAAGAAAAGCAAATAACGAATTTATTTTCTAACTTCAGCAGTTTGAACCTGGATTGGATTAAGAGCAAAAATATTTTCTGTGCTCATGTTGCTGGTGTAATATGGTTATGCGAGACACCAGCAAGTAGCAAGCAGTGAAATACCATCATATGGTTTATTAACTTATGTATTAGATGCTGCAAATATGGCTGAAGAACCTCAAATAATACCGTAATAATTATTATTTTGTTCCAAAGTTGTTGTTTTGGACCATAGTTTTGTCAAAATTAGATGTTTTAGAGGACAACCGCCACGAAACCTAACTAATTGATAGTTAATGTTGTTGTTATAAACACTAGGTTAGTCTGCATATTTATTATTTTAAAATGCTTACTTTTAAGAAAATAACATATAATCATACAGGTAGTTCGGAATTTCCATTAATTTTTGTCATTGTCGGTGGACCATTGGAAAAGTGATCTACACCCCTCCCCCAAAGAAAACGCCACTGTCTAAAATAATATATACACATTTTTTGAACACAAAATAATAATAGGCAAGTTTTGTCGGAAAAGGATGACGGTAACTGAATTTAGAATATGAGATTCACAACTGATAATTCATACTTTGAACCGAATTTTCCGTATCACCCTGTATAGCTAGGTCGGTCCAATTGAACAAAATGCTCTCTTTTGATAGCCCCAACAACATACTAAAATTTCAAGAAATTCTGTCGGTGTTTGAAAACCCCCTTAGAGGTGTGAGATGTCCTTTCCTTTTCAAGTTTTTTATAATGAAAAAAATGTTAACATGCTTGCACTTCAGTATGTGGTAATAAATTGTTCATGTTCACAGAACATATAATATAATATTTGAAATCATCTGCCCCAAAATCTTATAAAATGATATGCCACATCAGTAGGGTGGTGGTAAGGGATGGCTGATGCCAAAAGAAATGTTGAGGTCTTTGGTTCTTGTAATGTGGGAGACTAATGCCAAAAAAAAAAAACAAATTGAGACCTTAGCTTTTCGTACATACACTAAATCCAAATTTATGGACTCATGCTTGCTTTACCAATTTATCAGCATCTACCCCCTAACCCTCCACGGAATAAGATCGAAACATAATCTGGTTCCAGATCTTTTTATAATACATAAGTGTATCAAATTTCAAGTTAATATCAAACCGTTCCAGAAGCTCAAATGAAAGTTACAGACCTACAGACTCACGCACGGACGGACGGACGGACAGAGAAATTCTTCCGCTGAAACTTAAAATTTCGTCGTTTCATGATATTCTAAGCTAAACAATGACATTTTTTTTAATTATTACTATACTTCCACTCCATTACGTGGCCGCGCAAGTGAAATAAGTACAAAACTCCATTAAACACGCTATTTTTTCAAAATTCAAAAATGTTTATTGAGTAAGAAACATACAATTTGATACAAAAGGATGAGGAACAAAATAGTTTGGTACACATTTTTATTAAAATTTTCTTTTCAAATTGAACCGCCTGTAACCTGCGTCTTCAAAGAGGTCGCAAAAAAATTGTGAAATAAAATTTCACCGTTGTCATAGTGAGACCAAAACAAGGTAAAACTGGCAAAAAACTGTAAAAGTATTTACGCAAAACTTTCCTGTCTGTTTGGCATCCTTTATTTATGAATTATTTTTTCTGTTGAATGACCACTCTATATATTTTATTTATTAGAATTATATCAGACGTTTTACTGGAAATAGTGATAACTACGTTTCAAATATCGTTTTCCTGTCACTTATTATTTTTTAAATTGACCACCCTGTAGGTTTTTCACTAAAAGTATATCAGGTTTCCTCCTCGATAATTGTGTGTTCGATGTAATTGACATAAAAATCAAATTTTTAAATGGGTCAACCTGTATATTTTTGAATATTTGGATCCTGCTGGTTAAAATGCATATAGTCCAGTTAACGAATGGCCCAAAGGGTGGTGTAAATTGCGTGAGCAGGGACCTAAGCGATTCTTTTAGAAAGTTGTTCAGGGTGCTTAGGGAGTGAACATACTGAAAGTCCTGACGTCTAGGATGTGAGCCGGAGGGTGCACAAAGAAAGTCCCACTTTTGGTTTTTTCGCTTATATCTCTAAAACAGTGCGTCGTAGGGAAGAATATTTATTATACCTAATGAAAGCCCATGAAATTCTCTACAACTTTCATTTTATATACTTTTTTCGAATTCGCAACCGTTTTCGAGCTACACGCTCTGGAAAAGTACCTACCACCAAATGCAGCAGTGGCTCGAGGATGAGCTGCCCCCTCAAGAGTGGGGGTGGAGACATATAGGAGACACCCTGGTGCCAATTACAACAGAAGATCTATCAGCACCGGAGGGAGGTCCTACTGAAAACGATGCCGCTGCACCAAGGATTGTGGTAGTGGTAAATGTGGATGCCGGAAGGCAATGCTGAACTGTTCTGCGGAGTGGCTCCACTGGCAAGGGAAATGCCTCAACGGCATGTGTCTGTTTACAACGAGGACGACGATGAAGACGACGTAGAGCCCCTTCAGCAAGAACCACCCACCACTGAGGATGAGGTAAAAATCTGTTTTTGGAAAATTTTCCCTTTTCCGGAGCGTCTCGCTCGAAAACGGTTGCGAATTCGAAAAAAGTATATAAAAAGTTAGTTGTAGAGAATTTCATGAGCTTTCATTTGGTATAAGAAAATTTTTCCCTACGATGCACCGTTTTCGAAATATAAGCGAAAAAAACAAAAGTGAGACTTTCTTTGTGCCCCATCCCCTAGGGCTCACCTCCTAAACGTCAGGACTGTTAGTATGTTCACTCCCCCTAAGCACCCTGAACAACTTTCTAAAGGAATCGCTTAGGTCCCTGCTCACGCACTCTACACTTCCTTTATTGACTGAACTAATATGATCTGGCCCACAAATATTATTTTTATTTTAAAAAATATAAAAAAATATATATTTTTTTTTAAATCAAAACAATATTTAAAGGTCTGATCATATGTATTTTGGCCAACAGGATCCAAATATGCAAAAATATACTGGTTGCCCCATTTAAAAATTTGATTTTCATGTCAATTGCATCGAAATCGCAAGTCGATCATTTTGGTTCTTTACATCATATAATTTAAAATTGCATCCCATATCACTACACCAAATTTGAAAAAAAATCCATTCGCACATTCAAAAGTTACAAAAGGTTCCCTATCGACTGAGCCAAGCGGTATAGCACCAACTGACAGACAGAGACCAGATCGACAGTCATGTGTCGGCGGCCAACAGACAGACCAATTGGCGAAATTAAAAGACTTTAATTTTCGTAATCTACATATTCTGAAATGTGAAAATCTGGAGAAATTTTGGACGGTGATTTTTCATGATTGCAATACTTCGCTTTGGTAAGCGAGGGAAGTAAAAACAAGCTAAAACCGTACTCTTCGCCGGTTTACTAAACTTTTTATATAATTGTTACACATTCTGTAGGATACTCTTCGCAGTTTTTTGTAAATAATGTTGGTTTTAGACATTTTTAATTTTATGGTACGAACTTAGTTGGTCAGTCAGTCAGTGTAAAATAAAGTAAAAATTAAAAAAAAAACTATACCATATCCCATGTGGATCTCGAACCTGGTACCCTTGGATTCCGAGTCAAAAGCGTAAGAACTACACCGCTATCTCCAACGCGTAAAAAATGTAAATTTTTAGAAAAACA
This sequence comes from Rutpela maculata, assembly GCA_936432065.2. Lineage (NCBI taxonomy): Eukaryota > Metazoa > Arthropoda > Insecta > Coleoptera > Cerambycidae > Rutpela > Rutpela maculata. Next base: position 43,481,192 of record OW386286.2, read on the forward strand.
AAAATCAAAAAAAAAAATCTCAAATTTAAATCATTAATAACATTTTTATTTACTGATCGACTTTATTCAAAAACAATAGGGTTCTTCCCCTAGCTATCACTAACTTACTGTCCAAATTTCAGTGCAATCGGATTTTTCTTCCTCGAGTTATCGTGCTTAAAAAAACGTGACGGACGGACAGACAGACGGACTTTTCCCAAACTTTTATTAAAGATTTTTAAAAACAATTAATTTTAGTACCAAGGAAAATTAAAATATCAACCCGAAGTGCCTTTAACCTATCATCATAGGCATCTATAACGATAATTGAAACATTACAACTATGTACTTATTTAGGTTTTAAGTATTTTAAGAAAAGACAAAGTTACAAAAATGCCTAATTATATGTTAATTTATATATATTTCCGTTCAAATATTTCTCTGCTACGATGACTATAAACAAATTTTGCTCAGTTATAATACGCCTATTTGATTAATTTAAGTAGTATATGGGTAATTGTAAAAGTAAAATATCCCCGTAATAAACCTCATTCAGCAAAATAATGCATTAGATTATATCAACTTGATACCTATTTATTACCTACATACAATAGATTATCAGTCAGGGATTAAAGTTAAGTAAAAAGCAGGAATATAATCTGACAGACTGACAGATTTAAATCTAGTAAATCTGCTACTGCACTGCCTACGTAAAATAATCATGTGAAATTCCTGAGTCTGGTGCGGTAGCGCATCAAAAGCAAATGCATCACGTTGCCTGAGCTTGAATTATTTTATTGAGTAGTCTAACGTAATCAAGAACGGGTATGAGAGAAGGCGAATAAGATGATTCCCCATTATGTAACAATGGGTTTTCTGTGAGACGTTCTTTCACTTCTTAGTGAAGATATACTAGGCTTTGACGTATAAAAATGTGTGACATATTTTGTCTAGAAAGACGGTACAGCCGATCGTATAAATAAGAAAAGTTTATAGTGCTTATTTTACTCTCTAGTGTGACTGAGAGTGACTGTCTGTCTGCTAGCTATGAACAAATAAAACTATTAAGTATGTTCGATATTTTGAAACTATTATCATGACAAAAAGTAATTTTTGTTTTATTCTTCTCAAAGTTTATTTCTAAGACTAAATGGCCTCGATGAACTCTATAAAAGTGATTTAAAACCCTTATGAGAGTACAGTGGCCCACCTAGATAAAGGCCTGCATGACCCTTTTTAAAACTACTATTAAAGCTTTCAAGCTTTAATGAATTATCTAAATTTTTACTCGTAGAATATCTGAATATTATAAAACCATACTTGGTTTAGGATAAGCACTATATTAAAATTTAAAAGGCAGACACAAATCCTTTCAGGAAACGTTTTGTATTTAACAAAGTAAATGTAAATGCAAATAAATCTATTTAAAATTTATTCTGAACCCTGAGTAATTACCACAACCGCTTTAAGACTTATTAGTCCAGTCAACGAATGACCTAAAAGGTGATGAAGAGTGCGCGAGCAAGGACCCAAGCGATTCCTTTAGAAAGTTGTTCAGGGTGTTTAGGGAGTGAACGTACTGAAAGTCCTGACGTCTAGGAGGTGGGCCGGAGGGGGGCACAAAGAAAGTCCCCCTTTTTTTGTTTTTTCGCTTATATCTCTAAAACGGTGCGTCGTAGTGAAACATTTTCTTATACGAAATGAAAGCTCATGAAATTCTCTACAACTTTCATTTTATATACCTTTTTCGAATTCGTAACCGAATCGTTTTCGAGCTACACGCTCCAGAAAAGTGAAAATTTTCGAAAACAGATTTTTACCTCTTCAATTTTAAGGAAAAGCAAGGTGGGCTTCTTAAAATTGTACTTAAAAGTCAGAAATCATCAAGGAAGTGGCAGTGATCTTTTACAACCCCTCTTCCACTCAAGGCGAGGTTGAAGAGGCTGGGAAGATTTGCTTCCTCAAATGGTATGGGGCACCAACCAGTACCGCTTCCAGTTGTTCATGAGGTCAGTGGCAAATATTAAGCCTGAGATCAGCTCCCTCCCACCAACTGAGAGCGCAGCTAAACAGCATTCCTAGCGCACCTGCCACCAAGTGCAGCAATGGCTCGGGAATGAGCTGTCCCCTCAAGAGTGGGAAACCTATAGGAGACACCCTGGTGCCAATTACAACAGAACAGAACAGAAGATCCACCAGCACCGGGGAGGTCCTACTGAAAACGATATTTTGCCGCTGCACCAAGGATTGTGGTAGTGGCAAATGTGAATGCCGGAAAGCAATTCTGAACTGTTCTGCGGCGTGCCTCAACTGTCAAGGGAAATGCCTCAACGGCGTGCCTGTTTACGACGAGGACGACGATGAAGACGACGTAAAGCCCCTTCAGGAAGAACCACCCACCACTGAGGATAAGGATGCCATGGACGAGGAACCCTTGCCAGAAGCCTTACGGCCAAAGAGGATGAAAACGTGAATCCAGAGAAAGTTGAGAGTTTAACATTGAGAAGTTATTGAGAGTGAGAACAATGAGAATGATTGAAATCGAATAAAATTACTTACCTTATATGTAATTTTCACTTTTCCGGAGCGTGTTGCTCGAAAACGGTTGTGAATTCGAAAAAAATATATAAAATGAAAGTTGAAGAGAATTTCATGGGCTTTCATTTGGTATAAGAAAATTTTTCCCTGCGACGCACCGTTTTCGAGATATAAGCGAAAAAACCAATAGTGGAACTTTCTTTGTGCCCCCCCCGGCTCACCTCCTAGACGTCAGGACTTTCAGTATGTTCACTCCCTAAACACCTTGAACAACTTTCTCCGCTTAGGTCCCTGCTCACGCACTCTACATCTCCTCTATTGATTGAACTATATAGGGTTTATGGCGTTTGTATAACCTAACCTAAAAATTCGATTTGATTTCAATATTTTGCCACTTTTGGAAAAAGTTGGTATCGTATGAATGAATTACCGAAAGCCGACACGGTAGTGTAGTGGGCTAAAGCGTGCTAGTGGCGAGCACGTTTGGTCACACTGTCTATCATGTATTGGGATCGATTCCTATATCCAACACTAGCAATATCGGTGGGTAACGTTTTATAAATACCGATAGCTATATTACAAATTAAGGCAAAAGTTTAGAAGTCTAATACTTAAAATGATATTGGATGAAATTCAAGAAGCTGCAAACAAAGAAAGTGTAGATCTAATACCGTTGAAATCAAGAACATAATTTGAAATAGAGTTTTATGAATTTTTGAAACGATATAATGAGAAGCAGACCGAAAAATACTTTACAAGAACTGTGCTTTTAAAATGTTTTTTCGAAAAATCAAAAATAAATAGATAAACCAAATATTTTCTATTGAAAGCAGTTGTGAGAAGTTATTCCATAGTTAGGAATAACTGTAGGTTCTTTTCCTGATATTCATTCAATAAAGTTAACTATTTCAAAAATAATAGATACTGAAACTAATAGTTTATTTAGCATAGTTAACTGTAAAAATGTGAATATATAAATGCATATTTTAATGCGAAATTAATTTAAAAAATCAGTTACTACAGTGAAAATTGATTATTTATCATTTCATCCCTTGAAACTTTTGTAAATATTTACTCCCTCTGGCATTAAAAGTGATAGTTTAGTCCTCGAAAAAGGAAATTAATGTACTTTTACCACGTGTGGAATATCTAAAGAATAAGTGCGTTTTAAATTATTCTACTGCATGGTTAAGTTTTTCGTGCTCTAAAATAGAATTAAGATACCACAATCTATGAGTTGTAAGGAAAATTATGCATTTTGACAAAAAAGCGAATTTAAATTAATAAAAACACATTAAATTATTAAAATAATAATCACGTAATTAAAGTAACAATTTGCGATAATTACATGATCCTCACTATAATTTCATACTATGCTTGTAAAACCAATTGTTTTAATAATTCTGGGAATAATGCAATACGCGATACGGTTCGAGCAGTACGATAATAATAAGCGTTTTTGTTTTATAGTAGCACATTAAGTAGATAATTGCGAAGATTACAAATACACAACGCAAATTAAAATAAGCAAACAAAGAAATTGTCTTTCTGATGATCTAATAAATAAGAAGACATTTTTGGTACTTATGATTATGAATCAGCTACACTGGCGTACCCCAAAGGGTACAAGCTTAGATTATCCATTAAAAGATCCATATTTTGAATCCTTTCATTTCGTCAAATTCATCCTCGTGTGTTCTTAGATCTCTTCAGAGATTTGATGCTGTTTTACATCTACAATGAATTAATATTCTAGTAAAAATTTAGTGTTATTATGGTACAATTATTAAAACGCTATCAGAGTAGTACGTAAGTATAAACAAAGCTAAAAACGTACTCTTCGCCTGTTCACTGAACTTTTTATATAATTTTTACACATTCTATAGGATACTCTTCGCAGTAAATAATGTTAGTTTTAGACATTTTTAATTTTATAGTACGAACTTAGTTGGTATAAAATAAAGTAAAAATAAAAAGAAAACTATACCATACCCCATTTGGGTTTCGAACCTGGGACCCTCGGATTCCGAGTCAAAAGCGTAAAAACTACACCACCACCTAACATGTAAAAAATGTAATTTTTACATTATAAGAGACGAGCCAAAAACCTTATTTCCACGGTTGTATACTACATTATGAAATGTATATCTGTAAAATATATAAATATTTAGCTATTAAAATGAAATATCATTTCACCAGATTTCTATTCAATTACAAAAACATAAAAATCAAAAAAAAAATTGTTTAATAACATTTTTATTTACTGATCAATTTTGCTCAAAAACAATAGGGTTCTTCCTCTAGCCAACACTAACTTACTGTCCAAATTTCAGTACAATCGGATTTTTCTTTCTTGAGTTATCGTGCTTACAAGAAACGTGACAGACGGACAGACAGACATTTTGAAAGTTGTTCAGAATTCGTTCACTAACACAATGATATGAAAATTTTTTGTGTGCGAGTGATATTTATGGTTTTAGAAATGTACCGATCAAATGCAATATACTCTTTGTTATCGTATTTGCGAAGAGTATAATAATGTAATTGGTGAAAGAGAAAATGTGGAATGTGGAGTACCGCAAGGAACTGTATTAGGCCCTATACTTTTTATCTGAATGATACGATTATTTTAAATTAGTTAAATTAGAATTCTTGCATCTTTTTTACAAAGAAACTCGTTTAAAGAACTTTAGAAAGAAATTTGGTTTTTAATTTTCTAGTTTAATCGAAAAAATAAAGTTTCTAAATTGAGGACGAACTTGTTTTTTAATTTAGGTAGGATTAATAACTTTGAAGATATGGAGGCTTAAAAATGGCATTCAGACGTTTAAAAGAATTTAGCTTAAATGTTAAATATCTTAGAAAGTATGGCACTTGCGTCATAAATGCTGAGGTTCAAAATTAAAGATTATTAAGTTAACTTTCAAACGATTTTATAATGTTTCTATAGCATAAAAAGCAAAAAGTTATAATAATATAACGAAAAGAATGTGCGTCTCCAGAGGTTTTCAATAAAAATGCCGCTATTTATTTCCTGGAGGAGGCCGTCAACAAAGCTTGCCCACTGTAGTGGTGATATTATTCCTCCGTAGGCGTGAGGTAGCCTGTACTGTCTTTTGCCTCAACGGTAACCTCATCTAGATTTAATCTACGTTGACTTTAATCCACTAGCAGCTCACTATTGGAACTCTTCTGTTTGACAGAGCATTCGCTAATGACACATTGTCGCATTATTAAATGCTCCTTTTATGTTTTTTTCCCTTATGGGTTGTGGTGCCAGAGGTCCCACCGTAATGACGCATAAGCTTATACCCCATGGTCTCGTTAGCCCATTAATCACATTCCTCTCCAAAAGAAGAGTATACGGTCAATAGGGTCATTTAGTGATATGGTAGTTTCCTACTTTTTCTTCCTCATTTTAAAGTATAACAAACCAATAGCCTCAGAAAAAAATTTCAGCTCAATTGAATCAATAGCCACAGAGATATTCGCATTTGAATAGAAACACGCTCGGCCGGCCAACAGTCCGTAGAGTGACGTCACTTGGCGTGCGCCGATACCTGTATTAGAGCAGCAATTTCGTAAGTCTATCGTGTCGTTTTTTTTTTTTGGCGTAGAACCAGGTCAAACATGTTAGGTTCCTTTGAGTATGTCACCGGGCATATGAAATCATATTTTACGACATTTTTTTGTGGTCTCGAACTTTTTAAATCAATAAAAAGTGAAAAAAATGTATTTTTAAATAAAATTGTTTTTTTTTCGTTTCCACCGCCATATCTTTAAAACTATTAAAGATACCGAAATTTGTTTTGTGTCAAATTAAAGCACACACTGTAGCGTTTTTACCAATATAAACGGTTTGGGCACAATTCGCACTTTCATTTCTCTAAAAATCAGATAAACTAAAAATATATATTTTATGTATTGAAATCTTCACCAATCGATAAACTTTTTTATTTTTGAAAATATTTACATACATGCAGGGAAGAAAATAAAGCCTAATAATCACAAAAGTTTTTGAAACAATATATTTTTTCCTAAAATGTACCGTATGGCAACAGCGATTTTTTTTATCAGCGCTAAATGCGACATTGGGACGCAATTAATACACCTCGCATGGTTAGATTAGTCGCGTAGAAGTGGCGGTTGTCGAAAATCATTAAGTATTCATTGTTCGGATAAAAATTGTGAAAATCGAAAATGTGCTTGTTTTAAGAAAGGCCTAAAATGTTGCAACGAGTGCAAATGTCATTCCTGTAACAACATTATTAAAGATTTCGAGGTATTAATGTAGGGCCTACATAAACTACAACTACATATTTATCTATCCAAATAGAAAATTTATTTCAACAATAAAACTCATTTTATGCGTACGTTTTTACTTTCATTCATTTAAAAATGTCTAATAAACTTACTAATTAGGTGGGTAGTTAGTAACACTGATTGATATTTATAGATTAGGTATTTATATCTACCTACCTGTCTTTTTATTATTAAAAGGAGACTATTTTATATTTATTGTACAATTTCTTAATATTAACAACATATGATCAATACTACTCTACAATATATGAAATATTGAACAATAATATTGATCCCCTAGATGCTTTTGATCACTACTGGTTTTGTATCTATTAATATAAGTTAAACTACTATATCACCCCGACCGGGACCGTCAGATCGTTGCAGTCGGCAGGCTTGCTACAGCCGAGCGCGCAAGAATATGACTTTGGCCCGTTAAAAAAAACTCAATACTATGAACGGAACATGAAAAATTTTTTATCCTTAAAATTATTTTTCAACTATTGGCTTCAATTTGTACGCAGCATGTATATACAAATTTTCATAAATAAATTTTTTTCTCGATTGTCTAAAATTACGCTACTGAAAATAACAAGTTTAAGTTTCCTATTATTTTTCTAACTTAAAAAAAAATAAATCGGGTTCACGTGGGACGTTGTTCGAAGCGCTATTGTGTTTACTTTAATCTAAAAAAAAAATAGCTTGATAGCACAAATATTTTCAGAGGTATAGCGGTGGAGACGTTAAAAAACATATTTCATTAAAAATCTATTTTTTTGAGTTTTTCCGAAATAAAAAAGTTCTCGACCACCAAAAAATGTAAAAAATTATTTCAGCCATCTGACGTCACAACTCGTCTACATGGTTATCCCGAGCGTTTTTAAGCGCGCCGACTTTAATAATTTTTTTATACATGAAGGCGGTGTCAGTAAATTCTAATTTTTGGCATACTTACTATACTCACCAAGCTCTTTCAGAATATGTAATAATAAAAAATTGTTAAATGAGCCTATGGGAGCTCTGGCTATTTCTTCCGGGGTCACGGTTGGTTCCTCGAAGTATGAAAATCTTCCAGCCACCAAGGCTGGGCATTCACATAGAATGTGGTGAGGAGTTTCCTCATCCTCACCACATATCCTACATTCTGGATTATCCTTCACACCTATGTTGGTTAGGTGTTTATTCAGTGTGCAGTGTCCTGTTAAGATTCCCACTGCACATCTCAGCTGTTTTCTGTTACAAGTTATGTTTCTGACTTAATAGTTCCTTTACCATTCCGCAAGATGAATGGTTTTATGTTTAGACATATTGCCACTTCTTTGTCATCTAATGACTTTGTTAGTACAAATCTTCCAAGGCATGATCTATTGACTTTTCCGGCTGATATAGAGAGGAAATCTTCCCTTAGTATTTCCTCTCTAATGTACCTGTGCAGTAACCTTTCCAAATGTTTTAAGTAGGAAAGAATACAGGATTATTTGTGGGTCTGTACGACCTGTGTGTTTGGGCAGATATTCTGAGTATGGGTGACCTTCATCTTTCGCCATATATGTGCTATGCATATTTTTAATTTTTCAGTTCAGTCTTGTTTACGTTTTAAGTGTGTACTTCAAATTTAATAGGATGCTGTTTTATTCCACAAATAACAAATATTTTAGTTTACTCTATTTTATTTTATAATATTAATTATTCTATTTGCAAAACATTTTGTTTTATTTCCGTCTGCCATATTGGAATATTTTAATTGTTAATTTTATTTTGTTCGATTCCTAATCATCAACCCCAAGAACATAAGTGTACTATGTTTCAAAAATAAATTAGCAATACTTTTCCAAATATTAAATTTCTCGATTTGGGGGTAGTTCGTGGCCTACGTAAATGATTTTATCAGGCCTACGCATTGGATTTCAATGGCGGCCGTCGGAGTCCTAGCATTCCGGTGCATACTGAAACCCTTAACGCTTTCTTGAATATTTCTAATAAAATTATATGAACTAATACAACAAAGAATGTAAATGTATGCTTAAAAATGATTTACTTTATATAATTAATAATAAAATATATTATAAAAACACAAATAGTTTTCTAAAAATAAATAAATAATATGTAAATGATTAAGAATCAGTATTATTGTACTATTAAATAAAGTATATCTATAAAACTAAAATACACACTTGATAGCTTATTGATTCAGAATAAAATATACACTTCTAATAATAGTTAAAAACAAAACAAAAAATAATTATTTCTTTAATCTCTAACAGCAATAAATTGTGGATAACAAAAATTTAAAATGCCTCTCTAATAATAAGGTACAACAGTTATTGTAATAAATATTAAAAGATCGGTACATACACGAGTATGTACAACATATTTATTTTAAATTTAATTAGTATCACAGAGATTGCAACTTTTCAACTTTTCTTTTACTTCCACAACCAGTGGAAGTATAGTAACGTAAAAAAATTTTAAAAAATTTTTATTGTTCAAATAGGCTTAGAATATCATGAAACGTCGAGATTCTAAGTTTGAGCGAAAAAAAATTTCTGTCTGTCGGTCTGTCTAACTTTTTTTCTGCGCAAATTTACTCTGGAACCATTTAAGATATTGACTTGAAATTTGGTACACATAATATGTACTTTAACGAAATCTGGTACTAGATTATATTTTCATCTTGTTCCGTCGAAGGGTTAAGGGGTAAATTGGGGTAAATTTGGGATAAATAGGTAAATCAAGCAGGTAAGAGTCCATAAAATTGGTATTTAGGATATACAAGAGAAGCTAAGGTTTCAAAAAAAATTTTGGTAATAGCCACCCCCATTACCACCCTCACCCCATTATTAAAGGGGATGAAAAAAAATGTGATTTAGTGTGTGTACAAGGACCAGAAACCTCAAAATATTTCTTTACTTCATCCACCCCCACTACCACCCCCTATCACCATCCCCACCCCCTCTACCGATGTGGGTTATCGTTTTATGGGTTTTTGGGGTAGAGGATTTCAAATATTATATTATTAAAGTTCCATAAACAATTATTTCCACATACAATGTTTTTTCGTTGTGAGTGACTTGGACAAAAAATTTAAATGTGGAAGTAATGATTCCTTGGGCAGCGGTTTCTTTATCAGACTTTATTTTAATCTCTTAATTGCTAGTCATTTTTTTTCTTATTACACCTCATTTTTTTCCTCACCGATACGATTATTTTTCACTTTAAAATAATTGTTCAACAATATATTAGAAAAGTATATCAAGTCTCTCACAACGAAAAAATTTTGTATGTGGAAATAATTGTTTATGGAACTTTAATCAATACTTGAAATCATCTAACTCCAAAAACCCATAAAACGATATCCCACATCGGTAGTGGGGTGGGGGTAGTGAAGGGGGGTGGTATTGGGGATGGATGAAGTAAAAAAATATTTTGAGGTCTTTGGTTCTTGTACACACATTAAATAACAATTTCTGTTCACCTCCTTTTATAATGGGGTGGGGGTAGTAAGGAGGGGGTGTGGCTAATGGCAAATTAGCTTCTCTTATATATACTAAATATCAATTTTTTTGGACTCTTACCTGCTTGATTTACCTCTTTACCCCCATTTACTCAAATTTACCCTTCAACGGAATAAGATGAAACTATAGTCTAGTTCCAGATCTCGTTAAAAAACATACGTGTACCAAATTTTCAGTCAATATCTTAAACGGTTGCAGAGTAATTGTACGCACAAAGAAAGTGACAGACAGAGAGAATTTTTTTGCTCAAACTTAAAATCTCGACGTTTCATGACATTCTAAATCTAAAAATGAACAATAAAATTTTTTTTAAATTTTTTTGTCGTTACGAGACTTTCACTGGATGTAGAAGTAATTGCTTACTAAAGTGATTAACGCAGATTACTGAATTTTTATTCGAGATAAAATGTTTTCGGTGAATGCTGTGAGACCATTTTTTGCCAGGTTCTTGTCCGACGGAAAACGAAACAGTAGTATATCGTTGTTTATTGTAATTTGATTTGCACTGGCACACAACATCGACGCCATCGACGGGGCATTCTTTTAATTGACATTCATTAATTAAGGACGTTTTCATAATGTTCACAGTATAAAGATACAGTAATAAATCAATATCTAATTTCAGTATTAGGAGGCTGAATCATTTATTTGTAGTATTTCTCACGATCTATTTTGTGAATTATTACTGTGTTAGGCACATTAAGTATTTATTCATATTTTTCATTCGACTCCAGTACAAATTGAAATCCAATTAGTTGGCACTAATCCATACTCAACTTAATACTAAACAAATTATACGAAGAAATAAAATAATAATCTTGCAAAAGAGCGCTAAATCCACCCGTAGCCGCAGTAACTTTGTAAAGTCGTAGGACTCCTTTCGTGACGTCACACGCGGACTCGAGTGCAATGCGGTGGCCTGATAAAATCATTTACGTAGGCTACGGGTAGTTTCCATCCAATCCTTGGGTGTAAGAGAAAGTCTCGGGACCGTATAGAAACTGAACAAGATACAATTTAGTGGAAAAAATTGCCCATAGAAGAAATTACCATTACATATAACATTATTTCTAAGATTTGTATTTTGTCACCTCTAGGTAATTAAAAGTTACTATACCTAATATCAGTATGTAACCAAAAATCATAATAATTATATAATTGATTGAAATAACCTAAGGTTACAAGGAGTCTGCAATAAGATAACCTCGGCTCCCAGGTAGTTATTCCAGAAACAGTCTTGTCACGTAGGTAATCAAGAATCTTACGTTTCATATAAGCAAATTAGAAAATTCTTTGTATAAAGCAAATATAGTTGCAGCAAGAGATATTCTCGAGGATCAACGGGATAAGGCGAATCGTCATAAAGCTTGCCGACAAAGCAGCCAAATAGCCCAGTAAATGAAGACATTTCGACTGGAAAAAATTACGAGAAAGGTGGTTTTGGAGATCTTCATTGAGGTGCCCTTAGTACGTCCTGAGAAGTTCGAGTAATTTAATCCATGAGTTTTGTTTAGCGGGGGTTAAAGGGTAAATTTTCAGTTTTTTGCCATTATCTCGAAAAGTATCACTTTTTCGACAAAAATAGCCATGAACAAAAATATTTCTTATAAAATTCTACACAAAGGTCATTACACTTTTTTTCGTAGGATCAATCGTTTTTGAGTAAAAGTTACGGAAAGATACAGTGTCTGTATTTTTTTAACAGTTTCAAACAGTACGCCTAATCCACATCTGACACTCGTTCTCTTCTAGCAGATCTAATTCCGTGTCAACTTCAACGTCTTCTTCATAAAGAGCTTCGTCAATTGGCTGATCAGTTGATAGTATCGTATCTTCAACTATAGCTTCACCCATAGCTCCGTTGTTACTACCTATCTATTTCTTCTGCCGCGGCGTTCAAACAAGATTGCCCACGGCAATGCCCGCATACTGCCGAACAGTAGAGACCTAGTTTTCTATAGCTACAACTAGCGTTACAGTCTTTGGTACAATTGCAGAATATAGTATTGATCAACTGATTGGGAGCCGGTGACGAGGTTTTGAATAGGTTCGAATCTATTGTTGATGATCTTCCATCCCCAGTCTTCCAACTCATTCTACTGGGACTAGAACCGACGCGCCTCTGGTGGTTGTAAGAAAAAGCAAACGACGCACGGCGGTTGGCGGGAACGTTGAATAATTTTGATGGTAAAATTTAAAATATATAATTTTAGAGTAGACGAAGGAAGAGCTGGAGTGCAGGTTGGAAAATTTTATCAATTTGGTTTGAGATAAATATGTTTTTAAATGTAAAAAAAATGTGCCGATCACGATGGTAATGTCCAAATTTTTCAAAAATGGGCCCTTGTGAAATATTTTCGGAAAGGTGAAAAATTGCACATTATGCTAATTAGTTCTTTTCCTTGCAATTTTCTGGAAAAAAAATGGTAAGAATAAAAGTTGTTTGATATCATGTTTTCCATACGGAGAAAATATGAAAATCAAAGTTTTACACTTTTCAGAAAATTTATATTGGAAAATCGCTCTGATGGGAGAGTATTTTAAAAGGGTAGCATACACTGTAGAAAAATATGGACATCACTATCGTGATCATTCTGTATCTTTTTACTCATTAACGCTATAGCCAATGAGAGCCCGTTTTTTCACAACATTGCACCAATCAAATGTCATTATTAGTGGTAATTCAAGCTAGATCGGCTTTTGACAGTACCAACTTGCAAAATTTATAGCTCTAATTTTTTATGTCGCAGCGCGGCAAATACTGCGATAATTTTTTGACGTTTTGTTTCGTGAAACATTTTCGGCAAATAGGGCAACTCACGCTTTTAAATTTATCTATAAATAGCTTATTACTAATTGTTAACTTACCTTGTAAATTGTAATATTGTATTATGTACTAGCAAACATAAACACACCACATATATAGTAAACAATCGTCAGTTCCAAAGAGAAGCCTGTCTGAAATATATAGGCTATAACCCTTGCCTATCTGTAACTATTTCAATTTTCCTACTTTTCAATCAGGTAACAATAATATACAAAGACTGTACTTAATATACCTAGCTCATAATACATGAACAAGTCAAGCACAGCTTTCAATAGCTCAATAACGTAGTTACAAAGTTAAGCAAATCATTTATTATAAATGTCAAGTAAACACATTCGCTCTGGAAACAAACTAAAAATGTACCTAGGTGCCTACTTACATACGGTAATCTATCAAAAAGTAACTAGTTGAATCAAAGCTGTGCAGTATTTTAATTTGTTGTATTTAAAATTCACTCTGCCTAACGAAGCAAACCTCAACATAATTTGTAAACTTCGTAAGTTAAAATAAGGATTAAATACGTAAATATGAATCAATGAACAATTATTATGGAATATAACTCTAGTAGCGGTAGCGCTAGATGGCGCTCTCTATGTCAGTCTCGGAACCATGAGTGTATAGTAACAAATAGGCGGGACATCGGGAATAAAGTAGTGCTCGCAGATTAAACATGTAGTGTTCTCTCTATCGTTCCTCGTCATATTGCACCTCAGAAACGCCTGAAAGGTGTTAAGCCAGTCTATATATTATAATATCTTATTTACTATTTGCCATAGATACGTCACTAGATTATTTTAAAATATAGGGAATCTCCATTGTTTCTACTGCGTTTGTTTCAGATTTGGAAATATTTTGTCGGTTTGGAAATATTTCTGTATATCAAATTAATGATGAAATTGAAAATAAAGGACAGTAAACTCTAAAAAGTTACAAGAAAACGTCTGAAGGCAATTAATGAGAAAACATAATATTGAAGATGTACTTAATGAATTATTTATTCGTGAAATATTCTCCTCAAATACCACTCGTGCTTTAAATTTTATCTAAAAAATTTTTCTCAAGCTAAGTTGCCCCTAGTTAATATAACTCGTGCAAATTGGCAGTTTATTGTCAAAGATTAAATCCCTCCCGCTAAAGCGGTCGGGATTTAATCAGATAATAAACTGCCAATTTGCACTCTTTATATTACCAGGCAACACGCTTTCGAAAAAATTTTCGATAAAATTTTAAGCACTAGTGATATTACATACGATGACATATTTCTCCCAAGGATAAAATTTTATCAGCTTAATCACCAGCTCTCCCTTCGTCTACTGTACTTTATTTTGTTAGGGTGATTTTGAAAGCAGGACTGTGCCATATTTGATAATAATTATATGTATTAAAATAGGTTTAGCACAGTTTCTGAAGCTCTGGTATTATACTGTGCATGCAAATAGTTTACATAATAAAAATATTCAATGAATGCTTAATACTTACTCTATTTTAAATGATCGGATTATTTTGATACTAATGGCAGTTTACGTAAAATACATACCTACTTTTGCATCCATATTTATTTTGTAACCTTAATGAAGTCCATCCGTTAAAAGACAAATAAACTTTTTAAAAAGTTGTCTAGTTTGTTTCTCTTTATTTTAAGAACAAATACAGTTTTGAAACAAAAAGGAATTAGTAGGGTCAAAAACAATAAGGAAGGAAAATCATGCCATATACCCTAAAGAAGAAACACCAAGCAGCTACGGACACGTGTTTCGGAATTGTTATTCCTCATCAGCGTAGCGTAGTATCAAAAAGGTTCTGGAAATGATAGAGAGGAATAATATTGAAGGTTGAAAGTACAGTACACAGTACTCTTATTTATGCATTCATATTCAGATCGGCCTAATTTTAGGCCTTCACCGACACTCTGCACGTAGAGAGATATTGTTCCTCTCTATCTTTTCCAGATCCTTTTTGATGAGGAATAATAATTCTGAAACACGTGTCCGTAGCTGCTTGGTGTTTCTTCTTTAGGGTATATGGCGCGATTCTCCTTCCTTAAATACAGTTTTTACATTTCTTTTATTGCTTTTTTTATTATCGTGCAATATTTAAATGACTGAATGAAATTTAGTTGCAAAAAGTATATCTTCTATAAATTCCACCCATTTTAACATCTAATATTGCTGTTTGGGGATTATCTACGAAGACAAATAGAATATTTATAAAGCAAAACAACAGTAGAAACAGTAGAAACTAAAACTAATTTATCTTTGCTATTTGTTTTTCAGCTGCCTCTACTATTTGTTTATTACTGTTTTTCTACTGCTTGATGACTTCTAACCATTTTCTATGTTCTAATGTCTTTCTTGGATTTGGGAATGGACGTCTTTGTGAAACTTTGTATACTTACTGTATATCTTTGAAACGATTGATCCTACGAAAAAAAGTGTAATGACTTTTTTGTGTAGAATTTTATAAGGAATATTTTTGTTCATGACTATTTTTGTCGAAAAAGTAATAGTTTTCGAGATAATGACCTCGTTCAACGTTCGAACATCATACGTAGATCCAGTAGAGAAAGTCATGTCTAACGTTCTCGAAATATCTAGGTATCTAAAAAGATTTTGGATATTGCCATAGCCTTCTCCAAGCAGAAATCTATGCTATAGAGTATAGACCTATGTGCGCAGGAATGCATTAATAAAGACATTCGAAGGGCAAAATCAAGTTTGCAACTTTTAACTTTTTGGCTAATTTTTACTATTTTTTTTTCAAATTTCGTCCTGTAACTTTTTTCTGAGTGAATTTAGGTATACACATTATTATATTAAAGTGAAAGCTGACTTTACGCCCGTTGAAATGGTGACTGGTAAAAGTCTCTACAACAAATAGAAACCTAGATACAGCGTTTCGGAGATTACTTTTATTAACGTTTTAGTTCCTTTCTACAGTACATAGACATTAGACTATATCGCCAATTCTGGTTTTGATGTCATAACTACCTTACAGCCGGGGTCTAGAAGAAAAGTATTTCATTAAGATATCAAACAACCTGTTCTCCCAGCATTACGCCACTGACTGCAACTGTCACTATAAGCAAATCCTAGCGAAAAAGTTATATCTGTGCCCTTTGCCTGCCCATTGAAAGGTACCTGTGGTGTTTTGTGATGGTTTTGTCCTACACACCCAACTTCGAGTGGCTCCCTGTTGAGCCATTGTGACCGAACGAATCGACTCTATTATGTACTAGTGTCTTTTTACAGTCGACTTGATTTGCCTTATTGTTTATTCCGTCTCACCATATCATCGTTCCAAGAAGGCGCCGACCCAGAATACTTCTCGGAATCCATTTTTTCTCTCTAAGTTACTTCACAAGTCCGTTTATTTTAGCAATGGTCTAATAAGTACTTTTGGTGTTTATTAGGGCTGACCTCTCTTACTAATTGTTTTCACACGTTGTGTTTTGTAAGTGCAATAAAAGCTGGTAATTAACTAGTAGTTATCTACGGACCTGGGAAGCTACAAATACAGCATGGGAAAACGGCGATCGAACCACCTAGTATAATGGATGTAATTTTTAATAATTGTGAGACAACTAATCACTACTGAATGAGGAATACTAATAAGGAGTCATTTATATAATTACGGCATTCAGTAAAGACTGAATTAAATAATTTATTGGCTATTTATCGATAGACCTTGCGCCTTGACCTTAAACTTGACACTACATTGAAAAATAACTACATTATTAATGTGATTAAAATGTTGAGCAATATTAATTGGAAGGTTTTTCGGACCTATCAACTTCCCTATTGTTCTTTTTTAACTGGAAGGAATCAATACGTAGAATACCATGGCTTTATGTCTGATCAATTACGAACTACATCTGGAGTGCCCTACGGCTCGATACTGGGGCCTTTATTATTTACTTTATTTATTAATGATATAGTAACCTGTGTCGATGTCAACTGTCTACTATATGCTGATGATATAAAATTGTTTTGTAATGTTGATTCCGACGAGGACTGTGTACTCCAAAATATTTTATATGGTATAAATGATTGGTGCATTCGAAATAATATGTCCATAAACATCACCCAATGTAACGTTTTATTTTTCATTAGTATAGGAAGAACCACCCATTGTTGTTTGATTACAAGTTGAACGGTACTGTCTTGAATGGGTCAGATAAGTTTGAAGACTCCAATAACTTAATTTTTAAACTTCTTAAATTACTTCTTAAATTAAAAATGGGGTAAATATATGTCAATAAACACTTTATTTTTCATTTTCTGCCTCATTCACTGTGCATACTGTCTGGAATGTGGTTTTAGTAGTGCTACTAGATGGCGCCACTAGAGCCTTTTCCATTTCTATCTCTGATAGCGAGACGATGTATACTGCGGGCTGGACATTGGTCAATGGAGTAGTGCTCTCTCTGTATTTACTCGTCATGTGATTGATCGAAGCATGCGTATGCGCAATATAGATACCTTAACGTCTATCAGTCAGTCTGTGTATTACAGTAACTATGGTTCCAATGTATTTTATTTCTTGGTTGCTTCTGTAGCTGCGTTTGTTAAATATTTATAACAACATTGTTTTTCACTGGATGCGTCGCTTCGGAAATACGTCTTTACGTGGAATAATTGGTGAAATTGGAAAAAAAAAGGTCGGTAGACACCAAGGAATCACAAAAAAGCGTCTGGAGGCAATTAACGGCAAAATTTAATATCAAACATATGTGTTATGTATTTAATTAATTTAGTTGTGAAATATTCTTCTCAGATACAATTCGTACTTTTCAACATATCTTCTATATCTATAAAAGAATATCCTGACTGACTGACTGACTGACTGATCTATCAACACACAGTTCAAACCGCCGGGTTTAGAAACTTCAAATTTTGCAAAAGGGTTCCTCGAATGACGTAGGCAACCACTAAGAAGGGATTTTCCGAAATTCAACCCCCTTAAGAGGGTGAAAAAAAGGTATTGATATTTTAGGCTTTTTCGGAAACGGTTAGATCTAAATGCGTGAAATTTGGCACAAATATTTTTTGTTGAAATCTATTGGATACGTGTAAGACGAAATTTCGATTTTCACTTCTTGAAGGGGTGAAAACGAGGGTGGTAGATGGTTTAAAGCGCACCCGTATTTTACTTCCAAGTCCAGTGGAAGTATATTTTTATTGTTCAAATAGGCTTAGAATGTCATGAAACGTCGAGATTTTAAGTTTGAGTGAAAAAAAAAATTCTGTCTGTCTGTGACTTTTTTTGTGCGCACGTTTACTCTGGAACCGAAAATTTGGTACACGTATGTATTTTAACGAGACCTGGAACTAGGTTATATTTTGATCTTGTTCCGTCGAAGGGTTGGGAGGTAAATTGGGATAAATGGGGGTAAATAGGTAAATGAAGCAAGTCCATAAAATTGGTATTTTGTATATACAAGAGAAGCTAAGGCCTCAAGAATTTTTTTGGCATTAGCCACCCGCATTACCCGCATTACCCGCATTACCCGCATTACCCGCATTACCCGCATTACCCGCATTACCCGCATTATTAAAGAGAATGAGAAAATATTGTGATTTAGTGTGTACTGTGTACAAGAAACAAAAACCTCAAAATATTTTTTTATTTCATCCACCCCCCACTAGGGGGTATCACTACCGATGTGGGGTATCGTTTTATGACGTAGGCAGTTGAGGTAGAGGATTTCAAATATTATATTATTAAAGTTCCATAAACAATTATTTCCACTTACAAAAATTTTTCGTTGTGAGAGATTTGGATAGAAAATCTGGATGTGGACGTAGTGATTCCTTGGGCAGCGGTTTTTTAAGTCGTGTAAGTCAGAAACGTAATCATTCGAGCGATGGACTCTTCTGAGGAAATAAGAAGATACGTATGCGACGGTTGTCAAAAAGAGACCCCTGAAAGGGTAAACGGGGAGGGGGAGGTTTTTAAGCTTTTCGGAAGCGGTTAGACCAAGAAGCGTGAAATTTGGCAGAAATACTCTTTATTGGAAACTATTAGACACGAGTCAGACAAAATTTCGATTTTCACTTTCTGAAGGGGTGAAAACGGAGGTGGTAGGTAGATGGTCTAAAGAGTACCCATATCTCTGAAATCGCGTAAGTCATAAACGTGATATTCCAGCGACGGGCTCTACTGAGGAAATAAAGAGACGTTTTTCAAAAAGAACCCCCCTCCCGAACAGGTGAACAGGGAGAGGGATGTTTTAAAGCGTAAAATTTGACACAAACCCGCCCATGTGCTCTCTTATCGATTAAAATTTTTTTTTTTTCGTTTCACTCGCTCTATACAAAAATAGAATAATGAATTTTCATCAAATTGCGATGCGCAGGGGTTTCTCCGAGTACTATGGATGCGCAGAAGTTTTCTTTGAATGCAATGAATGCGCAGTGGGTTTCCCCGGGTACCATGTATGCGCAGTGGGTTCCCTCGAGTGTACTTCCTAACTACTATAGGAGTACTCAGTGAGTATGTAGTACTTTTTTTATAGGCATAAGTTAGTATGTCAATCTTCTTAATTCCACGCGCAAGAAGACTTCCACGCGTATGAAGTCGCGGGAATCAGCTAGTTATCTATAATATTTTTCTAAGTTGCCGAAAAAATTAACAAATAATGAGATCACACATATTTTTAACCGATTTTGGTTTTTTAGCGACCCTATTTCAGTTTTTTTCAATAATTATTTAACTGAAATTTATTGCTTGTTATTGTTATATACATTTTTTTTTAAATTAAACTGCTTTTTGGGCTATCATTATTAAAACATTTAAAACAAAATATATCGGACTAATCAGACGAGAGTAAAATTTAGGTAAAAAGAGGAGTTCAAGCTATGCAACAGGTTTTAAATATTTTACAAGGATCTGTAATACTTTACGAGGGTCCCTTCCTTGTAGTAAAGCAGCATTAACTACCAGTTGTAAAGAAACTGAGACGGATGAAATTTTATCAATACTTGATCTAATTTTAGTAAAAGATGCCGAAACCTACCTGAGACTCTCAGTTGTGTAAGTCATTAATATGCCTTAAGCCCAGGTATATTCTTGGCAACTAACTCTTCACCGAATTTATTAATATTCATTCATTTCATTCAAAGTTTTACTAGAACGTAGCAGTTATCAGTATGACAGAATTTGCTGTTGGCTTATATTCAAAAATATCTATTAAAGAAAACTAAAATATTTTTGCTGTTTCTGTTTCCTCGTACTACTATAAATTTTCGAAATATTAAACAAACATGTTTTCGCTCATTTTAAAGGAAAAAATTCTTGGCAACGGTACACGTACTAAATTTCACTAAAGCCCACACGAATCACTGTAGGTCCATTGAAAATTTAGTTATTAGTAATAGACCAGTGCAACTGGACGGTCTCCCATTTAATCATTTGTATTATATTCCCGATAATTTGAAAAAAATAATTTTTGGGCCATCCGATTCAGCTTGATGAGTATAGTATTTGTGAGTACTCTCAGACCTCTTAATTTGTTTAAGCGATTAGAAAAAAATTATTGAAATTTCGAAAATGAGGTTTTTTAATCTATCACCGCTTATGTAATGAGAGCAATAATAGATACGACAAAAATGCACTCGACTTTTTGTAAAGAATCTAATTTTTTACAGAAAAGTCTGGGTAGGCGCATGCGTAAGTTTGTTCAACTACATTCGACTCTATTTATTTGCAAGTAGAAAGGATCCCGCAGTTTTTCTTATATAAATTGAATTTCGGCCAAACTGACAAAATTTTTAATGTGTCGTATATTTCAACTTAGTGCTAAAAGTTCTCAGGAGCCCAACTCGATTCTACATCTAGTTTCCGAGATACATTTTTCAATGCAAAAAACAAAATGAAAATTGTGCTTTTTTCACTCTTTTTGAGGGTAAAAAATGTAAAGGATCGATTTTGAAAAATTCTGCAGGTACCTTCTTTAGGCACGGTAAATAAATAAATTAAAAATTGAAAACCTCCAGAAGCGTATTCTTTTCGTTTCAGTATAATGATTATAGCCAGGGAGGTAGCGACAGATTTTTCGCGATAATATCTATAAAGCTAGATTTTTTTTCCAAGAAAGTTTAAATAATATCTATAATGAAGGTGCAATTCTATCAATCTAAAAGTCTTGCAAAAATGAGTAAAAAATTAAACATGTTGCAAAAAAAGATATCGATTTTCTGAAATTGAAATGTCACAAAATGCTACTTTTGATTCGTTTGTGTCGAGTCGAATTTTCAAATTTCGTCGTGCAATTTACGATCAGGTTTATTTGGAAGACTTCCTTTTTACGTTGCCATATCGTACGGCCATCCCAATGGTGTTTTTCGAAAAATTGTGACAAGATTGCATGTTTTTGCTATTTTTTCGGCTCCGAAATGCAAGCTGTTTTTTGCTATTTCTCGCAGATATCTCCGAAACGGTGGAAGTTAGCTCGAAATAAAAAATAAGGTCAAACGAGTATTTTGCACCACGAATCTTTTGCTACCATCAGAATTGTTAGTTTTTTTTTTTTCGTTTCGGAGATAACTACTGAAATGTCTGCAAAACATCGCAAATTTTGAGTTTCTACAGTTGGTAACTGTTTAATCTTGGCTCCTACGCCAAAGGACTACTCAAGCTAATTTAAATAAAATTAAATTTGATAAAACCCTTGTTTCTATTTTTTGAATTCCAACAAAAATGAAGGAATTAGAGAGGGCGGAATTTGAGATTTTTTTTTCCGGTAAAATTTCTCCAATTTGTCACCGTAATTCTGAGAAAAATTATTTTTTTTAAGATTTACATACACTGTATAGTAAAACGTGTAATTTCCTACATTTCCTTGAATATCTCGATAATTATTGTTTTTTTCGAAAAATTTGTAGACAGCTTATGTAAAGAGAATTGATTGAGCTTTCCGACACAATGTTTTAAGAACAATCGTGCTCAAAGCACGAGGAAGCCGACACCAAAATAATCTATTATGTCTGCAATTTCGAAGAGCTTCAGCCACCATTTAAAGTTCTCGTGCGAAGCTCATGCACGATATATTGATAATGTTAAACAATATGAAATTTGTGCATCCTGAAGTGAAGGTGTGGATGGAAGTTGGCGTTGGCACTTCATTAAGATGTATAAACTTCAATAAATTGTATGAGAGGTTGAGATCAAATATATGTATATTCGGTCATAAGTCTTTTGTTTTTTATGTTAGAGAAAAAAATTTAAAAAAATGTCGGAAAGCTCAATCAATTCTCAAGCTGTCTACAAATTTTTTGAAATGACGATAATTAACGAGATATTCGAGGAAATGTAGGAAATTACTCGTTTTCCTATAGAGTGTATGTAAATCTTAAAAAAATTATTTTTCTCAGAAACCTTTGTTTCGATGGGCCGAGATTAACGGAGTGTCAAAGTAGTACATGTTATTAAGTGAACATCGTATGTGAGATCGATTTCAGTTAATTAGAAGAGAAGTTTTACCGACAAAAAAAATCAGAAATCCCGCCCGCCCTCTCTAATTCCTTAATTTTTGTCGGAATTCAAAAAATAGAAAAAAGGGTTTTAGCAAATTTAATTCTATTTAAATTACCAAGAGTAGTCTCTTGGCGTAGGAACCAAGATTAAAAAGTTGCCAACTGTAGAAGCTCAAAATTTGCGATTTTTTGAAGTACATGGCCGACATTTCAGTAGTTATCTCCGAAACGAAAAAAAAATATCAAAATTCTGATGGTAGCACAAGAGTCGTAGTGGAAAATACTCGTGGTGTTATTTTTTATTTCGAGCTAACTCCCACCGTTTCGGATATCTGCGAAAAATAGCAAAAAATTCAGCTTGCATTTCGGAGCCGAAAAAATTGCAAAAACATACAATCTTGATACGTTCATATTTTTTGAAAAACATTATTGGAACGGCCGTACGATGTCGTGGCGTAAAGAGAAAGTCTTTCAGATAAACCTGATTGTAAATTGCACAGCGAAATTTGAACATTCGGCACGAACCATCAAAAGTAGCATTTTATGACATTTCAGAAAATCGATACCACTTTTTGCAACATGTTTCAATGTTTTACTCATTTTTGCAACACTTATAGATTGGTAGAATTACACCTTTATCATAGATACTATCTAAACTTTCTTGGGAAAAAATCTAACTTTATAGAAATTATTTCACGAAAACTGTCGCTACCTCTCTGGCTATTACTATCTAAGAACTTTCAAAGAACTACGTACTGCGTTCATGTTAAAATTACCAGGCAACAAACAACAAACAAGATGTCACTCTAAACATATACACCCACTTCGTTTTCTCAAGGGTAGAAATTCACATAAATTATACTTAACTCAATAGAAACTGTTTTGTTTCAATTGGCTGACAAAAAAATGGTTTTCTCTTACACCTGCTGTTCCTAATATGTAAGTATTGAATAGAAATGCCTCTTATTCTGTGTTCCTCATTTTCACCCTGACATATCTGTTTGACGTGTGGCAAAAGTCGACAGATTTTTGTTAAAATGCTCATTTCGTACCTACTTTTAAAAGGTAATTTAAAACCGCATATTCAGTTTCAGTGAGGATGAAAAATATAATAACAAAGAGAATTCCATGAGCCATATTGACGGTTATCCGGATTTTATAATTTTTTCTAATCTCATTCGTTGTCGTACAATAATGGCAAAGAGTAACAGAAATGTTAGTTTGGCTGATGCCTCTTGACAATTGACAAAGCCTTGACGGGAATTTTGTGATCTATGCATTATTCTAGTTGGCCTCTCTTGTCTGTATGGGACGTCTGACAGCTTCATGCCATATATCACGGTTGCGTTACATGCACGCCCTCGCCAGAACTCTTTCCCACCAACTCTTTGATAACATCAGCCAGTGGGGTCCAATCAGGTACATTTTGTAGGAAAATGACTTACAGCTGGAACTTTTTTCATTTAAATTCTTTATTTTGGTTCCAATACTTTAATTTATGAATTCTTTAGTCGATCGGGAGAACTGAAGAAATGTTTTGAAAATGGCGCAAAAAATTCAAAAATCGTGGATTGTCGGTTGCATTTCGCTCTGTGTTAAAAATAGGTCTAAGAAAAATGAAAGCTGATAAAATGTTACGTAAAATAAAGATAAATTTTGTTCTAGTTCTAACAGTCTCTAAGATGCGCTCTTTCGAAAATACAATTTTTTTTTTCTATTTTCAGATTTTTTATATACCGTTATCCCTGATGATCATACATATAAAAATGATTCAAAGTTGAATTAAAGTACAGGGTTATTCATCATATTATTAACCTCCTCTATTTCTATTATTGGAAATAAAAAAAAAGTATAAAAGTTGTAGGGTTATATATACATATTCTTTAAATGCAGTTAAAAAAAAACAATTGCTTGCATAGGTCACGTGATATAACAATGAAGGTTGTTTTTTAAATGGAAAATCCTGCATGTTTTTACATATTCTTTTAGATCTTTTTCTCCTGATTTCAAATATACAGTGTCTCATTTAAAATGAAGACACCCCGATATTTTCGTAATTTTTTGAAATCTAGATTTGAGCTTAGGCACAATTGTAGTCCTATATAAGACGTACATTTCGAGACTACCAACTTAAATTTAAGTAACAAACTGAGACAACGGCAGCCCCCCCATGGGGCCCATTCCAGATATTTTGCTTCGCGTTGAAGATATCGAAAAAAGTTATTAGAAAAAGTTGTTCAGAATACAATTACCAAATTTAATTACGAAATTCGCATTTTTAGTTTTTTCAATATTTTCCAGCAAAGTCCTCACTCGGTTACAATTTTGGTTTTCAATTTAATAGGATGCCATGGAATTGCAAAAAAATTTATTGAACAAGTAAATGTCGAGTTGACAAAAAATACATTTTAGGAGAAAAGAAAACAAACAATTAACTTTTGGTAACTGAAATAAGTAAAAAAAAAACAACAGTTTAAAGTAACGATTAGTTTTTGAAATAATTACTCATTACATTTATTTAACTGAAAATTTTAATTAATTGTCGGATGTAGCCTTTCTCAACTAATCCTCCTTCGACTTGAATACGTTTCTCAATTCTTTTACGATTATGTTTGGCTACTCTTCTCAGCTCTGGAATGCTGATTTCGCGACAGGCTTGTCTTATTTTAGGACAAAGTTCTTCTCTATTTCTGGGCCTTGTTTTGTAAACTTTATTCTTCACTGTTCCCTAGAAATAAAAATCGGCTGAAGTTTGACTTACTGGAAATGCGTTATGTCAAAATGGTTTCCATGGTAACGGTCGTCATAGTTACCACTACCCAATGGTACTACTCCCATGGTGGGCACTCGCTTAGTTGTGAAGTTAGGTAGTCCAGAATAGTGGAAATGATCTACAAAGAAGCAGTTGCTGTGGTAATGCTTACCACGGTTACCAGTACCTTATGGTACCACTCCCATGGTGGGCACTCACTTAGTTACGAAATGATTAGCTGTATTAGTAATTTTTTTTTTTTTGAAATTCGACTTACGGGAAATGTGTTATATGTCAAAATGGTTTCCATGGTAGCGGTCGTCATGGTTACCACTACCCAATGGTACTACTCCCATGGTGGGCACTCGCTTAGTTGTGAAGTTAGGTAGTCCAGAATAGTGGAAATGATCTACAAAGAAGCAGTTGCTGTGGTAATGCTTACCACGGTTACCAGTACCTTAGGGTACCACTCCCATGGTGGGCACTCGCTTAGTTACGAAATGATTAGCTGTATTAGTAATTTTTTTTTTTTTGAAATTCGACTTACGGGAAATGTGTTATATGTCAAAATGGTTTCCATGGTAGTGGTCGTCACTACCCAATGGTACTACTCCCATGGTGGGCACTCGCTTAGTTGCGAAGCTAGGTACTCCAGATTAGTGGAAATGATCTACAAAGAAGCAGTTGCCTTGGTAATGCTTAGCACGGTTACCAGTACCTTAGGGTACCACTCCCATGGTGGGCACTCGCTTAGTTACGAAATGATTAGCTATATTAGTAATAAAACCGAACTTTTTTTATTGATTATAATAAAATTAAAACAAAAATACAAGTTACATTAAATTTTTAACGGAAATCTCCATATTCTAGCCGTATGGCCACGCATTTCGAGACGGCGACCGATCGCGCGTTTTCAAACTGAAACTGCTTCTTTGTATTCGCGAAAATATAACAGATTAACTCAATAGTGATTTACCTTCGATACAAAGGAATTCACGTATAAAGAAAAGTTTATATAGTAAAGTAACAGCGGAAATTTGTCATGAGATATAAATCGCTGTCACATATTGGTGAATTGTGTGTATCGAAGGTAAATCCCTATTGGATTCGTTTGTTTTATTTTCGCGAATATCATTCCGCGCGCGCGGATTTCGAAACGCCGACCGGAAATGTGTTATATGTCAAAATGGTGTCCATGGTAACGGTCGTCATAGTTACCACTACCCAATGGTACTACTCCCATGGCAGGCACTCGCTTAGTTGTGAAGCTAGGTACTCCAGATTAGTGGAAATGATATACGAAAAAGCAGTTTCAGTTTAATAACGCGAGACCGGTCGCCGTCTCGAAATCCGTGACCACACGACTAGAATATGGAGATTTCCATTCAAAAATTTAATGTAACTTGTATTTTTGTTTTAATTTTATTACAATCAATAAAAAAAAGTTGAGTTTTATTATTAATACAGCTAATCATTTCGTAACTAAGCGAGTATCCACCATGGGAATGGTACCCTAAGGTGCTGGCACCGTGCTAAGCATTACAACGGCAACTGCTTCTTTGTGGATCATTTCCACTGATCTGGAGTACCTAGCTTCACAACTAAGCGAGTGCCCACCATGGGAGTAGTACCATTGGGTAGTGACGACCGTTACCATAGAAACCATTTTGACATATAACACAATCGAATTTAAAAAAAAAATTACTAATACAGCTAATCATTTCGTAACTAAGCGAGTGCTCACCATGGGAGTGGTACCCTAAGGTACTGGTAACCGTGGTAAGCATTACCACAGCAACTGCTTCTTTGTAGATCATTTCCACTATTCTGGACTACCTAACTTTACAACTAAGGGAGTGCCCACCATGGGAGTAGTACCATTGGGTAGTGGTAACTATGACGACCGTTACCATGGAAACCGTTTTGACATAACGCATTTCCGGTAAGTCAAACTTCACCCTAAAAATATAATGGTGTAATATCGGCGAGAGTTCAAAAGGACTACTTCTTCCTATCCAGCGCATTGGATAATGCTCGTTCAACCACTGACAAACATTTATGGAATAATGTATTGACGCACCATCTAGCTGAAAAAATATCTCCTATCGCACATTAACAGGAAGATTTTCAGTTGCATCCCATAATTCCGTATCGAAGAAGTTAACTAAACGCTCACCATTTAACGAGTTATTAAAGAAACACGGACCAATTATTCGGTCTCCTAAAATTCCACACCATACGTTAACTTTCTTTGAATATTGATCTTTACAATTAATAACTCAATGAGGATTTTCTGTAGCCCAGTATCTACAGTTTTAAGAAGATCACGTTATCTTCAGGATGCGGATGTATTTGACGGGGTTGATCATTCTGAGGTCTTTTAATAACACTGCCAGTTTCATTGAAACGAGCATTTATGGTGGCTGCAGTTCCATGAGTAATATCGATTCGTAAAGGATGTCTGCTACTACGAACCACATCAGTTTTGTCAAATTGACATTTAATTTAATCATAGTTTTTGTTTTCATGGCATCCTATTAAATTGAAAACCAAAATTGTAACCGTGTGTGGACTGCAGAAAAATATTGAAAAAACTAAAAATGCGAATTTCGTAATGAAATTTGGTATTGAAGCTCAAAATTAGATTTTGAACAACTTTTTCTAATAAGTTTTTTCGATATCTTCAACGCGAAGCAAAATATCGGGAATGATCCCCATTTGGGGGGCTGCCGTTGTCTCAGTTTGTTACTTAAATTTAAGTTGGTAATCTCGAAATGTACGCCTTATATAGGACTACAATTGTGCCAAAGCTCAAATCTGGATTTCAAAAAATTACGAAAATATCCGGGTGTCTTTATTTTAAATGAGACACACTGTATAAGAGTTAATAGGTTTATCTGTAATATTTCTTGTTATATCGGACATTAAATATGTTCCAAACATGCATATAAGTATTTTATGGTTTCTGAAGGAAGCGCAGTAATTATTCTTACGCAGTAGGCTGTGATTGATAATACTATGACAAAATTGTTGCTGTTTGACATTTCGTTTTATTGTTTGATCAAAATAATAGTGAAACGCGTGTCCAGTAATATCATTATTATTCCAGTAATATTAGTTGAGGGTTTTGGTGTTACAGGTTACAGGTCAAAATTAAGAACGAATTAACATTAATAGTACAGGTTACAGGTCAAAATTAAGAACGAATTAACATTAATAATGTAATAACTAGGGGGCGAGCGTAGAGGCGACTTCAATGTGAATATCAGTCGATATTCCGTTGAAGCAACGTCGAGCGCGGTTAGTACTTGGATAGGCTCCCATCTTGGGAAATACAGCGTTCTCGTCCCACCTTCTAGAGGCTTGTATATCAGTGTATACTCGGAAGTTACGTAATTTCAGACGAGGATTACGTAGTGGATATACCATCCTTCGGAGGGCGGTCCCTTGTCTATTAAATGTTAGGCAAGTAAAAGATTTCTACTCTTCTCAAGGGAAGAGGTTCGGCAAAATTTCCAGGTTGGGGGTAGCTCGTCTCCTGGCGTCGGTGATAGGCCCTGGTAGCGGAAATAGGCCGACGTTAAACAGTTAAAAAAAAAATGTAATAACTCTATTCAAATAACTAAGTGATAACAGATATTGAAGTATTTTTATGAGAATTAAATTTTGAGAATGTATCAAGCAATCCAAACCAAGTGGCTGTCATCATGGCGCCTAGGGCGTTAAACGTTTGTTCCTGAGTTTGTGTTTTTCTGTTGGCTTGGCTACGTTTCTTGAATTTAATATAAATAAAAAACCGTTTGCTTTCGATGCCATATTGCCGAAAAGTTTTGACTGGTCGTTGGGTTACCTAATATAGAAGTTAAGTTAGATATTTCCATAGTAAACATGGAATTGATCAAAAATAGATTATAATCCATCCATCATCCTATTCATTAGTTTTAAGCAATATAGCGTTACATTGTTTAACATGTTGCTATATCTAATAAAGAGCGAAAGGAATATTGAGATGGTAAAGGAAAATTGAGTATAAACAGCTTTTAGAATTAGTTATTATAGTCTTCGCAAATACGAAAACGAAGAGTATATTGCGTTTGACCGACACATTTCTAAAACCGTAAATATCGCTCGCAGACGAAAATTTTCATATCATTGTGTTAGTGAACGAATTCTGAACAACTTTCAAAATGTCCGTCCGTCCGTCCGTCAGTCCGCCCGTCCGCCCGTCTGTCCGTCTGTCCGTCCGTCCGTCTGTCCGCCCGTCTGTCCGTCCGTCCGTCTGTCCGTCCGTCTGTCCGTCCGTCCGTCACGTTTCTTGTAAGCACGATAACTCAAGAAAGCAAAATCCGATTATACTGAAATTTGGACAGTAAGTTAGTGTTAGCTAGAAGAAGAACCCTACTGTTTTTGAACAAAATCGATCGGTAAATAAAAATGTTATTAACGATTTAAATTTGAAAATATTTTTTTATGTTTTTGTAATTGAATAGAAATCTGGTGGAATGATATTTTAATATCTAAATATTTATATATTTTACAAATATACATTTCATAATGTGATATAGAACCGTGAAAATATGATTTTAGCTCGTGCCTTATAATGTAAAAATTTTACATTTTTTTACGTGTAATGTGGTGATGTAGTTCTTACGCTTTTGACTCGGAATCCGGGTTCGAAATCCAAATGGGGTTTGGTATGATTTTTTTTATTTTTACTTTATTTTACACTGAGTCTTTTACCAACTAAGTTCGTACTACAAAATTAAAATTGTCTAAAACTAACATTATTTACAAAAAACTGCGAAGATTAGGGCAACAATATACAGAAAGTAGGTATTTTCATAATAAATAAAAAAGTGTGTAAGTTGTGATAACTAAATAATATACCTAAATAATATTTTCTAAACAGCTTTGTTCTGCGCATTTTGTTAGAAAATATATTAAAAGTTGTTATGTTTATTAATTTCAAATCAATCACCTATTTCATATATATTATCTCACTTTAACTTTTTCTTTTCTTTTTAAGAATAAATAAGGTTTACTTTTGAGCGGAGTTTTAACGCAAATTAATTTATTTTACATTTCCATTAAACTTTTCGTGAGGTTTTAGCACCTGCTTTTCAAATAAATATTTATTTTGATATATTATATTGCTTTATCGCTTCACAATAAAGCATACTAGCAAAACCCCTTTAAACGCTAAAAGTTACTTCTCAAGTGGTTATAAAGTCAAGTTTTATTTCTTGGAACTCTTCACAGTTACTATTTAAGTATACAATTTTACTATTTACTATACTTTATTGCTCATTTCATTATACTTCTGCCCTCATCTTTCACGGTCTAGGAAGGTACAAGAAACTCTTAATTATGGCTATTGTAGAAAAAATTTGGAGTCAAATAAATTTTTATGGTGACCACTTGAAATAACAGAAAGAGTCCGTATGCCTGTCAAAATTGCACTGGTGCTAATTGTTGACAATAGAAGGTTGAAGTGCCAACAAAACAGGTCATATATTTGCTTTAAGTATAAGGTTTCTTTTTATTGTCTTGTGAAAATATTCTGGGGATGTTAAACGTAGTAATTTTACTGGTTTTCTGTTTATTTGGGCACGTTAAAATAATATTAGCTAAAGAAATATTAATGTGTCAACTATAACAGATAAGAACAGAACAATCTTACATAAACCTAAGTTTTGAAATTAAGACTATATATATTAGTAGAGACAAAGTAACTTTTATGGCAATAATTAAAGTAGGTAATTATATTTATATGCATTATTACAAACGTTATAAATTGCATAATGTTTTCATGGACGAAATTATAACGCTGAGCTCGAGTATTAAGAAGCTTGCTAAATAGTCTAATGGTTACATATATTTCAAGAAAAAAACTCATAAAAGCAAAGGAATTTGTAGACATAGTCTATACCTTTCTGATTGAAGTCCTGCCAATTCCTCAAAAAAAAATATGCTCAAGCCGCCATCTCGGAAAATGGTCAGAAAAATACAGTTTTTGATTTTTTTAAAAGCCGCCCATTTTACAAAAAAAGTTCAAATAAAAATTGTTAAGCAAATAATTTTCTACAACTTCTGTTTTTACCATTTTTTTCTTGGAACAAAGTACAAAATGGCGTTAAATGTGTAAAAATTATTCATAATGACCTGTAATATCTTTCATTGAAAGTGTATTAGGTTTTCTTCTCGATAACAATGTCAACCACAGCGATGAGTGAAGTAGCCGAGAGGATCATCCTAAAAAGATTCAGGCAAACTGCACCCAGATAAGTAGTTCGTATACCGCACAGAACATTCCACCGAACTCCAAGTACTCCGCCTGACAGATTACGTGGCAGAGGGTTCAGTCGCAGACAAGTCATTAGCGCGATTTTCATAGATGTCGCCAAAGTTCTCGACCGGGTCTGTCGTGCTGCTTTCCTAGTAAAGATCATGGGCATCGGGTACCTCGTGAGCATCATCAAGCTGATAGGATTCTATCTGCACTGCAGGGAACTTGGAGTAAGGATAACAGAATAACTGTCAACTTACAGACACATGGAAGCAAGTGTGTCGTAGGCTCGAGAGGACGATACGGCAACCGTCGTAAGATCCAGGCAAGCAAAGCTAACCACTTGTTACCTCCAGGAAGCTGCATCCTTCCTGGAGGAATGACGCAACAAATGGAAAGTCACAGTCAACACAGAGAAGAGTATGGCAATACTCCGCTTATAAGTTTGACGCGTATGTTTTTATGTTTGTTTGTCTGTCTGTCTGTCTGTCTGTGGCTTCATATCTCTTCAACGATTGATCCGATTTTGGTGTAGTTTTTTTTTTTATTTGAAAGAGTACTTTGTCGAGAAGGTTATAGGCCATATTATATTTTAGTCGCCATTTTAAATTCGCCGTGTTGAACTTCTCTAGAAATTGTCCGATTAAAGTAAAATTGAAAATGTGCAGACAATTATGGTAGCCGAATATGATTTAGGCCTCATTTTGATTCGGTCATATGAAACTGGTACGATTAGATACATTGATCGGGGGTTTTTTAAAATTTCCAATTTTACTTGTTGAATTATTTAATTTTTTAGTATTAAATAGAACTAAAACTAGAGATATCGCATATTGTCGTATTCGAAATAAAATTCTCTATCTACTGTTATGAATGGTCCATACACGTTCCATTTAAAAAAATTGACTTTCTTGTCAAAAACCAAGACTTTAAAATTTATGGGCCCACAATACACTTAATATTAACTTACTACTAAGAATTATCATTTGTGTGGATGAAAGAGTGGAGATAGACAAATTTTACCCCCATACTAATCCTAATAATAATTTTAATGTGTAAAAATGTGTTAACCTCAAAGTCAAAAACTAAAGAATCTTTTTTTTATATTTAAAGTAGATAAAAAGGATATAATTTAATTTAACAAACAATCAAACGCCGTTTCCATAGAGAACCACAGTAATACGCATCACACGCTTATTAAATCTCGACTGTCATCTTATCAGCATTTGCAAAGTGACGTCACGCGAAGCTCCGCCCCGTTCTCGCACGGTCCAACTTTGGTAATTAATTTAAGGGCTTAAACGTCCGAATAAAAACCTAAAAATTTGCAAATTGCCTTAAAAAGTGTTCTACTTTCGATTTATAAAATAAAAAAATAAAAATGCTGAAAAATTTTGTCCGGTTAATATACCAATTTGATTAAATCAAATAGGTATAATAACAGCACTTGCGTGTGGCAACGTGGTGTAAATTCATGAAATTTTAATCATTATATTTACTTTAAATGCGAAAGTTTGGATAAAATATTTGAATAGTAGTATTTGGCGTTTTCCATCCACCCAGTTTAATCTCTGATTTGATTAAATCTTAAAACCTCCCCAACCTCGATACATATCATTAAAATTTATTTTACTATAGCTAGTAGTCCTCTTTTTATTCTAATTATTTGGGTCTACCTGGATTTTTCCACCAAGTAGAATACATTATCAAGAACATGTTGTTGTTTCCTTTTTAATAAAAAATATGCACATGACATGAATAATTGAACTATGAGAGAGCCTGTTATCTTCCAAGTTGTTGCATGTTTAAATATTTGTTTGAAATATTCTAGTGGTTTCGTGCGACATTAATTATTATAATTCATGTAGCAATGGCCGTTTCTGTTTAAATAATTCTATAAATAGCAGGGAAAATAAATAAGAGGCGAATATCATTAAGTAGAAGATGTAAGACATTTTATGTAAACTTTTCAGCAAATGTTTCCTGATATTTTAATGAATAGCAAACACAAAAACGTATGTGGTTTACTATACTATGGTGGTATAAAAATAAATTGATGTATGCCTCTGCTTATTGAAATCAATAATATTTACTCTAGCTTGTAATTTGACATTGAAAACAAGCTTTGTATGTACGGTTTAGCGATGAACATGAAAGATGTTAGGAAAATGAAGTTCAGATTTACTATACTGATCTGTTCAAAGATATTTATCTTCAGTAAAATAAATTGCACACCTTTAGGTAAACTGGATCTGTAAAGGAATAACTATATACTTCCTCGGATATAGAGCTGTCAGGATCAGATAATCTCCTTAAGAATCAACGCCAAGCCAACAATAGTAAATTCGGTACAAGTATCTACACTTACAACTAGTACTGAGGAGGAGTTGAAGGCGTACTAAGAGATCTAGAAAGCTTACTTCATACTATTCCAAACAGGATTGCCATTGTTATGGATGGTTTCAAAGCGGGTTCCACACTGGAACATGATCACTTGCGAGCTATAGCTGACAAATTTGGTATTGGAGAATGAAACAATAGGTAGGAAATGGCTAATTCAGTTCTGCCTTAACAATACCTATACGATATAGTTAATACTAAATTCAAATTCAGATTGGAAAAAGGGAGCTGGCTTATTCATGGGGTTGGCCTCCGCAACCCCAATGGATCTATTGTAACGCTCCTATTCTAGTTTTACTTATCCAGCTTTGTCATTTGTGTTACACTCTACAGTATTGATAAAGGCTCCTTGTTATAGCTATCTACCAATGGTTTCTCCTAGCCAAGTAGTTGGAATCTCAGTCTGGCTAGGTTTCCCCAATGGCATAGCATATGTGCTGAAGTTTTCTCTTCCTCTTGATAAAATCTGCATATTGCATACTCTGCCAGGCCCATTAGACTTATATGTCGATTAAGCCTTCTGTGTCCAGTTAGAAGACCCTCCATTATCCTGATGACTTTTCTATTTTTGTGTAGTAGATTTTCAATAAATTTGGTCGATTGTTCTTTAATAAACTCTTTGGCCTGTCATTGTC
The DNA here is from genome assembly GCA_936432065.2 of Rutpela maculata. Taxonomy (NCBI): domain Eukaryota; kingdom Metazoa; phylum Arthropoda; class Insecta; order Coleoptera; family Cerambycidae; genus Rutpela; species Rutpela maculata. The sequence continues at coordinate 43,515,899 of OW386286.2, forward strand.
AGAGGAAACTTTTCCATCATTCCAGAGATTTATTTTGTATTCATTTATTAATGGATGCTCGTATGCACGGCTTAGTCACACCATCAAAGGGCCTTAGATGCGCCCTCCCGGGCCAGTTCATCAGCTTTTTCATTTTTCATGTGTCCCTTGTATACCCTGTGTTCAAGCACCCACGCCACGGTCACCTTGTTCTGACTTCCTAGATCCATATAAGGGTATTTATGCAATCCCAAATTAGCCTTAAATAGACCTGCATGGAATCGATTGCTTTTAGCGCCGCTTGGTTATCGGAAAAAAATGGAAAATGACTGGTTAACAGTTCCTTGCATCATCATATCCTTAATATCCTTGGGCATCCCTAAAATGTGATCTGCCTTCAGCTCTGAGTGCAAGTTTTGGTGCTCTGTTCCGTGTTGTAGTTTTATGGGCATTGTGCCCTGCATTACCCTGCGCACCATTGAACGAGCTACTCATTGGATGAATATATGTAGTGGTGGCAGGCCTAAAAGGACCTTCAATGAAGCTGAGGGAGCAGTTTTTATGCCCCCCCATGTCACACAGTCAAGCAAACTTTTGTACGCCACTCAATAGCTTTATTGCTCCAAGCTGCAGTGTCTTGGTCCACCATACTACCGATTTGTAGGTTATTATGTGTCGTAAGACCCTAGTGTGTAACCATGTGGTCATATTGGAGTATAACCTTTAGTTTTTTCCCATATATCTACCTGAACCTTCCCAAGACAATTGTTGATTTCTCTGTGACTTTTTTGATGTGGATATTCCATGTCAGTTTTTGATAGAAAATGACTCCTGGTTATTTTACCTCTATGGTAAAAGGAATTTCCACTCCATTGGTGTAAAAATGAGGGCTATAGTTTTGTGATGATTTATCTAAAGTCCTTCCCCTCTGCACCACCTATTGACAATATTTAGGGCTTTTTGCGAATGCTCTGATATCGTCTTCGCAAATCGCCCCTTAACTACTATCACTAGATCATCAGTTAATACTACATTCTAACAACATCCACGGCACCTTTGCACTTAGCTGCCACCTGGCGGAAGATATAGAAATTAGAACCATATTACGGGTTATTTGGGGGGGGGGGGGGCTGGTTAATAATTCCCATCTCTCATTACAGGAATTTTCGCAACTCCTCAAAAAAAAATTCTCCAAAATGAAAATTGATGAGCGGGGGGGGTGAAATTTTTCTTGTATTATCCTAATTGAAGCTTGAATTTCCCAACTTGAACCACCATAAAAAAATATTTCTTCTTTGAAAATAATAATTGATGAGTGGTGGGTGAAATTTTTCCCGAATTCTCCCAATTTGAAGCTTGAATTTTCCAACTCGACCACGATATTGGGGAGGGAACGCCCCCCCCCCCCTCCTTAGCGACACCTCTGACCATATTTAGAAAGAAATCAGTAATAATCTTCAAAAGAAGCTCTGTAAAATCTTACTCGGTGCTGAACGTGGTTATGACCACCAGTTCCACATATGCACTTTCTCGTTGAAACTGAAAACATGCCGAAAACAAATACAAAAACGTTTGCTCATCATAAGTAATGATCACTTCAAAACAAATTAGAGGCATATGTAAATGACTAAGATCTATATATGGACAGTTGTAGACAATACAACTGGGGTAACTGTGAACATGAAATTCGGAGAAGACTACAGATGGCATGATCATCAACTTACCAGCTGAGCAAAATTTGGCGTGACAGAGATATTACGAAGCACACAAAGATAAGACTTGCTGATTCCCTAGTTTTCTCCAACTTTCTTTATGCCTCTGAGACATGGGCCATTAGGGAACGGAAAGATGGCGTATTGATGCCTTCGAGATGTGAGTCTAAAGACGTTTATCACGAATTCCTTGGACAACCCGTCATTGATATCTCGATTCTCCAAGAAATATGCTCCAAGGGCGACTCTCCAGCATTGTATTCACCTAAATCCTCACATTTTCTGGCCACATCAACCAAGGAGAGGACAATATACTTAGAACGGTTGACAGGAAAACCAGATGGTAGAGACGAAGAGGACACCCTCCAAAACGTTGAACCGATGCCACCAAGAAGCTGATAGGAAAGGATGCGGCTGTGCTCCCAACAAGCAACCATGGCAGATGGCATGTTGCCGTGTTATAAGCAAGCATAGGTGAGCTAAAATAAATTGAGGGATTACAATACGACTGGTAAAAAGAAGAGAAGAAGATAAACTGGAACACACAGGCTAAGACAAAAAGATAATAATTTTAAAAAAATGTCCGATGATTTCTCACATCTAGAACGTAATGAAAATATATATTCTTCGCCTTGTAGATCAAAAGCAAATATCACAACTTATATCCATAGCATGTTATTAACTATAACATTCACCTCTTATACCGATATCTTACCTAATAATTATATAAACTTACAATTACCAAACTTGTATCAGCCCCTTCGATAAGTCATTGTCTAACACTGGACACCCAGAGCACGATTCATTGCACTAATATACCTAATAAAAAAATTATACCTGTGACTAACACAGGTTTAGTTTTTAACAATGATCTCTCTGCTATACCCTGTAATTTTCTGATAAAACGTATAAAAGGCCAATTTTAGTGTTTTACACCCACAAAAAGTATTTCAAAGGAATTCTGCTTATAACTTATGAGAGTGGGTAGTCATTATATACCTATTTGATTTAATTAAATTTCATTTAATCAACTATAGGATATCATAACCGGTCAATTTTTTATTGTCATTGTAAAAGAAAAGTATAACCCTATTATTTGTTAAATATCTAGGAGTAAACATTGACTATAAAATCAACAATAATAATAATAACAATAATATAATGTTTATTTACAAAGGAGGATGCCAATTTTGGGCCCAATGCTCCTACCTTAGAAAAGTGTACTATCTTATGTTTTTTGGCATCCTAATTCAATTTGCCGAAAAAAAAAATGGTCTGGCCTGCGGGTGTATCCTTAAGTATTTGGACCCACTGAAACCGAATCCGAAGGCAAAATTGTAAGATTTCTTCTTTTTTCGCCCTTAACCACAGAAAAACACCCCCCCCCCCCCAAAAAAAAAGTGGTCTGGCCTGCGGACCAGATCGGTGTATCCTGATATATTTGGACCCGCTGAAACCGAATCCGAAGTCAGAATTGTCAGATTGGTTCTTTTTTCATCCCTAACCCCAAAAAAGCACCTCCCCAAAAACGTGCTTTGGCCTGCGGACCATACCAGTACGACCTTATGTATTTTGACCCCCTAAAACCAAATCAGTCAGAATTTCCAGATTCGCTCGTTTGTCACCTCTAACCGCAAAGAACACCCGAAAAACAAAAAAAGTGGACCAGACCAGTGTATCCTTATCAAATACAGATACACTGCTACTGATATGGTCCTCCGGACAGACTATTTTTGGGGTGGGTGTTTTTGGGGGTTGGGGGTGAAAAACCAAGCAATCTGACAATTCTGACTTCCGATTTGGTTTCAGCGGATCCAAATACATAAGGATACACCAATCTGGTCCGCTGGCCAGACCACTTTATTTTGGTTTTGGGGATGTTTTTTGGGGTGAGAAACGAGCGAATCTGACAATTGAAGACACAAGTGGATGGAGGGTCTATGTGATTTTCGAAAAAAAACGAGTTTTTTATATGAATGAAGGCTATAAGTACACAAAATTCCCTCAGGTACATTACATTTGTTTCTAATGCAAAAATATCTGATTTATAAATTTATAAAGGATCTATGTGCTAGTGAAATATTTTGTCGAACTCCTCTATATGTTTCCTTAAATATATAAGGAATGAGAAACCAGACTGCAACCAACAGCTATTCTCCGGACTAATGCCCCGCCGAGCGCTAAATTACGAGTTACAAGCCTGGCCGCGTTAAGTACAATAACTATGTATTGCCACAAAACGCTAAGTTTCGATTGTAATAGACACCAGCCGAAAGACTTATTCCCGTTCAAAGGAGCTCTCGTGCCAGCCACCCCATACCACTTGCAGACTGCAGTTTCGAGCTATTGGCTCTCGTCAGTGCAAGGTAGGTCTGAGACGGCTGTAACGAGGCATTTGTTCACTCTTTGTACATGACGAGATTTATAAAACGACGACATGCAACAAAAATGACAGGCTCTATCTAGCGGCTGATATCCATTACAATCGAAACAGCAGTAGCCCTGACATGGACACAGTTAGTAGATATGCTTCTAGAGGGCAGAATATTTGCTAGTGAAGTATTTTGTCGAACTCCTCTATATGTTTCCTTAAATATATAAGGCTTGTAACTCGTAATTCAGCGCTCGGCGGGGCATTAGTCCGGAGAATAGCTGCTGGTTTCTTATTCCTTATATATTTAAGGAAACATATAGAGGAGTTCGACAAAATATTTCACTAGCAAATATTCTGCCCTCTAGAAGCATATCTACTAACTGTGCCCATGTCAGCCTACTGCTGTTTCGATTGTAATGGACATCAGCCGCTAGATAGAGCCTGTCATTTTTGTTGCATGTCGTGGTTTTATAAATCTCGTCATGTACAAAGAGTGAACAAATGCCTCGTTACAGAAGTCTCAGACCTACCTTGCACTGACGAGAGCCAATAGCTCGAAACTGCAGTCTGCAAGTGGTATGGGGTGGCTGGCACGAGAGCTCCTTTGAATGGGAATAAGTCTTTCGGCTGGTGTCTATTACAATCGAAACTTAGCGTTTTGTGGCAATACATAGTTATTGTAGTTAACGCGGCCAGGCTTGTAACTCGTAATTCAGCGCTCGGCGGGGCATTAGTCCGGAGAATAGCTGTTGGTTGCAGTCTGGTTTCTTATTCCTTATATATTTAAGGAAACATATAGAGGAGTTGGACAAAATATTTCACTAGCAAATATTCTGCCCTCTAGAAGCATATCTACTAAAGGATCTATGTACTGAAGTTGGTAGGTTGTTAAAAACTTTGAGATCAATTATCTCAAAATCACTTTGTTGAAAAAAAAACGAGTTTTTTATATGAATGAAGGCTACTCGGAAGGCTATAAGTACACAATTCAATTCAATTCAATAACAATTTATTTAATATTTTAGTTACATTATATGCGCCTAGCCGGATTCCGGTCCGGAGACAGCCGCACAACCACAGCGCGTGGCGTCGTGGTTTGTGTGTGGCTGGGTGGAGCGGGTCCGGTTCGGCTAGAACAATAAGTTGAAGCGGGGCGTTAGTGCTCCTGTCTTAAAAAATAGGTAAGACTTAAAACTAACAATATGACTATATATAGGAGAAAGCTTTTAGAAACTTAAAATTAAACTTATTGGTTTTTATTTACGGTGCACTTGTTAGGGCGCACTGCACTGTTTAAAGTTTCGGTTACTGATACGGGGAAAACTCAATGAAAAAACCCGTTCGAACTAATGACATCCTTCGTCCTGGTGGTCGTACCGCCTCCAGGAAGATAGGGTGAGGGGATGTTGTAGTTTAAAAAGTTTGAATTTTACAAGAAGTTATTGGCCGAGGAGGGATTTTGAAAAGGAGACAAAAAAGGACAAAAGAACAAAAACTAATAAAAATCAAGAAAAAGGGAGGTGAATAGAGGGGATAGAAAGGGGTTTGAGGTAAAAGCTGGTGAAAAGGAAGAATTATGATAGAGAAACGTGTGGCTAGGGAGGTTGCCGAAAGATAGGCAACGCCTGGTATGGTAATGGGTGTTTCAGGTTGAAAAGTATGGCATTATGCTGTCTGATTCGTGTTATATCGCGGGTTAGTGGACTATCGCCCAGTTTGAATTGGTAGAATTTTTGTGATATTTCCTGGACGAAGTCCGCTAGTGGGGTTATGTCGTGACAACGGGCGTAGAGATCTCTGAGGGAGGTGTACCTACCAGAGTTCGAAATGAGGCGCATAAATTTGTGTTCTAAGACTCTAAGTTTCCGCATTGTCGTGGCCGGGATGCTGCACCACACCGGCGCCGCGTATGTAATAGCCGGCCTGATCACCATTGTGTACAGTAATTTCTTATTCGTCCTGTTTAGTCCGCTACCCCTAGCCAGGAGTGGATACAGACTCCTGGACATGGTGTAGACCTTGCGTATAGTTTCGTTTATGTGTATGTTAAACGTCAGTCGTTTGTCCAAGTTTACCCCCAAATACTTCATGCACTTTTTAATAGGAATTTGGCGGCCCTCGATCGAAATTGGTGTTAGGATGCGGTTCTCAGTGAACCGGCGCGTGAAGAGAATGGCCTCCGACTTTTCGGCGTTGATCCGAATCTTCCACTTGTCGTAATATGCCGTGGCGCGGGCCATGTGCGCCTTCAGTAGCATATCTGCTGCTTGTGCGTTGTGCGAATGCTCGTACATGGCCGTGTCGTCAGCGTACTTGGCAAGGTTCGTATTCGGAAACTCCGGGAAGTCGGAAATGTATAAATTGTATAACTTTGGTGACAGGCACGACCCCTGAGGGACGCCCGCGCGAATATCCCGCCGAGTTGAAAGCTTGTTGTTCACTCTGACCTGCAGTGATCTGCCTGTTAAGAAAGAGTGAATCAGTTTGGTGATGTGCGTCGGAAAGTCCAGCGTGTTCAGTTTGTGGAGTAAGCCCGGGATCCATACTGTATCGAAGGCTTTCTCAATATCGAGCAACACCATTATGGTGCTCTTCCCGCGGTTGCACTGTACTTTGACGTCATTCACGATCCTGACGACCTGGTGCACAGTGCCCCTGCCTTTCCTGAAACCGAACTGGCACTCGTCGTCGATGTGGAGTTCATCCTGAGCAGCGTCTAGTCTGATTAAGATGACCTTGATGAACTGGAACACACAGGCTAAGACAAAAAGATAATAATTTTAAAAAAATGTCCGATGATTTCTCACATCTAGAACGTAATGAAAATATATATTCTTCGCCTTGTAGATCAAAAGCAAATATCACAACTTATATCCATAGCATGTTATTAACTATAACATTCACCTCTTATACCGATATCTTACCTAATAATTATATAAACTTACAATTACCAAACTTGTATCAGCCCCTTCGATAAGTCATTGTCTAACACTGGACACCCAGAGCACGATTCATTGCACTAATATACCTAATAAAAAAATTATACCTGTGACTAACACAGGTTTAGTTTTTAACAATGATCTCTCTGCTATACCCTGTAATTTTCTGATAAAACGTATAAAAGGCCAATTTTAGTGTTTTACACCCACAAAAAGTATTTCAAAGGAATTCTGCTTATAACTTATGAGAGTGGGTAGTCATTATATACCTATTTGATTTAATTAAATTTCATTTAATCAACTATAGGATATCATAACCGGTCAATTTTTTATTGTCATTGTAAAAGAAAAGTATAACCCTATTATTTGTTAAATATCTAGGAGTAAACATTGACTATAAAATCAACAATAATAATAATAACAATAATATAATGTTTATTTACAAAGGAGGATGCCAATTTTGGGCCCAATGCTCCTACCTTAGAAAAGTGTACTATCTTATGTTTTTTGGCATCCTAATTCAATTTGCCGAAAAAAAAAATGGTCTGGCCTGCGGGTGTATCCTTAAGTATTTGGACCCACTGAAACCGAATCCGAAGGCAAAATTGTAAGATTTCTTCTTTTTTCGCCCTTAACCACAGAAAAACACCCCCCCCCCCCCCAAAAAAAAAAGTGGTCTGGCCTGCGGACCAGATCGGTGTATCCTGATATATTTGGACCCGCTGAAACCGAATCCGAAGTCAGAATTGTCAGATTGGTTCTTTTTTCATCCCTAACCCCAAAAAAGCACCTCCCCAAAAACGTGCTTTGGCCTGCGGACCATACCAGTACGACCTTATGTATTTTGACCCCCTAAAACCAAATCAGTCAGAATTTCCAGATTCGCTCGTTTGTCACCTCTAACCGCAAAGAACACCCGAAAAACAAAAAAAGTGGACCAGACCAGTGTATCCTTATCAAATACAGATACACTGCTACTGATATGGTCCTCCGGACAGACTATTTTTGCGGTGGGTGTTTTTGGGGGTTGGGGGTGAAAAACCAAGCAATCTGACAATTCTGACTTCCGATTTGGTTTCAGCGGATCCAAATACATAAGGATACACCAATCTGGTCCGCTGGCCAGACCACTTTATTTTGGTTTTGGGGATGTTTTTTGGGGTGAGAAACGAGCGAATCTGACAATTGAAGACACAAGTGGATGGAGGGTCTATGTGATTTTCGAAAAAAACGAGTTTTTTATATGAATGAAGGCTATAAGTACACAAAATTCCCTCAGGTACATTACATTTGTTTCTAATGCAAAAATATCTGATTTATAAATTTATAAAGGATCTATGTGCTAGTGAAATATTTTGTCGAACTCCTCTATATGTTTCCTTAAATATATAAGGAATGAGAAACCAGACTGCAACCAACAGCTATTCTCCGGACTAATGCCCCGCCGAGCGCTAAATTACGAGTTACAAGCCTGGCCGCGTTAAGTACAATAACTATGTATTGCCACAAAACGCTAAGTTTCGATTGTAATAGACACCAGCCGAAAGACTTATTCCCGTTCAAAGGAGCTCTCGTGCCAGCCACCCCATACCACTTGCAGACTGCAGTTTCGAGCTATTGGCTCTCGTCAGTGCAAGGTAGGTCTGAGACGGCTGTAACGAGGCATTTGTTCACTCTTTGTACATGACGAGATTTATAAAACGACGACATGCAACAAAAATGACAGGCTCTATCTAGCGGCTGATATCCATTACAATCGAAACAGCAGTAGCCCTGACATGGACACAGTTAGTAGATATGCTTCTAGAGGGCAGAATATTTGCTAGTGAAGTATTTTGTCGAACTCCTCTATATGTTTCCTTAAATATATAAGGCTTGTAACTCGTAATTCAGCGCTCGGCGGGGCATTAGTCCGGAGAATAGCTGCTGGTTTCTTATTCCTTATATATTTAAGGAAACATATAGAGGAGTTCGACAAAATATTTCACTAGCAAATATTCTGCCCTCTAGAAGCATATCTACTAACTGTGCCCATGTCAGCCTACTGCTGTTTCGATTGTAATGGACATCAGCCGCTAGATAGAGCCTGTCATTTTTGTTGCATGTCGTGGTTTTATAAATCTCGTCATGTACAAAGAGTGAACAAATGCCTCGTTACAGAAGTCTCAGACCTACCTTGCACTGACGAGAGCCAATAGCTCGAAACTGCAGTCTGCAAGTGGTATGGGGTGGCTGGCACGAGAGCTCCTTTGAATGGGAATAAGTCTTTCGGCTGGTGTCTATTACAATCGAAACTTAGCGTTTTGTGGCAATACATAGTTATTGTAGTTAACGCGGCCAGGCTTGTAACTCGTAATTCAGCGCTCGGCGGGGCATTAGTCCGGAGAATAGCTGTTGGTTGCAGTCTGGTTTCTTATTCCTTATATATTTAAGGAAACATATAGAGGAGTTGGACAAAATATTTCACTAGCAAATATTCTGCCCTCTAGAAGCATATCTACTAAAGGATCTATGTACTGAAGTTGGTAGGTTGTTAAAAACTTTGAGATCAATTATCTCAAAATCACTTTGTTGAAAAAAAAAAACGAGTTTTTTATATGAATGAAGGCTACTCGGAAGGCTATAAGTACACAATTCAATTCAATTCAATAACAATTTATTTAATATTTTAGTTACATTATATGCGCCTAGCCGGATTCCGGTCCGGAGACAGCCGCACAACCACAGCGCGTGGCGTCGTGGTTTGTGTGTGGCTGGGTGGAGCGGGTCCGGTTCGGCTAGAACAATAAGTTGAAGCGGGGCGTTAGTGCTCCTGTCTTAAAAAATAGGTAAGACTTAAAACTAACAATATGACTATATATAGGAGAAAGCTTTTAGAAACTTAAAATTAAACTTATTGGTTTTTATTTACGGTGCACTTGTTAGGGCGCACTGCACTGTTTAAAGTTTCGGTTACTGATACGGGGAAAACTCAATGAAAAAACCCGTTCGAACTAATGACATCCTTCGTCCTGGTGGTCGTACCGCCTCCAGGAAGATAGGGTGAGGGGATGTTGTAGTTTAAAAAGTTTGAATTTTACAAGAAGTTATTGGCCGAGGAGGGATTTTGAAAAGGAGACAAAAAAGGACAAAAGAACAAAAACTAATAAAAATCAAGAAAAAGGGAGGTGAATAGAGGGGATAGAAAGGGGTTTGAGGTAAAAGCTGGTGAAAAGGAAGAATTATGATAGAGAAACGTGTGGCTAGGGAGGTTGCCGAAAGATAGGCAACGCCTGGTATGGTAATGGGTGTTTCAGGTTGAAAAGTATGGCATTATGCTGTCTGATTCGTGTTATATCGCGGGTTAGTGGACTATCGCCCAGTTTGAATTGGTAGAATTTTTGTGATATTTCCTGGACGAAGTCCGCTAGTGGGGTTATGTCGTGACAACGGGCGTAGAGATCTCTGAGGGAGGTGTACCTACCAGAGTTCGAAATGAGGCGCATAAATTTGTGTTCTAAGACTCTAAGTTTCCGCATTGTCGTGGCCGGGATGCTGCACCACACCGGCGCCGCGTATGTAATAGCCGGCCTGATCACCATTGTGTACAGTAATTTCTTATTCGTCCTGTTTAGTCCGCTACCCCTAGCCAGGAGTGGATACAGACTCCTGGACATGGTGTAGACCTTGCGTATAGTTTCGTTTATGTGTATGTTAAACGTCAGTCGTTTGTCCAAGTTTACCCCCAAATACTTCATGCACTTTTTAATAGGAATTTGGCGGCCCTCGATCGAAATTGGTGTTAGGATGCGGTTCTCAGTGAACCGGCGCGTGAAGAGAATGGCCTCCGACTTTTCGGCGTTGATCCGAATCTTCCACTTGTCGTAATATGCCGTGGCGCGGGCCATGTGCGCCTTCAGTAGCATATCTGCTGCTTGTGCGTTGTGCGAATGCTCGTACATGGCCGTGTCGTCAGCGTACTTGGCAAGGTTCGTATTCGGAAACTCCGGGAAGTCGGAAATGTATAAATTGTATAACTTTGGTGACAGGCACGACCCCTGAGGGACGCCCGCGCGAATATCCCGCCGAGTTGAAAGCTTGTTGTTCACTCTGACCTGCAGTGATCTGCCTGTTAAGAAAGAGTGAATCAGTTTGGTGATGTGCGTCGGAAAGTCCAGCGTGTTCAGTTTGTGGAGTAAGCCCGGGATCCATACTGTATCGAAGGCTTTCTCAATATCGAGCAACACCATTATGGTGCTCTTCCCGCGGTTGCACTGTACTTTGACGTCATTCACGATCCTGACGACCTGGTGCACAGTGCCCCTGCCTTTCCTGAAACCGAACTGGCACTCGTCGTCGATGTGGAGTTCATCCTGAGCAGCGTCTAGTCTGATTAAGATGACCTTCTCCACCAACTTGGAGATCGCCGACAGTAGCGAGATCGGTCGATAACTGCCGGCGAACTTCGCGTCCTTGTTCAGTTTCAGGATCGGGATGACCACGGCGCACTTCCATTGGCTAGGCCAGTGTTGTAGTCGCAGGATCGCGTTGACAATGTACGTCAATTGTACAATGCCTTTCCGCGGTAGATATTTTAGTAGCTTATATTCGATACAGTCTGCTCCCGGGGCCTTGTTGTTCGGTAGAGTCCGGACAATGCCCACAACTTCCGAGGGCTTGGTCATGACTTTCGAAAATTCCCGTCTTGTTAATTGGATGTCATGACCAATCAGTTCGTTTATGTCATTTTCGATGCGGTCATGTTCTGGATTGTTCGGTATTTGTCTGTTATGTATATTTGCAAAATGGTCAGCTAAGTCTTCCGCTTTCTGGGCGTCTCTCAGAGCTGTCCGTCCGTTGGCGTTAGTCAGTGCGGGTATGGCCTCCCGCTTATTTTTCATGGCCCTCGACAGTTTCCACAGCGAGTTGTCCTATAAGTACACAAAATTCCCCCAGGCACATTACATTTGATTCTAATGCAAAAATATCTGATTTATAAATTTATAAAGGATCTATGTACTGTTGAAGTTGGTAGGTTGTTAAAAACTTTGAGATAAATTATCTCAAAATCACTTTGTTGTTACATAGACCCTTCATCCACTTATATCAGACCACTTTTTGGGGAGGAGGGGGTGTTTTTTAGGGTTAGAAGTGAAAAAGAAGCAACCTGATAATTCTGATTTCGGATTCGGTTTCAGCGGTTCCAAATACATAAGGATACACTGGTCTGCTCTGCAGGCCAGACCACTGTTTTGTGTTTGTGGCTGTGTATTTAACATCTTGACGTATACAGTGTAACTATCTAAGAAAAAAGCACTTTTTTGAAATACTTGAAAAATTTGTAAGTAAGGCCAAAACTAAGGTCATATTCAATTTCAGCTCGCTGAAATAAATGGAAATACAATGGTTTAGTTCGCTGAGCATGACTTTTTTCCATTTGTCGGCAAGTATAATTTATGCACTTAAGCGGCTCCGCAAACTAATATCTTTGAAATAGCTCAATTTTGGGGAATACGGCTATTGACTTTTTTGTTTGTAAGACGAAGTACAATAACTTCTTACACTTTACAAACTGGGGCGTATTGGGCCCAAAGTCCCATAAGACTTTGACATCCTTCTTTCATAGATATAATATTACAAACACAAAAAATAAATAAATAGTAAACACACCTAAATAATCACAGAAGTAGAGTATTCTACTTGTTTGTGATTTAGTCGTACCTAGTACTCATATTCAGAACTAAAGTTAGTTCCATTACCATAAATATTATAGTTTCTTTATTCATTATTTCATCCAAGAAGACACATTCGAGTAATTATGATATAATTGGGCAAGTGACACACAGCAAGTTTGTTATGGGTATTGGTCTTTTCATTTACCTTGAAATAATATTATTGGATTAAATCGAATATTTTAGTTTCTTTATACAGATCATCTGACAAATAACTGTAGTCTTCATTATACATGATTCTTAATACCCATTTCTGAAAAATAGTTAATTTTTTCAGATAGCAGTTGGATACTCCACCCCAGCCTATTACCATATTATGTGAGTTGGGATTGTATTAAGGCATAGTACAATACTCTTAGGTGCTTAATGGTTAGATAAGGTTTTAAATATTTAATTACTTCCACATCCAGTGGAAGTATAGTAACGACAAAAAAATTTTTAAAAATTTTTATTGTTCAAATAGGCTTAAAATGTCATGAAACGTCGAGATTTTAAGTTTGAGCAAAAAAAATTTCTATGTCTGTCTATCGGTCTGTCTGTAACTTTTTTTGTGCGCACGTTTACTCTGGAATCGTTTAAGATATTGACTTGAAATTTGGTACAGATATGTACTTTAATGAGATCTGGAACTAGATTATATTTTCATCTTGTTCCGTCGAAGGGTTGGGGGGTAAATTGGGGTAAATGGGTAAATCAATCAGGTAAGAGTCCACAAAATGGGTATAAATGGGTATTTAGTATACAAAAGAGAAGCTAAGCTAAAATGTGATTTAGTGTGTGTGTACAAGAACCAAAAGCTTCAAAATATTTTTTTACTTCATCCACCCCCACTACCAACGCTCTACCACCACCCCCACCCCCACTACCGATGTATCATATCGTTTTATAGGTTTTTGGGGTAGACGATTTCAAATATTATGTTGTTAAAGTTACCTTGAGTAGTATGGATGCGCAGTGGCTTTCCTCGACTACTATGAATGCGCAGTAGGTTTCCCCGAGTATTATGGATGCGCAGTGACTTTTTTCGAGTATTATAGACCGCAGTAGGTTACCTCAAGTAGTATGGATGCGCAGTGGGTTACTTTAAGTAGCATGGATGCGCAGTGGCTTTCCTCGAGTACAATGGATGCGCAGTAGGTTACCACGAGTAGTATGGGTGCGCAATGGCTTTTCTCGAGTGCTATAAATGCGTAGTAGGTTACCTCAAGTGATATGGATGCGCAGTGGGTTTCCTCGAGTAAAATGGATGCGAGTGGGTTACTTCAAGAAGTATGAATGCGCAGTGGGTTACCTTGAGTAGTATGGATGCGTAGTAGGTTTCCTCGAAGAAAATGCTTGTAGTAGAGGCTTTACTTCTATCGTGTAGTTTACGGCACACAACGATTTTTTATATCTTTGTCTTGCCATTTTCTGCGTATTAGTTCGACATTCAGTTGAAGTATATTAACGCAAAAAAAATTTTTGGAAATTTTCATTGTTTAAATAGGCTTAGAATATCAGGAAACGTCAATATTTTAAGTCTGAGCAAAATAAATTTGTCTGTTTCGTCGGTCTGTATGTTAGTCTTGTATCGTTTTGGTCCTCACGATTACTCTGGAACCGTTTAAGATATTCACTTAAAATATGGCACACGTATGTTTTTTAACGAGATCTGGAACTAGATTATATTTTGATCTTATTCCGTTGCAGAGTTGAAGGGTAAATTGGGGTAAATAGGTAAATCAAGCAAGTAAGAGTCCATGAAATTGGTATTTAGTAAATATAAGAGGAGCTAAGGCCTAAAAAAATGGCATTGGCCATCCCCATTACCACCCCCTCCCTATTATTAAAGGTGGTGAAAAAATAGTGTGATTTAGTGTGTGTATAAGAGCCAAAGTCATCAAGAATTTTTTTCACTTCATTCACCCCCACCTCCATTACAGATGTGGCATATAATTTTATGGGGTTTTGGGGTACATCATTTCAAATATTATACCATCAAAGTTCCATAAACAATTATTTCCACATAGTGGAGTGCAAATATAGTATTTTGTTGTAAGAGACTTGGATGTGGAAGTAGTGATTATTTGGGCAGCGGTTTTTTTGTTACTACATTATTAATTTGTAGGTCCCAAGATATTTAATAGATGTTAATTCGGGGATTAATAGATTACCGTATATTTTTAATAGACCAAATAATTGCTATATGAGACAAAATGTGAAAGGTAAAAGGCATATAAATTGTTTTATTGAAGTTGACCATCAATAGACAATCAAACCATTTTTTAATGACAGTGAAGCTCATTTCGGCAGATTTTTTAAAACTTTCCCGCAAACTTTCTTTAAAAGTACGAGCGTATCCTCGAAAAAGCTCATAATCTTACAATTATAGTTATTTGCTTTTAAAAGCTAATTAATATACGAAGTAAATAAGATATGACCTAGCACTGTACCTTGCGGTACTCCGTACTGACCTTGGACTTACTAGAGTGCATCATCAATTTTCACGTATTGGATTCGCCCCGATAATTAGTTTTTTAGTAAGCCCAAGACAATTCCCTGCTGCCGTTATTTTCTAACTTAAATAATAAATGCTTGCGATACAGAGTGTCAAAAGCTTTTACAAGGTCAACGAATATGCAAAGGGATGGAGTTTTTTTTGTCAAGTTCTTTATATATGTAATGTGTTAATGTGGCCATTGCATCTTCCGTTGACAATTTCAATTATCACTCCAAAAATACTAAAAATAACAGAATATTAAGAACAAAACATTTTAGATGTGTATCATGGAAAATCAGAGGAATAAATCTAGAAACAAAATGTAAGCTCGACGAGTCGATTTGTCGACCCATCATAGAGTATGGGCATATAATATTTGTTAACCTCAAAAATCCTGCCTTACAAAATTTAAAATTAGCTGAAACTAGCTCCGAACGTTCAATCGCCAAAGTCCGCTATCCTCATCACATCACATCACCCTCCAAATAACTTATTATATCAAACCTTACGTATGCAACCTGTTGAAGAAAGAATAGCATATATTTTACAAAAATCCTGCCAACGATCAGAGAACAAGGAGATGATTATAGTAAAAATAAGCCCCCTTTATCTAAAGAACTGCAATATAGTAGAATAGGCCTGAAGTTGTGAACATTCATGTTCAATGTGCTTGTCCCACAACACCTTATTGTTCAAGTGTGTACTGAGCAATTTTGTGTTCTGAGAAAGCACAATATTATCATGTAACATTACACCGTACGGCAATTGTTTTGTAAACCAAAATGTAGAAAAACTGATTTACTCGTTCATTATCAGTTTATCTCTTTCAGCCCAAGTAGTGACCTCTTGGAATGTTTGGTCAATAAGTACATGAAGTTATTCTTCTCTGCTGATAATGTTACCATTATGTTATCAGCAAACGCTAAGTGGCCAATGGTTAAATAGACGGGAAAATTGTTTATATCTAACATAAATAATGTCGCTCCTCTAATAGATTCTTGAGGAACTCCGTACATTAAATCCTGTATATCTGATTGTACCTTCTTTAGTTGAGTTTTTAGTGTTCCTTCATCTATATAGCTATTTATATATGACAAAACCGCTGCCCAAGGAATCACTACTTCCACATCCAGATTCTCTATCCAAGTCACTCACAACGAAAAAACTTTGTATGTGAAAATAATTGTTTATGGAACTTTAATAATATAATATTTGAAATCCTCTACCCCAAAAACCCATAAAACGATACCCCACATCGGTAGTGGGGTGGGGGTAGTGATAGGGGGGTGGTAGTGGGGGGTGGATGAAGTAAAAAAATATTTTGAGGTTTGTGGTTCCTGTACATACACTAAATCACAATTTTTTTTCATCCCCTTTAATAAGGAGGTGGGGGTGGCTAACGCCAAAAATTTTTTTGAGACCTTAGCTTCTCTTGTATATACTAAATACCAATTTCATGGACTCTTACGTGCTTGATTTACCCATTTACCCCAAATTTACCCCAATTTACCCCCCAACCCTTCGACGGAACAAGATGAAAATATAATCTAGTTCTAGATCTCGTTAAAGTACATATGTGTACCAAATTTCAAGTCAATATCTTAAACGGTTCCAGAGTAAACGTGCGCACAAAAAAAAGTTACAGACAGACCGACGGACAGACCGACAGACAGACAGAAATTTTTTTTTCGCTCAAACTTAAAATCTCGACGTTTCATGACATTTTAAGCCTATTTGGACAATAAAAATTTTTTTAAAATTCTTTGTCGTTACTATACTTCCACTGGACGTGGAAGTAATAAATATCGTTTTAAATATAAAAAAGAAAAAAATGAGCAATATCTTCAAGAATTTAAAAGATTAAGAGCAGTAATAAAGACTCAGATAAGCATTGCCTATAAAAATTACCTAAATGGTGTACAAAATTCTGTAACAAATGATCCATCAAATTTTTGGTCTTTTATACAAAACAAAAGAGATATGACCAGGATTCCGGGTTTATTGACAGATGAAGAAAATACGTACGACAGTCCAGAATCAATAGTTAATGGTTTCGGTAATTTTTTCAGTAGTGTTTATCTGCCGTCTAGTGATGGAGTAACTAACAATACCCACAGGGACGTGTCTTGTTTTAACATACCCCATTTAACCGAAGATGAAATTATATCTGCTACTAGAAATCTTAAGAATAAGATGACTTCAGGCCACGATAAAATTCCTTCTTTTCTTGTTAGAGATTGTGCACATGCACTGGCTCAACCACTTCTTATTATCTACAACTTATCCTTAAAGACAGCCGTATTTCCAGATTGTTGGAAATTAACTAGATTATGTCCAATTCTCAAGTCTGGAAATACATCTGAAATAAGTAACTACAGAGCCATAGCAATTCTATGCAACTTTGCAAAAGTCTTCGAGATTTCATTATATGCTCTCATCTATCCCTCTGTAAAATCTTTAATATCACCCTTCCAGCATGGTTTCATGGAAATGCGGTCCACTGCAACTAACTTATGCTTGATAACTCAGTTTATATCGAGAGTATTAGACTCACAAGGCCAGGTAGATGTGATATATACTGATTTCTCTACGGCGTTCGATCGGATCGACCATGAGCTTCTATTAGGTAAGTTAAATATGTTTGGCTTTAGCTGTCATCTCATGGCATTTTTGAGGTCATATTTATATCACAGAAAACAGTACGTAATGTACTGTGGGGATGAATCTGAACTATTTACAGCAACTTCGGGTGTACCTCAAGGTTCCAATCTCGGACCACTACTTTTTCTGCTGTTTATAAATGATCTCATAGACATAGTACAAAGCGACAAACTGATGATATGAAGATCTTCGCAGAAATAGGTAGTGTGGATGATTGTGAAAACGTTCTAGCACAACTAAAAATAGTAGAAAATTGGTGTAACCAAAACAACCTCCATTTGAATGCGTCAAAATGTAAAGTTGTTTCTTATACAAGAAAATCTAAACCAGTTGTGTTTGACTACTCCTTAAATTCCCAAGTACTTGAGCGTTCTACAACAGTAAAAGACTTTGGGGTAATATTTGATCAGAAACTTACTTTCTCGAACCATGTGGCGCAAGTAACATCATCCGCCTTGAGAATGTTAGGTTTTATTGTTAGAAACTGTCATTCATTCTCCAACGAGTTTGCTCTAAAAACATTCTACTATTCATATGTAAGATCTAAACTAGAATACTGCTCGATAGTCTGGTATCCGCACTATGCCTGTCATAAAAACGCCATTGAAAATGTACAGCGAAGATTTCTGAAATTCTTATCATTAAGAATTGACTGTTTTTATCCAGAAAGAGGCTACCAACACTCCTTATTACTTGATAAATTTAATCTTACTCCTTTGGAAATGCGGCGTGCAATAAATAGTTTGAATATAACCTGTTTCACAACAAATTAGACTGTTCATCGCTTTTAGGTATGTTTTCTTTCCAAGTTCCCCGAATAACCTCACGTCAGACTAATACGTTTTACTGCGAGACGCCCTACTAACGCTCTTATTAGATCCCCAATACATGTTATGTGCAATAATTTCAATAAAATATCAGATGTATGTGATATCAATTGTAGTACATTCTCGGAAATTATTAATGCTTTTAACATAACCTTTACAGCTACTAATAGTTAAGTGTCACTACAATGGAGTGTCACTACACCTATTTATATGTATATATTATGTATACCTATGTTTACATGAATACTTATGTTCTTTTCTTACTACAATCTTCGTTTCGATAATTTTTTCCATCTTATTACTCAAATATTGACATCTTATTCTAGCACTGTTTAAAAATATACTACTAACAGATTTGTAACTTATACTACTACCATACCCAAAGTATAATATACTTTATTAGTTTTTAGATTTTAGTTTTTAATTTTTAGTTTTTAGCTATTAGTTGTATCTTGTTCATGTTTGTCCTGTAACTGGATTTTTTTATCTGTTGGGCAATAAATCATTATTATTATTATTATTATTATTATTATTATTATTATTATAACTGAGACAACATACTTGGCGTCTAAGTAGATGTATAATAATTTAATAAATGTCAATTACATTACAAATAATATTTTCCTGCGTTGTTTCTTAATTATTTCTATTTTTACAGTGACCGCCCGATATATGTTTCACAAAAAGTATGGCAGGTTTCTCCTTGACAATTATGTTAACTACATGCCAAATATTATATTTCTACGCCAGACGGTTTTTTCGATATAGCGCAAACAGGTAGACAACGGACGACAGACTCATGGAACTCAAAGAAATTAATTCTTGTAATGTACATAATAAATATGAAAATACAAGGAAATTTCGAAAAGCGATTTTTTCACGATTTCAGAACTTCCTATCTGTAAACGAAGAAAGTAAAATTCACTTTTTCACTAATATGTTAAACAGCCAAGCACAGGTTTTATTATAACATTTTATTATTTATGTGACACTCGTAACCTAGACAGAAATGTAATAAACTGTATAATATACACTCAACGTTCTAGTGGTAGTCCAACAACAATATCATGATAGAAATTATTTCGCTAACATTTTGTATTATTCGAAGTAAATTACTATGAGATGAAATATTTGAAATTCTCAATCCTTTCCCAGGACCGTCAAACAATTTTACCGAAAGAATACGCCGTGCAGGCAAAAAACAAGTTCATTCTTTTTTATCTCGGATTCCATTGTCTGTTAGGAGCCATGAAATTAATTAGATAATAATTTAGTGTGAAAAAGTCAAGGACACTACTCTACGAGAGAAAGAAAAATGCACCTTTTGTTATGATCACCACGTTACATAAGAAGATCTAATGTTTTTCTTCATGGGTAACAAATAATTTAAAACAATAGTGTTGGGTATTTACACGTACATGTGGGAATATTCTGCAATTCTGTAAATTAAGAGCGCTAATTTTCTTATTAACCGACAGCGGCAGTAATGACTCTTTTTCTATTAATAGCGAAGTAAAAGTATGATTTTTTTTTAAGAGTTTGGGGGGTGGGGATTTTTTTTCTGGAATCAAAGTACATATACCGGGTGTAACACGAACATGGTACAGGTACCCCCAATTTTGTTTTATTTTTTCAAATAAATTGTTGAAATTTGGTACATCGTCTGTACTAGATAACGTATAAATTAAATTTTTTCTACTTCCGGTTTCAGCGGAACTTTTGAATTTTAAATGGAACACCCTCTATATAACTACATTTTTAAGTTATACGTGATTTTCTGTAATACCACATAAGTGACATTTCAAATGTCAAACTTTTCTTTAATTCAATTTTATTTCTACATCCAGTACAGTAACGCAAAAAAAATTGAACTATTTTGTTATTCAAATAAGCTTAGAATATCATGAAACGTCGAGATTTTAAGTTTGATAAAAAAAATTCTGTCTGTCGGTCGGTCGGTCTGTTTAACTTTTTTTGTGCGCACGATTATGGACCCGTTTAAGATATTGACTTGAAATTTGGTACACATATGTATTTTAATGAAATTGGAACTAGATTGTATTTTGATCTTATTTCCTTGAAGGGTTGGGGGTAAATTGGTGTAAGTGAGAGTAAATAGGTAAATCAAGCAAGTAAGAGTTCATAAAATTGGTATTTAGTATATATAAAAGAAGCTCAAATATTTTTTTGGCATTAGCCATCCCCATTACCACCCAGGGGTGAAAAAAATAAAATTGTGATTTAGTGCGTGTACAAGAACTAAAGGCTTCAAAAATTATTTTTTTACTTCATCCCCACTACCGATGTGGCATATTGTTTTGAGGGTTTTTAGGGTCGACGATTTCAAATATTATTATAAGTTCCATAAATAATTATTTCAACATGGTGGAGTAAAAATATAGTATCAAATTTTTTTTGTTGTGAGGGGCTTGGATAGAAAGTCTGGATGTGGAACTAGTGATTTCTTGGGCAGCGATTTTTATATTTTAGTATAAGATTGCGTTTACGCGCCACAATAAATTGTTAAATAAAAATAGCGAATTGATAGAGTTACGTCGTCCTGCCGGTAAAACAGAAATCACACTATTATCTCGTGATTTGCAAAATTTAATTTCCTAGATTTGGCCAAGGTTGGCGTGTACAGGGCCGTATTTCAGGTGTCAGTTCTGTTTTTGACAGGACTATGTGAAGAACGTGACAGTACTGTGTTTATTGGATTTTTGCACACACCATGTGATAAAAGACAATTTCGAGTCATGGTTACTGTGCGTTATTTGTCGTTTTCGAAGGCAGTCGTAGAGAAACGCTATTTCAAGCACTAGACAAAAATTATGAGTCCGATCTTGTTTTTAGTTTTTTTCTAGTGATATTGGAGCAGTGGTACCACTATAGATATCGGTAACACAACTTCTAACCTGCCCTCAGGCAGTAAAATATCCAGCTAATATATGCCTAATTCATCAAAATTTAATTATCGATTAATCTTTAATATGAGCAAATATTATGCACGCTCTTTAGCTTTTTACGCGTTATTTTTTCTTCCGCGTATTATATTTTTCTTGAAAATTTAAATTCCTTTAAAGATTACAAAGTAATTCATGAAATTCAGGACGAATGAGAGGTACGTTCGCGTTAAGAAATCAAGAGGGGAAAATTTTGAAAACTGAATTTCATTTGGAATTAAAATACAAAATATAATGTTTAATTGCTTAAACTTTACTAGTTTTCATAATTAAATTAATTCTAAATTATGTTGATTTGTTTTAAAGAATTCTGTTTTTTAGAAAGAGGAGAGAAAATGTGGTATTCAACCTTCGTAACGAAGCCTTAGGTACCATGACTGTTCCGATTTATTCTAATCATCTCACGTAATGCTAGGAAAATCGAAATCGCATCGAAAATACTAAATTATGTGATTTATGAGTAAATAATTTTCAAAATGATTTTTTGGATGAAATTCATTTTTTTTTTCAAATGGAACCATATTAGTACCAAGGTACCATTTAATACTACCATTAATAAAGAATCTCCTGATTTGCATCTCCACTTTGCATCTGAAATAAATACAACTGTAAATTTTAATATTTAATATCCTTTAAATTAAATGGTAAAAAGTAACTAAGGTGTTTTCAAGTTCACTTGCCATTAAGCCATTAAATAATAAACGGGCATGTTGATTAATTAAAAGAAATTTCATACGAAGTTGACGATAATATGTTGGTGCACATGGAAGAAATTTTAAAAAGTACTGTAATAACTAAAAAATAGTAAAAAATCTTTATTTTCTACTTTTGTTTTATCTTTGACAAAATCTTAGCAGTCGAACTTCTATTAATGATTTTTTTTTAAATATATGACTTAATTCTAAAAATTTATAAAAAAATATTTGTTCTGAATAACCCTATGTGTTACACCGGATTAGCATTAAATGGGCTACTTTTTCTGATAGTTAGTCAACTTTCTACATTTTCTTTCTTCCAGTCACTTAAAAATAAATTAATTTTTTTTGTGAAAAAAAGTGTTCACAAAACCATTTATTTATTTGACAAAACAGAGTTCATGAAAATAAGTTTAT
Source organism: Rutpela maculata (assembly GCA_936432065.2). NCBI lineage: Eukaryota > Metazoa > Arthropoda > Insecta > Coleoptera > Cerambycidae > Rutpela > Rutpela maculata. The sequence goes on from OW386286.2 coordinate 43,538,656, forward strand.
CAGACAGGTGTACCTACTTAAAATCCACTAAATGCAATAAAACAACCAAACAACTCGTATAATTTTTTTTATTAATTTTTTAGAGGACATTTCAAGGAAAAATACAAAAATTGAAATAACTTTTGAACTATCGACAACTGGATAACCACATATATGGTTATTTTGATTGAAAATGGCCTCCCCTGTCGCCTAACTTCGTTTGGTCATCCACTTAGGTGACACCCTGTATAAGACAACAAGAATAGACATTTTTGTTCAGTGTCAAAGTCTCTTTTACAACTAATATGCGTTTGATTTTATTGTGGCTTTCTTATACGACGTATACGTGATATGAAACATAATAAAAAAAAACCGCTGCACAAGGAATCACTTCTTCCATATCCAGATTTTCTATCCAAGTTTCTCACAACGAAAAAATTTTGTATGTGAAAATAATTGTTTATTGGACTAATACAAGAACTGCTAAAACGGTATCACACATCAGTAGTGGGGTAGGGGTGGCGATAGGGGGTGGCAGTGGGGGTGGTTGAAGTAAAAAAATATTTTAAGGCCTTTGGTGACCCCATGGTGGTAATGGAGGTGACTTATGCTAAAAAATATTTGAGACCTTAACTTCTCTGGTAATAAATACCAATTTTATGAACTCTTACCTGCTTGATTTACCTATTTACCCCAATTTACCCCCCACTCTTCAATGAAATAAGATCAAAACATAATCTAGTTCCATATCTCGATAAAATACATACGTGTACCAAACAAGTCAATATCTTAAACGGTTCCAGAGTAATCGTGCGCGCAAAAGAAAAGTTACAGGCAGCCATACCGACAGACAGACAGACAAAAATTTTCGACGTTTCATGACATTCTAAGGCTATTTGAACAATATAAATTCTCAAAAAATTTTTTTGCTTGGATGTGGAAGTAATATATTTTCTTTCCATAAATCCTTCTTGCACCAACGCTGTTTGACATCACAAGCAAGCCTAGAGTAAGTGCCATATATTGCACATATACGGACTGTAATGAAATGCTCCGTAGTGTACTATTAACTCCTCAAATGGATATCAGTAAATAAGATACATGTGAGTCCTGAGTTCAAGATTATGCACATAAGTTAGAACCAAATTGCATGGGCGATAACGCCGCATTTAATCGTGTGGGAATTGCAATAAATCAAGTGTTAACTAACGGCGAATTGATTCCATTCCATCTCTCTTTGGCTATCAATAATTCCTTGAATTCCTTGATTTGTTAAAAAGACATTAAAAATATTTAAATATGCTTGACCCACGTGGACCAAAATGATACACAAAAGAATGTAGATGATGGGGTGATAGACAATATTATTTATATAGGAATATATCATTGTCTGATGATATACTGCTGAGAGGTCAATAGAGTATATTTACTAAACCCTTATCAGACTGCAATTCAGTTGCCATGATTCTGTTGCGACAAGGAAATCGCCGAATTTTTTACTATCACTCTAAAGTACAATACTTAGAGGTAAAAAATTTGTAAAATTTCGGAATAATTTCATATGTAATGACATTTTTTCTTTACGGGTTATTATTGTAGTAGAAGGTATCGTCTTCAGTTTATATATGGTTCGGATACTTGCTCTTATCCTCGAGGGGTGGTTTTCACCCCTTGAGGACCTGAATTTGAATATTGAATATTTGAAACAGTGTTACTAATTTATTTTTGAAACGTAGGAAAGGCATGTTTTTGGGATCGCTGATTCCGAATCTGAAGTCAAAATTAAAAAATTCAAAATGGCGTCTCTAATATGGCGGATGTAATTTTTTTTAAAAACAAGTGTTTTAAACGGACAAAATAAATTGAGCATCTAGGTGATGCTATATATTAACGAAAAACAGCATTTTTGAAAGGAAAATTAATTACTGAGCAAATACAATAACAAATTGGCGACATTTTGTTAAAAAAAAAATGAAAACACACATTGAATCGGCCATAACTTCTTTATTTTTTGTGATGTAGAAACAAGCAAAAAATAATTTTAAAGATTGTTTAATTATCTTTAATTTTGTTTCTTACAATTTTTTATGGAAGTGTCACAGTTTCTAAGATATTCAACATTTTAAACTAAATACTTCATCCTAAAAATGGTCGGATGCCATCTATAAAATTATATAATATCTCCGAAACTATCAACCCTACACAAATATAAAAAATAACAAATTCATTCTCAGTTTATAAGCCTCATTTTTGATGACCACTATCATTTCTCTAAAACTAATATTTATTGAGATATTTGCAGAGACACAAAAATGTTACTTGTTTCTAAAATACCTTTACAGTTAAAAATGCATATTTTTTCTAAAGCAAGCGCTGTAAGCGGACGAAAAAATTTGAGCATCTAGTTCATACTCTATATATTAACGAAAAACGTTATGGGAATATATTTTTTTAATGACTGACTACTTATATTAACAAAATGGCGACATTTCCATTAAAAAATTACATTGTTTCTGTCATAACTTCTTTGTTTTTTACGCTATAGAGTAGAAAAAAATCAAAATCATTGGAAAGCCTAATTAATAATCTTTCTATTTAGTTCTTACCGCTTTTGACGTAACTGCAATATTTTTTGAGATATTTAACATTTAAACTAAATACTTCGTCTTGTAGACCGAAACCATTAAGTCTACAGAAATTAGAAACAAACGAAATTCATCCTCAATTTAGTAGTTTTCTTATTTATCTCTAACATTTTTTAGCTCAATGTAATACTTTTCGAGTTATTTGACAAATATTGTTTTAAAATCCCCTTTTTTTTAGCTAAAATCCCAATTTTCAAGTCGTTATAACTTAAACACTATCAATTTTGTTGAAAAGTTGCATAGAACCTTTTCTTCTTAAAATTTTCTTTTCTTTCAGCTCCAATGTTTTTAATTTTTTTTTAGTTTCACCCCCTATAAATTAGCAAGCCGCCGTATAATATAGAAACTTTTAATTGATGCATTTATTATTAAGTTGCCAAAAATGAACAAAATCCGTTTCATATGTCATTATTCCGAAATTAAAACCTCTGGGTACTGGGCTACTAGGCAATTCTAGGGAGGACAGTCCCCCTTTTGATGGAGCTGTCACACAATGTGAGTGTCCCCAAAATGCCCCTCATTCGTCTGGTTTCACTAGCACAACAAAAAGTATAAATTTCGACCCCCACGCTCGCTAAAAAATTCACATTTCTCCTTTTCTCCCTCTCCCGCTCATCAAGTAACATTGCTCTGAAATTAAAATAAAACCTATTTTACGTAAGAGTGAGAGTTTGTAGACCTCTGGTTATCACCATGTATTACAGATATGGCCCAATTTCAATGGGGATTATATAGTACTATACTGTTTAACATATGTTCCAAATTGTAATTAAATATTTTAAGTCTAACAGTAGTTATCGTGTTTACAAGAAACGGTATACACACAGACATACACATACACGCACATACACACTTACAGATACAAAGACATTTTTTATTCGATATTTCAGTTCAGTCTACTATGAAACGCATATCTGTACAAAAAATTTTTTTCTACGATGTTTATTAATTTTTTTTTTCAATTTATAATACATTTATAGTAAAGTTAGAATATAGTTAAAAGATATACAATCCATTACTGAACCATAACAGATACGAAAACAATGAATAGTAACATTATTGTAGAAAATTTAGACAGCTTTAATTTTGCTAACCGTTTTCGAAATATGAGCGAAGAACCAAAAACCGGGATTTTCTTCGTGCTCCCCTGCACCTCCCGCACCTCCTGGGTTCGGGGACTTTTGGTATGTTTACCTCCTAAATAGTCCAAACACAGCCCTCAGTTAAAAAATGGGCCTTTCCCTTATTGAACGTTCATTGACAGGGTAATATTTGAACATTGCCAATATAATTTGAAATATTTCATGCTGTGTGAGAATAAACCAGAAATTCTAAACTATTTACATAATGATGTATGATGTCCAAATTTTCTAATCAATACCAACATTAATAATAATTAATAAAAAAACATTGTTCATTTTCTTTGCCTCTAAATAGTACACTAAATTAAATTAATAAAAGCTACATTTCTATTTTGAGGGACTACCAATTGTAGTTTTCCTAATCAATCAGTACCGATATACAAATATTCTTAAGTGTGTTCAAGAATCTAATTTAAATTTACACATAAATATGACAATGTTCGATCGTAATATAATAAACCCTATGAACACCTCTAAATAACCAATCGCCCACTCAGTTCTCATACACCACACGCTTGAATAGATTTTTTATATCCACCTGAAATGTTTTACAACTCTAATAATAGATCTAAAAGGCTAACAAGTAGGGGTGTAGTTTCCCACATATATTTTTCAGTTCTTTACCTCGTACGTGACTGGCTAATCTTTCGAATAAAATGGCAAACAGAAGAAAGCAACAAAGTTATTTTCGGGGGTCTATTCTGCTTGCACAATGGAAATCATCCATAGTTTATTGCAAGGCCTTGCAAAGTGATTCTTGTACATGGACGTTCGTTAATAGCAGCGCAAGGAGACAATACTGATTTCTTACAATTAGTTTACTGCAAAAATCTACATTTAAAAAAAATACGAAGTAATAAGTAAATATTTTTTAGAGAAGTTGACTTGAATCAGAGCTCTCTGAGGGTTCATCTGGCTAGGTGTTCTGACGAAAATCGCCTTGGCCTTTCTGCGGGTATTAAATGGTTCATTGATGAGCTGGTTACTATGGTCTTTACTGCGATTTTGGTATTTAATTGAGTATGAGCACGTCCTTCATAAATGGCATTTAGAGATCATCATGTAAAGTTTTATTTGAGACGCACCATGAGACGTCTGTGGTGGAGAGAGAGAGGGACAGAGACAGACAGAGAGAGATTGACCACCGATATATAACACTCATAAAGAACATCTATGACACTGCCACAGCCCATGTTAGACTTCATGCAGATACCAACAAATTTAATATAAATCGTGGAATTCGACAGGGCGATACTATATCCCCTAGATTATTTACTACATCACTACAATACATGTGTAAACGAATAGATTGGGATGATATGGGTATTAATGTCAACGGTGAAAACCTTAACCACCTCAGGTTTGCCGATGATATAGTTTTAATCTCAGACCGTATTGATAATGCCTTAACAATTCTTGAAAAACTACACCAGGCATCTGGACAAGTTGGGCTAAAAATTAACATATCAAAAACCCAATTTATGACTAATCTAGTAGTATCCAAAAATATACCCTTAGGTGACACTGAAATACAACAAGTGACATCCTATAAATACTTGGGCCACGAAATTCGAATAGGTCGGGATAATCAGACCTGTGAAATCTTTAGGAGAATAGATTTGACATGGGCAGCATTTGGCAACCTCAGAGAATCATTCAAGTCTGAACTCCCCATATGTTTGAAGCGCAAACTCTTTAACCAATGTGTTCTGCCTGTCATGACATATGGAGCCGAAACCCCAACATTAACCGAGAAATCAATTAATAAAATAAAAACAACACAAGCAGCAATGGAAAGATCGATGTTGGGGATCTCACTTAGAGATAGAACACCTAACAGAGAAATAAGGCGCAGGACAGGAGTTACAGATGCATTAAAGAAAACAACCTTTTTAAAATGGAATTGGGCAGGTCACGCTGCGAGAATTAGAGACGATCGATGGACTAAAAAATCATCGAATGGAGACCACGATATGAGGCGTATCGAAATAGTCCTCTATTTAGACTCCAGAGAGATAGACGGATCACATGAAGGGAACCCAAACGAACTGGATGCAGGTCGCGCAGAACATACATGACATATTCAGCAGTGGACGATATAATGGGCTTTTGAAGAAGAAGAAGAAGATGAGACGTCTGCTATAATTCTCATAGTTTTTGATTGGTAGATTCACTACAACCCCATAATTCGATACTGTATGTCCAGACTGGTATTAATATTGTCTTTTGTCTTTTATTTATTAACCAGTGTATGTTTTTTACTTTTAGTTCTAGTTAACCTCTTTTCCTTTTTACGTGTGTTCTCCAGGTTAACTTTTCATCTAAGTGAAGCCCAAGATATTTTACCTCTGTTGTTATTGGTATAGGAGCGTTGTTTATGCTTACTTGCGGGTAAGCAAGTTCCTCTTGTGTGGTAAAGGTTATTTGTGTGGATTTATTCATGCTGGTATTAATTTTCCAATTTTCCGGATTTGTAGTAGATTAGATGATTTTGCAATTTTGCGGATTCTCTTATAGAATCAGAATCTGATCATGGGATTGCTGTGTGATCTGTGAATGCCGTTCTTAGTGTTTCATTTGTTGCCGGGAGGTCTGCTGCAAACATAAGATACAAAAGAGGCCCTAGAACACTGCCCTGTCTTACCGATTTTATAAGGTGATTATCAGATAAAGCATTATCAACTTTTACTTGGAAATAACTTTTGTAAGATTTCAAAATTAGATACAGTTGGTTAGGAAGATGCATTTCAAATTTGTATAATACTCCCTGTTGTCATATTTTATCAAAAACTTGTACGTGAAGAGGTACTGAAGCACACATTTTCTTTTCCTCCAGACACCGCTTGATTTTATTTACAATTTTGTGACATTCTTGGATGGTAGAATGATTATGTCTGAATCCAAACTGATGCTCAGGTATTAAATTATTAACGGGCACTGGCTCTTCTATTCTATTAAGGATGAGTCATTCAAATAACTTGGACATAATAGGTAAGAGGCTGAATGGTCTATATGAGTTGATTTTTATTTCGGGCTTTCCAGGCTTTGCAATCATGATTGTTTGCTCATATTTTCATCGAATGTGCATAAACACAGCATACTATTATAGACGTTTGTTGGTAGAAAAATTGCTTTTCTTGGAAGGTTGCAGCAAGCGGAGGAGAGCTCATACACCTGCTAGGCAACCTCCAAACAATAAAATGAGTACGGTTTGAATATAAATTACAACGATACGATGGTTATATTTATGTTAGAGAAAATCGAAACCATCTAGACACATGGATCACAGAATGTCTGCCAATAGATGGTGAACGATAAGATAATTTTCATTAATTTAAAGAGGGAAATCTAAGTCAACCCATGCTTTTGTCACTGCGTAAAATAAAAAGTGAAATTATATTTTTACGTATAAGAATAACATGCTTTCAGTGGGGTAGATATTACCGCTTGCCTCTCCTTAGGACGCCCGTTTATGACCTGAAAGAAAACATCCGCGTGGCAAGCCGTGTCAATGCGGGTTCTTCTTCGTCCCATTGTCCTCTTGAAAAAGAGCCACTTCATCAAAAAAACATTAAATCCCGCACCACGCTGTGAAACAGGTCCTTGTAAGAGAACCTCAAACGGTTTAACGGTCTATTTTTCTTTTATTTCCATCAGCGTACGACACTCGCTTTAATTTGTATTAATGATCGTGCCACAGGCGGAAAAGTTGACGAATTATGCTCGATTTTGTGCCTATTCATAATAAAATTTCAAATTCGTTAGGTGGATTAGACTACCGCAGAAGACAGAAAAACAGAATTCTGGATTTTTTCTATAAAAACTTCGAAATACAAGGTTCGGAAATAGTTTTAATATGAGGTAATGTCTCTGGAATGGATACATAAAAGAGAATTAGAAATCTTAGTTATAAGTAGTATGAGATATTCTTTTTTGCATAATTGCCATTTCGCTCAGTTTGACGTAAAAAATTATCTAAAAGTTCTTTCATTAACAAAATTGTTCAATAAAAATAAATAAAATTAAGTATGTGAAACTAGTGTCGTTTTATTGTTTAATTAGGTACTAGTTTTGTTTGGATAATCTCAGGAAATCATGTTTCAGGTATTACCAAATTGTTCCTTTAGATTTATTTTGTCGTTGATAAAATATATTTCAACAAAATTATATAAATTGCAGTGACTAAACTAAATAATCATTGAAAATTAAACGTATTAATGTTTTGAAGTACATTATTTTTTATTTGCTTATAGTTACAGTAAAGAACATGTTTTTATGATTTTACAAACAGCAGAAAAAAAACCTGTAGGGTGTTTATAAATCTTAAAATTCCACACCTAGATTTTCTATCCAAGTCTCTCACAACGAAAAAAAAAAATTGATACTGTATGTGCACTTCACTATGTGGAAATTATTGTTTATGGAACTTTAATAACATAATATTTGAAATCGTCTACCCCAAAAACCTATAAAACGATATGCCACATCGGTAATGGGGGGTGGTGGTAGAGGGGTGGTAGTGGGGGTGGATGAAGTAAACAAATTTTTTGAGGCCTTAGGTTCTTGTATACACGCTAAATTACAACTTTATTTTTTCACCCCCTTTATTAATGGGGCGAGGATACTAATGGAGGTGGCTAAGCCAAAAAAGAGAGAGACAGCTTCTTTTATATATACTAAGTACCAATTTTATGGACTCTTACTTGCTTGATTTACCTATTTACCCCCATTTACCCTAATTTACCCCCCAACCCTTCAACGTAATAAATTGAAAATATAATCTAGTTCCAGATCTCATTAAAATACATACGTGTACCAAATTAATAATTAATTATCTTAAACGGTTCCAGAGTAATCGTATGCACAAAAAAAGTTACAGACAGACAGAAATTTTTTTTGCTCAAACTTAAAATCTCGATGTTTCATCACATTTTAAGCCAATTTGAACAATAGAAAGTTTTAAAAAAAATTTTGTCGTTACTATACTTCCACTGGATATGGAAGTAATAATATATGGAAAATCTATGAAAATATTACATTTCAAATCTTTCCATTCGTTTAATAAATTACTTCCTTACTAGGAAAAATCTAACGCAGTGTGAAAAACTTTTTTTCTTTACTAATCATGATATTTTAAAACATGGTATAAGACTCAACTTTACTCCAGATCCTGGTGACCTATGCGGTAAGAAAATGTTCCAAGTTCAAAATGGAATAGTCCCATTTCTTACAGTTCTATTTAACATATCTGTAAATATCTTCGTATTGCATATACCCTAGTTAATCTAGGCTAAAAACCTGGGGCTCCCGGCAACTGCCCGAACTGCCCATGTATAGCTACGCCTCTTCTTTGCAGCTTGCAGACATTCCCGCACGTTTAAGTAAACGAATTTAGTGTCAAAAAAAAACTTTCTGAGCCATTTTCACCCTTAAAAAATGTTTTTCGTAAAGCCCTCAATTATGCTCAACTTTTATTAAATCGATTTTTCTTCCCTTTTCTCCCCCTTGCCCTAGACCGCCCGAAAGTCGACCATGTCAAGGTAATTTTCGAAATTATGAGCCATAGAATAATAATAATAATAATAATAATAATTTATTGGTCCGTTCGATCAATATACATGATATTGGACAGGTCAAAGAAATACATTACATTAATGCACAATTAAATAGGTATTAAATTAGTAATTTTTAAAAACATCCATTATTTAAAATATTAATATGCGAATGACAATTTTACACACTTAAACAAAATTTTACACAGAACTATATTAACATGTAAATATATTAGTAAAACTGAATTATCTAAAAATCTGCTGATCACACATCATCCAGGTAATCAGTCACAGTATAATAAGATTTATTAATCAAAAATGATTTTAGTTTCTTTTTGAAGTGGTGCAGGGGGATTGTTAACTTTATATCTTCTGGCAAATTATTATAGAATTTTCTTCCAGCATATGATGGAGTCTTTTCAAATAAAACAAGAACGATGTCTGGGTAACTCGAGGAGAGAACCATGTCTCGTACTATAATTATGATGGGCGGCATTAGCTTGAAACGTATCGATATTTTTTTTTACATATAAAATACAATTATAAATATAAAGGGACGGAAAAGTTAGTATTTTGTGTTCCCGGAAAACTGGTTGGCACGAATCTGTTGGTTTTAATGAGAAAATAAGCCTGATAATTCTTTTTTGGGTAACAAATATTCTATTACAATTGCCAACAGTGATATTTCCCCACAGGATAACATTATATGAAAGCACCGAGTTAACAAGTGCCTGGTAAATATTAATCAAACTTTTTGTATGTATTCCGATGTCTCATGTCAACAGACTGATTCGAAATATTGTTAAACTTCCCTCTTAATTTTGAAACTCCGTGTATTGTGCCTATTATGCCTATTATTCTTTATTTTTATTTTTCGGAGGTGCAACAAAATTTTCCTTTAAAATGTTTTTTGAAAGCGTTACAAAATGTTCCTTTAAAAGTTTTTTTCGATAGTGCAATTAAATTTTCTTTTAAAAATATTTTTCAGAGGTGTACTACACTCATTTGGTGCTCAAAAAAGAGGTTACCTGGGAAGTTTTCCGGGAGTTTTGAAAATTGGTGATTATATAGATTTCCGAATTTCTACTTTGCCATCTCGTATCTTTGCCGCTCCCGCCGCCATATTGGAAAAATGGCGCCTAAAAACCGTTTTTTGATAATATCTCCTTTCCGATTCATTTTACGATAAAAACAGTTATATAATAAATTAAACTAGAGAAAAATTCCTATAATTTTTTTAATAACCTTTTTTTTTGTAAAATGAATAGTTTTAGCGTACAAGCGCCGCAAAATCTACTCCAACATGCGTTTTGGCCAGCTCCGGAAACCTTGTGAAAACTTATTTCTTGCAAATGCAAAAAGGGATGTGAGAAAGCCTGTGGTTGCAGAAAGGCTGGATTAAAGTGCTCCGTTATATGCACGAATTGTAGTGGTATCTGTTATAATTCGCAAATTCTATCACAAGATAGCGATGAAGAGGAAGAAACGGAGACTGTTCTTGAGCAAACGTATGATGAAATCGAGGACGACGAGGATTGCAATAAAACTGATAATCCCATCGCGGATTATGTGGATGAAATTTCTATCTGTGACGTTTTGATCGGTACTGAAGACGATGAACTCGCAACACCTGGTCCATCAAGAATAGCGAAGTGAAGGAGAATGCGCTAAATTTTGGAATAGTGCATTGCATGTGGATTAGGCCCACTGGGGATACCACGATAAAAAAATGCGCCACTTACTCTACCTCATAGTTGTGTGGAAATGAGTTTATTGGCCAAAACGCATGTTGGAGTAGATTTTTCGGCGCAAAAAAAGTTTACTAAAAAAAATTATAGGAAATTTTCTCTAGTTTAATTTATTATATAACTGTTTTTATCGTAAAATGAATCGGAAAGGAGATATTGTCAAAAAACCGTTTTTAGGAGTCATTTTTCCAATATGGCGGCGGGAGCGGCAAAGATACGAGGTGACAAAGTAGAAGTTCGGAAATAGCACATCGAAATCTATAAAATCACCAATTTTCAAAACTCCCGGAAAGCTTCCCAGATAAAACTACCAAATGACTGTACTATTGGAAAAAACAGGTTTTTTTTGTTTTAAACCAAAATCTGTTTTTTTTTTGTTTTAAACAGTTCCTTTCAATGTTTCAAATGCTACGTTTAAAACGTTTAAAACTCCATTAAACTAAAATTAAATAGTGCCAAGTTACTGTGTTTGCTACTACTACTTGATGCCAGATGACGCTCTTAAACGAATTCTACAGCTCTCTACAAATAAAACGTTCAGTTTAGTGCCCACTGACCATTTTACTCATAAGAGTAAGATTACGCAGGCTATTTTTTTTGAGTGTGTGTACTGTTTATATTGTAATTATTTATCGGACTGGACCATCATCGGCACTTTTCCTACTTTTCCATAACTCCAAAATAATACATTTGTTTAAAACGTCCCACTGTGTTTTAAAATGTGTTTTAAACTGTGTTTTAAACAGTTGTTTAAAGCATCGCGTTGTGTATTAAATATGTTTTGAACATTTATTTAAAACATGGTGCGATGTATTAAACATGTTTTAAACATCGTGTTTAAAACATTTTGTTTTGAACACGAAACATTCACTACAAAAATTAAGATGGCGGCCCCAACCCCCATTTTTGGATTTAAGTATCTTTAATCTGCCCCTATATACTATATAGTTTTGGTGCAGCAGCCGAAATTATGATTTTTTTGTAATTTCTCAATTTAGAGCGACTTTAATGAAGGAGTATTTTTGTGTTGAGACAAAATTTGTTTTCATACCTGAAAATCTTCAAATATAGTTGATTTTACTTGTCTGCTACGTATAGCTCAATGTTCAATAAAAGTCGCACTAAATTGAAAAATTACAAAAAATCATAATTTCGGATGCTGCACCGAAACTATTCAGTTTAACTAAAAAATCTATAGGGCATATTTTGTAGAAAACTTAATGCTCTTTTATTTTCATAAGAACATTTTTTTGCCGTATGAGGCACCCGAAGCGAGATATTTCAAAGAGACTGTTTTTGTGCGCCATTTTTTCAATATGGCGGCGCCCCTCCCCGCTCGAGCTGTCAGCAAATTCCCAAATCAGGGTCTTCCCTTAGTGCACGATGTATTGTTACTGACACTTTTCATAACCCGAGTCATATCGAAATTTCGTGCCCAGCCCTCCGTCTATAAATTGTTAATACATCAATAATGATGATGATGAACAAAAATTGCTTTGGCAATTATCAATATCATTCGAAGTTATGAAAATAATTAAACGAAATTAATTACATTTTTAGTTGTTGTAACTACACCTATACTATAACCTATAATATAATAATTATCAGATAATAAATATTTATGTGGTGAACATGTAATTACATACCATATATTTATTTCTTTTATTGCGAAAACCAACAAAAAAATCATTATACAATATCTCATACAGGCAGGCGCCTCGTTTTGTTCAGGCTGTTACATTATTCTCACAAGGTCTATTGAGCATTGAATAATTTCAATACCTACAAACATATTTTATTTACGTTCAAGTGTAAACGAAAGCCGCAAACAGAATTGATCAATCAGATTCTTGAAAAAGCCATTAGCTTTTCTTTGGATGGCACAAAAGCGAAAAAGATCTTTTTATGTCTAACAGACTGAGGCGTAGTATTAAAAATTTCAAGAAGTGTTACAACAAAGTGCATTCACTAGAAAAGCCCGGCTATTTTTATGTTAAATGGCGAGAAATACACAAAAGCTCTGAGAATAAGAAGCGCCGTTGTAAATTAACCGAGTGACAGTCAAAAAGGACCCAAACTTAAATGACTTGGGAATTGTTGGCAAACTTCCCGCTCTTACAGAGCTGGCTCAAGGGGGTTTAGGTACCTGGTTTAGGCCGTCCTAAATTACAAAAAAAAGAGTAAATCAAAATAAGTATGTTTTAATTAACTATCTTTTTTACTTATTTGTGTCTGAAATAGATTCAAATTACATCGGTATTAGTACAGTAAGTGAAGCTTTTAAATCCCAGCCCGAAACGATGTAATGAATTTCCAAATTTTTTTCCTCAACATGCTTTATAAGGTATGTACATAAGAATCTATATTGTCATTTTTCTTGCTTTTTGATTAGAGGATTTTTCTTTATGTGGTTTTCCATTTTTATCAGGGTTTTATTCAAAGGATATAATTCCTCCTTCTTAGGGGTTGTCGCAAAAAAAAACAAAAATTACATATAATCTGATAGAGAATCAAATTATAATAGAGAAAGATTTTATACACTTTTTTGCTAAAATGCATATTTTTCGAGATATTGCGAACTGAAAATTGTCGTTTTCACCTACTAAAATCAGTATTCCTAGACGTTTTTTTTAAATTACTCGAAAAATGTGTACTTTAATAAAAAAATGCAAGGGTTCAAAATTAAAGCTTTTACGAAAACAAATCGAATGGTTTTTTCTTTTCTTTTCTCCGATATTTAGTTTTGGAAATATGACATTTTCAAAATGGCGCCGAAACGTTCAGAAAAAATGTACGACGTTAAAATCTATATTACTCAGAATATTACAGAATATTACTCAGAATCTACAACTATGAGAAAAAACTTTATTCTTGTAAAAATTGGAGGTGTTAAAATTTTCTTTCAATCGAGACGTATTACGATCTTTTATAATGAAAACTAAAAAAGTTACAAACAAAAAAGTAGTGCATTTGAAAATTAATCGACATTTTTAAATTTTTTAAAAATCCTTCTAGATATTGTTAATGCATATTATTGCTAACATGTTCAAATTTTTTAGAATTTTTGAAATAATTATTTTTCATTCTGTACCCATTTTCAATAATGAAAATTTTCATAATTTCTTGAAAAAAATGGGGTTTTTGTAAATTGCTCAGAAAATATTTTTTTATGAAAAATGGTAAGAGTTCAAAAATTAAGCTATTAAAAGCTAATGTTTTTTTTTTTTAATATTTCTACGACAAACTGTTCCAGAAATATAAAGATTTAAAGATGGCGCTTGAGCGCATACGCAAGAAAATTATGTATTTAAAAATAAAATATCTCAAAAATTATAAGATTAAAACATTATATAAGAATGAAATGAAGCTTATAAAAAAAACGAAGAGTTTGAGTTTTTATTTTTTCTCTACGATAAACTGTTCCAGAGATAAGATAGTTTGAAATAATGTTGAAACTTTTCAGTTTATACGCGCATTTTGAATGTCTATAGTAGGTAGAGAAACGAGCAATAGCCGTCAATTTTTCGAAGAAAGAATACTCAGAAAAAGCGGGTTGCATTACACTTTAGCATGTTTAGAGTGCAGATTAAAAATGTTATTTAATTAGTTTACTTAATTGTATTAATTTGATTTATTTATAACAATCTGTATTTTTAATAAAATTAGACATATTATACTATACTCTTTTGTGACCATTTTTAATCCACCATTTTTTAAAATAAATTTTGACCTCATAATTATATTCAGCGACCTAAAAAACATAAGTATATCGATTTTCGTGAATTTATTTGTAACATTAGAAGTATTATTAAGTTTTGAGGGTGGTTTCAACCCTCATTATTTTCGTGTTTCCTATGTTTTCACCTCATAATCATATTCAGCGACCTCAAAAATATAAGTAGGTACATGAATTTTCGTGATTTTATTCGTAAAATTAGAAGACATTAATTTTTCAGTATTTAAGGGTGATTTCAACCCTCAATATTTTCGACGCATAAGTTTTGATCTCACAGTCATATTCAGCGATCTCAAAGCCATAAGTATATGAATTTTCATTACTTTTATTCGTAAAATTAGAAGGGTTATTAACTTCACAGATTTTAGGCGTAGTTTACACCCTTAAAAATAAAAAGCAGGTAATGCCACAATATAGATTTTGATATACGTATTTTATAAAACATACTGCAAAAAAATGAAGAAAATTCCGTTCATAGTTTTCGGGCCGGGAATTTTATCATTTTTACTGCTTCGCTTACTCTACTATATAGGCCAGGCGACACGTAGTTCAATAAGGAAATAATTAGTGAAAAGCTGGAAATGGCTTTAATCACTTTATTTGGACCCAGATATTACTCTCCCAAGTTTTCCCCCTCGAGCGAAGTTGGCGTTGGCCCTTCTGGCCCTAAGAAGGTACCATTTTTCGGTTTTTGCAAATATCTCCCAAACCATCAACTTTATCAACAAAATACCTATTATAAAAAATAAGAGTAAATTTGCTACAAAAAAGTTCTTTACCGTTTGTCTCTAAAGTAAACCGTTACGATGCTACGACCATTCAAAGTGGAGCCCTTTTTGATTCTTGCGGAAAAGTTGTCTTCTGCACCGTGTAATTTGGCACCAAACCGATACTTTTGCCGACATTAGCGCCAAATATGTGAATTACGTCAAAAGATACTTCAAAAACAGTGTCATCATTTTCGATGGGTATCCTGACGACCCAGCAGGTCGCAGTACCAAGTCCGCTGAACGTCTTCGACGATCGCACAAGCATGATGCTGCTAATGTTTTTTTTTGATGAGTCCATGACGACACCTATGCCACAAGCAAAATGAAATTCGTGACACTGCTGAAGAGTAATGAGGAACTGCAGACAGCTGTTAGGGTTTTCCGAGACGTGAACGCAAACCCCGATGAAATTGACAAAGTGGGCCAGTTGGTTGTGGCTAGGCTTTATGACAACAAAACCACGGGAAACACCCTGCATGAGTTGCGGTTCCAACTGTTTGCAAAATCTCTAGGCAAACATCGATTTAACCTCGCAAACCTACCTCCCACCGAATCAGCGGCACGTGAGCACTCTTTAAGAACATACCATCAAGTCCAAACATGGTATGGAAATGATACAAATCCACTGGATTGGGGCTGGAAAAATTCTCAATGTGGTTTGGCTCCCATACCTACGACGAGGGATATGGCGCCACAAACGCTTCTAAACACAGTGTCCTGCAAATGTTCGAAAGGATGTAACGCAGCGTGTGGTTACAGGAAAACGGGCCTCCGATGCTCCAGAATCTGCATGAATTGTATGGGACGGTCATGTACAAATGCTGCCGAGGAAGATGATATGGATGATTGTGACGGAGACATCGATATTAATCTTGTGCACCCTGTGACGTCGGACAAATGTATCGATGCAGACGATGAAAGCGATGCCGGAGAAATTGAGGCAGACGATCAAGACTGCCAGCCTTCATCAAAACGGTTGAAAATCGACTAACTTTGACATTTGAACAGTGGATTAGGCCTCCTGGGACACCACTTACAAAAAAACGCGCCATTTACTCCACCGCCAGGTGGTGTGGAAAAGAGTGATTTTATGTCAATACTAGTCAATAATAATACTAATCGTAGGTACTTTGCCACAGCTGTTTACCTTGAAAAGCTGTTATACTTGTAACAAGTTAACAGCTTGTGCACCTGGAATGCTGACAAATATTTATAACATGTAGAAACTTTGATATGGCATATGATTTTGATAACTTTTCCGCAAGAATCAAAAAGGGCTCCACTTTGAATGGTCGTAGCATCGTAACGGTTCACTTTAGAGACAAACGGTAAAGAACTTTTTTGTAGCAAATTTACTCTAGATTATTATTTACTCTATTTTATAATAGGTATTTTGTTGATAAAGTTGATGGTTTGGGAGATATTTGCAAAAAACCGAAAAATGGTACCTTCTTAGGGCCAGAAGGGCCAACGCCGGCTTCGCTCGAGGGGGAAAACTTGGGAGAGTAATATCTGGGTCCAAATAAAGCGATTAAAGCAATTTCGAGCTTTCCACTAATTATTTCCTTATTGAGGCTTTCTTTTTGACCTATCGCCTGGCCTAATATACAAGTGATGTAATATATAAGTGAAAACTTTCACTTTTAATCATGTCAAACATGACAGTTTGTTTGACATGGTTAAAAGTCAAAGTTTTGATAACGGAAAAAGTAATATTTTCCGAAACGTTAACAGCTTTCGATTTAATTTTTGTCATTTTCATTTAACATTTTTGTTTCAGTTTATATATTTTTTCAGGTGTGACACATTTTGTAATAGAAGTATTAAAATCAGCCTCTGTCTGATCCTTTTGGCGCAGAGGTTTATTTCATCAAAATTTTTAAATATTTTTACACTGGAAAAATGCCCAGCAAACATAAGAAATCATGAATATGCCACAAATAATAAATTATAAACAATTGAATTATAATATACTTAAAAAATTTCTAGCACATAATAACGAAAATTATAATACTATCACCAACTTGAGATCACTTTAAAACGTTGAAAAAATATCTTATCAAACACCAAATTAATGTATGTGTATAAAAATAATAGTGCATGCAAGTTCATATAACACTTTTTGGAAATATCCAAATTTTGCTTCCATGTTAATGTTTTGTCGTAACTTTTTTACTGGTGAAGTCTGGTCCACTTGAACACACTACATATTAATGAGTAATTTTTACAAAATTTTACAGGTTATTATTAAAAGTCACTAAAAGGTGTTAAAGAAAGTTCTTATTGTTTCAAGCTGATAAAATAAACCCGCGCGCTTTGGATCTCAGATTTCAAGTTTTGCGAAACACCATAAATAGGCCCCGTAAAAAATACAATTTTAGTATTTTTAGAATCTTTATTTAATACAAAACACGGTGTGTAAAGGATTTTTTCTTTTTTTTTTTTACAAACGGTATTCGACATGAAAGTTTGAATAAATCCGTTAGGCGTACAAACAACGCGTGACATCATATAACAGGAGAGGTCAGTGCGCCACAACGCTAGCGCACATTTTAAATTAATTCTATTTATGGACGCTGCCATTGTAATAGCTTGACAGCGGAGCGAAATAAACCATAAACGTCTCTCCGTTCTCGAGAAAAAAAATCATCGTAGAACCAGACCTTATAGTTTTTATAAAGTGAACAATTCTACATAAAAAAATGGCTATTTACAATATTTTTTTGTGGTACAGATAATTTTTATTTCGAAAAAACAGGGGAAATTGATTGATTATAAAAATCGTATTTTTTAACATTTACACCGTCATATCTTCAAATCTAATTGAGCTATCGATCTGATTTGTTTTTAAATTCAAGTAAACAAACAAGCGCTTCCAATGGTATCTTTGATTCTATCGATTATTGTTTATTATTTTCCTTAAACGACAATGAACTCGTTACTCGACTTATTACTTCGCTAAGAATGTACTCATATTTTGACTAAGTGAAAAACTTTTCTATTTTTGCAAATTTTCTTATACACGCAGCAAAGCAATTGAAGCCAAAATACAGGAGAAGTTTTTGAAAGAAAAATTTTCATCTAGGACTAGGACAAATTATCCGATTGGAATAACCTTTTTCAGTCATGTTTAAAACAATTATGGTACACTTAAATACACACTACAATTTAATATCACAGACCGAATACAACTAAATAATTTTAGGAAATAACCGCAAACTGCACGAATCATTGCACTCGCAGCAGAGCTATACTGTTAGATGACGTGACGTCCAATATGAGTGTGTTTTCAGATACTCATATGTCAGATGTCAGATTTTCTGCATCTCCAATATTATTTTTCTTCGTCGTATCTTAATTAATTACTTGTACTGTAAACGACAACCCCATTGCATATGTGTATTGTGTGTAAACTAGCTCTATATATATCGTATTATTGAGTTATCCATAGATATTGAATAAATAATTCAAATCTGGCGCCAAAAATGTTTTTTTCGTTTTTTTAGCATAGAAAATTTGTATACGAATCAAAATTTCTGCTGTTTGGTTTTTCTTGTTTGTAATACATCTAGGTACATGAAAAAAAACAGCAGACATTTTTATTGCATATTTTTCAATATTTAGCAAAAATTACAGAATTTTGTGAAATTTCGATCTTTTCAAAGTGCTGCCACACTTACCCAAAACCACTTGCGCGTCTGCCAAACGTATTTTCCCATCCCTCTCGTGAGCCCCAACACAGCTAACAAGGTTATGAGCAGTTATCGGACCTCATTCGTGTAAAAGTCGTATCCGGAAAAATTCCAAAATGATGTTTCTTCGGGCATATCTCTAGATCTCAACCACTTGCGAGGGCAAACTTTGCAGAAGGTGTGTCCAGGATCATATCTATCACAAACTGACTGTACTTCAAAGCCCCCCCTCCCCGGGAAGTTGCCACGTATAAATTCGAAAACCCTGACTAAATTATTATAATTATTAATATATATAATATTATATATATTATATATATTATATATTAATATATTAATATATTAATATATATAATATATTATAATTATTAATTATTATTATATTATTATATTTTATGGTCAGAAGACAGTCCCATTACCTGTCACAAAAACATATAGGCAGTTCTCTGACTATAATGTATATGGTTTGAAACATGAAAATGCGAGGAAATTTGAGAGATTGATTTTTTCACCATTACAATACTTCCCTTCGGTAAGCGAAGAACAGAACACAATTTCAAGAAGAGGTATATTACAAGAAGATCTAAACAAAAAATGAGAACAAAACACAATTAGGCTGCAGTAAGTATTTGATACAAACAACGAATAAGAAATGTCTTGAAGTATATAATAGTATTAATAAATAAAAAATGGTTTACAAATTATTATCAAACTTGAGACTACCTATTTATGTTTATGAGTCAAGCCTTCTTAAAAATGACGAATTCGAGCGAATAATCCCAGCTTTTCCCTAATAATTTCACAGTAATGAATGAATTATTCTCTGTCTCAGTACTTCAATATCGTTTACGACTGTTTCTTATTTATATCAGCTCCTTGCGTTACCGCCAGAAAAAGAGACCCATAGAATTTAAAGCTGGTCATCCAGGTCAATTTCACAAAGCTCCAGTACCTATCAAGAACTTTTTCACTAAGTAACCTGAACGCAAAAATAAGTCGGAGCGCCATCTTGTAGTGACCATATTGAATCAATTAGTAGATGAGGTACTAAGAAAAGAGGTAATTGGTTCCTTAATATATCTAAATATATTTCTTCAGTGAGTCGGTTTGTAGAGAAATTCGATCCAGTTAAATCCATTCTAGAAACCTTGTTCTATCAATATATGGATATTTCGTCATCCCATAAGTGGTTATTGTTAATTAGGCTATCGTAGCCAAATCCAACTTTTTCTGTAAATAAGATTAAAGATAACAAGGTTTAATTCGCACTATGAAGATTTCAAATACGATCACAAAAATTTAAAGGTCTTCAGAATCTCCACGAAATACAGCTTGAACCTCTTGATAGATAAAGATGAAGCGGTTGCTCACGTAGAACATCATGCGTCTTGCACGGGTCACGCACCCTGTATACTGTACAATGAAAGGTCTTGTATCTTCTTGTCAACACTACTTTACGAAAAAAGATCAACCATTTCAAAGTTGCTCTTTATTACACACTCAGTATACCTCCGACTACACTGGGCTTATAGAGCCAGAATGATTTTATATTATGCTGGCATCCAAAAAGTTTTTGATAAAATCGACAATTTCTTTTTTCTCTACAAAACAATTGATATTTCAGAAACCTTGACTAAGTATTTACTCAGTCAAGTGTAATTAGTTGAACACGGTGGTGTGTCCAGCTTTTCCATCCACCTGAGTGGTACGGGAATTGTATAATTGGTATGAATTGCGGTAAAAATAATTCATAAGTACATAGTAATACACAAACAAACGGCCTCAATGCTGTGGTGTATACAGGCTCCCCACATCAAATCATGGGCCCCGGTACCAAATTCACTGGGGCCCTCACGCTTAATAATTGACGTGAGGGGGGAGAAATGTGAAAAAAAATTTTTTGTCAACATCTCTGGCGGGGGGACCCCGCGATTAATAATTGATGAGCGGGAGGGAGAAATGTGAATTTTTTTTTTGTCAAGCGGGCCCCTCGGAAGCCCGGGTCCCTAAACTCAGTACCCAATGCCCCCCCCCCATACGGGAGGCCTAGGTGTATATTGGCACTTTGAAAATTACATGTTTGGTTTCGTGTTGCGACCACTTCCATCTACTGTTATAGTATGTTTCCTAATTTCCGGGCAATTTTGTATGTTGCTCCATCCCCTAAACGAACTCTTAAACTATATAGTACAACAAAATGCACCAGTATTTATTAACACTTTCGTGATCGGAGTACGGGTATGAATGGCAGTTGGATTCTCTGTATATTCGACATTTAAATAACATGTGGTTTTCCAGATGATTACGATTATACACTTTATTGTGTTATGGGTTCCCGGTTCCCGTTCTATTAGTAAATGCCGTGAAAAAATTACTTAAATATGAAATACTTATATATACATCAAGTTTCCAATAGAAATTATGTTTGTGTTTCACTACTAAATTTTACATTTGTCAATAATTACAATTTTTATTCGAAATTTTTAGTCTAGTATTTGACCTTGAAAAACAAGCATTTCTTGATTTTTTAGTGCAATTTCTTAATCGTTGCAGTTGCAAGTTGCAAATAAAAAATATAGATTATAGTAAAACAAACAAATTTTGCTTCAACAATTGATAGTAAAATCGGTACGAATTTAAGGTTTAATACTGAAATTTTGCAAGTCAGTATAGTTTTTTTTATGCACTTATACCATATTGCTGCCAAATTAAAAATTAGAAAAAACTACTTGCTCCAGTTAATGATTTAGTTGTTTTCTTTTTCATAAAAAATAAGAATTGGTAACTTACAGAGTGGAATAAATCTCAATTCCAAAGAGATTATTCATCATAATCAGATTCCAACATTTCTCTGTCCACGTCGTCTTCTAAACCTTCGTTTTCTGGATCGTTCACTGGTGGCATTTTAATAACATAGTAATTTCACCACCTCATAGATGGCGTTAATCTATAGAAAATCAATTCTATCTTGAAATTGTATCTAGAAATTTATAATTTTCTGGATAGGAAATTTTCACCAAAACTTTTCGTCACGCAAATGAAGAAAATAAAATCTGTACAAACCCTCCATTACACGTGGAGAAAACAGTAAGGACCCGCAATGATACCTCGGAACGGCTCTGTTCAATTACTAGTATTGATACTGAAATATTCAACATGTTCTTACGTCTGCAGTTACTTAATTAATTTGTAAAAGTAACCTAAAAATATAGGGAAATGTGAGTTTTTAATGGGCTATAATTAGATCAAAAGGCTTGTTTTATTTTTACTACTAAATGGCGTAAGTGAGTCATTTTGAAAATTTATAATGGTGTCTTTGATGAAATTAGTGCTATTTATCTTTTCGGAATTATCTTGTAGATGAGTTTACAAACACTCTTGGAATTTTATTGATGGGTACTAGGACGCAGTATTTTCACTACAGACGAATTTGTCTAAGCTTCTGTTTTGAAGTATGACACATTGGACTTTTAAAAGAACTCGTAGCACCACATAATAGATAATATGTATAAATTATACTCTTTGAACAACATAAGTACTACTACAAAATAGATGTATTTAACTACCTACAAATTAAATATGCATATGCAATGTGTTGCTCTTAAGCAACACAAGTTTTTCAAAATTAATGTCACTCAAAGAATGTCGTCTAGGTCTGTTTTTAATTTGCACAAAAGGAAACAAACGTTCAACAGGGGCTGACGAGGGCAAAACTGAATTATACTTAATAAATAAGCTCTTCATCATTGGATAGTCTATTAACATTTGAATATTGGATCTTAAGTTATGTAAATGTTTCAATAATTCATATTCATTTTGGCTTTGGTTTGAGGGGGATCTCAGTGACATTAAAGAGTTAAAATCCTCTCTGAAATCGAAGAATGGATCTCCTTCTACTTCAGTATTTTCCTCGACTGCCACCTCAGACTGTTGCACCTGCTCCAACTCAAGAGCTGCCCTTAGTACCCACACTCAAAGAAAATGATAGGTAAATTCAACCAAAAAGAGCATATGAAATCGCGCCTATCTAGTTTCATAGTTAAATCAATCAGTAAAGAATAGTCATACAACTTTATTTGTTTTCGTAAACAAATAGTAGTTTAATAATCATATCTTCTTGTAACAAATTAAATAGTACAATGACATTTTTTTATGTTCACTAACCATTTTCAATTTGGTCTACAATTAAATAGTACAACGACTTTGTTTTTTTGTTCACCAACTAATTTTTAGGTTGATCTACGCTTTATTGTATGATGAAGTTTTTTTGGTTAGCCAAAATCTCAGTATTGAGACATCAGACCACCCAAACCAAAGATTAGAGATCGTTTATAAGATCCATCCAAATATATCGATGATCCCTGAGAGAATTTGAACACTGCAATCATGTTATTAATTTTCTATAAATTCATAAGAATGTAAGATAATGCATGATTGATTATTGTCAGTGATTTGTATATGGCGTCATCTGGGAATAATTTCTGTAATATACTACGTGGTAAGCAAGCAAATTTTATGGTAATTCTTTTAGAACTTCTAGAAGACGACAATAATATTGGTTTGTCTACCAAGTACGATAGTACAGCGAACTAATACTGGGTTAGAATTACAATTCGATAATAGTTAAAAATAAAATATACTATTATCTAGTTTAATTTGACAGAATTCAACAAAATAATAGTCAGACGAACAAAATAATAGTCTTATTCATCTATTTTTTAAATTAATGTTTGTTTTGTTGTACGACAAGTTTTTATTAATTAAAATAACAATCACCTCTTGTTTAAAAATACCATCAATATAGTTTGGTTTAACAAAATTAACGATATTGTTAGTTAACCATATTTTTTTTGTTGAATTACCCATACTATTTCTTTGAGTGCATGACTGAATATCATTGCAAGTAGTTAAAATATTAACATCTTTCAACCCGCTGAACCAGCGCATTTTAAGTCTTGGCTTCGTGACCGCTGCTATTACGGCCATTTTCGATTTAAGTCTAAACAAATCTTTGAAACATTTTTGGTGGATGGAATCTAAAATATATTCTAGGGGCTTGGACAGTTTCCTTATTTCTCCAGAGAACCTAATTTTTTCTAGTTTCGTATATATTAAAATGATACTAGGGAGAAAGTAACCATCAGATGTGTTTTGATCAACTTGGAGAAAGTCCAGCGTTTCAGCTACAGGCTTCATAATTTTTATGTATTCCTCCAAAAACAAGATATCGTTTTCTGTAAATGAAGGAAGTAATAGTTTATTACATAGATATTTAGTTTTTCCTTTTACGATAGAATTTTTTTATGGCGTCATACGTCGAACTCCATCTGGTGACATCAGGGTTACTCAGGGTATGACCCAAAACTTGTCGGATTATTTCAGTGAATTTTGGTCTCCTGGCATTTTCCCACAAATTTGAACACTTATTAAAAACTAAGGTGTTTTTTCTTCTTAGTTGGTGAGAATTCTTTAACGAATTGCTTTCTATAGTAACTATTAAATTTAATGTATGCGATGTGCATCGAAAGTGTTCTGACAAAAACTTATCTGTTACAGACGTAGAACCACTTGATATTTGCAGAGAGTCGGCAACACTGACAAAGTTTAAATGTAGTGGAATTTCAACTTCTTCCACTAAATCATCTATCTCGTCAAAATCAAAATCAATTAATTTCATCCAGGAGTTCTGCAATCCTATCATATGAATTTGTCCCTTAAAATCTTCGACAAGATAATGCTACAGAATGCATTTTCAAATTTTCATCTATATAGTAACAAATAACTCCCATGAAACTTCTTCTCTTAGAAGACCATATATCCGCTGTTGTACACACGAAATTGCAGTACTTTTTATATGAGAAAGTACTTGGAGGACTTTTTTAAGGTACAAGTATTACTTATTTAGATATAATTATCCAGTACTTTTTAGGCTAAGTGCTGGGAGTATAAGTAGCAGTACATGAATTTTAAAACTGCTTAAAGTAAAATACTTAAAGTAAAAATGTACTGATTACTATACTTGGAGTACATTTTAGTACTGAGTACCACAACTCTAATCATATTTCGTATGTAGGAAATTTTGGATCAGATATTATGTGTATATCAAATATCGGGCGTAAATTATAATGTGTAGGAACGAACCTTTACCATTTCTTCGCTACGCCGTCTTTCTCTGTCTTAGTGTATTTTTTATTTTCCCTATTTTTCTTGTTGTGGTCGCTTCTTTATTTTTCTAGTGAAAGAATTTCTATTTATTTGGCACTAATAATAATTTTTACCAGAATCTATAAAAATGTAGACAATGGACGCACGTAACTGCAATCAATTTTTTTTTTATTTCAAAATACTTTAATCGTCGAAAGAATACATTGGGACAATTTAATATTAGTACGTGTAGAATTTACGTCAAAATTATACGGCAATTTACGTGTGTACTTCCTTCGTGTAACTATATGAAATTTGCGGTCATAAACATATAAACGACTACCTACCTCGAGTAGTAAATAAACTGTAA
Organism: Rutpela maculata; assembly: GCA_936432065.2. Taxonomy (NCBI): domain Eukaryota; kingdom Metazoa; phylum Arthropoda; class Insecta; order Coleoptera; family Cerambycidae; genus Rutpela; species Rutpela maculata. Next base: position 43,564,434 of record OW386286.2, read on the forward strand.
TTCAAAAAATATAAAAATGTGAATTTATGACTGTAATTTGTGAAAATTCCAGTTATACTCGCAACAGTATTGTTGCAACGTATTTTTATCGATATCGTGTCCAGTAATTATAAATTATTTAGATGTCTGCACAGTGTACACACGAATAGTATTAGGTCTCAATAAAAGAGTTTTAAAACCAGAATATAACTTGCCCTACTCTTATCTGCAAGAGGGTAAGGTGCTGATCATTGGAAAATTTTCGATGTAACTGAAAAATTTTGTTCTGCAGCGAGGCACAAGTATAGAGATGAGTAGATGAAATATTTCTGAAATCATTTTTTAATGTAATATTTTTTTTTGTTTTGTTTTTACGTCCATTATTTGTATATTTAATAGTTTACTATATTTTTATGAAAAGTGACTTATTGTACGCGTGAAACACAATCTAATTCATTTTCTTATCCAGCTTTATCCTGTCTACCAGAATCCATAGCCTTGATAGATGCTTCTTAGTATAAATATCTGCCCTTGGTTTCGCCTTGCCAAGTAGTTGGAATCTCAGTCTGGCTAGGCCTTCACATATTTGGTAATATTGCATGTAAAAAATAATTTTTTGCTTTATAATATTAAAATATGACATTCCAATCAAGAAATACGTAACAAATTTCTTAGGTAAATAAACTCCAACTTGTTTATAGTAACATTTCTAAGGATCGATTTAGCAGGTCATAAATTTGTCATCCCACGACCAGGACTTAAAATAATATGCAATAGATTTTTTTTAACCGGGCCATCCATTCAGAAAAAAATAGACTCTCCGCTATAATTATTATAAACAATCAATAGAATTGAATCTAAATTAGGCCCGAAATAATCAATAACAACTATTAGTATATTGTGCCAAAACTGAATAATTGCAGGGCTTCAGTGGAAACACTTAATACAAACTTTTTTCAGGAGGATAATATTTTCTCAGAAGACATAAACACAACAAATCCATTACAGATGTAGGAAAGGAAACGGACAAAAACCCAAATAATATCCGGAATATCGCCCTACTACAGCACGGAAAATTCCAGAAGTAATAACGATAAGAAATTGTGAACAGGAGAAAAAAACCGCTGCCCAAGGAATCACTACTTCCACATCCAGATTCTTTTCCAAGTCACTCACAACGAAGAAATTTTTGTATGTGGAAATAATTGTTTATGGAACTTTAACAATATTTGAAATCCTCTACCCCAAAAACCCATAAAACGATACCCCACATCGGTAGCGGGGTGGGGGTGGTGATGAAGAGTGGTAGTGGGGGTGGATGTAGTAAAAAAACATTTTAAGGTTTCTGGTTCTTGTACATACACTAAATCACAATTTTTTTTGTCCCCTTTAATAATGGGGTGGGGGTGGTAAGGGGGTGGCTAATGCCAAAATTTTTTTTGAGACCTTAGCTTCTCTTGTATATACTAAATACCAATTTTATGGACTCTTACCTGCTTGATTTACCTATTTTCCCCAAATTTACCCCAATTTACCCCCCAACCCTTCGACGGAACAAGATGAAAATATAATAGAGTTCTAGATCTCATTAAAGTACATATGTGTACCAAATTTCAAGTCAATATCTCAAACGGTTCCAGAGTAAACGTGCGCACAAAAAAGTTAGACAGACAGACCGACAGACAGAAATTTTTTTTTCGCTCAAACTTAAAATCTCGACGTTTCGTGACATTCTAAGCCTATTTGAACAATAAAAATTTTAGTAATAAGACTCGGCATCAATGATCTAAAAAATAAAATTTGCGGCAAGAAAAACGTTAAAAAGTGAAAGTCACCTATGAGCTCAACAAGAAAGGAAACCAAAATGAAATATGAACAGTTAAAAAATATGAATCTCACAGAAAAATAACAATAGATGCGGAACATAAACGGAAGACTAAAAGAAACATTGAAAGAAAAAACAAAGACGGAGAAATGTCATGACGCAGAAAATTCTTCCGAACTCTTCCCAGTAGCACAACGACGAGACTGAACCTTCAGAAGAAACAACAATACGCACATGAGAAGATACATATCGTTATAATATTGGACAAAGAACATGGAGGACGCAAGGAACGTAAAGATTGAGCAGAATAAATATAAGGGATGGACCGCTGCTCTTTGGACAAGGGCCATCAGAGGATCAAGTGTTATCTGGGATCGATAAAATAACTAACGAATGAATGCACTATGGATCGGAAAGGTTAAAGTAGCTGTGGCGGTCCCTTACATCTCGCATCAGAGAATTTGCTCTGCTAATTGCATATATGGACCATCACCTCTTCGGAAGCATATAAGGCAGTGGCTACCCCAGCCTAACTGACGAGTTCCTAGGGTAGCCACGGAACGAAACGCAAACATCTTTTCACCTTTCCCAACACCCCTAAATTGGAGACCCCAACGTGATCGTCGACATACTCCTCACCTATACCCATTCCTAAGATTGTACATGAGTAGTACAAGGCTTACTCGCTTCATTCCTGCCAACTCAATCCTCAATACTACCAACTTGATCCCGATAGCGTTATCACTGGTAGGGGAGTGATGTGGCGGTCCCTTACATCTCGCCGACAAAGCATTTGCTCTGCTAATTACATATGTGGACCATCACCTCAAGTTCTTCGGAAGCGTATAAGGCAGTGGCTACCCCAGCCTTACTGACGTCCCTCCCTCTACCCCTCTTGCCCCCCTACTGAAGGTCTATCCATCCAACAATTGGCTCGTTTCAAGCAAATAAGTATTTTTAATAAACTGACAACAGAAACAGAGTTTTTTATTTTATTTTTCCTCTGTAATTAATTAGTACTCATAACACATCTTCTTAAAATTCTATAAAGCTATGACACAAATGTGAAATCTCTGATATATCGCGCATAAAACATGGTTAAACTCAATAGAGATCGTTTATTATAATTTAAAAAACAAGATCGAAAGTAATTTCAGCAGCAACACCTGGCCCGTTGCGTCACTTTCCGTCTCAGTCGCGCAAATGTGACGTAGCTTATTTTTCTCAATGTACACAATGAAATAAATGAAATAAAACTTGACTTGTTAAAAATAGTTAAATAAAATAAAGAATATTCAATTTGACAATTTGGTCTTACTGACCAGTTCATAGGGTAGCCACGGAACAAAACGCAAACATCTTTTCACCGTTCCGACACTTCTAAAGTGAGAAATTATCACCAGAGCATGGAGGGAATTCACTCCTCTACCCATCGTCTAATGTTCTGTAGTGAGTTGATTTTTTTTATGTAGGGAGAGGGGGGGATCGTGTTCAATTTCATACAATGGAGTGTGACCGCGCTGGTGCCCCTCTTCGAGGTCAGCTCGCCGCAGAGCATGGACGAGTAATTATAGAAGATTCATACCCTGCAGCGCAGAATACAAATATTACACACAATCTTTGTTCGAACAGCTAAAGGAACCCATCGAGAGACCACCAGACTATCGGACAGCATTCATCAAAAATAAATCAACCGATAATCAAATGTACAACACCAGAAGGGTCCCGAATAAAAAAAATGAGACGCATAGTTGCGGTAGATCTCCAAAAGGCATTATCTCTGGAGCGATAGTCAACACACTACGTAGCAAAGTCTGCCTTCGCAACAACTCTGCAATTCAATGATTCGGACAGACAACCGAAACTAAACACAGGAATATACTACTCAAATAACGATGGCCCCTACCTTCCTACCCCCTTGCTTATTCACTGCGATACAAAGCAGAATAAAGGAAACTACAATAACGAATACAGAAAAACATTGTGGACTTCGATGGTACTAATCGTCACAGAAGACGAGCACGATGTTCTCAATTTTCTAGAAACCGAATCTGGACATATTTGGACGGAAAATAATCTTCCAGAAGAATCTAATAATGGCGTCAATAATAAGAGAAAGCCCGGTCAGCGGAGAAGAATGCAAAAAAGGAGGACAATTCTACTTTTCATCAATAAAAATAAATCATCACGGAACCTGATTAAAAGGATACAAACAACCCTCATACTGCCAATGGTCACATCTTGGGTTAAAAAAGGAGTATAAATATTTCATATCACAACACAACGCAGCTCACAAACACGTACGCTTCCGATCCTATATTCCTTCCTGTACCATGCGGCACGTGGTTCTCATTGTTGGCAACAAGCATAACTGCAATCTAACCCAGCATGGACTTAGCTGACCCGGCCGGAGTGGCGCGGCGGTGCCTTCAAAGTAACAACGTCTACCGTACGCTGGCCAATCAAATCAAGATGATATGAATGCAAACACTAAACTACTAGAAGGAGAGCAAATCGCCGAACTACTTAAACTAAAAGACGACATATATATATATTTCGATCAAATATGATTTTGGAAAATTTTACTGCACCAATAAGCCAGGAGTGGGAGAGTTTGAAACGAGATATTGAACCCAAAAGTGCTACCTTCTTCCACTTTTCATGGAAGTCACCTTAATTTCTCATTTATCTGATATCCGAATATTCTGAAATTTTTGTGGTAAATAAAAACTTATAAAGTGAGTATTTTGATTTTGATTTGAGTTATAATAGGTGCCCGGTTCTAGGACGGAGAAAATAGGACGATTATTATTCAGAGTCTTCAGAAATCCTCTTGTACTAAATTTGAAGGAAACATTTTAAATATGTGCCGAATGTGAGCACAAAAATGTAATTTTTTTACTTACTCGAAAACTTTTGAAGATGTATCATTCTCGAGTAAACCTACGCCGTGACATGAAACTTTAACAGTAACCCATAATTAGAGATATCCTATTTCTAACTTTAATCAAATAACGGAAGTATAAGCTAAGTAAAAGTAAGAAGTATAGGTTGCGGTGCCTGATTATTGGATTAATTAATTCATTCGAAATTGACTCTGAGTTTTATGCATATTGAATTAATTATTTATAATTAATCAATAAGTCTTTGCTGGGTTTCGAAGGTATCATTCCAGCGAGCGGATGTGCGTTTAAAACGCTCCATAGAAATCATTAATCCTCAAAACTTAGATCAGATGATAAATTTAACGTGGTGGATATTATTTCACTTAGAAGCTATGCAGATAGGGTCCTTAAATTCCTAAACTTATAATTCATTATGAGACAGGCTGACATAAAAAAATAATCAAATTTTTTGTACTTTTCATCGAAATCTATTTTTGGTTCTAAGTAAATATATTATCAAATATTTATTTATATTTAGTTTGTCGATGACACATGGATTTATTTATTTTAAAATTAAATAATTAACCTTTTTCGCGCATCTGAAATAATCACTTGCAAATACAAACTCAATTATTATACCAACGGTATGTTAATTGTGCAAATTTTAGAATAAAGGCTTTATAATAGTACTAAAATAACTGATACTAATAATTGCATTCGCATGTTACCGGATACGAAAACATAAAATAATTTTACTAAATACCCTAATAGCACAACATTGTCCTATGGATATCTGAAGGGCGTCCCGACGGACATACAGGACATCCGATGGACGTTCGTTTTTCGTTCAAAGTACATCCAACGGGCAGCCGAGGGATGTCCAAATGTCACAACTTTGGACAATATTTTTTATATTGGGATGTCCGAATTATTAAAAAAAATATATATGGAATGAGTGGGGATCGAACCGCCGATCTCATGATTTGTAAGTCGACGCAAGCAAGCAAGCACGCAATAACAAGTTTATTAAAATTACATGTATGTGCCTCCTCGGAATTTGACCGGGAGCCAGTCAGACAACCACGACGCGCAGCGCCGTGGTGGATGTTGGGCTATGCGGGGCAGGTCTGGTTTGGCTAAAGCTGAATATAAAAGGTTAAAACTCCTCCTAAGGATAAAGCTTAAAAGTAACAATTTGGATCAATAATAGTACACAAAAATACTTAAAAAATAATTAAAATCAGCACTTAAAAAAACTAGCGGTTTCGCGCATGGACGAATATTTTGGAATTCACCATACTTTTCTGCCAGGAAAGTGTGATGGATAAAAGGTGTGGTTTAAAATATTTGGATTTTTAGGGAATTTTTCGGCCTAGACAGAATTTAGAAACAAAAAGGATAAAAGAACAAGAAGGACAAAATTGAACAAATATAAATAAAGAAGAGGGGATTATAAAGTTTCAAAGTTGAGGAAAGATAAAGAGTAGGGTAGAGATAAGTTATGGTAGGGGAAAGTTTGGCTAAGGGAGTTGCCGGAAAATAGGCAACGCCTGGTATGGTAGAGGGTGTCTGATATCGAAACGTATTGTGTTATGCTGTCTGATTCGTGGTATGTTGCGGGTTAGCGGACTATCGATCAGTTTGAATTGATAGAATTTTACAGAAATAACGGTGAAATATAAACAAAAACATTGTGAAATTGAAAAATCAATTTTGTTAACGTGTTTTTTTGTTTATATAGTAAATAGACGTCCTGTTACTGTCCATATAGTGGCGTAAAATGTGTTTATTTGCCGAACATAAGGACGTCCGTTGCGGCACATATGTTGGAAGTTCAGTGCGGTATTCGCTGGTATATATACATATTTCAGAAACGTGTTGGAGAGAAAGCGGTACGGAGATATTATCATTTATTACAAAAATATAATATTTAAATCAACGGACACGAAATGGACGTCCATCTCCTGTCCCTATAAGGACATAAAATGTACATACTTTTCGTACATAAAATGGACATTCAGAGGACGTCCATTCAGTACAATTTCAAAGTAAATCCGATGATAAACGTCCGGTAGACGTCCAGTTTATGTCCATGGACGTCAGTACATTAAATGGACATAAGACGGACATCCAGCAGACATCGTGTGCTGTTAAGGTAATACACATGTCTTCATGGTGCACTTGCAGTTCAATGATTCAGATGACGGAAACTAAGCAGAAGAATATCGGAGTCAACCAAAGATGTACTCTGTCGACTATTCACCATGGTCCTAGAACAAATGATACAAATTAAAACAACGAAAATGCCAAAATTTAACGTTGACACAGAAAAGCATTGATCACTCCGATCGTATTGGCATACAAACCAAATAGTGGAGTCAAATTAAGACTAAAAAATTCGCATTGTGAATTGTCTGGTCAGGGCAGTTTTTTATTTTTAAATTTAAAAAATTTAATTTTTTAGATCGTGTTTTCCATTGAATATCCCGAAATCTATAAGTCTTATGGAAAACAACAAAAAGAAAGAAAACGTATGTTCGTTTTGAGCTGTACAATAAAAGTACATAAACTATAATTCATTCCAATTGCTATTAGTATTTTTTAAAAATTGATTGTTGCATAATTATGCGTTTCTAAACAAATCACTGTTCTTTCAAAAATAATGGATAATATTCAATGAAATTTTAAAGAAATATAGCTCTTATAAAGGACTTACAATCGCCATTTCAAATCAAAACGATTATTAGAACTGCGCAAATATACAATTATTGCTAAAACTTTGCACCCTTGTGAAATCCTGTCAACAAAACCAAGAAATGTGTACGATGGCTCAATTTGTAGCATTCTATATTTAAGATCACGGAGAAAAACTTTTTTTTTTCCAAAATTTAAACACTTTTTATTGCAGTTGTTTATAATTTTTGAAATTGTAGTTATAAACAAATTTTCTGTTTTTTTTTATGAATTTAAAAAACGGTAAAGGAGTAATGAGAGTAGATTAAAAAAGCCAACTTTAGGAAAAAAATAATGCTCTACTTGCATTTGGAGCTGAGATGCGTTAGTTATTACGTTCAGGTCACTTATAAATACACAAATCGATATTTCTTATTGAAATTTGGACTGGTAATTCTCCAATGTCTATTATTTTGTCTCTGATATTTGAAAATAATCCAAAGTACAATTGTTAAAAGATACTGTATAGAGGCCCGAAAGTGAGGTCTTTAGTGATTTTGTTAGAGATTCGAAAATCACCAAATATGTCTAATAAAGGTTATATTATGTTAAGTTGACTTTAGTCGCTAGATAGCCCAGTTGATAAGGCGACTAGCACTTTTTATTCAGGATGCGGACGTCTCGGGTTCAAATCCAGCCCGCGAAATATATATTTTTATTGTATCAGTAACATTAAAAGTTTTACAAAGCTGAATACATGAACATAAGAGTAGTTGTTCAAGTTAGGTTGATTTACCATTTTCGTGACAAAAATTAAAAAAGTCATAAAAAAAATTGAGAATGTGCATTATGTTCTCAAAGCCGCTTTATCCGATATAATTTAAACAATTGTGGCTTTGGATTATCTTCAAATAGCATAAACAAAATAATAAGCATTGGAAAATAACCAATTAACCAGCCTAAATTTCAAGAAGAAATATCAATTTGTTTATTTGTAAGTGACTTAGCTCCAAATGCAAGTAGAGTATTATTTTTTTTTTTGTAAAGTTGTCATTTTTAATCTACTTTCATATAGACCAGGCAAATCTCAGTGTAAAATGGGTTTGGCGTGAACTATTTGGGGACAGTTATTTGTTTATCGCAATGGATAGCTCTATTAATGTAGGATAAGTACCTAAAGTCGCAAAAAATCCCGACGTGAGCTAAAGCCGCCATTTAGAAAAAATGACCGCCAGAGACATTTTCTTTAAAATCATATATCTTAGTAACCGTTGCTCCGATTTTAGATTTCTTTTTTTTGTTCCATTCCTCACTTCACATTTTACATATTTTACGATAAATTAAACGATAAATTAAGAAAATTAAAAAATAATTTAAATATTATGGAAATTTAAACTTTTGTAAACTCGAGACGTTTGTACTGAAATTTCTAGTCAATTTTTGAAAAAATAATTTTAATAAAAGTTCTAGAGCACACAATTATCTTTCACTTGTTTTTTGGCCGATGTTACTAACTCCAATATTAACGGAGTGATAGTTATTTATATATAAAATTGTACTCATTTTTAATAATGTACATTAAGGTATAAAGGGTGTCCAGTCAGTGTTCTCTCGGAAGATTGTGCAAAACGGCTAACTTAATAAAAAAATTTCTTAACAAAACTTTCAATGTTTCGTCTCTACTACAACTTAAAATTATTTTCAATGATACAAGGTGTCACAAAAACGAGTCACACAAGAAAGTATAATTTTTTTAAATAGAACAGCCTGTATTTCCTTAACGCCAGTTAAGCCTTCAAGGGCCCTGTATTTCACCCTAAAATATTTTGCCAAGTTATTTTTTTCCGTTTTTTTTTAGGTAGTTTACAAACATTTTTGACTAGCATATCTCCGCGATTTATTAATCATTATTTCTAAAAATGTGGGATGTTGTTTGATAATGATGTATTTACTGAAAAACATTTATGAAATAAATCTTTAGTGTATCGGGTGTCAAAAATATTTGCGTACATTTCTTGATATTTAATTATTATTTTTCTCATTTTTTTTTAAATGGAATGCCTAGGTATACTTTTTTACATGAATGAATAAAATATACAATTCCTCACATTTTAATATCTGTTTATTTCTATTTCAAACGTTTATATCAAATAATTTTTGCGTAAATTAAGGTGCTCTTTATTTTAGTATTAAAATCTATATTTTGTTTTATAATTTTCTCAATTTTTTTAAATGGAATGCCTATAATTTTTTTAAAAGGGTGAGTACCTAACGTTTACAATTTCTCACATTTTGATATCGTACACTTTCTTTTATGAACGGTTCTTGAGCAATAATTTTTTTTCACGATATTGAAACTAACCTAACAACTGCTCAAAATATCCACCATTTTGATTCAGGTTACACTGAGGTCTCTTGATAAATGAGCGCCTTACACAGTGTAACATATCAACATTTATACGATTGAAACACCGACGAATCCTTCCCATCATATCTTCTCGAGTCATTGGTTCTACTTTATAAACGTCTGACTTCACAAATCCCAAAGAAAAAACCCACTGAAGTCAGGTCGTGTGACTTAGGCGGCCATGTAATGAGACCTAACATAATTTAATAAAATAATAAATTAAATATTATTTAACAGTTTATTAAAATATTGGACCTCCTCTTCCTATCCACCTTTCAGGAAACTGATTACTAATGGCCTGACGAACATTTCTACTAAAATGTGGTGGTGCACCTTCAAGTTGTAATCACATATTATTTGTAGTGTAATCAGGAATATACTCGATTATTTGTGGAAACGTATTTTGCGTAAAATCTAAGAATACTGCTCCATTCACATTTCCCTCAAAAAAGCGAGGATGAATAACATAATCATGTACAATTCCTCCCTTTACATTTAAACTCTGGTTCTGATTTTTCTGTGCAACATGAGGATTTTCTCTGGCATAATAATGGAAATTGTGCCTATTCACAAATCCGTTGCGAGGAAACGTTGATTCATAAGTGAACAATACAAATTTGAAAAATTCTTCATTTTCTCCAATTTGGTTTTGAGCCCACTGGCAAAAATTTAATCTACGATTTAAATCCACATCCCAAAGCTCTTGATGCAGCTGAGCTCGATAGGGGTGAAACTTATTTTTACGAAGACATAGGGAAACAATAGATTCACTGACCTCTAAATCCCTACTTAACTCCCGAACACTTAGGATTTTCGATTACCGCTAAAGTTATAGCCAGCTCATTTTCTTCATTACAATACATTTCGTCGTCTCGCCCTCTTTTCATATGCAAAGTTTCCAGTACGTTCAAAACGTTCTTTCAAATTTTCTAGAGACCTCACATCAGGACATCTTCTATAGGGATATTTTTGACCATACATTCTTGAAGCCAATAAACAATTCACCAATAACATAACATTTACCATAGATATTAAATCTTATTGACAATAATTATAATTCGTATTTTTAAATATTAACAATATTAATTCAACTTAATCACGATAATCTTAAACACATTAGAGAAATGTCGTAGAGTGAAAAACAAACGCAAAACAAAAGACCAAAGCCATACTAGATTTTAATGCTAAAATAAAAAGCACCTCGATTTACGCAAAACTTATTTGAAATAATCATATTTCAAAAACGGTTTGAAATAAAAATTAAGTGTATAATATTAGAATGTGGAGAATTTTATGCTTTATTCATCCATGTAAAAAATATAGGCATTCCATTTAAAAAAAATTGAGAAAAATAATAATTAAATAACAAGAAATGTAAACAAATATTTTGGACACCCGGTATAATAATAATTTATTTCAAAAATGTTTTTCAGTACACGCATAATTATCGAATAACACCCTACATTTTTAGACAAAACAATTAATAAATCGCGGAGATATGGTAGTCAAAAAAATTTTGTAATTTGCCACAGGAAAAAAATTATAACTTGGCAACGCTGCATCTGATTAGCAAAAGAATTTAGGGTGTAATTCAGGACCCTTAGAGGCTTAACTGGCATCAAAAAATTAGAGAGTATTCCGTTAAAAAAAATTATACATTCTTGTGTAACTCCTTTTTGTGACTCCTTGTATAATTGAAAATAATTTCACGTTGTAGTAGAGATGAAACATTGAGAGTTTTGATTAAAAAGTTTTTTTATAAAGTTACCCGTTTTTGCACAATCTTCCGAGGAAGCACTAACTGGGCACCTTGTATATTTCCAAGAACTCAAGTCTTATTCTCTTCAGTTATCTTCTATTTTATGCCCAAAGATGTAATAATACTTTCGATTGTACAAAAAAAGGGGAAGAGAACAAAAAAAAGAAATCTAAAATCGGAGCAATGGTTACTGAGATATGTCCTTCTAAAAGAAACGGTTCTGGCGGCCATTTTTTCTAAATGGTGGCTTTAGCTCACATTGGAATTTTTCGGGACTTTTATATCCTCATTCTACATGAATAAAGCTATCCATTTCGATAAAGAAATAGCTGTCCCCAGATAGTTCATACTCAAAACTGGATTTGCCTGCACTAATAACTCGTTTACCGTTTTTGACTTCATAAAAAAACCAGAGAGCTACTTGAATTTATTTATAAATTGAAATTATGTGAAATTATTTTCAATTATACAAGGAGTCACAAAAAGGAGTTCTTTTTGTGACTCCTTGTATAATTGAAAATAATTTCACGTTGCAGTAGAGATGAAACATTGAGAGTTTTGATTAAAAAGTTTTTTTATAAAGTTACCCGTTTTTGCACAATCTTCCGAGGAAGCACTAACTGGGCACCTTGTATATTTCCAAGAACTCAAGTCTTATTCTCTTCAGTTATCTTCTATTTTATGTAATAATACTTTCGATTGTACAAAAAAAGGGGAAGAGAACAAAAAAAAGAAATCTAAAATCGGAGCAATGGTTACTGAGATATGTCCTTCTAAAAGAAACGGTTCTGGCGGCCATTTTTTCTAAATGGTGCCTTTAGCTCACATTGGAATTTTTCGGGACTTTTATATCCTCATTCTACATGAATAAAGCTATCCATTTCGATAAAGAAATAGCTGTCCCCAGATAGTTCATACTCAAAACTGGATTTGCCTGCACTAATAACTCGTTTACCGTTTTTGACTTCATAAAAAAACCAGAGAGCTACTTGAATTTATTTATAACTAAAATTTCGAAAACTATAAACGACTGCAATAAAACGGGTTTAAATTTTGAAAAAAAAAAAAAGTTTTCCTCCTTGATCTTAGAGTACTTACTACAATTTTAGCCATTGTACACGTTTCTTGGTCTCGATGGCAGGATTTCACAAGGGTGCAAAGTTTTAGCAACAATTGAATATTTGAGCCGTTTTAGTAATCATTTTGATTTGAAATATTAAGCGGTGAGTGTACTTTACAAGAGTTACATTTTTCCAAAATTTCATTGAATATTATTCAATATTTTTAAAAGACGCATAAAAACGCATAATTTCGCAATGTTAAATTTTTTAAAAATTATTGTAACAATTGGAATGAATTATAATTTATGTACTTTTATTATACAGCTCAAAACGAACATTTTCCTTCTTTTTATTGTTTTCCATAGGGCTTATAGATTTCTAAATTTGACTCCACTAAAAGTAGTTAGGAGCGTGTCTGACTAACCAACTGAAAAAAAGAAAAACTGTTAAATTTCATTCAATAGTATAGAACATTGTTAATGTTACTGTTTACGAAATTCTCATTAAAATTGCATTTTTAATGTCTTGGCGACTTGGAGCAACTAGAAGCGACCAGCGAAATTATGGGAGCTGTTTTACGTTGGCCACACGTTCACCCCAGCTCTTGGAACTATAAAATTTTAACACTGAAATTATAATTATAAGAATTACTGAACAGAAATGCATACGCAGACTATTTATTTTTCGGTATTAAATTCAAGTGGGTATTGTGAAATTGATTTGAATTTAGACAACTTTTCTGTTTGCCATATTAATCTCATTTGCTGCATACACACCTCATGCACATGTACTCAAATATAATCACCTTTTTGTTGTATGGTTTGAAAATTCGTTAAGGAATACCATTATTTACATGTACCTGGCATTTTTAATTACTGCTATATTGTATTATTTGGTAAACTATCAATTGGACTCAAGTCAAATATGTAAAATAAATAACTTGGCTGAGTTACAGTATCCTACGCAATGAACTAATCGACTTGAAACTGCAGTGAATACTTAAAAAAGATAATTGATTTTAATGAACGTTTAAATTGCAATTAAAACAGCTATTATTTTCACTTAATTCATCATCACTTTATAAAGCTATGGTTTTCAATATTATTGCAAATCTCTAGATAATTCACCTAGATAATAAATATAATTACCATTTTGAGCGACCTCTAAAGTTCTAAAAGGTTAAGAGTATAATAATTAGCATGCAATGAAAACTTAACGCTAATTAATATTAATTATTAATATTCAAATTAGTATAATGTTTTTCTGCGGTTTGCACTTATTATCTAATGTATATCTATATTTATTTATGGAATACTTGTAGTATAAGCAATATGCATTGTGCAAAGTGATTCATAACTATGGAGTCTTCAATGTGTTATATGAATTCTCTTCTTTTTTCAGGGCTCGACATAGTCTGGAAATGGTTTTTGCCGGATGAAGTCATCGGCGCCCGTCGTTTTACTATAGGATCTTCACTGAAGGATACATATGATATCAATGAGCTAAACTTTATGTACACCACGATGAAATACAAATTAGTCCAGGAACATTAAATAGAAAGAGGTCGATTTTTCAAGAAAGCCACCATTTGTATTTTGTGTGCTGTGTAATGTTTGAACCAAGGGCGGATCCAGAGGGGCACCAGGGGCAACTGCCCCCCCCCCGAGGGCCCCGAGAAGAATAAGATCTAATATTATTTATTATTGGATATTGAAAAGGTCGATATAATTATTGATCGGTCGGCGGTAGACGGCCGCAGTGCCCCCCAGTAACCTTTCTGGATCCGCCCTTGTTTTGAACACATAAATCTAGTTATCCTGGAATAAATGACGATTTCACAAACATCATTTTCAAAACTAGTTATGACAGTTTACTTTTAGATGTGAGGTGATTTTTGAATGGTCGAGGCGAAGCCGAGACCTTTCAAGAAAATACCGAACACCTAAAAGGGCTTTTAATGTATTATATTTTTTCTATTTCCGAAAGATACTATGGGATTTAATAATTTAAAACTAATTATTTCATGAAATTATTTGACGTCTTTAATAAATTTTATAGTTTAGGACACAGAAGACAGCAACTATACAGAAACGAAAGCTTGCCGCGGTACCTTTGATATCGGGTGTCTGATTTCTGTGACCTCGAAATGACAGTAATGTCTTACTACACCAAGATTTGTAGAGTCTAAGGTTTTCTCGTATTCAGCTTTTAGGCGAGAAGTGAGTGCGGGGATGCAAAAATCAGACTATCCTTGTTTTTCGAACACGCCGAAGCGGTGCAGTTATCTCTTTCTAGAAGGACGGTCCGTACTGGCTCGAAATATGGCCAGAAGTATACTATGACCTGTAGTGTTATATTCTACAACTTATCCTGATTAACCTCATGCAAAACGGTGACTCAAAATACGAGGTAATTACTCCCTACCTCAGGCGGGTCATTGCGAGATCGTTCCAGTTACGAGTTACGAGTTCCTTGCTTAATTATTAACAGTACACAAATTCTTATAGCATTTTGAATCAGACTCTGCGTCTGGTGTGATTTCACACCAGCTGCTCATTGGCTAATGACGTTTTTTGGTGGGGATCGTGAGTTACGAGGCCACCTTATACTCTACCAATCTTGTTACTACACCAGGGTGTACTAAATAGGTGATGCGACAAGGACCCGTTGAGTGGCTTCATAAGTGCTTACTTTGAATATAATGTAATAGATGGCAGGAGAAATAAGTTCTGTTGTTATTTACTTCGGGCATATAAGGGATAGAGGTGCCTTTTCTATTTTACAACAATGCGTCTGATTTGTTCTCAACACTTATGGGCCAGGGATGCGAGAGACGTAGTAAACACTGTAGTAAATCCCTACAAAACACAATAGAAAACGAAAGTAAACAATACGCAAATGATACTACTAAGCTTATTCACGCCTATTTCAAGTAGATCATGCCTTAAACATGCCTTCAACCAAGTTGTCGCCCTGAAAATAAAAAATTCACGCTAAATAATTATGTTCTTTTATAATATTCATTTCATTCATTCAATACATTTTATGCCAAAGAACCTCATTCTTTTTATGAAAATGTTATTTTTAAATCGTATTTCGAGTTCACCTAGAGTTAGCAGCTGCAACTGATAAGAAAATATTTCTTTTCAACTGCTAATTGTTTAGTGTATCTAACATTACTTTCTAGTTGTTTCACTAATATAAATTTGTACACACCTTTCAGGATCTTTGGGAAATAGAAATAAGCTTATTGTTTCACCCGCCTTCGAAGGACATGGACGATAAGCACAACCCCTATACCCTTTAGAACCCATTATAAACAAAAATCAAATAAATAAATAAACTTAGAATAAAAGATTGTCGAAAATTGCAAAAAAAGCCACGAAAATAACCAACCACCATGTAAGAGTTTCAAAGACTGTCAATCGCACAACGTCAAGAATTATCATATGGCTTTTGACAGATATATGCCTTCATGGCGACTATGAACAAATTTGGTCCCGCCAAAATAGCTTGCTTTCGCTTCTGTATAGTTCCTGTCTTCTGTGGTTTAGGAGGCTGTGAAAACTGTTTCAATGCCAACTAAACAATTACTATCTGTCTTCGAGGTTATGTTAAACATTTTGATTTCTGGTGGTTTCAAACTAAAATAAACAAATATGTTTGGTGGCGATGAAAATGGAATACAAGAAACAGCCAATATTGCTTGTGCCTCGCTTTACCCCAAGAAATTCAAAGAAAGGTATAGGTAAACTAATGAAGAGTTAAATTTTTATTTTTTTTTACTTTGTCTGTCCTGGCCATGAAAGTTCCACTTTCGTAACTAGCAACGCTTTAGCAATCAAGTAATTCGAATGTTTACTTTCGTTTTCGCGCGTGTTGCTAGGATTGCAAAGGTCATTTATATAGATGGTAGTAGAAAAAATATTGTTTATCAACAAATATTTGTTTTGACATAAAGTAAGTTGTTCGTATTATTTTTTCGATTTTTAGTGTTTCCTTGAATTTATTTTATTTTTTTCGTTGTCTTTATTCGAATATCTCAATAAATATGGTGAATTATACGAATGCGGAACAAACGCCAGATGTATGTATCAGGAATATCCTAATCGTGCCTTGCCAGATAGCCGATTCTTTTCGACTGTTCATCACCGTCTTTGTGAAACTAGTAGCTTCCAAAAGGGTGCTTCGGAAGGTAGACTTCGAAGTTTCAGAACACCCGAAATTGAGGAAGCGGTGCTGCAGGAAATCGACGAACATCCTGAGACGAGTACTAGGAAGATTGCTAGAGCTCTGAATGTTTGTCATCAAATTATTTGGTGAATTTTGGTTGATTTTTTTTGTTGTATCCGTACCATATTCTAAGAGTACAGGCATTACTTCCCAGGGATTTTCCACAACGTGTGAACTTCTGTCAGATGTACCTTCAGAATGTCACGCTAAATCCGCAGATTGAGTCGCAAATTATGTTCACAGGTGAGGCAAATTTTTCTAGGACAGCTACTCAAAATGTCCATAATAATCATGTGCGGACGGACGAAAACCCCCATGCCATAACCGAAACTCATTTCCAAGAGCAATTTTCGGTTAATGTATGGGTAGGAATTATTGAATCTTATAGGCAATTTTTTTCCGCCAAGACGCCTTAATGAACAATCTTACCTGCATTTTCTCCAAGGAGGACTATCTGTGTTGCTTGAAGATGTACCAATTGCGTTAAGGAATCAAATGTGGTACATGCACGATGGAGCTCCTGTTCATTTCAGTGTAATTGTTTGCGACCATTTACATGTGGTTTATCCTAATCATTGGATAGGTCGCGGAGGACCTCAGCAATGGCCAGCAAGATTCCCCAATCTCAATGGATTGATTTTTTTTGTGGCGTTATCTTAAAACGCTGGTGTATAAAACTGTCATTGACACTTTAGAAGTTTTAAGAGAGCGAATAGTTGCCTCGTGTAATGGAATATGGAATCCCAAGTAGCACAGAATTCTTTAAGATATCTTTAAGAAGTTCTATTTACTGGCCGCGAGGATATCTTGTATTTATGTACTCTAGAAGTCCTTCCGAAATCAAAATGATAAATCTTTATATGTGCTCAACTTTTATGCACTGGGGACATGTAAACTGGGCATTATATAGGAATTTCAACTTTTATTAACCCACAGACATCTACTAGAAGTTCTAAAAGGGAATTACCGTACAGCTCAATTTTCTAAGTACTATAGAAATCAAATAAAGTATTAAAAGGGAAATATTATTATTATCCTTAACAGAATACTTGTAGACATCTTCTAGAAGTTCTAAAAGGAAATTACTATACAGCTCAATTTTCTATGTATTACAGAGATCAAATAAAGTATTAAAATGGAAATATTATTATTATCGCTAAGAACGCCTATAGAAATCGCAAGAAGAAATTCTTTTAATGCATACAATTTGTTTGCTTACCACGTAATTTGTTACAGAAATTATTCCTAGATGACGCCACGCACAAACCACTGACGATAATCAGTCATGCATTATCTTATACTCATGAATTTATAGAACATTAATAACATTACTGCAACGTGCAAATTCTCTCATGGACCATCGATTTATTTGGATGAATCTTATAACGATCTCTAATCTTTGGTTTGGATTGGACCTGATGTCTTATACTGAGATTTTGATTAACCAACATTTCACCAGCTGCCGCTGGCAATTGTATAAGAAATGTGTGTTGGTACATCTAATAGAAATCCTATAAAAATGTTTTCTCGGTACCGTTTATATTGGTAAGCGATAAAATACCCGAAAGATTGCTACAGGAATTAAATCTGTTTGCAGGATCGATGCGGTACATCTAACAGAAATCCTATAAAAATGTCCTCGGGACCATTTATATTGGTAAGCGATAAGATATCCTAAAGATTACTATGGGAATTCTATAGGTATGCAAAAGGCTGCTCACAGGATTCTATACTAATAGCTTTTTTCAATTATCATGGGAAGTACTATTTAATACTGATATGCTGACATTTGCCCATCTTAGGGAACTCTTACAGACCTCTAGAAGATATTTACTAATTCCTAAATTTTTATCCTCGGGATATCTTGAGGAATTAATTGTGCTACTTGGGATACGCCGGAAATATTTGAACGAGTGCGCAATTGCGAAGACATACCTATTAAGTAACAATTTTTATAAAAAAAAATTTATCATTATCAATGTTAATAAAAATTAGTTTCAATTTGAATTCAATTGTTTTAATCAAGAAATGTTCGTCTGACGAGAAAAATCCAAGAGGCCGTTTCCATTTAGAATTGATCTGGCTAATCAGAAAAAATAAACACATAGAAAAATGTGGCCTACCACGTTTTTGTTAAAAAATATAGAAATGTTTACAGGGACGCCGGAGCAATAAAATAATTTTTTTAACTAAAATATGTAGATTTATTATATCCTATTAGCACCCAGAATTGAAAATAATATCTATAGTACTTTGTGAGATACTTATGAAAAAATAAAGATTTAAAAAAATGTATTCAACACCCCATTAGCAAGAAATTTAAGCCGTTGCGGACACATGTTCATATGAACTTTTTCCCATAAAATGACCTAAGGAATCACACCCTGAAATATTAGCACGTCATTACGTAACACCCTGTGTATTACCCCAATCTATGTCTGAAATATTTCTGGTACGTTTCCAGACATCACGTTTAACAAGCAGTAAGGTTCTTTGTAAACGAATAACAATAAGCATGATATCAACATTAAATCTGTGGGGTAGCACCTGTGGTTGCAGACGTACTTTTTTTTATTTTTTAACCTTGAATATAATTATAAATGTCTGATGTTCGCGTACAATTAATGAAACAGATGCAATAGTATATGAAATAGTGCGACTTAACACTGACCGATGTTATAAAAGATATTCTTTATATTCTGTAACAATGCAGGACAAGGAAGAATCGTCACAACACTTCAAACATAACGTCCAGACGTTATGCCTGAAGCAAGTTGGTTGAATTGTATTGGTAGCAATATTTAGTTTATCTGGTAGTAGACGTAATATTTTCTCAGCCTTTTGTGTTTCCAAGAGTCTATAGCTAGTGTCTCAAGGACAAAAAGAATTAATAATATAAATAGACACGGTAACATATTTTTTATTATTTTTTCCGTCATATCTTAGGCGTATAGAAATTGCATTAGCCAGCTGTAGTACATCTGAAGAATAAAATTATGATATTCAATTAAATACAAAATATAATTTCCAATTATACCTTTTGATTTTAAGGTTTAAAATAAAAATGTTCAGTATCCAAAAAAATGTGATTTTAATAATATGTCTATAATTTAATTCGGTGTTTTCACAAATTTTAAAATCTCATTGACTGTGAAGGTAATACTTAATTATAACTAAAAACATTTGAATTTCCACAACCAGTTGAGTAATATCCGAAAAAAAGTATATTTAAATTTGAATTTTACCGTCAAAAACACTAAGCCATATTGTTGACGTCATCGGTTATACACCTAACCTCAAAAATACATATCTTTTAAAAATTCCCAAGCAATATGTCACTATTATGCAAATTTCCGCTTGGTTCTCGTAGTTTCAACTAAAACCTTGTTCAATGTAATGTTCATAAAGTTTTAAATATTTTCTCCAGATAAAATAAGGCGATTTTTGTAGGTTGGAAATCCAACCTATAATTAGCAGCCCATTTTTAGTAATCAACAATATTGAGACAGCATTTGCGTCAATTTTTAAATGTTTGCTTGAAGCCATTCTGGTTTCAAATGAGAAGTGCGGATACAATCATTAAAACTGACAATAAACTTAAAAAACCTTAAAGTTGAGGTTATGTATGCAACCGATGATGTCACATTCCGTTTTGTATAATACCCGTTCAGTTATTCAGTTTTGTTATTTATTTGTTGAAATTTTAAATTGATAGATAAAAGAATGGTGTTTAAATATTGGTAAGTGCCAAGGGCGGATGCTTGGGGGGGGGTAACACCAAAATTTTTTGGTGAGGGGGGGGGGGGGAATTTGAAAAAAAATTCGCTCTAAAATTTTTTTGAAGAGCGAGGAGAAATCCGAAAAAAATTTTTCACTCTAAAAATTTTTTGAAAAGCAGAGAAAAAATTTTTTCATCCTAAAAAATTTAAAATAAAAATTTCTTGGCGGGGGTAATTACCCTATTAAAATTTTTTTTCTTCCCAAAATTAACAAAAATCATACCATTTTAAAACAAAAATTGATGATTTACAGAACCTTGGGGGGGGGGGTTAATTACCCCCATTGCCCCCCCCCATAAATCCGCGCCTGGTAAGTGCTTTATTGTATGGAGTACTTCATTTTAATAATATCAAAAAAGCAAATTTGCATACAGTGAAAACACCTAATTAGAAATTAAAAATTCACATTTTAAATAATGTTTAGACACACAAAATAAAAAAGTGATCTTTTTCTGGTACTCCATTAGGTAACCCATATTAGACAGGGATCCAGTAAACTAAATTCCGCTTATTTCTTCATTGCTATGCATCTTTTGGACATACTTTGAAAACTATGTAAAATTTTCTGCCGAATCCATTTCCGGAGGGCGATTTGCGATACAAGCTGGTGTTCATCCCCCTATATTAATTTTTCACCCCTTTTCGGCGATGCACAATATTTAACATTTTTCAGATATATCTCGTGTTATCTCAGAAACTATAAAATCTGCAAGGATCAAATTTTAGACGGAGATTAAATAATGTATGACGATTGCAATAGCTGTACTAAAATGATATTTTGATTATTGAAAAAAATAAAAACTGCGGGGATGCTGAAATATTGTAGGGAAAATTGTAGCATCCAGGTACTTTTTCTATGTGTAGAAATATTATATCAGTTATGTGAGCAGTATTGTAGTAGAAACATCAAATTTAATTTTAGTGAAAAAATTTTTACAATCGGTTCAGTCTGGCGGACGATATAAATTATTTAGTATCGGGAGCGATACCCTGGCTTACATGCATATAGTGTGGTAAATGTAAAAACTACGGTAGCCCACCCTAAGCGCCCGTGCAACCCCCCCCCCCCCCCCCGATCCTTTAGGACAATGTTTTTCATAAAGATTAAAGCCCAACTAACAATTTAAGACATGTCCTAAAAAAAAAAATTGGCTGCACTTTCAAAATGGAGTCCATTAAAAAAAAAAAATTTGCAAATATCGTTTTTGTCACAAGCCTAGACCTTCGTACGGAGTGGACGTGCCGAGTGACGCTGCTGCACTTTGCTGAAATAAACCGATCAAAGAGCTGAAGAATTAACCGAAAATTATATGGATTTACAGAACATTTTACGTGCCAAATTGTGTGATGTTTAAATATAATCCGGTATTAATCTAGATATTAACTGTATTAGCGATATCAATAAAGAAGTGCAGTGTGCTAGGTGATAAACAGTAAATCTTAGTTCAACGTAAAGTGGACAGTTCTCGAAAATTAAAAAGGTTAGGGACTAGTGCAATAAACTAACATCTGGCATCAGGTTCAGTGCTACAAGTGATTTGTTATACAAATTGTTATCAGCCGGAGTGCGTTTTTATGGAACTAAATATACCAGTTCCCAGATTAAAAGAAAGTCTAGAAGTTTTGAGTTAAAGTGGACCACACACTACAAAATTTTAAGCACTAATTTTACAGAGACTGCCTTGTAGCACCTTCAATTATGCTCGTTGGAGACGAACTAGTAGACTTGGAAAATGTGACCAACACACAATTGTTAAAAGTACTATTATCTCTTAAAGAAGATATTAACCAAATAAAAAAAGACATCAATTCGAATACCAAAGAGCTTAAGGAAGAAATAGCTAATCTAAAGGAAGAAAACTCAAACTTAAAAGCGAAAATTCTGTCACTTGAACGTAAGTCAAAAAAAAATAACATAATTATCTATGGTCTGCAGACTGAGCAAAATAACGTGGCTGATACAGTGATTGCATTTATTAGAAACAAATTAGATGTCAATTTGGAACTATCTGAGATTAATAATTGTTACACAATTAATCATAATAGACAGGAAACAAATCCAATAATTCTACTTGAACTTGTTACAAATCTAAAAAAATCTGAAGTATTTAAAAATGTATCTAAACTGAAAGATTCTGGTGTTACATTTTCTGAAGACCTTACATATGATGACCGTAAAGTAAAAAAACAACTATATGCACATTACAAAGCAGCAAAAGCACAAAATCTAGATGCCAAAATACAAAAAAATACAATTATTATAAATGGGGAAACATTTACTCTGGCTGATCTAGCAAAAGGCCAAGAAGCAGACGATATTGTTGAACCTGATAGCGAAAAAACCCCAGCAAACCCTCATAGTCAAGATAGCGGATCGTCCAGTTTTGAACCTGAACAGAAGAGAACTATTTCATGGAATAAAGGAAAAATTTCAAAAACTCAACAACCAAAGATCAAGGAGAAGCCGACGGGGAAGGCAAGAATGACAACGAGACAGTTTATTATGCAAAAAATTAGGGAGTAATGTATATATTTCTTTTTCCTTTTCTTATTATTAATCATTAATCAATTGATATAGGCGAAAACTTAAATTATAGAAATTACATATGTGCAAGAACAATAAATAAATAATGGATTCATATATTAGAAATTTCAGTGTTAATAATATTCATACAAATATAGTAAATAACATTAATGAATATAAATCACTGGTAAAAATTAACAATGACACACATCTAAAAATAATTCATAATAACATCAGAAGTATTTGCAAAAATTATGATGAGTTCTTAGTTTTCCTTAACCAGTTTAATTTTGAATTTGATATTATTATTTTAAGTGAAACATTTGAAATAAAAAATACTGACTTGTTTAAAATAATGGGATACAATGTAATATATAACGAAGGTAAAGTAAATAAAAACGACGGCGTACTAATTTATGTAAAACAATCTTTACACCATTCTTATGAAATTGTTGAACTAAAAAATATTAAATATGATTCTGAAGAAACTAAAATAAACATTATCAACTTAAAACTAAATGTAGACAATAAAACAACTTTAATCACAGCGGCTTATAGATCACCCAATACAAATGTTGACGATTTTAATAGAGAACTAAATAGTTTTCTAAAAGTATATAAGAATGTTGAATCTCATGTAATTATTGGCGATATAAACATAAACATCTCTTCCGAGGATGAGCACGTTCAGGAGTATCTAAACATATTAGGTGAGTGTGGTTTTACTTCTTATATAAATAGTTTCACAAGAGTACAAAATGAGCAAAAATCTATAATTGACCATATTTTTATTAAAACTAAACAGAGTAATATTAATTATATGCCCATCATCTTCCAAAACTTAATTACAGATCACTACCCAGTAATATTGAATATTAATCTAAATTGTAAATTAAATCATTCAAACTCTAGCAAATTATGCTATAAAAAATATACAGATTATAAACAACTGAAAATTGATTTGCAACATGAAAAATGGGATGATATTTACAATAATAGTAATGTTGACCAAATCACAGAAAACTTCCTTAGAATATTAAAAAATTACATACACAAAAATACTAAAACTATTAAACTAAAAAAACGTGAAACTCCAAAAAAAGAATGGATTACTATCGGCCTTCTAAATTCTATAAAAACAAAAAATAACTTATACAGGATGACGATTAATAACCCACTCGACATAAATGCAGCAAATCAATACAAAAAGTATAAAAACAAATTGAGTCAACTGTTGAAAAATACGAAAGCTAGATATTACAGAGATCAAATTAATAAAAACAATAACTATGCACAAAATTTATGGTCAACAGTAAATAAAATATGTAACAAAAATAGGAATCAAACAAATATTGAAAAAATAGAAATAACGAAACAATTACCGACAAAAAAATAATTGCCGATAGATTCAACTGCCACTATAGCGAAATTGGGGAGTCACTAGCAAGGCAGATTACGCAAACAAATAATTGTACACCAGATAGAGATAGTAAAGAGATAAATCTGAAGAACTCAATTTTTTTGAGTCCAACAAATGAGGAAGAGGTGAAAAAATATATACTTGAACTTAAATCCCACAAAGCACCGGGACACGACACTATAACAGCAGAAACATTAAAAGCAGTGGCTGCTGAAATTGCAGCACCACTTAAATATAGTATTAATAAAGCCATAGATCTAGGAGTCTTTCCAAATATTTTAAAAATTGGAATAATTAAACCCTTATACAAAAAAGGTTCAAAATTGGAAATGTCAAACTACAGACCAGTTTCTCTAATATCGAATATTTCAAAGCTATTCGAGAAAATTTTAAAAGTCAGAATAATAAATTTTTTAAATAAATATAGTATATTATCAAAAAGGCAGTATGGATTTAGGTAAAGCACGTCTACACAAGATGCCATAGCTCACCTTACATCCCTAATATATGACTCATTGGATAAAAGCAAACCCTCATTATGTATATTTGTCGATCTTGCTAAAGCTTTTGATACCGTTTGCCACAGAAAATTATTATGTAAATTAAAAATTTATGGGTTTAGAGGAAAAGCATTTGATCTCATGAAAAGTTATTTGTCAGAGAGAGTCCAATATGTAAGTATTGATGGTATTAAAAGTGAAAGAAGAGAAGTAAGCTATGGAGTACCTCAGGGCACAGTTCTAGGACCTATATTATTTATTTTATATATGAATAGTTTATTTACATTAAATACAACTGGTCAAATTCTAAGTTTTGCTGATGACACTGTAATATTCTACAGTGGGGACAGTTGGGAAAATCTGAAAACTACTGCGGAAAGTGACTTCAGTAGAATAAAACAATGGTTTGATCAGAACACCCTCACTATGAATATTGATAAAACTAAATATTTAACTTTCGCATCATATAAAAATAAGTTACCCAATCTAGGGCCCCTCAAAATAAATGCTAATATTAACATAACAGAGGCTGATTCAATGACATATTTGGGCGTAATCATAGACAGACATCTGAAATGGGATCTGCAAATAAATAACATTATTAACAAAATAAGATATCTTCTGTCAAATTTTAAACACCTGAGAAACTACTTAGATATAAAAGAATTAAAAATCCTATATTTCGCATTAGTGCAATCACAACTATCTTATGGAATAATAGCTTGGGGAAATGTGGTAGGCACGTATCTAAAAAAACTAGAGGTAATACAAAAATGGATCTTAAAAATTATATTCAATAAAGAATACACTTACCCTTCAGAAGCTCTTTTTGAAGAATCCAAAGTATTTACCATCAGAAAATTATATTGCGTTGCACTACTGGTTCACCTAAAAAAAAATGAACATAATATTAAATTCAACCAGAACATTTACAACACCAGACATAAATTGAAAATAACAGAAAAGCCTATAACTAAGAAAGCAATAGGACAGAAAAACCATACTTACCTCGGTCCCAAATTATATGATATTATACCCGATAATCTAAAACACATAAACAATATAAAAATATTTAAAAACAAATTAAAGATGTGGTTGTTCTCAATGCAAAATAGTGCAATAGAAAGTATAATTAAAAATTGATTTCTACACCGTGATACTGTTTATGTTTATTATTATTAAATAAAATTAAATCTCTAACCGATATTCCGTTTTCTTTTCTACAGAACTTTATTTACCTTGTCTTAATAATGGTTGCTTATCCCTTGTTTAATACAAGTCAGTATTAGTAATAATTAAAATTAAGATACCTTGAGTTACCTACTCCAATGTTACTACTACCGTTTTTATTTTACACCTTTTGTTTTGTACTTTGTACATCCTCACGAACAAGTATTTCAAATACTTCAGTGAGTATTTCAGTATATTTACAATTGTGTATTATTACATTACTTAAGATTAATAGGAAATCAGATTGATTTATTAGTACTTGCAATTATTTATTTTTTTAGTAAAGATTATTGATCTATTTGTATTTGTATCTGTATTTGTATTTTGTATTTATATTTTCTTTTTTCGTAAATATACTATTATTATTATTATTATTATTATTATACAAAAACTAAAAAAGATGGAGAAAAACTTTCCGTACAAAAAATAAAGTACATAAAATTTTCTACAATTTTGTTCCTATACAATATTTGCTCTTAAGATAAAATGTAAGATTCAGTATAAAACGTAACACTACGGAAGCCCACCCTAACTGTCCGTGCACCCCCGATCCTTGGGGACAATGTTTTTCATAAAGATTATAGCCTAAGGAACAATTTAAGACATGTCCTAAAAAAAAGCTGGCTGTACTTTCAAAATGGCGTCCATTTAAAAAAAAATGCAAATATTGTTTTTGTCATTTAACACAAAAACTAAAAAAGATGAAGAAAAACCTACTGCACAAAAAACAAAGTGCATGAAATTTTCTACAATTTTGTTCCTATACAATATTTGGATAGGAGTTACCGTTTTCCAGATACCACTGTTACCGTTTTCGAGATAAATGTCTGCAAATTATAATATTATTATTATTATTAATTTTTTTCAGTTTATTTTGTTTAACTTTTATGTTAATGATATAAAGTTATATTATACGCCTTACAATAATTGTCACAGTTATTTCTTTTAAGTGATTTACCGATATATGAATTTCCATGTTTTCTTAATTTTGGACTGATTTATCTGGAAAATGGTAACTCCTATCAAAATATTGTATAGGTACAAAATTGTAGAAAATTTTATGCACGTTGTTTTTTGTGAAGAAAGTTTTTGTCCATCTTTTTTAGTTTTTGTGTTAAATGACAAAAACAACATTGGCAACAGTTTTTTTTAACATATGGCCGCCATTTTGAAAGTACAGCCAGTTTTCTTTTTAGAATATGTCTTAAATTGTTCCTTAGGCTTCAATCTTTATGAAAAACATTGTCCCCAAGGATCGGGCGGGGGGGGTGCACGTACAGCTAGGGAGGGCTCCCCGACGCATCATTCGACATCGCAAGGCGATGTGAATACGAGTGAAATAGTAAATAGAAACGTGTGTATACAAAAAGGCTTGTTTGCAAACTTAATGTAAGGAAAGAATTGTGACATTGGGATAAGTTTGTCTGTGTACAAAGATAAAATTAATTTTGAATCAAGAATATTTTGTCTCATATATAACCGCCAATTAACAAATTCTTCATATAAACATATATTTTAGTAGCAAGTCCTAAAAATTTGTTATAAATAAAATGATTTATTAAAACCCATTACTTTCTTGACAAAATTATTAAAAAAGAAACGATATACAATTTCATAATGAATAATAAATAAAGAATTGTAAAAAAATTGATTTGCTGAATACTTAAACAATATATTTTTTTGATGAATTAACAAAAATTTAAAGTAAATTAATCATTAATTTTAAATACAATTATTTATTCTGTATGGGGAATATATTTATTTGCGTATATACCAAACAGTTAAAATTTAATTCAACTCATTATTTAATGTCGTACAGAAAGAAGCTATCTATATTTTATTTAATAAACACTCTAGTCAGATTTACAATTTCCCATGCATATGCAGCTTATTATGCAATCAACTCCTAGTTTTTTACAAGAACACCTAATACTGCAGCTATTACTTTTACACTTGTGGGTTGTCACATCCATTTGTTCCGGTTTCGGGTGTTTTGTGATCATGATGGGAATGAAAATATTGTGCTCTTTTTTCCAACCATATTCATGAATATTCAGTAATTCAGGAGACGGATTACTAGCATTTTTCAATAAAAATATTGTATAGGTACTTCGTTTTGCATGCTGAATGAAGGTATCCTCAGTAGGTGGCAACGTCCTCAAATTCATTTTGCAGTTTTTAAATAAATGTGCTACAATTTTCCCTACAATATTTCAGCATCCCCGCAGCTTTTATTTTTTTCTTAAAAGATCAGTAATCAAAAATATCATTTTAGTACATCTATCGTAATCGCCATACATTATTTAATCTCCGTCTAAAATTTGATCCTTGTAGATTTTATAGTTTCCGAGATAACACGAGATATATATCTGAAAAATGTTAAATATCGTGTATCGCCGAAAAGGGGTGAAAAATTAATATAGGGGATGAACGCCAGCTTGTATCGCAAATCGCCCTCCGGAAATGGATTCGGCAGAAAATTGTACACAACATAGACTTGATTTTGAAAATATGTCCAACAGATGCATAGAATTGAAAGTAAATGGGCTCTGGATCCCTGTCTAATTGTATTTCGACGTGTTGAACACGAATCAGGTGTCCGTTTAGCTCCATTGGCTACCATTTTTTAGTAAATCGCGAAAATAACCTAAAAAAATTCATAATTTAGGTTATTTTCGCGATTTACTAAAAATTGGGCTAAACGGATACCTGATTCATATTCAGCATGTCAAAATACATGGAGGTTGCCCAATGGAGTCCCAGAAACAGACCTTTTTGTATCTGTCTGTGTAATATATGAATATCACCATTTTCTAGAAAATCGCGTATGTAAACATATTACACAGACACACAAAAAAGTGAAAGGTGATCTGTTTCTCAATTTTTAGTAAATCGTAAAAATAACCTAAATTATGAGTTTTTTTAGGTTATTTTCGCGATTTACAAAAAAATGGTGGCCAATGGAGTACCAGAAAAAGACCACTTGTTTTATTTTGTGTGCCTGGGTTATACTTCCTAAAAATTATTATTATATTCTTGGTAGACCGCGAGCGTTCATCAACTAAGATGGAATCAGAGATGATTAAAGATTATAACGTAGCAGTTATACGTAAAAAATAAAACTATTTTCAAAATACTGCGAAGAGAATTCTCAACAATTACATAAAAAGTTTAATAACACATAACAGCAAAGAGCATACATAATATTTACTTAGTTTTAATTAATACGTATTAAATTAAACCTATAAAATTGAAAATATTGGCAAGAAAGACTTCTTGTATCAATGATAATTAAGATAGTCGGCCCGAAGTAGTGGGGGTGGGGGCATTTTAGCCTTCCAATCTCATCCAAGATAATGGCGATATAAGACAGTGGGTCAGCACGATAATGCTTCCTAAAACGCAACCTCGTGCAACCTCGCAATACAGGGTGAACCTAGCAGAGCTGCCTTTTGCATTTTGATCACCAGCATTGTGGAAATTGATCTACAGACGGGAATTATGTTCAGTTCCTTAAGAAAAGGTCTAACATCTCCAAGACTACTAGTTATCAAGACAAAAAATTTAATTACAAAACCTGGATACATCTTACTATATTCGAACAGCAAGTCTTTGTATTCAACTCCTTGCTAGATTTATTTCTTTGAAACATTTTTCTCTGCTGAGCAGCTCGATAACATTTATTCTCTTTTCAATTTTATCCAGAAGTCTGGGCTTGGTGGTTTCCCCGCTTCCAGTTTACTGGGAAGGAGTAATTCCAATATATCCTGCACTTGCTGTTCTCTACGACTGCCTCAATTTCTTAGGACAGGTACGGCACGATGGAATCTTGGTCGATACCATAAGCGTGTCTAACGTGGTGGTAGCGTACCCTAAGAGCAGCGTTGTACCTGGTGATATAGGATGACTCTGCATGAGCGGTACATGCCAAAAGTATGTATGTTAGACTCTCAGGATATGAATTACAAGCCCTGCATGTAGTTTGGACATTTTCCTTTAGAATACCTGGATACCTCGGTCTCCGATCTTAGGCTTGCCGACAGAGTACGTTGGTTAGCCTATGTGCCGCCCCGACAGGTTTTCATACTCTGCCTATGCTGTTTTAGCTTTAGGGCCTTAGAGAGGAATAGCTGCTTGCATAGGATCAGGCGCAAGTTCCGGTAGTCTGAATTTATGAGTCACTCTTAGAGCAGCTCCGAAAGTGGCTCTAAATAGAAATGCTCCTTTAGTTTACTTTTCATGCATCGTAATTATTTATGATAATGAGTCGTTACTCATAAGTGTTCGAATAGCTGTATCCAGTACTATTCTGTCATACAGACACTCCAAACTAGTAAGATTTCGTGGGAAGATTTCGTGGGAATTGGATACGTTCTATGGAAGATCTTGGGTACAGGCTTCAACACATATTCATGATTTTCCTGGTACTTTCATCTAGTGTCTGTATCTCATTTACCGTTCAACGAAGGACACCAAATGAAAGACATAATTATTATTGTCATTATTACTATATTGCCATTACTATTCTCATTCCCATTACAGTTACCGTTACTTTTATCACTACCATTACCATAATAATAACATTACCGCCATCATTATCACTATCATTACTGTTACCATTACCATTATCACTATCATCGACACGCTTTCGCAGCCGTAGCTGGAAATTATTCATCGATCCCTCGCGCACGATTCATATTCGGTTCTGTTGAAGCCCGTTCAAGGTTACTGAGCTCTTCAAGTGGTGATGTTCGCTCCAACAGCTCAGAGTCTAGACCCCCCAACTAGGGTCACATCCAAGACTATTTAAAATATGCGCTCTTTCCAAAAGTGGATCTTCTGCATTCTCTGTTAATGGCCCTTCTTGACAGTTCCAAGGTCTCCTGCAATTACTGGTACGACTGTGGTCTGCGCATCCGCATTCTGCCAACTTCTATTTGGAGGTCCTTGTACTTGCTCAACTTATCCGTTTCCTTGAGCAATTATCATAAACATTATTGATATTATTATTAAAACAGTAAATACCTGGAAGCACCATACAAATTGTTGAATCTATACGCATTGCGTTGGTAGAGCTGCAATGTTCGAAGACATCTATATTCAAATCGAAAACAACAGCAATGGTGCAAAAATCGATAGTCCTTGGTTGATTGGACTGAAAAAGGGTGAGATTGTCGCCAGTATTTCGTAAAATGGTGGGACAACCTCTTCAGTTTCAATCTGTTTGTGCTTTTTGCAATTATGGATGGCACTGCGCCCTACTAATTCGAATCCCGTAACCAGGGTCTCTAGAATTCAAATTTTTCAACTACTACCATTGATCTAATTAGGATAAAGATAAAACAAAAAATCCAGAAATATAACAAAATCTGTTTTCCAGCCAGATGGACAGTTTACTCCCATTGCAGCAATTTATGATTTTTTTTGAGTTGGAACGAATCATTTTCTTCAATCAAAAATAAGTCAGTTGTAAACACGAGATATGAGGTATGTTTGAGGCAAATGAAAAATGTTGATATATTACTTCTAATTACTTTTAATTCGGGATACACCAAACAGTTATTGAAAAGAAAAACCAAAATTCAATCCTTAAAAAAATTATACAAATTTTTCTAAATGACAGTTAGTCATTATCATTTGCTCTGTATGTGCTCAGTACTTTATAGTGACCCAATCAACTATTTTTAAATGTAGAAATGGTTCTTCGTAGATATTTCTCTTCAGCAAACATAAAAAACATAGGATCATTTAACGTCACCATTTTCAATTTTTTTTAAACCACTATTGCTAGAAGTCGTTAAAAGGTTGGTAGTAACTTGTTTATATTATTTTTCGAGGATACTAGACGTGGTATGTATATAAGAAAAGCGTATTATTTACATTATTTATGTCTCACTGTCTGATTTTTTATTTCAATTGAATGTTACATTCTTGAAAATATATTTTTTCCTGCATCGTTTTATTTTTATTGTAGTTAAAATATCCAGGAATTTAAAATATGGAAAACGTTCACGAAAACTTTCAACGAAAAAATATCTAAGAAAAATTCAGTTCTTAATGTGAATATCAACCTTACTCACTCTAGTATTTTAATTAATTGATTTAGAGAATAAATAATTGTTCTGCAACTTGTGTTGACATAATGATTTAAGTAAATACCAATACTAATTTATCTCTCATACCCACGTTCCTATTTAAAAAACTGGACATCATCGTTCAGATTATGTAAACAAAAAGTAGACTTTGTGTTCACATAATTTATTGTTAAAGTAATATTCCTCTTTTAAATTTTACGGAGTCAATGGAAATTCCAGATTTATAATTGTTTCAGTTATATATAATCCAAGATTGTCCACGCACTGTTTTCATGTTTTAGACACATCTTCATAAGAATTTTTTATATTATGTGTTCGTTGAACTATGTCTGCCAAGAACAGTGCATCAACATATTCTCGCCGTCTAATTACTTGTTGACAAACATTTAAATATGTAAATTATGAAAATAATATGTGTCTACCTTTTCCTATTCCAAGATTCTGTTTCATCTAGGATATTTTAAAGAAATAATTGATGTAGTTTCTACAAATACCAAAATACTTGAATAATACATTCAAATACTAGTCGACGCGAGTTTCGCCAAACATGTAAGAAGACAAATAAAACTAGCAATGTGTCATATGTTTATAATAAACTAATATAGTTGAACGAATTTAAGCAATATTGTTTTACCTGCCCCTACCTACACTCTGTCTCGGCTCGTCGAACCGTGGCGACTATTAAAGCAGTCTATTTGGAATATGTCCTTATTTGTTATATTTCTAAGTAACCTTAAGCTACTGATATCCAGTCTATGATTGTTATCGAAGACACTAGATTTTCCAGATCTTCGATATTTGAGATTGGCCATATGATTCTTAATTCTACTTATAATTAATCGATTCGTTTCCAATTACGAAATTAAAGCGAAGCAAGTCTAAACCCAAAATATCGATATGAGATGCGAGTAAGATTAAAGATGAGATCAGCATCAAAAAAAACCTCGAAGAATAACTTTTGTTCACTTAAACTTTGTTTCACTTGAATCTCGAATTTTCACCACCTTAAACCTTCAATTCCTATTTTAACCCTTGAAAGGTTATGGTTCATACGTTAAAAACGATTCATGAAACTTAAGCAATTAACTTATGATCCCATAAAAATGAATTTGGTATCCAATCTACACGAACACTACGTTTGTTTGTGACTCTCGACCAAGGAGGTTAACTAAATAATTTAATTATATAATTTTTAGGTTAGGTTAACCTAAACCCACTTTGTCGCAGCATTACTCTGAAGTACAATGTCTTAATTAGGGTATTTCCATTTTTTTAATTTAAATTGATTGATATATCTACTGCCGGCAGATTGTTTTCCAAAAAGGGCACATTTTTCCTACTGTGCGTCGGTCGGGCCGGATTTGGGTCATGCTTGTTGTCACCAGCGAGAGCCACATGACGCATGGTACAGGTTGGTGGCTCTTATGCTTTCAAGAAACCTCAAAAATTGCATGAGGTGAGAGGGGTAGGACAAGTACATAAATGTAGAAAATGTACAGAGAAACATAATAAAATAATAATAATAATAATAGAATAGAATAGATTAGAATATAATAGAATATTTCTCATATTAGATATACATAGTATATATATATGAACGTTACAAAAAAATATTTAGAGTGATTTAAAACAGTAAAATTACAACTAATAATAAGTATAACACATTTTGTATATCAAAAAACAAAAAACATAAAACACAGTCACAAAATAAAATCATCATAGATTTTGTTTAGATATTTTTCAGTAATACTACTGTGGCTGATAATTTAGATATTCCTCAACTGAGTAGAAACTGTTAATAAAAAAAAATAAATTTTTTCAGACATGAATTAAATTTATTTAGGGAATCAATTGGCTTTGATTTCTGGTGGTAACTTATTGTACATTTTAATTTTAATACCTGCATGATATGGAGATTTTTTATATAAAGTTGCATTATAGTTTTTAATTTTTAATAAATGACCTTGCCTGGTATTTTATAAATGATTGTCTGAATTTTTTTTGACAGATTTAATGATTTTTAAAATATATATGCTATGAATAGTTAATATTTTATTATTTTTGAAATAAGGTCTACAAGTATCCCTTGGTGCAACATCAAATAATAACCTGATGAGCCTTTTCTGTAGGATAAACACGTGATTTATACTTGAAGCAGCACCCTAAGCCACGATGTTGTATGATAAATAATGATAATAAACGTTTAATTATGATTTGATATTAAAGCTACCCTTCAACTGCCTTAATGCGAAGTATGCATGATTTAGCTTTGTGCAAACATTTTTAATTTGCTCTTCCCAACAAAGACTACTGTCTATCATAGTTCCCAGATACTTGACCGCTGTTGAAAAGTTTTCAGTAGGTATTACTCTGATGAGATCTTCCAAAGGTGATCTTCGTTGAGAGAAGTACACACATTCGGTTTTACGAATATTCAAGATTAATGTATTACTACGACACCAGTCTTGACACGATTTTAGAATTCTGTTTATTTTACCCTGGAGCTTCACAGGATCCCGTGCTGAGAGCAACATCGAAGTGTTATCAGCAAACATCACAACCAGACCCTCCTGCCTAATTGCAGGGAGATCGCTGACAAATAGTAGAAATATTAATGGTCCAAGCACGGAACCCTGAGGAACTCCGCAAGTAACATCATAGTTTTCTGACAATGTGCCATATATTTTTACATATATTTTTCTATTAGTCAAAAATGATTCAATGAGACTTAATGTTAGACCTCTAATTCCCAACAAAATCAAGATTCAAAGTATCAAACGCTTTGCTTAGGTCGAAGAATAATCCAACGACATGGTTTTTCTTATCAATTTCATAGTATACGAACTGCAGAAGCTGGATGGTGGCAGTTTCTATGGACTTATTTTGCTGAAAGCCATGCTGATTTGTTGTTATAATTTTATGTTTAATTAAGAATGATGATATCCTGTTGTATATTAATCTTTCTATAACTTTTGAAATTACGCATAAGATGAATAATAATAATATTATTTATGTATCAAATTATTTACATATGCAATACATAGTTTGCATTAACATTAAACAATATAAATAAATATTAGGCTGCCATAAGGAAATAATGTAGCACAAATAAGAATAAAACATACATTTATGATTATCAAAGAAAATATTCAAGAATTACTAAGTTAAAACATGTCAGCCATTCTTGAATATTGTCGTATCCACTCAGTGAATCTTGTATCGTAAAAACTGAAAGAGATTATTTCTATTTACCTATATTCAAAAAATATAATAGCAGAATTTAATTTTCATGTTTACTGTTAAAAAAGAAAAAAATGAGAAGAAAAAAAAATACTTCATATTCAACAAATAGTTGCTAAAAATCTAAGTTAACATCGATAAGCAAATTTGAAATAAATTATTTGAAAGTTTTTAAACTAGCATTGGTTCTTATGGAAGCGCATTAAAAACTTTTTGTTAAATGTAATGATAATTTCTTTGTCCTATGGAACGTTGTGCTTTTGGTAAAATTAGCTGTTCTTTAACTATAAATCGTGTGGTATGGTCATGTGTACTAGTATTAACTAGTAGGTTGTATTTTGCTAAGGAAGTAAGAGCAGATTTATAAAATAATTTTTTTATTAGTATTCAATACTGTTCGAATGTTAATTCAGAAGGATGGCGTGAATCTAGTTTAAGTATTATTTTAAGGATTCTTTTTTGTGTTACCTCTAGTGGTCTTATTGTCGTAGAATAAGCCCCTCCCCACTCTACAATTTCATATAAAATCAGTGATTGCAGTAATGCAAAATAGGTTCATCAAATTTTTTCTATCTAAAATTCGAGTTATTTGCTTTAAACAAAAACATTAAAGATCTAATCTTTTTTACTAAATTTTGAATGTAAAAGTCCTATTTTAGATTAGAATATTCCTAAATTCAACAACAATTCCTAAATATTTAACATGTTCGGTACGTTCGAGAGCCCATGTACTGTTCCTAAAAGATAAATGTATGTTTATTATATTGTTTCTAGGTAAGCCAATTTTGTAATTAGCAAAAGGTAAGTAGAAGTAGTAGTAGTAGTAGTAGTAGTAAGTAGGTAAGTCTTCAGTAGATTTATAGTCAATAAGTTGTTATCGAAGAACTCTATCATACTTTTCAGGCCTCTGGGAATCCGGTTTTCGACTTCCTCCTAAGTATTTTCCACTACGAGTAGTACGGCACCATCCGCAAATGAAATAATTTTTCCAGAGCAATCTAGGATGAAGAATTCATTGAAATAAATTAAAAAGAGAATGGGTCCTAAGACCGTCCCCTGAGGAATACCATATGAAACATTTAAAGTTTGGCTAGTACATTTGTCAATTTCGATCATTTGCTGTCAATTTGTTAAATAGCTGCCTATTAGGGAGTGCGCTAGACCACGAATACCAACACTATATAACTTTGACAAAAACCTACGATGATTTATTGTGTCGAAGGTTCTTGGCAAGTCTATTAAGATTCCCGCACTAGGTCTACTATTGTCCAGGCATTTAAAGAAACACAAAAATAGAACAAAAATTATTTAGTTGAAACATGAACTAAAAATCACAAGATGAAGCATAGCTTCAAAAAATAAAAAAGCCAGCATAATAAGGAATGTACAATAGTAAAATATTGGTAAGAGTACAAATAAAAAATAGTCGCTTTTTTGTCTGTTTTAAATTTACATATTATTTTCTCCCCCCATGAAAAACTACAGTTCCAATGACACAGGCGACTCTCAATATCGCGAAAATGAAGCTTTTTAACACAAATTTGTTGTATTAAATTGGCGAGGTCAACGCCCTTTTGAAATCTGACCAATCATGTAGTATTTCCATGTATACCTGTACGTTATTTTTCACTATGACACTTTCTTTTTATATTATTCAACATAGAAAGTAAAAACTATTGGATTTAAAAATAATAATAGCATCCTACTAGTTTCGATTAATTGTACGATCTCCGTTTACAAAAACAAAAACCTTTTACTACGTTAAATCCTTTACTGGTAAAAACGAAATTAAAATTCCTCCAAGTGAGTGAAAACACCATACAATAAAACCTCATGTCATCTAAGGTTATTGTATTCGGTAGAACCTCTGATACAGCTTCCTTGTGCGTTTTTTACCCTCATCTACATGAAAAAACTTTACTACGTTGTTCTCGTTTCAATTTTTTTGTTTATTATTGATGTCCGCTTCAATAAATTACCAGACCACCAAACAGTATAATTTGAATTTTTTTTACCGTACAGCAGACGTAAATACTAAACACGTATCCTATTATGTTTTGTTGACCATGTCGAATGTCGAGTAGTAACAAGTTACAAGCATAATTTACATCTAGTCGGTCGTGGAAGTGGCGGATGTTCCGGTTGAGCTGTGCAGTTCTCTCGCTGGGTTTAATAAGGGTCACTTACTACGATCTCCACTACACATACAACGACCATCATCAGATCTGGTTGAGTCACATCCGCCAGAAAATGCGCACATCTGAACTGTGGTCGAATTTAGAATTTATAATAAATCGCGTCTAGAACTTAATGGGAATCGGCTTTTATTTAATCGAGAATCAGGAGCCACAAATTCGATCATGGGATGTGCACTCGAAGATGTCGAAAATGGTTCATTCATATGTGTATAATTACATCTAATATAGAACAAGCTAAAAACGTACTCTTCGCCTGTTCACTGATATTATATAATTGTTACACATTCTATAGGATACTCTTCGCAGTTTTTTGTAATGTCAGTTTTAGACATTTTTAATTTTATAGTACGAACTTAGTTGGTAAAAGACTCAGTGCAAAATAAAGTAAAAATAAAAAAAACATACCAAACCCCATTTGGGTTTCGAACCCGGGACATTTGGATTCCGAGTCAAAAGCGTAAGAACTACACCACCACCTTACACGTAAAAAAATGTAAATTTTTACATTATAAGACACGAACTAAAATCATATTTTCACGGTTGTATATTACCTACATTATGAAATGGATATTTGTAAAATATATAAATATTTAGATATTTAAATGAAATATCATTCCACCGGATTTCTCTTCAATTACAAAAACATAAAAATCAAAAATTCTTTTTCAAATTTAAATCATTAATAACATTTTTATTTATCAATCGATTTTGTTCAAAAACGATAGAGTTCTTCCTCTAACTAACATTAACTTACTGTCCAAATTTTAGTACGATCGGATTTTTCTTTCTTGAGTTATCGTGCTTACAAGAAACGTGACGTACGGACGGACGGGCAGACGTACAGACGGACGGACAGACGGACATTTTGAAAGTTGTTCAGAATTCGTTCACTAACACAATGATATGAAAATTTTTTGTCTACGAGCGATATTTCCGGTTTTAGAAATGTGCCGACCAAATGCCAAATACTCTTCGTTTTCGTATTTGCGAAGAGTATAATAATCGGCTAATTTAGCAGTAAATTCAATAATACCTGGTAAATCAAAAAGCAGGAATAAAGAAGTATATAAGAAATTTGAAAATTCGTGTTAACAAATAGATTTAATAATCGGTTACGTAGAAATTCATTACATAACTAATTATCTAATGAAACTGACAGTTGAAAAATGTGACGTTTCGTAACGTCAAAAATACATTTAAAATTTGGCATTTCATAACGGGGTTAGACAAATTAGTATATTATTCAACGAGCGGTAATGTAGGTAATAACTCACGCAGATGAAGCAGAATTACCTACTTAGTTTGTTTATTAATAAAATTAACTGTAAAATTTAATTTTTGTACACACTTATATTTGTTCTGCGATTTTTCGGGAAATAAATTATGTATTGTATCATTAGCTACCTGTCTTCATTCTGGTGATGTACATATTAGTTCATCTTCACTAACCGAATTAATCATTTTTGGCACAATAATTTAATCAAATAGGTATATTAAAACCGGACAAAAATGTTTAATCATCATCGTAGAAAAGAAAGTTTTGTCCAGAAATTGGTTTTTATAACAGACTGAATTTAAATATCGAATCAAAAATGTCTGTCTGTCTGTGTGTACGTGTGTGTGTGTATAGGTGTATGTGTAGATGATATATGTGTGTGTGTGTGTGTGTGTGTGTGTGTGTGTGTGTGTGTGTGTGTGTGTGTGTGTGTGTGTGTAGACCGTTTCTTGTAAACACGATAACTTCTGTTAAACTTAAAAATTTTAATTCAAATTTGGAACATATATAAAACAGCACAGTAGAACACTCCGTACTAATTAGGTCATATCCCTTATACAGGGTGATCACCAGAGGACTGCAAACTCTAATTTCGATGAAGAGCAGCTTTTATTTTAATTTTAGAGCAAAATGTTACTAAGTTTTTGATTAAGCACACAAAAATATAAAAGCGCGCTAAATTTCTAAACCGCAATATACAGGGTATCTATCAGGTTCGAACCAACTTTATGTAGATTAGATGATATATCAATTTTACCCTGAAATATGATATGATATTTTTAGTAAGACTATTATGAAATAAATTAAGTTGCAGTCGGTCGTTGCCGACTGTGAATATCTGTTAAATACGATAAACTCTGTTGGGCTTCATATTTTTCTTTATAATGTGGAATGTATATGAAACAGCATGCTTGAATACTTCCTGTTGAAATTGAATCATATTAATCATGCAACGTGATCGTTAGAAGCGTGTAAACTCTCATCTTTGATATACATTATGTTTCCTTTTAATATTAAAAATAGTATTGGTCCGAGAGTACTGCCCTGTGGAACCCCAGTTGGCACTACCCTTTTTTTCTGACATATGAGTTGACTTACTGTATTTTAGCAGAACTTATTGCTGCCGCTCGTCAAAAAAGCTGGACATCCAATTGAAGGGAGCTCATTTTATTCCGTAGCTTTCAATTTTACTCAGCAGTAATTTATGGTTCACGGTTTCTCAGGCACGGGTTAGATCAAAATAAATATTTTGCTTTTCTTTAGCTTTCACTTGAAATGTATTTTCTTAAATACATATTATTGCGCAATACGTAACAGTCCTTGCAAAATTCTTGACTTTCTTCGATTACATAATTATTCAATTCTTCCTGGAGAGGCCATATCACCTTAAGTCATTTTGATGATTTGATATGAAACTTAACTGGCAATGATTTCTTGTCTAATTATACTGATTATAGCTTGTTAAAAACTTTGCAACTTACAACTGACACGTCGTAAATCCTCTTGTAGTAAAAATTATCGTTGTATGTGTAATTATACTTTATGGCGCGGCATATTATTTATGTATTCATACCAGGAGAAAAACAGTTTTAATGTTTTAATCATCCTTTGTTTGTAAGATTGTAGTAATTTTAAATTACTGCTCTTAACTTTCATCAGTTTAAGAGCTCCTTTACTTTTCATATCATTAGAAACACTATGTTGTTTTTCTGGTACTGTCGATGTCAATGCCTCATCAAAAGTCATGTCTTTATTTTAACTTTTCTCAAACCGATTACATGGCGGGCCAGTGGAAAAAAAGACGTTTTAGTGCTGACTGTAAGCCAATTTGTTAAAAATTTTAATTATACTTTCTCAACAGATTTTTAGTTGCATGAACGCATTAGAAAAAACTAGCTTGCCTGCCTGCTTTTTTGTAAAATGAAATTATGAAATAACTCACCGTCGCTCAGTTATTACCTAATATCGACTTTGAGGTCGGTTAAAAATACGTTTGAATTCGTTATTTGTTCATTTTTACGCCGACCAGATTCAGTTAACTGAGCGACGCACAGTGTTCCGAAATTCAAATCTGGCTAGACAAAAGTAGAAATTATGATCTTAAAAAATATTATTTAAAATTGTCAATTCCCTTAAATAAATAATATGAAGACGGTACCCAAATTGGGCTACTTGCATGTATTTA
This sequence comes from Rutpela maculata, assembly GCA_936432065.2. Classification (NCBI taxonomy): domain Eukaryota; kingdom Metazoa; phylum Arthropoda; class Insecta; order Coleoptera; family Cerambycidae; genus Rutpela; species Rutpela maculata. The sequence continues at coordinate 43,605,703 of OW386286.2, forward strand.
GAATTGATCCGGAAACATCTACTCAAGAATTAATTAATGGCCTTGCTGAAACAGCCCCAGGAATCAAATTTGAATTTGAAGAACTTACAAAGAAAAATGTATCTACTTCCTCGTATAAAGTATTTTTTTCTTTAATCTATGTAGACAAGGTCTACGACCCAAGTATCTGGCCGGAGGGTGCTGAAGTAAGAAGGTTCACAAATTTTCGGAAAATAGACACGAACCCAGAGGCGACAGTGGCATAGATTTAGTCGTGACAAAGAAAAAAAATAATTTCTTAGATAGTTTTAATATATCTCATTTGAATGTTCAGTCGATTAAAAACAATATAGGCGAAATTGAAACTTACTTGTTGGAATTAAATAGTTTCTATCAATTATCTTATGATGTGATCTGTTTTACAGAAACTTGGATAACAAATAATGTTGAAGCAGAATTAATAAATATACAGGGCTACAAAATGGCCTCTTATTTTTGCAGACAAAATTTTATACTTGGAGGAGTTCTAATAATGGTAAAAAGTAATATGCAAATTGTAGAATTAACTGAGATTAAACTTTTTTCAATTGAAATGGTTTGCGAAGTAGCAGCAATTTATGTTGTTCAGTTGGACCTTGTTATTATGACGGTGTATCGTTCTAATGTGAACGACAATTCTGAAAAATTTCGACTGTTTATAAACACTCTAGAAAACTTATTTAATCATCTCAAGATATTAAAAAAAAAGGATTATAATAAATGGAGATTTTAACATTTACTTTAATACTCAAAATTCTAGAAATTTGGAGTTTGAAGATTTTCTTAATTCCTTTGGGTTAGTACCTCTCATAAAGGAAAACACGCGTATTAATAATTGCCTAGATAACATAATAACAAATATTGACCAATCAAAAATGCCTATGTTAATGAAACGTATTTATCCGAGCATAAAGCGGTGTCAGCTGGAATTTAATTTCCGATGCAAAACAGCAAGACTCAAAAAATTTGCCACAAACCTATCACACAAAAATATGTTACTTAATAATCTGCAAAGCATCGACTGGAATTTTGTAGATGAAAACAGTATTAATGTAAACATAAATTTCGAAATTTGTCTATGCTTGTTGACGAAATAAAGAAAGCTTTTCCTTTAAAATCAAAAACAGTGGAGCAAAACAAATATAAAATTGACTGATACAATCATGATCTAGGATGCTTGCGCGAAACTTTAATTCTGTTAAGGGCTCTGCATATTCAAAATCCTAACAATGATAATCTGACTAACCAATATAAAACATATCGCCAATTATACCGAGGTAAAATAAAAGAAACTAAAAAGATCGCCAATGATAAATATATTTTAAGCTCAAGTAATATATCAAAAGGAATATGGAACGTAATAAATAGCAAACGTGAAGGTAGTCTTACAATGAGAGGACAATCTTCAAACGAATTTTACTCTGATGACCTAAATTGGTTTTTTGTAAATATCGTAAATGAAATAACTAGTAATATTCCTAAATCAAATGTTGACCCAGTTAGTTTGCTTCAGGCATGTAACATAAAAACATTATTGAATTTAACGAAATTACTACGACTGAATTGAGTGAAGTAATAAGCGTAATAAAAAATAAAGCAAGCAAAGATTATTACGAAATAAATATTAAAATCATAAAATTCGTCATGAGTGCACTTATTGGCCCTCTCACTAAACTATTTAACAAGTGCATAAAGGAAGGAATTTTTCCCAGCTGCTTAAAAATTTACAAAGTTATCCCAATATTCAAGAAAGGTGAGTTAAATGATATGTCTAACTACCGTCCCATATCAATTATACCCATTCTTGGAATGATATTTGAAAAATTGCTACACACAAAATTAATGAATTATTTTGAAACGAATGACCTCTATTTCAGTGGGCAGTTTGGTTTCACATCAAAAAAATCAAAGAAATCAACGACAGATGCTAGTCTACTCTTGAATTATATCACAGATGCATATGAAAACAAAAATTACGCAGGCTGCACTTTTTGTGACCTGGTGACTATGGTGTAAAACCAAGGGCACAAAAACTATTTAAAAGTTACTTCGAAAATAGAAACCAAGTCACTGCTTATAACGGTATGACATCAACAATAGCGGGCATAGATCATGGACTACCTCGGGGATGCGTCCTTGGACCCCCGTTATTCTTGATCTATGTCAATGATTTACCACAATATATTTCAATTGCTAAATTTGTGTTGTATGCAGATGATGCTACTAAAGTGAATTGTAATGAAAACCAGATTGAGTTGGAAAATATTATGCTGCAAACACAGTCGACTACTTCCGAGTGGTACCAACGTCTTATGTTTAAATGATACCAAAACAGCAAATATGGGATTTTCTACTCGTTCTATCGAAAAGTATGAAAACCCAAATAATGTAAAGTTTTTGGGAGTTGTTCTTGATTCAAAACTGTGTTAGGACCAACATGTGGACTATGTTTCAAAAAAACTGGCAAGGTGTGTTTATATGATAAACAATCTCATAGTGGAAGTATCTTTAAATGTTATTAGGACAGCCTATTTTTCCAAGGTACCTTTTCGTATGCAATTCTAACTTGGGGGCATACAGCTCATTTAGATAGAATATTTAGTTTACAGAGACGTATTGTAAGATCAATTTCAAGTCTTGGATATAGAGATGACGTAAGATATAAACTCATTGAACATGGAATATTAAGAGTTCCTTCTTTTTATATTTATAGGTGCTTGATACATGTTAAAGAAAACATAAACGATTACGTTGTTTATAGGGATAAACATGGCCATGATACAAGGTTCAACAATAAGATATCTTTGAGATATCTACGATTAGAGAAAGTAAAAATGGGGTAACTACTTTGGTCCCTCGTTTTTTAACAAACTCCCTTTTCATATTATTTCTTTACCATACAAACAGTTTTGTGACCAGCTTAAAAGTCTACTTATAAATGGAGCTTTCTATAATTTTCAAGAAATTTTTTCAACTGATTTTCCGAATGAAATTGTATGAAATTTATTACCAATTTAAAAAAATTTTTAAGGTATAAATCTTAACTGTTATATTAATTCCTGTTTATTAAAACTGTGTCGTGATTTATTTGTGTTTATTAATTGAATATCTTCGATTAATTATTATCAATATTTTTGTATATTTAGAACTCAACTAATTTGACTTTTGTAAAACTTTTATAAGTTTGTAACATCAATAAACTATCTCTATCTCTATCTCTATCTCTATCTCTATCTCTATCTCTATCTCTATCTCTATCTCTATCTCTATCTCTATCTCTATCTCTATCTCTATCTCTATCTCTATCTCTATCTCTATCTCTATCTCTATCTCTATCTCTATCTCTATCTCTATCTCTATCTCTATCTCTATCTCTATCTCTATCTCTATCTCTATCTCTATCTCTATCTCTATCTCTATCTCTATCTCTATCTCTATCTCTATCTCTATCTCTATCTCTATCTCTATCTCTATCTCTATCTCTATCTCTATCTCTATCTCTATCTCTATCTCTATCTCTATCTCTATCTCTATCTCTATCTCTATCTCTATCTCTATCTCTATCTCTATCTCTATCTCTATTTCTTCACAGGTAGACAATGATAACAAATTCAAGACTATGGCCTCATTAAAAGTTATCGTTAATGTGGGAGACCGTTTATAGTGTTAGTTGTCTCTTCTTTGTAGTATAGTTTGTTTATTATTGAACTTCTATTTAAATTTTCACTGCGACGAATATCTCGCAGGTAAGTAAATACTATTTTCATGGATAATTTTAGTTAAAACACCCTTAAAAATTTAGCGTGATGCAGTTAATTATTAAAATTCAATTGAAGTAATTTATTAGTAAAAAAAGGTAAGCAATAAGGTCTGGAACAAATTTCTTTAAATCCATTTGACAAAATAATTTCTGTTCTTTTTTAGGAATATTTATATTTTAAGAATAAAATTATTACTTGCAGAATGTTGCAGTCTCCTATTTTTATTTTCAGATATGTCCAGTCGTCTTATGGTCACTGATCTAGAACTTTTTGAAATTTGGTCTAATGTGCTGAATACTGTTAATAAAAATAATAAGATATTTTTGGATTCACCTAAAAAATTATGAAAAAACTGAATTTGGTTTATATTTATGTAATTTTTTTATGCTTTTTATATATTTTTTAAGTACAATATTTTATCATATTATAGCTTTGCACCCATCTATGAGAATTCCCTTTAAGTTCCACGTATAAATAACAGAAAACTAAGTTGGTTGGTTGGTTCGGCATTCGTCCCAGCGATGACGCGCGGTGCTGACATCTAGAAGCTACTGACATCTATTTGGAACATTGTAGAATGTGGTAGAAAGTTCCAGAATCAATTACCTAGGAAATTAAGTAGAGAGCTAGTAGTCGCACAGTTCAGTTCAGTTAGTGAGTCAGAACAAATCAAAAGTAAGCAGAATAATAAAGTGGTTGAATTATTGAAATGTAGTCAGTGTTATATTAATGAAAGAAATACGAAATGTTTACACTACTAGTGAGCATCAATATACATACCAGCCGTTAAAGTCAACAGACCTCGCGCTGGATGATTTAAATAGGCTACTGACAAAGTCATTAGATGACAAAGAAATGGCAGTGCCAACATTTTTAGATATAGAAGGGAGTCGTTAACGAATGCTTTTTTAAATAGAGGTGTCCCAACAGTACTCCGCCAGTTGATTAAAGCCAGCCTAGAAAAGAGGATAATAGTATCCAATCTAGGCGAGGCTACTATTGAGGCAAAAGTGAGTACAGGCTGCCCTCAAGGAGGGGTATTACCTCCACTGCTGTGAGCAACGCAACCCTGGTTGACGAACTCCTCCGAAAAATTTCCGCAGAAGGCTTTTACTGTCTAAGATATGCAGACGATCTAGCGATAGTAGTCAAGGGGCGATTTGCGAACACGATATCAGAGCGTTCACAAAGAGTCCTCCCTAAACATTGTCGACAGGTGGTGTAGTGAGGGAGGACTTTCCATAAATCCTCACAAAACTACAGTCGTCACTTTTGCACGGAAAAGAGTCTTGGGAGGAGTAAAGCCCCTAAGATCAATGGAGTGGAAATTCCATTTGCTAGCGAGGTTAAATACCTAGGAGTCATTTTCGACCAAAAGCTGACATGGAATTCCCACATCCAAAAAGTCACATAGAAAGCAACCATTGCCCTGGGAAGGTGCCGGCAGATGTGTGGAAAAAACTGGGCGTTGAACCCCGAGATGACCCTATGGTTATATACTCAGTTTGTAAGACTATATGATAACCTATGGATCGCATTGGTGGTATGGTGAACCAAGACACTGCAGCTTGGAGCAATAAGGCTATTAGGTGTCGTACAAAGGCTTGCTTGCCTCTGCGCCACTGCACAGTGATCCAAAATCAGAAAAAAATTGACACAAATCTGAATATTGTTTTAATAAGTCAGGAATAATGTACATATCACGAGAAAAATAGTGAAAAAAATTAAATAAATCTGGGGTGGGTTTAAAGGGTGGTTATTTGGAAATGACTATGTACTCGTGTTTTGTCATGCAACCTATTCAAAATAACTCATGAAGTATGAAAAGTATGGAAAAAATAATCCAAAAAAATATCAAGCTCGGGGGTGACTTTGTAGGGGGTAATTTTTTGACAACGTGAAAATTTATATATTTTACTTCCACGTCCAGTGGAAGTATAGTAACGACAAAAAAAATTTTAAAAATTTTTATTGTCCAAATAGGCTTAAAATGTCATGAAACGTCGAGATTTTAAGTTTGAGCGAAAAAAAAATTTCTGTCTGTCTGTCGGTCTGTCGGTCTGTCGGTCTGTCGGTCTGTCTGTAACTTTTTTTTGTGCGCACGTTTACTCTGGAACCGTTTAAGATATTGACTTGAAATTTGGTACACATATGTACTTTAGTGAGATCTAGAACTAGATTATATTTTCATCTTGTTCCGTCGAAGGGTTGGGGGGTAAATTGGGGTAAATTTGGGGTAAATAGGTCAATCAAGCAGGTAACAGTCCATAAAATTGGTATTTAGTATATACAAGAGAAGCTAAGGTCTCAAAAAAATTTTTGGCATTACCACCCCCACCCCCTTATTAAAGGGGATGAAAAAAAATTGTGATTTAGTGTATGTACAGGAACCAGAAACCTCAAAATATTTTTTTACTTCATCCACCCCCCACTATCACCCCCCATCACAACCCCCCACCCCACTACCGATGTGGGGTATCGTTTTATGGGTTTTTGGGGTAGAAGATTTCAAATATTATATTATTAAAGTTCCATAAACAATTATTTTCACATATAAAGTTTTTTCGTTGTGAGTGACTTGGATAGAGAATCTGGATGTGGAAGTAGTGATTCCTTGGGCAGCGGTTTTTTTACATGCATTCTATTTAAGATGACACAAAATACGAGAAAAATAATTAAAAAAATATCACATTCGGGGTGGCTTCGTAGAGGTGGTTTTTGAATAAAGTGACAGTATATATGTTTTTATGCATGCATTCTATTTAAAATGACTCATCAAGTACGAGCAAAATAATGAAAAAATTCCGGGGTGGCTTTTAAGGGGGTGGTTTTTCAAGGGCGGATCCAGGGGGAGGGGCAGTATGGGCAATTGCCCCTCCCCCCGAGAAAAGTATTCGTTACGTTTTCAAGGCCATAATTTTTTATTTCGCATGAGGTGGGAAAAAAAAATTTTGGAGTTCTAATAGTATTCCTGTGTATGAGGCGAAAAATTTTTTGTCCAGATTTTAATTTGTACCCCCCCCCCCCATGAGCCGAAATTGTCGAAAAATTTTTTTTTGGAGTTTCATTTGCACACCGCCCCCCCCCCCATGAGGCGTTAAAATTTTTTTAGATTCCGAGGTTGAAAAATTTTTTTGTAGATGTTAGTGCCCCCCAGTAACCTTTCTGGATCCGCCCTTGTGGTTTTTGGACAAAATGAAAATTCATATGTTTTTATGCGTGCATTCTATTTAAATGACTCACAAAATACGAGAAAAACAATGCAAAAAATATAGTACAGTACTAATAATTTACGGAGATATATATAACTTTTTAACGCAAAAGATGCATATATTCCTATTAAAACAAAAGAGAGGAACGTCAGTTATTCATCGGTATCAGTCGAGTCTGTCACTTTGACGTTCACTTTTGGAATCGGAATATCTGGTCACATTCTCCTCAGAAGATGGAATTGTGGGCTCTTTTAAGAGCCCAAATACTTCAGGTAACAACTTTGACTTCTTCTTCTGGGGAAGTTTGCGAAGAGAAGTGATCAGTGGATCTGATGAAATCAAAAATCTATTGAATAAGTCTTGATTCGTTGCAACTCGAGATATTTTTCTGCTATGATGTTCTCTATATTTTCTAAGATCTTTATTTCGGTATTCTTGCGCCTCTTCGGACGCTACAATACTACAGGTGCAAAGTTTTTAGTCTGTATAGTATAGCGTTTGCCATACTACTGATGGCGACGACACTATTTTGGTTTTAAATTAACTTGAAGCGCCCTGTTCCGAAATTTAAAAAATGCGATTTTTTTCTAATGGCACAACTTAGAACAAAAATGCATTTAATCGCGGCATAGAGAGATACCTAGAGTATATTGTAGAATAAAAATCTCCGTGGCTTTTATGGCAAACTCTCTTTAGGTGTAATAGAAGTTACAAAATGCAAAAGAAATTACGCTTATAAAAAAATAATAAAATCAGGTACTTCAAAATAAAATTTGTGGAAAGATTTTATTAGTAAATAAAGTACTGGCCTTAAAGTTTTTCATGTAAAAATTACAAATCAAAAGCACAAATATTTGAAGCACAGTGAAACGTTGAGATCTGCCAACAAAGTGAAGTAAAATCGTAGCTTAACAATTATCATGTTGGAGGTTGGTTTCTCGAACAAAGAGGTTGATACTCCGGGAAATATTACCTGAGATATACCTTAATATACCCTTGGAATATGAAAGCTGTATAACATACTTATAAATTTTGAATTTTATCCACTTTTTATTTATTTCGGACCACTGTGCACTGGGGCTATAAAAACTGCTCCCACGGCTGCATTGGAAGTCCTTTTAGATCTGACACCACTACACATATTTATCCAAAGGGAAGCTCGTTCAGTGGTACATAGGCTAATGCAAGGCACAACGCCCATAAGGCAACAACACGGAACAGAGCACCAAAAGTTATACTCAGAGCACCAAAAGTTATACTCAGAGGTGAAGGTAGATCCTCTTTTGTGTATGCCCAAGGACACTATGGTCCCAAAATATAACTTCTATAAAAATTTTCAAATCAAAATACCAGACAGAGAAAAACGGTTCTCCAATATCGCAAATGATCTGGTATACGGACGACTCCAAGACAGAACAGGGAGTCGGAGCTGGGATTTACGGGATAAGGTCGAAAACGAAAATCCCGATAAGTCTAGGAATACACGCCAGAGTATTTCAGGCTGAAGTGGCCGTTATACAGTGGTGAGCAAAGGAAATAATGAGGCAAGGAACTTTAAACCAGTTAATTGCCATTTTTTCCGACAGCCGAGCGGCGCTAAATGCACTTGATTTCATGCAGGTCGAATCAAGACTAGTATGGGATTGTGCCCTTACAGACCACGGAAGTCAGTGCCTGTGACCGTGGCATGGGTACCAGGACACGCGGGACACAGGGAAAATGAGAAGGCTGATGGGAATGGCCTAGGTAGGTGCATCTAAGGCCCTAGTAGGACGCGTGGTTAAGCCACGCATAGGAACATCCATTAATGAATGGGTACAAAATAAATCGCTAAAGTGGTGGAAGAATTTCCCACAACAGAGACAGGCAAAAAAGTTCATTAAAGAATGATCGGTCAAATTCACGGAAGACATACTACGCCAAAATAGAAAGGCTATTAGGATAATGGTAGGTCTTCTAACTGGACACTGTAGGCTTAATAGACATATGAGTCTAATGGGCCTGGCAGAGGATGCAACATGCATATTCTGTCAAGAGGAAGAGGAAACCTCAGTACATGTGCTGTGCCATAAGACCTAGCCAGACTGAGGTTCCAACTACTTGGCGAAGAGAAACCAACACATAGCTATACCTTATCAAGGTTATGGAGTCTGATATAAATGACAAAGCTGATAAGGAGCTCTAAGTAAAATTAGACAAGGAATGCCACAATAGATCCACAGGGGTCGCGGTGGTCAAGGCCAATCAGCCAGCTCCTTTTTCAAATCTAATGTAATCTATCCTAATCTATATTAGTGAAGTAATTATTGTTGTAATTAGTACGCAAGTTAATAAATTAGTCTGTAGTGTTACCCTGGAACGTGTTTACTAAGGGGTGTAAACACGTAGCAGCATAAATACAACTACCGTTTATTTTTTCTGGAACGAAGTAATAGTTTGTTACATACGTAAACATTATACTCCTATAGAAGTTCTTTTCGAATTTGTAATCATATCTATATACTGGATTATCACTTAATATCTTTAAAAAATAGTGTTGATAAATTATGGCGCGTAAATGCATGGTTAGTTCAGACAGAGTGGACTCAATTTTATACAAAAATTATTCAATTGTTTGAGCTCGACATACTTGATTTTTGTTCTATTTTGGCTTATAAAATTAACCATGATGGCATTGAGGAGCCAATTTCCTGACACCCTATATATCCCAAATATACTTATAGAAATGTACGTTCATAATTTCTCGTATTTGCATTAATAAATACATAAAAACAACTTGCTGTAATATTTAGCTGTTCTTTGGTGCTTAACATTTTTTGTGCTATCCTGCTTTATGAATATCGCATGTTTATTATACCTCGTTAATGTTTTGTGATCCACGAATATAAATAATAATGTTTTTATTAACACATTGCACTCACCTAATGATTATTATGAATTGAAAAAATACTATTCTCGCATATACAACAGTTTTTATCGTATTTTAGTTATGTGTACACGTTTTTGTCCTGGTGCGAGTCTAAAAATCACATGAAATGAATGTTTAGCAGTTATATTAAAACTTCAGTAAATCGTCGAAGAGTACCTATAATGTTTACATCTAGTTTGAATTATGTTTTGATAATAGTGTATTTTATCAATTAAATGTTGCGACCCAAAATTTCGCCCCTTTTGGGGACCTCATGAAATCGATTCAAAAGTGGTCTAAATGATAGCTTATGATGATACTTTAAATTAGGCAAAATTTCTAGTTGAGCATAGTTTTGTTTTGGAGATATGACGAGTCGAACCTGCTAGTTGACCTATTCACGGCAAGATAAATCCAACATTCTTGGCAATCTCGTTCATTATGTTCAGAGTCTCAAATCCGCAAAGTGTATCATTTTCTATGTAAAATCTTTCGTTCTTTTTGAATCTGTCATTGTATTTTATCAAAAACGTTGTTTAAGTGAGGTATAAGTCGATTTTACAGGAAAAATCAGGATTGTTGCTGATAATATTCGATTAATCAGTATTTTTATACTGGAGACCAAGCAAATCTCGATAGATACTCCAAACCTTGTATCCGACGGCCTTTGAATTAAAAAGTAAATGTATATTTCTAAGAAAGATTAGGTTTGGTTATATGACTAAAATGTATTTCAATAGTATGTACGGTACTAATCCAGGAAGACGTTTGTTTTTTTTATTTTTGTCTTGTTTTGTTGGTTTTTTTTTTTTCATTTTTTTTGCCTTTTAATCTGTTTTATCTGTTGAGAATTTTAAGATATTTCAGGAGGTCACCGAGAATGTCAGATTCGCCTTGTCGTGGATGAATCAAATAACGAGTTTAACACGTCATATTTTCAAAACAAAAACTATGCTCAACTTGAAATTTCGCCTACTTTAAAGTATCACCATAAACTATCATTTAGACCGCTTTTCATGAGGTCCCCAAAAGGGGCGAAAAATAAGGTTTTTTTGGGTCACTCTTTAGTTCAGAGTCCTTTAGCCTCTTATTCACTCTAACTGTGGACATACTGTAGGTATATTTACGTGAAAGAACTTTTGTGGGTAAATATAGGTGTCAGATTTCTGATAAATTGGTTGCAAAATTTGATGTGCCGCAGGGTTCAAATATGGGACCCACGTGTTTTCGTTATTTATCAGTGATCTTCCAAGTAAACTGATTAATTCCAAATGTATATTGTTCGCAGATAACAGGAAATTCTATGCTGACTGTCGAGCATTGCAAAATGACATTGACAGTGTCTATGAATGGAGCCGTACAAGCAATCTATATTTTTTCACATAAATAAATGTGTCGGTTACGTTAAAGCGTTCATGATATTATACCTGTTACTAATGTCGATATAAGTCAGTCATATGTCTCGTTTACCATAGCGATCAAATACAATTTTATTTGAATTTGATTATCCCAGTTTGGTTTAGCCTTGTACGTTAATTATAAAATGAAAATAATTATATACAATATTTTGCTGTGGACGCTGTATTGTGTGATGGGCAGACAGCTAACGCTCTTTGTCCGTCGCACAATGCTGTGTCCGCAGTTTAGTGACCATTCTGTGTACTATCTGCACATTATGAGTGTATTGTCAGGTTAAAATATTAGGTTAACATTATTTAGTGTTAACTTAAAATCTCATTTAATTTAGTACTCCAGGCATTAGAGATCACAGGCCCCTTACCTGGAAAAAATCATGGTAGTCCTGGAGATAGGCTTACTTTACGTTTTTTGGCTCGCTGAATCTAAATTTTCAACTTCCCACCAAAAATTCCCCCCTCAACCCCCTTAAATTTAGAGAAGAAAACCCAAAAAATTGTTTTTTTTTATTTTTTTCTTTTTTTTTTTTTTCGTTTTAGATAAAAAATACCCAGATATTCAGAAAGCAAACAAAATTTACAACAAAAAAGGTCCTTTAACATTTTGACGTACGACGAACTTTCCGAATTGTTAGGTATCTTTTTCCTAAAACGAGGAAAAAGAAGATTTAAAAAAAAGGCTTTTTTTGCTTTTTTTCTATAAATTTGAGAGGGTTCCGGAGGGAATTTTTGGCGAGAAGTTAAAAATTCGGATTCAGCGCTCCAGAAAACATATAGTAAGCCTATTTCCAGAACTACCATGAATTTTTCTAGGTAAAATTTTCTAATGCCTGGAGTACTTCAGGCATTAGAGATCATATAGGTCCCTTACCTGTAAAAATTCATGTTAGTCTTGGAGATAGGCTTACTTTACGTTTTTTGGAGCGCTGAATCCGAATTTTTAACTTCCAAAAATACCTTCCGGAACTCCCTCAAATTTATAGAAAAAAAGCAAAAAAAAATCGTTTTTTTTAATCTTTCTTTTCTTCGGTTTGGGAAAAAGATACCTAAAAATTCTGAAAGTAGACAAAATTTGCAACAAAAAAGGTTCTTTGGCATTTTAACATTGAACGAACGGGGAAGCGCTAGCACGCCTCGAAACATGAGCTTCGGTGCATGTTTCGGGACCCACTCGCTCCCCTCCCGTTCGCCGTACATTAAAATGTTAAAGAACCTTTTTTGTTGTAAATTTTGTTTTCTTTCTGAATATCTGGGTATTTTTTTATCTAATACGAAAAAAAAAAGATAAAAAATATCAAAAACCAACCTTTTGGGTTTTCTTCTCTAAATTTGAGGGGGTTGCGGGGGAATTTTTGGTAAGTTAAAAATTTGGATTCAGCGAGCCAAAAAACATAAAGTTAGCCTATTTCCAGAACTACCATGAATTTTTCTAGGTAAAATTCTCTAATGCCAGATATTTGCAGTTTGAATGCTGTACACGACCATGTGCCAGACCTCCGAAAGTCATTATAATTTGGGGGGACTGAATGAAACTTTTACCAGCTGTTTCTGGGCTCATGTGGAGCAAAAAAGTCGGGGGGGGAGGTAGCTTTCAAATATGGCGACCGTTCAAAATGGCGGCCCGACTGCGAATCTTTAAATTCAATTATCTCGAGGTCGGGTGGAGCAATCTTGAATTTCTTTTTTTCTAAATGTAGGTTAATGAATTGACTACATTTTTGTTCATAATGTTTATGGCCAAACACCAGTATTTATCGGTCAAAATTCGAAAAAACTAAAAATTGGGTTTTTTGAAATGTACGTTTTGCTGCTTATTGGACTAACGGTTGGGTATATCGAGAACGTGTTCTGAATAAAAGTTATAGAGCAACATCTCACCTTTAAAACGCAAAAAAGAAATTGAAGATCGGATCAATAGAACCCGACATTTCGAGATGCAAAGTGGACGGGGCGGGGTTGAGCATTAATACTGTATTTTAAAATAATAGGGTTTATCTATCTGTCCGTATAATTTTGTAATGGAGCAATGTCGTCTTTTTGGATGAAATATATAGACCTAGTGGACCTACTTCTCGCTTTTCTTCGGGCTAATCGGGAAGGAAATTGGTTTCTGTTCTTAGCTGTAGTTGAAAAAATGGTGCCTTGGTGTTTTGCACTGGCTAAGGTGAACTACTCACGCTATCTATTATACCACTTCATTGAATTAACTAAAGTGAAAAAGCATACCCCTTTTGTTCACCAATACTTTGTAGATGGAGGTTTTTCAGTACAACTAAGAAGCTTTTTCTAGAATTCCAGTAGACCAAGCCATCGAAGAAACTGTGAACAAAGACACCCAAACTGCTGGAGGTACTAAGGGTTTCAGTCTAAAAAAGCAGGCTGTACTACATTAATGCTGAGCACAGAGCTTCTTCAGTAGGAAGCCTCCGCAGCGTTCTATCATCCAGCGAAACAAATCACTGTCACCCTGACCTCCGAAGCCCACGGATATTTAGAGATGAGAAAGATATGAGAAAAATGTGACAAGTCTCACAGAACTAGCCCACGAGTGGACGAACTCCTTTGATCTTAATCCTTCAGATATTGTACATTTATCTACTGGAATATGTGTTGATGAAACAACAGCTTCTGATCTCATTAATTTGGAAAACAAGAGGAAAATAGCGTATCAAGAGTTCACGGTTCGCCTAGCCAAAGAAGAAGGGTTTCATAACCCTATTAAGAAACTGGGTCTCAAGATAAGTAGACCAAAGACGAGCAAAACGACCAAGGTTGGAAACAAAGAAGTAATCCTCCGATGTGACCGAAATATATTCAGCAAAATGATTTATATCGCAGAAAATAAAAAACTTGACATGAAGGAAGTGTTCAAATATCCTCTGGCACCATTTCCATGGACTCTGGCAAATGTTGATGGGCCTTTGAAGAAAACCTGCAAATCAGTGTTTGCCCATCACTCCTGCCAGCCAATGGCTGTACTTCAGTCCATCAAAGGAGAACAAAAAACGTTTGACGAATTGACAATGACTTTTCTCAAGCAGATTTTGAATATAGGTAGGAGTTGCTGTAGAATTGACATAGTATTTGATGATTACCAAGAGGTTTCGATCAAATCGTTGAAGCGGGAAAAAAGAGGAACCGCTGAAGGTATGAAATTCAGTGAAATCAAGGGTGGCTACAAAGTGGTTTGTTGGAGGAAGCTGTTAAGGAGCAGTTACAGCAAAAATAAAATGATAAAATTCTTTCTTGACAGTTGGAAAGAGGAGAGATTTAAGAACATGATTGGAAACCAAGAAATATTCGTAACAATTGATGAAATCTGCTTCAGGTTCACGTCTACTGGGAGCGAAACTGTTCCTGAGTTGTTCTGCACTCAAGAAGAAGCTGATTCCAGAATGATGCTGCATGCAAGGAACGCAGCTACATCATATGAATCAGTTCTTTGCTTTTCAAACAATACGAATGTATTAGTTTTGGCCGTAGGTTTATGCAAAACCATAAAAAGCAAAAACTTATGTATTGTGAAGAGAAACAAAAGTGTTTTAACAGTTATTCAAGTTTCCCAGATAGTATCTGCCTTAGGCGAACAGCTTGTTACGGCTCTCATCGGGTATTATGGTCTGGTCTGGTCTGGCTGTGACACAGTCAGCGCTTTTGCTGGCCAGGGAAAACTTAAAGGATTTAAGCTTTTTTACAAAAAGGAGCAAAGATTTATTGAAGCGTTCAGCAAGTTAGGCAGAGATTGGGTGCTGTCTAATGATGTTGATGACACCATAGAAGAATTCGTCTGCCAGTTATATGCCCCTAAATGCAAGGTGAAATCTGTTGATGAGCTTCGTTACCAGATGTTCAGAGGGAAGGAGGGGAAAATTGAAAGTTTCCAAATGCCTCCTTGAGACAGCACAATAAACGTGCCAACTACCAGGCCGGAATTTGGCTCAGAAGCCTGGAAATCAGACCAATAATTCCGTACCCCTTTGCTCATAGATGGGAAAAGGACATTTCTGGTAACTTATGCGTCAAGTGGATGGAAGGCTTGCCAGCACCGGAGTGCGTACTTTCTTTTTTGCGGTGCCACTGCAAGAGGAACTGTGTACCAGAAACTTGCTCCTGCTTAGCAACTCAAATCCAATGCACCGAGAGCTGTGGGTGCAAGAGGTGTACCAAAGCAACAGTAGATGGGGAAGAGTACAATTACAATAGCTGCAATAGTAACTCTAGTGAAGAAGAATAAATTCAAGTTTATTAATAATATTAATAAGGCATTTTTATTTCTCTTAGTTGTTCATATATGCCTCTGTCGCTTTCAAATATGGCTGGCCGTCTCGTCTCGCCTCGCGGTACTCAAAGCACCGAGCGCTTTGTCAATGCGCTCAACTCCGCCCCGTCAGCTTTGAATCTCGATATCTCGGATTCTGTTCATCCGATCTTCAATTTCTTTTTTGCATTTTAAAGGTGAGATGTTTTTCTAAAACTCTTATTCAGAATATGTTCTCAATATACCTAACCGTTAGTCCAATAAACAGCAAAACGCAAATTTAAAAAAACCTTCGTTTTCTCGAGTTTTGACCGATAAATACTGTTTTTTCGACCATAAACATTAGGAACAAAACTGTAGTCCGTTCATTCACCTACATTTATATAAAGAAAAGAAATTCAAGATTGCTTCATCCGATCTCGAGATAATTGAATTTAAAGATTCGCAGTGGGGCCACCATTTTGAACGGCCGCCATATTTGAAAGCTACCTCCCCATGATGGACCCCCCCCCCAAATTTTTTGCTCCATATTACCCCAGAAACCCGTGATAAAGGTTTCATTCAGTCCCCCAAATTATAATGACTGATAGGTCTGACACATGGTCTAACTTGGATTGTGGAGTGAAGCGAGGGATTTTTTCGCAAGACAATCATTCTGTGCGAAATATACATGTATGATGAGTTATTTAAATGGCGGCATTGTGTGGAAGAGGGGATGGGATATGGGACAGAAGGATCCATAGACGGTCCATCATGCTTTTTTCTTTTGAAAACGATTCCAAAGCAGAAGCCGCAACGTCAATATTTACACGATCTCAAACCCAGTTCAACCAGTGAATCTAGTAATTTTCATTCTGACAGTTGGGGAAATCTCTGGGAACATTGCATTTGCCTCTATGGAAGGAAATTCAAATTCTGACTAAATCGCATTGTATACTCCTTAAGTCCAGATTCCTATGTGACCCTATATATATATTCCTGAAAACCTGGCGCGATCACCAAGTTATTCCTATCTTTATCTCCACAGCTCAATCATCGCTTCAAGTCTCCTTCTCTCGCAAGAATTCGAGTCAGGGCAGGTTTGCCCTACCCAGAAAATTACACGATGCAAGGCGCAATAACCGTATATCTGAAACTTATTCACGCACAGCTCCACACTTTCAGCATTCATCCGGTACTCTGAGGCCCTTAATTGACGGATTATACAATGATAAAGCTCAACACATCCCAAAACGAAATTCCACTTTTCAGAAAAACAAACTTTTCAAATTAAAAATGATATGATTCCAGGCAAACGTTTTGTACGTTTTGTTGTACATCCAAGCATGCTGTACATGCCATTAAAATTCCGGAAAATACAGGGAAATTTCGTACGTATGGTCACCCTAATTTAATTAGACATCAGAGCTGGGTAAAGTACTCTGATAAAGTGCTTCAAGCACCAAGTACCAAGCACTTAGCTAGAGTGCTTTAAAGTATCAAGTATCAAGTACTTTTATTTACAAAAGTACTTCAATTACCAAGTACAGTACTTGAAAAGTAAAGCACCAAGTATCAAGCCCTCAAAAATATAAATGTCAAGCGGTAATATCAGATTAAAAAACAAAAGCAAGATTATTGTCACGCCAATCACACCTTCATGATTGACGATCATGAAAAATTCAGAAAAAATAAATACTCTAAAAGAAAATTAGTACTTATTAGTAAGTAGTGTAGGTACATAATAACATTAATTATGTTCAATGTACATTGTACATAGTACATATTAAAATTAAAATAAACATTTCATATAAAAACATAATCTAAAAAAACGTTGCTCAAGGAATCACTACTCACATCCAGATTTTCGATCCAAGTCTCTCACAACGAAAAAAATTTGTATGTGGGAATAATTGTTTATGGAACTTTAATACAATATTTGAAATCGTCTACCCCAAAAACCCATAAAACGATATGCCATATCGGTAGTGAGGGTGGGGGTGGTGGAAAGGGGGTGGTAGTGAGGATGGATAAAGTAAAAAATTAAATTGAGGCCTTTAGTTCTTGTACACACACTAAATGACAATTTTATTTTTTCACCCCCTTTAATAATGGGGTGGGGTTGGTAATGGAGATGGCTAATGCCAAAAAAAATTTTTGACACTTTAGCTTCTCTTATACAGGGTGTTTCAGTTTTTAATCCCAGGACTTTAAGAGGTTGTAGAAAAAGTTATTTTAGACAGAATATTTTTAGTAAACTTATACTCCGAATTGCTTCCTAAAAAAGCTACACCCTAATAAAGGAGGAAACCATTTTTTTTATAAATATCTCAAAAAAAAATAAAAAAAACTAATAAATAAACAAATAAAAAAATACGTCCAACAGTTTTCAAGATATTTATAAAAAACTGGTTTCCCCCTAATCCTTTATTGGGGTGTAGCTCCTTTAGGAAGCGATTCGGAGTATATGTTTATTAGAAATATTCTGCCTAAAATGACTTTCTCTGCAACCTCCTAAAGTCCTGGGATTAAAAACTGAAACACCCTGTACATACTAAATACCAATTTTATGGACTCTTGCTTGATTTACCTATTTACCATTTACCTCCATTTACCCCAAAACCCTTCAACGGAATAAGATCAAAATATAATCTATCTCGTTAAAATACATACGTGTACCAAATTTCAAGTCAATATCTTAAACGGTTCCAGAGTAAACGTGCGCACAAAAAAAGTTACAGACAGACCGACCGACCGACAGACAGACCGAAATTTTTTTTGCTCAACGTTTCATGACATTTTAAGCCTATTTGAAGAATAAAAATTTTCAAAAATTTTTTTGCGTTAGGTACTATAATTTCACTGCATGTGGAAGTAAAAATAAAACGATACGATACTAATGCTATATAGTGGATAAAAATAGACTTCTTAAAAAGTGTTTGGTCTGGCATATAACAAAGTATGACTATACATTTTTGGTTTGGGGCAAGCTTGACAGACAATTGAAATTACAAAATATAGTTTTTTCTCTCATTTTTATGAATATCTCCTGTCGTATTGGTCGTATTGCAAAAATATAAAATGGAGATTGTTCACCACAAAATTTCAAACAGATTAAGATATACTATTAAATATATACTAACCTCAAAAAAAAAATAATAAATAAGCGAGCCAATGTATAGTTTTTTTAAATAATTTAATATAGCTTTAATAATAATCTATCGATTTACATAAAATTTTGAAGAAATATACTCTTCATAGATGTTAACAACCACAGAAAATTTCATGACAAATATTTGTTTAAACAGCCAAAAGTCATAAACTGTTAAAAGTTTGCAGGCTCATAATTATGCCATTAAGTCGTACAGAGACAATATTATTTTAAACTGTACGTAGGTTTTTAAAGATACTTTTGAATGGTTTTAACGAAATAATTTTTATGTTTATTTTAACAATTTTTTAGAAAATTTAAAAAATTTTAATGTAATGTAAAAAGTACCGTATCGGCTTCCAATTAATATAAGAGGATATTTATTTTTTTAATTATTTTTTGTACGTACCTAATTTTTAAACGTTTTAAAACTTTTCAGTTTTGTAAAAATAATCGCAAAATACAAGCGCTAAACGAATAAAAAAATAAAATAAAATTACAAAACATGGTTAAACATAAAACAATTATTTCGTTAAAACCAATGAAAAGTACCCTTAAAACCTACAGTTTAAAAAAATGTTGCTTCATATTCAATTATCGCAATACTACGAAGCTCTGGAAGGGACACATAAAATAAATATTTTCTATTTCTAAAATTCCGTGTTAAAACTAGAAATTTTAAGGCAAACTTCCGAGTTAAAACTCGGAGTTTTAAAATTCGGTGTTATAACTCGGAAGTTTACGTCAAAATTCCGAGTTATAAGTAAGAATTTTAAAATTCCGAGTTTTAACTCTGAATTTTAAAATTTCGAGTTAAAACTCGGAATTTTAAAATTCCGACTTGTAACTCGGAATATTACGTCAAAATTCCGAGTTATAAGTCGAAATTTTAAAATTTCGAGTTTTAACTCGAAATTTTAAAATTCCGAGTTAAAACTCGGAATTTTGACGTAAACTTCCGAGTTATAACTCGGAATTTTAAAATTCTTACTTATAACTCGGAATTTTGACGTAAACTTCCGAGTTATAACACGGAATTTTAAAATTACGAGTTTTAACTCGGAAGTTTGACTTAAAATTCCTAGTTTTAACACGGAATTTTAGAAATAGAAAATATTTATTTTATGTGTCCCTTCCAGAGCTTCGTACAATACATTAAGGCGACAAGTAAAAATGAAAATTTTTAAAAACCCCCGATCAATGGATCTAATCGTACCAGTTTCATATGACCGAATCAAAATGAGGCCTAAATCATGTTCGGCTACCATGATTCTCTGCGCATTTTCAATTTTACTTCAATCGGACAATTTATAGAGAAGTTCAACATGGCGAATTCAAGATGGCGACCAAACATCGAAATCTAATATGGCCTATAACCTTCTCAACAAAATACTATTTCAAATTAAAAAAAAACTGTATCAAAATCGGATCACCCGTTGAAGAGATATATATGAAGCCACAGACAGACAAACAAACATACAAACATACGTGTCAAACTTATAACACTCCTCTTTTGGGTTGGTAGTTAAAAATAAATTAACTATCTCATCTCATCAGTCCTCAATTATTCTAAAACTAAGACTTAACTTTTTCTTTATTTCACAATACACAACAGGAATGGTAAGGTAATCACACACTTCCATACTTCCATCACTAATTATGGATAACTAAACAGTGAACACAAAACACAGGTGACTTTGTTTTTCTGTTAGTTCCTGACAATTCATGAGACTTGTCTAGAATGGCCTTAAATGAATTTTAAAAAGGGCTTGCATGTACTTTAGAAATATTTCAAGCACTTCAAAAGGATTTCAATTACTTTCTAAAGTAATTGAAGTACTAAAAAGGACTTCAATTGCTTTATAAGTAATTGAAGCACTTTCGAAAGTAATTGAAGCCCTCTGAAAGGGCTTGAAAGCCCCAAGTACTTATGCAAAGTAATTCAGATGTCAAGTACCAAGTACTCTCTTTTAAAAGTAATTGAAGTACAGTGCTTGAAGCCCTAAAAGTGCTTCAAGTACTACTTCAAAGCACTTTACCAGAGTAATTTACCCAGCTCTGTTAGACATCCATGTTTGAGATAAATAAGTAAATAAATATTGTTCCCGGTATATAAAACGCTGATGCATGGTTTTCTAAAGTTTTACTTATCTTTGCTTCGAATTATGCCCGGTATATAAAACGCTTATACATGATTTTTTTTAAGTTTTACTTCTTATCTTTGCTTCGTTAAAATTTCAATCACACGCCGGCACTTCATCGAAAACATCGCAAGTGCATTTTAAGTACAAAAGGCGGTCGCACCTTTGTTATTGTGTCAACAATACAGCCGCAAATGGTCCCATTATGCATCTAACGTGAATAATAATCGGTGATCAAAAGATGATTACCATGCTGAATTTAAATTGGCCGTGTCCCTCAACGTTCGTCAACCGAGACAAGAGTAGTTAAATTTGTTTAACATGAATAAATTTAATCCGGCTCCCTGTTCCACTGACACACCTGATTGTTTTATGTGACCACGGTCGGACATACCGCAGTCGGCATAGGAACATCTGAGTTATGGTTCAGTGTAATTTAGAGGCAATTTCTGCTGAAAATATTTGAATTAGGGGCTTACTAGGGTGGAGCGAAAAATGTCATTGTTGAATTTTAAAACGCATGTACGCGGAAAAATGTCTATGGGTAGAATGCACTCACTATGTGAAAACTAGCTTTTCTATGACTACATCTTCCAGTACCCCCACCTGCCTAAAGACACATTACCTTATTGTTCCGACCCCCAAGCAGTCTTCCATGAACCAAAAAATAAAGAAGCATAATTTCTATCAGTGCAAAGCGGTATCCAAATTACTGTTCAGATCGAGGGGTAAACCGCTGGGGAAATCTTTTGTACAAGTTACAGGAACTCTAAGGGAACTCAGAGGAAATCAGAGGAACTCCAAGGAACTCCGAGGAACTCTGAGAAACTCAGGGGAACTCAGGGGAACTCTGGAGGAACTCTGGGGGAACTGTAGGAACTCTTGAGGAACTCCAAGGAACTCCTGCGACACACGTGACACTAACGTCATTTTACGCATGCGTGCTTGCATGCGCGTCTAGTTATTACCCAATAAGATCACTATATAGCATGTGTAATAGTTGAAACCAAAACAAACTCGAATAACATACGTGTAATGCAAGCCGTATTAATTATTTAATAGTAGTAGTAAGTAGTAAAAAAATTACGACGAAATAAGTGAATACGAGAGTGAATAATTAACAAAATTCTAACTGAAAAACCGCTGCCCAAGGAATCACTACTTCCACATCCAGATTCTTCATCCAAGTCACTCACATCGAAAAAACTTTGTATGTGGAAATAATTGTTTGGAACTTTAATAATATAATATTTGAAATCCTCTATCCCAAAAACCCATAAAACGATACCCCACATCGGTGGTGGGGTGGGGGTGGTGATGGGGGGGTGCTGGTGGGGGTGGATGAAGTAAAAAAATATTTTGAGGCTTATGGTTCTTGTATATACACTAAATCACATTTTTTTTTAATCCCCTTTAATAATTGGGTGGGGGTGGTAATGGGGGTGGCTAATGCCAAAAAATTTTTTTCAGACCTTAACTTCTCTTGTATATACTAAATACCAATTTTATGGACTCTTACCTGGTTGATTTACCCATTTACACCAAATTTACCCCTCAACCCTTCGACGGAACAAGATGAAAATATAATCTAGTTTCAGATATCGTTAAAGTACATGTGTGTACCAAATTTCAAGTCAATATCTTAAACGGTTCCAGGGTAAACGTGCGCACAAAAAAGTTAGACAGACAGACCGACAGACAGAATTTTTTTTTTTTTCGGTCAAACTTAAAATCTCGACGTTTCATGACATTATAAGCCTATTTGAACAATAAAAAAAATTTTAAATTTTTTTGTTGTTACTATACTTCCACTGGATGTGGAAGTAAAATGAACTAAAAATGAGAAAACGTCTCGGAAAACGTTGAAATCCATTTTGATATTATATTGAAAAAACGCAGCCTCGAAGGCAGCGGAAGTCTTTTGAGTGTCGTTGTCGTTGAACATTACTAGAAATTAATTGATATCTCGATCGATATTTAAAGTCGAAAACATAACTCCGTAAAATGATGAGGAAACAACAATTTCCAACTTTAGCATGAACACTATCAATTCTCTCGCATTAATAACCGTATAATAACATTTTTTAAAGGAAATTTCCATGCCCGTCTCCAGTTCTAAAAAAATTATCTGTAATTTTCTCAATATCTTTTGAACCTACTCGTTTTGAAAGTCAAATTACAAAAGTACCAATTTAAACATTATATTTTGCACGAGATTTTGCTACATTTACTTCTACATCTAGTGGAATATAGTAACGCAAAAAAATTTGAAAATTTGTCTGTAACTTTCTTTTTGTATGCACGATTACTCTGGAACCGTTTAAGATATTGACTTGAAATTTGGTACGTATTTAACAAGATCAGGAACTAGATTATATTTTATTGATCTTATTCCGTTGAAGGGTTGGGGGGTAAATTGGGGTAAATGTGGGGTAAATAGGTAAATCAAGCAAGTAAAAGTCCACGAAATTGGTATTTAGAACGTATAAGAGAAGCTAAGGTCTCAACAATTTTTTTAGTATTAGCCACCTCCATTACCTCCACCCCATTATTAAAGGGGGTGAAAAAATTGAAATTGTGATTAAGTGTGTATACAAGAACCAAATTCCTCAATTTTTTTTTACTTCACCCACCCCAGTACCAGCCCTTACCGTCACTACCGATGTGGCATATCGTTTTTTAGGTTTTTAGGGTATGTTATTGAAGTTCCATAAACAATAATTATTGTCACATAGTGGAGTGCAAATATAGTATCAATATTTTTTTCGTTGTGAGAAACTTGGATAAAATCTGGATGTGGAAGTAGTGATTCCTTTTGGGCACCAGTTTTTTATTATTAATTAGTGACTTTGGACATAATTTTCCAGGATAGTTTATTCTATTCAATAATAATTACTTCTTTACTTGAGGTATTTTGAAGCCTACGAGACGTGGTCCGGCGAACACAATGGGCTCATTTAGCATTTTTTTTTTTAATTTATATTTCGAAAGTATACCTTGTAATTAGTAAATGTGCAAAATATTACATTTTTTTTTCAACTCCTTATAGAAAATAGAGCGCGCCAAAACGCAGTGTGATGTCACATCACTCGGCGGTCGACCGCTCATCTGTTCCCATATAGTTTTACATGGTAAGTACGACGAACATACTAATTTCGCTCATATCTTTTAAGTGTTCTGTATTTTCGTTATTAGAAACTCGTTAAGCGACAGTTCGGTTCACCTTTCCAATGCTTTTTGTAAACCGACGATCTAATCTACTGAATCCTTGTAATTCGAAATAGCAGCTTCTATAGCGGTTAGTGTACAGTTGTCGAGTTGAGGCACGATCAAATCGCTGATTGTTTTATTTATTGACTAGATTATTTCTTTTATTTTATGATTTCCTAATTTATTATCGCAACTTGAATTTTTTAACATTCAATAATTTCTTACGGCGAAGAAAGTAGGCGCTCTAGAGAAAATTATAAAAGATAAAAGTTGTTTCTTTTTTATGTAGAATATACATGTATTTTTTCAGATAAAAATCTAAAAAATACAAAACAAAAGTTTTGAAAAAAATTTTTCTTGCAAAAATTGGAAAAAAAAATTTTTTTACTAGAGAAATCTGAATTGAAGCATATTCTATATAAAAAAGAAACAACTTTTCTCTTTTACAATTTTCTCTAGTGCGCATACTTTCGCCGTAAAAAATTATTGAAAGATGAAAAATTTCTGGCGCAAATTGACCTCGAAGTAAAAAATTGCAAAGAACAAAAGATTGATATTTTTTGGCGTAGAATCGAAATCCACTATAAAAAAGAGAGGTTGATTATATAAAAAAACATATTACCCCTTAAAAGCCCCATTAAAAGTAAAACCCCATGGTACCATTATGTAGAGTCCTCAAAACTGAAAAACTTTTGTCTCAAACTTTTTTTGATTGGACGTCATGGGAAAGCGTCACATTCAAAAATCATTTGAGCCATATCACAAAAATGGCTGCTTCTGCGCCGCTGCAACCCGGATCCCGGATTGCTATGACCGACTACACACATTCAGAGAATCACTTGATAAGCATCCCCACCAATTTTGGCTCTCCAGCTTATGTGTTCCATTCTTGTCGGTGGACTCTCGTGCTATGATGGCTAATGAACAATTCTGTCAAACAAAGCGGGCAATTTTTTTCATAATTAAAGTGCCATTTTTAATGCTACCACCTTGAAGCGGTAGACAATCTGTTTTGACGTTGTTATTTAAAGACCAATGAAAATCAAATTAAATCATCATTATCGTTCACCATGTTGTCTGCCAACTCTCCTCTTCTTTGTTTTTGATTAGTCTCTGTTGATAAAGTGTAGTATAATACTTTTCCAACAAATTTTACTTAAAACTATTTTCTCTAAATATTTAATAAATGCACAATAATTGGTTTTAGCATTTCGTTGGTATCTTATATAACGATCTGTTGTTGCACCAAGCATAGCTTTCATAACAAATTAAATTTATAGATTTTCCGCCGATTTGCCCGTTGAAATCCGCCCGACACCTCTTTGTGCTAGTTGATATTTCACGTAACATAATAAATTGCTGTACAGTATGCGACATCCTTTGTAGTCTGACAGGTTGGGTATTTATTAGTCATACCATGGCAGGCTGATGATGTCATCTAAGCCCCATGTCGGGCTCGTATCCGATGACGATGCAGCGCCGACTGACTTTTCGTTCCAGGAACGACGTCGCTCTGCTTGCGGTTAACCTGCAGTCCGTCACAACTTTCTGCGGGTTATGAGTTTAATAATTTCATAAACAATGGGACATCTGTGCGTGATATCCATTTATATCAGCTGATCCCATGTATTATATCGTACGTTTATTTAGACATTGGTAGTAGCAGTAGCCAGAGGCAAATGATTATAATGTAGGTATACTAGCAGTACAAGACTAACTACCCTGCGTGTCTCTTGATCCAATATAAATATTATAAATTATTTTGAGTAATGAACCCAATTTCGTTATCGAGGGGAAGTTCAATTACCTACACAATATACAATATATTGAAGAGGTTTGTATCTAGGTCTTGTATATATTTCCCCTTTTCGATAAAAAGGAAAAACATGACAATTCTAGCTTTTACGTGATCGTCTATTTTTGTTTAGTTAGGACCCAAATTTACGTTGAGATAGTAATTTTATTGAACAGATTCTTTTTTAAAGTTTGATATTACTTGTTTCTATTTATTGGTTTAATTTATTTATATTAGTTTTAACAACACTCATTTATTAGTCGATTTTATTTTGGTACCTTTTATTTGATTGTACTTTAGTTGATACTGATTTCACTGTAATTACAAATTGCATTTATAATTGATTTATTTGTCTAAAGAATTATAATTTTATTTAATTGGTTATTCCTGAAAAAGTATAATATTGAAAGAAAATACCGAAAGTGTTTTAATACATTTATTTAAAAACAATCGCCATATTCATTAGTATAGATTACACATTTGTTGGGAAACTGTCACATTTTATATGAAAATAATACAAAAATAAGTTGGGACAATAGTCACAATAATTTACTATAAGTTAAATTAAATATTCGTTGGGGCAACAGCCACATAGAAAAATAATGGAAAGAATTCTTTGTGAAGAATCATCACAATTACTTCCATAGAATAATCAGGTCAGCTATGCAAACAATAAAATAAATTGCTTACAATGACAATAGTCATTACTTTGAAATATTTATAGTTGAAGTCGACATACGTAAAATCTGACACAAAACTCGGGCTATTATGATAAAAAGACAATCAACAAAATCCTGTATAACTGTCACGACAACTGTCGAAGGTTTGGTTTCGGTGTTTCGAAGATTCGTAGTATGGCTAGTTACAATTGTACTTGGCCGAGATCAATGGATCTCAAATTTAACACCTGATATATTTCTAGATGAGGTGACAACCAACAAAATCTTGTGATTGTCTTTCGAAAATATTCGAAAATATAATTGATAACAAAGAGATGTGTTCAGATCTTATCATATGTAAATATGTTCCAATTATAACCACAGAGATGGCAATTAAGAACTCTGTAAAGCAGAATCCTGCAAAAGTAAATAATTGCCAAGTCTAAAGTTAATGGAACATCGCGCATGTGCAAATAGCGTTTGTATAGCTAAGCTGAATATTGCCCGGACTATAACAACAATCGTTGTAATCAGATTTTAAAAACCAAAGAAAACTTCCCATTTATTAATCAAATAAAATAGTAAGTTAATTCTGAATATAATTAGCTATACGGTGAAATAAATCAATATAGAATAATTCCAAATAAATTAGCCAGTCAAAAGGTACCACAGTATTGTCGCAATCGCGAAGCTGAAGATATAAAGTCGTTTACTTTACTGATATTTAAATAAATATTATTTGATACATTGTTGTACTACCAGTATTTCTTCTCCCCCAGTATCCAGACTAAGTCCTGGTGTATTCGAGAAAAATAGGTCCATGAATACGCCGAAGCGTGCTCCTAGACTAAGTTTCTATTTTCTAGCGCTCAACAAAAAAATAGGTCTATAAAGACTAAGTTTCTTGTTGGGTGCAAAATGTTTGACAGTTAGGACCAGGTTAAGCATAAGTAGATGGTTCTAGCTTAGTTGCTTGGTTTGATCGAACTGACCAAGATTCTAGTTTGTGGTGGCCTTTTTATACAAAATTTCCTACGCGTTGTGTAAGAGAACATATCTATTTGATATGAATGAGTAAGTGAGTTAGATAATATCGCCGCGGATGCTGATACGGCCCGTTCTTTGTTCTCGTTACCCTGATGCAAACGTGGTTAGTCCATTACTTTAGTGTGTTTATTTTAAGGCCATAAAATCTGTGAGTTTCGAGGCACGAAACTGCGTTTAAAAGAGATATTCGAAACGATTTCTATACAGGAATAAAATTATTTTAAATATTATGGAACTGTAATTAGCATATTTAATAGAACTGAAGTTTTATAGCAAAAAATGATAAAGCGAAATGGTTTCCAATTATTAGGTGGCAATTTAGTTTTATTTAATATCCAAAAATAAGTAAAATTTGATTAATTACTTAGGGAATTCTTTCACAAATAGACGACCTAGATACGGGGCGTCTCAATATACAAAATATCATTTTTTTGCAGAAAACTGTTGCTTAGGGTCCCAGAAACTTGTAAAAATATGTCGACTAAAATCGGTTGCGGGGCGAGGTAAACTCTTGGGAAGGGGAGGAAGGTATTAAAAGACATTTCTTTGCAAATATCTTTAAAACTACGATTTTTTTTAACTAGAAGCATATGAAAAATACTTGTTGCATGTGCCGTATATTTTAAATTAATTTACATGTATTAATATTTGCAATTTTTTTTGCCTCAGGAGAAGGGGCAAATCTGAGAACACACTCATATTGGACTTGGCGTCATCTCTACTTTGCGAGTGCAATGATTCGGACATATAATTCGTGCAGTTTGCGGTTATATCCTAAAATTTTTCGTTGTATTCGTTCTGTGATATTAAATTATAGTGTGTATTTTGATACATATATACATATACCATATTTAAAAGGGTTTAAATTGTTTTAGACATGACTGAAAAAAGGTTACTTCAAAGGTCAATCGGATCATTTACGCCGTACGCCTGCCGGGTGTATGCCATATGCTCTACTGGGTCACAAAATTATTCATAAATAAACTAAGTTCTTGATGAAATTTTTTTTTTTTTTTCAAAAACTCCTGTACCTTGGTTTCAATTTCTTCGCTGCATGTATATGAAAATTTGCAAAGATAAAAAAGTTTGTCACTTAGTCGAAATATGAGTATTGTAGATTTTTCAAGGGATCGCTCGGCTTTTTCACCTACTTCACCTCGACCTGAAAAGCTCTTTTGTGACTTACCCTACAATTAGTTGTTGCCCAGGACTCCCAAGCTTTTTATAAAGCTTGTGATTTTCCTGGGGGGATAATTTCCCTATGTTGAAGACAGGCGTTAGTTCCACTTTTTCTAGTGCGGACTAGCATCTTGAATTCGCAAAAAATCTGTTCCGTAGTTTCTATTGCGGAATCGCAGTATCTTCACATATCGTTGTCTGCCTTGCCCATATTCTGAAGATGGTATCTTAAGGGGCAATGGCCTGTTAAAAGATCTGTTATCAGCTTTAAGTCGGACTTTTCGAGTTCGAGAAGCCTTGTCGCATTCTTTGACGAATAAGAGATGAACTTTTTCGCTTGTCTTTGGCCCAGAGTATTCCTCCAGTGGGACTCTTTCTGTTCCTTTTCCCAGGACCTCCTCCGTTATGTGTCCCTTAGATAAGCCACAAAGCGGTTCGGGCCCAAAGAATGGGGCTTCAGCACCATTTTTGCAAGGGCATCAGCAAATATGAGTTCATTCTTAGCGAAGTAATAAGCCTAGCAATAAGTTTATTGCTGTTTAAAGAAAATAATGAGGGGAAGCCGCTAGGGAAATCAGGTGTACAAATCGGGGGAAATCAGGGAAAATCAGGAGGAAATCAGAGGAAATCAGGGGAAATCAGAGGAAATCAGGGGAAATCAGAGGAAATCAGGGGGAAATCTACTGCCATTTTGTTGAAATATATTATGCGCATAGGCAATTCAGTTAATATCTTTTCCTTGAAAAAAAAGGGTATTTTGAACAATTTTTCGGTATCATAAGGCGGGCGGCATACCATGCGTTTTAACCGGACTCGCGTTTCACCGGAACATCGAAAACCATATAATAGCATAATAATGTGGCTGTAGAATACGATAATATAAGGTTTTCAATTTTCCGGCGAAACGTGGGACCGGTTAAAGCACATAGTTTGTCGCCGGCCTCATTTCGTAAATTATATAATATAGGGGATAAAACCAAGCACAGAATTGCAGTCCCCCCCCCCGCTCAACAATTTTTTTTTAGGAATTTTTATTTATTCATTTACATAGTTAGCTTCTTAATATTGTTTATAATTTATTATTTGTGGCATATTCATGATTTCTTAGTTTGTTGGGTATTTCGCCACTGTAAAAATATTTAAAAATTTTGATGAAATAAACCTCTGCGCCAAAAGGATCAGACAGAGGCTGGTTTTTATACTTCTATTGCAAAATGTCTCACACCTAAAAATATATAAACTGAAACAAAATTGTTAAATGATAAATTGAAAAATTAAAACGAAGGCAGCTGACGTTTCGGAAAATAGTTCTTTTTCCGTTATCAAAACTTTCACTTTTGAGAATGTCAAACCAGACAGTTTGTTGTTTATGTATTTCCATAGTCACGTGAGACATTAAATTATATTTATTTTATTTTTACTTACTTCGTCTCTGAGGATCGGCAACCAGCTGGTACAGAAATCTACAGAATAATTAGAAACACATTTATCCTCATTTAACAAAATAATAGCGGATTCCTTAAGTTTTCTTTTAGTTGAGTTGCTTTCTTTTTCTAAAATTTTCGCGGATTCCCACTGGATCCTATGATTGTTATCCCACGCATGTTCACAAATTTTTGATTTTTGAAATTCTCCCTTTCTAGCATAATCTCGGTGTTCACCAAGCCTTACGTTGAAAGGTCTAGATGACTCACCTACATAATGCTTACCGCACTCACATGGAACACTATAAATACAATCCTTGGAATTTTGAATAATATTCACCGGTTTAGTCTTTGATAAGACGGATCTTAATGTAGCTCCTGTTTGAAAAACTGTTCGTACAGAAAATCTATTTCCGATTTTTCTCAAATTATCCGATAAACCTTGTATGTATTGAATTACTGCTAAAAATCTAAATTCAGGTTGTAAATGTGGAGTGGTTACTCTACTTTCAATGTTTGCAATCTGACTATCAACAAAACCCTCGGGGTATTGATTACTCACTAGAACGGTTTTAATAAATTTTTTCTCATTACTTAAACTTTCATCATTTGAAGAAATTACTTTAGCCCTATCATACAAACACTTTACAACACCTTTCTTAACGCTAATATGTTGATTTGAATTGAAATTCAAATATCTGTTTGTGTGTGTTTGTTTTCGATAAACACTGGTTTCATATTTATTATCTAACTTTTACTTCCACGTCCAGTGGAAGTATAGTAACGACAAAAAATTTTTTTAAAATTTTTATTGTCCAAATAGGCTTAAAATGTCATGAAACGTCGAGATTTTAAGTTTGAGCGAAAAAAATTTTCTGTCTGTCTGTCTGTCTGTCGGTCTGTCTGTCTGTCGGTCTGTCTGTCGGTCTGTCTGTCGGTCTGTCTGTCTGTCGGTCTGTCTGTCTAACTTTTTTTTTGTGGGCACGTTTACTCTGGAACCGTTTGAGATATTGACTTGAAATTTGGTACACATATGTACTTTAACGAGATCTAGAACTAGATTATATTTTCATCTTGTTCCGTCGAAGGGTTGGGGTGTAAATTGGGGTAAATTTGGGGTAAATGGGTAAATCAAGCAGGTAAGAGTCCACGAAATTGGTATTTAGTATATACAAGAGAAGCTAAGGTCTCAAAAAAAAATTTTGGCATTAGCCACCTTCATTACCACCCCCACCCCCTTATTAAAGGGGATGAAAAAAAATTGTGATTTAGTGTATGTACAGGAACCAGAAACCTCAAAATATTTTCCACCATCCACCTCCCCACTACCACCCCCCTATCACCACCCCCACCCCACCACCGATGTGGGGTATCGTTTTATGGGTTTTTGGGGTAGAAGATTTCAAATATTATATTATTAAAGTTCCATAAACAATTATTTTCACATACAAAGTTTTTTCGTTGTGAGTGACATGGATAGAGAATCTGGATGTGGAAGTAGTGATTCCTTGGGCAGCGGTTTTAATTAAAATATCTAAGAAAGGTAATTCATTATTATTCTCTACTTCTATTGTAAAATTAATTGAAGGTTCCTTTTCGTTAATTTGATTTAAAAACCTATTTAAATGTTCTTTGCTATGAGGCCATAACGCAAAAATATCATCAACATATCTCCACCACACTATAGGTTTATAAATTAAGTTATTAATATTATTTTCTTCAAAATTTTCCATAAAAATATTGCTTAATATTGGAGATAAAGAAGAACCCATGGCCATACCAAAGTTTTGTGATAGAAATCATTATTTAATTGAAAGTATGTCTTTTTTAATGCAAAGAGTAAGTAATTCCATTATAGTTTCTATGCTTAATTTAGTTCTATTCGCCAAATTCCCATCATGTTGCAATTTACTCTTAATTATTGTTAATGTTTTATCTACCAGAACATTTGTGAAAAGGCTTACTACATCAAAACTCACCATTAGATGATTCTTATTAAAATTGTTTTCCAATAGTTTTTCCAAAAAATGTTTGCTATTTTTAATATAAGACTCAGAAGAACCTGATAAAGGATTTAAGATTTTTAATAAAAATTTGGAGAGATTACTAAATGGAGAATTAATTGAGCTCACAATCGGTCTAAGAGGAATTTGAATTTATGAAGTTGGCAAATTTGAAAAATAACTCCCCCAAAAAAGTTGGCTCGCTACGCCTCTGGTTATTATTGTGCTCGTTTTTGTGCCATTGTTTTACTGTTATTATTTTGCTATAAGGGAGGCCATAAGTATTTCTCAAACGTTGGTTAAGTCGAGTAAATATCAATTCTGTCAAAAACGTAGAATTGATAGGTTAGTGGGGTTATGTTGGACTTCTTATGAAAATGTAGTGCTGACATAGATTTCAAATTGGTATATTCTTGTTATAGAGCATTGAGTAGAGAATCGTCATTTTTTCACGAGTTCACCTTCCGAGATTTTAGTGTATTCTTACGTTTCAAATGATGTATACTGCGAAAATAAAGGATTATTCAATTTCGTCGGTATGTCTGTCTGTCTTTTGGCGCCATAACTAAAAAACTATTCCATGTAATAATAACTGGAATCTTGGCTGGCATACTGTTGACGCTACTGCCAAGGAAGAAATCGAATGTACATACAGCGAGACCCGCTTTCAATGGAAACATTGCTGTAAAAAATGTGTTTATTAACTGATTTTAGCGGTTTTTTAGTGTAGCCAAATGGCAAAAAACGGAATCCTTATAATTTCGTCATGTCCATCCATCTGTCCGTATGTTACAGCCTTATAACTCCGCCATATTTCCATCGATGCTGATGAAATTTTACAGGCAGGTCTCTTATGTGAACCGCCACTTAATTGTGTAATGAAATTACAAAAAAAATAATTTAGGGTTAGCTGTTCATGCATAGAACTTTCCAACGATGTGATCAAAAAATCTGGAAATAAATCAAGATAGTAGCACTTTATAATACTTTCAACGAACATTCTTTTAAATAAGATACTCGACGAGATATGTTAACAATTTTTTTAGATATCCACAATTTTCAGTTTTCAATAGCAGCACTATGCAAGCCTTAGTTGATGCGTGTACTACTCTCACCTGGCCGGTTTTTTAATAAATCATCAAAACCTTTATCTTCTAACAAAAAATTATAATTTTCAAGGCCTATTACGATTTTCTTTCAATGTCAAAAACGAGGTAAAAAATTAACACATTTGATTAGCGATTTTGTTTCTTGAAATTCTAATTAGAACACTAGACAGTAAGCTTTCAAATGGGTAAATCCCAAGTTTCATGAAAAAATATGGAATATTGACAGATTTAAAACAAAATGAATGTAGGCAGATCAGAGGAAATCAGAGGAAATCAGGGGGAAATCAGGGGGAAATCAGGGGGAAATCAGGGGGAAATCAGGGAAAATCAGGGGAAATCATACAAGATTTCCACAAAAAGGAAATCTGGTGTACAAATTGGGCCTATCCCTCGGAAAATAATAAACGATAATCGATAGAAACAAAAAGACCATTATTTGTGTATTGAATTTAAAAAAAAAATTCAAATATATAGCTCAATTAGATTCGAAGATATGGCAGTGTAAATGTTAAAAAACACGTTTTTTATAATCAATCAATTTCTCAAAGTTTTTTGAAATAAAAATATCTGTACTCAAAAAAATATTGCAAATAGCCATTTCTTATGTCGAATTGTTCACTTTATTAAAAACTATAAGGACTGGTCTGGTTCTACGCTGATTTTTTTTCTCGAGAACGGAGAAACTTTTATGGTCTATTTCGTTCCACTATCAAGCGCTAGCGCTGTGGCGTCTTCTGTTACATAATGTCACGCGTTGTTTGCGCACCTAATGGATTTATTCAAACTTTAATGTTGAATACTGGTTTGTAAAAGAAAAAACAAGCTAAAAACGTACTCTTCGGCCAATTTACTTTTTATATATAATTGTTACACATTCTACAGGATACTCTTCGCAGTTTTCTTCTAAATAATGTTAGTTTTTGGACATCCTAAATTTTGTGATACCATCTTTGTTGTAAAAAAATTATATGAAAAAAAAATGAAAAAAAAAATCCAATCTGTGTGGGATTCGAACACGGGACCTTTGGATTGCAACGCAACGCAAAGCAAGCAAGCAAGCAAATAAAATTTATTGATATTCATATATACATATGCGCCTCCTCGAAACCTGCCTCGGAGCCAGCCAGAAAACCACGGCGCACAGCGCCGTGGTGATTATAGGGCTGAGCGGGGTAGGTTCGGCTCGGCTTGGAGAGCAAAGCTTTAGCCGCTGCGCCACCACCTATTGCTAGAAAAATCGATTGTTTGTGATATATATCTTTCGACATTCATACATATTTCACTTCTATGAAATATATATTAGTAAAATTCATAAACAAAAAAAATGTATTATGGAAATAATATCTCGCAAGATTTCCATTTTAGTACAAGCGACAAAAATTAGGAGAATATTTTTTTTAAATTAAATAATTAATAACTTTTTTATTTACTGATCGATTCTCTTCAAAAACAATGGGGTTCTTTCCCTAGCTAACACTAACTTACTTTCTAAATTTCAATACAATCGGACTTTTCTTTCTTAAGTTATCGTGCTTACAAGAAACGTGACGGACGGACAGACGGACGTACAGACGGAGGGACAGACGGACGGACAGACGGACGGACAGACGGACGGACAGACGGACGGACAGACGGATGGATAGACGGACGGACAGACGGACGGACAGGTTGACAGACGGACATTTTGAAAGTTGTTCAGAATTCCTTCACTAACACAAATTTTTTTCTCTATGAGCGATATTTACGATTTTAGAAATGTGCCGATCAAATATAATAAGAAAAAATCCTTTACACACTGTGTTTTGTATTAAGTAAAGATTCTAAAATTACTAAAATTATATTTTTTGCAACAAGCCTATTACCTTGAATTTGAGACAAGTCAGTACAGTTTGGTCAAGAATTTACGGAGATATGATTTTGAAGGTTTAGTATTTTTTCGCTACTCTCCAAAAGTCAAATTTCAACGCGAGTTTTTGGGGATTAACCCAAAAATTAAAGTTTTACTAGAAAAATCTTGATCACAATGTTGAAAGTTAATTTAATTCCCTAACAATTTAGTTTCTAGTATAACACTCTGCCATAAAAATTGGCTAAGTTATGGCTATTTGTTGTTAAAAAAAAATTATTTTTAGGAAATTCGAAGTTGCCAATTTATTTCTTTAAATTGTGTCGTAACAAAAAGCTACATTAAAACTGCTTTTTAGGTTTTTGGAACAGTTATCTTTACCTAACACAAAATCATTCTGGATTTTCAAGGAGTTACTTCGGTGACTTGAGAAGCGGTTAAGAAAACATTTCAAGAAAGAACATTTTAAGTTATAGTAGAATAAACTAAACATCAATTTCATTTATAGTTGAGGATGGGCAATTTTATGTGGAAATGCAATATGTATTTGCAAAAAAACGAAAAACATATCGGATTTGAATCTATGCAGTTTTACTCATACTTTATTTATAAATATTTTAATTTTTTGTTTGATCTATTATAGTCCAGTGCAATTAGGTTTATACCTCGGAACCCAGTTATAGTGAATGGATTTGAATGATTCTTTTGTTATTGGATTTCTAATGTCATAAACTAAAACGTCTACCCATTGAAAATTACCGCAATTTCGAAAATCCGTAAATTTAAAAAAAATATAAAATTTTTTGAAATTTCAGCGAAAAAAAAATTATCGGAATTTTTAAATATTTATTTTAAGAAAATAATGATTGTTACAATTTTCTAGGTTGTTTATAAAGAATTTGTAAAAAAAATGGAACTTTTTAGAATTAATATGAATATGGCAGAAGCTCCAAAAAGCGAAATAAATGAAAGAAACGTTAAATAATACAAATACATCAATTTTTTATAGAAAATAATTTATTAACAACTTATGCTAAATAATAATTATTATAAAATTTAATGATATAAATAATTATAAATTTTTATTACAAGGATAATCATCAAAACTAATTGGCTCCAACGTTTTTGATTTCATTCATTAATATCTAAAAATAAATTAACTACTTATGTCCTGATGAAATTCCATCTTTTCTACTAAGAGACTGCGCAATTATCTTAGCGTTACCGCTCACTACTATCTTTAATCTAGCTCTTAAAACAGAAACATTTCCTCAAATTTGGTGTAGGCCAAAAAAAGGTGATAAGAATGCAATTGAGAACTATAGACCTATAGTCATCCTAGGAGACTCATTTTAGCAGCGAAACAAAAAATTTTTCTTTGCATTTTTTAATACATATATTCGTAGATAATGATAATATCAACATTTTTACCTATAAATTATGACCCAAGAGCTAATAACAAGGCTATTAACTTCAAATTGTCAAAACAACGCGTACAAGTAAAATTAAAAAAAAAAAAAGTAACCTGGGCCATTTCGGACCGATTTTAATCGAAAGGTGGGCTCTTTAGTTTTAGAAAAAAAAATTAAGTCCCCTAGTACATCTAATATAGAAGTTTACCGCGACAAACGACAGCGCTTTCACTGCAAGAACGTAATTTCTCAAGTAATTTGTTAATAAAAAAAATTGAATAGCCTGGCCCATTTTAGACCACTTTTAATAGAAGGGTGGGTTCTTTAGCTTTGATTTAAAAAAAATTAAGTTCCTAGTACATCTAACATAGAAGTTTACCGCGAAATTGTCGTTGACGGCGTTTCCGCTGCTAGCGCATTTTTTATGTTAAACTAAAATAAAATAAGATCTATTAACCTGACCCTTTTCGGACCGATTTTAATCGAAAGGTGGGCTCTTTATATTTAATTAAAAAAATAATAATAAAAAGTTGTTAATAAATTGTTTTCTATAAAAAAATCGATGTATTTGTATTATTTAACGTTTCTTTCATTCATTTCACTTTTTGGAGTTTCTGACATCTTGAAATTAATTTTAAAAAGTTTCAGTTTTTACAAATTCTTTATAAACAATCTAGAAAACTATAACAATCATTATTTTCTTAAAATAAATATTTAAAATTTCCGATAATTTCTTTTTCGTTGAGATTCCAAAAATTTTTTTTTTATTTACGGATTTTCGAAATAGCGGTAATTTGCAATGGGTAAACTTTTTAGTTTATGGAATTAGAAGTCCAATAAAAAAAATCATTCAAATCCATTCACTATAGCTGGGTTCCGTCATTTTTCATATATAATGACTAATTGCACTGCACTACCAATACAATGAACAGAACCCGAGATATAAAAAAAAGCAACCCATTTTTGTAACTTTCTGATAACATACGGATTCCGTTACCATAAAAAAATTGCCCCCTCCTCCCAAACAATCTTTAAAAAAGCACAGTTTTTGTTGGAGCCGAGACCGGCCCTGGCGAAAACTAATATGTGGTAGGGGGAATACCGCGAAGGGTCTAGTTCTTTCTTACAGTTGGACATTACATTTCTAAATATGCGGAAGTTTGTTCTAACCGCTTTGTAAAAATATCACAATTTAAGTTTAAAATAAAGAAGTTGATTAGAAATCGTTGTTTATTGTGCCCATTTGCACTGGTCCACTTAATCGAAGGAACAATTATTAAAATTAAATATAGCCATCATAGTGGCCGTTGACGAGTGCTTCAACAGTTTTTCTGGACCATTAGTCAGAAATAAATTTATAATCTAAAAAATCCAATTTTTGTATAAAAAAACGTGTTTTTATCCGAATTTAAATCTGATAAAGATAAAAGTTATGAAGAGAAAAGCAATATATTATAATTATTGTAAAACTGTTTTTTTTTAAAGCGTACAGAAAAAAATTAATATAAGTCCTTGAAGTATACTGCTACAGCTAATCGATTACGGAGTATTTTTCTTTTTGCTACACATGTTTGAAAATCACTTTTTTTTTTTGAAAAAATTGGGTTATTTTGCATAATTCTAAATTTTTGGCAAAAATATTGAGTTATTTAACCTCAATTGAAGCTGACAAGATGATATGGAATTTGTTTCTTGCTACGTATCGGTCGGATGTTTCTAGACAAAATTGCAGCTATTGAAGATTTGACAAAAAACGGCAATTTTTCCTTTAAAAAATAGGCCATTCTTAAACATTAATATATAAACTTTTCAGTCTAGATATCAAAAGAAAAATGTGGATGTTATTTATCACAAAATAATTCTTGGTTTGTTTCATTTGCGTCAAAATTGCCCGAATAATTTGAAAAATACTAAGCGCACTTTCAAGCGTGATAAACAACGACTCTAGTCGAACTCACGAGCACTCAGAAAACTCTAGTTGTATTAAAATA
This sequence comes from Rutpela maculata, assembly GCA_936432065.2. Classification (NCBI taxonomy): domain Eukaryota; kingdom Metazoa; phylum Arthropoda; class Insecta; order Coleoptera; family Cerambycidae; genus Rutpela; species Rutpela maculata. Next base: position 43,644,221 of record OW386286.2, read on the forward strand.
AGGGATCTCTGTAAAAACACCTATTGCAAAACTTAGCAAATTTAAACGTAGCAAATTTAATTTTGTTATTTTTTTCTGTTACAGGTCCTTCAAAATCGTCGTTTTTAGACAAGGTATCATCTGTCTTTTAAAACTCTACGTTTAAATGTCAATAATAGGAAAATCGATGCATTTTTCATTTGTCCGGGATATTCATCACTCTACAATGAGAGATTTATACTTCTAGTTAGGAGATATATAATATAATTTTGTATAAGCTTTATTAATTTTAATTAGATATTAATCTATTCCAAACGGTCTTTGTTTTCCATTCGTTGATCATCTCCAGTAAATATTGTGTTTAAAGAACTGACGGACAAAGTACATGGAAAAGAAAGATTTTGACCAAAATGTTCAATAATTTTGTTACTACATATATGAGAAAAATAATTTGCGAAAACTTCAGACAGTTGTTTATTATCAGTGACGATATGGTTATTATTCATGATCGAAATGTTGGAATTATTTTTTGTTTACCTCAGTTCTCATTTATAATTTTCCATTGTTTTATTTTCTTGAAGGCCGAATTAATTCTATGATTATAGTATTTTAGTTTAGGTACCGTAAAAATGAATCATAAAATGTATAATTTCATTTATGCTTCTTTTCTTTAACCCTCTTCTGAAAATTGTAATTTTAGAATAATAAATGTCTTTTTTTATTTAAAGTTCTCTGTTAAATTTATTAATAAACCCCCATATTATAATGTTTTAATTTCATTAATTGGATATTTATAATTACTTATTTGTCGCATAATTATTTTCTTAATTTAATGAATATTACATGATTTTGATAATAAATCAATCATCCTTTATCCGCCACCTTATATTTTTCTTTTAAACTTTAATCTAGAATTTTGTATAATTTTGGTCCTAAAATCGACCACTGTGAAGTCGCCATTTTCTTTCTAAATTTTTTAAACATCATATTCGTAATTAGTGGCCCCGAAAACTTCTAGGAGATTATTTTCAAGCTAAAATAACCGAAAGGTTTCCAATTATAACACTTTCAGCATAGTTTTTCATAAAAAATTTATTTTTTGGGGTTCTAAAAAAAATTAGCGTTCTACAGATACTAAATTAACATTTTCAAACACTTCTTAAAAACACCATAATTCTGAACAATACACGTGCGTTCCGCCAATCAAGTTTCCATCATCTGTAGATGGCGAGAAACAGGTTATAAAAATAAAATTTCTTCAAAATAAAGGTTGCAACAGGTCATAAATTTGCGAGAATTACTTTTACGTCAGAATGCCAATGCATTTTATGGATTTACCTAAATAAAATACTTGAAAAAAAAAATAGAAAGAAATCATTAAATTTGTCCACCCAACAGTTACAATATATCAAAATGTAAATACGCCCGGATTTTTTCAAATCGCTTTCTTGCTTTGATCATCTTGATTTAAGTGATTATCCTTGTATAATAAACTATTTCAAACATAAATTAAGTATAAATAAAAGGGATATAAGAATTAAATTTATATGCAGATCACTTGGCATATTTTCAAGTTTTTTTGTGCGAATATAAAATACTAGATTAAGTCCTGACTAATTAGACAAAATGGGTGAGATTTATGACCTAAAAATACATGTTAGCATCCAAGGAAGTTATATAACATTTCCAAATTAATTTTTAAAAGGGTAATTGATATGAGCAAAACAAATAGTCATTAGGGCACCCAATGCCAAGAGTTCATATCGGCTTTTACGACTCGAAATAAAATGTATTTTTGAATATCCAGTTAAATATTGCGTTGTGTATTTTTGTTCGTACATTTGTATTACATTTCGTAAACGATTGTTAAAAGGTTTAATAAAACATACTAAAAGCGGCAGGCATATGTTTTCCAAACTTTTCACTAACTAAATTTTGCTGTATTTTGAAAGCGACAACTCGGAGCTTTTAAATAGAAAGCTTTTTAACCAAAACAAATCGAAGGTTAGAAATGTTAGATTTTTTACGTGCTTAAGTAATTATTATGACTAATGGCTACACAAATTATTTGACTGTAGACATTTTGATTTATATTTTTTTAGAATTTGTCGTTTTTTATCCATTCTGAAAAATACAGAAAGTTCTGAGGAATTGAGATTTTAATCTTATGTAATATCAGTAGTGCTTTGAATTTTAGCGGTAAAGTAAGGAGTCGGAATTTTCCCGAAAAAATCCAAAATCGTGCTAAAGTTATGAAACCTATTCCTCTCCCCGTTTTCGAGGGTGCTAAATACGAATAACAGGGTGAAAAGTTTTTAGTCGTGCGCACCCGCTGAAACTGCCAAAAACCACCCCTTCTTGTTTATTTCTCATATGAAAGCTTGGCATCGACTATTTTTGCAGAAATTCTTTGTTTTTTCTTGAGGATATAACAGATGGTGAAAGGTAATATCAGGCAACCGCCCTCTGGGGTGGAATCTACCCCGTCAGGGGGTATAAAATTGTTTCATTTTTTTTCTTGTTAAAGACGTTTACGAGGATGCTGATCAATAAAAAAATGGTTTTACGCTGGTTCGACCCTTCCTTCACCCTTAAACTGTCGGAAACTACCCCTTTCATAATAATAATAGGTAGCGACTTGGCTGATATTAGGGACTCGTACTATCATTTTATTTGTTTTTGTCGCCTTTACTCTGGGTAAATCTTGTGCCCTCGAGATATCCATAGTCCATCAATATCTCTGGAGGTACATCGTGGGCATAGCTGATAACCCCGGAGTCTATCCATTTCTCTGGGAGCGATTAGTGCGATTGCCGCTGATATTAGGAATTATATTATTATTTATTTATTTTTCTGGATAAATCTTGTGTCCTCGGGGTGAATGAATATATCAAATAACGGTTGCTTAGAACCAAAATGTTCAGAAGATCGATTGGTTCCTAACTCCATTTTTGATGAGGATGTAAAATGGACAAATGGTGATTTTGAAGCCACTCCCACTCAATATACAAATTAGAAAATAAATAAAATCAATTTTTCGCCCCCTGGGAGATAGGGGAACCAACCCCCCTGAGGTTGTTACAATTCACTCTTACCATTGTCCTTGATCAGTATCCTCCAAAACGGGGCTAAACGTCTTTAACAAAAAAAAAATTAAACAATTTTACACCCCCTGACAAGATAGATTCCACCCCCAAGTGCGGTTGCGGTCTACTACCTGACATCACCTTTCACCATCTATTATATCTCCATGAAAAAACAAATAATCCCTGCAGAAATAGTCGATGCCAAGCTAGCATATGAAAAATAAGCAAAAATGGGTGGTTATTGGCCATTAAAGGGGGTGCGCATGACCAAAAACTTTTTTCACCCTGTTATTCGTATTCAGCACCCTCAAAAACGAGGAGGAGAATAGGCTTCATAACTTTAGCACGATTTTGCGTACTTTCCGACTTCTTACTTCCACTATTTGTATATTTTATATATTGACCTATTCTATCCAATTTTTGTAATTGGCATACAGAATTAATAAAAATCTGATTAAATCTCGAGCGCTTTAGTTCGAAGGATTTAATAGGTATTTGATAACAAACTATCAATTTACACGAATTATATTTCTTTTGGCAACTTAAAAAAATACGGATAAAATTTAAAAGCGTATTTGGCGAGAATAATAATAATACGTCAACATATCTCTAATACAAAAATTCACCGTTAATTGCCTCCAAATGCTTTCTGGACATTTGTTGGTGTACTGACCTTTTTTTTCAAATTCATCTTTTATGTCACATAAATATGTATTTCCAAAGCGACTAAGCGATACTAAAAAACAATGTAGGTATCAATATTTAGCAAACGCAGCTGTACAATGTCCGCAGAATTCACCAAATTTGAAATATAATGACGACCAAGAAACAAAATATAGATACTGTAATGCAAGACTGACCAAAGATCGCTGAGAAATTTTTACTGTAAAAGGTTTTGAGCACACTTTGCTAATCACATGACCAATAAAGACAGAGAAAGCACTACTACATTAACCAATATTCCACCCATAGACATTATGTATCCATGGTTCAACTATCAGATATAGAAATGGAATATACAGGGTGATTTACCACATGAGGAAAATAAAATAGTGTACTAGTCTTCTATGTGGGAAAGTCTCTGCAAAATTTTAGAGTGATCCGAGGTGATTTAGTATTTTTTTTGCATTAAAACTTGCAAAGATACGCTACAGTTTCTTGTCTGTGGTCAGTGATAGGGCAATGAACTTACTTGGGAAAGAATATATCGAAAATGTTTACATTTCCTTAACTGGCATAAAAAGTTAAGTTGGCGCATGCTTTCAAAGTGCCGCGTTTTTTGCTTTCGGTCGAACAATCAGGACACCGGCAGGTACAAAGCGCCAAGTTGTTTTGTTGTTTTTGTATTATCGACGGGTTTAGAGATATTTACTCTCTTATATATACTTGTTGTAGAGTTCACTAGCATAGGGTCAATGTCTTTTCGACTTATTTTGCTATTTTTGTAGTGTGATTTGATTAAAACCAGAAAGTCTCTCTCCAGCTTTGTTGTCAGTAGGGAACGTGAGATGGGTTTAGACCATTGTGAGACAGGTTAGTTTACCCTACTGATGACTCGTCGTTGCGATAGTAATCCTGCTCAGTACGAGAGGAACCGCAGGTTCGGACATTTGGTTCACGCACTCGCTCGAGCGGGCGGTGGTGCGAAGCTACCATCAGTCCCAAGTCTGATATAGGACTGGGAGTGATATGGTTGTACTGCGTTACGTCATATTGGTTAAAGTCATTGGTGACGCTTTTCTACAAAAAAATGAGGTAATTTTTTTGGTCATATTTTTTTAATTTTTCATTTTTTAACCCCTTTCGGTAGGGACAACCTACTGAAAAATTTTCCGCATGTCGTGGTAAATCACCCTGTATAGTTCTAGTAGCTCCATCTAGTAGTGAGCTCGATTTCCATTAAGTTCAACTTATAAATTAAATAATCTTCATAACGTTTATTGTACAACCCTCATTCAAACTTCAGTGAGTGGCATAAAAAACAATTATTTTTCACTTTTTCCGTTTTCGATGTGTTCACGATTAAAATGAGGGCTCAATACATTTTAATCATATATTAATGATACTACATATGAGAATATATAATTACTAGAGAGTGATAAATACTAGTTACTATAGTAACCAGTGAAGCGTAAAATTTTAGTGTTTTCCGCTGATAGAAGCTAAACATCCTGTTATCGAATATAATCAGAAACCAAACATAACGCTTTGTTATTTGCTAGATTTGAAATAAATTATTCCATAACATTTTACTTAGTTATCATATTATTCAGCACAATAACACGTTATCCTGGCGAACCTCATAAGTTGAATAGGCTTGTAAGCTTTTAATCTAAAATGACAATTGATAAAGAAATAAAATTATATAAAAAAAATATTTTTAAGAAAAAGCTTTTATTTGAAAAACTTTACTAAAAAGTAAAAATATTTTTTAAAATTCATACACCTGGAAACCAAAAATTTGGGGACGGTCATATAGCGCTATTGCATAGTTACTTTACTCAATTGAACGCCCCCAAAGCTTTTGGTTTCCAGGTGTATGAATTTTAAAGAATTAATTACGTCAAGCAAAAAAAAATATCCGCTGTCTAACTTTTTTTTTGTGCGCACGATTACTCTGGAACCGTTTAAGATATTGACTTGATATTTGGTACACGTATGTATTTTAACGAGATCTGAAACAAGAATAGGATCTTATTGGGATAAATGTGAGTAAACAGATAAATCAAACAAGTAAGAGTCCGTAAAATTGGTATTTAGTATATATAAGAGAAGCTAAGGTCTTAAAAAATTTTTGGCAATAGTCACCCCCATTATCACTCCCACCCGATTATTAAAGGGGGTGAAAAAATAAAATTGTGATTCAGTGTGTGTACAAGAGCTAAAGGCTCCAATTTTTTTTTTACTTCATCCCCCCCCACTACCAATGTAGCATATCATTTTATGGGTTTTTGGGGTAAGTAATTTCAAATATTATATTATTAATGTTCCATAAATAATTATTTCCACATACAAATTTTCTTCCGATGTGGGAAACTTGGGTAGCAAATCTGGATGTGGAAGTAGTGATTCCTTGGGCAGCGGTTTTTTTTTAATTTAGTACGTATTTTTCAAACAAAAAACGAGAAGCCGTAATTCCATCTATAATGGCTTTTTTAAAGTATATTCCGCCCAGCGTGTAGGACTCATCTGTTTCATTAAAAATATTTGTATAGATTTTTTTCAAAAAAAATTGGACTGCCCTATTCCCCATTGAAATTCAATTAACATCTACCATTATTAATTAATGTATAATTAATTTTAACATAGCTGAAAATATGAGCCGACATCGAATGATAATAAGGTGTTTTATATTTGATTTTAATTAAATTACACCGAATGGAGTCCACTAATTAACCCCAAAAATTTGCATAATACATACAAATTTAAAAGCATTCTCTATAAAGCTACAGCTGTAATTTCGTAAATGCGGAATAATGACTCATAAATAATCAAGATAACATCTTGAAAATTAAAAAAATATAGTAATTTTATTACGAGATACAAACATGTGAAAACAATGGCTGAAATACCTGCAAACATAAAGAGAAGATAAATAGGGCAATTAACCTTTTGGAATTAGCGTGTTACCAAGAAATATGTTTAATTTACAGGGTAGTTCAAGACACTAGTAATATTATAAATGATCTTAATTCAACTTGTAAGGTCATTCAAATCAGAGAGGAAGGAACTCATTTCATAACATTTCAAGTACCAATTTTTATAATTTAATCAGGAAACTGAGCTTAAGCTTCAATTTAAGGAATACTTTTTGAAACTTAAGTACTTGTCAGGTATACGGCTAGAAAGTGTGGTATTCGATGTAAAATTTCTCCTTATTTCGAAAATTGAGAAAAACTGAATTTTTTTAAATATAATTTGCGTTTTCCTCCACAACACATGAGCTAATCTCTTTTTTTTTATTGTAGATCACAGTGCATTCGATGTAACACATCTCATATGTATAGAAATTTTAGAGAAAAATATCGTATGAACCTCCACGCCGTCGGCGCTTTGAAAAATGTAGCCTAGGATATTTTCTTTTATTTTGGGAAATTGACAAAAACTAGATCATACGAAATTACAAAAAAAGACTAAACTTATTTTTAGTGATTGATTTATACTAATGTTTTGTGTGAACCGGTAGATATCATTTTTTTAAAATTTGGCTGTCCTGCATTACGTAATATTAGGTACGGTATTAGTAGATGCAATATTCCTGTAACTTAATCTTATTTAAAAGATGTAATTATTAATATAGTTGGTTAAAATTCCTTAAATTTAATTTTCTTCTTCTTATTCTTCTTCTTCTTCTTCTTCTTATGGCGCTACAACTCAAAGCGGGCCTCCTTTACTTTCTGCCTCCATTCCACTCTGTCTGCTGCCGCTCTCCTCCTATTTCTAGGAGGTCGCGCGCGCCTTCCGAAATTTCGTCTTCCCACCGCTTTCGAGGTCTACCCATTGGTCTTTTTCCATGCATCCTAGAGTCAAGTTCTCTTCGGTAGTCTTTCATCCTGCTCATATGTCCAGCCCATTACAGTTTTTGGAATGTGAGGGGGGGCTTCTTCGAAAGTTTGGTATATTATTGTATCGGGGGCCTCCATATATCATTATTGTCTTTAGTTCGTCCTAGTATTCTCCTCAGTACCTTTCTATCAAAAATGTTTAGCTTGTTGTTTACCTTTTCTGTCATTATCCATGCTTCACTTCCGTAACATACAATGGGTCTTATAATTTTTTTATAGATTCTGAGTTTATTGTTACGATGCACGTTTTTTGATCTTAATATCCTTCTGAGTATCTCTCTATTCTTCGTTCCATCTGCGCTTAATTCTACCCCTAGATAAACAAACTGCTCAACTGACTCTATGTCGTTATCTATTGCGATGTGTCTGGCCCTGTTTCCTCGTTTTTGAGTTAGTATTTTCGTTTTCGTTGTGTTTATTTCCAAGACAATATTCCTGGCATGTCTCTTCATTTCTGAGTATGTTTCCTCTGCTGTTTCTGTTCTTCGGCTCATAATACTGATGTCGTCCGCGTATGCCGCTAGCTGTATACTTTTTTTGGTTAGTAGGTTTTCTCTTCCGATGACCATCTGTCTTAATACGTACTTTAATTAATGCTAGATTGAATAGGACAGGTGTTAGCCCGTCCCCTTGTTTCAATCCTTTGGATATTTTAAAGGTTTCTGTCATTTGTATCTGAACCCGTACGGTCGCCGTAGTATCATCCATTTTCATTTTTATTAGTCGTACTAGCTTTCGTGGTATTGTTAGTTCACGTAATATTTGGTATAATGTACTTCGGTCAATCGGGTCATACGCCTGTTTGAAGTCTACAAATACATTGAGTATATCGATGTCGTATTCCCATGCTTTGGTCAGGATTTGTTTAACCGTGAATATCTGGTCTATGGTGGATCTGCCACATCTGAAGCGTGCTTGATAAACGCCAATGATTTCTTCAGCTAGAAGTTGAATGCGCTGGTTAATATATGTGTTAGTATTTTGTAGGCTGTGCAAAGCAGAGATATTCCTCGACAGTTTTCGCATTTTAGTTTATCTCCCTTTTTATATATGGGATAGATAATACTTTTGTTCCATTCATTAGGGATTGTTTCTTCTTCCCATATTTTTGTTATTAGTTTATGTATACATTCTCTTAGGTGGCTACCACCTAATTTATATATCTCTGAGGGTATTTGGTCAATGCCAGGCCCTTTGTCATTTTTGCCCATTAATTGCTTCCCCCACTTCTTGAGAGTTCCATCCTTTCTTCCAAGCCTTCTCGCAGGTATATGTCGTCACTTGCTTCATTTCCAGCCTGAGTCCCCAGTAAAACTTTTCCAGATATTTTTTACTTCTTGCGGATCGCTGACTATTTGGTTTTCTCTGTTTATGCATAGACTTGTTCGGGTTTATACCCATCTCTCATATTTTTCAAAAATATGAGAGTCGTTCTCTCTGAAGTTTTCTTCCCAAATTTAATTTTACTTCATCATAACTTTAGAAACACTTAAGTAGATACCTATATAAATGAAATTGTCTTTAAATATAATAGATATGAATATATGTATATCAGTTAACCGAAATACATTACAATTAATAACTAGAAATCATTATAAAGATAAGTTTTCATCAATACATTTACCTCAACACATATGCAACCAATAATGCAAGACACTCCGGTTTTCTTAAAGTATCACCTATTGTTGCAAATATTATTCTTACACTTGCAAATGAGTGCGTTAGAAGTGACTTGCTCAAATTGTTTCGTAGACATGGTAGGCGTCAGTATATCTTCTGCCAGTGAAGAAAATCTGGTAGTTTTAAAGACATGTTGTCTACTTTTTTCCAAATAAGAAGTTTATAGGCATTCCTTTGGCATGTGTATAAGAGTCTTCAGTGGCATAAACTCGAATATCGCTCTTGCTCTTTAAAAATAAATGTGCTCTTAGTTTGTTAAGGCTTCCGTGGAAATCTGAGCGACCATAGAGACATTTAAAAAACATGGAGGCAGTGTTCATGAATTCCATCATGTTGCCATTATTGTCATTTATGTATAGTTCCAAAGGATTCAGTATTTCCAAATGTTCAACTGCTGCCTTAAATGCCGTATTTTTTCCTTCCTAAGTAGGTAGCTTGTGCTATAGGTACATAGGTAGATATAAACAGGGCCGCAATGTAAGAATGAGAGGTATGAGCGCCTGTTGCTGCGTCTTCAATTATTTTATTGCAGAACAAATAAGAATTGAACTTTTGAAGCCACTTACTTTCATTTTGGTGCAAATAAACAGTGAGTGAAATATATCTGCTTCACTTGCCACTGTTACTGTTCTTTCAAAGCAGAAAATCCTAATATACAATTCTAGCATTTAGAATATGACTGTATCGGCTTCCTTATGGTTATGATTCTACGTATTTTTGTGGTATAAGCTGATTCTAAAGTGGAGCAAGTAAGTGACTGCTGATCCATCATATAACAAATACACCTACAAAATCATTCTGCACTAGATACTAGGCAATTATACCTTATACTGGGTAAATAAAACTGCACTGTAACATGTGAGTGAAGAGAAGAGTCTTTGTTGGAATTTTGTACTTAAGGTTTTTGGACAACTTTAAATAACTTTCATTAATAAAATGTTCCGATAAAAAATATGATTTTTTTATTCTTTCCGTTCATTTTGGTATTTGCATTTGTAGGGAGAGAAAGATTTTTTTGGCCATAAGTGAATTCTAATTCGTTCCATATTTGAGTAAAATTTGGTTCAAATTGGAAGAAAAAATAAAAAAGTTGTAAAGGTGCTCTCAATATAATAACTAACAGCAAAATAAACTTGCACAATGAATTTTTGTAGATAAGAAACAGTTGACATCACTAACCCATTTAATATCACAGATATCTTAAAAATTTTGTCTCAAAAGCTAATTTCTTTACGATAACACTACTTACATTTAGAATGCCTCCTGATCAAGTTGTTAAATAGAAAACTAATGTGTAATCAAAAAATATTTGTTGACATCATATCGTGAGCCCTATTTTTTGACTCATAGCAGTATAAAACAGTAAACCAAAGCACCGCCATCTTCTTCCTTAAATTCTATTATTACTGCAAAAAACACTAGAATATTTATCTTTAAGTGATAATAATCTACTGATAATAATCTCAAAAGTTAGTCAAGATTTTTTTTCAAATGTAAGGCTTGAACAAGCAACGCGAAGTAAACAGCTATTCTCTACACAAACACTAATTGCTACATGATGACATGACATGATAACGACATGAAGCAAGTAAGCATTACCAACATGTTTCTTTCTAGTTATTTTCTATATCGCCGGCAGTGCTGCCAGCACGATGATGTGTGAAAATCTATTTCTTTCGTGCTAGTCACACAATTTTGGTTGAAAACGCTGTTTAGCTGTATTATATATATGCAATTTCAGTTTATGTATATTGTTATAGTTCCAAATATAAATGAAATTTCCATATATGATGATAAAGAAAAATTACGTAATTACGTTTCACTGACGGGTAGGATTTATTGTTTATTTTTAATCGTAAAATTTGCTAGTCTTAATTAAAATAATTTTAATAAAATTAATTTTTCTGCGGTATATATGATCTAAAATGGACGTCTAAACGACGTTTTTTATGTGACATCGAAAAGACGTACATATCAATGCGTCTAATCGATGTCGTTTTTAGTATTACCTACAATCGACGTCGTAACGACATACGTGTTCTGCCTGGGAACTCGGGCACACTGTAGATACAGTGGAAGTGACTTTTTAAATGATCTAAAGCGTAAATAGTAAAATTCGATCTAACGAATTGTTCCTAAGTTAAAGAAAAAACATGTAACGGTTTGTTGTCGGGTAGCTGGTTTGGAGATTAATCAGGGTCCAGATTAGTTAGTAAGACAGCCCAATAAAAATATAAACAATTTATTTTCTTCTTCAAACAGGTAATACGTGGCAGTGTTACATAACATACAGGTTATCCAGATTATACAGGTCCGTATCTTTTACGGTTCTTAGGATAACATTTTCTATTATCAGAGAGAGAGAGAGAGAGAGTTAGTTGCTGCTACTGGAGTGACATCGGGCGTCGGGCGAATATCTTCGACTCAAGAAGTTTCCCAGCTCAACACGCTGTAGGAGGTCTCCAGGCCAGGCTCATTCGCGCTGGTTTTGGCGGCGAAACGGCGTCGGGGAATGACTAACGACTCGAGAGGTCCCAGCTCAACACGCTGCAGGATTCCCAGGGTCGGATTGCATTCGTTCCGTCGTGTTTGCGTCGGGAGATGTACAAAACTGTAATATGTCCAGCTCAGCACGCTGTAGACAGATTGTCAGAGTTGTTCACACTGAATTATGTTGATTTGGGGCTGAGATTTTATATCCGAGAATCCTCGCTTACTGGTGACGTAGAACTGCGTATAGTTTAGTGTCGTGTGCAAATCCTTGCCTCTAGATGGGAGTTGGGTAGATTTGCGTGCCGTGTGCACATTGGTATCGTGTGTAAATTCGGAATCTTAGTAATGGAGCAGGAATTTAAAGAATGCTTCATTACAAATATAGTAAATTCAGATGCCATACCAGTTAGAGATAAATTAACCGTAACATTAAAATCTTTGGCAAGTGGCTATTACTACCAAAGTCTCCATTATTTATTCAAAATATCAAAGTCGAAAAATTTTGCGAAAGTTGTATAGCATTCTTTGATCTTATTGACAAGTGACGAATAAAATTTCTTCTGTTATATAGCATGAAAATTTGTTGTTATAAAACATTTGCTATATAACATTTTCCAATTTAGTTCTGTAACATGTCATATAATGTTAAATATCAAGATAAGCTGGTGATGTCACATTTGTAAAATAATCTGTTAGGATCTTGAATAATGCTAATGTTAGAAAATATTTGATCATCAGTAAGGTGTAGGTAGACACAACATTTGAGTAATAAGATGGTTATTATACATGGCGACCAAGCTGTGTATTTGCTTGACTTGCATTAATCAGCGGGGAAGTAGCAGTTCAACAGAACGCTTAATACAGTTCACATGTAGAATATTGTATTGTTAATTATCAAAATAGTTTTCTAATATATTTTAAACCAGTCGGCGTATTATTTTCTTTCATATCAGAAGTGGGATTATACTCACAGTTATCACCCACCAGTGTCAGAAGTGATTGCCTCAGTGTCGGAAGTGATCGCACCAGATTACATAATGTCCCAACGATCATCTCAGTCGCGTAAGTCGCAGGCTCTTTCCCCTGTCCCTCGCCCTTCGGGGGTGAACACCTAAACGAAAAAGTCCCTCGAAAGGAAAGCTGAGTGAAAAACAGAGAGACAGCTCAACATCGAGTTCAACGTCGACGTCGAGCTCAAGTTCTTCAAACAGTGACGGCCGGGCGAGGAGAAAAAAACATAAACGGCGACGCATAAGGCACAGTGTGAGCTTTTCTACCCCGATCAACCATGGCGACGAAAAGTTGATTCCTGTATTTGAGCCTTAAAGGGCTGAACAATCAGTAGATTTGTTATAACATTCCTCTAACTCGTCGACTCGACGAACGTTATAATTGGGACTACTTGACTGTGATTCGATTAGTTGCAAATAGACTGGTTGGTATAGCTAGAAGATGGTATGATTCCCAGGATCAGCTTGCAGTAAATTGGAAAAGGATGAAGAAACTCCTGGTTAAACAGTTCACGAAACCGTTTCCCTTCGCTAAACTGCTTCGTGAAGCTGCATTATATGAAACGCATAGTGGTCAAGATTTAAGTGAGTACTGTTTTAATAAACTGGATAAATTAAAATCTTTACAGCTGAATATTCCAGAAAGTTATTCGGTTGATGCAGTAATAGGAGGAATTACTGACGAAAATATTGCAAGATCCGCCCGATCGTCTCGGTTTATAAACACAAACGAGCTATATGCATATTTGAGTACATTATGACGAGTTCCAGGAAGTGTAGACAGCAACACTGGGAGGAAAATGTTCAGCGGTCCTGCACAACAAAGTGTAGTGATATCCGGTAGTACTCAGAAGCCAGAAATTCAGTGTTTTAATTGCAAAGGACCTCTCGCGCGAGAGACTGCCCCAACCAAAGGTAGAATGTTTTCATCATAAACGCCTTGGACATAAACAAAACAAATGCCCGAATAAAAATAAACAAAGTACCTAAGCGCGACAATGTCGTGGTCGTGGTATCAAGTAACATGAATAAAAATCTCTATATATTAATTGTTGCTTTAAATGGGAAAAAGTGTAAGTGCTTAGTTGACACCGGAAGTTCATGTACTATAATTCATAGGAGTGTTGAGGCCTTGATCTTGAAAATACTGAACAGTTTTGAGGGCAATTACGTAATGCCATCCGGGACAGTTAGAATATATGTACGTTTGGGCTATCCTAGTGCAATGATAAAGGCAATAGTGTTAAATAATGATCAAATAAATCATGATTGCATCATCGGTCAAGACTTTATAAACCTGCCGAACGTGATATTATTGAAAATAGGAACTGATGTTTTTGTACGGGAGCTAGGAATGAATGTAAACACAGTTTGTGACTGAATGTTTTGAAATTCGAAAAGGCGCTAATGTTAAAATAAACTTTGGTGAAGTTTCTGATGAACGGAAAATTAAATGTGAAGAACTTTAAGTGAAAATGATGGGATCTCGATATCCATGGCGAATCTAGGAAAAAATAATACAGCAAGAATGGAAATTAAGCTAATAACAAATGTACCGGGTCGTGCAAGAAACTGTTATCAAAATATGAGGGACCATTTAGAGTGAGGTTAAAGTGCTCTCTAATGACAGATATGAAGTAGAAGACCTACGGGAAGATCAGAGAAGAAGCAATGTCCCTGCAGTGGTTGTGGCCAACTAGATCGAAAAATGGATAACTGTGATGTAAATGTAAGTTGAAAATAAGTTGATGTATAGGTACACATTAGATGTGTATTGTGTATGTAAGTCACGAGACGTTGAGACGTGGATAATAATAGCAGGGGCCGATACTGCCCACCTATTGTTTGAGTCGAGACGTGTGGCGTAAATAATAAAGATTAATAAGTATGATTGGGTGTGAGACGTAGATACGAGGAAGATAACAACTGAGGCCGATACTGCCTACTTGTTGTCTGAGTTGACACGTAGAGACACCATTTGAGATAGTAAAAGATGAGACTTAGATATGAGGAAGATAACAACTGAGGCCGATATTGCCTATTTGTTGTCTGAATTGACACGTAGAGACATCATTTGAGATAGCAAAAGATAAGACGTGGATACGTGGATGAGAATGACTGAGGCCGTTACTGCCTACTCATTTTCTGAGTTGACATGTGTTGAAATAAGTTAGAAAATTAACCATGGATGCTCGCAGGAAAATTATAGTTACAGGTCGACACTGCCTGTTTGTTATGATAATCTTAGGTAAGGCCATGGTTAGCATAACTGTTGTTGTTAATAGGTAAACAAGAGGTTCTATGGTGGCTGGCGGTCTGGGACAGCCCGCATAGAAAGGATGGCCGAATGTTAGAAAATATTTGATCATCAGTAAGATGTAGGTAGACACAACATTTGAGTAATAAGATGGTTATTATACATGGCGAGCAAGCTGTGTATTTGCTTGACTTGCATTAATCAGCGGGGAAGTGGCAGTTCGACAGAACGCTTAATACAGTTCACATGTAGAATATTGTATTGTTAATTATCAAAATAGTTTTCTAATATATTTTAAACCAGTCGGCGCATTATTTTCTTACACTAACGTCTCAGACATCAGCAGTAAGAAGGAATAGGATCATTAACTTTTAAACCTCGCAAGAAGAATGTGTAATTAATAAATAAATGAGTTCGTAAACGACTGTGCGTGTTCATATTTTTGTTTATTGTTTATAAGATTTTACAATAACTTCTGCGAAATAGCTTGTTTTGTTATTGTTACTAACGTAAACGCGCCTTAAGGCTTAACAGTTTTAATATCGTAATATAATCAGTCTATAAAATTCCAAAGTGCGTCCAGGGCTCTCGCGCTCAACCCTGTAGAATAATAAACTAAAATGACCTCCTCACACCCGATAAGAGTGCAAATAAGTAAACTAAAAGTGAACATTGAAACGACAATTTAGCATAATGTAAAATAGTCCAAACAAAGAAACGCTTTTTATTCCACAAAAAGAGTGAATCTAGATAAAGTTCAAATGCCTTTGCGAACTAGACTTGTTTTTATTTTAATGTAAGTAGGTAGTATATTTAAATAACATAATCAAGTCGTTTGTACGTATAAAGAAATAATTTCTTTACAACGGCATACTATATTTGCCGACGGAGCGGCAATAACAAAGATAAGAGAGGAGAATTATGCAATATTTTATGGAATTATTGTCTCGCCTTGTGATATACTTATAAATATACCATTAATAACATACATTTTATGTGTTACAGTTACTCTTCGTACAAAGCATTCAGAATAATAATCGTCGTTAATTTAATTAACACACCTTTTGATAAAAAAACTTCTAATTTACTAACTGTCCAATAAAATAAATAGTTTTATACATGAAAGAGTCAACGGGATTGGGGCTAATAGTATATAAAGACTATGAACATTAAAGGAGGTTCAAATTGATCCTGAGTTTATTGTTTTTGATCATATTTATTTTTTTTTTAAACACTATATATGACATTTGGAAGAGATCAACTGGAAGTGCATTGTACACATGTGGTGCCAAATAGAAAAAGCTAAATCAAAAACCAGTAGTGCGATGGTGTGATAGGTTTGATGTATTTGGAACGTGCCTGAGAGTACGTTCGTGAATTTCATTGCGCCTTACTAATTTACTCTTTAAATAAGCAGGTAATTTATATAGTAGACAACAATTATATATAGTAGACAACAAAAATGAAAGAATCTTCGTTCCTGCATTTTTAAAAGTTCAAACTGACCAATATATGGTTAAATAGTTAAATTTTTCAATTGTTTTATCATCTGCAAGAGGAGACAACGCCAATCACAAAGTTTCATCGGTAAAGCTAAAGCTGAAGTGGAGTGAATGGTAGGCATGTGGCTATTTTTGGGCATCTGCACGTGACTTCACAGCTGCAGATATTACTAAAATGTCTGCCTGGTTCCCATATTTTCAACTAAAATCTAGCTCAGTGTAATGTTTACGAAGTTCTAAATACTTTGTCCTAATAAAATAGGACTCTTTTTGTAGGTTGGAAATCTAATCTGTAATTAGCAGTCTATTTTTATTAATCAACAATATTGAAAAATTATTTACGTGAATTTTTAAATATTTGCTTGGAACAAGCTAAAAATGCGTATACAAACATTAAAAATGAGAATAAACTTGAAAAACTTAAAATATAAGGTTATGTTGGGTACATGATGCAGATGCTGCTGTAGGTGGCACCATCTATTAAAAAGCACTGTACTAAAAGTCTTGACTAGAAAAAAGCAGTTTTTAGCTAAACGGCTGACGTTATTAAACTGAAAAAAGATATTCTTGAAGTAAATGAATACTACACTTCTATTGAAAAAAGTTTTTAGCTAAAATTTGTTTATTACGAAGATTTCTCTTCACACTTCGTAATAAACAAATTTTAGCTAAAAACTTTCTTCAATAGAAGTGTAGTATTCATTTACTTACAAGAATATCTTCTTTTCAGTTTAATAACGTCAGCCGTTTAGCTAAAAACTGTTTTTCCCAGTCAAGACTTTTAGTACAGTGCTTTTTAATAGCAGCATCTGCATCATATAACCAACATAACCTTAAGTTTTTCAAGTTCATTCTCATTTTTAATGTTTGTATACGTATTTTTAGCTTGGAGCCGTACTGGTTCCAAGCAAATATTAAAAAATTCACGTAAATAATTTTTCAGTATTGTTGATTAATAAAAATAGACTGCTAATTACAGGTTAGATTTCCAACCTACAAAAAGAGTCCTATTTTATTAGGACATAGTATTTAGAACTTCATAAACATTACACTGAACTAGATTTTAGTTGAAAATATGGAAACCAGGCAAAGATTTTAGTAATAGCTGCGTAATACTCTTAAATCTTAAGAAACACATATTTTTGAGGTTAGCTGTGACGTCATGTGCAGATGCTCTATCATAGCCACAATGCCTACCTTTCGAAGCTTTAGCTTTAGCTCTACCGATGGAACTTTGTGATTGGTGTTGTCTCCTCTTAAGCATGGCCCTACTATCGTGTCACAATAATTTAGATTTGAAAGAACTAATGATTCAATTAACATAATTTTGGTCTTGCCGTCTAAATCCGATTTAAATGGAAATAAATGTTTTAATTTAAAATAACCATTTCTTAGACTATTTTTCACATGTTCAGTGAACTTTAATTTGCTCTCTATTATCAGACCAAAATCTTTAACACTGTCTACGGGTTCCAAATGTGAACCATTCAGACATATTGCTAAGTGAGGATCTTGTTTGTGGAATAGAATGGGTTTGCATTTTTTCGAGTTTAATATTAATAGTTCTGTTTACATCAATTACTAATTTCTGAGAGATCAAAATTTATTTTGTTTTGCGCGTCCATAGTATCATGGATAGAGAAACTATGGTATATCTGAATGTCGTCTGCATATTACAGTACATGAGTATTTTTGCAAAGCAGAGGTGAAGATACTGAACAGAAGATGCTCTAGGACTGAGCCTTGGCTCCTTTGGTTCTGAATATATCTTACCTACTGGACTGTTCAAGCAAACAATTTGCCGACGACCTTTTAGGTATGATTTCATCCAATCTAAGAGATTGTTAGAAAGTCCAGAATACTTTGATTTGCTGATCAGAACATCAATACTGATGGAATCGAAAGCTTTCGACATATCTAATAGTATTAGGGACATATTTTTTACTGATCTGTAGCGCCGAAAATATCATCTACGACTGTTGTTAATGCGGTGGTGGTACTGTGTTTTTCTCGAAAGCCCGACTAGTTATGTGGCAAAACATTATTTTTAGTTGCATAAGTCGCTAGTTGTTCGTGTAGTGCAGCTTCTGCGATCTTTAGTGGTACTGATAGCAGACTTATTGGCCTTAGAGCATTTAGGGTTTCTGGATCCATTATACGACTACGCAGCATTACTAATATAAAAAAAGTATATTTTTATCTAGATAGTACTTACCTAGATAGTACTTAATTACTTACGTAATTTTTAAGCAAAAACGATATAATTTGCGAGTAGTTCAATTTGCTCCCTCAAAGAAATAAACCAAACACAATTGAAATCTATTATTATAAGCTATCTTCTGATATAAGGGTTACAAGAATATTTAAATTTAAAATGAAGTGATTTTTTAATTAAAAGTCGTTGATATAAATCATTAGTCAGTAATCGATAAAAAAATAAAAAAAAGATAAGTTAGAAACAACAACATTATCTTTAAATTTAGAATTTCTTCGGAAAACAAACATTTTCGGCATCCGTGTTGACTTGCAGCGAACATCATTTTACGCAAATATTATTCGTTAAAAAAAATCAGAAATATATGTTGTTCTTTTAATCATAATTTGGTTTTTATTTAGTAAATCATAATAATTATTATTAACCCTGTCAGATATAGATATTCACTCCGAAAACTTGCTATTTTTAACAGCGATGATTGAAGATTTTTGTAAAGATGTTAAGCAAAAAATTGTATTATATTATGTAAGCAAAAGAGCAATCAATAATCAAATCGCCACGAACAACGGTTACCATGTCTCTTTAGTAGATAATATCTTACACAAAAAAAAACATAAATTTACTATTAAAAGTATATTTCCGGTTATGAATGATAATAATTCAAAATTTAGTTGTTTAACTTATATTGGAGAGTCAACTGGAAAAATTACGTCGTTTCTCAAGAAGCAGAGTCTGAATATAGCTTATAAGACTAACAATACATTAAATACATATATTAAAAACAATAAAGATAGAAACAAAAAAGAAGATTTGTCGGGAGTATATAAGCATACTTGTGGAACTTGACCTAAGATATATGTTGGACAAACAGGTAGAAAATTTAAAATACGTATAGAAGAACATAAAAGTAATTTTTTGAATAATAAGAATACATCAACTTTTGCTAACCATTTACTATTAGAAAATCACTCATTCAGCGATAGTTTTGATAACCTTCACACAGCTAGTAAAGGACCGAAACTCACGTTGCTTAAGGGCTTAGAAATTAATAGATACAAAAAATCTAATATTTTACTTAATGATCAAACAGACGTAAATAATTCACCTTTTGTAAATTTAAATTTATTTTAATTTAATTTCCAGTAACAGATTGTCAATTCAGGTTAGGCCATAGAATAAATTATTTCTCAGGTCATAAACTTTTAGGTATTTAAGGTTAAGGTTAAGTTTTAATTGCAAGTAGTCTTATACTCACATCTGAAGAAGCTAATGTTTAGCGAAACAATTGTCATGTTGACTTAATATACCAGTGGAAATTTTAAAAAACATTTGTGTTTTATTTGTGAAACTATAGGTTCTTCAATCGATAATCATAAAATATTTCAAAAATTCCTCTGAAATTTTTGTTCAGAAATAGCCCAAAGGAAGTTATATATAAGACTCTTTGTATTTTGAAAACCGTCCTTTTCTCTAAATTTCCTTTTTTGCACAAAAATAAAAATAAATCAACTTATAAAGAATAGTTCTACCACACAAGATATGTGATTCTACTTCGTGTCGGCGCCTCCGCCAAAAATTGAAATTGTGTCAGATTAGTAGAGGCAGATACAGAAGGCACCTTTCATCAGAGCCGCAGCGAGATAACTTTTTTGGTGGGTTATTTTTTAATAATTTGTCAACTCCATAAACTAAAAAAGGCAACTCTATAAATAAATAAATAAACCCAACTGAGCAACTGAAGTTCCTTTGAATTTTTATTGGCAAACCTACGAATATAATAAAAATATCTGTAATATACAGTGTATCGCACTTAAGATTGCAAACATTCTTATATTTCTTTCCGAGTTAAATGAAATTTTACTTAACCAAGAAACAGAACAAATTGGGATTTACTTAAGGCTAAAAAACATTCGCCTCCTGCAAATGCTAAGCCACCTGCGATACCAAAATAAGCAGAAAAAATAAAGAAATCATATAAGGCATTTTTTCATTGGAAAATTTTACTTATAGAAATTGCTCAAAATTGACCGACACACTTCAATCCAGAGGTTGATCAAATTTTAAAAACGTTGAGTCTTTTACCAACTAAGTTATTTACAAAAAACTGCGAAGAGTATCCTATAGAATGTGTAACAATTATATAAAAAGTTCAGTGAACAGGCGAAGAGTACGTTTTTAGCTTGTTTCGTTTTAAATTTGAGATTCATTGATGAAATAATCTATTTTGTTTTTCACTTAAAAAAATTATAAGTTAAATTTTCTTGTCTTGAGAAACTAGATTTTTAAAATACTGTTTTATTATCGTAGCTTATTATATTTTATTTTATTTTTAACTATTTAACGTCGGCCTATTTCCGCTACCAGGGCCTATCACCGACGCCAGGAGACGAACTACCCCCAACCTGGAAATTTTGCCGAACCTCTTCCCTTAAGAAGAGTAGGGATCTTTTACTTGCCTAACATTTAATAGACAAGGGACCGCCTGCTTTACATCCCCTCCGAAGGATGGTATATCCACTACGTAATCCTCGTCTAAAATTACGTAACTTCCGAGTATACACTGATATACAAGCCTCTAGAAGGTGGGACGAGAACGCTGTATTTCCCAAGATAGGTGGGTCACCCATCCAAGTACTAACCGCGCTCGACGTTACTTCAACGGAATATCGACTGATATTCACATTGAAGTCGCCTCTACGCTCGCCCCGTGTAGCTTATTATGTATCGCCTATTTTCTGAAGTAAAATAAAAAAAAAGTAACTTAGGCCTGATTATTTCCCGAACCGGTGTATAAACAATTTTTAGAAACCATTTTTATATATTTTTGGTATTACCCAAATTACCCAGTTGTTACATGCCCACAAAAATGTTGTCCTATGAGGGTCTCTCTGGACGATTCGGTTTTCAACTAAGGGTGATTTCCACACAATACCTGGTTGGTTTTTTTCATGTACCTACCGTATAAAGTAAATTTTATTCTTTTGCAAAAAAATTGTCTTACAGCAGTTAAGCCCACAAAAATGAAAATGGAAGTTTCCTGAATAGAATATGGAAACGAACAGGTTGTCGAAATTTTTTTTTATGTACCTCATGACGTAAATTTTGGCCCTTTTTATAAATATCAAACTTGTCTTACGACGCAAAAGCCCCCGAATATTTTGTCTTACTGTTCGGTTCTCGGCTAAAAGAGGGTGTTCGCACAATACCTCGTTGATTTTTTTCATGTACCATATGACGTAAATTTCGGCCCTCTTAACAAAAAATGTTGTCTTAAGAGTTAAGCCCACAAAAATTATCTCTTACGTTGGAATTTTCTGAATAGAACATGGAAACTAATAATTTGGCGAAAAAATTTTCATGTACCTTATGACGTAAAGAGTATGAGCGGGTAGCAATGTAAAAAGTGCCCCCGCACCTACCGAACTAAAATGGCTTCCATAAGATGTCCCGTATGCTGACTGTCTTGTGTACAAAGTTTTAAGCTCGTGGACTTTGCATGGGGTGGAAAAAAAATAATTTACCCCCAAATGTTTTATTTTTGTTTTGACGGATCGCTTTGTAATTTGGCACAAATAATATTAGTGTTAGGATAGTTTATTTTAAAAAATATTACTCTTCTACGATGATTTCATGCATTAAAAAAAAATTAATATATTTTTTCAATGGCCGGAAGGGTGACTACGCTGTTTGACACTATTACCATATTTTGATATAATATGTACCTATTTAAACTATAACTATAACATATAACAGTTATAGTTTTATTAATGCGGTGGAACAAGATAAAAATAAATAAAAATTATCTGAACTTGCAATATTACGAGTATATTTACTAGTGAAATATTTTGTCGAACTCCTCTATATGTTTCCTTAAATATATAAGGAATAAGAAACCAGACTGCAACCAACAGCTATTCTCCGGACTAATGCCCCACCGAGCGCTGAATTACGAGTTACAAGCCTGGCCGCGTTAAGTACAATAACTATGTATTGCCACAAAACGCTAAGTTTCGATTGTAATAGACACCAGCCGAAAGACTTATTCCCATTCAAAGGAGCTCTCGTGCCAGCCACCCCATACCACTTGCAGACTGCAGTTTCGAGCTATTGGCTCTCGTCAGTGCAAGGTAGGTCTGAGATGGCTGTAACGAGGCATTTGTTCACTCTTGGTACATGACGAGATTTATAAAACCACGACATGCAACAAAAATGAGAGGCTCCATCTAGCGGCTGATATCCATTACAATCGAAACAGCAGTAGCCCTGACATGGGCACAGTTAGTAGATATGCTTCTAGAGGGCAGAATATTTACTAGTGAAATATTTTGTCGAACTCCTCTATATGTTTCCTTAAATATATAAGGAATAAGAAACCAGACTGCAACCAACAGCTATTCTCCGGACTAATGCCCCGCCGAGCGCTGAATTACGAGTTACAAGCCTGGCCGCGTTAAGTACAATAACTATGTATTGCCACAAAACGCTAAGTTTCGATTGTAATAGACACCAGCCGAAAGACTTATTCCCATTCAAAGGAGCTCTCGTGCCAGCCACCCCATACCACTTGCAGACTGCAGTTTCGAGCTATTGGCTCTCGTCAGTGCAAGGTAGGTCTGAGATGGCTGTAACGAGGCATTTGTTCACTCTTGGTACATGACGAGATTTATAAAACCACGACATGCAACAAAAATGAGAGGCTCCATCTAGCGGCTGATATCCATTACAATCGAAACAGCAGTAGCCCTGACATGGGCACAGTTAGTAGATATGCTTCTAGAGGGCAGAATATTTACTAGTGAAATATTTTGTCGAACTCCTCTATATGTTTCCTTAAATATATAAGGAATAAGAAACCAGACTGCAACCAACAGCTATTCTCCGGACTAATGCCCCGCCGAGCGCTGAATTACGAGTTACAAGCCTGGCCGCGTTAAGTACAATAACTATGTATTGCCACAAAACGCTAAGTTTCGATTGTAATAGACACCAGCCGAAAGACTTATTCCCATTCAAAGGAGCTCTCGTGCCAGCCACCCCATACCACTTGCAGACTGCAGTTTCGAGCTATTGGCTCTCATCAGTGCAAAGTAGGTCTGAGATGGCTGTAACGAGGCATTTGTTCACTCTTGGTACATGACGAGATTTATAAAACCACGACATGCAACAAAAATGAGAGGCTCCATCTAGCGGCTGATATCCATTACAATCGAAACAGCAGTAGCCCTGACATGGGCACAGTTAGTAGATATGCTTCTAGAGGGCAGAATATTTACTAGTGAAATATTTTGTCGAACTCCTCTATATGTTTCCTTAAATATATAAGGAATAAGAAACCAGACTGCAACCAACAGCTATTCTCCGGACTAATGCCCCGCCGAGCGCTGAATTACGAGTTACAAGCCTGGCCGCGTTAAGTACAATAACTATGTATTGCCACAAAACGCTAAGTTTCGATTGTAATAGACACCAGCCGAAAGACTTATTCCCATTCAAAGGAGCTCTCGTGCCAGCCACCCCATACCACTTGCAGACTGCAGTTTCGAGCTATTGGCTCTCGTCAGTGCAAGGTAGGTCTGAGATGGCTGTAACGAGGCATTTGTTCACTCTTGGTACATGACGAGATTTATAAAACCACGACATGCAACAAAAATGAGAGGCTCCATCTAGCGGCTGATATCCATTACAATCGAAACAGCAGTAGCCCTGACATGGGCACAGTTAGTAGATATGCTTCTAGAGGGCAGAATATTTACTAGTGAAATATTTTGTCGAACTCCTCTATGTGTTTCCTTAAATATATAAGGAATAAGAAACCAGACTGCAACCAACAGCTATTCTCCGGACTAATGCCCCGCCGAGCGCTGAATTACGAGTTACAAGCCTGGCCGCGTTAAGTACAATAACTATGTATTGCCACAAAACGCTAAGTTTCGATTGTAATAGACACCAGCCGAAAGACTTATTCCCATTCAAAGGAGCTCTCGTGCCAGCCACCCCATACCACTTGCAGACTGCAGTTTCGAGCTATTGGCTCTCGTCAGTGCAAGGTAGGTCTGAGATGGCTGTAACGAGGCATTTGTTCACTCTTGGTACATGACGAGATTTATAAAACCACGACATGCAACAAAAATGAGAGGCTCCATCTAGCGGCTGATATCCATTACAATCGAAACAGCAGTAGCCCTGACATGGGCACAGTTAGTAGATATGCTTCTAGAGGGCAGAATATTTACTAGTGAAATATTTTGTCGAACTCCTCTATATGTTTCCTTAAATATATAAGGAATAAGAAACCAGACTGCAACCAACAGCTATTCTCCGGACTAATGCCCCGCCGAGCGCTGAATTACGAGTTACAAGCCTGGCCGCGTTAAGTACAATAACTATGTATTGCCACAAAACGCTAAGTTTCGATTGTAATAGACACCAGCCGAAAGACTTATTCCCATTCAAAGGAGCTCTCGTGCCAGCCACCCCATACCACTTGCAGACTGCAGTTTCGAGCTATTGGCTCTCGTCAGTGCAAGGTAGGTCTGAGATGGCTGTAACGAGGCATTTGTTCACTCTTGGTACATGACGAGATTTATAAAACCACGACATGCAACAAAAATGAGAGGCTCCATCTAGCGGCTGATATCCATTACAATCGAAACAGCAGTAGCCCTGACATGGGCACAGTTAGTAGATATGCTTCTAGAGGGCAGAATATTTACTAGTGAAATATTTTGTCGAACTCCTCTATATGTTTCCTTAAATATATAAGGAATAAGAAACCAGACTGCAACCAACAGCTATTCTCCGGACTAATGCCCCGCCGAGCGCTGAATTACGAGTTACAAGCCTGGCCGCGTTAAGTACAATAACTATGTATTGCCACAAAACGCTAAGTTTCGATTGTAATAGACACCAGCCGAAAGACTTATTCCCATTCAAAGGAGCTCTCGTGCCAGCCACCCCATACCACTTGCAGACTGCAGTTTCGAGCTATTGGCTCTCGTCAGTGCAAGGTAGGTCTGAGATGGCTGTAACGAGGCATTTGTTCACTCTTGGTACATGACGAGATTTATAAAACCACGACATGCAACAAAAATGAGAGGCTCCATCTAGCGGCTGATATCCATTACAATCGAAACAGCAGTAGCCCTGACATGGGCACAGTTAGTAGATATGCTTCTAGAGGGCAGAATATTTACTAGTGAAATATTTTGTCGAACTCCTCTATATGTTTCCTTAAATATATAAGGAATAAGAAACCAGACTGCAACCAACAGCTATTCTCCGGACTAATGCCCCGCCGAGCGCTGAATTACGAGTTACAAGCCTGGCCGCGTTAAGTACAATAACTATGTATTGCCACAAAACGCTAAGTTTCGATTGTAATAGACACCAGCCGAAAGACTTATTCCCATTCAAAGGAGCTCTCGTGCCAGCCACCCCATACCACTTGCAGACTGCAGTTTCGAGCTATTGGCTCTCATCAGTGCAAAGTAGGTCTGAGATGGCTGTAACGAGGCATTTGTTCACTCTTGGTACATGACGAGATTTATAAAACCACGACATGCAACAAAAATGAGAGGCTCCATCTAGCGGCTGATATCCATTACAATCGAAACAGCAGTAGCCCTGACATGGGCACAGTTAGTAGATATGCTTCTAGAGGGCAGAATATTTACTAGTGAAATATTTTGTCGAACTCCTCTATATGTTTCCTTAAATATATAAGGAATAAGAAACCAGACTGCAACCAACAGCTATTCTCCGGACTAATGCCCCGCCGAGCGCTGAATTACGAGTTACAAGCCTGGCCGCGTTAAGTACAATAACTATGTATTGCCACAAAACGCTAAGTTTCGATTGTAATAGACACCAGCCGAAAGACTTATTCCCATTCAAAGGAGCTCTCGTGCCAGCCACCCCATACCACTTGCAGACTGCAGTTTCGAGCTATTGGCTCTCGTCAGTGCAAGGTAGGTCTGAGATGGCTGTAACGAGGCATTTGTTCACTCTTGGTACATGACGAGATTTATAAAACCACGACATGCAACAAAAATGAGAGGCTCCATCTAGCGGCTGATATCCATTACAATCGAAACAGCAGTAGCCCTGACATGGGCACAGTTAGTAGATATGCTTCTAGAGGGCAGAATATTTACTAGTGAAATATTTTGTCGAACTCCTCTATGTGTTTCCTTAAATATATAAGGAATAAGAAACCAGACTGCAACCAACAGCTATTCTCCGGACTAATGCCCCGCCGAGCGCTGAATTACGAGTTACAAGCCTGGCCGCGTTAAGTACAATAACTATGTATTGCCACAAAACGCTAAGTTTCGATTGTAATAGACACCAGCCGAAAGACTTATTCCCATTCAAAGGAGCTCTCGTGCCAGCCACCCCATACCACTTGCAGACTGCAGTTTCGAGCTATTGGCTCTCGTCAGTGCAAGGTAGGTCTGAGATGGCTGTAACGAGGCATTTGTTCACTCTTGGTACATGACGAGATTTATAAAACCACGACATGCAACAAAAATGAGAGGCTCCATCTAGCGGCTGATATCCATTACAATCGAAACAGCAGTAGCCCTGACATGGGCACAGTTAGTAGATATGCTTCTAGAGGGCAGAATATTTACTAGTGAAATATTTTGTCGAACTCCTCTATATGTTTCCTTAAATATATAAGGAATAAGAAACCAGACTGCAACCAACAGCTATTCTCCGGACTAATGCCCCGCCGAGCGCTGAATTACGAGTTACAAGCCTGGCCGCGTTAAGTACAATAACTATGTATTGCCACAAAACGCTAAGTTTCGATTGTAATAGACACCAGCCGAAAGACTTATTCCCATTCAAAGGAGCTCTCCTGCCAGCCACCCCATACCACTTGCAGACTGCAGTTTCGAGCTATTGGCTCTCGTCAGTGCAAAGTAGGTCTGAGATGGCTGTAACGAGGCATTTGTTCACTCTTGGTACATGACGAGATTTATAAAACCACGACATGCAACAAAAATGAGAGGCTCCATCTAGCGGCTGATATCCATTACAATCGAAACAGCAGTAGCCCTGACATGGGCACAGTTAGTAGATATGCTTCTAGAGGGCAGAATATTTACTAGTGAAATATTTTGTCGAACTCCTCTATATGTTTCCTTAAATATATAAGGAATAAGAAACCAGACTGCAACCAACAGC
This sequence comes from Rutpela maculata, assembly GCA_936432065.2. Taxonomy (NCBI): domain Eukaryota; kingdom Metazoa; phylum Arthropoda; class Insecta; order Coleoptera; family Cerambycidae; genus Rutpela; species Rutpela maculata. The sequence continues at coordinate 43,672,200 of OW386286.2, forward strand.
TATTCTCCGGACTAATGCCCCGCCGAGCGCTGAATTACGAGTTACAAGCCTGGCCGCGTTAAGTACAATAACTATGTATTGCCACAAAACGCTAAGTTTCGATTGTAATAGACACCAGCCGAAAGACTTATTCCCATTCAAAGGAGCTCTCGTGCCAGCCACCCCATACCACTTGCAGACTGCAGTTTCGAGCTATTGGCTCTCGTCAGTGCAAGGTAGGTCTGAGATGGCTGTAACGAGGCATTTGTTCACTCTTGGTACATGACGAGATTTATAAAACCACGACATGCAACAAAAATGAGAGGCTCCATCTAGCGGCTGATATCCATTACAATCGAAACAGCAGTAGCCCTGACATGGGCACAGTTAGTAGATATGCTTCTAGAGGGCAGAATATTTACTAGTGAAATATTTTGTCGAACTCCTCTATATGTTTCCTTAAATATATAAGGAATAAGAAACCAGACTGCAACCAACAGCTATTCTCCGGACTAATGCCCCGCCGAGCGCTGAATTACGAGTTACAAGCCTGGCCGCGTTAAGTACAATAACTATGTATTGCCACAAAACGCTAAGTTTCGATTGTAATAGACACCAGCCGAAAGACTTATTCCCATTCAAAAGAGCTCTCGTGCCAGCCACCCCATACCACTTGCAGACTGCAGTTTCGAGCTATTGGCACGAGAGCTCCTTTGAATGGGAATAAGTCTTTCGGCTGGTGTCTATTACAATCGAAACTTAGCGTTTTGTGGCAATACATAGTTATTGTACTTAACGCGGCCAGGCTTGTAACTCGTAATTCAGCGCTCGGCGGGGCATTAGTCCGGAGAATAGCTGTTGGTTGCAGTCTGGTTTCTTATTCCTTATATATTTAAGGAAACATATAGAGGAGTTCGACAAAATATTTCACTAGTAAATATTCTGCCCTCTAGAAGCATATCTACTAACTGTGCCCATGTCAGGGCTACTGCTGTTTCGATTGTAATGGATATCAGCCGCTAGATGGAGCCTCTCATTTTTGTTGCATGTCGTGGTTTTATAAATCTCGTCATGTACCAAGAGTGAACAAATGCCTCGTTACAGCCATCTCAGACCTACCTTGCACTGACGAGAGCCAATAGCTCGAAACTGCAGTCTGCAAGTGGTATGGGGTGGCTGGCACGAGAGCTCCTTTGAATGGGAATAAGTCTTTCGGCTGGTGTCTATTACAATCGAAACTTAGCGTTTTGTGGCAATACATAGTTATTGTACTTAACGCGGCCAGGCTTGTAACTCGTAATTCAGCGCTCGGCGGGGCATTAGTCCGGAGAATAGCTGTTGGTTGCAGTCTGGTTTCTTATTCCTTATATATTTAAGGAAACATATAGAGGAGTTCGACAAAATATTTCACTAGTAAATATTCTGCCCTCTAGAAGCATATCTACTTACGAGTATATTATTTAATATTTTGATAGATAATTATATAATTCATTCAGACAAGAGTAACTGAGTGATGGAAAAATGGACCCATATTGCAGCAAAGGAAATAGGAATCCGAGAATGGAAGGATGTCTCAACAAAGGTGTAGGATTGAGGGCTTTGTGGTCACAATGGGATTCACTTAGAGCATTAGACGGGAAGTTATTATTATTACATACGAACATCTATAAGACCTATTTTATTAACCATTAGGAACATGATAACACATAAAAAACAAAATTATTTATCCAAGTCACTTTCCTCATCTAACTGTGGCAGTAAAGAAAGTTTTGTTGGTTGATTCGATTATAGTACCTCCAATTTTTTTGCATATTATACATTGTTACTGTTTTTGCATTTTAAATTAAGTGAGCTGATTTTGCTCTCAGAACTATTGCTATCAGTTTTAGAACTTTCCATTTCGTGCATAACACTAACTCCTATCTAAGTTTTTTAAAAATGGAAAAATTAAGTATTAGATACAATACAAATAACATAAGAAAATCACGAGTACCTAAGATACACACACTTAAAATTCCGGAGATAATATACTATATATGAGAACGGAACAGTATGAGATGGAGCTACAGAGATTTGTAAGACAGATGCAGCTGCGGCATAGCGGGGGCGTAAGTAGCCAGCGGACCGGCAGCCAATTGAAAAATGATTTATTTTGTATTTATAGTGCCTCTTCAACTATCACAGCACGCACTTCTGACCAAGAGGTGTCTTCAAAGGTAGCTTCTACTTCGAGGACACGCACCAGAGCCTCGCTAATACTTTGTTGCCGCGATATTCTAAGAATTCGCCTGACCTCTTCGGAACTGATGTCACGTAAAAAGGCTCCCACCGCTAGTTGTTCCTGAAATTCTCTTGGTGGACTCGGATATGCCTCTCTCTATCGCAGTTTCGAATTCTTGTAAGCTTTCCCCAACCTTTTGCGTCTTTGATTTTAGCTGAGCCTGGTATACTTGGGCAAGGTGTTGGTCGCCATATCTCAAGTCTAATGCAGCTTCCAAGACTTTGAAGTCCCTTTGTTTCTCAACCGGGATGGTCTGAAGTAACTCTGAGGTTTGGCCAGTTAGCGCCAGAACTAATGCCATAGCCTTTTCCTCGTTATCCCAGTTATTCGCACTTGCAGCCACCTCAAATTGTCTCTTGTACGTTGTCCATGAGCTTTGGCCGTCAAATGAGGGACGTTTTAAACGAAGACCTGATGATGCTACTAGCTGGCTTCCATTCTCTCTCAATTGTCGTTTAAAGCGCTCCACTTCTCCTTCGACATCAGTCATCTTTTCTTTGATGTCGCTTACTTCCCCTTTGACTTGACTGACTTCAGTCTTGACCACACCTACTATCTTCGACCTTGTTTATCTCTTCTTTGATTTCGTTAGTGATTGAATTCATAGCGCCTTGTTGGATTTTCATTTGATCGCTCAGGATTTTCCTCAGTTCTTCCTGACGTCTTTCTTGTTCCTCTTTTTCTTCTTGGCGTTGTCTTTCTTGTTCTTCTTTCTCCTCTTGACGCCTTATTTTCAGGTCTTCCATTATTTCCTTCAATTCGTGTCTTTCTTCTTGACGCCGCCTTTCTTCCTCTTGACGTCTTCTTTTTTGCTCTTCTTTTTCTTCTTGACGTGGCTTTTCTTATTCTTCTCTTTCTTTGCGATGTCTTATCTGAAGTGAAATAACTAAACATGAATGAATTATATGATTACCTATCTAAATATTGTGATGTGTTGCAACCCCTTCAATTAATTCAGATGTATTTGCACCTACTCGAGAAAGAACCTACCAGTAGTAGTTCTAGAGTGATGACATCTGGAATTATCTAGAGAATGGTGGCGTCATCACAGAAAAGTCGAGATCTATCATTTTTAGGTATAAAAGACCGCATTCTCGGCGAGTAGTTCAGAAAGTATAGAAGTAGTTTTGAAGTTTGATTGACAAGTGAGGTTAAGAATACAAAGTGATAAACATTGTTATTTTTAGTCAGTAAAGTTCATTCAAGTTAATAATCAGTATTGTGAAGTATCCAGTAAATTATTTAATAAAGTGTGTTACTGGATATCTCTTGTTATAACTTTTAGAACCCACGGACTTTGCAAGGGTGGTTTCCTAGGGGTGGAAACACGTTACAATATTAAATAATATACTCGTAATATTGCAAGTTCAGATAATTTTTATTTATTTTTATCCTGTTCCACCGCATTAATAAAACTGTAACTGTTATATGTTATAGTTATAGTTTAAATACATATTATATCAAAATATGGTAATAGTGTCAAACAGGGTAGTCACCCTTCCGGCCATTGAAAAATATATTAATTTTTTTTTAATGCATAAAATCATCGTAGAAGACTAATATTTTTTAAAATAAACTATCCTAACACTAATATTATTTGTGCCAAATTACAAAGCGATCTATCAAATAGAAGGTGAGAAAAAAAATAAAACATTTGGGGGTAAATTATTTTTTTTCCCACCCCATGCAGGGTCCACGAGCTTAAAACTTTGTACACAAGACAGTTAGCATACGAGACATCTTATAGAAGCCATTTTAGTTCGGTAGATGCGAGGGCACTTTTTACATTGCTACTCGCTCATACTCTTTCGGCCCTTTTTATAAAAATCAAACTAGTGTTATGGCAAAAAAGCCCCCGAATATTTTGTCTTACGATCTTGTTTTGAGTTAGGGAGGGTCACACAAAGCCTCGTTGGTTTGTTTCATGTACCTTATCACGTAGAATTTGTCCCTTTCTTGAAAATTTGATAGCCTCTACTGACTAAACTTTGTACCTTATGACGTAAGGTTTCAGTAGCCAGCCCTCTGTCCAATAACTTATTTCTGAAACAGCGAGTTTTGCCCGATTCTTTTAATTTAAAGCACGTTACTATCTACAGGATGTAAATGAAAAGCGTGTTTTTTTTAACAAGATTTATAACTACCGAGATTCCACAAAAAATATTGTATATTTTTTATGCATATTTTTTTAGTTAAGTACTAGTTTATGGGGAAAATAGCAATTTCTCAAATTTTTAATAATCTCTTTTATTTTATAAGGTACCGAAAATTTTCTAAGAACCTGTCAATCTTAAATTTTTTGCCGTTAGGCCTTATTGTGTTTTGTAGAACTCGATCGTTGCAGATTATTGTAATACCTTGTGTGTATAGCAGTTTTAATACATTGAATTCGGCTTTTTATGTTTTAGTAGTTACTAATACTTCCGGACTTTTATGAATTTATTTCATTAATATAATACTGTTGATATTCTGCCAGACAAAATATTTATTTATTATATTTTTAAAACATTAAATATAAATACAAATAATATAAAGATAATTGTGTAATTGCAGCGTATACACAAGAAAACAGGTGGTAGTTAAATAGATCATTCCGTTAATTGGGTAGGTAGGTAATAAATAAATGTAACATTTTCTTAAATATTTTAATTTTATACAAATACATATATTACGCCACACAAAATTACAAATTAACTAATATACTCACATAATTTATATCACAGCCCCACAAAAAAAAAGTGTTCTGTTCACCAGACTAGACCAACATATCTATACGTTATTGGGGTCGCTGAATCCGAATCCGGGGTCTGTTTGACCCCATCAGGTCAGGGTCAAGGTCAATCTAAGAATAAATTGGGAAAAAACGACTAAGCGAAGGAAACCACGATTTCTGTACCTACGTTTTTGGGGTCACTGAATCCGAATTCTGGATCTGCTTGACCCCATCGGGTCAGGGTGATGGTCAATCCAAGGTCAAATTGGGAAAAACCTTTTAAGCGTAGAAAACTACCATTTTTATACGTTTTTGGGGTAACTAAATCCCAACCCTTGCTCTGTTTGACCCATCAGGTCAGGGTCAAGGTCATTCCAAGGTCAAATTGGGGAAAACATTTAAGCTAGAAAACCACGATTCTTATACGTTTTTGGGGTTGCTGAATCCGAATCCGAGGTCTGCTCAAACCCATCGGGTCAAGGTCAAAGTCATTCCAAGGTCAACTTTTGTTTATCAAATGGAAACGCGTTTTTTACCACGGATTCTGAAAGAGCGGGATGTTTTACGTTCGCATATGGTTTGACCTATGATCAAAGTGACGTTTGGTCATCAGGTCTCAAATTAATTTATCTAAGATCAAAGATGATTCGTATTGAGAAATCTCAGTTACAAATCTTTATCGAGCATGGTTTAGCCTCGTGATATTTCTCCGAGGGGGATTGGAGAACCAAGACAGCAGACACCTATATCCACACACAACCAACGAGTGGCGTCTTCCACTCTGGAAAAAACGAAATGTCTCTCGTATACTGACTGCCCAAAAACATATCGGTGATAGGGACTGATGAAGTTGCTGGAGCATCACTGATGAGGCCAACATCAGTATCCGAGCAATACGTTTAATTTCTGTGGGAATCCTCTGATCCTGTTATTAAAATTAAAAACCTGCTTCTCAGAGGATGCTGGAAATGGTGACAACTGCCTTAATCGAGGATGTGTAGAATGATCCATTTTCAGATCCTTCGAGGTAATGGAGCCAATAATGGCGTACTGCCCTGCAGGGGCGTTAGGATGTGAGGAAGAAGCCATAGTGTGTCCGACGACGAGTTGACTTTGTCCAGGTCTAAGTATGAGGGCTTTTCGACTTTGACGAGGACAAAGTCAACTCATCGTCGGACATACTATGACTTGATCCTCACCTAACCTAACGCCCCACTGCAGGGCAGTACGCCTTTACTGGCTTCATTACCTCGAAGGATCAGAAAATGGATCATTCTACACATCCTCGATTAAGGCAGTCGTCACCATTTCCAACATCCTCTGAGAAGCAGGATTCCCACAGAATCGGAGAATTCCCACTGAAATTAAACATATCGCTCAGATACTGATGTTGGCCTCATCAGTGATGCTCCAGTATCTTCATCAGTCCCTATCACCGAGATGTTTGGGCAGTCAGTATATAGCATAGACGTTTCGTTTTTCCCAGAGGATTGGAAGACATCACTCGTTGGTTGCGTGTGGATATAGGTGTCTGCTGTCTTGGTTCTCCAATCCCCTCGAAGAAATATCACGAGGCTAAACCATGCTCGATAAAGATTTGTAACTGAGATTTCTCAATACGAATCATCTTTGATCTTAGATAAATTACATTGAGAGAGTGATTCGACCTTCTGACGGCCAAACGTCACTATGATCAAAAGTCAAACCATATTATGCGAACGGAAAATAACCCACTCTTTCAGAATCCGTAGTCAAAAACGCGTTTCCATTTGATAAACAAAAGTTGACCTTGGAATGACCTTAACCCTGATCTGATGGGTCAAACAGACCAGAAGTTGGAATAAAAATGGTGGTTTTCTGCGCTTAAAAGGTTTCTTCCCAATTTGACCTTGGATTGACCATCACCCTAAACTGATCTGGTCAAGCAGATCCCGAATTCGAATTCAGTGACCCCAAGAATGTACAGAAATCGTGGTTTCTTTCGCTTAATCGTTTTTTCCTAATTTAACCTTGGATTGACCTTGACCCTGACCCCGGATTCGAATTCAGCGACCCCAAAAACGTATAGATATGTTGGTCTAGTCTGGTGAACAGAACACTTTTTTTTTGTGGGGCTGTGTATTTATTCTTTTTCTGTGCCTAATGTTGAAATTAATATTTGAAAACTTTAATTCATAACAAATTCTGAGCCGCACGAGTAACCTAAAAAATGCTTTTTTCTCAAATGGATTTACGTTATTGCACTATCCAAATGCCGACTGAGCACAATACGTAGAAACAAAAATTATAGCCTCCAATAAATCGACACGTTCAGTGCAGCTGCGATCCACTTTTTGCATGTTTGTAGAAAAATAAACCGTGAACAAAAGTTGCTTAATAATATTGGAGGAAATATCTTATTCTTATCTTATTCGTGTAGCTGTGGTTACACGAAAGTAATATAAAATTGACAAATCGCAGTTTTTCAACCCAAAGCACAAATACTAATAATTTTGATAAACAGAAAATATTTAGAGGGTCAATGAATTTTAATGATTAGCTTGTATACATTTACTGTATAGATAATTGAAACCATTAAACAGAGTATATTATTTATTATTATTTACGCAATATTTAAGAAAGTAAGAAGAGCTATAAAAGTAATAAAAAAACAACATTGGTATTGTACCCGCAAAGGATCTTGGCGAGCGGCAGGAACTGTAAGGGAACGTAGCGGCCTATCGGAGAATTGCGCGTCCCCTTCCTATAATAATTTATCCACCAATCATGGTAGCGGTGAGTACGCTGGACCTATACCACTCTCTGCATAGAGATTCCCCTCTGCTCGCCAAGACTCGTGGCGGATACAGTACCTTTCCGCATTTTTGGGAGACTAAATTTTAATTTGTCTCTATCACCATAAAAACGGCATTCACACCCTTTAGCTAAAAGTCCCCGGGCTGTTATCTCGAAAAATAATAAATATCTTTCAAAGATATTTCAAAATACATGGATTTTTGCTTTCGGTTAAATTTTTTTGAAATTTTGGATTTTGGTATTTGATTTGATGCTAATCAAATGTTCAAATGGTGACCCTCTCGAAAATCCCTTGTTTTGGAGCCACTTTAAGGACTAAAAAAGTGTATTTTTCATATGTGATGTCAACACTATAGAATCTTTTGTATTTCTCAAAAGAGACACGAATGTACGTGTGTGGACTTAAACATACATATAATAAATATATTATCATAAATAAATAAATGTTGCAATTAATTATTTTTTTTTATTTGCTTTCATCGTGATTAGAGAATATTATTTTAATCCAGTCATATAGGAATTTCAACTCGAAATGAAAGATCATAATCTGTAAACTTGTATAAATCTTTGTTTTGGCATTTCATAAGTTGGCTCAAAAGTCTCATCTCATCTCATGTAGGCGAGTCAAGATATTCAAGGTCAAAGGTCGCAAGAATCGTTTTTTTTTATATATAAATATCTCGTTTTCTTTGCTCTAAATGACAATGATTTATTATAAAAGTTGTAGAGCATAAAATTATCTACAAATTTTGTTTCAAGCAATATTTTATACATACAACCGTTCTTGAGATAGAGCGCGAAGAGTGGGGAGTATATAACATAACATCCAATAAATAATACGATTTATAAAGTTAATTAACTAATTATCAATCGTGTCTACTACCAAATCCAGACTTGGCTAGGGAATGATTTAGAACCTCAGGAATGAGGCTGGGTACTGCAAAATGAAATCCTGGAACCGATAACAACATTATTACCACCAGCACCAGATGAACTGCTCAATACAATATTTTGCAACTATAAGAATGGTTGTGGTTCGCCCTGCGGATGCAGAAAATCGGGATTGCAATACTCTTCAGCTTGTGGTTATTGTAATGGACAAGCATGCCTCAACGCTTCATCATATCCAAATGATCTCGATGAAGAAAGTGAATATGTACCTGAAATCCTTGAAGCTTTAGAGTCGAATGTAAAAGACAACGAGGATGATGATAATGAATTTGCAATATTAGCTAGAAGAGTAGTTGTTTTGATTCGTTCTCCAAATGATGAGTGTTTCAAAGTATTTACGTAACTAGTATATTAGCGTGCCCAAATTAGGGCAACAATATACAGAAAGTAGGTAATTTCATAATAAATAAAAAAGTGTGTAAGTTATGATTTGCTTAATACCTAAATAATATTCTCTAAATAAATTTTAATAAATCATTTTTTTATATAATATATAAGATTGACTTTTAGAATCCGACAACGATTATTACTTTCTTAAAAGTAATAAACTGCATCTTATATGCATTCTTAACCCACCCGGCTATTTAATGTTTTTTTATAGGTTTTAATCACATAAACTTGGTCTATATCACAATACAGGTATTTCATGCCTAGGTGATCAGACCAAGTTCTGTTTTTTTGATGTTTGTAATATTCCAGAAATAAATTGATTTGATTTAATTTGATTTGATTCTTCGTAATTTATCCGGCAAACCATGTATATATGGAATTACGATCTAAATTCAGGCTGTAAATATTGAGTGGTTACTCTACTTTCAATGTTTGCTAGCTGGCTATCAACAAAACGATATGATTTTCTGTCCAAATGATTTTTCAAACGGGAGCCACATTAAGATCTGTTTTATCAAAAACTAAGCCGGTAAATATTGTTCAAAATTACAAAAATTGTATTTATAGTGCTCCGTGTGAGTGTGGTAAGCATTATGTAGGTGAGTCATCTAGACCTTTCAACGTAACGTGGTGAACACAGAGATTATGCTAGAAAGGGAGAATTCCAGGAGTCAAATATTTGTAAACACGCGTGGGACAAGCATAGGATCCAGTGGGACACCGAGAAAATTTTGGAAAAAGAAAACGACTCAACTAAGAGAAAACTTAAGAAATCCGCTATTATTTTATTAAATGAGGATAAATGTGTTTCTAATTATTCTATAGATTTCTGCACCAGCTGGTTGCCGATCCTCAGAGACGAACACGATCGCTGAATCGAAATACGAAAGAATCTCTTCATATAAACAAAGGTGAGTCAATCTAATTAAAATTCTTTAATTTCAGCTGCTGCAATTCACAGCAAGTCGGATTAGAGTTTTCATTTCCAATGCCCTGCTGGATTGATTATACTCATCTTATCTCATATAAACCTCCTGACATTCTGTTTTTTTCTCTATATCGCAGATGACACGTCCTCTGAATCAGAGCCGGACTTGCAAAGTCAACCGATTTTTGATCGACAACGTTCACGTCATTATCGGCGTATTATAAGTTCAGAATCTGACGAAAATCCTCCAGGAATCAATTAAATTGCTGACGCTGATCTTGACAGTGTCACAAGTATATACAGACGTTTATTGGTCGCAGGCCCTGAGCCATCCGCGAAAAAGAGTGAACCTTTAAATGACGCTCTTGTATCGAGATAGAATAGTTATTTAGCTTCCGGTTTGCAAAAAGATGATCGCGAGAATGTAATAGAGATGGTAATGATTCCTGAAAATTGTTCCAACTTAAATCAGGAAATAAATCATCTGCTACCCGACCAGTAAGTACAAGATGACAATGTAAAATTTCGTACTCAAACAGAGATAGGGCTCGGCTTAAGTGCCATAGGACATGCGTTAACTGCTTTGTTGGCACGAAAGAGCAATGAAGATGTAAGAAAATAATACGTCGACTGGTTTAAAATATATTAGAAAACTATTTTGATAATTAACAATACAATATTCTACATGTGAACTGTATTAAGTGTTCTGTCGAACTACCACTTCCCCGCCGATTAATGCAAGACAAGCAAATACACAGCTTGGTCGCCATGTATAACCATCTTATTACTCAAATGTTGTGTCTACCTATGCTGATGATCAAATATTTTCTAACATTCGACCATCCTTACTATGCGAGCTGTCCCAGACCGCCAGCCACCATAGAACCTCTTGTTTACCTATTAACAACAGTTATGCTAACCATGGCCTTAAGATTATCATAACAAACAGGCAGTGTCGGCCTGTAACTTTAATTTTCATGCGTGCATCCATGACTAATTTTCTAACTTATTTCAACTAACTCATACACGTGTCAACTCAGAAAATGAGTAGGCAGTAACGGCCTCAGTCATTCTCATCCACATATCCACGTCTTATCTTTTGCCACCTCAAATGATGTCTCTACATGTCAACTCAGACAACAAGTAGGCAGTATCGGCCTCAGTTGTTATCTTCCTCGTATCTACGTCTCATCTTTTACTGTCTTAGATGGTGTCTCTACGTGTCAACTCAGACAACAAGTAGGCAGTATCGGCCTCAGTTGTTATCTTCCTCGTATCTACGTCTCACACCCAATCATACTCATTAACCTTTATCATCTACGCCACACGTCTCGACTCAAACAATAGGCGGGCAGAATCGGCCCCGGCTATCATTATCCACGTCTCAACGTCTCGTGACCTACTACATACATACATACACATCTAATGTGTACCTATATATCAACTTATTTTCACTTACGTTTACATCATAGTTATCCATTTTTCGATCTGGTCGGCCACAACCACTGCAGGGACATTGCTTCTTCTCTTAACTTTCCGCAGATCTTCTACTTCATATCTATCATTAGAGATCACTTTAACCTCACTCTAAACGGTGCCTTATATTTTGGTAACAGTTTTTTGCTCGACCCGGTACATTTGTTATTAGCTTAATTTCCATCTTTGCTGTATTAGTTTTTCCTATATTCGCCATAGATGTCGAAATCCCCTCATTTTCACTTAAAGTTCTTCACATTTAATTTTCCGTTCATCAGAAACTTCACCAGAGTTTATTTTAACATTATCATCGCATTTTCGAATGTCAAAACATTCAGTCACAAACTGTGTTTACATTCATTACTAGCTCCCGTACAAAATCAACAGTTCCGATTTCCAATAATATCACGTTCTTAAAGTTTATAAAGTCTCGACCGATGATGCAATCATGATTTATTTGATCATTATTTAACACTATTGCCTTATCATTGCACTAGGTAAGCCTAGACGTACATATATTCTAACTGTCCTGGATGGCATTACGTAATTGCCCTCAAAACTGTTCAGTATGTTAGGCCCTTTATTTTCAACATCAAGGCCTGGTTTGTTGACAACACTCCTATGAAATATAGTACATGAACTTCCGATGTCAACTAAGCACTTACACTTTTTCCCATTTAAAGCAACAATTAATATATAGAGATTTTTATTCATGTTATTTGCTACCACGACATTGTCGCGCTTACTTTGTTTATTTTTTTATTCGGGCATTTGTTTCGTTTATATCCAAGGCGTTTATAATGGAAACATTCTACCTTGAATTGGGGCAGTCTCGCGCGGGATGAGGTCCTTTGCAATTAAAGCACTGAATTTCTAGCTTCTGGGTACTACCGTATCACTACACTTTGCAGAACCGCTGAACATTTTCCTCCCAGTGTTGCTGTTTACACTTCCTGGAACGCGTCCTAATGTACTCGTATATGCATATAGCTCGTTTGTGTTTATAAACCTAGACGATCGGGCGGATCTTGCAATATTTTCATCGATAATCCCTCCTATTACTGCATCAACCAAATAACTTTCCGGAATATTCAGCTGTAAAGATTTTAATTTATCCAGTTTATTAAAACAGTATTCACTTTTTAACCACTATGCGTTTCATATAATGCAGCTTCACGAAGCAGTTTAGCGAACGGCAACGGTTTCGTGAATTGTTTAATCAGGAATTTCTTCATCCTTTTCCAATTTACTGCAAGCTGATCCTGGGAATCATACCATCTTCTAGCTATACCAACCAGTCTATTTGCAACTAATCGAATCACAGTCAAGTCGTCCCACTTATAACATTCCGCTAACTCGTCGACTCGACGAACCCACATATCTACTGATTGTTCAGCCCTTTGAGGATCAAATACAGGAATCAACTTTTCGTCGCCATGGTTGGTCGGGGTAGAAAAGCTCACACGGTGCCTTACGCGTCGCCGTGTATTGCTTTTTTCTCCTCGCCCGGCCATCACTGCTTGAAGAACTTGAGTTCGACGTCGACGTTGAACTCGATGTTGAGCTGTCTCTGTTTTTCACTCAGCTTTCCTTTCGAGGGCCTTTCTCGTCTAGGGGTAGATTGGTGTTTTACCCCCGAAGGACCAGGAACAAGGGAAAGAGCCTGCGAGTAAGGTGATTGTTGTGACATGATGTAATCTGGTGCAATCACTTCCGACACTGGGGCAATTACTTCTGAAACTGGTGGGTGATAACTGTGAGTATAATCCCACTTCTCATATGTAAGAAAATAATACGCCGACTGGTTTGAAATATATTAGAAAACTATTTCGATAATTAACAATACAATATTCTACATGTGAACTGTATTAAGCGTTCTGTCGAACTGCCACTTCCCCGCTGATTAATGCAAGACAAGTAAATACACAGCTTGGTCGCCATGTATAATAACCATCTTATTACTCAAATGTTGTGTCTACCTATGCTGAAATATTTTCTAACAAAGATGTGACACGTAACACATCAAAACGCGTTACTACAGATTGTTCTATGAGGACCGGACCGCAGCGTTACCACATTTGGTAGATTTTTATTTCTTTTTAGTAGAATTTCAAGGGTTTTTTAAAAGTTTGGTAGGTAAAATTTACTGGTAGATTTCTGATAATAATTATCAGAAATCTGCAAGCAAATTTTACCTACCAAACTTTACAAAAATCCTTAAAATTCTACTAAAAAGAAATAAAAATCTACCAAATGTGGTAACGCTGCCGGACCGGGTAGTATAATTTAATGTCTCACGTGACTACGGAACTACATAAACAATAAACATTTGACATGATTAAAAGTGAAAGTTTTAATAAAGGAAGAAGAAATATTTGTCATTATCATTTAACATTTTTGTTTCAGTTCATATTTTTTTAGGTGTGAGACATTTTGTAATAGAAGTATTAAAAATCAGTCTCTGTCTGATCCTTTTGACGCAGAGGTTTATTTCATCAAAATTTTTAAATATTTTTAGAGTAGCAAAATACCCAACAAACACAAGAAATCATGAATATGCCATAAATAATGAATTTTAAACTATATTTTTTTGTTGCTGACAATATTCCATTTTGCCGAATATTTCTATAATATTTGTGTGAAATTCGTTCTATCAACCTTATGACCTTTCCACTGTGATAATAAGAATACATATTCATCAAAAAGGTTTTATTAACATAATGCGTGACAATAAAAACATATTTGTAATAATGTATATGTTTGCGTTCATTGTTCCGTTTCTATTTTTAGTGCCCGCAAAGATATAAGTTCAATGGAATTTTCTGTGAGGCAGATAAGTTATTTTTAATGACATTGAGATTATCAGTAATAATACCGGTTTGTGAATTACACCATTAAATTGTTATACATTATTTTGTAATATATTTTATTTTATGAATTTATGTGTTGACAAGCCATTTAATGTTTATAGAGTTTTATGCTAAAATTGATTAAGTTGCAAAACGAAACAACATTGTTCATGTAGTAGTCTATAAATAGACTAACTTTTTTATAAAATCTGCGTAAACAATCCTCCGTAGGTGCGGTTACACCAGTGAAAGCAACTTCCTTCTTTGATTAGTTTGCATTTCCCTGGTTTTATGTTAAAAAACAAATGTAAATTTTCATTTTGATTATAATGGTTTGGCAGTAAATGTAATCTCATAAGCTACTTAGTGTTACAGAAAAATAGCCAATTTTATTTTATTTTCTGCACCCCCCTCCCCCTCCTGAAACGTGAAATGGACATCAGGAAAACGCATCTGATCATAATCACTTTAGTAAAGCAGGTTATCTTATAACCGTAGTTCATAAAACGAGCATAGAAGGTCCCAAAATTACCCAAATTACATTACAACCTAAAACTTTTATGTAAATATTTTTTTCTGCGGTCAATTGTTAAAAAATTAGAGGAGCTCGAAGTTTGAAGAAGTTTCTTGAATTTCGGAAAAATGACTGCCCCGCTGTTACAATGTTATTACTGCTTATTATTAATTTTCTAGTGCAGTAGTGTTATTTCATTAAAAGAATGAATTTTTCGAGTTTTCACTAATCTGTCAGAACAAGAATTTTCTTATTGCTAATACTTTACGATTTACACTCCCCAAGAAAATGTGAAAATGCATGCTTCACTGTAGATTATTGTAATGTATTGTAATTAATGTAATGTATTGTATGTCTCCATTACTCCTACGTAATAATTAGCTATCATTCGTATTCTAGATTATAAAATTTCTCAAAAGTTTTGTTCAAACAATTTTCTTGCACTGTCAATTGCTTATAGTTCATTAAAATAACAGTTAATATTGTAATATATCGGACAAAATTCAGAAAGTTTTGAAAATTGGTGGAAATGTTAAGGATAGCATATGAATTAGTAAACCGAAAAGTTCCCACCCCTAAATAGTGTGCTTCGTCCCCTAGGAGGTTGTTTCCACCCCCATTTTGAGGTTTTCTAGATTATCTCGGGAACGGTGCACTTTTTGATAAAAATACTTATACCTATACAAAATTATTCCTTATAAAATTCTCTATCAAAAACGTACCTACACTTTTTTCTTAAAATTAATAGTGCCGTGGGAAATAAAGCGCACACATAAGGGTTGGTTCCAGTTAACAAAATAAATTGTAATCTTTACTATAATCTACTTTAAAGTTCAATGCTTAACGCAAACGCAGTAGCTACTAAACTTCACTTAAAATTATAATAAATGTAGCACTTCCACCCTCTCACTCCTAAAAAATTCGCAATTTTTAAAGAATTATTTGCACAACTCATTCGAGTCTGGAGTTAAAAACGTGCTTTAGTTTTGATCTAGCTTCGGTACCTCTTTCCCTTTTCGATGACAAAGGCCTAATGAGAAAAATTAACAAAGCAACTTTATACCAGATTATTAATACTGTTCCAGAACGAGATATTGTCAAAAAAATGAGAATTTAATAACGTTTATAACGCTTACGTGAGTTATTTAAGAAAACATTATGGAAATAGAATAATTGTGGTGTTCGATGGTTATTTGGATAATGCAAACAGCACGAAGATCCTAAAACAACAAAGGGGGGTATTGAAAAAAACCTGTCCTGAAATTATATTTGATGAAAACACTGTTGTTTCTGTAACGCAGCAGAAGTTCCTTAGTAATTTGTTTAACAAAGAACGTTTGATTGCAGAACTAGTGAAAAAATTTAGTAATGAAGGAATCGAGGTGTTCGTTGCTGCGGATGACACCGATTTATTAATGGTACAAACTGCTATCGAAAAATGTTATAAGTGGGACACAGCTGTTGTCGTAGGGCAAGACATTGACATGCTAGTCCTTCTTACTGCTCTATCTCCCTTCGATAAAGACAATAAATTTTTAAAAGAAAAACGAGGATTTACAGTTCCCGAGATTTACAATCCTCAACTTTTTTTAAAAACTGTAAAGAAACAATATTATTTGCACACGCTATTAGCGGTTGCGACACAACCTCAGCATTTTCTTCCAAAGGAAAGGTTAATGCAATCAATGTGCTTAATAAAAGAGATGACTTACAAGACATCGTGCAAACTTTTAATAATGAAAAAGCTAGTCATGAAGAAATTGTATACGTAGGAGAGCGATTTGTTCTAGCTTTATACGACTCTACCTCCGCAGAAAAAAGTCTAGATGTATACAGATTTGTCTTTTAACAAACTTGTTGATAAAGCGAATAATACTGTAATGTTATCAAAACTACCACCAACTTCTGCTGCTGCTCGGCAACACTCATATCGAGTTTTTTACCAAATTCAAACATGGAAAAACGTTACGCTAGAAGTCACTGATTGGGGATGGAAAAAAGTCGGCGGTATATTAATCCCAACTATGACAACTAAAGAACTTTTTTCTTTAATAAATAAATACCTATTATTTCTGCTTACATCATTGTTAAAAAATATTATTTTGGGTATTCAGCAGATAACTTTCAAAGAAAACATTCGTTTCTTTCATATACCATTGGCGCAAGTCTGACCAAAAAGGAAGATCAACAAGACTCCCCCTACGGTGACTTGTCGACTTCTTTCGTACACCTACCATATCTAAGATTCAGCATGAACGAAAAAGATTGTACAATATTTAAAGGCATTAATTCATCGAAAATATATGAAATACTTCATTTACTGGACATGCATGCGGTGAGCGAAATTTTATAACTATTTTCTTTGAGCTTTTTAGTATTTTTTGACTTTGAAATGAATTAAACGTTTGATTGTGATGTAGTATCCTCTAGGTAGGTAGGGCTAGAGATACTTAATATTGTATATATTAGCATGATCAGACTTGAATCATCAATATATATAGAAAGAGTGGTTGTTTTATTGCTTTTCATGCTGAATCTTAGATATGGTAGGTGTACGAAAGAAGTCGACAAGTCACCGTAGGGGGAGCCTAGTTGATCTTCCTTTTTGGTCAAACTTGCGCCAATGGTATGTGAAAGAAACGAATGTTTTCTTTGAAAGTTATCTGCTGAATACCCAAAATAATATTTTTTAATTATTAATTTCTTGTGCATGCAAATTAGGGTGTAAATTTTACATTTTTTATAGCTTTATTTTGATTTCTTATTACTTATAATATTGATTTCACTGAGATTTAAGAAAAAAAGCAATTTCTTACATCAATAATCAAAATGTAAACCAACTTCTATTAACGCAGAGTAACTTTTTTCATAAAAACTCTTGAGGGATCGTTTAGAAATTTTCTAAAGTACATTTAAAAAGAAATTATTTGTATTTGTCAACTCTGATAGGCTCTAGGCGTTTTTTGGATTACTAACTACGAAAAGCCCCACTGTGATGGCGTGGCAACAAGTACAATATACAATATTCTCGCCCCTTTAAAAATCGCGTTATTTTAGGGTGGAAGCACTACATTTATTATAATTTTAAGTGGAGTTTAATAGTTACTGCTTTAACGTTAAGAAATTTAAAGTAGATTATAGTAGAGATTACAATTTATTGTGTTAACTGGAACCAACGCCTGTGTGCGCCTTATTTCCCACGGTACTATTAATTTTAGCAAAAAAACTGTAGATACATTTTTGATAGAGAATTTTATAAGGAATAATTTTGTATATAGGTATTTGTATCAAAAAGTGCACCGTTCCCGAGATAATCTAGAAAACCTCCTAGGGGACGAAGCACACTATTTGGTTTACTAATTCATATGCTATCCTTAACATTTCCACCAATTTTCAAAACTTTCTGTATTTTGTCCGATATAAATCGTTATTTTACTGAACTATTATAAGTTACAGCAGCTCGCTTTTAAATTTCGAGCTGCTGTAATTTTAAAACAGTTCACCGTGGAAGAAAATTGTTTAAACAAAATTTTTGGGAAATGTTATAATCTACAATATTGCAAATGAGTAATTACTACATAGGAGCAACGAGGACAGAAATGATTGCAAAAATGTACAGCGAAACACAAATTTTCGCCATTCTGACGGCTGTAAATCGTAAAATATTAACAATTGAGAAAAATAATTTAAAAAAAACTCGTTTTCACTTTCTACAATATTGGTAATACCTAATTTTAGGGTAAAACTAACAGGAAAGGAGATAATTGATAAAAACTTATTTTGACTGTCATTTTTCCAACATTGCGGTCGTAGCGGACACGATATTTTTGTGAAAAACTTGAATTCATGATTGGGGCAACCCCTTCTATAGTATGCAAATATATAATTCCTTGTATGAATTATTCACTGATTTTTTTGCTCTAAGTCTGTATTAATTATGTTATCAATGAAATTTACAAATATTACCCAATTTTGAGATTTTATATCATTGTTTGATATTTTATTTTATTTGTACAAATAATTAAAAAAAAAACGCATTGTGACTTTTTATGCGGTGAGGAATTTTTATAAGTAATTTTTTTGTTTGTATTGACTTGACTTTGAATTTTCCAGAGTTCGTTAACCTTATCATATTTTTTTTAGTTTTTGTTATTTTCTGAATTTTTCCGATTTTCTAATTTTCCCTGGCATAAAAACTTCTCATATATGTATAGCGCAAGAACATGAAGTAAATTTTATTTTTTTCTTGGTGCTAGAAGGTTACCAGAAGGTTATGGAAAAATTATCACTCCATTTTGCTTCACCCCATTTTGCTTCCGATTCCGGAACCCAGACTAAGCCCACTGTGTTGTGTTGGTCTTTGATAAGACTAAAAGTGTATCGGAGTGCAAGAAAATTATTAGATATGGTCGAAAAACGCACCAGATCTTGGTGTAAAAGTAATTTCGTTTATTTTAAATTTTATTTTTTGTCAGTCTGTTTTTTTTTCGTTTTTCGACTTAACACACAAAAAAAAATACTTTTACATAAATTAGGACTACTATA
This sequence comes from Rutpela maculata, assembly GCA_936432065.2. Classification (NCBI taxonomy): domain Eukaryota; kingdom Metazoa; phylum Arthropoda; class Insecta; order Coleoptera; family Cerambycidae; genus Rutpela; species Rutpela maculata. Next base: position 43,691,622 of record OW386286.2, read on the forward strand.
CCCTATACTCTTATTATATCTTCGTACCGAATTAAAAAATATATGATGTACATTCTCAGTAAATGTCACTTTTGCAATAAATCAATGTTAATACTTGCGATTGTTGTAGAAACCGGAATGATAAAAACAGATAAGTAGGTTATTGCTAATAATATTTTTTATAACATAATATTATTATAATGTAGTATATTTATCGATACGCTAGTTGATATAGTATTTCCAGGAAATATTATACACATCATTTCCTAATTCAAGATCACTGTACACAATTCTTTCTAGGAATGTTTCATGGTAGGTAAATATTGTACAAAATTTGTTTACAGAGAAAACAAAACAGAATATTTCTTGAAGTGTAGACTTGTATACTATGCATAAACAAACACTACGTATACAAGGTGATTCAATTGAAACTTTTAGCTTAGGTCTTTAATTTATTTTACGCCAAATTACTGCATGTAAAATTTATTAAACAAAGTATTTTCTACCTACTGTGGGTACGCATATCTTCATTGTTCATACATATAGCGCATTTAGGGGAGAGTTAGTGCGGTCGGACAGCATTAAAAATCATAAAAATATTTTAGTGCCGGCGGCGAACGTGCCCTTTTGGATATAGATACTATATATACCAAAGATGAAAAATCGCCCCAGACCCCAAAAATTCCGGACTCCCCACCACCGGTAATGACATCATGAAATGAGAGGTCGAGACTGATCCACTTAAACGCCATATTTTTTAATAAAACCCATGTGTTGTATACTAAAACATGATGTCTGTAATTATTATTTATTATTTTATTAATATGGTGGCAAAAATTTGATATTTTATCTGCATATTCGTGTTTGGTCTCAATTTTTGTTCTTGTGGTCAATAAATTCAGTGGTTGTAGTCAAATTTTGTTGAGATGGATCTATAAAGAGATAGTTGCGCCTCCCCTTTAAGTCTTCCATCGTTTGAGTCAAGAAAAAAAAATAAAAAAGTTTGTGTAACCATTTTAATAAAAAATTGTCATCTAAAAAAGAAAATATTTACAACTAATAATTTTGAGAACAATGTCCTTTACATGCGCACAATTGCGTACACTGAAGACCGTTTCTGACGCATTTGCACATAGAACACCTTTGTTTTCAGTTACAGGCGATTAATTCTTCACAACTTTTTGCGACATCGGGAATAGTAAACCACAATGGCTGGAACCCGTCATTAGTTTTTTCCCATCTCCAAGTATGGGGCGAAGGAGTTTGATAGTCTTTTTACAGACAGTACTTCCATATAAGGGCTTGAAGAGTGGCTCGCTTGATATGCTGAAGTAAAGCATTTTGCGTCGGAGGTATATTCTTAATTGGTCTACTTTTTTAATGAAAAGGAATCGTCTACACTCATTAACTCTGTTTAAGGGAGATGTTACATCATCCAAAAGAATCACAAATATTTTCACAGTACTCATGATATCTTCATCTGGGTATCTTCCCATTAGCAGCTGCTCAAAAGCGGAATTAATATTAGGATCTGCCATCCACATCTTCCTTTCTTGCCTACTCCACAAAATGAAGACACGGTATCGGAACCTGTTGCAGAATGAAATATCGGCAAAAAGCTACAGATCTCCTGTGATAAATGAGAACATAGGTCATGGATACCTATTAACCTACGATTTTTCCCAGTTCCAAAATCCATCCAAAGTTGTTGAATATTTTCAAAATTTGAAAAGGCAGATACTGCAATGACCACCACATCCGAAACTACCGTTCGAATGCTAACGTAGTTATGGCCATTATCAGCTGTATGCTTAGCATGAAGAAGAAGGCGTCCGTTCGCTTCTTCATGCCATGAGGGTGAAATAGCTGATAGATCCAACTCTGCTGAAGACGATATTGCTCTTTCCTCAAGCGAACAGATTATTGTTTTTCCTTCAAAATGTTCGTTTATTAGCTGTTCTGCCAAGAAAGTAAACAACTGTTTTTTGTTTTCATCTACTCGTAAAAATTCGTTATATTTTTGTGGAATTATTGTGGAAGGTGTAACTCGTATGTGCACTCCTACTCCTCTTGATTGGCGTGTATCAGCTTTCAAGATTCCTATCAAATACTAAATCAATTCGAATAGCCGATAAATGTAGAGCTTAAAATATTGTTGTTAAAATATTCCAAAAACGTTTCCACATTTCTTGGATCTAGTAAATGGACAATAACCGGAGTACCCAGTACCAATTTTTGCGAAAACTTCACGGTGTACAACATGAAACACAAATACTGACAAATACTTTGGTGTTCTGTTTTTACTGCGAAACACTAAAACGCTGCAATTCCACGCTAGACTAAAAACTTTGCAGCTCTGTATGTATACGTAAACACGCTATAAATACTACAACAGATATCCCGGTATATATTTAAGTATATAAAACAAATTTAATATTGAATTTTACTTAAATAACTTGGTCTATGCCTATGCATAGTTTTTTGACATCATTACTGGTGGTGGGGGGTCCACAATTTTTAGGGTCTGGGGCGTTTTTTTATCTTTGATATATGTAAAAATTATATCCAAAGGGCTTGTCCGCCGCCAGCACTGAAGTATTTTTATGCTATCCGATTCCACTAAGTTGCCTAATTTGGACCACTTTTTGATAAATGGCCAGGAAAGTACAAAAAACTATTGTTTTCGTTGTACAAAAAATAACATGACAACGTCCATGTGTTGTAAACTTAGCGCAATAGATGGCTATGTCAAAAACAAAAACAGGAACTAATAAAAAATATGCGGAAAGAAAGTGCGTTTGTTCCAAATTAGGAAACCGGTAATTCCATTATTCAACGCACAGGACACAAATCAAATCTTCATCGTCTTTGATTCCAGTACATTCCTCGTGTGCCCATCGATTGCACTCACTGCAACGAGCCCATCCTTCCCCTTCTTTGAAGCACATTACAAACACTCTGCGTCGTCTTCATTCAGATGCCTCTGAACTTCCTGACTCTACTAACCGCGCGCCTTCTTTGGTTGGAACAAATTTTTAGTGACTTTCATTTTTTGAGACTTTGAAGCAGCTGTTTGTGTCTTTTTAGAACCTTTCACTTTTGATCCTTTTCTTTTAAACCAGGCTTTGTTCCTTTTTTCAGCTTTTCTCTGCTTTTCTCCAGCTATTTTCTTTTTTCTTCGAGTCCATTTTTGTAAGAGCTGCCTTGTTAATTCCACTGTGATCTATGCTGCTCGCTTTCTTTTTAGGATCTTGGCAAGATGAGTTTCAGGTAGGGGTGAGATTTCATTGAAATTTTCTTCAAATTTAGACCTTGTTTTTGAACAACAGGGAGTCATGGACTCATTTTCATGCTCTGACTGCTCTACGTTTGGATGAGTTACGATGGCTTCTGCTTCAATTACTGGATCATCAACTTCCACAGGTTCGTTTACATCTTGTAATTGCTCCTCGTTTGGACGAAGTGCCTCGGATACTGCGAAATGATGGTCTTTGAGGCGATTTCGATCTACCGGCCAAATACCTGAACCACGAAAAGCATTTGCAGCGGTCTCCACAGTAGCTGCTGTTCCATAAGTTTTGAAGTTAAGAAAGCTACAATGTATTGAGAAATTTGGTTCCCAACGTTTTCCTTAGTCCGTAAAAACTTTTCTTGGAGTCTATGGGTGGTGTGACCAGGAAGTTGAAGAGATGAATATGATGCTCTCTTGAATAAATGAGGGCCTAATCATTTTTACTATAGGTCGAATGTTCGTCTAGCAATCAAATCACTTCTTTATCCGGTCCGGGTTGAACCACACTTTTAAAATGTTTCAACCATTTTAAGAAAAGATCAGAGTTAATGTATACTGTATCAGAAATCTCCACCAGGCCACCTAATGGTGCTCCGATTGCTAATTCCGGAGCATGACGTTTTCTTTTAAAAATGATCATGGGCGGTACATATAATTCGGTAGCATTCAAGCAACATACTGCTGTGGTATTAACTCCTCTCTCTCTCCGCTAGTATTTCCACCCACTTGTCTTTTTCCTTTCCGGGAGACAATTTTCGGTATCCTTTTTTGCAATATGGTGTTAGCTGTAACCTCAAGGAATAAGCTAGTTTTCTTACATCGGTAATGGTAAGACCAAACTTCAATATATGTTGGACGAACAGGCCCTCCATTTCTTGGTCGAAATCAGCAGGCCTGCCTAGTACCTTTATTCGATCATTCGCAGTTTAATTCTTATTCTCTAAATGACGTTTTAGAGTGGCTTTTGGCACATTATACCTTCTCTGGCATTCGTTCAATCCCACTCCTCCATTTCTGTAAGCCAAATCTAAATCCGCCTAAGACTACTTGCGATATTTGTCCCTCTTGAACATCTGAATAAATAAAAAAACAATGATTACAAGATAGGGAAGCAGTCCAATTTAGGCAACTTGTCCGTTTTACGAAACTACACACCCGTCACTAAAATTTAACGATAAATTTAACGATGTCTTTAAATGCTAGTCTCTTTCTGGAGGATACGTTAGAAGAAATTACATAAATTTGCTTTTAGTCCACGTAAATTAGATATTTTAGAAGAAATAATTTATAAAGTAATAATATTATGATGCGTACTCTAGATAGGGTTAGAAATAAATACCCGAAAAGTTCCCCCCCAATTTAGGGGTGGAACGTACTTTTTTTTGCAAAAAAACACCGCCAACGTTGACTTAATGCTGGTTTTAACTTTCATCTTGTAAACCGTTCGTCGGAAGAGAAAAAAGTATAGGAAATTAAAAATTTGTCGTTAAATCTTGCATAAGAAATGTCCTATTAACCTTATAGCTTATACTCACCTATTTCGCGCTAACAGCGTCTGAACAGAGAGGTAGTTTGGGGCGCAGAGGTAAAAATCGATCCTAGTCCAAGTTTCACGGCGAATATCTTAAAACAGGTTACTCTATAAGATGCATATATAGCTGGTTTTGACGCAAGTGATTTTTATGTATTTTCCCCTTTTTTTCCACAAAGCTGTGTTTTTCAATTTGAGCTCGTTTCCACACCACCCACGAAGTAGAGCTCTCGGTGCGTTTTTTTTAAGGTGGTTTCCCCTGTAGGCCTATTCCACTAAAATTCTTTCCAATTTTACTCATTAAGGGGTTCCTCTTCGAGATTTTTTCTTTTATTGACTCATTCCACCGTTTGCATTTTCCTTTACCAAAGAAAGCTGAAGTGGTATCTCATCCATTGAACGCGTGGACAAACAAAACTATCTCCTTACAGCTTTTTAAAATTTCCGAGGACTGCAAGTCACGAGAACTGTAAGCTTTATTTTTTATTTTTCCCTGAGCCTCTCTTAAGAAACGGATATCTTTATCTTCAGGTGCGAGAGCGATAATAATCAATGAGAGAAGATCAATATCTTGTCCGACGATGACCACTGTATCGTTTTCATGAGATTCATTTAAGGCGGTTTCAACTATGAGTACGTCAGCGTCGTCTGCAGCAGTAATTGATTCCCTCGTTTTTAAATTTCTCCACCAATTGCGAAATAAACCGTTCCTTGTTTGTAAGATTGTTTATCATTTTATTTTGCGTCTCAGTCAGAGGCGTGTTCTCATTGAAAATAATTTCCGGTGAAATTCGTTTCAAAAGTCGCTGCTGTCTTTCGATGCTCTTCATACTGCAGGCATTGTCAGCATATCCGTCAAACACTACGGTCACTTTTTGGCGGTAATGATTACGAATAAAGCAAACGTAGGCTGTATAAACGTCGTCAAAGGTATCGCTTCGGCCATACTACACGATGAATCAAATTGCCGCCATCAACTGGCAATAGGAAAAATCTATTGGCCTCTCTCGTACAGCATTGAAAATATCATACAAAGACGATTTCTTAGTTTTTCTCGTTAACTCTTTCTCATCGAAGAGAGGAAGAGGAACTGAAGCAAGCTGAATCATGACTCAAAATCTTTTGAGTGAACAGTACAGATTATCCTCTGATATAATAATTGCTTGGAATCGAAAAACACATCTTTGTGGAAAAAAAGGGGAAATTCCACTCCTAAATTGGGTGGGAACTTTTCGGGTATCTATTTCTAACCCTGTCTACTAGAGTACGCATCTCAAATATTATTACTTTATAAATTATTTCTCCTATTCCTATGTTTTTTAATCTAATTTGTGTGTACTATTTACTAAAAAATGTACTTTAGATTATTAGTTTCAAATTAGTAGCTCAAATACTCGCAATTCATTAATTTATATGCCAATAAAAAAAAGATAAGTAGGTACCTAACTTGCTTGCCTAAAAACATTTTTTCACGTAAGGTAGCTAAAGTTACCAAACGTGACTTAACGAATGTTAAGGCATATGGAACAAAATATTTACATAATTTAACAATGGTTGAAAGAAAGCATATTTTTATTACATATAATTAATATTATTTGTGTATATTTGTGAAATAATACACTTTATTATTTTTTGTTCTAATCAGCATCGACAAATGTAAATATGGAGGAATTTGAAAATACTATAGACCATAGGTTATCGGTGTTTGGCCGGTCAAATACTGATAAGCTATCAAGGAATCCAGCTGCTGTGGTTATAAAATTATATTATTTATGTGCTGTCTAATGGTCATGGATAAACTGCACTTAAATAAAATAATAAAGGGCATAGCCGGGTAAGCATGGTGTAACTGCCCCCAAGCGTCTGGCGCTTATATTTGTGCAGTAGGAAGCAATCTTGGAAAGTAGCAACTTCACAAAATATTAGCCCGAAAAAGGGACTGATTTGGGGTGAGTAAGGGAGGGTTGATTTTAGCAAAACTATTTTTTTTTTAAGAAACGGCGCATTCAATCGTTTTGTAAAAAATATATGTTAAAGGCCTACTGAGAAAGTACTTAATAAAAAATCACGCTCAAAATCCGAAAACAGATACAGTAAAAAAAACATATATATTATTTTCAAATTTTTTTTAGGGTAACTTATCTCTGGGGTACCAGCCTGAATTTTTTTCTGTAGCATGTCTAGGGACTCACTTATATTATATTTTTTTTCCAGTCTTGTCCGAAGATTACGCCATACTTAAAAAAAATGCCGAAGTATGCAGTGCCGTCTGCATATTTTGTGGACAATTAACCCCTTGCAAGTAAAAAAGGCCAAACTGCAAAGTAAATATGGATACCTGAGTAGTGTATACATCCTAGTGATTAGTGATTAATTATGGAGATGGTGAACGTTGAAAGATAAACCAAAATAAAGCTGCAACGCTGACAGTTAATTAAGTGATCAATAGAGTTGAATTCTCTTGCGCCGCAAAAATCAGTTTATAGCCGTAATGTTAAATATCATTAAGAGTAAAAACTAAAATCACCGGTACTATGGAGTACCTTGTCAAAGCCTGTCATTATTCACATATTACCGTCGCGTCGGCGGGGATAAGAGCTTGGTTTTAACAGTCACGTGTTGTTAACAATTTGCAGCACTAAATCGTAGCATTATTAACCTGAGAAGGATATAGATGTTAATCTTTCTCACTGTCATCTGCAATCACTGCACTCATGCTATCCTTCTGGAACAATAGGGAGAGAATTTCTGCCGGTTTAGGTATGCTTGCTAGATATCGTCTGTACGAAAGGTAATACACGACAGCAGCTACATGGGAACAACATCCAACACAGTTCGATACCCATTGGCACATTCACAGAAATGTCTTCTAACACCGGAACATTCGACACTGTGGGGAATATAGTTGATGAAACACCGATAAACCTTCGTTTTGATGTGACGTGTGAACAAACTTGTATTTTGAGTACATTGGACTGGTCCTTAACGTACTGAAGATTAAGTGTTCCATTTATGACTTCGAGGTACGAAATCGTTTGTTAATATTGATACGATCCGGTAAAAAACAATTTTAAATCCATCATTTCTGGAAAGTCCAGTACATCTTTGCTGGAAATATCTACAAAGGGCAGTTTTGCAATTTCTTTGAATGTGCCAATGGAAATCGAACTGTTGGATGTTGTTCCCATGTAGCTGCTGTCGTGCATTATCTTTCGCAAGGATGATATCTATCAAGCATACCTAAACCGGCAGAAGTTCTTTCGCCATTGTTTCAGAAGGATAGCATGAGTGCAGTGATTGCAGATGACAGTGAGGAAGATTAACATCCATATCCATCACAGGTTAGTAATGCTACGATTTAGTGCTGCAAATTGTTAACAACACATGACTGTTAAGACCAAGCTCATATCCCCGCCGACGGTAATATCGATAGTACCGCTGACTTTAGTTTTTACCCTTAATGATATTTAACATTCCGGTTATAAACTGATTTTTGCGGCGCAAGAGAGTTAAACTTTATTGATCACCTAATTAAATGTCAGCGTTGCAGCTTTATGTTAGTTTCTCTTACAACGTTCACCATCTCCATAATCACTAATCATTAGTATGTATGCACTACTCAGATATACATATTTATTTTGCATTTTGGCCTTCTTTACTTGCAAGGGGTTAATTGTCCACAAAATATGCATTCGACACTGCACACTTCGGCATTTTTTTTAAGTATGGCGTAATCTTCGGACAAGACTGGGAAAAAAATATAACATAAGTGAGTTCCCAGACATGCTACAGAAAAAAATTCAGGCTGGTACCCCAGGGATAAGTTACCCTAAAAAAAATTTGAAAATAATATATATGATTTTTTTACTGTATTTGTTTTCGGAATTTAAGCGTGATTTTTTATTTAGTACTTTCTCAGTAGGTCTTTAACACATATTTTTTACAAAACGATGGAATGCGCCGTTTCTTAGAAAAAAAATAGTTTTGCTAAAACCAACCCTCCCTTACTCACTCCAAACCGGTCCCTTTTTCGGGCTAATATTTTGTGAAATTGCTACTTTCCGAGAGTGCTTCCTACTGCACAAATATAAACGCCAGACGCTTGGGGGCAGTTACACCATGCTTACGCGGCTATGCCCTTTGAATAAGGACGAACATTTTCAGCAGACCAAAGTGGGAGAGCAGCTTTTACTCTAAGGAATAACTAACTCTGCCTATTGATAGATATACAATTAAATTTAAATTTGTTATTTTATTTTGTACTCAAACCTGTATATAAAGCGTGATTCTTCTAAACCAGGCCAAACGGTAATAGTAAACTAGTCCGCCATGTAAAGAGCCAATGTAATTCGAGCTTATACACTCTTAATTTTTGTATCCCAACTTCCAATATGGCGCTCATGGAGTAATTACAGTGAGCTCTATTGCATACTGGAGTGAGCTCGAACAATAGGAAACTATTATTTTCTTTCGCAAAACTATAGAGAGAGAAGCTATATTAGGAATGTGCACTGTCTCTCTCGCACTCATAAAACTAAGTATTCTGGCAACAGAGACAGAGGACCTATTAATATAGCTTTTTTCTCTATTGTTTCTGCTCCCAATAGATCTTTTATAGAGCTTCAAGTAACTATGCTTATATTTTTATTTTATAACGATTATATAAATATTGATTATAAACCTATAATAAAACTTATGAGTTACTCCCTCAGCCGAAAGATTAAAATTTGTTGAGGGATCAAAAAATGAAAATAAATTTCTTTAATTTTCAATAATATAATAATTTTTTTTTGTGTGTGTTATGAACGTTCTTGTAACTGATTATAAAGTTGTTGGGCTTATACAGGTAACAGTTCTTGATAAAGTGCTCTTATACATAAACTTTATTAAGGTGTTTTAACGAAATCCAGCGAACGCGTAAACATCATTTATACAGTAGGTATGCTTTTAGAGGGCAGAATATTTACTAGTGAAATATTTTTGTCGAACTCCTCTATACGTTTCCTTAAATATATAAGGAATAAAAACTAGACTGCAACCAACAGCTATTCTCCGGACTAATGCCCCGCCGAGCGCTGAATTACGAATTACAAGCCTGGCCGCGTTAAGTGCAATAACTGTGTATTGCCACAAAACGCTAAAGTTTCGATTTTAATAGACACCAGCCGAAAGACTTATTCCTACTTAAAGGAGCTCTCGTGCCAGCCACCCCATACCACTTGCAGACTGCAGTTTCGAGCTATTGGCTCTCGTCAGTGCAAGGTAGGTCTGAGATGGCAGGAACGAGGCATTTGTTCACTCTTGGTACATGACGAGATTTATAAAACCACGACATGCAACAAAAATGGCAGGCTCCATCTAGCGGCTAATGTCCATTACAATCGAAACAGCAGTAGTCCTGACATGGGCATAGTTAGTAGGTATGCTTTTAGAGGGCAGAATATTTACTAGTGAAATATTTTTGTCGAACTCCTCTATACGGGTCCTTAAATATATAAGGAATAAAAAAAAGCGTTCGGCGGGGCATTAGTCCGGAGAATAGCTGTTGGTTGCAGTCTGGTTTTTATTCCTTATATATTTAAGGAAACGTATAGAGGAGATCGACAAAAATATTTCACTAGTAAATATTCTGCCCTCTAAAAGCATACCTACTAACTATGCCCATGTCAGGGCTACTGCTGTTTCGATTGTAATGGGCATTAGCCGCTAGATGGAGCCTGCCATTTTTGATGCATGTCGTGATTTTATAAATCTCGTTATGTACCAAGAGTGAACAAATGCCTCGTTCCAGCCATCTCAGACCTACCTTGCACTGACGAGAGCCAATAGCTCGAAACTGCAGTCTGCAAGTGGTATGGGGTGGCTGGTACGAGAGCTCCTTTAAGTAGGAATAAGTCTTTCGGCTGGTGTCTATTAAAATCGAAACTTTAGCGTTTTGTGGCAATACACAGTTATTGCACTTAACGCGGCCAGGCTTGTAATTTGTAATTCAGCGCTCGGCGGGGCATTAGTCCGGAGAATAGCTGTTGGTTGTAGTCTGGTTTTTATTCCTTATATATTTAAGGAAACGTATAGAGGAGTTCGACAAAAATATTTCACTAGTAAAAAAAAAATCTTTTATACAGTTCGCTGTTGTAGCATTTCACCTACGGTAGTTATACTTATAAAATTACGGGGGACATTAATGTTTTTATTTCAATATGAAAAATGCATCGGTTGATCTAGAGTTTCTGATACCATCAGCTATCATTTACCATGTTTAAAGCGCATCAGAATAATCAGGATGATCAGTGGATAGTGGAAAATATTTTGGAACCACTTGATTCTTGAGTTGTGATACATTTATAATTATCGCCAATCTAACCAAAGAGCTATTTGGATTTATAATGGCTGCGTAATACACTGAATTGTTCTATAAGGGAACTTACTGTACTACTACACAAGCCTCGTGGTTGTATAATGTGTGCATAACAAGCCCAGTTGTTCCCTAAAGTACACCGCAGTCTGTTTCTACGAACTAAAAGTTTGTGGCTGTACATGAACTGCTTAACGAACTAAATTGTTTTATAGCAACGCTCGCGGCGGTCTTTATAAAACAAAAAAGAATATATTGCTATACACTAACTGTATAATTAGTTAAATTATTATATGGGATAATCCGCAGTCGTTATACACTACATTTAAGGACTTTGTTGCTATATAATGGCTGTATAACGAGATATATACTTTTATAGAATATTCTATTACAGTATTAATGCTACAGAAAGTTGGAATATGTGTAATTATCGCCAATAAAACCAACTGATTTTTTAAACGCTTCGCAACAGTCTCTATGTCACTAAAAGAGCTTTGTAATAGCTATTATAGAACAAATAGTTTTGTAAAAGCAGTTTAATTAGGCCTGAAAATTACCAACAATTTCTTATACAGCCATTGTCTCTTATTAAATAAAATTGCTGTAGAATAGCTATGTCACTTCCATAAAGGCTTTATTATTTTAGCCACCACATTTTTCAATGATGCATGGTTTTAGGTGAGGCATCCATCTTAAGATAAATTTACATAAGAAAATTAATATTCTACTACTAATACTACTTCATAATTACTGCATCACTAGGCTATAAAAGTACTTTGTCGTTATACAACGTGATCTACCATGACATGCGGAAAATTTAACAGTAGGTTGTCCTCACCGAAAGGAGTTTAAAAAATAAAATTTTTTTAAAAATTTGACCAAAAAAATGACCTTATTTTTTTGTAGAAATGCGCCGTCAATGACTTTAACCAATCTGACGTAACGCGGTACAACCATATCACTTTATCAGACTTGGGATTGACACTATTGACAGCAAAGCTGGAGCGGGTAGAAGTGACTTTTTGGTTTTAATCAAATCAAACTACAAAAATAGCGAAATAAATCGAAAAGACATTGACCCTGTGCTAGTGAACTATGCAAGAACAAGTAGATATAAGAGATATTTACTTAAACCCGTCAATAACACGCCGGTGCCCTGATTGTTCGATCAAAAGCAAAAAACGTGGCACTTTGACCGCACTTTCCCACATTGAAGACTAGTACAACATTTTATTTTCCGCACATTATGGTAAATTACGTTGTATAGAGGAGTGTAAACGAACTTCTATTCAACTCCTTGCATCTCTATTAGAGCTTCTTACGATACTTTATAGATGCTGTAAGAATATTGCTGAAAGGTGCTAAATAGTTGTATGAGTATTGCTTTTTGCGGCCTCTGAACAATAAAATGGCTTTGTAAGCCTGCGCTTATTCTAGGTATATAATTGTTGTATGATATGTAAAGAACGTTCTCCTTAATTATAAACCTTTTACTCTTATACAATAGCGATATAGAGATTCTTATAACTATTATAAAATAATTTATGCTAGTTGGGGCGTGCGCAGAATGCTGGTAGGAGTAATGTGGCATAATAGTCATGTACGAGTAAACGACGATGTACATAAATGTGTAAGGAAATATGCACGTATATTTTTCGGTAGACTTGTACTGGTAGATCGCTGTTTAGCTGTATTTCTCTTTAAAATCTGAAATCCCTTTTCTTTCAAACAATTTTACTTCTATTTTACTTCTATAACGTTGCAGCTCAAAGTTTATTTCATCTCTTTTAGCAACATAATTTGACAGCGGTTCAATTCTTTTTCGCCCTTATCAGTGGCTTCTTTATTTACCTTCTACACAGTAATATAAAATATCCGTCGTTTAAAGCTTTAATGGCGGGCTCTTTATCTTTAACTGTCAAATTTGACATACTTCTCAAAAAATTGCAATTATGACAGTTGTATTGGATTCACAGTTTTGAATCCTTAATTTTTGACATCAGATTCGGTATCAGCTGCTCGACTAAATACTAAATACTTAATACATTTCCGACTAAATTTTAATTTAGTTTTTTGAAAATTTGCAACAAAAAAAAACTTTCAATCATCTTACACTTGACGTAGCTTGATCAAACTATATTGGGACTACCGCCGGTCCATGCCCTTGCAGTTTGACATAGATCACATAGAAATCGTTTAATCCAATCCAGAGTAATGATTGTACGCACATAAAAAAACATAGATACGAGTCAAATTGAGAACCTCGTCCTTTTTAAAATTCATTGAAGTGTTATTTCAGTTAAAAAAAAATTGGAATTAAAAACACATGTATTTTATGAATTTTCTGATGATTGGTGAATATATACAGTGTGTTCCATTTTGCTTGGAAATACCCCATAAACAAATTATTTTACGTAAGATTTAGATCGTTTTTTATTTAAGACGTAGAAAAGTGCATTCTTGTGATACTTTAAATTTTATAAAACATATATGGTGGACCTACTGCTTTTGTATTTTGGATGGAAAATGATGATATCTTATTAGCGATATTTCAATCCTGCGTACACTGGATTCATCAACCCCTCAATGAGTTTGTAATTTTCCTGAAAAATTAACTAACGTGCGAAAGAAATAAAAATTCTAAAATCACCAATGAAAATCCATTGCTGCACGGGATTGCGTATGTAAAATAATGCCTTGACTCAAACAACAACAAAGGTATGTTTAATTGTCAATTTGTGTAGGTTTTACTTATTTAGACTTCTGCTTGTAATAATAATCATGGCTCGCAAGGGCTGTATATCATTAAAACATTAATTTCTCTAAAGAGAACATTAATCGGCGGACGATATCTTATGTCAAATTCGCGACCTGATTTTCTTGGTGATCTCGCATTGTCGCCAACAATTTTAATAATATCTATATATCTTAACCTTTGCGTGGCAATAATTATTATTACAATCAGAAAATAAAAAAATTAGTACCAACTAAAGCACTCTTTTAAATACACAATCCCGTGTAACAGTGGATTTTCACTGGCAAGTTCCGAATTTTTATTTCTTTCGGGAAAAATCTAAAAATAGATACATTTTCACAAAATATGGTACAAGCCCGTACAAGGGGTTGCCGAATCCAGTGGTGTACTCAGATAATTTAAATAAAAAACTGCTAATAAGATTTCATCATTTTCCGCCCACAAATACAAAAGCAGTGGGTCGACCTTTATGTTTTATAAAATTTAATGTATCACAAGAATGCGCCTTTCAGAGAACTACGTTTTAAAAAAGCCCGATCTAAATCGGACCTAAAATAAACTCTTTATGGGAGTGGTTCCAAGCCAAATGGAGCACACTGTATATATTTTTTAGATATTAATAAGATATTGACAGTGAAACTTTATTATTAGTTCACAAACTAATCATAATGGAATCTAAAATAGATGAACTACAACAATCAAAAAAAGAAAAAAATTTATGTATTTATGGTATGGAAGAACAGGATAATGAAAACTTGCTAGATAAGGTATTAAATATTTTTAATGAAAAAATTGATGCCCATATTAAGCGAGAAGAAATAATAAAATGTTACAGAGTGGGCAACAATACTAGAAAGGAGAGACCAGTTATAGTAAAATTTGAAAAACAACAGCAGCGAAATATAATACTAAAACACACAAAAAAACTGAAAGGTACCAAGCATGCAATTGTGGAAGATCTAACAAAAAGTCGTCTAAACCTACTCAAGAGAAGCAAAAACTAAATACGACCGAAAATTGGTTTACACATATAATGGGAATATTTTTATTTCGGCAAATGGCGCTAAGAATAAAATAAGAAACATAACTGAATTAACTGATTTGATTCATAAATAAATGATTTCACGAGGGAATGAAATATAATTCACAATTTTTGTTTTGGTTTTTTATAATTAAGTTACATTTGTTTATATAGCATCATTTAATATACATATATCTTTTGTATTTTTTTATTATACCTATAATATAGACATTTACTGTTGCATTTCAAGCATATAATATTTATATTTTAGTTTGGTTTGTGATTTCTTCTCGTTAATGAATATTTTGGAGTATAATTCTGATCTTGAGCAATATGCCAATATAAAAACAAATATAATTACTACTCATGAGAATCAACTACTACAAGGTGAGTTGAAAGTTTCTTTAAATATTATTCACTTGAACATAAGAAGTATAAACAAAAACTACGATGAATTAATAGTACTACTGGAGAGTTTAAAATGTAGTTTTGATTTAATAATTTTGTCAGAAACTTGGAAAATTAATTACATAGATGTTTTTAAAATAAAAGGTTACGATCTTTTATACACTGATGGATGCTATAACCAAAATGATGGACTCGCGGTTTATATTAAAGAACATATAATTTATAATTTTGATATAATTAAATTTACAGAAAATTCATTTGCTAATTTAACATTTAAAATAAATAACATAACATTTAATCTTATAGCAGTCTATAGGCCACCTTCTACCAATTCATGGAAATTTTTAGAGGAAATACATGATGTTTTTAAACAAAATACAAAAACTGATATTCAAATGTTTATAGGTGATATAAATATTGATATAAATAAAAAACGAGACAATCTAGTAAATGAATATTTAAACATATTAGCTGGGAACGGTTTTATACCATATATTAATTCATCCACAAGAATTTCCCAAGAAGGCGAGTCATGTCTAGATCACTGTTTTCTTAAAACTGATCCGTCTGTGGTTAATAATATAGAAATAGTTCCCATAATTTTAACACATGATTTGACGGACCATTATCCCATAATTTTAAAAATTAAGAACAATACATGTAAAAACACTTATGCACGTAATGACCCAAATAATAAAAATATTATAACGCAAGTAAATTATGAACTCCTAAAACAAAACATAAAAAAAGAAACCTGGCGGGATTTATTTGAAATTAAGGACGTTGACGCAGCTTACGAGTATTTTTTAAATATAATAAATAAAAATGTTGAAATATCATCAAGAAATGTGAAAATAAAATCTAATCAACGAAAAATTAAACCATGGATTACCAAAGGACTGGTTAAATCAATTAGAAGTAGGGATAAAATGAAACAAGAACTGAATAAGGATAAACACAATATGGAGCTTCGAGAAAGATATAAAGAAATTAGAAATAAAACTAACTATCTTATAAAAAAAGCAAAAAAAGAATATTACAATGACAAAATCATGGAAAACAAAAAACACATAAAAAAAATCTGGAATATAGTAAAAGAATATTCAAATGAACATAACTATAACAATAAAATAGTAATTAAACAAGATGAAAAAAATATAACAGATGACAGTGAGGTAAGCGAAACATTTAATAATTATTTCGTGAACGTCGGAAAATCTATGGCAGAGAAAATTAATGTTAATAAGCAACTAGAGCACCGACGACTAGACTTTTATAATAATTTTTTTCTCAACCCAACTACAGAGGCGGAAGTAAATAAAAATATAATGAAACTGAAAAATAACAATGCATCCGGATATGACGGCCTCTCCAGCAAGTTACTCAAAATAATAAAATCAGAAATTGCAAAACCACTATGTTATATTATTAATCTGAGCTTTGTAGAAGGCAAGTTTCCATCTGTTTTAAAGATCTCTGTTGTAACTCCAATACACAAAAATGGAGACAAGACCGTAGTGAGCAACTACCGACCCATTTCCGTAATTAGTAATATTGCAAAACTTTTTGAAATGTGTATAAAAACTAATTTAACAAATTACTTGTGTGCTAATAAAATACTGTCTAGTAGCCAATATGGTTTTAGGGAAAATATTAGTACTGAGGATGCAATATTCGAGGTAACTAAAACATTATATAATTCCGTCGATAATGGTAAAAAACAGATCGCGATATTCCTAGACTTAGCCAAGGCTTTTGATACAGTGTCTCATGATATATTAATTCACAAACTAGAAGATTACGGTATACGAGGTGTACCAAATAATTTGTTCAGGAGCTATCTAACAAATCGAAAACAGTGTGTCAAAATAGGTGAAACGAAAAGTAATTTTAAGCATATACCATTTGGAATTCCACAAGGTACAGTACTTGGACCTATATTATTTAATATATATGTCAACGAACTGCTTCACTTAAACGTTGATGGTAAAATAATTGCTTATGCTGATGACACTGTTCTTTTAATAGAGGACACTTCCTGGGATTCGGTAGCTTACAAAGCAGTGGTAGAATTTTCAAAGTTACAGCAATGGCTTTTAGAGAACTTATTAACTATAAACATTAATAAAACTAAATTCATGTGTTTTGGTTTATACGACAAATATATTCCCCAAATAAATACTCTAACCCTCCATACTCACACATGTATACTGATGAACAATTTTGAATGCAAATGTACAGAAGTGCTTCATTGCACAAAACAAATAAAATATTTGGGAATAATTATCGATCAAAATTTAAAATGGACTGAACACATCGAATCTCTTAACAATAAAATAAGGAAACTTGTATGGAAATTCTACCATCTTCGAACTATTATTCCACACATCATTCTTAAGACACTGTATCATGCCTTGGCTGAATCTATTTTAAGATACGGTATTTCAATATGGGGTGGTGCATATCCCACGAATTTGCAACCTTTGAGAATATCACAAAAATATCTCATTAAAGTTATATTGCATAAAAACAGACGATACTCAACTGAATTACTTTTTCAAGATTTTAAAGCTCTCAATATTGATTTATTATATACAAAGTCGGTACTTATATTCACCTATAAGCATAAATCTCAACTAAGATCTGATATCGAACACAGCCACATCACAAGGCACAAGATCAATATAAATCTTAATATTCCCCAATATGCCCATTCTACAGCACAGCGTTTTGTTAGTTATTATGGTCCAAAATTTTATAACACCTTACCAATAAATTATAAGCAAATAAATAACATAGGCCTCTTTTCAAAAAAAGTTACAAAATATGTAACAGAAAATTCATCCAAATTTTTAAACATTTTAATGAGCTGAAGTCACACACTAATTATATTGTCTTTATTATTTTTAGATTTATGTATTTAGGATTTATTTACATATTGGAAAATCATATTTTTAACTTATTTTCTCAAAATGTTATTCTTGATATTTATTATGTTTTTTTACACTTAAATAAGTAAACAACACTCACAATCTCACATGTACTCACACAGGTGTTACACTTAGGAGTACATCAAAACATGTTTCTGTTTTAACATATTATGTATCTTTCTAAAAAAGTGAAATAAATTTGATTTGATTTGATTTGATATCTGAACTATGTAGATGTATTAAATATTACCTGCTCGTGTAAATGAGTTATGTGGAGGCGACATCGGACGTTTATAATATACCTATTTCTTATACAAATTATAGATTTCAAACAGATTATAAAGTTAGTTATCCGGTGCAGTTCACACACGACC
This sequence comes from Rutpela maculata, assembly GCA_936432065.2. Lineage (NCBI taxonomy): Eukaryota > Metazoa > Arthropoda > Insecta > Coleoptera > Cerambycidae > Rutpela > Rutpela maculata. The sequence continues at coordinate 43,710,267 of OW386286.2, forward strand.
AATGTAGTACTTACCAAAGAAATATTTACATTACTTTTATTGGTTTCATAAAAATAAACTTTATATAGAGGTTAAACATCTGTTGCTACTCGACTATTTCACATTTCTATATTTATTATGTTTATTCGAACTCTTAAAACGCTCCATAAATGTTCAGCTTTCGATTTTAATTAATAAATTGTCAAGATAATAATTGATTTGCATTTATAATTACTAGACCAATTTTAGGCTTGAGGACATGACTTAAAGGTCAAGTATAATAAATATTTAATTCATTTTTTTTGTTTCACAATGAAAAGTAATGAATAATTCAAAAGGTTTTTGTTGGTTTTTAGAATTGAGCGTAAAATTTTGCGCTAGATGCAAATATATACAACTAAAACGACCGGCAAATTATTAGTGTTCTATTTCGATGGATGCTACTACTACTACTGACTATAGATAGTACTATTAAAATTATCAGGATCCAAATCAAGGTCACAAATTTACTACTTGACGTAAATCTTAATTATACTTTTTGTGTCAGTTATTAAGACAAGACAATCTGATAACTTAATGAATGATCAAAATAAAAAAACATCTATGAAATATATATTATGAAACAAATGAATGGTAGACATAAAACAATGTTTAGTGATTAAAACTCAATGTCGCGCAGTGAGGTATTTTCCTCAATAGCAGGCCAATATTCGGAATATTCAGTAGGTAATTACAATCGGGAACCAGGAGTGACAAATTCAATCAGAGTGTGCACTTGAACACCTAGGTTTCAAAAAATACGTACATTATCTGAAACGACCTTGCGCATCTAAATTTGGAGGGGGTAATGGGGTATTTTCCTATTTTTTTTTTTTTTTATTGAATAATATCATAGAATATGTACAAACAAGCCTTCCAATACAGATTTCCGCGAAAATAATTATCAGTTTTTTGAGAAAACAGAAGTTAAAATAAGTGGAACAACAGGTGTTTTAAATTGGTGACGTAGGTAGTTTGGCCGATGACGTAGGTAGACTGTATGGATTTGTTGATAGAATGGTTTTATACAAAACAGTGTAGTGTTGCCAAGTTGAAATTCCTTCTCTAGTTCTAGTAATGATATTTAAAGAAAACAAGAGTATAAAGCTTATTTATTAAATCAATTTTAATATATTTATACAAGAAATTTAATTTTGTTACGTAAAAAACAATAATGAATGGGCGTGAATTATTAAATATTTTAAATAATTTTTAATGCCGATTAGATTTTTAAAAACACATTTAGCAATATATGGCAACAATGTCAACGGATAGTCAAATGACAGATGTGTTTTAACGGGTCGTGTTGATTTGAAGCATTTCAATTTCTGTTATCGAGGTATTTGCTGTTATTTGCAAATAATAGATAATGTCGTCGAAAAGATGTTTCATAAAAAGATGTGGAAACACAAGTATAAGTGCGTCGGAAAAAATGTTTGTAACTATTCCGAAAAATATGAATATTCGAAGAACTCGGTGGCAAGCTTCCAATATTTCTGATCCCATCCCTTCAGGTTCGTTTATATTTTGTTGTTACGATTAGTCGCCCACATACTAGTTACAGTAATGTTAATTAAATACACTTACTAATAATAAGTGTACTTACATACATAAATAGAAGTGTTTACCTTTGCATTTTCATATTTTTCATGTTTGCTGACAAAAAATCCAAATTTTGTTTATAGAAAGAATATATCATGTCGTAATCAACTTTGGGCAGATTGGATGAATCTCCTTTCACAAAATTCAACTCCATTTTAATAGTTTATTGATAAAATATAAAATAACGAAATCAAACGCCACATAAACAAACAACAAATAAAGCTAATCGATGTTTCTTTCACTTGTATTATGACAAGAATTGACAACTGACAGCAAGCAAGCCAAGTTGAAAGTTGAAAGAGAGCCGCGAATTTTTTTTACATTTTCAAGATAACTTCTAAATAATAAACATAAATACCTTTTAATTCCTTCTGAATACATGAATATAATATTTATTGATTTTCAAGATATTGAGCAAAATAGAAGTGTTATAGGTAAAATAATGTAAAGAAAATACACAATTTGGCATTCATATAAGACAGTTACAGTCTAAGGGAAAGTTGTCTGTTATTGGTTAAATTATTTCCCGCCAAATAAAATTATTTGAAATCTGCGTCTAGACGGGCGTATTCTTATTTCTTATTTTTATTTAAGAAATTATTGTTTTGGTTTAAATTGATTATGCAGTAATTACTAAAATAATAACATTACTTGGTATATATCACCAAAACTGAATTTAAGAAAAATGGAAAATACCTCATTTTGGCCGCGATTGCAATACTACGTACAAAATTATTTTCCGAAAATTTTTATATTACCTAAAATTGGCTCATTTTATGTTCACATCGAATTTAAAGGGTTGTTTTTTAACATTTCTTAATGATTGTCAAACCAATAGAAAGCTTATTCTACTGCCCAATTACTCTCGAAATCGTTGTTAACAGATGCTACAGAATTTGTTTAAACAAAGCGGATTCAAAAAATTTATAAAAGGAGGTTTTTTTTTTAGTGGAAAATTTTGTTATATTTGCCAAAGATGCAGCGCAAATGTCACTGGAATTGCATTAAAATTGGTAGTTAGTAGGTATTTTAGGAGTTTTTTTTTTTTTTTTTTGGGGGGGGGGAGGGGGGAGTTAATAATTCCCAACTCTCATTATAGGGCAGGCAACGAAAGCTCAAAAAAAGGTGTAGAGGGAAATTTTAGGGACAGAAAATTTAACTTCGGAACTTTGTTTGGACTAGTCTGGAGATCAACATATCAAAAGTCCCCACTCCTAGGTGGTGAGCGGGTGGTAGGTCCCATTTTTTGTTTTTTCGCTTATATCTCGGAAGTTATGCGTCGTATGGAAAAAGGTAATCTACGCAAAATTAAACATAATAAAATTTCCTACAAGAATGTTTATATTCATTTTCTTCCTATGTGTTATAGTTTACGAGATATTCGCCAGCCAAAATAGATAATTAAAAAAAAAGTATTAGGTACCTTGAATATTTCTATCAAAGCGGTTTACCGCGGTCTGCTAATAAATTACCGTCACAAAACAATCTTTATTTTACAACACTCGACGTATTTACTAACGTAATATTTTGTCGAAATCTATGCATTTCCTTAAATATACAGTGTGACTCACTTAAAATGAAGACGTCCTTATAACTTTTTTATTTTGTTTCTGATTTGAATCAAATTTTACTCAAGTATAGAACAAATTAGGATCTACTTATAACCAGAAAAACATTCGCCTGCTACAAAGGCATAGCCTTCTGTGGTACCAAAATACGCTGAAAAAAATAAAAACATTTTGAATGTTAAAAATTCTAAAAAATGCATCGGATCGGCGCCACAACCATAAATACACCAAGATTTGATTTGGTTATGGATGGAAGATTTTTCATACATAAGCTAATTTGTCAAAGGGGGTCCTCAATTCCGCAATTTGTGGTGGATACGTGAAATTCATTAATATGATTTTTAATATTTTCGAGATATCGAGATATTCGAAGAAATGTAGGAAATTACATATTTTCCTATATGTATGTAAATCTTAAAAAAAATAATTTTTCTCAGAAACCTTTGTTTCGTAGGGCCGAGATTAACGAAGCGTCAAAATAGTACATGATATTAAGTGAGCATTATATATGAGATCGATTTCAATTAATTACCGATTAATTACAGTGTTGTGCATTTTTGTCGGAATTCAAAAAATAAAAAAAAGTAAATTTAATCCTATTTAAATTAGCTAGAGTAATCTTTTGGCGTAGGAGCCAAGATTAAAAGTTGCCAACTGTAGAAGTCCAAAATTTGCGATTTTTTGCCGTACATGGCCGACATTTCAGGAGTTATCTCCGAAACGAAAAAAAAAATTGAAATTCTGATGGTAGCAATAGATTCGTAGTGGAAAATACTCGTTTGATCACATTTTTTATTTCGAGCTAACTCCCACCGTTTCGGAGATATCTGCGAAAAATAGCAAAAAACAGCTAACATATCGGAGCCGAAAAATTGCAAAAACAGGCAATCTTGACATGTTCATATTTTTCGGAAAACACCATTGGCACGGCCGTACGATGTCGTGACGTAAAGAGGAAGTCTTCCATAAACCTGATCGTAAATTGCACTGCGAAATTCGAAAATTCGGCTCGGCACGAACAAATCAAAAGTAGCATTTTGTGACATTTCAGAATATTGAAGATGTTTTACACGAAGTAGTATTTAAATTTTAGGTTAGGTTGTGTTCACTGCTAGTTGTTTCTGACAAATGCGCATATGGAATTGTCAAAGCCAAAGCAGAATCGGTGTCGCTTGACGCAGTCATTCGACTTTCACCTTGTGACGTCACGTTTCAATACAGGGTAAAATCCTGCAGATTTTAATCGCTTATATTTCTGGAAGAGATTTTTTTTAAATTTTTTGTCGTCTATGGGATTTTTACGATTTTGATGAGTATTTTAATTAAATTTTATTTTTTGGGCAAGTTCCCTATTAATTATGTCTCGAATTATGTGCTGAAAGGGGTGGTGGGTTAATCGAATAGTTTGAAATATTCTTGAATTAATTAATTAATTATTTTGATCCATTCTCTGTAAGAACGCACTGCACTATTATTGCGGTTTTAATTAAAGAATTGCCTGTTTTAAATGAAGCAAAGAGTTTTAGTTCAGGAACGGCGTCATCGAAAGAGGGTGATAGTTACATTAAACGAGGTAGTAGATTATTTTTTTCTATCTTGTATGTATTGTAGAGAGTATGTAGAATCCAAGTTTTAGACCTCCAAACCCTTGGCAAATTTTTGTGCGGACGAAAAAACCACGAATTTTTGGCATATTTTTCAGTTTATGGCCTATAAATTGAATACAATGCATCCAATCGAAAAGTCGTCTATTATCAAAAGAGCATTAAATTTCAGGAATGAGAACCTCAAAGTTGAAATTTCATCAAGAGGTATGGGCGTAATTGGTAGTCGAATAACAACAATTTTTACCAACTTGTAAAAAAAAATCACACTGGGTAACTTTTTAAACGTCTGCAGCTCTGAAACGGCTAATCTAAATGAAAAAATCCCTAGAATGAAAGTTGTACAGCATATAATTTCAAGTCCATAGATTACCTGGTTTTCCAATTTCCATCAATATTAAGCAATTTATAATATATTTATTATTTTCTTTTATTCCTTTTTATCCACATTAATTTGAGAAAATGAGTTGTCGAAATAAAAATATAATGTAAAGAAAGGCCCAAAGTTTATTAACCAAAAATAGAAATTTGCCCAATAGTACTAATACAACAAAGTGTAAAAAAAAATTAAACAAATGCAAGAACAATACAAGGTGTAAGAAAAAACTGAAATGAATTAAAAATGAGTTTTGGAAAAAAACGAATTATTTGAGTGTAGTGGTTATAGTAGTCGAATCCGTTTAGATTGGGGCTGACTAATGTCCTCGTACTGCATCCTATTTTCCTGATCCATTACAGCAGCACCACCAACTTCCTCAAGCTCGAAGCAATCTTCGTCGTTGTCTTCATCTTCATACAACTCAATCTCAGGAGCGTTCTGACATGAGAGGCAGGATGTTTACAGGTCAAAGAGCAGTTCAAGCCTGATTTCCGACAGCTGCATACTGCAGTGCAACCTTTGTTGCATGTACACGAAACCATTTTCAGCAGCATGTCGGGTGCAGCACCCTTTGACACTGTAAATAGGCAATAAGCCTGATGAGCCTTCCTTCCAACTCCATTGACATAGGTTTGTTACGTTTCCCAGCAAAGTTTGCACTTGGTGGTATGCGCGCATTGAGTGCCACCTTGCTGCATCCGATGTTGGTGGCAACCGTGCTAGATTGAACGATTTTTTTAGGCGGATTTTAAAAAAAGCTCATATCTCAGCTCGTCCAGAGCTCTACTGTGCATTTGTCCGTACAGTGCCAAGATCAACTGTTCTATCAAGTCTTCAAAAATATATGGCTCTAGAAATGTTGCTGCTTGTGCTTTCAGGTGTGGATGTTGCTCAATGAGGGATAAAAATTTTCGTTTCCCGTGACCAAAAAATGATGACGTGGTGTCACACCCAGTAAATGCATGCATGAAGAGGACATGTGTGGGATCGTAGTTGAAGGAAGTGTTTGAGTACCATAAACCTGCTTTTTTCTCTTTCCTTGGTTTGTTAAAGTACAAGTTCTCGTACTTGTTTCCGAAGCCCGTTAAGAGAACGAGAACGTGAATGTCCTCGCTAACAATTGCCACACTGTCGGATTTTGCTGCTTGGGAAATAGCTGTTTCTACAATTAATAAATCTGCATCTTCTTCGATTCTTCCTTCCTTGAATTTTTGTATAAGCATCAAAATCAAATGGTTCTTGTTGCTCTCGTTTGCAAGAAAATTTTGCTGTGACACTGCACCATTTGTCTCTTCACTGAAAATGATGTCTGCCGAAGAACCTGATGTTTTCAAACGACGCGACCTTTCAGATGACTTTGTTCCTCTTCATGAAGCATCACTTGGGTATCCATCGAATATAACTCTGATGTCAGATCGGTAGTGACAATTATGTCATTACTTGTTTTGTGGTAGATGATCAATTGAGGCACACCTACTGCTGCCAAAACTTCAGAAGATGAAAGCCTTCCTTGCCGATCAATATTTCTTTCTAACGTGAACATATTTTTAAACCCTACACATCCGGAGGAAGTATATAACTTAATTATGAATTTAAAAAATACTCAGTAGGCGATGATGAAATACCCATTAAATTATTGAAAACAATAGCAACTGAAATCTCAAACCCCCTCTCAAATATAATCAATTTAACTCTAAGTTCTGGCATATTTCCAGATACTCTCAAAATTTCCCATATCAAGGCCATTTATAAGAAAGGAGAGAAAGATAACATAAGCAATTATAGACCCATTACATTGCATTGCTGTCAAATATTAGTAAAGTTTTTGAAAAGATAATTTACAACAGGTTGACAACATTTTTAGAAAGTCATCAACTAATATCTGATATGCAAAATGGCTTCAGAAAGAATAAATCTACAATTAAAGCAATATATCAGGCTTTATGTGAAATAATAAATTCATTAAACATAAATAATAATACCATGGCCATATGTCTTGACCTGTCCAAAGCTTTTGATTCGGTAGATCATGATATTTTAATTAAAAAAATTGAAATGTATGGTATTCGAGGTGTTGCTCTTAAGTTAATAATTTCATATCTAAGTAACAGAAATCAGTGCATAATAGAATCCGATGAATTTGGTGGTCATAAAATCAGAAACCATACAAGTATATGGAGGGGTGCTACAAGGATCAATATTGGGCCCCCTCTTATATATTTTATATACTAATGATCTGCCCTTAGCAACTAACATTAGCACTATAATGTATGCCGATGATACTTCGTTAATCTTTAGCGAAGCCACTGAAGAATATTTGAGACAAACAGTTCTTGATACTCTGGACTCCTTGGATGGATATTTTCATTCCTTAAACCTTACATTAAACAAAGAAAAAACTAAGGCAATAAATTTCTCCTATAACAAAAATAACAATAAAATCACTCTTTCTGACGACACTAACACTTTAACATCACTTACTAGCACTTCTTTTTTAGGAGTAAATATTGACTCAAGACTCGATTGGAGACAACATATAGATTACCTTGCAAAAAATATGGCCCGCTACTGTTAAGCGCTTAAAGTAATAGCTCAAGATATCAATATAGCGACTGCTTTTATGACATACCATGCATATATACAATCACAAATCAGGTATGGAATTGTTTTCTGGGGTAACTCCTGTGATGTACAACGAATTTTTAAATTACAAAAAAAATGTCTTAGAAACATCCTAAACATGAAACAAACAGAGAGCTGCAAACAAATTTTCATTAAAAATCAAATACTTACACTAACAAGTCTTTATATATATGAGTCAATAAAATTTGTCTCAGAAAATGGCTCATTATTTGAAGAATATGATAGAAATCACTTGTACAATACAAGAAACAAGAATGATCTAACTACTGATAAACCTAGATATACCTATATTCAAAAAAATTTACCATTTTCTGTAATTAAAGTCTTCAATAAAATACCCACAAATATAAGAAGTCTACCACACAGAGAATTTAAAAGCAAATTAATAAATATTTTATATGAGAAAGCTTATTACTCACTAGATGAATATTTCAATGATAATATATTTTAATAAGTATATTGTTTTATTATTGTGACAATATAGTACACTAACGCTGTTGTGTTACCTTTTAATGTTTAATTTTAATTTTAATATTTAACCTTAAGGAAACTTTAACCTGTTACTATTTTTATAATCCTTTTAATATGTATTGTATATGCCTTTTTATATATGTATCATTTTTTTGTCTTCATTTTAGCCTAGGTTTTCTCTATTTGACATGTTCAACACCCGTATGGGTATTTTGTATTTTTTTGTACAAGTGAACAAATAAAATGTATCTATCTATCTATCTTTAGCCGTGTAGGGAGTGACCGCCATGATTCCTCCCATAGAGTGGAACGTGTTCAATCCATCAATTGTGTTAATATTAAAATCGGCATTATAGAAAATAAACTGGATGAATCCATCTTAGGCTGCTCAGATCGTACAATCGACGTTAAGAGCGTCCACAAGAAGTCTTGAGCCGAATCTTTTATATATGAATGTACTGAGCCCTATCAAATGTGAAGATAGAAATGACCGTGGCCTTACTGCAGAAATTACTGCGTGTGACAACGCTACACTTTTTTCCCATTTATCCAGACTCCCTCGTTTTTCAAAATCAATGACTCAAAGAAATGGTTCAGTGATTCAGGGATCACTGATTGGAGATCCTTCAGGAAATCATCAGGTGGGGGGTATTGCGATGTCTCATACATCTGTGGTCGGATGTCCTCCCGAAGGATATCTGCAGTAGCACGTACAATTCTGAGGCGCTCTTCTCGTGGATCTGATATCCTGCTCTGATAGAAGCTATCAGAGCAGTATCTTGTAGCCAGTATTTTTAAAACAAACTACTGTGTTCTTCTTTTTACTCTCAACTATCAGTACATCTTCATCGTACTTCTCCAAGAGTCGGTCTTTTACTGTTCTTGAATCTGAAACATAATCAGTTGTAATTTGGTCAATTCATTCCTGTAAAGAATACTGGTATTCTTCTGGATGTTCTTCAATGTATAGGAAAAAAATATTTCCATTGCTTCGTCAACCTCTGTGGATTTAGTATGTCCTCTTTGTCCTCCACCCCTCACTGTCCGGTAAGATCCCTCTGACAAAATTGGTGATACCACGCATCTTTCGCACAAAGGTCTTCATTATATGTTGCAATACTTCACTAGCCCAGTTGTCACCTCGCCTTTCAGCAGCCTTAATAACACTATCTTTTAATTCGACCTTCATCACTTTGTGAATGAAATTTCGCTTTGCATAAGGAAGTCTGCTAAGTTTCGCCTCCCAATTCTTATCAGCTTCCTCAACACAATAAAAACAATTTTTTTTTTTTAATCAAATTGTTTTACCTGTGACCGGCGTTGTGGCGTTGATGGTTCGAGGTTATTGTACTGCCTCTGACAAGCACTATGCACTTTAACCTCACTTAAATTAGTAAAATAACGACTATGAGCGTTGATTTTCCTTTGAATACTGGAGCTTAGTAGAGTTTTCACGCCTTTTTGTCGCACTGTAATCACATCTTCATCTGTCCAACTACCTTGGCAGATGAAACACTCCCCCGTACCTTGTCAACTCATTTTACACGCGTCAATTGCACAACTGAAACGAGGGAGAAGGGACGCGCATGGCCGGCGGAGTCGGATCGAAGAGAGGGGTAAATACGCATACCTCTTGATGAAATTTCAACTTTGAGATACTCATTCGAAACCTTTATTTTTGATGATAGTTGACTTTTCGATTGGATGCATTGTTTTTAAGTTATAGGCCACAAACTGAAAAAAGTGCCAAAAATTTGTGGTTTTTTCGTCCGAGCAAAAATTTGCCAAGTGTTTGGAGGTCTAAAACAGAAGCGTGACAAAAAGTGACAATGGGGAGTTCTAAAATCTCAAAAATTGGCGTGACGTCATTTATGGATGGCCCCCTACTTCATTTATTGTAACTATAAAGTACCCCGTTATTGAACTATTCTGTTCCTTTGGCATTTTTTTGAAAGAACATTTTTTAGCTCCATCTTCCGATTTTAAGAACACACTGTATTTATTATTAAAGCTTTAATAATAGATTTGTCCGTTTTAAATGAAGCAATTTTTTTTCCTTTGGCATTTTTTGTAAAATTGAAAACAAAAAATATTTCCCTCTTGTAAACTCAATCCATACTGTATATTAATTACCATTCTGATACACCATCGGGTATAAATCAAGCCTATTTACCATGGTAGTACATATAGCGTCATCTGTGACAGGTCGCGCTAATTGCTTCGAAACATATAAAGCTTTCTGCCTTGAAGGAACGCTATCAACTAGTTCGTTTAAGTTTTCTAACTTCCTTTGGCATTTTTTTGTAAAATTGAAAATAAAAAATGTTTCCCTTTTATAAACTCAATCCAGGGATATACTAATTACCATTCGTTGATACGTCACCGGGGATAAATAAAGCCTATTTACCATGGTAATACTTATAGCGTCATCTATGACATGTCGTGCTAATTACTTCGAAACATATAAAGCTTTCTGCCTTGGAGGAACGCTGTCAGCTAGTACGTTTAAGTTTTCTAACTGGCTTTCAACTGCCTTAGTTTGATGTTAGTGATTGTGAATATAGATGGCAGCACGTGAAATAATCAATCCTGTAATTTAAATAGCTGTTTTTAGCTACAGATTTTCCCAAATCATTCTCACTTCATTTTCATTTATATGAATAAGCTCATTTAAATATTTTTAAATTTATTAGTAGAGTTGCCTGCTCACTCTTTATGACGCGTCACAAACAAATAATTTAAATCTAATATGTGATAAAAACTTTAAAAAGTATTAAATGAACCGCCAGCAAAAAATTATGTTTAAGTCTTTATGAGATCAGTCATCGATTTCATTAATATTAATTTTCCCAGATCTGTATTTTTTTCAGATTTCTGCGTTAACCCGCGTTCAAGTCAATAAAACAAGCCTAAAATAATTGAACAGCGCATGAAACCGATCATGCAAATATAAGGTCTGGTGTCGGCCATTTTATCTAGTTTTTGTTTGTAAAAACTTTTTTTTTTTCATAATTTTTTATGCGTAAAACATGGAAATAAATAACACTGGAAGGAGCACTCAATGCTTTGGACATAGGAAATAGGGTTTGCAATCCCGAAATCTCGAACCCGAAAATCAGGATTTCAGGACTGTAAAACAAGATGGAACAGTCTTTTAATGCAATAATCGGCTCAAAAGCGTCGCTTTTGATACTGGATTCGGAATATAAATTTTGGAGATTTGGTTAAATTATTGGAACCACTTAAAGTCACAGTGGAGGCACTGTGCTGACGTAATGCGAATTTATTTATTAAATGTCTCTTTAAAATTCATGTTGAAGCAAATTATGCAAGTTGACATGCCTCTTAGTGCAGAAGAACCACCCAATGCAGAAATTGTTACCTGGACATCCTCCGATATCTACTTGTAAAATTTCAATGAGCAAGAATCAGACGCAGTATTCCAGGTTCCTAAAAAAATGTCATTAGGGAAATATTAGAGAATCTTATAAAACTTTTCTAAAAAATTTCAGAGGTAATTGATGAAGAAGACCATGAGGAAGATAAGATTCTCCTCATAACACAGAAAAATCATTGGAAAACATTTTAAACGAAATGTTAGAAAACGCAATGCACCCAATTCGAATACGCCCTGAAACCAATTTGATATCATCAAATTTAAAAAAAGAACTGACACTTTTCGAAAATGAAGGCAACACGAATATGTACCTTCAGCTTCAGCATATATGATCATCTGATAACGATACTGCCAACTAATGTAGAGTCTGAAAAATATTATACGAAAAAAAACTTTTTAAAAACAAGCTTTTATAATTACTTAGGTGTACCTACTAAATCGAAAAAAATGAAATTAATTGTCTTAAAAACTTGTCCCGCGCGAAAAATTCATACAGGCATTAAGCGATTCCTTTAGAAAGTTGTTCAGGGTGCTTAGGGAGTGAACATACTAAAAGTCCTGACGCCTAGGAGGTGAGCCGGAGGAATGGGGGGGAAGAATGTCCCACTTTTGTTTTTTTCGCTTATATCTCGAAAATGGTGCGTCGTAGGGAAAAATTTTTCTTATATCTAATGAAAGCTGATAAATTCTCTACAACTTTCATTATATATACTTTTTTCGAATTCGCAACCGTTTTCGAGCTACACGCTCCGGAAAAGTACAAATTTTCGAAAAACAGATTTTTACCTCAAATTTACGCCACAGCTAGGGTAAATGCACCGGTTGTGGCCACTATCGTAGTTATTTTGCTCATCCTCCCTTCCCACAAACCAGTGACATTATGTCAATTGCGAATGGGGTGGTGGGAGAAGCCACAATAAATTGCTACGATGTTGTTCGAGTTGGTAAAGAGGCAATTAATAAGATAGTGGACTTGCCATTCTCAGACATCAAGTTGTCCCGCAAAGATCGTGCATTCACTCTTTCCTCTTTCAGCTCATCGATAAAAATTCACGATGAAAACGTTGCAGTTGACCCAACAAGTGGGGGTGGAAACATGTAGGAGACACCCTGGTGCCAATTACAACAGAAAATCCACCAGCACCGGAGATCCTACTGAAAACGATATTTTGTCGCTGCACCAAGGATTGTGGTAGTGGCAAATGTGGATGCCGGAAAGCAATGCTGAACTGTTCTGCGGCGTGCCTCCACTGCCAAGGGAAATGCCTCAACGGCGTGCCTGTTTACGACGAGGACGACGATGAAGACGACGTAGAGCCCCTTCAGCAAGAACCACCCACCACTGAGGATGAGGATGCCATGGACGAGGAACCCTTCTCAGGAGCTTCACGGCCAAAGAGGATGAAAACGTAAAGGAAAGGAATATATAACAACAGGAAAAAACAAAGGAATGGATATCTAGCCTATTCTAAATGTCGATTTTAATGTCTTTGAGCAATTCGAGTATTACGTCATAGATATTTTTTTATTTAGAGCTAATAAATGACAGATATTATTAGGAAGGTAAATATTCAGACTACTTTATTTTTTATGGAATACATCGCTTTCTACTTAAGCAGTCAAAAAATATATGATCCAAATCTGCAATGACATTGCAAGTATCGCGCAGGTCTGTGTCCACAACTCCTATCTTCTTGAGGTGGGCCGGGTAGCACCCGTGGCCAAATTATAGTCTGTTTACTGTAGTTACTTCTGTTCTTGAGTATTTTAAATCTTTATGCCAATAACAAGTAGAAATATCTGGCTGAATGGTTGTGTAGCGAGTAGGATTTGTTATGCTATATTCTTTCCATAAGGTTGACCAGGCATTTTTACTTTTTTTTCAATATACTTATACACTCTTGGACGTGTAGTCCACTGTTCAAAATGTCTCCATCGTTAATACTTTTTTTTGTTATAATGTCTACTTCTTCATTGTGTTCTAAGCCTGTATGAGCTTTAACCCACACAGATTTGATTATCCTTCCTCTTCTTTTAATTTATTTAATAACATTTTAATTCCAGCAATATGCGTATGAATAGTGTAGTTAATGTCTTGACTGTTAGCAATACTTTGAAGAACAGGCAGTGGATCTGATAAAATAGTGCAATGTTCATGTTCATTTCTGACGACGTATTCTAAGGCTTTGAGGATAGCCATAGCCTCGGCACTATAAATAGAGGTATCTCCGTTAAGTTTATATGATCTGTGTATAAAATTAAATTAATAAAATTACTTACCTTATATGTGACTTTTTTTATCATCTTTAAAATATAATTTTCTATTTTTCAGGTAAAAATCTGTTTTTCGAAAATTTTTACTTTTCCAGAGCGTGTAGCTCGAAAACGGTTGCAAATTCGGAAAAAATATATAAAATGAAAGTTGACGAGAATTTCATGAGCTTTCATTCGGTATCAGACAATTTTTCCCTACGATGCACCATTTTCGAGATATAAGCGAAAAAACCAAAAGTGGGACATTCTTTACGCTCCACCCCTCCGACTCACCTCCTAGACGTCAGGACTTTTAGTATGTTTACTCCCTAAGAACCCTGAACAACTTTCTGAAGGAATCGCTTAGGTCCCTACTCCTTTATTGACTGACCTATTAGTAAAATCTGAATTTAGTTTACTAGTCAACAATATTATTCAACAAATATTATGTCAGTTTTGACAGCGTTTGAAAATTACGTAGGCGCATTTGTTTCTTAAGCCCCGCGTCAGCGAACTAAGCCACCTATATTTGCGGGTCCCGTGCGTTTTGTTTACCGTGCGATTTGTTTACAGTGCGTTTTGTTTACAATATGTAAAATTCAACTTACATAGATGGCAGGCAGTGTATTTTTTACTATTTACAGTAGTGATCGTAGGTAAATACGATTTACGCAACTGGTAACATTTGTACAAAAATTAAATACCAATTTGGAGTTCATACCCTTAATGAATTGATTTTTTTACGCTACGGGTTTAGTCAACACTGTCAGTAAAAAATTTTTGTTGAGATATTCATGTATTCATTATGTATCTACTACTTACACTATTATTTTTTCAATTCCTAATCCCGAAATCCCGAGATTCCCGGGATCGTGTAAATTTGATCCCGAAATCCCGGGATCGTATTATGACTACGGGATTGCAAACCCTAATAGGAAACCAGTGTAACATGATTTTACGCTACAACAGAGGCGTAGCTATGCACGGGCAATTCGGGCAGTTGCCCGGAGCCCCTTTTAATTAATATCGCGTTCTGTTCGCATTCACAGCGATGTGATTTAGCCTCAGATGGGTCTCTATGTGCCTGTTGCCACCTGTTATGTCGATCCCGACGAGTGATTGTTTGTTATTGTCAGATGAGGCTCTATGTGCCTGTTGCCACCTCTTATGTCGATCCTGACGAATGACTGTTTGTTTTTGTCAGATGAGGCCCTATGTGCCTGTTGCAGCCTGTTATGTCAATCCTGACGAGTGATTGTTTGTTAATGTCAGATGAGGCTATATGTGCCTGTTACCACCTTTATGTCGATCCTGACGAGTGATTGTTTGTTATTGTCAGATGAGGCTCTATGTGCCTGTTGCCACCTGTTATGTCGATCCTGACGAGTGACTTCTTGTTACTGTCGGATGAGGCACGCTGTGTTGCCGTCTTGTATGTCGATCCCGGTGCCAAATGACGCACACCGGATGAGAGCCTGTAGTGCCACCTAAATGTTTAGATTTAGCAAAAAATCTACAGGTATTACCTGGTTAATGTTTTCATGGTCAGGATGGACGAGCAGTGTAGATAGAAAAGTTATTTTTATTTTCGTTTCAGGTGTTCACCTTTAGAATGGTGCCCAAGGACGTGCACGATGTCAGAATGGCCGTGTCGGCGCCACCGAAAATAATTTGTCCACGCCTATGGTTCTTCGGGACCAGCACTAGTTGTGACTGTTTGTTATTTTTGTTAACATAAACATTTCTATCTATTTGCCCTAACAAATGATAGTTTAAGTTTATGAACATGGGAACACGCTGAGGGGTTCCGAAGCGAACGGAACGAGACCAGCTAGCCCAGGGAGAGAAGGGCATTGTTTGATAACCTATGCGAGAGTTAATACCGTGTGTGTAGTCGCGGGCTAGGCATGGGGAGAAGAATTACAACATCCCGCGTGCCAGCTGGCTGAAATGAAATAACAGAGCTGGAATGCTCCATCGACGGACGAATTTACGGCTGCCGGTGTTGTCAAATCTCTCGCGCTACGTGAATGTACATGCCTAATGGGAAATTACACGCACGGTATTAAAAATTAATGTGAAGGGCTAGCGGGTCGCGGATCGTTAAGTTTCCTTGTTTATCGAAATTAGTTGGTGTTTCATAATTGTATTGTTCTGTTTTGTTTGTGCGAACTATTTGTGACTATAAATTTGTTATTAAAATTAGTGTTTAGAAGATATCGTACCTACTGGTACTTGTTAATACCGTGCGTGTAATTTCCCATTAGGCATGTACATTCACGTAGCGCGAGAGATTTGACAACACCGGCAGCCGTAAATTCGTCCGTTGGTGGAACATTCCAGCTCTGTTATTTCATTGCAGCCAGCTGGCAGGCGCGATGTTGTAATTCTTCTCCCCATGCCTAGCCCGCGACTACACACACGGTATGTTCAAACAGTCTAACCCTAAATAAGCCCCTTTAGTTTCTGACATATTAATAATAATGTATTTGCATTCGCAGCGGTGCGGTTTCTAATATTCTACTGTATACATATCAACTCGGAAACTACCAGTCTTCTCCGAGTGAACGCGGATCAGTCAGAAGCAATTTTGCTTTTTGTCGTGTCACTTGTATCAGTGTGTCTCTATATAGTAAAATGTATTTTCCATATTCGAAGATTTGGCGGAGTCGTGAGATTTTACCGCCAAATGAGCAATATCGTAATTTGCTAAAACGAGGGGTGCTCTCCTTTGCAATTAACGCTAAAAATCATCCAAAAATAGCACTTTGAAGGTCTCTTAATCCAGTACAGAAGTTGTCAATTTTTCTATATTCATCTTAAATGCGTCCATTGAAAAAAAACGTTTAACATTTAGATGATTCCCTGATAAGTTATTTAACCTTAAAGCCAAGAAAATTCATTTTTTCAAAAATTCTCAAAATACATTAAGGGCCGGTACTTTCATCTCCAGTTAAGTCATAGTTAAGTCTATTCGCCAGATAATTTCCTTGGATACAATTGTGTCAATAATTGTTTCCATGGGATCTATCTATAGAATAGACTTAACTGGGGATGAAAGTACCAGGCCTTAATGTAAAATCTTTTAGATAATGCATCCATCATGGTCAAAGAAATTTGAGCGTTTATATAATAGTTAGGACTAACAAAAAACACAATTTGGAATTTTTTTTTCAATTTGGAATTTACTGGAATCAAAAAATAGTAGATTGTATTAGTGTGGCAAGGGCTTCATTGCAAAACGCGCTCGTGTTCCTATCATAGTCATAGAGTTTTGCAATGAAGCTTGCCACATGTGTGTTACATACTATTTTTTCTACGGTTGTGAAGTTATTTCCCTTTTTTAAAGTCTTTCCAAAATTTTAAATCTGCTGCCTGTCAGATTTTATTTAAAGTGACATTTTCCGCAGTCATTCTGAAGTTAGAAAATTTGACTTTGTAATTGCAATCCATGTACATTTATAGAATTTAATTGTTATTACCAGTAAATAATATAAAATTCTTTAAGGTAAATACACTGTTTTATTCCGGTGTGTGAAGATGTAATCAAGGCGTGTGGCAAATTCTTTGCCGCACAGCGTGCGGCAAAGTGATACTTTCTGCAGTCATTTTGAAGTTAGAAAATTTGACTTTCAGCACAATCGTAGAAAAAGTAACTTTTTTGTGTATTAAATCAAAATTTTGACTTTATTTTCCTTGTATCATTTTTGATTTTGCAGATATTAAAATTTGCCAAAAGAAAATTTTAAGCTAGTGTAATAAGTTTTAATTTGGTTTAAGGTACATGTTAAAAGGTTTTTTTAAACCAGAGTTATGACTGACCCTTTCAGGGGTACGTTCAGATGCACCTAACATTAACTGTATCTAGGCAATGATGAGCCTAAACAAATTTTTATTTCATGGATTATTTTTGTTATTTCAAAAGCTAACTTTTTTGTTATGAAAAACTTTTTCGAAAATGTGATCCTCTGAGTAATTTGCTTGAAACCTTTCAAAAATCAGTGATTTTGCTTAAAAATCAACATTTTCAACCCCCTGTAGCTCGACGAGTATTAAAGCAAAAATAAAGTTATACGGGTTTTTTTGGGGTAGAATTCGACAGAGAAACCGCTGAATTGGAGTGACACTCACCCCCAACGAAAAAGCACCCTTACTCCGTTTTAATATTTCATATCTGATTCATTCTGAATCAAACTATCCAGAAATATTTAAATTTAAAACTGATATAGAATTAGTCCGAAACAAGATAACCAAGTTACTGAACTAAATATCTTAAGAGTATTTTAAAACTAAAAATGTTACTTGGAGATCTTTACCAAAATTATAGGGATATGCGAAAGTTTCAATATATTAATTTTTAATCAGTATACAGCGATAACATTTTGATATCGATGGTAGTGTAGAAATAATACTCAGGAGGAATAGTTAGATATTTCTTTTAATTTTAAATATTACAGTCAGTATACAGAAAGTCAAATATGTATATAAGAACATATTTTAAAATATGGCATACATTTTTAATTAAAAAAATGTACATAAAATTCGATATAAACTGGCCTAACCATCCATATTAAAAAGTTCCATTCTAATATCACGTAAATTATACAATCCGTCTTTCCTAAAAATATCCAAACTAATTCAATAGATACAAATTGATTTAATTTTTAACAACAATATAAATTTAATAGGTAATTAACGTTTCTTTAGGCCCAGCCCAACATCCATTATCTAGCGTTTCGCGCCCTTAAAATAAAATTTGTAAAAAAACAACTCCTAAAACTACAACACATCACAGATTTCATAAAAAACAAAACAGAAATTTCACCAGAAACGATATATCTCTTAGCAAGAAAATAAATAAAACTGTACAATAAATATATTGATTATACAAGTTTTACCATTTTTCATGGCAACACAACTTTTTATCCTTAATCTAATTTTGATGAGAGTAAAAAGGATTTTGAAATATTCATTAATCAAAATGACTACAAATTATTTCAAAAGATCTGGGTTGACCATTTTTCAACTATGGTAAAAACATTTCAAAACATGTTTCTTATAGTTGGACTCTCTTGACCTTGCTTTGAAAAAGTTGAAGGTATGTAGAGTGAAATTAAATAGAAAAGATAACATACGTCACGGGTTCGCGCACAGCGTACAACAGTTGGCATAATATCAGTGCCGTGCCATCCATTTTTTATTTAAATATTAATGATAATAGGCAGTGCGACGCCCATGCGGCCGTAAAAATAGGATCGTTACCTAGGTAACGAGCACGTGGTAACGATTTCGGTTTCTGCGCATTCTATGACGATGTTATCTTTTCTATTTAATTTCACTCTACCTTCTTACTTCATTTTTATATTTTTCTTGACAATATCACAAGTATCATAAATATTCTCATAAATTTATGTGGTTTTGCAACTTTTGGGCATTTTTGTCCTTTTTTGAAGATATTTTCATTTTTTAGACAAGATGTGCGCAATGTACCACCTCAGTTTTAACATACATCTATATTAGATACCTAGTCTTTTGCGACCATGTAACAAGTTGATACGTTGTACGCACCTTGCGAAATAATAAAAATATATTTCAAAAATGCCTAAAAATTGAGAAACGACTTAATAGTGCGGGAGCTAGGTGGCTTTTTCGGCACCTCATCGTTTTATGAACTTTGAGATATTTTTATGGTTTAATGGATGATAATGATTCATAAAATCGACTTCTGGTGGGGCACCTCCTGTCAGGTACGTCACGGACACTTTAAAAATCAGTGAAATTATGTCATCCTTACAAGGCTCATTTTTTTGTATTCACACTTTATGTTTAAAATGAATAAAATAGTAACGCCAGAAAGTGTGGTTCGTCAAGAGGCGCAGTCAGAAAGGTTAAAGTTGTACAAAAACGAAGTTTATACCACGTGATCGTTGCAAAATTTTTATTTTAAAGTTAGCCGAAATTGCTAAATTAATGAGTATTTAAGAATGTATGGTACTTTTGCTGACACTAAGAACTTTCTGGGGAGGCTATTTTATTGTTGAAAGAACTTATATTTGCGTTTTAAAAAAGAGCCAGAACTTGTAACGATGAGTTTAAAGTTCTGAGGTGAAATATGAGAAAAAAATCCAATTTTCTTAAAAAAATTCCAAACATTTTCTTTATGGCTAGCCTTACTACAAGAGTTTCTTTCTGGAAATTTGTTTCTGTGTTCAAAACATTTAAATAAATGTGCTCAGCCTAAAAAAGCTTGTAACGAGTGATATAACTTCGTTTTTTACAACTCTGACCTTTCTGGCTGCGCCTCCTGACGGCCCACACTTTCTGGCGATCTTATTTTATTTTGAACATAAAACGTGTACACACAAAAAAATGAGCCTCGTAATGATGACAAAATTTCACTGATTTTTATATCTTAAACCATGGCCAACTAGACAGGCTGACATGCCAGAAGTCTATTTTGTCATTATTTAAGTTCGATAGAATTAATCAACGCAAAGAAAATAACGACGAGTTTCCGAAAAAGCCACGTAGCTCCCGCACCATAAGTTTATGAGACTATTTATTGTACTTACAATGTTGAAAAAACATATAAATATGAAGTTACAAAGTACATATCCTTTTTGAAAGCATAATCAAGACAGTTCAACTAGAAGAAAAATCAGAAACACTTTTGGAATCTAGTAGCGAATAATAAAATAATACGGCAAATGTAGTGATATGCATGTTTGTATTCCAGTAGTGGAAATTCTGATTCTGTATCGCTAAAAAAATATGATACCACAGACACATCATTTCATTGGTGAAATTTCGTATTTCAAGCCACGTTTACAAGACGTGTCAACAGCATCAGTAGGCGTGGCTTAAGCTAAGCATAAAACAACATAAATAGAAATTTAATATAAACATTCTTATTAATAACAGAGAAAGCTATCAAGTTAGGATATAATATAATCACAAATAACTTATCAGTATTTTTCTAAATACAGAAAAAATGCGTTAGCCATTGGCCCACCTCAACCGTGGCTCTGGCTAAGTATAAAAGAACATAAAAATTTAATATAAACATATTCTTATTAAAAACAAAAGCTATCCATTTAGGATATAATATAATCACAAACAACTTATATAAGTATTTTTCTAAATATAGAAAATTATTTAGCCTTTGGCTCACCTAGAGCAGTTTCACTGCTGTCATTTGGCCGTAAAGTGACGATATGTAAAATGATTCAGAAATTTTTGCCGGAAAAATGTTTCATTTTGATTAAATACAAAAACATGCCAGCACGTTTTCTAAAAATAATAAAATATTTTAATATTAGTATTATTTAGTGGCCTTTTTGTCACCATATCAGATATCTTCAATGAGCTTTGAACACGAAAAAGAAAAATATTTCCCGCCGAGTTTCTAAGAAATATTTGATTTTACGTACCATTAGAAACGTTTTTTTAATTTGTAGGCCACCTAGAGTCGGCGGGAAGTTAATTTTGAGCAAATACGATATCGAAATTAAGCGAATAAGTACATTGTACGATGAATAATGCTAATATTTGCAATAAAGGGTCACTCATTTCAGCGAATAAAAAAATGGAATACAGTGGAAACAATAGGGAGCTATATCGCAACCAATTTAAACCTAAATCATCCACGTCAATGTTAAATAGACAATGTTATTTGTTGTATATTAATACAATAGATGTTTTTTGCAAAATAGTGTGAGCTAAATTTCTTTTGAAGTGTTCGGTGGTGTTTCCTGTCTAATTTGCCAAGTTAGCGGGCTAACAGGCCATTTGTTGCAAACAGACCAATCAGAACATAACCGTCCTATTGTCACCAATGTTAAATAGACAATGTTATTTGTTGTATATTAATACAATAGATATGTGTTTTTTGCAAAATAGCGAAAGCTAAATTTCTTTTGAAGTGTTCGGTGGTGTTTCCTGTCTAATTTGCCAAGTTAGCGGGCTAACAGGCCATTTGTTACAAACAGACCGATCAAAACGTAACAGTCCTACTGCCGCCACTGTTAAGTCGCTATAAATGAAATGAACCCATTTTCTACATTGATATGTTGCCATATTTCTTAAAAACAGTAAAGAAGATGTACAAGAGCTTAACTATCATATATAACAAATGTAAAGTGTTCCAATTAAGAAAATATATGCTTGCCTCTAATATATCAGATGCTCTATTGTCTCTCTCATAATTTAGAATAACACCTTTTGAGGAAAACACGGATTTCTTTCTCATATAGGCATAACGAATTATGAAACCGATTGTTGTGCCACCCTGTAGGTTTTATAGTTTCTAATATTTACCGTAAGTTTTGAAGCTGCGAACAGTGGCGTAAATCGAACCTTAGGAGCGAGGAGTTCATACCTCATTAAGAACCCCAATTCAACTGATTTATAAATTTGACAAAATGTATCATTTTGTCATAAATATCATAAATCATATATAATAAAACCCACAGGGGTGCGAACATAGGAATTAGTATGAGCAATTTACTTGTGTCCTCTGTATATCAGCGGAGGAGTTTACCGGTTGCCCACGGCTTGCTTTATTAATTTACTTCGCTTTGAACGTTCGATAGACAAAGCCAAGTTTTACAACTTGTATACACCATAAATCGCATTCTTAAAACCGGAGAAGAATACCAATTACAAAAGAAAAAAACATATCTCGAAGGCTTTTCTCAAAGTACTGACATGATATATTGAATGTCAAATATTGCTTTTGTAACAGTCTCTGAAGTACTTTCCACAAACACCAACATAACACGAGTAAACCGGGGTTCATGTGAACTCGGAATTATGAACGTATTATAAACGAATTTTGAAAAACTTGACTTGAAGATATGACATTGTTCATGCGCCTAGAAATAAATTGCAAACGGCAATCCAAAGGAAAAAATCGAGTCAAACGAAAGGTCCGGGATTTGATAAATTAGTTGCAAGGATTGTATTTTAAAGTACCTTGGAAAACGTCCAATTATAACACGATTCAAGGACCACATAGCTCATCTGAAAAATAGGAGAACTGAAAAATCTAGTATTGCCCGACATAATCTTTGATAACAAACAGTTAGTTCCACTTTAGTTTTAATCATCTGAAGATGATGCCAATATTGTTGACGAAACGCGTGTCGATGACAGTATTTGAGATTTTGATGTTTATGGAAATTATTTCCAGTCCAGGACTTTTGTAGCAGGTTGGAATATTTCTTGAAGGACACCTTTCTGAGTACGTGCTGTTTTATTTTAATTTAGATCATTTTTTGGTCTTTCTTCTTTATTTTAGAGAATGCATTTTATGTTTGTAGAATTACTTGCATTGAATAAACAGTGGAGAAATTTAAATCTTTTAGATGTTCTGAAATTTCAATTTAAGGCTATCTGGGAGGAAATACTGAAATTAGAAAGATCTCCGAACGTATTCCCAGAAACTTACTCAACCTTGAAGTCGTTGACATTCGGAAAACCTGGAGCGAGTAGCCGGCCACTCATTAATTCGCCCTATACCCTTTAATTTTCTGAGGATCTCTAGTCTACACCATCGAATGTCGACGAAGAACCGCTCCGGGGAAATTATTCGTGGCCAAGCTACGTCGCTGGCTATAATTAAATTAATTAAAAGCCGTACAAAAATACCCTATTCCTAATTTTCAGTTTAATATCTTTTAGAGCATTTCAATTTAAGGTCAGTACTTGGAACACACTGTGCATATTTTCATAATAGCGTATTTAGTAAGATTCATATAATTAGTAAAATCACATTTATAATTGGCTAGTGTCGAGTACATGTGGGATCGAACTGCGAAAGACTTTATTTAAGGAACGGGCATATACCTCGACGAGTTCGATTCTTGTAACTCAATGATTTTTTGGGTAAAAGTATTGCGCACCAAAAAAGGATTCCGTTACGTGAACCGAGCATAACAGCCATCATGAAATAACGTATTGCTAGATTTTTGGGTACCTCAAGGAACCAATGCGGGTGCATTAGATATTGAACAGTTCATTTATTACGCCTGCGTAAAATTTGATATGACTACGACTGTGTTATTTCTTGACGGCTTACGTTTATCATATGGGTGTTTTATAATTTTTTAATTACTTATGCACATTAAAGAACACAGAGAAGGAAGGAAGAGTATATTGGGTTGCTTTTGAAATACGCGTAACCCACTACGTTTTACTAAATTTTCACTTGTAGGAATTATTAACACATAGTATCTATACTTTAACTGCAGTAAATTATCTTGGATTTTGTAAACTATAGAGATATGAAGAATTAGTTTCGTGTATTTAGGACTCGGTCGATCTTTTCATCTTTCATTATACAAGGTGTTAGGAAATAACCCTGTTCGGTTTAGGAGGTTATACTATATGCTAAAAAAGCAAAAAACAAAATTCCTCTATTCCAATAAACATGTGGTCGGAAACTACTTAATTTGGCACTTAAATAGTGGTGGTTACTGATTATCTCGGAAATACTTTGGGAAAACTTGATAAGATTTGATCCACTAGTAATATTTTGATTTTACATACTTTTTTAGTTTAGGCCGTAATCATGATTCCCCTGCGAAGATTGCATAAAAATGGTTCTTTTGAGGTAGAACAAACCATTTTTAGGAAGAGCGATTTCAACAAAATGTTATGAATTTAGTAATGCGCGTTATAAAGTATGCGTTTATAACAACGACAGACTACATGTCGCAGGAATATCTCAACATGATATGATTATCTGCTATGGGGTTTTCGACTCATCACTGGATTTATGACTGGGGACTTGGGGCCTGGTCCCGAGGCCCTCAAATTTTTGGGTCCTCCACATTTGAAGAGCAATAATAAATTCACGAGCTATTAACATTTTTGAAAAGTTGACAATTTTGCGCTTTGAATTTCCACCCCTGCGTAGAGTTTTCATAGCCAATGAGAGCTTGTCATTTCTACCGTCTATGAGGTTCGCTCTCAATACTTTCGCTTGGTGATTTTCGCACACAAGTAAAAGATAGTAGATACGCTGTTTTGGAGCAGCCGTTGACGAGACCAAATGTTCTTTTGTTTTACTTTGTTTTCTTCAACTCACGTCAACGATCTTGCATCAAAATGAAGCCAAACTGTAGTAACGGAGACCGCATTGATCGTCATAAAGTGAAAAGAAGTTATGAAATGCCAAAGAAAAGTAAAGAAAATTAGACACTCTTCTTGTAAATACCAACCGATTAGACACTTTTTTCACTCCATCCGAGCATTCCTACATTTAAATTACTTGCTTGATTTACCTATTTACCCCCAATTTATCCCCCAACCCTTCAACGAAATAAGATCATAATATAATCTAGTTCCAGCACTCTAGTTCCAGCACTCGTTAAAATACATGCGTGTACCAAATTTCAAGTCAACATCTTGAACGGTTCCAGAGTAATCGCCCGCACAAAAAAAGTTACAGATAGGCAGACATTTTCTTTGCTCAAACTTAAAATCTCGACGTTTCTTGGCATTGCATTTAATTTTTTTAGCGTTACTCTACTTCCACTGGATGTGGAATTAAAAATAGAATTAAAATTGAAATTCAAATTTCTTGTTATTTTCTTTCCTTCAATCTTCAATATTAAGAGAAAACTATTTTTTTTCTATTTCACTGCCCTTGAATAAGCCCCCACCTGATTACTGCTCCAGGGCCCCATCAGCCCTAAATCCGGCCCTGGGTAATTAGTAAAATCCGGTATTTAGGATTTATCCTCAGAGCTGCAGCTCTTAGAAAACATTTCCGTACACATGTTTATAGGAATTTTCTTACTATTCTTGCAGAGACGAGCACAGAATCGTCTTGACTATTTCGTATTTCGAAAAGATAAGCACCGTTAATCGCGGTTAGTACTTAGACGGTTGACCTCCAGAGAAATACAGCGATCTCGCTCCACCTTCTGGCAATTTAAGGGTGAAGATTTCATAATGGATATCCCATTCTCTAGAGGGTCATGTTGTCTATAATTGACCATAGTCGAAGAAAAAGATCGACGTTAAATAAATGAATAAAAAAATATTATTTTTGTCTATAGAATCAGCTCCTAACCGAGGCAGCAGACTGACGTCATTTTTTGGTTACATTGGTCGCCAACGTCAGGTGACAAAAAAAGAGTCATGTTGTGACGAAATTTTGACGTCATGTTGAGACGTCGCTGTGATGTAGTGGCGACATAATTTGTTCCTTTTGACGTCATTTTTGGTCACAAATAACGTTAATTTGACGCCACAAATTGACGTCGCTGGGCTGTGATACAATGACATCATTCATGACGTCAGTCTTCTGCTTTTATGCCCGTGGAGACTTTTGATCGACTTGTCATAAACTACAACTGTACATAGTTTCAGCTCTCGAGAGTGAAATCCAAATTACATATAAAAAGTGCGAGGTCCTTTAATGGGAGGTAAAAAACCGGCCTTTAACTGATTTTTCGGTAACTGTAAGATACGTCCACAAAAATATACCTAAAGTGCTAGTATCAAACATCTTTAACGTACTATAATCCACAAATCGGTCCCAAGACAATCTATTTGGCTTAAATCCTTAAAAAAATTATGAAAACACCAATATGTATGTAAGTTTCTAACTGCGGATAGATGGAAATAGATTTTAATAAAATATCCATCGCCATTAAGGAGACAAATTGTAAAAATGTAATCGATTATTCTTATTTAGAATTTAATTCAGTCTCCTATAATACTTGACTGAAAATAATCTATATTTTCAATGTACTACTCACAAGATGATAACTAATTGTTGTATTATCGAATGATTATGTTCAAGTGCAGAGATTTTAACACGTTTTGTGATCGATAATCGTTTTAAATGTGTTAAAATGTCTTCACTGGAAATGATTGCATTAGCAAATTCGATAATATATTCTTTTACGATAAAAACACGTATTTTCGGATACGTCGTTAAACATTTAAAATCCCGATGTTTATTTTTAGAAAATTCAGTCAAAAATTGCAGTCCAGCATGTGAGGAAGTTAATGATAAACTTATCGCAAGTCGACTTAGTAGTACAAGCGCTATCTCTACTGACGACTCCTGAGTGAAATATCCATGGTTTTTCATGGCCGATTTTGCGAGGTAGAGATCCCTTAAATGGCAGTTCGTCACCTGGACGATTTTTCCCTCTCTTCTTAATATATTCCAGTATTCGTTCTGTTTCGTTTTCATCTAAGATTCCGCTTCGGTCGGGCCCTTTCACACCATCTATTGTCCTGCAAAGGAACTCCTTTTTCGACATAAGGCCATACCTGAAAAAGAAATTAAATATATAGCTGTTGCACAATATACAGTGTAATTAGTTTCACATTATTAAAAAAAACTGGTGGTGGGGAACGATTAGACAAACAAAAAAACCTTATATAACATGGGGTCTAATAGTTTTGGAGAAAAAAAAAACAAAAATTTCGAAAATGGTCAAAACCTTTTTTTGAGAACTGCTGGAATATTAGGGTACGCTTTATACCGTCGCGTCTGGACGCGCATGATACTTTGACATTTGTGCAGATAGTACAAAACATCGGCGTTTTTGGCGATGCAAAAAGCTGCAAAAAAAAATAGTACAATGTTACGGAACGGGGGATAAAAGTTACCGCTATATAAAATAAGAGTTTTCTGGTGCTAATGTTTCCCATAATGGTACAAGAAAGGCGATTAATTTTTTTTAACGGTTCTGTAATAGGCCAGTCAGCACAGACGAAAAAAGCCTCAGAAAACAAACAGAAAAAAATTGGAAAATATTTTAATCGCTTTAATTGGACGTAAAATATAATAAATCAAGTTTCCTACAATGAGAGTGGATCGGAACATTTCGAAATTTTCCAAAATAAGTAAAGAAAAACAGTTTTTGGAAATTTTTCCGTTTTAGTGGGTTTTAGGGTAAAAAAAGGTTGTGTACAAAAATGAAGAAGATAAATTTCTCTACAAAAAAGGTTACAAGATGCTATATTGTAGAATAGGAGCAATAGTTTCGAAACAAAGGCGCATGTAGCTGTCGAAAAGTAGGTCTCCGGTGCTCGGCTATATGATGCCGGGGCCACGCCTTTACTAATGTCGAGGCCTGCGACATCACAAAGCTGGAGGATGACGATGTTGCGAATGCAAAACTCGAAAAGTCCTCAATTGACCGTTTCCCCCTTTTAATATTCATAATAAATTAATCATTGATTTGGATTTTTTGTGTTCAAATAAATTCCTTTTAATAGTCCATATCGTTATTGGCTCCCAATTTCATTATCTCCAGCAGATTCTCAGTCAATTTCAAAAATATCATCCCAAATGAAGCTTTATTTCGTGAAAGCTAATCCCAACTGTGTCTGCATCCAGGGCACCTGCCAATTTTTTTGGGAAATAGGAAAAGGCCAGAGTATAAGAGTATTGTTGCCAAAATGGTTAAGGACTATGAACGACTTGGATGTTTAATGAATTTGGAATTACATTTCCTACATTCTCATCTCGATAAGTTTCCCGACAATCTTGGAGACTTCAGCGAAGAGTAGGGTGAACGTTTCCACCACGACATAAAGGTAATGGAAATGGAAACTCGTTACCAAGGAAGGTGGGAACATGATGTCTGATTTTTATTGGATGCTCAAAAGAGATGTACCAAAAGGAGAAGAGAAACGTAAAAGAAATCCTTTACACAGGTCATTCGAAGAAAAAAGAACCTTTAGAGCTGTAAAAAAGAAAATGAGTGAAATTTTTTTATTCCCATATCTAGTCTATATTACCAAACAGCCCTTTTAAGGGCTAAATGATGTACAAAATCCGCTCGCGCAACATCCTCGTGGTGTACATCGGGTAACTCTGATGCCGACAGTTCTATTTTTTTTTTATCGGAAACAAACCATCAACATTTAAAGAATAGATATGGGGTTATTGGTTACGAGGTCATGAGGTTATGATGTTATTGGTTACGATGTTATGGGGTTATATAGTGATGGGGTTATGGAGTTGGGGGATTATAGGGTTAAATATATTCTATTTATAGAACCCTGATATATCCCGCGATCAGAGATCAAGTCAAACCACTGAGTAACGTGGTTATTGGAGTTATCGGTTATGGGGTTAAGGGGCTATTGAGCAAGGAGTTAGGGGGTTGAATGTATAGGATTATAGGGTTGTTGTGTGTGCACAGCTCCCTTTACAAGATCGTTGTGTGTAATAGGACTTTACAGCTTGGGTTATGGTTATTGGTAAAACCTGACGTGATGGAGTTAAATGGATCACGGATTGGCATCACAAAATTTAGGATGTCCAAAAACTAACATTATTTACAAGAAAACTGCGAAGAGTATCCTATAGAATGTGTAACAATTATATAAAAAGCTGAGTAAATTGGCGAAAGTACCTACGTTTTTAGCTTGTTTGTAGTCTAGGTGCCCGCGTACATAAATGCAATTTATACATATCTCCGTATAACTTCTTGTACGGCATATTTGCGCCTAGTCTATCACTTTTTTCCTCTGGGAGAATTTTTGTAAACGCGGCGTTCCTCCTAGGCATGAAAAACACGACTTACACACGTCGGACTGGAAAATCGGCAAATATATTTTGTCCGACAATTCGAAAATTGGATTCTACATATTTTTATTAAGCAATCTTGAAAAAGTCAGCTGGTTATCAATAAATGTTTTAAAGTTATGTTATGTTATGTTTAGGGTGGTAGACACCCTTAACATTCCAAAATTTTTGTCGGACAGTTTGTAGAAATATATAAAATATATATGTAAAATCCAATTCTCAAATTGTTCGACAAAATTTATTTGACGATTTTCCAGTCCGACGCGTGGAAATCGTCTTTTTCATGCCGAGGAGGAACGCCGCGTTTACGAAAATTTTCGCAGAGGAAAAAAGTGATAGACCAGGCGCAATTATGCCGTACAAGAAGTTATACGAGGATATGTATAAATTGCATTTATGTACGCGGGCACCTAGACTATTATTACTGTGCTCTATTTTCCGATTTTAATAACACACTATATTATTATTGAAGTTTTAATTACAGATTTGTCCGTTTTAAATCAAGCAAAATTCCTTTGAAATTTTTTTGTAAATTGAAAATGAAAAGAAATTCTCCCTTGTAAACTCAATCTAGGGACATACGGTAGATGATGTTATGTAATATACAGGAAATTCACAAAGTAGCACTGCACAATGCACATATTCAGAATACCTTTTGGCAAAAAATATTTGCTTTGTCAATTAGTGTAACAGAATTCCTCGCTCAAACAAAGAAAAACTTGAATATCTATTTTTTGTGATTTAATTAATGTAGCCGAAAAGCAGGTAGGAAAGACGCAACTTAATCATTTTATTCCATTTTTCGTTTTATCTGCTTTATAACATCGATTTATTAGGTTGAAAGTTACGTCAGCAAATGCTGTGACGCCATCCAACTAAATCTCTTCAGGATATTATGGGAAAGGGCTTAAAATTTATCCCTTGATTCTACCAACGCAAATAGCTATGAGGCATGAAACATTTAAAAGCTTTGGAAGTAATAAAAAATATATTTATTTACCATTTTTAAAGTGTGTATTCTGAACAGTGCGACAAAAATACTACACCTCATCCCTCTTTAACTCATTCTCACTTTATGTACGTTGTACATACATGCTACATGCCTCAATTTAGAACTATATTGCATTGATGTTGTTGCCGGTTACTTGTTTTTTTATGCAGAACAATAAAATGCAGATTTGTCAGAAATTATTCAATAAACCATTCATAGAAGTCTGCAGTAGGTAAGAACGTTTAGATAAAACTTAACATAGCAATGTAAATACAATCTTTACACAAGGCAATTATTTTTCTTTTTCTTAAATAGTGTAATTAAAACTTGCAAATATAACGACAATAAGTTTTACAAATTTTACAAATAAACAACTGTTTTATGTTTGAACTTACAGTATTCATCATATGAATAAGAGGCATAATTTATTAAGAAAATTTTAGTTTGTTTTTAAATTGTTTCGGTGGTCATGTCTTAATTGTCGTCATTGAAGTGTAGCATCGGGGGCGAACTGGGCTGAATTGGCCCTGATGGCTATGTAGCCCTGTGGCCACTGTTACAGATACAAGTCAAAGTTTTCGGAGTTTTAATCAAAAAACAAGAAAAACACCAATAAACAAAAACATATTTTTCCAGATATACAGGTATCCTGCATATCAAAATTTTAAAAGCGAGAAATTTTGATTCAAAAGCAACATTATCAGTTATCTTCCCGTGATCGAAAACGAGATCATCTCCACATCTAACATTACAATAGACTCTAATAGCCCTTGCCCAAAAGGAAATCTTATCTATTTTTTGTCAACTTAAGTAGGGAAAATAATCGCTCACAGGAGATTTGAGTACAAGATAAAGTTGGTAAAAATATGTAAGCGATATAAAAGGTGGTGGACAGACTATAACTGTTTAACTTAAAGAGCAACTGGAAAGCACAGTTCAAACAACAAAAACAAAAAAACATTATAGTCTAGGTGCCCGCGTACAAAAATGCAATTTATACATATCCTCGTATAACTTCTTGTACAGCATAATTGCGCCTAGTCTATCACTTTTTTCCTCTGCGAAAATTTTCGTAAACGCGGCGTTCCTCCTCAGCTGGTGATCAGTAAATGTTTTAAAGTTATGTTATGTTATGTTTAGGGTGGTAGACACCCTTAACGTTCCAAAATTTTTGTCGGACAGTTTGTAGAAATATATAGAATATATATGTAGAATCCAATTTTCAAATTGTCCGACAAAATATATTTGCCGATTTTCCAGTACGACACGTGTGGAAATCGTCTTTTTCATGCCGAGGAGGAACGCCGCGTTTACGAAAATTTTCGCAGAGGAAAAAAGTGATAGACTAGGCAAAATTATGCCGTACAAGAAGTTGTAGGAGGATATGTATAAATTGCATTTTTGTACGCGGGCACCTAGACTATTATTGTTTTTGTTTTTCATGAGTGAACTGTTCATCTAAATCTTTAGAATTGTCAGACTGTGTTTCTGGTTTATTCTGTGATGTTTCTAATCATAGAGCAAGAGCTACAGCATAGTCACCATAATAATCACAAACTGACGCAATTCTCGATATTGGTCATCCCGATTTGTTTGGTTAATTTTACTATGGACACTAAGGTGTCACAAGAAAGGGACAAACTTTTTATTTCAATTTTTTGATCCAACCTTTCAATATCTCTTAATAAGTCATCATTTAAATTGAACCTCGAGCTTATTTGTTAAAAGGCCATATCAATAATGACATAATTATTTTCATTCTTGGCTTCATCAGTAGCTTGTTCATCATCAAGTCTTTTTAAATGGGAATTCGTCTTCTAGAAAGTTCCTCGTCCAACTTGAAATCCTATACTTCTTAGAGTGCATAATTTAGGTGATTCACAATTTTTCTTCAGGGTATGTAAATTTAAGAAATTGTCACGTCTTTTTTGGACGTTTATTATTCAGTATTTTAGTAGATTTCCATACAGGCAAATAGCCTAAACAACGTGTTTGAAGAT
This sequence comes from Rutpela maculata, assembly GCA_936432065.2. Lineage (NCBI taxonomy): Eukaryota > Metazoa > Arthropoda > Insecta > Coleoptera > Cerambycidae > Rutpela > Rutpela maculata. Next base: position 43,742,758 of record OW386286.2, read on the forward strand.
ATTACGAAACCGGAGTGAAAATGTTGAATAAATCGCGATATATAAAAAATCGGCAGCTACTGGAAGCGGCTGGAACCTCCCCACACGGTGGATGTTTATAAGCTATCTTTGGATATTACATCGGAAATCAGAGCACTGAGCAAACAGATAAATTACACGCCACTTTGGAGCCATTTATTTCAACAAATATCGAACGAACTGAAGTGAACAAGCAATCTGTTAAAACATAATCTCTCATGTTTGTTTATGTTGCATGTTAATTAATTGCCGGCTATTATAAGGGTATTAACAGATAACGTTTCGAAGATTTTGTAGAACATTGGATAGCGAAAAAAAATAACAACACAGAATTTAGCCAAATGACAATCTAACCTCAAAAGTCAATAACATTATGGACAATTCAAGCAGACTACGCATGCGTCAAATTAAAATCTTCCAGCTCGGGCTTCGTCCGAGGCCTTTATTTTGTAGTATTCGAACGTTTCAGATTTAGCTCGGTTAGCTCGATTTGCATTAAACGAACGATTGTGACACGTACCATCAATCAGACGTAATATCCGAACATGGTTATAAACAATTATTATTACCTTTAAAAAAACAACTAAAATAAGTTTTGACAGCTGTCAAAAATATTTGGGTTGGTAACTTTTACGAATGTTGATTTTTAGGTTATGAAATATATTTAGGGCATCTGCATCATGTTTAAGTTTTTCAAGTTTATTCTCATTTTTAATGTTTGTATACGCATTTTTAGCTTGGAGCCACAGTGGTTGTCAGGTGATAAATATACCATAACCTATAAATCAACATTCACAAATATTTATGACAGATGGCAAAATACATTTTCCCCTAACAATAATACCAATAATATTTTTTGGATACTGTCATGTGTGCATATATAACGAATTCTTTTTAATTTTTTTCACGGAAACCAAATCGAAAGGGTGCAAGTGTGATATATCGTTGAAATCGGAATTTTTACTGCTTTTCAGTGGTTCGATTACAAATAATTCATTCATTTTTTTTTTCATTTTTTTTTTATTTACTATATGTATACATATCTATAAAATCTTGTACAATTACAATGTCTTCTTATTCAAGGAACAACACTTAATGGAATTTTGTTGGCACACTCTATAGAATAGTAAACAAATAAAGTTTGAGCTCCCACAAAAATACAAAGTACTGTGCGTAATCATAAAATAAGCAACTTGTTGTGCCAAAACGGCACTAAACATAATCCGATCTCAACCAAAACCTTTTCAGATCTTCTGCAAAGTTTCATCCAAATCCGTTTATCAGTTTCGCCGCTCTCGGGTTCACACACATACATGCACACACACACACACAGACATATTTTAAAAACCACTTTTTTGGGTTCCCGGGACCTCAAAACCTAAAAATTTGATGTTATCCCAATTTTCGATTTTGGACTAATTGTGGTAACCTCCCACAATTTTATTGTGGGAAGGTTAATATGTACTCGCTAAAATTCAAATTTAAATCTCACGCAAGGTAGTTTCGATCTCCGTAATAATGAGACAGAAAATATATGGCTAATCTATTCATGTTTTCAGCACGCGGTCAGATATATGGAATCACCAGTCCATTAGAGCGGAGCGCGCAGATGGATGGTTCATGAAAAAATTACTATAACAAACAACGATCGACGGCATATCGTAATGCATTCTGTGTAACCAGACAAAATATGGGCTAAGAATTTTTTTTTTTTTTTCGGCCGACCAGAAATACATCCTTTCTGGAAAAAATATCAGCCAGAAAAAAAGTGTTCCCGGGCTAGACCGGAAAGTGGACATCAGAGATCGCCAAAAGCTTTTCCGATCCCTGTTATTCTCTTTTCCGATCCCTGAAGGTCAAAAATGCTGCCAACTTAAGGTATAGGTGGCTTTGCTTTCTCCTTGCTATAGAAACGAACTTCTGTTAATTGTTAAGATAAGTGTCAAATAGATAAATACACTTAACTTTTACGAGTTTTCAAAGGTCAATTCACAAGTTACGGAAAATAAGAATTCAGATTTTGAAGCGTTACAAGCAAAAATTGAAGTTGTATAATAGTGTCGTCCTAAAAATATTTTATTTAATTAGTTGTTATTGTTTGTCGTTGTATTTGTTATAAAATTTATTTAAAAAAATAATACAAAATTGATTTTGTATGTCAGTGTCGGCCGAAAAAAAAAATTGCACGTTACATGACCGAAAAACAGTGTCTCCCCAATCTGCTTGGGTCCACCATGTGTAGCATGGTTTCCCTATTTCTATTTTTTTGCTGTTTAGTATTAGCGTTCTCTTTAGTAGATGTATTGAGTCCCTTGTTTGGACATCATGTCCCCAGTACTTCATTTCGTACGTTTCGGTTCTATTTTGTTCTTGTTTTCCCTCCTATTAATGTTACGTTTGCTCTCGTTCATTTGGTTCTATTTTTTAAGTGTAGTTTAATCTGTCTTCCGGAATTCTTTGATGGTGTCCGTTGATCTGTATTTGATGAATGCTGTTTGGTAGTCTGACAGTATCCCGATGTGTTTCCTTAGGTGCCGAGCAGAGATTATGCATAGTATTTGTAACCTACATAACAAAGTGTTAATCCTCTGTAATCTGTGGTGCGTTGATTTTAAGGAAAGGTATTGGTATGATCATGTTCTATTCCATAGATAGAGAAGTGTTTTCATTCTTTAGCCTTTCCAGTCATAGCGCGTTAATTATTTTGTCGATTCCAAATGCACTATTTCCTCTATCTCAAACCATTGTTTCTAGCAGTTGATCCTTTGATCATCCTTGTCCAAGGACCAGTAGTCTATTTCTTGATATGTTTCTTCTCGTGTGCATATATTGTTGTTTCTTCAGAAAGTTTCGTTTAGCCGTTATCTTTCTGAGACGATTTCCATGTTCTCGAAGAATTTTCTTCATTTTTCTCGTCATAGCCTAACTTTTTTCTTTCAATGTCTCGTGTAACCTATGTTCCGCATCCATTGTTGTTTTTCTGTTGTCTTCATCATTTTTAGCTGTTCGTATCTGCTTCCTTTCTTGTTGGGCTCATAGATAATTTTTCCTTTTTAACGTTTTTCATTCCGCAATTTTTATTTTTGAACTCATTGATGTCCAGTCTAGTTCTTCTTTTGTTAGTAGTTTTTCTATTTCCTTGCGATGTGCTGGAAAAAATTATTCATGCTGTTTGGCATTCACTGAGTAAGCATTGCAGATTTATATTACGTAGCTTATTTATCACTTTCGAACCATCTTTTAAGAGTTAGATCCTCAAAAATTTGACTGCTGAATATTGAAAAATTAATTTATCTTAATGAAAAAGTTATTCTTTCCATTTTCAGGGAAATCCAGATGGTAAACGGAAAAGAGGACACTCTGCTTCGGGCTTAGCTTACCGTGTTGATGGAAAATAATTTTAGCGAGGACGTGCACCTAACAGACAACCATGACAGATGACAGATGACGTCAATGGAAGAGAACTAGTATAATGGATGCGTTTCAGAAAACGTCTGTCAAGATACTGTGAATAAGAAGAAGGAAGACAAATTCAATTCAGTAATTACTACAAACATGTAAAGATTAAAATGGATGTCGAAGAGAATAACCAACTACCTGTTCTTGGTATAGCAATGGCAAAGATACTTGAACGAATACTTGGCAACACAGTATAAGGGAACAAAGAAAATACACCAACCGCCAGCTTATGTCATCTTTTGGCACAACTGCTAATAATACAATCCATTAGTATCGTAGGCTATTAAATGAAATTATCATAGCAAAATATTCGTAAGAGCTTCAAGATTGTATTTAGGCCTGGTTGTGAGGGTACAACTTTTGATTGGTACGACTCAAAATATTATTAGGGTTATTAAAAGTCGTACTTTCACCACCTTCAGGCGAAATCTATGCCAATTTACGCACTCGAGAATACATGCCAGGAGCAGAAATCTATATCCTCTAAGACAGTCAGGCAGCACTTAAAGCTTTAAATTCATTTATGTTTCAATTCACAAAAAGGAATCTACAAATATTTAAGCAATCTAATTAATTATTTAATTACCTAATCCAGAGCTGAGTCTGCCCTAAAAATTCAAAGAACGAAATGCTATCATTAGAAAACCAAGTAGTCTACGAAAGGCTATATCGCGACTGTGAGACACCAAACGTACGTCAAACTACTAGAAGTATAAACAAGAGAATCAGAACACGTCTGGCACGTCAACGCTATGCATTATTGAGAAAAAACATCGACTCTGTTCTTAAGCCAACAGAATGAAACCAATTAAAAACTCTGTTCGTAGAATAGTTAGAAAGACATTCTTTATGTGAAATGGTATTTTTACACGAGAAAAAAGGGAACCGAGCAAAAATTGTACGTTTATCAAGAGACTAAAATTACAATTGCTAAGGATCTAAAGGATACAAGAATTGTCTGTCCTATCAAAGATGTTACAACACTGTTCACGTACATTTTTTTCTTAAAATATTTCATAACCTTTATATTTATTTATTCATATTTTCTGATCGATTTTTTTCAAAAACGGTAGGGTTCTTCCTCTAGCTAACAATAACAAAATTTCAATAAAATCGGACTTGTCTCTCTTAAGGTATCATCCTTACAAAAACATGACTGTCGGAGAGGCAGACAGGCAGACGGGCAGACGACGGACATTTTGAAAGTTGTTCAGGGTTCTATGACTAACACAATGCATTTGTTTTTACGAGCATTATCTACAGTTTTAGAAATGTGTCGATTATATGCAATTATCGTTATTTCTGAAAATTATAATAACATATATGAAAAAAATGAATATATCGTTTTCTGTGGAGAATTTCATAAGCTTTATTTTGTATATGAAACATGATTTCGATATCGGTAATGGTTACCAAGGTACAAAGGAAAAATCAGGGCACCAGTTCACCAAGATGGCGGCTCGAGAGCAACATATTGAGTTCAGAACTTTTAGTATGTCTAACAGTACATCTTAATGAACATCTTTGCCAGTCTCGAAACTTTGTCAATTATTTTCCTTCAATTTTCCCTATTTCACTGAAGTATGTAGAGAGAAACGTATTCCAAAGTTAGACATCATAAAACTTATAAGGTTTATGAGGCCGCTAACAATAATAATAACCGCAGCCAAGGTGAAAAGTTTATGTCTAGTTATTTTGTGGTAACTATGTATACTTAATTTGTAACTTGCTTCGTCTTTAATACGAATAATTTTCTTACAATTCTATAAAGCCAGATTAGATTATTCCTTTATTTTTATGCATATTTATGTCTTATTTATAATAATGTTTATCTTTGATGCCATTAAAATCGTTTACTTGAGAAACGGTAATAGTGCAGGAATAATAAGTAAAAAATACACGAACTTTTAAAAAAATCGTACAAGCAAGGAATATGCTGGAGTTGTTGCATCTGTCTTCTTATTGAATATACTGTCGATAATTTTAGATTCTGGGATACAATATAGGATGAAAATCTAAAAGACTCTGGAACAATCCTTATGAAAATGAGATTTCAGAGGAATCGGCTGAAATTTTGTAGTTACAGCCATGCTGATCAAAAAGTTTTCATTGCACTGACTCGATCCTATGAGTGGCTTCACTGCAGGAGTACTTGAAAGTCTGCGACATCTCCATTTAAAAGGCAGCAACAAGTGATGACTTCTTGCCTTTCCTCATAAATATCTCATCGAAAAGAGCAGAAGAGACTTTTTGGAAAATCTGTAATAACCCAGTCACTTTATACAAAAAAAAGGCCAAACCTCTAAAAAAATCCAACCGAAGATTTTCCAGCGGGATTCTATTTATTTTGGCGTCAAAAATAATTTCTCAAAAATCCATAAAGCCAACTGGACAAAAGTTACAGAAGGTCAAAGGTCACCAAAATCAGTTTTTATGAAATATTTCATAAATTATCGGCTTTACGCTAATTTTGGGTGATATAAAATTTGTTCGTGAAATAAATCTGCATAAAAAAGTTCTATACAAAATTTACGTAGATCCAATAGTTTTCGAGATATTGGGCTAAGAAACTTCGAAGCAAAGTGCATTCGCCATTATTCTGTACGTATAGTGGTGTATATAGCAGTGGCGGCTGGTGGTCAATTTTTAATATTTTTTGTAGATTTATTAAATTGTAAATTATAAAATTTCAGTTCATTGTGTTTCAGTTAATAATGAAATTATTTCATAAACTCCAAAACCTATTGTTGTATTTTTATGAAAAGTCAAATGTACATGACAAAAAAAAATAGATTAAACAGGAGTCCCTAGACCAGGTGGCAACCGAATTTTAGAAATTTTTTTCGCAAACTGCTTTTTCAAAATTTTTTAGGAGTCGTTAGAGAAGTGCTTCTCTAGATGTTATTTCCCATATTTCGTATGGGTCCCATGTGCCACAGACGAGAAAAAAAAAATTGAAATTTCACCAGCGCCACTGGTATATAGATAACAAGACCTATGTATACATAGGAACATCGTTTATGCACATACACCCGCATAATTTCTATCTGAGATGTCCTTGAAATGGACCCTTAATAATAATAATAGTAAGCAGCGTTGCCACATTCTATCTTGCGAATCTACTAATAATCATAATCATAATCATAATTTCAGAAGTTCATGTATAAAGTGACTGGGCTAAATATTTTACAGTTCATAATTCAGAAATCGAAAATTGTTTATTTGATTATTTCATTTGAAAAATTTTGCTACCTGCAGCGGTTAGGAAGTGGTATACAAAAAACAAAAAATGAGCAGCCACTTTTCAATATGGTGGCCGTAGCACAGCTTCGACCTTATTCGACTTTAGGGAACTCTTAGTCTATTCAATAAGGCAAGTCAAAGTCTTTATTTGTACCATTTTTTAAGGTCGAAAACTATTATTCCTGCTCTATAAGATAATTGAAAAAAATTAATTGTCACAACTCTACAGCTTTTGACTTTAAAAAACGGAATATTCCTTTAGATAATTTAATTTAGCTGTCCGTTATTCGAGTAATATTGTTACCATTGTTTATAAGTACGTTGATGTAATCATCTACCTTATCTATTTATATGATACATCCTTTCCACTAGACGCGGCACACCCAATTATAATTGTTTTATCATTCATTACTCAAATTATATTGTTGTATTACTTATTATTAGGAACTGCGAACTGATACTCTATGTTTCAAGTGTATTTTGTTTTTAATTAAAATAGTAATTAGGATTCCTATTTACGCTTTAGTGTCGTTGAACCTGTCACTTATAAAGTCACAAATTTACTTAAATGCTCATCTTTCGATGTACCTACTCAAAATATGCATTAGTATACAGGGTTATTGAGATCTTATCCGAAAAACCTTTAGAAGATATACAACGAATCCATACAAATAGAATAAAAAAAAACAATTATAGCGATATCAAATGACTGCAATGTATGAAACTTTTATATTTCACTGGCAAAATTATTTTCGTGTAGTGTGCTCTAAAGATTTCTGACATAAGTTCTCTGATATAAGCTCTGATAGCTTGTGAAATATGACCCGTGTGATTAACCTAGAAAGAATAATCTTCTATATATATAAAAGAATACCCTGACTGACTCACTGATCTATCAACGTACAGCTCAATCTTCAAATTTTGCATAGAGGTTCCTCGAATGACGTAGGCATCCACTAAGAAGGGATTTTTCGAAATTCGACCTTTGACAAGGTGAAAATTTAGGCTTTTTCGGAAACGGTGAGATCTAGATGCCTGAAATTTGGCAGAAATATTTTTTGTTGAAATCAATTAGATACGCGTAGGACAAAATTTCGATTTTCGCTTTTTGAAGGGGTCAAAACGGGGGTGGTAGATGATTTAAACATATACGGTGCAAACGATCATCAGTCCGATAAAGTACATCGTTTTGACACTGAGAATGATGTCTATACTTAAGTCATTTTGACACATCAGAAGATAAAATATTATTACAATAGTATGTTTCATATATGATGTTATCATTTTCAATGTCTCCAATGGTTGCAAGGATTGGGAAATCTGTGAATTTTTACTTTTTTTAACGAAATGGCTAAAGAAAATCTAAGTATTAATGAAGAAGTTGTACAGCATACTGTTGTCCCAATTGTAGGTGACGGAGCCTGTTTATTCCGTTCCCTTTCATTCTTACAAGAAAGAGTGTTGGAGGTTCGTAAACAAGTAGTCAGCTTTGTGTTGTTAGATAATTGGAACGAATTTTTAATTATGTGCCATAACAGTGAGGGCGACAATTACTCCACATGAGCTCAGGTATCCATATCTCTGAAATCGCGTGATGGGATCTTCTGAGGAGACACTATTCGACGGTTTTCAAAAAGAGACCCCCACCTCCCCGAAGAGGGATGTTTTTAAGCATGAAATTTGACACATACCCCCCTATGTGCTCTATTGTCGATTAAAATAGTTATTTTTTTCGATGGGAAGACGGCTTCCTTAAATGCAATGAATGTGGAGTGGGTAAGTATCTCAATGTTCTTAATTCCACGCAGACGAAGTTCCACCCGAACGAAGTTACATGCGGACGAAGTCGCGGGCATCAGCTAGTAATATATACTATAATCGATGAATTTTTTAAGAGTTCCTCGAATAGTAATGAGGACAACATTCTAGTAGCTAACGCAATGAAAGAATACGCTAGTATCTTAAGAAGTACAGATTCTATAGATAATGTGGTACCTATCTGATTTACAGACAATGAGCAAGTCGCACTATGTCACTAATGTCAATACTGTAGAAATCATGGAGTACATGTCATAATTTGCATGTGCACGATGTGCACTGAAGGCGAGTTGTACCAACTAAGTTCAGCCCAGTTGAGCTTGTTCCAAAATCAAAATCCATGGTTACGATATTTGTAACAATTGTAACCTTGGGATTTGATCTTGGATCAAGCTGAACTTGGCTTGAACTTAGATGGTATAACTCGTCCTTTTGGCCAGTTGTATAAAAGAGCACCGACCCTCGGTTTGGTTGATGTGTAGTTCAAGATCTGACCGATGATCAAAGCAAAAGCGTTATATAAACCAAAATCAGCGATTGGTCAACTGATCAGTATTTTACTAACTGCATTTAACAGTTGGTAGTCCAAAGTTACTAATTTACATAGGGACTTTCAGTTTTCCACTATAATTTTGATTGGCTCTTGACGAGAGCGTCGGCCGCCTAACCTAATTTTTTAGTGTTTAGAGCTTATTTATGTTTGTGTTGAAATATTTATAGGCCAGGCTAGATAAGGGTTGAACAACAAAATAATTCGTTACAGCAAACTGATAGCAGAATATTTTAGAACATATCACAACTAAAGAAGGAAAAATAATCCGAACCACCTGCGGTCATCTGGGGTGAAATGGGGTGGGTTTTTAGGGGTGAAAAACGGTTTTTTTTGCGATTTCTGGGTTAATTACGCATCCTATCGAAAAAAGTTGATTATAAAAGTTGTAGGTAATAAAGAAATCTACAAATTACGTGGAGAGCATTTTTATCCTAACCTCAAAATTTTTCGAGATACACGCAAAAAACCCCCTTTTCGGTTTTCTATTTTTTTCTTCCACAAAAATAATTCGATTTAGCTCAAACTTGGTAAAAGTATACCTTTTGGTGTCCCACATAAGCATTTTTTTTTTGAAGCAAAATATTTAACGGTTGTTGTTTAATTCAATTTAAAAAAAGAAAAGTGAAATTTTCAACTGCGATTCCTCATAAAAGTACTTGTCCGATAGAGTTCGGACAGGGCTCATTTTTTTGTTTTTATATCTACTTTCAATAAATAAAAAGAATATATATAGTGCAATGGAAAAAATTGCCGGAAAATCGAAAATTTCGAAAAAATGCCTTTTTTCGTTGTATGTTTTTTAATTATTGTCAAAAATTTGTTATTATTTATTACAATTAATATAATTTGTAATATCAATGTATGCTACAAACAATAAGTAAAATAATTAATAATCAATTTCATTCCTCAACCACGTTTGAATTATTAAACAAACAAAAAAGTATGATCCTGATTTCTATGCCTTCTATTGTAACGGTATTGGTACGGCGTATAAATGACCGCATTTTTATTTATTTGATAATCTAAATATATTTACTTTTAATTTTGATTGTTAATAACTTTTAAATTGTAAAAATTGACAAAAATTGCTTTGTTAATTTTAATTATTGAACATAATATAAATAATTTTTTGTAAAAATAATAAATGTACTTTTTAATACATGATTCTAATATATTTACATTTTGTAGTAAACATACAATTAATAATAATAATAACAATAATAATAATAATAAAAAAATGGCTTTATTTATAATTAAATTTACATCATATTTCTAAACTAAGGCGAAGTCTAGCTTAATAGCTATTCAACTTAATCTTAACATTATAATAATTTATGTGCGTAGAGTTTATGTCAATTAGTAAATGTGTATCTTAAAAAAAAAAAAAATTAAAATTAACAAATTCATAACAATATCAATTATGGTAAAGTCCAATGTTATACCGATGATACTCAATTGTTTTATAAATTTCCATCTGAAAACACAACAAATATTCGTGATTTAATTAATTCGGACTTAGACTCTATTCATAATTATGCTAATCAAAAAAGTCTTAAACTAAATGCCACCGAAAGTGCAGTATTGTGCTTTACTTCTAATAAAACACGAGAATACACGAAGGCAGTTCTAAAGATCGCTATCAGTGGGCAATACTTGCCCATTCTAAACGAAGCAAAAAATTTAGGTCTTATTTTTGACTATAAGATGCGTTTCATGGAGCACGTGGCAGTTTTATTAAAAAAAGCATATTACTCATTGAAAATATTATATTTTAATATAAGTATTTTAAATTTTAAAGTAAGAAAAAAATTGTGTGAAAATCTTGTGCCCATTTTAAATTATTGCAATATAGTATACTTTCCATGTCTTGATAAGATTACGCAATATCATTTGCAAAATATGCAAAGTAGCTGTTGCAGATTTGTATTTAAACTCAAAAAAAGTACAGTAATTTGTATATAACGCAATCTCGATCTACAATAATATAGATGACCAACTGAAAACAACTTCTGTAAATAAATTTCGCAAAACGATAAAATCTCATTTCCTCTCTTTCCAAATTTTATAAGCTAGCAATTGGTTTTATAAGTGCGGATGTATGTGTATGTGGGTATATATACACATATTTGCCTTTTCTTAGTCTTTAGTTTTAAAAAGTACATTTATTATTTTTACAAAAAATTATTTATATTATGTTTAATAATAAAAATTAACAAAGCAATTTTTATCAATTTTTACAATTTAAGAGTTATTAACAATAAAAATTAAAGGTAAATATATGTAGATTATCAAATAAATAAAAATGCGGTCATTTATACGCCGTACCAATACGGTTACAATAGAAGGCATAGAAATCAAGATCATACTTTTTTGTTTGTTTAATAATTCAAACGTGATTGAGAAATGTAATTAAATATTAATTATTTTACTTATTGTTTGTAGCATACATTGATATTACAAAATTATACTAATTGTAATAAATAATAACAAATTTTTGACAATAATTAAAAAGCATACAACGAAAAAGGGCATTTTTTCGGAATTTTTTATTTTCCGGCAATTTTTTCCATTGCACTATATATATATTTTTTTTATTTATTAAAAGTAGACATAAAAACAAAAAAAATGAGCCCTGTCCGAACTCTATCGGACAAGTACTTTTATGAGGAATCGCAGTTGAAAATTTCACTTTTTTTTTCTTTAAATTGAATTAAACAACAACCGTTAAATATTTTGCTCCAAAAAAAGTAGTGCTTATGTGAGACACCAAAAGGTATACTTTCACCAAGTTTGAGCTGAATCGAATTATTTTTGTGGAAGAAAAAAATAAAAAACCGAAAAGGGGTTTTTTGCGTGTAACTTGAAAAATTTTGAGGTTAGGATAAAAATGCTCTCCACACAAGTCGTAGATATTTTTATTACCTACAACATTTATATTCAACTTTTTTTGATAGGATGCGTAGTTAAGCCATAAATCGCTAAAAACCCACCCCATTTCACCCCAGATAACCGCAGGTGGTTCAGATTATTTTTCCTTCTTTAGTTGTGATATGTTCTAAAATATTCTTCTATCAGTTTGCTGTAACGAATTATTATTATTTTTTTTAATTCTGGCACTTATCTAGCCTGGCCTATTACAACATAGTCCAGAGAAATTAGCATTTGACCTGGACAAAATTAGTAAAAACCTGAATTTTTGCACAGACGTTCTTTGAGGTGTCCCAAACCCAAATCCACAAAAATCACAAAAACAAGTTGTCCTTTTTATTTTTTACCCTTTTCGAGATATTCAAGGCTAAAGTTTCAAAAACATGTTTTTTTCGCGAATATCTCGCGCCAAAAAATCGGACAGCAATAAAGTTAACATGAAAGCTGTAGAGAATTCAATTATCTACAAGATTGGTATTTTTTTCAAAAACCTCGCCGGTTTCAAGATATTCAAGGTCGAAGTTAAAAAAACGGGTTCCGCGAATATTTTGAAAATAAAAAATAAATTATCTGTTATCCCTTTCATCGTCATCTCGTTTCGGAGAATATTGTCGATAATAATAATAATGCTTCATGTATGTCCGATGCATAGGGAGCGAGATATTCGCGGAAAACTTTTTAAACTTCGAAAATATCTCGAAAAGGGCGAGGTTTTGGGAAAAAATGTAAATAATTGAATTCTCTACAACTTTCATGTTAACTTTATTGCTGTCCGATTTTTTTGGCGCGAGATATTAGCGAAAAACCATGTTTTTAAAACTTTGACCTTGAATATCTCGAAAAGGGGGGGGGGGTTGGTACAAAAATTAAAAAGACAACTTGTAGATAATTTAATTCTCTACAACTTTCACATTGACCTCATGGGCATCCGATGCATAGAACGCGAGATATTTGCAAAAAATTTTGACCTTCAATATCTTGGGTAGCCATGTTGGGAATTTTGTGATTTTTGTGGATTTGGGTTTGTGCAAAAATTCAGATTTTTCACTAGTTTTGTCCAGGTTTCCTCATTTTTTTGTCTAATTTTCCTTCAGTATACAGGTAAGGAAAAATCATTATGTGTAGCTGCGAGCCAGTGGTTTCTGGTCAACTGTATTAAAATAAAACAGCATAGAAGCCCGCATAAACAAAACTAATAGTAGCAACGTTAACGTTATCAATAAGGACCTGACTATATCATTCTTCCGAATAAATAGCGTTTAATAATTTGGGTGGGTCAAATATATTTTTTTTGAGTTTGAAATGTGGCTAGTGCGGAGAAGTTATAGCTTAGGTTTATTACATCTTATAAAATCAAAATTGAGAAGTTAATTTTTTCGAAAATTAACCTGAGCCAGTGTGAAAATGGTGCTAGGATATTCTGTTGCCAGAGAAAAAAAATCAGAAATATATCTCATATATTATCAGAAATGTATTTGATAATATAATTTTTATCAGGCTGCTGTTAGAAGCATCCAAATTCCAAACACGTGCGAATGACGAAGAATATACTCATTGAGTACAAATTATAGAGAAGAATATTTCAAACGATCTTATCAAAGAAATGCATTTCAAATCCGGTTTTCATTGACACATTCTGCAAAAATTACAGATTTAACTGGTGTATCAAGTAAGAATGCAGCGAAAATTTAATTCCTGGCTAATTTTAAGAAAAAGTTCATATAAACTGGTATCTAAAAATTCTTCGTTTTAGAGACAGATGTTAACATTGCCAAAATATTGCCATTATTAGTTCAGCCAAAGTCTAATAATATAATAAAAATCATATTATTACTCTTTGGTTCAGCTATTTAAACCAAATTTGATACGCAGTACACTTAGATAAGATGCCTTAAGATGTGATTATATCATACTCTTCAATTAACCAGTGGTGGAGATATGGGTGTATTGATTACCCATTTTCAATTAAAAGAAAAATTATTAACGGCCCTATAGGAAATTAAAAGCGATTACCATTTAAGAAAAGTCATTCAATTATAGACTAATATTGTATCTATATATTTTTTGCTATCTGTCAGCTTCACGGCAATTTTTTCAATTTATTTAATTGCTGCAGCAAAAAAAAATAATTTCATTTAGTTAAGTAGACTTTGGTTGTATTGTTTTTGATTACATGTCTATTTTGCTTAAAATGCCATGGTTTTGCATATGTAAAAATTTGTGAGGTGTGTTATGTGAAAAGATTTAAAATTTTCATCTTTACTAATTATATGAATTCTGATGAGGCTGATATAATTTTAACAATTTATTTATCAATGAAAATACAAAATATAAAGGACCCCGTACACTTCATATGGGAAGTGGCCCTTGTTGAAAATGACTGAAATTAAAATATGTTGTTCCTCTTGGCCTGTACATCAAAAATTTTCATTGGCACAAAGTCTGAAAATGGGCTGTTTTCGAGATACGAGGGGATGAAAAGACGATTTTACAGAATTTTATGGATGATTCTCAGGGATCTTTTCAATAAGATCGTAGAACTTTGCAAGGATCTTTTCGTTGTTTATCAAGATATGCAAGGATTTTTTGGGTGACTAATTCCAAATCCGATGACAAATAATGACAATTGTCAGTTGGCAGATTCTGTAAAATCGTCTTTTCACCCCCTTGTATCTCGAAAACTCTCCATTTTCACACTTTGTGCCCATGAGAACTTTTGATGTACAGGTCAGGAGACCTTTTCAGACATTTTCACCAAGGGCCACTTCCAATAAGAAAACAATAAAATTCTGTAAAATCATCTTTTCACCCTCTTGTATCTCGAAAACTGTCAATTTTCAGACTTTGTGCCCATGAGAACTTTTGATGTACAGGTCAAGAGAAACAACTTATTTTAATTTCAGCCATTTTCACCATGGGCCATTTCCCATAAGGAATGTACGGGGTCCCTTAAAATTTTAACACAGTGGAAGCACAAAATGTAAACTTAATTAAAGTACAAAATATAAGCTGTAATACAAGATCAATCACTACATAACACATAAAGATACTCCATGGAAAAAACCTCGTACATAGTTTTGGCTAGGTCTCTTTTTATAACTTAGCCAAAGAAAATACCTCGCAAGCAAATGGTATCTATGAATTAATCCACAACATATAATACATTGTTCAGCGACATTTTCACAACACCTTTCGTCGCCTTTCCGCCGCTGAATGTTTTGAAATATAATAGGACGGTGGCAGACTTTGAAAACTAAGAGAAGAAAAATCTAACGTTAAAAGTGAGTCATATGATTGTTTGGAGGATCATGAAAGATCAGTTATTACATCCATACCATATATAATGTGTGTAGGCACTTATACATGATATCCAATTCGCCATCTATTTTAAGCAAGGCTAGCTTTTCAAAAAACTTCATCGTGAATATCCACAACAGCTATGTGTGGGCTGAAAATAATCCTCATGCAACAATGCAATAGCGTTTTCAAAAAATGTGTGAGTAGGAATGTTTGGAGATTATTTAATAGGACCACATTTTCTTCCATTGCGACTGTATGGAAATATTTACAGACATTTTTTCGAACATGATTTGCCATTGTTGTTGGATGATCGTTCTTGCACTAAAATGCCTCGCCGCATTTTAGTATTGTAGCTCAAAATTCTTGGATACAACATATCGTCCAAGGAGAGGTAGAAGTGAACCACCACACTGGCCACCTAGAACACCTGACCTAAATCCTTTGAATTTTCTCTTTGGGGGTACTTCAAGTCATTGGTATTATACACTGGTCACACTGAAAATGATCCAACGGTAAGGAATTGCGTACTAGCCTCTTGCCAAACGATAAGAAAAACTCCTGAAATTTCCTAACATGTACAGAATGCTTTAATGAGGGGAACAAAAGCATGCATTGCTGTAGGGGATAGACACTTTGTACGACTGTTACAATAAGTGTAATGTTAGGGTTTTTTGCGTTTTTGGCCAGCTTAGTTAATTTATTGAATAATGAGTTGTTTGTTCAACGGACTACCGTGAGATTTACTATTATTTACTAATTTTGTAGTGATAATTGTAATACTTTTATGCTTCTTTCTGAGCAAAAAATATGAATTGATTTTTTGCAATAACGGTGGAATGAATTGAATGAATCAGAATTGTCGTAAAATTATGAGAGAAAATATAATTGAAAATACAATTACTGTCTGTAATTAATTGACTTATCTTAAGATGTAAGCACTTTTAAGTTTCTACTGGGCGTTACTACTTTTTTTTATCAAATTTTGGTACTGATTACCCATATCTTTGCCACTTACTAATTGTAGAGTATGATATAATCACATCTTCAGGCGTAGCCTACGTAAATGATTTCATCAGGCCTACGCATTGGATTTCAATGGCGGCCGTCGGAGTCCTAGCATTCCGGTGCATTCTGAAACCCTTAACGCTTTCTTGAATATTTCTAACAAAATTATATGAACTAATACAACAAAGATATGCTTAAAAATGATTTACGTTATATAATTAATAATAAAATATATTATAAAAACATAAATAGTTTTCTAAAAATAAATAAATAATATGTAAATGATTAAGAATCAGTATTATTGTACTATTAAATAAAATATATCTATAAAACTAAAATACACACTTGATACCTTATTGATTAAACACTTAAATACTTCTAATAATAGTTAAAAACAAAACAAAAAATAATTATTTCTTTAATCTCTAACAGCAATAAATTGTGGATAACAAAAATTTAAAATGCCTCTCTAATAATAAGTTACAACAGTTATTGTAATAAATATTAAAAGATCGGTACATACACGAGTATGTAGAACATATTTATTTTAAATTTAATTCCTATCACAGAGATTGCAACTTTTCAACTTTTCTTTTACTTCCACATCCAGTGGAAGTATAGTAACGACAAAAAAATTTTTAAAAATTTTTATTGTTCAAATAGGCTTAGAATATCATGAAACGTCGAGATTCTAAGTTTGAGCGAAAAAAATTTCTGTCTGTCGGTCTGTCTGTAACTTTTTTTGTGCGCAAGTTTACTCTGGAACCATTTAAGATATTGACTTGAAATTTGGTACACATAATATGTACTTTAACGAAATCTGGTACTAGATTATATTTTCATCTTGTTTCGTCGAAGGGTTAAAAATTGGGGTAAATTTGGGATAAATAGGTAAATCAAGCAGGTAAGAGTCCATACAATTGGTATTTAGGATATACAAGAGAAGCTAAGGTTTCAAAAAAATTTTTGGCAATAGCCACCCCCATTACCACCCTCACCCCATTATTAAAGGGGATGAAAAAAATTGTGATTTAGTACTACCACCCCCTATCACCATCCCCACCCCTCTACCGATGTGGGTTATCGTTTTATGGGTTTTTGGGGTAGAGGATTTCAAATATTATATTATTAAAGTTCCATAAACAATTATTTCCACATACAATGTTTTTTCGTTGTGAGTGACTTGGACAAAAAATTTAAATGTGGTAGTAATGATTCCTTGGGCAGCGGTTTCTTTATCAGACTTTATTTTAATCTCTTCATTGCTAGTCATTTTTTTTTCTTATTACACCTCATTTTTTTCCTCACTGATACGATTATTTTTCACTTTAGAATAATTGTTCAACAATATATTATAAAAGTATATCAAGTCTCTCACAACGAAAAAATTTTGTACGTGGAAATAATTGTTTATGGAACTTTAATTAATATTTGAAATCATCTACCTCCAAAAACCCATAAAACGATATCCCACATCGGTAGTGTGGTGGGGGTAGTGAAGGGGGGGTGGTATTGGGGATGGATGAAGTAAAAAAATATTTTGAGGTCTTTGGTTCTTGTACACTCATTAAATAACAATTTCTTTTCACCTCCTTTTATAATGGGGTGGAGGTAGTAAGGAGGGGGTGTGGCTAATGGCAATTTTTTTTTGAGACATTAGCTTCTCTTATATATACTAAATATAAATTTTTTTGGACTCTTACCTGCTTGATTTACCTCTTTACCCCCATGGACTCAAATTTACCCTTCAACGGAATAAGATGAAAATATAATCTAGTTCCAGATCTCGTTAAAATACATACGTGTACCAAATTTTCAGTGAATATCTTAAACGATTGCAGAGTAATTGTACGCACAAAGAAAGTGACAGACAGACAGAATTTTTTTGCTCAAACTTAAAATCTCGACGTTTCATGACATTCTAAATCTAAATGAACAATAAAATTTTTTTTTTATTTTTTTGTCGTTACAAGACTTGCACTGGATGTGGAAGTAATTGCTTACTAAAGTGATTAACGCAGATTACTGAATTTTTTTTCGAGATAAAATGTTTTCGGTGAATGCTGTGAGACCATTTTTTGCCAGGTTCTTGTCCGACGGAAAACGAAACAGTAGTATATCGTTGTTTATTGTAATTTGATTTGCACTGGCACACAACATCGACGCCATCGACGGGGCATTCTTTTAATTGACATTCATTAATTAAGGGCGTTTTCATAATGTTCACAGTATAAAGATACAGTAATAAATCAATATCTAATTTCAGTATTAGGAGGCTGAATCATTTATTTGTAGTATTTCTCACGATCTATTTTGTGAATTATTACTGTGTTAGGCACATTAAATATTTAAGTAATTCCCTTTTCATTCGACTCCAGTACAAATTGAAATCCAATTAGTTGGCACTAGTCCATACTCAACTTAATACTAAACAAATTATACGAAGAAATAAAATATTAATCTTGCAAAAGAGCGCTAAATCCACCCGTAGCCGCAGTAACTTTGTAAAGTCGTAGGACTCCTTTCGTGACGTCACACGCGGACTCGAGTGCAATGCGGTGGCCTGATAAAATCATTTACGTAGGCCACGCTTCAGGCGTCCTATCTAAGTGTACTGTGTGCCAAATTCAGTTTAAATTAAAAGCATTAAAACAGACCGCATTGAAATTTCCAAAAAAAAATTCTTTTCAACTTCGAAACAACTTCCATTAATAATACCATAACTTTAATATTTTTTTACGTTTATTCTGTTAGGTTTTTATTATATACAGGGTGTTATTAAAAAGTATGTCAATCACTTAACCGCAGATTCAGCATCTTAAAAAAAAGTTAATTTAACCTAATTTACCTCTATCCAAAATCGCACCCTTATAAAGTTACAGCCCCCTAAAGTTGGAAATAAAAAAACATATTCTTTAAATATTGTACAAATTGCTACAGATATTTTTTTCAATACTGGTACGCTGTAAGATATGTCAGAGAATAACAGTTTAAAGAGAAAATATTTTAAAATAAAGTTTTAGAAATGGATGATTTAGGGTTAAACAACCGTTCCCCCCTACCCCCTTTTAAGTGGCACGCCTATGATTTTTTTGGTATATTGTATTTCATATAAAATTTAATTCTACAACTTTTTTCCATCTTGTGTTTTTTTCGTTTAGGTAATCATTTTTAAATTAAACTTAGAATACTAAAAACATTGTCATGTGTTTTAAAGGATGAAATGTTAAAAACTCTAAAATATCATTTATTTTATCAGTCATTTCTTAACTTCAGTTCTACATGTACCCTAGTATGAGTAAAAAACCAAAATAAAATTAAAAACAAAGCAAAAAAATGAAAAAGTTAAAATAAAAAAATTCATTATTTTTTCCAGTTTTCAGCATTTTAAGTTTCATTTAAAAATGACCACGTAAACGAAAAAAACAAGATGGAAAAAAGTTTCAGAATTAAATTTTCTATAAAATACAATTTCCAACTTTAGAGGGCTGTATCTTCATAGAGGTGCGATTTGGATAGAGGTAAATTAGGTTTAACCAACATTTTTTAAGGTGCCGAATCTGTGGTTAAGTGTTTGACATACTTTTTAATAACACACTTATAAAGATACAGCCCCCTAAAGTTGGAAATAAAAAAAACATATTCTTTAAATATTGTACAAATGGCTACAGATATTTTTTTCAATACTGGTACGCTGTAAGATATGTCAGAGAAACTAATAGTTTAAAGTGAAAATATTTTAAAATAAAGTTTTAGAAATGGCTGATTTATGGTTAAACAACCGTTCCCCCTACCCTTTTAAGTGGTACGCCTATGATTTTTCTGGTATATTTTATTTCATATAAAATTTAACTACAACTTTTTTCCATCTTGTTTTTTTCGTTTAGGTAATCATTTTTAAATTAAACTTAGAATACTAAAAACATTGTCATGTGTTTTAAAGGATGAAATGTTAAAAACTCTAGAAATATCGTTTATTTTATCAGTCACTTCTTAACTTCAGTTCTACATGTACCCCTAGTATGAGTAAAAACCAAAATAAAATTAAAAACAAAGCAAAAAAAATAATAAAGTTAAAATAAAAAAATTCATTATTTTTTTCCATTTTTCAGCATTTTAAGTTTCATTTAAAAATGATCACTTAAACGAAAAAAACACAAGATGGAAAAAAGTTTTAGAATTAAATTTTCTATAAAATACAATTTCCAACTTTAGAGGACTGTATCTTCATAGAGGTGCGATTTTGGATAGAGGTAAATTAGATTTAATCAACATTTTTTAAGGTGCTGAATCTGGGGTTAAGTGATTGACATACTTTTTAATAACACCCTGTGTTTTGGTGGCATGTGGTGCATTTCTTCTGAACATTTTTTTTATTAAGTTCTGATGCACTCTGTCTAATTTTGTGAAAATTCTTGTACTTTCTACTCTGAACACCATAGTATCTTTAGGCATAAAAACAACCAGTTTGGCAAAAAAAAAGTTAGCTGGATGTTTGCATACAAGCTTTATTTTAACGTTTTAAAGAATGTATGAAAAGTTCCAGAGATATCGTGCCGGCGCGGCGTCGCAAGATATTTGAGGTCAAAGGTCACGAAAATAGTTTTTTTTTTTTTTCGTGAAAAAAAAAGGGTCCCGCAGACAACATAAGAAACAACCAGCTGTCCTTCATTCCATTGTTATCACACGGATCAGTTCTTACTTGTTTTCATGTAATTTTTAACCTAGTTTAAAACTATTTCTCGCCGAAATTAGGCATTTTAATTTGAGTGAAAAATCATAATAACGATAATTTCAATAGCTATTACCTGTTGTTTGAGAAACATTGCATCAATCAGCACAGAAATTTTAAGAGAAAAATTGAAAATAGTAGTAGATAATGGAATACGTCTTCTTATGGCTCTCCAAATTCGGAAAATTGCATTGACAATTATAGGTACTTAAGCTTTGCTAAATCAACAAGACTCAATATACCGGCGAAATTGTCACCACTCCCACCGACAGCAGCAGTGTCTCAACATCACATATATCAGGTATGCCACCAGGTATAACTTGGTTAGGAAAGGACGTAGATTCTCAACAGTGAGAGTGGGTGCAACTTCGGCTGAATCGTTTGAATATGAATTCAATCCTATTGATATATTACCATTTAATATGATTGCAAATGGAGAAGATGACACAGGTGGTGAAGAGTTTGAGTAAGAAAATTACGAACGGCAAGAAGTTCAAGATGATTATGACGAGAAGAATCATAATTGAAGAGCTAAGTGGATAAAGGTGTTATGTGACATTTTTGAAAATTTTGAGATTTCTACACAGACAACTATTTTAACTTATAATCTATCATTTCAATAAGTTTTTGGGATAATAAACCTTTTCTAAATGCGTTTTAATGTACATAGGGTTTTTATATAATTTAATAGATAAAGGTGTCATGATCACATACCACCTTTATCCATTACTGGGCGATATTAAATTGTTTTAATCCAAAACACTTTGCTTTTAAAGTTATGTTATATTGACATTAATGTGACAAAGTGTTAAGTGTTTCTTACTATTATAGTGAAAATGGCCAGTCGTAGTAAACTGATATTACAAATGACAATGAATAAACGATTTCATGAATCATGTAAGATGTTTATAAATTGGCTGATATTTGGAAATAGTGCTTATAGTGTTTTAATCCATATATTCAATTGGCTCAATTTCGAAATGGTATGAGATGGTACAAGAGTCCAGATGGTACTTGAGTATCTAATTGCTGTAAACACATGTATGCCTTTTGGCAATTCAGCAGAAATCAGTCACATAGTGGCAATTTCTTCCCAGGCAAGTTTTAATAATGTTTTAAAAACAAAACATTATCAATATAAAATGCAATAATAAAATACGAATTTACCAAAGTATTCTAGCAAATTAGTCTGTAAATCAGAAATACTGTGAAGTGACGCTTTGCGGTGTTGATTTTTGTATAAACATTTTTATGCTGACAAGTAGAAGAGGGCTGGACCGTCGACATTTTTATGACAAGAGCAAAACTGATATCTGGTATGGCTTCTGCCCACCAAATATTTTGAAAGAGCATTAAATTGTTTAAGGCAAATCTGGCGAATTCCGAAATTCTTGCGGAAAAAATAATAAGTATGATAATTACGCCAATCAAGTCAAAGGTCATTTGGGCGAAAAATCCCTGCCTACCCAATAAAAATACTGAAATTACGTCCATGGTATTCAAAATTGTTTAATTGAGATCATGAAATGACTCACATTTTTTCCTAAATGTGATGCTGGAAATAATACTAAAGAATACGGAGAAAATTACAAACTAGCTTTCGAACAACAAAAACGTGACGAAGCAAAAGTTACAGAAGATAGAACGCTGCCAAAATTAAGTACATCGAAAGCATTTTACCTTCGTCAAATGTGGCGTACATACATTGAGGAATACTGAAAAAAAAACGTTCTTTTTCACATGGACTGAAGATATGACCAGCCGTGAAAGCCTACAAATTGCTAGTTGCTTATACACCTTTTCACAAATTTACAATGAATATTTCCAAGAAAAGATCGATCACATTATAATATGGCCCGACTCCTGTGGTGGACAAAATAAAAACTTCAATATCATTACACTTTACCAGTTGTTGATTTTAAAGAGAGAATTTAAAGTTATCGACCATAAATTTTCGGAGGTGGGACATTCATATTTAGATTCAGACAGAGACTTTGGCAGAGTCGAGGAAATTTTAAGGAAACATCAAAACATCTACGTTCCGGACCAGTGTCGAGAAATTTTACTCCCAAAGACGAAGTTGTCATAGATATGAAGAATCATTTCAAGGATATTGATGGAATTGTCTCAAAACTCAATTTGTACAACAGGAAGAAAAACTTGAACAATGAAAAGGTTTATTTTCGCGACGGTATATAAAATGGCACCTATGGGTGCTACTATTACATCACTAGATGAAATGACTCCATTTTACAAAGTCGATATTTTAAAGAAAAGGAATATGCATAAGATAAATTCCGACGGTATTGCTCTAACGGTGTTTAATGAAAACAAGGGCAGCCTAAGTGTAGAAAAACTGGCCAATCTTAAAGAACAATTACCATTAATAAATGAAGAATACAGGCCGTATTATCACAACATACTTGGAAATGACCAAACTGTGGCTCAAAACCGTAGAACTGTGC
This sequence comes from Rutpela maculata, assembly GCA_936432065.2. NCBI lineage: Eukaryota > Metazoa > Arthropoda > Insecta > Coleoptera > Cerambycidae > Rutpela > Rutpela maculata. The sequence continues at coordinate 43,766,279 of OW386286.2, forward strand.
GACTACCTAAAAATTGTACAATGTTTTAATAATAATAAAATATGTTTAATTTCTTAACACTTTTATTCACTAGTTCCTTATTCATTTCAGAGAAACTTATGAACGGATAAAGGTGTTATGTACATTAATTTTTTAAAATTTTCGAAAATAATGACAACTGACAACTTTAGTTATTTGTCTCTGAAAAGTACATCAAATGTCAATATCATCGCAAAATGCAAGCTATATAGTCGTTATAACAAAAAAGTTCTCGCCTAAAAACTTTCGAGTTAAATTACTCAATAACGTGTTTTTGTGACATAACACCTTTATCCACTTAGCTCTTCAATTTAATTTCACCCTATATAACATGAATTAGGTTTACAGGGAAAATCTTGCAAAATACACGCCTTGCATTCACCTCGAAGATGATGCGGAAACGAATGTATTAGCTTCGATATTTTTGGAGTAACGTAAAAAAGTTCAAAAATAAAGTTAGAAAATCATATGTGTTTTCCAAAAATCATTTCACAAAAGCAATAATTGAAAGTCGCATTTCGGAGATAGTATCCTTCTTAAAAAAAATGTGTAATTTACTATTACAATTTATCAAATTAGCTGTGGAAAACAAAGCATGTCTTTTAAAGTAAACAATGCGTTAGTTTTGTGAAGGTGGTTATTGGTAACTAATTTCGCTTTGTTTTAAATGAAATGGAAAATATCAATGATTGCTATATATTTTTCGAACTACTATGACTAAATGGTAACAAAATATAAAATTTAACATCTGGTTTAGTTTTTAAGAACAATATTATGTTTTATATATCATTAAAAAGTTTTTATGGCCTTTCAGATGGTGTAAAATATGGGGTATTTGGTTTTAAAAAACAAAAATGCGACTTTCAACTGTTTATTTGAAATTATTTTTGGAAAATACAACGATTTTCTATAACTTTCTTTTGGAACTTTTTTAAGTAACTCCAAAAACAATGAAGTTAAATGAGGTTCTAACGTTCGCGCGACCACCCTGTACACATTTTAAACTTTACAAGTTAACTTAAAACTTAAGCTTCATATCAGGAAAACGGTTAGTTATACGTGAAAAATGTGTAAAATCTTTTTTATAGACAATTTTTAGATATACAATTTTCATAATAACCTAGTTGACCTCCGACCAAAAGGAAGCGAGATATTTGCGGAAAACGGATTTTCTTTGACATCGAATAACGACGGCACAATAGCGGTTGGGATTTTTCACGCTTTGTTTAAAACGTCGTAATAAAGCTATATACGAAAGTCCCGCTATACAATAATAAAATAAAGTTTACCTTGGAGCATAAACAAGGTCCCTTAGCACAGCCTTCAAATTGATTTTCTGCGTCTGCAGAGTTCTTCTCCTACATTCCTCTATACACCACCTCATAATGGCACTATAAACCAAAATCTCACTCGACACTTGCAAAGTATCCCTCTTCATTACGCAGAGCATGTCGTTGTAACTCAAATCCAGTATTTCTTTTTGTTTGAGAACATAATCCGCATTCTTATCTATTTCCAGGAGACAATTATTACGAAGATTGTCTATGAGATCTTGCACCCAGTCTTCAGTCCTTTGATTGTCATGTTCAACGATGGGCGGCGCGGAGGGTTCCACATCGTAGGGGTCAGGGTTTGGCATCTTACATTTAGAAAGGCGCCCTAAGATAAGGAGGACGTTTCTTCTATTGAGGTGATTGTTAAGGATTTCTATGCATTGTTTTGCTAATGGCACATTTTGGACTTTCACAGCTGTTGAAAAGAGATCTAATGCTACTGTCGGTTTTTCTATTGTGAGAGGGTCGGCTTTCATGGAGCTGGAAAGGAAACATCGTAGTTAGATTTCTATCACAAAGAAAAATCTAAAAAATGTGTATTAATTGCATAAAAACTCAGTACTATGAATTGATGTAATAAACAAAACAAATATCACAAACTATTACAGCAATTATGAAGTATACAGTAACATCTCTATAAAAAAACTTAATTTTGCATGCTTTATTTTCGGCTATTTCAGATATAGCTTGTTCAATTTTTAAGATGTGGTTAAGTGATGTAATCTATCTTGTAATATGATCGATCGCAAGTAATTCTATATAATTTATAATTTAGAATAGTACTCTCTCCAAAAGCAACGGGTACAGGTAATGTTGATAATATTCTGAGTGCTATTCAAAGGTTTGGAAATGTAGCGAGAAGTTGGTTTTCAAATATATACTGTAAAAGATTAGATAATAGATAATGAATCTGATTTTAAATGCATTCTTAACGTCTTAATTTCTTCACATAAATCTATTCCATTTAAATGTAGATCTTTAGGGTTTTTTAAAATTTATTGATCTGTTAGTTCAGAAATATTATGTAAAAATTCGAACGTTATTATGTCTATGTAGCCCCTCGATCCGCGCAGAGTGTTTGATCGGTTATGTAAAAAAATCCACTTTAAGTTTAATTTGCGGATTTAAAATAAGTTGGTTTATATATTTTTAATCAAATTGTGTTTTCTTTCTTCTTGGGCTCATGCTTTGTAGATCAGGAAAATTTGAATCAACGTCAATATCATCAGCTAATTCATTTGCATCAGTGAAAAAATCATTAAAACTTTTATCAAAGAGAATATTTGTAAAATTATCTATTACCTAGATTATTTAAATGATTGATACAAATTATATTCATGGTTGGATTTTGTATCATTTTACTTAGATACATAATAATAAATTTTAAACAAAATATTGTGCCAGATTATGTCAGAACATACAAAATAATTTTGAATTTTAGTGGCCTGTCAATTGGCGATCCTTGATTTCAAATGAATCCACAATCTCAAGTAGTGCATTATATATTTTTCCGAGTTCTTATCGTAAAGGCGTTATAGCTTCAGTTCTACTGGAACATCAGGTATCGCTCAATGGTTTTAGAGACAAATGAGAAACATGTTTATTAATAACAACTCACCTTTTCGTAGTCAAAAAAAATACGTATAGTTCTTAAACTAGATGAAAAAAATGGTTGTGTCAAAATAACCATCTGCTGTATCATTTACTACTTTTAAACTATGCCCGGAACATGGTGCAAAAAATGCTGGAGGATTTATTTCCAAGATTTTCTTTTGCAGCCTATTATGTTTACCACGAATATTTGCCCCGCTTTTTCGGGTCAGTCAGCATACCAATATCTTTATTAACATGGAGTGCTTTGAAATAGATTTGACAATTGCATCGAATGTCAAATTAAACTTAAACATGGCTGCACAACAATTAATTATTGCTGATAAAATTGAAATAATAAAAATTGTCAAATCCATTCCAAAGCACTTCATGTTAACAAAGATATTGGTATGCTGAGTTCTAAGTATTTTAAAAAACCGCTGCCCAAGGAATCACTACTTCCACATCCATATTCTTTATCCAAGTCACTCACAACGAAAAAATTTTGTATGTGAAAATAATTGTTTATGGAACTTTAATAATATAATTATTGTCTAAAAAAACAAACTCAACATTGTTTAAAATAAAACTATCAATTAGATATATCAACAGTTCTGTGTAAGCAGTAAGTATCTATGGATACTGAATATAACAAATATATTCTTAAAGCTGTGTATTTAATATACACAGCCCACAAACATTATAATACGCTTTGAGAAAGGAAACAGATTCGTTTTCCGAAACGTCAGCAAAATACGTCATTTTTATATTTTTGTTCTTATTCATTATTTGTCAAAACCACCCTCTAACTGATCCTTTGACGTAAAAGTCACAGGCGTAGAGGTTATTTTCCAGTAAAATACTGGTTAATTGTATTATTTTGTAGATTTCAGACATTGTTTAGAAGAATACATGTGGCAGAGCATCCCAATAAGAATAGAGAAAAATTTAATAACATAATATTTGAAATCCTCTACCCCAAAAACCCATAAAACGATACCCTACATCGGTAGTTGGGTGGGGGGTGGTGATAGGGGGTCGATAGTGGGGGGTGGATGAAGTAAAAAAATATTTTGAGGTTTCTGGTTCCTGTACATACACTAAATCACAATTTTTTTTCGTCTCCTTTAATAAGGGGGTGGGGGTGGTAATGGGGGTGGCTAATGCCAAAAATTTTTTTGAGACCTTAGCTTCTCTTGCATATACTAAATACCAATTTTATGGACTCTTACCTGCTTGATTGACCCATTTACCCCAAATTTACCCCAATTTACCCCCCAACCCTTCGACGGAACAAGATGAAAATATAATCTAGTTCTAGATCTCGTTAAAGTACATATGTGTACCAAATTTCAAGTCAATATCTTAAACGGTTCCAGAGTAAACGTGCGCACAAAAAAAGTTACAGACAGACAGACCGACAGACAGACAGAAAATTTTTTTTCGCTCAAACTTAAAATCTCGACGTTTCATGACATTTTAAGCCTATTTGGACAATAAAAATTTTTAAAAATTTTTTTGTCGTTACTATACTTCCACTGGACGTGGAAGTAAAATAGCTACAATTTTTCAAATATTCATTTCATAATAGTGTTTTGGATCAAAAATGTGTCCTAATGCTTAATTAGCGTCTTTATTACACGACTGCCAAGTTATGTAAATATCCGACAATAAATAAGTCGAATAGGTGATTATTATTGAAATCTTAGATATGATTTTTTTGTAGAGGAATGAATATTTTTTAACGAAATTTGGTATACAGGGGTTTTAGGTCACGCCAAACAAGATTCTGTAAACACCAAAACCCTATCTCTATCGCTAATATAAATTCCTAATTTTTGCCAATTTTTTTTTATCATAGTAGGTGTATTTAATTTCGAAAAAAAAATTTTTAAATAACTTTTTAATCACAATCTGAAGCAAAAGAAGTATACCAAATTTGATCTAAATCGATCAACAAATGGCCGAGATATTTTGGTGTAGTGATGAAAAGTGAGACACACTGTATATATATCCAAAAATTTTGGAATTTTGTAATGGTATTTGGAGATTGAGTCCTGCTTGTTGTAGAACTAAAGTATACAAAAAATGACTTGATTTGGTGTTCTACAGGGTGTTTATAAGCAAAGTTGTAAAAATCACCACAAAATATGAAAAAATTCCACTAAGAAAAGTTATTTAGAATGCAATTTTATACCTCTATACCTTTCAGGAATATAAAATTATTTTTTTGAAACTTCCCATTTTTTGCGAATTAAGAGTTGAATTCATATTTAAAGTTGTGTAGGAGCAAATGTTAATCATCTGCTTTTCTCATAGCCTACTTTTAGCTTCTACGTAACTTTAAATATTAATTCGCAAAAAATAATTTCTGTGCAGTTTTAATTGAATGGTTCAAAATAAAATACTAAATTCTTCCGCTATCTCGTTACTTGCTTAGACTTACAATAAAATTGTACATACACAAAATGTAGGAAATTTTCTCCTCTTCAACTTTGCCTGGGACATTTTTCTCGTAGGATCGAGCGTTGCCGAGTTACTTTGAAAAAAAAAAACAATTTTTTGCACCTTTCAATCAAGAACATATATCAAAATCCAAAATTCTTCTCTGATTGGACTGTATCGTATATATTTATATTTAGATTACAAAGCACATTTTGAACAAATTCAGATAATTCTAACCCATTCTGATCCGTTACTGTACACAATTTTATAAAATCAATTTCAACTTTTTTGTGACATTATTTAAATTGACAAATCTGAAAACAATTGTTAGCTGTTTAGTATAACTAACATCGGGAATGCAATCCAGAATAATGGAAAAACATTTTGAGAAAATTAAAGGTTTAAATTAGTAGTTGGTAATAAATCGAACAATAGACCAATTTGCGTTTGATATTTGTTGGTTGTTAAGCCTTAATATTATTATCCTTAATATATTTCAAACAATGCAAGTGAGGGTCGACATGCAAATCGTATATATTTCACAAATAAATAGCGAAATGTGGGAAAAACATAAATATAGATAACCAAAACTGAACACGTAAAAAATATAAAATGATTAATTCACTTTTGAAGATAAAATACTGGAATGGAATAATTAATAAATGAAGCATGGTAACCAAAATTTCGTAGCAGAATTCCCGTTTCCGCTGCCTTCGCCGATGACATCAGTAGATGGACAATGGACATACCACACGTGCTGATTTGCATGCTTCGTTACACTATCTATTGTGCACTGGGGGATTTTGTTGCAGATTTTTTTTTTTCAATATGGCGGCTTCAAAATTTGCGTCAGAGGAAGCAAACAATAAAAGTCCTGATCCTGGATCTTGACCTGAGTAGTAAAATGTATTTTTCGATGCTGAATTCGAATCTGACCTCAGAAACGCCCAAACACCCTCAAAATATTGACCTAGAGCGAAAAAACACCCTTAGAATAGGGTAAAATCGACCCTCATTATTGTACATGCAAAAAATACTCCTAATGTAGAGTCCTAATGTATAATCCTAGGGTTTTTGAGATTGATAATTTCAAATTTCAACATGCCAAAAGCCAAAAACTTATTCTTGGGGTGAAAATTGAGTATAATGGGGGTTGAAAGGGGTGTAAAAATGAAAATTTGACAAAATACGTAATTTTCATTCTAAACTTATATTTCTAGGGGTTTTTGGGGTTGATGATTTCAAATTTCAACATGCCAGAAGTCAAAAATTTATTCTTAGGATGAAAATCGAGTAAAATATGATTTCAGAATCTAAATTACTATTTTTTCAACTTTTTATTTCTACACCCCTTCAACCACTAATTTACTCTATTTTCTACCTAAAAATAAATTCTAGGCTTTTGGCATGCTGATATTTGAAATCAGCGACAACAAAAACCCCTAGAAATATACTTTTGGAATGAAAATTACGTATTTTGTCAAATTTTCATTTTCCACCCTTTTCAACCCCCATTTTACTCGATTTTCACCCGAAAACTAAATGTGTGGCTTCTGGCATGTTTAAATTTGAATCAATTTTTGGCTTTTAGCATGTTGAAATTTAAAATCAGCAACCTCAAAAATCCCTAGAGATAAACTATTAGATTGAAAGTCACGAATTTGGTCAAATTTTCATTTTTACATCCCTTTCAACACCCATTTTACTCGATTTTCACTCTAAGAATAAATTTTTGGCTTTTGGCATACTGAAATCTGATATCAACAACCTCAAAAATCCTAGAATTGTACATCAGGAGTACTTTTTGCATGTACTTATTGTCACTATATATGAAGGGGATTTTACCCTATTCTAGGGTATTTTTTCGCTCTAGCTCAGAATTTTGAGCGTGTCTGGGCTTTTCTGAGGTCGGATTCGAATTCAGCGTCGAAAATGGGCTACCTACTCACATCAAGTTTCAGGATCAGGACTTTTTTGTTTGCGTCTTCTGAACCAAATTTTGAAGCCGCCATATTGAAAAAGAAAATTTTTGCAGCAAAACTAAATTTAGTATATTCAAATACTTAACTATACCAAGTTTCGTAAATTACTTCCACATCCAGTGGAAATATAGTAACAACAAAAAATTTTTGAAAATTTTTATTGTTCAAATAGGTTTAGAATGTCATGAAACGTCGAGATTTTAAATTTGAGCGAAAAAAATTTCTGCATGTCGGTCTGTCTGTCTGTCGGTCTGTAACTGTTTTGTGCGCACGTTTACTCTGGAACCGTTTAAGATATTTACTTGAAATTTGGTACACGTATGTACTTTAACGGGATCTAGAACTAGATTATATTTTTATCTTATTCCATCGAAGGATTGGGGGGTAAAATGGGGAGTAAATAGGTAAATCAAGCAGGTAAGAGTCCATAAAATTGGTATTTAGTCTATACAAGAGAAGCGTAAGGTTCCAAAAAAATTGTTGGCATTAGCCACCCTCATTATTAAAGGGGACGAAAAAAAATGTGATTTAGTGTGTGTACAGGAACCAAAAACCTCAAAATATTTTTTTACTTCATCCACCCCCACTACCACCCCCCTATCACCACCCCCACCCCACTACCGTGTGGGATATCGTTTTATGGGTTTTTGGGGTAGACGATTTCAAATATTATATTATTAAAGTTCTATAAACAATTATTTCCACATACAAAATTTTTTCGTTGTGAGACTTGGATAGAAAATTGGCTAGGTTACCGATTTTTGATCCCTGTTTTGAAGAAAGCACCATTGTGCGTCGGTGCGTAATGCATGTTTTTTAAATATTTGAAAATCCCCGGACCGCCTTAGTTTTGGATTTGGTATTTGTTTACTATCTGTGGTATGTTTATATTGTGTTTATAGTTTATGTTATGCGTTATCCATACTGCCTAATGAGAGCTTTGCTCTTCTGCGGGAAATTACGTTATTAGTGTTATTACATTTAACTTTATCCACTCTTTTTTAATTTCTAGTCATTATTTCTATTTTAGATAGATTTTGCTAACAAGTCGAGTATATTAAGTTCGTAAATTATAATGAATATAATAAACCATTTACATTTAACTGCTAATTAGTCATTTGTATGCTAACATCTATAATTTAACCGGTTAAATTTGACAACTGCTAATTTATCGTCATATCGTTTACAATTACAAATGTATTTCTGTAACGTGACTCCCATGTTTGGCAATATATTTCGCTCGTTTAGCTCTTTCACCCTTCATGTCCTTTCTTTTTATGTCCGCCCATGTTATGTCCCGTAATCGTAGTAAACACAGGACACGGGCACATTGTCATTGTCACATCTTTTATTTGAGGAGAAGTTAATTTATCGATATAATTAATTACTCATGTTTAAAAATTATCTGTTAGCAGAAGAAAATTTTGCTGCAATTTTACAAAAAACAGAAAAGGGAACATTTTATTCGTAAAGGCTCGAAAAAAATTACTCTTTATAAAAAGTTGTGCTTGATGAAAAATTAACTTTGCACTTGAGACATTAATTTACGATATACGGGGCGATCAAAAATTAAGAAAAGAGGAGTAAGAATTGTCTTCCAAATCAGACAAAGTTATTGGCAACTTGCAATTACAAATGAAATCGAAATGTTTAATACCTAAATACGTCTTATATATTAATAATATTTATATATATATTAATATTGGGTTACTAAACATTAGCAATTATCAAATCTGTTTTCATAATTTCTAATTGGAAAGTATTTAAATCACCGACTAATATCCGGGAGAAGGGGCGTGTCTGAGAATACGTTCATATTGGACTTTACGCCATCTAACAGTACATCTCTGCGAGTGCAATGATTCGGAGATATAATTCGTGCAGTTTGCAGTTATTTTCTACAATTATTTGGTTCTATTCGATCTGTGATATTAAAAACTGCTGCCCAAGAAATCACTACTTCCACATCCAGATTTTCTATCCAAGTCACTCACAACGAAAAAATTTTTTATGTGGAAATAATTGTTTATGGAACTTTAATAATATCATATTTGAAATCCTCTACTCCAAAAACTCATAAAACGATACCCCACATCGGTAGTGGGGTGGGGGTGGTGATAGGGGGTGGTAGTGGGGGTGGATGAAGTAAAAAAATATTTTGAGTTTTCTGGTTCTTGTACGCACACTAAATTACAATTTTTTCATCCCCATTAATAATGGGGTGGGGGTGGTAATGGGGGTGGCTAATGCCAAAATTTTTTTTGAGACCTTTGCTTCTCTTGTATATACTAAATACTAATTTTATGGACTCTTACCTGCTTGATTTACCTATTTACCACAAATTTACCTATTTACCCCCCAACCCCGACGGAACAAGATGAAAATATAATTTTGTTCTAGATCAAGTTAAAGTACATATGTGTACCAAATTTCAAGTCAATATCTCAAACTGTTCCAGAGTAAACGTGCGCACAAAGAAAGTTACAGACCGACAGACGGACAGAAAATTTTTTTCGGTCAAACATAAAATCTCGACGTTTCATGCCATTCTAAACCTATTTGAACAATAAAATTTGTTGTCGTTATACTTCCACTGGATGTGGAAGTAATTATAGTGTACAGTATTTAAAAGGGTTTAAATTATTTTAAACATGACTGAAAGGTTATTTCAAAAGTCAATCGGATAATTTACTCCGTACGCCTGCCGGGTGTATGCCATATGCTACTGCGTCACAAAAATATTCATAAATAAAAAACCATAGTTTCTAAATGAATTTTTTTTTTCAAAAACTTCTCCTGTATCTTCTCCTAATGACTTGCGATATTGACTTGAAATTTGGTACATCTATGTGTTATAACGAGCTCTGAAACTAGATTATATTTTGACTTTATTGCGTTGAAGGGCTAGAGGACAAGTAAAACAAGCAAGTAAGAGTCCATAAAATTGGGATTTAGTGAATGTACGAGAAGTCAACATCTCAAAAATTTTTTGACATCAGCCACCCCCACTGTCAGTCCCCTTACCATCCCATTATTAAGGCAAGTAAAAGATAAAATTATTATTTAGTGCATGTACAAGAACCATCTTTAAAAAAAAAATTTGACATCAGCCACCTACCTCCCCTCCCCATTATTAAAGGGAGTGAAAAAATAAATTGTGATTTAGTCTGCGTGTGTGAAAAGCAATAGCATTATTTTTGCAGCATTATTTTTGCCATCGGCTACCAGCGCGGTCACCCCCTCAGCGCCGCACCGTCAGGAAAGGGGATGAAAAATATGTTTATAGTGTGGCATCCGGTGGCGCGAGAACGTGTTCCGCAGTCGATCTGGTTATCCTCTCTATACATGTACTGCTCTTTGATGATTTTGGAACTCTGGATAATATCAAATAATCACAAAAAATGCTTGTAAACTATCTGAGGTGAATGTCGGAGAGGGCTTTATATTAAATTAGGAAGTCCTGCATCAGCAAGTAAGGTCAGTATTCCATGGACTGGTTCTAGCTCTCGTCAACATGGAGTAAATTGACCAAAGTCGCCCATACAGCCTCCATTCACCCCATGAGACTAGTTCTAAGGCAGTGACTTGAAAATCAGGTCTATAGCTCCATCTACTGTTTTTACTGTTTTTCTCTGAAAATAATTTTGATTGGTGGTCAATTGTTCCTTGAGGTAAAGTTTTTTATCCTAAAAGTTCTGCGACTGAACTGCAAGACATGTACACCCCCCCCCCCCCCGTTTTCGCGGGCGAGGAACACGATGGTGACAATATTTTCTGACCTACCCCTCCAACCACTACCTCCAAGCTGAAGAAACCACCTCTTCTTCCGATTTTCCGGTGCCAGGCATTTTTTTATCGGAAAATTTTATTAATGAAAGTTGTTCAGAATTATCCAAAAACCTTAAACCCAGATTTCATCAAAATAAAAAAATTTAAAAATTAAAAAAAATTTATAAATTTAAAAAATAAACTATCTTACAGCTTGGATTTAATTTAAAACAAAATCGTCACAAATTTTTTAAACAAAAAAACTCATTTAAATGATATTTTCGGACGATATTATTTTAAACAGAATTTCAATATTTTTTTAAATTTGATTAAATTTGGGATTTAGGGTTTGTGGACAATTCTGAACAACTTTTGTTAACAAAATATTCCGATAAAAAAATGCCTAGCAACGGAAAATCGGAAAAGGGGATAGTTTTTTCGGTTTAGGAGTAGTGGTTGAAGTGGGAAAATATTGTCACCACCGTGTTCCCCGCCCTCTAAAACGGGGGAGAAGATGTCTTGCGGTCCAGTCGCAGAACTTTTGGGCTTTTTTGCCTTTTTCTGGTTTACCTCAAGGGACTACAACCTTCCTAACTAATTGTACATAGATTTTTCTTAAAAAACCGTTGAATTTTTTTATTGACGAGAAAGTATAAATATTGTTGAGAGAAATTAAATAATTTCTGTATTGTTGTTTCTATTATATAAAATTGCAATAAGGATTTTCTTTTTCAAAGATACTAAATTTTGTAACAAATCGTTATGTACTCTCAAAACTCTATCTTTTTAAATACTAATTTAAGGAATAGTTACTTCTTGTCATTACATTTTCAATAATACAGGGAGAAGTAACACGTGATAGCTACATGAAAAAAAATTAAAAGCTTATACGATTAGATTGTTAAAGCTTAGCGAAGATAACAGTTTTAGTTTTGTTGTTATATCACCACTATATTCATATTGTCTAAAAATCTACTATAAAAGTTATGAACGTTTGGAGCACCCTTTCTCTAATGTCCAGATAAAATTCATAAATAGAAGTAAAATTGAATATTTTTAAAACTACCGGCCATACCCTGTGAGATCTCATAATGTAAAAACTTTAAATACAAAAGTTGTAGAAATTTTCCCTGGATATGTGACGGTTGCCTTCGATTTGACCTTGACCATGACCTTCAAGATTATTTGAAGGTCAAGACGATTTTTTAAATGGAACCTTTTACTTTTAACCCCGGAAATGAAACAAGCGGAAAACTTTACTTTCGGATATGACCTTCGGCACTTGAAATTGAAGTTCAAAAGAAAAGTAAAGATGACCTTTAGAGCTCAATTTTGTAAGTGCCGAAGGCCATATCCGAACGTAAAATCTTAGGCTCGTTTCATTTCCGAGATTAAAAGTACGGGTTCCATTTAAAAAATCGACTTGACCTTTGAATGACTTTAAGGGCATGGTCAAGGTCAAATCCATGGTCACCGTCAGATAGCCATGGAAATTTCTTACAACTTTTGTGTTATAAGTTTTTTTTAGGATTCGTATTTTTCAAGTTATCCTGCTGTTCCCATATTTCTATGCTACCCTGTACTATAAAGAAACCTACGTCAATATGGGTTGGAACATTAGAGAGCTATGTGAGAATTGATGATGTGCGTCAGCTATCTGAATGTCTACTGAAATGAAACCTTACTAAAAACCATCTCGACAAACTATTCTTTGAAATAAATCGAAAACTAAGTTTCTAATTGAAATCACTTGCGCAATCGTCAAATTGCGAACATGCTTCTTAGCAAAATACTCTTTCAACTAAAGAAAATCGCCACAGACCTACAGACATAGGCGTCACGATATATTACACTTTACTTTTCTCCGTTTATGGCTCCGCCAAAAAAAAAAAAAAAAAAAAGGTGAAATTAAACACTAACAAACCACTGATAGTCCAGTCAACGAAAGAGTTGTAGAAAACATGGAAGAGGGGAGAATTTCCTTCTTCAGGAATGAGTTGGGGGTAATTAGGAGGCAAACATACTAAAGCCCCTAAAGCCCCTAAAGCCCCTAAAGCCCCTAAAGCCCCGCCCCTAGCTCCACCGCTTCAGGGGGGAGGGGGGTGGAAAGATTCCTCTTTTCGATTATTCGCATATAACTCGGAAACGATGCGTCGGCGTCGTACGGAAAAAGATAATCTATGCAAAATTAAACAAAATTAAATTTCCTACAAGAACATCCATATTCATTTTCTTCCTATGTGTTATAGTTTACGAGATATTCATCAGCCAAAATAGATAATTAATTAATAAATTAATTAAGTACCTTGAATATTTCTGTCAAAGCGGTTTATCGCTTAATTAACTATTTTTGCTGGCGAATATCTCGTAAACTTTAACACATGGGAAGAAATTTAATTATGTTTAATTTTGTATAGATTATCTTTTTCCGTACGACGCCGACGCATCATTTCCGAGTTATAAGCGAAGAATCGAAAAAAAGGAACCTTTCCACCCTCCTCCCCCCTGAAGCGGCGTAGCTAGGGGCGGGGATTTTTAGTATGTTTACCTCCTAACTACCCCCAACACATTCCTGAAGAGAAAAATTCTCCCCTCCTCCATGTTCTCTACAATCCCCTTTTGGGCATTCATTCACTATGAGTACAACGCACACATGAAAGTAAGTAGATTATTGATTTTTAGTTGCATTAAAACATTTTTATTTACCGACAAAACCTATAATGTAGAATTAGTGTAGAAACTTTATAATAATAATAATCGTAAATGATCAATGTTATAAACATGACCAATGTTATAAAAGCACATCAATATATTTGATTTTTTGATTACGGTTAATAAACCTAAACGTAACAATATATGTAAGCACATCACCCTGTAGTTGGTGGAGATCAATCCTGGAGGTACCACACGCTTGCTGGCCTACATTAAAATAAGGCGTTAAGTGACAAATTTACGATTTGACCTGCCACTCGACTTGGCTAAGGGACATTGTTTATTTATGTTTAGGCTATTAAGTAAGATAGGGAATAGTGGTTGTTATTATACTCTTCGCAGAAACGAAGAGTATATTGTATTTGATCGGCACATTTCGAAAATCGTAAATATCGCTCGTAGAGAAAAAATGTTCGGATCATTGTGTTAGTGAACGAATTCTAAACAACTTTCAAAATGTCCGTCTGTCCGTCTGTCCGTCCGTCCGTCCGTCCATCCGTCCGTCCGTCCGTCCGTCCGTCCGTCCGTCCGTCCGTCCGTCCGTCCGTCCGTCCGTCCGTCCGTCCGTCCGTCCGTCCGTCCGTCCGTCCGTCCGTCCGTCACGTTTCTTGTAAGCACGATAACTTAAGAAAGAAAAATCCGATTGTACTGAAATTTGGACACTAAGTTAATGTTAGCTAGGGGACGAACCCTATTGTTTTTGAACAAAATCGATCAGTAAATAAAAATGTTAATGGTTTAAATTTAAATTTTTTTTTATTTTTGTTTTTATGAAAATTTACATTTTTTACATTTTTTTACGTGTTAGGTGGTTCTTACGTTTTTGACTCGGAATCCAAGGGTCATAGGTTCGAAACCCACATGGGGTATGGCATGTTTTTTTTTTATTTTTACTTTATTTTGCACTTTCTTTCACCAACTAAGTTTGTTCTATAAACTTAAAAATGTTTAAAACTAACATTATTTACAAAAAACTGCGAAGAGTATCCTATAGAATGTGTAACAATTATATAAAATGTTTAGTAAACCGGCGAAGAGTACGTTTTTAGTTTGTTTGTAAATATAAAAGGCACTTGCTCTCGAGACGGCGCGGTAGACTGACTGCAAGTGCCCTTATTCATGACTCTGTTAAGTAGTGTTTGAAGATAAATCGGTTTTTAAAAGAGTTTTTCGAGTTTTCTTACATATATAATAATTTTCATTTAAACTGGCCGAAAATCCATGAATATATATCAACTTAATTTGATATCAGTAGCTAAGAAAATAAAAACATCTATACTATAAATCATTACCTTGTTATATTCCTATATGCCTCTTGTATTTTCAGATCTGTCTCATCAATATCATTAGAACCGGTTGATCCCAAAATGGGTTTAGTTTCTTCGTAAGGTTCACTGTCCACTTTAAGTACCATCTTTGTTTACTTAAATCTGCAACAAATGAGATCAAATATTAAAATCAAATGTTAAAGCAATTTTATCTGCGATTAAATGCTGGTTTTGAATATACGCATTAAAAAATTGAAAATAAGACAGTAGGAAATAAAAAGAGAGATGTTGGCAAAAATTTTCACCAATTCTTATTTCACCAAAAAATATTTTGCAAAATTCTTCATGATCACAAATGATTGACCGAAAAAAAAAAAAAAAATTCATTTCGAGTGTTCTTATTCACAATGCGTGATGTTTCACGTGGAAACTCTACTCGACCGTATAGGAAGTCAATATTCTTCAATCATGAAAATTGATTTAAACAAATTATGGACTAATTATGTAATAATAACATTAACTATATTTTGGAAAATTTGTAGTACGTATTTCTGCACAAGGAATAATCAATCATATCTATAAAATGCTTACATTATACATATGTATATATACATTGAAAAATTGAAAACAGAATAGAAAAAAATATAAGGAAATATTAAAAACACAATCAATTTTGTTTCACTAAAGAAAATGTTTCAAATTCTGTGTGACTACAAATTATTGTGTGTTAGTGTTCTGAATGTATAACTTTTACACTAACTTCCATCGTCGTTCAAAGTTGTCCAACGTGAAGACTCAATAGCATAATATGTCAATCATTATTGATCACAAAAATTTACATAAATTATTATGTTCTATAATAAACTTATTAACTACATATTGCAAAACTTTTGTAACTACCAAAAGAAGAATGAGTCATGTCTATCAGCCGCATGCAACATCTAATATAATAGTACAGTAACTAGAGGTTAAAAATATGGTCATATGAATTAAAGTGCGTTTTTATATAAAATGTATCGCATTTAAGAGTGTAACCTTACATCTTTTTTATTTTTTTTTCCGATTTAAACCAAATTACTTCCACATCCAGTGGAAGTATAGTAACGACAAAAAAATTTAAAAAATTTTTTATTGTTCAAATAGGCTTAGAATAATTTTTACAATTAATCATTTTTTATTTATTTGCTTTTATCATGATTAGAGAATATTATTTAGGTATTATGCAAATCACAACTTACACACTTTTTATTTATTATGAAAATACCTACTTTCTGTATACGGTTGCCCTAATCTGGACACGCTATTATACTATTCAGGTAAATACTTTAAAACACTCATTATTGGAGAATCAATCAAAACAACTACTCTTCTAGCTAATACTGACGAAGTATTGAATTGCATGATAGGATTCTTAGCATTTTAAAGAAAAAAAAATATATTGAAAATACTTAAATCATTTATTCAAAATTAATCATTCACACTTTTTTATTTGATATGAAATTATCTACTTTCTGTATATTGGTGCCTGAATCGGATCACGCTAATATACTACTTAGGAAAACACTTTAAAACACTCATTATTGGAAAACCAATCAAAACAACTACTCTTCTAGCTAATACTGACGAAGTATTGAATTACATGATAGGATTCCTGTCATTTTAAGGCAAAAAAATATATTGAAAATACTTAAATTATTTATTGAAATTCAGTGATTCACACACTTTTTATTTATTATGAAAATACCTACTTTCTGTATACTGTTGCCCTAATCTGGATACGCTATTATACTATTCAGGTAAATACTTTAAAACACTCATTATTGGAGAATCAATCAAAACAACTACTCTTCTAGCTAATACTGACGAAGTATTGAATTACATGATGGGATTCTTAGCATTTTAAAGAAAAAATATATATATATTGAAAATACTTAAATCATTTAATCATTCACACTTTTTTATTTGATATGAAATTATCTAGAAGAGTAGTTGTTTTGATTGATTCTCCAATAATGAGTGTTTTAAAGTATTTACCTGAATAGTATAATAGCGTGTCCAGATTAGGGCAACATTATACAGAAAGTAGGTATTTTCATAATAAATAAAAAGTGTGTAAGTTGTGATTTGCATAATACCCTAAATAATATTCTCTAGGCTTAGAATGTCATGAAACGTCGAGATTTTAAGTTTGAGCGAAAACAAATTCTGTCTGTCTGTCGGTCTGTCGGGTCTGTCGGGTCTGTCTGTCGGTCTGTAACTTTTTTGTACGCACGTTACTCTGGAACCGCTTGAGATATTGACTTGAAATTTGGTACACATATGTACTTTAACGAGATCTAGAACTAGATTATATTTTCATCTTGTTCCGTCGAAGGGTTGGGGGGTCAATTGGGGTAAATAGGTAAATCAAGCAGGTAATAGTCCATAAAATTTGTA
Organism: Rutpela maculata; assembly: GCA_936432065.2. Lineage (NCBI taxonomy): Eukaryota > Metazoa > Arthropoda > Insecta > Coleoptera > Cerambycidae > Rutpela > Rutpela maculata. The sequence goes on from OW386286.2 coordinate 43,783,832, forward strand.
TTTAGTATATACAAGAGAAGCTAAGGTCTCAAAAAAAATGTTGGCATTAACCACACCCATTATTAAAGGGGATGAAAAAAAATTGTGATTTAGTGTGTGCACAAGAATCAGAAACCCCCTATCACCACCCCCATCCCACTACCGATGTGGGGTATCGTTTTATGGGTTTTTGTGGTAGTGGATTTCAAATATTATATTATTAAAGTTCCATAAACAATTATTTCCACATACAAATTTTTTTCGTTGTGAGTGACTTGGATAGAAAATCTGGATGTGGAAGTAGTGATTCCTTGGGCACCGGTTTTTTTACTCTAATATAGAATCTACTTATGACCAAAAAAATATTAGCCTTCCATAAATGCAAAGCCACTTGCGATACCAAAATAAACAGAAAAAATTTAAAAATCATTAGGTATGCTTTATCGGAAAATTTTATTAATCAAATAGACTAAGAGCCCGCCGACTACTAATTGTGTATCATAAGGTTACTCCCAAAATGTGTGAATTATTGTAAATTTGGGGTAGTAGAGAAATGTAGAGAAATGTCCATGTCATCAAAAAATGACTAATATATTATTTGTTTCGTTTATTTTGCATTTTTGCATTTTGCATGAGGCGAATATTTTTTTGCCATAAGTAGATGCTAATTTGTTCTATATTTGAGTAAAGTTTGGTTCAAATTGGAAAAAAAATAAGGATATTACACTCTTAAGTGCAACATACTGTATCATTTAATGTTAAATACATTAATGAAACGTGACTGTATTATGCGGAGTCATCCCTTTTCAAGGGTTGGTATCCAAAAGAAATTGCTGAAAGATAATAGTCCAGTCGAATTAGACATCATAAAAAATTTTGCGTACTGCGGACTTTTTTTTGTGGAAGTTGTTTAAGAGGGCATAATAAGCAAGCACAGAAAACTACACCCTGCTACACCATGTGCGTCCCCTATTTTTAGGGGTTGAAACTTTGAAATTTTACTTATGTGTCCTATTGCCCGTAGGGCTCTTTACCAAGTTACACTTTTTGAAGATTCATCCCTCCTCTACATTATATATATATTACACATTTGCCGTAGGTTTTGGTTGTACGAGGCCGGAAAGGTCGCGCTGTCCGAATTTGAGGGTCTTCTGTACAGGACAAACGGCTATTATTTCCAATCTACAATACTACACATACTAATACCCTTAAGGAGGGATGATGATTTGTGAAAAAACTTTCATCGAATACCGCGCGGTTTTCATGATAGGGATGTTGAAATGTTTACCCCTTTTTAAAAAAAAAGTGAACCTACTTTTTTCGCCCATTTTTTTTTCATGCGTGTACGACCCTAATATAAGAAAATTTACGTTGGTTTCATTTTAATATATTCGTTGGTTTAGGAGCTAGACAGCAAAATATGCCAAAAATGGCTATTTTGGTATCGTTCCATTAAAAAACCAAAACCAGTATAATTCTGGTAAATGTTCTTGTTTATCCTAAAAGTCCAATTCATTGTGCATAGAAAATATGTTTTTGTATTTAAGTAGGATCAACACTTATTGTGTAATAACGATTTATTGCATGTGTTCTCCAGTCTCCTTTCTCACATTTTTTTTTGCGGCCTTATGGTTCATAGTAGGACAGAAAGCAATGTACTGAACCTGAATAGGGCACATATTAGGGTGTTAAAATGGATCTCTTGTTAAAACGCGATAGGACGTACCGTTTTCGAGTAAAACGCACTTGTTTGGTTATGTTTGCTTTGATTCAGAACAGAATGAAAAATTCTGTTCTGAATTGTGATCTGATAAATAAATTCTACATTTTGCTGTTTTCTTTCTTAGGAGTTTGTTTTTTTATATCATTTTTCGATGAAATGGACATATAATAGCTGTTTCTCGAGGAAGGTAAAATTACTGTAGATTTTGTTATAGACACAAAATAAGTTGCAATGATGACTCGAGACAAGCGCGAACCTTCAAATAGGGGAGTGAGAACCCCCTATTCCGTCCGAGTCCCTTCATTTTTTCATTAGCAATGTCCCTCATAAACAGAAAAAGCAAGAAGCGACACATAGTTTTATTTTTTCGTAATCAGCGGTGAGTATTTACTAGTCAGTCGATGAAAAGTGTGATCTGAAGTAATTTTTTGCAAATAAGTGCGTTTTACTCGAAAACGGTACGTCCTATCGCATTTTAACAAGAGGTCCATTTTAACACCCTAATATGTGCCCTGTTCAGGTATACATTGTTTTCTGCCCTACTATGAACCATAAGGCCGCAAAAAAAGTGTGAGAAAGGAGACTGGAGAACACATGACATAAATCGTTATTACACAATAAGTGTTGATCCTACTTAAATACAAAAGCACATTTTCTATGCGCAATGAATTGGACAAAAACATTTACCAGAATTATACTGGTTTTGGTTTTTTTAATGCAACAATACCAAAATAGACATTTTTGGCATATTTTGCTGTCTATCTCCTAAACCAACAAATGTATTAAAATGAAACCAATGTAAATTTTCTTATATTAGGGTCGTACACGCATGAAAAAAAAATGGGCGAAAAAAAGTAGGTTCACTTTTTTTAAAAAAGGGGTTTTCAAAATTTCAACATCCCGTATCATGAAAACCGCGCGGTATTCGATGAAAGTTTTTTCACAAATCATCATCCCTACTTAAAGGCATTAGTATGTGTAGTATTGTAGATTGGAAATAATAGCCGTTTGTCCTGTACAGAAGACCCCCAAATTCGGACAGCGCGACCTTTCCGGCCTCGTACAGCCAAAACCGTTTGTCCTACGGCAAATGTGTAATATATATATATATATTATGTAGAGGAGGGATGAATCTTCAAAAAGTATAACTTGGTAAAGAGCCCTACGGACAATAGGGAAAAAGATATGGACACATAAGTAAAATTTCAAAGTTTCAATCCCTAAAAATAGGGGACGCACATGGTGTAGTGTAGCAAGGTGTAGTTTTCTGTGCTTGCTTATTATGCCTCTTAAACAACTTCCACAAAAAAAGTCTGCAGTACGCAAAATTTTCTACTATGTCTAATTCGACTGGAGTAAACACCGGCACACAAAAAAAAAGTCGTGAACCTGAAACAAAACTTATCAAAATGTATATATTTTTGTACGCTGTAAGATTTGGCCTGTCATCATTTTTTATCTATATTAGATGAAAGTCAAAATTTCTCTTGAAAACTGAGGACGTTTGATTTTCATCGAATGTAGAAAAAAAATCCGATGACATAGACCAAATCTGATGGAAGATTCGGATTCAGTGCACATACATTTCAATAGGTTCCAGGTTCAGGTTCACAACTTTTTTTGTGTGTGCAAAAAAAAGTCGTGTACCTGAAAGTAAAGTCATTTTTCAAATAAATCCGTAGTATCGCGTTTGAGAATTTTTAAATACCAATAAGAAAGTTTCTAAACTGAGGATGAATTTTGTTTTTCCCTAATTTCTGTAGAATTAACACTTTCGGAGATATCGAAGATTAAAAATGGGGTATGAGCTTTTATAAGAAGAAATTATGGCTAACGATAGAAATAAAAAATTGTCAATCAAGTTTTCAAATGATTTTTGCCTCTTTTTTTATCTATTTATTTAATGTAGGCCTATTTCCATTACCAGGTCTATCACCGACGCCAGGAGACAGCCAAACCTGAAAATTTTGCCGAACCTCTTCTCGAAAGAAGAGTAGGGATCTTTTACTTGCCTAACATTTAATAGACAAGGGACCACCTGCTTTACATCCCCTCCGAAGGATGGTATATCCAATACGTAATCCTCGTCTTGAAATTACATAATTTTCGCGTATACACTGATATACAAGCCGCTAGAAGGTGGGACGAGATCGCTGCGTTTCCCAAAATGAGTCACCCATCCAAGTACTAACCGCGCTGCACGTTGCTTCATTGGAGTATCGAGGATACATACACCGAACAAGAATTTATTATAATTAGAAGTACTAATATGAGCCTTCTCGAAGCCTGGCCCGGCGCCAGGTGAGTCTGAACAGGGCAAGTTCGATTCCTTAAAAACTTAACATTAACAATAAACAAAGGATACACGCACAGTGAAGGCGCATCTACGCTCGCCCCTTGCCTGTTTCTATGGCATAAAAAATAAATAAGTTATGACAGAAACAATGTGCATCTTCATATTTTTATAATAAAAACGTCTCTTTTTTGTTACTGTAATTAGCCAGTAATTTACAAAAATGAACCTAAAATATTGATTTTCGTTAATTTAGAAGCTCAAATTACTTTGCCCAGTTTAAAGCACTTGCTTTATAGTACAGTAAAAGTCGACCTTTTCTATAGGGGGTGCTCACAAATAATTCCCGGCAAGCTGATTTTTTCAGTGTCGATGGAGGGGTGTCTCCCGAGTATCCGACCAAAAAGTCACAGTCCACACCCCTTGTAGGGTGTTGCAATACGGGTGGTTTCTTATTTTTTGTTTTTTTTTTGAAATTTTTCTTTCCAGCTTGTACATAGTAATATTCTCTACAACTTTGCCTAATAAAATTTTTTTGTAACTTTGATTTTTGACTGTCCAGCGCCCATTATATGGGAAAACATTCACCATATTTATTTACTATGGTACAGGAAACATACAAACAAAAGGCTGAATAGCTGGTGTTTGCAGGGTTGATTGAGAACTGTCTCCTGATTCTCCGACAAAAAAAAATTGGTTGGAGATTCAGGAGACAATTCTCAATCAACCCTGCAAAAATCAGCCATTCAGCCTTTTGTTTGTATGTTTCTTGAACCATAGTAAATAAATATGGTGAATGTTTTCCCATATAATGGGCGCTGGACCGTCAAAAATCAAAGTTACAAAAAAATTTTATTAAGCAAAGTTGTAGAGAATATTACTATGTACAAGCAAGAAAATTTCAAAAAAGCAAAAAATAAGAAACCACCCCTATTGCAACACCCTACAAGGGGTTTGGCTGTGACTTTTTGGTCGGATACTCGGGAGACACCCCTCCATCGACCCTGAAAAAATCAGCTTGCCGGGAGAAATTTTTTTGAAAAATGATATCTTATGATATCTTATCTTTAAATGATATCAAAAAATTGCATTAGCTATTTGGAGCCACTATTTTGAATGTTTTAATTAAGTAATCAACGACATCAAAAATATCAAAACATCAACTACATTTCAAAAATAAATCGCCAATACTCTCTCAAATGTCAAATTTTTCCGTTTAGGGATGGTTCTCATCCCTTGAGGATAAGAGCAAGTGTCGGAATTCTATAGAAACTGAAGATGATACCTTTACTAAAAGAATCACCCATAAAAAAAATATGACATTTCTAAATTTGCATATTTTTTACCTCTCGGTACTGTACTATAATAGGACCACTTCACTTATATTTAAAATTATTAATGAAAATATGTACCTTAAAGCACGCACACACTATATATAACTATAAAAATCAGATGTGTACACTAATACGAATAATACTGTTTGAGTTAATTCAGTCTTAAATTATAATATTAATTACAAAATTGCCCGCAATTTTGTAAGACCGGTGACTAGTTCTGTGCCGACGAGTGCGAGGTTATTATTTCGGTTAAACTTTTAGATTAATATTGCCAATTAACAGTTTCAGTATATAAAATCATAATGAGACAGAGTGGGGGCAAATCAGTGATAATATAATTATTAACGGTTTGATATTTGTCCGTGTATAGTGTTTATTTATGATCTCATAATGAGATAACATTTATTTATTTACGAATCTGTACATCTTAAATAATCTTAATATGATTGCCATTCTTTTCATAGTTATTGGTCAATACATGTATTTTTTTTGAGTTCAATCGATTCTTGCATTGTTTTTTATATTATTCAACATGTCAAGTAGTTGCTACAGCGTCTGCAGATGGTCACATTTATTTTTTGGGTTAGTTTGACTTATCTGCGCTAAGTTACTTATCTTGGATATCAATAATCCTTCTATCTGTGTAATGCATTTCTAGTGAAACTTATTTTACAAAATATTACGCAATTTAATTTTGACTACTTGTTGCTATTTAAATCACACATATTATGAAATTAAGAGTGTTCTCATTTATTCCGAGAAATGGGCTCATAAATATTTATTGTTTATTATTGCGGATTTTCAACCTCACTAAACGCACCGTCCAAAGAAGACAAGAGTGTTTTATAAGTAATGCAACAAACTTGCTGTATATTCCATGGATCAAAGTGTGAAGATTGGGCCAAATATACTTTAGTAAAATATTACTAGTTAGTAAGATACCATACTCTTCGTCGCAATATTGAATTTTCTGTATAATTACTTCCACATCCAGTGGTAGTAGAGTAACGACAAAAAAATTTTTAAAAATTTTTATTCAAATAGGCTTAAAATTCATGAAACGTCGAGATTTTAAGTTTGAGCGAAAAAAAATAATTTCTGTCTGTCGGTCTGTCTGTCTGTCTGTTACTTTTTTTGTGCGCACGTTTACTCTGGAACTGTTTAAGATATTGACTTGTAATTTGGTACACATATGTACTTTAACGAGATCTGGAACCAGATTATATTTTCATCTTGTTCCGTCGAAGGGTTGGGGTAAATGGGGGTAAATGGGGGTAAATAGGTAAATCAAGCAGGTAAGAGTCCATAAAATTGGTATTTAGTATATATAAAAAATATCTAAAAAATTTTTGGCATTAGCCACCCCCAGTAGATCAAAAGTCTCAATGGGCACGAGTCCCAAAAACATACCCTTCTACCCTTTTTTACCCTCTAGGGGGGTGAAAAGCGCTCATATACATTTAACAACTAACTACATTTCTATCAAAAAATATTTGTATCTTTCAGCACGGTAAAAAACCTCAGTCGAGAGGCTGACTTACATTTAGATACCTTTCCACAATTTTACATCCCTTCCAGGAGGTAAAAATCGCTTTGACATGCGCACGGTGACACCTTTATTCCAAAAAGTTATGAAAACTGCTCAGTTGAACAGAAAACTTTAAAAGACAAAAATCACTTTGAAGTACCTCCTAACGCTTTTCCACCCTTTCAGGGAGCGACTCTCAATAAAGCTGCAGCACAGCGGTATTTTTGTTCCAAAAAAATTATGGAACAACTCAGGTGAGTAGTACATTTCAAGAAGGTGCTGCAATGACTCTGAGCCAATCCCTGACCATGTTTCAACCCTTCCGGGTGTGAAAATCAATTAAACGGCTGATACAAAAGTACAAAGCTTCTAGCTTCTTATATTTTTTTGACAGTAGTGTCATATTAAAAAAATTATAAGGTCACAAAATCACAGTAAAAATTTGTTGTATTTCCTGAGTTCCATAATGTTTTTTATCTTCATGGAGTTGGCAACTCCTTTAAAGATTCCTCCAACCCTATTGTAGATTCTCTGAACATTGAAATGCTTATAATTATTTTCAATGAGACAATACTTCTGTATCTTTTTAATTGCTCTTATCACTCCTTGGAGAGGTTTTTTTTTATTAAAATACCGTTATTTTATATATTTTCTTCTCACCTTTATGAAGAGCGAAATATATTAGAAGTGTGACTAAGCACAAGTACGACTGTTCCATTACTTCTTTGCCAGAAAGATACCGCTGCACAAAGGTGAGAGCCATTTTCATGGCCCCGTAAGAGGTAGAAAAGAGTTATGAGGTAGCTCATAATAATTGCTATACCATCTTTTGAGGCCTGTTGCTCCAGTGAGCATTTCCTTAATTTTTTTTCCAGAAAGATACCACTGTGCAGTAATGAAAGTGATTTTCACCCCGCCGGAAGGGTTGGAAAATGATCAAGAATTGGCTAAGAGTCATTGCTTCACCTTTTTTTTTTTTTTTTTGAAATGTACTACTCGCCTAAGTAGTTCCATATTTTTTTCGAACAAAGATACTGCTGCGCTGTGCAGTTTTTTTTTGAGAATCACCTCCTAAGGGGTGGAAGCGTTAAGGGGTACTTCAGAGTGATTTCTGTATCATTTTTTAAAAGTTTTCTGCTCAACTGAGCAGTTTAATAATTTTTTTGGAACAAAGACAACATGTACAGCCGTGAAAACGACTTTCACCTCCCGGAAAGGGTGGGGTGGGTGTCTAAATGTAAGTTAGATCATTCGACTCAGGTTTTTTACCCTGCTGAAAGATACAAATATTTTTTTTATAGCAATGTAGATGTTAAATGTATACGAGCGCTTTTTACCCACATAGAGGGTTATCAAAGAGTAGAAGGGCGTGTTTTTGAGCCTCGTGCCCATTGTGACTTTTGATCTACTGGATCAGTAAAACAACATACCAAAAATTGGAGAAATTTAACAGATACCGATACATTTGGTGAAATATTTATCAGTATACTGTGTACTATTTTTGTGTTTTTAAATTTTTATTAAAAGTCACAACACTCTTCTCCGCCGGTGCAGGTCCCATCCAAAAGGAGGAGGGGGAGGAGTAATAACCTCCTTAAAAACCAGGGTTCAGCTGGATCCGGCTGATAGTGCACTGTGAGGGCCGCTGCCTAGGGTCATAGGCGAAGATCAACGGTCTCTAGAGCAGATGAAGATACACACAGCAACTCAATGGTCAAAAGAGGAACCATAATAAAAGAACAGGGTTCTCCAGGTATGTGGGTTGGGGCGTCGAACCTGCACTCCATCACCCATAGAAACCGGAATGCAAAACTTCCCGATATAGCCTCCGATCATGATGGATCATATGGAAAACGAAAAATAGCTCGAAAAAGGACTATAAGTATTGGTACATGGAATATTCAGGGAATTGCCACAAAAACTGTTTAGCGAGATAAAAAAAACATGGTCATAGTGAGACTGACTGAGACCAAGAAGAAAAATAAAGGCACCGAGGAAAGGAATGAGTATATCCACATTTATAGTGGTATGCCTAAAGAAGAAAGACCCCGAAACGGAGTCTTGATAGCCATTAAAAACAAATATAAAAGAAGCATCACGACCTGAGACCAAATTAGTGACAGGATCTTGCAAGTGCAAATGGAACTCAAGGGACACACACTATTGTTATCATGGTAGTGTACGTACTCAATAACGATTCCAATATGACAGAAAAGGACTTATTTTATACAGAGCTGACAGGATCACTCGAGAAGATAAGTGATCGAAAGGAAATTTTAGTAATTGGAGATTTAAATGCAGCACTGGTTGGAAAATTAATGACCCTATCGTAGGACGATTCGGTGAAAACATTGTGAATAACAGTGGGGAGAGACTGATGCAGTTATGCCAACAAAATTCGCTCAAGATAATGCATGGATGGTTTAAACATAAACGAATACACCAATATACATGGACACGTAACTTAAGATCTATTTTACATAATAGTACAACAGAAATCTAAGCTTGTAACGAAAGACGTAAGAGTTCTGAGAGGTGCCAAGTGTGGATCGGATCACCACCTACTGGTGGTAAAAACTGTTTTCCCTTTCAAACAGAGAAGAGAAATATATGAAATGAATTTAAAAATGTACGATACAATATCCAGGACAATTCCATGCGTTTTCTCTATCAACTCAGATTATCCACACAATTGGCCAATATTCAGAATGACTGCAAATAATATGTATGAAGCAATTAAGAAATGGTACATGAAGACGCCTTTGAGGTACTGGGTGAAAAACACCAACAATCGACAACTAGGAAACATGAACTGTGTTGGAATGAAACAGCAGAGAAATTAGTGGAAGAGAAGAAGGCAGCGTACGGCAAGTGGCTAAGCACGAAATCAGAGGAAAATCTTAGAGCATATAAAGATAAAAGAAAAGAATCCCAAAGAGCTATCAGTAAGGCCAAAAACGAAATATGGCAAAAAACGGTGAGGACATAGAGAAAAGCATGGGAAACACCGGAGCGAATAAAGCCTGGAAAATTTCGACAATGTGTGGGGTCGATTGAAACAAGTTGTATACAAAAGGCCTTTAGATAATAACACTGATCTGTTGAAAGACCGCATTAGGGAAGCTGTTCAGTCAATATACTTACAAAATGTTAGAAATAGTTATGAGGAGCTTTACACTCGCCTTCAGAAATGCGTGGAGCACGGTGGAGACGTTTGAATAATACATTTTTTAAAAATTTGTTTTAGTTTTCCTAATACATTGTTTCAATGCTGTTAAAAACAAAAGTAGTTTAATATAATTACAGGTATAATTAGCTATTTTATTTAATAATGTTTGTCAGTAGAAAATAATCTTTATTTTACCGTAAGTTTTACCGCGTGATACCACTTGATACTTATGAATTACTTTAAAAAGTCGAATTGGAATTCTGACATAAAGTTTAATTCTAAACAACTTTTCCTAGTGACAGTTTTTCATATCGTTAAAATTGAATGTAGTTTACTCTCACATAAGTTTCAGATTATTTTATCTGAACACACAAAGGCAAAACTTTTTTATGAAAAATAAATTTTCCGCGTAAAATGAGAAATACAAAAGTTTACCCTCTTATCCAGTTTACCCTCTCTGTGGACACTATATGTGTCTGAAAGATTATCCACCTTTGTCAGTCTGTATATTACAACTTTTATTAAATATTATTATGAAAACTATTCTAAATTTCATATATTTTTTAATTTTTCGCCATCATTTTCTCATTTTTTTTGTTTTCTAATTAGGTATATTTTGTAGGAATTTGAATATTTCTAGAAGGGGCAATACACTAGACCGAACCAACTAGACCCAATTTAGAAACATATTCCTAAAAGTTACGTACTTCACAGATTTTAACACTATACGTACGTGCAAATTACATTATCAGTCCTCTAATATTTTTCGTCTTTACCTCGTGATGTTTAGCAGTTTTTATAGTGCTTCATAAAATATGTTTAATTTTTACTATGTTTAGTACCTACTTAACTTCTACTTAGTTTAAATACACTTTAATATTTTTATGGTACGATTAGTTCAGTGTCAATAATATTTAATGTATTAATTTGGTGGTGAAAAAATACATTCCTTATCATGTCTTAATAAAGAATTTAACTGTAGATTTAATGAATAAGAGGGTAATCTCCATTTCACTGACTTAGCTAAATCTCATTTTAGAAGCATCATTTTACAACATGCAGAGACGAGAAATACGCAGGCAGATAGATACTTGTAGCCGAAGTTGACGTTTTGAACATATCCGCAAAAAATCCCATTGCGAAAGTTTTTATCGTTTATGATATATCAAAACTACAAGAGCCTATTATTATTATCATTATTATTATTATTATTATTATAAACGCTGACAAATCCAAAGATACGCAGTACTCAGCCTATTGGCTGGATTTTCCAGAAAAGACCAGTGTTCTTCACAAAAGAGAGCAGCCCACAGTGGGTCAGGTTTAACGTTTTTTGGCCAAAACTCTGAAACTCCTGGAAACGCCCCAAAATCAGCTGGCTTTGAGAGGAAAAATAATGAAAAAAGTCCCATCGACAAATGGGGGTGGGTTTCAGGGGTGTAAATTAAATTAATTGAATGAAATTGTAAAACTTTGGATTCGAATAGAATATTGCCTCCAAATTCTAGAAAAAATGGTTGAAAAATTCCACCGATATATAAGGGTGGGTTTCATGGGGTGGAAATTGAAATAATTGGATAAAATTGTGAAACTTTGGATTCGACTAGAATATTGTCTCCAAATTCGAGGAAAAATGGTAAAAAAATTCCATTGAACGATTTCATGAATTGAAATAAATCAGTCATTGCAATATCAGTAATTATATTACTCCTAAAATTGGTATTTTTTACCTGCATTAACGTATTCAAAACACCTTTATTCAAAAAACGGCAGCTATGGACAGCTGCAATTCACAGAACATGTAGAGACTGTATTCAATATCATAAAAAAAATTATAGGAGTAAAGCTTGCGAAAGTGAAGTGTAACAAAAATAAAAAGTTTCATTTTAATCAAAATTTACGGCTGAAACTGCTCACTCGCTAAAAGGCTATAATTCGGACATCAAATAGCAAATAAAATCAACTAACTGCTTACAATAAAGCTATTGCCTTGTTCTATATCAGACATGTCCGATTTGTTCAAGTGAAGAAAAAAATGAACAAAAATTCACAGTCATGTAAACACTGAATTTTCACTGCACAATTTTAAACTTGAACACGTATTTCCTTCTCGAGCTGTAGAACGCAAATGGGGCAGGTATGGGAATCAAGGCCTTTTGTTCCCCCAAGAATAACGTCCACCCTTACCAAAAAGCTTGTTTATTATTCATTTCTCGGAAGTTGGTGAAATTTGGTTCATTTGAGTTTTGGCCAGAAATCTATCAAAATGACCCACTGTGCAGCCCTTTCCAGGGTTGATCCCGTAGTTCCTCTGGCTGTAATAACTATCCGAGCTACCTATTACTTCTACATCCAGTGGAAGTATAGTAACGACAAAAAAAAATTTTAAAATTTTTATTGTTCAAATAGGCTTAGAATGTCATGAAACGTCGAGATTTTGAGTTTAAGCGAAAAAAATGTCTGTCTGTCTGTCTGTCGGTCTGTTTGTAACTTTTTTTGTGCGCACGTTTACTCTGGAACCGTTTGAGATATTGACTTGAAATTTGGTACACTTATGTACTTTAACGAGATCTAGAACTAGATTATATTTTCATCTTGTACCGTCCAAGGGTTGGGTGGTAAATTGCGGTAAATTTGGGGTAAATAGGTAAATCAAGCAGGTAAGAGTCCATAAAATTGGTATTTAGTATATACAAGAGAAGCTAAAAGGGATTTCAAATATTATATTATTAAAGTTCCATAAACAATTATTTCCACATACAAAATTTTTTCGTTGTGAGTGACTTGGATAGAAAATCTGGATGTTGAAGTAGTGATTCCTTGGGCAGCGGTTTTAGTACAGTAACTACAGGTTTTAACTTCGGAATAATATCATATTGAACCGATTTCGTTCATTTTTGGCAGTGTTATAGTAAATGCTTCACAGAAAAGTTTCTATATTGTACGGGGGCTTGCCAATTTATATGGGGTGGATGCCACCCCTTCTCAGGGGGTGGCACTTAAAAATTTATATATATTTATTGGAGCTGAAAAAGAATCAAATTTTAGGAAGAAAAAGTTCTATGCAATTTTTCACATAGCAGACTGGCGATACATGACCAGTAAGGTGCAACGTTTTTAAAATGCATGCCAATCATATATACGAATGTAATTCCCATGAATATGCCAGAAACGCAAAACTGAAACAAGCTAAAAACGTACTCTTCGCCAATTTACTAAGCTTTTTATAAAATTGTTACACATTCTATATGATACTCTTCACGGTTTTCTTATAAACAATGTTAGTTTTTGAACATCCTAAATTTTTTATTTTTATTATATACCTTAATGACAAAGGCCATCAACTGCGAATTTAACTTATTTGCTAATAACGCATTGATTACAACAACTGACACAAATTTTAATGTTTCCATTGATAAAATAATGAACTTGATAAACCGCATATTATTCAAACAATTATAAGTGAAAATATAAATAAAATTCAATCAATGATATATAAACAAAAATACTTCAGTCTGTAGGAGTTTTTCAATTAAAATCAATTTAACACCATACCGTCTTAAGAGCCTGTAAGGGGTCTTTCCCGGGTGTCTATGCGAGTTTCTGACCTCTGTTATCCCGATGGAAACGCCGCCATTTTGAAAAAGTGGTTGAGTTCCGTTTATCTGAAATATCTAACTTCCGCCAAAGTTATGAAAACGGTACAGAAAGTACCATTATTGGAGATTGAAATTCTCTATAATTTTGATCCTTTTACTTTTTTTCATAAGATTAATATTTTGCGATTTATGGCGCGACAAAAGCAAAAATGAATGGGTTAAAAATATTTTACTTTTTTTTTTCGAGTCTTTGGTAACTATTCAGCATATATTTGTTTATTAACAATGTACTACAAAAGCTGCAATAGAGGTGCAATAGATTTACCTCAAACAAAGGAACAAAGGATAATTTTTTATAATAAATTATTACCAAAAAACTTATTTGAAACTAATAGGTGATCTTTATAGATTTTTGGATGCTGAATCCGGGAAAAATAATGAAAAAATTCCATCGCCCTCAGTTTTTTTGCAAATTTCATTTTTTTTTGGTGTCGGTGTGAATAAAGGTCATGGAGAAGAAATATCAGAGTAGATGGAACGTCAGTATGATGGGAGACTACTGCTGGTCACTTCATAGAGAGAATCCAGGTGTTACTCAAAAGAGGAAAAGTAACAATTGGAGCTTTTCCATGAAGAGTGAAAGGAAGTACAGGGCCATCAATGTGGATTTAATTAATTGAAAATATATTAACAGTCTTTCGTTGTAAATAACTGAATTTAAAATTCCAAAATAGCCATATTCATACCTATTAGGTTCAAAATATTGGGTCGAGTTGCGGAAAAACGGTGGATGATGGAGAAAAACTGATGTCATTTTCGGATTCAGCACCCTTCAAAATTGTTAGATCAATAATAAAAAAAATTTCATAAAAAATTTTTTTGCAGGCCTGTGTAATCAAATTCCCAATGATTAGGGCAGTCAGAATAGCTTTTTTGTGCGAATTTTTTTTTCTTAAAGTATATTTTGGGATGTAGAGAAACATATGCCAACTATTCGCACGCGTGACAGGTGGGGCAACACACTTTAAAATTCAAAAATCGTCAATTTTTTGCCGTGTTTCGCTTTGTTTGCCATATACCTTGTATATGAATCATTTTTTGAAAATATATCAAGAGATAAAAAAGTTGAGAAAATCGATTTTTAACATTTTATTATTCTTGACATTTCCCCGGAAAATTCTTCGTTTAAGAGCTACAGACGAAAGAAAAATGCTACTTTTCTGTTTTTTGATTTTTTTTCTTTTAAGTGATTATAATAAATATTAATATGATATATATTATCGGTATAATGTAAATTATGTTTAAATGTCCAATTTACAGTTTAAATAAAATATATTTACAGAATTATTAATTAAAACTTTTCAGGTATTGAGGTGTTAAAATAATGGGAAATTCATATAAATAAATTAGTTAGTAAATTAAAAAGTACGCTGTGCCTGTTTAATAATATTCGAGATATACTAAATATTGATCAACTTAGAACAACTTGTCTTGCTTTAATTGAATCTCGATTGCGATATAGCATAATACGGTAGGAAGAGTTATTAAAAACTAACCTAGACTACTAAGTTTAGAAAAAAAATCTAAATATAAAAAAACAATAATTTAACCATCAGATATGTTATACAAAGATGCCAGAATAATGGACAATACTTTCACTTAGTAGTAAAAACATACTTTGAAGAAAAGAACTTGGTAAATCATAAACACCAAACCAGATATAAAAATGATGTTTTTGTAAAAGAATGTCAAAAACCATCGGCCAGAGAACTTGCTCCGAAAGCATATAATTTTTTACCCACTGAAATTAAAAACATAAAATCAGTTCATAAATTTAAAATAGTTTCCACCAAACAATTTGTAATGAGAACTGAAAGAAACAAAATTAATGATTTATCATCACCTGAAATTTAGCAGTATATTTTTATCCTATATTTTATATTGTATATCATTGTTAAAGTACTTAGTGTTATATTTATTTTCTTTTTTTATAATGTATACCATTTACCTAAATTGTCACTGAACATTACCAAGAATTATATGCAAATTAGTTTTCAAATTAAATACATTGAAACACCACCAAATTGTGGGAGGTTACTAAAATTGGTCCAGAATCGGAAATTGACATAACATCAAATTTTTACGTTTTGAGATCCCAGGAACCCAAAAAAGTGCTGTTTGAAAAATGTCTGTGTGTGCATGTGTGTATGTGTTTTAGCACTATAGCGGCGAAACTACTAAACGGATTTGGATGAAACTTTGCAAGAGGGTTTCTTTAGGGCCCCAGAAGATCTGGGTTGAGATTGGATTACGTTTAGTGCCGTTTTGGCACAACAAGTTGTTTATTTTATGACTACTTCCAATATGTAATCGAACCATTGAAAAGCAGTAAAAATTTCAGTTTCAACGATATATCACACTTGTACCCTTTCGATTTGGTTTCCGCAAAAGAAAAAGCTGAGGTCAGATTACGTTTAGTGCCGTTATGACACACAATTTAATGCTCTCTTCAGCCTTAAAGATCCACCGGGTGGGAAGGTTCCAGCCGCTTCCAGTAGCTGCCGATTTTTTTAATAAACTTTCTACTTTTATCCTCATCGGTCGAGTATTCGTGAACATTTGTATAACAACATACATACGGATCGAATTGAGAACCACCTTTTTTTAAATTTTATAAAGAAGAAGAAGAAATTATTGCAATTTTTAAATACCCGTGGCAGATATTTTTATTTAACACTAGTAGCAACGGAAATGCAAAAATGTATCAATTATTTAACCCCTGACCTGTGTAGATTAATATACTTACATAATTATAAATACATTAACGGTTAAATATTATATATAGAAACATAAACAAATTCCAGATTCACAGGTTTTTTCCGCGCTTGAAATATTTTATTCTAGGCAGTTAAAATTTCAGTAAACAAGGCTGCCTAAAAGTATAGCAGACATTTTTCTCAAGGTTTATCTGTTATTTAAATATAATACAATAATACCGAATAGATCATACGAAGGAAGCAACTGTCCTATTGAAATAATTTAAAAAAATAATTCGCCATTAAGAAAAGTCATTCCAAACAAATACGTAATTACCGTCCCATCCCATCCCAGTTTTTCTACAATAATTGAAAATTTTCTTGCAAATAGAATATTATTTCTAGAATCAGATATCTTATCACCTAATCAGAGGGTCAATTCTGGAATCTCTATTAGCAAAAGTGGCATACGACTCTGGGAAAATGTCTACCGTTTGCACGACTCTAAAAGTGTGCATTATCGAATGTCATATTCTACAATTTCCAGTAGAGTGTTCAACGAGAGGGTAAAAAATGTTTAGAGTCGTCCAACTTTTGGTAGACATATTCCCAAAGTCGAATGCGACTTTTGCTAAGAGAGATTCGAGAATTGACCCCCAGAATGGATTTTGAGTAAACCGCTCTACAACTTATGCCTTACTAAACTTTTTAAATCATTTTTATGAACATCTTGAGGGTGACAAGGTTATGGTTTTATTTGTCGATTAATCGAAGGAATTTGTCCTCCATATTAGAGACTCCAGTTTGAATTTTGCAAATTTCTTGAGGTCCGAAAGATATTCTCTATCTCCATACCAAATTTCAAGTTCCTAGCTCATCGGGAAAAATTCAGCGGACAGATAAATATAGGTAAAAAAAAGCAAACATTGTTACACTTTTCTTTAAATAGATTGGGGTCAACTATAAAAAGTTATAATTAAGAAAAATTATATCTACCTTAAAAATATGTTACTCACCAATACATTCTATCGTATAGATGAATATTTAGCGTTTAAAATTTTTTCCTATTATTTTTAAATGATCACTTTTCATTGATTTATTTTTACCTATCCTATATCATTATCTATTTGATTTATTGGTAAAGCATTTTTATCTTTATAACATGACAAATCCTGACATTCAATTTCTATGAAGCAAAATAATGCAAATTCTTGGAATGAACACTTAATTAAAAAATTGAACCTGTCAAGAATGTCTTCGTCTTGCCAAGGACATTTTGAATCGCATAACGTTTAATCAATTAAAGCGCTCGAGTTGTTGTTGCTGTAATCACTAAAAACAACACGAACTTCGGCAATGAGACACTGACAGTAGACAGTAAAGTTGACATTAAAATCCATGTGAAGTTGGTCTAATAGCATCTTTATCAAATTAGTCAAATCAATAGGTAAAGATAAAGTGTGTTGGTAATGCAAAAAGGGCATAAGTCAATTTTTATTTTTTAGTGCGAGAAATTATACGAACTAAGTTCAAGCTAAGTTCAGCTTGATCAAAGATCAAAATCCATGCTTAGCCATTGCCATAACAGTCCTAACCTTGGCTTTTGATCTTGGATCAAGCTGATCTTGGTTTGAACTTTGAACTCAAAGTGTTCGGGGGTGTCTTCTAAGTATTGGGTCGGCGGCAAAAAGTCAAACGCTAATATCTTGCGAACCATTGATCCTGCGCCGAAAATGGTAAGAACCTTTTTTTATTCATCACTAAATTCTATGTAAATTACTTCATAAGTCATTTTCGGTAGAACTAAGCGTTTATGAGTTACAGCGCGCTAACATTTCAAAAAGTAGTTTTTGTGGATTATTTCGTAAACTGCTGATCGTACATTAAAATGTCAAATGGAAATCTTGAAGAGCAGTCATTTTTCTACAATTTCTGTCACAGATATTTTGTAGAACTAATGATTTACGAGCTACAATCCGTGAAAAGTTATAAAACAATAGTTTTTTCACAATATTTTCTTAATTATTGGTCGGATATAAAAATATGTAAACTTGTAAATGATTTTAGTTATCAACAATTTTTGTTTAAAACTTCTTCCGAAAGTTATAAAAAAAAATTTTCAAAACGTCGCGTTAATAATAATTGATCGGATATAAAAGTATGTAGCTGCAAGCTTACAAAGCACTAAATTGATTGATTGATTAATTGATTTACCAGCGTGAGATATGCATTGCTGTCACTCCAAGAGTTATACAGCTGGGCCTGCTACGTCCACGCTGCCGCATTATGTCGTGAGGGAGCTTCCTTTTTTGTGTTTTTGGTTCTAGAATTCTGCCTTTTCTGAGTCTTGTTATGAACTATGTTGCCGCGTTATGTCGTGATATGGTGATGGTCATGTCGTGATATCACCTTTTTGCGTTTCTGCTTCTTCGAATCTTCTTTTTCTGAGTCTTCTGATTCCTCGGTTTCCGATTGTGGTAGAGTATATGTGAGGCGGAAAGCAAAAAGGGACCTCTTGTCGGCAAATTCCAGTTTTTATTTATTGATATTAAATGAATTAAGCTTTAATTCCGAACAATTTGGTGCAAAAATCGTATCTCTATGTTTTTTTTTGTTTAAGTTACTAGTGCGTTTATGAAAAGAGACCTCTTGTCGGTCCCATGTTATTTCTCCATAAGCGACAAGAGGTACCTTTTCCAGGGCTGAACATCGACTGCTTTATCGATTATTTTAAATAAATGTCTCATCCAATTATATCGGTTTTGTAATCGATTACAACTTGTAAAAATCGATTATTTTGACCCAAACCACTAATTCGACTGTACTGAAAAATTGACATCGCCGACAAGAGGTCCCTTTTTGCTTTCCGCCTCACATATATCGTTACGATATCTTTGTGGTGCTCATTTTTTTATCCTGATCCTCTCAATTGTTGTTCTCCATTGTAGCATGGTCTCCCTATTTTTAGTTTGTTGCTGTTCGGTACTAGCGCTTTCTTCAGTAGATGTGTTAGGTCCCTTCCTTGGATATGTCCCTAGTACTTCATTGCGTACATTTCTATCCTTTTTTTAATTGTCTTTCCTCCTAATAGTGTTGATGCTTTATGTCATTGTTTTCGTCTTGTTGTTTTTGCAAGAAAAAAATGAAAACTTCTGTAGACAATTTAATGCTCTATAAAATTGATAACAACATATTTGAATGTACGATGAAAAGTTTAGGGATATTTTTAAAAAACGATTTTTTTATAACTTTTGGTCGTCTGTAGCTCGTAAACTATTAGTCCTAGAAAATGGCGTCTGTCATCCATTGTAGAGAATTTAGTGCTCTACAAGATTATCATTTGACATTTTAATGGACATTTATGAAATAATTCGCAAAAATTGCTTTTTACAAAATTTTACGCGCTGTAACTCGGAAACACTCATTTCTACGAAAATGAGTCTGTTAAGAAATGTATAGAGAATTTAATAGCAAACAAGAAAGATCCTTATCAATTTTGTCATGCCTTCAACGATTCGCGAGATATTTGCGTTTGAATTTTTCACAAAGATAGCCACTAACACCAACCGCCAACTTGCCCAAATACTCAAAATGAACCCAGGGACACTTTAAAAAAGAAAAATTTACTTACACTATTTTTGCAGAAAAAAGAACCTATCGATTGTACTAATAATATAATCGACCCATCGGCTCAGAATATTCAGGAACGCTATCCAATATCCAAATATGTCAAAAATTACTATTATTGTCAACTACAGACTATTTTCGATTACCTGGTGATCAGTATTGCCAACATATGTATAAAATGTCACGTAATCCCTGCTTCCAAAAACAAAAAATTCTGGACCTGGAATGTAACTGTAACTTCTGTCTATTCTTGTTGAACAATTTTTGCACAAATAAAAGTGATCCCTACAGAACCAATTTTTGGAAATGAACTGGATACACTCACACCTAAACAATACTGACGTTTGAGAGAACAGAAGCGTATCGCTAAAATTTTTTTGCAAAGTAAAATTTCAAAAGATAATCTGACGTCGAAGGATTATAATATTACTTTGATAAAAATAATAATTTAATTGTAAAATACAACTTAGGATTAGGAGATAATTTATAACCAATTAAATTTCTGATGTGAAGTCTCGTAAATATTAAATAGATTTAAAATATATTTAAGATTACATTAAATGTGCAAGTATTTTAAATATTCATATTTACAGATCCCCATAATAAAATAATTATGAGATGTTTAGCATCTGAGTTGCTGAAAATCTGAATTATAATTAAGGCTAGAGCAAATATAATTAATATTAATTTATATTATGTCCAATCATATATTTAAATACCATCACACGAGCAGTAATGGAAACACAAAGCGGGACACGTAGAAATGTGAAACAACCTTGCCGAAACTTTAAGTGCAGTAGGAAAAGTTTAAAGGCCCAAGGTGTCAACATTGTCTTGGAGTCGGAAGAGTATTACAGACTGACGGGAAGAATTTAAACTCTTTGTCGAAGAGATAAGAATTTCTAGTTGCAAGACATCTATCTGTAAAGAACTGAAGTCACATGCTGACCACGATAATAGCAAAGATCTTTTCCGAACAATAAGAGTGATTAGGTACAAATAAAAAACCAACAACGTGGTCAGTACTCTAAGAACTAATAAGGATCAGATCATTGACGTTTGGCGCCAATAATGCGAAAAACTTTTTGAAAGAGACCATCCAAAGGTAGAAGTTGACTGACAACAGTGCTACGAACACGAACCTTCAATACTTAAATCAGAAGTGGGGGCAGCTATATAAAAAACTAAAAACTGGCAAAGCAGCTGGGGTCGATAGTATCACGCTTAAGTTAGTTGGTGAAGACTATGCCAAGGGATATGAGAAACAGAAGTTCGGCCCGATGATTGGAGAACCTCAGCCTTCGTGCCACTACATAAAAAAAGAGCGACAGATTTCTGTGATAACTACAGATTGCTGGCAGTAATATCGCACGCCAGTAAAATAATGATTTATATTCTTCAATACAGACTTCAAAATTATCTGCCGTGGGAAATACCTCCTGAGCAAGCCAGCGTTGTTAAAGGACGCGGTACTAGACAGCAAATAGAGTATTGGTGGAAAAGCAATAGGGGAAACCAAGATATCTAACTTGAGATGTGCATTGATGATATCACATTAGATGCAGCAAGCAAGGATGAGCTCATACACCTATTGGACAAGCTTCAGACAATAATCTCTTATTATGGCCTGTACTACAAATGTTAACCACCAAGGCGTATTAAAGATAGGTGACTGTGAGGTAGTAAACAAGATGGTATAGCTTGGAGCCCTCGTGTACAATAGTGACAACTGCAAATATGAGATTCGGCGAGGAATACAGATGGCAAGAAATGGTGGATCCAGGGTGGTGGCGCAGGGACACGAGCCCCCGTGTCGACTGTGTCGAAAAATGGTTTAGAAAAGTTCATTTGTAGATAGATAGTTGTCAGATAGATGTTTATTGGCGCAATAAACACAAATGTGTTTACATAAGTCAAAAAACTAGACAAAATTCAAATATCGTCAAAATTGTACTTAAATTGGTAGTTAGGTATTTGTGACGTCAAAAATTACACATTCAAATTGACAAATTCAATATGGCTGCCACAATTGCAAAATTTTTGCAGATCTATACGAAATTCGATACACACAGATTTCAGGATTTTCTGATTAGAGCCTGATGTTAAAGTTTAAAAAATTGAACCGTCATCTGTTTTCATAAAAGGTTGCTAAAAATAATGAAATAAAATTTCATCGTCGCGTGTAGTACAGTAACTAGAGGTTTTAACTTCGGAATAATGTCATATTGAACGGATTTAGTTCATTTTGGGTAGTATTATAGTAAATGCTTCACAGAAAAGTTTCTATATTGTGTGGGAGCTTGCTAATTTATAGGGGGTGGTCTTAAAAAATATATATATTTATTGGAGCTGAAATAGAATCAATTCTTAAGAAGAAAAGGTTATATGCAATTTTTCACATAAATTGATAGTTTTTAAGTTATAACGACTTCAAAATTGCGATTTTAGCTTAAAAAAAAAGTATTTCCAAACGGCTTTCGTCAAATATCTCGAAAAGTATTACTTTATCGAAAAATTGTTACAGACCAATTACAGAAAGTATTATATTTTTTGTTTATTGATGTAGGATTAATAATTTCGGAGATATTTAAGTTTATATTTGGTATCCAAGTGTTTCGATATTACCTTTAAAGTTTAAAATGCATTTTTTTCTAAAGCAAGTGCTTTAAATGAGCAGAAAAATTTGAGCATATGGGTAATGCTACATCTTAACGAAAAACTGTGTTTGAGATAATTTTTCTTAATTACTGGCTAATTAGAGTAACAAAATGGCGACCTTTTTATATAAAAAAATATAAATACGCATATTTTTCCGTCATAACTTCTTTATTTCTTATGCTACAGGAACGAGTAAAAAATAATTTGAAAGCGCAATTAATTGTCTTTAATTTCATTTCTTAACATGCACGTAGGTGTCACAATTTCTGAGATATTTAACATTTAAACTGCATTTTTCGTCTTATAAACGTTCGGACGCCATTTGTAAATTTTCATATCTCCGAAACTACTAAATCTATGTAAATAAATAAACAAGCGAAATTTAATGTCAGTTTATGAGCGTTATTTTTGGTCTCTACCCATTTTTCAATAAAACTAATATTTATTGAGATATTTGGAAAAGGAAAAAAAAATTACGTTTTATCGAAAATACCTTTATAGTTTAAATTGTATTTTTTTCTAAAGCAAGTGCTGTATACAAACCAAAAAATTTGAACATCTACGTCATGCTATATATTAATGTGTTTGAAATTCCTTTTTTTAATTACTGGCTAATTACAGTAACAAAATGGCGACGTTGTTATTCAAAAAGTGTGTAGATGCACATTGCTTCGGTCATAACTTTTTTGTTTTTTATGCTACAGAAACTAATAAAAAAAATAGTTGAAAGCTTAATTAATAACCTATCATTCTACCTATTAGCATCCTTGACGTAGGTGTCACAGTTTCTGAGATATTTAATAATTTATGAACACTTGGATGCCAAATGTAAACTTAAATATCTCCGAAATTATTAATCCTACATCAATAAACAAAAAATATAATTAATTCCCAGTTTGTACTTTCTGTAATTGATCTGTAACATTTTTTCAATAAAGTAATACTTTTCGAGATACTTGACGAAAGCCGTTTGAAAATACTTTTTTTTAAGCTAAAATCGCAATTTTGAAGTCGTTAAAACTTAAAAACTATCAGCTTATGTGAAAAATTCCATAGAACCTTTTCTTCTTAAAATTTGATTTTACTTCAGCTCCAATAAATATATATATTTTTTAAGTGCCACCCCCTGAGAGGGGGTGGCATCCACCCCCTATAAATTAGCAAGCCCTCTCACCATATAGAAACTTTTCTGTGAAGCATTTACTATTATACTGCCAGAAATGAACGAAATCCGTTCAATATGACATTATTCCGAAGTTTTGCATATTTTTTACCTCTAGGTACTGTATTATAGTTAATTGAACCTTACTACTTAAAATTGATACCATCACAGTATTTTGTGTTCAAAATTTCAACACTTGCCAAGAAATTCTTTGTTATTTTCCAAGTCATACCACCAGACCACCATATTGAATACTGTCGTCAGCAGTCTGCAGAATTTGTGTCTATTTCGGGTGCACCCCAGGGTTCTATGTTGAGTTCATTATTCTTCAATATTGTGATTAATGACATTGCTGTCTGCCAATTGTCTTTTATATGCAGATGATATGAAGTCACATAATAAAGTGAATGATGTTTATGATTGTGTGGCATTATAAATTGCCGTTGATAAATTGAATGAATTGTAAAATTTATAGGTATTTAACAAACAAGTATGTTAATGAGAAAGATTAATAACTTGCTTGGAAGTTATAAAGTTTGATGAAAAAACAAACACGATTTTCTTTCACACCTTGTAGACAGTAACGTGCTTCAGAATAAAAGAATCGGGCAAAACTCGCTGTTTCATAAATAATAAATCCTGAAAACCGCATATTGATGTCTGTTCTAATATAATTAAATTTTGTAATTTTTAAAAGATAGGAATATTTTAACTTAAAAAAAATTATAATATGCCAATAATTTTCCAACAAAAAAGTTAAAATTTTAAAAATTAAATTTTTAAACAATTCAATCAATAAAAAAATATCGGTACTAAGAATTTTTAACTTTGTTTCAAGTCAAGAAAATTCTGTAAAATTTAATAATTTAAATTTTCATAGCAATTTCTTTTATTAGTACTTTTTAATCGTATATATTTTTTTTAAACACAATAAACTAAAATTCAGAATAAATATTAAAATATTTCAAAATTGCTAGAAAAGAATTCTTAATGAGAAAACTCACCTTTGGATAGGTCAAAAATATAGCAGTGATCGAACACTGCTTAAGAGGATAATCTGTGCTACGACAAATAATATTTTCATTGATATATATGAAAAAGGTTTATACGGGTGGGCGTGCCCCTTTGACCAATGAAATATGCCGTCTACGTAAACAGGAGGAGATTAACAAAATTGTGTAATATAAGAGAAATACTTCAAATATATTTCTGTCGTACAGAGTCGAATTTCGCGTTGGGTGCACAAGAATTTTTATTTAAAGTAATTTGAGTAGGAAAACTGAATGCGGTTGTAGTGATTCCTTAGGCAGTGGTTTTTAATTAAAAGAAAAACTATCTGTAGATACATAATGTAAATGTACAGTGTACAGGATGTCCTAGTTAACGCGTTATGTCCGATTTTCTCGGTAGTTTTTTCCAGGGAATCGATGCCGCTAAGAAACATATAATTAAACATCAAAGAAGAATTGATCGGATTATTTATGTTCTTAATTGACTATTAAAGGAATAAATTAAAAAAAGGCATGTAAATTTTAAATATCACTTCCGGTTTACATGGCAATGGCGTTCTTTTTAATAATAATAATAATAATAATATGTTTATTAACCTTTTCTGCCATACAATAGAATGGATAAGGTAAGTCAGTAATTATATTGTATAAAAAATACATGAATGTATAAAAACAAAATATAGTAAAAAACAAACAAATGATAGCATAATACAAAACATTTGATAAAAAAAACAAAATATCAATACGCAAAATATACATACAAACATAAAAAGAAACATATAGTACAGGAAATCAGGAAATAGAATATTAATTACTTCCACATCCAGTGGAAGTATAGTAACAAAAAAATTTTGAAAATTTTTATTGTTCAAATAGGCTTAGACTGTCACGAAAGGTCGCCATTTTAAGTTTCAGCGTAAAAAAATATCTGTCTGTCTGTCGGTCTAACTTTTTTGTGCGCACGATTACTCTGGAACCGTTTAAGATATTGACTTGAAATTTGGTACACGCAGTGGCGCAGCCAGAAAATTCATCTGGGGGGGGGGCAATAGAACCGGCCTCCCCAGAGGATGAGGAAAATTTTTCAGAAAATGGTTGAAAACGGATGTGTATGTAGATTCCTCTATTAGATAATATTGGCATTAATTACAAAATATTTATTTCAAGGGATAATTTAGATACTGCTTTGTACTGCTTCTTTATTTTTTGGCTCATGGAAGACGGCTTGGGGGGGGCCCGGGCCCCATGGCTCCCCCCCTGGCTGCGCTCATGGGTACACGTATGTACTTTAACGGGATCTGGAACTAAATTATATTTTCATCTTATTCCATCGAAGGATTGGGGTGTAAATTGAGGTGAATGGGGAGGTAAACAGGTAAATCAAGCAGGTAAGAGTTCGTAAAATTGGTATTTAGTATATATGAGAACCTAAGGTCTCAAAAAAATTTTTGACATTAGCTACCCCCATTATGACCCCTACCCCTAACCCCCATTTTTTAAGGGGACGAAAAAAAAGTGTGATTTAGTGTATGTACAAGAACCAAAAACTTCAAAATATTTTTTTACTTCATAGGCCAAGAATTTTTATTGAAAAATTACCAAAAATCCTTGCTGTGTTGGGGTGATTTCTATTACGAATAACTGGCAAAATAAGGATACATATATTACTTCCACATCCAGTGGTAGTATAGTAACGATAAAAAATATTTTTAAAATTTTTATTGTTTAAATAGGCTTAGAATGTCATGAAACGTCGAGATTTTAAGTTTGAGCGAAAAAAAATTTCTGTCTGTCGGTCTGTAACTTTTTTTTTGTGCACACGTTTACTCTGGAACCGTTTGAGATATTGACTTGAAATTTGGTACGCATATGTACTTTAATGAGATCTAGAACTAGATTATATTTTCATCTTGTTCCGTCGAAGGATTGGGGGGTAAATTGGGGTAAATAGGTAAATCAAGCAGGTAAGAGTTCATAAAATTTGTATTTACTATATACAAGAAAAACTAAGGTCTCAAAAAAAATTTTGGCATTAGCCACCCCCATTACCACCCCCACCCTCACCCCATTATTAAAGAGGATGGAAAAAAATTTTGATTTAATGTGTGCACAAGAACCAGAAACCTCAAAATATTTTTTACCTTATCCACCCCCACTACCACCCTCTATCACCACCCCCACCCCACTACCGATGTGGGGGTATTTATGGGTTTTTGAGGTAGACGATTTCAAATATTATATTATTAAACAATTATTTCCACATACAACATTTTATCGTTGTGAGTGACTTGGATAGAAAATCTGGATGTGGAAGTAGTGATTCCTTGGGCAGCGGTTTTTTTTTAATTGTTAAATTAGTGTACAATATCGATAATTCTATCATTTACAATTGAAATTAAAATTTTATGGACATGCCTATTGAAAGTCGCATTTCGGAGATATGAACTTTACTTTGCTTTTTTTTAAAGGAACACTCCATATATGTACCATTTGAAACGCCATAAAAAAAGCTTTGTATTTATAATATAATACATGGTGCTTATCTTAAACAAATTTTGTCTAATTTACTATAAATTTACAATTTATCAAATTAGCCATGGAAAACAAAAGTATGTAAATTAAAATAAACAATATGTTAGTTCTGTCTAATTTCACTTTATTTTAAATAAAATGGAGAATTTCAATAATTGATACAGTGTGTTTCACTTGAAATGGTAACACCCCAATAACTTTTTTATTTTTTTTTCCGATTTGAATCACATTTTACTTAAGTATAGAACAAATTAGTATCTACTTATGACCAGAAAAACATTCGCCTCCTACGGTACCAAAGCCACCTGCGGTACCAAAATATGTGGAGAAAATCGGAAAACCATATTAGACATTTTTTTATCGGAAAATTTTGTTAATAAAACTTGTTCAGAATTGCCCAAAATGGCCAAAATTTAAACAAAATTAAAAAATGAAAAACTTGAAACTTTAAAAATTTTGAAAATAATTATTTAAAAAAAAAACTGTAAATTGCTTTACAACTACCTGGCAGCTTGGGTTTAATTTCAAATAAAATTGTCATAGTACAATTATTGAAATTTCTAGATCCGCGCTTGAATTCAAACAATAGAAAAAAAAGTTTTAGCAAATTTAATTGTATTTAAATTAGCTAGATTAGTCTCTTGGCGTAGGAGCCAAGATTAAAAAGTTGCCAACTGTAGAAGCTCAAAATTTGCGATTTTTTGCCCTACATGGCCGACATTTTAGTAGTTATCTCTGAAACGAAAAAGAAAAATCAAAATTCTGATGAAAGAAAAAGATTCGTAGTGGAAAATACTCGTTTGACCTTATTTCTTATTTCGAGCAACTCCCATCGTTTCGGAGATATCTGCGAAAAATAGCAGAAAACAGCTTGCATTTCGGAACCGAAAAAATTGCAAAAACATGCAATCTTACGTTCATATTTTTCGAAAAACAGCATTGGGACGGACGTACGATGTCGCTACGTTTAGAAGAAGTCTTCCAGATAAACCTGATCGTAAATTGCACGGCGAAATTCGAAAATTCGGCTCAGCACGAACGAATCAAAAGTGACATTTTGTGACATTTCAGAAAATCGATATCTTTTTGCAACATGTTATTTAATTTTTTACTCATTTTTGCAGCACTTATAGATTGGTAGAATTGCACCTTTATCATTGATACTGTCTAAGTTATCAAGGAAAAAAAATAGTTTTAAATATATTAACGCGAAAGATCTGTCGCTACCTCCCTGGCTATAACCATGAAACTGTCTATTTTCACACGATGTGTGCAAAAATCCAAAAAACACATATAGCCCAGACCAGTGGCGGCTGGTGAAATTTCAATATTTTTTTTCTCGTCTATGGCGCATGGGACCCATACGAAATTTGGGAAATAACATCTAGAGAAGCACTTCTCTAATGACCCCTAAAAAATTTTGAAAAAGCAGTTTGCGAAAAAATTTTTGAAAATTCGTTAGCCTCCCCTGGGTCTAGGGACTCCTGTTTATTTTTATTTTTTTTTGTCAGATGCATTTGACTTTTCATAAAAATACAACAATAGATTTTGAAGTTTGTGAAAATATTTTCATTACTAACTGAAATACAATGAACTGAAATTTTGTAATTTACAATTTAACAAATTACAATATTTCAATTCGTTGCATCTCAGTTAGTAATGAAAATATTTTCATAAACTCTGTTTTCAAAATATGTTGTATTTTTATGAAAAGTCAAATGCATATGACAAAAAAAAATAAAAATAAACAGGAGCTCCTAGACCCAGGGGAATTTTCAAAAATTTTTAGGTGCCATTAGAGAAGTGCTTCTCTAGATGTTATTTCCCAAACTTCGTATGGGTCCCATGCGCCACAGACGAGAAAAAAAATATTGAAATTTCACCAGCCGCCGCTGGCCCAGACGACAGAGATCATTTTATAGTGAAACCCACAAAAATGAATAATTTTTTTAATGAGTTCGTGAAAGTGTATAGAGTAATGTCCTGAAAAGTTTACATTTCGCTCGGATGCAGAACATAAAAAAAAAGTGAAAAAAAAATTTTTTTTATCAATTTTTTCAAAATTTTTAAAATAAGTCAGGCTAGAAAAAAACAAAAAATACAGGTGGGTAGACCACGTGTTTCTGAACAAAAAATGTTTTAATAAAATTTATCGCTAAAGCCACGGTTTTCCCGGAAAAAAATAGTGAAGTAATTTTGTCACCCTGCTCGGCCAAGCGCACGGTTAAATGCATACTACGGAACCTCTGAAATTCTTAGCAGTTCTAACAAGTAAAATAAGGCTTTTTTCTCTTTCTGATTACACATTTTTAACATTTTTTTAGTGCCTAAGAGGATAAATAGCGAGTCTGGAGGGAAAATATATAATTATGAACGTATACACAGACACCACACAGCCGCTGAATCGCTCGCATGAATTTTTACGCACCTACCTTTACTGTATTGTATTTATTTCAGATACACCTATCCACGTTTCAGTTATATCCTTTGAATTCCTTATACATTTGTTAATGTATTGGAAAAGTTCCAGAATTTATATTCAAAACAATCAAAGATATTTTCATAGTTATAAGGATAAGATCGTGACAATCGTAATTTCTTATCATGATATGATTAATCATATTTTCGAAAAAATCCATAAAAGTAAACAAATTTGTGTTTGAACATTCGAAAAGTATACATTTTTTCCGAAATAGTGATATTTTATTTTTTCCAGTGGGTCAATTTCTCGGCAAGTTACAGCCTCCAATATATATATATTTATCAAGAGAATCATCAAGCAATTAAATTAAAATGATTTGAGATGTACTTTTTTGAATCCACGTTACTGCAACTTAATAAACCATAATAATCATGAAGTGTACATACTTTTTAACAGTTCTCAATGAAGAAAGAATTTTTTTGAAGGGCTTTTATTTTTTTTTCTATATTTTTTATTGCGACGATTGAATTCGGGCGTGATGAAATATATAAGTATATTTTTCCCATCCATCCTTTGCTTGTTTTGCTTAAAACAAAAAAGCATCAGAAAGCTACAATTTCCATCTTTTAAATGAACCAACACTCATATAGATTGCACAAATTCTGATTTAGTGACATATAATTCAATGCGCGGTGTC
The DNA here is from genome assembly GCA_936432065.2 of Rutpela maculata. NCBI lineage: Eukaryota > Metazoa > Arthropoda > Insecta > Coleoptera > Cerambycidae > Rutpela > Rutpela maculata. Next base: position 43,814,324 of record OW386286.2, read on the forward strand.
ACAGTCATGCGTATTCAAGCGCGTGCACGCATGGATCTCGCTCCGAGTTATAATGTTACACTATTGACTATTTTTTTCCGGGAAAACCGTAGCTTTAGCGATAAATTTTGTTAGCGCATTTTTTGTTCATAAATACGTAATCTATCCATCAGTATTTTTTGTTTTTTCCTAGCTTGACTTAATTTCAAAAGTTTGAAAAAATGGATGAAAAAAATTTTTTTTTCACTTTTTTTTATGTTCTGCATCCAAGCGAAATGTAAACTTTTCAGTATATTATTCTACACACTTTCGCGAACTCATTAAAAAAAAATTTACACAGTTTGCAACTTTTTGTGGGTAAATACCTTCATCGACTGGGCTAACAGTACTGTCATGTTTTTCATACAGTCCTATCGAAAACAGAACTGACATCTTCTATTTGTATTTTATGAAGTAGGCTAGCCTGTTCAAGTTCATAGCAGCAACCGACTTATTTAACAACAAAACATCAATTTTGAAGTCTTCAAACTACATCACTTTTAAAGTATTTATTAAATATGGTTGATCTATTTGCTTATGAAACTGTTTGTTTTCCTTGCAGTCGTAGAAATAATATTGTAAACAACACGTATGAAAAGATTCATTTTCGAAACTTGTTTAAAATACTATTATCCACGACTATCGTATAATCCTTGCATAGTACATTTTTTCTACGACCATTGAATAATTCGTTTATTATAGATACGTTTTTGAACCAGTAATGGGGCTCATTACTCACGGCCGTGGATAATAATTCATTACTCAATAGGCTAGGACCAATCACGAGGGTTTATTCATTATTTAACAGTCTTGAACTAGTCACAAGAGTTCATATTCATTATTTCACTGTTTTTGTGAAGCAATCACAGACAATTCAAAGTTCAAAAACATCGCGTGTGCCATAACTCACTCAATTCAATATGTCATAATAAGTAGGTCATCGATTTTCAAATAAGATTAGGAAATATCAAAGTAACCGAAATGGTGTTTTATTTTTTGCTTTTATTAAAATTGTGAATTTATTTTCTCTTTCTTTAATTTACTGTCTTACACAAAAAATCAAGCTTTCACTAGTAATGGAGCTAACGCAAAATTTTTCATTTTCAAAATTTCTATGTTTAAATATTTTTTTATTCACTGTTACTCAAAAAATCGTATGCGCAATATTAATAGAGTTAACGCAGAGGACTTTTGCAGAAAATACCTTTTGAAATTCATTAGTTGTTTTTAAAACAACTCATGAATGAATAAAGATAAAATTATGGGGGAACTACACAAGTACCGAAATATACCGTTTTATATATTGTTACTTTTTATTTTTAACATCGTATATTATAATCACGTAATCAACATTTTATCATTTATCTTGATAATTTTATTAATAATATGCCTATCTGTAATAATTAATGATCCATATTGTTGTGATGATTAAAGAAAAAAATTAAAATACGCATTTAACTTTATTTTATTCCTTAATAAATTACGCAGGCCCACGAAGAAGAAAAGATCATGTCCACTAGACTAGACTATCATATCATTATGTTTACAACATCGAATTAGTAAAGTTGTTTTCTGTTTACTTTTTTTTCTTTGAAAGTTTGCGCCCGCTATGCGCCCTTTTGCTCCCCAAAGTAATTAGCTAGCCGCCCTATTTTTTTTCGAGTTATTAACATTTGAGGGTGGGGGGTGGCTAAGTTAACGCCTTCTTGGTCACATTAACAAAAATTAGTCGAAGATAGTCTCAAATTATAAGGAATAACAAACGCTCTTTTGCGCTCCCAGTAGAAAAGCAGCGCACTTTCTGGGGCCGTACTAGGTACAGATGGATGAGGGGGGGCAAGTTTTAATGTCTTAATACAATATATAGATTTTCTATGCAAGTTTCTCACAACGGAAAAGTAATATTTGAAATCGTCGACTACAAAAACTCATGGTTCTTGTACACTCACTAAATTACAAATTTTTTTTTCACCCCATTTAATAATACCAAAACATATTTTGAGACCTTGGCTTCTCTTGTATATACTGAATACCAATTTTATGGAGTCTTATTAGCTCAATTTACTTACTTACCCCCCTCCAACCCTTCAACGGAATGAGATTAAAATGTAATCTAGTTCCATATCTCGTTAACATACATAAGTGTACCCAGTTTCAAGTCAATATCTTAAACGGTTCCAGAGTAATCGTGCGCACAAAAAGGTTACAGATCGACAAAAATTCCTTTGCTCAAACTTAAAATCTCGGCGTTTCATGAGATTCTAAGCCTATTTAAACAATAAAAACTTACATTTTTTTTGCGTTAATTAATATACTTCCACTGCATGTGGAAGTAAAATATATTGACTGTGTAAGTATTTAATCTTAGTAGCACCTTTTAAAGGTGAACTATGTCGTGTTCTCTAGATACTCAGATAGGTATAGGTACCTAGTTAGATCTGTTAAGGAATTATCTGCTTGAATAACTTTGTACTATTACTTTTCTAAACTAAACTGTTTTTACGTTTATAAAATTACGAATTAGGTACAGATTTACTCCATACTGGCAAGGCACTGAAGCACTGCCTCACCTTCCTCATGGGATAAACCGCCACTGGTCGTATTCGTTCATGTTCGTATAAAATATGAATCAAATAGGTATTCTATTGTTAAATATACGTAAAATAAATATTTTAAATTTCGAAAAATATTTTGCAAAATTTTGTTTTACATGTTTGCGAAAAAGAAAAAAGTACCAGGCTTGTGTCCAGATTCGAAAATTCAACCGCCCAGAGCCCGAAACTTCTATAATTCCGCCACTGCGTAAGCATCAAGCGTTGGAATATGAAAGAAATTATTTATGACTACCTACAAGCAAAGAAAATATTTATCAACACCATGATTTCAATATAAACAAATAAAATAAATTCAACGTAAGCCAAATGTTCACACAACTCATGTCGGTTCGAATTTTATGGCCACAAATAAAAGTTATTGTTGTACTCGGTATTGTTATTAAATATTGCTACAGTTTTATGGTATCCGACAAAGGCGAAAATAATGGCAATGGCAAATTTAAAGATAATGCGAAACAAACAATTATAAATAATTGGCTGGGTAAGGTAACGTACCTTCAATTTATCGCGTTTGCTTTTCATTATACAAATATTTATTTAAATTTTAAATGCGAATCTAACTACTTTAATTTAATCAGCGTCTATTAGATAGATGATGTGAATTAAAAAGTTTAACAGACGTCGCGTGGTGTATTACGATATTATTAATTAAATTTAAAATACAAATAAAAGCTTTTCAGACCATATTGTTATGTATATTTATATATATATATACTTTCATATTATTTCTAGCACACTTTAGTATTTAACTCATACTAGACAGCACAGAACAGTAGCAATTGGTTCGGTCAGGTTGATATGTGGGTGGATTTACAATCAGTCTTTCCACTTCGATCACTTGGCCTATTGTGGCTCACTCATAATTATATTTCACCCAGTTGGACAGGTATAGAATCGGAGGCAAACCATTTGACTTCGTCAATTAATTTTTGAAAGATAAGTTATAATTTATAGGCTTCAACAATCAAATATCAAACACTAAAGTAGTTCAGCTTGGGGTGCTCAGGGTTCCGTACTTGGACCAATCTTATTTATAATTTTTATGAATGATCTTCCAGACAACCTTCAGCAGGACCAGGCTTTCCTCTACGCAGATGATACTACTGTTTAGGGGTTGGAAAAGAAGAATCTAGAAAGATTGTTGTCAGAAGCAGAGAATTGCTAACCGTCTTGCTCCCAACTTACATAAAACTAATAAAATGGCTTGGTCTAGTGGAAGCTGAGAAAAATTTTCGGAGAATATTAACGTGGGCTTCTTGGTTTTCACAGACCTAAAATAAAATGAATTGAAGTTTTTATGATTATAACTAAATGGTCTAGAGTCCGATTTGTAGTATTACCAAACTAAAATACATAATGCTGATAATCCAAATAAAATGTGTTGACAAGTAGTTTATGAACCAAGCAATAAAAATAGAACCATAAATAATACAACTATTAAAAATGAGGTTAGGGAGTTGTTAGAAAACCCATATATGGTAAGCAATTTTTTCAATAATCATTTTCTTCACGCGCCTTTATCGTTAATACCAGAAAAATTAGTATACAAAGGAAGTAGTGAAAGCCTCCAGTCTAGCCAATAAATTTTTATTGTGTCCATATATTGAATCTAATCTCCTAGAACTATTGATAAGCGAACTTAAGAATTCTAGGGCCAGTGGTGTAGATATTGATCTACACCACTGGCCCTAGTATTAGAAAGTTAGGATATTGATCCGAACTTTCTGTTACAGAAGATTCTACCTTTTATTATAAAACCATGGACTTTTTTGGTAAATCTTACTTTTTTCTGTGGTTCTTTTCCAAACAGTCTTAAAATAGAAAAGGTAAGTCCAATACTAAAAAAGGGCGGTCCTCTAAATATTAATAGTAACAGGTAATAATCAACATGGGTTCTAAAAAAATGAAAGTACTAGTTCAGCATTTCGTTCATTTCATAACAACATCACTAACAAGATTGATGCTGGCGACTGTCTTCTTGGGGTATTTTGTGACCTCAGCAGGGTATTCGACTGCATTGATCATAATTTGCTTATATTCAAGCTAAATAAATACGATATGGAAGATACAGCTTTAAACTGGATAAACTGTTACTTGAATAATAGGTCTCAATTTGTCCATCTAACTTACATTACTGACAGCTCCAAAAGCTTTTCGCAGGCTGAAACCAAGAATGTTCAAATAAGAGTATCTCAGGACTCCGTTATAGGAGTCTCTTCTTTCCATTCTCTATATTAATGATGTAAAAAATTCTGTATTAAATACGAACTTAACCATATATGCCGATGACACATCTGTCCTTATATCTTGTAAAGATTATTCTAGACTGGAAGATTCATGCTATGCAATTCTTTATAATTTAAATACATATAGTTTTCTAACAACTCTTTATATTTTAACAATGATAAAGCTAACTATTTGCGTTTCCATAAGTTGCAAAGGACGTGCAGTAATCCCAATCCTATGTTAAATAACTCATCTATATCACTTGCCCTTACAAGTGTTAAATTTTTAGGGGTATATTATGACAGTACTTTGAGTTGGAAATAGCGTAGTGAAAATTTTGTTTCTAAGCTGCGTAGTCAAAATTATTTGTTCATCAATCTAAGAACTGTTCTATATAGAGATCAGTTAATAAAAATACATTATGTAAATGTAGATTATTTACTGAGATACGGCATCTTCCTCTGGGGCTGGTCTACTCATGCTACCAAGGTATTCACAACCCAAAATCAAAAAATAGAGACCATTGTTTAAGTGGAAATTTTAAATAGAATTTTAATCTGTATTTTTGTTTGTTTACATTTGCTAATATTAATGCCAGAGACCTGGACCAAAATGAAATAGCAGTTCCGGTACTGTTCCGATACTAGCGTGAAATGAAATATTGGTTCAATTACGGTTCCAGTCCAGAAAAAATAAGGGTTCCGGTCCGGTTCTCGAAAAATAGCAGTCCGGTCTAGGTCCCTGATTAATGCGTTATCCAATGTTTCCTTTCCTCTCTTTTTTATTGTATTTACTGTTGTACTTATTGTAATATTTTATGGTTAATAAAATTATTAGCATTATTATTATTAGTTTAGATTTCTGATAAAGCCGAACACCTTACTGGGTGATAAACCATCCGGGTCATCTGGAAAAGGTGTCCTTTTCCAAATAATGCAACCTAAGTCTTTTCTGCAGCGGGACAGGTACATAGAAAATGCTCTGCCGTTTCATCCTCTAAACACAGGCGACATTCCTCATTTCCGCTAGTCGGTAGTGCCCAGTAAATGGTCCAGTTAACGGAGCGCTAAAATGACCAAAATCTCTAATTTGAGTGCTAATGAATGGATTTTGATGAAACCTTGTGCAATGTGTTTGTAATGACGTTACTAAAAAGTTGAAAAAAAGATTAGAGTAGGAAATCACGGGAAGGGGTAGAAAATACCCCTTTTAGAATTAGGTCAAAAATTTAAAAAAAAAACAATATATTTACCTTCTTTGTGAATTTTTTTGGAAAATGCATATTTTTCGAGAGATGGCCACTCAAAAATTCCTAAAAGTGAGGGAGGGGAAATGTAAAAGTTGAAAAAAATCTGAAAAAATGTAGGTGAATGTATCATCGAAATACAAGACTTTTTTTTATTTGCAACTTTTCCGATCATTTCCTACTCTAACCTTTTTTTCAACTTTTTTACTAACATCATTACAAACACATTGCACAACGTTTCATCAAAATCCATTCATTAGCACTCAAATTAGAGGTGACTGGACTAAAATAGAGTGGTAGTTCCTGCCAGTACTGAAGTATTTTTTCTCAGGTCTGGTTAAGATGGTTGCTTTGACAGTGCTTGAAGATATGCCAAATACTGATCCTGGATACCGCACCTTCCGCAACCAAAGAGTCGGCTATTTCGGTGTCTTCCACATCAGATTGGTCAGGTATCCAGACAAGAATTAATTTGTCTTTCCTATGCAATCTGGTTGAGCCTTGTGGCTGTTGCAAATCGTATCAGAATTACAGCGATAAGAATCAAGAACTTTAAGAACTACTTGACTGCCTGAGAAGGTGTTTATAAATCTGTGTCGGGGATGCATCTGTACACACGTAAATAACATTTTTAGCTTGAAAGACAGTCACATTACTACCCAGATTCGATGCAACTGTATATATCGGCATCATTTCCTTCAGAAGTCTTGGACCGTCTGTGAACCAACAGCTATCTATCCTTTGTAGGTCGCTCTTTCCGAACTCATTCATCTCTTCCAGGAATTAGGATATTAGAGGGTAGCTCGTCATTGGTCATGGTAGGCATCATATCTGAAAGCATTTCCAGGATGTCGTGACTATCTATGTCATCATTGTAGGGTAAGTCATAAAAGATCTTTTCAGGTCGATGTGAAGTAGGGCTGAAAGAGCCGAGCGATCCCTTGAACAATCTACAATCTATGTTATCTATATCATTGTAGCAATAACTATTAATTCAACACATTTGTTCACTCCAGATTAGTTTAGAGAATTCTATGATTTCTTTTTGCAAACTGTAGGACACTGCTCGGTGATCGGTCCATTGTAGTTCAGCTAGCTACGTTTAGAGTAAGCAAGGTGGTAGAAATTGAAGCTTTCTGTTCACATATTTCATTACTACTGACGCATTCGCCAAATGTTTAAATCTATGGGCCAGTCTAATAGTGACATATATTTTTTGATTTTTTAATCTGTATTTTAATCTATCTTAAACGAATTCTATGGTTTTGTTTGTGAACTGGAGTTTTTTCAACTGCTGTGATTCCATCAGGCATAGTAGCGGCAAGAGATATTGTGGAGAAGCCAGCGAGATAGGGCAGGTAATCCAAAAACTTACCAATAAAACAGTCAAAGCGGACAAAAGCGACCGACAGAGGCTACAGGGACGTGTAGAACGTGTGTGTGAGCTGTGCACCGCAAACTTCAGTCTATTTTTAGGGGCGGCGGCGGGCGACCGGATAAACGGACCATGCATTTTTTAATATGATAAGGCCAAAGCAATTTTCAGCGTCATATCTAGGGCAGGGCAACAGGGGCGTAGTTTTTCGATTTGCTCCCTCCTCCCCGAACGCTCATCAGTTTTTATTTTCAAGGGGAAAAATTTTTTTTCGGGGGGAACAAAATTTAAATATGAAGGGGCGTAATTTCTCTGATTTTCTCCCCCCGCTCATCAATTTTTATTCTCGAGGGAAAAGAAATTTTTGGGGGGCGCAAAATCAGATGCTTGCTGAAGTAGAGGCGGCATTTTAAATCTTCCACACCAGCAGCCATATCTCTAGAAACGGCTCTAAGAAGTTACTGGTACTTTCTTCTCTCCTTCGCTTTACTACAGTGCGTTTCACTCTCGTGAAGACACCCCTGTATCTTTTTTATTTGTGACCCAATTCATTTCAAATTTTTATCAGCCATACAACTCCATAAGACGACTTTATTCAACACATCAATGCCGCCTAGATCTAATAAAACGCCGGCCTACTGCGATAAAAAGAAAATTTTCGAGAAATCATAGTAGGCTTAGAGATAGACAAAAATTTTGTTACTAAAGGTTGTTCGGAATCAATTGATATGCCCCCCTGTAAAATTTTGTAAAAATCGGAATATTTTCAAAAAAAAAATTTTTGTTTCACTTCTCGTGAAGACACCCTTTATTTGTGACCGAACTGATTTCAAATTTTTATCAGCCATACAACTCCATAAGATCACTTTACTCAACATATAAATGCCGGCCTATTGCGATAAAATGAAAATCGCTTTTTTCGAGAAATCATAGTAGGCTCAGAGATAGACAAAAATTGTTTTACTGAAAGTTGTTCAGAATCACTAGATATACCCCCTGTAAAATTTTGTGAAAATCGGAATATTAAAAAAAAAAATTGTTTCACTTCTCGTGAAGATACCCTTGTATCTTTTTTATTTGTGGCAGAATTCATTTCAAATTTTCATCAGCTATAGAACTCCATGAGACGATTCTATCTAACACATAAAGAGAACTTTTTACAGCAAATGAAAGTCATACAGAATTATTATTGAAATTATTTATTATTTAATTACACGTGTATGCAAAATTTCAGCTCGATTGAATAACGGGAGGTGGGTAAATTTGATTCATTCATACATAATACATACATACAGATTTCCAAGTATTATAAAACCATTGAAAAAAAGAAAACGATATTACATTTAAGTTGATGTGTAATAATAAAAGTGTCCCTTTTAGCGTTTTATTGAATGCCGATTTTTGTTCACAACTTTCATTTGTTGGAAATAGTTCTCTTTAGCTGTTAGATAAAATTGGAGTTGTATAGCTGATACAAATTTGAAACGAATTCGGCCATAAATAAAAAAGATACAGGGGTGTCTTTACGAGAAGTGAAACAATTTTTTTTTTTAATATATTCCGATTTTCACAAAATTTTACAGCGTGATTCTGAACAACTTTTATTAACAACTTTATTATCTATCTCTAAGCCTACTATGATTTCTCGAAAATTGCTATTTTCTTTTTATCTCAGCAGGCCGGCGTTTTAGATCTAGGCGGCATTTATGTATTGAATAAAGTCGTCTTATGGATTTGTATGGCTGATAAAAATTTTAAATGAATTCGGTCACAAATAAAAACTTCATGAGAAGTGAAACAAATTTTATTTTTTTTTAATAATCCGATTTTCACAAAATTTTACAGGGGGGCATGTAAAGTGATTATGAACAACTTTTATGAACAAAATTTTTATCTATCTCTAAGCCTACTATGATTTCTCGAAAATGGCTATTTTCTATTTATCGCAGTAGGCCGGCGTTTTAAATCTAGGCGGAATTTATGTGTTAAATAAAGTCGTCTTATGGAGTTGTATGGCTCCTAATGAAATGAATTCGGCTACAAATAAAAAAGATACAGGGATGTCTTCACGAGAAGTGAAACACACTGTTATATGTATTTTCTCAACTCTACATCCAATGTATGATGAGTGTAAATCGAGTTTTCTATTTACATCTTTCAGTACCCATTATTTTATCTTAGTTACTTAGTTGACCTTCATACAACATTTAATATATTAAAGGGGATTTTTCAGTGGGGTAAAATTCTTCTAATTTTCCATGGGTCAAATACTTTGTTAAATATTTGGTACACTCAGAAATACAAATAATTTTTGAAAAACTTACAAAATATTGTAAATAATTGGATATAGGGATGCTATTCTCGTTTTGTACAAGTCTCTTACAACATATTCTTTCACTGTGTAGAAGCAAAATAAATAAGAGGCCACGAAACAGATTTAAATCTTCTTCTTCTTATTCACGTTTTCGCAGGCGTTTTGTAGACCATACATCATTCTGGTTGGTCTTTCTTTGCTGAAGGGCACATCTAACAGCATTACAACATATGTTGCGGTTGTCAGTTCCTTCGTAACATCAACCTAACCTCTTGGGTGACATCTTCTTCGTTCTTAGTTGATATATTTTCATCGAAATATCCGAAATGAAGATAATTGGAAAATTATCAATAACACATCATAGCAGGTAGTGGAACATAAACTGATCTACAAAACATCATAACAAGCAATCGAACACAAACCGTTTTGTCCCTAAATGTTCTACCTTTCCACCGGCAGTATATCATATTTTCTCCTTGGCTACAGTGTTAACTGCGTATTAAATATTATTTTCCTCAGCAATGTTTTTATTTTTTTTCTGCCATTATAATTAAAAAAACATGTTATAATATACCTATCTGATTAAATGAAATAAGTATAACAATCAGATTATTCTCAACATCCCTCAAAATTTATTTGAAGATCCAGATCAACCTCCATATTTAAAATCAAATTTTTCGAAGTAGCTACTACAAAAACCGAAACACTTGTTTGTCTCCAGACAGTATATCGCAAGCTTGTGTTTCGGCATCAGACATGTATCTTCAGTCTGAATTTTGCATTCAGTGTCCATTGAAATATGTATAGAGGTTATATGTACCACAATTATGGCGCTTATGATACGCATGTTACGTATATCTTTTGCTAATTTCTTGAAAATCGTAATTACATAAAACGAATAAAAATGTACCCAGTGTATACCCCTGGGTACAGAACGATAGCGCAGTAATATTCAATTACAATTTTATTTTTCAAAAATAAAACCTCTGAAAACGACGTCATTACTGAATATACGTAGACATGTAATTAGAGGTTAGTAACAACAAAGAGAAAGAATAAGTTGAATTAGATTAGTGGCGCACCGTTAATTGAAATATTAAATATAAGTCACGCTATTATTAATATAATAAAAAAATACGGTAATAATAATAAAACCACAAATAAAAACTTTTGAGACTAATATTTTATATTAACATAATTGAAAGTATACACATATTAATATATACCTACAAGGTTTTCAATTCAATTGTTTACTTTGCGATAACACATACTAAGAAAAATATTACAAAATAATAAAAATAATTAATTAACTACTTATTTTCCAAATTATATACATTTAGCGACATAACAACTAAATTTTTTATGATGTAAGTAGGAACATTCTTTTATGCCATTTATTTAAACAAATATGCAAGGACTATTAGATTCTGATTTATTATAAATCGTTTGTCTAAATTTTTATAATCTTTACATTTTAAATTGGAATCTTATCGTTAAAGTGTATTGTTTTCAATTTTACTCAATACCACAGGTGAAACACCGAAACAGTTACAAAATTTGTAAGAAAAACTTGAAAAGCAAGATTAAATATTCCTTATTTTTCAAGCTTCAAAATTAAATTAAAATAAGTACACAATCTTACTCTTCTGGGACTTGGGTGATACTTGATTTGATTAGGGTACTGTGAACATGAATATCGAGATGGTAGAAATATGGTTCATTTGACTAAAATAAAATTTTCATAAAAATGTAAAAAAGGTAATTTGCGACGAACGATTTTTTTTTAATAACTCTTTTTATAAAATCAATAGTTTAGTTAGAAACGTCGATTTTTAAAATTTTTTAAAACAGCCGCCATCTTGAAACCGGACGCCATTTTGATTTGGTGCTGCTCTGAAAAATAGTCGTTTTATTGACAGAAATCAGTATACCAAATTACAAAATTGTTTCACTAACAGCCGTTTTCTAAAGGTTTTTCTTGTGTTTGCCGCCTTGCTAAAATACTACTTTACTCTCATGTAATCTTTTCGGTAGATGTAAAAAGAACAGCAAAAAGAACAATGTATGAAAAACTAAATACAATCTATCTAAGAAAATATTAATTTCAATTTTCAATTCTTTGCATTCTTTTGATAACCTACTTCTGGCTTTTCTAGAAATTAAGAAGACCTAAAATTGATTCATTTACAAATTAACTATCTATTCAATCAATAATGAAAATCTAATTAAAATATCAATTTTAAATCTTTGTAATTCTCTGACAACTTACATCTTTTTATGCTAGAGACAAAGACAAAAATCTATCTTAAAATTTTTAATACAAGAGGACTTTTTATATAAAAAAAAAAAATGAATTCATGTTTAAAATATCTTTAGCGGCTTTATGTCTTTCTGATGAAGATCAAAACAAGGGCGAAAAATGGATTTTAAAGGTTAAACTGCGAAGAATTTTAGAATAATAGTTTAATTGTTCCAGGTAAGTCCTGTCGTATTAAAAACTAGAAGTAGATTATCAAAAGAATGTAAGGAATTGAAAATTGAAATTAATATTTTCTTAGATAGATTGTATTTAGTATTCTCTGCTGTTTGCGAATTCCCATAAAAAATATTTTTTACTGCAACTATAAGCAAATAAAATTATTTACTTTAATACTTACATATATTTTCTACTTTTTACTGCCTTAAAAAAATAAGTTTGTTTTATTTTTTATTTTACAGTTTCTATTTAAATCTAATTTTTCTTTTTTACCAAGTGCTTCAGTATGCCCTTCCACAACTGATTACACAATTCTTATTCAGTTATATGTTATTTAAATATATCGTTCGTAATATACAAATATTTATAAATAGTTAGATTTGCTAAAGCAAAGCAACTATGAATTATTAAGAAAATAGAAATATAAAGTAACATCTCATATCATGCTATCATGGCGAGTAGTGTATTATGCAGTTGCTTGGCTAATAATTCGTTTTATGGTCTACAAATATCTAGAGATAGTCTGAAAGGCCACGCCCATCATCCGTATCTCCCTCCGCCCCACTTCCACACAGGTGAAACTACGTTACTGGTATTTCCCGCTATTAAGTCGGTATCGTATTTTCTAATTTTTAGAATACCCTGTATAATTTGTCTTAAGTCTGACAACTGGTTTCCAGTTCCTAAGACAAGCAAAACTTTTATGAAAAATTACTTTTTCTCGTCAAATCATAAATAAGAGTGCGGTACCCCATCCGGGGACACACTGTTTATTAATTATAAATAAGATGAAATTATTAATGAAAAATATGTTAATAAGTTAATATAAATGGTATGTAGGTAGAAATAAAGTATCAATAATTTTCTTCTACTTCTATACCTCACTTACATTTGACCTTCCTCCACTTGCAGCGCTAAAAAACTCTTAAAAATGATCAAAATATAAAAAATAGTAACTCAAATTATCTGTTATAAAATATTCTATAAAAATGCCCTGATGTATTTTTTTCATAAAATTAATAAAAAAAATAATAATAGTTTTTCATCCCCTAAATTTTCATTAACTTTTGTTTATAACTTCTTAATTATCGAAGTTGCAGCAAAAAGTTATAGATAATATCATTATCTACAAAAAAGCACTCTGCATATTTTTTGTGGGAGTTGTAGTTTTCAAGATACAATAAAAAAACCATTTACATCCTTAGTTTCAAGATGGCGGCCAAATGAGTGGACCCCCGACCCCGAAAACTCAAGTCTAAATTTATGTTGGAGACCCCTCACACATAATAAAAAAATAAAATCGCATCCTACTCAAAATGTACAGTTGAACTTTTTTTAACGCCGGATTGAGTGGACTAATTCTTTATCATATAACTGGAGTCTAAAAGAAAATTTAATTACCTGCAACTCATGATAATTATTGGCAAAATTCTAAAATAGTTTTACAATTTTAACATTTAATTTCATTCATTCAAATTTTGCTATTATTATTTTGTTATTTGTTTAACTCAGCTTATCAAACATTCGGTATAAACAATAGGTACACTGTTTATAAACAAAACATAATTTCTAAGAAAACTGTATGTAGAGTGTGACTTAATTTACATATTTTATTACTTTTAAATAAACTATATTTTTTAGGTAATTACAAAACTAATATCTAAATAGAGATGAATATCTAAAAAAATGGAGTGATCTTGATGTAATACAAAAACAATATTTTAATTAAATTATAATTAAAACAAATAAATCATATTTTCAATTACATTTGTATTGTCTACATCCTAGAATATATTACACAAAAGATAAAAATATGTATATTCATCAACTTGTTAATTAAATTCGGTCTTTATTATTATTAAATATGCAATGAAAATAAATTAGAATAAATGATATTTTGTAAAATTAAATGTCGATCACATGCTATTTGCATGAGAATAAGATCGAGGACAATAATTGTGAGCGTATTAAGGAGACATTTTCAAAGTGTATAGCTAACATTTTCAAAAGGTGTATCCAACATGAATATGTAGCTGTCAATCTCAACATTTGTTAATTGAATTTTATTACCTAATAGTAATTGCCAAAGTTGCAAAAACCCCAAAAGTGCAAGGGTAGCGACCAAACATGGCTACCCCCTCCCCGTTTTCAAGAACGGCCAACACGATGGTGATAGTCGCGCGGACCCTACCCCCCTCGAACTACCCCTAGACGCCTTCCCATTTTTCGTTGTCAGGCATGCGAGGGCTTGTTGGATCGTTTTTTTCTTGAAGAAACTCAATATGTCCTGTAAAATTTAGCAACCAGACATCCTAATGACCCCCGGGGGTTGAAACCACCCTCTCCCTCAATACCGAAACATGCAAAAATACGCCAAAAATAATCATAATAACACAGTTACGATTAATTCCAGTATACTAAATTCGTGTCTGTCATCACCAGGGAAGAGATAGCCATTAGAAAACTAAAGTCAATATATCAAAGGATCCCAATCTAACATCAGCAATTCCTATTAAAGATTGTACAACAATATGTGCTAAAGTGCCTTTAATTATTTTTAATTTACTGTTAGGAAATGATAAAAAATTTTCTCAGAACTGAAAAAATTCACATATCTCGTGTATTCAAAGAGGGTGAATTGAATGAAATAATAAATTACCGAACTCTTCACTATTCTAAACTCACGTTTTTGGCACAATATCAATCGACCAACATAGTTTCATGGGTGTAGAGCACATTTTTTTTATTTTCGAAAGTTTGAATAGGGATGGCCAAGTAGATATTATTTACATGGACATCTCCATGGCCTTTGACAGGCATCATAGCGATAGTAGGTATGCTTTTAGAGGTCAGAATATTTACTATTGTAATATTTTGTCGAACTCCTGTATATATTTCCTTAAATATATAGGGAATAAAAACCAGACTGCAACCAACAGCTATTCCTCGGACTAATGTATAGAGGAGTTCGACAGTAGTAAATATCATAATGATACCTAGATTAGTAAGCTTCGATTTCTTTTGTTCGTTACTGTGTTTAATTCAATCATAACTGCAGGGATATCAATTTGTTCGGTACCGAGGACACAATTTTGTCAGCTTCTTGTAAAGGCCGGGTATCCCACAGGGATCGATAATCTACACACTCTTCTTTGTTATGTTTATTAACGAAATTGTGGAGGGTTTTAATAATAACTTCCATTCTCTTTTGTACGCAGATGATATAAAAATGTATAGATTAATGGACTCATGACTGTGTACTCTTTATGATTATCTAAGCATCGTTAATACTTGGTGCGAAGACAATTATTTACCCCTTAGTGTCAGTAAGTACAATGTGATATCACTTGGCAGAAGAAATAACATGTATATGTTTAATTACAATATTGAGAACATAAGTCTTGAAAGACGTGAACTCATTAATAGTGGGTGCGGTACACGACGAAAATTAGGTATATACTGCACAAAAAAATTCCCTTAGAATTCAAAATGGCGCCCTTTTAAATAATAGTACCTCGAATCACATAAATTTTATACACTACCGCATTTTTTCGCGTTTGGTATCATTTTCGAATATTTTCAACTTGTGGAACACGACATGAAGTCAAAATAAATGAAAGACATAAGTAAAATGTAGGAATAATAAATAAATGATTTATTCGTTTTTTTTTTTTAATATTGAACATAAAACGTTTTCATCATTTACGTTAAGTTAAATTGCATCTGTAATATCATGTCCCGACACAGTATTTAATTATCTTACTTTGAATTAATGCACTGTCCACGGCATGTAGTGCACTTTAATGTGCAAAAAATGCCTACCGAAGCGCAACTGCATCTATAAGTGCAGCCCTGCTTACACCCGCACTTTAATAGTTCCCTACAGGCTTCCCATATGGCAGGTTGACTAGTACATTGTGGGGTCCACACTTTGTCTTCCTGTGTCCAGCCCCAGTTAACTGGAGATGGTAATTCTTAAATAACATTGGCTGCTTGACCCCATATATGGCCGGCTTGGTAAGTCGCACAAAGTGTATGCAGCTTTAGTTCATCTGCAGTAGGCGGCAGGAAGGCAATGGTTTACTCTTGGTTGTAAATAATACTTTTCTTGCCTCATTTATAGTGCCTAGCTGAATATCTGCACCATACATAATCATAGTAAGTTTTTCCAAAAGTATTCTCGCATCCTCTTCTAATGCTGGAGGAGGGTTAGAAATCGTAGTAAAGGCAGAAGTGACCCCGGGAAAAGTTTTCCATGCATTCCAAGCTGACCGCTTGCCTTTCATATTGAGTGCCGACACTGTGTCGCAACCGGTAAAAGCATGAAATCCACGAAGGGCGACTGCCTTTTCGTCCCCCAGTTTCCCGGCAATACGATGTATTGCAAGATGTCTTATGATTTGTCCGAGGCCGAATTGGATCCATAGTTCGGTTAACCCGCGAGACTTCAGTGTATGAAAAAATGAAATGGTTAGCAAAACTACGTTTGTGTCTGTTGTACACAAAAGGGCCCTTTTAGCCCCGTGTCGGGCCACATCATGTACATGCAAGATCAGACGACCATCAGCCTCTTCCATTTTCTCACATGATGCATCAGCTATAGATGTTCTTTCAGTCATAGACCCTACAATTTTACTGTTGACGTTTGTCAGGACATGAACTGTACCGAAATTTTTTAGAGCATAATTAGCAAGAAGATGAAAAAGTTATTCTTTGTTTCTGGCATTTCTAAGAAAGTTGGCTTATCGTGAGTGCCGGCTGCGTTGCTTTATTTGTGTCTCTCACAGATGTGCCATAAAGAATCATGTTAACTGTAGTTGTTACAGATATTTCTTGGGAGTTCTGGTCAAACTGGCCTGTAAATAAAACAGAAGCCGCCGAGATTTCTTTTCTAAGCCGTTTAATAGACCTCATGAAAGCAACACCATCTTCATCATAGTTCTCATCCACTGCGTAGTTGACGAAGTTTGTCTTATTTCTTACTAGTTGGTACTCTTTTCCAGCGCGAAGAGATATGAGCTGGGGAAAATGAGCTTCAATTCTTTCGAGCAATCGGGATGTATGAGCTAGCAATCGATCATCTTTCGCAAGGAGTTGATTGAGTCTATCCTCATATATTTTTGTAAGATCTCGCATTCTGAAAATATAGTCGGCTGTTTCTGTCTCAACTTTGTGTTGAATATAAGAAACAAGTTCAGCAAATGCAATGCCCTCACATATTCTTTTACTTTCGTCCGTATCATGTCGGCGTCTTAAAGGATTTAAATGCTTGTTGCGAAATAAAATCTCTGGTAACATGTGAAACTAAAATATCGGGAGAAACTACCGCCTTAAGTTGAGTCTCCATGTCAAATGTCATCACCTGATGTAACGGTTGATTCCACAGATTTCCTCTCCGACACAAGCAACATATATTTTCAAAAGTATTGAACTTCCTTAACTCAAAAATAGTCAAAAACGATACCAAATTCTAAATAATGCGGTACCATAAAATTTATTATATTTTAAGACTCTTATTTTTTAAATCGGCCGCCATTTTCAATCCTAAGGGAAATTTTGGGTGGCTCCCCTTCGGAATTCATTTTCCAACATCTAATATAACACCATGCCAAGTGGCATCGTGTGTTCATTCAAGTATCGTTTCACGTACCGCGGCCACTATAAAGAGTTAGTTCTATCCGAAATTTTGATTTAATAAACATGTAGATATGATAAATATTTCTGCTTATAGAAGCCCTGGTTTCGTAATACATAACTGTAAAGGTTAAAAATATTGCCACTCATCGACTGCTTTATGCCACCTTCGTTAGATCTCGCCTGTAACAGGCTTCTGTTGTGTGAAGCTGAACTTACAATTTTAGAATTCCACAGAAAATTCAGCGTGTAATTGTAAAAAATCAATGAAATTAGAAACAATGCACAGGAAAGCTGCAATATTGTATGAAATAAAAACATATTATTAGGAAGGGAAAACAAGGGATAATGGTAATTGCCCGAAACAGATATAATTTGAAAATTGTAAGATTTTTAGATAAAATTAAAAACAGTGCGCAGGAAACTGCAATATCCTTTTCTAAATAAAAACACATTGTAAAATAGAGATAACAAGGAATACCGTTTATAATGGACTACAGTAATTACCCGATACAGATAAAACGTGCCCTATCAGTTCTATAGTAATAAATTGATAGCGAGACATAAATGGAACTCTAAATGGAACTTATCTTTGTGCGTGTATATTCGCTAATACTAGTAACATTTATATTTTTAATTTGTGAAATTGAAGTCGTCAGATTCAGGCTTATTTTAAGTTATTGCCACAGCAAGCTTAGAGTTGAAGTGTCATTGGATGATTTATTTATTGGACAAGATGAGCTCCAATGCTTTGCTCTAGGACTACTATAATTTATATTTTCTCTAAACCATATTTTTCATTTTTTGTTTTCCTGCTTTACTGACTATTCTCCTGACCTCGTATCACAACATAGTGGACCATATGGCTACTTTTGATTCCAAGCCTGTAAAACAGTTATTTTCCAGACTAGTACCATAAAGTGTCACTTTCTGTCAATTTATTAAATATTGATTTATAAGAACCTTTTTCTCATTTGCCTGTGAAATTGTGGTGGGTTTATCGCTAATACCAAAGACTAATAATATATAATATAAATAAGAAAAAACACAAGGGCGCTTACAAAAACTGATAAAGTCCATCATCGGATAAATACTCGTGACTCAATCGCCGTCCGCCAACAGCCGAGCGAAACAGGAAGAAACTTCCGCAATGATCCAGAAAATGCTAAAAGATGATGTAATTGGTCGTCGCCAGTAGTTTGGGTTACCAAGAGAGACGGGACTTTAAGATTTTGTGTCGACTACAGAAAGTTGCACGATGTCACGAAGAAAGGCAGCTAGCTACCCATTACCACGAATTGACGACACATTAAGCACGCTGGCAGGTTCACGGTGGTTTTCAACCCTAGACCTTAGGAGCGGGTATTGGCAAGTGGAACTTCACACTGATGACAAAGAAAACACGGCTTTCTCAACAGGCAGTGGTTTTTAGCTGTCGCGTCAGGTATTTTTTAAATATTAATGGTATTTATACTTCGAGGATTGACTTGGAAGACGTGCCTGGTTTAACTTGATGACGTATTGGTTTTGGGTCGGGGATTTAAGGAACATTTGCGAAACCTTCAAGAAGTATTCGGGAGAGATAGGAACGCACACCTGAAGTAGAATCCAAAGAAGTGCTTACTGTTCCAGAAAGAAGTTAAATTCCTTGGACACGTTCTATCATCGAATGGAATATAAACAGACCTGGAGAAAATTTCAGCAGTACGAGACTGACCAAGACCATCAAATGTTCATGAAGTACGAAGCTTCTTTGGACTATGCACTTATTATAGACGTTTTGTGGAAGGGTTTGCGAATATTGCGAAGCCACTACACCGGTTAAAAGAGGAAAAAGTGAAGTACTACCTGTGGGCATCTGTGCTAGCATATCCACAATGGAATGGTCTTTATATTCTGGATACTGATGCTAGCAATTCTTCGGTTAGATGTGTATCCCAAATCCAAAACGGACAGAAAAATGTGGTCGAGTACTTCCAGCAAGGTGCTGTCTAAGCCGGAAAGAAATTATTGTGTAACAAGGAGAGAGTTATTAGCTATCGTCAAATCCGTGGACCATTTCCATAAATACCTGTATGGACAACATTTCAAGATACGGTCCGACCATGCTGCGTTGTGATTGTTGCAAATAAAAACCCCAGAAAGTCAACTGGCTCGCTGGATAGAGAGGTTGCAACACTATGATTTCAAAATCGAACAGATGCCATATCCAGAAGACCGTGCAAGGAAGATTGCAAGCAGTGCCAACGTGTAGAAAAACTGGTAGTAATCAACACTGTCAAAATAGACCTTCCAGATGATTGGACAAAGGAAGCTCTAAGGCAAGAGCAATTGAATGATGCAGAAGTTGGGCTTGTATTATCATAATAATAATAATAGTTTATTATCCAAAAGACCAAATACAATGGTATAAGATTAGTTATACGATATGGGCACCAACACAACTGTGCCGCTTGTCATAAACTTAAACATCTAATACTAGATAGCAAGACACAATTATTACACTAAACTACAACAAATATTCTGAATAAAAAACAAATTACACATATAATTACACTGTTACAAACAACTTAAAAATATAATAAAAAGTATGCATATTTGTGTCAAATTTTTAAATAAAATGATTAAATCAATATCATTAACTACAATATCTCTAAATATTCTTCAATTAAATACAAACAGTTAGTAATCAAAAAGGTTTTCACTTTTTTTTTTAAAGTTCTCATATTGTTAATATTTTTGAACTCATGGTAACTTATTATATAAGATTATTCCCGTGTACCTAGGATTTTCCACATTTCTCTCTTGTATTGTATTTATAATTAAAATTATTTGATAAAAATGAACTAATATTATTTTTTATATAAATAAGTATTTCTAAAATGTAGATACAAGGTAGGGTTAATAGCTGTAGATCTTTAAATAATTTTTTACAAGATTCATTGCGCAGTGCTTAAGGTGTTAGGCTTACGACCACGGGCCCCAGGTTCGAATCCTGGTTAGGGTTACCGAGACGGTAGCAGTGGGCTAGACTGCGGTTGTGTGAGAGACAACACGGTCTAGTAGCTCTCCTCTCCTGAGTTCGAGTCTCAGCTGCGGCAGATGGCAATGTCGTAGGGAATGATTGTTGTGATGTTGTCTATGTGTGTGTCCGTCCTGGTTGAGTGATAGAATAGCCATCGGCTAAACTTCGCCAGGACATTAAAATAAATAAGGCGATTAAAAAATATATATATTTAGATGCTCCTAAAATGTATCAAAATACTTTTTCTTGTAATCTGAATAATCTTTCAGAATTATGAGTCGCGCCCCAGGAAATAATACGATATGATATTCTTGATACAAAGTGTGCATAATAGTATGTTAACAGCGTCTGTCTACTGGCTAATTTTGACAATCTATACAATGCGCAACAGGTAGAAGATATTTTTTTCGCAACATTTCCGATATGCTTATCCCAATTTAGAGCATTATCAATACGTCTTCCAAAAATTTTGTAGGAATTGTTTGCTGTATAAATTTACCTTTAATTTAATAATAAACTTTTAGCATATCTAGAATTCCTAGATGAAAATAAAATAAATACAGTTTTTGAAATGTTTAAGAACAGTCTGTTTGTTTTGAAATAATCAGCATATTTCTATATTATCTTGCAAAGAAGCTAACGTATTTTGCATAGCTTTTCCACAACACAAATAGGAATTATCATCAGCAAACATGATTAAATACTCATCAAAGAGACTCGGTAAGTCGTTAATATAAAATAAAAACAATAAAGGTTCTAGAAATGACCCTTGAAGTACGCCAAATTCTATGTTTAGTTTGCTCGATTTAGTACCATTAACTTCTATTAATTGGAATCTGCTTGTTAGGTATGATGTCAATCGTTTCCTGAGAGAGAACGACAAGATTCCGAATTAAACGCTTCGTCCATGTTTCCTTGTACACTTCCTAAAGTGTTATTTGTATGTATTTGTTACATACATTCCACCTTAAATCTACAGGGAGAGTGATTTCTTCACGATTACAATACTTTCCTTCCGTAAGCGAGGAAATAAAAAAAAAACTCTAAAATCATTAAATGAATTACTTGATAGTCATTGTTAGGTCCGGTGCTTTCATTTATAGATAGTGATATTTAATCTGCAGAATAAGGTTTACCTCGGAGATAAGCAAAAAATCGCTATTTTCATCTACAAATAGTGACATCCACCAGATAAATATGACTTATCCCTAGGATAGCCTATCCGGCTCCTAGACCTTGAGATAGCGGATAAAAATAGCCACGCCTTCGCGGTTCTGCTGTGATTGACAGAGTTGCTATTTTATCTTCTAACCCAACATTAAAAAAAAATGGTTTGTTTTGTATTTTGTTTTAACTTTAAATTTATATTTAATAAAAAAACATTCATAAAATGATACCATAGACTACTTATATTTTAATATGCATATTTTAAATACTTTGTCCTAACAAAATAAGACTATTTTTGTAGGTTGGAAATCTAACCTAGCAGTCTATTTTATCATCAATATTGAAGAATCATTTGAGTGCATTTTGAAATATTCGCCTAGAACCTGTATATGGCTACAAGCTAAAAATGAGATACAAACATTAAAAATGAAAATAAACTTAAAAAACTTAAAATTTCAGGATATGTTACTTATATGATGCACAGGGTCGCGGTGGCCAAGGCCAATCTTTTTCAAATCTATATGATGCACAACTATTTCAAACAATATGATAAACAATCATGAATATGACGCAGATGTCACAAACCGGCAACAAACCTCAGTAGGGGGATATTTTCTATATGTTTTATGTTTGAAGCATAAAACTTCCTTACTTTACGGTGTCTTAAATTGGCTACACTTACTTTGGAAAGTACCTAAAGTCATATCTATCGGATAGTTAACCGAAGGTATATTTTGAAATAAAGTACAGAGGCAAGTTATCCTGCAGATAGTTAGCTCCGGTTATCTTATCTTTCAGATAGTTACTGGCCGGATAAAATTTATTTATGCTTAAGTAAAAGTACCGGCCCTTAATTTAATATTACTATAATTACTTTATTTCAACGAGATGGTCATATTAATAAAAATGTTAACATTAATGTTGTATGAGTAAATCAGTCATTAATCTTAAATCATACATCTGAAAATTCTGAAGAAATAACACAGTTGACCTATGTCACTTTAGAAAGTTTGGTAAAAAGAATCATGGCGAAAACTAGATTGGCAATACTAAAAGTAGTAAAAAGTCAATGCACATGTTGACCAACTCGTCCAGTTTCCAAATTTTGTAAAAATATAATTCCCATAATATAATAAACCTATCATTGTTTTCAGTATCTTTAATCCCAAGGAACAATTTAAAAGTCATTTGGACTTAAGGAGGTTTTAAGAAAGGTTTGTCAGGGTTAGGAAATAGTCATGTGCTTTATTGATGTTGTAGTTAAGGCCTTTTAGGCTTCAAGTATACTTACTCTTAATAGTAAGTTTTAAAGCATTCTGTAAGACCTAATTATAAAGCTAATTTGCTTCTAGGATAATATGTATTTGTAATAGATTTATCATAACCTACATAAAACTCTCCATAAAGCTAATTAGTTTTATGAACGTCTTAAATTCCATTTAGATTTAAAGAGTCTTTAAATTATTCTTTATGGTTTTAACATATTTGCAATAAATGCATTTTAAATCCTTTTTAAAACTAGACATTTTCAATGCCTATTAGTACTTATTAAAGGCCATTACAAAACTAGACTCTTAAAACATCCTTGATAAATGTTGTGATGAAACCGTTATGAAGAAAAAAAAAGGCCTCTATAAATCTTAAAGGCAAATTTTAATTCCATAAAACACTTTCCAAAACCTCAATAAAACATTTATTATAAAAATAATAAACTACACATGTCTGCCTGAAGTGTCGTTGATGCATGTGTGTGTGTGTGTGTTAATTAAAAGCATTTCATGACTTACTGATGTGTAATTAAGTCTTTTTTGGAAAGGTGGAAGAAAATAAAAAAGAGTGGCCATTTTAAAAGGACTGTTAAAACACACACACATACAAATTATTTTTAGGTTAAATTTTAAGTTTTTTGTATCAAATGTTAACGTCCCAAACGTTTTATTACAGCTTTTATCAAGTCCATGTGATCTTCGCCAAGTGCATTTGCATTTTTGCAAGGAAGGGATTATTTATGATAGTATACAAAAAGACTAAAAGGGCTTCATTTAGAGTAAATGTTCTAGGTCATTACCATTATTAGAATATATAGTTTAATGAGAGGACCAGTGTTGCCAGATCAAAATTTTAAAAGTTATCAGACGACGCTTAAAAAGTTACTAAATCTTAGCTTTCATTTCAAATTTTGAAATTAAAGCTATCATCTTTAATTTTCAAAAGTTGCAGTGTCTGTAGGACACATAATTTTCTTGAGCTTTCTGAGCACAGCATAGCTTTGAGCGTCCTCTATCTGATTATTTCGTTGCTAGACTTCGTACTCTGTATTGTATTAAATGGATTGTAACTAGAAACTACTGTTTGTCTACGAGACGCTAGAGGGCAACGAGCCCAGGCTATTCGATTGTAGCGATTCACGGTCAATAAACTATACGGTTACCTCAATTAGCAGCTTTTAGACGAGAGAGACGCGCGGAGCGGGGAATCGAATGAAAGATATTCTGTTAGGGTCTACAGCTGCGTCAGCTGTAGACACTACAGGCATCTTTGTCTGTGTCTTTTGCACGGAAATCAGATATGTCTGTCTCTTTCATTCGATTCCCCGCTCCGCGCGTCTCTCTCGTCTAAGAGCTGCTGATCGTGATAACCGTAGCGATTAACGTGAACAGTTCTGTATTAAATGGATCACAACTCGAATTTAATGTTTGTCTACCTAACAGGAGAGGGCAATAAATTGGATGATCCAAAAATCATTAAAAATGGGCATTTTCATAAAAGTTTTCACTAAATCACTAGATTTTTAAAAAATCACCAGATCTAGTGAAATTTCACTAGACCTGGCAACACTGGAGAGAACTGTAAAATGACAAGTTGGCCGGCCATGTTTTTCTTGTTACATAAAAATATTCAAGTTCAATCTCACAATTATAATTATCAATAATTATCACTTTTTCGTTAGCAAATTAAGGTAGAATTACAAGAAACGACTGAAAATTACCGTGGGAACCGAGAAGCAGCCCACTTTTTTAAATTTGCTGATTACGTGTGTCTATGCAAATTTTGTATGGATATTAAAATCATTATTATTTCTGAGGGGCTCTTGTTTTTTGGGCCTTTCTTATGTAGTTTTAACGATAAACTGTCGTTGGTTTTAATTTTTTGTCATACTTGATGGCTTTTTATTATCTTTTAAATCGGCTTTAGAGAGGTTATAGTGCTCTACGCTTTATACATTTCAAATTCTATTTTATCTACAATAAGTCTGATGGTGTGTTTGCTTAAATCAGTTTAGAAAAAATAAATGCTATAATAAAATTATTTGGATTCCTTCGTGGACATTCTTATAGCTTCTCAGTTCTAATATGGTTTTAAAAACCAGTCATAAGGGTGGGCCTTTTTAGTCTACAAGTCGCTTTATGACGGTATTAAGGATATTGTTACAGCAAAATAGATTTTTCAAGGTATTTTATAAATAGTTTTATAGCACCCTTGTATACATCTCAGAAACTAAAATTGTTCCTTGGGATGTTGAGTCTAGTTTGATTGATTAGAGATCATCATCGTTAGTTTGCGTTGTAGTCTACAGTATTTTAAAAAAATCAAATTGTACAATTTATCATTTTATCAGAGCTGTTATAGTTTAGAAGTTAGGTATTTTTTTTTAAAGTTTGAAAATTAGACGAGTTGGTCAACACGTGCAGTGACTTTTTACTACTTTTAGTGATGCCAATCGTTTAATTTATGAAGTTCGTGTACCAATCTAGTTTTCACTATGATACTTTTTACCAAACTTTTTAACGTGAAATAGGTCAATTCTAGTGTTTATTCACAGTTTCTATCGCTGCGTTAACCAATATATTTAACCAGATGTAAAACAGTTAAAATAAGATGTTTTGATATATAATTTATTGCATCTTATAATTAATATAACGAAAGCTTTTTTCCGCATCTATACATTAAACAGTTTATTTTAATACAATTCGAATGGCCGTCGGGAATGCGAGAAAGTAGCAAAAACAGATACAATATATCAGCGTCTATTTATATTATTTGGGATTCCGGTGGGTTGGCAGATTGTGAAATGGACGAATAGCACAGCTAATTTTAGATGCAATTTCACTGGTCTGTGATTCAGATTTGCTATTCCAGATTTAGATATTTTAAACATTTCACAAGACTTAAACAACTCGTATACTGTACTGAAAACTGCTCTTAAAAAACACGAAATATACGAGAAAATGTTAAGTTTAAACTAATAAAATAACTACTAATTTAAAACCCTCGCGCAAGAACATTGACTAAATAACTAAAAAATATATAAACAAAACTTTTAAAATTATGAAAAAATATAAAATATTTTTCTTAATGAACAAGAATTTGATTTCTTTTAGTTAGCTCAATATAGTTAGTTGTGATTCCATATAATGGAGTCAAATATAAGCATAAACTAGTGGAAGCATTATACTCTTCGCGGATTTACTGATCTTTTTATATAATTGTTACACATTCTATAGGATACTCTTCACAGTTTTATTGTAAATAATGTTAGTTTTTGGACATTCTCAATTTTGTGATACCAAATTTATTGTGAAAAAAAATACATAAAAAGAAATTTTAAAAAAATTAAAAAAGAAAACAACCACCACCCCCGTCAGGGATTCGAATACAAGACCTTTGAATTGCAAGGCAAGCAAGCAAGAAATATTTATTTAAGATTTGAATTTAGAAGATATTATTGAGAAGATCACAATTTTTTTACTCATCAATGAAAATTGATGAGCTTCAGGGAGTATATTACAAAAAATATTTTCACTCAGCAATAAAAATTGATGAGCGGTGAGGGCAGAAAATCACAATTTTGGACGTAGGAGAAATTGTCGAATTACATATTGTATAATTACATTAAATAGTACATATAAACACTTACATTTTGGGAAAAGAGTGTAGTATTTTGCGGTAAAATTTTCCAAGAAGGTTTAGTTCAATAAAAGGCATGGTTTCACCTACTTCCTTTAAAATGTATGCATACTATGCATCAATGCATCATATTTTTTGAATTGTAGTAAAGGGACAGTAATAACACTTTTCCTTTTTTTCAATTTAACAAATTATCAGAATAGTTATTTATGTATCAAGGGAATTAAGTAGATGTTTATGCCCTGAGGGCGGCGATCTTACAAACCCGAGGGCCTCTGGCCTAGGGATTGCATTACCGGTTAACCGGTTAACCGGTAAACAGGACAAAAAAACACATGACAATAATTACCGGTTATTTTAATTTTTTACCGGTTATTTCGGTAAAGTCTGAACTTACAATATGTCACGTATTCAAACGTTTCTATTTATGTCAGTGACTAGTATTCTCTAAATATAGAGTGACTGTCCCAACACTGAGCACTTTTAACAATAAATAAATAATATTATAAAAAGTAAAACCCAAACACCAAGCCTTAAGAAATACAAGTAAGAGAGACATTGACAATCTTGCGACAGGAAATTGAATATTTCACTGCCTCAAATATCCGTTGAAAACATTTAGAAGAATATTATTACCAATTCTTATTAACTTATCGACCTACCAATATCGATAGAGGAAGGGCATTTTCAGTTAGTGGTATTCTATGTACAAATATCAGACGACTAACAGAAACAGTTTTTAAAAACTAGCCTTTTTAATGGGCTATTTTTAAAAATATTGTATTTTTAGATTAGGTGTTCACTAAATGCCCCATTTGAGTTTATGTTTGTAATTTTTGTTATTTACAGAATAATTATTTATTTAAATTTATTTCATTTATATTTTTTCCTTTTAATAAAAAAACCTTTTGTTTGTTCATTATAATAATAATGAAAATAATACATTTATTTTACTCAAAGTAAAAATGGTACAAATTGAACTGTAGAGCCCTTCTTCCATTTGCCCAAATGTGTGATATATGTTGTCTATATGGGATACTGTAAATATAACGCATACATGAATTTTGAGGTTTTTGGATTTTCTTTTTTGCTGTCGCCGATAATAACTTTCCATATACAACATCACCATAATCAACTAAAGATAATATGAGTGAATCACAAAATTTTGATTTACACTCTCTAGATATGTCTTTCGGAAAACTGTATAATTTTTTCAATCAACTGTAAGCGATTTTCAATTTGGAAAAAATATGTTTCTCAGAGCCTAATTATATTAATTATACGTATATAAAAATGTTTTTTGTTAAATTTAGATAATTTTGTACATGGAAAAAGAAAATTGCCATTTTCGCCACCTTAACCATTCATTCTAAAAATTACCGGTAAATACCAGTTAACCGGTTATTTACATTTTTATTTACCGATTTACCGGTTATTAAAACTTCCGGTAAATTGCAATCCCTACTCTGGCCCGAGGGTTTGTAAGTCGCTCGAGGGCATAAACATCTATTAATTCCCGCGGTTCATACAAACTTTTATGTCATACTGGTTCGTTATTGCATCTACAATATTATTTAAAAGATCCGAAAATTCAATTTGATTATAACAACATTTTCATTTTATCATATCGTTGCTAGGGAAATGCTTTATTTATAAATAAATCGAGATACGCCTACAACAGAGAATATGACAAATTACTAAACTGGATGGCAGAAAACTGTGTAGAACATATTGATGAAACTGTGGTGCTTGCATACTTTGGCGATCTCGCTGAAACATTTTCTTCGACTTCCTTATGGTCCAAATATTCAATGGTAAAGAAAACTTTAATGGTAAATAAGAATACTCACAACGCTAACTACCATAAGTTAAGCGAATATTTGAAGCAACAGTCAAAAAGATATCAGCCAAAAAAGTCTAAAGTTCTGTCTAGAGAAGATGTTTTAAAATTTATTCATGAGGCACCGAATGAGATGTTTTTAATGAACAAAATTGCATTTGGTGTATCTGGTGGATGTCGATGACAAGAACTTGTGAATATGCTAGTTACTCACGTAGAAGATAGAAAATTAGTTTTCGTGGTAAATGTACCAGAGACAAAAACCGATAAAAAGCACTTTTTTACCATTGTTGACGAAGACAAAATGAACAGTTTGAAGCTGAAGCTCTTACGACCACGTGGTTGTTCAGAAAAAAGACTTTTTTTGACCTATAGACAACGTCGCTGTACTGTGCAGCCAGTTGGAAAAAACACATTTGGAAAAATCCCGTTCATCATTGCGAAATATCTGGGCTTGAGCGATCCTGATAAGTATACAGGACACTGTCTACGTCGAACATCGGCAACTCTTCTGGCAGAGGCTGGAGCAAGTATGACCACGTTGAACCGCCATGGTGGATGGAAGAGTACGTCGGCTGCTGAAGGATATTTAGAGGACAGTATATCTTAAAAAAATGCGGTTTCAAGGATGCTGGCAGGCATACCTTCTGGATCTGGCTTTTCCTTACAGAGACTTGATACCCAGACAATGAAACATGAATCAACATTTGCTACAGGCAATCTAACTATCACCGGATCCTTCCAGAATTGCCAGTTTAATGTGAATTCGACTAAATAAAGTTAAGTAGATTATTTACATAATACTTTAATTTCATATTTTGTAATTAATAAAGTTTATTAATAAGTTAATCAAAAAATGTTTTTTTCTCTTTATACCCGCGCGGGCCGTAAAATGCACTTTATGCCCGCAAGGGTATAAAGTACACTATTATGTAATTGGTAACTGAAACGCCCTGTATCTAGGTCGTGTGTTTACAAATTAATTTTCTAAATTAATTTAATAGAATCTACGCATTTCAGAATTTTAAAACAATTCAAATCAAAATTGAATATTTTACGATAATAATTAAACAGATTTCATTCATAATTCTGTCGAATACAGAAATATTATTTTATATAATATTTCATACAGTATTTTACTAAAGTTTAAAACGACGTTGAAATCCAAGTTTCACATGCAGTGCATCTCCTGAGGAATTCGTTACGTAAATAAGTAAAGTCAACAACATAATCAATAAAGAATCATATTCATAATATAGTTAAGGTCGAAATTTTCTTATTAAAGCGTAATTTAGATAAGCCAAGGGTTTCAAGTACTAGATGCCTTCATGAGAAACCACGCAGAACCAACTGCTAGCTATTCCACTCACTCTCGCGTATCAAGTAGATTTGTTTCTTTATCATATCGCCTATAAAAGTTCCGATTTCATTGAATAAAATTGTCGCAGGACAGGACGGTGCCTCTCCAGTAGGGAGCTCTCTGCCTACGGACATGGAAGGCAAGACAGCCCTTATTCAGAAGCTTATGCACGAGAATAGCATACTGAAAGCCCAACTAGCCGAGATGTGCCAGAGGATGGCCCAACTACGAGCTGACATGGCAAAGCAACTGGAAGTGCAACGCTCCCAGTACGAAGAACAACGTGCCCAGGCCGAAGCACAGCGTGCCCAAAACGAGATACAACGTATCCAACACGCTGAGCTGGTAGCAGCCATGCGGGCTCTCCAGGCCCCTCAGATGCAGCCCCCGGCCACCCAGGCCCAACCCCAGGCCCAAGACCAGGCCCAGGAAGTCCCCATGGATGTCCCCCTGGTGCAACCCCCCGCACCAAAGGAGGCACCCAAGAGAAAGGCAGCCGAAGCTGACACCGACAGCGACGGCGAATTCACCCTTGTCACCAGGACAAGGGCGAAAAAGACGGCCCAGCAGGACAACCAGGTGGTGCAGCCCTGCACCAGCAAAGACGCACCAACGTCCAGCCAGGTCAGCCAGGAGCCCCCCAAGGAAAAGGCCCCCAAAATCCCACCCGTGATCCTCCGCAAGGCGGAGACATGGTCTGCTGTCCGGCAGAGACTAGACGAAGCCGGAATAAAGTTCGTCAAAGCCAGGACCGTGCGAGAGGGGATCGCCATCGAGCCCCAAACGCCCGAAGATTACAGGCGAATGACGAGGATGTTCGCGCAGGAAAAGCGCGAATACCACACATACGCCCTACCCGAAGACAGACTACTGAGGGTAGTCATCAGAGGTATCCCAAGCGGAGTAACCCCTGACGAGGTCAAGGAGGACCTCCAAACCCAGGGCTTCGCACCAGTCTCCGTCCACAGGATGACATCAAGGAGGACAAAACAAGAGATCCCCCTGATGTTGGTTCAGGTCCCCCACAGTGAGGAGAAAATCCTATCGGTGAACCGCTGCTGTTCACTGGTGGTCCGCACTGAGAGGCAGAAAGCCGCCCTGGCAATCGCACAGTGTCACCGCTGTCAGCGATTCGGCCATGCCCAGGGGAGATGCACCGCACAGGCCAAGTGTGTGAAGTGCGCTGAACCACACCACTCCGGGGACTGCGAGAAGCCCCGAAATGTACCGGCGAAGTGTGCCAACTGCCAGGGGGCACATCCAGCCAGTTACAGAGGGTGCCCCAAGTACCCCAAGAAGACGGCGGCGGCGAAACCAGCCCCCGCAGCCAAGCCAACCCAGTCCGGTGCTGCCCCTAAAAAGGCAACACCCACAACTGGAGGCCTGAGCTACGCCAGGGTAGCTCAGGGCAAGGCAGGGAAGGGACAGAACCCAGGCCCAGCCCCCAGGCAGCAGGCACCCGCTGAGGCCCAAAACCTCACCGCGGTGCTTGCACAAATGCAACAGATGTGCTCAGCAATGAGCGCATTTTTTGCACAAATGCCAGCATTTACTAATGTATAATGTTGTTTCAGGTCAAACCAGGGTTCCTGCAGGTCGCATCGTGGAATGTCAACGGACTGCGAGAGAGAAAACTCGAGGTAGAGGAACTCCTCGCCAGGGGTGACATAGACATCATGGCACTGCAGGAAACGAAGCTGCGACCAGACCAGGCTATCAACTTCCCAGGCTACCACGTATACAGGAAGGACTGGACCGGGCCATACAGACGAGTAATGAGAGGAGTAGCCCTGCTAGTGAAGACGAGCATCGCACACCACCCGATCCTACTCCCAGAGACGGAGAACCTGCAGGCTACAGCCATAGTAGTGTCCACGGCACGAAA
Source organism: Rutpela maculata (assembly GCA_936432065.2). Classification (NCBI taxonomy): domain Eukaryota; kingdom Metazoa; phylum Arthropoda; class Insecta; order Coleoptera; family Cerambycidae; genus Rutpela; species Rutpela maculata. The sequence continues at coordinate 43,846,413 of OW386286.2, forward strand.
TGGCGACATCAGAGTGGTCTCCTGCTACCAGCCACCCAACAACATGCTGCTAGACGCAGACCTGGACTTGGTTCTTCCCCCAGGGACCCAGACGGTTGCCATCGGCGACTTCAACGCCAAGTCCCCGGAATGGCACAGTAGGATTACAAACACTCGAGGACGAGAGCTACTGCGATTCCTGGGACGACACGATGGCAACCTGCTGGTCCTTGGCCCGGAGGGACCGACCCATGACAATGGTGTTGGGAGGCCGGACGTCCTGGATATTGCGATGCTGAAGGAGATCCCCCTCGAAGCCGAAATCACCGCCATGATGGATGGTTCCACCGATCACAGCCCCATTCTCCTAGAACTAGGAGAAAAGGACGGTGAGAACACGACAACATTCATCAAAAGGAGGACGGACTGGGAAGTGTTCCGTGCAGAACTGCAGAGGAACATCGCACACATTCCCAGACTCGAAACCGAGGCAGACGTGGAGAGGGCCATCACCTCCCTGGAGAACCAGATCCAGGCGGCACTAAGGGTAAGTACCACCGAGACGGAAACAAGGCGAGCACCAGCTCCCCTGGCCAACCTCCCAGAGGAAACCAGGCAGCTGATACGGGACAGACGAAGTGCCAAGAGACGGGCCCAGAGAACCCGACTCCCGGAGGACAGGAGATACTACAACACCCTGAGCCGGAGAGTCAAGGCCGCCCTTCAGGAACACAGACAAGAAGGGTGGCAACGCCACCTGGAATCCCTGGACACGCAGGACAGGAGCATCTGGACCACCCAACGGGCCCTGCGAAACCGGCGGACTCCCATGCCCCCGATCCACGGAGAGAATGGTGTTGTCTACACTCGCCAGGAAAAAGCCGAGGCTTTTGCCGACAGCTTGGAACTGCAGTGTAGGGAAAACCAACTCGATGATGAGGACGAGGACTGGGAGGACGACGTGAGGCGCAGGGTACGTAGGATGAACCGTCTGCCAGATGATGACCACATCCCCCCGACCACCCCCGAGGAGGTCAAGGAGATCCTAAGGAGCCTAAAACCCAGGAAAGCTCCAGGATGTGATGGCATTGGGAACATCGCCCTCAAGAAGCTGCCCCGGAAAGGAGTAGCGGCGATGGTCAACATCATCAACGCAATGTTGAGGTTGAGACACTTCCCTTCCAGGTGGAAAAAGGCCGACGTCATAGTCATCCCAAAGCCAGGTAAGAACCTAATGTTTCCTTCCTCTTACAGGCCAATCAGTCTACTCCCAGCGATGAGTAAGGTAGCCGAACGAGTCATACTCAAGAGGATAGCCGAGAAGACAGAAGAGCTGGAAGTCCTCCCAGACGAGCAGTTCGCCTTCAGGACAGGGCACTCCACCGAACTCCAAGTGCTCCGCCTCACCGAGGAGGTCACGAAGGGGTTCAACCAACGACAGGTCACGGCAGCGCTGTTCCTGGACGTTGCCAAAGCCTTCGACAGGGTCTGGCACGACGGTCTCCTAGCCAAAATGATGAGTATGGGTTACCCCATTGCACTCATCAAGCTAGTGAGATCGTACCTCCACAGGAGACAGATGAGGGTGAAGATCGTGGACAGGGTGTCCACGTACAGAACAATGGAGGCAGGAGTCCCCCAAGGCTCAGTGCTGTCCCCCCACTTGTTCTCCATCTTCACATCCGATCTACCCCGGACGGAGAGGACCTCCATGGCCCTCTACGCCGATGACACAGCCCTGACTGCCAGATCCTGGAGTGCCAGGCTAGCCACCAGAAACCTCCAGGAGGCGGCCACCCTCCTAGAGGACTGGTGCAACAGATGGAAGGTAGCCGTCAACGCCGAGAAGAGCAAGGCGGTACTCTTCAAGAAGGTAAGAAAACAAAACCCCACAGGTCACATTTCCATGTTTGGTGAGGACATCCAATGGCACGACTCCGCCAACTACCTTGGCGTGGTCATGGACAAAGGCCTAACATGGAGACTGAACACGGAGGCCATCGTCAAGAAGGCCAGGAGGACGAGAGCCCTAATCTACCCGATGACGGGTAGACAGAGCAGACTCAACCTGAGGAACAAGCTCACGCTTATCAGGTCCCTCATCCGGCCTCAGCTGACGTATGCTTCGGTAGCTTGGGGCTACCAAGCAAAGAGCTACCTCCATCAGATCCAGAGAGTGGAGAACGTCGCCCTCAGAACGGCAGTCGATGCACCCTGGTTCATCCGCAACGAGGACATCTACAGGGACCTGGAATACACCCCGGTCACTGAGATCATCAAGCAGAGAGCCAGAAAGATGTACGCCCTTGCCGAGGAGCATGGGAACCCACTAGTCAGGGAGGCAACTGACTATGACCCAGCAGACGCTCCGAGGCACAAGCGGCCGAAGGTGCAGCTCCTGGATAACGGATGAGTATGAGAAGCATACCACCAACCGACGATCCACCCCCACGGAAGAGACATGACGACACCCAACCACCCACCCAAGACCCTGCGGGTACCGGACAAACAACCGTCCAGTACCTGTAGTCCCCCTAGCTCCGGGCAGACCAAAAATGCTACCAAAGCAGTTAGGTCTGCCCTTCCTCGAGCTACACAGCTCATCCTTACCCTACCGATGATCCGGATGACAGGATGCCTCTTGGCATCTTGTGTACCGGCAGTCACTCCCGCCACAAACCCAAAACACCCAACAGACCGATGACTACCCCCCGGGGGGCAAACAAGCTGGCGAAGAGCAGAAGACGAAGAAAGAAGAACGCCAGAAGAGGCCTTAGCCAGCAAGGTCCAACGAGCCAGGACCCAGGGAGGTGGACCGAAATCGTCTGCACCGCTCACAATTGTGAGTGGGGCCGACGTAAAGTAAGTTCGCCCGCCCTGCACGAGGCTGGTCCCCGGTCTACAGCGATGTACTGGGGTAAAGGGCAATAGTCCTGCCCGGCCCCAGACATCCGAGACCGACATCTATAGCCAAGAATATTGGCGATAAAATTGTCTTTACTTGACCGACCTCAAAGAGTATACACGTCCCGTGTCTCAGTCAGCGATTTCATCGTAGTTCTTTTAGAACACTGAGATACACAACTATTACTTGTGGGCCGTAAACGCTTTGCAGACATTCAACTGTTCCGGTGGATATTTTGTTTAAGTTCAGCCAGCGACCACCATTTGTGGCGTTGTAGCACATAAATTGTGCGCTGAACGCTGAACGACAGAGTATTTGCTGTTATAGTTGACAAGTTTTCTAGCGTTTTGACTGCAAGATCGACGTCTTCACCGTCGAAGTTCACGTTTCAAAAACATGAACGCACACGAGATTATGGTAGTACCTGGGGGAGAGGACTCCACCAACCTAGCTTTGTATCAGAACCTAAGTATAAACTTTACTTAACTATTTATTCTCCGTTGTCATTTTTTGTCTTAACTTAAAATCATAATAAAATAGCAAAATGAGATTATTTTTCCAAATTCACCAAATAAAATGACAACGTTAAATGAAATTATATCTCATGAAATTACGGCTCTATATACCTGCGAAGTCAACTCGATATTTCACCCGACTTTATGTTCCACTGTGGTACCTTGATTATAGCTTACTTATTTAAAAGTTAATATTAATTTTCAGTATTCAAATTAATTAACTCACGATTGTGATTTGCAACTATCTTCAGTCATTTAATTAATGAAAAGTTTTCTTTGGGGTTTAAAATGTTATTACAACGATTGTTGTTTAATATGATAATACTCCGATCAGCTATGTAAATAATATTTAGTACAGTCGCGAATGAGTTATTGCAGATTTTGCAGTTAATTATTCTTCAGCATTTGCAGTTAAGGATTCTTGATTGCCATCTCCGTAATTTATACCTCATCAATGTTATCATTTACATATGATAAGATTTGAACACAGCTCTTTGTTATCAATTTATTTTCGAAGATTTTCGAAAGGCAAACATAAGATTTTGTTGGTTGTCACTTCACTATATCGTCGATACTACGAATATACAAATAACAACGATACAACGAAGTGGGATCAATTGATCTCGGCCAAGTGCAATTGTAACTAGCCACAACAACAAACAATTCTACGCTTCGAAACATCGAAATCTACGACAAGTTGTCGTGGCAATTTAATAGGATTTTGTTGATTGCCTTTTATCATTATATTCATATCATGACTGGAAAATTTCCCGAAGCTGTGTCAAATTTTACATATGTCGACGTCAATTATAAAGCTTTCAGGATAATGACAATTGTCATTGTAAACAATTTATTTTATTGTTTACGTAGCTGACCTGATTATTCTACGAATTAATGTGATCATTGTCCCAACGAATACTTTCATCCTTTTCATGTAAACGGTGGCAATTGTCCCAACAATTATATAATACAATGATACATATGAATATGACAATTGTCTAAAATAAACGTATTAAAACGTTTTCTGTGTTTTCCTTCAATATTCTACTTTTTCAGGAATAAGTGAGATTAAATAAAAATATAATTCTTTAGACAAAATAAATCAATTACAAATGCAATTGGTAATTACAGGGAAATCATTATTAAATAAAGTACAGTCAAATAAAAAGGTACCAAAGGAAAATCAACTAATAAATAAGTGTTGTCAAAATTAATATAAATAAATTTGATCAGTAAATAGAAACAAGTAATATCAAACTTTATAAAAAGAATCTATGGTTAAACAAAATTACAATCACAACGTAAATTTGGGTCCTACTTTTAAAAATCTAGACGATCACATAAATGGCCAACTTTGTATATTTTTCTGTCTCACTCAAAAGAGAGAGATAAATATACGACGGGGGTATGGGGTGTTTCATAACTAAGCAATAATAACACAATAATAAAATAGTATGATAGAAAATTTATTTATAGATCTGGCCTTTTTCGAAATGTTATTGCGAACAATTTGGTATTTTCATTTTTGCATTTTTGGGATGCAGTTATTAAAGACCGGAGATAATAAGAAAAACTGCAGACAATTTTAGTTTTGCAACATAAATTGTTTAAAAGACCCCGTATATGTAAAAATTGGTTTCAGTCAAATGCCATAAAACTGGAGTATGTTGTACTTCAAACCATGCTGATTAAAAGTCTCCTTTTTTTAACTATTTATTTAACGTCGCCCAATTTCCACTACCAGGGCCTATCACCGATGCCAGGAGACGAGCTACCTCCAACCTGGAAATTTTGCTGAACCTCTTCTCTTGAGAAGAGGGATCTTTTACTTGCTTAACATTTAATAGACAAGGGACCGCCTGCTTTACATCCCCTCCGAAGGATGGTATATGCACTACGTAATCCTCGTCTTGAAATGACATACCTTCCGCATATACGCCGATATACAAGCCGCTAGAAGGTGGGACGAGACCGCTGTGTTTCCCAAGATGGATTTCACCCATCCAAGTACTAACCGCGCTGAACGTTGCTTCAGTGGAGTATCACAATACAGCAGTGTGAAGACGCCTCTACGCTCGCCCCGTTAAAAGTCTAAAGTCAAGGGTTTTCCCAAGATATTTAAGTATAAAGTTTGAAAAATGCAGCTGGCAGGATCAGTACCTTTCCACCAAGTATACTCTTATGACATTTGACTGAATCCACGTTTTACATAGGGACAGATTTAACACAAAACTTTCTCATAACACTTGTTGTTACACCAAAAGAAAAAAAAAATTAAATTAGAATCGATACAGCAAAACAATTCCATCAAAATTTATTTTGACTCCACTAATATTCGAACTTTTTATTTAAATCCAGCTTACGTTTCTTTTTTTCATGTCGAGGACTGCTGTTTTGACTATACACTGTTTAATAGGTGATTCAATACTATACTTGTATGTAAAAGATCTTTGTCAAATAACTTTTATAGTTAATTATTTTTTATTTATTTGCTTTTATCATGATTAGAGAATATTATTTAGGTATTGAATGTTTTAAAGTGTTTTCCTAAGTAGTATATTAGCGTGGCCCGATTAAGGCACCAATATACAGAAAGTAGATAATTTCATATTAAATAAAAAAGTGTGAATGATTAAATTTGAATAAATGATTTAAGTATTTTCAATATATATTTTTTTTTCTTTAAAATGCTAAGAATCCTATCATGTAATTCAATACTTCGTCAGTATTAGCTAGAAAAGTAGTTGTTTTGATTGATTCTCCAATAATGAGTGTTTTAAAGTATTTACCTGACTAGTATATTAGCGTGCCCAGATTAGGGCAACAATATACAGAAAGTAGGTATTTTCATAATAAATAAAAAGTGTGTAAGTTGTGATTTGCATAATACCTAAATAATATTCTCCAACTTTTATAGTCTAATGCTGGCCTCAGGGTTCTTTTATTCAATCAATATTTTAAAAGTCATAATCATGTTTCAATAATTTTGCACACACGGTATGTAATTAAAATAATTTTACATTACAGCATCAATTAAGAAATTAAGCAAAATAAATTTATACTTGATATGCCCACATAAAAATATGTTCCATTTCTCTTCCTTACTGTTATATATGAATTTCTTGCTATTCTACCCGCATGCAATTTATCTCTATTTTGCTCTTGAATTTAATTAGATTCATTACTTTCATTAGTTCATTCATTATCTACAGACAGTTTATAAAAGGCTTTTTGTTAAAATTACTTAGCATGTTTATTATTACGATGGTCATTGTCATGTCTGTTTCTATAAGCACAAAATTCTAACAACTTAACTAGATACTTAATACAACTGATAGTATCAGATATTTCTTGGCAATTATTAATTTATTTTTATTGGAAAAAGATTTTAATTTAAGTTGTGGAATTTGGGATTATTATATTATATTATGTTAAATTATTTTATTGGAAATTGGGATTATCGCTATATATAATTATTGCTAAGTTATTAATTTTTGAGATATTTAATATTTCGCAACTGGAAAATTACACTTGCAATACTCAAAAAACAAGGACATACCACCCCCTGAGATAAATTGTTATTTACTTTTTCTCTTAAAATAGATTTAATACTGGTGTAGTGTTTTGTTTAAAATTGCATTTATAATTTTAATAACGGTCCCTTATATTCGACATGCATGTTATATTTTTTGTTAAACAGTGGTTTCCCACTAAGGCCGGTTGCACAAATATACAACATGAGGTCGACATTCTCGTTTTCGACATGCTTTCAACACTTATCATATGAAAATATAGGAGAAAAAAAAACGTCAAACTTTGACACTTAAAGACGTTGACATCCATCTGTTTTATTGCAAAGAAAGAACAAGAAAGAAAAGAAAATTTTGGATTTATCCATATAGCACTATTAATTTTCATCGTGCATATAAAAGTTGTACTGACAAAGATATGGTTGAACATCCAATAAAATGTCAGTAATTTTATAGAATGTCGCCTAAAACATTCAAAATAATATTGGAGAAAGTTCACCCTTTCATATGAAAAAAGCATGCTTTTTCTTGCTCTTGACGATTACTGTGGTCGTTCAGTATGATCTTACAAAACCAGGTATTTTTCGACTGATTGATTGATTGATTGATTTACCAGCGTGCGGTAGGCAGTGCTGCCACTCCCAGGCATATAGTTGGGCCTGCTACGCCAACGCTGGGTTGGACTAAGGGCATGCTTGTTGCCAGCAGCGGGAGCCACATGGCACATGGTAAAGGAATGTGTAATGGGAGGTGTCGGTATTTGTGAGATGCGTTACTGCATTGTGTCGTGAAGAGCGTTTAAGCTCCCTTTTTTGTGTTTTTGGTTCTAGACTTCTGCCTCTTCTGGGTCTTCTTGTGAAATATGTTGCCGCATTGTGTCGTAATATGGAGTGTTTATGCTCCTCTTTTTGTGTTTCCGCTTCTTCGAATCTTCTTTTTCTGAGTCTTCTGATTCCTCGGTTTCCGATTGTGGTAGAGTTAGAGTATATATCGTAGCAATTTCTTTGTGGTGTTCATTTTTTGATCCTGATCCACTCAGTTGTTGTTCTCCGCTGTAGCATGGTCTCCCTGTCTTTAGTTTGTTGATGTTCGGTGCTAGCGCTTTCAGTAGATGTGTTGAGTCCTTTCCTTGGGTATGTTCCCAGCACTTCATTGCGTTCATTTCTATCCTTTTTTTAATTGTCTTTCCTCCTAATAGTGTTGATGTTTTATGTCTCTGTTTTCGTCTTGTTGTTTTTGCGAGGAGTTGGAAGATGTCCCTTTCTGCTCTTCTCAAAAATTTCTTCTGTTGGCTTTTGTTGTTACCGCGTTTTTTGACTCCATATGTCATCGTTGGCCGTTTGACGGATATGCCCATCCATATGGTAAAGTCCCATGATAGTTTATCTTTTCAGTGAATGGTAAGATTGCCCTAGTGACTCTTCATGCCGTTTTGATTCTCTCATTTATCGTTTCTCTCCGTTCCAGTTGGTTCGTCGGGTCTGTTCCTAGGTACTTCAGTTTGTTCGTTGTTCTTAGGAAGCATTATTCATGTATTTTGTATTCCTCTCCTCTGGTCCAACTCTCTTTTGTTAATGGGTCTCGCTCCATTATTAGGCTTTTCTTGAAGTTTGTTTTCAGCCCAGATGTTTCCTGCGGCGAATTTTTAGCTGTTTGTACTTGTTATTTTTTTTTCTCTTGTCGGGCTCATAGGTGACTTGTCCCTTTCTTTTGGTTTTCTTGTCGCAATTTTTATTTTTGATTATCCATTGATATCCAGTCTGATTCTTCTCCTGTCAGTTGTTTTTTGATTTCTTCGTAGTATTTCTTCTGGGTGTCTTCGTGCTGTAGTAGAGAGCTATTTCAGGTACTCTGTGGTGTATTGTTGTTTCCTTTACGTCTTTTCTCTTCTTTTATTTCCAGTTTTCCGCATAGGATTTTGAGGTCTATATTGACTTCTGCTGTCCTTTTTGCTTTAACGTTTTTGATCCGTTTTCTTATCTCTCTACCGACTATTTGTAATATTGAGCTTCCATTCCTCCAAGTGCAAAGACAGGTTTGTCTTTTGCTCCATGTGTTTGTTATTGTAAGTCAGACGTGTGTGCTTGATTTTTCAGTGCGTTTCCATTTTCGTAAACCATGTGTGGAGTAGAGTTTTTCCAATGATGCTTCCTTATCTTCCTCCATCTGGTCGTCGTTTCCTATATTGTGTTTAAATCTCCTAATATTATAATGGGCATTTTTCTTTTTCGTTTGAGAGAAAATTGTATCACGTGAATTTCCATTATCCGTTTATGCGATGTAAAAAATTCAGTTTTGGCACAGTATACTAGTAAACTAATAGTACGCCACTAACCAGTTCGGGCTCAGTTCAGATTCAATATTTACAGCCAACCAGTAAATAAAGTAAAGTAAAAATTAAAAATTATTAGGAAATTATTGACCTGTAAGAAAATGTGTTTATTTAATACAAGTTAAAAATATAGGCACTTATCCGATCCCTTGGTTGTTGCTCGAGTTTCTGCAGGTATACGATGTTGGACTCACTTGAGTTCGAGGGTTGGATTGCACTATTTTATGGATGCACGTGTTCACTTACTGATAGCTGAGCATTTCCATTAAATAACTCTGTATTAGTAATTCTTAGATATTAATTATGTTTCAACTTTGTTCTTTTGTTATGGCACACCGATTTACGCGGAATTTTTTGAGCTACAATTCACTTAATCTTTATCAAATTTAACAGAGTTTTACGCGGTATTTTTCGCATTTTGCATGGGAGCGTTTCGCCGCACTACCTATCCCTTCGAAAACCGACTTAAGATTCCCCCAGGTATTTTTCGACTATTTGTATCAATTTTGTATTAGTATCTGCCATTCTTGTACGTACTCGCATACTCCATAAAAGAAAATGTCGTTTGAAAATCGAACAAGCAGTGTCGTATGATTATATTTTAAAACATATCGCATCTTGTCTGCGGCGTGTTTACTTGGTGTGGGTACCTTCATAAAGATCTTAGCGTTACAAAATTTGTTTGTCTACTACAAGTCGAAAATATGTCGTAGACAAATGTCTTATAAGTGTGCAGGCTAAGAGATACTTAACATAAGTAAAATCTTTAATATGTGTGAGATCTCATTTGTTTTCCAAAATTCTTTTAATAAAGCTTCTTCGGGTCTGTTCAATATAAACTTTGGAGTGAATACCATAGATCAGCTCATCGCTATCTAATTTATTTTCTATCTTAATTTTGTCCTACGTATGAATCTATATTTTTATGGACAATTTTAAAATGCTGTACTTTAAATCTGTACCAGTTTATCGATTCATTAACTTGTTTAGTTTAATATTTTGAGTAATCTAAATGTATTGCTACAGTACCGTAAGGTTTTTGACAATAAGGAATGGGTAATTGGTCTACTGCACTATTGGAGACGGGAACACTCAGACATCCGCTCTTCATTATTTGTTGAGAAAAATTTGGTTTTGGTGAAAGTTGATAACATCAAGTTCGCCAGATGAAAAGTTGGCAAAGACATTAGACAACGCTATGTTTTGTCACCGATCCTGTTTAGCATTTGTAGTGAACACGTGGTGAGACGTGTGCTGAAGGACGTGCTGACAGGATAGAGTGGCAATAGACGAAACCAAGATTTCTAACTTGAAATTTGCAGATGATATCACCTTAGTTGCAATAAACGAGAATGGGCTCATAAACTTATTAGACGGGCTTCAGATAATAAACCCTTATTGTGGTTTAAATTTAAATTACAACAAAACGAAAATTGTTATCGTAGACCAAGCAAATGAAAACCACCAGAGATGGCAAGAGGCGAAAAGGAAGTCATCTAAAACATTATGCTGATGTGATGGGGAAAAAGCTCTGGTGAGGTCCTGCGCCTGACAGGCAACCGCGATTGTGACGTGTTGCTATCAGACGTGTTATACAGCAAAAGGAAATCAACTAAAATAGTGCATGAATCATAAAAAGTTCTCTTCGTTTCTGTCCATAGTCAGAGATTCTATAAAATGATTTAAGGTTGGCAGAGGAAGATTTTCTCATTTGCCAAATTATTAGCTAAAGTTTTCCGACATTATTTTAAGCAAAAATGTTTTTGTGGGATTTAGCAAACAGCAGACATGAATAATCTATAATCAATCAAAACGGCAATCTATCTATTGAAATGTCAACTCATATTTTTGCATTTTTCTGATAACCTACATTCTGGTTATGCGAGAAAAAAGAGCTCTAAAATTAATTTATTAACAAAACATTTATTTAGAACTCTTTAAGATACAAAAAGACGCACCCACTTAGACCTTGAAACGTGTTTTCGTCCTTGCGATGACTCTTCACGAATCATGAATAATCTTCTAATAATGAAATATAGAACGACAGATTTTCATCTTTAATGGTTATAGATTATTTTCTTTGCTATTTTCTACATTATATAAAAAATATTTTAGCTTCAAGCAAACAAAGAAGCGATTCATTCAAAAAATATTTTAAGTGTTTACTGCAAGTATTTTGTGTCGATTTTGCATGTTAAAATGAGTGTTTGATTTGCGTGCTTGAATGCAACTAGATAAGCTGCTCCTTAAAAGTGAAGGAATGTACGAAAACATTTCTCCATATTGTATTATTTCCTTGTGTATTGGAATTCTAAATATTAAATCCAGTTTAAGTGATCGTTTTCCAAAATTATATTCTTGTTTTTATCTAAGCGTAACATTTGTATTTGATTTTCGTTCAAAATAAGACTATGTATGATTGTATGAATTTATATGTATACTGAAAATAGCGTCAAGATCAGAGCTGATTCGTTCTACCGCAAGAGTTGGCATATTTGAGTGTCATTAGCATATAGGTGGAATTGACAGAAGTATTTATAAAAATCAACTGTTTACATGGAAAATAACAAAGATTCTTAAATACTACCTTGTGGTACTTCTCGTTCAAATTCTAAAAACTCAGGGGGTGGTTTGGGGGAGGGTACATTGAGAAAGAAATATTGGCACTCACAGAGATTAATCTTTGGCACAAAAACTACAAGTTTGAGAAGGTGCCAACATTTTTTTTGAAAAGTACCAGTTTTGGCCCGTTTTAGGCCAAAACTCCAATTTTTGGCCAAAAATCTGGAAAATGGGCAAGCAGAAAATGTTGGCATATGGCTTTTGGCCATAATTGATGTCGCCAGTGCTGCCATTTGCACGGAGAAAAAATATTGGCATATATCGAATGTTTATCGCCAAGATACTTTCTTCAACTAACACCCCCAAAGCCCCAAAGTGTTATACTCTGTTCCAAAATTGAATATTTTCTGGAGCGGTTAGCGCCAAAACCGTCAGGGGGGGTCTGACTCACATAAGATAAAATACTCAGAACAATATTTGCTAAAACATAACAGCAATGCCAACATGTTATATCCCAGGTACCATATATGTTGCTATCTCCTAGTCTAGTAAAATCGACCTAAATCGAGAAATTATTTGTCTCAAAAGACGTTTTATGGTAAAACAAGGCAAATTTTTGATATTTTGACACACAAGTAAAAATTTGGAAAGTACGTCGAAATTTGACATTTTTAATATCTCTCTAAAATCGGCTTTTTAGCAAAAAGAGCTAGAACTGTCAAGAGTGACTTTTATCATAATTACAAATTATTTCCCTCCGGCAACTTGCCGGTGGAACAGGAGGACCAGATGACCAATTAGAAAAATATAATTTCATGTCAGAAAGCGAATTTTGAATTTTAACGAATTTATGGAAAATGCCGAATAGCTCATAAAAATCCTTATTCAGATATCCCCATATAATAGCGGTCGCTCGAGAGCGATGCCGGAAAACCTCGTATAGCATATACAGTTGTAAAAAGTCTTTTATGATGACAAGGTCTTGTGAGTGATATAATCACTATTAGGAACTACAAAGCTAGCCACGAGCGAACCAAAATTTTAAATGATAATTAATTTATTACTACCAGTCCAAGTCAAATTGCAAGTATACTCTTCTAGGAAATTGTTAATATTTTTTGTGCCAGTCATTTGATACTATTACTCTCCATTACATGTAGTTGAAATAAACGTCCATTAAAAAAAGCGTCCGCCCTTGCCACGTTTGGTAGGCAGATTCTTAAATTATAATTAATTCGACTCTATACCAACATTTATTTGTATACCTTGAATTTTGAATTTTGTACAATAAATGGTATTACTTGAACTTTAGCATTTTCTTGATCGAATGATTAACTTTAACCTTTTGGGCGTCTTTGTGTGTTGGGCCGACAACTGAATATATAAGAGCGTCATAGGGTACCTCAAGTCTGTTATTCAGGACATCGATCAAATCACAGAGACTAATGGGAGCAATTCTATAAAAGCGATTAGGAAATGAAGAAGTGAATAAACAGTAAGAGGTGATAAGATATAAGCTAAGGACATTGCAAGAAGGCAGATACATTGGAGATACTAGTAAATAATCAACGTTAGGTACGAACTTATAACCTTTTTCATCTATTACAAGACTCCAGTCTCTTAATATTAATCAAACCCCACTGAAAGTAGAAATCGGCTATCCTACGCTGAAGGAGGTGCACTGGCGCCCTTAGTAAATAAATATTGTCACATCCTTCAGGTGAACGATGGTGAGTTTTCTACATTATCCTGCACTTTGTAGCAAATTTTATATAAAATTTGGCATCGTCATATATAGTCTAAGATCCGGCATAAGAAATTAATACCCTCATCTGTAATTCAGATAAAAAATAGTTTATATAAGAGATAACATGTAGGTTAATAGATCGCGACTAAGTTGCCTAGCCATATCTTGACCCGATGGCATTTAATTTGAAAATTGTTGTCAGGCGAAATCGAAATTTTGTCTTTAAACGTATATAGGAGCGAAACCATTAATCCTACAGGAATTTTTCAACGACGCAAATTCATTATCATTTTATAATATTTCTAATACTCTTGTAACGAGTTTTTGTAAAATTCTACATTCTTACGAATTTGCATTAACAAAGGCTTTTTTAAAACATATCTGACGGGATCGGGACATGTGCAGGTCGATTTAGAATTAAATTCTACGTCTGTTAGGTTATCTTTCGTTGTTGTATTATTTATGGTTGATTAGTTATTAACAGAGGAAGATCGACTATCTCTTTTTTTGTCAATATTGATTCGTTCGTGTCGGGCCGAATTTTCGAATTTCGGCGTGCGATTTACGATGCGGATCAACTACAAGTCTTCCTCTTTCCGTATCGACATGGTACGGGCGTCGCGGTATCGTATTTTTGAAAATATGAGTATATTTAAATGTGGGGTTTTCGACGAAAATTTCCCTTCGGGTTCCGCATCTTTGAAAACGGTTTTTCGCCCGTAACTCGGAATCCGTGAGAGATAGCTCAAAAATAAAAACTCCCGAAGGAAAACTACATAAAGTGAGGAATGTTTTGCCGCGTTCCAAATTTTACTGTGACTGTGGTTCGGGCCCGGCGGGCCTTTTAAGATGGCGGTGTCTTGCACTTTTTTGCTTAAAACGTCCATAACTCCTAAACGGTGGCTCCTACGGCAAAAAACTACGACCCAACGAATTTGTAGAGAATTTAATGAACCTACGACAGAAAATAAGGACGCTAGGAGCGATACAACTGGAAATTTACATTTTCCAAGGAAACGTGTTTTTTTCTCATCTCTTGCGAATATCTAGATAAAGGTTGGTTCTAGGAAAAAACTGGTAGGGATCTATTAGAAAGATTATAAAATGATGATGAATTTGCTTTTTAAAAATTCCTGTAGGATGAATGGTTTCGCTGCTATATACGTTTAAAAGCAAAATTTCGATTTCGCCTGAAAAAAAAAGAAAAAATTAATTAATTTTTTTCAAATTAAATGCCGTGGGGTCAAGATATGGCTAGGTAACCTAGTCGCGATCTATTAGCCTACGTGTTATCTTTCATAAAAACTATTTCTTATATAAATAACAGATGAAGGTATTAACTTCTTATGGAAAAATTATGAATTTGCTTCCCTTATTTAATAATAAATATCGAAATATAGATATCTCGTATATCTGCATCTATGAGAGCTTCCTTACACTTATTTTCAATAATCGTGAAATTGGCAGCGGAAACTTTTCATTATAATAGATGATCAGATGTACTCTTTCACAATAACTTCTTATACATTATTTCTATATAAAATCGTAACCACGTGTTACAATAATGTACCTAGTTGCTTCCAATATCTCCCAAGTCATAATATTTATTGTGATACATTTTTCCTAAAATACTCTGATAAGCATAGATCAAATCAGTTATTATGTATTATTGCTATTTTTATTATATTCAAATCTATTTTTATACAGTTATGAGATTTCTAAACGGATAATAATGGAATGTTTCTTTGTTGTCCTAGTTAGAAATGCAAAAATGTTACTCAAATAACTTGAAAGTACTTAATGCTATGAAGATGATTTAAGTTGCGATTAGGTGGAACAAAAGGATAATATCAATTATTTTATAATTAATGCTATTTATATACATTTGTAAGATGTTAATACGGATGTCATGTAGCACTTATTTTTCCAAAAATAGAACTAAATATAGAAGTATAGTCATGCAGCGCTACGAAAATTATACACTACAAGCGAGGTGAACCTCAAGTGGAAAAGTAATTAGTGAATAGAGCAAACTCTCAGGAAAAGTTGCATCTGGGATCACTAAATAATGGTAAAAAAAAAATTTCTGGTAAAAAAAATTCAACCGTCTACTTCCTCAAATAAAATTTCATTCCGTCGCTTGGTTAGATAGTTAGACAGATAGATAGTCTTGATTTCACCAATATATACAAGATTGAGTCAAAGAAGTAGCTGGTGAACACTCCGATTAAAGAACTTATATCTAGATACATAATGGCATTGATTTATTTGTCGCTGAAAGACTCACAATCTAAGGCACTTCTTCCCATAAGTTGCTGATTGGCCCATCGGCGTATTCGCGGCCGCTCGTGCACGATCGTCTTCAGTTCGATTATCATAATCTCAGTTGACAGTTCGGCCATTAATGTCAATAAATGTTTTTCGTGTTCTCCGACCAAAAACTGGTGAAAAAGTAATTTTATTTTAAGTTGTGATTTGCTTAATACCTAAATAATATTCTCTATTCATATTTACACAGTTTAGTGACAATATATTTTGTGCAAATAAATAGTGAAATGCTCTGCCGTTTGCAGAAAGCAGCTTAGAAAAGAAGAAAATCGATCGTTCCATAGTCGTAACATGATGAAGTTCAGTTTACAGTTATAAAGTAAATAGCAATTAAATTTTAATATCCTTTCAATACATATTTATCTTACTGTTTTATCTTACTGTAATATCGTATGCCTACATCACGTTATATAAAGAGCCGGTAATGCAGGAATTGCAATAATTCATTTTAATGAAAATATTTACCATTCTACACATTTTCTACACACACAACGCCACTGTTGCCTATGGGATGTGATGTTCATCTATCCATTTTAATGGACATATAATGTGACTATGTTAGGAGCAAACAAGGTATATAGTGAAAAGATAGCCTGTTATGTAAGTTCTTTAATCGGAGGGTGAACATCATATTTATAGAATACAGTAAATTTAAACAACACAAAAACATATATGTATGTATATGACATTTCACATTGTCATATAATAAGTTAAGTAAAAGTATAGTATAGTAAAAGTATAAGTAAAAAGGCAAAAATATTATTATTTTGACACCGTACAAAGTGACATTCTAATAAAGAAATTATATAACCTAGAAATTAGACATACACCTTTAAAATGGATCAAGTCATATATGAAGGAACGGCCATTAACAGTAAAGTGTAATAACTGAAACTAAACTATTCTCAATGTTGAACTTGGTATCCCTCAAGGCTCTATTTTTGGTCCGTTGTTGTTTTGCGTCACGACATCGAAAGTTACTAGAAAAAGTTGTTCATTTTAAAATTTTTGGTCATTTTCACTCGAAATTTGAAATTTTTATCAGTTTTCACCAGCAGGCCATGGAAATAATAAATCAATTATTAAATGTATTAATATTAGAAATAATCCATTTGAATTCTTGTCAGAATTTTGTTGGATAAATAATTTATCCTTGATTATTATTTGATGTTGATTTTTTTTGAGTTTGTTGTTGGCCTAGTCATGATGTCCTATGTACAGATTTCTAGAGCTGGTGGCCAGCTTTGTGAGGTGGGAGAGATTAGCAAATGACCTATAAAGATAAACACAAATAGAAAACCCTAATAAATCTTTTCCTTTAACCGCTTAACGATTTAACCCGAATTAAATCGGGTTCGGATTTCGGTACTCTGTCCTTCAACCCGAGTTAACTCGAGCCATGTATTCAAACGCCGTATCATAAGCCACAACCCGATTTCGTACGTGTAATAAACATTACTAAATAGTGCTAACCCGAATTATATCGTATAAAATTAGGCCAATGAAATTTTATTCCGGTATCATGGTGGGGTGACCAATCATGTGCATATGCGTAAGGTGTTACATTGTATTCGACTCTTTCTACAAAATATATTAGTAGTTGAGAAGCTAAGATTGTATGCTGATGTTCGTTTTTGCGAACGCTCTCATTTTTACGACAAAAACTTCTACTAAAAATGGAATCTGATAACGATGATGTTAGTAGTGTGTCCGATAGGGGCGATAGGGAAAGTGATGAATATGAACTGACGGGAGGGTCTAATATAGAGGATGACTTAGAAACGAGCGGTAGTGAATATGATGATGAAGAGACGGAATACGAAGAAGTTTCAAACGATGATGAAAGTGAGGAATTACTTGAAAATGCTAGAGTATGGTATGAAATTGGAGAAAATACACCGGCTCCACCGGAATATCCATTTACTGAAAATGTTGGCGTTACCTTTCGAACTGCTGGAGATGAGAACGAGCTTTTTTTCTTTGAAAAGTTGGTGGATGATCAACTGATAAACACAATAACTGAGGAGACAAATAGATATGCTCTTCAAACTTTAGCTAAAAATGCAGCAAATCGTGGGGCTCGCAATTGGATCCCAGTAACTTCTGACGAGATTAGGGTGTTTTTAGCCATAATTATACTGCAAAGTATAGTAAAAAAGCCAGACATGAAAATGTATTGGTCAAAAAATCCGTTACCAACCACTCCTTTTTTCCGAAAGCAATGTCATGTAAACGGTTTGAAAATATCAAACAATTCCTACATTTTTCTAACAATGAAATATACGATCCTGAAACGCATCCTAATCCAAAACTAAACAAAATTTTTCTAATTTACGACATGTTAGTGAAGAAATTTCGTGAATTTGTGGTGCCTGAAAAACATATAACTATCGATGAAAGTCTTTTATTATACAAGGGCCGTTTAGGATGGATCCAATACATTCCTCTAAAACGAGCACGATTTGGAATAAAAACATACATGTTGTGCTAGTCCAAAAGTGGCTATGTTTGGAACTTTCTCATTTATACCGGCAAAGGAACCATGCTTGATTCTGATTATGATCAGTTAGGGTTAGTGTCTTCTAAAGTGGTCATGTCTCTCACCAAACCACTTCTAGGAAAGGGATATTGTCTAACCATGGACAACTTTTATAATAGTCCTCAACTTGCCGACTTGCTGATACAAAACAAAACGGATGTATATGGGACGTTGCTGTTACGAAGAAAGGAGGTTCCAAAAGAGTTAAAAATAAAGATAGATGTCGGGAAAGTTATTGGCTATCAAAGAGGAAAGGTCACCGTTATGAAATGGAGAGACAAAAAAGATGTGTGCCTGATATCCACAGTGCACAACATCGACACACAGGAGGTTGCCACAAAATCGGGACCAAAAGTAAAACCAAAGGCTGTTATCGATTACAACCACACGATGGGTGGAGTTGACCGAGTTGATCAACATTTGGCCGACTATTCTTTGCCGAGAAAGAGAGGCAAAAAATATTATAAAAAAATATTTTACCATTTACTTGATCTGGCGCTTTGGAATTCTTTTGTTCTATACCAAAAGCATGGTGGGAAGAAGTCAGCACTCAATTATAGATTGGATATTATCAAGCTTATGATGGAGAAGTACCACAAGCCTGAATTTTCTGCCAAAATGGGCCGCCCATCAACAGTTTTACCCCCATCACGGCTTAGTGGACGTCATTTTCCTGAGTATATACCCGCAACAGAAAAGAAAGTCAACCCCACAAGACAATGTGGTGTTTGTAGTAGGATGAGGGATGCTAGGGGAAAGAAAATTCGGCGGGAAAGCAGATATTGGTGCCCACAGTGTGAGGTGGCTTTGTGTGTAACGCCGTGCTTCCGTGTTTACCATACGGTAACAAATATTTAAGTTGTAGTATATATAGTTTTTATGTCCCGAGTTAATTCGGGTTAGAGATTTCAGTTTTTTTTGTTGCATTTTTTTTTTGCTGGTGAATTCCAAGAATATTTGTGTTAGGTTAGATGTTTACATTTTTTTGTTTGTTCAACAGTGCTGAATTGTGGTACTTAATGATCCCGAGTTTACTCGGGTTAGAGAACAGGTATGATTTTAATAAATTTTTACCCCCTAATACCCCGCGTTTGTTTATTTTTTTCTGTAGGATATATTTCAGCGACAGGCATTCTTCGAAAAACAACAATAAAAAAAGTGGATTGAAAATGGAGAAATTCCGAAAAAAAACTCGTGCGTTAAGCGGTTAAAGTAATAAATCAAATCCAACATCATTAGTTTATTTAATTCATAAGACGCTCAGTATACAAACAATTTCCAATAGCTGTAAATAATGTAAAATTATAACAATTCCAGTTACCTAATGAACAATATTAAGAAAAATAAATAACCTGCCCTGAAATTAGCTAATTCAGCATTACTGCGAATATAAATATTCGGCAACCAAAGGTAAACATAACATGAAATCCAGTATGATAGACACTTCTTCCGTATTATGTACTATGTTGATACTTTCTTGCATTTTCTTATCTTTATGACTCATTGCCTTAGTAGCTAAATTATTATGTTATTTTTTAACGTCTTTTATAATTTCCTGACATGACACATCCCAAAAGCCAAGTAGCTCCTCGTTGTGATAACTAGTGGGCGTAACATAATGCCCCAGGAGAGTGATTTTCGAAATATTCCAAATAAAAGTGGATGATGCAGCTCGTGAACATACAAATACTATATAAAGTCATATCCTCTAGGGATTGCAATTTACCGGAAGTTTTAATAACCGGTAAATCGGTAAATAAAAATGTAAATAACCGGTTAACCGGTATTTACCGGTAATTTTTAGAATGATTGATTAGGGTGGTGAAAATGGCAATTGTCTTTTTCCATGTACAAAATTATCTAAATTTAACAAAAAACATTTTTTTCTACTCCCTTATGAAAATTTGCTGTTTTCTGTACAGTCTGTAAAATGGATAAGTAGGCAATTCCAGTTAAGTGAACGGATATATTTCATATCAGTTCTAGGATATGAATATGAAATGAAACCTACCAATTACAGTTCGTGTTTTAAGTACATAGATAACTATTCGTTTTAAAATCAAATTAGTGCGTAAGCTGTCAAAGTAACTGTCGGTGTGTACTGTCTTTGTGTATTTGTGTAATATATCAATGTTTAATAAATTTTGTAGTTTTTTTAAGCTCGTCGAAGAAAAAGTACACTGTACAACTCGAGTGGATTATCCATATCGTACTCAAAAGATTTGAAGCACTCCGCCTACGGTGTCGTGCTCAAACTTCTTTATCGTGCGATATGGATATCATATCCACTCTTGTTGCATAAACTGCTATTATATACGTATATTTAATATAATGAACAAACAAAAGGTTTTTTATCAAAAGGAAAAAATATAAATGAAATAAATTTAAATAAATAATTATTCGGTAAATCACAAAAATATCAACGTAAATAACAACAATTATAAACATAAACTCAAATAGGGCCTTTACTGAATACCTAATCTAAAAATACAACATTTTAAAAAAATAGCCCGTTAAAAGAGTTAATTTTTCAAAGCTATATCTGTTAGTCATGTGATATTTGTGCATAGAATACCACCAGCTGAAGATGCCCTTCCTCAAGCGATATTGGTGGGTTGATAAGTTAATAAGAATTGATAATAATATACTTCTAAATGTATTTCACGGATATTTGCGGCAGTGAAATATTCAATTTCCTGTCGCAAGATATTGTCAATGTCTTTCTTGTATTTCTTAAAGCTTGGTGTTTGGAGTTTACTTTTTATAATATTATTTATTTATTGTTAAAAGTGCTCAGTGTTGGGACAGTCACTCTGTACTTAGGGAATACTAGTCACTGACATAAATAGAAACGTTGAATATGTGATATATCGTAAGTTTGGAATTTACCGAAATAACCGGTAAAAATCAAAATAACCGATAATTATCGTCATGTGTTTTTTGTCCTGATAACCGGTTAACCGGTTAACCGGTATTGCAATCCTAATATCCTCATGTAAAACCACCTGCCGAATTCGATTATAGAGGTCGCGATTCGATTCGGAATTGCGAAATCGGAAAAATCGCACTTTTCCACTTTTTATGACATTTCCGGAAATACCGTATTTTATATTTCCCAACCCATACTTGTATTTGTATTCAGCTTGAAAATTAAGACATATATTCTGAAATATGATGAATCGATTGCCATATAAAAATTGTATCAAAGATAAAATATCTAGCACAAAAGAAATATGTTTATTCGAGGGTCTTCCAGTAGAGGCATTAAAGAAGTCTGTATCGAGGAAACTTTTTTATTATTGAAGATAGAGTACTATTATCAGCAGATAAATGTAGTTTAAGGTCTAAATTAATTTTTGTAAAACAAACAATTGTTGTAACAGTTTACTGGCCATAGAAGTGTAATAAGTTTGATTGTTGAAAATAATTTTGAATTTAAAATTAAAAAAGCCGCTACCTACTACTTCCACATTCAAATTTCCTCTCCAAGTCTCTTTCTATCCAAGTTTGCCTCTACCACCCCCATCCCATTAAGGGGGTGGCTAACGCCAACAAAAATTTGTTTGCCTTTGGTTCTTGTACGCACACACACACTAAATTACAATTTTAATTTTTTTATCCCCTTTGATAACAGAGTAATGGGGATGATAGTCGACGGTGGCTAATACCGAAAAAATGTACAAAAATACACATACTGGCAAAGTTGATGCCACTCGGAATTTTTTTTACACATTCTTGGAATTGTATATAGAACCAATTTCCACAATATTTAAAACCATTTATCGCAGAAAATTCTTTTATAAGTATTTTACTTTTTTTTGTTTAATGACACAGCCACACTATAAAAAGTGGCCTGGCCTGCGGACCAGACCAGTGTATCGTTATGTATTTGGACCTGCTGAAACCAAATCTGAAGTCAGAATTGTTAGATTGGCTCGTTTTTCACTTATAACTCCCAAACCCCCCCCCCCCCCTCACCAAAAAAGGTCTGTCCGGCGGACCATGCCAGTGTATCCTTATGTATCTGAACCATTTAAAACAGAAACCAATGTATTCTCATGTATTTGGACCCGCTGAAACCAAATCCGAAGTCAGAATTGAAGAGCTAAGTGGATAAAGGTGTTATGTGACATTTTTGAAAATTTTGAGATTTCTACACAGACAACTATTTTAACTTATAATCTATCATTTCAATAAGTTTTTGGGATAATAAACCTTTCCTAAATGCGTTTTAATGTTTGAAAAAGGTGTTACGTACATGGGGTTTTTATATAATTTAATGGATAAAGGTCTCATGATCACATACCACCTTTATCCATTACTGTGCGATATTAAATTGTTTTAATCCAACACTTTGCTTTTAAAGTTATGTTATATTGACATTAATGTGACAAGTTGTGTTAAGTGTTTCTTACTATTATAGTGAAAATGGCCAGTCGTAGTAAACTGATATTACAAATGGCAATGAATAAACGATTTCATGAATCATATAAGATGTTTATAAATTGCCTGATATTTGGAAATAGTGCTTATAGTGTTTTAATCCATATATTCATTTCATTCAATTTCGAAATGGTATGAGATGGTACAAGAGTCGAGATGGTACTTGAGTATCTAATTGCTATAAACACATTTATACATTTTGGCAATTCAGCAGAAATCAGTCACATAGTGGCAATTTCTTCCCAGGCAAGTTTTAATAATGTTTTAAAAACAAAACATTATCAATATAAAATATAATAATAAAATACGAATTTACCAAAGTATTCTAGCAAATTAGTCTGTAAATCAGAAATACTGGAAAGTGACGCTTTGCGGTGTTGATTTTTGTACAAACATTTTTATGCTGACAAGTAGAAGAGGGCTGGACCGTAGAAATTTGTATGACAAGAGCAAAACTGATATCTGGTATGGCTCCTGCCCACCCAATATTTTGAAAGAGCATTAAATTGTTTAAGGCAAATCTGGCGAATTCCGAAATTCTTGCGGAAAAAATAATAAGTATGATAATTACGCCAATCAAGTCAAAGGTCATTTGGGTTTATAAGGTTATCGTTTAAGAATTACAGGGTTCGCTATGCTTACATCTATTGGGTTATCTGTGAAAAATCCCTGCCTACCCAATAAAAATGCTGAAATTACGTCCATGGTATTCAAAATTGTTTAATTGAGATCATGAAATGACTCACATTTTTTCCCAAATGTGATGCTGGAAATAATACTAAAGAATACGGAGAAAATTACAAACTAGCATTCGAACAACAAAAGCGTGACGAAGCAAAAGTTACAGAAGATAGAACGATTTGCTTTCTTACTTTAGATCTTCAGCAAACCATGCCGTTGCCAAAATTAAGTACATCGAAAGCATTTTACCCTCGTCAAATCTGGTTTTACGACCTTGGCATATATACATTGAGGAATACTGAAAAAAAATACGTTCTTTTTCACATGGACTGAAGATATGGCCAGCCGTGAAAGCCTAGAAATTGCTAGTTGCTTACACCTCTTTTCACAAATTTACAATGAACATTTCCAAGAAAAGATTGATCACATTATAATATGGCCCGACTTCTGTGGTGGACAAAATAAAAACTTCAATATCATTACACTTTACCAGTTGTTGATTTTAAAGAGAGAATTTAAAGTTATCGACCATAAATTTTCGGAGGTGGGACATTCATATTTAGATTCAGACATCTACGTTTCGGACCAGTATCGAGAAATTTTAAGAACTCCGAAAGACGCCATTGTCATAGATATGAAGAATCATTTCAAGAATATTGATGGAATTGCCTCAAAAATCAATTTGTACAACAGGAAGAAAAACTTGAACAATGAAAAGGTTTATTTTCGCGACGGTATAAAATGGCACCTATGGGTGCTACTATAACATCACTAGATGAAATGACTCCATTTTACAAAGTCGATATTTTAAAGAAAAGGAATATATGCATAAGATAAATTCCGACGGTATTGCTCTAACGGTGTTTAATGAAAACAAGGTCAGCCTAAGTGTAGGAAAACTGGCCAATCTTAAGGAACAATTACCATTCATAAATGAAGAATACAGGCCGTATTATCACAACAACATACTTGGAAATGACCAAACTGTGGCTCAAAACCGTAGAACTGTCCGACTACCTAAAAATTGTACAATGTTTTAATAATAATAAAATATGTTTAATTTCTTAACACTTTTATTCACTAATTCCTTATTCATTTCAGAGAAACTTATGAACGGATAAAGGTGTTATGTACATTAATTACTTCCACGTCCAGTGGAAGTATAGTAACGACAAAAAAATTTTTTAAAATTTTTATTGTCCAACTAGGCTTAAAATGTCATGAAACGGCGAGATTTTAAGTTTGAGCGAAAAAAAATTTCTGTCTGTCTGTCGGTCTGTCTGTCTGTAACTCTTTTTTGTGCGCACGTTTACTCTGGAACCGTTTAAGATATTGACTTGAAATTTGGTACACATATGTACTTTAACGAGATCTAGAACTAGATTATATTTTCATCTTGTTCCGTCGAAGGGTTGAGGGGTAAATTGGGGTAAATTTGGGGTAAATGGGTAAATCAAGCAGGTAAGAGTCCATGAAATTGGTATTTAGTATATACAAGAGAAGCTAAGGTCTCAAAAAAAAATTGGCATTAGCCACCCCCATTACCACCCCCACCTCCTTATTAAAGGGGATGAAAAAAAATTGTGATTTAGTATATGTACAGGAACCAGAAACCTCAAAATATTTTTTTACTTCATCCACCCCCCACTAGAACCCCCCTACCTCCACCCCCACCCCACTACCGATGTGGGGTATCGTTTTATGGGTTTTTGGGGTAGAGAATTTCAAATATTATATTATTAAAGTTCCATAAACAATTATTTTCACATACAAAGTTTTTTCGTTGTGAGTGACTTGGATAGAGAATCTGGATGTGGAAGTAGTGATTCCTTGGGCAGCGGTTTTTTTTTAAATTTTCGAAAATTATGACAACTGACAACTTTAGTTATTTGTCTCTGAAAAGTACATCAAATGTCAATATCATCGCAAAATGCAAGGTATATAGTCGTTATAACAAAAAAGTTCTCGCCTAAAAACTTTCGAGTTAAATTACTCAATAACGTTTTTTTGTGACATAACACCTTTATCCACTTAGCTCTTCAATTATCAGATTGGCTGGTTTTTCATCCTCAACCTCAACACATGCCTCCCAAAATGGTCTGTGCGGCAGACCATACCAGTGTATCCTTATGTATTTGGTAAGGATATACTGGTCTGAAAAACGAACCTGACTTCGGATTCGATTTCAGCGGGTCCAAATACATAAGGATACACTTGGTCTGGTCCGCAGGCCGGACCACTTTTTTTGGTTTTGGGGGTGTTTTTTTGAGTAAAAGGTGAAAAACGAGCCGATCTGACAATTCCAACTTCGGATTCTGTTTCAGAGAGTTCAAATACATAAGGATACACTGGTATGGTCCGCCGAACAGATCATTTTTTGTGGGGGGATGTTCTTTTGGGGTTAGGAGTGAAAACGAGCCAATCTGACAATTCTGCCTTCGGATTCGGTTCCAATGGATCCAGATACATACGATACACTGATCTGGTCCGCAGGCCAGACCACTTTTTTTTGTGTAACTGTGTCATTAAACAGAAAAGTAAAATACTTATAAAAAAAATTTCTGCGATGAATGATTTTAAATATCGTGGAAATTGGTTCTATATACATCCAAGCATGTGCAAAAAAAAATTGCGAGTGGCATCAACTTTGGTTTAAATTTGGTTGTAGCACACCGAAATACGTCTGTTATTTCTTTACACAGTTTGTGCCCGTTTTATAGGTTTAAAATAAATATTCTCGTAAATGGTCCATCCTTCCTATAAATATTGGATGACAATGTACAGACTTGAAAAACTTTACGTGCTTTTATTAATCACTCTCCAATAACATCTGCACCATTTTCATTCATTTCATTAAATGACGGAATTCTCAAAATTTACTTTTTCTGATATTACGTTTTTTTGCACATATTTTCACAAAAAATTTCTCATCTAATATTTTTATGTAATCATAAGTCAGTTGAAAATAAAACTATCTATTTTTTTAATTTTAACAATAGTTACAATCATATATTCTAAAAAACAAACAGTAGTGAACTAAACAGTCCATACTCGCACAGAACATAATAAAAATTAAAACTATCTGTTGCCCAGTACTGTTAAGGATTGCAATATTCGTGTTACAAGGCCTTTTCCTCGCTTACTATGTACTCTATAAATAAATGCTCCAAATAATATAATGTCTTCATTTCATTAGCTGCAACTTGTTCGTTTAAAATATGTCGTTATTTTGAAAAATAAAAAGTTACCTCGATTCACATTTTCTCGCTATACAAAACACAAAATCAACTTGTTTTATTAATATTTATTTATTTTTCAGCCATATCAAAACAAACATTAGCTTTGCATACAACCCCGTTGCGAAGCGAAATATACGAATATTGTAATACTAATATATTTCTACGACAACAGATGACAGATACGGAGAGGGTGGGAATGTTGAAGAGCCTACTACGCAGCGTCTGAGTGACGCGACACCAATTTATTTATTAGGGGCGCCAGTCGCGTTCTCCCTTATTCGTGTGTACTCTTCCACTCCCAGGTGGGTTCAATAAGATGTATGAGATATTTGATAGCTAACAAAGGCCAAGGCAGCATTTACAGTAGATTATTAATGACGCTCTCTCCAAAAATTGGTTTTTCTCTCGAAGCACTTTCTCTTATTTGCCTAACGTTTTAATGGATTTTATGCTTAGAGATCTCGGAATTGTCTTCATAAAAGAATCCCTCTCGGGCTTCCTAATATGACCGGGGTATTGAGATGCAAACTTGTGGGTTTGAGATAACCAGTTTACTCAATTTCAGCCTATCAAACGAAAGCTAAGACTTGAAGCGGGTCATTCAATAAATAAAATTCAATCGTTCAAATAATACCATTTATTAATTAATTTTAAAATAAGTACAATTAAAATTATGCAATATCCTGTCTAATAAATTATATAATTTGAATAGAAGTAGGGCAAGGTCTTCTAGAGAGCTTTTGATGCTACCATACAATAGAGAGCGTGCGATAGTAATCGGTTTGGTAAAAAAAGATTCACGCAACTTCCCTAGAAATTGATAAAAACATTTTTGGATTTTGGGTCTGACTTGAAATAATATTAAAATATTTTACTTAGAACTTTGGGACGCTTTAAAGTTCTTTATCGTGATTATATCATTCACAAGAACGGACCCAATTGAGTTCAAATATATATGAGTTATCACAACTTTCTGTCTCACGACGCACAGTGCTTCATCTGACCAATCTAGGTGGACAAAAGTCATGTCCAGATTCCTGGTAATGGGTGATTGACTCATGTAAACAACACCTGCAAACATCCGATTCCAAGAATTGTTTATGTCTAGTATTCCACAGTGAAGAGTAATAAGGATTAAAAGTTAAAGAATGGTTTAAGTTCAATCGGAATAATTAGTCAGTTACATTTTAACGGCATTTTCGACAATATCAAACTGCGGCAGTTCGTAATTGAGTGGAAATTTGTAATGATGGATCTTATTTCTGAGGGTAAGTACAACATTTTTTTAATTAATATAAATCTGTATGTTACTCAAACAATATAGAAGAACGTTTTGAAAATATATGAAAAATACATGTTATTTTTTCTTTGCTTAATAACTTTCAATGTAAGTAAATAACATGTACACACATGTATCCAGGCTAAATTTTTTATATATCATAGCTCGACCATTTCTATTTGTAATAATATGTATTTTAGCCAGCACACTCGAGTACAACTATTTTTTTTTCAGAGCACTTTTACTCTTTCAAAAACTGACTTTTTTGAAGAATGGCTCAAACACGGAAAAAATGAAAGAAACGTTCGAGTTTTCGAGTTCCTTTCGACTAAATTTCATTTTAGTGATGTTACCTGAGGACTCCCTAAGAGAAATCAAAATGAAGTTGGCCAGCTATTCGTCGAAATTTGCTACTAAATGGGTTGCTGCAGGAAAGTCAAAGGAGCGTTTGACTAAAAATAAAAGCTGGTTGGAAGATGAAGACATCCAATTCCACTTGCGTACTACAGTGCCGCGACCTCAAGATGCTACTTCTGCAGGAAGAGTTCGAAAAGATTTCAAAGATTTATTATTCAAAACAAAGAAACGTCGCCACAGTGGGCCATTTGCAACTTCTAAGTGGACAACATTCTACAAATTTCTAAATGAGCTTAAAATAGTTGTTAGAAGATCGGAACAATGGTGACAAAATTCAAGGCATTAAGGGGGTGGTTTTTGTAAAATAATTTGCTTCTAGAATACCGAAACTCTGTGAGTATGATAATATGATATCTGTGAATATATCAAAAAATAGTTAAAAAATTATAAATAGTAAAGGGGTTGTTTAACAATAACATCAGATCAAACAGATAACATAATAACAGATTAAACTTGCGTTAAGAAATGGGTGGAATTTATTCGAAGTATGAATTTCATTAGAATACTTTTGTACATTTTTTAATGTTATATTTTTTATTTTATTTTATTATTTAATTCTTATAGCTTTTATGTATGTAACATTGTTTTTACAGGGATACTTCTTACTGTGTCAAAAAAAGAACTTTATGAAAAATTAAAAGATGAAGATAATAACCCTGGAACAGCCAGAGTCAAAAAATGTCATGAAACGTCGAGATTTTAAGTTTGAGTGAAAAAAATTTCTGTCTGTCTGTCGGTCTGTCTAACTTTTTTTGTGCGCACGTTTACTCTGGAACCGTTTAAGATATTGACTTGAAATTTGGTACACGTATGTACTTTAAAGAAATATGGAACTAGATTATATTTTCATGTTGTTCTGATAAAGGGTTGGGGGTAAATTGGGGTAAATTTGGGGTAAATGGGTAAATCAAGCAGGTAAGAGTCGATAAAATTGGTATTTAGTATATACAAGAGAAGCTAGGGTCTCAAAAAAATTTTTGGCGTTAGCCACCCCCCTTATTAAAGGGGATGAAAAAAAATTGTGATTTAGTGTATGTACAAGAACCAGAAACCTCAAAATATTTTTTTACTTCATCCACCCCCACCCCACTACCCATGTGGGGTATCGTTTTATGGGTTTTTGGGGTAGAGGATTTCGAATATTATATTATTAAAGTTCCATAAACAATTATTTCCACGTACGAAGTTTTTTCGTTGTGAGTGACTCGGATAGAGAATCTGGATGTGGAAGTAGTGATTTCTTGGGCAGCGGTTTTTAAGGTTTTATTTTTCAATCCTCTCAAATCCAACCCCTTATTGCTTATTTTTTTTTACTATTTTTAGCGAATTCGCGGATATAATATTATCATGTCCACAAAGTTTCAGAATTTTAAAATAATATTTATCTTTCAACCCCCTCAAAAACAACCCCTCTACTATTTATAATTTTTAACTATTTTTTTATATATTCACAGATATTATATTATCATACTCAGAGTTTCGGCACTATAGAAGCAAATTTATTTTTCAACCACCCCCTTAAGGCTAGAATTTTTTCACTATTTTTTCGGTCTTCTAACTATTTTAAGCTCATTTAGAAGTTTGTAGAATTTTGTCCACCTAGAAGTTGCAAATGGCACACTGCGACGTACTGATCTTCATATAGGTTCAATATATATGTGACACGACTTCGCCTTCGAGCGATTTTTTGGCAAAGGGCTTTTTGTCTTACTTATGCACAAGGCGGTTTTCTCTATAAGTTTGTCATTTGGAAAGACCTGCATTTGGTTTTCCTACTATCGTTTTCTACCGATTATCCGACGCACTCGTCCAATTCACGAACCGCTGGATGAATCCAACTTTGTTTTATTCGTGAAACCGGCCTTGTCCGTTTTTAATAATTTTTGCCAAATAATTGCCTATAGACGCTACGCGCCCTTGTCACATTTTTCGGTGTGTGTTGTGTTCGGATTATTAAAATGTTATACTCATTCTTTTGAATGATATCCACAATGACTGTAACACCACTTTCTTTGTGTTTCGTGAAGCGATTAAAAGTTAAAAAATTCACAAATATTTTCAAGTACATTTTTAGCGTACTTCTTAAAAAATATATTTTTTCCTTTTCATTGTCCATTAAAATATTTTCAGTCCAACTTTGGCACACTTTTGAAAAAGTATAATGTATTTTTGTCTTTGGCCAAAATTATATTATAATTTTATTTTCAGTATACTTTCTCATGAACATAATATATTTTTACTCTTACGGCCTGGACATGTTTTATAACAGGAACATGAAAAGTGTGATAATGGTATTTTTCAAAGTAAATGAAAAACTTTTTCACATTTCCAAATCAAATCGCGAGCTCAAAATTATGTTTTGTGAGGTATTATTGCATAAGAATGAACTATTATGTCTTTTTTGCATGGTTAAGAGTGCATAGCACGTGTCGAATTTACAAATCTCACTCTTCAACTGTTAGTACAGTGAAGGTAAAAATCAACTATTACCTCCGATTTCGGTGAACCTCCATCGATTTGCATGAAAATTTGGGATTGAGTATATTTTACCCTCAACTTCAAAAGTGACATATGCTCGACTTGCGCTTTTTGCATTTTGTTAAAAATGGGAAAAAATGCAGATTTAAGCATTCTGGCGTAAGTAATCTCGTTTAATTAGATAAAATAAATATTTTTCAACACTTATATGCATGATTTATGATTTTAATTAATTTTTCAACCCTTTTAGCAACCACCCCTTAAATCGAAAATCATGAAAAAATCATTTTTTGTATTTCTGAAATATGAAATCGCATATTAACATTACACAAACGGTTTGTTTGTGATATAATTTTTGGTTCACTGTGAAATTTCAACCCTTAAAAACCACCCCCTTAATGCAGAGTCATTGAAAAAATTGGTTTCAAGAAACTTTAATCATTTGAATAATACATTACTAAATTGAAATCTCATTTACTGAGTATTAAAGTAATTATTTATTTATTGCGAAATTTTTCACCCTTAAAAACTACCATAAAAATCATGAAAATTTTTTTTATCAGCTTTAATAGCTTTAATTATTTAGAATCTTTTTTATTACTTATGATAAACTTTATTAATATATTTCAAACTTTATTAATATTATTCTTTCCACATTCCCCAAACTACCCTTCGTGCACAAATTGATGAAAAAGCATAATTTAACGTTGGAAACAATTTTTTCAGTGCTTATGTGACTTATAAAAATTTAATTTATTAATTAAGAGGAAAATGTATTAAAATAAATATTAAAATATATGAAAAGTTTATTCATTTTTTATTTAAAGAATGTTTCATAAATTAATCATATATTAATAGTACATTAAATTTAATTTTTCACTCTTCATCAGAGCTCTCTTCACCAACTTCTCCTTCTTCATTAATTGGCAATAGACCCCACTGCATGATCCGCAGGTTGCATTGCAAAATAACCCTACTCTTCGACACCCGCAAGAAGCGCCGCACCCTTTTATTGGTTTTTTTACAGTAACTCCGTTAATTTTTATGATATCAGATTCATCCAAAAACCATTTGAAAGGTAATTTTAAGGGCTATAAGATCGTATTAAATTTAATCTTTTAAAACCCTTATTTTTTAAAAGATAAAAGGTTAAAAGGCCCCGGTTACATGGTTCTCGCAGTAAAATTTAGGCTTTAAACGTTTCTATCTCGGTTATTTTTTATCCTACAAAAATAAAAAAAAACTAAAATCTTTGCTAAAAAAAAAAAACTCAAACTTCGTTCTCTATTATTTTTTACATATATCGAGTATTTTTGGAGTTATTATCAAAAGAAAATGACATTTACGAAAATTTGAAAAATTCTGATTTTTTTAAATCATATTTTTTTTCAAAAATATGCATTCTAAACCGGTCAAAATTTTTAAAGTCATTACTTATGCTAAAATAAAGAAAGTTTTATAGGAATTACTATTACTATTAGTTACTATTACTATTAATTAATTTTAATTTTTGTGGAAATGGCGTAAGTTTTATTTTTCACTTTTTCCTAAAAAATTCGAAAGGGTCCTCTTATTTTCATCATAACTTGCTTAATTTTTATGCTATCAACTTCTTCTATAGCTCATTTGATAGGTATTTCTGAGTACTTTGAAAAGTGCTCAGTAAGTATATTTTATAAAATGCATCGTTTTCCCGTTATTTAAACTTGAATACTTAGATTTGAGTACTCGCCGAAAAAAAATATACATTCAATTACCTATAGCTCACTTTGAATTAATATTAAAAGGTTTTTTAAGGAAGGAATTTATTCGTTTTTTTATTAGCTTCAATTTTGGTAATGACAACTTTTTTGTAGAAACTTATAGTTTTTGAGTTATTTATGAAAAACCGCTTTAAAACATGCATTTTTTTCACGAAAAATCAAAATTTTTGATCTTTAATAACTCAAAAAGTATTGATTTTTTTTAATAACTTTATATAACAAATTTTGCTTAGAATTGGCCCCTCTATCGATTCCTGGGGTTATTTTTCATAAAATAATTTCCACCCCCGAGAAGGGGTGGCATCCACCCCCAGGGTAAAAGCTCAAGTTGGCACTATGTCACTTTTGTTTCTTGAGGTATCCTCTAACTACTCACAAATTTTCATGAAAATCGATGGAGGTTCAACGAAATCAGAGGTGAAAACCTTCAGTGACTGTACTATATAATAGTTTCTTTCAGCCACTCATGAATTATCTCTCTACTCGAGGTACTTTGGGGCAAATATTATTCGGCCTATGACTCATAACTTAAGTCACCCAGTAGATATGCGTGTTTATTTTTTTAAATATATTTATACTATATATTTATAGCATAATTACTGTTGTAACTACCACCGCGAAATATACAACTATGCTTGCCATAATTTTAAATATTTGCGTTAAATTAACTTTGAGAAATATGTTTACATTCCATTAATATTGAAAACACTGTTATAGAATATTAAATGGTTTTATAGACCAGTCGACTTGAACTTATCTTTAGTCGAAAATTTGTAAAGTTGTTCATTTTATGTTTTTTCTAATAACATAAGTATTAATTTTTTTACTACTTCGTATTTGCAAAGAGTATAATAAAATAGGCTGCTGTTTTTAAACAAACAGCGAAGTATAATTAATTCCACATTCAGAAGATTTTAAAAGTTTGAGCGAAAAAAAATTCTGTCTGTCTGCCTGTCTGTCGGTCTGTAACTTTTTTGCGCACGATTACTCTCGAATCGTTTAATATATTGACTTGAAATTTGGAACACGTATGTACTTTAACGGGATCTACCTAGATTATATTTTCATCTTATTCCGTCGAAGGGTTGGGGGGTAAATTGAGGTAAATAGGTAAATCAAGCAAATAAGAGTCCATAAAATTGGTATTTAGTATATACCAGAGAAGCTAAGGTCTAAAAAAATTTTTTGGCATTAGCCACCTCTATTACCACCCCCACCATATTATTAAATGGGACGAAAAAATATTGTGATTTAATGTGTGTACAAGAACCAAAAACCTCAAAATGTTTTTCTACTTCGTCCACCCTCACTACCACCCACCTCCACTCCACTACCGATGTGGGATATCGTTTCATGGATTCTTGGGGTAGACGGTTTGAAATATTATATTATTAGAGTTCCATAACAGTATATTATATTACTAGGAGTAGAACGCACTCTTTTTTTGTGTTGAGCCCAGGATTTGCGGCTGAGGCGAAGCCGAAGCCGCAAACTGGGCGAAACACAAAAAAGGCGTTCTACTCCGTGTAATATATACTATTTTTTCTTCAAGCGTATTAAAATGCAAAAATTCATTTATTTATCATAAATGTACAAATATTCAAACTACAGTCTTACATGTTGACACAATATGACAAGTGGCTAGTGGATAGCACGCCACCGGTGGC
Source organism: Rutpela maculata (assembly GCA_936432065.2). Taxonomy (NCBI): domain Eukaryota; kingdom Metazoa; phylum Arthropoda; class Insecta; order Coleoptera; family Cerambycidae; genus Rutpela; species Rutpela maculata. The sequence continues at coordinate 43,880,817 of OW386286.2, forward strand.
TTTCGGTATTAACATTAAGTTACTAGTAAAACAATACCTACTGCGGTGGCGCTTTCGGAACTAACATTATGTTACTAGTAAAACAATGTCCACTACGGTGGCGTTCGTTACTAACATTTTGTTACTAGTAAAACAATGTCCTACTTCTACTTCTGTTTTTGGTGACATAATTTAAACATTTTAATACGCTTGAAGAAAAACAATTATTTTCACATACAAAATTTTTTCGTTGTGTTACTTGGATAGAATATCTGAATGTGGAAGTACTGATTCCTTGGACAGCGGTTTTTTTATGTTTCAAATATTACTTAATTCATGCATATATTTCATTAATTGGAAATCTGAAATGTAAGTGTAACATTATTTTTAAAATTTTATTTTGACAAATTTATAAAAGATGCGACTATTATATTATGTTCTTCCCCAGACAGTGATTCCATATTACAAAATTGTTTCGGCGTTGTCTAAAAGTACAATAGTATTTTAGTCATCTCTCAAGATATGAAAAGCTTTCTTTTCTCGACGTTAGGACGCTTTTTCACTGGCCGACACGATACCGACACGATACTGAAGAATAGCATAATAACACGGTAACATAGCGCCGACAAAACGGTATCGTATCGGCAAGTGAAAAAGATCCATATAATTACTTCCACATCCAGTGGAAGTATAGTAACGACAAAAAAATTTTAAAAAATTTTTATTGTTCAAATAGGCTTAAAATGTCATGAAACGTCGAGATTATAAATTTGAGCGAAAAAAAATTTTCTGTCTGTCTGTCGGTCTGTCGGTCTGTCGGTCTGTCTGTAACTTTTTTTTGTGCGCACGTTTACTCTGGAACCGTTTAAGATATTGACTTGAAATTTGGTACACGTATGTACTTTAACGAAATCTGGAACTAGATTATATTTTAATGTTGTTCCGACGAAGGGTTGGGGGGTAAATTGGGGTAAATTTGGGGTAAATGGGTAAAGCAAGCAGGTAAGAGTCCATGAAATTGGTATTTAGTATATACAAGAGAAGCTAAGGTCTCGAAAAAATTTTTGGCATTAGTCGCCCCTATTACCACCCCCACCTCCTTATTAAAGGGGATGAAAAAAAATTGTGATTCAGTGTATGTACAGGAACCATAAACCTCAAAATATTTTTACCTTATCCACCCCCCACTACCACCCCCCAATCACCACCCCCACCCCACTACCGATGTGGGGTATGGTTTAATGGGTTTTTGGGGTAGAGGATTTCAAATATTATGTTATTAAAGTTCCATAAACAATTATTTTTACACACAAAGTTTTTTCGTTGTGAGTGACTTGGATAGAGAATCTGGATGTGGAAGTAGTGATTCCTTGGGCAGCGGTTTTTTATACGTTTGTGCTGCCCCGATATCGTTGTATCGGTATCGTGTCGGTCAGTGAAAAAGCGACCTTAACCTTAAGGTACTGTTCTATAATTATTCCTAAGCAATTAGTTTTTTCTGTTCTTTCAATTCTTTTCGAACATATGCATTCATTGGCGTTTTTACAACTCTAAATTCACGCATTTTAACAAAACTATAATTTGGAAAAATAATTTATTTGGTTTTAACATCTTTAAGGATGGGTATTAAATGGTATTTAAAAAAGTTATTTGTTGAGTTCAATCTCCTCTTTCTTATATGCGGCGGTGAACTGTTTAACTTAAAATAAAAGGACGTCATCTGCATAGAATAAAATATTAATTTATAGTTTAGTCTAAAAGACCTATATCATTTATGTACATCAGAACGAGGGTTGGTCCTATCACTGTACACATCATGACAATTTTACTTCCACGTCCAGTGGAAGTATAGTAACGACAAAAAAATTTTAAAAAATTTTTATTGTCCAAATAGGCTTAAAATGTCATGAAACGTCGAGATTTTAAATTTGAGCGAAAAAAAATTTCTGTCTATCTGTCGGTCTGTCTGTCTGTAACTTTTTTTTGTGCGCACGTTTACTCTGGAACGGTTTAATATATTGACTTGAAATTTGGTACACATATGTACTTTAACGAGATCTAGAACTAGATTATATTTTCATCTTGTTCCGTCGTAGGGTTGGGGGGTAAATTGGGGTAAATTTGGGGTAATTAGATCAATCAAGCAGGTAAGAGTCCATAAAATTGGTATTTAGTATATACAAGAGAAGCTAAGGTCTCAAAAAAATTTTTGGCATTACCACCCCCACCACCTTACTAAAGGGGATGGAAAAAAATTGTGATTTAGTGTATGTACAGGAACCAGAAACTTCAAAATATTTTTTTACTTCATCCACCCCCCACTATCACCACCCCCCACCCCACTACCAATGTGGGGTATCGTTTTATGGGTTTCTGGGGTAGAGGATTTCAAATATTATATTATTAAAGTTCCATAAACAATTATTTTCACATACAAAGTTTTTTCGTTGTGAGTGACTTGGATAGAGAATCTGGATGTGGAAGTAGTGATTCCTTGGGCAGCGGTTTTTTTTATTGCCGAGTACTTCATTAACTTTTACGTATTACTTCACATTATTAAGATAACTACTGAATCTAACACTGTTCCACAAATTACTATTTGCTCAAATTTCTTAATCAAAAGATCATGAAAGACCGTACCGAACGCCTTAGCTGGATAGAGGAATATGGCTATATTACTTCCACATCCAGTGGAAGTATAGTAACGACAAAACATTTTTTTAAAATTTTTATTGTTCAAATAGGCTTAAAATGTCATGAAACGTCGAGATTTTAAGTTTGAGCGAAAAAAAATTTTTCTGTCTGTCTGTCGGTCTGTCTGTCTGTAACTTTTTTTTGTGCGCACATTTACTCCTGAACCGTTTGAGATATTGACTTGAAATTTGGTACACATATGTCCTTTAACGAGATCTAGAACTAGATTATATTTTCATCTTGTTCCGTCGAAGGGTGGGGGGTAAATTGGGGTAAATTTGGCAAATCAAGCAGATAAGAGCCCATAAAATTGGTATTTAGTATATACAAAAGAAACTAAGGTCTCAAAAAAACATTTGGCATTAGCCACCCCCATTACCACTCCCACCCCATTATTAAAGGGGATGAAAAAAAAATGTGATTTAGTGTGTGTACAAGAACCAAAAACATCAAAATATTTTTACTTCACCACCACTACCACCCCCTATGACCACCCCCCCACCCCTCTACCGATGTGGGGTATCGTTTTATGGGTTTTTGGGGTAGAGGATTTCAAATATTATATTATTAAAGTTACATAAACAATTATTTCCACATACAAAATTTTTTCGTTGTGAGTGACTTGGATAGAAAATCTGGATGTGGAAGTAGGGATTCCTTCGGCAGCGGTTTTTTTTGTAGACGTTGAAATTTTGACGGGCAACAATAATGCCGAATTATTAGCAGGGCTTAGCATGGCTTGATTTTCTAAGCTAGCATAGTGTCAAACATTATAAGAAATATATGTAAACAAACATAACACAGGTCTACAAAAAAAAAAAAAAATTCTGCTCCAAGGACTGAATCTATCTTGTATTAAATATTTTTGTGTGCTAAATCAGACTTATCAATTTAAGAAATTTTCTACCGCGTAGATTTCGATTAAATCCCAGTTTTTATTATCAATAAACCGTATTCTGATGATAAAAATCGGGATTTACTCGAAATCTACGCGGTACAAAATTTTTTAAATTGAAAATTCGATTCAGCACACAAAATGATAGGTTAGTCCTTGGAACAGATTTTTTTTGTAGGTCTGTGCAGGGTACACCTGTGCGCACAGGGGCACTTAAGGCATGATAGGATTAGTCCTTGGAACAGAATTTTTTTTTGTAGACCTGTGCACAGGTCTACGAAAAAAATTCTGTTCCAAGGACTAAACCTATGATGCCTTAAGTATTCTTGTGTGCTGAATCCGAATTTTCAATTAAAAAAATTTTCTAAGGCATAGATTTCGAGTAAATCCCCGTTTTTATCGTCAAAATACGTTTTTGACATTTACTCGAAATCTACGCGATAAAAAAATTTTTAAATCGAAAATTCGGCTTCAGCCCACAAAAATATTTAAGGCATGATAGGCTTAGTGCTTGGAGCAGAACATTTTTTTTTGTTGACCTGTGTAAGTGAACTTTACAGAAAAACGGAAGGCATATGAGACAGAAGGTATATATTCATGATTCATGTGACATATAAAACGAATTTTGCGGCAAACTGTACTGGGATAGTGAATAATAATAACACGCATTATATATCGATTGTTACCTGCCCTATTTGTTTTATGCACTCTGAGCACTACTGCGTACTACCAGGAGCCGCAGCGGGGTAGGTCGAGAGCTCCAGTCACTTCAGGTGAACCACCCCATTCCCATCCCTCACGATACTACCCCGACGAGTAATTTTTTATTCATAGCCACAACTTCAACACATTTATTCTTATATTATTGAGAACTGAGAATAAAGCTTTGTATTACGTTAAGTTGTGGAGGATGTACAGACGAAACTAAAAAAATATGTATATTTTCGCTGCGTATATAGGTCACGTTTACTGCATTACAAAGCCCAGGTAGTTAGTTATTTGCGTTGTGCCATTTGCAACAGCCCTCTCTCAAATTCGAGAGAGAACAACCTACCTAATTATTCGTAAAGGGCAGAGAAATTTAGTTTGATATTTAGCAAATATCCTTTGATGTTTTGTCATATTTAATATAAAATCATGTAGTGTTTATCTGTTCTTAGAGTCTAATCGTTATAATAGAGAAATGTCATTTAAAAATATCGATAGGCGTAAATCAAAATCTTATACCTATTGGACAAAATTATCACATTATCCAAAATTTGGCATGATTTTGAAGTTATTTTTTTTTTCTAAATGATTTGTCCGATTTTAATATTTTTTTTTAATTGTTTTGTAGATAACTCTTCTGAAATGAAAGACTGTTAACAAGTAAACATTATTTTTTCTTTAAATACAGTGCATAACAATAAAGCAATACTTTTTTTGTAATTCAAAACAGTCCGTGGGAATCAACGGGAGCAAAATTAAAATCCAGTGTAGACTCAACTGTAGCGTCATCTTTTCTTAAAATTTTCGTTTCTAGTATTTTTTATCTCTGCTATTAAGATTAGAAATCCAACATTTTTGTTTTTTTGGATCCCATTTTTTTACGTTCCAGCTACCCTAGGAGTGAAGGAAGTATTGTAATCGTTCAAAAAATTCGATCACTCCCAGATACTTACTAAGAAAGTGGTTTAGAAAGAATGTCTGAGTGTGTGTGTGTATGTGTATGGACTTCGCTTAGCCTAGAGCCGAAACCTATTGATCGATTTCGTTTAAATTTCATATTTAGAGTCTAGTTACGAATATCTCCAGCTGTTTTTTTTTTCATTTTTACCTACCCTTAAAATCAAAGGTAGTTTACTGATGTCAAAAAATCTAAAATCTCGATTTTCTCAAAAATGGCTCCAACGATTTTGCTCAAATTTTCTACGTTAATAGAATATTATAAACTTAACAATGTATTATTAGCAGGTTTCCCCAGAATATGCACATTTAAGGGTCCTGCTTAACATGGTTTTATTACGAACAAAAGCAAGGAGTCTGCGTTGTGTGATTTTCATCACAAAATCACTAAAGCTTTAGACAACAAGAAATCAGTTGTGGGTCATTTCGTAGATTTCTCATGAGCTTTTGATTTGGTAAACCATCAGCTGCTTAAGGCCAAACTAGTACGATACGCTATTCGAAGAACTGAATATTTTCCTCCTATTTAGACAACAGGACACAAATTGTAAAAATGGGCGGTGGAGTTGAAAGTAATATTTGTGATATTAAACAAGGAGTTCCACAGAGGTCAATTTTGGGACCACTTTTATATATAATATTTGCTAACGATGTGGTTAGTCATCTACAAAAAGTACCAATAGTTCATGTGACCTGTTATGCTGATGATACAAACATTCTAGTTACCGGCAACAATCTAATTGAAATAAAAGAAACCACTGAAAGAGTTTATCAAGAAATCATACATTGGTCACAAAATAACTAATTCTAAATAAAACAAAGACAGTTTCAATACAATTTTCATTGAATAATAATTCCGAGAGCCTAACACTTTTTAAGGTACTGACTGGGAAATAAAAACTTGTGTGGATAGTATATTCTTAGGTATTACTTTTGATAAATTACAATGAACTAAACATATCGAAAAATTGTGTATAAAGCTAAGAACAAGTCATGGATTATAATTTTTTCCATGAGTGTAGCTGTTTAAAGAGATATTAAGAAAACACATTAATTATTGGTGAATAAAACAAAAAACTTTGTTAAAACAAAATAATACATAAAAAAATATTGAAAAAAATATTTAACTGCTTGTAAAAAAAGGTGGCTAAAAATTATTAAATAAAATTTCACTGTCGCTCAATTTGATGCTCCTATTCTAGATTTTGTTAGAGCTCCATATCCAGATTTGTCCTTCGTATTAGATTCCACAGCCTTAATATGGACTCTTTAGTATCACTGTTGGCCCTTGTTTTTTTTTTTCGCCAAGTAGTTGGTATCTCAGTCTAGCTAGGCCTTGACAGTGGCATAGCATATATGGAGTTTTCCTCTTTCCATTAGACTCATATGTCCGGTTGTCCATTATCTTAATGATCTTTCTATTTTGGCATACTAGGTCTTCCGTTTTGGTCGATCATTCCTTATAAACTCTTTGACCTGTCTATCGCGGGAAACTCCTCCACAATTTCAGAGACTTATTTTGTAAACAATAATGGATGATCGTATAGCCAAACCGCTAAAAGTTTTGGGGTCCTACTAGGACCTTAGACTCGTCTTCCCTAGCCAATTCATCAGCCTTTTTATTTCCGTTGTGCCCTGATACTCACACCACGGTCACACTATTCTGACTTACTAAGTCTCTATAAGGATATTCAAGCAGTCCCATATTAGTCCCGAATCGACGTCCATGGAACCTAGTGTCATTAGCTTGGCTATCGGTAAAACGGCAATCGAGTGGTAAACGATTCCTTGCCTAATTATTTCCTTTGCATACCACTGCACTGTAGTATTGTGGCCAAATACTGTTAGACTTATCGGGATCTTTATTTTTGCTCATCTCGTAAATCCCAGCTCTGACCCCGTGTTCTGACTTGTAACCGTCTGTATATCAATCTGATGGCCGAAAATACAAAAATTTTCGAAAAACGTATAGATTTACTTAGAAGGTGATGCTGCAACGCATAATAATGACTAATGACTTTGATGAGGATTAAATGCGGGTTACGAATACAAAAAGTATATATCATATAAAAATAAATAACAATAATTTAAAATAAAAGTTAGTCACTAACATCATTTTTAAATTAATTCGACCCTGATTATTAATTTAAAATAATACCTTTTTCATTTTAATTTCTGTTCGGCGTGTTTGCGACGTTAGTCATTATGTCGTTTAGCATAAATTTCAATTAAAAATAGGTAATCGACTATGTTTGATCTGTTTTTGATTGTTTATCTTAGATATACACAATAAGTACATTTTTAATTCAACTGCCAGATAAACAATATTATTACGACAGGTAAGTTTTCATATTTGTAATGTTTGATTAGTTTTTCGAATCCAAATGAATCACTGATAAATTATCCTCCAAATCCTCAATGGAATGATGCAAATTTAAATAAATATGGATAAAATCGTCATAGAGTGCTAATATACCTTGCAGACAGACTGCGTTCTTTTCACAAAATCTAACTCAAATATCTAAAAATAGCAAGTTCAATATATTAACAATTATTATTACTAATTATTATAATATGATAAAGTAGTTATTAATTACCAAAGTAGTTAGTAAAATTAAGTGACTAACGTATAATAATAAACACGAGATATGTCTATTAATTAAAAAGGTACGAACAAGAACATTTTAATTGGATTAGGGGTCAAATTAATTTAAATATATATAATAAAATCGTTTCTAACATCAGTGACTAATAACTCGATGTTTAAACTTGTTCATGCAATTCGCGGAACTGCTTCGTAGTAAATTTATATCCAGTGGCTGATGTAGAGTGCCAGGACACCCTGCTGTATCAGGAATATAGCAGGTCTTCGAATTCGTAGACACATATAAGTTTAAACAACATTAAGAATGATCATCGTTGAAAAGAATTGAACAAATTTCACCTCCTTCAAATAAAAGATCACTAAAAACTATGAAATAAAATTTCACCATCACGTCGTCCTGTTAACTGAACCTTATAGCAGTGGCGGCTGGTGAAATTTCAATATTTTTTTTCTCGTCTGTGGCGCATGGGACCCATACGAAATATGGGAAATAACATCTAGAGAAGCACTTCTCTAATGACCCCTAAAAAATTTTGAAAAAGCAGTTTGCGAAAAAATTTTTGGAAATTCATTAGCCTCCCCTGCTTATTTTTATTTTTTTTTTGTCATATGCATTTGACTTTTCATAAAAATACAACAACAGATTTTGGAGTTTATGAAAATATTTTCATTACTAACTGATATACAACGAATTGAAATATTGCAATTTGTTAAATTGTAAACTACAAAATTTCAGTTCATTGTATTTCAGTTAGTAATTAAAATATTTTCACAAACTCCAAAAACTATTGTTGTATTTTTATGAAAAGTCAAATGCATATGAAAAAAAAATAAAAATAAACAGGAGTCCCTAGACCCAGGGGAGGCTAACGAATTTTGAAAAATTTTTTCGCAAACTGCTTTTTCAAAATTTTTTAGAGGTCATTAGAGAAGTGCTTCTCTAGATGTTATTTCCCAAATTTCGTATGGGTCCCATGCGCCACAGACGAGAAAAAAATATTGAAATTTCACCAGCCGCCCCTGCCTTATAGACCAAGCATTTTAGGTTTTAACCTTAAGGAGTGAATATACTGAAAGTTCTGACGTCTAGGAGGTGAGCCGGAGTACAAAGAAAGTCCCACTAAATGAAAGCTCATGAAATTCTCTACAACTTTCATTTTATATACTTTTTTCGAATTCTCAACTGTTTTCGAGCTACACGCTCGGGAAAAGTGAAAATTTTCGAAAACAGATTTTTACCTGAAAAATAGAAAATTGTATTTTAAAGATGATAATAAAAAGTAGGAACTCCAATGCTTGTAAGTGGCACCAGGGTGTCTCCTACATGTTTCGACCCCCACTCTTGAGGGGGCAGCTCATTCCCTAGCCACTGCTGTACTTGGTGGTAGGTGCGCCGGGAATGCTGTTTAGCTGCGCTCTCAGTTGGTGGGAGGGAGTTGATGTGAGGCTTAATATTGACACTGACCTCATGAACAACTGGAAGTGGTACTGGTTGAGGGAGGTCTGTCTTGCTGGTGCCCCATTTCATGAGCTTTCATTTTGCATTTGTAAATTTTTCCCTACGACGCGACGCACAGTGGGGCAAATAGCTCATTTTTTGGACAAGCGATAATTCCCAAGCCTGGAATTAATGAAATTTAAATATTTTTTTTTTTAACTCTTCGTTATAAAATTGCCTTTAATTCTATCGAGCCCGAATTTTGAAATTTCAAAATTAAAGGACTTAAATTTTGAAAGTAAATTAAAATTTTATCAAAAGATTGTTTAAAATTATAAAAAATTGTTACTTGGGGTTTTTTTTTTGGTATCTAATCTCATTTCTGATCCTCGAATTTTGCTATTCAAAAAACCAAGATAGCGGATCCAATATGGCGGCCGTAATATTTTTTTAAATGAGATGTTCATGCGCAAATTGATAAAAATTGTTACTTAGGGTTTTTAAGGGTTTCTGACCATGAATATGAAATCTAAATTATGTAATATCGTAATCCAGGATGACGGATTCAATATGGCGGATAAAATATGGCGGCCACAATATTTTTTTAAATGAAATGTACATACGCAAATTATTAAAAATTGTTATTTAGGAGTTTTAAGGTCTGCTGAACATGAATCTGAAGTCCAAATTACGTAATATCGAAATTCAAGATGGCGGATCCAATATGGTGTCCGTAAGTTAAAATAGAATGATAAATCAAGAAAGAAATTGCTAAGATTTGTTACTCAGGGGCTTAATTCGCTAATCTTGTTCCGGATATTTTAGTTTCGTCACTTTGGAAACCATAATATCGGATCCAATATAGCTGTTATAAATTTAATAAAAAAAAATAAGACGTACATGCAAAAATCATTAACAATTAGTTCCTAGAGGTTTCTGATTCCGCAGTTAAAATTTCGTAATTTTGAATTCCAGTATTGACCTTAAATGTCCAATCATAGAGTAGTCAAAAGACAAAGATTATTAGCTAATACTATTAGGCAAGAACTATTAACTTTAATTCTAATATTTGGTCAAGTCATAAAATGACAGAAAGTAAAATATTGTAAGCCATGAACTTAAAATAACCTAATGCTTCTAGTCCTAAACAAACAGCTAGAAAAGTACGATAAGATATAAATCTAACATAATCTAATACGTAAAATGATGAACGAGTAGAATCTTCAACTTACGGACACCATATTGGATCCTCCATCTTTGATTTCGATATTACGTAATTTGGACTTCAGATTCATGATCAGCAATCTCTAAAACCCCTAAGTAACAATTTTTAACAATTTGCGCATTTACATGTCAATTAAAAAAACATTATGGCCGCCATATTGGATTCGCCATTTTGGATTACGATATTACGTAATTTAGATTTCAGATTCTCGATCAGAAACCCTTAAAAGTCCTAAGTAACAATTTTTAACAGTTTGTGCATTTACATTTCATTTAAAAAAATATTATGGCCGCCATATTGGATCCGCTATCTTGGTTTTTTGAATCGCAAAATTCGGGGATCAGAAATGAGATTAGAAACCAAAAAAACCCCCCAAGTAACATTTTTTTTATAATTTTAAACAATCTTTTGATAAAATTTTAATTTACTTTCAAAATTTAAGTCCTTTAATTTTGAAATTTCAAAATTCGGGCTCGATAGAATTAAAGGCAATTTTATAACGAAGAGTTTAAAAAAAAATTTTTTAATTTCATTAATTCCAGGCTTGGTAATTATCGCTTGTCCAAAAAATGAGCTATTTGCCCCACTGTGCGACGCACCATTTTAGAGATATAAGCGAAAAAACCAAAAGTTGTTGTCTGTCTGACGTCAGGACTTTCAGTATGTTCACTCCCTAAACACCCTGAACAACTTTCTAAAGTAATCGCTTAGGTCCCTGCTCACACACTCTACACCACTCTTTAGGTCATTCGTTGACTATACTAAAAAGTGGTAGTCAATAATTAATTCAACAGAATTATACATATACTATACTGGTATTATATTTTGAATCACAACTTCATATTCCAACCAAAATTTATCTTAGCTTCGTGTTTTGTACTTAGAAAGGAGCTAGCAACTGCAGCAACTTTTTGTTTTTGTAAAAATACTTTTCGAAATCCCATAGTTATATGTACTAAACTTTGATGGCATCCTTATTCATCTGGATTATTTTCGATTTCCTCTTCATTCACCCCACTGCCATTGTAGCAGCTTCGACCTCTGCAGTGTATACACATCATTAAGCAGGTGACATCAGCAGTTCTGCTGAAGCATCGAGCCCCACAGTCAGATTTGCAGGCACAGGATATCATGTGCAGGAGCTCTTCAGGGGCAGGTGCCAAGGGTAGTGACAGGCACCAATTTTCATTAAATTTCTTCCAATCCCAGGTCTCAGAAAAAAGCTGATTTCTCATCCATTCTTTGGTCCAAATTTTAACAAACCTTATTGAAATAGCTTGCCTGCAAGTAGGTTAACATTTAATATAATACTGTTTGCATGCAGCACATGTGAAGAGAAGTGTCTCCAAGTCAAAGGTTCAGTAACAGCTTTGTCGGCAAACTGCGCGCATATATATCCTGTTACAAAGTTCGTTTAAGCTAGGTAAAGTCTCACTGCTATAGAGCTTCATAATAAACTGTCTCCTCCTGTAATAATATCTGATAACGTTATAGAACATCCCAGTATCAACCTAAGTCGAAGACTAAATGAAAGTTTCGACTTAGGAAAAATGTATTTAAGACTGTTGGAGCATAACTAAACAAAGACAGAAAAGGCACAGGACGTGGCGCTCAAAAATTTTTCACCTAGAAAAATATGTTATGTCCAGGCCATGAGAGTGAAAGTATATTATGACCATGGAAAAGTGTACCGAAAATACAAGTATAATTTAGTCAAAGACTTTACATTATACTTTTTCAAAAGTGCGCCAAAGATGAAAATATTTTTATAGACAAGCAAAAAGAAAACAAAATACTTTCTAAGAAGTACGCTAAAAATATTTGTGAATATTTTTTACTTTTTAATCACTTCACGAAACACAATGAAAGTAGAGATATAGTCATTGTGGATATCATTCAAAAGAATGAATATACAATTTTAACGATGCGACGTACTGAAAGGGCGAAACAGAAAAATGTGGCAAAGGCGCGTTTCGTCTATAAGCAATTACTTACTTGGCAAAAATTAGTAAAAATGGACAAGGCCGGTTTCTCGAATAAAACAAATTTGAATTCATTCAGCGGCTCGTCAATTGGACGAGTGCGTTGGATAACCGGTAGAAAGCGATAGTAGGAAAACCAAATGCAGGTCTTTCCAAATGACAAAGTTATAGAAGAAACCGCCTTGTGCATAAGTAAGACAAAAGTCATTTTGCCAAAAGTCGTGTCACATCCTCCATATTGAACCTATATGAGGACCGGTACGTCGTGAAACTGACAGAAAGTTGTAATAACTCATATATAGTTGCGCTCAAATGGAACTCCGTTCTTGTGAATGATATAATCACGATAGAGAACTTTAAAACTAATCACAAGCGTCCCAAAATTCTTAGTAAAATATTTTAATATTATTTCAATTCAGACCCAGAACCCAAAAAATGCTTTCATCAATTTCTAGGGAAATTGTGTGAATCTTTTCTACCAAATCGATTGCTATCGTACGCTCTCTATTGTATGGTAGCGTCAAAAGCTCTCTAAAAGAGGTGGTCGACCTTGCCCTACTTGGGGAAGGCGATTCTATTCAAATGATATAATTTATTATATAGGAAATCGCATGATTTTAATTGTACTTATTTTAAACTTAATAAATAAATGGTATTATTTGAACGATTGCATTTTATTGATTCAATGGCTTGTTTCAAGTCTTATCCCTCGAGGGTTTTCGTTTGATAGGAGGGAATTGAGTAAACTGGGTGTCTCAGACCCACTTTTACCTCAATGCCCGGGTCACATTACGGAAGCTCGAGAGGGATTTTTTGATGAAGACAATTCAGAGATCTGTAAGCATAAGATCCATTAATAAGAAAAAGTTCATCGAGAGGACGTCGTTAGTAATCTACGATAAGTGCAGCCTTGGCCAATTTCTTAGTTATCAAATATCTCATACATCTTATTGAACCCGCCTGAGAGTGGAAGACCGCACACGAATAAGGGATAGCGCGACTGGCGCCCTTAGTAAATAAATTGGTGTCGTCTCACTCAGACGCTGCGTGGTAGGCTCTCTTCTACAATAAAATCGCTGACGGGTGGCTAAAAACAGCGACCAAGTTCTGCATTTCAGGGTTTTCCACCAGTTTAACAGCTTTCTTCTTACCTTTATTAAATAGAGGTAATGTGGTGTCACATCCTGTCATAGCATGGGTAAACATCAAGGAGTCCTTCTTGTTGACTAGCTTATTCTGAATTTCTTTTATCTAATACAATTTACTTTCGGATCCAACAAGACTGAAGACTTGATTGTTATTATCCTTGTCGGTTCGATTTGGCAACATATCAATGATATCGATGTCTGTGGCGCTACTATTGCTTGCTAACCGATATTGGCTTTCCCCAGAGCTGTGCTAATGATGAAGGTATTCGCATCTGCCTCTTCCAGTCCTTTAGCCACGAAAAAGTTAGCCAAGAAACTGATTATTCTAGATTTGTTTCTTCTATTTACTAAGAAATCGGTTTGACCAACAGAAACTGTAGTGTTGCTGTCAAAAACCATATCCGCCTGCGTGAGACGTGACATGTTTGCTCTTCTGCCTTGGTAGACAAGACTCATTCATATCCGTCAACCACTACTACTACTATATTTTGTGTATTAGATGAGTAGTGTATGTTTGAAGTACTAGAACCATCCTAAGATGGCAAGTAGCCGCGCAGAGAGAGAAAAAATATCGGCACTGTTGAGCAGAGATAAGCAAGTTTTTTAAGCTTCTTAAGCTTCTTAAGCTAGCTAGCTAGTTTAAGAAGCTTGGAGAATATACCCCTCCGTTTGTGGCAATTGCAGATACAGACCCAGAAATTCGTGAAATATATTTTCAGTGTCTCCAAATTTTATATTATTCAGACTGCAGCTTTATAAATTACATTGGTTTAAAAAATGTTTTTTGAAAAATACTTTAATTGGGCCATCTAATTACCTTTGCTTACAACCACGAATTTCCTTTCACTAAACAGTTTTTTACAATAAAAATAAATATTTTCCATTGCTATTACTAAGTAACCAACTCACCGCAGAGCAATAAACAATAGTTTGTAAAACAATATTATTATAAATCGTGTTTTATTATCACTGGTTTTTGCTGGATAGTGGACATTTATACAGGAAGCAATATCAATTTTTACAGTCAGTAGAAAATGTCATTGACTAGGTGAAGAGATTTGCTGAATATCATTGAATCAGCTATAAATGAAATTGTTCGTCCATGCATGTACCAAAAGTTAAAAATTCATATTATACCCATAAGCTAATATCTAATACCGTGCGTGTAGCGGAGCGCTAGGCATAGGGAGTAAAATTACAACATCGCGCGTGCCAGCTGGCTGAAATGAAATAACAGAGCTGGGAATGCTGGGATGCTCCAACGGAGGAATTTACAGCAGCTGTGTTGTCAAATCTCTCGCGCTACGTGAATGTACATGCCTATTGGGAAATTACACGCACGGTATATAAAAATCTCGTGTCGCAGTGTTTGTTATCGAACTCCCCCGAAACGGCTTGACCGATTTTTATGAAATTTTTGGTGTATATTTGGTAGGTCTGAGAATAGGTCGTAGGCTATTTTTTATACCCCTAGGTGATAAGGGTGGCCCTATCCAGAAATTTCATTTTTATTTTTTGGACAAAAATTTATAATTTATATGGCAAAACAACGTTTGCCGGGTCAGCTAGTAAAATAATATATATAAATTTAGTAAAATGATTCTAAAAATTTTAAAAACCTGTAAAATTATTTAGACAAAACTTCCTCCTCCTAGTTATTGATTATTTTTTGTTTTGGGTGACCACTCTGTATATTTTTCAATAAAAGTACAGTAGGTTTCATCCATGCCAAATATTATTGTCCTTTGTCACATTTTTCCGTTAGTTATTTTTTTAAAAATATCATCCTGTACATGTTTTATTATTCTTCCTTGAAAATTGTATTAATCACATGCCAAATATATTTTTTCTTCGACATATTTACATTTTTTATTAATTATTATTTTTGTATATTGTTAGCTAAAAGTACGTCTCGTTTCTTCGTTGCCAATAGCTTCAACTAGATACCAAATATAACACAGGCCCACAAAAAAAAGTAGTATATCCGCCTGATCAGACCAGTGCATACTCATGTATTTTGAGCCGCTGAATTCGAATCCGCGATGTCAGAATTGTCAGATTGGCTTGTTTTTCATCTCTAACCTCAAAAAACGTCCGTAAAAAGCCGATCTTTCGCCTTTCATACTCAAATGAGTAGTTAGAATTTTTTTTAAACACGTTTACCTCATACCACCACATACGAGTTATAGGATTGTGGAATTGTAGGGTTATGGAGTTACAGTGATATGAGGTTGTGGTGTTGATATTATGAAATAAACCTATTTAAAAAAAAATCTAACTACTCGCTTGAGTGTGAAAAACGAAAAACAGGCATTTTACTGGTGCTTTTTGAGGTTAGGGATAAGAAACAAGCCAATCTGACAATTCTGACTTCAGATTCGGATTCAAAATACATAAGAATACATTGGTTTGGTCCGCAGGACAGATCACTTTCTTTTGTGGGGCTGTGTTATTTTTTTCCGAAAAATAGTTTTGTAGATATGACGCCCAGGGGCGGCTGGTGAAATTTCAATAATTTTTTTCTCGTCTCTGGCGCATGGGACCCATAAATACCACAGACACACATATGGACCGACAGACAGCCAAAAATGAAACTTTTTGTAATCTACGTAGTCATAAATGTAAAAATCGGAAGAAATACTTCTCTCCGGTAAGTGAGGGAAGCAAAAAGGCGGAGGATCTGATGATTTTTAAAATTCTATTAAAATAATTAATACCATTTCCTGCCTATTCTTCTACTTCGTGGTTTTACTCATACAGCATATTCCCTTTGTCAGAATGCAACGGGATCAGTTATTTTGGAATTATGAGGACATACATACTTACAGATAGACAGATACAGATACGGGGACATACGGACAAACATACAACCGAACTGAGAACCTCGTTTTGCACTCGATTAGAAATATTACTTTCTAATCTTTGTATTTGTTCTGATAACCTAATATCAGGTTATACTGTGCTAGAAGAGCTATACACGTTCTAAGTTTTTATGTCAATAATATGCCAACTTAGTTGTACGTGTGTAGCTTTCACTGTCTTGGTGTCTTGGTGTTCGTGACAGCAGTATCAGCATTGGCGCAACTAGGGTGAGGGCAGGGTGGGCCGGGCCCACCCCAAACTAGCCACGGCCCACCCCAGAGGAAAGAATAAATATTAGCAAAAAAAATTTAATTTATCGACTAATATATCACTAAATTATTCGGAATCCATAATCCATCCCCGACTTCTATACCAATTGAGGTCAAACATTTTCGCCCGTCGATTATAACGGCAATGTCGGAGAGTGCCAGCTCAGCCATTTTGTTTTTAAACTATGCGCGTTAGCGTTGATTTATGATTTAGGATTTAGATTTCAGTTTCTTGTGAATATTTTTTTAATAAAAATTGAAAATCTGAAGCGTATATGTTTCAATATGTTTCTAATATTAAATCTCTTACTTTTAAGCGTCGCATGGTGTTAACATCACGATAAAACCATTTGAAATCAATAATATTTACATATTTGTATAGTTTTTTCATTTTATAATTTGACTGAAAGTGAAAAGTAGTTTTATGCATAATGCGTATGGCCGTGTCGATGGAAAATTTCCCATCTAGGTATAATGGTAATTCTGACCATAATTATTAATAATTAAGTTTAAATTGTGTTAATTCCGGGGGGGGGGGGGTGACTTCCAGCGTTGCCAGAGCATGATGACTTCTTTTGTCAAGGTCAAGGTCATTAAATGACCTTGAAATTACAAAAAAAAAAAAATCGCCTGCGACGCTATCACTAACCGCCCCGTGTACACATATATATCTACAGAACACCTAAGTATCTTATGCACGAGCCGCCACTGAACTGGGTTTCAAACACAAGGGGCCTGGCCACCCCCAGAAAAATTTTCTAGTTGCGCCAATGAGTATCAGTACATGTGTTACATAAAACCTTTCAACCCCCTGTCGGGAATATATTTGGAAGACCAAATTGAGAACAATTTTTTTGTAAAATTCAGAAAACAACATAATCTTTTTAAAATTTTTTAAATCGAATAAGAACAGAACTCTAGTTGACTTATTAAACTTAAATTCGTCACCTCATTTGAATGGGATAAGTGCTCTTATCTGCTAAAAGTAATTTAAGTGACTAAAATTCTGAGAATATTGTTTGCTTATAACCTGACTAAAAGTTAAATGCGAAATGTTATCACGAGTACACTCCATCCAGACAAAGAGGAGCGTTATTTCTATTGTTTCCAATTTAATACTCACTTAAACAAGGAAGGAAAATGTTAGTTTGATAACCCATTTAGAACGATTAGTTTAATATTGATAAATATTGTAAACATCAAAGAAATGCAGAAATAGATGAGATTTATTAGTAAGTCAACGTTTTTCTTATGATGCTTTATAGTTCCGAAAAATCTTTTGGCACATTATCAAAAGAGAAACACTCAGGCGATTTTAACCTTGGCGTACACAGAATATGAGTAATCGGAAGCTGTAAATTAGTTCGTGTTTTGAATTGTGGGCTTGCATTCGAAATAACAAATCTGAAATGCTGATGGATTATTGATACAAAGTCTTTATGAAATTCCAGAGCACAGGTCTGATATTAATTCTCATAGTAGAACTATTGGTTGTACATTGTACCTTACTTTGCAGGATGGACCAGTGATTTTCTTAATAGTGCTTAGTTGACCAATTGGGGGAATCTGCATACTTACTCCGTAGTCCACGTGGAACTCGTTAGTTCCATTACAGATAAGACAGTGCTGTAAGCGAGACAGCCCTGTATTTAAATGTGATTATTACTTTGTGATAATATACCCATTTGGCGTCCTTTTGATGACTTAGATAACATGCAACGATGTGTGCAACCTCTCGATACATCAACCAATAATGTCGAAAAAACGAAGGAATCTATACAGTACCATTTACCTGTGGTAACTCATAGTCCAGGAGCCCGTGACATAGAAAGTACCGTCATAGCGAATTTGACAAATTCTAGCGAAAATTGACTGAGAAAACCATACGAACAAAATGAGCCCGGTATGACGAGGTTTTTCATGCCGGAAGTATTATTAATTAAATCAATTGTCATTAAAAAACAATGTTTTATCCTTTTTGTGGAAATTGATTTCAATTAGAAAATTTTTTAGGAAATTTCATGCTCTTTTAGAAAAACCTGTCTATATTTTCATATAGACTTTGCTGGCTCAAATCGAATTCGAAAGACACGCGTCTAAGTATATGAAAGTAGATAAAAAAACCGGTTCCTAAGAAATTACTACTTCCACATCTAGACAGAGCCGTTTCTAGAGATTTGGCTGCTGGTGTGGAAAATCTAAAATGCCGCCTCCTACTTCAGCAAGCATCTGAGTATGCGCCCCCAAATTTTTTTCCCTCAAAAATAAAAATTGATGAGCGGGGAGGAGAAAATCGGAAAAATTGCGCCCTTTCATATCTAAAATTTTGCGCCCCCAAAAAATGTTTTTCTAGATACGACGCTGAAAAGTGCTCTGATATAAAAAACCCATGGCCCGTTTATCCGGCCGCCCCTAAAAATAGACGGAGGTGCACACCTCGCACACCCGCTCTACACTGCATCTAGATTTCCTATCCAAGTGTCTTACAACGAAAAAAATGTTAATACTCTATTTGCACTCCGCTATGTGGAAATAATTGTTCATAGAACTTTAATAAAATCATATTTGAAATCGATTTCCCAAAAATCCATAAAATGATATGCCACATCGGTAGTGGGTGAGGAGTGAGTAGTTGTGAGGGGATGGATGATGCCTAAAAAAAATTTGAGGCCTTTGGCTCTTGTACACACACTAAATCACGATTTTATTTTTTAAGCCCTTTAATAATGGGGTGGGGTGCTAATGAGAGTGGTAGTGGGGTAGCTGATATCAAAAAAATTTTGAGATCATGCTGTTATTTTTAGTGAAAAATATACAGGGTTCAAAAATTATTAACTACGACAGCAATAATATAGCATAACTTTTAAGCTTTTCTGTCAATATCTTAGAAACTAGAAGAGATGGGGCAAAAACTATACATCCTTTCGGTACAGCATACAATTCTCTTAAATAATAGTAGTTGCAACAAAAATAGCGAAAGTTGTAGGCCGCTAAAGTATCAAAAGTGTGTTTCCAAGGAGGTTGTTTTGCATCATTTTTTTATAGTAACCTTACGATTTTTGTCTGTCATTAAAAATGCATTTAGAAATCTAAAAAAAAAATCATATCATCCAAAGATTCTTTCCGCTAGCTTTTCTGCAACATCACGTAACTTGGGGCGTTTCAGGGGAATCAGCAGATCATGTACCAACGTTTGGATCGTGAATCAGAGTCTCTTAAGTTACAATGCTCAGATTCAGACAACAATATACAAAAAAGTAGGCATTTACGATAATTAAGTAAAAAAAATATTTTCATTTCCTTAATACCTAATGAATATTTTTCTATAAATATAAATATTTACTGGCATAATTTTATGTTATCAATGAATGATTCATAATTCCGAATTTTCAGCAAAATGATCACCTTTCTGATAAAAGCCGTAATAGATTCATATCGTGATACTTTAATATCACCCCATTGTTTCAAACATTAGATCTGAGATTAATGTGTTTAATTTTACTATAATTAATCATGTATTAGTCACTATCTTAGAACTTGTAATACAACATAAATTAATTAGCTGCATTAGGTAAATAAGTTGACTCTTATCGTAGTAACGTACAGTCTGTCTCGTTGTCTCGCTGTCTCGATACCGGAATATCTTCAACATTTTGAACATTAGCTATTTCAAATTTTTGTCGGATGTACAACAGTTGTACAAGAGTTACTCTTCGAAGCATATTTTTTTATGTATTTGCAAAAGTTGTAGATTTCAGCATCGTTCTATTATGATCAAGAGAAAATGCGAAATTGTAGTATTTTGCTTAGCTATACATGGAGTAATGGCAAATTGTTCTTAATAAAAATTTTCAGAAATTTCAACCGGTCCAAAATTTAGTTTTTAAATTTTTACTAGCATGTATCCCATATGCCAAATACATATTGGCAATGTCAACAATATTCTTGTTGTAATCAAGAATGACTATACCACTTTTAAGTTTAGCAGAAAGAAAAAAAAATCATTGGTAGAACCAAAAGTGTCTTGTCTTACCTGTGTAGCAGCGCCTTGTGTTTCTCTTTATTCTACTGTTCTTCTGTCGTTCTTCTCCGCAGGCCTGTAGCTAGGGGGGGGCAGGACGGGCGGCGCCCGTCCTGGAATAATTTTCGCCCGACCTACGGTGATCGTGTAGAAGAACGCACTACCGGGCGTCAAAATGACGCGACACCAATTTATTTCTCAGAGGCACCAGTCGCGTATTACCCCGTTCTTCTACCTCCCAGGCGGGTTTGAGATAAGATGCACTTCGATAGCCGAAAAGTTAACCAAGGCTGCACTACCCCAGATTGGTAACGACGCTCTCTCTGGACGTGAATTCCTTGAATTAGGGTTTAGGCACCTTTTGAAAATTTAAATTTTCGCATAAAAAAATCCCTATCGAAGAATTTTTCTTCGACGGGATTGATTTTGGACGTGGTAGGCACGTTTTTCTCTGCTAATAACGGACTCTACACCTTAGGATTTCTGAGAAAAATGCATACAAAAATCCCTTTCAAACCTCCGTAAGGCAACCAGAAGATCAAGTGTTAATGTGAGTTAACTCGACACATCCGGTTTTCGATACGAAAGTTCCAGGTATTATAGACCGTCAACAGGCCTCAAGATCAATTAAGATGCAATAGTTCAAAGAATCCGTTTACTTAACAGAAGAGGTTACACAAAATTCTTACGATAAGAATCGTGCCTTCCCCAATTAAGGCAAATGGCTTTCAGACCATACAAGCGAGAGCGCTTACGCTAACGATCGATTAGGTAGAAAAGATTCATGTAAACCTTCTCAGAATCAAAATGCGAGCTTTGTAGAGAAGTCTGAGACTATTTGTAATTTGATAATTACGGCTGACTGATTTTAACTTAAAAAAGTTTTACTGAACGAATTTAGTTTCGCTAGAGACTACTTAGCTTTAAAATTCTTTTATCGTGGCGGTTCACGTACTCAAACACATTCGTGAGGACTTATTACTGTATAAGTTGAATGGCGTTCGGTCAGTCCACAACCTACTTGCCCTTACTGCAGTGTTCAATACTATCGAAAGGGCAGCAACCCACCTCCGAGCGACTTTTAAGCAAATGAATTTATGCACACGGCGTTTTCCTCTATAACTTTATCATTTGGAAAGCTCTGCTATTGGTTTTCCTACCATCACTTTGTATGAACCACTCAACGCGTTCGACCAAATTGCGAGCCGCTGAGTTAATCCAGACTCTTTCTATGCGAGAAACCGGCCTTGTGCATGTGCATTGATTTTAATCAATTTTTGCTTATCGGCGCTACACCGACTTTGTCAAAATTGTTGGTTCTGCCTTTTAGATGCAATGTACCGTTAAAATTTTATGCACATACTTTTGTATCAGGACATTCAATGATCGTACCTCGATGGTCAATGTCTTTGGTGGAGGAATAAGGGTAGAAAATATGTCAATATTTTCATTTAAAGCACATTTTCGTGGTGAAATTTTGGCGTACTTTTGATAAATCGATTTTCAAGCCAAATTTCAACGTACTTTTGAAAAATAATTTGAAAGTGAAATTTTGGCGTACTTTTGATAAATTGATTTTCAAGCCAAATTTTAACGCACTTTTGAAAAATAATCTGAAAGTGAAATTTTGGCGTACTTTTAATAAATCGATCTTCAAGCCAAATTTCAACATACTTTCAAAAATATTATTTTTCAAAGTCCAACTTTGTTACACCTTTGAAAAAGTATATTATTCATAAATCCTTTGTAATTATATACTCTCGCTCTCATATCCTGAACCAAAACATATTTTCCTAAGTGAAAATTCGGTGTTTCTTCGAATTTTCACCTGGTCATTTCTGATGCCTTATAAAACTCATAACGGTCCTTATGGACTGATCTGTGCCTCTGCAGACTCTTAAAAATGTCCTTAAATGAAATTTTTGCCTAAGTCGAATTTTGATTCTGTCTTCGACTTAGGACGATTTTGGAGAGTTCTACAACAATCGCAAGGGGGGTAATTTCAATTATCTTAGCCCCTCCCGCCCAACAAAAAATTTAAGTTTTTCGGACCAAAAAATGTTTTTTGGATTGCTCCCCCACGCCCATCAAAACATTTTTCGGACCAAAAATTTTTTTTTTTGGATTTCTCCTCCCCGCTCATCAAAAATTTTTTTTTTGATATCTCCCCCCCGCTCATCAAAACATTTTTCGGACCGGCCCCCCCCTGAAAAATTATTTGCCCGCCCTTAAAGCACTTTCTAGCTACAGGCCTGCTTCTCCGGTTGTTGATGTTGTATATGCCTTTGTCCATACCCATTTTTTTCTAAAGTTTGTTGGACGTTCCTGAGTTCCTCTGGTTTGCTTTCGTGGAACAATGTTCTGATCAATGACCTCTTCTGTTGTGAATGATGGTGGGATGTAGCATGCAGGTAACGATTGGTATGTGTTCACTTTCTGTAGTCTCCATGGGATACCTTATCATTGCTTGATTGTTTCACCGATACATCTAAGAAAGGCAAAACTCCTTGTTCGATTTCTATCGTTGATATTTGGGTGTTGGTTATTTAGATTTTCGAAGACAATAGACAGTGAAGAATGTCCGTGCAGCCATATGATGAACGTATCATCAACATAAGGCAACCGACATTTTGGTTTCTCTACACTACAGCGTATGGCTCTTTCTTGGAATGTATCCATGAATATATTGGCTATTACCGATGAAAGTGGTATCATAGCTACTCCCTATTTTTGCTCATAGAAATCTCCGTTCCGCGGAAAATATGTTGCTGATAGGCATAATCAAACCAAGTAGGTAATCTTCTCTTAATTATTTGGGTACAAGTTTCTAGCGTATCAGCAGAGAACCTACACTACAGATAAGCGACAGCAAGGCTTCCCGCGTTAACCGTTTTCGTATGCAGATTGTGTAGTTGTCATTATATTATATTATTAATTATATTTAATATGTGCTATAGTAACATATTATACTGAATTGCATACTGAATTGCATACTGAGTTGCTTTCAGTGTACATCAAACTTTAAAATTCTCTCAGTGTAAGAGGTTGTGTTTCACTCATGTTCAATGACATTAGAACCAGGCCATAAAATATCAAAGGAACCGTCGATATTGTCGCTTACCTGTGCTGTAAGTTCTCTGGTATCAGGTTAACTGTTTTCTCAATCGCAATCGGTATGCTAGTGAACAAAGATTCCACGTCGAAACTGATCCTGATGTCACTGTTCTTTATTTGTAAACCTTTTAGAATCTCCACAGTGTTCGAAGTTCTTCACATAGCTGCTGGTCTTGTCTATATATGGTTGTAGTATGTCTGCGCCAATTCATAGGTAGGTGATCCACATATGCTGGCGATTTGTTTCAAGGAATTTCCAGATTTGTGATTTGGCAGTCCATTCGGTCGTGGTGGTGTAGATTCATTCGGCATCAGGTGTCTTTGTTCTTCTGCTCGGATCAATGAATTCTTAATGGCTGTCCTCGTTTGCTGTTCGATTTTTGATGTAGAATTCTTTTTCAGCTTTGTATAATGCTCAGAAAACAATAAAAATTAGTTTATCTTAATATTTTTTTCTCTTCACTACCACTGTTGCGTTGCCCTTGTTTGCCTTTAAGACAATAATATCTTGGTTGTTGCGAATATCTCTAAGCACTCTCTCCTCCTCTCAAGTGATGTTCCCCTAGTAAGTTTTGATTTCCTCAGTATATGGCATGTCCCATGTTTCACTTCTTCAGCTTTCTCAACTGATAATCCTTCTGTGATATCTTCTTTAGGTACTTTATTCGGTGCTACAACAAAGTTCATACTTTTGTTTAAAACAGATGTCCGTTCCTCTGGTAGTGGTTTGCCGGTTGGTTCATTAAATTTACTACGGTCTTGATGTCCAGTTCGGGTTTGGTCGTTCTCTTCTTTGCTAGGAGTTTTTCAAATTTCTTTATTTCTTGACCTGCTTCTTAGTTGTATTATCCTGTTGAAGTTCTGCCTGTTCATAGATAATGTGTTCAACTGTCCTCCAAAGATCCTCATTTAGTGTAATGATCAACTCCAAATGTAGGTTATATAGTTCTAAGGACACTATATGAAGTTGATGGTATGTGTATCTTACTCCCTCCCTGGTCAATGCTTCTTCC
Organism: Rutpela maculata; assembly: GCA_936432065.2. Taxonomy (NCBI): domain Eukaryota; kingdom Metazoa; phylum Arthropoda; class Insecta; order Coleoptera; family Cerambycidae; genus Rutpela; species Rutpela maculata. The sequence goes on from OW386286.2 coordinate 43,905,727, forward strand.
ATCCTGTTGATGAATCTTTTGGCAGCCGGTCTTTGTAGATGTCGTTTAATCTTGATGAGTGTTGGTGCAGTCTTCTTGTCTCTGCAGTGCCGCGCGTCATAGAAATGCTAATGATGAAAGTAGTCTACTCCTCTTCTTCTTTAGTTTGTCCAATCTTCCTGATTTGACTAGCTACAACTTACTTATTTACAGTATGCAGTTATTTTAAAAGACGAAAAGTTACCTCGATCCACATTTTCTAGCTGTAAATTACACAATAATCGCAACTCTTATTAATATTTAAATATTAATATTTATTTATTTTTCAGTCATATCACATTAAATATTATTTTTGCATATACCGTTGGAAAGCGATATTGTAATATTAAAATGTCATGTATTTTCGACAACAAATGACAGATATAGAAAGGTGAGAACATAAAAGGTGAAAATACTATTTTGAGTAAAAAAAAATGAAAAAGTGCAATTTTAAAATAAACTAAATTAAAATTTTAACATTACTTTCGATGATACACGTAAACACCATAATATTCCCTGCGTAAAAAGCGTATCAATGACCCTATTGAGTAATAGTGGTTATTAATAAAACTAATTAACAAAATGTTCAATTTGCATCTTAAATCAATATGAGCCAACTTCACCTTCCCATATCCCATCTGAGCATGACGGGCATGGCCTACTTTAAAGATACATTATGCCAAAGGAAACTTAATTTAAAATAGCCTGGCAATAATGTTACTGTCAATGACTTTAACAATAAACAATTACGATCTGGAGTATAATAAGAACCTTGATTTTTAAATAATTTGCCTAAAAATCATAAAAAATATATTAAAAACTTGTTCGGCGTTCGACTGAGTTGTAATGGGAAACCAATATATATGTTATATAATTGAAAGAGTAAATAGTTTTACGTTAGTCATGTTTTTATTGCTAATTTTCTGTAATGGCTTTGTTTTGGTTTATTACTATTTGGGATTTATGTAAATGATATAATATAACCAAAACGGTTCAAGATGAATATAACTTTACGAATACCTACAGTGACTAACTGACTCATTTACAATTTCTTCATGATTTTGGCTATGATAAATTCCACACGAGAATTACTGAAATAGTTACCATTATGCCATTTTAAAAAAATATATAGTTGTAGACCGAGCAGATGACAGCCTAGAAAAATAATGAGATTAAAGGATTATTCTTAAGAACTCAAATAAAAATTTTTATTCCTTTGAAATTTTCTTGTAAAATTAAGAATAAAAAAAGGTGTTTGTTGTAGTTCTCGATTTTAAGAACACACTGTATTAATTAAGCTTTAATTACCAATTTGTCCGTTTTAAATCAACCAAAAATGTGTATTCCTTTGGTGTTTTTTGTAAAATTAAAAATTAAAAAAAATCGCTCTTGTAAACTCAATCCAGTGACATTCTGTATACTAGTAAATAGATAAAATTATATGACTAAAGAGCTTCCTTCACATTCCGTCGCCGTGCTTTGTTTCTATAAACAAATATCCTAATTTCTTTGGCCAAAAATAATTTTTTTACCGAAATAAATATTATCTTTAATTTGTTATGATAATATTTAAATTAAAAGCCTCAACATATACTCTTGACCTTGATCTATTTCAGAATATTTGGCGGAAATCTATTTTAATTATTACTAAAATTACACAAATGAGTTAAATAAGGTTTTTTGCACCATAAATGTTTAATATAATTCGAGAGATTAATTTCAATACCGTAACAACAGCGATACAATTACAATTACTTTTACAGCTTTTAATAATTAAATGTAAGATAAGGAAAGCATAAAATGTCCCCTTACTTCTAGTTCATTTTTATTTTTTATTTTAACATTAAAAACTATAGTAAATAAAAATTTGAAGGACAACCAAACTAATAATTGTGAACTTGATAATCAGTTCATACACACGGTTTCTCGTAAGTAAATGCGTTGTTGCATAAACTACTATTTTCTACTCCCATGCTTTAATTCGTTTATTAGACATTTCACATTCCCTACCTGTACTTTAATGATATTCATTAAGATACAGATTTTCCATTAAGATACAAGTTTATAACCAATAGAAATGCGATAGACAGCAATATTCTGCCAATATCAACTATTGCCTTGAACATCTGACAGATCTAAAATTCATCAATTTTGACAAGTTACTGTTTACCTAGCAAATTTTCAAACTTTGTGCTTCTTGCTATTCAAATTGGTGAACATGCTTGATAGTGAAAGTGAAATTGAAATAATAATCCATAATATTTCCTAAATTGTAATCTATAATTAATGAATTTCAGAAATAAAGTGTTCATTTTCTATTTATTATTATGACTGGTCGTAGAAAAAATAGTGTATGCAACTCACATTTAATGGCTATTAAGACACGAGCATGAGAATTATGATATGAGCCGTAGGAAAATGTCATAATGAATGCGAATTCTCATGCTCGTGTCTTAATAGCCATCATTAAATGGTCGTTGCATAATATACTAATTACGCAACAAGTAGTACTTTTTTTCACGAATGGAAAGAGACACTTCATGCATGCATTTGCATATTTAGACAAATAAATGTCAAACACAAATTCATAATTTGACGTTTCTAAACCGAAGATCGTGGGACAACTTCAAGAGAAATGTCCCAAAAAAAAAATACATTAATATCAGTTAAACCATACATAAAAGCACCTAGTACCAAAATCAGAAATTATTTATAACAAATATTTTTATTTTGCCAGTTTTTCATAATAGAAATCACCCCAGTGCAGCTAGGCCAAGAAATGTTCCCAAGGTAGAAGGTAGTAACACATGACGTCACTTCCTTGCAGCAGAGATGGACAAAGTATTCATTTAAACTACTTCAAGTATCAAGTACCAAATAGTTAGTTGAGGTACTTGTTGCATCAAGTATTAATTACTTTTCAAAAATCAAAATACTTCAACTATCAAGTACTTCGAACTTCGAGGTAGTACTTGCAATTTTGGGTGTAAGTACTACTTGTACTACTTCAATTAGTCATTTAATTCTAACAAGCACATTTAAGTACTTCAAGTATTTTCTTGTTGTATCAAGTATCAAGTACTGTTTAAAAGTAAAACACTTACAAGTGCATTTAACTACTTCAAGTACTTTAAATTTTTTATTTTTATCTAAACCAATCTCTATGTGTAAATATTTCTGTACATTGACATATTTTTTATATTTAGGGTATATTTAAATAATGATACAGTTTTTTGAATTTGTTTTATTTATTTACTAAATGAGAAAATTTTGCTCCTAAAAAACATAATATTCCATTTCATTAATGTATTCTAACATAATTAAAAGTAAAAATTTTTAAATAATTTTTCAGATTTCATAAAATTTCTTGAATATTATAGTCTAGCTTCCAATGTCGCAACTAGGGGGGGCAGTGTGGACCGGGCCCACCCCAAACTAGCTACGGCCCACCCCAGAGAAAAGAATACAAATTAGCAAAAAAAATTTAAATGTATCACTAAATTATTCGGAATCCATAATCCATCCCCGACTTCTACACCAATTTGACACAAGTGAGGTCAAACATTTTCGCCCGTCGATTATAACGGAACGGTAATGTCGGAGAGTGCCAGCTCAGCCGTTTTGTTTTTAAACTATGCGCGTTAGCGTTGATTTATGATTTAGGATTTAGATTTTAGTTCCTTGTGAATTTTAATGTCATATTTTTTTTAATAAAAATTGAAAATCTGAAGCGTATATGTTTCATTATGTTAATATTAAATCTCTTACTTTTAAGCGTCGTATGGTGTCAACATCACGATAAAACCATTCGAAATCAATAATATTTACATATTTGTATACTTTTTTCATTTTATAATTTGACTGAAAGTGAAAAGTAGTTTTATGCATAATGGGTATGGCCGTGTCGATGAAATAGCTAAAATAGGATTTCCCATCTAGGTATAATGGTAATTCAGAGGAGGTTTCTTCATAAGTGCTGCAGAGCTGCAGAACTACCAAAAATTCTGACCATAATTATTAATAATTATGTTTAAATTGTTTTAATTCCAGGGGGGTGGCTCCGAGCATCGAAAGTTCAATGTAACATTAATTTCAAAATGTTACTATACACCAAAGGTGGCCGGCTCGCCTTTTGGCCAGCGTTGCCAGAGCACGATGACTTCTTTTGTCAAGATTAAGGTCATTAAATGACCTTGAAATGACAAAAAAATTTCGCCTGCGACGCTATCACTAACCGCCCCGTGTACACATATATATCTACAGAACACCTAAGTATCTTATGCACGAGCCGCCACTGAACTTTACGTTTCAAACAAAAGGGGCCTGGCCACCCCCAGAAAAATTCTCTAGTTGCGCCAATGGAGATAAGTCGATATATGGGGCCTGGGATATAACATTGCTGTTATATTTTGTCAAATATTTTTCTGAGTATTTTATCTTATGTGAGTCAGACCTCCCGTCCTGCCCATTTTGGCGCTAGCCGCCCCAGAAAATATTCAATTGTGGAACACTTTTGGGCTTGGTGCTAGTTGAAGAGGATATCTTGCCTATCAACATTCGATATATGCCAATATCTCCGTGCAATTGGCAGCACTGGCGACATCAATTATGGCCAAAACTGGAAGGTAGTAATAACGCTTTCTGACCAGGCGGAAAATTTTCGTTGTCAATGCTCATTGCTGGAAAACCATACGCCAACATTTTCTGCTTGCCAATTTTCCAGACTTTTGGCAAAAAATTGGACTTTTGGCCAAAAACGGGCCAAAACTGGTGCTTTTCAAAAAAAATGTTGGCACTTTCTCAAACTTGTTGTAGTTTCTGTACCAAAGAATAGTCTCTGTGAGTGCCAACATTTTTTTCTCAATGTTATGGCCCCATAAAGTTATATTCCTCAAATATTAAATAATTAGTAACCTTTAAACGAATTCTGTTTCCAAAAAAGTCATTGTTCATTTTCTATTTAGATTCACTTTTTCTACAACCAAGCGTCATTTATACTTTCAAATTTCATAGGACAAGAATTTTAATTTGAAAAATTATCAAACGGTAAAGTATAGTCAAGTAAAGTATAAGTAAAAGTTGGAAACGACTTTTTTTTTTTAAATCATTTCCTCCATTTTCTATTTAAAATCACTTTTTCCATCACCCACCGTCATCCATGCTTTCAAATTCGGTAACCCTTAATGCACGAATAATTTACAGGGCTGCTGGTTCAGAATGTTTGGTAATTTTTCAATGAAAATTCTTAGCCTATGAAATTTGAAAATATGGATGACGCTGGGTTATAGAGAAAGTGAGTTTAAATAGAAAATACAGAACGACTTTTTTTTTAAATATAATTCATTTATAAGTTATTAATTATTTAATATTTGAAAAATATAATTTTAGGGAACCATAATTCGAGAATCATAGATCAAAATATCTTTAAATTTTGGATATAGGGGTTTTAAAGCATGCTGATCAATAATATTACATTATTCTTTCAATAAAAAGAACGGGCCCGCATTACACACACAGGCCGGCACGCGGCGTGCGGCGTGCCTGCAAGGAGATGACGTCATGTGTTACTAGCCTCTACCTTGGAAACGTTTCTTAGCCTCGCTGCATTGGAGTGATCTCTAATACGAATAACTGACAAAATAAAACTAAATATATTTTTTTTTGTTACATTAGTTTATAATACCGATAAATCTAGTATTACGAATTGAAATTAAAATTTTGTGGACATGCCTATTATTTTCAATGCACTCATGAATCCGGCTATACATAAACGTGAAATAATGTCACTATTTTTCACGTCTTTTTCTTTTTTTCACTATTACCATAAACATATGTTTTACGCACTAAAAATAATGAAAAAAATTGCAGTGTTTTTAACGTCGTAGAAAAAGTTATATAAACAAAATAAAAAAAGAAAACGAAAAAAACTTCATAAATAGCAAATTGCGTATTCCTATAAAGCAGTCAGATATAGCACCAAGACTTGAAATTTGTTTATCGATATTGTCTATATGTCTATGTAATGAAGGCAGAAATAGTGTAAATATTACGTGGATAGACGAGATTGCCCCCCGCCCGTTTTTGAGGGTGCTGAACACGGTGCAAGTGGCGGAAGAAGTTTTTGACCGCCGCGCCGCAACCTCCCGGCCAAAAACCACACCTTTTATGGATCCCTGGGCAGTGATTTGACGACGGGTTATACTTGAAATAACATGGAAGGAGGTTAAAGGAGGTTATAGAGTAAGTGGAATCCAGACAGCAGGCCTAGGGGTGGAAAATCATTTTTTTTAATGATTCGGTTCAAACACGTATCCCCCCGTTTTCGGGTTCGTTGATCATGGGAAAAATATTCATTTTTAGCTCCAACCCCTCTTCATCTCTCAAATGGGCAGAAACCATCCCTCACTCGCCAGAAAGCATGCTGTCCAGGATTTACAAGGTCTTCGACACATGGTCGTTATTCCTGTGCATATCCCTTCATTTTTTACGGAAAAGAAGGTATCAGAAAATAACAAGACGAAGCCTGCAAATTAAGAGTTTTCTATCTTTATCTATTAGTCTAAGATCCGGCCGCTGATTTCTGCAGGTATCTGTTTTTTTAATGAAACTTGATTTAAATGAATGATTAATGATAATGTAATACGTTACTGCCGGGTAGTCTAGCAAAAATTAGCCGCAATTACCTATAATTAAATATATTATAATTAATTTTAACACTTTCACTGCTCACTACTCAGATGCTGACTATATTTTTTGTCAAAATGCAGCTTTATATATTTGAGAAACTATTGTGCTTTTAGGTGTTTATATCACATATTAAATGCTGCTGTCATAAAAAGGCGTATCCGCGTCTAGAGCACTGCGGTAGCAATAGTAAAAATAATAATAATAATAATAATAGTAAAAACAAACATGCTCAAAAAATGCTCAAAACGCGGACCCGCGGCGTGACATATCAAAAACGCGGATGAGCGTATGAGCAGTGAAAATGTTAATATTTCATTTTATATTAGTTATTTTATATTAGTCGAAGAAACATTTATAGACGTGAAATATAGGTAATATAATATTCGAGCAAGAGATTTGGGCCGAAAAATAAAAAGAAAGTGAAAATATTTTTTCCGTGGTCAGCGTCCCCGAAAACGGGGGGATACGCGTTTGAACCGAATCATTTGAAAAAAATATATTTTCTACCCCTCGAGAGGGTGTAATCAACCCCCCTAGGCCTGCTGTCTGGATTCCACTTACTCTATAACCCCCTTCCATGGTATTTCAAGTATAACCCGTCGATAAATCACTCCCCAGACCAGTTTATATATGAAAATATAAAGGGGTCCATAAAAGAGGTGGTTTTTGGTCGTTTCAGGGGGCTGCGGTGGTCAAAAACTTCTCCCACCACTTGCATCGTGTTCAGCACCCGAGGGGAGGGGGGAGGTAATCTTGCCTTTGCACGAAATATTTACAAAAAATTCGTCTTATAATCAAGGCTCGGGAGATTTGTCCTATGACGGATAAATCAGGGTTGGCTCTAGGTCAGGGCGGAACAATTTGTATGCAAGTATGACACAATATATCTTACCTCGTACTTTTTTTAGAGAATTCTGTATTATCCAAAGTTAATATGGTCATAAACTTTACGATATTATGAAATTCGCCAAAAAAAGTACAAGGTAAGATATATTGTATCATTGTATCATCCTTGCATAGAAATCTTTCAGCGCTAACCTAGAGCCAACCCTGGTTTTAACCGTCACAGAGACAAATCTCCCGAGCCTTGCTTATAATTCTTCATTCATTACACAGACTAATATTTGTATGGGTTGGTTACTGTTAGATAGCATTTTCAAGAATATTTATCTGTTTATGCTTGAATCTGATGTGCTAGATCGAAAGAGTGCCCCAAAAATTAGTAAGAATCGTTAATTAGCTTAGAAAGGGTAAACAGTGTGTTTATCAGCTTCTAGTACATGCTTGCTTCAGAATTCATGAGCAATCAGGTACAGATTTAGGGGTGTTCTGGGTGTTCTTAAATGCCCAAATTATCGGGCACTCAACTCCACTTAGCGAGTGAGATCAAGTACCTGGGGTCATACTTGACCGCACCTTAAATTGGAAGAGGTAAGATAAACAGGGGCATGTGCAATCTTCTTTCAGTGTCACAGGCAGTTAGTGGGTCCTGGGCTTTCACACCAAGGATTTCCCTCTGGCTGTATACTGCTGTGTTAAGGCCCATAATTTATTACGCAGCCATAGTCCTGTGGCTCAGAGTAAAGCAAAAAACAGCAGTATCTCAACTAGATCATGTTCATAGATTGGCATGCCTCTGCTTTACTCGTGCGATTAAAACGACGCCTACAGCTTCAATGGAGACTATACTCTGCGTCTTTCCATTGAATCTATTCAGGACAGGGTGTATTAAATAGGTGATGCGATAAGAACCTGCACAGTGGCTTTATAAGTGCTTACTTTGTACATAATATAATAGATGGCAGGAGCAATAGGATCTGTCGTTACTTACGCATAGAAAGATAATTTTACAGGTTCTGTGCATACAGTGTTGCATACAGTGTTGCAGATATTTCCGGCCTTTCGTTCGTGTTTAGTGAAACAAGACTTCAGCAACATCCACATTAAGTAACTAGATTAAAAACATTGAAAGATTGAGGTTATGTGGCCTCCAACCTCATCGGCTGTCAAATGGTGCACGGGCACCATATATACAACACTTCATGTAGCATGGCAAATTCGTCTATCTATACACAGGTAATTGTAGAGCCCTAAAGCTCGCACCATTTACTAAAGTAAATATAAACCATGCACTTATAAAGCCATTATTATCGAAGAAAAGTGCCGTATGTCGGATCACCTATTTAATACACCGTGGTAAAGGAGGTGGTTTTGAGGACTGCTCTGCGATTGCAATCTGTATGCCAATGGTATATTAAAGGCACGGCTACGAGACACAAAACAAATTCCCTTTCTGGGAATGGGAACCGACCATATCCCCCCTATATATAATTCAGCAAGAACTTTGAGGTAAATCTGAAAGCATCTGGAAATGATGAGCCGGACGTGTCAGTCTACACCGATGCTTCAAAAATGGACTGAGGATCAGGAGCTGGAGCCCACTCAGAAGAACTAGATCTACAGTCGGCATTACCACTAAGCGGAACTAGAAGGGATTCTGCAAGCGATAATAAAAATCACGAATGCAAACGTCACTAGTAGGACAACTGTAGGACATACTCTTGGCTGATTCTGCAAATTAGAAAGGCCCTAGATATACTGAATTTATACTAAATTAATGTCATGACTCAAAGCAACCCACTAACCAATAAAGTGAACTATTCGGAATAAGGCCTTTATCACTATCCATGCCATTTTGAACTTTTAGGAAAATGTATACTTATGTTTAACTTGTAATTTTACCTACCAAATCTGGATTTGGTTTTTAATGAGTTATTCGTTTTAATTTCTGGTTATAAACTATTTAAAAATTTATACAGCGATTTACAGTTTTATTAACCACCTTTAAAAAGAATTTAAAAATGAGTCGACATTTTTATTAGTGGAAAATTATTGGCCATAAACTTTTTTTAGTTCACCCGATATAATTCATTCCCGAGGAATATTAGCAATTGTTGACTGAAATTGTACGCTGAGTTTGTATAATATAACCAAACTAATCATAAACATCATAAAAAGTTCTAAATTACAAATGTTTATTTAAAACAATAATAATTGCCGATGTATCTTTTGCTCATCATAAATATAAAAATGAATTATGACGTCCAATCGTTCAAATGTATCTCTCGACTTTGTTTATCAATTTAATAAACTTCCTGCAGACAAATTTGTATAAACAAAGTATTCTGTTAAAATAAACTTGTCTTCACTGTAGCACAAAGAATCGAGAAGGTCTCGGTTTTCAGCCCGGTATTGATCACATTTGACCTAGTTTCCGGCATTTTCGGGCTGAGAAAACGTATCACTCAAGGTCACAACTAAAAAATACATTAGTCATCTAGTTACGGGAATTTCCTTGCGTTTTCCTCTACTGAAATAATTTAAATAAGTAAAAAAATATTCCTCATTTAAGTATATAGACTAGTTAACAACTGCTGAGCAATTTAAAATTTTCTAGGTAACATTTCTAGTTGTTAGCTATGGATTCAGACTCGTTCCCGAATAATTTCTATTTTTACCTTCTTATTCATGTAGTTTGAAGAAGCACGGTAATCAATTTTTTTTCTATGTTTTAAGTCGGCGCAGTCTGATTGAATCGATAAATAACATATACATTACTGACTGAAAGTAACATTTTTTATAGTATTTCGCAAACAGCAAAAAGAATAATAACCCAAACGACAGAGATATTTTATAGTGAAACCCACAAAAATTTGCAAACTGATTAATTTTTTTTAAATGAGTTCGTGAAAGTGTATTGAATAATATCCTGAAAAGTTTACATTTCGCTCGGATGCAGAACAAAAAAAAAGTGAAAAAAAATTTTTTTTATCCATTTTTTCAAAATTTTTAAATTAAGTCAGGATAGGAAAAAATAAAAAATACAGGTGGATAGACCACGTGTTTCTGAACAAAAAATATCCTAATAAAATTTATCACCAAAGCCACGGTATTCCTGGAAAAAAATAATGAAGTAACTTTGTCACTCTGCGCGGCCAGCGCACGGTTAAATGCATACTATGGAACCTCTAAAAATTCTTAGCTGTTCTACCGAGTAAAATAAAGCTTTTTTCTCTTTCTGATTATACGTTTTAAACATTTTTCTTAGTGAATAGGAGGATAAATAGTGAGTATGGAGGGAAAATATATAATTATCAATGCATACACAGTCACCACACATAGCCGCTGAATCGCTCGCACGAATTTTTACGTCCCTTTACTGTATTGTATTTATTACAGGTACACCTTCCACATTTTAGCTATATTCAATGGATTCATTATACATTTGTTAATGTATTGGAAAAGTTCCAGAATTTATATTCAAAACGATAAGATCCTGAAAATCGCAATTTCTTATCATGATCTGATTGATCATATTTTCGAAAAAATGCATACAAGTAAACGATTTTGTGTTTGAACATTCAAAAAATATACATTTTTTCGAAATAGTGATATTTTATTTATTTCAATGGGTCAATTTCTCGACAAATTACAGTCTCCAATATATATTTATCAAAAAAAAATCATCAAGCAAGGAAATTAAAATGATTTGAAATGTATTTCTTTTTTAATCCTCGTTACTACAACTTAATAAACCATAATAATTGGGCGTGATAATATATATAATAGAGTGGGCCAAAAAAACACTTTTTTTATATCGCTATACCTCGCCTATCGCCTAGCTAAGCAAAATGAAAAAAAAAATCAAATAAAAAAATATCTTCCGTTCGCGCATGGCGCTCAAAATTTTAAAAAATGTCGAAATTTCGCTTTTTTTAATTAATTTTTTATAGTTGCTAAAATTAATACTAAGCGCTATAGATCCTAATGTGGGGTATAGGGAATACGAAAAAAATTAAAACCCTTAAATTGAAAATATTTAGTGTTTGCGCAAAATGCTCAAAAAACTGGATTTTCTCTAAAAACGGCTATATTTCGTAGCTTATCAATTTTATGTTCAGTCTATATAAATGATAAATATATTTTTATTTTCAACTTCTTTATTCAATAATCATTAATCAATCACTTTAAAGTTTCATTTTTGGGAAAATTCGGGCATAATACTTCGTGACAAGAGAGTAGTTCGTATTAATCTCTTGCGTCAGCGCCACATACTTTTTGAGATACTTCAGTCACAAGTTCGACACAGCGTTCAACCGCCTGAGTATGACAAGGGAAACTTTGGAAATCTGGTTGCGGCGATGTGTCTGTCTTTATCATTTTGATGTCCTCATCCGTGATTTTTCTTAGTAGTGGAGGAGGAGAGATTTTCAAACTATCTCACCAAATCATATCGACGTAGTCTGTTGCTTCAAAATTTAGTTTTGACGTGGTGAAATTTCGAATGGTCTTTCCCTTGGAAAGTGATCGAGCTTTCAGTAGTCTGCGTAGTCCCAGTTCTCTGATAGGTCTTCTTTCATCCACTGTCATGGCAAGAATCAAATTTTCGGAATGAGCGAAGAAAGCGTTTCGCTCAATCACTGGGTTGATAACTTGAAATGTTTGCTGGTTTTGATTTTGAACCATAGAGGCATGTAACATTTTAAAATGAAATATATCAAATGACAAATTTTATCATTAGGTTTTTCTAAACTCACGTACAGTGTACTTTATTTTAAAATGTTACATGTCTCTATGGTTCAAAATCAAAACCAGCAAACATTTGACAGATGGTCCAAAGATACTTTTTGAAGCTATCAGAACATCACGGTACCTAAATCAAAATTTATTGCAAGTTATCAACCCAGTGATTGAGCGAAACGCTTTCTTCGCTCATCTCGAAAATTTGATTCTTGCCATGACAGTGGATGAAAGAAGACCTGTCAGAGAACTGGGACTACGCAGACTACTGAAAGCTCGATCACTTTCCAAGGGAAAGACCATTTGAAATTTCACAACGCCAAACCTAATTTTTGAAGCAACAGACTACGTCGATAAGATTTGGTGGAATAGTTTGAAAATCTCTCCTCCTCCGCTTCTAAGAAAAATCACGGATGAGGACATCATAAAAATGATAAAGACACACATCACCACAACCAGATTTCCAAAGTTTCCTTTGTCATACCCAGGCGGTTGAACACTGTGTCAAACTTGTGACTGAAGTATCTCAAAAAGTGTGTGGCGCTGACGCAAGAGACGGATTAATACGAACTACCCCCTTGTCACGAAGTATTATACCCGAATTTTCCCAAAAATCAAACTTTAAAGTGATTGATTAATGATTATTGAATAAAGAAGTTGAAAATAAAAATATGTTTATCATTTATATAGACTAAACATAAAATTGATAAGCTACGAAATATAGCCGTTTTTAGAGAAAATCCAGTTTTTTGAGCATTTTGCGCAAACACTAAATATTTTCAATTTAAGGGTTTTAATTTTTTTCGTCTTCCTCTACCCCAAACTTCACATTAGGACCTATAGCGCATAGTTAGTATTAAGTTTAGCAATTATAACAAATTAATCAAAAAAAGCGAAATTTCGACATTTTTTAAAACTTTGAGCGCCATGCGTGAAACGAAGATATATTTTTATTTGAATTTTTTCTTTTTCATTTTGCTTAGCTAGGCGATAGGCAACTTTTTTGAGGTATAGCTCTAATATATAAGTATATTTTTCCCATTCATCCTTTGCTTGTATTGTTTAAAACAAAAAAGCATCAGAAAGCTACAATTTTCATATTTTAAATGAACCAACACTCATATAGATTGAACAAATCCTGATTTAGTGACATGTAATTCAGTGCGTCGGTGTCACAGTAATGCATATTCAAGCGCGCGCGCGCATGGATCTCGCTCCGAGTTATAATGTTACACACGACTATTTTTTTCCGGGAAAACCGTGGCTTTAACGACAAATTTTGTTAGAACATTTTTTGTTCATAAATACGTGATCTATCCATCTGTATTTTTAATTATTTTCTAGCTTGATTTAATTTCAAAATTTTGAAAAAATGGATGAAAAATTTTTTTTTCACTTTTTTTTTATGTTCTGCATCAGAGCGAAATGTAAACTTTTCAGGATATTGTTCTATACACTTTCACGAACTCATTAAAAAAAAGTTTACTTAGTTTGCAAAATTTTGTGGGCTATAACTTATAACGTAGCAGAGCTGGTTTTGAAATGGAATCAAATTAAAAAAAAAATTGACAATTCGGTTACATGCGTTCCCTTTTATCATGTTGTCAAGTTCCGGGAAAGTTTTCTTTGGAAACTTTCGGAATATTCAAATATTTTACTAGAAACTTTCATTTTTATCAAAATTTCGTTCCAGAAACTCCTGAAAATTTCCTTAAAACTTTCGTTAGAAAATTTTCTTTATCCATCTCTGTATTTTTCATAAAAATGGGTGTTTTGCAATTAGTTGTCAATTAGTTCTGCTGCCTCTATCTCAGGATGATCACTTGACGGATATTTTTTTACTGTGTAGTACAAGAGACCACTATAAATAGAGGTTGAAATTTTTTTTAAACAAATGAACAACTTCAAGAACAAGATCATTAAAAATTATGAAATATTTACCGTCTCGTCGCAAAGTAAATTGTACCGTATTTTCTATTATCGATATTATGATCGGTGTAAAAAAAAAAGAATAACGAAATCAAACGTATTTTTAACCGATTCCAATATCAATATTAGGTAATAAACTTCAATTAATCAAGCGACGGTGAAATTTTACATTTTTTCCAAAATTTTATGTATGTACAAAATTTTGTACGGTCGATAACTGAACTGTGGCAATAGATTTACATCTATACCACATTTATCATCATACTCATAATACATTCAATTTTTTGACAAAATGAGAGTATTCTTGAAGAATAAACCATCACTAACATCAGCGATTCGCTCTAGTTTAATCTTTACATACTGACTGACTTATCTTCTGAATATGCTAGTCATGGATCAAATTATATTTTTTAGTCAAAATCTTACTAATGATGTCTATAATATACTACTATAAAGTGGTATGTACTAAAAGGTGTGACCGATTCAAGGATGATCTGGTGTAATAAATTATTAAAATGAATGGATCAAATTTAAAAAGGTTTAGATAAAAGATACCAATACCTGCATGTCCTGCATGGCAAAACATCCATATAAGAGAAACAGCATGAAACTTACAAAATTAGTTAGTCGTCACATCGTATTGAGACCACTGACATTAGATCTATAAGGACTTTAAATAAAATATATAAACTAAGTGGGTTTTTTTTATCTTGTTATTTAACGTCGGCCTATTTCCGCTACCAGGGCCTATCACCGACGCCAGGAGACGAGCTACCCCCAACTTTGATGAAACAATTATTTGTATCAATGTTTTTTAGGATCGAATAGCATTATCCTCCTGAAACAGTGAACCAGGAATGCCACGAAACTAAGGTAGAGCTAATGGTTCAAAGATCAAGTAGTATTTAATGTAGATGGCTGTCTTTCATAGTAAATAGCAACCAAGATTCGGGTGCAAATGGTGTACTGAAAATTGTTAGGAATCGTACCTTCGACCACTGAAAGGATACATATGTGCTCGTTCATAATAACGCCACGCACGTAATCTAGATTCCTCACTCGAAGTCAATTAGAACACTTATTATCTCTTGACTGCAGCACTGCAGTGTGAGAATTCATCTTCTCAGCGTTGACTCAAATAAATCGGGCTCTAAACATGGACCAAAGAAAGGCAGATTGTATCCTGCTGCAAGCGCGTGCTGGCCCACCGAGATACCGGGACTTTCCCGGTGGGCCCTCATAGAAAGGGCCCCAGAACCGGATTTTTCTGATCCCCGCTCATCGATTTTTAATAGAAAAAAAAATCCGATTTTCTGCACGCACCTGCCTGGGGCCCTTCTAAGTTATTTTCCCGGGGCAAAAAAAAACATCCCAGCACGCGCCTGTCCTGCTAGCGTTTGAGAAGGAACTCACACAAACATTCGACGTGGATGTTTTTTTTTCTTTTAAAAAATTTAAGAACAAATGACACGGGAGATCGCAACTTTACTATATTTATTCAAATTATATTTCTTTTATTTTTCGATATCGTTCAATGTTTTTAATATAATAAAAAACCTGAATGAGTTACACAGAGAAGCAAGTCTTGCGCGACGTTCCTTACGTTGGTTTATCCTTCTGAGCATCTCCATCATTTTGCGTGAGTACCTTCTTCTTACTACTAACTTTAATTAAAAATCACCCCCGAGGCATTTATTAGACAACTAGGTTAAAAAAAATTGACTAATAGTTCAGGTGAGAAAGGAATTTTGTTGCAATTAATTCATAAGAGGCCGAACATGGCTGAATAAATAACATACTAAAATCTCCATGCTTTGCCCATCATTTTGACAAAAATGGCGCACAAAGACAGTTTCTTATTTTTTCTCGGAAACGGTAGATTTTTCGACAAAAACACTTCAGTACAAAATGAAAGAAAAGAAAAAAAGATTTCTTATATTTTCTACGTACAGCTGAAAACAATCTTTATAACCCAACTTTATTAAAATTGGACTTGTTGCGCCTTTCTTGAATTTCAGTTAATAATTATAACGTAATTATTATCGGACAAGACCTATTGGTTTTATAAATAGCTCTAAACAAAAATATTCTTCCTATGAAACCAGGAATAGGCAAGAAAAATATAGTTATCTCTAGTGGTTAACAGGAAATACTTAAAGGACCACACACTTAAATGGGTTTTGGTTTTCCGTGCAATGTTCTAAAATTTTGATATGTTGCAGTGCTTAAGTCTAAATGTTGGTTGTGGTGTCAGAAACGTCAGCAAAATACGTTATTTTTATATTTTTGTTGTTATTTATTATTTATCAAAAACACCCTCTAACTGCTCCTTCAACGTAAAAGTCACAGGCGTAAAGGTTATTTTCCAGTAAAATACTGGATAATTGTATTAGTTTGTAGATTTCACGGACGTTGTTTAGAAGAAAATAGATGTAGCAGAGCATTCCAATAAGAAATACAGAAAAATTGCAGTGCTTATGTTCCTGATGAAAAGTCTCAATGGGCAAGAGCTACAGAAATGGATAATTTTTGAGATATAGCTTGTCAAGACCAGATAAGGACCTTTTTTTCTGCAACACTCGAAATCGTAATGATATATAGACACCTCATTGGAGATTAGTGTCAATAAAAAGAAACAATTTTGGTATTGTCTTATTTAACTCTAATAAATATTAATTCTTTACTAAACAAGCAATTTAAGGCAAAATTAAGAAAACATATTTTAGCCAATACTTACTATATTGTATCAGATTACAAATATGTGTAAATTTAGGTTAATGTTTGTCTTTCATGATATTTTTGTGCTATATTATTGATTATATTAGAAATACGTCCTAGTATTCTACATACTATTTTATGTTTTTGTTTGTTATTTATGTTTTTTACTTGCTATTTACATTTTTTTGACGACATAATACAATAAATAACATACTAAAATCTCCATGCTTTGCCCATCATTTTGACAAAAATGGCGCACAAAGACAGTTTCTTATTTTTTCTCGGAAACGGTAGATTTTTCGACAAAAACACTTCAGTACAAAATGAAAGAAAAGAAAAAAAGATTTCTTATATTTTCTACGTACAGCTGAAAACAATCTTTATAACCCAACTTTATTAAAATTGGACTTGTTGCGCCTTTCTTGAATTTCAGTTAATAATTATAACGTAATTATTATCGGACAAGACCTATTGGTTTTATAAATAGCTCTAAACAAAAATATTCTTCCTATGAAACCAGGAATAGGCAAGAAAAATATAGTTATCTCTAGTGGTTAACAGGAAATACTTAAAGGACCACACACTTAAATGGGTTTTGGTTTTCCGTGCAATGTTCTAAAATTTTGATATGTTGCAGTGCTTAAGTCTAAATGTTGGTTGTGGTGTCAGAAACGTCAGCAAAATACGTTATTTTTATATTTTTGTTGTTATTTATTATTTATCAAAAACACCCTCTAACTGCTCCTTCAACGTAAAAGTCACAGGCGTAAAGGTTATTTTCCAGTAAAATACTGGATAATTGTATTAGTTTGTAGATTTCACGGACGTTGTTTAGAAGAAAATAGATGTGGCAGAGCATTCCAATAAGAAATACAGAAAAATTGCAGTGCTTATGTTCCTGATGAAAAGTCTCAATGGGCAAGAGCTACAGAAATGGATAATTTTTGAGATATAGCTTGTCAAGACCAGATAAGGACCTTTTTTTCTGCAACACTCGAAATCGTAATGATATATAGACACCTCATTGGAGATTAGTGTCAATAAAAAGAAACAATTTTGGTATTGTCTTATTTAACTCTAATAAATATTAATTCTTTACTAAACAAGCAATTTAAGGCAAAATTAAGAAAACATATTTTAGCCAATACTTACTATATTGTATCAGATTACAAATATGTGTAAATTTAGGTTAATGTTTGTCTTTCATGATATTTTTGTGCTATATTATTGATTATATTAGAAATACGTCCTAGTATTCTACATACTATTTTATGTTTTTGTTTGTTATTTATGTTTTTTACTTGCTATTTACATTTTTTTGACGACATATTTTTTAAATGCTAAATGAAATTATTAACAAATAGTAATATTTTATTTACCATGGTTTACAAGAGTAGTGCTTAGTTCTTGTATTTTTATATTATCCAGGGCCGGATTAGCCATAAGGCTAACTAGGCTGTAGCCTAAGGACGCCAATGCGCGAAGGGGCGCTGCGAGCCTATTTCGCGCCCCCTGCTGATCAAATTTTATTTTTCCAATCTTGCCTCCCCCCATCGCTCGTTAAAAAATGTTTTTCTATTTTTCTCAACCTCGCTCATTAATTTTGAAACTTCTGCCTATGGATAAAAGAGAGCAAATATATCATTAGCCTAGGGGCGCGCCAATCCTTAATCCGGCGCTGATATTATCAAAGTATTTAACATAATTTTTCAATGCGTGAAACTGAAATATTAAAGTTTATTTTTTATTTTTTATATTTCTATTATTTTATATATTTCTAAAATAACACAAAATTAAATTATCTCAAAAACTGTAGATTTTTGCATATTAGATATAATTAAATCAATTGCAAATGAGCTCTACTAACGCCCTCTCAAAGAAATACATCCACTTACTCTTAATTATTATTCACCAAAGAATTTAGAGTTAATATTAATCCGGTAGTTTTTTTTTTTTTTAATCTATTTATTTAACGTCGGCCTATTTCCACTACCAGGGCCTATCACCGACGCCAGGAGACGAGCTACCCCCAACCTGGAAATTTTGCCAACCTCTTCCCTTAAGAAGAGTAGAGATCTTTTACTTGCCTAACATTTAATAAACAAGGGACCGCCTGCTTTACATCCCCTCCGAAGGATGGTATATCCATTACGTAATCCTCATATGAAATTACGTAACTTCCGCGTATACACTGATATACAAGCCGCTAGAAGGTGGGACGAGAACGCTGTATTTCCCAAGATGGGTCACCCATCCAAGTACTAACCGCGCTCGACGTTGCTTCAACGGAATATCGACTGACATTCACATTGAAGTCGCCTCTACACTCGCCCCTAATCCGGGATTCAATTTTAAGTTATTAGTGGATTTGACGTGAAAATTAAACTACTGGGTGTCTAAAAGATGTTGCCATTAGAAAAAAATTGACGTAATTACAAATTAGTGATTTCGGAAATTTCATAGGTACTAAACCAACTTAAAAATCTCACGTTTACATTTTTTTCTTATCGTTTTGGTGTCAATTGATCATTTCCGGGAAAACCGCAAGTCATGAAAAAGTGTCAAACGATGAAAATTTTACATTTTTGGTATATATTACCCCTACCAAGTTTGAGACCTATGAGACCTTGAATACTTTGGAAACTATGATGATTCCGTTGACACCTGATATACAGTGTGGCCCATTAGTGCGAGGAAGTCCAATATCTGGCTTATTATAAGAAATACGAAGAAATGTTTTTAATAAAAGTTACAGGGCTTGCTTTGTTCTCTATTTCTAAAATATTATGAAATACACAGGGTCTTCCTTTAAAGCGGGACAGCTTAAAGCCCGAATTTTTTAAATGACACACCTTATATATTTTTACACCATTGATTTTAGCGTAAAATTTTACATACAGTACTAATTTTTTTTTCAAAATGCTGCAGCGTTGCCAAGTTGTGAAAAATATGAACATTTTCAGAAAAATAGTGCGTCACAAATATCATCAAAAAAACTTTGTTAATGATAGTTAAGGGAAAACATTTAGTAAGTGCAAAGATAAGAGATAGATGAACTGTCTGAGAGGAGCGAAAGTTTATATTTATGTACAGGGAATTTTATTATAGGGGCATCAACTTGCCAATCTTCAAACATCTGAAACTTCGTTTTTTCAAATGGAACACCCAGTATATTATTCCACCATTTTGTAGAACTATTTTATTCCTTCAAATTTGCTATCAAGATATTAGTCATTAAAATTAATATTTTTTGCGATATTTTCAATTTAATTGATAACTTAAAAATAATTGCGCCTTTTCTCAAGTAAGCTATGACTTTGATATTTACTAATTTCAGCTTTTAAAACTGAAAATAAAAGTCAAAACTAAATGATTCAATATTATATTTTTAGGTGGAGAATAATTTAAACAATTAAAATATCTAACAATAAAAACAACGGTAACCAGGAGAAAAACACTACAGCAACAAATGTTCAAAATTACCACCGGCTACTTGTAGACAATAATGCACGCGATTTTCAAAAGCTCGATTAACATGACTTAATACATTGATGTTAATGTTTTGGAATACCTCCCTAATTCGAACTTTCATATCTTCCTTTGTTGTTGGAGGTGTTTTGTATACTTGATCTTTGACGTAGCTCCACATAAAAAATCCATTTTTGTCAAGTCAGGTGAGCGAGGTGGCCACTTCAAAGGCCCTCCTCTACCTATCCATCTTCCGGGCGGGAAATCCATTATTTAAATGTGTGTGAATAGCTACCGTATGGTGGACTGGCGCTCCGTTATGTAAATACCACATTCTTTGTCGAAGTGGAATAGGTAAATGATTTACTAACTGCGGTAACTGATTCTCCAGAAAATTTAAGTATTATCAAACCGCTAACTCTTCCTTCAAAAAAGTAGGGCCCAATGACATAATTTCCGATTATGCCACCCCATACGTTTAATACCACCTTGTCTGACTGGTATTCCGTATACAATGTGAATTTTCGGTTGCATAATAATGAAAATTATGTCTATTGACAAACCTATTTTTATGGAATGTCGCTTCATCCACAAATAATACATTATTAAAAAAATTCCTATCTTGAAGAATTTGTTGTTGAGCCCATTCACAAAATGTTATTCCACCATTTTGGTGCATTAGTTGTATATGGTATGGATGGAATTTGTTTTTATTTAAAATTCTTTGGACGACAGTCCGGCTTCAATTTGACTAAACCATTCGACTAAACCACCGCAGTAAATTTTCAAAAGCTTCTTTCCTGGGTTGCCTTCTACCTGGATATCTTTGCCCATAAATCTTTGTCACAAGTAAACAGTTTTTATCACTTGCTCCCAGTGCAAAAACCATATCTGTTAATTCTTTTGTAGAGAAATTCATTATTTTAAACACTAAAATTGCATAGGTACGAAATTATGTGACAGTAATTGTCTTATCGACTATACTGTTATAAATGTCAAAGTCATAGCTTACTTGAGAAAAGACGCAATTATTTTTAAGTTATCAACTGAATTAAAAATATCTCAAAAAATATTAATTTTAGGGACTAATACCATGGTAGCAAATTTGAAGGAATAAAATAGTTCTACAAAATGGTGGAATATTATACTGGGCGTTCTATTTGAAAAAACGAAGTTTTAGATGTTTGAAGATTGGCCAGTTGATGGGGAAGTTGATTTTAATAAAAATTCTCGCCGATGATAATGTAATGTTTTATAGGGTGTTTGGAGTATGTAAAAATGTAGGCGATAGTTTTTAGATTGAATTCCTTGTTTGACGACATTTACAATTTAAACCTGGATTTTATGCTCATAATTGCCCCAATAACTCTTCCTCCCCTCTTTCAAAATTCCCGCCAATTGTATTTCTTTCATTTTTTGGACAATTGAAAACATTTGCCACAAACTTTGGCCGGTTTGATTACAATGCGATTCGAGTTTTTTTTTTCGGAGTGCGCGCACCGCAACGCTCAATGAGAAAACTCTCGCCGACTGTATCAATGCAATCCTTTCACCTACAACTACAGTCAAACCGAAGAACCTAGTAGTTTGATTACGATGAAATACGTTCAATTTTTCACAGGCCCTCAATATAAATTGCCAGCCCTTAAGGCCCATATTCACAAGAGACAAGTTTGCTTGTTTGGACGAATACTACCATCAAACCACTTCGGTTAGTTGTTTGATAAATTTTTCACTTTTCGACACTAGCTCCTAGAATATTATGATTGCGGTTGCGTATTTGTAGGCCCTGCCTATCGCTGCATTAGTGCGCATATACGAAATTAATTAAAGAATAACTTTAAATTTCAATTTTTTAGCGTTTATTTTGTATTTGGTCCCACTGTGCGTTGTATTAAATAAAATACGCGGTGCTATGGATATTACTTTTTCTGCCGCTCACAGCGTCAGAAAAAGTACTTTTTACTCCGTTGTTAATGACAACGCACAGCCGGTCAAACTTTAATGGTATTAAATGAGTTAAGAAATGTCTTGTTTTTCTGACGTTTGATGAAAAACTCTCTTTTCAGTCAAATTTGGATTTGGCTTTTTGGGATAATTCTCAACAACTTTTCTTAATGAAGTTATTTTGTAAAAAATGTCTAATTGATTGATTGATTGATTTTGACATTTATTTTTAATGTGCCATGCAAATATACTCACTAAATAATAAGCTATTTGAGCAGTATGAAGTTTCAATTTAAAAGATCAGAGTCGAAATTTCAACAATTTTGTTAAAATTTTGATTTAAATCGAAATTTCAACTTTTTTTTTCGTCGTAGCCTCAATACATTTCAGTAAATTTTGTTTATATCTATAAATCTGTAATGAAATCTGTTTTGATATTTGGGCAATACTTTATAGCAACAACTTTAAATTATTGAAACTACTGTAGGGTGAGAACGGTTGGCGAAAAGTGGATAAAATAAGGATTATTTAGAATGACAATTCCATGTAGGAAAAAATAGTATGTTCCATTTAAAGAATATTCTGTGAAGTCACAAGTCGTATATAAACCACCGAAAAAGATGATGAAGTTCAATTTCAGAAACTGAGCTGTCTCAAGATTTTTCATTAAAATTATTCTGACTAAAAATGAATTTGCGCATTACTTTATGGACCCCATATATTAATTATAATGTATTAATGTATTAATTATGAATTATACTAGTGTCGAAAATTGAACGGTAAAACGAAGCGAGGTTGACTTCCAATCAAAATGACCATAAATGCAGTTATCCAATTGGTAATTGAAAAGTATTTCAAAACTAAAAAAAAAATATATACCACAGAAATTTGACCAACAGTCAGAAAAATGGTCCATTTAATGCAGATTCTAACATGGTATAACACATGGGGTTATTCAACAGATCTTTTTTTTGTCAATATTTTCTTACAATAAAACAAAATTAGTAAAATAGGACTTTTATTATATTTCAATTGTTACAATCTAAATTCCTGTCATGTGTTCTAACAGAGTTCACACCAGTTCTAAATTCCCTGACTTTCTCTGACATTTCAGGAACAAAATTTTAATTTTCCAGAACTAAAATATGAATATTTTATAAAACATGTTTACAAGTCAACATTAATGTGTTTATCAAAATTTGCTCCAAATGAGCCTGGGAAAAATATTGGAAACTATTAAAGTAATTTTTTTGTGCTACATTAGTACAGTAGTAAATCAAAGTATGTATTTTATCATTAATGACTGAAATTCCAGGATTTTACTTAAATTTCTTGGATTCCCTGACTTTTTCAGGTTTCCAGGTTGGTGGGAATCCTCTCTTAACAAAAATCGGCATAGCCGGATAAAATTTCTTTTAATATTAGTCGAAAAGCCCATTCGTTATTATTTTAATCACATCGGACCTCATTTTCAAATCTCTTGCTTTGTGCACTTATCTAGTATACTTTCGGAAACAACACTGCTATTTATAGAAAAAAAAGTTCAAAAAATTTAATTCGTCACAAACACGACTTACTTGCAAGAAAAATGTATAAAAAAAGATCTGTTCTAAATAACCCCTTGTGTTAAACCGTGTTAGAATCTTCATTAAATTGACAACTTTTCTGATTGTTGGTCAACTTTTTGCAGTACATTTTTTTTCTTAAAAATTAGCTATTTTTTCTTACGAACAAAAAGTTCATTTTCTCATTTATTTGACATAAGATAACAAAGTTCACGAAAATGCTTATATTGGAAAGGTGCATCCACTAAAAAACCCACTAAAAACAAAATTCAACCAACCAGCTCATATATTTTTTGTATTAATCTTTTAGTGGATGCACTAGACGATTTTAGAGAGAAATACAAAAATTGAGATGACTTTTGAATTATCAACAATTGGATAACACATATATGGTTATTTTGATCGAAAATCACCTCCCGTATCACCTCACTTCATTGTATCGTCCACTTCTTTGACACCCTGTATAGGTACGTAGATTCTCAAATATTGAATGAAGAAATAACTGTTAAACGTTGGAAACAAAAATTTGGGCAGAAATAATAATAAAATTTGTGTGTGGCATGTAGTAGATACTATTAGAAGTATTTTATGAGTAATGCAATATTGTGCAAAGAGCAAATAGTCCTACAATCTTACGGGAACGTGGAGCGAAAAGGAGTGCTGGGTGGGTAACAGCTAGGAGGACGAGGATCATCTTTGAATATTGCAAAAAAAAGCATTGTGTATGATTAATTTTGAGCGTTTGTTTTTGATTTTGCAAGAGGTTTTTTGCAAATTTTTGAAAAAAGATTTTGCAAAACCTAAAGCAAACGCTCAAAATTAATCATATACAATGCATTTTTTGCAATATTCAAAAATGATCTTTGCCCTCCTAGGAATGCCCAAATAATAATTTTCGCCAAACAACCTTGACCTACTAAAAATTTTTGCAAAAAAAAATTCAAAACAACTCTTCAATGCAACAGAAATGAAACAGTACATCTCCCTTCTTACATCTTTTTACCCACCCAGCACCCCTTTTCACTCCACGTTCCTGTAAGATTGTAGGACTATTTGTTATTTGGACAATATTTCACTACTCATAAAATACTTCTAATAGTGTCACAAAAAAATGGCAAAATACGATAAATGGATGTCGTAAACATTTACCACATATTTTTTTATACAATCTTTTAGTGGGTAAACTAGGCGATTTTAGGAAAAAATACAAAAATTTAGATAACTTTTGAACTATCATCGATTGGATAACCACATACACGGCACGGCTATTTTGATCGAAAATGACCTCCCTTCATTGTATCGTCCACTTCTTTGACACCCTGTATGGATACGTAGATTTTCAAATATTGAATAAGAAATAACTGTTAAAAGTTGGAAACAAAAATTTGGGCAAAAATAAGAATTTTGGGAAAATACCTCTTCTCAAATTAATAAATATTCACTAAATGTAGCCAAAATATAAACAATAATGGTTTTTTTATGATATATCTGCAAATTTATTATTCGTTTAATTAAATGTTCAGAAATTACAAACAAATTACACACATAATATAAAACGTTTTTTAGTATTTATATCAAAAAGCATGCTAATTTCGTATTCACAAGGGTAGCATGACTGAAACGCAATTATCACGAACGCAAACAACCCTTATGGGAACAGGTCTTCCTTACATAAATGCTCTTGGGAATTAATAAGTCGTTGACTTTTAAAATCATGCGTATTTCAGACACAATGTTGTGTTTTTATCAAAAACGGTTGAGACTGAAATATCCTGCAAATATTCTGCGAACGTCGCCCTCAATTGACGTCAAGCTAACAGAAAAACATCAACTCACCCTAAATTATGACTAGTTAATACGTTCAAGGGATGGTTAAAGGCACTGAAACTAGTAAAATTTTCACTGAAGCGCGACCGCCACTTTTTCACATTTAACTGACCTGAACGTCGAACGGCAAAAGTGAGCTTGAGTCTACAGGCGAGTAGAGCTTTTCGCAGCGCAGAATCAGAATCGCAGGTAACGGCGAGTTCAGCAGCAGGAATGACGTCGTCGGCGCTCGGTTAAGCTGATTCTGTTTGTAAATACGTTTTCAGGAGGAGCAGAAGCACAAATTCATTGTTGGGTCGATAGCTTCACGTGCGTTTGTTATGAAGGAATAAATAAATTACTGGAAGCGTATACTTTTCAAGCTCTGATTAGTTTATAACAAATTGTGATACACTGTATTGCATCAGGTTGTATAAGATGCTCTAGAGAGCTGGGTGCTTTTGAATAGTCTTTAGGATGCTTCTGAAAATTTTGAATATACAGGGTGGTCCATAAGTAATGGTCCATAGAGGAACAGTGAATTTCTGACAAAAAAATATTGCAATGAATACGTTTTTTTTAAAGATGTTCCCATTTTTGGTGTAGATTATAAAAGGCGCCTCATAGGTAATGTTTGTGATGTAAATGTACCCTTGATTTTAAAAAAAGTAGTACAACTCTTAGATAAGAAAATGAACTTTTTTTAGTTGTCTAAATTGTTGTTTTGACAGTAAATTATTGAAAATAAATTATTGAAATTAACTTAATGGAAATCTAAATATCAGACGTAAGTTATTAATATGTTGATATAAATATTGAAAAAAATCTGGAAATAGAGATAGAACCGACATAAGTTCAATGATATCAAACGGACATTACACGATTACCAAAACTATCAGTAATATTGATTGTTTTATATTAAGTATTAACTATATAAATAAACAGTTTTATTTTTAATAGAATTATTTTTTAAATATAACATTTTGAATAAAAATTTAAAACACAAATAAACAAATTACAACATAAATAATAGCGATTGAAGAGCTAAGTGGATAAAGGTGTTATGTCACAAAAACACGTTATTGAGTAATTTAACTCGAAAGTTTTTAGGCGAGAACTTTTTTGTTATAACGACTATATAGCTTGCATTTTGCGATGATATTGACATTTGATGTACTTTTCAGAGACAAATAACTAAAGTTGTCAGTTGTCATTATTTTCGAAAATTTAAAAAAATTAATGTACATAACACCTTTATCCGTTCATAAGTTTCTCTGAAATGAATAAGGAATTAGTGAATAAAAGTGTTAAGAAATTAAACATATTTTATTATTATTAATACAATTTTTAGGTAGTCGGACAGTTCTACGGTTTTGAGCCACAGTTTGGTCATTTCCAAGTATGTTGTGATAATACGGCCTTACCATTCATTTATGAATGGTAATTGTTCTTTAAGATTGGCCAGTTTTCCTACACTTAGGCTGCCCTTGTTTTCATTAAACACCGTTAGAGCAATACAGTCGGAATTTATCTTATGCATATTCCTTTTCTTTAAAATATCGACTTTGTAAAATGGAGTCATTTCATCTAGTGATGTAATAGTAGCACCCATAGGGGCGATTTTATACCGTCGTGAAAATAAACCTTTTCATTGTTCAAGTTTTTCTTCCTGTTATACAAATTGAGTTTTGAGGCAATTCCATCAATATCCTTGAAATGATTCTTCAGATCTATGACAACGGCGTCTTTGGGAGTTCTTAAAATTTCTCGATACTGGTCCGGAAAATAGATGTTTTGATGTTTCCTTAAAATTTTCTCAACTCTGCCAAAGTCTCTGTCTGAATCTAAATATGAATGTCCCACTTCCGAAAATTTATGGTCGATAACTTTAAATTCTCTCTTTAAAATCAACAACTGGTAAAGTGAAAGTGTAATGATATTGAAGTTTTTATTTTATCCACCACAGGAGTCGGGCCATATTATAATGTGATCGATCTTTTCTTGGAAATATTCATTGTAAATTTGTGAAAAGGTATGTAAGCAACTAGCAATTTCTAGGCTTTCACGGCTGGCCATATCTTCAGTCCATGTGAAAAAGAACGTTTTTTTTTCAGTATTCCTCAATGTATGTATGCCAAGGTTGTAAAATCACATTTGACGAAGGTAAAATGCTTTCGATGTACTTAATTTTGACAGCGGCATGGTTTGTTGAAGATCTAAAGTAAGAAAGCAAATCGTTCTATCTACTGTAACTCTTGCTCCGTCACGCTTTTGTTGTTCGAAAGCTAGTTTGTAGTTTTCTCCGTATTCTTTAGTATTATTTTTTTTATTATTTTTTAATTTTTTTAACCCAATAGATGTAAGCATAGCGAAACCCTGTAATTCTTAAACGATAACCTTACAAACCCAAATGACCTTTGGCGTAATTATCATACTTATTATTTTTTCCGCAAGAATTTCGGAATTCGCCAGATTTGCCTTAAACAATTTAATGCTCTTTCAAAATATTGGGTGGGCAGAAGCCATACCAGATATCAGTTTTGCTCTTGTCATAAAAATTTCTACGGTCCAGCCCTCTTCTACTTGTCAGCATGAAAACGTTTGTACAAAAATCAACACTGAAAAGCGTCACTTTCCAGAATTTCTGATTTACAGACTAATTTGTTAGAATATTTTGGTAAATTCGTATTTTATTATTGCATTTTATATTGATGTTTTGTTTTTAAAATATTATTAAAACTTGCCTGGGAAGAAATTGCCACTATGTGACTGATTTCTGCTGAATTGCCAAAAGGTATAAATGTGTTTACAGCAATTAGATACTCAAGTACCATCTCGACTCTTTTACCATCTCATACCATTTCGAAATTGAACGAAATGAATATATGGATTAAAACACTATAAGCACTATTTCCAAATATGAGCCAATTTATAAACATCTTACATGATTCATGAAATCGTTTATCCATTGCCATTTGTAATATCAGTTTACTACGACTGGCCATTTTCACTATAATAGTAAGAAACACTTAACACAACTTGTCACATTAATGTCAATATAACATAACTTTAAAAGCAAAGTGTTTTGGATTAAAACAATTTAATATCGCACAGTAATGGATAAAGGTGGTATGTGATCATGACACGTTTATCCATTAAATTATATAAAAACCATATGTACATAACACCTTTATCAAACATTAAAACGCATTTAGGAAAGGTTTATTATCCCAAAAACTTATTGAAATGATAGATTATAAGTTAAAATAGTTGTCTGTGTAGAAATCTCAAAATTTTCAAAAATGTCACATAACAACTTTATCCACTTAGCTCTTCAATTAATATTTAGTCAATGCTCTATCCCCATCTAAAATTGCTTGTAGCCTCCTAGGCACTGGTAAAACAAAATTTTCTGCAATTTCGGTATTATATAAACTTTCCCATTCATCTTCAATCATAGCCCAGTCGATAAAGGTATTTACCCACAAAATTTTGCAAACTGAGTAAACTTTTTTTTAATGAGTTCGTGAAAGTGTATAGAATAATATCCTGGAAAGTTTACATTTCGCTCGGATGAAGCACATAAAAAAAAAGTGAAAAAAAAATTTTTTCACCCATTCGGAGCGAGATCCATGCGTGCACTCGCTTGAATACGCATGACTGTGACACCGACGCACTGAATTACATGTCACTAAATCAGAATTTGTTCAATCTATATGAGTGTTGGCTCATTTAAAAGATGGAAATTGTAGCTTTCTGATGCTTTTTTGTTTTAAGCAATACAAGCAAAAGCAAAGGATGGATGGAAAAAATACACTTATATATATGATTACGCCCGAACTCAATTGTCGCAATAAACAATACAGAAAAAATAAAAGTCTCAAAAAAATTCTTTCTTCATTGAGAACTATTAAAAAGTATGTACACTTCATGATTATTATGGTTTATTAAGTTGTAGTAACGAGGATTAAAAAAAAAGTACATCTCAAATAATTTTAATTTCCTTGCTTGATGATTTTTTTGATAAATATATATATTGGAGGCTGTAACTTGTCGAGAGATTGACCCATTGGAAAAAATAAAATATCACTATGTCGGAAGAAATCTATACTTTTCGAATGTTCAAACACAAAATCCTTTATTTGTATGCATTTTTTCGAAAATATAATCAATCAGATCGTGATAAGAAATTACGATTTTCACTATGAAAATATCTTTGATTGTTTTGAATATAAATTCTGGAACTTTTCCAATACATTAACAAATGTATAAGGAATCCATTGGATATAGCTGAAATACAACACAGTACAGGCACGCAAAAATTCATGCGAGCGATTCAGCGGCTATGTGTGGTGTCCGTGTATGCGTCCATAATTATATATTTTTCCTCCATACTCATTATTGTGTTAGTGAACGAATTCTAACCAACTTGTCAAAATGTCCGTCTGTGCGTCCGTCCGTCTGTCCGTCCGTCACGTTTCTTGTAAGCACGATAACTCAAAAAGGAAAAGTCCGATTGTACTGAAATTTGGACAGTAAGTTAGTGTTAGCTAGGGAAAGAACCCTATTGTTTTTTAACAAAATCGATCAGTAAATAAAAATGTTATTAATGATTTAAATTTGAGAATTTTTTTTTTTTTTT
Source organism: Rutpela maculata (assembly GCA_936432065.2). Classification (NCBI taxonomy): domain Eukaryota; kingdom Metazoa; phylum Arthropoda; class Insecta; order Coleoptera; family Cerambycidae; genus Rutpela; species Rutpela maculata. The sequence continues at coordinate 43,936,087 of OW386286.2, forward strand.
TGTTTTTGGAAAAATTTACATTTTTTACATTTTTTTACGTGTTAGGTAGTTCTTACGCTTTTGACTCGGAATCCAAGGGTCCCAGGTTCGAAACCCACATGTGGTATGGTATAGTTTTTTTAATTTTTACTTTATTTTACACTGAGTCTTTCACCAACTAAGTTCGTACTATAAAATTAAAAATGTCTAAAACTAAATTATTTACAAAAAGCTGCGAGGAGTATCCTATAGAATGTGTAACAGTTATATAAAAAGTTTAGTAAACCGGCGAAGAGTACGTTTTTAGCTTGTTTATCCTCTTATTCACTAATAAAAATGTTTAAAACGTGTAATCAAAAAGAGAAAAAGCTTTATTTTACTCGATAGAACAGCTAAGAATTTTTAGAGGTTCCATAGCATGCTGGCCGCGCAGAGCGACAAAGTTATTTCACTTTTTTTTTTTTTCAGGAGTACCGTGGCTTTAGCGATAAATTTTATTAGGATATTTTTTGTTCAGAAACACGTGGTCTATCCACCTGTATTTAAAATGGATAAAAAAAAATTTTATTTTCTCTTTTTTTTTATTTTCTGCATTCGAGCGAAATATCAGGATATTATTCTATACACTTTCACGACCTCATTAAATATATATATATATATATATATATATATATATATATATATATATATATATATATATATATATATATATATATTATGTCATGATATCCTTATTGCGATACATAATTATCGATAACATTAAAAGTAGCATGGGATAATTTGGCATTGCGTGTGGTTTGCATAGCTCACATCAATATGTGGTTGGAGAAATAATAGATAATGTATAAAAATTCACTAAATAAACTTAAAAAACGTAAAATGTTTATTTCATATAAGCTAATGATTCAGGAAAGAGTTTCTTCAAATATTAAGAAAGACAATGTAATATTGATATTAATATTTAAACCATAATAAGTTAATAGTGTATGCAAATATAGGCCGTGCTGAAATATAATATCCCATATGAACATTTAGTCATTTATCAATCGTCAAGAAGGTTGGTCGATGACAGAACGAAAATTAAAAAAGAAATATTTGAGAGAAAGAAAAGTCAGATGAAAAAAATGTCAAGAAAAGATGGAATGGTGAAGGAAACTTGAATTAATAAGATTTTCAACAGTTGCGCATGGTAGCTAATGTTTTCTAAAGATATTAATGAAAATCAGAGGTTGAGAAAGTAACAAATATAAAATCTTCATTTGCCAGTTGAGGGTAAATTAATCCAATGTCGAGGGATTAAACATGGATACCGAACGTCAATTTTACAAGTAATAAATTAATAAATAGGAAGAACGAGCCATATAAAAGTTAATAAAAGAAAATTATAACAGCAGGATTTTAAGGTTTATTTACGAGCGGCAGACATTTTGGTGAATAAGTGAATAAATTATTAGAAAAAAGACAGGTGAATCCGATATCGCCTCCTATCATTATAGGAAAACAAAGTAAGATCTTACAATAACTATAAAATCGCAAATTTTAAAAGTCTCGAGCATTCTTAATATTAATAAGGATTTTCAATCATTAATTTTAAGATATTTAATTTTATAAAATTTCATTATTTATTTCAATATATTGTTATTTATCTAAATTTTTACATTTCTTTATTTGTTTAAACCCATATTTAATTGAAACTGCTCCTTAGATCAGAGTAACTGTTACGCAGGCTATGCTCGGTTATTTCATGCTCTATAATTAGGTATACCGAAAGGTATTGGCGCGCCGGGCAATTTGAAATATTAGTAAAGGTAGGTTATAATTTGAATATCAAATAAATATCTTTATTAAAACAATATTTTAAAATTATTCTTATTATTTAAAGAATATTATCATAAAAGCAAATATCATAACATTTGGCGACCGAACGTGGGGCGAGATATTAAAAAGGGTTTTATACAAAAAAATATTAGTAATACAGGCACTATATTCACATAGTAAATATTAGTTTATGAAACTACGTTCAGGTAAAGCAATTAAGATGGCGGAAAATAAAGAACAAACACCTAACACATCACAAGAAGAAGGCATTACTCCAACCAATACAACATCTCAACCAGCTGGAGATATCATGTCATCATCATTAGATACTGACATACTAACACAATTAGTACAAATGATAACAGGTATGAAACAAGACATACAAATTAATAACACGAAAATAGAACAAAAACTAGATGATAATACCGCAAAACTAGATGAAAATACCATAAAACTAGATGAAAATACCGCAAAACTAGAGGAAACAAACGCGAAAATGGAACAAAAATTTGAAGAAAATAATACAAGAATGGAACAGAAATTGGATGAAAATAACACAAGATTAGAAACAAAACTTGATACATTCAGACAAGAAATAAGAGATGAAATTCAAGGAAAAATGGTACAGATACAAGAAGACATAAGGACAGATGTAAGACAAGAAGTTAATGGGATGATTGAGCAAAGATTCACAGTGATGAACGAACTGGTTATAGAACAAAACAAAGTAATAGATCTAACATTAAAAGAACAAGGAAAAATGATAGAAACAAATACGAGAATGATTCAAGAAATGCCAAAAAACACTAATTCACCTACACATTTCATTACACGAAAAGAAAACGAGATATATTTTTACGGTGATACACGCATACATCCACAAATATTTATAACACGTATAAAACAAAATATTCAAAACAGACCACCAAATATAACAGTAAAACAATACATACAGGAACGACTTCGATCAGATGCAGACACGTGGTTTCAAATGGTCTATGACAAAATTGTAACATTTGAGGATTTTGAAAAGTTATTTATTAAACAATATTGGGGTGAATATAATCAAAGAAAGGTACGCTCCAATTTATTCAATGGGAAATATTTAGAGAACGAGGGAATATCGCGAGAAAAATATATCATTAAAAAGATATATAACATTCAGTATTTAGAACCGAAATTTAACGAAGATGAAATGGTGAAATATCTTGCAAGACATTTTAGTGATGACATTTACAAAGTTATTATCACCCAACGGATAACTACTTTGGATAGGCTAATCGAATACATGAAAGATATTGACGAATTTAAAGTCGGGTGGAGGAAACCATCGCCTCGTACTTACAATGACGACAAGACGTACCATGACAATAGAAATAATAATCGTGAAAAAAGTTATTATAATCACAATGATCGCGAAAATAAGCGATATTTCAATAATAATCGGGATAATAATAATGATCGATATAACAGATATGAAAATGATAATAAATATTATAATTATAATGATATGGAGAACTATAATTATAATAATCGAAATAACCAATTAAACGATAAACGTGAAATGGTAAATGACGATAGAAAGCAGGTTAGATGGGAAGACAGACAGACAACAAGATATAATGATCAACCAAAAACCTACGCACATATGGCAAATACAAATATCAGTAGGGAACAATCAAAAAACTTGCATGCATCAGCCTCGGAACAGAATTCAGTACAGACGGTAGCGCAGATGCAGAATCAACCGTCGAATCTAAATTAACTAAATCAAAATATATAGCAACAACTTATCAACATATGAAAGACTTTATTGACACGGGAAACGACAACGGGATAACGGATAATACATATCATAGTAATTTACCATTTATTGATGTAAATATAGAAAATATTAAAACAAAGGCACTCGTAGATTCGGGAGCTGAACTAAGCTTAATAAACGAAAACTTCGTAATAGCGCATAATGATAAGTTCAAAAATAAATCAATAAGAATTTCAAAGATCAAATTAATTAATTTAAGCGGAAAGAAAATAGCTGAATGCAGTAAAATAATTCACACTAAATTCATCGTACAAGATGAGGTATTTGAAGGGGAATTTATAATAATTGAAAACATGAATTTTAACATGATCATAGGAGAAGACATATTAACAAAATTAAGGGCTAAAATTGACATGGGAAAGCGTCTCATGCAATTAAAAGGTAAAACGATACCTATATGCGGTAATGAAAAGGGTAAAATAATTCCCAAATGTGGTAATAATAATACGGAAAACGGTCACAGAACCGATAACGAAAAAAATGGCGAACGAGCCAGTATTGATACAGTGAAAATGATTTTCACATATGAAAGTAATAATGTAAATAAGCCCGAAAATTTCAAAATAAATTGTTCTCCGAAATACGAAGCCACAGTTAAAAAAATATTAAATAATTATAATTCCCTATTAACTTTGAATCAGGGATAGCTACAGGCTATGTACACAAATTATTTGTAGACGAAACAAAACCTTTCAGATGCAAATCTTATCCAGTACCATACAATCATAGAGCTCAAGTAAAATATTAGATAGAAAATATGTTACAAGCGAACATTATTGAGTCAGCAAAAACTAATTATATAAACCCTTTAGTGATTGTTAAAAAGAAAAACGGTGCAATAAGATTATGTTTAGATGCACGCAAATTAAATGAAATTACAAAATCTCAATTCGACGCACCACAAACCATAAATTCCATGTTAAACAGAATTGGTAAAAATACGATATATTCAAAACTAGATTTAAAAAATTCATTTTGGTTAATTCCTCTTGATCCGGAATCTAAGAAATACACAGGGTTTTGTGTTGAAGGGCACATATATCAATTCAAAGTAGTTCCATTTGGATTACAATCAGCATCTTCAGCTTTAGTTAGAGCAATGCAATCTATTCTAGATAGTTATGAAACTTTCTGTTTTCATTACGTCGATGATATATTGATTTTCTCTGAAAATATAGAAGAACACTGCAGACATTTAGAGATAATATTACAATCTTTAAATAAAGCAGGTTTAAAATTAAACATAGAAAAATGTGAATTTTATAAAGAAAAGGTTAAATATTTAGGTTATGAAATAGGTCAAACCGGAATAAGCATAGGTACAGAAAGAGTAGAGGAGATTAAAAATTATCCCAGGCCTGTTAATTTAAAAACATTAAGGGGTTTCTTAGGAATATTAAATTATTATAAAAAATTTATACCACGACTGTCGGAACTAGAAGTACCACTAATAGAGTTATTACATAAAAATGTAAAATGGGAATGGGATGATAGACGCGAGGCAGCTTTTAACAAAGTAAAAAATAATTTTCATGAAAATTTATTATTATATAGTCCAGATTTTAAAATTCCATTTATTATAAGAACCGATGCGTCAGATCATATAGTAGCGGCAGAACTTACACAATTACAGTCGGGAGTAGAAATTCCAATTTGTTTTATATCTAGAATACTAAAACCATACGAACGAAGATATTCAACAAGCGAGCGTGAGATGCTAGCTTTAGTGTTTGCTCTAAATAAGCTTAAATTCTTCATTACATCTTCACATTTCATATTAGAAACTGATCATTCAGCACTCTGTTTTCTTATGAAAAATCGTTTTTCTAACAGTCGAATTTATAGATGGTCATTATTAATACAAGAATATTCTTTTACTATAAAACATCGAGCTGGTAAGGACAATGTTACAGCTGATGCACTTACAAGAAATAGAGTACTGAATGAAGAAAAAACAGACACGTACACAATTGCTTTAAATTCATTATCATCTATCGAAACAATATACACTTCTACAGAAATACTTAAAAGTCAAAACGAACTTTCAAATTTACAAAACATACTACGCACAAATATCACATACAAAGGTTACACCATAAAAAACGGTTACATCATAAAAACAATTATGTTAGAAGAAAGATACGTTTTACACGAAAAATTAGCAAAAACAATCATACATGACATTCACACTAGATACGGACACATAGGTACACGAAAAACATGGTTAATTTTCAGAGAAAATTTCTACACACAAAAAGATCTACAACTAACAAAACAAATTATTTCAAACTGTCATGAATGCACATTAGCAAAACACAAGAACCATACAAACCATAACATACCATGTAGTACAATCACACACAAAAAACTTGAGCTTATAGCAATTGATTATTTAAGCAATTTGATACCAACTAGAGAAGGCTACAAACATATTTTAATTATAACTGATTTGTTTTCAAAATATATAAAAGTTTACCCTACAAAAAGGTGCAATACAAAAACAACTATAGCATTATTGGAAAAGTACGCTGAAACAGTAGGCATACCAGATAAAATTCTTGCGGACAACGCAACTTATTTTAATAACCAAAGATTTATAAAATATTGGGAAAATAGACAAGTAAAAGTCATTTTTACATCCATTCGACATCCAAAAGCGAACATAGCCGAACGCTTTATACAAGAAACAATAAGATTTTTACGAATACTAACGCAGTATAAACATAGTCATTGGATATATTTCGTTGAGACGGTAGAGGATTATTTGAATAATATCCCAAGCACTGTGACAAAAATATCACCAATAACGATTATGTTAGGAAAACATTAAAGTCGTCCTTGGATAAACGATTCTACAATAGATTTAGATAGAATAAATGAAATGGTTAAAAGGCGCATAAGGAAAAATTCACAGAGGTATTTAAAAAGGGAACAAGACAAAATCACAAAAAAGGTCAAATTCAAAAGGGGTGATTTAGTCATAGTCAAAAGTTTAAGGTACACTAATAAAAAAATGGGACAGTGTGCTAAACTCATGTATCCTTTCGAAGGTCCATATGTTATTAACAAAGTACTCAACGCCAACACTTATGAATTAAAACACTTAACGGAAAACACTATCAGAGGAAAGTTTCACATAGAATTGCTTTATTCATATACTCCACATCAAGATAATGAATAAACATTTTGAATATCATGCTTGGTTTACAAATATTAAAAAAATTATTTAAATTTTAAAAAATTTATTTAACTTGGTGGGGGTATGTCATGATATCCTTATTGCGATACATAATTATCGATAACATTAAAAGTAGCATGGGATAATTTGGCATTGCGTGTGGTTTGCATAGCTCACATCAATATGTGGTTGGAGAAATAATAGATAATGTATAAAAATTCACTAAATAAACTTAAAAAACGTAAAATGTTTATTTCATATAAGCTAATGATTCAGGAAAGAGTTTCTTCAAATATTAAGAAAGACAATGTAATATTGATATTAATATTTAAACCATAATAAGTTAATAGTGTATGCAAATATAGGCCGTGCTGAAATATAATATCCCATATGAACATTTAGTCATTTATCAATCGTCAAGAAGGTTGGTCGATGACAGAACGAAAATTAAAAAAGAAATATTTGAGAGAAAGAAAAGTCAGATGAAAAAAATGTCAAGAAAAGATGGAATGGTGAAGGAAACTTGAATTAATAAGATTTTCAACAGTTGCGCATGGTAGCTAATGTTTTCTAAAGATATTAATGAAAATCAGAGGTTGAGAAAGTAACAAATATAAAATCTTCATTTGCCAGTTGAGGGTAAATTAATCCAATGTCGAGGGATTAAACATGGATACCGAACGTCAATTTTACAAGTAATAAATTAATAAATAGGAAGAACGAGCCATATAAAAGTTAATAAAAGAAAATTATAACAGCAGGATTTTAAGGTTTATTTACGAGCGGCAGACATTTTGGTGAATAAGTGAATAAATTATTAGAAAAAAGACAGGTGAATCCGATATCGCCTCCTATCATTATAGGAAAACAAAGTAAGATCTTACAATAACTATAAAATCGCAAATTTTAAAAGTCTCGAGCATTCTTAATATTAATAAGGATTTTCAATCATTAATTTTAAGATATTTAATTTTATAAAATTTCATTATTTATTTCAATATATTGTTATTTATCTAAATTTTTACATTTCTTTATTTGTTTAAACCCATATTTAATTGAAACTGCTCCTTAGATCAGAGTAACTGTTACGCAGGCTATGCTCGGTTATTTCATGCTCTATAATTAGATATACCGAAAGGTATTGGCGCGCCGGGCAATTTGAAATATTAGTAAAGGTAGGTTATAATTTGAATATCAAATAAATATCTTTATTAAAACAATATTTTAAAATTATTCTTATTATTTAAAGAATATTATCATAAAAGCAAATATCATAACAATATATATATATATATATATATATATATATATATATATATATATATATATATATATATATATATATATATATATATATATATATATATATATATATATATATATATATATATATATATATATATTCAGTTTGCAAATTTTTGTGGGTTTCACTATAAAATGTTCTCTGTCATCTGGGCTATCATGGTATCATGGCACGAAGTTGTTCGGCATTTTGAGGACGATAATTTATTTTCGTTATACGCTTCACGATAATTTCCCAAACATTCTCAATGGGATCAATGTCGGGACTTTTAGAAGCCCTTCCACATTATTATTCCGGAGCCATTGCTTTGTATTACATTCCCATTCCCCTTTAACTAATCCATGCCTAGGCATTAACAGAAAAACGTCCCTGATTTAATTTAAAATTGTGATTGTATCTTTGCCCACGAGACCTAGAAACAAGATTTTCATTCTACAGGCAATAGATCTTGAGGCAGGACAATTTGTTTCCAATACTGCATCAACTGTGGTCTCAAATGCTGCAATAACATTTTTAATTGTCTTCTCATTGATAAAATTAACGATCTAAAATCGTAATTATTAGAAAGTTTGATAATTCTTCGGAATTTGCAGGCCTAAATTTTGTTGTATATAATTTCTTTACATGTATCCCCAAATATTTTCCATTGGATTCGGGTCTGGACTTTTAGCTTGCCAAGATAGTAGATTTATTTCATTCTTATTTATCCACTGCCTTACAATATTCGAGGTATGTATGGGCGAATTATCCTGAAAGAATGGATTCAAACGCTTCAAAAACTAAATCCATATTTTCCATAACTTGTGAATTGACTTTTGAAAACTCGTAAAAGTGTATTTATTTACCTATTTGACACCTTCACAAATTCGTTTCCACAGTAACGAGATTAACAGCGATCGGAAAAGCTCTTTTTTCTGAAATCGATCGGCAATGTCTACATTTTCGGCGCGATGTCAGATCGAAAAATGCACAATTCCAGTATTTTAGTCCGTTGCTAAGAAACTATCAGAAAACAGACCGGAAAAGATCCGTTGCCAAGCAACGATCAACGAAACCTAGGCCGGGAAAGTAACATTCCCGTTCAGTTTTTTATGTATATTTTAGATAGTAAATAAATGCACGCAGACAAACCAACTCACATTAAAATTGCATTTATTAGTAAGCAGTTAGATTTTAGTGAAGAAATGTTATGCATTAATACAAATTCCTTAATTTATAATAATATTGATTGTGATTTCAGAAAAAATAGTATGTGTACTTCGGTGTGAAAGCACATTCCCGGACTTCGATGCTTGTTGGCCTCGGCTAGCGCCTCGGTCAACAATTTGCATCGTCGTCCGGGAATGTATTGCTTTCACACCTAAATACACAATTTACTATTCTGAAATCGATCAGCAATGTCTACATTTTCGGCGCGATTTCAGATCGAAAAATGCACAATTCCAGTATTTTAATCCGTTGCTAAAAAACTATCAGAAAACAGACCGGAAAAAATCCGTTGTCAAGCAACGATCAACAAAATCGTACGGGAATGTTACTTTCCCTAGGCCGGGAAAGTAACATTCCCTTACGGTTTTTTATGTACATTTTAGACAGTAAATAAATACACGCAGACAAACCAACTCACATTAAAATTGCATTTATTAGTAAACAGTTAGATTGTAATGAAGAAATGTTATGCATTAATGAAAATTTCTTATTTTATAATAATATTGATTGTGATTTCAAAAAAAATAGTATGTGTACTTCGGTGTGAAAGCACATTCCCGGACTTCGATGCTTGTTGGCCTCGGCTAGCGCCTCAGCCAACAATTTGCTTCGTCGTCCGGGAATGTATTGCTTTCACACCTAAATACACAATATACTATTGCCGATCTAGCCCGGGAATGTTGTATCTTTAATAAGTATAAGTTGGTAACAACTTAGAGTCTGTTGGTACCAGGTAGAATCCAGGAAGTGGTGCATAGCTTTTGTCAGATTGTTTATTAACCACATATTGAAAATGTAGTAACAAAGATAATGATTTAGAAATAAATATACACTGCATTAATAGATTTGATGATAAATGTAACAATTTGTATGATCTGAGAGGTGCTACAAAAAATGATCCGTGTCTTAGCATGGTGTGTGATTATTTTAATAACGGTTGGCCCGATAAGAAATTTGTTCCAGAATATGTCATGTTTTATTACAAAATAAAAAATTAATTAATAGTTGAAGATGACATTATATATTTTAATAATAGAATTGTTGTACCAGTCAGTTTAAGATCGTTAATGTTAAATCTGTTACATGAAGGCCATCAGGGTATTACAAAAACCAAATTAAGAGCGAAAAATATTTTGTATTGGCCCAGTATGTACAATGAAATAGAACAATTAATTAGTTGCAGAATTTGTGAAAAATTCCAGCCGTCTAATAAAAAAGAATTATTAATGCCACACGCAATTCCCAATTTACCATTTGAAAAAATTGCAATGGATATTTTGAGTTATCAAAACAATGATTATTTAGTGGTCATAGACTATTTTTCAAAGTGGATTGAACTATTAAAGTTAAAAAATAAAACGGCGCTAGAAGTCATATCTAAATTAAAATTTGTATTCTCAACGCATGGTATACCTAAAACAATTATAGGAGATAATATGCCATTTGGTTCTTATAAATTTAGAGAATTTGCCGATCAATGGAATTTTAAGGTTAACAACTCAAGTCCCAACTATCCTCGTAGTAATGGGCTTGCAGAAAAAGCTGTTCACATATGCAAACAAATGTTAAAGAAACAAATTGAAGACGGAAAAGATATTAGTATTTCCTTATTAGAATATCGCGGTACACCTGTGCCTAGTTTAAATGTCTCACCATCAGAAATTTTAATGACCCGATTGTTAAAAACAAAACTGCCTACTGCAAACAATAAATTAATACCAAAAATTCAAAATAATGTTAAAACTAAGTTACAACTAAATCAAGAGAAGTATAAGAAATATCATGATCAACGTGCTCATATTAGAAATAAGTTTAGTGATGGGCAAAATATGGTTATTAAAGGTGATAAATATTGGAAACAAGGAAAAATAATAACCAGTCATGAAGCTCCACTGTCATTCATTGTAAAAGACTGTAACAATCAAACACTTAGAAGAAATACTTATCACCTAAGACCTTCTAATGTTCAATCTCAAATAAGTCAGAATGCATATGATGATCCAATGGCAAATTATCATGAAACAGAAAATCATACAATTCCAAATTCTGAATATACTGAGCATGTGAGTTGTGAGAATGAAGACAATAATGTGAATCATACTTTGCCAATGTGTACAAAATCTGGTAGAACTGTTATGTTGCCGAAGAAGTTTAAAGAATATGTATTGTATTGAATTTAATATTTTAGATTAATATTGTACTGGCCATATTTGTCTAATTTAGTTTTAATTGTTTATTTGTTATTTTGTTAATGAGGGAGTTGTTGTATCTTTAATAAGTATAAGTTGGTAACAACTTAGAGTCTGTTGGTACCAGGTAGAATCCAGGAAATGGTGCATAGCTTTTGTTAGATTGTTTATTAACCCCATATTGAAAATGTAGTAACAAAGATATTAAAATAAAGATGTTCCTCAATATTGTTTATATAATTTAAACTACAACAGGGAAAACGTTAATCTCTGGCGGATAATTCCTCCAGAAAGGGTGTACTTTCTGGTCGGCCGAAAAAGAAAAAGACTATGATTCTAACATACCGGAAAGGGCGTCTTTTCTTCTATGCAGTTTATATCAAACAAACTTTCTATCAAACTACCTAATATGTGCTTAATATCTTCGTGTGTTAGGTGATTTATGACTTTACTATATACTGGAGCGGATCTGGCGAGAAAAAGGATAGTTTTGTAACCATTTTTTTTCTTTTGGCAGTTCTGTAACACGCATTCTCTTTTATCATGTTATCAAGTTAGTTCAGCTTAATCGCACGGGGTGGAAAGAAATAATATAATAATAATAATAATAATAATAATGTTTATTTACCATCAATAAAAAACAAAATCGGGTTGTACATAAGGTAAGTAGTAATTACAAATAGAGAAAAAAATATAGTATAAAAAATATATAGTATAAAAATAATATCAAAAGTTTTGTTCAAAATCAACTAAAATTGGAATTGTAAAATATATACCTAATAGTAATAATTTACATATAGTGAACTTCGTAAATAAACAGGTAGAAATAACCCACAAAAGAAAATCTTGTGGTGGGTTTATTAACCTAACTTATAAATTTACAATCTTTGATATTAATATAGTTTTATTAAAGTACATATAAAATGCATTACTGATATTTAATGGTAGTTTGATACTGGGTGACGATTTTTGGTGAGGTGACATATATTAAGTAGTTTATTATTTAAATTAATATTATTTTTATTTTTTTTTTCCGGAACAGTAATTTAAGGCAGTTAATACATATTTTTTTATTTACTTTTTTTAATTTATTCATTATAATTGTTTTTCATATCAATTAACTTGTGCGAAAATGTTCTAGTTTTTGATAATAACCATGATTTGATTTTAGATTTAAACATGGAATTGGAATTTAATAATCTTAAGCTAAGTGGTACTTGGTTGTATACTTTCGGACCTAGAAAGTAAAAGCATCGCTGGGCTATCGTTTTTGTTACTTTTGGTATTACAAAAGAGCCTTGTCTATACCTTGTTGAATAAGAGTGCGTAATACTAATTTTTGATTTAGATTTTTTCTGTTCCAAGATTAAAGAAGAGCAGTAAAGTTGTTTGATATCTAATATTTGTGCCAAAGAGTAAAGTGAATCACTAGGATATAATAAATTTTTAGAAAATATTATTTTTAGAATCCATTTTTGAATAGTCTCTAAGTTCTTGATGTGTACATTGTAAGCTCCTCCCCAGGCGATTATCCCATATCTTAGTTGGGATTCGACAAGTGCATAGTATATTGTTTTCATTTGTTTCAATTCTAGTATTTGCCTAAACTGTTTAAATTTGGATAGGAGACTTCTAACTTTTTGTACTAAAGTGTTTATGTGTTTGTCCCATTTTAAGTTGTAATCAATTACGACACCTAGATATTTGATATCTAAAGTTTGTGGAATCTCAACAGAAACATCCTCGCAGTCGATTTTAAGTGCGGGAAGATCAGGGATTTTAGTTTTATTTATGGCAAATGGTAAATACTTTGTTTTATTAAAATTTATAGTAAGCAGCCGAGAGTCGAACCATTTTTTTATATTTTTAAAGTCAGCTGTCACCTTCTCTAGGAGGGTTTCCCAGGTATTATCATAATAAAAAATGGCTGTATCGTCTGCGAAGCTTATTACTTGCCCTCTGGAACTCTGCAGAAATAGATTATTAACATATATATTGAATAATATCGGGCCAAGCACCGTGCCTTGAGGAACTCCACAAAGTACAAACCTTTCATCACTTATTGTGTCATTTATAGAGACCCTCTGAGTTCTTTGGGACAAGTAATTTTTAAAAAGATGCAAGCTTTTTCCACGAATTCCCTGGTCTTCGAGAGTATCTAGCAGTATACCATGATCCACTGTATCAAATGCTTTCGCAAGATCTACGAAGATACAAACTGCAGGTTTACCTCCATCGAGGGCCTTGTATGCATTTGACGTAAGCTGCATAATTGCATCTTGCGTAGATTTGCCTTCTTGAAAACCAAATTGAGCATCTGATAAAATCTTGTACTTATTAAGGTAATTAACTAATCGATTTTTTATTAATGTTTCTAATATTTTAGTAAAGCTGGAAATTAAGGAAATGGGCCGATAGTTTGAACATTCGGTTTTTTCCCCACCCTTATACAAAGGTTTAATTAAGGCTGATTTAAATACGGATGGCCATGTACCTATTCTAATAATATTATTAAACAGTAGGCAGAGAGGTTTTGAGATATAATCTACAATCATTTTGAGCGTTTTGGAAGATATTTTGTCATCACCTGGTGCCTTATTTAGTTTAAGGTTCAAAATAATTGTCTTAATTTCACTTTCATTAATTTCGGAGAGATAAAAGGAGTTACTCAAACGATTTTTAGGTTCATTAAAATTCTTTGGCTTTTTAATTTTGTTTGCTAGAGTTGGGCCTAGTTCAGAATAATATTTAACAAAAGAATTTGCTATTTGTTTAGGATCATTGATGATTCGATCGTCTATTTTAATTTCCTTAATACAATTTTTTTCGTAACTTTTTTTAGGGCATAATTCATTTAAGGTTTGCCAAAGATGTTTTGAGCTGTACTTGTTTTCTTCAATGACACTTTTGTAATATTTATTTTTAGTTTCTTTTATTAAATTATTTAAAATATTTCTATAATTTTTAAAATTTTTGCGCAGGTCTGTGTCCTCTGGATTTCGTTGACACATTTTATATAATTTATTTCTGTAATTTATGGATCTAATTAAGGAAGTTGTTATCCACTTTTTTCTTTTTCTTTGTGCCTCGTTTTTGAATTCAACAGTACAGTCGGAAATGAGATTTTTAATTTTTTCTACGAATTTTTTTGTTAATAAATGAATGTCATCCGTTTTAAAGTTAATATCATTCCATGTTTCCAAACGAAATTTCTCAATTAGCTTATTATAGTCAATAATATGTCTAGTTTCCATGTAGCTGGAATCTTTTACAGTATCCTCTATTTTAAACTGGAAATTTATTTAAAATGCGCATTTAAAATTCGCAAAATCACGTTTTTCCACGATAACTTCGGTATTATCGACTTGACGAAAAGAAAGTTGCCCACGAGACCTACAAACAAGATTTTAATTATTCTACAGGCAATAGATCTTGAGGCAGGACAATTTGTTTCCAATACTGCATCAACTGTGGTCTCAAATGGATTTTCCTGTAGGTAATTTATTAGGGCTTCATCTTGTTGCTCATTATATCGTTTGAGCTTGCAAGATCCATGCTCGCGGGGTATAGTTCTTTCATTTTCCCATCTTTTCTTAACATTCACTACACTGCATTTATATTTGTTATATTCAGAAGCAATTGTTCTTATAGACAATCCATTTTCCAATTTGGAAACAATACTAATCTACTGAATTTCTGTTAGCTGTCTAACCATTATTAAAAATTGACAAAAATTTAAGATTTTCGAGAATGATTCCTTAATCAAAACTTGCGTATTATTAAACTTCAACTTGAAAAAAATTGTGACCGTTGACGTTCAGATAATGACTGCTGTCTTTTGCAAGAGTTATGTTTACATTGGTAAAATAAAGTGTACTGCTTTTTGAAATCAAGTGTACAATGGCAGAAACCGAAAAGTAAACGACTCTTTGAGTAGATTTGGCTATTTTTGAGTAGTGTGCATTGAGATTTATCCAGTGGAGTAACCATGTGAAATTATTGTTACAGTAAATCACATAATGCAAATAATATTAAGAAACTAATTGAACAAGAAAGTTTAATAAAAGACGTGTTATTCTAAATTTACAAGGAAAACAAATAATAACTTATATTCCACAAATGTTCTAGGCACAGTTCGCACAGTACTAAGCCGCAGATGACAGGTTCAGTAGCTTGAGAAAAGATTTATCAATATTTTGTTGCAGCACCATCTGCTGCAATAACATCTTCTAATTGTCTTCTCATTGATAAAAAACGGCTGCCCAAGGAATTTTATATGTGGAAATAATTCTTTATGGAACTTTAATAACATAATATTTGAAATCCTCTATCCCAAAAACCCATAAAACGACATCCCACATCGGTAGTGGGGTGGGAGTGGTGATAGGGGGGAGGTGGGAGTGGTGATAGGGGGGAGGTGGCAGTGGGGTGGATGAAGTAAAAAAATATTTTGAGGTTTCTGGTTCTTGTACACACACTAAATCACAATTTTTTTTCATCCCCTTTAATAATGAGGTGGGGTGGTAATGGGGGTGGCTAATGCTAAAAATTTTTTTAGACCCTCTTGCATATAATAAATACTAATTTTACGGACTCTTACCTGCTTGATTTACGTATTTACCCCAAATTTACCCCAATTTACCCCCTAACCCTTTGACGAAACAAGATGAAAATATAATCTAGTTCCAGATCACGTTAAAGTACATATGTGTACCAAATTTCAAGTCAATATCTTTGACGTTTCCAGAGTAAACGTGCGCACAAAAAAAAGTTACAGACAGACAGACCCACAGACAGGCAGAATTTTTTTGCTCAAACTTAAAATCTCGACGTTTCATGACATTCTATGCCTATTTGAACAATAAAAATTTTTAAAAATTTTTTTGTCGTTACTATACTTCCACTAGATGTGGAAGTAATTAACGATCTAAAATCGTAATTATTTAAAAGTTTGATAATTATTCGGAATTTGCAGGCCTAAATTTTGTTGTATATAATTTCTTTACGTGTATCCCCAAATATTTTCCATTGGATTTAGGTCTGGACTTTTAGCTGGCCAAGATAGTAGATTTATTCCATTCTTATTTATCCACTGCCTTACAATATTCGAGGTATGTATGGGTGAATTATCCTGAAAGAATGATTCCTATTATTATGTGGCAGAAGGATGCTGAGATCAGTTTTGTAACCTGTTGAAAAATAAAGTTTTCAGGAAAGACCTGTGTAAGAGAAGGCAACATTACATTACGTAAGATTCTCTATAATGTTCTCCCTGTTAAGCGTCCATCAATTTTCTAACACACGACGCGCAGTGATGGAAAATGGAAACAATTCGACCCTCGGGGCAATTTTAATCGTACAGCCATAAATTTTTTTTTATTCTCTTTGGAATTTGATGTATTTTATTGTACAAATGCGAAAAATTAGATATTTAATTAGGTGTTTTCATAAATGGGCAAATTAGCCGACTATTGCAGCATAGAGCCTAGAAAATTATACACCTTGGAAATTCTTAAATTAGAATTTATGGGTTGCTGATTCCAAAAATTGGTGTCCCGAACCGTTAAAATACGAATGGAATCCCGAAATTAGGAAAATTATCCCTTTTAAGGGGTTTTTGCAACTATCTGAATAAGAATCTTGAATAACCATAAGTTTATCTCCAGATTTATTATTTTGTAGGTTTATTGGGTCGTTGATTTAAAAAATTGAGGTCTTAAACTCCTTTAATATGGGGGATGGAACCACCGAAACTCGGAAAAACCACCCCTTTCAGGGGTTTTGCAATAGTCGGCTAAGTTACCTATTTATGAAAACACCTAATTAAATACCTAACTTTTCGCACTTCTACAATAAATTACATCAAATTTCAAAGAGAATAAAAAAAAATTATAGCTGTGCGATAAAAATTGCTCCGAGGGTTGAATTGTTTCCATTTTCCATCACTGTGCGACGTCTCCATAGATGGCGATCAAAAACCATACATTAACCGAAGAACGACCACTGCGACTGATATTATTATTATTATTTTATGTCGTCCGCTCATACATATTACTTCCACATCCAGTGGAAGTATAGTAACGACAAAAAAAATTAAAAAAAACTGTATTGTTCAAATAGGCTTAGAATGTCATGAAACGTCGAGATTTTAAGTTTGAGCGAAAAAAAAATTTCTGTCTGTCTGTCGGTCTGTCTGTAACTTTTTTTGTGCGCACGTTTACTCTGGAACCGTTTGAGATATTGACTTGAAATTTGGTACACATATGTATTTTAACGAGATCTAGAACTAGATTATATTTTCATCTTATTCCGTCGAAGGGTTGGGGGGTAAATTGGGGTAAATTTGGGGTAAATAGGTAAATCAAGCAGGTAAGAGTCCATAAAATTGGTATTTAGTATATACAAGAGAAGCTAAGGTTTCAAAAACGAATTTGGCATTATCCATCCCCATTACCACCCCCACCCCATTATTCAAGGGGATGAAAAAAAAATTGTGATTTAGTGTGTGTACAAGAACCAGAAAACTCAAAATATTTTTTTACTTCATCCACCCCCACTACCACCCCCCTATCATCACCCCCCATCCCACTACCGATGTGGGGTATCGTTTTATAGGTTTTTGGGGTAGAGGATTTCAAATATTATATTATTAAAGTTCCATAAGCAATTATTTCCAAATACAAAATTTTTTCGTTGTGAGTGACTTGTATAGAACATCTGGATGTGGAAGTAGTGATTCCTTGGGCAGCGGTTTTTTTTAGCTGTAGCACAGTTTCTTAAGTTCGCTTGGTTTATATGGTTTCGTGCTGTACGAACTGTGTCTGGAAAATTGATTGCTTGACAAGCTTGCACTGCGGTTGAAAAAGGATTTTGCTGAATAAAATTAATGAGATTGTTATCTTCAACTTCATTTGACACTTTTCTTACACCTAATCGGATCGGTCTTTACAGACCTACTCCTTCTCTTCTTTTTATTTTGAAAATGCAAGCTTTGCGAACATTTAACTCTGCAGCAACCATACCCATTGACCAGTTTTCTTCTAGTGTGGCAATTGCCCACATTTTTTCGGCTTCTGTTAACTGCCTCGGTTTTTTTACAAACTTTGCAATAAACAAAAAAAAAGTTTATTATTTGATTTCTGCCATTGTACACTTAACTTTTTTACCCTTCATGTTATCGCTTTTTTAAAGTAATTGGCGGGGAAAAAAGTGTACTTGTCATTAGCCTTAGAAATTTACCATTTTGAAGATAATGGCATTTTAACAATCCGGCGCATAATTTATTATAAGAAATATTAACGTAGTAGGCGCCGATGCCAACAATAATATTGACAATTAAATATTCTCCTTGTGATGGCTAATCATTTTTATCAATTTTACTCATCCATTGTTGGTTAATATCAATTAATTAATTAACGTCCCAAGGACGTTGATACGAAATAATTTTGTCACAGTTGGGAAGTACATTGCTTTTAGGTAATATCCCTCCGCCTACGGCATCGGGATATTACCAAGCAACGTGCTTGAGGAAGTTGTGATAAAATTATGAGCTATTTATCAACATTCGAGGAGCATTCGCATAGAAAATTGTTTGCAATTTATTTTATTTATATATTCAAAACTATTTGACTAAAGGACAATTATTAAAAGAGTAATTTGTAAAATTAAATGTAGATGCAGATGACGTATTCGTTTCCATCATTAAAGAGCATATTGCACGCATATTGTTAATTATTTCATTATGATGTTCTTTATCAATATTTAAATAAGGTTTTATAGAATTTGAATTATTGTGGCCTGTAATTTTCAACAATGGTTACCGCGAAAGTCCATAAATGTATTCAAGATGTAGTTTTTACTTTTAATTGTATTATTTGGCCTCTATTATTATATTTATCAAGTAGTTATATTTGCAGTGCCACATCGTAATTGCGACATTTCAAAAATACATTTTACCGGGAAAGGCCAGTTGCTATTAATGACGAGAGGTAAGTGAGCTACTTACCTCTCTAAGGTAAATGAATGTTTTCAAGCAGACTACGTGACATCCATTAATGTCAAAAAAATTACTTAGTGTCACTGTCAAAATAAATTGTTCAAGAAATGTAAAATCTCATGAACCGCACCTGTGGGAGCAGAATAAGCGTTATACACCACGCAGGAGGTAAGTAACTTTGACCATTCTCGAACTCTGTTGCCAGCCCTCGCTACGCTCGGGCGCAAAATCATCCTCGACTAGTAAAAACTACTTACCTCCCTTGTAGTGTAAGTAAATGTTAAATTGTTCAACTGTCAAACTGGGTGACATGACTGATAATTGTCCCAGGGAGATTATCAGCTATAATATCCCTAGGGCATTGATAACGTACGAGAGAATTTTATGACAATCGAAAGCACGAAAGCAACGTGCTTGAGATTGTTATAAAATTATGAGGCATTTGTCAATGTCAGAGATATTCGATCAGAAAATTTTTTGAAAAAATAAAATCAAAAAGTCGCAACACAACAAAACATTTAATTCGTATTTTCCTTCATGCCAAAACGTGACATCATTTTGATATTTATTTGCCAGTTATTATGAAGTTGTCAAAGTTAAATAATTTTATTGTCATAATGATTGAAAATTTCCTTGGATGGTGTTATCAGTGTAATGTTAAAATGATTGGATGATTTGTGTCACATGACAAGAAATAACGAAATTTAATTGGTTATTAGAACTGTCAAAAAATTTTCAATGTAATATTGTTGTGATTGGTTGTTCCGCGCACATGATTAGAAATGGGCGAATTTAATAGGATTTCTATTTGAGTAAAAAACTTTCAACTTAATTACAATGCAAGGGCGGATCCAGGGGGGAGAAGCAGGGGCAAGTGCCCCCCGAAGGCCCCGAGAAGAATAGGATCTAATATTATTTATTATTGAAAATCAGGCCTGTAGCTAGAGGAGGGCCAGAACGGGAATAATTTTCGCCGACCTACGGCGACCGCAAGGGGGGGGCAATTTCAATTGTCTTTTTTTTATTTCTCCCCCCCGCCCATCGAAAAATTTTTCGGATGAAAATTTTTTTTTTAGATTTCTCCCCCCCCCCGCTCATAAAAAAATGTTTGGGCAACCCCCCCCCCCCTGAAAAATTGTTTGTCCGCCCTTAAAGCACTTTCTAGCTACAGGCCTGTTGAAAATGTCGATATAATTATTGATCGTTCGGGGGATTTATCTTATCCTGATTGATAGCCAAAATAAATAACTGAATTTAAAAACTGAAATACATCTGCCTTACAAAAAAATCTACATTACAAAAAAATGTTAGTTTTACATAAAATTTAGTACCCCCCGTAACCTTTCTGGATCCGCCCTTGTTACAATGGACGTACTGTGCTGCGCAACGTGAATATTTACGAAGATTTTCAAATAGATTGCAACCTGGTCATCGACTATTTCAAAGTATGTCCAGGAATTTAGGCGAATGTAATTAATTTCATCCTAAACGTGATAATTTAAATAGATCGAAAATTATTACGCCTAACCAGGTAGACGAAATATTAGTTCGCATTGCAGATGACAAACTAGTTCAAAATTGCTATCTGTAGCTACAGGCAGGCCCCACGAATGGGGGGGGGGTTGTTGGGTACAAAGTTTAGGGCTTACGAGAGGCCCGTAGGGAGGGCCCGTCTGATCCTCCCGTATGTGCGGTGCACACAGACGCCAGAACATCATCAGCTATGCCCCATTCACTCATCAATTTTTATTTTCGAGGAAAAAAAAGAGGCGCTTCATGATTTCGCGGGGTCCGTCAAAATCAGCGATTACGGGGACCACAATTTGATGCAGGAAAGACAGGAATCAGTAAGACTCCAATTTTAAAAATGTTGCATGCAAAAAAATAACATCTATATCATTTTACACCTGTGCAAAATTTATTGCCTGCCGATTTTCCTTTAAGATATCAGTTTGTTAGAGATATTCGGAGCAGACAAAATATTGGCCACTCATTCGTTAACACATTATTATTTATGGATGAAGCTACATTTACCGCCAAGGTATCTTCAGTTTAAGAAATAATTATTTTTGGGAAGTTGAAAATCCTCATGTAACGCGAGAACGACATTTCCAACATGAGTTCAAAATCAATGTTAGTGTGGAATCAATTTCTAGGATCACTCGAGTTGCTCGAGTTGCCATAAAGTTTAAATGGTAACAATTACACAGTCCCACAAAAAAAAAGTTCAGACCAGCGAACCAGCCCATGTATCCCTATGTATTTTCGGTCGCTGAATCCGAATCTGAGATCAAAAAAATTCGTACACCCCCAAAATCTTTAGTTAGAGCCAAAAAACACCCCTGGACTGGGGTAAAAAGAATATTAAGCTACGAGAATAGTTGTTACATCCTAATCGATCGAATTATACAGATTAGGGTTAAACAGCAGCGTACATACAATAGATATGAAATACACCCAGTGAGGGGCGAAAACTAGGCCCCATTTATAAAAATCGATCCAAAACAGTAATGTCTGCTGAAAAAGCTCAAAATGTCTAAGTTTTGTTAAAGTGATAAAAAACTGCATCAGGTCCGATGTAATCTTCATAAACTGCCCCTATAGGGTTGAGAATAACCACCTTTAAGTTGAAACAACCCAGTGTTTCGAATTTTTATAGAAGTCACTGTAACTTTTTATAGATAAATCTTACATAGGAGGTAGTTTTCACACCGAGGGTTGACATTGTAGGACGTTGATGGTATGTAAATTTCTAGTTCTATTTTAGAGTACTACGCAAAATAGAAATCCTGTTGGATTTTACGTTTTCTCTTGTTTTGTGTCCTTTAAACTTGTGCCCCTATAGGGGCAGTTTATGAAGATTACGTCGGATCTGATGCAGTTTCTTATCACTTTAACAAAACTTAGATATTTCGAGCTTTTTCAGCAGTCATTACTGTTTTGAATCGATTTTTTTATAAATGGGGGCTATTTTTTGCCCCTCACTGGGGGTGTGTTTCATATCTATTGGATGTACGTTTAAATTTGTATAATTCAATCGATTAGGATGTAATAACTATTCTCGTAGCTTAATATTCTTTTTACCTCTGGACTGGTCCAGAGGTGTTTTTGGCTCTAACTAAAGATTTTGGAGGTGTACGAATTTTTTTGACCTCGGATTCGGAGTCAGGAACCGAAAATACATAGGGATACATGGGTCTGGTTCGCTGGTCTGAACTTTTTTTTTGTGGGGATGTGTTATTTTCCTTTTTTTTTTAATATTTCATTGATATGAAAGTAAGTTGTTCATGTAGGATGGTGCTCCGCCACATTTAAATAATCAAGTATGAACCTACTTAAACACCCATTTTCATGAACGCTGGATTGGTCGGTAAAGAAAAGTACATGACCATTTTTATTTTTTGTGTGCTTGTGTACCAATTAAATTTTAATTTAAACTCCTCATGGAAGAACGTTGCTAGAATACATTTTGAAACGGAGTCGAGAGAGTGGAGATTTTATAACAGAAAAGATAAGCTAAGCACGTGTTATCCAACTAAAAAACTAGGTCAGAGGGAATCGTTTTAACACAATTTCGGATGAGAGCAGGGTGAGATATAGATAATACAGATTTCAAGTAACCGATGTGCCATTAAGCATAAAATCAATATCAAAATAAGGTTTTAAGGATGCTTAAAAAGAGAAGGAAAAGAATACACCTATTATTTTTGGACAATATTTATTTTTTACTAGCAAAATGAACAAAGGAGTCCTTAAAATTAATGCTGTATTTAGCTTTACTATTTTTGCTTGTAAGTCTGTTAGTAAAAAAATATGTTTTTAATCGAGATTATGGTTGAGCCTTACTTTGTTCCGATTTTGCTTAAATATGAGTGCCTGCTAAGGAACGTAAAGTTTGTTCAAACCTAATATACATCTCTGTATATTACATTTGATATCTTGCACATATTCGTATTTTTGTGTGTCTAATCAAAAACCCGAGTCACATTCTGCGCATAGTTTACAGAAAATACAACAGTTTACACGCTGCTAGCGATTACCCTATACACTATCAGCAAGTCTAGTTTCAACGATTTAACCGACCGCATAAAACAATTGTTTTTCCGCTTAACTCGCTCTAACTCAAAAACGGCACAATGGATTACTCTCAAATTTTTATCGTGTTATCACTATATATGTGTTAACATAATGTGTTAATATGTAGGTCAAGTGTAGAAAGAATTTTTTTTTTCTAAGGCTATGTCGAAAATTTGCATTCTCAAATGTAACATGCGGGAAACTTTTTTATCTTTCGAAATAGATACCAAGTGTATGAAGAAGTAACGAAGATAAAAGATGGACGTAACTTTTTTATTTGAAACTTTTTTTTCTAAAATTAGCAGTTTTCGAGAAAATTGTAAACAAGTGATTGTTGGCAAGGTACTGCAATTAATTGCTATTAGATGTCCACGTTCTTTATGATCTCTGTATCATTAAATAAGTTTTGCATGTATTCCCACTTCAGTCTCCTTCACGGTTGGAATTTCGACATAGCCTTAGAAAAAAAATAGTTAAGCGAAAAAATAACTGTTTTATGCGGTCGGTTAAGTCGTTGAAACTAATACATACCTAATCCAGGACTTGCCGACACTGTATGACGGGTATGGCCCAATTTTAATAAAGATGATTCTACCATATTATTTTACATACAGTGGATCTCATTTTGCTTGGAACCAGACCCATAAAAAGTTTATTTTAGGTTAGATTGAGATCGAGTAGTAGTTTAAATGTTAAATATTTCAGAAACTATGAATGGCACTTCAAAAATGCTATCGACCAAAATGAAAGACTATTATATAGGCTTTCAAATTATTTTTTACTGTTACTTCATTATCATAAAAAGATATCTCTAAAAGTAAAAAATAAAATTTCACCCAGTTTTACAAATAACAAGAACACGTTTGCACCGACTTCAAATTGATAATAGGTAGACAGGTATTTGTAAAACTGAGTAAAATTTTATTTCTTACTTTTGAGATATTTTTTTTTAATTGTTTTTCAACCTTTTTAGTAGCTTCACATATTTCAAGGTCCCTGCCTGGAGGATAAACAAACATCCTCACTTCAGTTCCTTTTAATATTATACTTTTTTCTTCAAGCGTATTAAAATGTTTAAATTATGTCACCAAAAACAGAAGTAGAAGTAGGACATTGTTTTACTAGTAACAAAATGTTAGTACCGAACGCCACCGTAGTGGACATTGTTTTACTAGTAACATAATGTTAGTTCCGAAAGCGCCACCGCAGTGGGTATTGTTTTACTAGTAACATAATGTTAATACCGAAAGCCACCGGTGGCGCGCTATCCACTAGCCACTTGTCATATTGTGTCAACATGTAAGACTGTAGTTTGAATATTTGTACATTTATGATAAATAAATGAATTTTTGCATTTTAATACGCTCGAAGAAAAAATAGTATATATTACACGGAGTAGAACGCCTTTTTTTGTGTTTCGCCCAGTTTGCGGCTTCGGCTTCGCCTCAGCCGCAAATCCTGGGCTCAACACAAAAAAAAGAGTGCGTTCTACTCCTAGTAATATAATATACTATTAGTCCACAGTACATAGTATCAAATAGTCGTTTACTTTTCCGCCGTTGTACCACGTTTCACGTAAATCTACTTTGCTGGTATTATCGCATCTCAATTAAAAAAACATCATGCAATGAAATCGTCATCATTAATAGCATTGAGAACAACGACATGAGCGAGAGCATGGTATAATTTGTTGTAAAAGTAAATTGTTCAACGGGCGCGTTTCTCAATAAAAGTCTCAGTTCATACTGTTGTTGTAGAAAACATTCTTCGGCTGATTCGCCTCCATGCAAGGCTCTCAATCATTGCGAAATGGTACATAACATGATAGTAACTTATAATAATGTCCTGTTGTTTGTGAAAAATTATCATCATTATCGAGAACTAAGTTTTTAACTGATATCACCGGCGACTCCGCCAAATCTTCGAATGTGCTCGTAATATAAAAAATTAGATATTGTTATTATTTAGGTATTAAGCAAATCACAACTTACCTACACATCTTTTTATTTATTATGAAATTATCTACTTTCTGTATATTGTTGCCCTAATCTGGGCACGCTAATATACTAGTTAGGTAAATACTTTAAAACACTCATTGAGAACCGTTCAAAACAACTACTCTTCTAGCCAATACTGACGAAGTATTTAATTACATTTTTGTTCACCTTACACCAGATGTAGCTTGATACATTTAATGTGAGACCACCACCGGACCATAGCCTACAGTTTGCAGCAGGTTTGACAAATCGCTTAAGCAACGCCAGAGTAATCAATAAACAAATATATAAAAAATATATACGGGTCGAATTGAGGACCTCCTCCTTTTTTAAATTTTATGAAGTCGGTTAAAAAACAAAGAAGTTATGACAGAAACAATGCGCAATTTTACATTTCTTACTAAGAAATGTCGCCATTTTGTTAATGTAAGTAGTCAGTAATTAAAAAAATATATTCTCGTACACTAACTAGTTCTTGTTACTATATAGTATGATTTAGACGCTCAAATGTCGCCCATTTACAGCACTTACTTTAGAAAAAAAATGCATTTTCAAGGAAACGTAAAATGCACAGCCCCACAAAAAAAAATGTTCACCAGACTAGACCAACATATCTATACGTTTTTGGGGTCGCTGAATCCGAATCCGGGGTCTGTTTGACCCCATCAGGTCATGGTCAAGGTCAATCCAAGATTAAATTTGGAATAAAACGATTAAGCGAAGGAAACCGCGATCTCTGCACGTTTTTGGGGTCACTGAATCCGAATTCAGGATCTGCTTGACCCCATCAGGTCAGGGTGATGGTCAATCCAAGGTCAAATTGGGAAGAAACCTTTTAAGCGCAGAAAACCACCATTTTTATACGTTTTTGGGGTAACTAAATCCCAACTCCTGGTTTGTTTGACCCACCAGGTCAGGGTCAAGGTCATTCCAAGGTCAAATTGGGAAAAACATTTAAGCTAGAAAACCACGACTCTTATACGTTTTTGGGGTTGCTGAATCCGAATCCGAGGTCCGTTCGACCCCATCAGGTCAAGGTCAAGGTTATTCCAAGGTTATCTTTTGTTTATCAAATGCAAACGCATTTTTGACCACAGATTCTGAAAGAGCGGGATATTTTACGTTCGTACATAGTTTGACCTATGATCAAAGTGACCTTTGGTCATCAGAAGGTCAAATCACTCTGTTAATTTATCTAAGATCAAAGTTGATTCGAATTGAGAAATCTGAGTTACAAATCTTTATCGATCATGGTTTAGCCTCGTGATATTTCTCCGAGGAGGACTGGAGAACCAAGACAGCAGACACCTATATCCACTCGCAACTAACGAGTGGCGTCATCCAATCCTCTGGGAAAAACGAAACGTCTGTGTCATATACTGACTGCCCAAACATTTCGGTGATAGGGACTGATGAAGGTGCTGGAGCATCACTGATGAGGCCAACATCAATATCTGAGCGATACGTTTAATTTCTGTGGGAATTCTCTGATCCTGTTAATAAAATTAAAAATCCTGCTTCTCAGGGGATGCTGGAAATGGTGACAACTGCCTTAAGAGGTAATGAAGCCAGTAAAGGCGTACTGCCCTGCAGGGGCGTTAGGGTGTGAGGATGAAGCCTCAGTGTGTCCGACGACGAGTTGACTTTGTCCAGGTCTAAGTATGAGGGCTTCCGACTTTGACGAGGACAAAGTCAACTCATGACACATTATCGCTTCATCTTCACACTCTAACGCCCCCCTGCAGGGCAGTACGCCTTTACTGGCTTCATTACCTCGAAGGATCGGAAAATGGATCATTCACACATCCTTAATTAAGGCAGTTGTCACCATTTGCAGCATCCTCTGAGAAGCAGGATTTTTAATTTTAAAAACAGGATCAGAGGATTCCCACAGAAATTAAACGTATCGCTCAGATACTGATGTTGGCCTCATCAGTAATGCTGCAGCACCTTCATCAGTCCCTAACACCGAGATGTTTGGGCAGTCAGTATATGACATAGACGTTCCGTTTTTCCCAAAGGATTGGGTGACGCCACTCGTTAGTTGCGAGTGGATATAGGTGTCTGCTGTCTTGGTTCTCCAATCCCCCTCGGAGAAATATCACGAGGTTAAACCATGCTTGATAAAGATTTGTAACTCAGATTTCTCAATAGGAATCATCTTTGATCTGAGATAAATTAATTTGAGAGAGTGATTCGACCTTCTGATGACCAAAAGTCACTTTGATCATAGGTCAAACCATATGCGAACGCAAAATATCCCGCTCTTTCAGAATCCGTGGTTAAAAATGCGTTTCCATTTGATAAACAAAAGTGGACCTTGGAATGACCTTGACCTGATGGGGTCAAAAGATTCTGGACTCGGCTTCAGCAACCCCAAAAACGTATAAGAATCGTGGTTTTCTAACTTAAATGTTTTCCCAATTTGACCTTGGAATGACCTTGACCCTGACCTGATGGGGACAAATAGACCCCGGATTCGGATTCAGCGACCCCAAAAACGTATAGATATGTTGGTCTAGTCTGGTGAACAAAACATTTTTTTTTGTGGGGCTGTGATATTTGTGTGTTTGCAAATATCTCAATAAATGTTAGTTTTACCGAAGAAATTATGGATGTCAAAAATAAAGCCAATAAACTAAGAATGAATTTGTGTTGTTTTTTATTTATATAAGATTAAGTTTCGGAGATATTTAAGTTTGTAGATGATATCCTAACGCTTATAGTAGGTATTTAGTTTAAATGTTGAATATTTTAGAAACCAATGACACTTCCATAAAAAATTCTGAGGAACAGAATGAAAGATAATCACTTTAAAGTGGTTTCTTGTTTGTTTTTGTATCATAAAAAACCGCTGCCCAAGGAATCACTACTTCCACATCCAGACTTTCTCTCCAAATCTCTCACAATGAAAAAAAATTGTTTATGGAACTTTAATAATATTTGAAATCTTCTGCTCCAAAAACCCATAAAACGATATCCCACATCGTTAGTGGGGTGGGGGTAGTGATAGGGGGTGGAAGTGGAGATGGATCAAGTGAAAAAAATATTTTGAGGCCTTTGGTTCTTGTACACACACTAAATCACATTTTTTCCTTTTATAATGGGGTGGGGGTTGGTAACGGGGGTGGCTAATGCCAAAAAATTTTTTGAGACCTTAGCTTCTCTTATATATACTAAATACCAATTTTATGAACTTGCTTGATTTACCTATTCACCCCCATTTACCCCAATTTACCCCCCAACTCTTCAACGGAATAAGATCAAAATATAATCTAGTTCCAGATCTCATTAAAATACATACATGTACCTTTCATGTCAATATCTTAAACGGTTCCAGAGTAATGGTGCGCAGAAAAAAGTTACATACAGACCGACAGACAAACCGACAGGCAAACCGACAGACAGAAATTTCTTTTGCCCAAACTTAATATCTCGACGTTTCATGACTCCTAAGCCTATTTGACCAATAAAAATTTTCAATTTTTTTTTGTCGAAACTATACTTCCACTGGATATGGAAGTAAAATAAAGAAGTTAATGGCCGAAACTATGACCATTTTCACATTCCGTTTATCAAAATGTAATTCTGTTATTGTAATTGTCCAGTAATTAAATTTTTTTCAGTAAAACATAAATATCCTACGTTTTAAAAATTAATTAATAATACATTTATATATACTTAGGTACTAAATATCACCCGTGCGTATTTAAACAAATATCAATAAATATTAAAGCTGAAAAAATTTACTAAGAAAACCTATCTTTTAGTTCTTTTCTTACCGAATTTTCGAACAAAAACTTCAAACGAGTCATTACAGAAACAAAATTGATGAAATTTCGAAGTCGTTGTTGGTTGTAGTATATTTCCTGGAAAACATGGTGCACACTGAAAATAGGTCAAATATTCGGCTAGAATGTTTGAGACTTCGTGGAGACGTACTGGTATTTCCAAGTGGTAACCGTAGAAGGCAGTAAATTATCTTGACCCAGTTTAGGGGGAAATAGGGTGAAAGGGAGGAATAAAACTACTTATATTATGACACAACTAGCTGGTGATTGAGCCAAAAGAAAATTCAGAACCAAATCAATGTTAAAATAAAGTTGGCATTTGCAATGTAGACAATCAGATGGCAGTAAATTAGCCAACGATTAATTTGCACAAATTTATTGTGAAAAAATTATTTGAAGTGACGACGAAGGTCCTTTTGATTAGTCGTAGAAAAAGTATAGTATTCTACTCGCGTATAATAGCTATTGCTTACGCCGCACAGTGTGGAATTTACGAGTCTTTTAGGTCAAAATTTGACTTCTTTGTAATTCAACGAAAATCAGTCTATTTGTGCTCAAAATACTGAGCACTTTAATGAAGTACTGCGAAAATTGCAATCCTGCTTATTTTTGACACATGACAACGACAAAAGCCTGTCAGAAATGCGAAAACCCTATCTAGACACTGTTATTTCCTATATAACTCCTTGGAAGAATATCATATTTTATCATGATTTTTGACTTGCAGAATCTGAATTTCAAGGGTCCGAAACTATATACCTAAATAATTTTAGAAATGACCGTTTTTTGGCCAAAATTGGTAATTTTCGGGCCCTTTTATGTATGTAACAAAATCTAAAGTACCAAATACCACTTTATTTTAAGTTCATTTATTCGCAGAATTTGTATATAAGTATCACAAACGAAAAGGACAAAGGGCTACGAGCATTACGACCATTTTACTTCCACATCCAGTGGAAGTATGGTATCGACAAAAAAAATTTTGAAAATTTTTATTTTTCAAATAGAATGTCATAAAACGTCGAGATTTTAAGTTTGAGCAAAAAAAATTCCGTCGGTCGGTCTGTCTGTCTGTCTGTAACTTTTTTCTGCTCGCACGATAACTCTGGAACCGTTTAAGATATTTGGTACACGTATGCATTTTAACGAGATCTGAAACTATATTATATTGATCTTATTCCGTTGAAGGGCTGGGTGGTAAATTGAAATGGGGAGTAAATAGGTAAATCAAGCAAGTAAGAGTCCATAAAATTGGTATTTAGTATATATGAGAAGCTAAGGTGTTAAAAAAATTTTTGGCATTAGCTACTCCCATTATTGTCACCCCCACCCCATTATTAAAGAGGGTGAAAAAAAAATAAAATTGTCATTTAGTGTGTGTACAAGGATCAAGGGCCTCAAAAAATTTCTTTACGTTATCCACCTCCCATTGTGCGCGAACTAAATAAGTATCCATGTATGTCACATTCTAAAAATTTTTTTGATAGCAATGAACATCTAAGTATTTTCCGCAAAGATAACTCTGCACAAGCAGTTACTAAAAAATGACCAAATATAAAAAAAAAACTGGTTGTAGTTCAAAACCTTAAAACTTTTTCATTTTGTGAAACTTATATGTTCCGCGGATCAAAAAATAGAAGGGTTTGCAATGTTATATTTTGCGACTAACAGAAAAGAACCAAGAAATTCCTAAATTAAAATAAAAATTGGCCATATCTCAAATTCTTTCGACTTTTGGATTTCGGGTTCAAGAAGTTCGAACTCTGCATATCAAAAAGCATTACAGAATGTGATATGCATGGAAACTTATGCAGTTTACGCACCAATATTAGTGAACAGGCACATAAATGAATGAAAATAACCGGGTAACGTAAAAATTTCTTGAGGCCTTTGGTTCTTATACACACAATAAATGACAATTTTATTTTTTTTTTCACCCTCTTTAATAATGGGGTGGGGGTAGCAATGAGGGTGGCTAATGCCAAAAATTTTTTTGACACCTTAACTTCTACCAATTTTATGGACTCTTACTTGTTTGATTTACCTATTTACCCCACATTTATCCCAATTTACCCCCAGCCCTTCAACGGAATAAGATCAAAATATACTCTAGTAAAAATCTCGTTAAAATACATACATGTACCAAATTTCAAGTCAATATCTTAAACGGTTCCATAGTTATCGTGCACACAAAAAAAAGTTACAAACGGACCGACCGACAGACAGAATTTTTTTTTCTCAAATTTAAAATCTCGACGTTTCAAGACATTCTAAGCCTATAATTTTAAGTGGCCAAGTGGGTGGCATATCTCGGTGTGTGTGATTTGCGGTTCTGTGAGAAATATAGTTAGTGATTAATTGCACACATGATCCAGAATTCCACAGTGTTTTTAGTGTAATGGAATAAACCAAACCAAAAAGAGAAAGGAAAAGAAGATAAGTAATAACGTATCACAGATAAGTGTTGTTAATTTTTAACGTATTATTTGTAAATATATAATTTTCTTACAAATATAGACCAAGATGTGCTTAGATCCTTCTTAAAAGTCGGCAACTGTCGAAAAATGTATGGCAGTACAATAAATTATTAAAGTATGGCCATAATATAAATTTCTCAAGTTTTTCAAGTGAGGTTTTTCATAGTTATTAAAAATATTGGAACGAATTAAATTTAAACCGGAAATAATTAATGAGGCATTGCCTGTAAGAGGCATCATCCAACTACTCACAAAAACAACAGGACGAAAACAGCGACATAAAACATCAACACTACTAGAAGGGAAGATAATCACAAAAAGGATAGAAATGTACACAATGAGGTACTGGAGACATGTCCAAAGAAGGGACCCAACACATCTACTGAAGAGAGCGCTAACACTAACAGCAGCAAACTAAAAATAGACGTAGAAAACAACAATCAAGAGGATCATGAACTGGGAAAGAAAAGCGAGGGAAAAAAATGAATTCCACAAAGAAATTGTTGCAATATTTACTCTACCAGAATCAGAAACGGATGAATCAGAAGGCTCAGAAAAAGAAGAAGATTTGTAGCAGAAGAAATACAAAAAGAGGAGCACAAACAGTAGAAACACAAAAAAGAGGAGCATAAACATTAAATATCACGAACACAATGCGGCAACCCATTCCACAAACACCTACACTGCCCATCACCCAATCTTGTACCATACGTCATGTGGCTCTCGCTGCTGACAACAAGCATGACCCAAATCCAACCCAGTATCGGAAACCGAGAATTAGAAGACTCAGAAAAAGAAGATTCGAAGAAGCAGAAACACAAGAAGAGAAGCATAAACACTCCATATCGCGGCACAACGCGGCAACATATTCCACAAAAAAACCCAAAAGAGGCAGAAGTCCAGAATCAAAAATACAAAAAAGGGAGCTTAAACGCTCCCTCACGACACAAATACCTACACCTCCCATCCCTTTACCGTGCGCCATATAGCTCTCGCTGCTGGCAACAAGCATGACCCTAATCCAACCCAGCGTGGACGTAGCAGGCTCAGCTGTATAACCCTGGGGTGGCAGCAATGCCTACCGCATGCTGGTAAATCAATCAAATCAATCAATCAAGAATAATCGTATAGAAGTTATATAAGATAGTTTATACTTTGGAAACCATATATTTGTAACTCGGTGTGTTTTAGTCGTACAGAAATAACAAAGAAATCAATGGTATCCAAAAAACCATTTTGAAGACTTTTATTTACTCATAAATCACATAATTTAGTATTTTCGACGTGATTTTGATTTTTCTAGCATTACATGGATTGATTGAAATAAATCGGAATATTCATGTCATACTAAATTAAAAAATAAAAATTAAATTTAAAAAACCACATTTGAAACCAAAGGCAAAAAATCTGTTAAAAGTATTTACGCAAAACTTTCCTTTCTATTTAGCACCATTCATTTATTCATTAACTTTTCTGTGTAGTGTGACTACATTAACTACCCTGTACATTTTTTAAACTAAAAGTATATCAGGTTCTCTTCATGGCAATAGTGACAATTACATTCCAAATATTATTTTCCTCTGCAGTCTCTTAAATCGTTATTTTGTAAAATGACCACCCTTGTATACTTTCACTAAAAGTATGTCAGGTTTCATCCTCGGTAATTGTGTCAGCTACAGTCCAAATATTATTTCCAACATAATTATTTTTTATAGTGACCACCCTCTGTTTATTTTTTATATTTTTCCCCTGACAGTTGTTAATTATATGCGAAATATTGACGTTATAACCAAAAAAAAGTATTTTAGAAGTAGCTGATACCGAATGTGATCTCAAAAATTAAGAAATCAAAACGGCGAATCCGCTATGGCTGTCAATTTTTGTATGATTTTATTGTATGACTGAAGTTAAAAAGTGTAAAGGCGTCATAGTAAAAAGCCGGAAAAATCATTTCAGTCATTACGGCGTTGCCTAGCTTTTAATTAACAGTTAATTAAAGATGCAATAAAAAAAACGCTCCTATATGATTTTATTGTGTCAGCCACTTGTTTTAAACGTTGCTTGTCAATATGACATTGATATAAATGCACTCGGTTGAAATCTATGTGTGCGTTTTATTGCAATTTAAACTAAAAATTATGTGAATTTATCAATATATCAAAAGTTTCGCAAAGTGATAAAAAACAGTAAAACAAGTTGTGTAGGCCTCTGGTTATCACCATGTATTACAGATATGGCCCAATTTCAATAGGGATTATTGTACTATGCTGTTTTACATATATTCCAAATTGTAATTAAATACTTTAAGTCTAACAGAAGTTATCGGGTTTACAAAAAACGGTATACACAATACATATACACGCACCACACACACTTACAGCCACAGAGACATTTTTTCAGTCTGCTATGAGACGAATATCTGCACAAAAAAATTTTTTCTATGATTATTATTTTTTTTTCAATTTCTAATAAATTTTTAATAAAAATAGAATACAATTATAGTCCACTCAAATTAGGAAAAAAAACGCCGTTTTAAAGAAAGATTTTGAACAGCAGTTTCTTTGCATAGATTTTTAACACAATTTTTTGCTTATGCGCAGAAAAAAAAAGAAATGATTTTTGAGATATATACATATATATACGTTTTTTCGTGTTTTTTTTGCATTTAGACTTTCATATCTCGAAAAGTACGCATTTTTAAGGCTAAATGAATACGATTTCTTACAAAAAAGGTTCCGGAAAAGCGACTTGAAAAATATATGTGTGTTTTTTCGTGTTTTTTTTTATTTTGAATGCAAATATCTCGAAAAGCACGCGATTTTAGGGCTAAATGAACAAAAATAAACTTGTTCAGAATGAGATTTTCTACAAAAAAGCTCCCATACATTTACATACCCATACATTTTTCGATTATCCCATTGGTTTTTCCGGAAAAGCTTCTTGAAGAATATTTATACTTGCTTTTTCGTAATTTTTTTTTCATTTGGACATATATCTCTCGGAAAGTACGCATTTTTAAGGCTAAATGAACATTACTAAACTTGTTCAGATTGTGATTTCCTACAAAAAAGGTTCTATATATTTGAGAGACATATACGTCAAAATGAAAAAAAAAACACGAAAAAGCAAATATATATTTTTCAAGAAGCTTTTCCGGAAAAACCAATGGGATCTTAGGAAAAATGTATAGGAGCTTTTTTGCAGGAAATCTCATTCTGAACAAGTTTACTTATGTTCATTTGGCCCTAAAATCGCGAGATATTTGCATTTAAAATAAAAAATACACGAAGAAAACACATATATATATATATTTTTCAAATCGCTTTTCCGGAAAAGCCAATGGGATAATTGGAAAAATGTATAGAACCTTTTTTGTAGGAAGTCGTATTCCGAACACGTTTACCTATGTTCGTTTAGCCTTAAAAACGCGTACTTTTCCAGATATACACGTCTAAATGAAAAAAAAACGCGAAAAAACGTATATATATGTATATATCTCAAAAATCATTTATTATTTTTTCTGTGCATAAGCAAAACCTTGTTCTAGAAATTGAATACTTACTTCCTATGCAGAAAAACTGCTGTTCAGAATTTTTCTCCGCTTTTTTCCTAATTTGAATGGACTATTAAAAGATATACAATCCATTACTGAACCATAACAGATACGAAAAAAAAAATAATAGAAACATTATTGTAGAAAATTTAGTCAGCTTTAATTTTGCATATAGCCACTTTTTGAGTATGGTAACCGTTTTCGAGATATGAGCGAAAAATCAAAAACCGGGATCATCTTGCCCCCCTGCACTCCCGCACCTCCTGTGCTAGGGGACTTTTGATATGTTTACCTCCTAAATAGTCAAAAATTGTGATCTCGGCATTTCCCTCCAGAAACCATTCATTGACAGGACTATAAGCTAATATTTTTGTCTCGGATGAACTAATTTCAATAAATAAAAACGGCTGCCCATGCAAGGAATCACTACTTCCACATCCAGATTTTTTACCCAAGTCACTCATTTTGTATGTGGAAATAATTGTTTATGGAACTTTAATAATGGATGAAGTAAAAAAATATTTTGAGGTTTCTGGTTCTTGTACACACACTAAATCACAATTTTTTCCATCCCCTTTAATAACGGGGTGGAGGTGGCTAATGCCAAATTTTTTTTTGAGACCTTAGCTTCTCTTGTATATACTAAATACCAATTTTATGGACTCTCACCTGCTTGATTTACCTATTTACCCCAATTTACCCGCCAACCCTTCGACGGAACAAGAT
This sequence comes from Rutpela maculata, assembly GCA_936432065.2. Lineage (NCBI taxonomy): Eukaryota > Metazoa > Arthropoda > Insecta > Coleoptera > Cerambycidae > Rutpela > Rutpela maculata. The sequence goes on from OW386286.2 coordinate 43,972,205, forward strand.
GAAAATATAATCTAGTTCTAGATCTCATTAAAGTACATATCTGTACCAAATTTCAAGTCAATATCTCAAACGGTTCCAGAGTAAACGTGCGCACAAAAAAGTTAAACAGACAGACCGACAGACAGAAAATAATTTTTTTCGCTCAAACTTAAAATTTCGACGTTCCATGACATTCTAAGCCTATTTTAACCATAAAAATATTTTTTAATTTTTTTTGTCGTTACAACACTTCCACTGGATGTGGAAGTAAAATTAATTTGGGACGAGGATAACGTGCAGTAACCTATATAACACCTATAACGTAAATAAGGTATAATTAGATCAAATATTTTTAAGATAGGTTTTGGTGTAATAGATTAATGAGAATGCCGGCACGTACAATGTTTGCTTATAGTTAATAAACCAAGTTTTTCAAGGACCATAAAAACACCTAAAAACTAGTCGAAGACCGCGCCTGTTGTGAAATGCACTTACGATAGTATTGTGTTCAAGCCGTGGAACACACTTTAGCTGTACCATTAGCTTATCACTCAACCATGTAATTTTGTTTACAGCGTCAGTGCCGTGTGTCAGGGGCAAGGAGGGGCAAATGTCCCCTTGAATATTTGGAAAAATGCCAGAGCTAACTGAGCGGTAACTCACCGGACCACAGTGGGTTCAAATCCAAGAAATATGGCAAAAATTCTAAAATGCGGCAAACTAGTTTTAAATATAAATGGCACTAAGTGGCATACGTAAACCGCAGCCCACTAGATTTCCCATTTTGCAATGATTTCTCTTATGGTACAGTAATTAGTTTTAACTCCGGAATAATGTTATATGAATTGGATTTCGTTAATTTTTGGTAACTTAATAGTAAATGCTTCAAAGAAAAGTTTCTATATTATGCGGAGACTTGCTAATTTATAGGGGGCAGGGGCGGACTAACCAGGTGCGGGGCCCTGGGCTATTGATGCTTTGGGGCTCTTCCCATCTCATAATACTATTTCCCTCACATTATAAGAACCAATGAAATAGCAAGATTTTGAAAATTTGGACCAATAAGAACAAACTTACAGAGAAAATTGCATTCCAAGTGAATATTTTACATACAATGACAGCCAGCGAAAATCGCACAAGTCTTGACAGCAACAACGTCAAAACCTCAATATCAATAAAAAATATTTCTTGTTCTATGTTTTGTTCTAGAAATAGTCTAATAAATACATATTTCGTGCATTAAAAACATTGAGTTAGAATATAAGGAGATGCCATGCTGTATAAATTTCCTATACAGAAACGACACCGGTAGGCGTGGCTAAACGTTGGAACAAGATGGTGGTTTTGCCAGACCCGTACTATTTAAAATTATAAGAACTTTGTACCTCAACGAGACGGCCTATCTGAATAACGCAAGAAAAATATTGAATTCAATAAATGCAAGATTTTTAGCAAAAAGAATTAGAACAAACATATTCAAATAAAACTCAACATAAACAAATTAATATATGTTTAGTGACCTCTAAATAATAAAATTTTATTATATTTAATTAGCTGTTTTTTTCTAATGCGGCTCTGTTTGTTGTTCACACTACCTATGAAATGTTATTCCCGTTAATTTTTTCTTGGCAACACCATCTCTAGAAGAGCAACTTCTTTTAACACACGACACCATAGTCCTTTTAATGTTTATTGTCCAAAATTTAAAAAACTATCAATAAAAATCACAATAAATCGCACGGAAAACAAACTGTCACTATTTGACGGAAAAGTAGTAACATGGTGGCCAAGTGATGCCGTTTTTGATCAGGTGACTGCTTCTCCCGTCCTTCTAACTCAATGATTAAAAATAATCTGAAAATTCAACATTCAAAGCGTGTTGCCTTTAAGAAACCGCATTTGTTCAGTTTGATGAGATTTGACTGAAGAAGTACTCTCGACTGTAAAATCTCATCAAAATGAACTCAAGCAGTTTCTAAGCAACACATGTTGATGCTGAATTTTCGACAATTACTACAGATAACATTTTTTTGAGATCGGGTCAGATCACGCACCACCAAGACACGTTTCACTTCGTTTTGGCTAAATACTGAACTAAACTATAATAATAGCGAGTAGCCTTGGTTGCGACTGATCAAATCCAGATGCATACAGTGGCGCAAAAATTGTGGATTGCGATGCGGAAGTAGATGAGCAAAAGATATACTTTTATATTTATTATTTATACCGTCAATGAGCTCACCAATACAGAGCATACTCATAATCACATCGTATTTGATTCTTAAGTCCATTTTCAGCGTTCGGGGCCCCTTCAGTATCCGAGGCCCTGGGCTTAAGCCCCTAAAGCCCCCCCTTTAGTCCGCCCCTGATAGGGGGTGGCAACTAAAAGAAAAAAAAACATCGAAGCAGAAAAAGAATCAGATTTGAGAAGAAAAGGTTTTATACAACTTTTCATATAGTCGTTATAACAACTAATAAATTAGGATATTAGCTTGAAAAGGAGGTATTTCAAGTAGGTTTTTGTCAAATATCTCGAAAGGTAATGCATTGAGCGAAAACATGCTAGAAAAAAATAATGAAAGTTGGGGGCGAATTTCGTTTTTTTTTTCTCTAATTTCTGTAGAGTTAATGGTTTCGGAGATCTGGCCCAGTAAACATTAATGTAACTTTACCTCTCTGAGAGGTAAGATTAATAGAACATTTTTATATAAAATATTTTACATAATTTTACATAGCATATACGTAAAATAATATCATATTTAAGTCAACATATTAACTTAATTACTTATACACAAGTTTACATATTTGCTACATAATTTTACTTAAAAATGTTTACCTACTTCATTTTACGACATCGAACTCATGGAACGCGTCAGTGTCGCACGCCAGTGTTAAAAAGATGTAAAATCTAACGTTTGTGTTTTTTGATCATTTTTTTGAAAAATTGTGGATTATGTCTTTTAATAACTTTGATGCAGAAGTGTAAACCATAAAGCGTTGTGACTTCTTTAAATATTATTTTGTTTGGACGTTTTATTAGTGTAGAGGTTAGGTGCAAACATAAACATGCCCTCTTGTTTGCGAATTTGGTGTACATACCTACCTATATTGAAGGTGCAGCACCATTTTCCAGTGAATGACCCAAAAGTAAGTTTGTGTTGTACCATTTTTATAAAGATATTTATTTAAATGAAACGTAATCTTTTTATAGGTTAGAATTATTTCATGGGCAATCGTTATTCTCGACAGACAATTATATCATTACATGGATTTTGTTACACAAAAGCTGTATGTTGGTGCTGCTCCCACATTATTAAGTTCAACTGAATCCAGCGTAAGAAGTTGTAATTCAAGGAAACCTAGATCACAAGCTTTTGCGAAGTAAGTACTATGCATAGGTATGGTTATTGTTTACCGACATCTTATAGCACCTACTTTGTGTTCGTTATTGTATTGTACATATATTTCAAGGTTTTGTATGTGTAAAGTAGGCTAATATTTTCCTGCAATTTTTCTTTTGTCCAAAATTGGCTTAAGCACGTCAAAATAATTCAGAAAAATTAGATCATAACCTTAGGACAAATCCATTGCCCCTTTTTAGGGGATAAAAGGGGTGGTAACCAAAAACTGACAATTTTTTTTTAATATCAGAATCGGTTTCAACATGTTAAAAAACAGGATTAGATGGTTCTGATCAAAAGCGCAGCCCCTTTTCTTGTTGTCTTGTGATTAATGATATTGCTTGTATCGCCATTAAAAAAATTGATTTGATCATTATAAAACTACGAAGAAAACTAAAATTGTCTGAAACTTCATGGTTAATTTTGTTGCAATAAATTAAGACAATTAAGATTTGTCATTATTAAAAATATGCTTCTGGTAGAATTAAATCATCTCTTGATAAAGGTCCCCGCACATTTTCTTATATCAAATGGCTCTCGGTGAATGTAATAGTATAATATAATTTATTATTTATACAAAAAATGCTTAAGAAACAGTAACAAGTTCGAAAATTGAATCGTTGATTGTTTACTTTTCAGTGGCGTTAATTAACAATTTGTTTATATGACTGTTAAAGAAACTACTTTTATCATGGGATTCTCACAAGATTGATGCACTCGTCTACAACTTATGCATGAAAAAAGTACTGCTTTACACACTTGTTGCATAAATAAGTAGGTATTTTAAAATTATTTAAAACAATTTTTTGGCAATTATTTAACAAATGCATTTTTTTCATGCTTCACGGCTGCCAATTGGCGTAGAAAACCCCGTTTTTTAAAATTGTTTCTTTTTTGTGATCTTTTGAAGCATTCTAATAATTTTTTATTGGTTTATTTCTGAGAAAAAACGTTCTTTATAAAAAATTTAAAATGATTTTAAATAGTTTAAAAAAATTTTGTTAACACCACTGAAGAGTAGGAGAAAAATCTACATTCTAAAACAAATTGTTCTATGACTTGATGCACTTAAACAGTCAACGGTTCAATTTTCGACTTTGTTATTGTTTTTTTGGCGTTGTTATAAACATTTCCACTTGAAATTTGGCGTGATGATTTAATGGGCTTATTTAGCATATTTTTTTATTACATTTTGTAAAAAAATCTCTTAATTTTAGAGCGAAATTCAAAAAACCAGGATATTCTAAGATCTAAGAGGCTTTAAAATTAATCAAGAATATAGAAGCTGCGTGAAGTCATTCACTCCTAGTTGCATTTTCATTCCCCTTTTTATTGGCAGTTATATGCTGCATACTCTTATGTTGAAATACTCCAATTGTCCCCAAATCACCATCTCTGACAGATTAGACAAATCTGATTTTAAATAGCTGGGTTTTAACAGTGTAAACTCAAATTTGAGGCAGACTTTCAGATTGAATGACAGCACTTTGAGCACATCGTTTCATGTTTAAAGCAGTATACTTCTGAAACTTATCGGATCGACCTCAAATTTTCCATTCCATTGGAAGCGTGTTTTCGTAAAGTTTTGTTAAAATATATACATTATTATTTAAGCTATCACAAATTGATCAAAATAGTTTTCTTCACAATTTAGTAAAGGGGTACAAGCTATATAACCAGATTTACTACACTATACAGGGTGCGCCACTTAAAACTCCCCAGACTTGTAACTTTTTTATTCTCGAAGCGATGACCATGTTGGGCTCATCAACTTGTAGACATTTTTAAAGCCTTTAAATATCCATACAGACTGATTAATTTTTTTTTGAATGGTTAAGAAGGAAACTTAATTTCTTTGAATATTTTTTTACCTCACCTGTACATGGACTGTGTTATTGTTTTCTTATAAAGGTTTTAATTAGCTTCAATTTATGTTATTAAAATAAAAAAACTTAAGAAATAAAAAATTTGCAATTTCCTACTTAGTACATTTTAATATAAGTTAGTTTTTAAAAATATTTTTTTAAATTTTTTGTTACTGTTTTATTACGCTGAATATTGTTTGTGATATGTCTTTTACAGATAAAACATAAAATTATTATTTACATTCCTTTCAAAGTAATTAAAAAAAAAATCAGTTTGGAGTGTTTTTAATTCCTTTCTCTAAAACCAAAAAGAATTTCGAATATGACGTAATAATATAAATTGAAGCTAATTAAAACCTTTATAAGAAAACATTAATGCAGTTCATGCACAGGGTGACGTAAAAAAATATTCAAGGAAATTAACAAAACGAGTATAACAAAACCCTAAAATCTTGATTTCCAAATAGGGGCGGAACCGTGTTTAATTGGCCGAAAAGGGGTTTTTTGGACATTTTAAGGGTCAAATTTGCAATTTCAATTTTCTTTGACCACTTAAACAATTAGTTAAGGAACTAAAATAGTATCCTTTTATTCTTAATATTAAAGGAACTTCCAGTTTAAATTTGGTGAAGATCAGACCACCTCCTGATATATATATAAAAAATTGAGAAAATTAAATTTTGGCTATCTTGATCAGATCTCAACCGATTTGGCTGAAATTTGGAATGGAAGTAGTCTTTATCACACAAAAATTATTTACCAGATTTTAGCCAAAAATATTAAATAGTTTGGCTGAAATTGCAGTTTCAGTCAAATTTTCTGAAATGTTCACATTGAAATATCTCCGGACCTAAAAGACGGATCGAATGGAAAAGGTAGGTTATTTTATGTACTTTTACATGATATAAGTCAAGAATCACATTCGGTAGTTTTTTAGTCATTTGCCCTATATATATAATATATGTGTACTCAGTGACTATGTGTGCGCGCACTGGTGTGTATAAAGCAGAAAACAATTGTATTTATTGTTTATAAAACTTTAAAAAATATATACAGTGTGTCCCTCTTTGTATTAAGCCACCCCTATAACTTGGCTATTTGTGTTTGGATTTGTATATATTTTTTATAGCACATAATACCCATAATGAACTACCTTTGGAAGGTAGAACTCTATTTCAAAGCCAACTGTGATGTTTTTAAAATGGGAATTTTGCAAAAGTAACATTAGCGATTGAGATAGAGAAAAAATGTATTTGGAAAAGTCGTTCAGAAAAATTAAGTAAGTTCAAATATGAATTTTCATTTAAAAATATTAATTTTTAATACAATTATTTGATTTTTCTTTTCTCTACGAGCGATATTTACAATTTTTGAAATGTGTCGATGAAATGCAATGCTTTCGTATTTCCAAAGACGAGGACAAAGGACAAGTATGAGGAAAATCCATGTAACATTTTTTATAGAGAATTTTTTAAGCTTTATTTTTTACATAAACATAATTTCAATATCGCTAATGGTTAGAGAGATATAAGCAAAAAACTTAATCGGGAGCCATTTTTCCAAGATGGCGGCTCGAGTGTAACAGTTTGAGTTTGGGGACTTTTAGTAGTTAACGAACATCTTTGCCAAGTTTCAAAACTTTATCAGTTTTTTCCGTCAAACGTCGAAATTTGTTCCAATTTGACTGGGTGCTAGTACCTTTGAAGAAAATATTTCAGTCTGCGTTAAATAATTTAACAAGTACCTATATAAGTATACGATAATTGTTTGAATTGGTATTAGCAACTTTCTATACATTATATACAATGTATACGAAATTAATAACAGGTCTAAAAAATTAAAATTTTTAGAAGTATCTTGACATGCTAAAGCCAATTTAGGGAAGAAAAAATATTTTTCTACCGTCTCATTTTTTCTTTACCACCCCTTTTAGCCCCTAAAAAGGGCAAAAAAAAGGACTTGTCCTAAGGTGCTGATCTAACTTTTCTGAAGTATTTTGATGCGCTAGAGCCAATTTTAGACAAAAAAAAAATTATATTGTGTCAGTTTCCCTCTACCACTACGACCCCCTTTTATCCCCTAAAAAAGGCAAAAATGAGGTCTTGCTTGTTCCAAGGTTCTAATCTAACTTTTTCAAAGTATTTTGACACGCGGAAGCCAATTTTGGTCAAAATATTTTTTTGTACCATGTCAGTTTCTCTCTACCACCCCTTTTGTCCTCTAAAAATGGTCCGAAGCTCTGACCCAACTTTTTTGAAGTATTTTGACGCGCTGAAGCCAATTTTGGACAAAAAAAATTTTCTATCGGCTCAATTTCCCTCTACCGCCCCTAAATTTTTTTTATCCAAAATTAGTTTCAGCACGTCAAATTACTTCAGAAAGGTTAGATGAGAATAACCTTAGGACAAGACCTCTTTTTGCCCTTTTTAGGGGAATGAAGGTGGTGGTAGAGAGAAACTGAGCCTATAGAAAAAAAAATTTTTGTCCAAAATTAGCTTAGGCGCATCAAAATACTTCAGAAAAGTTAGATTAGAACCTTAGGACAAGACCTTTTTTTTGTAGACCTGTGTAATAAATATTGTTTTTATTTCATGTAATGGCCTCTCCAAAAATCTTGCAGGGGGGGGGCATAATCTGAAGTTATGCTTCTATCTGTTTATCATACTTTACCACTAACAGCCAGTTTCACAATCGTTGGTTAACTGATGGTTAGAATTTGATCATAGGTTTACTATGAAAATCCGTTTCAAAATGTCTGGTTAAGTAAACCAGTAGAATAGGTATTGGTAAACCAATAATTCATGGTTAGCTAAAAGTATATAACATCAAGATGCAGATTGCACTGCTAGTGCAAATACAAATTTTTGTTTAATTTAACTTCGAAGATATATTAGAAACAGTACAATGGGCTATTTTTCCAGTTTGTAACATGGATATTTTCAGCAATTTTTGGGTATACCTACCCAAGTATCTAATAACATTAGAAAGAAAAACAATCAGGCTTTGTAAATACACCTATCTTTATAATTATCTCAATTAAACATTAATACTTTATTATTTTCATGTTTTTTAATACCCATTATATAATTAAATAAAAAAAATATAATGAAGTTTTATGAAATTGTTTTAAATGTACATATAATAATAATAATAATAATACTTTATTAATCCAATTGATCACATAACATGATATAGGATAAGTCAACACATTGCAGAGTATAAATAAAAAATTACATGAAATTAGTTAATAAAAGGAATACATATGAGTGTATATACGGTGAAACAAGATTATATATGCAATACTATATAAAATATCACATCTTCAGTACTAGCATAAATATAACAGATATATACATATATATCAAATGTAAACATCAACAGTTAATACAAACGAACATACATAACACGGAATATCACAGGATGTCATCAAAGTATTCAGACAGTGAATAATAACATTTATTACACAACATTATGTTAACAGAATTTTTAAATTTTTTGAGATCAAGTAATTTGTATGAATTTGGAAGTTTATTGTACACTTTTACTGCCAAATATTGTGGACTTTTTTCAAATAAAGATAATTTATGTTTTGGTATTTCGAGTGTTAATTCATTCCTAGTGTAATATGAGTGATTAGCATTTAGTGAAGGTATATCGTGTAAATGACTTCGGGCATAGATTGCTAACTGTAGGATAAATATACATGGTAGCGTTAATATATTTAGTTGTTTAAATGTATCTCTACAGCTTGCTCTTCTATTGACTCCTATTATAAAACGTACCGCTCTTTTTTGTAACTTAAAAATACGAGTAGATTCAGTTGATAGCCAAGATACCATAAGATATCACAGAGTGGAAATGTGCGTAATAATACGTCACCAATACTGATCTACTTACTATCTCTCGTAACTGGTTTATACAGTAACAAATGGGGGCAATCTTTTTACTAATAACATCAATGTGAATGGTCCATGAGCAATTTTCTGATATATGTACACCAAGAAATTTTACAAATTTATCTTGTTTAATGGTACCATCTTTTGTTTTAATTAAATGACTGTAGTTAAAATCGGTGTTTGATGGATTAAATCTTATAAATGTTGATTTTTTGTTATTTAAAATAAGCATATTATCATTGAACCACTCATGAACCCGTTGTATTTGTGTATTTGCTTCATTAATTGCATTATTTATCTTGCTGTCACAGATCAAAATAGATGTATCATCGGCAAACATTATGGATTGAGGGGCATTAAAATCGTTTACATAAAGAATATATAATAAGGGTCCTAAGACAGATCCTTGAGGAACACCAAAAGAATTTTCTAATATATTAGATGAATGGTTATTTAATTCTACATAGTGTTTTCTTCCTTGTAGGTATGATTTGAACCAATCTAACGGTTTACCTCGAATACCATACAGTTCAAGTTTATTTAAGAGGCGTTGGTGACACACCACATCGAAGGCTTTGCTTAGATCTAAGAAAACACCAATACATTTCTTTTTGTCGTCCAGGTTGTTATACAGTGTTGTTAAAAATTTAGTGATTGCGCTAGAGGTTGAAATACCTTTGCGAAAGCCAAATTGGTTGTTGTTGAATAATTTATATTTTTCCAAAAATGCTATCAATTTACCGGCTATATATTTTTCAAATATTTTAGAGAAACTACTCAATATACAAATAGGTCGGTAATTATCCATTATAGTTTCATTACCGGATTTCAATAAAGGTTTAATTTTAGCTAATTTTAATTTTTCTGGAAATAATCCATCACTTATTGACGTATTTATTATATTGGTTAGAGGTAATGCTATATGATGGATAAATTTTTTTAGTAAGTTAACACTAATTTCGTCATTTCCTGATGCGTTGGAGTTTTTTAAATTTTTGACAATATCAAGTACATCTAAGGTAGTTGCCGGTTCAAGGTAAAAAGAATTTATATTTATATCTAAATTTTGTATAGGTGTATTCTTAAAAACTGTATCTCCTAAAAGAGCATTAGGAATATTATTAAAATAGGTATTTAGGTTATTACTAACTATATTTCGATCTTTTATTAAATTGTTATTTATATTTAACTCTATATTATTTTGTATGCTCTTTTTATTAGGATTGATAATATTCCAAACTGTTTTTGATTTATTTTTTTAATTTGTTATCAATTAGTTATTGTAAAATAATTTTGCCTTTTTTAGTAGTTGTCTATATATTGATTTATATTTTTTATAGTACACTTTAAAATTATCGTCTTGTGTCAAAGATAATTGGTACAAATCTTTTAATTTTTGTGACGATATTTTAAGACCTCTTGTCATCCACTTATTCCCGACAACATCTTTTTTAATTTTTGTTTTCAATGGAAATGATAATTCGAAATAGTAAAGGAAACTACTAAGAAATTACTCGAATTTTTCGTTCGTATTGATATTATTGTTTAATAAGATGCTGTCCCAGTTTTCGTTTTCAAGTAGTGAGCAAAACTGACTTATATTATTTGGGTTATTTAACTGCCTATATTTAAAGGTAGATTTATTTTTTGTGTTTATTGTCTCTGTAATAACTATCATTTGAAAATGATATACAGATTTACCGGAAGATTTACAGTCCACATACAGTAATAATATTTCTTCAGGAGTAAATTGGCACCTTTCTTATCGATATGTATTTATTTTTTCATTTGCGAAAAGCATAGGTATAACTAGATAGGTACATTTGGAAAATAATACTCTGCGTAAATTCAATAATTATTTCTTTACTTTCAGATATACAAACTAATGTAATAACAGAGAGTAATAACACAATCATATTGAACACATTTTATGACTTATTGAAGTTAGTTTCTCCTTTCTTCTTAAAATATGTGTCTTCAGAAACTAATGCCAACCATTCAAAACTTAACCATTGGTTACATTACTAATCATAAAATAATACCAATAGTTAACTTTCAGATTCAGGTTAGTCAACCAAAAAGATAACCAACGATTGTGAAACTGGCTATAATCCTCTCTTGCTAATCCTCAACCTCAACCTCCACCAGGGTGTACCTCCACCTAGGTGTGTCGTTCCTTATTAAAGTATCCTATTTCATTCTGGGAAGCTTCTCCATCTATTGGTGCATGGCCAAACTATCCAAGATGAAGTATTACCAATTTTTAATAGAGAGCTAATTATGGAGTGAACAAATGTGTGTTTTTCAAATAGTCATCAAAACATACATAATAAAATATCTTCTATTTACACTGACAACCTTTAGCTTGGTAATTTTAAGTGAAACATCCTTGGTACTATCGAATATTTAGAATATTCAGTTAAGTTTATGTTACGTTTTTAGAGATAGGAATCTCTATCCACAAAGAATGTTTATCTGCAGACAAACATAATTTAGGGATGGAATGAAAAATGAATGCGAAAATAATTTTCTGACTTAGATTCTAACTCTAAGAGATCTTTCACTGCAAAGCCTGAAATCTGAGAATGTATCAGTTAATACTGCGAGGTCTGTAGATGACTGGAACTGTTTTGTCAAATAGCAAGATGCCACATAACGAAGGAGGAAAGAAAATGGAAGGATAGCCCACTGCATAATGCCATGCAAAAGGCAAGTGAAAATAGTTTATGAGCTAAAAAATTATTCGACTTTAGCAAGTCAGAATTAAGGCTAATAATTATAAGATTGGTTGACTTACCTGGTAAGGAAGATCAATCTTAATTATTCGAACATCGTAGTCCTTCTATGATAGTATATTGGTAGGTTCCATTTTATGGCCTATCGATGCACAGTGTTTAAAGAATGTGTAGTATAAACAAAAACAACCCCGGCCCATCTCAGACCTACACCACTTAACCAGTTCATTTGTGACGGAAGAAATCGCACTGGTCTGGGGTATACATAAAGGGTGGGTGGGCCCTATCATAGAAGGACTACGATGCTCGAATAATTAAGATTGATCTTCCTTACCAGGTAAGTCAACCAATCTTATAATTATTCTTCGCATCTCCGTCCTTCTATGATAGTATATTGGTAGATTATTGTGCAGAAAAAAGATATATTAGAGAATCAAATTCAATGTTTAGACGATCTAATGTTACCAGAAAACATGTTATCGTATGAAGGAAAAAAAAAATCTTATTAACATAAGCATTTTAAATATAAACAATTGACACTAAGGGCAGATTATAAAATACATATATTAAAAACCCAAGAATTTTTCATCCAGCCTGCTGTATTTCGAATTAAATTAATAAACATATTTTTTGTATTTTGCATTTTTTTTTTTATGTAAATAGATCGATCTGGAATATCGTAAGTATTTATAATCTGTGAAAAAGGCGCTTTTGTTTAACTCGAATTCGGTATTTAACAATGTATTTCCAGACAAGAAATCTGCTATTATATTATCATTCGTATTTGTGTATGATGCAAATATAATATGTTTTTGGATTCGCACCAATCCCAGATCATCCTAGTTATGTTGTTTAATTGGAAGAGATGGACAATCACCACGTTTACGGAAAGACGTTAAGAGTTCTAACGTTGATGTTACTAGTGGTTTTAAAGAGCGTTTATGTGCGTTAAGATTCATCCACCAGATGTCCCTCCATTACTATTGTTCTTTGTTGAATTTCTGATATGATTTTGAACTGTTTACACTCAGATGTATTCTGTGTGTTTCTTAGGTTAGATCTTCTATTGTTTCAGACCTGACATGCACTGTAGTGTACACTAAAATGGGTTAAAGCGTTTACGCGTAGTCCTTAACTCAGTTTCGCTTAGTTCTGTTAACTTAACACATTTAGTAAGACTTGACAACACTAAGCCAAGTAATATTAAAGCGCGTTTACACGCAAGAATTTCAATATTAAGATCGTTCCTAACAGTTTTAATGTTAACTTAACTCTTCGTGTAAACATAGTGAATACCCATTATATTAATGCGAGCTATTAATTGCTGTTGGGTTATCTATCCGTAATAATACATTACAGTTCGACTGTCTTGCGAAGCACTTAAAGGTGTAAAAGGCAGCACATAGTTTCAGTCAGTTGATATGAAAGTTCCTTGTCGCCCCAAAAACCGATGGCCACATAGTCATTATATCTGCGCCCCCTCCCGTGTTCGCAGAATCCGAAAATATTTCTGAGCAAAATGACTTTTGCTTTATCTGTTTTCCAGCATTACTAATATTATCCAACCACCAATTAAATTCTTCATAAATTTTTTGTGGGGTAATCCTACTTATATTCAAACTATTTTTATGCGGTTTTAGAGTTCTCAGTTTTATCATCACCAAGGGCTTTACCTGGTCCCATCCGTAGTTTAAACTAGGTGAAATAGAAACTAACTTTCCCAACAAAGATGCAACTTTTCTAATTTTACAAAACTGCATTTTTTTTTTAAATCTAAGTAATAGGTCCTCAAGTGAATTACTTGTTTGTCTTAGTATCCCCAAGGTCGTTTGGTTGGTGTTAAATATATGACCCAAATGTTCCATTTCTTGTGTAGGATTTAATATACTTTCTCTATATTGATAAACAGACGCTAAAGACACAACACCTGTCTGGCCCTGTCAAGCGCCTGACCAAAACTGCCTACCCAAAATTAGGATATCATTAAGGTAGATAACGATTCTATATCCGCACGGCCCTAAATATTTTGCAAGTGGTCTGAGAAGTTTTGCAAAAATTAAAAGTGCTATGTTTAAGTCGAACGGTAAACAATTAAATTCATATACTGCACTGAAAAAAGTACTCGTGTAATTTTACATGCATCTTCATGTAGATCTGTGACCAGTGATAATGACTAGAATTTCACAGACTGGATGTAATAGTATATTACGTAATGAGAATTGTAAGAAGCATATTACGCACGAATGGAAAAGTTACGCACGATGCCGCGTAGCGGCGAGTGCATATTTCCATGAGTGCGTAATTGCTTTACAACTCGAATTATGTACTATACTTTACCTACGATCATATTTATTTATTCATTTATTTAGTAAAATCTGGATTTAGTTTACTAGTCAACAATGTCATTCAACAAATCTTATGTCAGTTTTGACAGCGTTTGAAAATTACGTAGGCGCATTTGTTCTTTTTAAACCTCGCGTCAGCGATATAAGCCACCTATAATTGGGTGTCCCGTGCGTTTTGTTTACCGTGCGATTTGTTTACAGTGCGTTTTGTTTACAATACGTAAAATTCAACTTACATGAATGGCAGGTAGTGTGTTTTTTACTATTTACAGTAGTGATCGTAGGTAAAGTAAAATTACACAACTGTTACCTATCAATTTACACAAGGGCTAAAAAATTTACACTCAGTGTAGATAATTAAATTGTGATTTAGGGAATAAATTCGCAAGTTATGTATATTTCCAGTTGCTTGTAGCGACTTCTTATTACATGAGTCTGATTCAGTAAAATTTCATGAATTCTAATGTATGGAGGCTGTAATTTTACCTGAATTTTTATTTTTTTTTGTTTTTTTTTTAGTGGGTATTCTGATAACGAAACTGAATATCTTCTATATATTTTATCAATAGGCATCTATTGAATCTGTTTTTGTCATATAACAATTTTGAAGAATTAATTTTCGGCATTACGGTAGTTCTCCAATTTAAAATGTCGATTCATAATAAAAGTACTTAATTTCTTCAAATTGAGGATAAATATAGACTTGCCATTAGGTTTTTTAATTAAAAATTAAGACAAAAATTGATCTTTTACGTGCTAGCATTTTGATATTGCCCCTCTTTCAATCAATTGGTTAATCTCTTTTAGTTATAACTGCAATTAAAAGATATAACTTACTTGTGGATATTTATGCTGTTTTGGTATTAAATGAAGGTTTTTGATATATATGTATTTTTTTTTTTGCCATTCTTTTCTAGAATAACTGCAATTTTACAGTTTACGTCTACTTGACATACGTTTTGCGGGGATAACAGCTGTGAGCGCGACACTTCTCCATATATTTCTTCATGTGTTGTGTGCCCTTCTCTTGTCTGCGCACTTGCTGGTCCCTTTATGGGACAGTACCTCAACTTCCTACTTGTGATGCCACGAATCTTTAAAGCCTTTCTGATAAATGTAAACATTCTCACTTCTCTCCCCTGTCCACCTCTGGCTCGTCTGCGCCCTGTTCTTCATAACTTTTAAAACCTCATAGTCATTGAGACACAGTCTCAAAATAAAAAAAATAAAAATAATGGGTAATATTCCAATTCACAGGAAAAAAAGTATTTTTAGCTACATGAAATCATTAAGTCACAATTTTTGCATAAATTGTAGAGTTCGGAGCCCTAAATAAACTCCAAGGGAAAGCGTTGCTCAAATTGGCATCATATATTAAATTGACGATCAAAATAAGGTTTTTCGCCCCATTTCCTTTCTCATCAAGTTCCTATGGTATTGTCAGTATTGTAGAACCGAAAGCTTATCACAACTTTAGTCTAAAAGTATTTTTTTGTCAATAGTATGACATAAAATGGAAAAACTCAAATTTTCGAAAATGCTTAGCTGCATTAAGAAAAAAAACACCAGTAACTAATGGTGATGTGGAAATGAGTTGATTTACAAGATTTTATGCAATGAATTAAAGGTAAAAATCATCATTTTCGCTTTTGCTATAACTCTCAAACTAGTAGTACACCTACAAAAGAAACTTTTAAATAAAAGTTGTAGGGAATTTCCGTGCAAAATCACAAAAAAATTTTGGCCTCGTCTCAAAATTAATATTGATGTTCTAGTCCGGGGGGGTTAATTACCCTCTTTACCCCCCTTATCTACGCCCTTGTGTTGATGTAGAAATAATGTGATATTAACATGCTGAAATATAAATAATTTTTATGCGTTCATAACGGTGAATTTTAAGCATTTTCTCGTGACATTAATGTAACTTTTAGTTCTGATGTCACATTTGTAATACTACATTAATTTTATGTTAATTTGACATAAATTACTGACTAAGCATGATCTTAGACCTTACGCCCTAACAAGTAGAGATGGGGCAAACAGTGATTTTCTCACCACAGAGAACTATCACGACTAGCTACTTGCACACTTCTTGCTTCCTCGCCGTCCTCTCGTTCATTCTCGAATCGTAGGTACTGTGTACGCTGAATCAGTAGTTAACCTTTAATCTCGAAATCCAGAAGATGATATAATCTCGTAACCTTAAACGCATTGCTCCAGCGTGTCCAATTCAAAAAATGTTAGTGTTGGCTATGAACATACAGTGTCGCCGTAAAGTATGTTTATTAAGGATAAATATAAAATGTTGTAATTAGGATAAATAAGTATTTTTTAGTCATTGGCTAAAAGTGGATTGTTACAGGGTGTTTAAATAGTCTAAGCATTGATTGCGTGAAACCCTCCATGATAAGATAGAAACATGAATTTCATTTTAAATTGAAGCTCGTTCACAGCCATGCATAAAACGCCTATGGTTGGCCAACATTTTTGCCCCAGTGTGGTTAAAAGAGACAACTTCGGTTCCATTAAAAAAATGGTATTTGAAAGAAAAATGAAAAACGAAACTAATCCCAAACATTAGGTTGGCACCCCTCCTCACCCTCTCGACCACCGACGCCAACCCTTTGAGAATGCATTTTTCTAAAACGATTAGATAGTTAAAACAAGTGCCAAACCAAGGTTTGCAACTTTTCTTAGACATTTACAAAAGGTTGGCGATCTACAAACAAAATTCACAGAACACACATTAGAATGTTTTAAAAAGGGACACTACTCTGCTTCTTTTTTCTGTGACCTCAGCAAAGTACATTCAACTAACTACTTCAAGCACTTTAAATTTTTTTATTTTTATCTAAACCAATCTTTATGTATAAATATTTCTATACATTGACATATTTTTTATATTTAGGGTATATTTAAATAATGATACAGTTTTTTGAAGTTATGATTATTTACTAAATGAGAGAATTTTGCTAATAAAAAACATAACATTCCATTTCATTAATGTATTCTAAAATAACAAAAAGTAAAAATTTTTAAATAATTTTTCAGATTTGACAAAATTTCTTGAATATTATAGTCTAGGAGATAGCTCGATATATGGGGCCTGGGATATAACATGTGGCATTGCTGTTATGTTTTAGCAAATATTTTTCTCAGTATTTTATCTTATGTTTTGGCGCTAGCCGCCCCAGAAAATATTCAATTGTGAAACAGAGTATAACACTTTGGGGCTTGGTGCTAGTTGAAGAGGATATATTGCCTATCAACATTCGATATATGCCAACATTTTTTCTCCATACAATTGGCAGCACAGGCGACATCAATGATGGCCAAAATTGGAACGTAGTAATAGTATAACACTTTCTGACCAAGTGAAAAATTTTCGTTGTCAATGCTCATTGCTGGAAAACCATATGCCACCATTTTCTGCTTGCCCATTTTCCAGATTTTTGGCGAAAAATTGGACTTTTGGCCAAAAACCGGCTAAAACTGGTGTTTTTCAAAATATTGGCACCTTCTCAAACGTGTAGTTTCGGTACCAAAGAATGCCTGAACACATTAACACATAATATCAATACTCTCAATATAGGACTACATGTTTAGTACCCTCACCAGCGTTACCACATTTGGTAGATTTTTATTTCTTTTTAGTAGAATTTTAAGGATTTTTGTAAAGTTTGGTAGGTAAAATTTGCTGGCAGATTTCTGATAATTATTATCAGAAATCTACCAGCAAATTTTACCTACCAAACTTTAAAAAAATCCTTAAAATTCTACTAAAAAGAAATAAAAATCTACCAAATGTGGTAACGCTGACCCTCACACTATGTCTGTCTAATACCAAGGCAAATGCTCCTTTTAGCAATAACGAATAACTGCTCTTACCAGTCTCTGCACATTTCAACTGGATTGTAAACTTACTTGCAGTACCTAAGGTACTTGAAGTAGTGATCAAGTACTTTAAATACTTGAAGTAAATTGTACTTTAAGTACTGTAATTTCGTTTAATAAGTACTAAGTACTATTGTAAACTATCCACAAGTATCAAGTACCAAGTACCAAGTACTCATTTCTTCGGGTATTTGAAGTAAAATACTTCAAGTAATTGAAGTACAGTTTATACTTTTACTTGAAGTAGTGCCCAGCTCTGGCGACGAGTATCTCACTTTATTAAATTCTACCTTGAGAATCGAATATATCTCTATATATCAAGCTAAGGTGGCGCCCTGAACAACATTCTATATTAATACTTTTATGTACTCATAAAAAAAATGAGATATATTAATAATTAAGAACCGCTATAACTATTTCAAATTTGAACCATGATATTGCTCGAACCTTGCTCCCCATAACCCTGAGCTGCCTTTAGCAAACTTATGCGTGCCTTTTTGGTAAAAAGCAATTTTTAATCAAATAGGTGCTACAAGAGATATTATATGTCCGGAATTTACAACGCTTACCCGGGGACAAACTGGCGTTAAAATATACAGCCTGATTTACCATGATATGCGGAAAATAAAATGGTGCACTAGTCTTCAATGTGGGAAAGCCCCTGCGAAAGTTTAGAGGGTTCTGAGGTTATTTAGTATACTAAATTATTAGTAAATTTGCGAAGTACACTGCTGATGTTGAGGTAGGTCAGGAATAGGTTGACGAACTTACTTGTGAAAGAACGTATTGAAGATGTTTACATTTCCTTAATTGGCATAAAAAGTGTAGCCGGCAAGCACGGCAGAGCACAGATCAAAGAAAGCCGCGTTTTTTGCTTTCGGTCGAACAATGAGGATGTATAGGAACGCACTACCGGGCGTCAAAATGACGCGACACCAATTTATTTCTCAGGGGGCGCCAGTCGCGTATTACCCCGTTCTTCTACCTCCCAGGCGAGTTCGAGATAAGATGCACTTCGATAGCCGGATAATGGACCAAGGCTGCACTACCACAGATCGGTAATGACGCTCTCTCTGGACATGAATTCCCTCATTGGGGGTTTAGGTACCTCTTAATTTTCTGGATTTTTGCATAAAAAAAATCCCAACCGAAGAATTTCTCTGCGGAGGGATTAATTTCCGTACGTGGTATCCACGTTTTTATCTGTTAATAACGGACTCTACCCCTTAGGGATTTCTCAAAAAACGCATAAAAAAATCCCTATCGAACCTCCGTAAGGCAAGCAGAAGGTCGAGTGTTAATGTGAGTTAACTCGACACATCCGGTTTTCAATACGAAAGTTCCAGGGATTATAGACCGTCAACAGGCCTCAAGATCAATTAAGAAACAATAGTTCAAAGAATCCATTTATTTAACAGAAATGGTTATACAAAATTCTCAAGATAAGAATCGTGCCTTCCCCAATCAAGGTAATGGCTTTCAGACCATACAAGCGAGAACACTTACGCTAACGATCGATTAGGTAGAAAATATTCATGCATACCTTCTCAAAATCAAAATGCGAGCTTTTTAGAGAAGTTGAGACTATTTGTAATTCATAATTATTAACTTAAAAAAGTTTTACTAAACGAATTTAGTTTCGCTAGAGACTACTTAGCTTTAAAGTTCTTGTATTGTGGCGGTTCACGTACTCAAACACATTCATGAGTACTTATAACTGCATAAGTTTAATGGCGTTCGATCAGTCCACGATTTACTTGCTCCTATGCAGTTGTTCAATATTATCGATATAGCAGCAACCCACCTTCGAGCGACTTTTAGGCAAAATTGAATTTTTGGTCTTTTATGCACAAGGCGTTTTCCTCTATAACTTTGTCATTTGGAAAGCCCCACTATTGGCTTTCTTACCATCACTTTGTCGGAACCACTCAACGCGCTCGACCAAATTGCGAGTCGCTGAGTTAATCCAAACTCTTTCTATGTGAGAAACCAGCCTTGTGCATGTGCATTGATTTTTATCAATTTTTGCTTATCGGCACTACGCCGGCTTTGTCAAAATCGTCTATTTTGCCTTTTGGATGCAATGCATCGCTAAAATTTTATGCTCATGCTTTAGAACGGGACATTCAATGACCATACCTCAAAGGTCAATGTCTTTGGTGGAGGAATAAAAAATAAAAAATATTTCAAAGTATATTTTCGTGGTACTTTTTAAACTGACTTTGTGGTACTTTTGAAAAATCTATTTTAAGCCCAATTTTGGCATACTTTTGAAAAATCAATTTTCAAGCCAAATTTCAACGCAGTTTTGAAAAATTATTCTGCGAGTGAAATTTTGACGTACTTTTGATAAATCGATTCTCAAGCCAAAGGACCCCGGAACAAAACCCATGAGAATGTTGATTCGGTGGAATCGGCTGAAATGTTGGTATTTTGTAGTTCAAGTCATGCTGATCAAAAGTTCTTATCACATCGAGCCAATTCTATGGACAGTTTTTGAGATACAGCTTGTCGAAGTTAGGTAATTTGCGTCGTTTTAGACATTC
The DNA here is from genome assembly GCA_936432065.2 of Rutpela maculata. NCBI lineage: Eukaryota > Metazoa > Arthropoda > Insecta > Coleoptera > Cerambycidae > Rutpela > Rutpela maculata. The sequence continues at coordinate 43,992,866 of OW386286.2, forward strand.
AAGAACCTTTTACTCTTAAAATATTAACTTTAGCAAAAAGTTGCAAGGGTCGAAATATTTTTGTTCAAGTCCAATGGAGCTCAAGAATTTTTTTCAGAATTTTTTAATCAATTTTTAGGTTAGGTAAAATATATATATGTCATATTCCAGCATGCTTCGGTGGGATTGGCTGAAACTTTGCTATTTTGTAGTTAAAGTCATGCTGATCAAAAATTCCCATTGCACTGAGTCTATTCTATGAGTGGTTTTCGCTCCAGGAGTGCTTGAAGGTCCTAACAATGAGGTAACGGGTAATCTATATGTACGTGTTTATGAATGGCTGCCAGCGTGTTTGTGTACTGTGTGTATGCATTTGTGTGTATGTATGTGCCAATGTATACAGGGTTCTCCGGAAATATCGATGACAAACTTCTGGTGCAGATTCTACATGCAAAAATATGTTCGTAAATACCTTGAGCTACGGCCCTTTGAAAATGGCACCCAACAATTGATTATTATTTTATATTTCAGAAACCTTTTGATTTACAGGGACGCGACTTTATACGCTTATTGAACAATAATACAAGCTTATTTTTATAGTATTTTTTAAAAATATTTTTTACCGTAAGTGGGTGATATTGAGGGGTTGTCGATATTTTGCATTAATTTCTTGTCTTTTATTTTTTTTTCACTTTGGTACAAGAATTTCATGCACTAATTAAAAATACACAAAAAATGTTCTCTTTCATTTTAGTCGTAGGACTAGTGTGAGAAAAATCGTTCTAATGAGTCTGATGCGGAACCGCTGAAAACGCAAGCACCACCCCCCCCTTGTGGTGGGAAAAATTTTTTTTTGGATTTCTACGAGCACCTCCTCCCCCCCCCATGAGGTGGTAAAATTTTTTTTTGGTTTTCTACTAGCTCTCTTTCCCATGAGGTGGAAAAATATCTAACGGAATCGAAAAAAACATAAGGAGGGGGTCTCTATAAGCGTGACGTAATTTTTTTGGGAGGTCTAACTCAGCGTGACAAAATGTGACAATGGGGGAGGAGTGGGTCTAAAATCTCAAAAATTGGTGTGACGTCATTTATCGATGGCCCCTTTTAATGATTTTAACATAAATAAACTATTATTAATATTGTTGAATTAAGACTTTTTTCCGTGACCAGCTGCAGCATTTTCATGTCACATGAAATCAGAATTTAGGTTAAAAAAAACATTTTCAATGCATAAATACCTTCTTTGGCTCATGAATATGATCTTTTATGAATGATCGACCACCCCAATTGATTAAGCAAATCATTGAACTTATCATTATTTCTCTTTCTTTTTTTTTTTAAATACTATTTGTACAGATTATTACAAATACCAAATACATAAGTGTGCAAAAAATATTTTTTTAAAAAAGAAAATGTAATGTTTTTCGGTGGTAAAAATCGACCTCTATCAAATTGCATCAGTTTCTTTTTTTTATCACAAGACAAAGAGCACAGTTTTTTGAATGGACCAGAAGTTGTTTGGGCAAAAATGACAGTCAACCATGAGATGCGAACGAGCTTCGTTCAAAATGAAATTCATGTTTCTATCTTATCACGGAGGGTTTCACGCAGTCAACGCTCACCATTGTATCAATAATAAAAAAAGTGTGAATTATAATAATATACAAAAACAAACTTTATTTCATATAATTTAAATAACAAATATTTACATAAAAAATTATATTTTTGCTTTATCATTTTTGGGTCATAATAAAATTAAACAGACATATTTAAATAAACTCCCTTTTTAGTTGTAAAAAACAAACCCCGTTACCTTGATTTTGACCGCCAAATAAGACGGCAAGTAAACTCGCGTTACTAGTTGCTTCATAAATATCCTTAATCCACTTATCTACAGTCTTAAATATCTTACAATTAGTAGTTCCCTCTAAAAGGACCTCTGGTATCCTGACGTGGGCGATATTCATAGAATATTGTTTTAAGGATTCGCAATGTTTCTTTATGACATCTTTGTTGGACTTTTCGGAACTACAAATAATATTACTGACGTCGATGTTTTCTCCCTTGTCTACGTAGAACTTATATTTCTGTCCAATTTCTCCTAAGCCGATAACGTTAGCCTTCTTGTCCATTTTCGTGCATTGTTTCAACATGCTCGTCGCATAATGGGTGGTACCCATGTCCGGATAGGCACGGACCTCGTTGTGTACGCCACCCATCACTGCATCCCCAAAGTATACGTGTTTCTTGAGTTTAAGCTGAACAAGTTTCATACAAGCTAAACTGTCTTCGGTGGAACAATGCCCTTGGTGGCCTGTCTGAATTTTTTCTGAGAGGAATTCTCTGGCCAGAGTTTGGAGCTTAGTTTTTCGAGCCCTATCGCCAGTTATGTTATAGACTACACTGAAATAAAAATATCGTCATGACTAATAATGGTATTTGTCTAACAAATATTTATCATTATACAGTGTGTGCTATTTAATACCGCAACACCCCGTTATTTTGGAACGCGTTGCCCGATTTCAGAATTTTTTTTGAGATATAGTGCTCGATGAGCTCTTTTTGACTGTTTTGAGAAATTTGTAATTTTCATATTTTCAAGGACTACTAAGTTCCTCTAAATGGGTCGAAATTTCGAGATCGACTATTAGGCAATTTTTTATCAGAAAATTGGATAGCGTATTCGATTCGCAGTTGTCTCAAATACCTCTATAGAAAATTTTAGCTCGATACCTCATATAGGGTGTTTGTTATTCAATAGCCAAATTTAAAATTTCTAACTTTTCGACTGGCCCTGTATAAAAGTCGGTTAGGTTTACTAAAAAAGTAAAAAAGTCATTCGATTTAACATCAGATACTAAACGAGGAGGAAGAAATAAGAAAAGTAATTCTTTAAATAAATAGTGCTTCTATGCATTATTCGGTTGCTGTACGTAGGTGCCTTAATGAAAATTTTTCAAACAAATGGACTGGACGGAAAAGCTTCATCATTTAGTAAAATATTATATAAATTTAGTAAAAGCTATTCCGTCCAATCCATTTGTTTGAAAAATTTTCATTAGGTAGAGTGAAAAAAAAAAATTATTTTCAAAAAGCTTGGGTGAGCAAAAGTTGCCACTTAGCATATCGTCACTTTGAAGTTATACTGTTGTATGTAACATTACCCTCGTTTTTGAGTTATTGCAAAAAGAAAATTAGCAAATCTGTCACACATTTATCAGTGCAAGAACTGTTGATTATGTTACCGATTAAGAGGCTAGAGTTATTTGCTATGATAATTTCATAGAAACAAAATAAAAAATTACAGCTAATCATAGAAACTGGGCCAATTAAAAAAACACGTACAACTTTGCTAGAAAAGTTACAAACCTAAAAACTGAACTAAAAATACCAATTATAAGTAATTAAAAAGTAAGTATTTATCATTTTTTATGAAAGACAAAGGATATTTAATAAAAAACAAATAAGAGAGTAAACTCTTTTTTAACCTAACTAATAAAACAGTTTAGCTTAACAGCTCAGATAAACAAAGAAATATATGGATAAATAATACTTCGCGTAAGATACATCATGTGTTCATTGTTTACATGTCTATTGAGGCGTTCATTGGTTCTCTTCCGAACCGTTGTTTATATTTTCTTTTGCCTGCATATTGTTTTATTGCTTTTAACTCTGTTTTATCCAGTTATAAACAATTTTATGTTGATTTTGCAGTTTAATCACGTTTTATACAGTTCAAAAATGACTAAGGATTGTTTAATTTACTAAAAGACCTACAAAAGGGAGTAATCTCGTTCATTTTATATGCAAGCATAGTTGTGTACATAGTCGTAGGTTAGGGCTATAGTTAGGTTTATTGTCTTATTGTTTTGCTAATCTAGCAATAAATAATTTTTCCTTGTGCCTCTCTCCGTCTTTACACTCAAGTAAAAAACTCAAAAAGACAGTTGTGTCAGTATCAGATAGATAGATTCATAGATTTAGATTTATTTCTCTAAATTTAAATGTTACATAAGTATAACTATTTAAATTTGGTACGAGTATTTCAAATTTTACAGAATGTTTACATTATTACATAATACTAGACTGTATGCACTGGATTCGATCCCCAGCTCTAAAATTGGCAACGTTGATATGTAATGGATGTATATCTGCGTTTTTCCAAATCTGAACAGTCTTGACTTTGAAATTGTGGCGGTTGCCTAATATATGTGCTACGTTATGTTGTTATTCCGTAGGCTCCCAGAAAATATTACGTTTGGAAAAAAGTGACTCGATGTCCTACAGGTAACTGACCAAAATTTGAAGCATTTACAATTACGTATGCTTTAATCGTTTCAAGTTTGATGACTTTTATGTAACCCGGACAGGAAAAAGATATTTAAAAAATGTTTGTTTTCTAGTATTTTTACCAAGAGAGTCGTTTCACTTCTGTTATCATATCATATCATATTTGCTTTTTAATTTGACAAGAGAAATTTGAGTTTTATTTAATCTTCTTCATTGTTTGCCTCTAAGGAATTACACATCGCTTCTCGTTCTTTTTTTTACGGGAAGTACATCTGGGGCATCTTTCCAATTGACCACTCGTATACAAACGGTGTGCGCTATATAATTGCTTTACTGAAAAATACTCTGTTGAATCTGTTTGCTATCAATTAAAAATTGTAATTTAAATACATCATTTGAAATATGTTCACTGCTGTAGAAGTATCAGATGGTTTGTTTTCTACTTTCCGGGTTCAGAGACGCTCATTAAATTAATTTAACATGTTAAGCGCCATATATAACCCAAAAAAATTTTTCTCGGGGCCTTAATGTAATTTTGCCTGAAATACTTATGATCTGTTGAATAATAAGTAACCAGTATGTTTTTGTTTTTTTTTTTTAATTACTTTTCAACTAATTACTAATCTATCCCACCGGGCCACGTATATTTATGAACCGTGCTGTTATATGTATATTTAGCATCTTTATAGATGCTATGGGTCAGTAACTAAAGCCCTGCGTGAGTATATTGAAGGATACACGAGGCCCAGCTATCAAACTTGCTGTGCATCCTTGAGGATACACATGGCGCTTAACGTGTTAAGAATACAGATGAACGTAAAAGCAAGGTAAATAGTATAAGGTGAGTGAGAACTAAACCTGTTTTATTTTCTAATCAGTAGGAAGAAGAAATAAAGCCTAAAATTTTGTTTTATTCATTCCAATAAAGTCAAATCTTTATCTTTGCTTTTACTGAAATTAATTCAGAATCGATACCTGTCCAGTACATACCCGAGATACCGATATAAATTAAATTTACCAAGCTAGAAACTTAACTGCAATTTATTATATTTTTTTATAGCCATATATCAGTTTGAAATAATTTGAAGAAAATTGTATCAAAAATAGATTTGATAAGGAATTTGTATTATCTTTATCGTAACTACATTCATCAATAATATAATTAAAAACTGGAAGTAAAATGTAGTGCATTATGTATAGTATATTTATTTACAATATTGAGGGTTAAAAGTAATATAATGTTATTTTTGTTTCATGTATATGGTACGGGTAGCGTATGACTATGACCATAATAGAGTGATAAAGTGCCTATGTGAACTTTTATAGAAGAATATGTTATGTAATTTAAATCTGTGTATAAAAAATATTTAAAAAAATATTTGTCTTCACTTAATTGTAGTTCTCTGACGATGGTTGAATAAACCGACATGTAAGAAAAAAGTAATTTTATTATAAAGACCGATAATCCAGGATATACCTGCATCAAAAGTTAATTTTATATCCTAGGAGTTCATTTTTATTTTGACTTAGAAAATGTAGAGTAATTTATTGTTTAAAAACCACTTAACTTTTAGAATTGACACTACTCTCCATTTCTATTCAATAATACATTTCGTAAAAATTCTAACTAAACAGTAACCTTTTTGTCTAAATAGAGTCGCAGTACTATCATTAAAGAAGACATATTGTCAGCTAGTATTTTAAGTAATATTCGAGAACATTAGTCGATTATTTTAAAAATTTTAACCCCCTTATCTGTCTACGCCTCTGATTGGGATGGCTCTATAAATATAAACATTCCTCTCCACTCTGCCTCTCAGAAGGTGATTCTCCTTACACACAACTTCTGTATACTTCAAACGGGATTACTTATCCATATTTCTTTGTTTATCTGAGCTTAACAGTATTATTTTGGCAGTAATGCCTCAAAATATGCTTTGTCCACCTGTAGCATCCATGGATACATACTTTTAATTGCTTTTACTTTTACAGCTGACAAAGTCTTCTTGTGAGTTGAAACCTTTGGTATTTTTATTTCGTTGCTTACACCTGATCTAGTTATTGTTTGTAAAGCTCTAATTGATGCTCTTTTCCAATTTGGTGCTTGATGTGATTCCTTATATTCTATGATAGTAAAAATTTGTGTAAACTTTAAGACAGTAACTTTTGAAAAAAGAATAACTTTATAGGGCCTAACAGAATTCACTTTTAGAAATAGTCCTAAAAGAGAAAGTGATGAAAAATATCCAGATGTACCTAGCACTTTCTCAATGCAGCTATGCACAGAGTCTACCTCCTGGACCAACACCACCTAAATAATATTAGGTGGTATTACCTGGACACAAGAATGTCCAGGAGTTGAAAATTTCATCGTTATGGACTCGATTGTTTTGTTTTTGTTTAGGAAAAAGGCAATAGGTAGCGTAAGATATATGCGAGTTGTGATTTTGCGGAACGCAGCTGTCACTCCAAAGTATTAGTTTTTCAAATCTTTGTTTCGTAAAAACAGCTTCTAAAATTTTAATTAATGCCCTTGCTAAATCATTCCCAGCTCTACCCATCAACATTTTATGCCATTCAGCACAACAGACTTGTTTTGTACTTGACAATATTGCCGTTAAATTATAGAGATTCTATTTGCTCTTGTAATAAAAGTTACTGATTTCTGCATTGGGGCAGGTTAAGACATTTTGCAGATCAAAAACCAAATATGTGGAACTATCATTTTCTCTGTTTTTTTTTTCATTTCTTGCAGTTTTTTCTTTTATATGGTTTTCGTACTCTTCATTTTACTCATCAGTCAGTAAATTTTAATTATTTTTTCATCTTGAACTCTTCGCAACTCTTCGTCACACCTATTGGCACATGGAAATATAAATTGTATTCACTGCAGAATATTTTTCCTATAAAATGTTTCCTTTACAGGTTGCCTATTAGATTCCCCACAAAACTCAATACAGACTATACATTTTTTTAATATTAAGGGCAGAATCCAAGTATTCACTTTTCGTGTTAGCCCTACAGTAGTGGGACTCGATCTTCACTTACTAGTCTTAATACACAACAAAAACTTTGCAAGAGTAAAGTCTAGGCTTCATACAACTTTGTTATACTGAAAACTGGATATCGACAAAAATGCGAAATAAACAGTATAACTCCAAGGTGGCGATATGTAAACACATAACTTATTTTTTAAATTTTTTTTATTTATTTTCTAAGCTGCTGCAAGGGTCATCATTTTTTTTTTAATTTTCAAGAATGACACCATTTTTGAACATTTTGAAAAACTGGTGGTTTTTTCAAATTTAATTATACTTGGAATTTATTGATACCTAAGCTAAATTTTTACACAAAAAAATAAAAAGATTCGAAGATTATTTGCAAGCGGGCTTTTCCAAAACTTTAATGTCTTTGCGGCACCTCAAAATAACATTAGATTTTAATAATATTTTATTCTGGTATTGCTTATCTGGTGTAGCAACTTTTGCAACCCCAAGCATTTCTGATTTCCAAAAAAAGTGAAAAAGTGTCTTTTTTCATTCCACCCTAACCTCCATACAACAACCGAATAATGTATAAAAGCACTATTTATTTAAAGAATAACTTTTGTTTTTTCTTCTTATTTAGTATCTGATGTTCCTTAAGTCGAATGACTACTTTACCTTTTCAGTAAGTTCACAGCACTTACACTGTGTGATCTCACCAAGGCCTTCGACTGTGTCTCGCATGACATTCTGATAAGTAAATTAAATTTCGATGGTGTGAGAGGCATGCCTTTAAATTTCATTAAATCCTACCTACAAAACAGGACACAGAAAGTTGTAGTAAATGGCATACCATGTGACTTTTTAAAAGTCACACATGGTGTGCCCCAGGGATCGGTCCTGGGACCACTATTATTTATTATTTATTTTAATGATATTTTTTGTTCACTACTTCCTGGAACATGCATATGCTTTGCTGACGATTCTTCCCTACTTGAGTCTCATAGGGATTTTTCAAATTTAAATCAAATGGCCTCCGAAGCGGAAAACAGGACCGAACAATGGTTTCCATCTAACCAACTTAAATTAAATTGGGGGGAAAACACAACAAATTGTGTTTTCTTCTAATAATAACTTTATTAATGGCAGTAACGTAAAGCATCACTCTTGATGATGGTTTAAAATGGAGAAGCCATATTGAGAAATTATGCAAAAAATTATCCACCCAACTCTATGTACTGAGACAACTAAAGAATGTCCTCAGTTGTCACATTGTTTTAACAGCCTATCACTCCATCTTCCACTCACACTTTTCCTATGGTGTGCTGCTGTGGGGGAACTCTAGTCAGTCCATTAGAGTTTTTCACCTACAAAAGCGTGCTATAAGACTCATAGATAATGATGGTTTTGATGTCCCATGTCAACCCTTGTTTATAAAATATAAAATTCTACCAATTCCGTCACTATATTTTCTATTCAGTATTAGAAATACATAAAAATAAGCAGTCATATTCTCTCCAGTCTGAGTTGCATAACTATCCTACAAGGTCAGGTGACATCTTGGGGGCACCTACATTTAGACTCTCAATCTCCGAACGTAACTCGCTAAATCTAAACCTATACAATAAATTACCTGTTAATCTAAATTCTTTAAAATAAGAATAAAACAATTTTTATTGACGTACTGTTTTTACTCCTCTCACGAGTATTGACCAACTTTTTGGTTGACATGTGATGTACCCACCAATTAATCAGCAGTTTATTTTTTATTTTAATTTTATATATACCTGTTAATATGTTGTTTGTGCTATTAAGCGAAATGTATCTTATATTCATATACTATATTGTATTGTATGTTTTACGTATTTACCTCTGTTGACCTGCTACAATGTTCACATATGTATGTAGTTAAATAAAGATTATTTATTTATTTATTTATACAGGGCCAGTTGAAAAGTGAGAAATTTTAAATTTGGCTATTGAATAACAAACACACTATATGAGGTATCGAGCTAAAAGTTTGTATAGAGGTATTTCTGACAACTGTGAATCGAATATGCTATCTAATTTTCTGATAAAAAATTTCCTAATAGTTGATCTCGAAATTTCGACCTATTTAGAGGAACTTAGTAGGTCTTGAAAATATGAAAATTACAAATTTTTCAAAACAGTCAAAGCTCATCGAGCACTGTATCTCAAAAAAAAAAATTTTTAAATCGATGAACGCTTTAATGGGGTGTTGCGGTATTAAATAACACACACATATATTATACTATTTCGATCAGACGCGGCAGATCTATGGCACAGGAGGAAGGAAAAATCATAATAAATAGGAATGTTGGCTGTATGGAAACATGCTGTAAAACACATCTTTGTTTTTTGTGTAGCCACAACACTTAGAGAACAGGTAGTTTTGACACATTCCCAAATGAAAAAGATGGTCTCCAAGAAGACCCCAGAATTCTTTAGAAGGCTAGGTTAGGATGGGATGAGTACATATCCAAAGGTAGTCACAAAAGATCTTACTAGATTCAGGTGAAGAGCACCTTGCACCCTAACAACTCAATTATAATCTAATGTGAGATGTTATACCCCCTGAGACATTCATGAGAGTTATTGGTTAGTTAGTTTGGCAATCGGCCCAGAGATGGCACGCAGTGTCATAGCCTAGAAGTTGTAGAAAGTCTACTAGAAAGTGACATATTGATCGAGAATATTCGGAAGCCCTCATCTTTGGGTATATAAAGGCATGGGGAAGCCCAGAGTGGACCGTTTTTAGTACAGTTCAGAAGGTAGACAGTTTAGTTCAGATAGTGAATTGAGAAGCATTAAGAACAAGTAAGCAAAGCAATCAAGTGACTGAAATAGTGAATTATAGTACTTAGTCAAGTTTTCTAAAGTAAATTTTGATAGTCTCCTAACAAAATAAATTTTATCTTACCTGGTATCAATAATGTAAGGATGCATCATTTTCAATGCATGCAGATCATTAGCCAACGACTGACCAACCAGAATGGCATCATCAGGCAACAATTGTCTCAAATCGTTTTGTACTTCTTTAAGTTTCTTCGTAACATTCTTCATCATCTTATGGTTAATACCTGACCACTTTGTTAGGTAATCCACAATGGCATTATCAGGTTTTACCAGAGTGTCGTAGAAAACATTGTGTTGTTCGTCAACGGCTGATATTCTTGTAAGTTCGAGATCACCTACAAGTTAGTACGTCTAATATAATAAAATAATAAAATCAGCCAGGCAATACAAGTGGAAAATAGCAACAGATAATCTTCGTTATTAACAGTTTTAGTAGAAAATATACAAAATGTCCTAATAGTAAAATCCGACACATACATTTCAATATTTTAAAACCTGCGCTTTGCTACCAAGTAGAGTTAGCTCTTAGCTCGCCAACTCTGCATTCATGTTTTAATTTAGCAAGTGCATGCACTGTGACACAGAAAGCACTGCACCCATGAACGTGAGTCGTGGTCGTGTGTAACAGATTTGGTTTTCTTTTGTTTCTGTGTATTTATTTGAATCTGAATTATTGGAAGCATGGAAAAAATAACAAAAGTGGGAGATACCAAGTAGAGTGTCTTTTTTGTGAACAGTGAAATAATTTGTTTTGTATTTAAATACATTTTATAATTATGTAAAGTATTTATTGTTTTTTTTTACGCTGATAGTTAATTTTTAATGTTTGTATTCAATAGGTTGGTTATTTAATAGCAGGAGAGCCAGCAACGGATTTACATATGTTATTTCAACAGTCATAAGAATTGGTATATAGGGTTTGCAATCCCGAAATCTCGAACCCGAAAATCCCGGAATCCCGGCAATATTTAGATACCGAAAATCCTGGGATCGTAGTCGATTGGAACCCGGGATTTTCGGGATTGTAAAACTAGATGGAACAGACTTTTAATGCTACAACATTTTAGTTACTTTCGGAATTGCGTTCAAAAGGCAATGATGGGCTTAAAAATGCCACTTTGATACTGGATTCGGAATATAAACTTTGGTGGTTTGGTTAAACTATTGGATCGACTTAAAGTCATAGTGAAGGTACTGTGCTGACATCATGCGAATTTATTTATCAGATATTTCTTTAAATGTCATGTTAAAGCAAATTATACAAGTTATACCTACTTCCACAATTTCAATTAGCAAGAATTAGTAGCACTATACCAGGTTCCTAAAAAAATGTCATTAAGGAAATATTAGAGAATCTTATAGAAAGTTTCAACCAATGTAGAATCTGAAAAAAATTATATGTAAAAAAACTTTTTAAAAACATACTTTTATTATTATTTAGGTGTACTAAAACGAAAAAAATAAAATTAATTTTCTTAAAAGCTTGTCGCGCAAGAAATTCATACAGGCATTCATTTTGTTTGACAGAGATTGTAAGTACCAAGTAAGTTTTTTTTTTTTTCAATTCATGCGACCAGCTTTTAAGACAATTAATTTTATTTTTTTCGTTTTAGTACACCTAAATAATAATAAGAGCTTGTTTTAAAAGTTTTTTTTTTACATATAATTTTATTTTTAAATTTTTAATTACGTCTAAATTATTATTTTATATTCATTACATCGCGTCGTCCTTGCTTAAAAGTACCGAATCCTCCGGCATTTCTTTGAATGCAACGTCTGAGTGTATACACTATCCAATCAAATTATAATTTAAAAAACTAAAAAACACACTTCTTGGTACCATATTATTGTATTGTCACCAGAACTACGTATGCGAAATTTCAGCTCAATTCGACGTCGTTAAGTGGTTCGAAGTTTACTTGCAAGATTTAATTGCCCGCTAAACATATTAACATACTAAAATTTTGTAAATACGTTTTCCATAACTGGTACCATTTCTACGAAAATTAGATTCCAATTTGGAGTTAATACTCTTAACGAATTGCTTTTTCTACGCTAAAAATTCCTGAGAGGCAGAAGTACCTTGAAGAAAATCAGAATGATATAAGTGAAGATTCACAGGGTCAAGAAAATCGAGAAGTTACTAGCAGATATGGAAGTTCTGAAAAAAAATTGAATTATGAATTGAAAATGAATAATAACTTATTGAATGAAAAAATTTGTCAGCACCCTCAGTAATAAACATTCGGCCAACTTTTGTTCATATAATCATGTATTCATTATGTACCTACTTCTTATTATTCTATTATTTTTTGAATTCCTGATCCCGATCCCGAAATCCCGGGATTCCCGGTATCGTGTAAATTTAATCCCGAAATCCCGGGATTGTATTATGACTCCGGGATTGCAAACCCTAATCGGTATGCATACCCTTCTTAACACACTCAACATGAAATGGAAGTTCTGGCACCCCGAAACGACCGGGTTTAGTAACAAATTCAAATTCAATTTTTTTTCCATTTCCAACCTAAAAATTACTAAAAGTGACACGCAGGCTGTCAAATTTAAACCTTTTCGTTTCAAAGACCTTTTCCCCGACCGGTTTGGTTGAAACCGGTCAAAGCCTCAAATTTTTCCCAAATTTTTATAAAAGACTATTAAAATACAACAGAGTGTAATGGAACAATATCAATATGGAGTGTCAATAGTCGTAGATTATTATACTCTTCGCAAAAACGAAGAGTATATTGTATTTGATCGGCACATTTCTAAAATCGTAAATATCGCTCGTAGAGAAAAAATTTTCATATCATTGTGTTAGTGAACGAATTCTGAACAACTTTCAAAATGTCCGTCTGTCCGTCCGTCCGTCTGTCCATCCGTCCGTCACGTTTCTTGTAAGCACGATAACTCAAGAAAGAAAAATCCGTTTGTACTGAAATTTGGACAGTAAATTAGTGTTAGCTAGAGGAAGAACCCTATTATTTTTGAACAAAATCGATAGGCAAATAAAAATATTATTAATGATTTAAATGTGAAAAAAAATTATTTTTTGATTTTTATGTTTTTGTAATTGAATAGAAATCTGGTGAAATGATATTTCATTTTAATATCTAAATATTTATATATTTCACAAATATACATTTCATAATGTAATATGCAATCGTGAAAATATGATTTTAGCTCGTGTCTTATAATGTAAAAATGTACATTTTTTTACGTGTAAGGTAGTGGTGTAGTTCTTACGCTTTTGACTTGGAATCCAAGGGTCCCGGGTTCGAAACCCAAATGGAGTATGGTGTAGTTTTTTTTATTTTTACTTTATTTTACACTGAGTATTTTACCATCTTAGTTCGTACTATAAAATTAAAAATGTCTAAAACTAACATTATTTACAAAAAACTGCGAAGAGTATCCTATAGAATGTGTAACAGTTATATAAAAAGTTCAGTGAACAGGCGAAGAGTACGTTTTTAGCTTGTTTTTTACTATTTTCATAACTACTTGCGTTTTTTTTGTAGATTTTTTTAAAATTCTCTAAAGCAATTTTAACAATTGCAATTTCCAATTTTTAGGTTTAATATTTTACTAATTTTGACGACACAACTTATAGTTTAAATAGTTTGCCTGACAAGTGTTAAAGTATCCAGGCGATGTCGAAGTATTCAACGTACCTATTTTACAAAAAGACTATCTCGGTTTCAGTTGTATGCAACTTGCGTAATATCGTATTTTGATTTGGTGTTCGACCTTAATAATTTTACACATGAAAGGCTTGTGTGAACGAAAAGGTTTAAATTTGACATCCTCGGTCACTTTTATTAATTTTTAGGTTGGAAATGGAAAAAAAAATTGAATTTGAATTCGTTACTAAACCCGGCCGTTTCGGGGTGCCAGAACTTCCGTTTCGTGTTCAATGTGTTAAGAAGGGTATGCCTACTGATTCTTATGACTGTCGAAATAACATATGTAAATCCGTTGCTGGCTCTTGGTCTATAAACTTAAAACATATGTTGGACATTTTCTTTTGTTAATAAAAAGAGATATCGGATCTTGGATCACATATTGATTTTACTAGTACACTGGCAGCAATGAGTACCTACCAGGGCCGGATTAAGGATCGACGTGCCCCTAGGCTAATCATGTACTTGCTAAACTAAACTTATTCATAATGGAAAAAAAATGATAAGCGAGAGGGTTGTCTCGGTTTAATCAATTTAAAAAACATTTTTTATCCAGATTCCAAACTGAGGAGCAGAGGCAAAATTTTTTTTAATCCAGATTCACAATTGACGTGGTGAGGGGGTAGAAATATGAGCGGAAGGGAGAAATCTGGAAAAATTTTTTTTTGTCCAAATTCGAAATTTACGAGGAGGGGGGGGGGGGGGGAGAAATATTGCATTGTCTCCCTTAAGGTGTAACCTAGTTAGCCATATGGATAATCCGGCCCTGAGTGGCCAGCGGCTACAATAAAGAGCAGAGGCATTACTATAGGAGCGGAAACATACAATATCTATCTCTTTCCGTTTCTATTTTCCTATAAATAATCCTGTAAAATGTTTATATAGTTGGAAAGGAACATATAAGAGAAGTAGACATTTCCTTAATTGGCACAAGAAATTGAGCTGGCACATGCCGGTCAAAGCGTTTTTCGCTTTCGAACTTTCTGACGAACAATGAGGCCGGCGCGGAAGGTATAAAGAGGTGTGCAGACGATCCAACCACCCAACCAACCAACCTTCTCGGTACACTTTGAAAATTGCCATGACAACTCATAAAAATGAGTTGGTCTGCTGAAATTCCAGCGTCTTCAAAGCGTCTCAGCTCACTTTTACGAGTTTGCATAGCAATATTCAGTGTGTTGGATCGTCTGTAGACCCTATATAAAGTGCAGCGCAGGTCGCGTATTTTTTTGTAGTATCCACGGGTTTAGGTAAACATCTCTTCGCTGAACTATATAATACAGAGGTAATAAATTCGGTAATTTTATCAAAATAAAATAATCAAATAACAAATAAATAATTGTCTTGTATAAAAAAAGTTCCGACGCGACGTAGATATAAAGAGGTCTACAGATGACCCGACCAACCAACCAGCCAGCCTTCTCGGTACACTTTGAAAATTGCCATGACAACTCGTAAAAGTTAGCTGGTTTGCTGGAATTCCAACGTCTTCAAAGCGTCGACAATGTTGGCTCCAGCAATTTTACGAGTTCGCATGGAAATCTACAAAGTGTACCGCGAAGGTCGGTTGGTTGATTGGATCTTAAGGAAGGCCTCAGACTATACCCGGAAGAATTACGGCAATAAAAACTTTAGATATTGATAATTACTTTAAACGTACGAACATTTTCTATTTCATATTATTTACTTCGAATATTTTGTATTCTGTGCCATTAGTCTTATACCTTATATCTATATTTTATACATTTAATATCATGTATTTTGTATTTTATCTTCCTTATTGTATTTTATCTTTCTTATTGTATGTTGACGTGTGTAAACACTCTGTGTATTTTACCACCAATAAAGAATTGAATTGAATTGAATACTTCTCTCTCAAATTCTGATATATCTGAAAATTAAATATAAGTAAATAAATAGTTAGGTATTTTAGTATTTATAATTTTTAATATGGATATAATTATAAAATGCAACCAAAATAGTTACATAAAATATACATAGGCTTATACAAATTTATTAATTTCGGCCCAGATAAGACGGCGGCGGATACAAAAGCTTTTTATGCTTGTCTTTGCTTAAACAAACAATTTTTTACGCTCATTATCCCAAGAATATTTGTGGCTGTTTTTTTCGCCAGCCCTTATGCATTATACGACTCTACAATACATTTTATTTTCAAAGGTAATGGTAAATAGTAAATGTCATCCGTCGGCCATCGGGAGATAAAATTAGTTAGTTTTGAATTGCTGAAGCGCCCCCTCGCGCTTCGGCGCCCCTAGGTTATAGCCTATTTAGCCTTATGGATAATCCGGCCCTGGTACCTACGATACTAAAATAGTTGGAAAAATCGTCTCAATCGGTCTCAAATTGACAACATTCAGGGCATAAAATGTATAAGATATTTAAAGAATAGTGAACAATTAAATAATTTTTGTTTTAAAATGGGAGGGAAGAAGAAAAGGAGGGAGGATTCAATTAAATAAAACTGAACCTACATGGAAGAGCACGAAAGGAGTAAAAAGTATATCAATATTCGATGCAAAAAACAAAGTTATCAGTTAAAAATCTATATATTCGGACTAGATACAGTTCTTTTTTTTTTAATGCTTTATCATACATTGATAATTTAAGGTAGACGTACACGCTGTCTATAGAAACCCATTACGAATTTACAGTTTAAATACAAATATCGTCGTTCGCGTCATCTATTTATGAAATCAAAGGCATACCATTTTTCTATCTTTGTAAATACAACGCGCATACGACGTAAATAACAGAAAGTCACATCTGCTGGAAGTTGCAAGAGTAATGATGCATTTTACAAATGAATAATTCAACCGCTAGTCAACATTCAACAGCGTGTAGTCGACGCATTTGTCAAATTTATAAATTTTCTGTTTCTTTTAGTTTTTTTTTTTTTAAGTTTTTCTTATGGACTAGCTTGGTAAAAATATTTATCTACATTATAGTTATCTACAGTAATTGATATTTTTAACAATGGTGAATTGTAATAGCGCTGATAGTATTTTAAATTTTAAATGCCCCTTTAAAAAATTACTGATAAATTAAGTAACTATAAACACCCATTATTTCTGTAAATCATTAAATGCAATTAAACAAACTGCATCTAATCTATAAATAGATTATGAATTTTATAAAGATAAATATGTAATGAAAATATAAGCATACTACTCATCTTATTAATCTCCTTGCAAATTAATAACAAAAATTAAATATGTCGAAATATTTATTTTCTACAAAGAACCATTTTATCAATTATCAATTAATTTCTAACTAGAGATGGGAAATATTCTAAAAATATTGATTTCCGTCGGTAATTTCTCCAAACATTCCTGAAAGTTTATTTTCTTTAGTACAATATATTTTATGATATTGTTTAAAATATTATTTTAAAACTGTTTGTTACAAATGTTGCTTTTTCCCTCGGCATTTTTAAATATATATCTTTGTTTTATATAAATGTTATGAAGTTGTTGAAGTTGAGTATACAGGGTGATCTACCATGACATGCGGAAAATTTATCAGTAGGTTGTCCCCACCGAAAGGAGTTAAAAAAATTAAAAACTAAAAATAAATGACCAAAAAAATTACCTTATTTTTTTGTAGAAATTACTAACCAATTTGACGTAACGCGGTACAACCATATCACTTTATCAGACTTGGGACTGACACTATCGACATCAAAGCTGAAGAGGGTAGAAGAGACTTTTTGGTTTTAATCAAATCACACTACAAAAATAGTGAAATAAATCGAAAAGACATTGACCCTATGCTGGTGAACTACAATAACAAGTAGACATAAGAGATATTTACTTAAACCTGTCAATAACACAAAAACACCAACCAAGGTGTATACTAATTCACAATTTTGAAATTCCCTGACTTTTCAATGTTTGCCAGGAGGGGTGAAATGGAAATGATTTTTTTCATTTTTTGAGAGCGAGAGGGCGCAAGATGGGAGCAACTACTTTCGATATAAGTAAAAACAAATTTTCCCTGACTTTATTTTATAAATTTATAAATTCCCAGACTTTTCCAAGTTTTCCCTGTTTTCCAGAAATTATACACCCTGAGTCCAACTTCGGTGGTGCTTTGTGCTTGCCGGTGTCCTGATTGTTCAGCCAAAAACGCGGCACTTTGACCGCACCCACCGGCTTCACTTTTTATGCCAATTAAGGAAATGTAAACATATCCAATATGTTCTTTCACAAGTAAGTTCGTCGCCCTATTACTGACCTAGACAATAACAGTAGTATATCTTCGTAAGTTTTAACCATTTTTAATATACTAAATTACCTTAAACACTCTAAAATTTTGCAGGGGCTTTCCCACATTGAAGACTAGTACAACATTTTATTCATATCATGGTAGATCACGTTGTATACTCAATAGGGATGCAACGGATAGTGTTTTGGCCGGATACCGAATACCGGATATCCGGCGTACTTCTTGTACCGGATACCGGATATCCGGCCAACTATCCGGCTTACATTGAAAGTTGGATTGAAAACACGTTTTGGCAATATCGACGACAAAAAAAATACTTACTGGCAACTCTTTTAGACCTCAGATTTAAAACCAGTTTTTTTGATAAGAATCATGCTAAAATATGCCGTCAAATTATTCTGCTGGAGGATTAAAAAAATAGTTGTGATGATTCATATTCAAGCAGTGATAGTGAAAGTGGTACTTCTCCTTCCAGTAAACAAAGTAAGAGAAACCCGGTTAATGTTATTGCTGATATTTAAAACGCTTTCTGGGACTGTTTTGAGAATGTGGCGAAAAAAATAGTAGTTTCGGAGAAAAGTTCAATGGTCAGGGAGATTGATTATTATTTGAAAGGAGCACGGATTCATAGAAATAGTGACCCTTACGCATGGTGGTGTCAGTATATACTTTCGTCAAAGTTTGTAAAAATATATCTTTCAGCTCCTTGAAGCAGTGTAAGTCTTGAAGCAGTGTAAGTAGTCTTTTCAGAAGCTGGTAACGTATACCAAAAGAAACGTAATCGTCTACTACCCCTCTAAACGCTGAAAAACTCGTCTTTATTCACCATAATTTACCGTCGGTAATTTAGTAACTAATCTATAGATATTTCCATTTTGTAGTAATAATGAGCAAGATGCATGAATTTTAAAAATGCATTAATTTATTATTTTTTCATTATACATATTATATAAGCCGAGTGAGTATATAATAAAAGGAAACTATAAAAAAAGTTATTTTGTAAAAAAAAATCATTTTAAAATTCAAATTTTATCGGAACAAAACCACGTGACTATAAACGGTACTGATGTCATCTGGCATAACGTTTTAGTTTCATCCATAGACCGCAGATTTCTAAATTCACCGGTGGAGCGCATCAGTAAGAAATAACATTATATGATTGGCTAATTTGAAAAACACAACCAATCAGCTTCGTATTTTATCCACCCAGCGGTAAATTTAGAAAAGTACGGAGACAAGTGACAAGTTTGATAGTTTTGACAGTTTACATCTGCTAGTGCTGAAATATTAAACTGTGTGTTAATTAAATGTTAAATTTTAGTCTGCTGACCTTTAAATATCGATTTGTTTATTTTTGTAAAAATTATTAGTGTATTAATCTATCTAAGTGGTAAAAATGACGAACAGCGACTTTGTGCAAGCTCAAAGTGACAATTTGCCGAAAATCGACGTGTTTATGATGAGCAATTTTTTGGTAATAATACCGATTATATCAGTGCAGAAATTGGAGGTGGAAAAGCGACAAGGATGCATCATTCATTGTTCGTAACAATAAATTTGTTTACGCTCACTTTCATCCTTTTACTGCAGTTAGATTTAGATACCTAACCTCAGAATATGTAAACATAATGCATTATTTTAATATTTTTATCAACATTAACTATTGTTTTTCGTCTCAGATTATATAACTTTTTTATATTAAATAGTTTGCCACCACTAAGTACATAGATTAAATATCTGTTGAAAATAATACTAATAAACATTGCCAATGCTAAATGCCGGATGATGTCACACGCAAAAGGCGGGAAACTTGCTTCGTTTGAACGTGTCTAAATTCTCAGCGAAACTAAATTATTTTTTTATCCTTTAATTCCGATAAAAAAAAAAATAAAAAATACATAGAAAATAACGCTTTTTAGTGATCTATTATTCGGTGATGTCAAAAAAATTTATGCATTTTGCTCATTGTAATGCAGGATATGAAAAATAATGAAACTGTTTCATTATTTATACCATTTTTTATTTTTTAACTATCCGGTTTTGGCCGGATATCAGCTCACTATCCGGTGCTCAGCCGGATAGTAATAAAGTGGCCGGATAGGCCGGATACCGGATAGTAACCGGATATCCGTTGCATCTCGAATACTCAATTTCATAACATAATCTAGCAAAACAAGATGTATTCTAAAATATTTCAATTTCAACGAGATAGGAAGAGGAATGTGAATTTCGTTTTATAAAGGCAGCAAATGTCTTGGTGCAATTTCAAAAAATACAAGACCTTGATCACATAAATAATATTCAAATTATTCAGGTTATATTGCTTTCCAAAATTTAAAGATACTAACAGTAGTTGGAACGTTCATTTTTGAAGTCTGGACATATGTCTACAAGAACTTTACAATGTTCTCGTCTAATCAGCAACACCATAGTCAATAGGGCTACTGGTACCAAACAATTTCCGAACAACATTGTACCAGAAAAATTCACGAGATCTAAACTCTATAATGCACTGAGTTCTGAAATTAAAGACTCCTCCAATGTTCATGTTTTCAAAAATAAGTTAAAAAAAAATGTTACTACAAAAAAACTGTTATATCCTGCAGGAATTTTATTGTACCTATTTACACTTTTATGTTTAATTTATTTTGACATTTTCTTCTGTTATTGTACTTGCACTTTTGAATGGAAGAAATAAAATATATAGTCCAGTCAATGAACGAGTTATAGAGAACATTGAGGAGGGGAGAATTTTTCTCTTCAGAAATGTATTGGCGGTAGTTAGGAGGTAAACATACTAAAAGTCCCCGCCCCTAGCTCCGCCGCTTCAGGGGGAGAGGGAGGTGGAAATGTCCCTTTTTTCGATTCTTCGCTTATAACTCGGAAACGATGCGTCGTACGGAAAAAGGTAATCTATGCAAAATTAAACGTAATTAAATATCCCTCAAGAATGTTTATATCCATTTTCTTCCTATGTGTTATAGTTTACGAGATATTCGCCAGCGAAAATCGATAATTAATTTAAAAAAAATCAATTATGTACCTTGAATATTTCTATCAAAGCGGTTACCGTGGTCTGCTAATAAATCACAGTCACAAGACAATGTTTATTTTACAACACTTGACGTATTTACTAACGTAATATTTTGTCGAAATCTATACTGTGACGTGTAGTGATGGGATCACTCGAGTGAAAAATAACCGGTTATCCGGTTATTGAAATAACCTGCATTACTCGGTTATTGTCAACGAGTATTCAAGTGAAAAATAACCGAATACTAAACAGTTATTGAAGTAGTCATATCATTCATCATTCTCACAAATAAATTAAATGCTAACTCGTATCGTATAATAAACGAGTGAACCTCACGTTTCTAAAATAAATATTAGGTATATGAATTCGAACCAATTGATGTAGTAATCAGTATCCATATAATTTATTTATAATATTTATTATGTCAAAAATAATCAAACTGTGTGCAATTTTATAAAGAATCACTTTATCATGTACACACTTTTCTCAAAAATTGATGTCCCATGGAAATATTGAAAATTTTTTTATGAATTGGAATTTGAACAAAAATTGTTAAATAGCCTTGTAAGTTGTGCATATAGCATTCAAGTGACCATCACTCGAATGATTATCCGGTTATTGAAATCACTTGAATACCTAGTATTCGGTTATTGAAATTAATCGGTTATGCCCATCACTAGTGACGTGCTTACACCCTTTTTGTAAACACACTGTGTATCATGGGTTCGGAACACCAGGGTAACACTAAACACATTTATTAACTCACTTTTTACAACCAATTAATTACTTTACTTGTATTACTTTGTGTACTACAATTCACTACTTGATCACTTCACTCCCTTCTGATCTTACTACACTTGCTATCCAAACTTAAACTGTCTACTCTGGTTTTCTCCATGCCTTATATACCTAAAGATGACAGATCTCGATGCTTCTGTGATGACGTCACCATTAACTAGATATATCTAGCAAGTTCTTTATTATTTCTAGAGCTTCTAGTAGGTTCTTTATCTACTCTAGTAGGTGCAAATCCACATTCAGACATCCGAACTAATTGAATTTGGGCCAACTTTTTAGTGCACATAACCTTAAATTTTAAGGGGTTGCAACATATTACAATACATTTCCTTAAATATACAGTGTGACTCACTTAAAATGAAGATACCTTTATAACTTTTTCATTTTGTTTCCGATTTGAATCAAATTTTACTCAAGTATGTAACAAATTAGGATCTACTTATGACCAGAAAATCATTCACCTGCTATAAAGGCAAAGCCACCTGCGGTACCGAAATATGAGGAAAAAGATTAGAAATTATATTGATGGGTTTTGATGAATTTCACGTAGCCACCACAAATCGCGGAAACTGAGGATCCCCTTTGCCAGATGAGCTTATGTATGAGAAATCCCCCATCAATAACCAAATCAAATTTTGGTGTATGTACGTTTCTGGCGCCAATCGGATGCATTTTTTAGAATTTCCAACATTCAAAATGTTTTATTTTTTTCAGCATATTTTGGTACCGCAGGTGGCTTTGCCTTTGTAGCAGCCGAATATTTTTCTGGTCATAAGTAGATTCTAATTTGTTCTATACTTGAGTAAAATTTGATTCAAATTGGAAAAAAAATAAAAAAGTTATAAGGGTATCTTCATTTTAAGTGAGTCATACTGTATATTTAAGGAAATGTATAGATTTCGACAAAATATTACGTTAGTAAATACGTCGAGTGTTTAAAATAAAGATTGTTTTGATTGTGATTTATTAGCAGACCACGGTAAATCGCTTTGATAGAAATATTCAAAGTACATAATTGATTTTTTTTTATTAATCATCGATTTTCGCTAGCGAGTATCTCGTAAACTATAACACATAGGAAGAAAATGAATATAAACATTCTTGTCGAAAATTTGATTACGTTTAATTTTGCATAGATTACCTTTTTCCATACAACGCATCGTTACCGAGTTATAAGCGAAGAATCGAAAAAGGAACCTTTCCACCCCCTCCCCCCTGAAGCAGCGGGGCTAGGGGCGAGGTCTTTTAGTATGTTGACCTCCTAACTACCCCCAACACATCCCCTCCTAAATGTTCTCTGCAATCCCCTTTTGGGCATTCATTGATTGGACTAATATTATTATTATTATTATTATTAAATTTTTTTAACAAAAGTTAGTCAATTAAATTTTAGGCATAATACGGAACGCATATAAATTTTTAATTTGTTTAAAATTGATGTCAGATTCACTCTTTGGTATAACAACAGTTTTGATTATTATTAATTTCATTGAAATATGTTGCACTTGGCATAAAATTGAATTTGAAATAGTGCAATTTTACATACGAAGTAAAACGGGTTTGATGTATGTAATACTTCTCAAAAATTCCAAACTAAATTCCCTAGAAGCAATAGAAATTTATAAACATAATAAATATGCATCTACTTAACAGTCAATTAGGACTAGGAAGGGTCGTCTACGTTATTTGACCTGCTATAAGCAGATAAAATACTTTAAGATATATTCCTTGCAATGGGCTCTTCTAGCACTTTTTTATTTGATTATAGGAAAGATCTTAAAATTCTAAGGCCCTGTGCAAAAAACTAGAATTTTGTGAGACCTGTAAATCATCTAAAAAAAATCATAAACATGGCCTTCATTCGCCTTGTCGAGTGTCGGCCGTAACGTCACTTAATACAGAGCGTTATTACTGTTACAGAATATTACAAATCGTTAACTCAAGCAGTGTATGTTGAAACTTATGTGTGTTCGTGAAGAATTTCAGTTTATCAACTATTTTCACCGATTTATATTAACAATGAATAATAGTGACGGTAAAAGAAATACTGTATTGTTCCTGAGTGTCAAAGCACCACGGTGAAAACACCTACTAAAACATTTATTACTGTTCCCATAGATTTAAAAATGCAAAATGACAGCAAACTATAAAAAGAGAGAAAACCCTTACTACTATATTAGTATCTATATGTTAAATTATGTATTAGTAAACGCAGTATTTTCGAAATTTAAACGTAAAATATATTTTAAATACTAGCAAGCCTTTTCCATTTTGTTTAAAAATATTTGAGAGAAACGCTATTTTATATTCCAGCACCGACTTACAGGGTGTAACGCAAATATATTTTAAATGCTTATTAAATTTTTATTACAAATTTCTTATGGTTGTTTTATATACTGTTATTAAAGCTTATTTCTTAAGTTATTTAATTCAATATTTTATAAAATTATTTAAGGCTGGCAATGAGAAAAATCTAAAATACTATTTTATTTTTAGCTCGAAAAAGACACGAAAAACTACATGTATTATAAATTAATGAACAATGTTCATATAACTATACTTCCACTGGAAGTGGAAGTAAAAATGAGACCTGGCGGGCATTGTGCCACACATTTTAGATTGTCAAAAAATCAAACAATAACACATAGTTTAGAGGATCGCAGATTATTTCTTAAAAGGCAGCGCCAAACCATTCTTCAGAAAATTAATGAACCACAAAAAAACAATAAAAGATATCACCTAATTTAATGCACAAAAACTTAATAAAGACTTGACGATCTCAAGCGGAATGCATGACCATTGATATGTTGTCCCACCTTCCCCTAATTACCCTTAAATAGCTTTGATTACTCTTAATCACACGCTAATTACCTTTAATTACCCTTACCCCTCCTTAAAATGTTTTTGAGACCTTAGCTTCTCTTATGTATTCTAAATACCAATTTTATGGACTCTTACTTCTGGATGTACCAATTTACCCCCCAACCCTTCAATGGAATAAGATCAAAATCTAATCTACTTCCAGATCTCGTTAAAATACACATATTTGTAGCAAATTTCAAGTCAGTATCGTAAACGATTCCAGAGTAATGGTGCGCACAAAAAAGTTACAGACCGACCGACACAGAATTTTTTTTTGCTCAAATTTAAAATCTCCACGTTTCATGATATTCTAAGCCTATCTGAACAATAAAAATGTTCAACATTTTTTTGCGTTACTATACTTCCACTGGAGGTGGAAGTAATAACCATTATCGTGGAAAGGACCGCATTAATGATATTGTAACGTGTTTCCACCCTTAGGAAACTACCCCTTGCAAATTCCGTGGGTTCCAAAAATTATAACAAGAGATGTCCACTAACACACTTTATTAAATGTTTACTGGATACTTCACAATACTATTATTAATTTAAATACACTTTACTGACTAAAAATCACAATGTTTATTACTTTGTTTATCTTTGAACTCTTAACCTCACTTTCTATACTTTCTGAACTTTCTGAACTACTCGCCGAGAATGCGGTTGGTCTTTTATACCTAAAAATGACAGATCTCGATTGTTCTGTGATGACGCCACCATTCTCTAGAGAATTCCAGATGTCACTTTGGAATCTTCTGGTAGGTTCTTTTTCGAGTAGGTGCAAATACACTACATTCATTCAGACATTCGATCTGTTGAAGTCTGCCTACGTTTTAGTAACATAACCTTAAATTTTAAGGGGTGCAACATATTACACTGCCCCCTCCTTAAGCCTGAACGTCCCGGTCAGGCAATTCAGCCTCTTTCACATACTTCGCCAGTCTATCCAAGTGTACGATCTTCATCTTGGACTTTTTGTTTCGTTGAATACGATAGACGACATCATTAATTCGGGTAATAACAGTATAAGGTCCTTCCCAAGGAGGTTGAAGTTTCGGTGACTTCCCTTTCTTCCGCTGTGGGTTGTACAGCCAAACCAGATCTCCTGCCTGGAACCCTTCTGAACTACCCTTACGGTCGTATCGAGCCTTCATTCGGTCACTGGCTATGGTGATTTGGTCTCTAACCAGCTCATGAACATTTCTTAGCCGTTCACTCATTTCATCCACATAGCTGTTCACAGGAAGCTGTTCTCCGCCTGGTGTTCCGAAAATCAAATCACACGGCAGTCTGATCTCATGTCCAAATACTACACGGGCTGGTGTTTGTTTCGTAGACTCGTGGATAGCAGCTCTGTATGCCATGAGGAAGAACGGTATGTGGAGATCCCAATCACGTTGATTCTTATGAACCACTTTAGAGAGATGTTCTTTCATGGTCTTGTTATGTCGTTCCACCATTCCATCTGATTGCGGGTGAAGGGCTGTTGTCCGTGTTTTGTGTATCCCCAATAACTTGCAGATTTGCTGAAACACCCCTGACTCAAAGTTCCTCCCTTGATCTGAGTGCAGCTCCAGGGGTACACCAAACCGACATATCAAATTATCTACCAAGACTTTGGCTACAGTGACTGCTTCTTGGTTTGGAATTGCATAGGCCTCTGGCCACTTACTAAAATAGTCCATGGCAACCAGTATGTACTTGTTCCCATCCTTGGTTACTGGGAATGGGCCGGCTATATCGATCGCGATCCTCTCGAAAGGAGCTCCGACGTTATACTGCTTCATTGCACCCTTACTTCTAGTCTGTGGTCCCTTACTGGCTGCACAAATTTTGCAATTGCGGCACCAAGCTTCCACATCTTGACGACTATTTACCCAATAAAATCGTTCTCGTACTTTATTCAGGGTCTTATTAACGCCGAAGTGCCCACCGGATGCTCCATTATGCACTTCCTGAAGTACTTTCGGTACTCGACACCTGGGAATCACTAGACGCATAACAACTTCCCTGCCATCCAGGCTTTCCCAAGCTCTCTTTAGCAGCCCGTTCATGACTTTAAGTGAATCCCATTGGGCCCACAAAGCCTTCAATCCAACTGCCTTATCCGAAACATCCTTCCACGCTGGTTGAATTCCTTTCTCCTTTGCTCTCAATATAGCCCCAATTTCTGTGTCATTCAGTTGTTCTTGTCTCAGGTTGTCCAATCGTCCGGAACCTCTATTTTAATAGTGTTGACAGCCACCGTCCTGCAATTTCTCAACGTGGCGGCAGTGCTTGCAATCTTCCTTGCATGGTCTTCTAGATAAAGCGTCTGCGTTCTTATGAGATCTTCCAGGTCGATGTTCTATTTTGAAATCATACTGTTGCAACCGTTCTATCCAACGAGCCAGTTGACCTTCAGGGGTTTTCAACTGCAACAGCCATTTTAATGCAGCATGGTCGGTCCGAATCTTGAAATGTCGTCCATAAAGATATTTATGAAAATGGTCCACTGATTTAACGATGGCCAGTAACTCTTTCCGAGTTACACAATAATTTCTTTCCGGTTTGGACAGCACCTTGCTGAAGTACTCGATCACTCTTTCCTGCCCATTCTGGATTTGGGACAGTACACAACCGACCGAAGAATTGCTGGCATCCGTGTCTAAAATAAAAAGTCCTTCCCGTTGTGGGTATGCTAGCACAGGACCAGTACATAGAGCTGCCTTCAATTTTCTCCATGCCGTTTCACATTCCGGTGTCCATTGGTACTGTACTTTCTCTTGTCAGCCGGTGTAATGGCTTCGCAATTTCGGCAAACCCTTCCACAAAGCGCCTATAATAAGTGCAGAGGCCAAGGAAGCTCCGTACTTCATGAACGTTACATGGTCTTGGCCAATCTCGTACAGCAGAAATTTTGTCGGGGTCTGTTTGTATTCCATCCGAAGACACCACGTGACCAAGAAATTTGACTTCTTTCTGGAATAGCAGGCACTTCTTCGGGTTCAACTTCAGATGGGCATTCCTGACTCGCCCAAATACTTCTTGAAGATTTTTCAAATGTTCTGTAAAGTCCTGTCCCATAACAAGCACGTCGTCAAGGTAAACCAGGCACGTCCTCCAGGTTAGCCCTCGCAGTACGAATTCCATCAATCTTTCAAAGGTAGCTGGCGCATTGCAAAGTCCAAAAGGCATGACGGTAAATTGATAAAGACCACTGCCTGCTGAAAACGCTGTCTTTTCCTTATCATCCGGATGAAGCCCCACTTGCCAGTATCCACTCCTAAGGTCTAACGTAGAAAACCATCGTGAGCCTGCCAACGTGCTTAATGTGTCATCAATTCGTGGTAATGGGTAACTGTCTTTCTTCGTGACATCGTTTAATTTTCGATAATCGACACAAAATCTTAATGTTCCATCCTTCTTGGCAACCAAAACTACTGGCGATGACCAGGGACTCGTCGACTCCTCAATGACTCCATCTTGTAGCATCTTGTCTATCATTGCCGAGGCATCTTCTTGTTTTGCTAATGGCAGCCTCCTAGGTGGTTGTCGAATAGCGGGTGAGTTGCCAGTATTTATCCGATGCTGGACTATGTCTGTTTTTGTAAGGGCCTCTGTATTCTTGGCAAATACTGAACTTTCCTTTTCTAGGAACTTGATTGCCTCCCTTCGTTCATCCTCAGATAAATGCTCCAACTGGGTACTCAGCAAGGTCAAAACTTCCTGGTCTATTTTCGTAGACGAACTCCCCTCTGTTTGTTCCTCGCACCTCGCTACCCATGTGACCGGTTCATAGGAGCCAATCGGTTTGCCTTCCTTAATTGTCACCGAGTGGGAATTTAAATTAACAACTCTAATTGGGATTTTGTCTTTAGTCCGGGTTAAAGTTCTCGCCACAATAATATTGGATAGGGACTTAATCGATTCGTCATCTTCCACTAGGCCAACACGGTACCCTCCAGGATTTCCTTCTAAGGCAGCATCGATCATTTGTTCTGAATGAGCAGGAATCTTGATCGTCTGTGTTGTTAACAATCTCGCTTTATGGAATTGGTCGTCTGCGGTTGCCAGAATAAATTCCTCATTTCCAATTTTTAAGACTCGCTCCCCTACGTCAACAATAAATCCCTGCTCTCCCATGATGTCTAGACCCAAAATGAAATCATCCATAATGTCAGCCACAATGGCCTTGTAATTTAACCTCAACCTGCAGTTCCAAGTTGACCTCTCCATGGACCGCAGCCCTGTCCCCCGTGGCTGTCCGAATGATTACTCCATTTTGCTTCTTGTCAATCTGCAAGTCTGATATAAACCCTGGCCGCACTATTGATGACGTAGCACCGGTGTCAATCGTAAACACGCATTTTCTTCCATTCACATATCCTTGCAACAACAGACTACTTGGTATTCTTTGGAGCTGGGAAATCTTTATTTCTCTGGGGGCACCGCATTCCCTAGCCAGCACAGCCCCCTTGGTGCTGGCTATCTTTAGTTTTCCTGCTTCTCTTCAACATTCACAGCATTTACTCGACTCTCCGAGTTCTGCTGTCGACAGTCTCGTTTCATATGTCCCATCTTGCCGCAGTTGAAACATTTAATACCTCCGCTCGGCTTTCCTTTATTTTGTTGTTTTTCCTGATTTCCGAGGCCATCCAATTTATCGCATAATTTGGTGAATATTTTCTGCATCTCAGTCAGCAAGAGGTTCTGGTTCATTTCTGGTTGCGATTCTTCAAGAGTCACAGCTCGCACTCTCCTTGGAGTATCCCTTTAAGCGGCTTCTACTTCGAGTGCACGCACCAAAGCTTCACTACTACTTTGGTGTCTCGTCAGCCTCAGAACTCGCCTGACCTCTTCGTCCCTTATACCATCTAAAAAGGCCCCCACGGCTAATTGTTCCTGGAATTCTTCAGGTGCACTCGGATACGCCAGGTGTGCCAGTCTCTCTATCGCAGCTTCAAATTCTTGTAAACTTTCCCCAGCTTTTTGCATCCGGGATTTCAGCTGAGTCTGGTATAATTGGGCAAGGTGTTGATCGCCATACCTCAAGTCTAATGCAGCTTCCAAGACTTTAAAGTCCCTTTGTTTCTCCACCGGGATAGTCTGAAGTAATTCTGAGGCCTGGCCCCTTAACGCCAGAACTAATGCCATGGCCTTTTCCTCGTTATCCCAGTTGTTCGCACACGCTGCTGCCTCAAACTGCCTCTTGTACGTTGTCCATGAGCTTTGGCCGTCAAAGGAGGGAGGTTTTAACCGGTGACCTGATGATACCACCTGCTGGCTTCCTCTATCTCTCAACTGTCGTTTAAGTCGCTCCACTTCTCCTTCGAACTCACTCATCTTTCCTTTGATCTGACTGACTTCGGTCTCAACTACACCTACTTTTTCTTCTACCTTGTTTATCTCTTCTTTGACTTCACTCTTTAATCCTTCGTTGGCAGAAATGATAGCGTCCTGCTGTATTTTCATTTGTTCATTCAGAATTTTCCTTAATTCTTCTTGGCGTCTTTCTTGTTCCTCTTTCTCCTCTTGACGTCGTCTTTCTTGTTCCTCTTTCTCCTCTTGACGTCGTCTTTCTTGCTCTTCTTTTTCTTTCTGACGTCTTCTTTCTTCATCCTGACGTCGTTTTTCTTGATCTTCCTTTTCTTCCTGGCGTCTTCTTTCTTCATCCTGACGTTTTTTCTCCTGTTCTTCTTTGTCTTCCTGCCGTTGCTGCGCCATCATTTTTTGGAATTGTTCGAATAAGTCCTGTATTTGTTTATCGGATGCCATACTTCTTGTTGTTACGGGCATACGATGAAATTAAAATAAAATAAATTTAACTGTCACGTCAATATCGGTAATGGAACTTTCTAGACAAATCTCGAAATAGCACGAAAAAGTCTTATCCAGAGTCTTTTGTCACTATCCAGTTCAGAGAATTTAATAATCTCCACTAATGTCCAAATAGAAAAGTTCTAGAAATTTTCACGCACTAAATGAGTCTTTTTCAGTGTCTCTATCACTTCTCAGTTCAAAGGATTTAATTATCACACTAATGTCCTAATAAAATGTTCTACAATGTCTCAAAAATGCACTTAAACACTATTTTCCTGTTCGAAAACAACCCTCGAACAATGTCCAGTAAATTAGTCCTGTGTTAGCACTAACCCTCGAGAATCCTTCTCGAACACTCCAGCACAACTTCAGAGTCCCTCTTGTCATAAAATTCCGCTTCTGACACCAATTTGTAACGTGTTTCCACCCTTAGGAAACTACCCCTTGCAAATTCCGTGGGTTCCAAAAATTATAACAAGAGATGTCCACTAACACACTTTATTAAATGTTTACTGGATACTTCACAATACTATTATTAATTTAAATACACTTTACTGACTAAAAATCACAATGTTTATTACTTTGTTTATCTTTGAACTCTTAACCTCACTTTCTATACTTTCTGAACTTTCTGAACTACTCGCCGAGAATGCGGTTGGTCTTTTATACCTAAAAATGACAGATCTCGATTGTTCTGTGATGACGCCACCATTCTCTAGAGAATTCCAGATGTCACTTTGGAATCTTCTGGTAGGTTCTTTTTCGAGTAGGTGCAAATACACTACATTCATTCAGACATTCGATCTGTTGAAGTCTGCCTACTTTTTAGTAACATAACCTTAAATTTTAAGGGGTGCAACATATTACAATATTATATTGAAGAAATTACCATTTTTTTGTATGAACCAAATAACTTATGTTATACATGCATCTCAGGGAATGAGATGCAAGTGTGTCCATCAGTGATGTATAATGTCATTAAATTTAAGATTTATTAAAATGTCAATGAGTTTTGTGATATTTTCAGTATTTATATGAAATTAATGAAATTTTTGAAATATAAAATTAAACTAGTATCAGGAAACTTTCATGAAATTTCAGAGAATTATTCTATAAAATGACTCGTGAAATGATCAAATTTTTTAATAAATTTTAAGTCTGTAGAACCCTTATAATTTTATAAATTTCTAGGAAAAACTGTCTAATTTTGTCAGTTTCCCACCTCTAGTGTTAACATATCTCAATGTAAACCTAGCATCAGATACTTACCCGTTGAAGTTCTGCACATCTCACAATCAATGGCAAACATGGGGCTGAAAGGAGTGACATCTTTATATTTGTCCTTAGTAAGAACATAGCCGGTATATTTCCGTTCCATCAGACCCTTAATAGGCAACGGAAAATTTTCCTCTACCATCTGCCAACCAGACAGCAAGAGATGAGTTCTGGGATATTTATCGCTTGGGGGAACACTCAATTTATCGGGTAAGGGGGAGACATCTGGTAACTCTTCGATAGGGAAGAAATTCTTGACAGCATCAAAGAGCTCGGGGCTTTTTAGAACAGCTGACTCTAGAGTTCCGTACTCATTTTGAAACTTCTTCATTTGCGTTCCTGTAATTGCATTATAGATTTCACATTCAACCGACATATTATATTTTGGTCATCAAAATAGGTTTGGTTGAAGGCACAACAGGCAGTTATTAGTTTTTGTTGGCCACATAAAGTACAAATAGAGTGTCTACAAATATCTTAAAAACTGCCTATGATACACTATTTCACTCTAAACTTTCATATGGTATTCTCTAGGGTGGCCCATCTCTATAGGGGGTGAATTTTTTTTGCGTATTTTTTAAGTCTCACGCCACGAAAATATACTATTATACTAGGAATAATGTATGTCAAAGTTTCAGATAATTTGGTGAACGGTAACCCGTGCCGCATTCGGGTAGAAATTTGTAGATAAGATTTTATTACGGTAACCCGTGCCGCATTCAGGTAGAAATTTGTAGATAAGATTTTATTACGGTAATACACTTAAATTTTACTTAAAATACAAATATCTACCTCTTTTCTCATAATGTTTTATTGGTATAATTATTTCCTAGAAATTATTTGTTTTGGAAGTTTGGAAATATAATGCACCTACGGTAGGTTTTTATGTCAGTTTGCAATTGTGTTTTACAGTGGTGACATTATAAGTTCTAGCATACGTTCCTTTTTGAAAAAACATTTAACGATGGCTGATGTTAGATCCTTACGAAAGGATACTTTCATTTACTTAGTTGGACACTATTCGTCACAAATCATTGGCAATAAATTGCCGTCTAATAGACAAGTATTACAAGTGCTCTTTTATAACATTCGTGAAGTGAAGCTAAGTGTACATGAAAGTGCTAAATAAAAGAGGTGTCAGTTTTTTGGGATAAAGCTCGCATTCCGACACGTCAGGATTTTCATTGTGTTAAACAACTAGATAAACTTTATGCAGAGTGGAGGAACTTACAAAAATCGGCTAAAAGGGCCAGTGCGGGAGATAAAGAAAAAAATTTCGTTGAAAAATTGGACGATCTCTTTGACATTTCTCATGCAAATGCATTGGAGTTGATGAAAATAGATGAAGATAAGCAGTTTTTAATTAACCAAAGAAAAAAGGGACGTCCTGGATTTATGCATGGTATTGATTATCAACTTGCTTCTCAAAAAAAATCAGCTGAGGAGAAATTACAGACATTATCCGAACGAATGCAACGAAGTTAACAAGAAAAAGCTAAATTAGAGGAAACAGTCACCTGTCCATCATCAAGTAGTAATTCAGCCGACTCCAACGAAAATGAAGATGAAATAATCAAAGCCCAAGAAGAGTTGTTACAAGACCAGCCTGGCCTGTCACAGCCAAAAAAGAGGAGATTGTATGGAACATGTAACATCATCACACCAAAAATAGCCGCTGCATTTGATGCTTGCAAAATAAGCGACAGGTATGGAGTCCATATTTTGACGGAAGTAGCAGAAGCACTAGGACATGACACCACATCTTTGTCCATCAGCAGAACCACACTTCAGCGCTCTAGACAACGCATCCGCGAAAAAAGAGCTGAAATATTAAAAACTGCCTTCGGTAATTCTGAATTGCCGGCACCAGTCATCCATTGGGATGGAAAACTTTTACCTTCTCTCACTGAAATGGGAAATATCGATAGACTTGCTATCTTAGTATAGTTACTAGTGGAGATACTGAACAACTACTTGGAGTACCAGCTTTGCCCAATTCAACTGGAAGAGAACAGACTGAAGCAGTTTATGATGTGCTTTGTGAATGAAACTTGGACGAAAAGGTAATAGCTTTGTGTTGTGATACAACAGCATCAAATATGGGTTATATAAATGGGGCAGCCACACTATTGCAACAAAAATTAGAAAGAGATATTCTATATTTTCCTTGTAGACATCATATTTTTGAAGTGGTTTTGAGAAGTGTGTTTGACACAAAAATGCCTTCCTCATCTGGTCCAAATGTGCCACTATTTAAACATTTTAGGGAATTTTGGCCTAAAATAGATCAAAATAAACTAAAAACTGGATTTCAGGTATCAAAAATTAAACACATTTTACAACCAGTTAAAGCCGAAATTGTAAAGTTTCTAAATGCAGCTTTAACTTTGCAACAGCCTCGTGATGATTATAAAGAATTTTTTCTTCAAGCGTATTAAAATGTTTAAATTATGTCACCAAAAACAGAAGTAGAAGTAGGACATTGTTTTACTAGTAACAAAATGTTAGTACCGAACGCCACCGTAGTGGACATTATTTTACTAGTAACATAATGTTAGTTCCGAAAGCGCCACCGCAGTGGGTATTACTAGTAACATAATGTTAATACCGAAAGCCACCGGTGGCGCCCTATCCACTAGCCACTTGTCATATTGTGTCAACATCGAGGTCAACATGTAAGACTGTAATTTGAATATTTGTACATTTATGATAAATACATGAATTTTTGCATTTTAATACGCTTGAAGAAAAAATAGTATATATTACACGGAGTAGAACGCCTTTTTTTGTGTTTCGCCCAGTTTGCGGCTTCGGCTTCGCCTCAGCCGCAAATCCTGGGCTCAACACAAAAAAAGAGTGCGTTCTACTCCTAGTAATATAATATACTATTTAATGCTTTCTAAACTGTTTGTTGAAGAAGAGCCCCCTCACACGACATTCTATCAACTAGGGGCATTTCATCATGCACGTTGGATGGCCAAAGCCATTTACTGTCTAAAAATATTTTTTTTCCAAGATCAGTTCCAACTGACTAAAAAAGAAAAATAGGTATTGAAGATATATGTCTCTTTATTGTAAAGGTTTATGTAAAGGCCTGGTTTACAGCGTCATTTGCTAGTAAAGCACCGCTTCATGACTTAGACTTTTGTAAAGAACTCATTAATTATCAAAATATTGACAAAGAAATATCTCAAGCCGCAAGTAGGAAAATAGTGAACCATTTGTGGTACCTTAATTCAGTAAATGTTGGCTTATCTTCCTTTGATGTCGATATTTCAGTTACCACTAAAAGAGAAATGGTTAAAGCTTTGAATAGGAAAGCACCAAATCAAGAGGGTATTAAACGACTTATGATTAGTAACATTACTGATGTTGAAAACAAGGAAATTCAGGACTTCATATGCGAGAACACTAAACAGTTTTTTCAAAAATTAGGTTTGTCTATGGAATTTTTGGAAAATGATCCAACAACATAGAGGGAAAATGAAAGTTATACCCGATGTTTCAATATTGTAAACAAAATTAAAGTTGTAAATGATGCCGCTGAGAGAGGAATCAAACTTATTACTGACTATAATGACATTTTAACAAAAAATGAAGACCAAAAACAGTTTTTACTCCAAGTTGTAAATGATTATAAATCACAGTTTCCAAATGTAAAAAAAGAAACCCTGTCGCATGCTTTGGCCTAGTGCAAAAAATATTGTTTTTATTACTATATGTCTTGTAGATTTAGGATAATATTTGGTACTATGTATGAAAAAAACGTTTCATAATAAAATACACAAAGATAAAACGAGAGTTTTATTTCAAAAACTTCTAGTCTAGTTTTCTTAGACTACGAATTCTCAGTAGTATGACACATGTCATAGTCACAACAGATAATGTCTTTGATATTTGTATGACTTGATTAGTCATTCTAAACATAAATGTTGCTGATTAAAAAAAAAACAATGCATCAACCAAAGAATGTAAATAATTCCATGTACTTTTATTATTGCATAATAATGCATTCTTGCCTTCAATTTGCCTCAATAATATTTTGAGGGGACTGTTTTTTCTTCAAATGGAACCATTTGCAGGGGTGAGAAATAAAAAATTTCGATTTCGAAAAAGATGGGCCGCCCTAAATTCTCGCTTGGACACATTCGGCTAGCGGAGATAGATTGGCCTACAACGAAGAGCAGTCAGAGTTGTGAGAGGAATAGGCTATCGAGCAGATGCTAAACCGATATTCATTGATTTATACATACTAACTTTACCGTCTATAAATGCATTAGAGTGCATTACCCACATCGATGAATTTTTTAGGCATAGTGAAAATCATGATTATAACACCAGGGAAAAAAATGATACAGTGCGTGTAATTTCCCGTTAGGCATGTACATCCACGTAGCGCGATAGATTTGACAACATAGCTGCAGTAAATTCCTCCGTCGAGCGGAGCATTCCAGTCTGTTATTTCATTTCAGCCAGCTGGCACGCACGATGTTGTAATTTTACTCCTTATGCCTAGCGTTCGGCTACACACACGGTATATACTCTCCTCGGTTTTAAAAATCGAACTACGCGGGTATCTCCTATCACGGACATAAACTATATAATAAAGTAAAGAAAAATATAAAACCCTGGATCGATTCAATCTGTAGTCAAAAAATTCTTGATGGCAAATGCCTTCTACTCACTCGATGAGATAGAAGGGTCCTTAGTAAATATTTCTGTATAGTTTTTTTATAGATTTTACACTATTTTTATGTCAATTTATGTTCCTCTAAATATTTTAATGTGTAATGGTTTCTATGTACTTATTTGTATTATATATTTTGACATGCGTAAATTTTTTGTGTATTTTAACACTAATGCTATCAAGTTCGGTAACTATATTTTATTAAAATTCGAAAAACGCTGTCGAACTTTGTACAGTAACATATGATATTATGTAGTATTGACAAATTTTAATTAAAAATATATTATAAACAGGGACCGAAACCGAAATTAATTTCAGTTAATTTCGGTTAGGATTAAATAACATATACCATTTTCAGGTTTCATAGCAGCGACAATTTGGTTTTCATCTCGGTTTTCATTTTCGGTATCGGCTTTCAAGGCAGCGACAATTCAGTTCTCGGTTATGGTTTCGGTTTACAGATTCGCGGCAATTCCGTTTCTGTTAGAAAAAATTAATGATTACAGTGCGGTTTTCGGTTACGATTTTGGTCCCTGGCTTTTTACTTGCCTTTTACCTTATATAATCTTTATATTTAGATATGGTTTTCACCATACAATTTGGTATTTCTACATCATGGTTTAAAGATTTGAATCTTTGATTTCAACCATATTTTTTTAACTTTAAATTCGTAATTACGGTGCGGATTTCGGTTACGGTTTCGGTCCCTGATTATAAACACAGATAGACATAGAAACCACCGTTGCCGCATATTCTCTTAGTAAGAGGCAACAAAGCAAATCGCTATCGTCTCAGCGACAATGTAATTTCTGGTAATTTAGTTTTTAAAAAACACTAAGGCACACCGCTGAAACTACATCCACAAGCACCTGCACCTTCAGAGAATTTCAATTTTTTGCCACATAATGTTGTAACATCATGCATCAAGTCCCTATATACGCAAAGGCCATAGTCAGGTAAGCAAACTCATTTAAAAGCTTAAATATCTGTGAATTATTTAGCAGTATTTTCCTGGTGTTCATAATTTTTGACATATCCCCTTATTGATGTGTTGTAAGTACTTAGTGGAATAAAACTCACCTGAAAGAGGGACCATAGATAAATCCTTAACGATATCACTTTTATAAGAACTAGGCGTGATCATTTCTAACTTATGTTCAAACGTTGAACTCAAAAAAGGAAACTGGCTCTCGTGGGCTGTAAAATGGTATAACGAGACATTCTCGACTATTAGCAAATTGACATTAACCAAATGGTTATACTTTTCTAGGGCACACCACCTTGCGGGGGAGTAAGGAGAATGTACACCGATCTGAGAGTACATCAGTAAATGCTGTAAGTCGGACAGGAACATTGGTATTCTATCGTTTATATCCACTTTTAAACTAGCATTTTCACCTAACTCACGTAATCTAAACTGAGGTAGATTCCGAATTTTTTTGGTTTTCTCACGTAACATCTTTTTCAATTCTGCTAATTCTTCACCATAAATTTTTGGCTTTCCAGATGAACCTATCTCTCCTATTAGAGGAGGTTCATTCACTTTAATGGTTTCTTCGCTAAAACAAATCGTATATAACATTTTAAATTTCTATTGTAACTTAGGTAAATTACAAAAGAGAGAAAAATGGGTTTCGTCTCATTTTGCGTGATGGAGTTTAATAACGTACATTTTACTCTACTTCTGACTACAAACAATCTAAAGATACTTACTCAGAAGTAGTTTGAGTTTTCAATCTCTTTGGACTTGGTTCTGTAACAGGTTTAGCCACTGGATTCTCGTCTATTTTAACATGTTTATTTTTTTGAGCTCGATCGTATTCATTTAATTTTGCTATGTCCAACAAGGCTGCCATTTTTTTCTTTTTATTTTCAATGCGTAATTTCCTCTTTGAAGTAGTTCCTGTCATATTTTTTCCATAAAATAACCAATAACTGTAAAGACAAATTTAAATGTCAAAATTATGATACAAGATTAAAAACAGCTAGAAACAAAAACTTTCACAATATTTACCAAAACGTAATTAATTTAATATGAACGGTTAAAAAAGTTATAGACACATTAATTAGAATTTTTAAATAGTCTCGTATCATGCCCTGTCTTGGAAAATTTGAACTGTTTGAAAAATTGAGGTTACAAAAGACAAGACAAAAGAAAAAATTGATTTAGAATCAACCCACCTGTTTCATTAAATCGGTGTTTGAATTCTCAACTACGAAACTAATTATTTTAGTATTATCTTTATACTATTCAAAAAAATTTTTAAACTGCTAATTCCACAACACACGAGACTAAACGACAAACGACCACCATTTGGCTTTCACATTACTTTTTCGTCATATTTATTAGGCAATTTTTTGCGACACTCAAGCACTAATTTCTCAGTGCATAAATAAAACCAAGGTTGGTTTGCAGAGACCAGATTTGTAGCATGAAAGTTTTTCTTACGACTATTTGGGAATCCAACGACCTGTCAAAATTTGGCGTCGTTGGCAAACAATTGGCAAACACGGGTTTATTTTTACTAAATTCCGGAAACGTAGCTAAGCCAACAGAAAAACACAAACGTTTAACGAACGAAGATGAATGTTTGCCCTCGACTCCATCAGACGCTTATTGGATGTCAGATGTCACGTGATTTGGATTGCCTAAATTGAATAATTCATTTTATTATTGTAAAAATGCCGAAGGCGCAATGTATCCTAGCTCTGGTTCCATGAGATTACCGAGGTGCCGAGGTGTATGAGTCCACTATATTAACTAAATCCAAATCCCAATAAGGAAAGTGTTAATTATATTCTTCGCAAAAACGAAGAGTATATTGCATGTGTTCGGCACATTTCGAAAATAGTAAATATTGCTCGTAGAGAAAAAAATTTCATATCATATGTTAGTGAACGCATTCTGAAGAACTTTCAAAATGTCCGTCCGTCCGTCCCGTTTCTTCTAAGCACGATAATTTAGGAAAGAAAAGTCCGATTGTATTGAAATTTAGAAAGTAAGTTAGCGTTAGCTAGAAGAAGAATCCTATTGTTTTTGAAAAAAAAATCAATCAATAATTAAAAAAATTATTAATCATTTAAATTTAAAAAAAAATCTTCATTTCATTCACTTGTGCTTAAATAGAAATCTTGCGAAAATGTTGTCCTCTATTTTTGCAATCTCGCGACTTACACACCTAGTAAACTCTATACTACGTACTTGGAACAGACTCAATAAAAGTAAGGCATATCCGAATTTAGGCAACCCGCAATCGTGACGGGTATATGTCTCTTTCCATATTGCATATATGAGATCTGTCTCTATATATCTGATAGCGTCATGCATATAGGAAAAACGTACGTGTTGTTAATTAACTAACTTTTAACTTTTATGAGAACAAGCCAATCTATTTGTAATGAGTACGAGAGACCATAGTTACCATCACATTAAGCTTGTTGCATCTGACACAAGTTTGCAAGACTTCGGCATCGCCGGTAGGGTCTCTTCCAGGTAGTATATAGGCTCACTGCTTACACCTAAACCATATTTTGCGCATAAGATGCGACAAGCCGTACCATTCGAGCGAATAAGTTACGACGTTAAGCTTAAAGCGGTATCGCACTGGCTCAAGAGGACGCTAGAAAAATTTGTAAGCAGAAGGTAGTGGGGATTCATCTGAAATAGCAAGAATAATCGTAGAATAATGGTATATTAGGTATCAAGAACGGTAAAGGACGTTCGTGATGCTTGTACTGTTTTTTGCATGATCATATTAAATTACACATCAATTAAAATAACATTTTTTTCTATAATTGAATGATCGTCGATATTTGTCCTTATAGTATATGTACTTCAGTTAGTATATGTACTTCACAGACCCCAATTACGCTGGCAGATGAAACTTCTGATCAGCGCGCGTGGTAACCTCAAAATAAAAAAAAAATTGTATTTAACGGTCCAAATTCGGCGCAAAATGTTTGTTTTGGCGTGTACAGTACTGTACTGTAGTTGCAGACATTTCTATTGGTCGGTTTTTGAGCAATTTGCCATCAAAGTGGCGAAAAATTGCCGAAGAAACTCGCGAGATCGCAAAAAATTACCTCTATGTTTTTAAACGCAAAAATGGTTGTCTTTTAAAGTGACACTATTGTAGATGAACAGCATAAATCATTTTACTAATATTGTATATATGAAACAAAACGTCACAAACATTCGTTCAATTCATGTGCAGAGTTCATTAACAGAACTTAGATTATAATTTTTTATAACTTTTTCTTGGTGTTTCAAATGACTATTATATCTTCTGCTTACAAATTTTCTAGCGTTCTCCTTTCTTGTCTGACCGCGCGTTACCTCTTTAAGCGCCTTTCTGAGTGACGTCATGGCTTACTTGCTGGAATGATACCGCTTGTTGCATCTTATGCGTAAAAATATGGCTGATGTTGTTGACAATTTTGTCACAGCAGAGAAATTTTGTTTGACAACCTGTTTGACACATAAAAACAAATTTTTGAGGTTATCTATCTAATTGAAAATAAGAATTATAGTTTATATTTTACTTGGAAAAATGAGCAGTGCGCAAAACGCATTTACACTAAAATCTCCAAACGCAGATTTTGCTCAGCGTCAAAAAAGCGTTTTCGATCAGTTAAAAATTCTTGAGAATAGCAGAAAAAATAACTCACAGGTCCAATCACACGATGAAGATCACATGGAAACAGAGGAGCAAGGTGATACTAATACTAATAGGAGAACACAGCGGTCAGTTACCAAACATTTTAGGGGTAAGGAGAGTATTTTCAAGAAACCTCAAAACCCCATGCCAAAAAATTACATTAATCGAATACCCGACTTCAAAAAGAACCCTCATAAGTGGACTAGATATTCTCTAGATGATGTTAGGGATGAGGATATCTCAGATAAAGGAAATACAAGAGCAGCTTTGTCATTCTTGAAAGAACTGGAAGGAAGAAGAAGTACTGATATGGACGATAATGAAGAAGCAACAGACATGCCGTCAAAAATACTTTTTAAGAAACATACATCGGCAAGTTTAAATCCTAGACAAGATGTTGACACCGAGGCTTCTAAGCCAAGTTTCAGAAGTTCAAAGGTTGTTATGCCAGAATATGTGGTGGGTCAAAAGGCGAAAAAGGAAAAGAAAAACAAAAGCATAAAAGCTGGTAAGGGAAAGGAGTTAAAATTGGATCATTTGTTTGATGACGAAGAAGATGAATAAATTTTCTATTCATAAGTATCTGCGTTTTGTTCGAGGGTCTTTATTACGTTGATATTTTGCAGTAAAATGAATTTAGGATATTAATAAAAGACTTTTTACTATTTATATTTTGTACATATAGGTTTAAATGATGTAGTATAAAGTCAGTAATGTTTAGATATAGCTGTGTATATTAATAAATTAATTATAATATAATTGAAATGTTGACAAAAATATTTGTTTTTAACTATCAAGAACTAAGAATAATATAACGTACTATAACATATGTTACTTAGCCCTGTGTTATTTTTTAACCTTTTGTGGACTAGTGGCCATCCTGTGGACACCTTATGTATGCAAAAATGAACTTAAACAAATAATGAATTAATGAAATAACCGTAACAAAAAAAATCTTCTTTTTCATTATCTGAAATAATGTTGAGAATAGTTTGTCAAGAGTTGTTTGATTTTGTGTATTCGCTAGAAAAATGATGTCTCAGGGTCCCACGTGTAGAGGTACGCAGCACTAAAGATCCATGTGTAGAGGTACGCAGCACTGAAGATCCACTAGTAAAACATACATATTTGAATCGCGAACTGTCCATTGGAAAAAAAATTGGATATTGATATTAGTAGAACTGGTAGACAGTACCTTCACCACGAAAAATTTTATAAGAGTAGATGTCACATATATTAATGATAATTATAAAGTTCATTAGGGCTATAATCGTATCCCCTGTGTTTTTTATTAGTCCTCAAAGGGTTAAGTAACAAACAGCACAAAACTACATAATATTAGATAATTTTTAAGTAGTTCGTCGAAAAAATATCCTACAAAAAATGTGATACAATCCTTTGCTGATATTCGTGTCTGGAGTGCAATAATCGAAATTTTGGCAAATATTTTAGTAGGTGCGTTATTTTTAAAAACTGCTTTATTCTGCATATTATATTAGTAATAATATAAATAACTTTATCGGTGCTAACTAAATACAATTTCTTACACAATAGTAGAATAAATCTAACGATCCAAATCATCTAAAAAGGAATTGTTCTCGGAATTGTTTTACAGTATCATTTTTTTTGCTGGAATTTCTAAACATTACAAGGAGTATAGCAAAAAGTTGTGGAATAAATCTCAGAAGGCATTTGTTTAAACAAAGGAACGTTCAAAATTTTTCCTAAATACCTTGTATAGCTCTAATAGCCAAAAAAGGAAATGTTCGTTATGAAATTGCGAAGAAAACTAAACCTGCCCGAACCTTCTTTGTCAATTTGTTAAATGCCTCTGAAGTAGTCTCCATAAACACCAAAAACTTGAACACTATTACTCGACGTGCATTTTGCAACTATATGTTTGCATCATCTGGAGATAGTCCAATCAATGAATGCCCAAAAGGGGATTGTAGAGAACATTTAGGAGGGGAGAATTTTCCTCTTCAGGGATGTGTTGGGGGTAGTTGGGAGGTAAAAATACTAAAGGTCCCCGCCCCTAGCCCCGCCGCTTCAGGTGGAGAGGGGGGTGGAAAAGTTCCTTTTTTCGATTCTTCGCTTATGCTGAAAAAAATAAAACATGTTGAATATTAGAAATTCTAAAAAATGCATCCGATCGGCGCCACAAACGTACATACACCAAAATTTGATTTGGTTATTGATGAGGAATTTCTCATACATAAGCTCATCTGGCAAAGGGGATCCTCAGTTTCCGCAATTTGTGGTGGTTACATGAAATTCATCAAGAGCCATCAATATGATTTCTAATCTTTTTCCTCATATTTCGGTACCGCAGGTGGCTTTGCCTTTATAGCAGGTGAATGATTTTCTGGTCATAAGTAGAGCCTAATTTGTTCTATACTTGATTCAAATTGGAAACAAAATGAAAAAGTTATAAGGGTATCTTCATTTTAAGTGAGTCACACTGTATATTTAAGGAAATTTATAGATTTCGACAAAATATTACGTTAGTAAAATACGTCCAATATTGCAAAATAAAGATTGTTTTGTGACTGTGATTTATTAGCAGACCATGGTAAACCACTTCGATAGAAATATTTAAGGTACATAATTGATTTTTTTTATTAATTATCGATTTTCGCTGACGAATATCTAGTAAACTATAACACTTAGGAAGAAAATGAATATAAACATTCTTGTGAGAAATTTAATTACGTTTAATTTTGCATAGATTACCTTTTTCCTACGACGCATCGTTTCCGAGTTATAAGCTAAGATTCGAAAAAAGGAACCTTTCCACCCCCCTCTCCCCCTGAAGCGGTGGGGCTAGGGGGGGGGACTTTTAATATGTTTACCTCTTAACTACCCCCAACACATTCCTGAAGAGAAAAATTCTCCCCTCCTCAATATT
The DNA here is from genome assembly GCA_936432065.2 of Rutpela maculata. Lineage (NCBI taxonomy): Eukaryota > Metazoa > Arthropoda > Insecta > Coleoptera > Cerambycidae > Rutpela > Rutpela maculata. Next base: position 44,036,951 of record OW386286.2, read on the forward strand.
CTCTACAACTCTTTCATTGACTGGACTAATTAAAACTAATAATGCCAAAAGTGTTAGGGAAACGCGTGTATTCAAGTGTTTTGGTGTTGGTGGAAACTACTTTAGATGCAGCTTCACGCCGAAAGTTCCAGCCCCCTCCAGAAATTTTTTTCTTGCGAAAAATTAAGATCAAACAAACAATTGACGACACCAACAATGCACATAATAATTTAACGGAACTTATGCTATATATGCTTCTAGTCGAAATAAATCATCATGCCAAATTTCAAGTAAAATATTAATAAAAAGGCGTAAACACACCCAGCAAACACTAAAGATTGGCCCATCAGCGGGCCATCATTAGGCCGGAAATCAAACTTCTGGCCCCATGATGGCCCGCTGGAAGGCCGACCTTTAGTGTTTGTAGGGCAAAGTCAAAAATTGAATTGTCGATTGTTTTAAGTGTATCAAGTCATAGAACAACATTTTTTTATAATATACCTACATTTTTTCACGTACATATCAACGGTATTAACAGAAATTTTTTTCTTAATAATTAAATTCATTTCTTGGCATTTGCGAGCGAGCGATATGTTAACAGTTTAAGAAATACAATATTACTAGGTATTGTTTTCGTATTTGCCCAAGAGCACAAGACTGAAAAGAAAATGTTTAAATTATTTACACTGCAGGGTTACTGTGGTTTTCAGTTATTAAGTTATTATTAATTCATGTTTTTGAAATTTTTGGCCAAAATACAGTAGATCGATTGTCTACTCCTCTAAGGGCGGATACAAGATTTACTTCTGGGGGGGTCACGGGAAGTCTGGAATACGCTTTTTTAGCCATATATTATCTATTAAAAATTAATGTTAAGTATTTCACACTTCTGGGGGGCCACGTGCCCCGGTGCCCCCCCTAGATCCTCCGCTGTACTCTTCGAATTCGGCATGTTTATATTTTTTTAAAAGAATTGCATTGGAATTTAGGCAACCAACGTTACAGATACTTGTATACATAGTCATCAGCGCAATGATCCAAATAAAGAGGTCAGATAACAGCACACACAGTATAACTACAGATAATTGGACGGGAAAATTTGCTAATGTGAAGAAAGTGTGCCCGTATTGTGGGTGATTTAGAGCCGGTTGTACCATACAGCGATCAAGATCAGTTCAACTAAACTAAAGTTCAGCGGTGATCGTAGTTCAACGGTTATTCTGTTGTATTAAACATTTTTAAAGCTCGTTCAGCTGAACCAAGTAAAATTGAATCGACCACAATTTCGCGACGTGCTCTTTACATATAAGGCGAGCATAAGTATGATTATGTTAGTGAAATTCTTAAAAATTTAATAAGCGGGTTTATATCATATTTAATTAATAGATGGCTTTTGTGTTTTTGAATAGTGTATTTTCAACATAGAATCTGCCTTTGAATCTACCTACATGCTCATTTTAAGGGCTTATTATTATTTAAAATAGAAAAATATCGAGTAAAAGTTGAAAAGAATAATATTTCACACATTTAAGAAAATAAATAAATAACTTAGGTGAAAAAGCAAGCGAGAAATCCGTTAATAGAACATTCACCAGAAAAACCAAGATGGCAGGGAACCCCCAACCTCTATATTTTTGAATTTAAGCATCTCTAATCTGCCCCTATATACCCTACAAATTTGGTTGACAGAGGAAAAATGTCTATTTTACCTTAATAATTCGAGCCTGGTTTACTGACCCTAGGTTCGACATAGAAATTAAAAAGGAATCTGGAACGTATTTAGTTACTTAAGTGAAGCGTTTACCAACCCAAGTAGCACAAGCAGCTTTAAGAGAGCTGCGACAACATTACGGAGCAAGACCTGGCAGTTATTTAACTACCGTGCATGGCAACTTTACAATAAGGTTGCGACAACGTTGTAACAGTCAAAATATCAAAGTGGTATAGTTGACTACAGTCTTACTCTGAGCACAAAAAGTATCGGAGTCTCTGATCTTTACCGCACCGCCAAAGACGCCGACATTTTTTACACGCAGAATAAGTCTGTAGTCAACTTTATAACATTTTCTCGCTTTGAAAGTGTTGCTGCAACCTCTTAGCTGTAACCATTTGGCTGGCGATAGAACCAGGTTACAGACATTGAGCTGTAATTTCTGGCACTCCATATAATAATAAACTATTTCGCTATGCAGTTACATTTAAAAGGCGCAGTATTGGATACTAATAAAAGTGGAAATGGATGCATATATTTATTATTGTACATGTACGTATAAAAAGTATCAAGACGATTTTGACGATGAATCGTGCATAAAATTACAGGCGACCATCATTTTCTCGTTAAATATGTATTTACCTATCTACGTTATACTTCTGTATATTCGAAGCGCTTCAGAAATTTTCTGTTTTTGATATAAAGAAATCTTTAAAGCTGAATTGTTTTGTTAATTAATTTACATAATAGCTGACAGTAAATTGGCTTTTACCTGTAGCTGTAAAAGCCAAGCCACAGCCACAAATGTGGAAAACATAGTTTATCTATCAAACCGCATTTTTCTAGCCTTAAAATAAAGAATACACCTGAGTCACTATCACTTATTGCAGCTACTATTAAGCTATTGCAAGAGCTGTAGAGAAGGCATTTTGAAGCTGACCAGAAAGCTAAGATAACAATTGCATCATTTGATTGATTTATGTTACGGCAATGTTGTAGCAGATAAAAAAGGCTTTGAGATTCTAAATGTCCATACTGCGAATGTATCAATATAATGATATATCGGTTGTGTCTTTTCAACTGCAGCTTAATTTTAAAACTACATATGGATAAATATTGAAATGTTTTCGACTATATTTTCACTTGCATGCAGAACGATTTTCCGATGGACAGGTGTGTGCCTAACGATGCAACTTTTACAGCAATGGTTTGACATAAACGAATAGTTTTCGAGAAATGGCGTATAGTCAACGAATGCCGTCAAATCTCTCCAAATGCTGCGACAACTTTTTGAGCAAAATCTGTATCTGTTTCGGAAATTCTTTGAACTCGCTGAAAAATTGAGAGGATATTGTTAAATATACTAGAAATGATAATCTGAAAGGTTTACCGAGTTAACCATTTTGCAATTTTTTTTATTTAACGGATTAGGTGCACAAATATGGATTTTTGTAAATAATTTTGTTAATTTGATTTTTTTCAGAAAATGATAAGAGTAGAAAAAGAAAGGAGGGAAAATTTTAAGCAAAAAAAATATATATACCATTTTTTTCATTTGAGCAAAACTATCGGAGATAGAAATTTTGCAACTAACGCTCGGAACGGAACTCAGCGACACGGTACTGAGCGCGCTTTGACAGTGCGAGCGTGCTCTCGCTACACAAATAGTGGTGTAACTTTTGACTGACAAGACCAAATGACAAAAATCAGTAAAGTCAATATTACCGTGTAATTGCTGCATAATTTGTTTTCCAAAAAGCACTTTCAAATTATTAGCTATTAATAGATAAATTTACTAGGCTAAGCATTTTCAAATTATTAGCTATTAACAGATTTTACGCGATATGAAATTTGTCGCTTATTTTAGTTAAACAGCTGTCATTATTATAAATTTTGTATTAAACGACTTCATATTATCGGATCGTAATCGGAGAACACTAAATTACAAAAACCAATTCAATTCAATTCAAAAAGATTTTATTCAACATTTTGGAACATGAAATGTGCCTAGTCGGAACCCGTCCCGGGACCAGCCAGACAACCACGACGTATAGCGTCGTGGTGGACGTGTGGAATGTGGATAGGCAGGGCGGGTCCGGTTTGGCTTAGAGGCAGTGGTTTGTTGACCAGAGCTCCTATCCACCGCAGATGGATTTAAAAACTGGACTAAGATTAAGGAAATGTGCTCACATGAGCCTAAAACTAATGGATGTAGCATGTAGCACAATAAAAACTAAAACTCGTTGGCAAGCGCACTGTGAAAAATTTGGGTTGCTGATACGGGAAAACAGAACTGAACGAAAAAACCCGTTCGAGCAGATGACGATGTTGAGATTACGTGAATTTACTTGTAGAATAATCTCAATATGCTTTAATTAGAGCATTAAATAGGAATCGAATGCGAGATAAATAAAAAAGGTTTATTAAAACAAAGAACAATATATAGTTTAACACGCGTCTGCTCGTTACAGCATTACACTAACAACTAACTAACAAAAATGGATTAGTGATGGGCGATATATCACGAACTGTGATTTAATCACTGATATTAAGAAATCACAGGTAACGACTGTTAGTAAAGTTGGCAGAAAAGCATGACGTAATCACGACTTTCCGTATTTCGTTCCCTTCCCGTGGTCTAACCAAGACGATATTTCACGATATTTACTTTGAGTCGATTATTGTTTGCGGCCGTATGTATTAACACGTAAAGCAAGCGATCCCGTGCCTTATTAGCGTTATTAGATACGCATTTCACACTATTTAGATACTTATATAAATATCTTTGTCTTTTATTGACTGGCGATGCGATGTGGCGATTCGAGGCAGGGTCGTGACGGAACATTTTTTTTACAATTAATTATTTTTTATTTATTTGCTTTTATCATGCTTAGAGAATATTATTTAGGTATTATGCAAATCACAACTTACACACTTTTTACTTATTATGAAAATACCTACTTTCTGTATATTGTTGCCCTAATCTGGGCACGCTAATATACTAGTCAGGTAAATACTTTAAAACACTCATTATTGGAACATTTTTGTTATAACACCAGAAGTATAACTACTAAAACCATGCGTAAAAATATTTTATATGATTAAATATACTAGCAATTTTATTGCAAATATTGAGCATTTACGTTTCGGCATGAAATATGAATAAAAATATGGAATTCGACAATAAGCAAATGAAAACATTTTTAAAAAACATCCTTGTAGGTATATTATAAAACAACAAAAAAACTAACATTAAAAAATAAATATACCATTTTAAATGAACAAAAATTCGTGTAAAATAAACATAAATATAAACAAGAAATTTATTGATGCTTCCGAAATGTTAATGTTTGTACTGTCGTGAGCAAAAAAAAAATAGGACAACTATTTTTCTAATGTAAATCTGTCTCTATTTTCACACTTGCAATGAATTTTGACAAATAAATAACTGACAATGTCACAAAAATTACAGTTAGATGTACACAACTAGATTTTAGCAAAAATACGTTATAAGACCTGTCCCATTTTTTTTGCGCACGACAGTACAACTTTACAAAAATATCCTAGTTCCATTCAAAACCTAGTATGCTTTTGCTTTATTACCAATCCATACATCAGAGGTTATTTGGATAAACAAATCATGATATATATTATACATATATTATGCATATCTGCGGCAGCACAGATTACCAAAAGTAGCTAATTCACCATTCACCGTCTGTCGCCGCTTATTTAGGGATAGGGAACAATTAACAATTTCTCTCGTACGTCGTATTATGAAAGTCGTGATCACATCACGCTTTAAATTCACTGATATAAGAAAATCACAGTAACGATTTACGTTGTGATTGAAAAATCACGATATCGCCCATCACTAAAATGGATACCAGGCCGTTCTGCAAGAAGGAACCGGATATCAGTAGTACCAACCTATCCTATTGATAAGTGATACCAACTATACATGAGTTATAATGAACTAAGTAATAGAATGTTTTATTTCAACAGACGACCTCGTGGTCTGACCGCCGCGTCGTCGAGGAAGATAGGGTATTAAAACGATGTGGTTTAAAAAGGTTGGGATTTGTGAGATGTTATTGGTCTAAAGGGAATTTGGATGGACAAAAAGGGTCAAAAGAACAAAAAGGATGAAACAAAAGATGCGTAAAAATAGAAAGAAAGGGGGGGGGGGGGGGAGAAAGGTTGAAGATGTAAAGTTGGCGAAAGGTAGAGAGTAGGGGTAGATGTTATCGTAGAGGGAAGTGTAGCTAGAGGGGACTTTCTGGAAAATTACAAAAACCGCTGCCCAAAGAATCACTATACTTCCACATTCAGATTTGCTACCCAAGTCTCTCACAACGAAAAAAAAAAAAAAATTATGTGGAAATAATTGTTTATGGAACTTATATAATATAATATTTGAAATCGTCTACCTCAAAAACCCATAAAACGATATCCCACATCGGTAGTGGGGTGGGGGTAGTGATAAGGGGGTGGTAGTGGGGATGAATGTAGTAAAAAAAAATATTTTGAGACCTTTGGTTCTTGTACACACACTAAATCTTTTCACTCCCTTTTATAATGGGGTGAGGGTAGTAATGGGGTGGCTAATGCCAAACATTTATTTGAGACATTAGCTTCTCTTCTATATACTAAATACCAATTTTATAGACTCTTACCTGCTTGATTTACCTATTTACCTTCAATTACCCCAATTTACCCCGAATCCTTCAACGGAATAAGATGAAAATATAACCTAGTTCCAGATCTCGTTAAAATACATACGTGTACCAAATTTCAAGTCAATATCTTAAACGGTTCCACAGGAAACGTACGCACAAAAAAAGTTCCAGACAGACAGAATTTTTTTTGCTTAAATTTAAAATCTCGACGTTTCGTGATATTCTAAGCATATCTGAATAAAAATTTTTTTAAAAATTTTTTGTCGTTACTATACTTCCACATCCACTGGATGTGGAAGTAAAAGTATGAAGTTAAAAAAATTTTAAAAGGTTATTTTGTGAACTGCCTTTGAAAAACATAAATTTTTGAAAAAATCATTTCTGCTTCTCATACATTAAACTTCAAATGGCATTAACCTAGTTAATGAATAGGATATCATCATTTTGTAAAGTTGATATTAGGGGCTTGAATAATGTCTATCGTGTATCAGATGTATCGGAATTTTTATAATAATGATAATTTACTTATTGTTTTCATGAATTTCGAGATAAAAGTCGAAGTCAAAAATCGTATGTGCTTTTACCAATATTTCAACAGCTGTAACGTACAAAAAATGAATTAAAATTTTGTCTTTTTCAGAATCTTATAATCTCCTCTTTCGAAGCCTATATTTGTTACTGTCATTTTTTATTCTTTAAGTGGGACTATCAAGATGCCCATACTTAGCTACGAGGATCGTTAAAAATCATAGATTAACTCAAATTTTGGACGCCATATTGGTGGCGTCATTTTGTTTTTTTTTTTCTTAAGTTTTTGTATTTTCGGGAGTCGTGAAGATACTTCCTTCCATCCATCTTCATGCCAAATTTCAAGCTCCTAGTTCACCCGGGAAGTGCTCAAACAATTCACAGACATAAGAACATAGGTACATAGTTACACTCTACTTTTAAATAATACAGAGTGTAACAAAGTTTTTACCAATATTTATTTGTTTGGGTACTTTTCAATGAGCTAGGAACTTGAAATTTGGCATCGAGCTAGGACATAGGTACCTTTCCAACACCCAGAAAATTCCAAGATTGGCAAAATTCAAAATGGTGGCATCAATATGGCTACCAATACGTTGATATATATTATACGTAGTCCGCACAGCACAGGATGACCCCGGGACATCCGAAAAGTATCCCGTATATACCATAACCCAGATAGCACGATTTGATTCCTGGAATATTCATTGATTATACATTTGGAAGATTTGATTATTCCTAAAATAATTTTTAAATAATCCAGACGTTACAGGAATATTCTTTTTTTATCCAAATGGCACAATTTTTAGATATTCTACGATTATCCAAAACGCATATTACAGGAATAATCAAGTTACTCTAGGAATATTTGAAAAATATAATAATACAATTTCTCCTTAATAGAATATTCCTAGATTATTATTTCACTCTTTCACGAATATTATGGGTATAAGCTTATATTATTCTCACATACAGATTGATTCCTATTTTATTGGATTTTTATGTTGCATTACATAATATGTAATAAGTCGACGAATAATACCCAATTTTAAACTGAAATGGCATTTACCAGTTACTTATATGATTATTTTCTTGACTTATCATTGTTTAATATACGAGAATGATACCAGAATGGAACGAAACTACAAGAGACACGATAATTGCTTACAACTATCGATTTTTAACTCTTGGTTTTCGTCAGAATCATCAGTGTAGCGCATATTGCATGTAAGATTCTGTCTCAAGGTATCACACCGAAGAATTATGTTAAATTGCCGATACGAAATATTAGGTGAATACTCATAGACCAGTAGTAGGACTAAGTCGGCGAGTTATAACCAAATTTATCTACAAAAATCTATTGCAAACTTGGAAAGGCTTCGAAATGAGTCAAATACCAATAAATAAGCGGGTAATTCTAAATACACGTGACATAACAGTTAATTGCCTTCGCTGACATTATTACATAATTGGCATTTGATGCCATCTCTTACCTATAGTTCCAACCGACGTTTGCGTGTTTAATGGGAATATTCCTGTATTATTTTTCCAGGAATATTATTGTCTTCTTCTCAAAAATTATATATCTTCTAAGAATATTAGACTATTGTTCAAAAAGAATATTCTTGTATTATTTTCTTGGAATATTATTGTTTCCTTCTCAAAAATTATATATATACTAAGAATATTATACTATTGTTCAGAAAGAATATTATTTTATTATTCGTATGAAATATTCTAGTATCAACATGTTAAATTATATATATTCCTGGAACAATACAATATTATTTCGAATATATATACTCCCTAGAGGACATTTACAGATCATTCTTAGAATATCTTGTGCTATGTGGGAAATGGATTGTTCATTAAGGACGCCGACAGGAAGTTCAATGATTATTCTTTTTGGTCCTAACAGCCACAATCTATACGAGTATCTATAGGATAACCTTTAGAGTTATTGATGTCCTATATAAAACCTTTATAGAGATAACCAAAGGCTATCCCAAGAACCATCCATACGTCAACTTGTTGGGCTAATGGATCCAGATCGGCGGAGACTATAGTTGTCACCCGGGCAACTTAGGTAGAAGAAGTCGGTAGGTAAATTGTCTCCGGGTCATAGGTAAGTTGTCTCCGGAATGCAACAGATACCTTGATAAAATTTTATTGTGGATTCCAATAATAATAAATTATTCTTCTTAGAAATAAGTAAATTACTTCCACGTCCAGTGGAAGTATAGTAACGACAAAAATTTTTTTTTTAATTTTTATTGTCCAAATAGGCTTAAAATGTCATAAAACATCGAGATTTTAAGTTTGAGCGAAAAAAAATTTTCTGTCTGTCTGTCGGTCTGTCTGTCTGTAACTTTTTTTGTGCGCACGTTTACTCTGGAACCGTTTAAGATATTGACTTGAAATTTGGTACACATATGTACTTTAACGAGATCTAGAACTAGATTATATTTTCATCTTGTTCCGTCGAAGGGTGGGGTGTAAATTGGGGTAAATTTGGGGTAAATGGGTAAATCAAGCAGGTAAGAGTCCACTAAATTGGTATTTAGTATATACAAGGTCTCAAAAAAAATGTTGGCATTAGCCACCCCCATTACCACCCCCACCCGCTTATTAAAGGGGATGAAAAAAAATTGTGATTTAGTGTATGTACAGGAACCAGAAACCTCAAAATATTTTCTTACTTCATCCACCCCCCTATCGCCACCCCCACCCCACTACCGATGTGGGGTATCGTTTTATGGGTTTTTGGGGTAGAGGATTTCAAATATTATATTATTAAAGTTCCATAAACAATTATTTTAACATATAAAGTTTTTTCGTTGTGAGTGACTTGGATAGAGAATCTGGATGTGGAGGTCGTGATTCCTTGGGCAGCGGTTTTTTAGGTATCTATTAAGGTTACTATTTATACCAACATATTTTTGAAAACGTCTTAGTTTCATAGTCTGCTTTGATGATTGTATTTGGGCTCTCTATTTTATTCAGTTGTTGGGCGAAAATGAGTTTACAAGTGATTTCAAGTGAAAAAGGAAAAGTGCTTTTGGTTATAAATAGACATAAGTTTTCATTTTAAAAGACACTAGCTGGAGGTGTGAAACGATGGATATGTACATCAAGAAAAACTTTGTGCAAAGCATGTTAAAACACACGTACAAGAAAATGTCATTTTAGAATCAGTGTTGAACCATAACCACGAGAAATTGCCCAGTCCCTTCTTAAAAAGACAACAATTTAGTAATAAGATGAAGAGAAAAGCTCAAAAACTGCAAAATATTTAACTTATATTTCTGGCTTGCCATTTTTACGCCCAGAAGATGTTGGTAACTGTTATGCATTTGAATTGTCCGCTATTCAGCCAAAATCATCCACCGTAATGAAATTTGTAGATTACCTTGTTTCTACATATACCTCTTGATAATGATTCTCTATTTCCACCTCATATTTGGGAGAAAAATTCTTCTTCAATTCAAAGAACCACCAATGCTTGTGAGTTGTTTCATTCTAAATTAAAAGCCTCTTTTTATTCGCCTCACCTCAATATTTTTCTTTTATGGATGTCTTACTAACTTTCCAAATAGATTCCTACTTTAGACAAAGAAGCTGCAATATAGTAAAAAGTATTTATGATAAAAGCATTTTGGACAAAAAGCAGTATTTAGATAACCACTTAGAAAACTTAAATGTTGGGAACTTGACTATATGTTACAATTTATTAAAAAAGTCTCTTATAAATTTAGATATAGTTCCTAAATGAAGATTATATACATTTATAAATAAAAATTAAATACATTTATTTCTTGGAAATTAATAGTATTATTTCAAATCCAAACCACAATAAAATATGTAGGTACCCTTTTTGTTACCTGCATGACTGGGAGAAATTTACCTATAACCATTTTTGATCCATACCTGAAATTACCTGGCGGGTGACAACTCGGATGCGCCCATCCAGATACATGATAATTCATAATTCATCTCAGGTACAAATATTAAAATTTTGATTTAATTTATATTTACATTATATTTTTATTGTAACAGAATGAATTTTATTAGTGGAAGACATTACTTATTATAAAATATCGTCTTAATAACAACCAGAATAGGGATATCCATTGGATAACCTATATGAATATGAAAGATAGAACATAGAACCGTACGGTAAATAAAATACAAAATTTATATTATCAGCATAAAAATATGTAAATGGGATGGTAATATATATCGTTGTTTTTCCGATAAATACACACCTCTGCGATTAAGGGCTACAAAGTAATGATGCCAAAATATCTTTATTGTAAATATAAATACTATGAATAACCGGACGCAGCTATGTGTGGACGTCTGTAGGTTGTCCAGATTTTTAACCTAAATGGATCCCTTTTAGTCCAGTCAACGAATAGCTCAAAGGGTGGTGTAGAGTGCGTGAGCAGGGACCTAAGCGATTCCTTTAGAAAGTTGTTCAGGGTACTTAGGGAGTGAATATGCTAAAAGTCCTGACGCCTAGGTGGTGAGCCGGAGGGGTGGGAGGTGGGGGAATGTCCCACTTTTGGTTTTTTCGCTTATATCTCGAAAATGGTGCGTCGTAGGGAAAAATTGTACTTACACCAAATGAAAGCTCATGAAATTTTCTACAACTTTTCATTTTATATACTTTTTCGAATTCGCAACCGTTTTCGAGCTACACGCTCCGGAAAAGTAAAAATTTTCGAAAAACAGATTTTTACCTCAAATTTACGCCACGGCTAGGGTAAATGCACCGGTTGTGACCACTATCGTAGTTATTTTTCTCATCCTCCCTTCCCACAAACCAGTGACATTATATCAATTGCGAATGGGGTGGTGGGAGAAGCCACAATAAATTGCTACGATACTGTTCGAGTTGGTAAGGAGGCAATGAATAAGATAGTGGACTTGCCACTCTCAGACACCAAGTTGTCCCGCAAAGATCGTGCATTCATTCTTTCCTCTGTCAGCTCATCGATAAAAACGTTGATAAGGTTGCAGTTGACCCAACATGTGGGGGTGGAAACATGTAGGAGACACCCTAGTGCCAATTACAACAGAATATTCACCAGCACCGGAGGTCCTACTGAAAACGATATTTTGTCGCTGCACCAAGGATTGTGGTAGTGGCAAATGTGGATGCCGGAAAGCAATGCTGAACTGTTCTGCGGCGTGCCTCCACTGCCAAGGGAAATGCCTCAACGGCGTGCCTGTTTATGACGAGGACGACGATGAAGACGACGTAGAGCCCCTTCAGCAAGAACCACCCACCACTGAGGATGGGGATGCCATGGACGAAGAACCCTTGTCAGGAGCCTCACGGCCAAAGAGGATAAAGACGTGAAGGAAAGGAATATATAACAATAGGAAAAAAACAAAGGAATGGATATCTAGCCTATTCTAAATGTTGATTTTTTAATGTCTTTGAGCAATTCGAGTATTACGTCATAGATATTTTTTTATTTAGAGCTAATAAATGACAGATATTATTAGGAAGGTATTCAGACTACTTTATTTCTTATGGAATACATCGCTTTCTACTTAAGCAATCAAAAAATATATGATTCAAATCTGCAGTGACATTGCAAGTATCGCACAAGTCTGTGTCCACAACTCCTATCTTCTTGAGGTGCGCCGGGTAGCACCCGTGACCAAATTATAGTCTGTTTATTGTAGTTACTTCTCTTCTTGAGTATTTTAAATCTTTATGCCAATAACAAGTAGGAATATCTGGCTGAATGGTTGTGTAGCAAGTAGGATTTGTTATGCTATATTCTTTCCATAAGGTTGACCACGCATTTTTACTTTTTTTTCCAATATACTTATACACTCTTGGACGTGTAGTCCGCTGTTCACTGTTTTTCGAAAATTTTTACTTTTCCGGAGCGTGTAGCTCGAAAACGGTTGCGAATTCGAAAAAAATATATAAAATGAAAGTTGTCGAAAATTTCATGAGCTTTCATTCGGTATAAGAAAATTTTTTCCTACGACGCATCATTTTCGAGATATAAGCAAAAACAAAAAAGTGGGACATTCTTTCCCCCCCACCCCTCCGGCTCACCTCCTAGACGTCAGGACTTTTAGTATGTTTACTCCCTAAGAGCCTTGAACAACTTTCTGAAGGAATCGCTTAGGTCCCTGCTCACGCACTCTACACCTCCTTGATTGACTGAGCTATTTTTCTTCCTATGAACAATCATGGGCTATCCCCAGATAGCATTTATTATTCCACGAATGTACATTTTGCATTGCCAATGTTCTAATTGCATTCTGTACTTGCCATGTATGTTCCCTCAACATTCCCATATAAATAATATTTTCACATATACAATATGATTATACATGCGATATAAATGGAATATACAGAAAAGTTTATATTCACAGTCGCATATACTGTGTACCCATATCAGGGAACGTTCTTTGTATATGTGTTCATGTACATCGTATAAACATTCGTCAATGATTTTATCTGTATAATACAGGTATATTTTTTGTAGAAATATTTGCATCGCCCGAGCGCCGCGCCGACAGTAATATCATCAAAAGTTCAGCACTTTTAACGCGAACGCTGATTGGTTCGATTTTTGAACTAATAAAAATAAATCTGCATCACAACTGATGAGACAGCAATGCTAGTTTTATACTACCTATCTACCTACCTTCCTACAAAAATAATTATGATATTTCTCTATCTATATAGATTTGATTTAAGTACGTTTATAATAATCATCCCCTGTGCGGTGTATGACGTTTTATAAATTTTAAATCGTTCGTCAATATTATTGTATATATGAAATATGTTTTAAATTTTGAATCCAGACTTTAGATTTGTGATCGAATATTGAATAATAATGAATATGAAATATTAAATAATAATGAATGAAATATTAAATAATAATGAATAATAACCCTTTTTTAATTTATGTACTGTGTTCAATTAATTAGTAACTATCTCGGTAACTATCGGCATTTCTTAAGCAGATAGTTCAGACTTAGAATGGGTATTTAATTACTTTTTATCTTTTATATTTAGATTTCCGTTTTCCATGTCATTACAATCCCCTTGTAGAATTTTTTAAATGCGCACCACGGTCATTAGGTTAGTGCGCATGCTCATCGTACTGCTATTAGTCGTCACGCTTCTGCTGTCAAATGTATGTTTTGTTTTTTGTTTTCCCCTGATTTGTTATAATTATTCCAAGTATATACATTAATTGCATTGCTGTAAGTATTTTACAATTGTATACAATATAACTACCACATAGTTTTGTTGTCATTTGCAGATATTTTATATTTAGACACTAAAGTTTAATGTGTATCCCTTTGTACATATTATACTAAGCATACCACCTATATTAGTTATAATAATTACGGCGATTTTTAGAAAAGAAACTGAGGTGTCTTTGTAATGGTCTCGGTTCACGAAAAGGAAGCTTGGTGGTCACCATTCAAACAATTGACTGATCATTGAAAAACAGGTGAAAATGCAGATGAAATGTGAACACTTTACGGGGTGATTAAATCTTATTTTCAAGAAGGTAGGTTCGATCTATTTCAATATTAAGGAGCTTTTGTTTATTTAAATCACAACCATTGGATTTGATTACAACATACGAGTTGTGATAGGTATTTACCTATTTGTAGTAATTTGCTTTATACCTATTTCAGAAGATTATAGAAGAGCTGCAATTAATTGAAAAGGGCAGAGATCTGATGTACAGAGTGAATAAAAACAAATCAAAGGACTATGTACAAAAAGCACGTTATTCCTTCCGTCAGATGATATCGAAGAACATATTGGAAGCTGTCGACCCAAGAAATTTTGTCTTTACTAGAAGTTGAAAGAAGATAGGTATGTTGTTCTTTTAATAACTCTGGTAGGCATTTAAAATCAAGTACCTGAAATTTCGAACGTTCACTTGAACGAATTTCATATGAAAAAGAAAAATTAATAAAAGCCACACTTCGATTTAGGTGTAAAAACTTAAGTATTGTGAATACTTATTGTCAGCAAATGTGGCAATGAAGTGTTTATGCCTAAATCGATGTGTGGTTTTTATTAACTTTTCTTTTTCATCTAAAATTCATTCAAGTGAACGTTCGAAACTTCAGGTACATTTAAAATCACACGTTAAACAAATCCTCGTCATAATATGATACTCTCAACTATGACAGCGGGTACCGATATTCCTGATCTTTGACCTTTCATATCTCAAAAACTGGCGATTTTCAGATATTGTGCCCATGAAAACTTTTGATCAGGATATTATGAAGTACAACATACTACAGTTTCAGCCCAGTTGACTGTACCTTCTTTTCCATTTATTTTGTGCCTGGCGTGTCCTTTATGATAATATCAATTTGTTTAATTTATGTTTGATCAGTTTTATTTTTTCTGTAAGATCTTTGTAAGATGTTTTCATATTTTTCAACTTTATCAAGGGAAATAAGTACCTATTCAAATATAATACAATGTATTTTCTTTTGTAGTTGGACTAGCACGTGTATCTCCTCCTCTGGACAGGAAGGAAATACCTTCTTAAAAATTGGAAAAGCCAAAAGAAAGTATTCAGCCAATAGGATCAGTCACAGATGATGTGTTGAGAATGAAAAGTGGACTTTCGCAATTACAAGTATCACCATCGGCAACACCTGGACACTTGGTTTTGAAAATGTAAGCCCTCCAATTTTTACTATTTTTTACTTACTGACAAAAAATTCGTTATAGTAAAATACGACAGTTCATAAGTTGCAAAGAAAATTTTTTTGTTAAAAAAAATCTCAATTGAAATTTTTGTCACAATTGTTTTTTATTATTACAATTCATTTTTGTAACAAAAAATAAAAATATATTTAAAGTAACACAACTGTTTTATTTATACCTCTTCCTATTTTATAATTTAAGATGCATACTTAATTGTTACAACAATGTAAAGTAATTAATAAAATAAAATCATGTTTTGTTCTTGGCAATTTAAAACACGATTTGAAATAGATAAAACTTTAAGGTAGTGTAATATAATCATTAGATTTTTTCATAAATAACACGTTAAATATGATTTTTAAGCTGAAGTTTTAGAGTGATAAATGTTTGATCCATTTTAAAATGGTTTTTAACACATCTTATTAACGTAAAACTATTTTTTTTACATATATTCGTGGACCTTTGTAAAGTATTGTTATAGCAAATACAGTTTTATTTAAGTTTATTTAGCATTTGTGTGCTCCACTCAATAAAATTTGATGAATGAAACATTTGACTTTAGTGGAAAACTAATAGTAAAAACAAATTTTCTGTGCATATATTCCACATTTACTTACATAATATTCTTCACAAGGAATATGAAATGTGGAAAATTAGAGTAAGTACCTAATAATTGACTGTAACAATTAAACTTTAAAATTAGATATTGGATTTATTTTATTCAAGTACTTCACTCATATCATGTATTCTCTCGAGTTTAATTATTATAATAATTTATTATTTGCTATAATCATAGATGAGTCGCTGCGTCATACTGAACATATTCAGAATGAAGCAGCGACTCATCAATGATTACAATAAGTAATAAATTTTTATAATAATTAAACTTTGAAGAAAATACATGGCATGAGTGAAGTACTTATAGCTGCCACTGATACTTAATGTTCATTCCTACAATATACATGCATCATAGATTTATGATCCATGTGTAACATACCAGGCACCTACGGTTTAATTCCTGCGAAGGTTGTACTCATATACCATGAACATGCAGTGTACATTGTGAATGTAGGATGGACCTTCCTCCTATATACCTCATGTATCTATCAGTATGTCAATATACGTTTCTGGTTCATATCAAGTTCCGTTTTGGTCTATGGGTACGTTGTAGGAATCTTACTCGTATATCGAGAGGCGGTCATCTGTACGTCTCTTTGACATTCAGATTTTCTACACGGAATACAAAATGAATATTCATTCTTAGTTCCATGGGTACATAAAGTACGTTCCGAGCACATGTAAAAATGCTATCTGGGTCTCATTGTGGATGTTTGTAGGTTGTCTAGATTTTAACCTAAATTGATCTCTTTCTCGTCCTATGGACAACCATGGGCTATCCCATTGTGGATGTATGTAGGTTGTCCGGATTTTAACCTAAATTGGTCCATTTTCCTTCCTATGGACAACCATGGGCAATCCCAATTAGTCTCAAAAGGATATTCACAGGAGGTCCTAAATCTGGAGTTAATTCAGTTTAGGATGTCTTGCTTATCCTTTAAGTATGGCCGCACTGTTTGTCCTAAGGCTATCGAGTGCTGTGTGGGAGAGAGCAATACCCACATTAATGGTAAGAGCAGTGAAAACTATAGAAACAAAGTTATAGAGATATTTTACATAAAAAAAGTAAGCGGCGGCATATACATCTTTTATTGTTTTGGCAATATATGCGTTTAAATTCCATGAATCTGTATGATGCCACACTTTGCACGCTTTCGTTACACATTCTATAAAAAATAGACATAATACGCTTTCACTGGCTTTTTTGTGGAGAATTTGATTCTCTACAAATTTGCTTGTACATTTTTTCATGTATGTTAGCATTTTGGCAGCGTTCTCACTTCAAGAGTGTATTGCAATGAATGCGACATTTTTAGGTATTTTCTTACTATATTTGCATGATTTTCAAATTTAAGTCAGCCATTTTGAATTCATCATTTTGAATTATAACGTCAAAATTGTAATTAGTGGTCTCGAAAATTCCTGTATGAATTTTTTCGTAATTTTATAATTTAAATTGTTAGTAGATAATGAAAAGATAATGATCAATTAGTAAAGTATTTACCTAGGTATATCTAGTTATGTGTACGATATTGTAGAATAAATAAACTAACTGATAAAATTAATTAGACAATTTCCACTTGTAGCTACTTCAAACATGCTTTACCCAATACACATATTTATTTATTAATAAATCAAATGACTAATTTAATTTCTTCTTTAATGCAGGTATTTAAATAACCATAGCATTAATTTGTGTAAATAAGTAAGTGTAAATGCGTTTTTTCTCGTTCAAGTTTTATATACGTTCTATTTTAATACAGTCATCGAGTCAATAAAAATATTTCTATTTGTTAAACATATTTGTTAAAGGAATAAGAGACATATAGGCCAGAGTCGGAATAGATGGAAAAAGGATCATTTTGCGAAATGTCGTTTACCCGCATATTTTTTTTTAAGTATAGTTCACAAGCATATGCCAACTATCCGCACCGCATGAGTGACAGGTGGGGCAACACACTTTAAAAATGAAAAATCGTCAATTTTTTGCCATTTTCGCTTTATTTGCAATATCACTCGTAAATGAAGCAGTGTTCGAAAATATATGAAGAGATAGAAAAGTTGAGAAAATTGATTTTGAACATTTTATTATTCTTGAAATTTTCCCAGAAAAGTTTTCCTTTAAGAGCTACAAACGAAAGAACAATGCTACTTTTCTATTTTTTTTTTTATTTCTTTTAAAGTGAATATAATAAATATTATAATATTAATACGAAATATATCGTCGGTATAATGTAAAATATGTTTAAATGTGCAATTTACAGTTGAAATAAAATATATTTACGGACCTATATATAATTTACATTGTTAAACAGAAAAAAATAATAAAACTTTTCAGGTATTGAGGTATTAAAATGATGGAAAAACAAATAAACAAATATATATTTTCACAAACAGACTATTTATTTTATGCATAGTACAGTGTATATGCGTTTTATGCATAACTTAATAAAATAGAATAGAATAGAATAAGTGTATTTAACAAATTGTTCTACCACAATGTACCTAATTGTTAAAAACTGAAACCTTATGATAAATGGACCAAGCCCCACATTAAGTGCTATTTAGAGCACTTGAGCGTGCATTGGGAACACAAAAATATATATAACATATATTTATTGCTCTCAATCACCACGTTTACGCGAAGAGTTAAGCTAACGTTAAAACTGTTAAGATTGGTCTTAACATTGAAATTCTTGTGCGTAAACGCGCCTTAATATTACTTGGCTTAGTGTTGTCGAGCCTTATTAATAGTGTTAAGTTAACACATCTAACTAAGCAAAACTGAGTTAAGGACGTCGCTAAACGCTTTAGGCGCCTTTAGCGTGCGCCACGGCGCATGTCAGGTCTAGAAAAATATACACAGAATACATCTGATTGGTTGGTTGTAAACAAAGGCGGATCTGGACCTTGAGCTTGGGGGGGTAACACTGAACCCAAAATTTTTTGGTGAGCGGGGGGGGGGGGGGGAGAAATCTGAAAAAAAAATTTCGCCCTAAAATTTTTTTGAAGAGCGGGGGGGGGGGGGAAATCCGAAAAAAATATTTTTCGCCCTAAAATTTTTTTGAACAGCAGAAAAAAAATTTTCCATCCTAAAAAATTTAAAATGAAAATTTCTTGGGGGTAATTACCCTATTAAAATTTTTTTCTTCCCAAAATTAACAAAAATCATACCATTTTAAAACAAAAATTGATGATTTATAGAATCTTGGGGGGGTAATTACCCCGTTACCCCCCCATAAATCCGCGCCTGGTTGTAAAGAATTTAAAATCAAATCAGAAATTCAACTAACAACTTTGGGAACGGACTGACATCTGGTGGATAAATCCAAAATGAATCTTAACGCACATAAACGGTCTTAAAAATTTCTACTAACATCGAATAGCACTGAATGTGGGGTTTAGTTCATTTATCGTAACGTTTCAGTTTTTAATAATTACATCGTAGTAGAACAATTTGTTAAATAAACTTATTCTATTGTATCCTAAGTTATACATGAAACGCATGTATACTGTACTATGCATAAAATAAATAGTCTGTGAAAGTAGGTATATATTTTGTTTATTTAATTTCTCATCGTTTTAATACCTCGATACCTGAAAAGTTTTATTATTTTTTTCTTCTGTTTATCATGTAAATTATATATATGTCTGTAACCATATTTTATTTCAACTGTAAATTGGACATTTAAATATAATTCACATTATACCGATGACATACTTCGTATTAATATTTGTTATATTCACTTAAAAGAAAATAAAAAGACAGAAAAGTAGGAAAAGTAGCATTATTCATTCGTCTGTAGCTCTTAAACGAAACATTTTCTGGGAGAATGTCAAGAATAATAAAATGTTCAAGATCAATTTTTTCAACATTTCTATCTCTTGATATATTTTTGAACAATGCTCCATTTACGAGTTATATTGGAAATAAAGCAAAAAATGGCAAAAAATTGCCCCACCTGTCACGCGTACGGATAGTTGGCATATGTTTGTGGACATCCCAAACTATACTTTAAGAAAAAAGAATTGCGGGGTAAACGACATTTCGCACAAAAAAACTATTCCGACTGGTCTAATAATAATATATTTACGTAGCATATACTTATGTATATGTAGTATCTAGTCATTTATTTTCAGAAAATAACGCACACTTTCGTTTACCTACTGCTGTGCGCATAATGATTAATTATTAAACATGTAAAAATATATAGACCTACTTTAGCGTTTTCATTAAAAAATAGTCAGGCAGTGACAAATAATATAGTGCAATAGTTAGTTGCATATGAGAGTTGTTATGAATACCAATTTCAATTTCAATTCAAAACAGATTTATTAAATGTTTAACATACAAATATGCACCCGAGTCGGATCCCGGTTCAGAGCCGACCGCACAGCCACGTCGCGCAGGGTCGTGGTGAATGTACGGTCGGGTGAAGCGGGTTCGACTCAGGTTGGAACAACAGGTGGAATGTGGAGTTAGGACTCCTATCCAGGGGAAGGGACTTAAACCTGACAATTTTATTACTATAACTAGAACAGTTTTAAAAACACTTAAAGACTAAGGAAATGAGTTTTTGTTAGCACGCGCGCACTGTCGCACACGCGCACTGTCGCACACGAGCACTGTTTTAGGAGATCTGATTGCTGATACGGGAAAAGCTCAACGAAAAAACCCGTTCGAGCCAATAGCAACATTCTTCCGATGGTCTGCCTGCCTTCGGAAAGGTAGGGTGAAGGGAAAGTTATGGTTGAAAAAGTTTTGATTTACAAGAAGTTATTGGTCGAGAGGAGATTTTGAAAAGAGACAAAAAAGGACAAAAGAACAAAAATTAATAAAAATTAAACTAATAGAGAGAATAGAGAAGGGGTTTGAGAGTAAAAGGTGGTGAAGGTAAAAAGGTGGTGAAATGGAAATTTGGGTATAGGAAAGATTTGGCTAGGGAGGTTGCCGAAAGATAGGCAACGCCTGGTATGGTAATGGGTGTTTTATGTTGAAAAGTATGGCATTATGCTGTCTGATTCGTGTAATGTCTTGGGTTAGGGGACTATCGCCCAATTTGAATTGATAGAATTTTTGCGATGTATTTTGGACGAAGTCCGCTAGTTGGGTTATGTCGTGGCAACGTGCATAGAGGTCTCTGAGGGAGGTGTATCTATCAAAGGCTGAAATGAGGCGCATAAATTTGTGTTCTAGTACTTTTAGTTTTCGCATTGTCGTAGCCGGGATGCTGCACCACACCGGCGCCGCGTATGTGATAGCCTGATCACCATCGTATACAGCAATTTCTTATTGGTCCTGTTTAGTCCGCTACCCCGCGCCAGAAGCGGATACAGACTCCTGGACATGGAGTAGACCTTTCGTATCGTCTCGTTTACGTGCGTATTGAACGTCAGTCTCCTGTCCAAGTTCACCCCCAAATACTTCACGCACCGCTTTATTGGAATTTGGCGCCCCCCTATCGAAAGTGGTGTAAGAATACGATTTTCGGTGAAGCGGCGCGTGAAGAGAATTGATTCCGACTTCTCGGCGTTGATCCGAATCTTCCACTTGTCGTAATACCAGAGAGCGAGACAGGACTGAATAAAAAGTATTTGATGAAAAGTCAATATATTATTTTATTAATAATAATAATAATAGTATTAATATGCATTGGTAGACATTCACGGTGTCAGATGTTAATTATTATTGAAGAAGACAAACATAAAAAAATTATATGTAAATAAACTTTTTTAAAACAATCTTTTTAATTATTATTTGGGTGTACTAAAACGAAACAAATAAAATTAATTGACTTAAAAGCAGCTTGTCTCGCGCGAGAAGTTCATACAAGCATTAATTTTGTTTGACAGAGATTGTAAGTACCTAAGTAAGTTTTTTTTTTCTATTCACGCGACAAGCTTTTAAGACCTAAATAATAATAAAACCTCGTTTTTAAAAAGTTTTTTACACATAATATTATTTTTAAATTTTTACTTACGTCCTAATTATTATTATTAATCTTGTATTAATTGCGTCGTCCTTACTTAGAAGCACCGGATCCTCCGTCATTTCTTAGTATGCAACGTCTGGGTGAATACACTATTCGGTCAAATTATAGTTTAAAAAATTTAAAAAACACACTTTTTGGTACCATCTTATTGTATTGTCAGCAGAATTACACTTGTATGCAAAATTTCAGCTCAACTGGACAGGCCTCCCGCATCAAATCATGGGCCCCGGTACCAAATTCACTGACGGGCCGCCGAGCCTAATAATTGATGAGCGGGAAAAATTTTTCTTGTCAAAATCTCTGGCGGGCCCTCACTACGGGCCCCTCGAAAGCCAACGGGCCCTCGCGCTTAATAATTGATGAGCGGGAGAGAAGATGAGAAATTTGAAAAAAAAATGTTGGCAAAATCTCTGGCGGGTCACCGCTACGGGCCCCTCGGAAGCCCGGGCCCCTAAACTCAGTACCCGATAGACCCCCCCATACGGGGGGCCTGCAACAGGACGTCGCTAAGTGATTCAAAATTGACTTGCAAGATTTGACCTAAACATACTAATGTACTAACTCCGCCGCTGCGTGTCTAATAGTCTTGGCCTCCTCGAACTTCTGCCTCCATCCATCTCTATCTTCCAGTTTCTCGTATCGAGTTTTTCTGCGTCCTCCGAAACGCCAAATGCCATTTTTCTCCGTCAAACCGTTTTGTAGATATAGCGCCAACATAGACAGACAGACTAACGGTTTTGAGGGACCTCAATTTTCGTTATCTACGTAGTCTGAAAAGTGAAAATCAGAAGAAATCAGAGAATGGTTTTTTCACGTTATAATGCTTCCACTCGGAAAGCGAGGAAAACTTTTCTTTAACGCCTTATTTATATTTACGTCCTGGTGGTGTTTAGCCGCAGGCTATTCCACCACTCCACGCCCAACCAGCAAATTTGTTTTATAATTTAAACATTATACGATTATTTTGTTTTATTGTTATTTTATTAATGCTTCTAAAATGCTAATTGATTATATTAGAGTTGCGGAAAACACTATTTGGTTGTCTGCAACTGAACTGTTTAATAAATTTATCATCAAAACATTTTTACAGAAATATTATAAAATATCTTATAAAGCAACTAAGAAATTATTTTAGAAACGTTTCCTTGACTAAGCTATATAACATTTCAGCTTATAAAACTAAATAAATTCACAGCGCTTTTTTAGTAGGTAACGTTCGGCAGTATTTTCACCACCGTTATAAATATATGTTGAAATTATTTTACAATTGTTTCCTGTTATCTTATGAAATAGTTATATTAAAGCACTATTTGGGACAGTTTTGCTATTGAAAGTAAATTGTTGTTCCAGAGTCTGCTACATAATTGTTATAGCGTTGCAATCTACTGCAAAATGGCAACGGCAATAAAATAGTTACAATATAAAATATTAATAAAGAATTTTTTCGAGACACAAATTTTACGTAAAAAAAGTTTTGGCCAATTTGACCAAATATTTTTTCACTTGTTATTTTTAAGTCCGCCTTCGCCAAAATTCTAAAAATGTCTTCTCTATGCTATTTTTATAAAAACAAAAAATCTTTTTAGTGCAAAATATTCTAAAGGACTATTAAAAAGCATCACAATATAAAACGTATGAAAGAAAATCACGAATTCGGACATTTTTAACTTAACGGCTTGTACATTTTACTTCCACATCCAGTGGAAGTATAGTAACGACAAAAAAATTTTCTTAAAATTTTTATTGTTCAGATAGGCTTAGAATGTCACGAAACGTCGAGATTTTAAGTTTGAGCGAAAAAAAAATTCTGTCTGTCTGTGTGTAACTTTTTTTTGTGCGAACGTTTACTCTGGAACCGTTTGAGATATTGACTTGAAATTTGGTATACATATGTACTTTAACGAGATCTAGAACTAGATTATATTTTCATCTTGTTCCGTCGAAGGGTTGGGGGGTAAATGGAGGTAAATTTGGGGTAAATAGGTAATTCAAGCAGGTAAGAGTCCATAAAATTGGAATTTAGTATATACGAGAGAAGCTAAGGTCTCAACAAAATTTTGGCAGCATTTTAGCCACCCCCATTACCACCCCCACCCCATTATTAAAGGTGATGAAAAAAAAAAGTGGTTTAGTGTGTGTACAAGAACCAGAAACGTCAAAATATTTTTTACTTCATCCACCTCCCTTTCCAAAAATGATTAGAAACCTTCAGTAAACATGAGGGGCACTTTAAAATTCATCACAAACACATGGCATAATTCACAGTAAAATTTTCTTATAAAAAATTGCAGAGTGTATGAGTTGGGTTAACATGATTGTCTCTAAAATAATGATTAAGTAAGTTCTTATCCACTATCCAGTAAAATCACTGAAAGCTTAGGTATACACTGTGTTTCACTTCTCGTGAAGACACCTCTGTATCTTTTTTATTTGTGACCGAATTCATTTCAAATTTCTATCAGCCATACAACTCCATAAGACGACTTTATTCAACACGTAAATGCCGCCCAGATCTAAAACGCCGGCCTACTACGAAAAAAAGAAAATAGCAATTTTCGAGAAATCATGGTAGGCTTAGAGATAGACAAAAATTTTGTTAATAAAAGTTGTTCGGAATCACTTGATATGCCCCCTGTGAAATTTTGTGAAAATCGGAATATTTTCAAAAAAAAATTTTTGTTTCACTCCTCGTTAAGACACCCCTGTATCTTTTCTATTTGTGGCCGAATTCATTTCAAATTTTTATCAGCCATACAACTCCAACTTTCATTTGTTGGAAAAAGTTCTCTTTAGGTGTTAGATAACACCTAAAGAGAACTTTTTCCAACAAATGAAAGTTGTGAACAAAAATCGGCATTCAATAAAACGCTAAAAGGGACACTTTATTATTACACATCAACTTAAATGTAATATCGTTTTCTTTTTTTCAATCATCTTATAATACTTGGAAATCTGTATGTAAGTATGTATTATGTATGAATAAATCAAATTTCCCCACCTTCCGTTATCCAATCGAGCTGAAATTTTGCATACACGTGTAATTAAATAATAAATAATTTCAATAATAGTTGTGTATGACTTTCACTTGCTGTAAAAAGTTCTCTTTATGTGTTAGATGGAATCATCTCTTGGAGTTCTATAGCTGATGAAAATGTGAAATGAATTCGGCCACAAATAAAAAAGATACAAGTGAAACAATTTTTTTTTAATATTCCGATTTTCACAAAATTTTACAGGGAGGCATATCAAGTGATTCCGAACAACTTTTATTAACAAAATTTTTGTCTATCTCTAGAGCCTACTATGATTTCTCGAAAATTGCTATTTTCTTTTTATCGCAGTAGGCCGGCGTTTTAAATCTAGGCGGCATTTATGTGTTGAATAAAGTCGTCTTATGGAGTTGTATTGCTAATAAAAATTTGGAATGAATTCGGTCACAAATAAAACAGATACAGAGAAGTGAAACAAAAAAATTATTTTTGAAAATATTCAGATTTTCACAAAATTTTATAGGGAGGCATATCAAGTGATTCTGAACAACTTTTATTTACAAAATTTTTGTCTATCTCTAAGCCTACTATGATTTCTTTTTCTCGCAGTAGGCCGGCGTTTTTAGATCTAGGCGGCATTTACGTGTTGAATAAAGTCGTCTTATGGAGTTGTATGGCTGATAAAAATTTGAAATGAATTCGATCACAAATAAAAAAGACATAGGGGTGTCTTCACGAGAAGTGAAACACACTGTATATAAAGATCATCATATATATTTGTAAGTATGTATGCGACTTTTTGAATACATTTAAGAAATCGTTTTATTTTATTGGTGTTTTATAGCAATAACAACAAACAGTGAAGTATGCGCTTTATAACGCAATTAAATATAGCTTCAATAAAACTGTTTTATAGTAGCGGTACCGAATTTTCTTAGAGCTTACGGAAATGTTTATGCAGTTATTTTGTAATGGTATTGCAACCTTTACAAAATATCAACAGTGAATTAATTATTTTATAAGATGTTGCCAATTTTACATTTATATCTGTCGTAATAACGTTTTTAAAGTGTTTCTGAGACTAATGTTGTTTTATAATATCTATGTCAGAAACATTTCTGCAGCTTTTGTAAAATACCAAATTGCTAGTTGGGCGTACACATAGGCAACAACACGACATCCATTCCCTGCGACATTGCCATCTGCCGCAGCTGAGACTCGAATTCAGGAGAGGAGAGCGACCGCGGTCTAGCCCACTGCTACCATCTCGGCAACACGTGAAAAACGCCACTACACATCCATACCCTAGCCAGAATTCGAACCCGGGACCTCGTGGTCGCAAGCCTAACACCGTAAGGAATGCACCATTGAGTCGGTTTTCACACATGAAAAGATTTTTTATAACATAAATACATCACATATATTAGATAACCCCAAAATTCAAGGCCAAGACTGTCCGCAAGGAGTTTACACATTTGAAAGATGCAGACAAACATTCATCCCCCACCGACATCGCCAGTGTCGGAGCTGGATATCGAACCTAGTACACAATAAACAGTGTGTACAAGCACCTTTGTTTTAAATGGCCATAGGCAAAATTGTTCTTATTAAGCTGCAAAGAATTACCAATGAATAATGAAGTATCACACTTAGAACCTCAAAAGTTGAATGTGTGGGTGGGATAATGGACGGAAGAATTCTGGTTCTTATTTCTTTGACGAGACTCTAACCGGTGCGAGGTATTTGTATTTTCTTCAAGACACCGCGCACTGGTAACTTCTTTCTTTCAACGAGTTGAAGTATATCCACATTAAGCAGCCTTGTCCAAGCTTATTTAAATGAGGTATATCCAAATCTTTAGATGGGAAGAAGGGGGTAATTGAGTGGCCAGCCAGTTCGCCAGATCTGACGTATCTCGATTACTTTCTATGGGGATACTTTAAAAATAAAGTATAGGTGCATTGCCAAGTTAATATGGAAGATTTAAAGGAATACCTCGCATATCACCGGAAATTATCTACAACGTTCAAAGAGAGTTTATTAACCGTCCTGGCTATTGTCAGACTGCGAATGGAGAGCAATTTGAACATTTAATTTAATTATTTTTGAAATTTTTCTAATTTCCAGTAAAGTTAGTATTTTTTAAATTCCAAGATAGTTTTTCAAAACCAAACTGTGGCGACATATTCACACTACTAAAAAAAAATTATCCACATTTTTTTATACCTTAAATATATACGAGATAAAAGGTGGTCAAAACATAACCGGTAAACATATACAAAAAAAATATTTTGCCAAGTGTCGAACAGTACAATCAGTACATGCTCTATTTGTGTACTTATCCCATGAAACACCTTGTACAATGGGTATACAACTATATAGCAGTCTACTGAAATCAGATGGAGGAGGGCGAAATGTTAACAGCAATCTTATCGCCAAGACGTCAAGCGGTTAGTCGCTTTTTAGCCAGTCAAGTATACGCCGGTGGCAGTCCTGAACGAGGAATCAGCAGGATCATATCAGTTCTCCTGCGACGCTCTGGCGAGGCGCGAACGCGATATTTCAAAAAATAACAGTGGAATCACAATTACTCGCTAATTATTATACATCATTATCGATAAAATAATTGGATCAAGGCATTATCTAGAACCAACACGACAAGTGACGACAATTACTTTAAATTACTGTATCACATGTCCATAAACAATTTTCTAAAATGAACTCATCCGCAGTGCAATTGGACCTTCTGTAAGTGTCGAAGAAAATTGTAAAACTTTAATTTCGTTATTTCTAATACCAGAATTGAAGTGAAGTGTCACATGAATCAAGTCACAGACGTTGTGGTGATTATTTTTTAAGTGGCTAATTTGGGAGAGCAGAAGAACGTTTTCAATTGTTTCCTGACGTCACCTTATTTCCGGTGTTGAGAGGGTAAGCCATCTTAAGTTTTAAATTGATCTTATTATTTATAATGGATACAAATTTGTCTGCTGCAATTGTTTCATACTTAAATTGTCACGTTCTTTTATATTAGAGGCTCATGCAACTGGGCTCTGGACTCGGAGAGCTTTATCAAATGTTCAAACAAATGATACTAGTATGTCTTGATTATATTTGAGTTTATTTAGTAATGAATCAACCGCAACCATTACAATCTGGTGGATAGGGCGATCTAGAACTACCTACTTATATTTTTAAGAGTAAATTTTTTTTAAACAAAATGTCAGTTTATTGTAATAAGAAAAATGTATCTTCAAAGCATTATTAGTGATGGAGACTGACTTAAAAAGGTGGTGTTTTTGAGAAAACTTAGAAAATCAATTAAAAGAGCGGTCATACTTGGTAATCGATCTCGAAACTGCTGCCAAAGAAACATGCACTAATCTTATAGTATAGAAACTAAAGAATTTATGTCATATGAGTTAAATTTCGTTCTTTTGTTTTGAAAATTTAATAATAAATAACAATAAATGCGTCAAAGAAAAGTTTCTGTATTATGCAGGTGCTTGCTAATTTATAGGGGGTGAATGCCACCTCTTTTCAACGGTGGCGAAAAAATAAAAACATTGGAGTTTAAAAAGAGTCAGATTTTTAGAAGAGAAGTTCTTCTTTTTGTGTGTCTGTGCAGTCTGTTTCTGGGACTTCATTGGGTAATCCCTATGTATTTCGGCGTGTTGAATACAAATTAGGTGTGTCCGTTTAGCTCCATCACCCATCAATTCTTTTTATGAGGTTTTTATATGGTTCTGCAGGTTTTTTTCGAGATTTACTAAAAATTGGTGATGGAGGTAAACGGATACCTGATTCGTGTTCAGCACGTCGAAATATATAGGGATTACCCAATGGAGTCCCCGAAACAGGCCACATTTTTGTGTGCCTGTGAACGAACCAATCTTTAAAAGCATTCTTTGTATGTTTCTAAAATATAAGAAACAAAAAAGTTATGGTCGAGCAATGTGCGTCTTCGCATTTTTTTGAACAAAGACGTCGCTTTTTTCTTACTGTAATTGTCCAGTAATAAAAAATAAATCTCAAATACTGTCTTTCGTTAATATACAGGGTGAGCCACGGTGGGTGGAGTATTAAAAGTATATGGAGAACGGATCAACCGATTGCTTTGAAATTTTGGTTACCAAGATAATCGAGTATGGTCTCTCCAATAAAAATATTTTCGAAAGTGCGGTGTTGTCACTTATACGTAAAACTGACAACATCTTCGTTATTTTAAATGGAATACCCTGTGTATTTTTGCATTTTTTGGGTAGTGGTCTCTTTCTGAGTAACTTTTGTTAATATTTTCCCATACCTATCTCAAGCCATAATTCTTTTCTTAATTTATTTCCAAAAATTTGACTTTCAGTAAATCGTGTTTTCTCCTACATACGCAGCAATTAAATTTAATTGCGGCTAGACAAGGCCTGGGGGCATCTCCTCCATTAATCAAGTGTTTCGAATATCATACAGGGTGAGTTAGAGAACGCTTTCTAAAAGTGACTTAGAAAAATGTACGAAAGTCAATTTTTTTAAATGGAATGCCCTGTATATTATTAAAAGTGCCCATAAATCGAAAACGGTACGCATTAAGTATGGGGTATAACCTTTTTAAATAGGTAAATGTATCACCTTTCTGAATCAGTAATAATATACGGGGCATTCCATTTAAAAAAATTGACTTTCGTGCATTTTTCTAAGTCACTTATAGAAAGCGTTCTCTAACTCACCCAGTATGACATTCGAAACATTTGATTAATGGAGGAGATGCACCCAGGCCTTGCCTAGCCGCAACTAAAAAATTATCTTTTAATCGCTGCGTAGGTAGGAGAAAACACGATTTACTGAGTCAAATTTTTGGCAATAAATTCAGAAAAGAATTATTATCTCCAAAACGGCTTGAGATAGGTATAGAGAAATATTAACAAAAGTTACTCAGAAAGAGACGGCGATCCAAAAAATGCAAAAATATACAGGGTATTCCATTTAAAATAACGAAGATGTTGCCAGTTTTACGTATAAGTGGCAACACCGCACTTTCGAAAAAATATTTTAATTGGAGAGATCACACAGAGATCACACTCGATTATCTTGGTAACCAAAATTTCAAAGCAATCGGTTGATCCGTTCTCCATATACTTTTAATACTCCACCCACCGTGGCTCACCCTGTATAGCATCACGTAGATGTTCAATTTTTTGTGTGCGTTTAACTCTTTGTGGTCTGATAAAAAACGACAAGAGTTAAGATTGTAGTCCTTATCGTCAATATACGTAAGGATATCAACTCTTAGAGATTTTGAGACTTCTTATCTGAATTGGAAAAAATTTTCGTGGTGAAGGTATTGTCTACCAGTTCTAATAATATCGTTATCTGTTATACGTTTTTTTTTTCCAATGGACAGTTTTTGCGTATATAAGGTGGTTACACAGGATAGCCACTAGTCCACAAAGAGTTAAAACACTTGTTTTAGAAAAATGTTTCCATTCGCCATCTTGGAGCCGCCATTTTGAATTTTTTAGTTTTAACTTCAGATTCGTAATCTGCGATCCAAAAACACAAATATCTTACGTTTTAAAAATAAATCAGCAATACTTCGTCAAATATTAAACATCTAAATTTAAGAGTGGTTTTCACCCCTTGCCTGGGTGTAAGAGCAAGTGTCGGAACAATATAGAAACTGAAGATGATACCTTTTACTACCATAATTACCCACAAAAAAATATCATTACATATGAAATTATTTCTGAATTTTATGATTTCATCTCTAGGTATTATGAAAAAAATGTTTGAAATAAAAATTGTGAAATATAATTTCGCCGCCTAAAGTCAATATTGAAGTCTGCTAAAAGTGCGTTTGCATTCGTTATTTGTTCATTTTTGCACCAACCTCAATATCGAGGTAATAAGATTCAATTAACTGGGCGACGCGACAGTGAAATTTCATTTCATAATTTTTATTTCAAACATTTGAATCCTGAAATCATTATGTATCAAATTTCATGTATATCTGTAAAAATATTGCAATTAATTAGTGGAGTCAAATTAGGACTAAAACATTCGCAATGTGAATTGGCTGGTCAGGGCAGTTTTTTTGTTTTAACGTGTTCAAGGGGTCAACTTAAGTTCACAGCTCAGTTTTGCAGTTTCTGCTAGGTCGGCGTATTGTTTTATGAATATTTCAAAATCTATAAGTCCTATGGAAAACAGTGGCGGCTGGTGAAATTTCAATCTTTTTTTTCTCGTCTGCACATGGGACCCGTACAAAATATGGGAAATAACCTCTAGAGAAGCACTTCTCTAATGACCCCTAAAAAAATTTGAAAAAGCAGTTTGCGAAAAATTTTTTGAAAATTCGGTAGCCTCCCCTGGGTCTAGGGACTCCTGTTTATTATTATTTTTTTTTTTGTCATATGCATTTGACTTTTCATAAAAACACAACAATACTTTTTGGAGTTTATGAAAATATTTTCATTACTAACTGAGATACAACGAATTGAAATATTGTAATTTCTTAAATTGTAAATTAAAAAATTTCAGTTTATTGTATTTCGGTTAATAATGAAAATATTTTCATAAACTCCAAAACATATTGTTGTATTTTTATGAAAAGTCAAATGCATATGACAAAAAAAAAATAATAATAAACAGGAGTCCCTAGACCCAGGGGAGGCTACCGAATTTTCAAAAAAATTTTCGCAAACTGCTTTTTCAAAATTCTTTAAGGGTCATTAGAGAAGTGCTTCTCTAGATGTTATTTCCCATGTTTTGTATGGCTCCCATGCGCCACAGACGAGAAAAAAAATATTGAAATTTCACCAGTTGCCACTGATGGAAAACAACAAAAGAAGGCAATCGTTCGTTATGAGCTGTATAATAAAAATACATAAACTATAATTCATTCCAATTGTTATTATTATTTTAAAAGAAATTAATATTGCAAAATTATGCGTTTCTAAATAAATCACTGTTCTTTCAAAAATAATGGATAATATTCAATGAAATTTTGGAGAAATATAGCTCTTACAGAGTATAATCACAATTTAAAATTTCAAATCAAAATGATTATTAAAACCGCTCAAATATACAATTGTTGCTAAAACTTTGCACCCTTGTGAAATCCTGGCATCAAAACCAAGAAATGTGTACGATGGCTCAAATTGTAGCTTTTTATAAGTACTTTAATATCACAGGAAGACATTTTTTTTTAATTTAAACCCTTTTTATTGCAGTTATTTATAATTTTCGAAATTGTAGTTATAAAGAAATTCAAAGAACTCTTGGTTTTTTTATGAAATCAATGGAATAATGATTTGGACTGGTAATTTTCCACTGTCTATTATTTTGTCTCTGCTACTTGAACATAATTCAAAGCTACAACTGTTAAAAGATACTGTATAGAGGCCCGAAAGTGGGGTCTTTAGCGAATTTGTTAGAGATCCGAATATCGCCAAATATGTCTAAATGTTATATTGTTTTTACAAACAGGACTTTAGTTGCTAGATAGCCCAGTGGGTAAGGCGACTGGCACCTATTCAGGATGCGTCTCGGGTTCAAATCCTGCTCGCGAAATATATTTTTTTTCTTGTAAAATTAAAAGTTTTACTAAGCTGTATACATGACATAAAGGTAGTTGTTCAAGTTAGGTTGGTTTACCATTTTCGTGACAAAAATTTAAAAAGTTATAAAAAAATTGAAAATGTATTATGTTCTCAAAACCGCTTTATCGATGTTATTTTAACAATT
Source organism: Rutpela maculata (assembly GCA_936432065.2). Taxonomy (NCBI): domain Eukaryota; kingdom Metazoa; phylum Arthropoda; class Insecta; order Coleoptera; family Cerambycidae; genus Rutpela; species Rutpela maculata. The sequence goes on from OW386286.2 coordinate 44,069,911, forward strand.
GTAGTTTTGGATTATCGACAAATAGCAGAAACAAAGTATTAAGCATTAGAGAATAACCAGAGTTCATTTCAAGAAGAAATATCGATTTGTTTATTTATAAGTGACCTAAACGTAAAAACTAACGTATCTCAACTCCAAATGCAAGTAGAGCATTAATTTTTTTTTTAAGTTGGCTTTTTTTAATCTACTTTCATTACTCGTTTATAGCTTTTGATTTCATAAAACAACCAGAGAGTTACTAGAAGTTGTTTATAACTAAAATTTCGAAAACCATAAACAACTGTCATAAAACGGGTTTAAATTTTGAAAAAAAAAGAAAATGTTTTTCTCCGTGATCTTAAAGTACTTAAAGAATGCTACAATTTGAGCCATCGCGCAACGTACATATTTCTTGGTCTTGATGGCAGGATTTCACAAGGGTGCAAAGTTTTAGCAACAGTTGTTTATTTGAACCGTGTTAGTAATCATTTTGATTTGAAATTTTAAGTGGTGATTGTACTTTATAAGAGCTATAATTTTTCAAAATTTCATTGAATATTACATACATTATTTTTAAAAGAACAATGATTTGTTTAAAGACGCATAATTTTGCAATGTTAATTTTTTTATATAATAATAACAATTGGAATGAATTATAGTTTATGTACTTTTATTGTACAGCTCAAAACGAACACTTTCCTTCTTTTATTGGTTTCCATCGAACTTATAGATTTCGAGATATTCAAAGAAAACCGATGGAAAACACGGTCTAACAATACGCCGACCTCGCAGAAATTGCAAAACTGAGCTGTGAACTCAAGTTGCCCCTTGAACACGTCAAAACAGAGAAACTGCTCTGACCAGACAATTCACATTAAAATCCTAAGTAATTTGACTCCACTAATTCGTTATTAGCTACTTCTAGAACACCTAACTAAACAATTTTAATGCAATTCTGATGGAATTTGAATTTTTTATCACAAAATTATATTGTGACTGGCGACTTCGCCATATTTTCGAATATTCTCTCGTTTCCAATTTTTGCTTACTTTATAGTAGACGTAGCTTGATTCGGTTAAAAAGTGAACTCCGTCACATTGTGTAATATACCTATTGCAGTTTATGACCTTCTGGTTAAGTCTTAAAAATGGTTAAGACTATACACTGACTACGAAATTCTAGCGTCGCACAGTGGGCCAGAATCCGAAAAAGCTGGCCAAAAGTCGTTAAATCGAGTTTCGAATTTAGGATTTTTTTGTCCCAGAACGTTTAGTAAATGTCCTCAGGTATAATATAAACCGGTCCCTAGGAGCCGACATCCCCCGAGCTCTTTGTAACTTCATTCCGTATGTGACAGTCACACGAAACACACCGAGCTGTTTATTTCACGCATATTGTTGTAGTTACAGAAAGTGCTGTAAAAATTTAGAAAGTAGTGAAATTAAAATACATTAAAATTGATTCTCCTCCACAAGGTATGTATATTTAAATGTTGAAGGTGAAATTTCGTAATTATTAATTTATAAAAAAATTATTAACATTCAATAGGAGGTGGTTCTTTCATAGAATATAGAAAACATTTTTTTCTTTATCAAGAAAAAAGTGTTTCGTTCACACTCGTTCAATGGGTTTTTTTTTAAGTTGTCCATTGAACATTCTTGTAAAAAATATGTAAAAATTGGCTGCCTTTAGGAGCCACTATTGTTTTTGTGATCGTTTTTCTGACACGTTTCAAAATACAGCGACGCGTTAACTTTGGTTTATAGTGTTGTTTTAGCATAAAAATTCCATTTAAACGTAACAATTTATAATATTTATGTGTTATAAACCATTTTTGAAAAACCTAAAGCATTTTGTTATGTCAAAAATAATTATTGAAAAATTATTTATTTTTTGGTTGGAATTTATAAAATGCCTAAGTATGTAAAATTGAATTTAAATTAATTAGCTGATTTACTTTTTTAAATTTGAATTGAAATTCGCAATCAGCGACCTCGAAAACCCCCGAATACCAATTTTCAATTAAAATGATTGACTTTTCTCAAATGTTTGTCGCCACATTGAAGCCGCCATTTTGGAGCCGCCATTTTGGAGCCGCCATTTTGCTTTTGAAAAACTATTACCAAATTCGTATTCAGCGGCCTCGAAAACCCCCCGAATACATTTCCAATTAAAATGCCTTACTTTTCTCAAACGTTTGTCGCCATATTGGAGCCGCCATTTTGTTCTTGGAGAAACTATTATCAAATTCGTAATCAGCGACCTCGAAAACTCCCGAATACCAATTTCAAATTGAAATGACAAGAACCCCCAAGTGAAAATTTTCAAAACCATTACTCCATTTTTCGACTTTTGGCCAGCTTTTTCGGATTCTGGCCCACTTAGTCCAGGGAAATGAGTAAAAAAGTACCATGTTGGGGACTGTGACTCATCCAGGCAGAGACCACGATTTTTAGGTAGCATAGGTGTCAATAAATGAAACCTATATAAAATCTGCGGTCGATTTTCTGCATATGTTTATTTACAGCCATTTTAATGCAAAAAAATGGAAAAAACGTGTTTTTTCACACTTTTCCACCTGCCAGTAAAAAGTAAACTATCTTACAGATAAATCAAATGAATCACCTTGTAGGAAATTAAAAAAGCTTTAAAATGGCGGTTGTTAAATGTCGATATAGTTAATTGTTGCTAAGATAATTGCAAAATGCGGAATTTTATTCAATAAACAATATCTTGTGTAAAAAACAATCTACTGTTTTGTCCTTGCATAAATAGTTGACTCTCATAGTGCTTAATATCTGGTAAAAATTAAAAAATAGAATAATTTTTTAACAATTGATTGTAGAGCATCGGTTTTTCGATATTTGAAAAGCTGATATTTTTACACGAATTTTGAAAAAAAAAAGAAGGTCCTAGGTCAATTTGGGGCAAAGTTAGCAATTTTTCCTAAAAAAAATACGAGTTGATTGATTTTACCTTATTAGAATGTGTATAGGTATATTATTAAGTAAATTTATATGTGAATCGACAAATATTCTGTATTATTATAAATTACAGCGTTATTTATATCGAACAATGTGTTTCTTTTCACACTTTACAAATTCTATTGTTTATAACTTAATATAACAGTAATTTATATATTTAATTGTACACAAACCTTTCCTATAATTTTCAATAAGAATAATGCAAAAATTTTGATAATGTATAAAAATATTTTTTTGTAAAATGTTTAAACAAATTACAGGTAATTATTACTCTCTTATTATTTTGGAGCAGATGTGTTGAACCATAGAAAGTTTCTACTGTATCATACAAACCATTATACATGACAAACGCTGTCACTACATGTACATTCACACGCGTGTTGTATACTTCTACGAAAGAAGTAATGGTTTGTTTTATTATTTATTAATAATTAATAATACGCAAATTAATAAGAGCACTTTTCATAAATTGTATGGTAATTTTGCATTTGAAAAATATCTTAAAAATGTAAATTATATCGAATAGAGTGTTTTTATTTTATAAATTTGAAAAATTCAATTGTTTATAACAATAAGATATATATTTACGTGTACATAAGCCTTTTCTACAACTTTCAACAAGAACAAAACAAAAAATTTTGATATTTTGCAAAAAAAAAAATTTTTTTAAATGTTTAAACAAATTACATTGTTAATATTAATATTAATAGTTTAACAGATTGAATATTATTAACGTACGCAAAAAGGTACCCCAAATTGAAAAAAGAAACATCAAAATCGGTTAACAAACACCAAAGTTATGACTTATGTGGTTAGTTTGAAGATGCTGTTTCAATTTTTGAATGCGCGGATTGAGGGTTCCCCCTCCACAACCTCCGAGCTAAGTTGATTCGAGCCTCATTTTAGAAGCTTTGCCAACAGTTTTAAGAAAGTGCAATCATTTTCAAATTTTTTACACTAAAAGTTGAACTCTTCCCCTTTAAAATGGCGCTTGTTACGTTTCTTAATTATTATAAACAAAGGAGCTATGAATTTTTGAAAAAAAATTGCTAACTTTGCCTCAAATTGACCTAGGACCTTATTTTTATTTTCAAAATTCATGTAAAAATATCAGCTTTTCAAATATCGATGCTCTACAATCAATTGTTAAAAAATTATTCTATTTGTTTATAAGGTAAAAATCTGAGTTCTATTGCAACGTCATTTTGCAGGTCTGAAAATTAATTTTTTCGATATCTAACAAAGCATTTTGGTAAATCAAGTCTTTCCCTTTCAGGTGGAGGCCGTAGAATCATTGTATTTTGATTTCTCTGGACGTGGTGGGGTTGCAAAAAAAAAGGTCTCTGGGATAAATTAATGCAATTTTGCAAAAACTATTTGACGAATCGATTTGAAATTTTTACCAGATATTAAGCACTATGAGAGTCAACTATTCACGCAAGGACAAAACAGTAGATTGTTTTTTTACACAAGATATTGTTTATTGAATAAAATTCCGCATTTTGCAATTATCTGAGCAACAATTAACTATATCGACATTTAACAACCGCCATTTTAAAGCTTTTTTAATTTCCTACAAGGTGATTCATTTGATTTATCTGTAAGATAGTTTACTTTTTACTGGCAGGTGGAAAAGTGTGAAAAAAAACGTTTTTTCCATTTTTTTGCATTAAAATGGCTGTAAATAAACATATGCAGAAAATCGACCGCAGATTTTATATAGGTTTCATTTATTGACACCTATGCTACCTAAAAATCGTGGTCTCTGCCTGGATGAGTCACAGTCCCGGCCAAAACCTCATTTCCCTGGATTAACTGTGCGCCGACCAAAATACCATGATACTGAAACTGATTTTTTTTTCTAAACCGTTTGTCCGGTTTTAATCATTTTTTAAAATTTTTAACTATTCTGGATTGTAAAACCGTGCTGATTTTAAATAAAAAATTATTTGTTTAAATACAGGTGGTAACAATAAAGCTAAGCTATGTTCCGTTTCAAAAATTTAAAACGCCCCACAGTGGTCTAAAATCCTGAAAAGCTGGCAGTAAATAAAGTTATTTTTCAATTTTTACAAAAGTACGTATATAGGTGTTTTCGAGGTTGCTTATTACGAGTCTGAAGTCAATTTAAAGAAAAAAATGGCGACGCCAAAATGGCGGACCACTGCTTAAAAATTATCAAATTATTAGGAAAGCTTGCCAATACGTGTTCTTGAGGTCGCTGATTACGAACCTGAGGTCAAATTTAAAAAAATGGAGGCTCCAAAATAGCGGACCACTTTTTGCTTAAAAATTAATAAACTATTACAAAAGTATTTAAAGGGAGGTTTTTGAGGTCACTGATTACGAATCTGGGGTCAAATTTTTGAAAATAATGGTGGATTAAATTGTGGGAAACTAGAAGAATTCAAATTAAATTTGGTACCAAAGGGTTTTACAGGTCTGCAGTTAAAATTTTTAAATGGGAATGTAGAAGGTAGGAACATGAAAATTTAAGAAAATATAGAGTTTTAGTTTCATATATTACTTGCAAGGATTATTTTACTCAGATTCGCTATCCGATTAAGAATCATTGTCATCATGACTAGGTACATGCTGTCCAATGAAAGAGACGGAAACGTTGAGCCAATCTTTGAGTTTCTCTAAAAAATACTTCTCTGCCCTATGAGCTTTTTGCCATTTTTTTTAATTCGAGTATCAATCTACCAATGACATGTGTCACATTTTGCGGCAAACTGGCAAAATGTAAGGACGTTTTATTTCACTACACCTCTTTTCCAATATTTCGTTATTTTTATTTAATATATTTTTCAATTGCAAAAAAATTTCTTTTGTTATTAAAGAAATGTTTTCATTAATTTTAAATAATTTTAAATTTAAAAACTTCGGTTTCGTATAATTTTATAAAATCTACGTTTATACTATATAAAAAATATCAATAAAAAAATGCTCATTTTAAATATAAAAATTGTTACATTTATACTTTTTTAAATAAATTTATAAAAAAAACATCTGTCATTTACTAACTGTCACAACAGTATGGCTATGGATACCACTATAACTATTCCAACCAATGAAAGCTCCTAAATACAAACTTTTATTTTATATTTTCTGTCAGTTTTTTTGCATCTCAAACCACCGTGCGCCCTGTGGAAGTCATCAGCAGCAAAATTAAGATTAAAGTTCAGTTTAGCGTCAATTATAGCCTCATCCTTTTTTTAACACTTTCGTTTTGTATCTTTGCTAGTGTAGAAAAAAATTCAAAATTTTCGTTTCGCATTTTTTTTATTTAGTATATTCTGTTTAATATTGCAACCAATTCATTTGTCTGTGTTCCGTGACTCTGCATAACTGTCCTGCTATATAAATGGGTAGTAACCTGTCGAGCTATATAAACAAATAAATAAGGATGGCTCTATATATAAGGACCAGAACAGTACAACCAAAACTATCAGACACAACTTTTTAGTCGTATTATGTACATAATTTTTTAAACGTATTTTATGAAAACCGTTGTATTTACGAAAAATTATAAAAGAACATTATGGAACAATACAGATAGTATTGTTTTGCAAAAATATAAGGGTGGTTTGAATATATGCAAAGGTTGTCGTATTCTTTTCAAATATAAAATTTGAAATTTGCGTCACACTCTTTCATCCAACTGAAACATTGTTTTTCATCTGTAAATTACTGCTATGTGAACTTTCCGGCAGAAACCACTAATGGCATATTGTAAGATTCGTAATATTCTATAAACGTACAAAATTGGAGAAAATTAATTAAGTACCATTTATTTTAAAGGTAGGTACAAAATTAAAAAACATCTGGAGATATTAGTAAGAGGACTTTAGATATAAGTAATCAAACTTTAAAATAATCTGTTTGTTTCTATTCTCAAATACTCTTTTTTGTTAATATAGCATCACCTAGATCTTTATTTTTTTGTCCATTTAAACACTTTATTTCGAAAAAATTCCATCTACCACTTGAGCCTCCATTTTGAATTTTTTAATTTTGACCTCAGATTCATAATCAGCGACCCCAAAAAACATAATATCCTACGTTTCAAAAATGAATCAGCAATACATTTTCAAATATGAGATATCTAAATTTAGATGTTTTTCACTCTTGGTGGTAAGAGTAAGTGTCGGGAACATATAGAAAGTGAAGATGATACCTTTTACTACAACAATTACTCTTAAAAAATATCATCACATATGAGGTTATTTATAAATTTTAAATATTTTTGACCCTAGGTACAGTACTATAATTGGAACACTCTGTATACATAAGTCAGACGTACTTTCTTTTTAAATTTAAGTCTTTTTTTCTGTGATAATTATTTAATTTTTTTTCCTATTTCCCGGTGTACTAGGTGTAATAAAGGAACAAAATAAGTCATAATTATTATTGCTACTGTTAAATATGCAATAATTTTCAAGGAGGGAAATATTAGCAATTTAAATTGAATGAGTAATTTATTAACGATTTATTAGCGACTCCTTGCAAATGCATCAAAATGTGACATATTACTACATATTGTTATTTCGTAGAAACTTTGAGAAGGCGAAGCATTTAAACTTTTATCAATAAAGAGTACATACAATTAATTACCTAATTAAATAACTAAAAAATTCCCTTAAAAAATTGAGATATGATATAAATGGACATGTATTTGCATACATAGATCTATAAAGTAAATACTATCTTTAAATAAAACACTTTTGTAATATACAAATTTAAGTTGCTCATACTTTGGTTTCAGGTCCTGCGCCGAGTATTTTTCCGAATAAATTTTTATCATTTAAATATCACCTTATGATGTCATACTAATTATTTAATATTTCACGAAGTAGACGATATCAATAGGATAAACCTTGTGATATTTATCTTGATAGCAAATTATGACTTAACACCAAGATCTAAAATTGATTTACTTGTGTATTATAAATAATATAATCGTCTAAAGCAATATAATTATATCACAATATTTGGAAGAATTATGATAACATAGGATCTGCCACCGTCCCTAATCTTTTGTATGACTAGACTAAATAGCCCGGAGTTGCCTGTGAAAGAAATATTTTTGAACCCTTATATCTCACACCCCGAATAATATTTTAAGGGTTTTTGATTTTTTTCTTTAGTTAGATAGTTACCTACGTGTGTATCAAATATGGTCTTGCTCGTTAGAAAAATATTTTGCAATCCCTTTATTTTACCCCAGTTAATATTTGAAGTTTTTTTCTTTTTTTTTTTTTCTTTAATTATCAAATGTGTACGTGTAGTTTTTACCTCATCGGGGAGCTGATTTTCTTTTGCGGACAAAAGTTACATAATCTTCTTAAATCTCTTAATTCAACTCTCATCTCCTAAGGGGTTAGGGGATGATTTTATGACATTCACGTCTATTTCTTTATTGGAATCTTAAAACTAATAACTATGTCAAATTTTAAGTTCTACATGACAACTACAATTTTGTTTACTCCTCAGATTTTTACAATTTTCGATTTTTTTTTCCTTTATTAGGACTCCGAGGCTCATATTTGTGCCAAATTTCAAGTATCTACATCGTCTGGAAGTGGCCAGGATTTTTGGACATATAGACATTCATATATTCATCTTTGTATAATGGTATAGACGAAGATGAACCTGTTGGAAACGGCCAAGATATATCTTTGCTAAGTTCTTTGGCTCTGTGAATAAACTCACCTCATTAGTAACTACTAACAATGAACCTTTTCTATTTAGTGACGTTGAACAAGTTAAATTATCCATTAGAAGGCTCAAGCTAACCAAGTCCACAGATGTGGACGGGATACCAGCCTATGTCATAAAAGGATATTGCTCTATTAAAACATAGTTTTAGCTTCATATATATTTAGTTTTCCAGTTGTGTGGAAAAGAAAGTAAAGTTACTATAGTGCATAAGGCAGCAGATCACTCACAAATCACCAATAATCGTCCTATTACTCTATTATGTGCACCAGCTAAAGTGTTTAAAATTATTCTCTACGAAATTTTCCACAATACGGTATATGTGCCGGTTAGCCTAATTCGACATTACAATATGGTTTTTATCCTAGGTGATCGACTGCAACTAATTTTATTATCACATTTCAAGAAGTACATGAAGCAATCGAACAGAAACAGCAATTAGACATAATATTTTACCGATATGGATAAAGCATTTGATAAGATCGATCACTCGAAATTAACTATCAGATTACATTCTTTTGAGATACCATGTATCATCTCATTAATACATAACTACTCATCTTATACAACAAGTTCAGTAAAATAACAGTTAATATTGTAATATATCGGACAAAATGCAGAAAGTTTTGAAAATTGGTGGAAATGTTAAGGATAGCATAAGAATTAGTAAACCTAAAAGTTCCCCAAATAGTGTGCTCTGTCCCCTAGGTGGTCGTTTCCATCACCATTTTGAAATTTTCCTTATAAAATTCTATATCAAAATCATGTGTACACTTTTTTCCTAAAATTAATAGTACCGTGGGAAATAAGGCGCACACATAAGGGTTGGTTCCAGTTAACACAATAAATTGTTGAAGGGATTTGAATCTATAGCATACCTCACGACTCTAATTTGGGGGCCCTTCTTTTCCTTATGTGAATTGCATTCCCTCAAAATGGTCTCTGGGTAGCAATTTCTCATAGACTACATTCTTTGATCAAAAGAAAAATGCAAATGATTATATTAACGAGCTTCGGGGGGGCAGTTTCTAGATAGGGTACTCACTTGGATGCTCGACCTAATTTTTAAAACCTCGACACTCCTAAATGTCGGGGGTGAGTAGATGTCAGATACAGAGTTAAAACTTTAGATTCTTGTAAATTAAGTTATACGAAATATAGCGGGTCGTTATAAGGCACTGGCAACTCAAAACTCATGATCTATTCCAAGAAGTACCAAAATTTAGAGTTCTGCTCGAGACTTTAAATTATATTTGGCCAAGAGATGTCAAAGCCCACAATTCTTTATTTTGAGTTCTGATTAGTTTTCTTTCATGAGCTTACGCTAATTTTTTTACGATTTTAAGCGATAGGGCCTTTTCATTGTTTTTTTTAGAACCTATAATGAAAATTGCAAGACGGGAGTTTTACCCTATGTGACATTCATACACCAAATCCAGGCGAGAGGCCAATCTGATCACTGACTTTATTAATAAATTCCAATTGAAAAACATTAACTATAGAGACAGAAAAGCAAATCAAATACAGAATTGCCTAATAGTTTCTCGATATTACCACTACAAACTAAAGATATATTAGTGAGGCAGTAAATGTAATCCCACCTTTTCGGGATTTTTCTCTTCTTTTGTATAACGTCTCATTGACTTTCTCCTTACGGAGCTAACGTAATAATGCCCCCTCTAATTTTTTCTCGTCGATGTTTATTCGAGTTCTTCCTGACTCAGCAATATCCCAAGTTAATTGCTAAGACCATGCCTCTATGGGAGACATGGTCCTAGCTTTTCCGACAATATTCAACACCTATTGAGACCGTTCATTATGAAATTATAATGATAAGCTCACTCAACGGAATTTCCAACAGCACATTTTTTACGGGAATTTTACAATGATAGAATAGTGGATCAAACTTTATGGCCATTATGTTCTCTAAATATCGCTGTTTCAAAATGCGTTCTTTTTCCTCATTTGAGTAACCGAGTTTGTCGAAACAATAAACAAAATCTCGAATAACTGCGGGATACAATTTCTGAAGAAAACAATATACTTACTCCAGTGATATTAAATGTCTTTGAAAAATTTGTTGTGTTCTCTTAATTTTCCAAACGGGGTACAAATATGCCCCACCTAGATTTAGGCCATGTGATATCAAGGTAGATATAAAAAAAGGTCTTAATCAGTGAAGCTAGTAAAGACATTATCTTTAATAGGTCAACCTGAGCCAGTGTCAAATAAAACAAATAAATTTTTCTTGCAAAATAATTTTGAATAACAAATATTTTCTTACGCAATCTAAAGTACTCTCAATGAAATCTTTTTTACGCATCATAGTATCAAGTAATTTAAATATTCATCAAGTAATTATTTAGCTTGAATAACAAGCAACAGTTCAGGTTTGATTAGTTTACAGGAATGTATTTTGCTCCAGAAAATTAAGTTGCACATAACATACGAGATTAAAATAATGCCTTTAATAAATGGCTTATACAGACTATAGACCTAGGGATTACCTACGCATTGCATTAAAATTCTAGACATAATAAGTTTGGAAGTACATTATTACACTTGTGAATGGTTTAATAAACGAGTGATCAAGGTTAAGGTGATTAATTTTGTTGTTGATAATCTAATTTAATTGATTCGTTTTTTATTAAGCAAAACAAACTAATATTACGTATTTCACGAAATAATATATACATGTTTCTCTGAATTTACAACGTTTTCGAGGTATGGGAAATCCGATATGCACGGGTAAGGTAAATGATGAGTGATGTAGAAGATTACATAATTAAAGATATCATTCAACGTAACCATCGGAAAAAGTTAAGTATAATAATTGTAATTTAATTATGTGATAAGGCAAAACGTGATTGCACAACACACATAAGATTTAGCGATCGTGAAATATATTTAAGAGGAAAGGAAAAATCATTTTGAATATATGTTTCATCTATTCTTGAAAAACAATAAACTTATCCACTCTAACTGTGGACATACTATATATATATACTAGCTGACCCAGCAAACGTTGTTTTGCCATATAAATTATAAATTTTTGTCCAAAAAATAAAAAGAAAATTTCTGGATAGGGCCACCCTTATCACCTAGGGGTATAAAAATAGCCTACGACCTATTCTCAGACCTACCAAATATACACCAAAAATTTCATAAAAATCGGTCAAGCCGTTTCGGAGGATTTGGATAACAAACACTGTGACACGAGATTTTTATATATTAGATATCTTTTGTTGCTGATTGAACTGTTTTAAAATATATTTTAACTAAAATATCCTCCCTTCTTCTTCTTCTTTTAGCGGGCGACGAAAGATCACCGCACTCAGGCCTTGTGTCCCATTGTGCTACCGCTACGAAATTAGTGAATTGCCCCATTCAGGCTGGATTCTAATACAAAGACCAAAATCCTTCCTATGAGGGCATTCAACATGAATATTTTTTTAAACTTTAGATTGATAAGAATTGTAGAGCGTGAAGTCCAAAGAACTTTCACATATTCCAATTTCTTCTAACAAAATAATTAAACAAATGCATTAACGTATGCATATTTCATAAACCTTATTTCTAAAAATAAATCCGAGTGATTTTTAACGCCGAGGAAACAATAGTTTGTGCACAAACAAAAGTTATTTTACTATCAAATGTCATGCTCAAGACTTTGCAACTATCAATCCTTTGTATAACACAATCATGTATTTTATAATCATTAATGAGCAGACTATGTCGAGACGATAATATTTATTATTCAATTATTAACACAAAGGGTTCTATATCAAGAAGAGAATTAATTACATTATAACTTTAAATCATCAACATAAAGCTACTACTCAGGAGGTCTACAACTACATCGGTGATAAAAATATTGAACAGGAGTAGGTCAAGCACTGATCCTGGTAGCTGCTTGACCTCACGAATTTGACAGATTGTGATCTACTATAACACTGCTCCCTACATGAATTAGTAAAAAAAAATTCGTGTGATTAGTCGAAATTTATTTCTATATTCTGCTTAAAATAACCAAAATTTTATTATTTCATAAGAAAGGAAATTGGAATTGTTCTGATAAATTTCACATTATAACAACCATTCCAGTAATTAGTAAAATATTTGAAATAATTATGAAACGTAGGTTAATCAAATACTGTAAGGATAAGCATGTTTTTCAGATGCCCAGTTCTGGTTTCGAAAAAATAAATCTACTGCTATAGCTTTACTAGCAATGGTTGAAAATGTACCCGAGGGTTTTGACAGTGACACAACCCACTAATCAAAATATATATCCGTAACATTACGCAATATTAAACTGAAGTAACATATTTAATGTTTTCCTGCAATATGATATTTATATTAAAATAACCTAACTTTGGTATAGCTGAGAAATGTTAAATTGCAAAATATTGAAGAAACATTTAGTTAATATTAGCTCGAAAATATTTCCGTAGTATAAGAAATTATATTTAACAAATGTATGTCACATATTATAATCAATGTATCTTTAATATTGCCATTAAAATAAGCATATTATATTACAAGAATGTAACTTGTAATATTACATGAAAATATTTCACATATATAACTGTAAATGTGTTACGAATGAATCTCATACATTATGAATAATATGCATTTGATCATACATTAACATTATTTGCAACGTTTATTCTATGTAACTACCATGAACTATGAAAACTCGCCTATTCTCGCCTAAAATAGTATGAACATAACCTTAAAATCTTCGATATCTTGTGAGTAAGTGTGTTGCGCCTTAATGTCCTTATTTTCAGAAATGGGTGATAAAAGCGAGAATAAGGTAAGTAGATAATTGCAGTAATGTAGAAATTCGTGGAAACTTTTAGCAACAAAATAAAAATAAACTTTAAATTTTATTTAGTTACCTTAAATTTGCAGTTTTTTACACCTGTGTTATTTGTCGAAGCACACTAATTGCATTTTATTGATAAACATATAACATTCATTTATTATTCTTGTTTCAACCTGCTTATTTTAGGTCAGTTATTTATTGCTTTACTCATCGGAGTTGCATATGTGGTCCTAATCACGGGGATAAAAAAAAATAAAAATTTGATATTAGGCCACCGATAAGTAAATCAATTGTTCCTGTTTTAAGTTGGTTGCTCGACCAATGTAACAGCTAGGGAGCTGGTGGCAGAATTTTTTTATATGATTTTATCGTGTGACTGAAGTCGAAAAGTATAAAGATCTCGTAATAACGAGCCGGAAAAACCATTTCAGTCATTACGGCGTCGCTGATTTTTTAATTAACAGTTATTTAAAAGTGCAAAACAACAAACGCTCCTATATGATTTTATTGTATCAGCCAGTTGTTTTGCCTGTCAATATGACATTGATATAAATGCAGTTGACTGAAATCTATGTGTCTGCGTTTTTTTTGTAATTTAATTTTTTTAATTAATTTATGATATACTAAAAATTAAGTGATTTTATTTTCGCTGTACCATATATCAAAAGTTTCGCAAAGCGGTAAGAAACAATAAAACAAACTTCAGTCACCTGTGTACTGCTGCATTTAAAGGAGGTGAATTTTCAAAAATGCGAAAAAAAAACGCTTCTATATTATTTTATTGTTTCAACCACTTTGCAGGAAGCTTTGTTTGTTTGTAAAGCACATAAAAAAAACAGTGGCTGAAATTTACAATGCTGATTTCTCATTGGCTGACGTTTCTTATTAATAATTAAGAAGTGAAAAAAAAATAATGTTTTTTCGAAATAATTTAGCAATGCTCGATCCTACGAGAAGAATGTTCAAGACAAAGTTGAAGAGGACAAAATTGCATACATTTTTTGTATATACATTTTTATTGTAAGTCTAATTAGGTAACGAGATACAGCGGTGGGAAAATGAAGTTTAACGATTTTTTTTTTCAAAAAATGCTCAAACTTCATTGTTGCGCGGACGGTCCTACCTTTAATACGTACAGGCTTAGAGAGCAGTGTTTTTGATTTGATAATAATTACTTACATTTTTGATATATTGAATGTCTCTAAGCAATTGTGTAAGGATTAAATGTGTGTAAGGATTTTTTAAGGGATTTAAAATTTTGTAGCCAATAGTCGGGACATAAAATTTTATAATTTGAAGTTTCCTTAAAAAATGTTGGATTCTTATCTAAAAATTACAAAAAGAGTATAAAAGCAAGTACGGACTCTTTGCCAATTTTTCTGAATACCTATCATTAAAATTAATAACTCTTGTTTCCTATTTTCGAGGAATGATGTAAGCCACTGTAATACTATCCCGTCAATTTAATATTTTTTTTTAGTTTCAATACAAGTATTATTATAATATATCTTTATTATAATAATACAAATATTATAAAATATGTTGTTATAAACATGCATTATATAATAAAAAAAAAATTCTTCTTAAATTCATTTGTCTAACGCTGTATTTCTTTAAAAATTAGACTTACAATAAAAATGTATATACAAAAAATGCAGGAAATTTTGTCCTCTTCAACTTTGTCTTCAATATTTTTCCCCCACCTCCAAGGTTGAAAACTTGTGTTTTTTATCATGGCCTCGACTTAAACAACATATATCAAAATCATTACTACTTCACCTTTTGCAGGGCAAAATTCCCGACTGATTGTCTTACTTTGACATTTTTTGGAGTAAATTGAGAATATTTCTGAAAATCAGCCAATGTTTTTCTCTGCTAATGGATATAAAACTAACAAATTACCAAACACCATTCGAGGTTTCTATTTTGAATAGCATACATTTTTATTTGCACTTAAGCTTGGTTGCCATTTTGATAATATAACTCGATAACTGAAAGACACTCGACCTATGGTCTCGTGTTTTTGTACCATAATAAAGATAATGATTAACTATGTTATGTCAGTAACTACGATACTTCTATACTGTATTCTCGATCAGATATTAATATATTCCATTTTTTAACAGAGGCTGTCAAAATTACCTTCTCAGCCACCACAGCAAAACAATTCGAAGATGTGGTAGCTGAATGGCTGCGTTTCGCCAAACAAAGGAAACAGCGAGAGAGGCAAGGAATAATATGGATTTTTTTTTATAACACTTGTTGTTGAGAATTTGCATTTTTATTTTTATTTATTTTTATACATTGTATATTTTTATGTATATTTTTAACAAAATATATTTTTGATTAAATGTTTTCTTTTTATTTTAGGTTTAGGTGATTATTTATTAAATACTATAGATGCCTCAACTGATGCAAGTTAGTGCTGAAGGATTATGGGCAGCCTGTCGAATAAAGTGTCCCCCACTCATTTGTACAGTACGTCTTACAATTTCCTATGAGTAGAAACACATAATTTGACACAATATTTCTGTCCGTAATCCTCTAATACTAACTGGCACTGGGACAACCATAGTATTCAACCAAGGTTGTTACTTTGGGTCATTATTAATTCAGAACTAAATTAATGTTGCCTTAATATTTACATTTATCTTGATACTACATTGCCTTACTAGTATTCGAATCAAGTGCTGGTCTAGAAATTTCAATAATTTTTTTCTCGTCTGTGGCGCATGGGACCCATACGAAATATGGGAAATAACATCTCGAGAAGCACTTCTGTAACGACCCCTAAAAAATTTTGAAAAAGCAGTTTGCGAAAATTTTTTTCAAAATTCGGTTACCCCCCCAGGTCTAGGAACTCCTGTTTAATTTTTTTTTTGTCATGCATTTTACTTTTCATAAAAATGAGTTTGTTAAGTTCTTCTTTTAACATCGGCAGCCAGGTTGTGCAAACATCTACGGAACAATTCGACACGCATTTATCCTCATTCAATAGTATTATAGCCGCTTCTTTAATTGTATTTTTATGAAAAGTAAAATGCATATAACAAAAAAAAATAATTTTAAACAGGAGTGCCTAGACCTGGGGGGTAACCGAATTTTGAAAAAATTTTTTAGGGGTCGTTAGAGAAGTGCTTCTCGAGATGTTATTTCCCATATTTTGTATGGGTCCCATGCGCCACAGACGAGAAAAAAATTATTGAAATTTCTAGATCCGCGCATGATTCGAATATTAAGCATACATTGCAGCAATGATATTCATGGTGAGATATACATAAGTATGTAATGTAACACGTTAAATAAGTATGTAATATGACAAGTTATATTGATAAATTATTACGTCAATATGTTATGAACATTAAGTAATATTTTCACAATGTTACCCTTTTAACAATGTAACAGAGTAACATTTAATAGTATGACAAATTACTTTGTAGTAACATTACGACACTGTTCATGATCTGTTTTACATAACATTACATGTAACTTTGTAATATTGAGGTTCTATTAAAGTAATAATGCATTGTTTAGTGGGAAGCTCCATGGCTACAATGTGCGACCTCACCAAGGCTTTCGACTGCGTCAATGCAGAAATACTGTTGCATAAATTAGAATACTATAATATACGGCGAAATAAGACTAAATTTTTTCCTTCCTATTTATCCAGTAGGCATCAATATGTAAGTCTTAACGGTATAGAGTCGGAATTACTACCTTTTAAAAATGGTGTTCAGTAGGGATCCGCTCTGGGGTCTATTTTATTCCTCGCCTACATTAATGATCTGTCTATCTCTGTAGGTCGGAGTTCATGCATACTGTTTGCAGATGTTACCACCCTAATTACCAAAGATGATGTTGACTTAAATAGATATAATCTAAGTTTTGTAGAAAGCTGGATTCTTTCCAACAAGCTAAAACTAAACGAGTTGAAGATCCAAAATATGCTTTTCAGCTCAAATAAATGGACGCAAAAGTATGAATCTCTAAATTGCTTGGGATTATAATTGACAGTAGCTTAAATTGGTTACCTCAAGTGGACTATTTCCGTTTGAAATTTCTGCATACGTCAGTTAAAACGATCCTTGCCTTCTGATGCTCTACATATTACGTATTTTGCGGTAATAGAGAGTCACCTTACCCAAGGCATTACCTTAGGGGGCAACTCCAGTACAGTTAGGAAATTATTTGCTTTGCAAAATGTAGCTGTTCGTGCTATTGATTTTACGGCACGATATTGTTGACCCTAGCTGTTTTTCCAGTTTTTAGTTTTTCTGTGGTTACATCCACTACTGATTCCTGTAGATATTACAGGTTCGCGTTCGTAGTGCTGTTGCTGTCAAAGTACCTATTTTTTAATTACTGAGAATCGATTTAAATTATTTTTAAAATTTAGTAAATAAATCCTTATATCGCCCCGCACAGAAAAATTTTGAAACCTTTTATATTTAAAAATTAAATCATTTTTACAGGCTTTTATTTAACTTGCTTTGTATGTTTGTTAGTTTGTTTGTTTAGTTCAAATCTTGAAAGTCAATTTTAAAATAGTTATCCCCAACCGATTGACCTGAAATTTTGCATACACGATTAGTTTGGATAATAATGCATGGATATCCAAGTGATGTCATTCTAAATCCAATATGGCGGACTCCCAAAGATGGCGGACCAGTTATTTTTTATGCACCCCCATGATATGGGTATCAAATGAAAGGGTTTGCTGAGAAGAATACAAAAATAAAATGACGTCACACTAAATGGCGGACGCCACAAGATGGCGGACGAATTTTTTTAGTTTTAACACTATAATTTGATCGTATAGTGTATTCGCTCATACGTTGCATTCTAAGAAATAGTGAAGGATCCGGTTTAAACTATAAGTTTTATGTCGGATAGGAACGACGCAGTGAATATATAAAACTAATTAAGACGTAGCTAAAAATTAAAAAAAAAATTAAATGTAAGAAAAACTTTTTTAAAAACAAGCTTTTATTATTTAGGTGTACTAAAACGAAAAAAATAAAAATTAAAAAAAAAATTGTCTTAAAAGCTTATCGCGTGAATAGAAATAAAAAAACTTACTTAGGTACTTACAATATCTGTCAAACAAAATTAATGCCTATATGAACTCGCGCGTGACAATTAATTTTTTTTATATTTTTTTCGTTTTAGTACACCTACCTTTTTAAAAAAGGTTTTTTTACATTTAATTTTATTAACATCTTTCGATATGCCACTATTCAGTGCGCAAATGCGATTTGGAAACTTCGAGAATACCAGAATCTTCGATTTCTGGAAACTTCTAGCTCAAAATTTGCACACTTTGCTGCCACAGTCAGTCTCTACTCAATCGACACATCTTAAATGCTGAAATACGCGAACAACGGCAAAGTGTTAACTGTCTATTTATGAACTTCTAGTAATTACCAAAGATTTTCTAATTAACGTGAATCTAAAATATGCAGTGTGACAAAGTAAGTCTCTACTCATCCGATATTTTCGAAAATAGCTGAGATACGCGAACAACGGATTTCTAAGGCAAATTTATACTTCTAAGTTTTAACCAAATTACTAATTCACGTTTATTAATTAACAAAGACTTATTGTGAGAAACCCAACAAGTAACATACTTTTTAAACTCCATTCAGTGTCAACTTGACTGTTTAAATCGTTCCAGCCCCTACATACTTTAATATACAGGGTGTTCTAATTCTCAGTGACCAAAATGTGGGTGACAAGTGCAGTATTCCAAGTGTACGTATTCCAAACCATAAGTCTTCATTGCCAGTCATATTTCTAACTTAGAATGATTACTTTTGAAAAGCTTTTCGCAATATCTATTGCCAAACTTCAGTAATCTGAACCTTACCAGTTCTCAGAATACCGGTGGAGTCTTTAAATGACCACGCCTTAGGTTTGACCTTACGTGTAATGAAGATAGCAATAGATATTTATTTAAAATTTGGTACATTAAAACATATGTTTAATGGCAATAACTGATTAATTTGCCAGCTATGATAGACATTGCTACCACTCCCTGGAAACATACAGCCAGTCTGGCTACCTCTACACTGGGTTGGATTTTGGGTCATGCTTGTCAGCAGCGAGACCCACATGACGCATCGTACAGGAGTATAGGATGGAAAGTGGAGGTGTATGTGAGATGCGTTGCCGCATTGTTCTTTTTCTTCTAAACCTTCTGTTTCCTTCCAGCAGAGCCTATACCAGCCCAGTACTTCACTGGCTACGTTTGTGTCTTTTTGGTCATTGTATTACCTTTTATTAATGTTGGTCGTTTTATACAGCGTTAGTGTTGTTGTTTGTTCTGGAGATCTATTGCGACTATGTGTGGTGGTATACCTTCTCTCCATTTTTTCTTTCAGGATTCTTCTTATGATGTACATAAGGTCTTCTGTTCAACTGCCTTTGATGAATGCTCTCTGATAGTCTGGTGGTCTTTCGATCTGCTTCTCTAGTTGTTCGAGAAGGAACTGTGCGTAGTATTTGTATCCTAGGTTGTAGACAGGGACGGCGCCAGACTGGCCAGGCCGGGGGCACAATTTTTTTTTTTTTTTTAGGTTTGTAGGGGGGCATAGAAATTTATATATTGTATAGTAGGACACGAAATAGGAATTATAATTGTAATAAAGCAAAAATATAATATTTTCGTTAATTTAAATTATTAAAAAATCTAGGAATCCAGAGGGGCACAGTTCGTTTTGGGGGGCACGTGCCTATGCAGACCCCCCCTTGGCGCCGTCCCTGGTTATGTTATTCTCAAGTATATTTTGAAATCAGATGTTAATTTTAATTCAAAACATTTTCAACTCTTTGACAAGTATATTTAGAATCAACCAAACGTTTACACTTGGGTATCCTGAATTCTAGATAACAGAAAGTGACCTAAAACTTAATACTTTTGAGAATACTTCATTAATGAAAATAAACTATATGTTGATTAAAAGTTAATTTCCAATTCGCTATAAGTCGTGAATGCTCTAGAATACTTGTTATTAATAAATAAACTTGGTATAATGTGACATTTTAACATATTTTCGAATGTAGTTACTTACTATTGGCAAATACCTAAAATTAGCATAACATTATTCGCAGTTGTAACAGATAAAATAATTTCACGAGATTGTCCAGCATCGAAGTACACGTTCTGTGTTAATCTTGTAATATGCAGTTAGACTTCCTCTTAAATTTTACATTTCTAATGAAATAATTCACTTTATATTGACACTTCCTTTTTCCTCTTATGTATAGTATTTTTAAATTGCACTATCCACAATTTGAATTTTTAAGTTACGATTACAAATTATCGCGCAAGGTCTTTTTCAAATTACGAAGTAGTTGTTTTATTATTTATCTTGTGAAGGAAGAAGTAATATATCAGTAAACATAGTATAGTCAGTAAAACGACTCATTATGGGAAATACATAATTTCAAAGAGAAATTTACCTTTTTGTATCCCATCTACTTGTTCATACTTTCATACATTATCATAATCATAAATAGTAATATAATTTATTCATGGATACTGAAATGGAGATGGTGTTGACAGAATGTGCAATAATTGTACCCTTATTATGATTTAGGTACTGAGCTTGCATGTGGAAAATCATGTAACAAAATCTGGATGTTTTATTTGAAAATTCGAAGTTTAAAATTCGCTTACTTACTGATATTGACCGGAATGGAACCGTTTAATTCTTATCACACTTTAAATTTTAAAAAGCAGAAGGTTCTCAATTCGACCCGTATGTATATATTTTCTTTATACATCTCCGATTATAACTCTGGATTTGCTATAAGCGATTTTTGTATGAGATTCTTTGCAAACTGAATGTTATGGCTATTTGTGGTAGTCTCATAGTTTCAAGCTACGTCTAGTGTAAGGCGAGTAAAAATTGGAAACAAGTTCTTTTAATTCCAAATTTGGCAAATGCACTAGTGGTAATAAAAAACGAAACTACGACTAGTATACGATGAACGGAACGATACGGAAACTGAAGATGATACCTTTTACTACCATAATTACCCACAAAAAAATATCATTACATATGAAATTATTTCTGAATTTTATGATTTCAACCTCTATGTATTATGAAAAAAATGTTGCATTCGTTATTTGTTCATTTTTACACCAACCTCAATATCGAGGTAATAAGATTCAATTAACTGGGCGACGCGACGGTGAAATTTCATTTCATAATTTTTATTTCAAACATTTGAATCCTGAAATCACTATGTATCAAATTTCATGTATATCTGCAGAAATATTGCAATTAATTAGTGGAGTCAAATTAGGACTAAAACATTCGCAATGTGAATTGGCTGGTCAGGGCAGTTTCTTTGTTTTAACGTGTTCAAGGGGTCAACTTAAGTTCACAGCTCAGTTTTGCAGTTTCTGCGAGGTCGGCGTATTGTTTATTTAAACAATTTAATTTTTTAGATCGTGTTTTCCATCGGTTTTATGAATATTTCAAAATCTATAAGTCCTATGGAAAACAACAAAAAGAAGGCAAACGTTCGTTATGAGCTGTACAATAAAAGTACATAAACTATAATTCATTTCAATTGTTATTATTATTAAAAAAAAAATTAATATTGCAAAGTTATGCGTTTCTAAATAAATCACTGTTCTTTCAAAAATAATGGATAACATTCAATGAAATGTTGGAGAAATATAGCTCTTACAGAGTACAATCACAATTTAAAATTTCAAATCAAAATGATTATTAAAACGGCTCAAATATACAATCGTTGCTAAAACTTTGCACCCTTGTGAAATCCTGCTATCAAAACCAAGAAATGGGTACGGTGGCTCAAGTTGTGGCTTTTTATAAGTAGGTACTTTAATATCACAGAGAGACGTTTTTTTTTCAAAATTTAAACCCTTTTTATTGCAGTTATTTATAATTTTCGAAATTGTAGTTATAAAGAAATTCAAATAATTCTTGGTTTTTTTTACGAAATCAAAAACCGTAACGGAATAATGATTTGGACTGGTAATTCTCTACTGTCTATTATTTTGTCTCTGCTACTTGAAAATAATTCAAAGCTACAATTGTTAAAAGAGGCCAGAAAGTGGGGTCTTTAGCGAGTTTGTTAGAGATCCGAATATCACCAAATATGTCTAAATGTTATATTATGTTTTTACAAACAGGACTTTAGTCGCTGGATAGCCCAGTGGGTAAGGCGACCAGCACCTATTCAGGATGCGTCTCGGGTTCAAATCCTGCTAGCGAAATATATATTTTTTTATTGTATCAGTAAAATTAAAAGTTTTACAAAGCTGTATACATAACATAGAGGTAGTTGTTCAAGTTAGGTTGGTTTACCATTTTCGTGACAAAAATTAAAAAAGTTCTAAAAAAATTGAAAATGTGCATTATGATCTCAAAACCGCTTTATTCGATGTTATTTTAACAATTGTAGTTTTGGATTATCGACAAATAGCAGAAACAAAGTATTAAGCATTGGAGATTAACCAGATTTCATTTCAAGAGGAAATATCGATTTGTTTATTTATAAGTGACCTAAACGTAAAAACTAACGTATCTCAACTCCAAATGCAAGTAGAGCATTAATTTTTTTTTAAGTTGGCTTTTTTAAATCTACTTTCATTACTCGTTTATCGCTTTTGATTTCATAAAAAAACCAGAGAGTTACTTGAAGTTGTTTATAACTAAAATTTCGAAAACTATAAACAACTGCAACAAAACGGGTTTAAATTTTGAAGAAAAAAAAATGTTTTCCTCCGTGATCTTAAAGTACTTAAAGAATGCTACAATTTGAGCCATCGCGCAACATACATATTTCTTGGTCTTGGTGGCAGGATTTCACAAGGGTGCAAAGTTTTAGCAACAATTGTATATTTGAACCTTGTTAGTAATCATTTTGATTTGAAATTTTAAGTGGTGATTGTACTTTATAAGAGCTATATTTTTTCAAAATTTCATTGAATATTACATACATCATTTTTAAAAGAACAGTGATTTGTTTAAAGACGCATAATTTTGCAATGTTAATTTTTTTTATATAATAATAACAATTGGAATGAATTATATTTTATGTACTTTTATTGTACAGCTCAAAACGAACACTTTCCTTCTTTTATTGGTTTTCATAGAACTTATAGATTTCGAGATATTCAAAGAAAACCGATGGAAAACACGGTCAAACAATACGCCGACCTCGTAGAAATTGCAAAACTGAGCTGTGAACTCAAGTTGACCCCTTGAACACGTCAAAACAGAAAAACTGCTCTGACCAGACAATTCACATTAAAATCCTAAGTAATTTGACTCCACTAGTTCTTTATTAGCTACTTCTAGAAAACCTAACTACCAATTTTAATGCAATTCTGATGGAATTTGAATTTTTTATCACAAAATTATATTGTGACTGGCGACTTCGCCATATTTTCGAATATTCTCTTGTTTCCAATTTTTGCTTACTTTATAGTAGACGTAGCTTGATTCAGTTAAAAAGTGAACTCCGTCTAGTGATGGGCAATATCGTGATTTTTCAATCACAACGTAAATCGTTACTCTGATTTTCTTATATCAGTGACCGGGTTAAGTGGAAGAGCGCATTACAAGCGAACTTCGCCCTAAATAAAGACCTGTTATTATTATTATTATTATTATTATTATTATTATTATTATTATTATTATTATTATTGATTTAAGCAACACACTTTCTCAGCCGAAGCTGGAAAAAATTCACCGATCCCTCGCGCGCGCCGTTGGGATTCGGCTCGATTAATGGGGATGAAATTCATCATATCCCATTAGTCCGATGGATGGTTCAGATGTCTATCCTTCATCGTTCAAAAACTTTCTCGTGATGTGGCATGTCTGGAGAATCACCGTCCTCTGAATAATCTTTACGAGGGTGCTGGGTAAGTTAAGCTGCTCCACATATTTCAAGAACCTCTTTGTCACAACACCTGTAGCCGATATTATGACCGGGATGGTTCGCACCTCCTCTATTCTCGATACGTGTCGTAGTTCGATAGCCAAATTTTGATATTTATTTATCTTTTCCATCTCCGTCTTCTGCAGATTGTTTGTTAGGGGGCATCCAATGTCTATAATGATGGCCTTCTTTTCTTTCTTTTTGATCACCAGGATGTCAGGGCGGTTGTGGTCTAGAGTTCTGTCAGACTGAACTGGCCTGTCCCAGTATATATTATTATTATTATTATTATTTTTTTTTTCCCGCGCACGCGATTCTGGACAGTTCTCCCGTGTCTCCGACATTCTCACGAGAGAAGCGCCAGCGAATTATTCACAGCCACTCCCCGCATCCCGCAGGGTCAGTGACTGTAAATTTCAGACTCATGTGCCCTAAGCAAACGGAGGGACCCTAGGGTAACTGCCTTCTGTATTTGGCCTGCCAACCATTCGGCTGACTTTTGGCAGGCTGGTATGGCCTTTAATTCCGAGAGCAGCGTAGGTCTTATTCCACCGAGTACACCGATTATCAGGACGACCATCTTGACCGAGTAGTCTGGGTATAGCGCTCGGAGCTCATACCGGAGATCTCGGTATTTAGCCCGTTTTTCCCCCTCCTTCAAGATGATGTTTGTTTCGGCAGGTGCCGAGAATTCCATGACATACATCACCTTGGTTTGATGGTCGAGGAGGACTATGTCAGGCTTGTTTGCTTGTATCTGCCTGACCGTCGGAAACGAGTAGTTCCAATATATTCGGCACTTCTCGTTCTCGACAACGGACTCGATCTCTCCGGGGACGTAAGGCAGCACTGGTGTTTGGTCTACTTCATACGAGTGCCGAAGATGATAGTACAGCAGTCGTAGAGCCGCGTTATGCCTATGGATGTAGGCCGAAGTCGCATATACCGGACATGCAGATTGTAAGTGCATGATTATTATTATTATTATTATTATTTTTTTTTTTTCGGTTTCCCGTTGCCGGACAGGGCTTCCGTGGCTTCCGACACCACACGGTAGCCGCGCCGGCTAATTAATTACAGCCACTCTCCACGACCTGTGGAGTTAGTGACTGTAAACACCTGAATCATGTGCCCTAAGCAGACGAAGGGACCCCAAGATAACCGCCTTCTGCATCTGACCTGCCAACCATTCTGCCGAATTCTGACAGGCCGGTATGATCTTTAATTCTGAGAGCAGCGAAGGCTTCATCCCTCCGAGTACGCCGATTATTAGGACGACCATCTTGACCGAGTAGTCTGGGTACAGCACTTGGAGCTCATACCGGAGATCACGATATTTGGTCCGTTTTTCCCCCTCCTTCAAAGCGATGTTTGTCTCAGCAGGTGCTGAGAATTCGATGACAAACATCACTTTGTTCTGATGGTCGAGGAGGACTATGTCAGGCTTGTTGGCTTGAATGAGCCTGACGGTCGGGAACGAGTAGTTCCAATAAATTCGGCACCTCTCGTTCTCGACAACGGACTCAATATCTCCGGGGATGTAAGGCAGCACTGGTGTTTGATCTACCCCGTACGAGTGCCTTAGATGGTAGTATAGCACTCGTAAAGCCGCGTTATGGCGGTGGATGTAGGCCGAAATCGCGTATATCGGGCATGCTGAAAGCAAATGCATCAGCGATTCCGGCGCCTGACGGCAGGTCCTGCAGTTGATATCAGGGACCTCTACACCCATTACGCGGCTTCGGTAGACCAAGGTTATTACACCATCCTGACAGGCCACAATGAATCCCTCGGTCTCCGACTTAAGCCCAGCTGACCTTAAAAAGGCGAATGTCAGCCTAGTCGATAAACCCAGTGTTTCTATGTTCTTATAGAACACACCGTGCATGGGTTTATCGACATGCTGCCTGAACAGATTCTCCTGTTCGGCAGCTTTTATTTGGGCTTTCAGACGATTTGGCTGAAGCTCGGTGACTGACTCTGGATCAGCACCGCGCCGGCCACCTCGTCTGACGTCGAATACGAGACCAAGTTCATCTGCGGCTCTTTTTGCTGCCTTAAACAATCCTGCGCCCACCCCTGCGATTTCGTGATCTCTCACTAATAGCAGGAGCGGATCCGAGCTCCTGAGGATGTTACATGCCATACTCAGCGCTACTCTGCCATGCATACACTCCAGGCCCAAGAGTCCTCGGCCCCCCCGATGACGTGGGAAGTAAACACGAGGAACGGACGATCTAGGATGAATACTCCTATGGATGTTCATCATCTTGCGGGTATCTCTGTCTAGTTGGCGCAGCTCATCTACAGTCCATTTTACTACTCCAAAGGAGTAGAGCAGAACAGGAACGGCAAGCATGTTAGTGGCAGACGCCTTATTCTTCCCCGAAAGTTCGGAGGACCAAATCTTTCGGAGTAGGCGTCTGTACTTGCCGCGGAGAGACTCCTTTATTTGTTTCACATCCTGGATGTGATGTTGTTGCACACCCAGGTATGTGTAGGTCTCCCCGGCATCCAGATGTCTCAGAATGCTTCCGTCTGCGAGCTGCGCATCTTCAGAGAATTCCCCGCATCGCCCTCTCTTGAGGTGGACGACCGCGCACTTGTCCAACCCGAACTCCATACCAATGGCCCGCGTGTACTCCTCGACCACCCTTAGAGCATTTTGAAGTTCACGCTCACCGGAGGCATACAGTTTGAGGTCATCCATATAGAACAGATGGGTGACCTTATGCCTCCGGTTGCTGGGTGGGCCACAGTGGTACCCGCGGGTTTGGCGGAGTTCAACAGATAACGGCAGCAGTGAGATGCAAAAGAGGAGGGGACTCAGAGAATCTCCCTGGAATACTCCTCTTCTGAATGCTACCTGTTCTGTCGTAACCCGCTGTGCACCTGATGTTATGGTGAAGCGGGTCCTCCAGAGTGGCAGCAGTTGTTCTATGCATCTCACTAGTGGCTCTGCTACCGCAAGACATTTGAGCAAATGTAACAATAGTTCATGCGATGTTGTGTCAAATGCCTTACGATAGTCAATCCAGGCCATCGATAGATTCCGCTTGTATTGCACAGAATCCTGTGTAATACAGCGGTCTACCAGCAGGCTGTCTTTACAACCTGCCATGCCCTTCTTGGCGCCACGCTGCTCGTATATCTGCTGGAAGACCGGATCAACCTGCCGTAGTGTCCGAGCGTACAGGATACGTGTAAATATCTTGTAGCCGGAGTTCAGACAGGTGATTGGCCTATAATTCCTTGGGTCGGACAGATCACCCTTTTTGGGAATAAGCACGGTACGTCCCTCGACAAACCAGTCCGGGATTGGCTGCCCCTCATTCAACCACGTGTTGAAAACTCGGGCCAGACGACGGTGAGTGGAAGGAAATTTTTTCCACCACCAGTTGTTTATGCCGTCTGGACCCGGGGCAGCGAAGTTCTTGGTGCCAACAAGAGCTTGCTGGACTTCCTCCGGACTGATTGCCGCGCACACTTCTTCTGGCCCTTCAAAGGTTCTGTGACAGAGAGCCTCGAAGTGTGCTATTGCTGGAGTGTTGCTATCGAACGGACGTGTCGTTTCGTAGATTCCTTTCCAGAAGCTTTCGACATCGGCTACAGTTGGTGGATTATCAACAACACGCTGTGGCTCTTGAAATAGGCGGGAAGGATTCGTGCGGAACAACGTATTTTGCTCCATACTTCGTACCCGCCTATTTAGCTTTTTCTTGATAGCCATAAGCGCTCGAATCCTATCTAAACAGTGCTGCTTAATAGTGAGCATCACTGTCAGATTTAGAGTGTGGTGTTGGCGTCTGAGTCCGGCTGCTGTTCGCCGGACTTTAGGCGTAAATGCCTTGCCAGTGGTTACGTATTCTACCACACTCTGGATTCGAGAAGCGTGTTGTCTGGCCAACTGCATTTTGCCTTCGATCTTTTGTACACGCCGCTTAGCCTTTTCGATACCGCTCGAGGCATTGTTTGTCCTCTCGCGGGGAACGAGTTGGCTAGCAGCGTTGTACACGGCAGTGTTGATCTGCCAGATGTCGGCGTCTTCTGGCAATTCCTCATCGATGACAGCGTCCATCCGCGCCAGGTCTTGTGGCTTTAGGGTAGCCCTGCTGTTAAGGCTAACCCTCGTCCTTAAGTCAACATCGGCGTATCTTCTAGGATGTTCCCCAACAGGTATTTGCCGCGGTGGAAGTGCGGCTGGCACTTCTTCCTGCTGCCGGGGTGCCCTTACGTAGCCTGTCCTGCGCAGGAAGGATACTTGGTCTCTGAGCTGTTGCTCAGAGAAGGCGCGATGCTCTGGATGCATGTCGCACCAGACATCGTGCAATCGCGCCATGTATCCCCTGCGCGCAGGTTCGCTGCTCTCATAGCAGGTCAGCAAGTCATCTCGAAGTTCCCTCGTCCACTTAAAGCGTCCTTGTACATTGCGTGCGTCGTCAACATTGAGACCATCCGGTATGGCCCCTCCAACTTGTCTCTGACCCCCATCCGAATGGGGTCTATTGTGAGGGGCCCTTTCTCTGTTTGTTGGAACCAGAGACCTGGGTCTCTGGGTCTCTTATTATTATTATTATTATTATTATTATTATTATTATTATTATTATTATTATTATTATTATTATTATTATTATTATTATTATTATTAAATATGAATTTCGTCAAAATTTCATTAAAATTGGTATTTAGGTATTTTTAGAGCTGCTGATACCTAAAATCTGATGTTAAAAGTTAAAAATTTAAAATTGCAAATCCAACATGGAATTGAAAAATTTTAGTAGATTCACATAAAATTTGGTACACAGGTATTTCAGAATTCTCTGGTAGTGAGTCTGATATTAAAGCTTAAAAATTCAAGACGACGGGTATTTTCTTTTACTATATATACAGTGTGCCGCACTTAAGAGTGTAACACCCTTATAGATATACCAGATACCAGATATACTAAAACAACATCACCTATTTATAAAAAGGTTGTAAAAGTAATTACCGGCAGATATCTATATTGAATTCATTATCCAAAATAATTGAAAAAATTCTTTGTGTTATGTCATTTAGAAACGTTATGTCAATTAGAAAATATCGGTATAAGAGGGACTCTCCTAAGCTGTATCAGCTCCCATGGAAAATCGAAAGCTAGTGGTAAACTGTAATGGTTGTAGATCGGATATCCATGACGTAACTCTGGGTGTCCCACAAGGCTCAATTTTGGGTCCTCTGTTATCTGCCGAGACTGGTCTCTTAAGTGTATACATCAATGATCTACCAGACCACATTCAACATGGTGCTGCACGATGTATGCAGATGATACCACTGTTTCGGTTTCAGGAGGAACTTAGCCTTAAAATTTATACTACACTTCAATTCAATTCAAAAATATTTATTAGATGTTTAGCTTACAAACATGCACCTGAATCGTATCTCGGTACAGAGCCGACCGCACAACCACGTCGCGTAACGCCGTGGTGAATGTACGGTCGGATGGAGCGGGTTCGATTCAAGTTAGGACAATACATCGAATGTGGAGTTAGGACTCCTGTCTAAAAATAATTAAGACTTAAACCTAACAATTTTTTAATTTACAACTAGAGAATAGTTTTAAAACACTTAGAAACTACTTAAAGCTAGGGAAATGAGTTTTTATTCAGCACACGCGCATACTACACTTGATGATGTACACGCTTGGTGCCAGAGAAATAGCTAATTTTAAATAGCGATATAACCATTTCTGTAAATTTTAACCACAGGAGAAAATTAACCTGTGATAATCCAGCCTTCTCTAAAACAACCAAGTTCTTAGTCAGGTTCATGGATAATAGTTTGGAATGGGAGCCACACATTGAGTATGTATGTAAACTGCTTAATATAGCTTAATTTGCAACCTTACAATTAAAAGATACAATTGCCGAGACTGGTCTCTTAAGTGTATATTATGCTTTGGCATATTCAAATCTGTCATTGAACATATTGGCCTGGGGGAGATCGATTCATTTGCAGCTAATTTTTGTATCCCAAAAAAGATTATTAAGACTGATTTTACTTCCACATTTAGTGGAAGTATAGCAACGCAAAAAAAATTCAAATAGGCTTAGAATGTCATGAAACGTCAACATCTTAAGTTTGAGCAAGAAAAATTTATGTCTGTCTGTCTGTAACTTTTTGTGCGCGATTACTCTAGAACCGTTTAAGATATTGACGAAAGTTACACGTATGTATTTTAACGAGATCTGGAACTGGATTGTGTTTTGATCTTATTCCGTCGAAGGGTTGGGGGATAAATTGAGGTGAATGGGGGTAAATAAGTAAATCAAGCACATAGGAGTCCATAAAATTGGTATTTAGTATATATAAGGGAAGTTAAGGTCCCTAAAAATTTTTTGGTATTAGCCACCCCCATTACCACACCCATCACATTATTAAAGTGGATGAAAAAAGTAAAATTGTGATTTAGTGTGTGTACAAATACCAAAAGTCTCAACAAAATATTTTTTTACTTCAAATTATTATGTGTGGATAAGTATATGCGTGTGTATATGTTCATATTTACTAGTACCGAAGGTCGACGAAGGTATTTACCCACAAAAATTTGCAAACTGTAAACTTTTTTTTAATGAGTTCGTAAAAGTGTGTAGAATAATATCCTGAAAAGTTTACATTTTGCTCGGATGCAGAACATAAAAAAAAGTGAAAAAAAATGTTTTTCATCCATTTTTTCAAAATTTTGAAATTAAATCAAGCTAGAAAAAAATAGAAATACAGATGGATAGATCACGTATTTATGAACAAAAAATATCCTAACAAAATTTATCGTTAAAGCCACGGTTTTCCCGAAAAAAAAATAGTCAAATGTAACGTTATAACTCGGAGCGAGATCCATGCGTGCACGCGCTTGAATACGCATGACTGTGATACCGACGCACTGAATTACATGTCACTAAATCAGAATTTGTTCAATCGATATGAGTGTTGGTTCATTTAAAAGATGGAAATTGTAGCTTTCTGAGGCATTTTTGTTTCAAACAATACAAGCAAAGGATGTATGGGAAAAATATGCTTATATATATTATTACGCCCGAACTCAACCGTCGCAATAAAAAATATATAAAAAAATAAAAGCTCTTCAAAAAAATTCTTTCTTCATTGAGAACTGTTAAAAAGTGTGTACACTTCATGACTATTATGGTTTATTAAGTTGTAGTAACGTGGATTCAAAAAAAAGTACATCTCAAATCATTTTAATTTAATTGCTTGATGATTTTCTTGATAAATATATATATTGGAGGCTGTAACTTGCCGAGAAATTGACCCATTGGAAAAAATAAAATATCACTATTTCGGAAAAAATGTATACTTTTCGAATGTTCAAACACAAATTCGTTTACTTTTATGCATTTGTTCGAAAATATGATTAATCATATCATGATAAGAAATTGCGATTGTCACAATCTTATCCTTGTAACTATGAAAATATCATTGATTGTTTTGAATATAAATTCTGGAACTTTCCCAATACATTAACAAATGTATAAGGAATTCAATGGATATAGCTGAAATGTGGATAGGTGTATCTGTAATAAATACAATACAGTAAAGGCACGTAAAAATTCATGCGAGCGATTCAGCGGCTATGTGTATGGTCTGTGTATGCGTTCATAATTATATATTTTCCCTCTAGACTCACTATCTATCCTCTTTGTCACTAAGAAAAATGTTAAAAATGTGTAAGCAGAAAGAGAAAAAAGCTTTATTTTACTTGTTAGAACTGCTAAGAATTTTTAGAGGTTCCGTAGTACGCATTTAACCGTGCGCTTGGCCGAGCAGAGTGACAAAGTTACTTCACTATTTTTTTCCGGGAAAACCGTGGCTTTAGCGATAAATTTTATTAGGACATTTTTTGTTCAGAAACACACGTGGTCTACCCACCTGTATTTTTTCTTTTTTTCTAGCCTGACTTAATTTAAAAATTTTGAAAAAATTGATAAAAATTTTTTTTCTCACTTTTTTTTTATGTTCTGCATCCGAGCGGAATATAAACTTTTCAGGATATTATTCTATACACTTTCACAAACTCATTAAAACAAAAATTATTCAGTTTGCAACTTTTTGTGGGTTTCACTATAAAATGATCTCTGTCGTCTGGGCTATACATGTATATGTCTTTTACAATTATCTGGAATATTATGTCATTTGTCCATTTTAGGTTACATACTTTATGATATATGTACTCTAATATATACTTGACTTGCCACATGTACATAAATATGTATCAAAAAATTGGTAAATAAATATTCTATTCTATTCTATTCTATTCTATTCTATTCTATTCTATTCTATTCTATTCTATTCTATTCTATTCTACTCTATAATATTTACTCAAATATAAAATACAATAGGGTCTATGGTCAAAAAAACATTCTCCTCCTACAAATTCAAAGCCACCTGCGATACAAAAATAAACGGGAAAAGTCAAAAACTATAATAGTTATTTCTTGAATTTTGTTAATGAAAGTTGTTCAGAATTGTCCGAAAACCTTGAGTTCATAATATTAAATATTCCATAGTATACTCTTCGCTGCTTTTTGAAAATAAGTTCATTTTTTAGGTATTACTATACTGGTAATTTTATTCATCTCCCGATGATGCCATATAGATTAGTTGAACATAATTCATCAGCATACCGGTATATTTGTATTTGCAGAATTTTATCAAAAGTTACAAAATTTTTCACGTGCATTTTTTCTTAAAATGTTGAAAGTTGAAAAATATTTTGAATGCTTTTCAAAATGACAAGTGACAATCAATTTGGATTTAAATATAATGTTTTATTTCCTAAATAAGGTTTACACTGAAATAAATTGGAGGAGAGACTGCTACTGCCATATTTTGTGAAGTGTTTAAAGTTTCTGACTATATTCAACCTGGAATATGCTGCAGAAATTGAAACACTACAGTTTCAGAGTAATTATCTTAAAACGGTTTCAATCTTATCTTATGTCAAATTGTTGGAAATCCAAATAATTCTGATAAACTTAACTTGAAGTACCTCAAAGTTCTATTCCTGGCCCAATTTTATTTTTACAATATATTAACAACCTTACTACGATTAATATCACAGAACAGTTTACTCGCCGACGATACAACCATTTTATGGCATAATAAGGAAGAAAATATCCTTCAGGAAACTATATGCACTGACATAAACAAAATCAAAGATTAATGTGATTCGAACCAATTATCGGTAAGTTGATAATGTTGCCTTGCCAATTGCAAGGTCAATATTTGTCAAGGATGCTATTGTCTTCAATGGCCGCAAAGCGTAAAATGATCTATCGAACTATATTAAAAACATACTCTCCAACTGGGAAATACAAATAAAAAAATTTGCTTATTGTCAAGCCCTATTACGATTTATTAGAATTCTTTAAAATAAAGTACATTTTGATTTGAATTCGATGACTACAGAATGGTACGTAATTTTTTTCTCTACGAGCGACATTTACAGTATTAGACATGTACCGATCAAATCTAATATACTCTTCGTTCTCATATTTGCGAAGAATATAATAAAAATCAAAATTCCTCGTAACGTAGTTCAGGATGCACCTATTCGGTTATGAAGAATTTGTAATCTTTCAGGTCTACAATAGTGCTCATACTGAAAGTTCCACATACCAATGCAGAGCACTTGAGACCCATAAATACGCTTCCTTTTTACGAAAAATTACTTGAATTAATAGTGTTCGAACCAGTAATCAAATATATGTATTCAGATGACATATTGTGTACTTATCAATCGGCATTTCGAGGTAAACATTCTTGTGAAACAGCTTTACCATAATATCTGAATGGAAAAACTATTAAACAAATCGCGACCAGGAAATATGCGCAGTGTTTATAGATCTTAAAAGGGATTTTGAAACGATTGGTATATTGTTATTAAAATTAAAAGCATATGGCGTCTCGAACGCGGTGTTGCACTGGTTTGAGAGTTATCTTTCAAATCGTCAACAAATAATCAAAGTAAATAATAAGAAGTCAGGGCCTATCGTAAACAATTTCGGGGTACCACAAGGAAGCATTCTTGGCCCATTACTCTTCATACTATATATTAATGACATGGGGAATATCTTGAAAAACTGCAGATGATACGTTAATAAATTATGCTGATAATGATTTTAATGAATTGGTGGACACGGTAAACTTGGAACTAAGATACGTCTCAAATAAATTCAAAGAAAATAAATTAAAAGTAAATGAAATTAAGTCAAAATGGATGTTTATGGTTCAAATTGCTTATAGAACTCATTTAAAGAACGTAATTTAAATGTCATTTTAAATAATGAAAATTCCGAACATGTAAAAACTATTATAGACATGGAACTAAAACTGAACGATCACGTTGACTATGTGTCTAAGAAAATAGGTAAAAAAATTTCTTTAGAAGAATAAGCCAGTGTCTATCAATTGGAAGTAAAATGGCCATATATAATTCTTTAATTCGGCCACACTTTACGTACTGGTGCTCATTGCTCTATACCTCAAATGCAAAGACTGAGAGATTACAAAAACTTCAAAACAAAGCAATGCGAATTATTTTAGAATGTAATTTGTATGCAAGCGTTAACTTGATGCTAAATAACTTAAACTGGTTCGACACAATACCTATTTTTACATGTACACAATGATTTTTA
This sequence comes from Rutpela maculata, assembly GCA_936432065.2. Taxonomy (NCBI): domain Eukaryota; kingdom Metazoa; phylum Arthropoda; class Insecta; order Coleoptera; family Cerambycidae; genus Rutpela; species Rutpela maculata. Next base: position 44,105,043 of record OW386286.2, read on the forward strand.
TTTATAAAATTGTTAATGACTTATTACCAAATTAGGTACTTAAAAGAACAAATAAGATTTGTAAGTGATGTCCATCAATATAGTACTCGGCAGATACACAATATTTATATTAACACAACCTCTAAAACTACCTCTACGAATAGCTTGTTCCCTTCTGTATCCAATTTAATTCTTTAAATATTGACATAAAAAGTGCTAGCTCTGTAAAATTATTTAAAACAAAGCTTCAAAACCACCTGACATCTTTGAAGTAAGCTATTTCTATTTACGTAGAATTTAGACTAAAATATGTAATATTAGATATAGAGTAGATATAAGTATGTAATATTCAACTATTCAATTTATCTGTACCTTTATAAATGTACCTGTGACATGTATTGTAAAATCCTTGAAGTAAATAAACTTCATTTCATATTTGCGGTGTTTATATGTTCAAAACTGAATAATAAATCCCTCTTAATTATTATTATTTTATTACAATTATCTATTTTTTAAAAGCTTTTATTATTTATTTGCTTTCATCATGGTAAATTGTGATTTGCTTAATACCTAAATAATATTCTGTAATTATATTATAGTTAATTACTTTAATATTAAAATTTAAGATTAAAACAGGTTCTGTGGAGCTGGGGGCATAGTCATTTAGTAATTAATGAACAGGTCGAAACAGTAATTAGTAATTGCACTAATATATTGGTCGACGTCATTATTACCGAGAGATAAACAACAGAAAAACAGCAGTTAAAACAAAACTTCCCATATCATTCAATAACTTGGCCAAGCTGTATACGTATGTGACGTGTTACTTAGGGTTTTCCCGTTAGATTATCTGAATCTCGTTCTGTTTCTTCAGTGCATGCCACCCTTTTATTTTTTCACACATCGATATTTACATTAGATCCAATCAAGATTTTCACCAGTCCACATCGGACATTCTGCATCCAGCAAGGATTCTCGACCAATTGGTATGGGTATAGTTTTCTCGATTTTCATGACCACTGAAGCAAAAGTGCTTTCTCGGAAAAAAATATTCTTTTCACGAACATTGGACATAAGTTACAAATTTTACAGGTACTCTTACAAAAGTCCCCAAAACTATCAAAATAGATATTATCCGACAACTAATGAACTAATGAACTAGAAAAATATTATTACAGGTATTACACAATGCCAAACTTTTGCAGTTTTTATATACAGAGATCTTAAAGTACGTCAGAATATTGTAATGGGTAATTCTTTAAATTAGTTTAAGAGTACAAGTTAATCTGGACTTTACGATATGGAATACGTGAATATTATTTTTCACTGCGATCAAACGATCCCACTGAACAAATAATATCAAACAATTCAACAATAAGGCAGAAACTCTGAAAGTCGTTGTAATATCTCTTCCATTAGCTCACATATAAATAAGTATATGGATGCTGGACACTACCCTTCTGCTTTCAAGTCTTCTATAGTCCTCCCTATTTGTAAAAGCTGTAATAGAACAAACATAAATAATTATAGACCAATATCTCTAATCACAAATTTTGTTATAGTGTTTGAAAAAGTACTAAAACAGAGATTAAACAGAAGAAATACAACATAATTTCAAACATACAGTACGGCTTCCAAGAAGGAAAGTCCACTCAGAACGCTATCTTGCAACCAAAATGTACTCTGATTTAAATGAAAGTTGCCCATCACTATGTGTTTTTATAGATCTTTCAAAAGCCTTTGACATTGTCAGTCATCCGCTACTTGTGGAATCGCTAGAAGACATCGGTATCAGAAATAATGCTTTAGGACTTTTTAAAAGCTATATTACCAACAGAAAATAATGCGTCAAGTTGAGGGACACCTTCAGTGATTACAAAACAAGTGAATATGGTGTTCCACAAGGAACTGTACTAGGCCCTGTACATTTCGACATATATTTCAAATCAAATCATTTATTTTGAAAAGTTCCGGTACAAATAAGTTTATAACATAGTAAAAAATGAATTTTACCTATGTAGAATATTGATAAGGGATGCCACGCTAGACCTTGTTGTATTAAAGAATACACCTGGTCTGTGTTGTGATCACCCCTTTTCAAAGATCTATCACAACGCTAGAGAAATAAAATAAGATAAGAGAGAGTACAGAGGCAAGCCACCATGCATACAGAGAGCAATGAAGACGTGAGAATGACACACTATATCTACGTTACATATAGAGAGGGAAAATATTTAATTATTAAGTTTCACATTACACGTTCATTCAGTATTTTGCAAAAATCGTCATAATTTTTCATAATATAACTTTTTGTTTCGGTTTTAAACTTGTGAGGTTTATTGACTATTAATTTAATTTTTGAAGGTAAAGCATTGAAAAATTTCAGAGCAAAGTAAGCAATATGTCTTTGATTATGAGTTTTTGTGAAAAAAGGAATTGTTAATATTTCGTTTGATATTGACCTAGTCCCATAGTTGTGGAAAACTGTTGGAAATAAATGTTTGATTTTAAATAAATAATTCAGACAAGAGTGAACATATAGTGATTTAATATTTAAAGTTTCTGTATGCTTATAAAGTAGTGTTGTAGAATATCTACGTTCTTTTTTAAAAATAATCTTTAAAACAGTATTTTGGCATTTCGAGAGATTAAGTTGAGCATTATTATAAGCCCCGCCCCAGACAATTATACAGTACCGTAAAATAGACTCGACCAAAGCATTATACAATATTTTGAGTAATTGTTTGTTTAAAATATCCCGTACTTGATAAAATTTATAAAATAATTTACGAATTTTTTTCGTTACATATTCGCAGTGGTCAGTCCATCTTAGATGCTGATCAACTATTATACCTAAATATTTTAATGCCTTTATTCTGGTTATTTCTGTGCATAAACAATTTATTGATTTATCTGCCAAGCAGTTATTTTGATGGATTTTTAAAGTATCCATATCAGGTTGATCAACAGCTGAGGTGGAGAATGTTATGTAATTAGTTTTTTTTACATTAAGACTCAAAAGGCTGGAGTTTAGCCATGTTTGTACTTTGCTGAGACCAATCTCTGCCTTCTTGTATACATCCGACCAGTTTACACCTGTGAATAATATAGCTGTATCATCAGCATATGAGACGATGCAAGCATCTGTCAGCATATTTCCAATTTGGTTAATGTACACAAGAAAGAGGACAGGTCCCAACACAGTACCCTGTGGTATTCCCATGGAAATTAACCTGGGTTCGCTGAACGATTCTGCAATTTTTACTTTTTGTATTCTATTACTTAAATAATTAGTTAACAGCTTTAAAGAATTACCCCTCACTCCAACCTCTTCGAGTCTGGCTAATAAAGTTTTATGATCTACAGTGTCAAATGCTTTGGCCAAGTCTAAAAATACAGCAAGAGATTTTTTGCTTTTATTCAAGTTATTCATTATTAAGTTTGTAAGTTCAAAAACTGCATCTTCTGTATTTTTGTTTGATCTGAATTCAAATTGTTTCGCGTAAAGAATGTTATGACTATCTAAAAATTCTATCAACCTTTGTTTTAGACATTTTTCAAATATTTTACCAAAGTTGTTGATAAGGGATATAGGTCTATAATTAGTCAAATTTGCACGATCACCTGACTTATAAACGGGAGTTACTATTGATACTTTCCAGTCCTTAGGGATTTTACATGTATTAAACGTTAAATTTATTATGTGACGCAATGGTTTTATAATGTGCGAATGGACACTTTTAATGAGTTGAACTGTTATACCATCTGGACCAGGAGATGAATTATTTTTCAGCGTCGAAATGTTCAAAATTAGTTCTTGATCAGTAACTGGTTTTAAAAATACTGAATCCCTGGGTATGTTCTTAATTAAATTTTGGTTTTCAGTTTGTGGAATTTTTTGTGCCATTTCCTGACCAATGTTTACAAAAAACTCATTAAAACGGTCCGCTTTTTCCTTGTCATCAGTAATAGTGTTTCCTTGTGTGTCCCGTAAAATAATATTTTGCGTATTATTGTGTGAACTTTTATTTGTTATCTTATTTATTACACCCCAAATTTGTTTATAATTTTTATTTGAATCTCGAATTTTTTGTTTATAATAGTTACTTTTTTCATCTTTAATTATTTTTTTAAGTTTATTTCTATATTGTTTATATTGTTTGTCAGCCTCAGAAGAAAAGTTCTCTATTAATTGTTTTTTCATTTTGTCTCTACGTCTTATCGACTTTATAATACCAAGCGTAATCCAGGTTTTAATTTTACGATTTCTATTCGTAATGCTACAATTTTTTGAGGATTCTTGGATGTAAGATGACAGTTTAGACGTAAATAACGAATTAGCCACTTCGGCTTCCTCGCAATTTATTACCTCATCCCACTGTTCTTGTTGTAATAATAATTTTAATTTTTCGTAATTTATCTTTTTTATATATTTTTTTTCTTGGTCAGTACTGTCGGAAAAAGATTTACAGATGTTAATAGATAGTATTATAGTATAGTGATCAGTTAAAGATGTTTGGTAAACTGCTGAATGCATTTCCATGTTTTTGTTTTTAAATGTATCAGACTTCACAAATATATGATCTATAACTGTTGACGAATGTTCAGTTTGTCTTGTGGGTTTATTAATAAAAGAAAAAAATCCCCTTTTAGCCAGTATGTTGAGGTAATCATTTACGTTATTATCTAATGTGTCTAAAATGTTTATATTTAAATCACCAATAAAAATCTCTATATTTTTCATGTTTAAATTTATTATATAATTGTTTAGATCATCTAAAAATGTTTTAATATCTATAGATGGGGCTATTTTCAGTAAAAACCAAAGGGACTATCATCACATACGCTGACGATACGGCAATATTCTACTCATGTAAGTCTTGGGAATCTCTTAAACAAAAGGCAGAAACAGATATAAAAAACATTATACTATACTAATTTGAAATCGAACAAAAAACAACTTAAAATATCTTGGAGTGTTCATAGACAACCATTTGAAGTGGGACAAGCATATCGATTTTATTATAAAAAAAAAATCAAAATGTTCAAATTTAAAATACTTAAAGATATCTTAGACCTAATACTCTATTACTCTTTAGTAGAGTCTCATACTAATTACGGTATCTTAGGATGGGGTAGCGTATAGTAAAAAGAGTTGAAATTGTGCAAAAGACCATACTAAAGATGATGTACAAAAAACCAGCTACTTATCCTTCAGATCAATTGTATAAAGAGGCAACAATAATGGATTCTAGACAACTGTTCTTTGTGCAATGTAATATACATCAGCATAAAAATAAACAAAACCGCATTTACAACACAAGACATAATAATTTCGTTGTCCCATACATAAGAAGAACTAGTGGACAAAAAAGTTATACTTACCTTGGCCCTAAACTATACAACACTCTACCGGTACTTTTAAAATCCTTAACATCGCAAAATTCGTTTAAAAATCAACTCAAACAATACACCCTCTCTGTCAACAGACAGATTTGTAAAATTAAGTATAATTATGTTACACAATTAACTTCACTAAGAACGGTTCTTATGGCTCTGATGTATGGATTATTATTGTAGCGTGTTTCACCCCTAGGAAACGACCCTTGCAAATTCCAAAAATTATAACAAGAGATGTCCACTAACACACTTTATTAAATAATTTTACTGGATACTTCACAATACTATTATTAACTTAAATTAACTTTACTGACTAAAAATAACAATTTTTATCACTTTGTTTTCACTTTGGAGTCTTAACCTCACTTGTCAAATTCAAATCTACTACCTTCCCGCCGAGAACACGGCCTTATATACCCCTAGCGATTGCTTCCTGAATTATTCTAGAAACGGCGCGACGTTATCTAGAAGTCTCTTTTCTCTAATATTCCAGAACGTTTCTACTGTTTTTACTGTCTCACAGATGGCATAACGTACAACATGTATTTTATACATGTATTTAGTGCTGCCTATCCCCAAGGGGGTGATTACTCGTTACATTATTAAATGAAGTGGTTAATTTCTTGATTTTATGTTACTAGTAACCTCAAAACTAAGTAGATAATTCCTTATATTTTTAATATTTTCTGTTAAACGTATCCTATTTTACTATAAGTATAAAATTTATGTTTTTCTAGAATTTTCCAGGATTTAGTATACAAACAAATTATTATTATCTTACTAACCTCACATGCAGGATTATTACCTAAGTGAACAACCTCCCATGTTTGTTTGCCATTGTTTATTTAAATAGAATGTATTATTTTTTTTTATGAAAGTAATTCATTGTAAATGTTATGGTCTAATAAACATATATCATTATTATTATTATTATTATTATTTTCTTCATCTCAGCATTTTTCACTGGTATAACATGAGGTACGGACTAATTGTCAAGCACTCTCATCTAATCATGACTTAAGAATTTTCTAACTGTGCGTGCAGTGTTCAGAATGACTACTTTCTGAAGTAGCATATAGGTTTCCTTCTTAATGCCCAGGGTTTGGAGACTCTCATGTAATGCTTTTGGGATTACTCCAGTGGTAGATAAAACAATCGGCACAATACACACTTTATCAAGCTTCCACATTTTCTTCACTTCATCGCTCAGATCTAAATATTTGCGTGTCTTCTCAGTTATAGTACTTTGAATATTATGTGTATTTGGGACAGCTATATCGATCAGGTTTGCAATTTTCTGCTCTTTATCGCGTAGAACTATATCAGGTCTATTGTTGGGGATACATCTGTCAGTAATAATTGACCTATCGTAATAAAGAGTGAATCTGTTGGAATCAACCACGGGGGGCGGGTTGTACTTATAGTATGGCACACTGTCTTTCAACTCTATTATTATTATTATTTTTTTTTTTTTTTTCTTTCCGTAAAAGCCAGTCACCCTTTATACTCTGTGGCTCCGACACTCACAGAGGGGAGCTGGTAGTACCGGCAGCCACTCCCCACGTCCGTGGGATGAGTGACTACTGGGTCCGAGAATCGTGTGCCCTGAGTAGACGTAATGAGCCGAGGATAATAGCCTTCTGCATCCTGCCGGCTAAGATCTCTGCCGAATTTCGGCATGCCGGTATGATCTTTAGTTCTGAAAGCAGCGTGTGTCTCGTTCCTCCGAGGGCTCCTATGATCAGGACCACTAGCTTAACAGTATGGCCAGGGTAAAGCCTGTGGAGCTCGAAGAGCAAATCTCGATATTTCGTCCGTTTTTCCTCCTCCTTCAAGACAATGTTATTCTCCGCGGGAGCCGAGAACTCCACGACAAACATTGTCTTGAGTTGGTGGTCGAGGAGGACCATGTCAGGCTTATTAGCTTGTATTTGCCTGACGGTGGGAAACGAGTAGTTCCAATAAATTAGACACTTCTTATTCCCCACAACGGACTCAATATCCCCCGGAGCGTAAGGCAGCACTGGTGTCTCGTCTATCCCATACGAGTGCCTTAAGTGATAATAAAGCACTCGTAATGCTGCGTCGTGCCTCTGGATATAGGCCGAGACTGCATATACTGGACAAGCCGACAGCAAATGCATTAATGTCTCCGGCGCCCTGTGGCAGGTCCTGCAGCTGACATCAGGGACCTCTATACCCATGACACGACTTCGATAGACGAGTGTGTTGAATACACCATCCTGGCACGCCATTATGAATCCCTCGGTCTCAGACTTTAGCCCGGCTGACCTTAAGAAAGCAAAGGTCAGCCTTTCGGATAAGCCGCGGTCTTCTATATTTTTATAGAAGACTCCGTGCAATGGCTTATCCGAGTGTAGATGCAGAAATAAATCAATTTCAGCAGCTTTGACTTGGGCTTTTTGCCGAGCAGGTTCCAACTCGGTGACAGAGTCGTGATTAACCCGCTCAGCGTCGAAGACCAAACCGAGTTCATCGGCGGCTCTGCGCGCTGCCTTAAACAAAAAGGCTCCTACTCCTGCACTTTCATGGTCTCGGACCATGCAGAGGAGGGGATCCGAACTCCTTATGACCTTACAGGCTCCATCCAGAACCATCCTGTTATGGAGACTCTCCAAACTCAAGAGTCCACGGCCTCCCCGATGTCGTGGGAGATATAACCGTGGAACGGACGATTTAGGGTGCAAACTCCTATAGAGATGCATCTTTTTTCGGGTTCCTACATCGAGTTGTCGCAGCTCCTCTTGATTCCATTTAATTACTCCAAAGGAGTAGAGGAGGATCGGAACGGCAAGCATATTGGTAGCAGACACCTTGTTCTTCCCCGACAGTTCTGAAGACCAGATCTGTCGGAGTCTGTGCTGATACTTGCCGCGGAGAGCGTTTTTTACTACACTCACTTCTTGGGTGGAGCGTTGCTCGACACCCAAGTAAGTGTACGACTCTCCGGCATCTAGGTGATGTAAGATGCTTCCGTCCACAAGCTGCGCATCCTCTCCGTAGTCACCGCATCGTCCTCTCTTGAGGTGGACTAGTGCACACTTGTCCAACCCAAATTCCATGCCGACAGCCTGCGTGTACTCCTGTACCACCCTGAGGGACTGGCGTAAATCCCTCTCTCCGGAGGCATAAAGTTTAAGGTCATCCATGTAAAACAGATGGGTGACCTTATGCCTCCTATCGCCGGGGGTACCGCAGTTGTAGCCACGGGTATTTCGCAGCGAAACGGATAATGGCGAGATGCAAAACAGAAGGGGGCTTAGGGAATCTCCCTGAAATACTCCCCTTCTGAACAATACCGGCTCTGTCTGGACTCTGCTATTACCCGATGTTATGGTAAAGCGAGTCCTCCAGAGCGGCATGAGTTCTTCGATACATCTCACTACGGGACCGGGCACCGCAAGACATCTGAGCAAGTGGACAATGAGCTCATGGGATGTCATATCAAATGCCTTGCGGTAGTCGATCCAGGCCATAGAGAGGTTACGCTTATACTGCACGGAGTCCTGCGTGATACATCTGTCGATCAGCAGGTTCTCCTTGCAGCCAGCGACACCTCTCTTTGACCCTCGTTGCTCATATACCCGTTCGTAAACCCGTTCAACTGCTTGGAGCACCCGCATGTACAAGATGCGTGTAAACAACTTGTAGCATGCGTTTAAGCAAGTTATCGGCCGGTAATTTTTTGGGTTAGACAAATCTCCGTTCTTCGGGATCAGCACTGTCCGCCCCTCGACAACCCAAGAAGGAATTTGCTGCTCCCCATTTAGCCATGAATTAAAAATTCTGGCCAAATGGTGGTGGGTACTGGAAAACTTTTTCCACCAAAAGTTATTTATCCCATCGGGACCTGGAGCAGCAAAGTTCTTAGAGCCCTCAAGAGCTCTTCGAACCTCTTCTGAGGTTATCGGTTGGCACACCTCGTTTGGTTGTTGAAACCTTTGGCAAAAGGCTTCAAAGTGTGCCAGGGCTGGAGTGTCTCTGTTGAGTGGGAGCTTCTGTCCGTAGAGCGTTTTCCAGAAGTTTTCCACCTGATCTACAGTCGGCGGATTCTCTACAACACGCTGAGGCGGTTCGAAAAGGCGCGAGGGCTTTTTGCGGAATAGATTGTTTTCCGCCAGCCCCCTCGCCCGCCTCACTAGTGACTTTTTACAAGTCACTAGCATCCGCATCCGATCAAGGCAGTGCTGTTTGGTGGTTCGCAGCACTGCCCCATTCAGTGTGTGATGGACGCGTCTTAAATTGGCGGCTATGCGCCTAACTTTAGGCGTGAATGTCCTATTGGTCGCCATATAGTCCATCACACATTGGATACGGGATGCGTGTTGCCTCGCCGACCGGATCTTGGCTTCCATCTTTTGTATACGCCACTCCGCTCTCTCCAGTGGGGAGGCAGTATTCCGCCTCTCACCCGGAGTTAAGCGCTGGGCAGCAGCGTATACGGCACAATTTATGTGCCAGATGTCAGCCCCTTCTGGTATCGCTTCACGAAGTTCAGCATCCACTCTAGCTAGGTTTTCTGATCTGGGGGGTTTGATGTAGTGCAACCCCCTTCTGGTGTTGAGGCCCTCTGGTCTTGGTGGAACGTCTAGAACTGCCTCCACAACCGGTTCATTCAGCGGCTCTTCGACCGCCTCATTTACCGGCTGAGGAACAGCTCTCACGTAGCCCTATTAGTATTATTATTATTATTATTATTTTTTTTTTTTTTTTTTTTCTCCAATCCAGTCGCCCTTCTCTCTGCCTCCGATACCAGAGAGGGTACGCTGGTAATACCAGTGACCACTCCCTACGCCGTAGAGTCAGTGATCACTGGGTCCGCGAATCGTGTGCTCTGAGCAGGCGTAACGAACCAAGGATAACGGCCTTCTGCATTCTTCCGGCTAAGATTTCTGCCGACTCTCGGCATGCCGGTATCGTCTTCAATTCCGAAAGCAGTGTACGCCTCACCCCACCTAGGCATCCTATGATAAGAACCACTAGTTTAACAGTGTGGTCCGGATAGAGTCTACGGAGTTCGAAGAGAAGATCTCGATATTTAGTCCGTTTTTCCTCCTCTTTTAGAACAATGTTTGTTTCCCCTGGGGCGGAGAATTCAATAACAAACATTGTCCTGAGTTGGTGGTCGAGGAGGACTACATCAGGTTTATTGGCCTGTATTTGCCTAAGGGTGGGAAACGAGTAGTTCCAATAAATTAGACACCGCTCATTCCCCACTACGGACTCAATATCTCCCGGAGCGTAAGGCAGCACTGGTGTCTCGTCTATCCCATATGTGTGCCGCAGATGATAGTACAGCACACGTAATGCTCCATCATGTCTGTGAATATAGGCCGAGACAGCGTATGTCGGACATGCCGACAACAGGTGCATAAGTGTCTCCGGCGCTCTTCGGCAGGCCCTGCAGTTTACGTCAGGGACCTCTATACCCAAGACATGACTTCGATAGACGAGTGTGTTAAAGACACCATCCTGGCAAGCCATAATGAACCCTTCGGTCTCAGACTTCAGCCCAGCTGACCTTAGGAAAGCAAAGGTCAGCTTCTCAGATAAGCCCCTCTCTTCAATGTTCTTGTAGAAGACTCCATGCAAGGGCTTATCTTTATGCAGTTGCAGAAATTTCCTTTGCTCTGCTGCTTTTGTATGGGCTTTCAGCTGGGCGGGTTCCAGCTCGGTGACAGAGCTCGGGTTTACCCGCCCAGTATCGAAGTCGAGACCAAGTTCACCGGCTGCTCTTTGTGCTGCCTTAAATAAGAACGCTCCTATCCCTGCATTTTCATGGTCGCGAACCATGCAGAGAAGGGGATCCGAACTCTTGATGATCTTGCAAGCTCCATCCAGAGCCGACCTGCTATGTAGATACTCCAAACTCAAGAGTCCGCGGCCTCCCTGTTGTCGTGAGAGGTATAATCGCGGAACGGACGATTTTGGATGCAAGCTTCTGTTGAGATGCATCATCTTTCGGGTTCCTACATCGAGTTGGCGCAGCTCGCCTTGTGTCCACTTCACTACTCCAAAGGAGTGTAGGAGGATTGGAACGGCAAGCATGTTAGTTGCAGACACCTTATTCTTCCCCGACAGCTCTGAAGACCAGATCTGCCGGAGGAGGTGCTGATGCTTGCCGCGGAGAGCATTTTTCACTGTTGACACTTCTTGGGTGGAGCGTTGCTCAACACCCAAGTAGGTGTACGACTCTCCGGCATCTAGGTGGTGCAAGATGCTTCCATCTACAAGCTGCGCGTCATCTCCGTAGTCACCGCATCGCCCTCTCTTGAGATGAACCAGTGCACATTTGTCCAAGCCGAACTCCATTCCGACAGTCTGAGTGTACTCATGTACCACCCTGAGAGATTGACGTAAATCCCTCTCGCTGGAGGCATAAAGTTTAAGGTCATCCATGTAAAATAGATGGGTGACCTTATGCCTCCTATCTCCGGGGGTACCGCAATTGTAACCACGGGTTTTGCGAAGTTCAACGGATAAAGGCAGTAGCGAAATGCAAAATAGAAGGGGGCTAAGGGAGTCTCCCTGAAACACACCCTTCTTAAACATAACCGGCTCTGTTTGGACTCTGACATTGCCAGATGTTATAGCAAAGCGAGTCCTCCAGAGCGGCATGAGTTGTTCTATGCATCTCACTACGGGACCGGGCACCGCAAGACATTGAAGCAAGTGAACAATTAGCTCGTGAGATGTCATGTCAAATGCCTTGCGGTAATCGATCCAGGCCATGGAAAGGTTCCGCTTATACTGCACGGAGTCCTGCGTGACACATCTGTCAATAAGCAGGTTCTCCTTGCAGCCAGCGACACCTTTCTTAGACCCACGTTGCTCGTATATCCGTTCGTAAACCGGGCCGCTTGCTTGGAGTACCCGCATGTACAAGATACGGGTGAATATCTTGTAACATGCGTTTAAACAGGTTATCGGTCTGTAGTTCGCTGGATCTGCCAAATCTCCGTTCTTAGGGAGTAGCACGGTTCGCCCCTCGATAATCCAGGAAGGAATTTGCTGCTCTCCATTATTATTATTATTATTATTATTATTATTATTATTATTATTATAACAAAATTCCTGGTCTCTTTTAGATTGCTCGTTAAACTGGAACGAGCAGATCGATCACATCTGTGCAAAACTAAACAGTTCCTTTTTCGCACTAAAATTTCTAAAAAATACTCTAACTGAAGACTCGCTAATAAATTTCTACTACGGCTCTGTGTAATGTGTATCCAGTGATGTCAATAACATAATAGTCTGGGAGCAAGCAACTGAACATTCACGTGTATTCATTATTCAAAAAAGAATAATACGTCTAAGTTTTGGTTTGACACAAACTGAATCATGCAGGGATACATTTATGACAAAAAAACGGTTAACTTTTACATGTATTTATTTGTTAAAATTAGTAACATTCATTCATCAAAACAATAATTGTCACAAAAAACATGCAAATGTTCATACATACTCTACAAGAAATAAAAATAATATCTGCATCGGCTTTAAGGGGTCTACACACGATCCAGCGGCAGGGACCCAGCCATGTCGGCATGCTTTGAACTCATTCGTAAAAGTGAACTGGTCCGCTGGAATTCCAATTATCTTCAAAGCGTACCGACAATGTCGGGTCCCTGCCGCTGGATCGTGTGTGCACCCTTTTAATCACACCTTTTATAAAAAATCTCCTTACTTTGCCGGTTATACGTACAATAATATGCTATCTTCTAAATTAAAAAATATTAAACCATTGCCAATATTTACAAAAAATGTAAAAAAATTACTATTGCAAAAATGCTTTTATAATTTAAAAGAATTAATGGCTGTTGTAGCCTGACCGAGACTGATATTCACAATACAAGTATTTTCTGAGTAATGTAAACTATAAGTAATAAGGAATCACATATGTCACTAAAAATACTCTAACTGAAGACTCGCTAATAAATTTCTACTACGGCTCTGTGTAATGTGTATCCAGTGATGTCAATAACATAATAGTCTGGGAGCAAGCAACTGAACATTCACGTTCATTCATTCAAATGAATTATGAATGACAGTGGCCTAAGGACAGAGCCCTAGGGCACGCTATATTTAACGACTTGAAAGTTTGAGGAAGTATTGCTGATACTGACGCATTGTTTCCAGTGCGTGGCAAGTTCCTTTAGAGCGCCACGAAAACTGAACAAAGGAGGACTTCCTTCTAGAAAAAAAGAATGCTTTAAGTGTTCCGTATTAAAACTACACTCTTCCTTACCTGCCGTAAAAGTTGGAAGTAAACCTCCGCTTGTAAGATTACGATAAAGTAAGTGTTTTCATTTGGCAGTTTCATAGTACTTGATACTCCATCTGTAAATTTTATAATTCTCTTTGGGGGTTTAATTTGCGAAAATTTTTGCTATATTCTTTCCAGTTTATGTTTCCATCCAAATTGATATCTGGAAACGAATAGTAGGTACCAATAGTTTCACTTTTTTGGGATATAAAGGACAGTGGGACAATCGTAAACCTTTTTTAAAAGATGAAATCATTATGAAGTAGACAAGAAAAACTAATCAAAATTAAACAGAATCTTGACAGCTATTTATGTAGTTAACTATAGAGGAAATATTATTAAAATATTAAATTAATGTAATAGACTTAAAAAGGTCAATTAAAGTTTCGTGTATAAAAATTACACATTTTCCTGTTTTTCTTCTATTCTGTCGTTATGTAATCTAAGAGAACATCTCATTATTGAGCTTGCAAGGTTGTTTAACATATTAAAAAAGAGTGAAACTATTATCATGACTAATCTTGATGTAGTAATTGTTGAGTCAATATTAGTTGATGCAATTAAAGGTACTATTTGTGTATTAATTTATTCGAGATTCGTTGTACGTTTGAGTTTCTTGTTAATAGAGCAAATATTATCACATTTTACCTCATGCCTTAATTTGTAGTGTATACTTCAACGTTATTTATATATTTATAATAATACGTTACATAATGATTGGAATAATTGTACATAACTAACAAAATCGTCCAACAACGTGAGTCAGATTTTAAAAGGTTCATCAACATGACTTCTGCGTATTTTCTTTCTTAAATTAAGAGATCAATATCATGGCGAGACACCTAAGTTGTTTGGTAAAGATCAAGTGAGAATTCCTCTCAGAATATGCCCAGAAGTATAGCAGATAGGAATCTGGCTCGATAACTTGTAAAGTTGGCGAAGGCATCACACGGGACTGTATTTTGTCACAAATTATTTTTAACATCTATAGTGAGTTAGTTGTTGGAGGACTGGCAGACTTGAGAGTTGCAGATGATACCACCTTAGCTGTAGCAAATGAAAATGAGCTCATACACCTGCTGAGCAACCTTAAAAAAAATAGCTCTGAGTACGAATTAAGTGTAAATTACAGCTAAACGAAAGTTATAATTGTAGGGCGAGCCACCTAAGTCACCCAGACATATTAAGAATAGGTCAGTCTGAGATGGTAAACAAGATTATATATATACCTTGAAGCCCTACAGACCATAGGAACTGCGAAGAATACTGATAGTAAAATCGGTAACTTATCAGTTGAGTAAAATTTGGCGTGACAAAAATATCGCGAGACGCACAAAGATCAGATTTGCTATCGCCCTAGTTTTTTTCATCTCTCTTTACGTCTCTTAAGACATGAACCGTTAAAGAAGCATAGAGGAGGCGTATTAATATTCTCGAAAAGTGGGAAAATAATTTATTTCGTCCGTAGAGATCGTACAATGATATTGAATAAGTCACATAAGTTATGTAACAAACAAAATACACAATTGACTAACAAACATTTAGATATATAATTGATAATCACTAAATCATACAATACTAAAATTATCACAAGTAGTAAATAAATTACTGAAATTATTAAATTCAGATATGTTATAAAAACATATTTGGTAACAAGATAGATATCCTTCACTTTAACATTAAACGCATTAAAATGTTTTTCTTCCTTAAAGTCTAGAGACAGATAAGTTCATAAACTTCATACCCATATATGAGGATGATTTTTATATAGGTACATAGCATGATACTACTAGTATCATGGGTACATACAAGCCAGCTAGTATTGTGGTTGTGGTTCAAAATATTTCAAATGCCAATATATTTCTAAAACATCAAATTAATAAGAATTGTATTGTATGGTCTATTTACAGACAAAAAAAATGAAGAAAAAAATGAATGTAGCTCCAAAACGGCTGGTTTTTACAAAATCAATATCTATAATAGACCTCGGGTCCAGGCTTAAAATGAAAAATGATTACCTCACTGCTGGAAGCAGGATAGCTTATTAAAAATATTTTAAACCAAGTGGCAATATTGTCCTACAAAAATTTTTGGGCAATTTCGTTGTCCGATATAACACCTCAAAGTTAAGGAAGCACTTCCACGCTACCGAAATTTTTCGTAAAGGAAAAAGTTGTCCAACTTGCTGAGAATAATACGTTCACGAAGTTTCAGCAGTGAGGTAATCATTTTTAATTTTAGGCCTGGGCCCGAGGTCTATAAAAGAATGACTGACTGATCTATCAACGCCCAGCTCAAACTGCTGGATGTAGAATCTTCAAATTTTGTATAGAGGTTCCCCGAATGACGTAGGCAACCACTAAGAGGTGATTTTTCGAAATTCGTCCCCTAAAAGGGTGAAAGGGGGGGTTGAAATTTTAGGCTTTTTCGGAAGCGGTTAGATCTAGATGCATGAAATTTGGCAGAAACATTTTTTGTTGAAATCTATTCGTGTAAGACGAAATTTCGGTTTTCACTTTTTGAGGGGGCGAAAACGGGGATGGTAGATGGTTTAAAGCATATTTTTGAAATCGCGTAAGTCAGAAACGTGATTATTCGAGCGATGGACTCTTCTGAGGGACTAAGAAGACACGTATTCGACGGTTTTCAAAAAGATACCCCCGATAGGGTGAACGGGAAGGGGGAGGTTTTTAAGCTTTTCGAAAAGCGTGAAATTTGGCAGAATTACTCTTTATTGGAATCTGTTAGACATGAGTAAGACGAAATTTCGATTCTCACTTTTTGAAGAGGTGGTGGTATAAAGCGTACCCGTATATCTGAAATCGCGTAATTCAGAAACGTGATATTCCAGCGACGGGCTCTTCTGAGGAAATAAGGAGACACGTACCCGACGGTTTTCAAATAGAGACCCCCCGAACAAATGAACAGAGAGGGGGTGTTTGGGCATGAAATTTGACACATACCCGCCCATGTGCTTTATTGTCGATTAAAATAACTATTTTTTCATTTAACTCACTCTAACACAAAAATAGAATAGTTACTTGTACTTTTTTGGCTAACCCTGTAGAGCTGGCAAGGATTTGTTAACTGAAAAGAGGGTTTCTGGTGAAGCAGACTTTTTCATCAAGAATTACTTTTTTTTCGTAAAATCAAGAAATAAATAGTTTTTCTTTTTCCGGACTCCATCCGTGGATACACGGTATAGTCACAGTTACTCTTCCAACTCGTATCACAATCTATAAGTGTACCTAAATACTAAGTAAAACGCGACAGCTGAATTTTTTTGTTATTTACGATAACATGAAAGGAGGTATTATTTTTCTAGAACAAAATTACATGGCAACAGTTTTCTCGGCATTTATTATTAATGCATTATTATAAAACACAAGTTGGTAAAGTCGCAACTGCTGCAAGTGTAACGTTATTTGCATATTATGTTACGCAATCAGCGCTAACAAAGAACTGAAGATCGTTAATGAAAATAAGAAAAATGAGCGGACCAAGTATTGAGCCCTGAGGAACTTCTAGGTCTATACCTTGAATGTTAGAGATATTACTATTTAATTTTACTATTTTTCTATGCTGAACATATAACATTAAGCACGATTAGAAGTTTTCTCGAGAAACTACAAGGTCTAAGCAATCAAAGGCCTTAGATAGGTCGTATACAGGGTGTAATTAGTTTCATGTCATTACAAAAACTGGTGGTGGGGAACGACTAGACAAACAAAAAAACCTTATATAACATGGGGCCTAAAGCCCATAGTTTTAGAGAAAAAAATAAACAAAAATTTCGAAAATGTTTATTTGTTATCGTTACGTATATCGGCGCCTTTGACCATCAAACACGATAATGCGGTCCCTTCAAACTGTCGCGTTTCTTTGTTTGAGATAGCAAAGTCATTAGGTTTTTTTTTGTCTAGTCGGTCCCCATTACCAGTTTCTTTTAATGACACGAAACTAATTACACCCTTTACATTTCATATCTCTCTTACTCTTATCGAGAGTTCAATAAAATCTGTTGATTTACTTAGACAAAACCGATTTTGGCATTTAGAAATTATAATCTATTTTAAGGTTTGATAGGCTTTTGTCATATATTAACCTCTCGACTATTTTAATTAAGATAGTTGGAACTGTTGATATTTCAGGGAAAACCAGATAACAAAGAGCAAAGAGGACACCCTTCGAAACACTGGATTGATGTCACCAAAGAGCTAATGGGAAAACGCTTTGATGAGGCTGCTAGCCTAACAGGCAACCACGGCAGATGAAGTGAAGCCGCCAGAGGCTGTATAGCACGTCTGGATGAGGCCAACTAGAAACATGGATCACATGTGTCTGGCAATGTGAATATGAAGAAGATTGTTCCAAAATTAGTTGAACAGAAAATTCCACCTTCTTTGAAAGAACTTGTCGACGTTCCATTAAATGCTCCATATTTTTCTATAAATATCACTAGTCCATAACATAGTCAATTAAAAGAAAATTTTATTTGTAAAGGCACCAAGGCATTTCAACAGGACCTCATATTATGTATTATTTAAATTTAAAAATAATTTATTGCTACTGTGAGAGATCCTTATTTATTTATTTATTTGCAGTTACTCAACATTTCCACCTAATCTTATCTTTTGATTTATATATAAAGAACATTTTAAAGTTGTTTATTAGAATTATTTGTTATAAGTTGTTATAAGTATTAAACTAACTAATCAGGATAATATATCATTAATTTTTTAATTTATTAGTTTCAATATCCAACTTCAAAAAATTAAAAAAAAAGAAGGTTCTCAATTCGACCCGTGCGTATTTTTACTCGAAAACGGTACGTCCTATCGCATTTTAACAAGAGATCCATTTTAACACCCTAATATATGCCCTGTTCAGGTATACATTGCTTTCTGTCCTACCATGAACCATAAGGCCGCAAAAAAAATTGTGAAAAAGGAGACTGGAGAACACATGACATAAATCGTTATTACACAATAAGTGTTGATCCTATTTAAATACAAAAACACATTTTCTATGCACAATGAATTGGACTTTTAGGATAAACAAAAACATTTACCAGAATTATACTGGTTTTGGTTTTTTTAATGCAACAATACCAAAATAGCCATTTTTGGCATATTTTGCTGTCTAGCTCCTAAACCAACGAATGTATTAAAATGAAACCAACGTAAATTTTCTTATATTAAGGTCGTACATAAATGAAAAAAAAAAATGAGCGAAAAAAGTAGGTTCACTTTTTTTTTTAACAAGGGGTTTTCAAAATTTCAATATCCCGTATCATGAAAACCGCGTGGTATTGGATGAAAGTTTTTTCACAAATCATCATCCCTCCTTAAAGGCATTAGTATGTGTACTATTGTAGATTGGAAATAATAGCCGTTTGTCCTGTACAGAAGACCCCCAAATTCGGACAGCGTGACCTTTCCGGCCTCGTACAGCCAAAACCGTTTGTCCTACGGCAAAAGTGTAATATATATATATTATGTAGAGGAGGGATGAATCTTCTAAAAGTGTAACTAGGTAAAGAGCCCTACGGGCAATAGGGAAACAGATATGGACACATAAGTAAAATTTCAAAGTTTCAACCCCTAAAAATAGGGGACGCACATGGTGTAGCAAGGTGTAGTTTTCTGTACTTGCTTATTATGCTCTCTTTAACAACTTCCACACAAAAAAGTCCGCAGTACGCAAAATTCTTTATGATGTCTAATTCGACTGGACTATACAGCGTTTAAAAAAGTTATAAAAGGTTATCTCAACAGGAAAGCATTTGATTCCATTGATCACTGTTACAGCAGCGATTTCTTTAAGATGAACGTATAATTATTGGCTTGTATTTTTAACTGGATTATATTTCTTTCATATTGTACTCGTCCCCATAGATTTTGAAAAAGCAATCTTTTCTTATGTTACAAGCAGGTTACAAGTAAAGTGACGTATACATTTTAAATAATAGAAATTTTAATATGTATTGTCTGTGACATGTACATTGTTATGTTAACAGTCATTATTTTGTTCTATAAACCATTTTATCACTGTATTTTGTATTTCGACGTGTAAACACTTTGTGTATTCGACACCAATAAACGATTTTTATTCTTATTCCTATTCCTATTTCTCTTACTGACCTGTTCCTATTCCTGTTCCTGTCCTGTTCCTATTCCTATTCTTATTCTTATTGTAATATTTAATCGGAATTGCTAGAATTGATAGCCACGTATTTTAGTAGTAATCTATACCGAACCTAACCCTTCAACTGCTGACGCAAAATGGCCTATGTGACCTGGTGGCTAACCTAATCAAATTTGTTTTTCTGTTGCACGTGTATTTGTTTTGGCAAGATATTGCCAAAAATATAATCTTAAAAAAAATGGAAGCAAAAATTAACAAAAAACTACAAAAAAAATTAAACTAAAAAACTTAAAACTAGGTTATGCGAATGGCGTCTGAAGTCGTCATGAGCACTGAAAGGTAGTAGGGAGATGACGCCTCCAGACAGTCAAAGGGCTAATCTAAAATAATAAGCATTCAAAATGGCGAACACAATATGGCAGCCGCAATTGCAATATATTTACGGATTTACATAAAATTTGATATGGAGATTTCAGGATTCTCTGATGACGAGCTTGAAGTTAAAGTTTAAAAATTCAATTCAATGGATATGTTCTTTTATTGTGTAGAAGCTAAATAAAGACGTCCCTAAAAGGTGAAAGAAATTTAACTGCCTTCAAAAAGAGTTGTCAAAAATTATAAAATCTAATTTCAACCGACTCCAATTCCGATATTAGGCAATAAGATTCAATTAACTGGAAGATGATGAAATTTTATTTCATAATTTTTAGCGACCTTTTTAGAAGTTGGTTCACTTTTTTTCAAAAATTTGTTAACGTCGCTATTTTGATGCATCTCTACATAACAGATTTCCTAAATTTGGTCCACAGTGTCTCAAACCTAAAACCTCCACTGTCATTCTCCAAAATACGATGCCTCTTGAGATTAACTCAAATGACACCCTTGCAAAAAAATTGTTTCGTTTGTGCTGAAGTTGAGATTCTTTGAACAAATTCATTTAAGTTTTGCAATAGCCCATCTGAAATTATACATTAAAGCGAGTTTATTTCTACTTGATATCCTTATTTCACATACAGGGCCGGCGAAACGTGATCAATCCAAGTGGGTAAAACGTGATCAATCCAGGTGGGTAGTGCAGAGGAATTCTTAAAAAATCATGTTAATAGTGTAGAACAATAAGTTTTCAGGTGGGTAATTCCCCACGTACAAATTTTTCAGGTGGGTAGTACTTCCCACCGTACCCACCTCTTCCGCCGGCCCTGCATAAGAATAACCAATACAAGCAATGGAATTGAAAAACATTAAAAATGCATATCGAAAATAATTTAACATTAAAAAGCTGTAAATTCGGATACATCCTGTGCTGAGCACAAGTATTCTAAAGTAGAAATATTACATGTTCTGTACTTTAACACTATTAGATATTTTTTAAAATAATTTAACAACCTTTAACTAATTGTGGAATACACATCATAGTTATAATAATTTTATTGCATATTATTCACAAATAATCTCACATTTTTTAAACCACAATTACGTAGTGTGAAACACAATATTTAAAAATGTAACCAAAGAGTAATGCAATTACCAATATATCATTGCACTTGTTCCATAACTTTTATTTTTAGTAACAAGGAAATTTCGTGTCATATAAAGGAGTATCATAGACAACTAAAACAAAATAACAACCAACAAAAAAACTAAATAAAATTAGCTTGTTTACTTTCACAACTTAATTATATATTATTTTCACCATCATTTATTAATTTACTTTAATTTACCAACGCAGATAGAAATATCTATCTAGTGCATGTTCAACTGTATAAAGTAAATATACAGAGTAACTCAAAAATAAGTTCCGTGCATTTGTAGGCGAACCAATTTTGGTGAAATATTAAAAAAGTTCAATACAATTTTTCTGTCAATCTACCTTCTTTATTATTAGAAATGCGAGCAGATCCAAAGATCCAGAGTACTCAGGCCTATCAGTCCATTGTACATTCGCCACATTTAGGATTCCCTAGAAAAGGCCAGTGCTCTCCACGAAGGAGAGCAGTCCTTTCCAGGATAGAAAATGCCTTCCGACTATAGAAAATACCTTCCTAGATATTTATAACTTGACGCTCCTAGTGGTGCACAATTGCATAGAATATGAAGGTGGTTTCATCCTCCACTCCACACATCAGACAAGTAGAATCATCTTTCAACCTCATTGCATGAAGATGCTTGTTCAGAGGATAGTGTCCTGTTATCAGGCATACCATCCATTTCAATCGTTGTCTATCGAGCCCAAGTAGCCACTTTACGGTAGAGTCAGTCGATGGAGCCTTGAATACCACATTCTAGGGGCCCAGGGCCGGATTACCCATAAGGTTAGACTTATGGGTAATCCGGGCCTGGGCCTAGTTACCTAGACTGTAGCCCAGGGGCGCAAATGCGTTAAAGGGCGCGCACCAGGGCACGAGGGGCGTCGAGAACCTATTTGGCGCCCGCCGCTCATTAATTTTGAAACTTCGTAACTCTGTCTATGAATAAGAAGGCGCAAATATATCATTAGCCTAGGGCCGCGCCAATCCTTAATCCGGCCCTACAGGGGCCTAAGCCTAATATTTGTAAACTGCGCCATAGCCCAGTTTCGCAGCTCTGATTGAATCGGGCTTCTTGGCAGACCGAAGGCTAGCTCCGGGCCAAGGAAAGGACTTCTTGTTCCTTCTCCTGCCAAACGGTCTGCTTCTTCGTTGCCCTCCGCACACTCTTAGTACTACACAGAATCTGGAAGTATAGTAGAAAAATACATTTATTACTAAATTATTGCCTCAGGACAAGAATATCGATTTCAAAGGCGCACGGTTCCATAAAAGTACTATCTTATCAACCTCTCGGTGATACAAGTCCAATATTGTTCTTCATCTTCTACTTGTCATTGTCTTCATATCTTCTTCTCCTCTTGCCATCCCGTTGCCCCTGAATTTTCAACCATTCTCTCTCCGATTGATGTGGCCTAAAAATAACGAGATTCGCTGCAGATTTGGTTTTGGGGACGTATTTCTTGATGAAATGGGCTGTACAGAGAATTCATAGCAAACGTCTCCAGATCCACACCTTGAAAGCATTACACACTGTCTGGCTGCCTCCCTAAAGGCCTATGTCTTAGAGTTGTAAAGAAAGATGAAATCTAAGGTGTTAACAAGTCATCATTGTGCGTTTCGTGATATATCTGTCACGCAAATTTTGCCCGACTGGCAAGTTGTGCCGATCTTGTCATCTGTAGTCTTCGCAGTTATCGGTATTGTCCACAATGTATTGTCCACAAGGGCACCAAAGTGTACCATCTACCTTATGTACTACCTCACACTCACCAATCCTTAACCTGTTTGACTTGTTTTCATTTGCTTGATCTACAATCATAATTTCCGTTTTGTTGTAATTTATTATGGTATACTTTTTTATACACCTTATATTTATCAAAATTATTGCCACTGCGGGATTTTAGTAAGTAAGATGGCATAGAGCAACTACGTATAGATCACGTTAAAGTATATTGACTCAACCTAACTTGCCCCTATTTTTGTTTCAGGTTATGCAGAATTTACTATTGGATTTTTGGATTGTATATTCCACTTGTATTCTTTAACCAGCTTATGCCCGCGACTACGCTCACGTGGATCCGTCACCTTCTCCCCACTATCCTAACATCTTCTCATTATCCCACCATATTTCTACTTTATCATCTTCATCCCACCATATCCCCATATTCCTACTACCTTCCCCTAACTTCCCACCATGTCCAATATAAAGTAGCTTATCTTTTAAATTGAAAAAATGCCTGTCACACCAAATTTTTGGTCAGCTGCAAGTTGCCAATCTTTCCATCTGTATTCTTTGCCGAATGCCATATTCGCAGTCGCCAATATTGTTCACAAGGTATACAATCTTGTTTACTTGTCTCAGCCACTTATCTTTAATGTGTCTGGGGGAACTTATTACCTGAAGCCTGTCCAACAGATGAGTTCATCCTCGCTTTTTGAAATCCTAGACAGCACAAGTATATCCTATGTACATACGTTCTATGGATATCCGCATTGGACATGAAGGACATAAAGCGGATATCCTTAAGGAGCACATATGGACTACATGGAATATCCTTGGATGTTCTTTTGTTATAACTTTGGACGTCCATAAGATATCCATGAGTATCTAGGTTTATAAAAATATATCCAGTGCCCGCCAGCTATGAATAAATCTAAAAGGGATTTAAATTGTTTTACTTGGTGTCTTAGTATTTTAAATATAATATGCATATTGCATATTCTACAGTGCAATAGCTCTGCTACAGTTAACTCCGCCGATGAATCGTCAAGTGATCGGATGAATTAGTAAGTAACCACACGGTGGCGGTTTTGTACCATCTCGGCCCAACTACAGAATGTCCATTATATTTAACATGAGCATTAGTTCCAAGCAAATCACTATTGGATGTTTTCAGAATAAAGTTTAATCAGAATTAATCGTGCATAGTATGTGCCTCTTTTGGCTAAGGCTTTCCATCCATGGATGCTTGCCTTGGGTTATTATGTAATTGAATAACGGTGCTCGAAGCTGGGCTGATGAAGTTTAGTTTTTGGTTTTATTAGGGTTAGTGTTAGTTAATATGGTTTTATTATGGTTGTTGAATATTTGTGGTGGTGTACACAGTGTAGTGAGTGTATGGCTCTTTGTAATTTTGTTTGTTTTGTTTTTTGATGTTTTATGGTTGTGGTATGGCTCTTTTCAGATGTTTATGTGATACTTTTTTTTTGCTTAAGATGTTTAGTGTATTTTTTTGCTTATTTTATTTGATTTTATTTTTTTTGTATTTTTTGTATTTTTTTTTGTGTTTTTGTATTTTTTCTCAAATCATGGTTAGTTTACAATTTATTGGGTTTGAATAATTACAATTTTTGTTGCCTAATCGGGAGTGGGGGTGTAAATATAGTTTAGAGAGGGATGTTTTGGAGCTTCAAGGAACTTGGAGGTAAGGGGATTGATAAGGGTAGGGTTGGTGGATTTGGTCAGTGCGTTACCTAAATTTGGAATGAGAGTTTTGAGAATGAAATCATTCAATGTAGGATACCGGATATTTGGTGCAATAGTTTATAAGTGACGCCATCTATAAATAATTCATTCAACAAATTACGTAGCAATGCATAAGCAAATACACTTCACCAACAAAGAACGAACAAGCAATTTTGAAAACCCTAAACATATAATGTGTATTAAATTTGAGATATCCAAATGCATGTTAATATATGTATTATGTAATATATGTATACCTCGAAAAATGGCTGACAAATACATGGATATCATTCCTTAATGGACAGTCTACGGATATACATTCATGGATCAGAAATGGGCATCACATAGATATCCCCTAAAGAGGATCAGAAACGGGCATCCAATATATATCCCTTAATGGACAATGAATATGAATATTAGTAATTGGATAAGAAATGAACATCTAGTGGATATCCTTTTATGGATAATAGACGGATATTCGTGTATGATATAAAACAGACATCCGTAGGACATTCATATTATGTCCTTGGACACGCAAAGACGATATGGACAAAAATTGACACCGTATGGATATCCTGTGTTGTCAAGGAACTAAGTTGGTAACATCCGCAAAGTTAGAAATCTTGGTTCCACCTATAGCTATCCCATCATGCCAGTCCTCCAACGTCGTATCACGTGTTCACTATAGATGTTAATGAGATTTGATGACAGAATACAGCCCTCTCTGTTGTCCTTGCCAACTCCACATTTAACGGAGTTAGTGTCTTCTACTTTCACCAAAGCAGAGTTGTCTTCATAATATGGATAATATGTTAAGTACATAACATTATTTTTTCAAAATTGCTGTTATGTTTATATTTCAATGTCTAATATTTTGACTAATATAAAATTAA
Source organism: Rutpela maculata (assembly GCA_936432065.2). Taxonomy (NCBI): domain Eukaryota; kingdom Metazoa; phylum Arthropoda; class Insecta; order Coleoptera; family Cerambycidae; genus Rutpela; species Rutpela maculata. The sequence continues at coordinate 44,130,744 of OW386286.2, forward strand.
TAATTTGCAACAGATGAAATTTGAAATAACCAAATATTATATGGGAAAAATAGTTTGAATTTTACATTTCAAAATCACAATGAAACTTAAATTCAGTTGATATAATGTCGTATACTTATAAAATCATTACGTCATCTCTTATTTAACAAAAATATTTACATATGCATTATTGTAAAATACTTTTACTCTTAATATACCGCGATAATTTAATAGCTTGCCTTAAGAAAGATTATTAACAAATGCTCCAGACCTAGTAAATTATCTGATTTAATAACTTCATCGAAATCAACCTTAGATAACGCACTTCTATCTATGCAAATATAATTTCAAATATCTAGATAAGTAAATTTCCTTAATGATGGAGTCACTTTATGTAATCGTTTTATTCTATTTGCTATTATATTTTATTTCAGCCTTGACATTCCTTTTTAAGTGAGTATTTAGACTAATTTTATTAGCAGTAAAAATTATCGCCTAGTCTTCGTAATAAGAACTAATGGTAAAATTATTTTTTCTACGTCTGTTAAAAGAACCGTACTTTTTTCGTTATTTTTTGCGTAAAACATATGTTTATGGTAATAGTGACAAAAGTAAAAAGCGCGAAAAAAATAATGTATAACCTCCTGTTTGGGGATTATCTACGAAGACAAATAGAATATTTATAAAGCAAAACAACAGTAGAAACAGTAGAAACTAGAATTAATTTATCTGCAACCGCATTTATTTGCTGTTTGTTTTTCTGCTGCCTCTCTTATTTGTTTATTACTGTTTTTGTACTGCTTGATGACTTCTAACCATTTTTTAAATCGATTAATGTCTTTCTTGGATTTTGGAATGGATGTCTTTGTGAAACTTTGTCCTCACAATTACACACAACATTTTATGTACGTACTTCAGAACTATTTAATATTATAGTGGCCAGCAAACACGCTATATCTTTGAAACGATTGATCCTACGAAAAAAGTGTAATGACTTTTTTATATAGAATTTTATAAGAAATATTTTTGTGGAAAAAGTGACACTTTTCGAGATAATGGCAAAAACTGAAAAACGCCCCTTTAACCCCCCCCCCCCCCCCTCCCTGAAAAAAACTCATGACTCAAATTGCTCGAACTTCTCAGGATGCACAAAGGTGAATGAAGGTCTCTACAAAAAACCAGCTTACTCGTAATTTGTTCCTATTTTGGCCTCAAATTTATCTTTATTTACTGGGCTATGTTGGCTTACCAGTGTTTTTATTGCAATTTTAAAATAGCTTACAATTATTATTGTTAATTTCATTTAAAATGACGCAAATTTATACAAGAGATAAAAAAGTGGACATTAATTATTTACGGAGAATGTTAAAAACAAGAAGTTGATGCAACCAAGTCATAAGCAGAACGATATCCTGATCGAAAGTACCCTGTCTTATCTTGTTGAAAATCAGTTTCGAAGAGAGCCTAATAATGATCACGAAGAATCTTTTATTTATTGGCTAAACTTCGCCAGGACGTTAAAACAAATAAGGCAATTAAAATAAAATAAAATAATATAAAAAAAACGGAAATTAATGTTTTGGCTCGAGTGGAAATTGTTTTTTTTTTTTGAGGCAAACTGCTTTTGAATTGGAAATAGTCATCAAACTGTACGCAGAATGCTTCGTAAGAATAATTATAAATCATATAAATATCAGTTAAACTATCACTTGTATGAAAATGTTCACGCACAGAGAACTGAATATTATAATTAGATTATGCAAAATAAAGTACAGCCAAAAAAATTCATTTTTGGTAAAATTTTTATTTTCAGATGAATCCAGATTTATGAATTTAGGCTTATTTAACCGACAAAATACAAGATACAGGTCTCAAGAAAATCAGCGTTGACGTAGGATAAACTTTAAGAGCGTTTTGGATTCAACGTTGGCTGGGAATAATCGGTACCAGATTAATCGTTCCGATAATATTTGAAGGATCCTTGAATGATACCAGATCCTACAAAGTGAGGTTAAGGGCTTTTTGAGGAATTACCTTTTTAGTCAAATCTCTCCATGTGGCGTCTTCTTCACGTTTCTATAACTCAATTTTAACGTTTGAACGATGTCGGGAGGTCTAGAGGTCCTAAGTCTTAGAGAGGATGATGTTACCAAGATGCTGGCTGCTGGCACTCACCTTGGTACATCAAACGTAGATTTCCAGATGGAACAGTACGTTTACAAACGACGTGCCGATGGAGTACATATCGTCAATCTCCGTAAAACATGGGAAAACTGCTCTTGCCAGCTCGTGCTATTGTGGCTATTGAACACCCAGGCAAAGTATTCGTAATTTCATCCCGTCCTCATGGACAACGTGCTGTGCTTAAATTTGCCACACACACTGGTGCCACCCCAATTGCTAGCAGATTCACTCCAGGTGCATTTACCAATCAGATCCAAGCTGCCTTCCGTGAACCTCAGCTTTTGATTGCCACTGACCCTTCTTTTGACCACCAGCCTATCACAGAAGCCTCGTATGTCAACATTCCAGTCATTGCACTTTGCAACACTGACTCTCCATTAAGATTTGTTGATATCGCTATTCCCGGAAACAACAAGTCTCCACACAGTATTGGTCTTTTGTGGTGGCTTTTAGCACGTGAGGTACTGCGTCTCCGTGGCATAATCGCCCGTGATACCAAATGGGATGTAGTAGTGGACTTGTTCTCAGAACCTGAGGAAGCTGAAAAGGAGGAGCAAGCTGCCAAAGAGGCTGTTGCAGCCATTGTGAAACCACCAGAAATAGCTCCACCACTTGATGCACCAAAATTAGACTGGAATACCACAGGAACTACTGATTAGGCAACCGAACCTGTTGCTCCAGTTGTCCCGGTTGCTGATGCTCCCGCTTATACTGTAGGTGCGACGGATGATTCGGCAGCAGAAGTAGTTGCTCAAGAACAATGGACCACTACCAGTACTGCACAACCGGCTCGTACACCCAACTGTGGAGGTTCCACCGATTGGCACTGAATAATAATTATTACCTTTGGATTTTGAACAGGAAATGTATTTTCAGCAAGATAACGCTCCTTCTCATAACTCTAGAATAATGACTAATTATCTTCAAGAGAAATTTGAAGAAAACTTCATTGCAACGAATGGCCGTGTACGATAGATAGCCGTCAAGATCGCCTGACCAAATCCCCTGGATTTTTAGCTTTGGCCTTATTTAAAAAATACTGTTTACGCAACTCCCATTATAACCGGCGAAAACCTAGAGCTACTAGTAAGACGTGCAGTAAACAGTATAACAGCCCAGCAATTGGTCTCGGTTATTCTAAATACGCTAGTGTAGACGTGTATTGACGTCAATGGACAACATTTTGAAAAACTTTGTCTTTCTTTTGTAATTTACAACCACCTTATTGTGTAAATATAAATAAATTGGAATAAAGTAGATTTTTTCATTTTCTCTTAACTTATCAGTTTGATTGTATTAGTCACGCATTTAAACTGGTGTAAATTGCACTCGGGCGGAGCCGACTGCGAATACCTATTTGATATATATTGTATACGATATTAAATTTAGACCTTAAAGTTTTTGGACAATTCTGAACAAGTTTCGTTAACAAAGTGTTCTATTATTTTTTTTTAACTATATAACGTCGGCCTATTTCCGCTACCAGGGCCTATCACCGACGCCAGGAGACGAGCTACTCCCAACCTGGAAATTTTGCCGAACCTCTTCCCTTAAGAAGAGTAGGGATCTTTTACTTGCCTAACATTTAATAGACAAGGGACCGCCTGCTTTACATCCCCTCCGAAGTATGGTATATCCACTACGTAATCCTCGTCTAAAATTACGTAACTTCCGCGTATACACTGATATACAAGCCGCTAGAAGGTGGGACGAGAACGCTGCTGTATTTCCCAAGATAGGTGGGTCACCCATCCAAGTACTAACCGCGCTCGACATTGCTTCAACGGAATATCGACTGATATTCACATATTTTGATACCGCAGGTGGCTTTGTATTTGTAAGAGGCGAATGTTTTTCTGATCATAACTAGATCCTAATTTGTGGTATACTTGAATAAAATTTAATTGAAATTGAAAAAAAAGTTATAAAGGTGTCTTTATCTTAAGAGTGTCACATTGTATGTTCCAGATTCGAAATAAAAGTTTTAAGTCCAACAGAAATTATTGTATTTAATAGATATTCGCAATCGGCAATGCCCGACTGTAACTATTATTCCTTTCATAATAGTCTTAAAAGTACCTTTATGATATTTTAAGGTAAAATAGTTATATTATGCAACCGACGTAAAGTTGGTTCGAACCTGAAAAATGTCATGTATACTTCGGTATAGATACCTTGTTCGTCTTCATATCCTGTGTGCTTAATAAAAAATCTCAGTAACATTTTGCTCTAAAATTATAATAAAACATGGTTTATATAAAATATAAGAGATTACACACCTCTGACGATCGCCCTGTATGACGGATATGATTCAGTTTCAATAGGAATTATTCTACCATGCTATTTTATTACAGTAGTCAGGAAGAAAGTGCCAAACTCTGTGAGTGCATTCTACACATAATTCTAAGACCAAATAACCCAATTGTAATCCTATTTTCATTTGTTTTCGAGTTACAGCGTCTCTAGGAGATAGCTACATATATGGGGCCTGGGATGTAACATGTTCGCATTGCTGCAGAGCTGGGCAAATACTTTGAAAAAGTATTTAAATATTAAATACTAAATACTTTCAGAAAATTGAAAGTGTTTAAATATTTTAAGTATTTTCAAAAGATAAAAGTATTTAAATAATAAATAACAAAAGTAATTAAATAGTTTAAACTTAATATTTAAATACTTTCTGAATATTTAAATATTTTTATAACACTGAAATATTTTGAAGCATAGTTAACTGTAACAATAACCTTTAATGGCTAAACTTCGCCAAATTATATTTTCTATTTTTGTAGAAATCAATAAAGACTTAATTATTATTATTATATTAAATACTATTTGACTATTTGAGGTGTCAAAATTTTAGGTTTCATGACTTTCATGAACTTCTACAACACTATCTTGAAACCTCTATACTTAATCAGTTCTAGTTGGGTATTGGACTTTACTTGGATACCCAAGAAAAGCGCAGAGATTATGGCATTAGAATACCACTATTCTGTACAATTGTTCTCTGTCACAATCACAAAACATATACATTAACAGTTAACACTTACTGTTTATGTCTGCTCTCAACCAACTTTCTGGAAATTAAGACGTGAATGACTGAAGACTGAATGATGCAATATATTTATTAACTACATAGTATAGTACATACATATCTTGATTCTTCACGAGTATCTGCCTGTCTCCCTGATGTATTTGATTATATTTTTTGTTGTATTTATTTAAATACTTTTGAGATTCAAAGAAGGTATTCAAATATTTCTGAAAGTATTTAAATACTTTAAGTATTTATAAATACTTTTAGGAATATTTTCACAAATACTAAGTAGTAAATATTTCAGATAAAGTATTTGCAAGTATAAATACAAATACTTGCTGCAAGAAGTATTTAAATAATTATGAGGTATTTGTAAGTACATGTTTGTCCAGCTCTGCATTGCTGTTATGTTTTAGAAAATATTTTTCTGAGTATTTTATCTTATGTGAGACAGACCTCCCTCCCTGACCGTTTTGGCGCAATCCGCCCCAGAAAATATTCAATTGTGGAACAGAGTATAACACTTTGGAGCTTGGTGTTAGTTGAAGAGGGTATCTTGGTGATCATTCGATATACGCCAACATTTTTTCTCCGTGCAATTGGCAGCACTGGCGACATCAATTATGGCTAAAATTGGAACGTAGTATAACACTTTTTGACCAGGCAGAAAATTTTTGTTGACAATGCTCATTGCTGGAAAACCATATGTCAACATTTTATGCTTGCCCGTCTTCCAGATTTTTGGCCAAAAATTGGACTTTTGGCCAAAAACGGACCCACACTGATGCTTTTCAAAAAATAATGTTGGCACCTTCTCAAACTTGTAGTTTTTACACCAAATACGTAGTCTCTGTGAGTGCCAACATTTTTTTTTCGTATGTAATATCACTAGTGCTTAAAATTTTATCGAAAATTTTTTCGAAAGCGTGTTGCCTGGTAATATAAAGAGTGCAAATTGGCAGTTTAGTATCTGATTAAATCCCGACCGCTTTAGCGGGAGGGATTTAATCTTTGATAATAAACTGCCAATTTGCACGAGTTATATTAACTAGGGGCAACTTAGCTTGAGAATTTTTAGATAAAATTTAAAGCACGAGTGATATTTGAGGAGAATATTTCACGAATAAATAATTCATTAAGTACATCTTCAATATTATGTTTTCTCATTAATTGCCTTCAGACATTTTCTTGTCACTTTTTCGAGTTTACTGACCTTTATTTTCAATTTCCTCATTAATTTGATATACAGAAATATTTCCAAACCAACTCGTATTGTCAAAACAGCAAATCTGAAACAATCGCAGTAGAAACAATGGAGATTCCCTATATTTTAAAATAATCTAGTGACGTTTCTATGGCAACTAGTAAATAAAACGAGTTGAAACCTTAGATATTATAATATAGAGACTGGCTTAACACCTTTCAGGCGTTTCTGAGGTGCAATATGACGAGGAACGATAGAGAGAGCACTACATCTTTAATCTGCGAGCACTACTTTATTACCGATGCCCCTCCTATTTATTACTCATGGTTCCGAGATTGACATAGAGAGCGCCATCTAGCGCTACCGCTACTAGAGTTATATTCCATAATAATTGTTCATTGATTCATATTTACGTATTTAATCCTTATTTTTAACTTACGAAGTTTACAAATTATGTTGAGGTTTGCTTCGTTTGGCAGAGTGAATTTTAAATACAACAAATTAAAATATTGCACAGCTTTGATTCAACTAGTTACTTTTTGATAGATTACCGTATGTAAGTAGGTACCTAGGTACATTTTTAGTTTGTTTCCAGAGCGAATGTGTTTACTTGACATTTATAATAAATGATTTGCTTTTTGTAACTACGTTATTGAGCTATTGAAAGCTGTGCTTGACTTGTTCCTGTATTATGAGCTAGGTATATTAAGTACAATCTTTGTATATTATTGTTACCTGATTGAAAATTAGGCAAATTGAAATAGTTACAGATAGGCAAGGGTTATAGCCTATATTATATATTTCAGACAGGCTTCTCTTTGGAACTGACGATTGTTTACTATATATGTGGTGTGTTTATGTTTGCTAGTACATAATACAATAATACAATATACAAGGTAAGTTAACAATTAGTAATAAGCTAGAGAAGATATTTATAGATAAAATTTAAAAGCGTGAGTTGCCCTATTTGCCGAAAATATTTCACGAAACAAAACGTCAAAAAATTATCGCAGTATTTGCCGCTGCAGCGACATAAAAAATTAGAGCGATAAATTTTGCATGTTGGTACTGTCAAAAGCCGATCTAGCTTGAATTACCACTAATAATGACATTTGATTGGTGCGATGTTGTGAAAAAACGGGCTCTCATTGGCTATAGCTTTAATGAGTGAAATAATCAATATAACTCCCCCAAAACCCCTAAACATTCAAATACCGATTATTATGCCAAAGAGGGTATAAAAATGACACATTTAGCGGATCTAGAAATTTCTATAATTTTTTTCTCGTCTGTGGCGCATGGGACCCATACGAAATATGGGAAATAACATCTAGAGAAGCACTCCTCTAACGACCTCTAAGAAATTTTGAAAAAACAGTTTGCGAAAAATTTTTTCAAAATTCGAGTGCCCCCCCGAGCCAAGGGACTCCCGTTTAAAATTATTCTTTTTTGTCATATACATTTTACTTTTCATCAAAATCCAACAATAGGTTTTGGAGTTTATGACAATATTTTCATTATTAACTGAAATACAATGAACTGAAATTTTGTAATTTACGATTTAACAATTTACAAAATTTCAATTCGTTGTATCTCAGTTAGTAATAAAAATATTTTCATAAACTCTAAAATCTATTGTTGCATTTTTATGAAAAGTAAAATGTATATGACAAAAAAGAATAATTTTAAACGGGAGTCCCTTGGCTCGGGGGGGGGGGGGGGCACTCGAATTTTGAAAAAATTTTTCGCAAACTTCTTTTTCAAAATTTTTTAGGGGTCGTTAGAGGAGTGCTTCTCGAGATGTTATTTCCCATATTTCGTATGGGTCCCATGCGCCACAGACGAGAAAAAAATTATTGAAATTTCTAGATCCGCCCTTGGTGGTTTGAGGGGGTTACATTGTGAAAGAAATGTTGGCACTCACAGAGATCATTCTTTGGTATAAAAACTATAACTTTGAGAAGGTACAAACATTTTTTTTTTTTAAAAGTACCAGTTTTGGCCCGTTTTTGGCCAAAAGTCCAATTTTTGGCCAAACATCTTGAAAATGGGCAAGCAAAAAATGTTGGAATATGGGTTTTCAGCAATGAGCACTGACAAAGAAAATTTTCTGCCTGGTCAGAAAGTGTTATACTACGTTCCAATTTTGGCCATAATTGATGTTGCCAGTGCTGCCAATTGCACGGAGAAAAAATGTTGGCATGTATCGAATGTTGATCACCCTCTTCAACTAACACCAATCCCCAAAGTATTATACTCTGTTCCACAATTGAATATTTTCTGGGGCGGCTAGCGCCAAAACTGTCAGGAGATCTGACTCACATAAGACAAAATACTCAGAAAAATATTTGCTAAAACATAACAGCAATGCCAACATGTTATATCTCAGGCCCCATATATGTAGCTATCTCCTAGACAATTTAATTTACAAGAAATCTTAAAACATAAATCTGTGACAATATTCTTCAACCTCAGCACGAGCTTTTCCGTTACAAAAACATAAAAAGACCATACTTGCATTTTCCAAATGAGTGTAGATGTGCAGCATTGTTTATCACTTTGAAAAAATCGTAAATTGTAAATTAAACTTTTAAGACACTGTAACTCTAAAACAAATGAAAATCGGATTACAACTTCAGGACTCTTTAGTCTTACAATTAGGTGCGTAATACACTCCCGAAGTTTGGCACACTCCTCCCGACTCACCCTGTATATCCAAATTTTAAATGATAATTTTAATCCCAACAGAGTTTATCGTATTTAACAGATATTGCAGTCAGGCGTTGCCGACTGCAACTTTTATTTTCATTCTTGGTCTTATAAAAAATACCATGATATTTTAAGGTAAATTGATATATCATCTAGTCTACATAAAGTTGCTTTGAACATGGGAAACACCCTGTATATTGTGGTTTAAATATCTTCATATTTTTGTGTGCGTAATCGAAAACCTTAGTAACATTTTGCTTTAAAATTAAAATAAAAGCTCTCTCATATAAAAATGAGAATTTGCGATCCTCTGGTGATCACCCTATATAAGGGGCATGGTCCAATTGCAATAAAGAGTACTGAGTATTCCAAATTTGAATTAAAAATTTTAAGTCTAGCAGAAGTTATCGTGTTTACAAGAAACGGTCTACACGTACACATACATACACACAGAACAGACAGACATATTTTATTCGACATTTGAATTCAGTCTGTTATGAAACGGATTTCTGTACACATTTTTTTTTCTACGATGATTAAAAATTAATAATATATCTATTGGATTAAATCAAATAAGTATAAGACACATGGGTAGATTCCTTATTAATGTAGGGTGACCATACGTCCGGAATTTTGCTGGACAGTCCAGCATTTTGGAGCACTATCTGTGATCAAAAAAATTTTTCCTCTCGGTCATCAAAAAATGGTGGGATCAAGAAATGATTTTTCGGATTTCTGCTCCCCCCGCTCATCAGTTTTTTCCCAGCAGAAGTGTCCAGCACAACAATCTGGTCACCCTATATTAATGGCTAGCTGTGCCCGCGACTACGTTCGCGTGGAATTTTGAAATTAACTAAAAAGCTTCTTTGTAAACGACGTTTGAGGTAGTTTCATCATTCTGGAATATTTCAAACAGCTCACAAATTTCCTGAAAATGTTCCAGAGTTCTATCGAATTTTCTGGAATATTACAGTTTAATCATGGAGGTTTATGCCGTGCAAATACGCTTATTGTAGAGATTGAGCTGTATCTACTAAACCGATTTTCATCAAACTTGGCTTAGAGTAGGCCAATTTCGATGAAATAAAAACTAAATGTTACTACAAGCTTAGATGAATTTACCTCATTCAAATTGGTATGCATACTGGTGAAATATTTTGTCGAACTCTATACGTTTCCTTAAATATATAAGGAATGAAAAACCAGACTGCAACCAACAGCTATTCTCTGGACTAATGCCCGCCGAGCGCTGAATTACGAATTAAAGTAGTATTACCACAGAAGAAGAAACAATCAGAAGGGAATGTCGGCAAAAAATCCTTTGATCTCGTGTTGTAAATCTCCGCCATACAATTGTTGGGCGAGTCCAGGAGAGTACTCAATATTTAGGAACGGCCCGGAAGAGAATCAGAAAACCTGTGAAACATTAGATGAAGACAAATAATATTTGTTTTAGATTTTCGATGTTTCTTAACTAATTAGGCGGCATCATGATACAAACTGTATCACAAGGCGAGATAACGCCATTTGTCGCTGACGATCCGGTTACAGAAGAAATCCGTGATCCGGGCCTGGCACGATTTTTTACAATTCCGTCCGAGACTGACAGTGCGCGATGTAGATGCGCGAACTTTTCCCGCCAATGGGAGAGTATATTCTGATTGTTTCTTCTTCTGTGGTATTACTATGAGAAGATGCCAGCAAAAAATATGCGCAGAAACGAGTTTGTGCGCTCCATCATTCTAAACCAATGAGAAAGAATTACGTGACATTCAATGTCAACACCAGTGGCGGCGGTGCCCTGCAGTAGAGCGGGGCGACGGTAATAATAATGATAAAACAACTTTATTAGGCAAAGTTTAGTAGAACTTACTATTCTACCACTTCTCCTGAACAAAGGTTACTCGTAACAGTTGGCAAGTTTTAATCTACTCCATTTTCACAGTTCCTTGACCGCGAAACTTTTATTGCAATTACACATTCCTCAAGGTTGGTATACTTTAAGGTGGCCTAATAACTCACAATCCCCACCAAAAAATGGCATTAGCCAATGAACAGCTGGTGTGAGATCACACCAGATGCAGAGCCTTATTCAAAATATTGTAAGAATTTGTGTAATGTTAATTAAGCAAAGAACTCGTAACTGGAACGGGCTCGCAATAACCCGCTTTTGAGGTCGGTGGTAATTATCCTCGCATTTTGAGTCACTGTTCTGCATGCTGGTAAAGAGGATAAGTTGTAGAATGTAACACTACAGATCATAGTAACGTCAGACCATATTTCGGGCCAGTACGGACGATTCTTCTAGAGTGAGATAACTGCGCCGCTACTGCGCGTTCGAAGAACAAAGATAGTCTGACCTTTCACCCCCGCACTGACTTCTTCGCCTAAAAGCTGTATATTAAGGAACCTTAAAGTATACCAACCTTGCACATTCCTATACCCCAGATAAAGCTATGCCACTGGTAAAAATATTCGCGCATTTTAGCTCCGCCCTGGCATCTTCTCACAGTAATACTAGTCTACAAACTTGGCCGCGTTAAGTGCAATAACTATGTATTGCCACAAAACGCTAAAATATCATTTGCAACAGACACCAGCCGAAAGACTTATTCCTACTCAAGGGAGCTCTCGTGCCAGCCACTTCATACCACTTGCAGACGACCGCAGGTTCGAGCTATTGAGCTCGTCAGTGCAAGGTAGGTCTGGGATGGCTGGAACCTTCGTAGTGTTTGCCTATGCCTGTGACCTCCGCCTTCTTCGGCGCTTAGCACGGGTTGTCTTGTATTGCTATAACATGGCTTGCTTCTGTGTGCTGGCTGGATATGTGTGTTTATCTTCTGTTTGGGTTGTAATTTTATGTTTGTTACTATTTTGGGTTGCTAGGCTGTGACGTGCACGGTGCTATTGTTTCTCCTGTTTGTGTTGGTGAAGGTTAGGTGGTGTGGTGTATAGTGAGGAAAGGATGGGATGAAGCGGTTTTACATTTTGTGGTCCAGGGTGTTAGTATACTGCCAATGGCTCTTTTTGTGGGCTTGGGTTTATCTCTTTTTTTTGTTTGTTTGTTTTTGGTTTTTTGTAGTTTTTTTTTGGTATTGTAGTTTTTAGTTTGTTGACAACATTTCCAAGTTTATTCAGAAAGTCTTTAGTATCAAAATCTTTTAGGAAATTGAGTATTTCCCTTAGCGAGTTGGTATTTTCTGATTCTGGGTCGTTTGGTGGGGGTGTCTGGTTGTTTTTTACTTTGTCGCTGTAGGTTTGTTTTTGTTTTAACTGTGGAAAGCTGGTAATGTCAGGGTTTTTATGTATGCTTGGGGTTAGGTTTGTGTTGGAGGTTATTGGGGGGTTATTTGTCCGTGTGTTCTGGGTATTTTGAGGCTCAAGTCTGGCCATCGCCGCCAGGTAGGCCAGACACCCTCTAAAGTTTGATGGGTGGGCTGCACCACAGTTGACACACTTGCACGTCGACGCGGTGCATTGCCCACCCTCGTGCGTATGCCCGTATCTCACGCAGTGCGGGATACGGTTGCACAACTCAGAGGAATGGCCGAATCTCTGACAGCAATAGCATTGGGGGATCGTCGGCCTGATGTACTCCTCAACTCTGACCCTGATGGAGCAGAGCTTCCTGAGGGCGTACATCCTGTCGGCGTCCCCTTGTGCAGTGTGACGAGGATAATTGGGAGGGGTTGTTTTGTTCCAGTCTTGGAGTTTGTTAGTCTCACTACTTTTTGTGGGTAAATATTTATTTTATGGAGGTCGTTTAGTATAGTATGAGTTTGTACGTCGGTTGGTATATATTTTATGACTAATTTGGTTGGTCCGTTATCTAAGTGGTTATAAGTGTGAAATTCAAATTCATTCAGTGTTAGAAAGTTGATAATAATTTTGTGGTCATCGGATGTAAGTGGTTAGCATGTGAGGGATGTGATATTGAATTTAAATGTGGGTTTTTGACTGGTATATTTGTTTATTAAATCAATGAGTTCTGTGTGTCGTTCTGTGTAAATGGATATGCTTGGTGTGCAGTTTGATTTTGTAATGTTTTTGGTCCTTTCTAGTTGGGTGAGGGATTTCTAGTTTCAGGTTGGGTTTCATATGATATAATGTCGAGGTTGTTGGGTTTTTTTACTGTGGTGTTCGAATGTATGATTATTGGTGGGGAGTTTTGTTGGTTTTTTCTTTTTTTAGGGTTGGGGAGGTTATTGTCCGGAGAGGGTGTGAATTGGATTGGGTCAGTAATAATTGTTTGTGCTGGTTTAAATGCATTTCTTGTAAGTTTGAGAATTCTGTCTAGTTGGTATGATAATGGGGATGGAGTTAACATGGAGTTGGTGGTAGGAATTTGTAAATTTTATGTGGGAGGTGTGGGAGATGATACTGGGGTTATTTTGTCATATTATATGGTTGACATTCTAGGGGTTAGTGTGGATGTTAGAATTGGGGCAGTTGAGAGGATTGTGTTCGAGGTGGTAATTGTTGTCGTGGTTATAATTGTAGGGGTACGGTAGCTCAGTGGTTTAGCGCGTCTAGCTTGCATACTGGCGTACCTAGCGAAGCAGGTTCAATCCCTGCTCATCGCGAAATAATTTTAATTATAAAATTATCCCCAAGAAGTGGTTCGGACTCCACTATAAGCTGTAGGGCCTCGTTTCTCTTTACCTAACACAAATTCATTCTGGATTTTCAAGGAGTTACTTCGGTGACTTGAGAAGCGGTTAAGAAAACATTTTAAGAAAACATTTTAAGGGGTGGTGTCAAAGGTAAGTGAGGGTGTATAGATGTAGTATTGACCGTCGTCGGAGTCCTGGAATGTCTTTTTTGTTATCTCTTTTTCATAGGTGTAGTACTTGACCTTGATGTTTTTTGTGCATTGTAGTTTAAATGTATGCTTCCTTTGATATTTGTATTTGACAAGATTCCTATAATTGTAGTTATTTAATGAAGGTTTAGAGTACTTAGGATCAAATGGGGGGAAAATTTGGTTTAATTGGTAGAGGTATTGTTGTTCGGAGCGTGGAGTCTCGAGAGGTATTATGTTACCTGCTTGGTGTACGTCGGTTAGCACCTCGAATCTGTTTTGTGTCGATATAGTGTTCCCTGCCAGCTCACTGTCGACCTCGTCGGCCCAGGTTGTTTTGTTTCTACTACTAGTGATTTTAGGAGGTGGTCCTTCCTTGATCTTATTTGCACTTCGAGTAGACATGCTGCGGTAAGGGGGTCAAGCAATCATAGTGGCACTCGCTGTAGGCACTGGCAGACTATGAGATGATATGATATGATATATGATGATGGCTGGAACGAGGCCCTTGTCCACACTTAGTACATGACGAGATTTGTAAAACCACGATATTCAACAATAATGGCAGGCTCCATCTAGCGGCTAATCTCCATTGCAATCGAAGCAGCAGTAGCCCTGACATGGGCACAGTTAGTAGGTATGCTTTTAGAGGGCAGAATATTTACTAGTGAAATATTTTGTAGAACTCCTCTATACGTTTCCTTGAATATACCTATAAGGAATATAGACTAGACTGCAACCAACAGCTATTCTCCGGACTAATGCCCCGCCGAGCGCTGAATTACGAATTACAAATTGGTTCAGTAGTTTCTGCGTGATGCGTGTTCAAACAAACAGGTAAACGGACAAAAATTCCAAAAACTGTCTTAATAAATTCAATTACTCATCTTGCATACCCCCAGATCAGTTTTTTGCAAATATTTTCAGTGTACAGACACACCAACTTTACAGATTTATTATGTTAATGATAGTATTGAACCATATGGTTCCATTTGAAAAAAGTTCAGTTCTGTTTAGTTCAATTTAATAATATACAGGGTGTTCCATTTGAAAAACAAAAGTTGGTATCACTTCCGCTGAAACCGGAAGCAGAAAAAAAATGTATGTATCAAAAAGTGAAGTTTATCAAGTACAGACGATATGCCAAGTTTCAATAATTTATCTGTAAAAATAAAAAAAACTGAAGCTATAACATATTCGTGTTACACGCGGTATAACGTAAATATATATCTAACAGATACTTTTGTTTCAGGGAATATGTGGCCTTTCCTCACCTACATTTGCTCACTGCTTCTTGTCATACTAGCTCGGCCAGATCTCACCGCCTTCCACCCATGCCCAGGCCCACACGATAAAGGTCCATGTAATAGGAATATTTACAAATGGGCCTTCGATCACGACCGACAAGGATGCTACAGTTTTGTATGGGGCGGATGCGCCGGTAATGACAAAAACAGATTCGACAGTGAGCGGCTGTGCCTGGAAAGATGTGTGCCGTTAGGAAGTAAGTATATATGAAATTTATCATATAGGTACTTAATAAACGTAACATAATAACATCAAACATTAACAGAAACACACCGCACGTAGTAGACATAGGCAAGAGTTATACATTTGAAAAATCTCTGACAACATCCATTACCCACCGATATTGTCAGTGTTGGAGCTGGGGATTGAACCCAGCGTTCGATAGACAGTGCGACTAAGCGTGCTCGCCACTAACACGTCATTAACATTACCATTCAATTTGATTTATTATTTTTAACTGTAGTACATGTCAGAAAGGATTAGTTGATTGTATCTCATTTAAATACATAGTGTACAATGTTTATTTTGTAATACTTACCAATGCATTATAGACGCGGGTAAGGAGTGAAGCGCCCCGGGTGCGTTTTTTTAACGCTTTTTCGAACAGGTTCGATCATTAAAACGCTGAAGACATCATTAGATTAAATGAAAAATGCTTTTATATTCAAATATTATACTTAATTAAAAACACAGCTTACACTAAGGCCCTTATGGGGTAGACAGAGAGGACAGGTTCGATGATTATTTTTTGCTTTTTAGTGCAGTATTTAAAAAGAGTGTCTTTTTTTAGTTTTTTAAACTAATAATTTATTATTTTACTTTTTAGTCTTATATTTAAGGAGAGAATTTTGGCACTTTCGACATTTACATAAAGAATTGGACTAAACATTTATAATCTGCGACCCCGCAAATCTTCGTACGAATCAGACCATAAATTACAAAACTTATCCGCCATTTTGACGCCACCATTTTGAATTGTTAAATTTGGACCGGATAATTTTAATCTGCAACCTCGATAACCCACAGATACCTATTTTCACTCGAATGCGACAAAATTGATAAAACCTATCCGCCATATTGACGCCGCCATTTTGAATTTTCAAATTTTGATCACATGTTTGTTTTCTACTTATCGAGCCATTTCTTTTGATACTCATGTCAAGGGGGTTGTAAATAAAGTGATAATCCACCGTCTTGGGACGCCACGAGCTTAATATACTTTTTTTTTTGAGTGAAATTGATGAAAAAATTTTGTTTGGATTTTACTCCCCCACTCATCAATTTTGAGATGTGGACGAGAAAATATTTTTTTCTGACTTGACGAGGGCGCTTGAGGAACTAAGGCCGGCCCAGTACATACATAGATAGGTAGATAGTTAGAGGTCGACCTAATAAAAGCGTGTCGATTGTATGATTTTTTCGGTTAATGTATTAATGAATTTTTACTATAAATCGATGCCATTTTAGCAGAAATTAAAAAAATCGTTTTTTTTTTAATTTTTGTTGCATCTTTGAACCATTGGGTATTTTTTGACATTTTTCTGTTAGTGATGCATTGTTAGAGAGTTACCTAAGTACAAAATTCAAAATCAGTGCCATTGAATTTGTGGTACTTACTTTTTAAATTTAATTTTCTTCAACCTTTAATTTGCATTTTTACCTTAACTTTTGAATATTTTACAGCATTTTTTAGGATATAATTACTAGAAAATTGCGAAATAAAAAAATAGTACTTACTCACTTTATGCCCTCAAATGTAAAAGATGTTTATTTTGTCATTTCATAAATAAATGCATAAACTAATTAATTATATGAGGAAAAGAAGTCTACGAATTCAAAATGAGTTTTTCTTATTAAATTTCCAATCATGTAAATCAAGCGCAACTCTTCAGAAATAAATGAATTGAAAAGCTAAGACCTTTTAGTTTAAAATGCTTTGTTTTGTTTTATTTCGGTGTGTTACTAAATAAATTATTATATTTTCTTTCTGAGAGAAGCCGCAATTTCGTGAACTAACGGCTAGATATACTGCTCCGTCCGTCCCCTTATTAATTACATTACGATTAACCATTAATTATTTATTGGAAAACCAAGCACCTACGAATAATAATGCTTTCTCCTATTTCCTTATCTTTCACTTTGTTCCATGTATGAAATATGCCTAAATTCATATAAAGAACCTGCTTGCCAAATTTCCCTAGTCACTAGAATAACATTGCATTAAATTGGTATAGCTGTTTTCGAGTTAGAAATGGGAGAAACAGGAAAACGCATAAACGCACAAGGGCATGGACAAGTCAATCCCGTGGAGTAAAAATAGGCAATGTTTAAACTAATTGAATAAAAGAAAAGAAATCGAAGAAATATTACATCAGAACAGGAATCGAATAATATTTAAGATGTTCCAAAAATTTTTTTTCAGCTTTAATTCTTTTTTTTTATTTTTGAAATAATTAAACATTCTTTCGTTTTTTATAAAAACACGAAAATGTAGCAAACAACAGGAAGAGCTTGGCGTTTCGCACTTTTTCGCGACATCACCTCGTTTACAAGTTACGAACGAACACTCTGTATATATGCATGGCATACATTACATTCATTGCAGGGTGTGATAGTTTTTTTGACAATAAACCATTATATTTCGTAATGAAGGTACTTTTTTCTTTGCCATTTAACTGCAAAGGACAGATATTCTACGAAAATTTTCCAGCGTTCCCTGAAGCACGTACTTTCTTATTTATAAAGTATTTATCAGTTAAATGTACGATTCCACAATGAATAATTTTGAATATCGTAATCTTGTCAGTCAATTTTTGGGTCATACAGTAATACCTGCCTAAAACTGTTCAAATAAGTTTTATTTATTGTTTAATTACCTTAATCTACAAATTTGACTTTTATGGGATGATAACGCAGGTACTTTATAAATGCACTTAGCCTATTTTTATATACAACAGCGTAAAGGTAGGCATAGACGATAAGTTTTGCCAGAAGGCTCAAGTCCGCAGCAATTGAACAGTTCTCACGACAGTGTGCTAAGTTTTCTGAATAGGCACCTAAAATCTTATTTGTATGCAATTGTCAATTTAAAAGTTATATTTGAACAAAATTAAGAGTGATTTTTCAAAACGCTATAAAACGGATAAATTTCACAATTTTCAAAAATGTTTGACATGTTGCAATATCCAATTTATTTAATTTGAGAAAAATTAGAGATGTTAGTCCGGAAAGCGTCCGATCTAAATAGGACAGTTGAAAACAAACAAAGCCTCTCTGTCTTACATACACAACACGGTTTGTAATTATCCGGCAAACCTTTAGACAAAATATCAAGCGATTTCATATTTTCAACCTAGAGTTCGGGGCAGACCTTCTGGTATAATTGCCCACTTGCCCGCTAACCCAAAAAATTGTCCCAAAGCTTACTTTACCTGACGTACATACCTCTTCCAGTAAAATTTAACGTTTGCATTGTACCCATCTTAAGAGGAAACATTCCTACCTTTATTATTTGCTGAAAATGAAGATAAGTCAAAAAGATATTATCAAATAATTTTATTATATTCAGATTAGATTCTCAACATGACAAAAATGATTATAGAAGTGTTGTCTGATTAAGATAAAATCGTCTGCATTTAAGTGCTTAGAAAAGAGCATAATTTGCTTGCTTTGCATTTAATTACGAAAACAACAGTAACGAACCAGCCCTTAAAGTATCAAATGGAAATACAACAACAATACACACATACTGATATTTTTAAAAACCACCTCATATGGATGCATATAAGCTCATATCTTTTTTTAGGTAGAAATTCAGTATTTACCAATACAACCACAGTGGTACCTAAAGAAGTACGAGGGCCTCAGCTAACATTCCAAGAAACAGGAAATCAAAACACCTTTATGTTTGCTCAATCCAACACCTTCATACAAATCGATGGTGATATCATTCAGACATTCCAGTTAAGGTATGTATGTATACAATGTTTTGCTACATATGACTTCTTATTTTTTGTGTATAACATCTATTATCTTTTATTATCATTAGTTCTACAGCCTGATGTAGACTCCGGTTATCCCAGCTGATTTCACTATCCGTCAAGTTTTCATGAAGGGCTACTCCCATTGTCTTTGTACCTTCGTTTACCACATCCTTTTAAGTCTCAGCGTACCTCGTCGCCTCTAGGTTCCAATATAAGAATCCTATTTGTTAGATAATTCTTATCATGAAGCTAGTATGGGTTGCTAGACAACATAAGAACCTACAATGTGACATCGCATTCACCATCTTGGTGCGACAGAAGTGTCATCGAATCATGATTTACGGTTAGTGATTTATTCTTTTATAGAATAATTTCCGAGAGTGTTCACGAGAAGAAAGTGCTTTCAGTCCTATCAACGGTTTCATGTGTACTACAACGTTGTACCAATCGGAGTGTTAGTAAGAAAAAATATTTTGTAATCACTTTTTATAGATTAGAAGGGATCTGTATCAATAACGTATCAACTTTTTTTAATACGGAATTGGTGTAACAGCAACTGACGTCTGCTGATACAATTTCTTACTCTAAAATTACTCATACTATCTTCATGGTTCTTATGACGTATTCTGTTTATTTGAAACGACCAAGTTTGATGTGATTACGATATCTCTATCATTAGCTCTTCATGATATGTTTAGTAGATTTCAAAATTTTGTTAGGAGGCCAGACCTTATTATCACACGGCACCAAATATACCATTACATCCTTCCTCCTTCTTATTTTATGTGTAAGTACTTAGCACAAAAAAAGAAGGTTTTAACAATGACCCCACGCTGGGCGCCACCGTTACAACTGTCTTCCTTTTTAAATTTATATCCTTTCTTTTAATTCAATTTCAACCCAAAAGATAAAGCGAAGTCAAGCAAGAAGTCCTTATATATTTAAGGAAACGTATAGAGGAGTATAGAGAGTAGAGAGTAGAGAGTATAGAGTATAGAGGAGTTAGACAAAATATTTCACTAGTAAGTAGTTGTAATATGATGTGTGTTGGACAAACAAAACGTCCAATTATAACAAGTTTCAAAGAACACATGGCTCATCTCAAAATGGAAGAACGGAAAAGTCTAGTGTAGCCCAAATGTCTTTGAGAACAACCATAGGATAGACGCCAATAACTTAAGGTTAATTTGAAGTGTGGCAAATAATGAATGGATGTTTCTGAAAGCTTAAAAAATAAAAATAGTATGAATAGCTGCAAAAGACCTATTCCAAATACTCCACTTTATTGGTTAACAGATAACGATTCATCGAATCGAGACAGAGTTTAGGTGTTGGTGACAGAATTGGTTGAATACAGGGACATTTGTAAATATAGAAATATTTTTAGTTGTATATAGTTTTAATCATCTCCAGATGATGCCAACATAGTTGACGAAACGTGCATATTCGAGTGTCATGATCTAGTGTAACTATATAAATAAATAAATAAATAAAAACTGCTTTGATGTTTGTGCAAACTGCAACAAATTATTATAGACTGACAAACCTTTAACTACTAAACTGAGATATATTAAATATATATTAAATATAATAATTCGTTAAATATAATTCTGATATAATTTTCCTTTTAGATTATGCCGACAAATTTCATTTCAATTTCGAACCCGACTTCCCCACGGACTATTGGTCTACCACAACGTTAAAGTTCCTACTGGGGTATCGTTACAGCCATATGCTCTTTATGTTATCGTTCAACAGGGTCAATTAAAGGTTGTACACGTTTACGGAAAAGCATCAACTGCTTTAACCGTCGGAAGGGGTTTAAACAAGGATCAATGGCATTCGGTGACTGTAAGTTTGTCAGAAATCTGTCAAGAAATGAAAATTCATAGACATTATATTTTTAAGGTGAGAATTGATGTGCATAGCGCTAGACTAGTGGCCACTGTAGATGACTTGAAAGAAGAAACAGATCTGAAGGGTTTAGACAAAGAGAATAATTATGGTGTATCAGCAAATGTTACATCCGTTATTTTAATTGGAGGTAAATACAATTTATTTTATATTATTTATTCGCTGTTTTGTATCATTCTACTTTTGAAAAATATAATTCTGCTTTGGTTGGTTTAAAAGGCTGCTTTAGAATTAATTTGGGTAGCCAGTAATCTTAAACCAAAAATCGTGATTTATTCAAATATAACTTGAATGAAAGTGGGTTCAATGCCGACCCTTGAGGAACACCAATCATAACATTCATTTTAACGTAATTTTCTAATTCTCTTTGAAATTCTGGCTTTATATGAGTCCAAATTTTTTAATTTAACTCCATTACCATATATTGCAGTCACTGGTTCTTCACAATAATTTGTTTTAGGTTTGAGTTCCGAGGAACGATTACATGGAGTGAAATACATAATCGAATCCTTCGTTGGCTGTATTAAAGATGTCATTTTGAGCACGGGAAAATCAGCTTCTGATCTACTACCAATAACTCCTTTAATAGCCACCAAGCATGAGAACGTTCAAGAAGGCTGCAGCAACAAATGCAGGACAATCGAAAATCTGTGTTTCCAGGGATCCAGATGCATCAACCATTACAATGCTTTGACTTGTGATTGTTTCGGTACCAAGTACGAAGGAGAATATTGTGACATATATAGTAAGTTTCTAAGTCATTAAATAATGATACAATTATTAGTAAAATACCCGTGCTTCGCGCGGGTTTAAAAATATACATACTTCACATCCCTAACACCTCTTCATATATAGATCGGTCCATCGCAATCGAATATTGTGAACACCTTACATACGAAGAAATTATACCAATTGGCATTTGCCCGTTAAAAACATTATCGCTGTGAGCGGATGTTGTTTGTAACTTATACCAACTCGACTTATTTTATTTGGAAGAAGGGCAGAGAATGATTGAAATTTGAAAAAATACCTTCAAAAACATCTGACCCAAATGAAGAATGTAATCTTAGTGGAAAAGATACATCAAAGAAATTTGAATATTTCTAAACCCTTTTCACCACTTGCAATCGAATTTCGTCATTTCGTCAACGTTTTACCTCATGTCTACGCTTTAAAGTAGTGTAAAAAATAGAAAGAAGCATGTTTTTTTAACTTTAGTGTATACCGTGAATAGGCAAAATATTATTATACACTTTTTTGTTTATTAACTTTGCGCATAACTTAAATATTGAAGTTATTTTTTAAAATACTTTATTTGAATCCACTCTTCTCTGTTTCAGCTGCAACCATATTAACATTGAGGGGGTCATCCTACGTATCCTACAGAGTCTACGACTGGAAAGATCGAGTTCACTCCTCTATAACGAGATTTTCCATGATGTTCAAAACCAGATTCGATGATTCTGCATTACTGTACGCAGCCGGTGGAGAGCACGGCATCGACCACTACATCGCTGCATCCATTTACAACAACTCCGTCTTCATAGAAGTAGATTTTGGTGAAGAACCCATAGTAACTATCCTTGGTAAAACTCTGGACTTCAAACTCTACCAGTGGAACAACTTGACGATCTTCCACGAATACGATAAAGTGCACTTAATCCTAAACGACGAGAAAGTTACTTTAAACATAACTGGAAATCCATTGCTGTACATAGATCCAGAGATCTACATCGGTGGCGGTCCAGAACTGCAAAAGAAAACTGGTTTAAAATCCACGAATAATTTCGTCGGTTCTTTAAAATACGTCTTCTACAATGATATATCAATAATTTACGAATTAAACAAGAGCAACCCTAAGGTGCATTACATTGGCATACTTCGACCGGAGTTTTATGAAGCAGATGTCAAAGAGATCCCCATAACGTTTCCGTTTTCTTCGTCGCACATCTGGTGGCACAACAATCACACCGACACCTTAAACTTGTCCTTCAGCTTCAAAGCAAGCAGCAACTTGAGCGTAGTGGCTTCTAGTGAAGCCCAAACGGGCATCTACTGGGAAGTACGCGTGGTAAACGACGAGGTCAGATTCGAGCTGTTCGACAACACCAAGAATGTAACACACCTGATCAGCTTAAAAAAGACACCCGGCATTTGGCACACCCTCAACATCACCTACGCACACGGAGAGCTGACCGTGAACGTGGACAATCGCGAGAAGCAGGAGAAGATCGGCGACTTAAAGTTCGCTATCGGTGACAAAATCAAAGTGGCCGCTGGTTCGAGGACGAATTCAGGTCTTGTGGGTTGTATGATGGACATAGTGGTGAATGGTGCGCGTTTAGAGCCGAGGTCTATTTTGCAAAGCGAAAGAGTTGTTGGTGAGGTGACGCTTGATGATTGCAGGTTCGTGGACGCGTGTTTAAGACCGAATAC
The DNA here is from genome assembly GCA_936432065.2 of Rutpela maculata. Lineage (NCBI taxonomy): Eukaryota > Metazoa > Arthropoda > Insecta > Coleoptera > Cerambycidae > Rutpela > Rutpela maculata. The sequence goes on from OW386286.2 coordinate 44,154,299, forward strand.
TTGTGAGCATGGCGGTAAGTGTGCTGTGAAAGAAGACAGGCTTATCTGTGATTGCACTCATACGGGCTACATCGGGAAGAATTGCCATTTTGCGCAGTACAGGAAGACTTGCGAGGAGCTGGCACTTTTGGGTAAGGTTTTTCTTAATATTAACTAAGAGGTTGCAATAGTGCGTTCCGACTGCGGTCTTATTTTTAAATTACCTGGATGGGGTGCTCAGTGGGACAAAAAAACTGTAAAACCTCATAATAGGCAAGGCAGAATATTGAAAAAAGTCAAATCGGCTAATGGAGTGAGTTAAGAGTCCGAAAAATTATGCATGCAAAAAAAATCTGAAAATCTTATTGTCAAATTTATGAGAGTTAGCACAGAAAATGTATAGTCAGTTAAGACAATGAGTTAAAGGAGGTGGAAAAAAAATATTTGCATAAAATTCGTAGTTGGAACGAATTCTTGTCAAAATTTGTATCGGTTAGAGCAGGAAAAACGTTTTAAAAACCTGTCAGTGAGTGGGTATCTTAGAGAGCGTGAATATAATTACATTTTTATAAAATCCTGAACTCGTGATATTTGCCAAAGTAAAATATATAATCAAATCAGGGTGTGTTCGAAATTGCAATTTCTGAAAATTGTAATACTCTGTTTTTTAAATTAATGATGAGAATAAATTGAAAAACAGTTAATGAAATCAGTAGCTCTATCTCAGTGAGTAAACTGTTATATTTACATAAATTTTGCTCGCGTTTTAAATAGTCACTCACTTCTATGTTTCTTCAGCTTCGTTTTCTAAAGTTTTCAATTTTTCAACTGCTTCATAAACGTCTTCACAAGGTTTTGCAGCTTCAGAAATACCTTTGGACTATGCAGTATTAAGAGCTTAAGAAATTTCCTTAACTGTATCTGAGGTTTCAAGAAGCTGCGTGATGTCTAAGAAAAACTGATTTTTTTTAAGCGCTGAATTTCACTGACTGTCAGGACCTAAACAAAGTGGTAGAAGAATTATAAACTGTGGTTTTTAAGGATGTAAGGTTTTCACTTCGACTGTATATGACCATCATGATCTTCCAAGAAAGTGTAAAATTTTACTTTTGGATAGATTTGCAGAATATCGTCCCACCGTGAGATAGTGTAAAATAATATGCCCAAAATGTCAGACAGTAAACGTGTGATGATGACACGTAAAGCTAATAACTACACAGTTTTTAACATTGGTCTGAAGATGCTGAACAAATATTTTTATAAAGTTGCCTTAAAATAATATTTCAGAATAAAAACAAATTTTTCTTCAGCCCCTTCGCGTATACTATGCATTACATAGTAGCCAAAAAATGGTGTTCCCAAGGACCAGTCTTGGAGCCTTTGTTAGAGTTTATATGATTGATTTACCTGAAAACGTTTTCTTTCTATTATTTACGATATTTTGGCAGATGTTTTGTAACCTATTCTAGTTAGCATACCTGAAACGTCTGACATCACGTTTCAGTTGCTATTAGACATACGCCCACATGAAAACTCTTTCCCATCTGTTTGGAATTGGTTCTGGAATTGGATAGGTACACATAAGGTTTACGTTACTCCGCGTGGCTGACGACTACTGGCCGTTGGGGATCTCGTGCAGTGATCCTATAGAATCGATTTACGCTGACTCCTGGCGACCGAAGACCGTCGTCGCTTGACGCTGCGGGAACAAACTAATAGATCAATGGATAGTCTTTTTAAACTATCCGCATAAAACTCTAGCAAATATATACGCTTGCTGCTTCTAAGGTGGTATATCTGGAAATCTTAAATTAGAAAACATAGCATCGCTCATACCTAGTTCTGCCAGCATACCTCGCATCACGTGTTTATTATAGGTGTTAAAAATGACTGATGATAGAATACAATATTACCTAACACTTTGATCAACTTTACATTTGTCGAACATGGTTGATTTTCACAAAAGCAGAGTTTTCTTTGTATAGTTAATCAGCGAATAATACGACCAGATGTCCTTTCTCTGATAGTATTATATTCTGTGAATGATTTACACTCCATCTTTATCAACTAACTTAAGCATCTCTATCTTGATATTATCGATCCCACTACTTTGCCAATTTTTATTTTTTGTGGCATTGCCTCTACTTCAAACTTGCGGCTTTCGTAGTGCTACTGACAATCATCTCCTGCCACAGAATGGTTACTTTCGAAAAGTTTTCGCAGTACTGACACGAAACTTCGATAGTCTTTCAGTTCTTAGAGTACTGGTAGAGTTCTTAATTGACCACGTTTTGAGTTTGATTTTATTCTTTGGAAAAGATTCCTACTATTACTGTTCTTTACAAACAACTTGTAGATAAGAATTCTTATCTTTTTGACACATATTCTGAATTCTTCGTACCACTCTATTATATTCTTCTGATTCCTAAGCAATGTTGATGCCTAAAGCCTTCAGTATTCTCCTGGTTTGTATTTCAGTTAAAGTTTTTGTGGTTATCCAATGTAGTTTGGATGATTTCTACATTCCATTTTCTCAAAAATATGTTTATCTGTTAATAAATCTGCAGTGAATCACGTTTGTGATAAAACACAAGTAGGATGATCAACTCAGTGTTTCCATGATTAGTGTTCTAACCGTTTAAAAATTAATTTGCAGCCGAAAGATTAATGTACACTTGAGAAGGATGCTGACTACACGTCTATTATTTTCAATCGTTGCATTAATTGGATAATGGCAACAGATTACATAAATCTAGATAACTCACTTGTCTCAAATCAAATCAAAATTCCATTGGCCTCGTTAAATCTGATATATATTCGCAATAAATCATTAATACCATTTTGACATTATTTGCTACTTTTTATCTTTTATTCTCATTAACCCTTTATCTTTATTTTCTTGCGATTATTGGAATACTGCACGTATCTAGATATTTTCAAAAACAGTAATATAACTCGGCTAATGACCCCAGATATCAAAGCAGCGCCAGAGTACCAAAAAAACTGTATATAACCCTGACCTACAGAAATACAAGAACATTATTAATATTTCATATGTTTGTTTACTTTAAATGATACAATTGAAACAAATAATATATTTATAAATATTTAATGATAGATAAAAGCAAACGATAGTACCTAATCATTCAGTTAAAGTCTGGTGCAAAATAAACATTCCATTCAAAAATCAAAGTAATTTATATCTTCCAAAATATCGGCTCGGTTTTTATGATTTTGGCAGCAAATGAACATTAGATCTTTTCATTATACAGGGTGTAATCAGTTTCATGTCATTAAAAAAACTGGTGGTGGGGAACGACCAAACGAACAAAAAAACCTTATATAACATGGGGTCTAAATCCCATAGTTTAAAAAAAAAAATAAACAAAAACTTCGAAAATGTTCAATAAAATTGTTTGAGAACTGCTGGAATGTTGGGATAAGCTTTTATATTCGGGTATGTCGGCGCCTCTCATCATCAAATACGTTGATAATCACTCTTTTGTATGTCTTTTCAAAAGTAGGTAAGGTAAGGTCTTTAGCGGTGCAGTATTTTAGTTTCTATGGGCACTTTGTTAAGTAAACACGTCATTTTATTGACTTACCGTTCAAGTCGTTAAGTTCTTGATTACGTACAGACACTACTTGTTCGTTCTTTTTGTGTTGCTTTTTGGATTTAGGACCAAGTTTTTATTTTTATTTTCTTTATTGACAACGTTAGTTAATAGTTTAGTGTGGTATTTTAATGTGCATAGAAACCATAAAAAATTATCCTAATTTACCAAATGTGTTGAATGGAGTGCGTATGTCCTTAGTTCGACGTGCCGAAAAGTGTACTGAGGCAGACGGAAGCCATTTCGAACAATTTATGTAAATCACCTTTATTGGTAAGTTCTAGATTTATCGAATAATTTTAGTTTTCGATACCTGATCGGCAATTCGTTAAATAAATCAGATTTTTTCCTAACTTAAAATACTCATAATTCTGTTATCGTATCTCAGACGTCTAACTCTTTATTTCCCAATGTCATGCAATAATTATTTATTTTTTAAACTTTTAACCCAGAACACTCATTTAGGTTACAAATGTTAAAACCACATTTAAATCTGATAAATTATAAACAACAATAAAAGCTCCAATATAATATTTTGTTCTAAATTAAAAAAACACATGTAAAGAAATGCTGTGTTTAACTTCTACGCCCATCATTTGCTTTTGCAGTTCTGGAAAAAGAGATAACAAATTATTTACATCTGTATAATTGGTTCGGTTGAGGCGATCATCAAAGGTGCCGCCCTTCTTTGCTTTGAACCGCGGGCCGCCGAGAACGAGTCGATAGGTAATCTTTGCACCTTTTTATGATAATTTAAAAGTTGTATAATTGGAAACTACTACACGTCCATTGACCAAGAAAGGCAGTGGTTCTCAAATGTTTCCTACCCTAATAGGTCAAGGTGCCCCTAGATGAAAAAGTCATAAAGGTTTTTTGTTTGTCTAGTCGGTCCCTATTACCCTATTTAATGACATGAAACTGATTACACGCTGTATAACACATCCAAGAGTTTAGTCAGTGTAGGTTCTACGTATTTTACTGGCTAATTAGAATCCATTATAAAAAAAATCGAAGTTTTGTTGTTGTAAATTTCCGGTTGCGACTTTTTGGACATTTTTTCCTGAATTTGGCGGATTCGTTTTAAAAAAACGACAACTGAATTAGTTTTTCCTATTTTTCTTTCTAGGATTCTATGCCATATGTATTACTGGAACATAACATCTACGGCTGTGACTTTTACTTCAAAGGAACGTTTAGAGGGTCTTTTTGACAAATGATAATGAGAATAAAAATATAAGAATAATGATAGTGTTGATGTTTCGGATACTGAATCTGTTTCTTTTCTCAAATCTTTATTAGAAAATCTTTTATCTTTTTATCTGCACGATGAAGTACATTCATTCACAATGGTTTTAATATAATTATTATCAAATGAAAATTTTCTACCAAAGATAAACACCGAGGTCGCGAATTGCATCAGGTTTTGCTGTTGCAGTTGTATTTCCAAGCCAATAATCAAACATTACTAAAGAGTATTTTGTAGAAAGGGACATTACTTGGCACTTAGAAATATTTAAATGAAGGTTGTTTGAAAGGAATGATTTGGACAATCATCTAAATAGTTTTGAAGGTGCAAACAATCTTCATAGCATTCAATAGTGAAAGATATTTTTTCGTCATCCGCGTGGAGACAATTACCGGCTTACAGTTTCTTTTGTTTTCGCTTGGTTCGTCAAATATGTTCCCAGGTATTACAATTTGTTTATCACTGTTTTGTATATAGTCCGCTACTTGTTTTCGTAGGTATTTCATGGCGTTGGGATGTTACTGGGTTGTTACGGTTTCTCCTTCTATTTGATGGCTTAGTGCTCCATATAGACAATTCTCGCCACCTTCAATTTTTTATACCAGTAGTTGGAGTGAAAAAAATTAGTATCGCGTGTATTTCCGCTGATGTGCTGAAAGAAATTCAGATTGCAATATATACTAATAGTGCGCCACTGATTAGTTCGCTTTTAATTTAGATTCAATATTTACTTGAAGGTTGGCGCAAGAAAAGAATTTATCGCCCTACTTTGAGAATTTATCTTACCGAAACCCTTTAAGGACTTAATATCCGGTTAATATAAACAAGTCAAAGCTTATTTTTTTAAAATTTGGTAAACTCTCTTTCTACGGAACCGTGTAAAACAAAGTAAAAAATTGATTAGAATGTGAATTACCAAAATGTGCGTTTGTTATTAGTACAAATAAAATGGTTGGTAAAATGGTTAAAACTTATGTTATCTCTAATTTTTTGTTTTTGTTTTCGGATATTTGCACTGATTTCTTGTCTTTATTTTTGTCAGTGAGTAGACGATGTCATTACACTACACTATAATTTATTTAATTGTGTTGAAAAATTATTTAATTCGCAAGCTCTAATAAACTGATTTTTAAGTCAATTTCTTTCTTTGACAACAGGCTATACCAAACCAGACGTCTATCTCATCGACATAGACGGAAATGGCAGATTCCCGCCAGCGCACGTTCGTTGTGAGTTTCAAAGTCTGGAGGACTCCACAAAAACCATCGTCGAACATAATTTGCCAAGTCAAATAGACGTCAGGTCTCCGTCTGAAAAGGACTTCAGCTTTAGCATAAAATATCGAGAGTTCAACGCTGATATGCTCCAAGAATTGGTGTCGCACTCGCTGAACTGCAGCCAATATATTAGATATGACTGCCTAAGGGCTCCCTTAGAGTTACATTCTGCCACATGGTTTATAAATTCGGCAAATCAAACTGTTGATTTTATTGGAGACATGAAAAGGTAGGTTTATTAATATCTATTTATTTAATTAGATGAAAAATACTAGCCCCGTCTAAGAGAACAGTTCTGAGAATTTTGTCAAATGTCAGTAAGTGCCGGTCTGTATAAGACATGTAAGTAAGTAAAATTTTCTAAAACATACATACATGTATAAGGAATGTATACACAAATGTAATGTATTACAGATTTTGTACATTAGCAAATATTATTACATTATTGTTAAGGAGTTAAGCTGTAGGTTAGTCTCGTAAACCTTTGTATCTTTCCTTATATTATTTTTCCCTACTTTCCCTATTTTTCCGAAGTCTGTCCCGTGTTGCCTGAGTTAAAGAAATGAAAGTGATTGAATATTTTAATACCGTTATAAAATGTGTTTTCCTTATGACATTATAACGCCATAATGTGGTGGTTGAAGATAATGGCTATTTTTCCATGAAGCATATTGATAAAAATCCAAATGTTTAGTTAAGTTATCGGTCATTATTCTAATGTTCTTAAAATGTTCCCTACATGAATCTATTGGTGTTAAACTACTTATTGATCTCATAGCTTTTTTGGAATAGTGAGTTTGAGGTGGCGCCTCCTCAGATTTCAATCTCATGCTATAATATACTTTGGAAATATAATATAATAATAATAATGTACTGGAAAGTTTCTTGTTCATTTCCACTATGTGACGCCTCCATTTCAGATTCTTAAAGTTCATTCAGACAATTGCGGATTTTTAATATTTTCTTGAGTAATTTCTTAAAATATATTTCTAAACAGTTTAATTTTGCTGCTGAAGCAACGAAATGTTCGCAGAATAATTTGTTTAGTTTTGAAGAGAAATTAAATTCCCAAATTAACTTTTCCAGGATGCATATTATAAATTTTAAAATAAATTCTGCACGAAAATATTCGCATTTCGTAACTGTCTGAATGAGCGTTTATTCAGACACGCATCCAAGAATGTAATACTCTACTCATGAAATAGTTCCAGAAGGAAGGTTCATATCTTGTTGAGTGTGATTAAATCAACTTATTTTATCAAAGATCAGTAATGTATATTACTTAATATTTCCGTACATTATGGTAATGTTTTTTTATAAAGCAAATTAAAATATTTTAAAGTTATCATAAATAATCCTTGACGTAGATAAAAAAAACTGGGCCAAGCATGAATCCCTATGGAACACCACAGTTTGTCAGTTTTTAGTTAGTTTTTATTGGCATTACCTCGTCGAAGGCAATTTTATGACTCCACATACATTTTTCGATTACATACTTATTTAAGTAAGATGAAAACCATCTCTAAGAAATGATCCTATTAAACTAACTTATGACTTACTTTTATGGTATATTTTTATATTTTATTGAATATTAAAATATACATACCAACTTTTGCCACAATTATTACAGAAGAAGTCAGTGGTATTTTTTTAAATTACGTATGTTACCAAGAATACCAGCAAATAATTTTAGTGTTTGTAGAGTCGTAATAACACAGGCCCACAAAAGAAAAATTCGTAAGCGAGAGTTAAGACACTTTTCTTTATATTTTTCGGGGCGCTGAACACGAATCTGACGTCAGGATAGCATATTTGTAGATAAATTTTTGAGCTAGAGGTCAAAATTGGACGAAAATCATGAAAAATCGTGATTTGTCATATTCCCAGGTTCGAAATGAATAGAAAATTTTGGGAGACATGGAATTTTTTGGAGAAAATACAGTATTTTTCAATGTATTTCATTACTTGATAAAGCCTGATGTACTGTGAGTGCACTTTCGACCGCACTATTATACAAAATATCCGAGGATATTGCTCCCAACGGTGGTTTATAAACATATTCATCTAGATTAATTCGGGGTTGTACTTGTGTTCGCGGTGCCAGGCAGAACTGCACACTCGGAAAGAACAATGAGAAGAGGCGGGAATAATATCTCGGGATTGTATGGAACACTCAGTCTGTGAGATTGGACCCTTGGCGCATCAACTTGTGATGAAACCTTTTGACGCTTACCCTGCGGCGACCTTGTACTCCCGTTACAATCATATTTTTATTTGAGCGTTCTAACATTTATTGGTCTGAATTTATCTCTCTATTTTCAGTACGTAACTTAATTCATTTATCAAAACGCATTCCTCTTTTGGAGATCAGTTATTTTTTGCCCGTTTCCGGACTATTTTATCATCGAATGATCTACGCAATGGATTTCTTTTTCGTCCATGCGCCTTTTGAACTGTTTCTCTCTTTAATGACCAACAAAAGTCTGCTATCATCTTGATATCCTTGATACCGTTTCTCCATTTCCTTGATATCTTGATGGAATCGCTCGCCTTCCTCTTCACTGAAGTCACCTAGATTGTCAGGGAAATAACTTAGATGCGAGTCAAGGAAGTGTAATTTTACATTCATTAAACAACCTAATTTTTGGTAATTATTGATCATCTCAGCTACAATGCTTTCGTAGTCATCACTTCTATGATTCCCTACGAACTAATGGAAGGAAGGAACGCATGGGAAAGCTTTAAGGCCGTACTTAAAGCTTTCCCATGCGGCATTCTCTTTTGGAGTCATCGTTATAATAAACATATCATCCTTCAAAATCTTTCGAATCTTCAAAAATTCCTTCCTTAAGTTTAGCTTCCGACAACTGACTGAATGTTCGACTCAAATATTCAAAGCAGTCACCCTGTTTATCAAGCGCTTTCACAAACTGCTTCATCAAGCCTAATTTTATATGCAGGAGGATTTTCGATAGTTCAGCCAGTGGTTGCTCTATTATATTCTTATTACCCGGTAAGAGGCACGATTGCGTGGGACAGATCTTTCTTTTGTAGTGATATATGGTATATTTAAAATAACTGATAGAAAATCCAACGCTGATATTTTGTCCACCATCCTCAATGATACTAAATCGATGTGTTCATCTTTCACCGTTGAAGGAGACAACCTTGAAAAGTAGAAACGGCTCTAAATGTTCAAATTTAACACAATTAAAATGCGCACACCACAACCTCTTAACCAAATGTAACCAAATAAATCAAGATTTAACTAAACAGAAAAGCACACAGGAATGCGTTTTGATGAACGAGTTAAGTTACTACACTGAAAATAGAGAGATAAATGCAGACTGATAAATGTTGAAACGCTCAAACAAAAAGATGTTTGTAAAGGGTACAAGGTGTCCGAAGGTAAGCGTCAAAAGGTTTCATCACAAGTCGATGCTAGCAAGGGTCCAATCTCAAAGGCTGAGTGTTCCACACAATCCCGAGATATAATTCCTGCCTCTCCTTATTGTTCTTCCCGCGTATACAGTTCTGCTCGACACCGCGAACACAAATACAATCCCGATATATGTTTATAAATCACAGTTGGGAGCAATATCCTCGGAAATTTTGTATAATAGTGCGGTCCAAAGTTAACTCGTACATGAGGTTTTATCAAGTAATGGAATACATTGGAAAATACTGCGTTTTCTCCCAAAAACGATATTTCCATGTCTCACAAATCCCGATTTTCATAATTTTCGTTCAGTTTTGACCTCTAGCTCGAAAATTCGCACACAAGCATGCTGTTCTGACTTCAGATTCGTGTTCAGCGCCCCGAAAAACAACGAAAAGTGTGTCTTAATTCTCGGTCACGGAAAAAAAAATTTTTGTGGGCCTGTGTAATCAATCCTGAATTATAAAATGGGTTTTCCATTACTCAGTTCAGTAGTGTAGGTACTTGACAGTTTCTCAACTTTCTATTACTCAAAATTCTCAAAACACAAGGTGCCATAAATATGTCAGAGCAGTTTCGGTAGTTAAATAGTAAAAATATGTACTTTTAACTTTTCAATGAAAATTATATACTTAATTTGCATATTACATAGGTCGATGACCCACACTTATTAGAGAACATACTGCATCGGTATTAAGAAATCATTTGTTATGGTTATTCAAACACAACAATGAAATTTTTGCCTCTATAGCACTTTCAATTGAACACTACATTCGAACGTTTCGCGCGTTTCGCCAACCATCATCTGGAGATGTTTGAAAATAGTTTTAAATGAATATAGGTGAATTCAAATATTACCAAAAACCAAAAGTACATTTTGTGATTTTTCTCTATTGTTATTCTTATTAAATATGTAATAACTATTAACTACTCTGAATTATATTTATGACACCTTACGAGAATAAGACGGGGCTCTACAAGTAAGGTGATTGTTAGTTTTTGTTTCCTAAAAGCAGCTTTACAGGGGTACATGTCCGTGTTCTATAGGAAAGAAATGCGAAAACAAATCACAGTGGTGCAACTGCGAAGATATAGACGATGATAAATGGTACACGGACGATGGATATTACATCAGCGCCAACAGTCTGGGTATTACGGAGATGGTGTTCCTACAACAACCTGATCTGCCTGAAGATGCGCTGGGGAGAATAACCTTAGGTCCACTGGAATGCGTAGAAACAAGTATGTCGTATTTATTATAAGTTGAAGGAAAATAATTTTCCAAGTTTTATCTACTCGACAGACATCTAGTACAGTAAATACAGATGCAAATTTGAAATTTGAGGGGAAAGAATTAGAGGATGAATGAAAAAATTGTAAAATGTTATTTTTTTTTCTTACTCTTTCCCCGATGATTCCATCTCACAGTCGGGACCAATTTTTTTAGAGGGGGAGGGGAAGGAAGGTAATGTAAAAGAGCTCACCACTGCTCGTTTGAGAACCTGACAATATCTATTGATTTAGGGCGACAATGACGCCTTCTTCAACGTAAGATGACTTTTTCCGCTCTCAATGGAGTTCAGTTAATTCTATTCTAGGAGACGACCTAGGACCCGAGTCCTGTAATAGACGAAAAAGCTATGAGTGTACCTACCGTGAATTACTTACTGCTCTTCAAATTTGTCCTCTTACTAGTCCACTCAAATTAGGAAAAAAAATTAATAATTTTTATCCTAGAGAAAGAAAAAACCAAAATTTCCAGTAAAAAAAAAATTTTGTACTCTAGCATTATTTACGTATCTTCTTCAGTTTTGGAGTTATTATGAAAGAATGAAATTTTTTTAAGAAATTTCAAAAATCAGTTCAAATATGAATCAAACTTTGTTTCACATCTAGGCATCCCAAACCGATCAAACTTCTAGAACATATTGTTAGTAAAGTAAATTGTAAATGGATTACGTTCAATTTCAATTCTTGCGGTGAAGCCATTGGTTTCATTGCTAATATTTTCTCTGAAAAAACGAGACAACCATTTTATTTTCATCATAACTCCGTTAGTTTTTATGCTAACAACTTTTACCAAAGCTCATTTTCAAGGTCTTTTCAAGTACTTTTAAAAATGTCTTAATATGTTTTCCTCCAAAAATTTTCCGTTTTTCCGTTATTTAACGTTGAAAGTTTCGAATTCAGTTTTCGGCGAACAAAAAGTTACCTTCAACGAGCCATAACTCGGTTTGTATTGCATCTACAGAAACAACGAAAAACCAATCGATTTCTTATTTTATAAGCTTCGTTTTTGCTTATAACATTTCTTTTTTGATAAAACGTAAGGTTTTGGAGTTGTTCGTGAAAAATCGTTCTAAAACATGCATTTTTTAGATTAAAAATAAACATTTTCAATCACGAACAACTCGAAAAGTATTGACTCATTGAAAAAACTTCATAGAACATTTTTTGTTAAGAATTTATTCCTCTATTGACTTCTTTGGTTATTTTGAATGTAATAATTTCCACCCCCGAGAAGGAGTGGCATCCACGCCCAGAGTAAAAGCACACATCGGCACTATATAACTTTTGTTCCTTGAGCCATTCCCTAATTACTTTCCAAATTTCACATCAATCGGTTTTATCCGAAAGAATTCTGAGCGAAAAACCATCAAACACTGGACTATACGTGGATAGCAAAAATCATGATTAACTAGGAAAGGCCCAATCACACTGGGAAAGAACAGCAAGAGAATCAGAAACAGTGTATACTGAAGACTCGGAAGAAATCTAGAAGCAAAAACACAATAAGAGAAGCATAAACTCTCGCGACAACGTGGGGCATCTCACAAACACCTACACTTCCCATCCTACACTCCTGTACCTCGTCATTTGGCACTCGTTGCTGACAAAGATCTTTAACTCCTAAATGGTTTAACTCATAAGGAATCCGTATATGACAAAGCTGCAAACATCTCAATGGAGAAAGCAATATTAACACGCCTCAAAAAAGCTAGACAGCAATGCTGGAATTAACGGACTTTACCATTGCTAGTGTCGGGTCAGTTCGAGTTTGTCAACAAGATTTTATGCTCTTAAAGAGCAAACGCAATCAAATCTCAACCGCCACTACCAACCATTGACCTTTTCTTCTGAGTCTATAGTCTATGCAACAACTAACCGGAGCAACCGGCGGTGTTGCCAGACTACCACCATTTTCTCTACATTTTCCGATCGCTCAACATTATTGCGTTTGATCACTTGAAAATTACCCATTTAAACGGCTTTTGTCTCTGATTTTTGACAACGTCGCGAAGGTTTACGACAGGACGCCAACTAGAAGCGAGGCATGCGTATAGACAACACGCATATTTGGAATTGGGCCCGGAGTGGAAGCAAAGTGGGAGAGATAATGGGCGGTTGTTTGCTTGAAAAAGTCAGGGTATATTATATACAGAATTGAGACAGGGTTGAGCGATCTAGGAGTTAAAACATCTTTGCTGACAACAAGCATGATCCAAATCTACCCCAGCTATACGTAGCCTGTGGAGGTATGTTTTCTGGAAGTAGTAGTAATGCCTACCGTACGCTAGTAAACTAAATCAAATCAATATAATGTTACTGACATTTCATTGGCATTTTCATTTCTGAAATATTTTTCCTAAGAAATTTTCTACGAGAAACTACCGATTTGGGAAATATACCACAAGCTCTGATATGTGACGCAAACTTCAATTTTGTTCCTGTAAAAATAAACATTTGCACAGTTTCATTGATTCTCTAATCATATTAATGAATCATTAACGATTTTAATTCAAACAAAAATTAGTATATCTGGGGTTATCTGCGTGTGAAAGATGTTTACTATACGTGACAAAAGTCATTAATCTGTAAGTATCTCATGTTATTTCGAAGTCGCTCTAAAACCTTTTTCGCTTCTTAGAATTAACTACTATAACTTTGACGTCTATTTTTTTTTTATTAATTTAAATATTTAGAATATCATATAGACTGCTGGCCAATGGAAACGGGCCAAGCGAATTTTTAGGTTGAATGTCGATATGCGATTTTCTGGATTTAGGAGATAATTTACCAGTGAAACAGTGAGTTTTAACCGATTCTTTTATTTTGAAGCACGTCACTATCTACAGGGTGTGAAAGAAAGGTGTTTTTTACCAAACTTTATAATTGCCGAGATTCCCCAAAAACTATTTTACATTTTTTTAGTCACTGGTTTATGGTAAAAAACAGCAATTTCTCAAAATTTTTGATTAAGATACCGATTTTTTTAAGCCTGTCATTTTTCTATTTTTTGCCGTTAGGCCTTATTGGGTTTCGTAAGAGCCGATCGCTGTAGGTTATTATAATACCTTATGACGACTCCTTTAAAATGATAATAATAATAAGTACATTTTTTTTGTACTTTCAGTCCTGAAAACCGCATATCGATATCTATTCTCTTTCTCAAAAGAACGTGGATTCAAATTCCACCTAAAAATTCGCTTGGTCCGTTTCAATTGGCCAGCAGTTAGTTTAATTAAAGTATGAAAGTAGGTACTGTTTATTTTATCATTTACGAGTCAGAAAACATTTTTGTTCGGCTCCAAACAGGAATGCTTTTGTTTTGAACAATCTAAGTATGATATACGATGCAAAAGATAATCTCCAGCACTTATTTAATTAATTCCTCGAACAAACAAAATGTTTAAATAAGGTCTTTGACTTGATTCTACAATACATTTCAATTGTTTTAATTTTACCTTCCGTTCTGTAAGCCATCCTCAGAAGGATGACTCACAGTTGGGTTTTATGCTAACAAAAGCATTGGTAATTATGATACTCACACTTTCTCTAAATAGATTTAACCGTTTACAAAAAACGCCATTTTTCTACTAAAAGTAGGCAGATGAAAATTGGTTGTCACCGCATTAAATGTACATAAATTAAACCGACAATTTAGAATGACTATAAACCATATGTTTGCGCCCCCTTCTTCATTTAAAACTAAATTGAACATAGTTATGTTAAATACGCCTTAAGACATTCTGCGAACCTATCTAAGTCTGTATGTTAAAGCCAAATTACCAACAAAGCAAATGCTTGTTATCAGAGAAAATAATTTTCAGAAATTCATTCGTTCAATATTTGACATTGTAGGTGGGAAAATCAATTTCTATTCACAATCGCTATATATTATCAACATTTACGTACCTTCAAATACTGCATATGAGAAATACGTGTACCTATATGAAGCTATTGGATCGCTAGACTGTCTGTATAATAATAAGAAGAAAATTATTTTTATCTCATCCCTATTTAGCACCATGTATTTACATTTTCCTCATACATATTTGAGAATTTGCCACTGTATTTATTATTTCAAAATCTTTCTACCTCATCACCCAAAACGAGACGATTGAGTTTACGGTTATTCGATTGAATTTAAATTTTACAAAGCTCTTTATTTTTTTAAATGGAAAAATTTTTGAGGTTGAGACGGCCTGAAATTTCAGAAAAAAAAAATAAAGGCTACCCTAATATAGTACAGTAACTAGAGGCTCTAACTTCGGAATAATATCATATGAAACGGATTTCTTTAATTTTTGTCAGCTTAATAGTAAATTACAAGTAAAAGTTTCTATATTATGCGGAGGCTGGCTAATTTATAGGGGGTGGGCGCCTTTACAGAGAGTGACAACTAAAAAGAAAGAAACAAAAACGTTGGAGCTGAAAAAGAATCAGATTTTAAGAAGAAAAGTTTCTATTCAACTTTTCATATAAATTGGAATTTTAGCTTGAAAAAGAGGTATTTCAAATTGGTTTTCGTCAAATAACTCGAAAGGTATTACATTGCGCGAAAACATGCTAGAGACAAATACAAAAGCTACTAAATTGAGAATGAATTTCGTTTTTTTTAATTTCTGTAGAGTTAATGTTTTCGGAGATCTGGAAGTAGAAAGGTGGCGTCCGAACATTTATTGAACGAAGAATTTGATTTAAATGTTAAATATCTCAGAAACTATGGCACTCACGTAAAAACGCTAACAACCAAAATGAAAGACTATTAATTAAGCTTTCAAATTATTTTTTGTATATTTCCATAGCATAAAAACAAAGAAGTCATGGCAGAAACAATGAACTTTTCCACATTTTTTTATTAATAACGTCTCCATTTTATTAATGTAAGTAGTCAGAATTTAAAACAAATTGTTCCCATATACTGTTTTTCGTTAATATATAGCATGATCTAGAGGCTCAAATTTTTTTGTCCATTTACAGAGCTTGCTTTAGAAAAAAACTGCATTTTAAATTGTCAAGGGTTTTTAGAAATAACGAATCAATTTTTGTTTTTCTGCAAATATCTCCATAAATATT
Source organism: Rutpela maculata (assembly GCA_936432065.2). Lineage (NCBI taxonomy): Eukaryota > Metazoa > Arthropoda > Insecta > Coleoptera > Cerambycidae > Rutpela > Rutpela maculata. Next base: position 44,170,214 of record OW386286.2, read on the forward strand.
ATTTTTAGAGAAAATATAGTGGATATCAAAAATAAAGCTTATAAACTTAGAATTAACCTGCCTTTGGTAAATATTTGTGTAGGGTTGATAGTTTCGTTATAGACGGCATCTGACCGTTTTTAGGATGAAGTATTTAGTTTAAAATGTTGAATATCTTAGAAACTGTGACACTTTCATCAACAATTTTAAAGAACAAAATTAAAGATAATTAATCAATCTTTAAAATTACTTTTTTGTTTTTTTGTACATCATAAGAAATAAAGAAGTTATGGTCGAAACGACGTGCGTTTTTTCATTTTATCTAACAAAATATCGCTATTTTGTTATTGTAATTGCTCAGTAATTGATTTTTTCTTTAAATATGCTGTTTTTCGTTAATATAAAGCATCACCTAGCTGCTCAATTTTTTTGTCCGTTAAAAATACTTGTTTTAAAAAAAATTTCATCGTGTATATTAGAACCGCCACTTTGAATTTTTTAATTTTAACTTTAGATTCGTAATCAGTGATTCCAAAAGCATAACTGTCCTATGTTTCAAAAATAAATCAGTAATACTTTTTCAAATGTTGAATATTTAAATAATCCCCCCCCTCCCCCTTGCGGGTAAGAGCAAGTATCCGGACCGTATACAAACTGAAGATGATACCTGTAATTACAATAGTAACCCATAAAGAAAAATTATCATTACATATGACATTGTTTCGAAACATTACATGTTTTTTACCTCCAGGAACTGTACTAATAGGTTTATGTGTATTCTTTTAGATACACAGAGGTACGTTGTAACCTTCACCACCAGTCAGTCTTACATAGAAGTTCCTGGCTGGAGAAAAGGAGATTTGGCGTTTTCCTTTCGTACTACTGGGAAAAAAGCTATTCTGCTCTACCAACCACCTATCCGTCCAAATTATCCAAGCTTCATGGTTGCCTTGACAAGCGGTAAGTGACATTATTTCCCAAAGCGCATATACAGCAAAATAATTTTTCATCGAAAATTATCTTAAAGAAGTGGTTCTGATTTCACTATAGACTGTAAAATCCCGTCATTGAGGTGGTTAAAAACCTTTACATTTTTCAACATTGTCAAATATTGACCAATCTTAAATACATTTCTTAAACACAAATATCGAAAATTGCATTTAAACTGTATTATTAACAGATAACAACGAAACCAAGTATATATCATTCTTTCGGAATTGAAGCATGGTTCATCATGAAAATTCATTATATGAATCTTTCAGTAGTTTGTCACCTCATTTACCTTCACCGACTCTCTTAGGCAGTATTTCCGGACTCGTGTTTATTAAACTACGCTATAATTTTTTTCCAGATTTTCAATTGACTTTCAATTTTACATTAAACACCGGAGTCTCCAAGGAGCTGGTGATAGTATCCGGCAGAAAATTGAACGGGGGCGAATGGCATAAAGTCTGGATAGATTACAATAAGTACCACGTAAGATTTATGATAAACGAGGACTCCCAAATGGTCAATCTAAAGCCCGAGGAGGAATTTGGACCCTTTGAAGGATCCATGTTCATTGGAGGAGCAATAAGGTAGGAAAATAACTCAATATTTTTGTCAATAAAGTTTATTTATTTGCTAACACAAATTTTATTTTGAAATATACTCCAGTCAATATATACACTTGAAAGGATATTAAATATAGGAGAAATTATTTTTTTAGTATCGTAAGAGGTAATTAAGGATTTTGTAGACAAAACTCTCGAAAAGTTTTTTTTTACTCCGGAAAATGTTTCGCCTAAAATTTCAAGCATTTTACGAGAGCAGATTACAATCAATTATATTAATGATACTATTATCTGATTACACAGCCGCACAAAAAAAATAAAGTGTCTTGACCCCAGAGACTGACTAGGTAGACTTTATGTTTCTCGGGTCGCTGAATCCGAATCCGGGGTCCATTTGATCCCATGTCATCAGGTTTAAGGTCATTTGAAGGTCAAATCGAGATAGGACCGTGAACAATTCCGCAAAAAATTTATGTTTATGTTTTTGAGGTTGCTGAATCCGAATCCGGGGCTTATTTGATACCATCATGTCATAATCAAGGTCAAATGAAGGTCAAACACATGAAATTCAATAATACAATCTTTTTTGACCCCGGATTCTGAAAAAGCAGAAAATTTTACATTCAAATACATCCTGAACGGTTTATGGAACCGATTTCTTAGGTCATTTGTTGGTTATCAAGCGGTAAAATGCTTATTTTCCATTTCTTCGCTGATATATCGATTGTAAATCGAAAACTTGCGTCTATGACTAGTGACCTTCAAGTTTTTGTGGTCGCTTATCACGATCCCGGTATCCATTTGATACCATGACGTATAAACCAAGGTCAATCGAAGGTCAAACACCATAATTCGAATGATATAAATTTTTCAACCCCGTATTCTCAAAGAACAAAAAATCTTACGCCCAAATACGTCTTGATCTGAGTCGAACCGAACTTTGGGTTTATCCATTCATCATCTCGAAAACAACTCTTGAAAGGGTTAAATGATGTACAAAATCCGTTCACGCAACCTCCTCGTGGTGTACATCGGGTAACGCTAATGCTGACGGTTTCACAATTCAGTTGAAAGATTCGAAAGAAATCTGTATTTGACCTGCAGATGATCTTTCAGGGTCCAAAAAATTATATCATTCGAATTATAGCGTTTGACCTTCGTTTGACCTCAGTTTATACATCATGGTATCAAATGGATACCGGGATCGTGATAAGCGACCACAAAAACTTGATCACTAGTCATAGACGCAAGTTTTCGATTTACAATCGATATATCAGCTAAGAAATGGAAAATAAGCATTTGACCGCTTGATAACCAACAAATGTCCTAAGAAATCGGTTCCATAAACCGTTCAGGATGTATTTAGACGTAAAATTTTCTGCTTTTTCAGAATCCGGGGTCAAAAAGATTGTATTATTGAATTTCATGTGTTTGACCTTCATTTGACCTTGATTCTGACATGATGGTATCAAATAAACCCCGGATTCGGATTCAGCAATCTCAAAAACATAAACATAAATTTTTTACGGAATTTTTCACGGTCATATCTCAATTTGACCTTCAAATGACCTTAAACCTGATGACAAGGGATCAAATGGACCCCGGATTCGGATTCAGCGACCCGAAAAACATAAAATCTACCTAGTCAGTCTCTGAGGTCAAGACATTTTATTTTTTTTGTGTGGCTGTGTTATTGTTCATTAATTATTCCCCAATATTGAACTTTTTGTCTGATTTTTTTAACTCGTTTTCATACCTCCTTGCGGTGGTGCGTTTTTGAACGTGGTATCTCCAGTAGGCCTAATCCACAACAAAAACAGCAGGCCCTATTCAATGTATATTCGTTTACTTCGTTTCGATAGTCCAGGTTTGTTAATATGTAATGCCTCTTCGTCTGATTCGTGAATTTTGAATATCTTCGTTATCTTCGCATGGTAATGACTCCTAGATTTCATCTTATAATGACTCCTCAGATTCGATTAGTAATGACGCCTTGATGTCCAGCAATCTCAATGCATTCTTCCGCGCTTTCGGTGGGAATGTTCGGTGCGTTAGAACACGTTTGTCCTCTGCAGTTGCAGATAATAGCGCATTTCAAATTCACCTTCCTGTAGCCACAAGCCGCATCACATTCCATTTGCAAGAAATAAATTTCAATAAAGCAGGGGGAGTTGAATCTGTTGCGTTTTTGACTGGAATAAATCCGTCCTTGATTCTTTGGGAGCCCCATTTCTCTGGAGATTCATTCACATCTTACCAATGCTGGATTTGATGGTAGGTTCGTAAAGAATGATATCGTGCTGCTTCTGTTAAGGGGAGAACTGTAGCAAAGTTTAATTCGTTTCTTGTTACGGATTTAGCAATACTTGGTGACGATATGAGACCAGTGTTTCTTTTTTTGTGTCACCGAATAGCGTGACCAAAAAGAGCAATCCGACTGACGGAATCGTTTCAGGACTCAGATTTTGTTGCTTGAATAATTCAATTGGCGTAGCTAACTGTGGGTTTTCGTTAAGGTTGGCAATGACTTGGTCTTGCACATGTAGAATATGGCAAACGTCGTATTGCAGTCACTGAATACATGAAGCAACACAATGCTGTTTACTGCTGTTGAAAACTTTGCGGAGAATATAATTTCTGGGGGACTCGTACGTCGAGAACATTATGATAGTTGTTTGAATAATTAAAAAATCGGTATCTTGGGCAGTTTTACATACGTACGTAAAATTTGAGTCCTAGAATTTCTTTTTTAGCCTTATAGTCGGTTTATAGATGAAATTGATGAAGAAAAAAAATTACTAAACATTCGCGGCGTTATAACTTTTAAATTATTAATCGTACAAAAAATTTCTTTATACAAATGCTGTCAAGAATTTTATCCTTGCAAAATTCATGATAAATACTTTTTTTCCGTAAGATCAACAGGAAAAGAGTTATTTCGAAAAAGTTATTTTATTTCCCTTGTATGACTAGATGGCAGCTAAAGTAGTCCCCCAGAGGGATCGAAAACTTGAATTGTTAATAAGACCTCTCCGCCTCTACAATACACAAAAAAAATCTCCTACATTTAATGTTTCTTCGAGCCCTTTAATCGACAGATTAACTGGAGTAATATAAACAATTACATTCATAGAACGGCGACCGAAATATAGTGACTTCTCTTTATAAAGAATGAATACAATACTTCATTTCGTTAGAAAAACTGAACAATATTCATATCAGAATTTTGTCCATTTCAATACTTTATTTCTTTGATTGTATCTATTGCTATACAAATGTAATTTTAAACAGATTGAGGGAGATTTAAATCAAAGGTTTGAAAGCTTAATTATTAAATATGCATATGCATAACTACCCAGATAGCACAAAAATATTCATAGAATATTCTGGAATATCTTTTTTGAATTATGAATCCTTCCAGGAATATTCCAAGACGAATATTGAATATGAATAATCCAGGAATGCGCCAGTGTACACTCCTCCAGATATTCTAGAAGTGATTCACTAGAATATTCTGAGAAGATTCTGGAATATCTACGAAGTGTACCATGAATAATCATTGATTAGTATAATAGGATTATTCTTCATATATTCTGTAATATTTTAGGAATATTTTAATGATGTTATAAGAATAATCTTCCTTATATCATATAGTGTATAGGTATATTTTGGAATATCCACAATGTGCTCCCAAAGAAGAGCTCATGCAAATGAAAATGGTAGAAGGGACACGACATTTCACGGACAAAAAAACTTTTATTGCCAGGATTGGAATAATTTAGCTTTCTCTGGTGAGCCTTTGAATTATATGTAATGAATTCAGGGGTCGCTCCAGACATTGGGCGGCTGCCCAGGGCGACAGAGTTTTAGGACGACATATTTGGGGTGGTGGCACGAATATTTTGGATCGCAAATTATTAGAGTGAATAAATGATAAAATAGATCAAATAATATATATTTTAATTATCACGATCTTAATATTTCATCTTATAGAAAAAAGATAATATTTTTCATATTTTGATTATACAGTAGAGAGCGGCAAAACAGCTAGAGCTGTACTGATCCAATTAACAATTTTTATTTATAATTTACTTTTTTTTAATTATTTTTAGTGATCTCCTAGATCCTAAATCGTCCGTTCATCAGGGTCTAATAGGTTGTTTCCGAGGCTTGGTAGTGAACGAGGAAATTCTGGACATCTACACTTACATGAGTGTCCACTTAAGCGAAATCATTAAAGACTGCAAGCCGTCCTGTGTTCCAAATCCTTGCCAGAATGGCGCCCAGTGCAAGGAACTTTGGAGTAATTTCGAGTGTATTTGTCCTAACCCTTGGGCTTATAGCGGAGAACATTGCGAAAATAGTAAGTAGTTTATGAATTACTGATTATTATTAATCCATTATGATAATTTGATACAGTATATATTTTTTTCTACTCCCATACTTTAATTCGTTTATTAGACATTCCCTACCTGTACTTTAATGAAATTCATTAAGATACAGATTTTCCATTAAGCTACAAGTTTATAACCAATAGAAACGCGACACACAGCAATATTCTGTCAATATCGACTATTGCCTTGAACATCTGACAGATCTAAAATTTATCAGTTTTGAAAAGTCATACTTACTGTATACTTAGCAAATTTTCAAACTTAAAAATAGATTTTTTTTTTAGAGGGAGGGGGTAATATGTGAGATTTTTTCTGTCCAGCTTTAATAATTGATGGGAGGGGGGGGGGGGGGGGGGGTAAAAACATTTAAAAAAATTGTCCCCATCTCAAAACTGATATGCGGAGGGGGGCGAAGTGGCAAAAAATTATTTTAATGTGCTAGCCCAGGGGGGGAGAATAATCCCCTCTACCCCCCCCTTATCTACGCCTTTGCTACATTTACATACATTTGGACACACATACAAATTTGTGTCAAATTAGATATTTTTTATTTAAATGAACACCACTTAATATATCAAATCTTCCTAAACTACCTATGTAAATATGTTATTTAATTTAATAAATTTATAACTTTGTTTAATGGCATACATAAGTGTTTAAAAGTTGTATAAACGTGGTTTTAATTGTTGATGACGCTTATTTTATAACTACTGGTTTTCCCTATATTTACTGGTATTTCTTAAAAGGTAAAAAAAAGGTTGTAATTCATTCTTGATGTTTATAATTTATTAAATGTAATATTCACGTAAAAAGAACTTTCACTAACTAGACCATGCAAAAATTGTAATAAATAAGGGAGAAAGAAGTGCGAAACCGATGTAGGCATCCCATATAAGGTCCTATACCAAAAAAACCGCTGCCCAAGGAATCCCTACTTCCACATCCAGATTTTCTATCCAAGTCACTCACAACGAAAAAACTTTGTATGTGAAAATAATTGTTTATGGAACTTTAATAATATAATATTTGAAATCCTCTACCCCAAAAACCCATAAAACGATACCCCACATCGGTAGTGGGGTGGGGGGTGGTGATAGAGGGGTGGATGAAGTAAAAAAATATTTTGAGGTTTCTGGTTCCTGTACATACATTAAATCACAATTGTTTTTCGTCCCCTTTAATAAGGGGGTGGGGGTGGTAATGGGGGTGGCTAATGCCAAAATTTTTTTTGAGACCTTAGCTTCTCTTGTATATACTAAATACCAATTTTATGGACTCTTACCTGCTTGATTAACCTATTTACCCCAAATTTACCCCAATTTACCCCCAACCCTCCGACGGAACAAGATGAAAATATAATCTAGTTCTAGATCTCGTTAAAGTACATATGTGTACCAAATTTCAAGTCAATATCTTAAACGGTTCCAGAGTAAACGTGCGCACAAAAAAAAGTTACAGACAGACAGACAGACCGACAGACAGACAGAATTTTTTTTTTCGCTCAAACTTAAAATCTCGACGTTTCATGACATTTTAAGCCTATTTGGACAATAAAAATTTTTAAAAATTTTTTTGTCGTTACTATACTTAAGTAAAAATTAAACCGTTTGATTCGATTCTAAGATAGAGACCGAATTGTGTCATTTATGAATAATATTATACTTCCGATGCGATGCGATGGAATTTTCGTTCCACTAAGCAAAAACCAGGCACATATTTAGAACCCAGTTATTTTTTGGGGCCACGTATTTTTTAGAGAAAGCCCCTGTTGAAGGCAAGCATCAAGTTAGGAAAAGCCAGAATGCAAATTATTAAAATGGGTTTTCAACTGGCGCGGCGCTTGGTAAGTAAAAAAATTGAAAATATTTTACAAGAATGAATCATATGAAAAAAGCGCAGATCATATTTGACATGTACTTAACAAATTCGTCTATGAAGAAAGTTAGTTAGTTTTAGTAAACAATATACAGGGTGGACACACTTCAAAAAAAATTAACGAAAAATATAACAGAGGACAACAATTTTTCGTAAGTAGGTAATACTGGCAAGGACGAAACTAGGTATATTTTAATGAAAAATATACAGGGTAGTTACCCGAAAAATAATTAATTGAGGAATTATGCAGAAAATAATATTTGGAATATAGTTTTGGCACTATTACCGAGGAGGAAATCTAATATATTTTAGCAGAAAACATACAGTGTGAACGTCCTTAAAATATAGAATGTTATTTCGTATGTAATTAAAACAATTGTCATAAAAAAATCTATATATATATTCTGAATAAGTAAATGTATGATACAAAAAGAAAATTCAAGTCCAGACAATTAATGTTTTTATTGTTCTTCAAAAAAACAATACCCTATATACGTTTTTCTTAAATTTCAATATGTAATTCGAAGAGTACATAAGAGACCGAGCAAAATGGTTTCATTCATTTTTACTACGCTTTTGCCGCCTTCGAAATAAATTTCAACAAATAACACAATGTGAGTCTCGAAGAAATATCAGTAGAGAATATAGACCGATGCTGCGCGAGCAGGGGACGTGGCTTGTGACGTCATGGGGGTAATTGAGGGTATTTAGTGGGGACAACTAAGGATAATTACTCTTAATTGCCCAACTAATTACCCTTAATTAACCCCCCATGACGTCATAAGCCACGCTCCCTGCTCGCGTAGCACCGGCATATCTCCTATACTAATATCGATAAATAATACATGAAAAAAATGCTTCGACAATTAAATTAGGCATTTACTTTTTTTTTTGAACAATAATTATGTTTTAATTACCAATTTTCATTGTCTTAGATTTTTTATGTCATACATGTACTTATAGTGTAATACACGTTCAAAATATGAACTTATTAATCCATTTCTTTACAAAATTATAATCAACAGAAATTTTCGTAAAAATACATAAAACCCACACATTTCAACGATGGCTCCACTATCTAATTCTATGTGCTAATCTGATTACCCTAGATGTCCTCTAACTGTCATTACGCCATAGCCGTTTTCTCGTAAAACACCCTGTATACTTTATTTAAAAATATACAGGGCGGTCACTCAAGAAATAATTAAGAAACTATGGCAGAATAGTTATTTATGTACCAAGGCTTGTAAGTGTACTTTGCAATGTTCGAGACCTGTAAATACACGATACAAGCCGAAGTGCATCGACGTTTTTCGTACTACTAGCAATATTACAATTTTTAGGAAAATTCATTCAAAATTATTATATTTCAATATTTGTCGAACTCATTTATTAGTTGGCTTAGACTCTAATTGGAGTGTGTTCGCTTTCTGCTATGGTTACTGTCAATAAGTTGTCAAATTGATAACTTCATAACAATTTCCGCCATGCATTCAAGTTATTGCAATAAAATATGGATTATGATGAAATACTGACATTCAGGAGGCAGCCCAAAATATGTGTGCTTCGTTGGTGCCAAAATTTCATTTTTATTTAACTTCCTTATTACTTTACTTTTTTGCCCTAGGGCATAAATGTAAATTTTGTGCTTTTTTAGCTAGGCTATAAGGGACACTTTCATAACACTGACAGATGTTAAAAAATGACACTTACAGAGCTAATAGTACGAAAATAATATTTAGAATATAGTTGACACATACCAAGAAGGAAATCTGATATCCTCTTGTATTAAAATATATAGGGTGATCCCTTCAAAAAATAATTAATAAAGAAATGACGGAAATTAATATTTGTAGTTTAATTGTTACCATTGCCTGGAAGCAAATTTGATATACTTTTATTAAAAACAAATATACCTAAAGGGTAGTGATGCAACAGAGAAAATAATTAATAAATGAAGGCTGCTAAATAGAGAGGGACAATTTTTACTTTACAGTGCATCTACTTCAAACATTTTTTATCGGAAACATAAAATATAACTTATAGACTGGCGGTACATGACCAGTCAGGTGCAACGTTTTTAAAATGCATGCCAATCATATATATGAATGAATATGCCAGAAACGAAAATTTTAGGCAGTCGTCGCGTGCAGAAGGGTGTGCAAATCGATTTTTTTTTGTGTTTTTTTTTAATTTTAAAATGGATGCCAGTAGTGCCAAACGAAAAGCCGTGAAAAAGAATCCAGCGGAAATTCATTGGCATGCAGTTTCCGAGCGCAAAACAACTTTTGATGTGCACATTAAACCGTAAAATTTTTTGGTGTTCTTGATTTTGGATGATTTTGGATTTTGGATTTGCACACCCTTCTGCACGCGACGACTGCCTAAAATTTGCGTTTCTGGCATATTCATGGTAATTTCATTCATATATATGATTGGCATGCATTTTAAAAAAGTTGCACCTGACTGGTCATGTACCGCCAGTACCTATCTTATTATTTACCGGAACATGTTTTTCTCAGATATCAACACGAATGCCATAACATTCACCCACCCCGAATCTTATCTAAGAAGAAACTACCTGACCAACGACACCAGTTCGGAAAAAGAAGTCCTGAAGAAAATGTTCCAAGAGCAAATCCTGGTGAACCTTCGCACGTACGATAACGTCGCTCTGATATTTTACGCTAATGATCATTTAAACAATTTCGTACATCTCTACATCGAAAATGGAACTCAAGTGGTGTATTTATTTAATTACGCTAACGAAATCCATAACGTGACGGTGGACTATTCAGAATTAAATACCAGCAAATCAGTCCAAATCGCCATTGAACGTGACGAGAATAAAACGACGATGCATGTCAATGATCAAAATAACACCATTCCAATTGGCGTAAAATTGCTTGAAGAATATTCCAATAAACCATGGGTGAATCCAGATAAAGGTAATATTTTTATACAGGATGTCCCATAACTAATGGTACGTAGAGCAATGGCAGATTCCTTACGTAAAAATATTACGATATAACCAAACTTACCTTAATCCAAAAGTGGATATTAATAGAGATACAGGGTGTCAAAGTTAAATTTTTGTATTGTTTTTTTTTGTAAGAATTTCTTTAACAATTGAAATATTTTAACAAAATTTGGTGATCCTTTGAGGCGAGGGATTCAAATCTATTCATACTTTTGCTGTTATTTGTAGCTGGCATCACCTACGGTAATTTGCATGTCGTTTATGTCATATATTTTTGGCGAATTTTTTAAAATCTTTTAAAACAAAAATTTCTATTTTTCTGTCTTTTTTACGTAAAAAAGGTATCTTTCCAAATGCTGTTAACCGTTTTCGAGATATTTGGTATTAAAGTATTCAATGAAACCAATTTAAATTATTATTCAAAAATGACGTCCACACTTTACCCGGGGGAGGGGATCTAGATTTTGTGACAGCATGGGACAGCAGGGGGGGGGGGGAGTTCGATGAACTGGACGTCCACTTGGAGAGAGAAAACGCGTGTGAGCTCCCAAGTAACGAATTTTACATTGCTATTATAAGCGGGTTATTCTGTAAGCTGGGATTATGAATAATTCCTTTGTAAAGTTGTATTACTCTCGAGTATTGTTTTAATTACCAAAATGAATGAAAAAATTTGGACGTCCATCTGAGGGGGGGAGGTTTAAATATTTGTGACAATCTCGGATACGGGGGGGGGCATGAATATTCTAGATTTTCTGTGGACGTCATTTTTTAATGACCCCTTAGGGATGTACAATTTTTCAAAGTAGGCTTTGATTAAAACAAACAATAAGAAACGCTTTCAAAATTAATATCTGTCAAACCTACTTGTTATTTGTCAGCATTTTGTGTGTTGTTAAAAAATATCTAACAAAATTAAGTTTAAAATACCAAGGCACAATTTATTTTCAAACGAAGATGTGCGCGATATGGTTTGCGTATACGGGCAAGGAAATTTTAATTGACGCAGAGCGTCTACAAACTCAGCTAGGCGAGTTCTTGGATAATTTACCACTATATTTAAGACCAAATATGTTTTTTATGCAAGATGGAACTCCACTGCATTTTTTTACACCGGTCAGAAACTAGGTAGTTACGTAAATACAAATGTTCCTAGTCACTGGTCATGGGAGCAATATGCCTTGGCCTGCGCGGAGACCCGATTTTAATCCGTTGGATTTTTGCGTATGAAATTTCTTGCTATGAATAAATCAAGAAAAATTATTGCAGAGAATTAGAAATGCAATCGAATCATTTCAAAACAAACACTTATTATTTAATATAAGGCGGTCGTTCAACAAACGCATTGTCAATTGTATTGAAGTAACCGGAACTCACTTCGAACATTTGTTGTCAAACACAGATTTCTTTTTTATTAATTATTGTTATGTATTTATTTTTTAAATGAAATTTGTATTTAAATAAAAACTGTTTCTCAAATGTTAAGTTATTTATTTGAAAGTCATTGTTCTTTGTACTTTTTTGCTAGTGTTGAAATGTAATAAATTTAAGAAGACTGAAAAAATTGAATTTAATTTTATACTGTTCGCTTCACTATCAATTATTCTGTAAATCAAACAATAATATGATACCTTATTTAATTTAAATTGGTTGCATTGAATACTTTAAAACCAAATATCTCGAAGAAGGTTACTCGTGGCGACATTTAGAAAGTATACCTTTTTTACGTAAAAAAGACAATAAAATAGGAATTTTTATTTAAAAATATTTAGAAAAATTCGCCAAAGATATATGACATATAAACGACACGCATACTACCGTAGGTGGTGCCCTCTACAAGTAACAGCAAAAGTATGAATAGATTTGAATCCCTCGCCTCAAAAAATTACCAATCACTAGATTTTGTTAAAATATTTCAAATTTTAAAGAAATTATTTAAAAAAACCAAAACAAAAATTTAAATTTAACACCCTGTATCTCTGTTAATATCAATTTTTGGACTAAGGTAAGTTTGGTTAAATTGTAATATTTTTACTATGCTCTATGTAACATTACTTATGGGACACCCTGTAAATTAATTCTAATGGTACTCATTTCCAATTATTTATCGGTATGTACTATATTTCTTACAACATCTGGCTAAAAATAGATATTACTTGTTTTAACAATGTAATGATTTTGAATAACCACACCTGATAATGCCAACTTTATGAGCGAATAGCACATCGATTTAATGTTAATGTAGCACCAGGGATCTAGATCCTTTTAAATACTAAATATTGATTGTTATTTTGCTTTATTGTAGAATGACTACCTACATAACAATTCTAATATATCAACAAGCTAAAAACGTACTCTTTGCCGGTTTACTAAACTTTTTATATAATTGTTATACATTCTATAGAATACTCTTCGCAGTTTTTTGTAAATAATATCAGTTAAATAATATTAGACATTTTTAATTTTATAGTACGAACTTAGTTGGTGAAAGACTCAATGTAAAATAAAGTAAAAATTAAAAAAAAAATTATACCATACCCCATGTGGGTTTCAAACCCGGGACCCTTGGATTCCGAGTCAAAAGCCCAACAACTACACATTATGTATATGTATATTACATTATGAAATGTATATTTGTGAAATATACAAATACTTAGAAATTAAAATAAAATATAATTTCACCAGATTTCTATTCAATTACAAAAACGTAAAAATCAAAAAAAAATTTCAAATTTAAATCATTAAGAACATTGTTATTTACTGATCGATTCTGTTCAAAATAGGGTTCTTCCTCTAGCTAACACTAACTTACTGTCCAAATTTCAGTACATCGAATTTTTCTTTCTCGAGTTATCGTGCTTACAAGAAACGAGACGGACGGACATTTTAAAAGTTGTTCAGAATTCGTTCACTAACACAATGATATGAAAAATCTTTATCTACGAGCGATATTTACGGTTTTAGAAATGTATCTATCAAATGCAATATACTCTTCGTTTTCGTATTTGCGAAGAGTATAATAAGAACCATATAAGGCTGGTTTAGAAGTAAATTACCGAAATACATTGTGCAATACAGAAATACCTATGAATTAGTCTGCTCCTCGTCATACAGGGTGTCCAGTTAGTGTTCCCTCGGAAGATTGTGCGAAAACGGCTAACTTTATAAAAAAAAATTCTTAACAAAACTTTCAATGTTTCATCTCTACTACAACGTAAAATTTTTAATTATACAAGGTGTCACAAAAACGAGTTACACAAGAGAGTATAATTTTTTTTTAAAGGAACACCCTGTATTTTTTGGTGCCAGTTAAGCCTCCAAGGGTCCTGTATGAAACCATAAAATATTTTGCGAATCTGATGCAGCTTTGCCAAGTTATGATTTTTTCCTTTTTTTTGTTTGGCAATTTACATTTTTTGACTGCCATATCTCCGCGATTTATTAATTGTTTTTTCTAAAAATGTAGGAAGTTATCTGATAATGATGTATTTATTGAAAAACATTTTTGAAATTGATGATATAATATGAGCTGATATAAGTTATACAGTGCGTGTAATTGCCCATTAGGCATGTACATTCACGTAGCGCGAGAGATATGACAACACAGCAGAGCAAACTCGCCCGTGGGCGAAGCATCCCAGCTCTCAGTTATTTCATTTCAGCCAGCTGGCACACGCGATGTTGTAATTCTTACTCCCTATGCCTAGCCCGCCACTACACACACTGTATATAAGTATAAGTGTAAGTTGATGATATAATAGGAGCGTCAGATCAGGGTTTATGTACAATTTTGATTTTATTAGAGTTTAGTCGAGCGTTTCATACCCTTAATCACGAAACACTTTTATCTTTTTTGTTACGTATAGGTCTCACAAAGGAAGCAGTTAATTTATTTAAAGAATATTTAAAGAATAGGCAGCAGAAAGTCTTTATTGAACAAAACTGCTCAGAAGACTTAGTACTGAGATCAGGTGTACCACAAGGTTCTATCCTGGGACCATTACTTTTTGCCCTATATACCAGTCAATTTATTTCATGTTTAAAACAGTGTCAAATTCATCTATATGCTTTATCATTCATTTAAAACTTCTGACGTTGATGGTGCCTGTCAACGTATTAACGAAGATAAAATCTTTTTTAAATGTATCAAAAGACCACTCCTTATTATTAATACCAACAAATCCAAAGCTTTAATTTTTGGTCCTAAAAAATCTCGACAACATTAAAAATCAGGTTCAAATAAATGTAGGTCAAGAAAATCTTGAAATAGTTGACTATGCTAAGAACTTATGTTATTATTGACAGTGATCTCCGATTTGAAAAACATGTAAATAAACTTACACAAAAAGCATACAATTCCATCAAACTAATTTATGGAAATAGGCATTATTTATCTCAAAAAGTAAAAGTAATGTTATGTGAAAGCCTGGTTTTGTTTTGTTAGATTTTACTGATTTTGCGTATGGCGTGTATGGTCCTAATTTAACTACTGTACACAAAAATAAAATACAAAAAATTCAGAATTCTTGCCTCAGGTTAATTTATGGTATACGCAGGAGAGAATATCGCACAAGTTAATAGATACGGGTTGGCTGAACATGGAGAATCACAGACTGTTTCATTCAGCATGCTTATATCATAAAATTTTAGTAAAGAAATCTCCTAAATACTTATATAATAAAATAAAATTTCGTACCGATGTACACAACCTTAATTTAAGATCCAAAGGCTTATTAACCTGTCCACCGAACAGAGCAATTTAAACGTTCTTTTAGGTATCAGATTTGCAATGTATATAACTCTCTACCCGAAAACTTGAAAGGAATGAATATAAACTGTTTCAGGAAAAAATTAAACATGTTAATTTATAATCAACATATTTAATGTCATTAGCCCTTTAGTTCACGTTGAATGTTTTTTTTTCTTTGTATTAGGTGTAATTATTTTAAATTTACTTTCATTGAATGTAATGCCCGAATTAGGTTAAGTGGAAGAGCAGCTAAATTTTAGAAAATCTTATACTTTTATTACTGCTGTTAATATTTGTGAAATTATTGCTGAACTTCGCCTACTATTCCATTTACTTACTTATTTAATAGTTTTGTAACTGAGTATATTCTTTCATATGGAAAATAAAGACGCTTTTATTATTATTATTAAATAAATTATTATTGTATTACTTGTCCAAAATATTTCTTTACATTTCTTGATATTTAATTATTATTTTTCTCAATTTTTTAAAATGGAATGCCTATATTTTTTTACATGGATAAAGCATACAATTCCCCACATTTTAGTATAATACACTTTATTTTTATTTCAAACGGTTTTTGAGATATGATTATTTCAAATAATTTTTGCGTAAATTGAGGTGATCTTTATTTTAGCATTGAAATCTAGTACGGCTTTGGTCTTTGTTTTGCATTTGTTCCTAACAATTCTATCAGAATCAAATTGCAGAAGGAATCAATTACAGCTAGTTTATTAAAAAATATTTTTGTCTATTTTTGCCATGTATTAAGGCGTATTCATTTCAGAGGTGTTGGCACCGCAAAGGCCTCCCGCGCCTCCCACTGAATACTTTCAATTAAACTTGGGTGGCTTTGACCCTGAGACCTTGCTAAAAGTATCGGACTATCCACCGAAATTACCGGGATACGTGGGATGTCTAAGAGGACTGAAAATTGGGGACACTCTCATGGATCTACCATCCAAGGTTAATGATGGTAATAATGAGACTGACAAAGGTAAGTTAGATTTTCGTTGATGTTGCATTATCTGTTATTAAAATATTCGATTAAAAAATTGCGCTGCTTTTCATTTTCAAAAAGTAATATTAATAATTGACAATTTCAAAATCTTGCACAGAACAACAATATAATTGATGACAATTTGAAAAATCTATTATAAGATTTGACTCAACTAAAACAAAACTATCTATTTAGAGCTATATCTCTATGCTAAACAAAAATACTATACAGTATGACCCTGGATTAAATATACAACAGGAATTTTGGTTTTAATGTTTATTAATTTTTACAAAAGAAATGCCGAAAAATACCAAAGAAATAAAACATTTTGCTTGATTTAAAATGGACCAATCTTTAATTAGAACCTCAAGTAATGTAATGTAACAGCGAAAAGTAGACGTTTTTTTAAATTTTACAAAAAAATGCCAAGGGAATAAAAAAAATGGGTTCATCGGAAAACGAGCAAAATATTAAATAAACTAATTTAACAATATTTCAAACTATTCGATTAACCCATTAGCACATAATTCGATTCTTTGTCGTAGCTCCTTATAACTGTTATAGATTTCTTGAATTATTAAGGATCTAATAGCATCTCTTATCCGATTTCTTAATATTTCCACATTATTAGGTATGGTTTCCTTGTAAACAATTTGTTTTAAACGCCCCTACAAATAAAAATCTAAAATTGTCAAGACAAGGCTTCTTGTCGGCCATAAAATCGAACTGCTTTTGCCAATCCAATTATCTTCAAATTTGCAATTTAGCCAGTTGACTGACAACAGTGTTAGAATAATGGGCCCAACAGCCATCCTGTTTAAAATACATAGATTGCCTCTAATCAAGACATATCCATATCAACATATCCAGGTATGTGTCCTGACTAATGTTACTAACGTTAAAAATGTGGATCTATTATTCCATGATAAGTGATAGCACACTATACGTTTACTTTAACAAAATATTGGCCGTAATTCGATAATCTAAAATGCGGATTAGTATCGCTCCAATATCGAACATGTTGCGATGAAATTCCCATTAGTAGAAAAGGTTGCTCGTCGGAAAACATAATATATAATTTCTGTTTCTCATTATTTCATTACCCATCTGTAAACGAAAATAGTAATTTTTGTAACGCCATATCCTAAAATGACATTTATTTGACAGTTTCAATGAATCAAAACAATGTTATTATTGACAAGTGAAAAATAAAAAAAAAGTGTGAAATAATAGTATATTATTCAATGAGCGGTAATGTAGGTAATAACTCACGCAGATGAAGTTTACAGCACGAGCCGCAGGCGAGTGCTGCAATTCATCAAGTGAGTTATTACCATTACCGCAAGTTGAATACTATACTTTATCTACGATTACAACAATAAATATTAAATTGAGAAAATTTTGTAAATTACCCAGTTTGTTTATTAATAAAATTAATTGTAAAATTTAATTTTTGTACACACTTTTATATTTGTTCTGCGATTTTTCGGGTAATAAATTATGTATTGTATCGTTAGCTACTTGTCTTCATTCTGGTGATGTACATATTAGTTCATCTTCACTAACCGAATTCATCATTCTTGGCACAATTATTGATTAACTTGATTTGAAAACGTCGAAACTATTCAAACATGATAAATCACCTTCCTCCCCTCAATAATAATGGACCGTTCTATTCACCGTATCGGAAAAGAATTTCGCTCGGACAGAGCCACTTTCGTGTTTCAAGCGTTATGCCGATTGGACAGGCTAGGCATGAAGATAAAGGTGATTGGCTCTGTACCTAATGATTTATAATAACTCACTCATTGTAACTCACGCTATTTGTTTATGGATACTATTAATGGTTCAAAAGTAGTTCATTAATTAGTATATAACCTAATAAGAGTAGATAAAGAAATTTTATTTCACAGTGTGAAATAAAACTTTAAATATGTCGTTGTTTTATTATTGATTTCTAAGGAAAGAGCAATAGAATTTAGTCATTACGACAAGGTAACTTTGTCAATTTGCCGTATTTTTACAAAATTATATTGTTTTCTAATTTCGAATGACGATACAAAAAATTTTGTATATAACTCGAGACTAAAATGTGTTTTTTTTACTCGTGTGGTTTATAGCACTCGGCTTCGGCTCGTACTATAAACGCCCCACTTGTAAAAAAAACACCGTTTTAGCCACTTGTTATATAAAATACTATTTTTTTATTGGTACCCTCTTTTGCTTATTTAAAGTACGCCTCAGAGTGTTTAAATCCAAGTTTTAAAAACGCGCGTGTTTTAAAGTTACCATGGCAACATCAAAGGTAAGCAAATACAACTCGTTCATCTGTATCTGTTTCTGTTACCTTTTGCTCTTCCATCCATTTGATGAACTTGTCGTATTCTTTTTTATAAGCGTCTTCCGATTTTTGCGGTATTAACCGCAATTCTGCTTTTCTATTCAAGTAATCAATGTTAGAACTCATTTTAAAGCAATATACAATCAGTGACAACTATAGTGACAATAATTAATCCTATGTGACAGATTGCAAATTAATTTTTGTTTTCTCATTTGCATGACACTGACAGGTATCCTGATGTCACATCACGAATTCAACCATTTTACATTCTTAATTCTTATTTCCATTTTTTGTAGTAAAAATACCAGTATTTATGATTCCAAAGTGTACCAATAAAAAAAAATAGCGTAAAGTATTCGTGGATAACTGGTCTTTAAAACACTTGCTCTATTTCGAGCACTCCGGCTGCGCCGTCGTGCTCGAAAAATCGCGCGTGTTTTAAAGACCTTAATATCCACTTATACTTTAATATACTATTATGCAACAAGTGCATAAAGTGGTACTTTTTTGAATAAATGGGAAGTTTGACGCACGAAGTTTGCCGTAGGTGAGTGCGGCAATTCCGTGGGTGAAAAAAAGCCCTTTATCCATGAGTTTCATATAATAATAATTATTTTACGACAGTTCTCAATTTCCATATTTAGACAAATAAATTTCAAAATTAGCTTAAACGTCAAAAAGCAAATTCAGAATTTGACGTTTCTACAGCGAAGATTGTGAGACAACTTCAATTGTGTTCAATGCACTCATGGATCCACCTATAAATAAGAGTGAAATAACGTTACTTTTTTAACGCTTTTTGCTTTTTTTCACTATTACCATAAGAATATGTTTTTCGCACTAAAAATAATGAAAGAAAGAACAGTCATAGAAAAAAGACGTTTACTGTCATCTTTCAGTTCCAAAGTATTATTAAAAATGGGTTTATAGGCATGTATTTTATGTTCCTTCAAAATCCTTTGAAGTCGAATGGTGATTTGCTGATACCTATCTATATATCTAAAGCGAACGTCTCCTCAAGAAAAGTTTTGAATTATCTTCTACTGAATCCAAATGTAACAGAGAAGCAATATCTTCCTTATCGTTTACTATCTTCTTTTTCTTTAAATTGCTTATGGAACAAGTTTTTAAAAAAATTTTGACTACCTTATTAATACCGTTAAGGGAAACATTGACACCAGGAAACTTTTCGTTCTCTTTTCTCTCATTTTATGTAGCCGTAACTTGTATTCCCTATACCATAACATTGGATTAAATATATTTTTGTTGCAACGTTAATATTTTTAGCAAAAAAAATCAAAGTGACTCCATCTACTAAAACAACATTGTACTAAAAAAAAAATTTCCAGCAAAAAGCATTTTCTAGCGAACGGGCTCATGTTATTAAACTGATTAAAAGATATTCTTGTAAGTAAATGAATACAACACTTCTATTGAAGAACATTTTTTTAGCTAAAACTTGTTTATTAGCCAATGTGAAGAGAGATCTTCCTAATAAACAAGTTTTAGCTAAAAATGTTCTTCAGTAGAAGTGTAGTATTCATTAGACACTTAGAGCAAACGCTGTGTATACGTAGCCGTATTGCGTATACGTAACACCGTTAAGAATACGTTAACGGATACGAGAGATTTTACTTCTTTAGTTAGGACTGAAGAGTTCTCGATTGGTGTTTCTCGTACTTGTGTTATTGCCCAAAGTCAAAACATAACCTCAAAAACCAAAATGAAGAACTTCAAAACATAGCAAGATTTAAATGTAAGTATTTATTGTTGTATTATATAAGTATATATAGAAAACACATAACTATAAATAATTATACAAACGACTGTTTGCTATATGTCAAATAACGTCAGGCGTTAAACCCAAACGTAACACTGCATTTCCTACGTCGGTGCATCTTTCAAGGTTAACGTATCCGTACAGAAATACGAAAAAGGGGAGGAGCCAAACGTATTGTAATAAGGATATGTCGTACGGATACGGATAAATAGCTTTGTGCTAAGTGTCTATATTTACTTACAAGAATATCTTTTTTTCAGTTTAATAACGCCAGCCGTTTGGCTAAAATCTGCTTTTCCCAGTCCAGATTTTTAGTACAGTGTTTTTAATAGATGGTGCCACCTACAGCACTACAATAGGGCATCTGTATCATGTAACCAACATAACCTTAAATTTTAAGTTTTTCAGGTTTATTCTCATTTTTAATGTTTGTATACGTATTTTTAGCTTGAAACCGTACTGGCTCCAAACACAAATTCACGTAAATAATTTTTCAATATTGTTGAATAATAAAAATAGACTGCTAATTCTAGGTTAGATTTCCAACCTACAAAAAGAGTCCTATTTTATTAGGACAAAGTATTTAGAACTTCATAAACATTACACTGAACTAGATTTTAGTTGAAAATACGGGAACCAGGCAGAAATTTTAATAACAGCTGCGTAATACTCTTAAAACTTAAGAAACACATATTTTTGGGGTTAGCTGTGACGTCACGTGCAGATGACCTAGAATAGCCACACTGCCTACCCTTCACCCCACTTCAGCTTTGTATTTTTGTACCGATTTCAAATGGATATTAGGTAATAAGGTACAGTTCCTTTCTACTTTTCACTAATAGGTAGAGATATTACAGATATTTTTTTAAAAATTTTTGAAGGCGGTTCGATTTTTTTTAAATTTTTTTCAACATATTTAGTAGCTTCTTTTATTTATTTAACTTCTACATAGTGAAGGAAACTATTGTGTTGGGCACCATGTGAATGTTTCTACAAAAATAATACCGTTTGTGAATTAATTGATCACCGCCGCCAAATCTTCGAATATGCTCGTAATATGAAGTCGGTTAAAAAAAATTGTTTCCATTTTTTTTCACCTTACACTAGATAGCCCTTAGCCTGCCTGTGGCAAGCGCGGATTTATGGGGGGGTAATTACCCCCCCCCCCCAAGATTCTGTAAACCATTTTAAAAATTTTAACGAGGTAATTACCCCCCCCCAGATTGTGTAAACCAATGACTTTCGTTTTAAAATTTAATTTTTTAATTTTAGGACGAAAAAATTTTTTCGGATTTCCCCCCCCCCGCTCATAAAAAAATTTTGGGTTCAGCCCTTGGTCTGTGGTTTGAGATATTAACGTCTTTACTATAATACGTTTTAAATCAAGCAAAAATTTTTCCTTTGATTTTTTATGTAAAATTATTTTTTTTTTCCATCTTGTAAACTTAATCCAAGGTCATACTGTAGAATTAATTTTAAAAATTACCCCTTAATCTGAATATATAGTACACAAACTATGATGAACCTCAAAAACAAAACTCATTGGGGTGCTACTGTTCCCAAGAAATGCACCTGTTGCTGATTACCAATGATTTACAACATAGAAAATAATGCAATTATTATTAATCTACTAAAATGACTAGGAATTATAACTAACACAACCAGGAGTCTTTTTAATTTAAATACAAAAGCGTTACTTTACTCAGAATAATACTTAACAATTGTACAAAACAAATTAACCTGCAGACAGTTTTAATTTGTTTACAACTATGTAATTATGGTACCTATAAATATTTTTAATGGCACATAGAAAAGTAAGGACAAATTATTTTAACATTATAAGAAGCTCGACTGTGCATCGTTTATTTTGGTTATTAATTAAAGGAATAAAACTTTGCGTTTATTCATGTACTAAAATTTCCAGCTCAAAGAATAGAAATTAGCCGCATTAACGTAAAGTTTCTAATATTTTGTTCCTCCATTTTTTTAAGTGTCACTATTTCTTTAATTTCCGACCTTGACAAATTAAAATTAAGGAAAGGAATTATATGTAATTATTTAATTAAAATCATCACACTTAAATCATGATGCACAGACTGTTATTAGTCATAAATCTCAGCAATATATTTTTAAACAGTTTAACAATAGGCAAGTCAACTAAATCATGTAGAACTTCCAATTTTCTCGAACTCTACCCCATCATACGTCTACGGAAAAATCAAGATGTTGGGTACACCGAAAAACCAAAAACCAGGACCTTCTTCGTGACCCCCTGCATCCCCTCCACCTCCTACATTCGGGACTTTTGTTATGTTTACCTCCTAAATAGTCCAAACACAGCCCTCTAGTCAAAAATTGTGATCTCAGCATTTCCCTCTAGAAACCATTCATTGACTGGACTATTTACGAAGCCTCCAAAACTGAACAAAACACTTTTTTATCGAAAACTTTTTTTTTCAAATGTGGCTCATACTGTTCAATAAATTATAGATTTTTTTCTGAATTCATTGATATCCATTTCGAATCTATTTGTTTTTCTATTTTATGGAATTTATTTTAAAATAAAAAATCACTTTCAATATAATTTTTCTTGAACTCTAACGTAGTTGCCTTTGCAAAAATCATATGTCTAATAATGAAATATGAATAACTACCTTTTTGTGAATAATAGCCTTTTGGTTCTCTCTTTTGTTTCATAATAGGTATAAGTACTAGTGCAAAGTATAAGATCAATAAAAATTATTATGAAAGTGATTTTTTATTTTTAAATAAATTTAATAAAATAGAAAAACAAATAGCATAGATTTGAAATGGATATCAATAAATTAAAAAAAAAATCCATAATTTATTGAACACTATGAGCTACCACTTTCCCGAGCACTTAAAACCATTTAAAAAAAAAGTTTTCGATAAAAAAATGTTTTGTTCAATTTTGGAGGCTTCGTAAATAGTTATTCATGAAATTAAACGAAAAATTATATTTTTCCCTTGCACTTTACCTACCGTAGAACAAATTTTGGTATTCCAAAGCACTCTACCAATGTCTTAAAATGCTTAAAAGAACTGAACATCGGCTCAGAAATTCGCGAAAATCTCATGGTATACTCAGAATGTTATCTTGAATCCAAATATGTAAAAATATACAGAGTGTTCCATCTAGAAATCGAAAGTTGCGGTCATTTTCGGGTAAAGCGGAAATGGTCTCATACCGTTTTTTATATCCAAAATACCATTTTTACCATTTGCACCCCAAATTTCAAATGGATAAGTTAAAAAATAAAGCAAGCCTGTGGCACGCGGTATATCTAAAAGCATTCACAAGATATCTTTTCAGGTCAATTGCTTTAGTTCTTTAAAAATGTAGGATTTCTCCATAAATAGTCCTGATGATGCTGACATGGTTGGCAAAACGCGCATCGAGTGATAGTATTCAAGTGTTTTGATGTTCGTGGAAACTACTTCAGAGTGCCCATAACTAGTTACTAATTCATTGTATTTAGAAATATATAAAACAACTTTTCAGGCGTGATAGCTCACTGCGACATGAAATGCGACGATGTTCCATGTAAGCACGAGGGTATTTGCATTGAAGATTTTCGAAACCAAGAGCACACCTGCGACTGTGAACATACCAGCTATTACGGCGAATTTTGTTCAGAAGAAAAGGGAGCTGAATTTAATGGAGAATCAATTTTGTGGAGGGTGTATGTTCTAAACGGATCGGTGGACCACGTGAAATTTCAACTGGCATTTTCTACTGTTGATGTTCGACAGAAAAACACGGTGCTCTTGTTGCTTCAAACAGAAAATAAGTAAGTATATAATTTTCACAGCTGTTGACCATACCGTACTCGGAATATAATTGGTAAAATTTGACAAAAAGGTCAAACTCTCTGCGTACTGATCTAGCAGAGACAACTAATGCTGCAGTTTTAATAATACCCTGAGAAGCAGCAATGTGTGGTTTCCTTTTGGATAAGAGCTACTAATAATTTGAATCATCATTACTAATCTAAGTATTATTAACATTTGTAATTGAATATATTTTTCTAAAGCTTTCAACACACATGATCTTGTTACAAAAATGTTCAATTTAGGTCGTACCGAAACATTTATTAACTGTTTTTATTCTTTCTCTGAAAGGAAACTTACTGCAAATACCATGGTTTTAAATCTAATAAAGTAACACGATCGTCTCATGTTCCTCAGGGATCCGTTTTTGGGCTCCTGTTGTTCATAATACTTATAAATGACATTAAATATAAACTTAAAAATAGCATTGTACGCTGATGATTGCAAACTGTACTCAGTCATTAATAACTTTGATGACTGCCTCAACTTACAAAAAGATTAGCAACAAATTAATACATGGCGTGACAAAATAAGTTGCATCCAAACATTAACAAATATAAATCATGACTTTTACAAGAGCAATTGAATTTGTTTACATATTAAATGAGGTTCATCTAGCTAGGTGTAGTCGATTTAAAAATCTTGAGGTCATCTTTCACAATAAGTTAACCTTTTATCATCACATAAATGATATCGTGCCGTTCAACGCAGTTATCGGGTCAAAATTATAATACTCTTCCATAAACTGGAGTCCAGAATATGTTATACATAAACTTTTATTAAAGAATTTTCAATAAATATCTTTGGTATAAGAATGGCGCCATTAACCTCTGCAAGGAAGTAACAATAAATACAGCAATAATCTCAGAAGAAGCACTATAACATAACAGGTGAAAACAAGTTTCTTAGTTTAATTTGATTTACATGTGACTTGGTTAAGAAAAAAATGTGGATGTAATTTGAACCTAAGACACTATATATCTATAATATTTGAGCACTATCGGTTGAACAATCTCCTCTGTTTTAGCCGAAGTTACTACCTTTTAGTAGGATTAAGTCTAGAAGGCTACCTTACCGTTCAAGAAGATAGAGAGGGGGCCGTTTTTTCTGCCACTGTTAACAAAAAGAACTTTATCAATGGGGCGAGACATTCGGTGTATTACAAAAGAGACTTCAACGATTCCGAGTTATACATCGACAGGGAGCTGACTCCAATGAATCATATTCCAGCACAGACCTTCACTAATATCCCCGAGCTGGGTGCTAATGAGGTGCAAATCGGCGGCCATGACACTAACGATCCCAGATTCGCTATTTACAAGAGATACAGCGGGTGCTTATCAAGTAAGTAACCAACACATTCAGTAGAAAATTAACATTTTCAAAAAATTATCTGCAAAGAAATTGTGAGTACAGTTTGAGACTGCTTTCTAAGGATGATTCACCATAAATGTCCCACTTTTGTAGCTTGGTTATTTCTGGGCCAATTCGAATTTAAAAGACCACAGGAGATCATTTTCTTACAAGACTTCATACGTCATATTAAAGAAATAATGAGCTCCGATTCAAATGAGTTACCGTGTATCTGACACTTGAATCGCAATTTTCATTTTTCTCTGATTTCAACAGTATAATATTTCATATAAGGCTATCTTCCATTTTGCTAATATTTACAAGAATATCGATAATTCATATATTACAAACTGATCGCAAACGGTTAGGTTAGGTGGAGCCTTAACTATTTACTAATCACTCAAATAAAGCAATGTGTCCCTCAAGGCTCCGTTTTAAGACTGCTGCTTTTTGGCATCTATGTTGTATGTTAACAAGATGAAATTATATATAAATGTAATTTTGTAAACAATTTTTGCAGATATATTCATAGAAGTAAATGAACACTTAATGAAGCCGTTAGAAGAATACATGCTTTACACTACCACTGGATCTGAAAAAGTCAATGTATCAAACCAACATGGAGTCAGGAGTGCACAATGTAGCTCGGATTTTGATGTTATACATGAAAAAACACCGTTGACGACCCATCTCAACATCAGCCAAGTATGAGTGTTTCTACATAAAAGATTAATCAGGTGGTGTGGTTATGCAGTCGAGAAGTGGACGTTGACGATGAAGTGACTTCCGCAAAAACCAAAGCACTTGACTATATTCAACACGCGTTTCGCCATTCATGTTGACATCATCTGGAGATTTAACAATATCTGCTGTATTTATGCTAAACCAATGTCATAGTTCAACAAATTTAACCAATGCCATCGTCCATATCTAAACTCTGTCTCAGCTCGATGAACCATATTCCACTAACCAATAAAATGGACTATTTGGGATAGGTCCTTTGTCACTATTCATACTAAATGAAAGCATCAGTGCATGAATCTACTAATCTTATCAGAAATGACCCACGTTATTGGTTAATAGGTCACGATTCATCAAACCGAGTTTAGGTATGAAAGGCGGGATTGGTTGAACCATGGCATTAGTTTAATATAAATACAGGATATTTTGTTAAATTTACTTTAGTTTTAATCATATCCAGATGATGTCAACACGGTTGGCGAAACCCGCGTCGTGAATTGTATATGAATGTAGAGTTCAAGTGTTTTAAGTGTTTATGGAAAGTACTCTCATATCAGTGGCATTGAAAGTTTCAACTCTGTTCAAAACTAGTCACGTTGAGTCAAATAAATAAATGCACAGAACATGCATTAAAAAGTGATCTATTTTAGTCTATGTATCACATGATTTGTGATTGATTGATTGATTTACCAGCGCGCGGTAGGCATTACTGTCACTCCCAGCGTTATACAGCTGGGCCTGCTACGTCCACGCTGGGTTGGACTAAGGTCATGCTTGTTGCCAACAGCGAGAGTCTTCTTGTGAAAATTTATTGCCGTGTTGTGTCGTAATATGGAGTGTTTATGCCCCTCTTTTTGTGTTTCTGCTTCTTCGAATCTTCTTTTCTTGAGTCTTCTGATTCCGCGGTTTCCGACCGGTTTCCGATTGTGGTTCCGATTTCTTTGGTTTGTTGATGTTCGGTGCTAGCGCTTTCTTCAGTATATGTGTTGGGTCCCTTCCTTGCTTCCTTGGGCATATCCCCAGTACTTCATTGCGTACATGTCTATCCATTTTTTAATTGTCTTTCCTCCTAATAGAGTTGATGTTTTATGTCGCTGTTTTCGTCTTGTTGTTTTTGCGAGTTGTTGGACGATGTCCCTTTCTGCTCTTCTCAAAAACTTCTTCTGTTGGCTTTTGTTGTTGCCGCGTTTTTTGACTCCATATGCCATCGTTGGCCGTTTGACGGCTATGTACATACATTTGGTAAGGTCCCATGAGAGTTTATTTTTCCCAGTGAACGGTATGATTGCCCTTGTAACTGTATGCCGTTTTCATTCCCTCGTTTATCGTTTCTCTCTGTTCCTGTTGGTTCGTCAGGTATGTTCTTAGGTACTTCAATTTGTTCATTGTTCTTAGGGAGTATTCGTCCATTTCGTGATCCTCTCCGCTGGTCCAACTCTCTTTTTAGACGGGTCTCGCTCCATTAATGGGCTTTTCTTGAAGTTTGTTGTTTCCAGTCCAGATGTGTCTGGTGGCGATTAGGAAATCATCGGCGTATGTGTGTATTTTCTTAGAAAACACCATTTTTCTGAAAGAAGCCTGCACCACGCATACCTCCGTTGAAGTATGTGAGAATTCAGCCCTGACGCAGCATATTAACAATGTCTCATTGATTATTTCAGGCTTAATTCAAATTAAATTCGTTTGGATAGGTACCCTTAACAATTATTGGAGTATTTTTAGTAATCATCAAAAAATAATTATTTGAGGGTTAACATATGACGATAAGAACAATACGCTATTGATTATTTCGGATACAATCTAAATCAAATTCATTTGAATATTTTTACGATGATTAAAGAACAATTTACTTGGAGGTTTGCGCAAGGGTACCATGGCCACACTTCAACAATCCATTGCTCTGCCATAAACCTGTCAACAGATGTCTACCTTTCAAGGGTTTGGACCTAAACCCAATGGTTTTATGCGGCAGACACTTGTAAGTCTTAAATAAACTTGACTGGCAAGGTTCATATGAATAGGTACTTAGAAATGAAAAGGTGCTTAGCTCTTATATTCCAGTTATTTATTGCTTGGGTCAAGGTTGTTTGTTTATATACTCGTTTCTTTAATCTCGTTTCTTTATATACCACACTGATTGCCACTATTAAATAACTCTGTATTAGTTATTTTCAAATATTAATTATATTTCAACTTTGTTCTTTCGTTATGACATATCGGTTTATGCGGAATTTTTTAAGCTGAATTCACTTGAGCTTTATCAAATTTACCGCAGTTTTATCCGATCTTTTCGCGTTTTAAGTGGGAGCGTTTCAGACGCACATCCGTTCACTCCGACCTGTCCCACTAACTCGTCTATGTATCACATGATTTGTGGGTATTAATTTTAAACTATATTTATATTGGTTCTTATATAAAAATAGCAAAATAGTGTGATGAATCAGATCAAATTGGATATAATATGACCGATTATATGAATCAGAAGTTTGACTTGTTGCCATTTTGAAAAAATTAACTATCCGAAATTGTCTTCATATGTTTTTAGCCAATAAAATTCGGCTTTGAAGAAGAATTAACATCCTGCAATTCTAGTTGACTCCTTCTGGCGTTCTGGCACATATCGTACTTTCAAAAGATTTGGATTTATGTTTGGTCTCAAATTTTTGTGCACGTGTTGATTTAAATTAGGATTGTTGAATTTGCTTAATTTTCAACTAATTTTTTTTATAGAAAAAAAGTAAAAATCAGTTTTCTTAGGGTACAGATAAAACTTGGGTTCAGGATGCCCCTCAGCGTATTTTGTATACGTCAATATATTCAGCAACTACCGAAGAGGAAGACGGAAAAGAAAAATTAGTTGTCATAGTACTAGCTTCTTTCTTTGTGCTGGTTATAATTTGCTGCGGATACCATCTTTACAGGACGGACAGAAAATATAAAGACAGGAAGGAGTTTGAAACTGACGCCAGTATCTTGCTGTCGAAGCAACAAGCTGCATTACTGCAAGAAAATACCAAACCGGTAAGTTTGTTGATTGAAGTAGTAAAAAACCAATGATCAAGAATACTGTGATTATTTTTTAGCCAACTGATATCGATGAAACAAAACCGGCAACCCAGAACGGCAAAATTCCCAATGAGAATGGTAATGGCACCACGCTAAACGGTAAAAGTAAGCCGGAGGCGATTATTGAAAAAGCTATCATCGAAGAGGTGATACCAATTCCAGAGGAAGTTCCACTGAAGCCGCTGAAAAGGGCAGACAGTAAGAGGGATAAACAAAAACGAATAAGCTTTAGAGGTAAATAAATTCATGTATTTATGTCGATTTCAAAAAAATACAGGGGCACTATGACTAGAGGAAAAAGTAATATCGAATTTTTATTTTTTGTCTAATCCTTTTCCATTACCATTTTTTTAATAATTACACCCTGTATAGTTATGCTCAGAATACATCACCGCTCGCTACAGAAATCTTTACACGTCTTCCTTCTAGAAGTGGATCAAGCTGTCAAGAAGTATCTATTCTCTGTCCTTCCATGTTTTTACTTTTTTCTCTTCCATGTTCTAGCAGTGCAATATCCCAGCTTACTTCAAAACATAAGTACACCCAGAAATTATTGTCAACAATCGATTTTTCTCAACACTGCGCCATCTGAATTTCGGTTTCTGATACACTAGCACTGTGCCTGGGCACTTGCTTGGACATGATTTATCTACCTCATAAATTATTTATCTCCTCTTACGGCTTCGACTTTGTCACTCTTTTTGCCATCTAGCTAGGTTTTTAGGAACACTGCAATCTCCTGGCATTATTGTGAAGATCCCCCATTCCAGTAACTTGAATTAGGATGTACAACCCCATCATTGACTGAGTGTCATACTCGTTTGGTTGTCTTGTCTGTGTAGTCTGTCTTCAGTGATCCAGAGTCCCACATTCACACGCAATTTTGTAAGCTATCTCAGTTACCCTAGTGTTGTTTGCATTTTAGGTCCCCATTCTACATCTGTATTTTATATAAGTATAAGTCGGGGTGTAGTGTCCTGCTAGAAAACCTGTGATTGCACGTAAGTGATCCCTGCCTAGTAACACCAGTTCTTTTGAGGTGACCATTTAATAAACGTTTTTCTGTATCGATGCCAGAGTTTTTGTACCTTTGCACTGGTCCTCGACCTTCCCCTGACAGACCACATATAGTGTTTTAGGGCTTCCAGAACCAGTTCCGGGCCAGTATATATAGAAATAATTATCATCTTCTTGCCAGCTCGTCAGCTTTTTCGTTGTCTCAATTCCAGGGTATTCCGGTACCCAGAATATCTTATTGTGGTTCACCAAGGCTCTCAGTTTTTCTCTCTAGTCTGACACTAGTTTGGATGTCATATTTGGATTTGGTATATTTCTAAAGGCCCCCATTTTATTTTCTCTTGCACAGTACAATATTGCTTATGTCTCGGCATAAAACACATAGGTATATTGTCCAAGTGATATGTTGAATAGTTCCTCGTTTCACTCAATATGACTTCAGTACGGTGCTTAGTCCTTGACCCGTTAGTATACCAAGTAATTTTCCCAGGCCTGCTACTGTAGTCAGTAACTTTCCATTTCCCTCGATTTGCGATTTTTACATCAAAGTTTCTGTTGAATGTATATTTAGGAATCAGGTTGTCCATTCTCATATCTGATATGCTAACACTCACTTAGTTCATCCTGATTTGATAGGTGCCACATGGCTCTTTCTGCAACCTAAAATATCCAATTCTGTCCTTCTCCATTACCATAACGAGGGGGTCCAGGGTCCAGTAGGACCTTCATTGCTGCTATTGGTAGGATTTCATTGACTGTGCTACTTAATCTTGCCTTGTTTTGAAAAACAGCCCGTTCAACTAAACTAAATATTTTGATTTCAAGATAGTGCCAGTGAACTAGCCTGGGACACACCAGAAGAAGGCTCTGAGCTGCTAAGCCCCATGCCCGAAGTAGACGAGGAAGAAGATGAAGAATCTGAGGAGGAATTAGATCAAAAAGTTGTAAGTAAGGAGGGCCTTCTGAGTAACATTGAACGCATGGCACCTATCAGCTCTATTAGCGAAGTAACTCTATTTAATCCTGATCGAAAATCATTGGTAAGAATTGAAAATTGTACCTACTTAAAGTCTGTGTTTTTCAAGTTATTCTTTATGGTATAAGGGATTAAGTGTGTGTCAATAATAGAGTTTCAGCATGTGCTTTAAAAATGGCATGGTGTGATTGCTTACCATCTCAACTGGATCTAATAAATGCTTAACTTGACTCTTCTGGAGTTTTTGTACTCTGTTCTAATTTTCTAGAAAGAGTAATCTGTCGCTATGGAAAACTTACCCTAAAACAACAAACGAATTATAAAGAATTCAAATTAGGAATTATCGTGATTGAATGTTGTCCAATGATAAATATAATAATTAGCCAATTAATAACAGTTTTATGCCTGCTTCTTCTTGATGCATGTGAAACAACTAAAGGAGGGTGTATTTCAAATTTCACTCCTTCTATTTCCTACAGTTACGAAATAATTCCTAATAAAGGCAGGACCGGATTATTCATAAGGCTAACTAGGCTACAGCCTAGGGGCGACAATGCGTGAAGAGGCGCACGCTAGGGCATGAGGGGCGTTGCGTGCTCTTTGAGCTCTATGTTTATTTAAAAAAATATTTTGCCCCCCTTTCGTTTTCGAGAAAATTTTTTTTTCTATTTTCTTTTTCATATCCCCCCCCCCAATCATTTTTTTTCCATTATGAATAAGAGGGCGCAAATACATGATTAGCCTAGGGACGCGCGAACCCTTGTAGATTGTAGATTGTTTAAGAGGTCGCTTGGCCCTGGGTTGGCCTTTCTTCACCTCGACCTAAAAGGTATTTTGTGAATTACCCTGCATCTAGTTGTTGCCCAGGATTCCAAGACTTTTTGCAAAGCTTACGATTTTCCTGGGAGCTAATTTCCTTATGTCTTCAGGCGTTAATTCCGCCTGTTCTAAGTACTTTAGCCTAATGCGGATTAGCTCCTTGAATTCACAGAGTATATGTTCCGCAATTTCAGTTGCAGCTTCACAGTATCTGCATTTGTCATCTTCTGCCACGCCCATGTTCTTGAGATGATATCTCAAGGAGCAATGGCCAGTTAGGAGGCCTGTGATCAGCCTTAGGTCGGACTTTTCAAGTTCAAGAAGCCTTGTGGCATTCTTTATTGAATAGGTTATAAACCTTTTCGCTTGTCTTTGAACTGGAGTGTTCCTCCAGTAGGACTTCTTTTGTTCCTTTTCCCATTTTAGGACCTTCTCCGTGTCCCTTGGATAAGCCACAGAACGGTTCGGGTCCAAAAAACGGGGCTTCAGCCCCTTTTCTTGCGAAGCTATCAGCCAATTCATTGCATTCTATTCCCTCATGCCCTGGCACCCACATCAAGGTAACCTTGTTGTTTTTTGCCAGTTGCTTCAGAGATTGTCTGCATTCCCGGGCAATTTTTTACACGAAGGTATAGGACCTGAGAGCCTTTAATGCTGCCTGGTTATCTGAAAATATATAGATCTTTGCCCTTCGAGTGCCTCTATTTAGACATTCCTGGGCACATTGATCTATAGCATACATTTCTGCCTGGAAGACGGTTGGGGTGTTACCAAGGGCTTTAGATAGCCTGCATTTAGGCCCTGCTATGCCTACACCTTCATCCATCTTGGATCCATCTGTGTCACACATGTGTCACACTTTCTCCAACTGTAGTGCTTCGACCCTGGCCGCCTGACAGCTTTCAATCAGCACATCAAACGGGCAGTCAAAGTCATGCTTGATTGGCATTGAGTCAGTGGGTTTGTTCATGGATTCGAACTGGATTAACTCCAAAATCCTTAAGTGACCAATCAGGTCTCCTGGTCTAAATTTAAGCGCCTGATGTAGCCTTAAGGCACTAAGTGCTGCCTTCTTCCTTACATGTAAATGCAGAGGAAGTAAGTCCAGCATTGCCTCCATAGCTGCTATGGGACACGAGCGCATTGCTCCTGTAGTCCCTAGACAGGCAAGGCGTTGCAATTTCTGCAACTTTCCTTGTGCTATTTTTTCTTTTGTTTTTGGCCACCATACACATGATGCGTAGGTAACCATGGGTCTCACAACCGAAAGGTAGGATCAGTGTATCATTTTCGGCTTCAGACCCCAAGTTTTACCAAACAGCCTACGGCACGTCCAAATAGCCATCGTTGCTTTGGTAAGTGTCCTTTCTAAGTATGAGTTCCAGGTAAGTTTTTGGTCTAGGATTACTCCTAGATACTTGACTTCACTGGAAAATTTCAGTTCTGTTCCATTTAGCATAGGAGCTCTCAAATTGAGTTTTCTCCTTTTGGTGAATGGAACAATAACTGTTTTGCTCGGATTTATACTAAGACCCTTTGACCAGCACCATTTAGATATTATGTTTAAGGCAATTTGCACGTGGTTTGAGATCATAACCTCATGCCTGCCTCTTACAGTAACGACCAGGTCATCTGCGTAGCCCTGAACGTTGAAGCCATAATTACTCAGCTTATGGAGGAGATCGTCGACCACCATTGACCGCAGCAAGGGCGATAAGACTCTACCCTTAATCCGGCCCTGAATAAATGTATACTTATGAATTTGGCATTCAAAATCTTCGCACAAAATTGATGTAGAAGCTGAAATTTTAGACCACAAATAACAGCACGGATTGCAATCGCATGCTAGTTTCGACAAATTTTTGGGTTAAACTAACATTTTTAACGGGTTTCATTTAGACCATACCAGTACCACTAACACCTTCTGCTCGTCGTATAAGGAGTCCACCACCCCATAGCAACCCCCTGGCGACACAATTGCCATATATGATAGATGAAATGGGAGCATAGTGTTCATCAACGCAAAAAAACAGTTTTTATGCATCGTTGGTGCTGGGTATCGTGCTTTTTGTTGTTAAATCATCTGCCTTGGAACGATTTTATTGAGTGTATAGTATTCAGTTAGTTATGAGAAATAGAAAGTGGTGCTGTAATTAATAACAAAAGTATTTGTAAACTGTCTCATATTATTAGTGGAGCAACATCGCGTTTATTTCTGGTTATTTTTTATTTGAAGGTATAACCAAACGGAACCTTCACTATCTTGTCTAGTTAATTTTGGCAATAGGAAATGGGTTTTGGCAACTTTTCTTAGTAGGGTCCAATTTTGCAGTCATTTTTTTTGCCGCAAACTTAATTCAAAACATGTATATCGTGTTATTAAATCAAGGATTTAAGTTACGATTTTGAAATTTTTGTCACTTACTCAAAAATCAGAGTGCTTCGCACCTTTTCGAGAAAATGAGTCCCAAAGTTGCCACAAGCAACTCCGTGCATTGAAAATTTTACCATGTGACGAGGTAACTAAAATAGATATTTGAATTTTGTAAAAGGCATTCACTCGAATATATTCAGTTTTGAATAAAAACGATAATTTTACAACTTAAGGCATACCCACATAACATAGTTTGTACTTAGTATGTACTTGCACATACTAAGTACAAACTGTTTGTATTTAGTATCTACAAGTACATACTAACAAACTGTGTTATGTGGGTAGATGGCGTTGCGATGCAAAGAAATTATTCGATCCTAAAAACCTTGTAATGAGGTGCATGTGATGGAGCATTACATTCTAAGCAACTTTTTTGTTACGAACGATTTTCGAAAAATCATTGGTTTTCTAAGTATTCGAACTTCAATATAATTTTTTTTAAGTATAAAAACCGCCACAACAAGTCCTTTGGGGCATTTTTCATAGTGAGTCCTACTGATTTGGATAGTAATACTAATGAAACAGATTTATTTCAAAATATAAAATATAAATGTTTACTTATATTTTTTTCATGTAAAACTAAGGTGGCTGCAACTGCTATTTGGAAATTCAAGATTTTGACATTCCTGGTTATTGTGTATAGACGTCTGAATTTAAGATGCCAGCGCCAAAGTGGAGAACTCGTGAACTAATTATAGGCCGTTTGTTTATTTATTTGGCGAATACTTATATCGATTTTTTCTGTTTATTGTTATTTTTGGCGTTGAAAATAATAACATTAATAATATATGACCTAAAGGTTTGCAAGATTTTGTTGTAAGTGATTTGCAAGATGTTAATGGCATATTATTCAGCAAAATTCATATTTTTTAGGTTATCTGGTTTTCCCCTTGAAAAGTACAGTTTCTTAAACATAAACTGTCTGGCTAGTTAAATATTAATAAACTTAAATATTTCTTTAAATGTATGTACAGTTGTAGTTTAAATCACTTTTTTTTCAGGAAACATGAGTGACATTTAGGTTAAGCATATTGCAATATATGGAACATATGGGAAGCACTAAAAATGTAAAAATTCTAATTGTGTGTATTAAGGGGAATATGTTTTAAATGCAGGACATATTATTTTGTGTGGTACAACCCATATTCAACACAAAACTTAATAGAGGTGTAAGCTCTATGTTCACAAAAAAGTGCCTCAGATTCAAATACCTATGAAATTAGTGGTACATTGAATATAACTGAAAAGACATTTATTAATTTTTTAAGTAAAATAAATGAAACAGTATTTTGTAAAATATGAAATAGAAATATTCAGGGGTAAGACATAATAGTGCATGGTGCAATAGCATATATTACTTTTATAAATATACTGAAATTGCATATATTTACTTATTTCAAAAATTTGACTTACAATGTGTAATTGTCCAGGTTATTATTATTTCTACTCGGACCACGGTTATTTGCACCAGCTTTTCCCCTCTCAATGCCTGGTTAAAGGTGTCTACATTAAAGAGGGTATGCTTTGAACATTGCAGTGCAACTCAGCCTTCACTAGTTGTCCCTGCAACCTACAAAGGATACCGACTAGGTTGGCTCCAGCAAATTGTATCTTGTGTAGCCCCTTTAAACGCTATCATCATATTTTTAATAACTTAGCATCTCAGTTTATCATTTTACTTATTGTTGATATCATCGTACACTAAAGAGACAATGACAGAAAAGCCCATAATTAGTTTGACTATAGACCACCAGGTGGCGTACTCCTTATTTTCAGACGCCTATTGTCTAATTTTTGTATTATGTTTATGTTTTATGGTTGGCTAAATTTTGTACTGTAAATTGTAGACGTATGGTTACATTTGTAATAAATGCGATGTTATTACCTATTTATTAAAATGATACTGAAGTTCAAATATATAGAAAACCAGTGGTTTTTAGAAAATTGTTCATATTATAAAAGTTGCCTAAATGACATTCACCCCTTTTTAAGGTTCCTGGGATTGAATAATTTCTTTGCACTGCAACGCCATATATGGCGTGTCCCACTTTTCACGGTAACATCTTCGTAGCTCAGTTATATTAGTCATCCAATTTCAACCAAATTTGGATAGTTTTTTTTAACTCTATTATATCTTTTTTGAGTAACACAAAATGTATTTCAGTCATTGACGTGCATTTTATTTATAGAAGAAAATGATCGATTTTTCGAGAAGTGATATTAGCCATTTTTTAATGAAAAACTGATGCAATATTATTGATCAGCATACTTTAGAACCACTATATATAATATTTAATGATATTTTCGAATAATGGCAATTATATTCTATTAGTTTTTCATTTAAAAAATGCCTAGTATGACTTCTCGAAAAATCGACCCTTCTTTTCTTAATAGAAATGCACGCCAATGACTGAAAAAAGTTTTGCTTTGCTCCAAAAAGTTATAGTAAAGGCCTTTGATACCAGTTCACTAATAAGTAGGAGTTTCGAAAGAATAGGTCGAGCGAGCGGATATGCGACTGAAATGCTCCCACTTAAAACGCGAAAATACCGGGTAAAACTCCGTTTTATTTGATAAAACTTAGGTGAATCTGTAGCTCAAAAAATTACGCGTAAATCGATGTGTCATAACAAAAGAACAAAGTTGGAATAGAATTAATATTTGAAAATAACTAATACAGAGTTACTTAGTGACAAAACCGATCAGTGGTGTGCATAAAGAAACGAGCGTAAAGAAACGAGTATAAACTAACAACCCAGGAACCAACAGGCAAAAGCAATAAATAATAGGGATAATATAAGTACCTGCTCATTTCAACCTTGCCAGTCAAGTTTATTTATGTCTAATGACTTGACCATTGAAATGTTTAGGTCCGTCAAACCCTTGAAAAGTCGACATCTGTTGACAAATTTATGACAGGGCAATGAATTGTTGAAGTATGGCCATAATGTCCTCTTGTAAACCTTCAAGTAAATTATTTTTTTAAATCAATGTAAAAATATTCAAATGAATTTGATTTGAATTATACCCGAAATAATCAATAACGTATTGTTCGTAAAGCATGGTCATATAAATTTTTTATGTTAACCTTCAAATAATTCTTTTTTTATAGTTATTAAAAATACTCAAACGAATTTAATATAAACTAAACCCGTAATAATCAAATGCATTACTCTTAAAGAATAGTCATAATATTTTCTTAGGTAAATTTTCAAGTAAGGTTTTCATGATTATTAAAAGTATTTAAACGAATTTAAAGAAATTTACGCAATGAAGTACTAGGGACATATCCAAGGAAGGGGTCCAACACATCTGCTGAAGAAAGCGCTAGTATCGAACAGCAACAAACTAAAAATAGGGAACCATGCTACAGTGGGGAACAACAGTTGAAAGGGTCAGGATCAAAAAACGAACACCACAAAGAAACCGCGACGATATATATTCTACCACAATCGGAAACCGAGGAATCAGAAGATTCAGAAAAAAATATTCGATGAAGCAGAAACACAAAAAGAGGAGCATAAACACTTCATATCACGACACAACCCGGCAACATAGTTCACAAGAAGATTCAGGAGAGGCAAAGTCCAGAACCAAAAGCACAAAAAAGGGAGCTTAAACGCTCCCTCATGACACAATGCGGTAACGCATCTCACAAATACCTACACCTCAAATCCCACATTCCTTTACAATGCGCCATGTGGCTCTCGCTGCTGGCAACAAGCATGACCCTAATCCAAACCAGCGTAGACGTAGCAGGCCCAGCTGTTTAACCCTGGCAGTGGGCGCAATGCCTACCGCATGCTGGTAAATCAATCAATCAATCAATTGAGTGACTAATAACTGAGCTACGAACGTGGTACCGTGAAAATTGGGACACATTGTATACCTAATTTGTGAAATAACCATTTTTGCTCAAAACTGATAGTCCAAGATCCCAGAGCTGCCAGACCTACGTCATTTTAGCAAAGCTAATATTTTGACAACAAATAGTGTAATATCGAATTAAGAACGTATGCGTATTTGTTAGTTTGAAAGCGGGGCCCTTTTGCAGAAAACAGGTACAAAAGGTACATACAAATTTTACTTAGTACGTTAAAGTATGATAGCTGGTTTATTTTCCACGTGACACACTAACGACGTGGTGTATGCGTCAAACTCCGAATCTTAAGGTCCGAGGTTCGATCCTGAGCGTTCTCAGCTTTTTTTTTTCAACAAATATTAACTTAAAGTCGCGATTACCAAGAAAAAGACAACCGATAGGGAAATATTTATTATTTTTGGCCATAACTTTTTTTCTTAGTACGTATATTTGAAAAAAAAAACCTGAGAACGCTCAGGGATGGAACCTCGGACCTTAAGTTCCGGAGGTTGACGTTTACACCATGTAGTTAGCGTGTCATGTGTAAAATGGTCCAGCTATCATACTTTAACGTACTGAATAAAATTTTTATGTACCTCTTATACCTGTTTTCTGCAAAAGGGCCCCGCTTTCAAACTAGCAAATACGCATACGTTAATAGATATTACACTATTTGTTGTCAAAATATTAGCTTTGCTAAAATGACGTAGGTCTGGCGGCTCTGGGATCTCACTCTATGAAGTCATTTATATATTCTAGTAATTCCTTTTACAGAATTCAAATATCTCTCTAAGTTATTATGGCCCCGGGAGTTTGAAGAGCGACACCCTATATAGTCAGATGCAGACAGAACTCTATAAAAATTTACATTGGTCACTGCACGTCAGTCCAAATGCCAGTGATACTTCGAGAGTCCGAGTGCAAAACTATGAAAATAAGGGCCATTTTAAATATGATTTCTCGAAAACCATCGAAAGGCCGATCCGCTAGATCGAATCATTGTTTAAAAACTTTTATATAGTTTTGTCTATATAATACGGGGTCTATTTATACACCCTGTGTAGGGTGACCGGAAATACCGGTTACAAACTTCTAGTGCAGATTCATCTACATGCAAAAATATGAAGAAAAATTCATATAAACATATGTCCGTAAATGCTTTCAAAGGTAGCTAGGGCCCTTCGAAAGTGGAGTCTTTTAATGCCTCAGGAAGCTTTTGTGCTGCAGCGATGAGATTCGGTAATTGTTTAAATATCAACAAGGGTTATTATTTTATCGTATTGGGTAAATTGGGCGAAAGGGAGGGCACCCTCCTTTATAATCCAAAATTTCTTTGTTCCGTTTTTATTTTTCAAATTTTGGTACCTAATTGAATATAATTCTTGATCAAATATACACAGAAAAGGTCCTATTTGTTAAACACCTTAGGACTAACCGTTATTTGTAAAAACTGGTTTAAAATAATTGTCATTTTGTTATTCAGTTTCAATTAATAATCTAATTTCTCCAATTTCTTAATATTTTTAAGAACTGTTTACATTGTCAATTATGATATTTGAATTTAAAATAAAGCAGGAATTTATGTTATTAATTGAAATCGTGCCACAAAATGACCCTGCCTCAGCCATTTTAAACCAGTTTTGATAAAGAACGGGTCCTACGTTGTTTAACAAGGAGGACCTTTTTTGTGTAAAGGAGGGGTCGCGATAAGGCCTTTTTTGGCCCCAGTTGAGAACAAGCGAGAAGCACTTTGATTCTTACATATATGTGAAAGATTTTACGTTCTTACACTACATATTTAAAAATCTTTGTTGTGCTCTCTTGTGTTCGGTGTAAAACAACCAACCAAAAGCACAAAAAAACGGTGATTTTTAAGTATTTTGAATATTTATCGAAGGTAAAAATTTGAACTACGTAAAATGTATATTGTTCAAAGTTCAAGTTTGAAAAAATGGTGATTTTTTTATCTTGCCTCGAATTTTAAAAAAGTGTTGTTGTGGGTGCCAAATAAGGGTCTTATCGTCACCCCTCCCTTGATCAGGAAACCACATTTCGGTACCAAAATTTAAAAAACAAAAACAGAACAAGAAAATTTTGGGGTATAAAAGAGGGTCCCATGCCCCTGGGCGAATTTCAATTTAGCCAATGAAATAATAGCCCCTATTGATACTTAATATCGTATCGAATCTCACTGCTGTAGTACACAGCAGTACAAATATTAAATAAAAATCTATTCTAAGGCTCTACTTCGATGGGCCCTAGCTCCCTTAGGAAGAATTCGCGTACATATGTTTAAATATTTCTCATATTTCTGTATGTAGAATCTGCACCAGAAATTTGTAACCGGTATTTCCGGGCGTCCTGTACATGAAAAATTCGCAATAACTAACACAGTTTCTCGCATGGAAAAGCCTTCGGCGCACGGTAGTGCCGGCTTTGAAGATTATTTTCCTTGAAAAGGTCATTTGACAATTTGAAAAGTTGCTTTAAATATCATTCAAATTGAAATTATTTTTACATTATTATCATCTGATAAACTTCTCAACTAAAATATTTAGACAGTTTCTAATATTCCAAAATGTGATTGTAATTAAATGGTGTAGGATTTGGTGATAATGATTATATTTCTAGTGCACTATGACTGATTGTTGGTTATAAAAGATATTAAAAAATTATATAAATTTAAGCTGTCTTGTAGTTTTATTTTATGCTCAAAATGAAGTGAATGAAATTAAATGAACAGTTTGACTGACGAATCAACTTTATTTGACCTATTGATTGGGCTATTGGAAACATTGGATTTTACGTGTACTGCTGGATTTTCGCGAGGGTCAGAGTAGTACGAAAAAAAACAACACAAATAAATTATAAAATTATAGTGATAAAAATCATTGAATTTAGTGTTTCACCGTTGTGTAGCAAACGCAAGTAATCGCCGTCTATCATATCCTGGGTTCGAAACCTAGCTCCAATAGATCGCAATGTCCGTCTGTAAAGAAGGTTATGTATGTCAAGTATAACAAGTATATATAGCTTTGTTTTTTGGATTTGGGAGTTGTCTAATTTATGTTGTGTATTTTATGTTTATGTAACAAATTAGTTGTGATAATATTTAAAATGTCTCTTTATTATTTACTTTTTTAAACCCTATGTTAAGGTAAAATTGCAATATTTTTAATAATATATAAAACAGGTGGTTTTTTAACTATTTTTTTTATTATCTTTATAATGACCATTTTCATAGCTTCTTTCCAATGGAGACCACACTTTGCTGGAAGATGAAAACCCGGATATCCTGAAACCAATAGGTAAGTACTTATAGGTGCCAAGTTCCTTCTTTAATTTTGTTTTTACATATTCCGGCAATAAATTCACGCCAAATAATAAATATTCTCCCAATCACATGCACATTTTTCTTATTTATAACGTATTGCTAGACAGGGCCGTACCGAAGCCTACTACTTTGAGGGGGGAAGATGAAAAAAAAAAAAAAACTGTTTTTTTGTAAGCATGATTTATTATTATTAATAATAGGAACTTTACATTGCATCATTTCAATAAAATAAAAGCTTTTTATGGGAAAACCTACTAAAACTAAAAAAATTTAAATCGAATTCAAATTCAAGTTGCTATGTACAATGTACAGAGTGCGTACAATGTACAGAGTGCTCTAACCAAGGAACAAAGCCATTTTTCCATACTAAAAAACCGCTGCCCAAGGAATCACTACTTCCACATCCAGAATTTCTATCCAAGTCACTCACAACGAAAAAAATGTTGTATGTGGAAATAATTGTTTATGGACCTTTAATAATATAATATTTGAAATCCTCTACCCCAAAAACCCATAAAACGATACCCCACATCGGTAGTGGGGTGGGGGTGGTGATAGGGGCTGGTAGTGGGGGTGGATAAAGTAAAAAGTTATTTTGAGATTTCTGGTTCTTGTACACACACTAAATCACATTTTTTTTCTTTTCATCCCCTTTAATAATGGTGGGG
Source organism: Rutpela maculata (assembly GCA_936432065.2). NCBI lineage: Eukaryota > Metazoa > Arthropoda > Insecta > Coleoptera > Cerambycidae > Rutpela > Rutpela maculata. The sequence goes on from OW386286.2 coordinate 44,212,988, forward strand.
GTGGTAATGGGGGTGGCTAATGCCAAAATTTTTTTTTGAGACCTTAGGCTCTTTTGTATATACTAAATACCAATTTCATGAACTCTTACCTGCTTGATTTACCTATTTACCCCAAATTTACCCCAATTTACACCCCAACCCTTCGACGGAATAAGATGAAAATATAATCCAGTTCTAGATCTCGTTAAGGTACATACGTGTACCAAATTTCAAGTCAATATCTCAAACGGTTCCAGAGTAAACGTGCGCACAAAAAAGTTACAGACAGACAGACCGACAGACAGGCAGACAGACAGACATTTTTTTTTTTCGCTCAAACTTAAAATCTCGACGATTCATGACATTCTAAGCCTATTTGAACAATAAACATTTTTAAAAATTTTTTTGTTGTTACTATACTTCCACTGGATGTGGAAGTAAAAACCATTCGATGTATTTTTTCCGCTGAATCCAAAAGTTATAATAAAAAAACGAATATAAAATAAAATACGCTATTTTTGTGTTATAACTGTTTTGTTTTCAATTTATTTGTTTTCATTTGTGATAATTTTTGGAAAAAAATACATCGAATGTCTTTTTTGGTTTTTGTCATAAACATTTGTATCGTTTGAAAAATGGCTTTGTTCAATCCTTGTCGGACATCATCTACCTAAACCTAATACTACTTTAAAAAAAAAAATTAAAAATCCTTGGTTTAATAAAATTTAAAAATAGGAACTGTTAAACAAAAATAGGTCTTTGATCACATTAAAAATAAAAAATCTTTAGTCTAAACAAAGTAAAGAAAAAGAATAGGTGGAGACAGGAAAAAATTTCTTAAATACCAAGTTAAACTTTGTTGTCTAATATAACAATATCAAAACACTACCAAGCAAAACTACGGAACAATGAAACAAACAAAAAATATTATATCTATAAATCATAAATACAACTTCTTGAAATCAGTTCATAGTTCTCAGTACAATGTGAAGACTTTGTAGCATGCCGCTTAGGTGGAATAAAATACCGGGGCGTGTTGTGACTATTTCGCAAGTGGAAGCGGTTGTGGTATAGTTTGGTTCATCGATAATAATCCAGCGATATAAAAAAGCTCGCAAAAAAACGTAAAGGGTACCGACCATATATCAATTTCAGTCTATTTACATAAAAGGCCATACAAGTGTTCGGCTTTTTTTATTATCATCACAAAAAAATGATCACATATTTCCTAACAACACTGTAGGCCACTCCCACTGAATGTAATTAGTTGAAATTTTCTCTACCGGAATTATGATAGGTTGGAATAAACTATGCGGTCAACGTGGACTAGCAGTAGTCAGCGTGAACCGGCGGGCAGTACATTAATCAAGGGCGATCGGTGTCCTTTAAGCTTTTTTATATCGCTGAATTACATGTGGAACACACTATATGCGTACAGGTTTTTAAGAGTAGATCAGTAGAAATATATAGATTCTATTTAAAAATCATTGCTAGTTCTATAATTTCTAATAAATGAATTTATGTAGGTATAATAAATTATTATTAAAAATAAGGATTCCGTGTCGTGTAAGAAAAGCTGCGCTTTCATGGAAAACACGCCACTAATAAAATAAAATATTTACAGGGTTACCAATCGCTTAATAATAACACTATTTTACAGCCTATATGTATTGGAAGTAAAAATAGCAAATTCTTAGTAACTTCGTCATACTAAATAACAATATAAAAAGCAAAATTTCAAGTTGGCTTTGGTTTTCCCAGTACAGGTAATAAAGTGTAACACAGGTATAGGGGCCTACAGACGATCCAGCTGCTGGGACCCGACATTGTCGGTACGCTTTGAAGATAATTGGAATTCCAGCGGACCAGTTCACTTTTACGAATGAGTTCAAAGCATGCCGACAAGGCTGGCTCCCTGCCGCTGAATCGTGTGTAGACCCCTTATAGACCCTAGTTTATGGGCGGTCCTATCACAAGTAACAGGTAGAATTAGAATTCTACGAAAAATAGACATACTAACTACCTACCTCTTTATTTGTCACTAAAACTAATATTCATTCTTAGTCCAGCCATCAACATCACAAGATCCCGATTTCTCTGCCAAAGTGTCCGGTGGTGAACCACACAAAATTAATCAACGCGAATTAAATGATCTTATAAGGGCCAAGTTGTATGAACTAAGTTGAGTCAAGTTCAGCTTGAACCAAGATCAAAAGCCAACGTTACGATTGTTACAATAATCGTAACCATGGATTTTGATCGTGGATCAAGCTGAACTTGGCTCAACTTAGTTCGTACAACTGGCCCTAAGAGACCTTGATCTGTCCAAGGCAAAAGCGGAGCTTTGACCATCTCGATTACAACAATGGAATTTACTACAAGAAAATGTTAAAGTTTCCATGTATCGAAGTCGTCAAAAAGATCTTATACCTTTTTTCAAAATGGAAAATGACTTGGTTGCCTGCAAGGACATTGACGGTTTAATGAGTGCTTAACACATTACCCATGATCCTAGTGACTGGAGACTTTTTATTGACGTCTCGAAACTTAGTCTAAAAGCTGTGTTACTCCACAATGGAAATAAATTGCCATCAATTCCAATCGCCCATGCTGTCCACATGAAGGAAAATTACAGTAACATGAATGTATTGCTACAAACTATAGAATATAACAAGTATAAGTGGCAGATTTGTGCAGACTTAAAAGTGATAGCTATCTTACTTGGTATGCAGCAAGGGTATACCAAATATTGCTGTTTTCTTTGTGAGTGGGACAGTCGAGCGCGATTAGAACATTACAAAAGAAAAATTTGGCCGCCAAGACTGGGTTTTGAACCAGGAGAAAAAAATGTTGCTAACATTCCATCAGTTGATTCACAATAGGTAATACTGCCACCACTTCACATAAAACTGGGGCTTATGAAAAACTTGGTAAAAGCTATGGACAAAGAAGGACGTTATTTAAAACAAAAATTTCCCAGACTTAGTAATGCGAAAATTAAAGAGGGAATTTTTGTGGGTCGTCAAATCAAGAACCTTTCCAAAGATGCTGAATTTGACAACATTCTAGAAGGTAATGAAAAAGCTGCTTGGAATTCCTTTAAAATGGTAGCAACACACTTTCTCAGTAACAAAAGAGCCCCCTCTAGGACCCGGTCCTGTTGCTATACGTTTTGTGATCCATGCGTTATTCTAGTAGGCCCCATTTGCTGCTAGCACTTCTGTACAGCCATCGCAAGGAAAGAAACAAAAAAATTCAGGCTAATTAATTTAATCTTGATGCTTGTCTCTACAAAATTGTATAGTTTTCTGTTCATTCTCATTGGAAGCTCCGTTACTTTACGTAAAATATCGTTCGTTTATTTATTTATTTTATTTTTTTATTTATTATATTTTTTGTAGAACGCATGGGATGAGCGAACCTACTTTGACCTGAAAAGGTTGGAGTCTTCGATGTGACACTGACATTGAAGTGGTCATCCCATGCATCCCATCCCTCTTGGCATCATAACAATATGGAGATGATTAAATCTTAATAATGATAATAATATTAAATGGTCTTTATTTCCCAAGAAAAGATGTTACACGAGATTAGTATAAAATAACATAAACAAAAAATATACATACCGGATAGCTAAGCCGATAGGGACACCTTGTATCTTTTGAATGGGCTAATAGATTTTTTTCAAAATTGGTGCAGTGATATAAGATAAGATTATATGATGTAAAGAACTAAAATGGCCGACTTCTGGTTTCGATGCAGTTAACATGAAAATCTCATTTTTAAATGGGACAACCTGTATATTTTTGCATATTTGGATCCTGCTGACCAGAATACATGCGAGCTGACTCAAATATTATTTTTATTTTCAAAAAATATTAAAAAGAATTACAAAACATTTTTTCTTTTAATTATAAATTTAGTACAGAGAGAAGGTAGACATTATGCATATGCATATCATTTTCTTCGTAATTTAAAGATCTAATTAAATAACAGGTTGTCCCATAGGAGTTCCATTTTAAAAAAAATAGTTTCCGTTGAAAAACCATAATATCGTTGAACTTAGTGCAGAATAAATCGTGTTTAATGTTAGTATGGAGAGATAATATTTTAAAAGTGCTTGCAGACCGATTTCTAACAATTTTGGTAAAGTTTTTAAAAACAAGCTTTTTCTTCAAATGTCAGAAAAACATGACGTTTTTTAACTTATTTCACGACATTAAAGCAAAGATTAGAGAGTTCATTCTCTAATCTTTGATTAAAGTTTGACATTTTAGATGGCTATGCGTTGCCATTAACAACGGAGGTAAAAGTACTGTTACGTGTTTATACCCCTTTTGTAAACGCACTGTATCGTGGATCCAGAAATTATAACACCAGGGTGACACTAAACACTAATTTATTAACTTACGCACTAATTAAACAAATACTACTTCACTAATATTACACAGAGTACTATAATTAAATAACTCAGTCACTTTATTACTTTGTTCACTACTTTATCTCGCTATCTAATCTCACTCTCTGAACTCAACTGTACACTGCTCACTGAACTGTACTAAACTGTACTCGGCTTCTTCATGCCCTTATATACTCAAAAATGAGGGCTCCAGAATATTCTCAACTAATCTGTAACTTTCTGGTTTATGACACCGCGTGTCATCTCTGGCCAAACTAACCAACCAACTTAATTTTCTGTTAGTACACATGGAACTTAGAGGAGACTATCATATATGTCTCTGGGAGTAGAACATGTAACAGTGCTGTCTCTGACGCTGTGAGCGGCAGAAAAAGTAATATTCCTAGCAACGCGTATTTTATTTAATACGCCGGCCATGCAATATCAACACAATGCGTTTTTGGTGGTGAAATTCGAGATTTTTTAATACTATTTTTTTTATAGCTAATCGACGTTTGAAGAAAAAATAGCATGTTTTATTCGGAGTAAAAGCCACTTATTGCAACTCGTCTGTAATTGCCGGACTCACTTCGTTCGTCCAGCAAACCTACAGACTCGTCACAAATCACTTTTACTCCTAATAAAACAATATACTGTTATTATTATTTGGGTGTACTAAAACGAAAAAAATTTAAAAAAAATAAAATTAATTATTGTCTTAAAAGCTTGTCGTACTTTTTTTTCTATTCATGAGACAAGCTTTTAAAATAATAATATATTTTTAATTCATTCTTTTTAGTACACTTAAAAAAAAGCTTGTTTTTAAAAAGATTTTTTTACATTTAAGTAATTTTATTTTTAAATTTTTGTTACGTCCTAATTATTTTATCTTATATGCACACTTAAAATAGCACCGGATCCTTCGCTGCACGCGTCCGTACTTAACACCGAATCCTTCGCCATTTCTTAGAATATACGGTCTGAGTGAATAAACTATACAATAAAAAAACTAAAAATTATAGTGTTAAAACTAAAAAACACACTTTTTGGTACCATATTATTGTATTATCACCAGAACTACAGGTTTATGTAAAATTTCAGCTCAATTAGACGTCGTTAAGTGATTTAAAATTGACTTGTAAGATTTGAGCAAAAGAGAAGATTTGAACTAAACATCCTTACATACATACATACAAAGCAAGTTAAATAAAAGCTTGTTACATGTTTTAAAAAACAAAAGAAAATAATAATTATGTTCACGATTATACTCGAGGCAACAATGCGCTTGAGGTGTCCTTTTTGTGACTAAATGTGGGCCAAAATTTCCACATTTTTGAGATAAATTTATTAAATTTTCCTAACTGCGTGCGCCATCTGACAATTTCAATTTACTAGAAATGTTTTTTTTTATTTCTAGCAGTGGCGGATCCAGAGAGGGGCGCTGGGGGCCATCGCCCCCCCTCGGACCTTCGGAGGACTTTACCCGTCACCACACGTAAATAATAATTAACAACACCGGTCTACAAACCGGTCTTGTCCTAAGGTTCTAATCTAACTTTTCTAAAGTATTATAACTAGTTCTCGGTACGTTGAGGCGCCATTTTGTAAGATGGCTCACTACTATTAAGTAAAATGTCCTCGTAGCTAAATACTTGACTAAAAAAATATCAAAATGCTCAAAAGGTAAACTCTAATACACAAGGTTGGTCAGCTACAACATAAAAAAATATAGCACACACGTGACTCTAATAATAAAGTTTAATAAAGCTACTTGGACATAAAAAACAAAAAACGAATCTAATTGGGGTGACCGAATATGTTACTAGGTAAAATAAAGGCCTGCCTCAAATCAGATTAGGCCCAGCTAGTCAGTGTTGTTGGAGGCAAGGGCGTGAATTGGGGTTAGGAACTGATCGTTTAGCAAAAAACAAATTTTGGTACACAAGAAACTCAAAACTTTATGGGCGCCAGGCTTTTTAGAAAAGCCGTGAAATAGGAAAGAGTACTACACAACGAATATTAAAACAAGAAGTAATGATAGTATCGATTTAATACCGAATAAAGGACACTGTACCGATTTTCGATCTATAATCGAAATAAAAAGGGTGAGATTTAAGTTAATGTTGTAATATATACAGTGTGGGTTAGTAAAGGTACAAGCAAAAAACGAGATCAATAAGGTAATAAGTACACGATATAGTAGTAAATTGTAACTAATCTGGGTTCGCGGTTATAAAATGTATCTGAGATATAATCAAAATTTCAAACACAAAAAAATCGTTTTCAGCTAGGTAGAACGCTTGACAGAAGTTATGAAACGATATTACTATTAAAATTGATTACCATATAGTAACTGACAAAAGAATTTACGATGTCGCACTTAGATACTGCAGCTAGATACTGAGCAAACAAACACTACTATAAGAGTAACAATTTAGTAGGTGATTTAATTCAAACAGTCTGTTGCTTGATACCCAAAAAAATTTAGCAATAGCTGGCAACTATAAAAATTACGTAATAACCATAAATCTATAATAAGCGATGTAATGATCATACATCGGCGATAAATTACGTAACAAATATAAATCGATCATAAATTTATCACTGACATAACTTGTAACAACTAATAAAAATGTACAAGTGACAACATTAACTTACTCTACAATATAAACCACACGGCAAAATTACGAATTACAAAAATATATACACAAGGTAAAATTGGTAATAACCAAGAGAATCTATAAGGTAAACCACACGGCAAAATTAAGAAATGTAACAAAAATATATTTACACAAGGTAAAATTGGTAATAACCAAAAGATACAAAAAAAAGGGAAATGGGCGCAAAAGGCGACAGATTCCACCGCTTGTTGGCTTTGTGTCGACGTCTAACACAAACCTCTAATCACGCGGTAAATTTAATGAAAGCTTTCACTACAACGTGATCATTGTATTTTAGAATACATAAAATTTAACAACAATAAGATTGACAGATGCATAGGGCACTCTAAAATTTGCTCTTTCTGTTAACGCGGTGATTTCATAGCTCATAAAATTTCAAATAAATCAATAATTAAATCCGGCCTCGGCCATTTAAATCTCACAAATTTGTTGGAGTGGTAATAATTTTAAACACACAAATTTATAAAAGGAAAACTTAACTTTGAACAGCTGGGTCTGCCAGGCGTCGGAGAAAATTCCTCGCAAGCTGGATAGCGTAAAAGTGGCTGCTTCCACGGGGTTAAATATCAGTAGTTTGAAAAATGACGCACCTCATTGCTTCCACTGTCTCGTGACGAGAAAATGGCTGCTACAAACTTGGGTTACTACATTCGAAAAAAATGTTCTTCGTGATCTACCAATATGAGTTTAACAGCAAAATAACCATTAAGACGTAGTTCCCATAATAATTATAAACAGAACGTCGTAACTGCCTCCAAGTAATGTGATTAAACACAATCGTCGAAACGTGTCTGGCTGTCTGGACTACGAAATCGACGAAAGCAACATGAACTCCAGCTTTCAAAAAGGTATTAGCATTTAGGTGAATTATTACGACTCATTCCTCGGTTTATCAAAATTTATGAATCGAACTCATTCCCAAATTTATATTAACATGTATCGAAATACGTATAGGTTTATATATTTTATGCTTTTATTTATACATTTATGTGTACTTGATGACAAATTTATGAGTACTTTATGGGTACTTTATGTGTACTTTATTAGTACGTTATGGCAAATTTATTTGTACTTTATGTTCAATCTGAGAACCATCCCCTTTCCAACAAAAATACTGAACACATTTGTTTAATTCAACACAACGCCATTAGGCTACCGGCCATCGCGACCGCGTAAAGTAAAGAGGCCGTGCTCGTGTTGAATTTGTTTCGCATCGCCGAGGGGAACGATTTAAGTGCCGCGTCGGTCTCTAAGCGAACTACCTTGACCTTTACGGGAGCGCTATTATACACACCAGTTTACAGGAAACTGCTAAATAGTGCCTTCGATGTTATTGAACACATTATAGGTTGTAACAAATCCACTAGGAGATGTTACAGTATATTGAGCCGCTGAAGTCAATTTTGGACAAAAAAAATTTCTATCGCGTCAATTTTTCATCTCCTAAAAAAGGCAAAAAAAGATATTGTCCTAAGGGCCAGTTGTACGAACTAAGTTGAGCCAAGTTCAGCTTGAACAAAGATCAAAAGCCAAAGTTACGATTGTTACAATAATGATAACCATGGCTTTTAATCTTTGTTCAAGCTGAATTTGGCTCAACTTAGTTCGTACAACTGGCCCTAAAGGTCACAAAAATTTCCCTTTTTCCCGAAAAATCTGACATGATAGAAAAAAAATTATTTTTGTTTTGTACGTATTGAATAAAAGTTTTTTCTACAAACTTTACTTATTGTTAATTAACGCCCCCCCCCCCCCCCGGAAGCCTACTCTGGACCCGCCACTGATTTCTAACGAGTAGAACTTCCTATTCTAAAGAGTATTTACAGTGTTAGTTAACTCAAATTTTAATGTATCGTGTATTTTATTAGTTTTATGTTGTATTATTATTTGACTACTCTAATAAGTTATACTGTGTACTTGAATCCCAGGGGGCGCCACTAGCGAATACTTTTTTTTTCGAGTAAAATTTATAAGAACGAAAAAATTTTGTTTTGGATTTTACCCCCCGCTCATTAATTTTGAGATGAGGATGAAAACAATTTTGCGCGAGGGCGTTTGAGGAACTGAGGCCGGCCCTGATTATATTTATTTATTAAGTAACTGTTATGATATGTCTGGTTTGTAGTAAATGGGGAAACCAACGAAACGAAGCCGAAGTCTCCAGCAGAACTCAATGATATAGTAGAGAGCTCAACAAAGCCAGTAATAGAGGAAGTCGACACAGGACCTCATTTAACGGTGGATGGAGAAGATAAACAAGAAATACATAATCCGGCAGATTCTGAGGATAAAAAGAATACAAAATTTGTGACAAACTTAAAACCATTATTTTTAAGTGAACACAACCGAAAATTTGCCAATCCAGTAAGTTACTTAGGAGGACCGAGACTGCCAGTACAGGCCAGAAACAGGTGGAGTGTTGAGAGCGTCATATCTTTAGATTAGAAAGTACACTCCAAAAATTAAACCATTATGGTCTAAGAGGTGACGACGGTTTTTATCAAGTGTCTATGTAAGTCGAAATTTTGTTGGGATAGATGCAATTCTGGCATCCCAACCCTTCTACGTTTAAGGTGCCGGGCACCCGAAGCAGGTAAAGTTACAAGTTTCTCAAGTAATAATCTAAAATATTATTTTTATTCCATGCTAGCTGTTAATATCTCTAATTTATAAAATAACATTGCCTGCTCGATTGCTTATGCACACCATGTTGCCACAGTTAATTTAATTAAAAAAAAATAAACAAAGCAACTACATCTAAACTGTTTCGAAGCTGCGACCCTTGGATTTCAAGCCAATTAATGAATAAATCTAAACAAATTTATTATAAATTAAAAGTACAAAAGTACCTTCCCGGGTACCCGTACCGGAGCCAGCCAGACAACCACCGTGAGAAGCGTCGTGGCAGTTGAAGAGCTGGATGGTGAGGTACCGAATTGAAGTTGGAAAGCAATAATAATAAAGTTTTACTCCTTCTGCTGCAGCGTAAATTATAGATTTCAGGCCAAAAATGTTACTATTAGACCCTCATTCTCTATTTTGAAATTATAATGTATATGTATTTTATGTAAGAAAACCCGCCTATTATTTTTAATTATTTTAAATTTTTTTATATTATGTTATAATTATTTTTCTTTCATTAGTTTTGATTTACTCTGGCGACATGAGGGACGAGGCGCCAGAATTGCAGCTTTTCAAATAGGACATGCCCCAACAAAATTTCGACATTGGTCTTTACGATTTATTTTTCAATCGAACGTCAAAAGAAAGTTAAATATTGAACCACAATTCGAAGACACGTTTTTTTAGATTTAGACTAAGTACCTCAATTATTTAAATTCTAATTCAACGCCAACGATTCGCATTATCGACGGTATTTTTATTTTCAGTCTTTATTTAACAATGCTAGTCAATTGTATATTGGAATAAAAATAGAAATGTAAATAAATATTATTTATAATCTTAACTGTTTTTTTATTTCTACACTATATGGAGTGCTTACAGAAGGAAATAAACTCCCCAACATTTTGGTACAAATTCAGTACCTACCTAGTAACCAACTATAATAACCAATATGTTGAATTCATAGAAACCGCGAGGCTCAATGTTGGAAAACGAGTAGGCACCATCATTTTTATAAGAAGTGTTATAATAAGCAACTTGCATATATTTTTTATTTTATTAGGCTATGCCAAATATCAGCCCTTAAACGACAAAATTTAATTTGTAACAAGTAATTAAAGTTGTAATCGCCAGCTGTTAATATCAAACGAGGCAATAATTAAGCGCGGAAATGGCTGTGACGTCACACCGTATGCCAAACGGAAAATATGTATATTTAGAAGAACCTTACACACAGCGTCTGATGGACGTGACACCAATTTATTTATTCCCACACAGCACAGAATATTTTCAGAATATTCTCATTAAGTGACAATATTCTGTAAACAGAATATTTACTTGAAATATTCCTAGAACTCCCATAAATATTTTTATCTAGTTTGGAATATTCATGAAACATTTTTGATCAAATATTTCTGTAATATTTTAAAAGAACGTTCGTGGTACGTTCCACAAAAAAATATTGTACTGCAAAATTTTGATGCGATACCTAACAGTAGTTATTATTTTTAACTATTATTATAATTATTTTATTTGGTATACTAAATACAAATATTTATTTAAGTACCTATTTGTTTCTCAGAAATAATGATATCTTAATTTATATGTCTTTTTTTTGTAATAAAAAACTTCTACGACTAAGAAGGATCATGAACAACTACGAAAAGAATAATGACTAACACACTATTAATTAGGTAGGTATATCCAAAATAATTTATATTCGAAAGAGTTTGCAAAGATTCGACAGTTTTTTTTTGCAGGTATCGAGCTTTTTTAATAATAAAATTAGATTAAAATGTATTAAAAAGCAAAATCTAGCCATTGCGTGTTCCAACTATAAAGTCTTTAAATAAATACTCCCAGAAAAGTTAGTGGTCGAGTGAGTTAAGGCCTTTTTCCACCACATTTTCCTGGCGTCAGGGAGACCATCTGGTCGGCAGTTCTCGTACGGGTTTTTTCGTTTAGCTTTTCACCCGAGTCAACAGCCCAAATTTATTCAGTACTACAACCAGTGATTAGTTTCTAAGTTTTATATGAATTAGTTTTAGGTCCATGTGGACAGCATTTTTTAATTTTCTTGTTAATTTTTAAATCCGCCACAGGCGGATAGGAGTTCCCGAGAGTTTCTTATCTCATCAGGGGTCCTATTCTCCAGCTTAGGAGAAGTGAATCGGGGTATTTTTTTCTCTTTTTATTTCATTATGTTTCCTATTTCTTTCTCTCTCCTTTCTCCCGAAATGATCATTCTCTCGACTGGAGAATGATGAACCATCAGATGGCATTAGAGATGGTACTTTTCGGAACAGTTCGGACCTGTTGCGAAGAAAATCCACTCAGCACCATCTCTAATGCCATCTGATGGCTCATTTGGTCACATAAGAAACTCTCGGTTTTAACATTGTTTTATTAATTATCGTTTAGCCAAACCGGACCTGCCCCGTCCAACCCTACATTCACCACGGCGCTACACGCTGTGTTTGTCTACTTGGCTCCGGGCCAGGTATCGGGGGGGGGGGGGGGGGGATTTTGTAAAATTTTAATTTTTAAATAAATATTTCTTGCTTTCTTGCTTGCGTTGTCCTACAAGTCACGTGGTCGGTTCTTAGTCCGTTTTTTTTTTGTTAAAATATTAAAAATTTTATGTTTTTTTAAGGGTAATAATTGTTTATAAAATCGATATACGAATATATTTTTTCCAATTTTAGGTCTGTTTTAGACCATTAAATATTGTAGATGACGATATTATATCTTTACCGTTTTTTCTTCAACACGTTCCCCAGGTTTTAGTCCAGGCGCCAGCGTACAAAAATGCAATTTATACATACCCTCGTATAACTTCTTGTACGGCATAATTGCGCCTAGTCTATCACTTTTTTCCTCCGCAAAAATTTTAGTAAATGCGGCGTTCCTCCTCGACATGAAAAAGACGATTTCCACGCGTCGGACTGGAAAATCGGAAAATATATTTTGTCGGACAATTTGAGAATTGGATTCTACATATATATTCTATATATTTCTACAAACTGTCCGACAAAAATGTTGGAACGCTAAGGGTGTCTACCACCCTAAACATAACATAACATAACATAACTTTAAAACATTTATTGATAACCAGCTGATTTTTTCAAGATTGCTTAATAAAAATATGTAGAATCCAATTTTCGAATTGTCGGACAAAATATATTTACCGATTTTCCAGTCCGACGCGCGACGGTGTGGAAATCGTCTTTTTCATGCCGGGGTGGAACGCCGCGTTTACGAAAATTCTCGCAGAGGAAAGAAGTGATAGACTAGGCGCAATTATGCCGTACAAAAAGTTATACTAGGATATATATAAATTGCATTTATGTACGCGGGCACCTATAGACTAATATGTTAATGTACATAAAATATACACGGATGTCTAACAAACAAATTCATAGGACAAAACTTATTTATGATGCATTAATTACTTCATTTTTATCAAGTAGACTACTAACTAGTCATGTCATTTTCACGTGCCTTTGCTATCTGGGAAAACATACCTGAGACGTTCTAGGAACATATAAAAGACTCCACTTTGTAATGTGCATGGCACATTCTGTGGTAATGATTTTCATGTTGTGAGAACATTCTCAGAATATTTAAACGTTCCGAGCAAACATTCTGTGCACCTTCTTAGAATATTTCTGTGCTGTGTGGGTTAAGGGTGCCAGTCGCATTCTCCCTTGATTGTGTTTGGCTACTTCCACTCCCAGTTGAGTTCATGTATTTAAGAGATGTTTGATAGACGAGAAAGGTAAAAGCTGTTCTTACCGTAGATTGCTAACTGCCTTCTCTCCCAATTTGGCTTTTGTGGCGATGCACTAACTTATTTATCTAACACTATAATGGATCTTGTGCTTAGAGATCTTTTTAATCACTTTTTTAGAAAATCCCTCTCTAGCTTTCTCGATCCGATCGGATGTATTGAATTATAGACTTGCGAGGTCAGGAGACGCCCGATATTCAACTAAGACCTAACACGCGAAAGCCCTCGAGGGAAAAGACTGAAAGTTAATTATTCAATCAGTAAAATGCAACACTTCAAATAATACCATTTATTGATTGAATTCAAAGAATGGAATTATGTTTATTCAATGGCCTATCTAAGAAAATATATTTTAATGAATCGCTTCCCTAAGCAGGAAAAGGACGAGAGAGAACGTTTATATCGCAAGTACCGTATAATGAAGAGCGTGCAATAGCAATCGATTAGGTAAAAAGATTCACACAACTTCCTCCGAAGTTTATGAAGGCACATTGGTTTTGGGACTGACTGATATTCAAAAATATTTTACTTTAAAAATGTTGGACTAGTGGTTAGCTTCAAGTTCCTTCACAAGAACGGAGTTCAACTATACATAGGTATATTTTACCGGCCCATATAGGTTCAATATAGGGCATATGACATGACCTCGCTTTCGAGTGACTTTTATGCAAATGACCTTTTAATCTTACTTAGGCACAAGACGGTTTTCTCTATGATTTTTCCATCTTTAAAGACCTGCATTTGGTTTTGCTACCACAGCTTTCTGCCGATCCTTTTTAAGATAAATATAATATAGATATAGCAAAAAAAAATCCTCTAATATGCCACTAAAAGTATCTCCATTTGAGATCCTTCTGCTCTAGGGCCTTACGCTCAAAGCGTATGTGTAAATCTGCCCCTGATTTGGGGGCAAGATTTGTAGAGTATAAGGTTGCCTTTATACAAATTAATACATACCGCAATATAGTCTTTGTTAATTGTTGATTTAATGTATATGACGTACCTATATCGAGTTTATTTAAAATGTTTTTTAAATCAAGATTTTCTACCGTTAATGGAAATTTAGTAGATCATAAATATAATAAAAACGCAAAATCATAACTTGGTACATTATAAATATACAATTATTGTACCAAAACCATTTTTATACCACTAGAATGTATATTTCACGTATTTCATACAAGCTAGTGTTTATTGAGACTGGTACTGTCGTGCGCAAAAAAATGGGACAAGTCTTATATAACGTATTTTTGTTAAAATTAGTTGTGTACCTTTAACTTTAATTTTTGTGACACTGTCAGTTATTTGTCAAAATTCATTGCAAGTGTGCAAATAGAGACAGATTTACATTAGAAAAAAATAGTTGTCCTATTTTTTTGCTCACGACAGTACAATCTATAAAATCAAAAATAAACTTTTATCCACAACAAAAATTAAAACTAATTAGTACAAACAGATTAGTTACTTTCTGTCTCGCATCGTTCGATAAGCATATGCGCTCTTTTCAGTCAACTATTGGTGCAACAGCATCGTACTCAGCACAGTATAAGAAATATTAAATTTAATGCTGTTTTGTCACTATTAAAAACAAAACAAAAAAGAAAACATGAAATTCCATGAATTTCAAAAGACTAGTGCAAAGGACCCCGCACGTTTCTTATGTAAAATAATGCCGGATAGATTTGGTTTAAATTGAAATATGTTATTTATGAAATCATCCTGAATAAAAGTCTCCATGGCAGCAAGGCCGAACAATTAATAGTTTTTAAGTTATGGAGCTTTGAAGTTGTCTATCCATGGTATATCAAATTCGGAGCGAATTACGATGTGGCTGAAGAACAGCTTGAGTCTGACACGAATTTTCAAAATTAGAAATCCAACAAACTAATTAGCCCCCCCCCCCCCCTAGATAGAGACCACAATACGAATCAGAAGTTGCATGATTAAGTCCATTTTTTAGAGTGAAAACTTTTTCTTTTTTAATCTCAGTATAGACCTGCATGTTAAGTACGTATAAAGAACTGAAGTCTGAACTGGAAGTAGCATTTTGAAAGGGTGAAAAGTATTTCAGCGTATATATAGACCTGCGTAATAATTACGTTATTCATGATGAATGAACGGGTTTCAGGCTCCCTCGCTAGATATGGACCACAATAACACAGCGCTGAAGTGCAAACCAGAAGTTATGATCCAGGTCTATATACAGACTGCATAAGTTTTCACCCTTCAAAATGGACTTAATCATGCAACTTCCGGTTCGCACTTCAGCGCTATGTTATTGTGGTCCATATCTAGCGAGGGAGCCTGAAACCCGTTCATTTACCATCAATATGTAATTATTAGGCAGGTCTATATATATGCTGAAATACTTTTCACCCTTCAAAATAGACTTAATTATACTACTTCTGGTTCAGACTTCAGTCCTGTGTTATTGTGGTCCATATCTAGTGAGGGGGCCTGAAATCCATTTATTTACCCTTTATACCAACTTAATGCGCAGGTCTATACTAAGACTAAAAAAGTTTTCACCCTTAAAAATGGATGATCATGCAACTTCCGGTTTGCACTTCTGTGCTGTTATTGTGGTCCCTATCTACCATGGAGGCCTGAAACCCGCCCATTTACCCTAAATACGTAATTATTACGCAGGTCTATATATACGCTGAAAAAGTTTTCACCCTTAAAAATTGTGCAACTTCTGGTTCGGACTTCAGCCCTGTGTTATTGTGGTCCATATCTAGCGAGGAGGCCTGAAATCCATTTATTTACCCTTTATAAGCACTTAACACGCAGGTCTATACTGAGACTGAAAAAGAAAAAGTTTTCACTCTAAAAAATGGACTTAATCATGCAACTTCCGGTTCGTATTGTGGTCTCTATCTAGGAGGGAGGCTAATTAGTTTGTTGGATTCCTAATTTTGAAAATTCGTGTCAAACTCGAGTTGTTCTTCAGCCACATCATCATAATCATAATTCGTTCCGAATTTGATATACCACGGAGAGACAACTTCAAAGCTCCATCCATAACTTAAAAACTATTAATTTTTCGGCCTTGCGCCCATGGAGACTTTTATTCAGGATGATTTCATAAATAACATATTTCAATTTCAACCAAATCTACCGGGCATTATTTTACATTAGAAACGTGCAGGGTCCTTTCAAGGGAATTTTTAAAATTCTCAACAATTCCAGATTTTCCAGAAAAGCGGCAACCCTGTCTAAAACACCTTGTACGAGAGTGCAACACATTTCTATAAAACCAAATACACAATTTATTACAAACAGGCATAGAAATAGGTACGAGAATATATTCAAAAACAAGTGTTCTTTCTTATAAATAATTTATTCAATAAGATTAAAAAAGAATATTATAAGTTGTCCTACAAGAGACACATATAATAAATTATGGACACGCCATACAGTCACTGAACAAAATATTTCACAATGCAGTCAACAGTTAATTCAAAATCAATAAATATAAACATCTATAAACAAATTATCGAATGCATTGCTAATGTTTTATATACAATGTATAGATATTTCATAATATAAAAATCGAATACCTAAAAGAAACAACAGTTCTGGACGATTAGGATTGAGTGAACCTCTATAATTTGTTCACGAAATTAATTCCACTGAAATTGTTACGACTTTCCCACTTCCTGAACAAAATGTTCCCGTCTAAGCATTCAGCATATGAGAAAATAAATTTTCACTGAGAAGACCACTACATATAGAAAAACCGCAATGTGTTTGAGATCAATCAATCAAAAGAAAACGCAGCATACCACGTCATAGATTTTTACAGCCTCACATTCACTAAAAAGTTTTTCACTTTAAATAAAAGTTGGAGTAAAAAGTGCCAGATATTATATCCAGTTAACTCCATCAATTTTTTATTAAGATGATTTTGTGTCTTAGTCACGCCTTTTTTTTGTCTCTCTTTGGAAATTTGACGCATCAACTTGATCGCTTGCTTCATATAAAAACGGACTTAATTAATATTATTACTTCTTAACTCTGTATCTGAATTTAAAACAAGTCATTCACGTAACTTATGGCACCGGCACAGTAGCTCAGTCGGCTAAGGCGAATATGCCGGTTGCACTGTTTATCATGTACTAGGTTCAAGCCCCAGTCTCGGCACTGACAATATAGGTAGGTATAGATGTATGTTTGTGCTTTTTTAAATGTGTAACGCCTTCCAGGCAGCCTTGGCTGCTTTAGATTTAAGGGTTGTCTACCACATGTAGTGTGTTTCTGTTGTTTTTATGTTATAGTAAACTTGTTTTCGTAATATCGTAACCAAGACCGCAAAGAATGGAGGCAATTTTTGCAATGTCTTCCGTCAATGTGGCCCTCATCGTGGGACAAAATAATAAGGCTACGGGCATAGGGAGTTCTAAAATACCTGGTGACATAGATGCTTGGCAAGTCTCAAAAGATCCTGCTCTGGCTGACGAATGTTGCCAGCTACTAGTAACCTGGTATTAGTTTTTCGTGGTTCGGTATCTAACAAGTGACCTGTAACCGAGGGATATATATAGGAACTTCTATTCAGAATAAAATGGATAGATTGATTGATATATAGATAATTTATTGGTTCGTGTAAAAAAATAGTACCTACATACTCAATGGGCATTGAACAAATCAAAAAAAAAAAAAAAAATACACCAATATGATGAAACATTAACATGATAGAAGCAAGTAGACAGATAACAGGAAGAAAATACAAGATTGTGGAGAAGATGCCGATAAATGCATCGTTTTAGATGAAAAATCTAATGCTCTTGTTACTCCTACTAGTCCTTTAAAGAAATACCTTTAGTGGAGTAAAACTAGAGTCTAAATAAATCACATAAGGAATTGTCTTACAATAGCAATTTCTTTGCTGGAACTTGTCGGAAACGGTACAAAGAGTTAGCAAAAAGTCATTTATTTAAACAAAATAAAAATGATTAGCATGTGTTAAAAGCACATAAAGAAACAATTTAAAAAAAAAGTTTTTCCTACGCCAATTGGAAGCCGAGATGTGACATTCTTTTTGGGCAAAATATTGATAGTCCAGTCAACGGAGGGCTAAAATGACCAAAATCTCTAATTTGAGTGCTAATGAAGGGATTTTGATGAAACCTTGTGCAATGTGTTTGTAATGACGTTAATAAAAAAGTTGAAAAAGAGATTAGAGTAGGAAATCGGAAGGGGTAGAGAACACCCCGACCAGTTCCAGCATTGCTATTGTAAAACAATTCCCTACAAATTTTAATTTCACTCCACTATTTCCCGTCTAAAAATTTTCCGTTATCTTCAGGGCAGATGTCCAAAGAATACTTAAGGTGTTATAACTCAACTCCTTAATTCAGTTGATGCGCAAGTCCGTATTTTAGTGGACTGTTGAACAATAACATTTCTTAAATCGTTAAAACACGTAAAAGTTAAAAATAAAGTCTTATAATATTGCAATATCTATTAATAAAACACATGCACTGCAAACGCCGATGACATCACAATGACAGTCTGCAGAGAAGTTAATCATGAAACCATGAAGAGCAGAAAAAAGGAGTAAACACGCTGTGTTTTAACTATATCTGTAATAGTGGAGGTGGGTCTTTCTTTCATTTTTACATAGTTAAGTACAGCATGCTTCCTCCTCGCACTAATACTACCAGTTAAACGTCCAAACAATTTTTGACAGATGAGGTTATCGTATTTCTTGTGCTGCATTAAGTTCACAACTAACTAAGTAATTGTCATTTTAGCGACACATTCACATAGTCGAAATTAATCATTTTTTAAAATATATTGCGCATCGAATTTTTCTTCTAAAATAAATAGATAAACAAATTAACTCTTCCACTTCCGTTTTCCTATAAAAATTAAATAAACATAATATCCCTTTGACATAGAACTGAGTACTATTGGCTAGGAATGTGCCGAAGCGGCTTCGGCCGAGTACCGAATATTTACCCTAAATTTCGCTGATGCACGAAGCTTCAACCAAATCATATACCTACCGAAAGTAAAGCTTCGGCCGAAGCATGTAACAAGAAAATACTTGTCAAAATTCGCAAATTAGCTAGACGCTGTTAGAAATAAGAATATATGATGTCTCATTTTGTGTTTGAACCTGGAGCAAGATGTTCCATTTTCAATATATGATTCGGCCGAAGCTTCGTGCATCGGCGAAATTTAGGATAAATATTGGGTATTCGGCCGAAGCAAAAAAAAAACCACTTCGGCACATCCCTACTATTGGCAATTTGAAGAATCCGAGATTTAACACTTGCCATGAGTACTCTGGGAGCCTGGGGCAAAATAATCTCAGATTCACGTTCATCGTACCAAAGATATCTCTAATATGGCCAAACTATTAAGATTTCTGGCATGTATTTTGGTCAAATTGGCTGACTGCACGTTAAGGTACTGCACAAACTTCTTCCCCGATATCGACATAAATAATCCTTAGGCCTAATTAAGTCTAACCACGAGAACTATAGCTAAAACATCCTTTGTACATGGTACACAAAACATATATTATTAAAATATTGACTTCCTCTTATTTCGGAACATACTAGGTAATTTTGCATTCACAATAGATTTTGCCCCCCCGGGGCCTAAGTTAATACAATTTTACAATTTATTTACGATAGGTAAAAAATTAAATCACTATCTCTATATATAGTATATGCACTTAAGACTTGTAAAATTTTTAAAATTTGAATGGAGTCATGGTATAGAATCAGTGTCTTTCTTTGAATCATCCGAATTTGACTTCGAGTCAGTATCATCACCTACAAAGAAAAAACAAGATTAATTATCGCCATATCCATTTAACCTGAAAAAAGCTGGTCAAGAAAGACAAGAAAAGTAGACGGAAGGAGATTCATGCTTAGAAGATTCAGGAAATGTTTACCATACAACGATTTAAAGGACTACTCTACTACATAAGAGAATCTTAAACACATGTCAGTTTTCTATTATTCAAATATCTTTAAGTTACAGTTAAAGAGGCCTTGGTCATTAAGATGGTCAAAACTGAAAATTTACATTAGTTGTCTTGTGGAAAAAACAGCATTTTATGGTCACATTCTATGCCGTTGGTGAGTTGTCGGCATGTTGCATAACCGGGGTTTGCCGCCATCTTGAAAAAATATCTCGGCTTTTATTGAGGCTATATAAAAAAATAAGGCGTTTTAAAGGGCGTAAAATTTCCTGTTTTATGTAGTAGAAAAAACCTACAATTTCATTCTTTTAATTTTTATTTTTGAACAAAAGTTTATACTACAATGGGCCACGAAGTCCGCATATCAGCACGTCACTGTAGAACTCTTTCTCACATCTCCCGGAAGTTCTAGGTGCGTCTTTTTTCATGGTTTGGCCGATAGATCTAACCCACTGTCACTGTCGATTCATAGATGTTTGTTCGTTCTCTTCGTCGGATTCATTGTAGATGCCGTCCTGCACATAGATTTTCGGGAATTCTGTAATGTTGCAAGATTTATCACTGCAGTTCTGACATATAACGGAGCATTTCATTCCAATTTTGTGACAACCACAAGCTGTTCCTCAGTTTCCTTTGCATTTACAGGCTATTAATTTTGGAAGTTCGTCGGGTGCACCTTTCCTGTGATGGTTTTCAGTTCTAGCCCACAATATTTCCTGGTCCATCCGATTTCTCCAGATTATGAAAGTTTCCAAGCCACGTTTGCACTCGAAAATACGTCCTGAAAGTGTGTTTCAAGCCGCATCTGATGGTGGAAGTGACGCACAAAGTTCGTTTCTGATTTTGTTGTTGCTTTTACAAGACGTTTGTGATATAGCGAATTTAACTATTCTCGTGCTTCATTTTATTTATACAAAGCAAGAATGTTTCTCTTGCAGTAGCGAGAAGTTTAGGGAAACTTTTTTTTCTTTAAATATTTTCTAATACTTCCAAATGATCGTTGTTCTTCAAAGTGGTGATGAATTTCGATTTGCCAAATCAAGAAAGAAGACAAGATGTTATCGCTTATGATGTCGTATCGAAGGTTTAATGTTGAGTACAGAGTCTGCTTTACTGTACAGTCACACGCTCACATTCCCACTTTGCGGCGTGCTGTAGTGCAAATTATTGTTTGAAAATAAAAATTAAAAAAACGAGGTTTCTCCTACTCTACAATTTTCATGTAGAACAATCTTCTCATAGGAATTACCCTATCAAGAAAAATGCGAAAACAGTGTGCCGCCCTGAAAAACTATCATTCCTACGAAAGTTTTATGCCCTTTAAAACATCGTATTTTTTTATGTGGCCTCAACAAAAGCAGAGATATTTGAAAAAAAAATCGGTTCTTAACCCTTGATTCAAGATAGTGGCAAATTCTGGTTGCGCAATGCATCGATACACTCAATAATAGGCTCATTTAACAATTTTTTATTATTACATATTCTGAAAGAGCTTGGTGAGTATAGTAAGTATGCCAAAAATTAGAATTTACTGACGCCGCCTTCATGTATAAAAAAATTATTAAAGTCGGCGCGCTTAAAAACGCTCGGGATAACCATGTAGTCGAGTTGTGACGTCAGATGGCTGAACCGCCCAGTGAACACGGCTGTGAATGCAAGTTAGTAGAGTAAAATCTGGAAGTAAAGTTGCTTGGTTTTCGAGAAAAAAAAAACGGCGTAGAACTAAACCAGACTTAGTAGGATTCTTTAGTAAGATAATCGTGTACACGTAATCATTTTTTACATTTTTTGGTGGTCGAGAACTTTTTTAGTTCGGAAAAACTCAAAAAAATAGATTTTTAATGAAATATGTTTTTTAACGTCTCCACCGCTATATCTCTGAAAATATTTGTGCTATCAAATTATTTTTTTTTTTAGATTAAAGTAGACACAATAGCGCTTCGAACAACGTCCCACGTGAAACCGATTTATTTTTTTTTTAAGTTGGAAAAATAATAGGAAACTCAAACTTGTTATTTTCAGTAGCGTAATTTTAGACAATCGAGAAAAAAATTTATTTATGAAAATTTGTATATACATGCTGCATACAAATTGAAGCCAATAGTTGAAAAAAGTTTTTAGGATAAAAATTTTTCATGTTCCGTTCATAGTATTGAGTCAGCGATTTTTTTTAACGGGAAAAAGTCACATTCTTGCGCGCTCGGCTGTAGCAAGCCTGCCGACTGCAATGATCTGACGGTCCAGGTCGAGGTGTATATAGTAGTTTAACTTATATCAATAGATACAAAACCAGTAGTGATCAAAAGCATCTAGGGGATCAATATTATTGTTCAATATTTCATATATTGTACAGTAGTATTGATCATATGTTGTTAATATTAAGAAATTGTACAATAAATATAAAATAGTCTCCTTTTAATAATAAAAAGACAGGTAGGTAGATATAAATACCTAATCTATAAAAAAATATCAATCAGTGTTACTAACTACCCACCTAATTAGTAAGTTTATTAGACATTTTTAAATGAATGCATAAAATGAGTTTTATTGTTAAAATAAATTTTCTATTTGGATAGATAAATATGTAGTATGTAGTTTATGTAGGCCCTACATTAATAGCATTCTAATTCGTTCATATCTGCCTCGAAATCTTTAATAATGTTGTTACAGGAACGACATTTGCACTCCTTGCAACATTTTAGGCCTTCCTTAAAACAAGCACATTTTCGATTGTCACAATTTTTATCCGAACAATGAATACTTAATGATTTTCGACAACCGCCACTTCTACGCGACTAATCTGATCAACCCTGCATGCGAGGTGTATTAATTGCGTCCCAATGTCGCATTTAGCGCTGATTAAAAAAATCGCTGTTGCCACACGGTACATTTTAGGAAAAAATATATTGTTTCAAAAACTTTTGTGATTATTAGGCTTTATTTTCTTCGCTGCATGTATGTAAATATTTTCAAAAATAAAAAAGTTTATTGATTGGTGAAGATTTCAATACATAAAATATATATTTTTAGTTTATCTGATTTTTAGAGAAATGAAAGTGCGAATTGTGCCCAAACGTTTATATTGGTAAAAGCTCTACAGTGTGTGCTTTAATTTGACATAAAACAAATTTCGGTACCTTTAATAGTTTTAAAGATATGGCGGTGGAAACAAAAAAAACAATTTTATCTAAAAAATACATTTTTTTCACTTTTTATTGATTTAAAAAGTTCGAGACCACAAAAAAATGTCGTAAAATATGATTTCATATGCCCGGTGACATACACAAAGGAACCTAACATGTTTGACCTGGTTCTACGTCAAAAAAAAAACGATACGATAGACTTACGAAATCGCTGCTCTAATATAGGTATCGGCGCACGCCAAGTGACGTCACTCTACGGACTGTTGGCCGGCCGAGCGTGTTTCTATTCAAATGCGAATATCTCTGTGGCTATTGATTCAATTGAGCCGAAATTTTTTTCTGAGACTATTGGTTTGTTATACTTTAAAATGAGGAAGAAAAAGTAGGAAACTGCCATATCACTAAATGACCCTATTATGCCACCACGCCGCAAAACCTCGCTGACATCGGGTGACTGTCAACCTCTACATCGGGATTTCATACATACTGACTAGACTATTAATATTATCACAGAGTTTATAACTATTAACAAATGAAGTTGAAAAACATGGTTGTTTTGTGATTTTGAAGGACTTAATATCAATTTTCGAGATTTTTTGGCACGAGGAAAAAAATTAGAAAAAGTTTGGTCTGCCACTTGATTTTCCATCTCAACCTTACAATTTGTTATAAACAAATTCAGTTTTTTATTTTTCAAAACTGTCTAGATATAAAGTAACAATACACGCTAAATTCTATTTAAGTTTATGTTAATTGTCCTTGAACCTGAAAAACCATTAGAAATTCTGAATAATCTAGCTACATCTGTGGAAAGAGTTTAGTCTCATGGTTTTATATAAAGATACCCGGTATATTCAATAATCCAAGAAATGCATAATTTGGGCATTCAGAAATGTTTTGTTAGTGATGCTACACGATGTAAGACAACATATAAGGGAATTGACTACTGGAAGAATTTTAAAATCAAGAAACAAATATCAATTAGAAACTGAACCTCCTCTTATGAAAAAATACTGTGAAGATTTGAAACAAATGATTATTTTTGGAATTGAGAAACCAGATATTGTAAAATTTCCATGTCATTTTCAGCTGGTAGAAAAACGTGAAACTGGTTAAAGAGGATTCATCATCTGTTTGTCAGGAAGAAACAAGAGATGACTATATAAGAGTTAGAATTCAATACAAACAGAAGAGATCTGAATATTTCTTATAAGTGCATAGAGGCACCATATTACTTAGATCCGGCCGTGGTGGGACCTGATCGATGATTAAAAAGAATCAATTCGCCGACTAACTGCCATCTGTCACAGGATATTTATATTTCCGCTAATATCACAACAATATCGAAGAAACTGAGTTGAGTGCACTAAATTATTTCAAAATGTATTGTTCCTTATATTTACAATAATGGGGTTATTTCATGTGTGTAAAAAACTGAGTTGACGTGTACTAAGGTGGAGTAAAAATGGCAAAAAAAAAAAAAATTTCAAAATGTATTGTTCCTTATATTTACAATAATGGGGTTATTTCATGTGTGTAAAAAACTTAAAAATACCTACTAATTTGAACGGTAAAATATACCAGAATAACGTAACAGCAATTAAATCACTCTGATATTTGTTAATTATTCATAAATCCACAAAAACTATACTACTCATTTTAAATTTTATTAACGCGTAACGTCAATGGTTAGAGGTAATTTTATGGTAATTTTATTGTTGTTAGATTGCTGCCCTGTCAATACCAAATGTAACACTAATGTTTTAACCTTTTGTTTCCCAGTTTGCAAATAAATATTTTATGAATTTTAGGAAGTGTGAAGAGGCGCATATTTTCGGCCATAATTTTGTTGTTTTTTATGTTAGAGAAAAAATAAAAAAAGCATCGGAAAGTTCGATCAACTTTCTTTAGAATGGAAGAAATGTCAGGTTTTCCTAGAAAATGCATGTAAATCTTAAAAAATTATTTTTCCCAGAAGCGTTCGCTTTGAAGGGCCGAGATTTATGGTGCGTCTAGATAACACATGATATTAAGAGTACATCGTAATTGAGATCAATTTCAGTTAATTACCGATTAATTACGGTGACAAAATGGTGAAATTTTACCGAAAAAAAAAAAGTTCTCACTTCCGCCCCTTCTATTTCCCTCATTTTTATTGCAAGACAAAAAATTAAAGAAGACTTAGCAAATTTAATTCCATGTAAATTCGTCAGAATAGTTTTTTGGCCTAGGAGCCAAGGTTCAGGAGTTACCAACTTGTTAAACAAGAAATGTGCGATTTTTGCTGGACATCGCCACACATTTCAGTAAATATCTCCGAAACGAAAAATAAAAGCAAAATTCTGATGGAACCAAAAGATTCGTTATGAAACAAACTCGTTTTACGGTATTTTTTATTTTGGGCTAGCTCTTACCGTTTCAGAGATATCGGAGAGAAATTGTAAAAAAAAAATGCATTTCTTAACCGAAAATAGCTCAAAAACATGCAATCTTAAAATGTTCATATTTTTCGAAAAACACCTGCAGGAGAGCCGAACGATGCCGCGATGCAAAGAGGAAGAGTTCTAGTTGATCCGCATCGTAAATTGCACAAGGCAAATCGAAAATTCGGCTCGGCTCCGCCCGAACTAATCAAAACTGGTATTTTTTGACATTTAGCGAAAACGGCAAAACAAAATGTCAATCACACATCAATATAGGTAATGGTGAAGTTTGCGTTGCATGGCTGTCATACAAATTTACTGCTTGAACAATTTGCGAAAATCAAACAAATGAACACAATAGGGATTTACCTTCGATACACACAAATTCACCAATATGTGACAGCGATTTATATATCATAGTCCAGGAGACAGTGACGATTTTCGGTACTTATTTTCCCAGTCAGCAAACATGGATAGAATTGTTCGGTTAGTAATTCTAAGCAAAATTCATATATATTTAGGGAGGGGGGGGGGGGGGGGGGGGTTCCGATGGGTTGAGGCGGAAAATGCGTCAGAACATACGAATACACTGCCCTTTTTTTCCCAGTGATAAAAATAGTTCTAGTAGAAAGAGGTATACTGAAGTTAAGTAAAAAAAATAGTCTGGCTAATCTGTGAGTATGGATAATATGTCTGGTAGGTGAAAAACTGAAAAGTTTTCATCAAAAAAATTTCCCTCATTTTCGCAGTCATGAAAATTTATCAGATGATGGCCTATATTGTAATAACAGCTTAAAATACAATCTGGCTAATGTGGAACACCCCTAAAGCCTTGCCAGACTCGTCTAATGATCGTCAGGCGCGCTGAATTCGGCACGTTCAATTATACAGGTGATTAGTGTCATACGTACATGTTCTTTTTTATGACAGCATTAAATAATTGAATACAAAAAAGCAAATACACTGTATAGAGTGTAGAATTATGATGGGGCAGGTAACTCGCATTCCAGCGTCGTTACCTAAATACGCACGTGCTGCTATTCCACTCCTCGTTTAACGACCTGGCTTGTGAGTCTGGCAAGGCCTTCGTGATTGTAAATGTCAGCCAGACATGTATTTTCTATGAAATTATAGTATAATCTATCATGTGGCAAATTTTCAAATCCGGGAAAATAAGAGCAAAAATTTTCTATTTTTCCCATTTTGAAGATGCCGCCAGACTCATTTGCCAATTTCTTAAATGAGCCAGACTTATTTTTAATTACAGTTTAGAATTGTATCAATTTATGTGCTAAATTTCAAGCCTGGCAAAATGAGGGTTACGGATCCGCAAAATTCGTCAAATTTTGAAATCCGCAAATTTTCAGCCAGACTCACTTTCCGCTATCTGAGATAAGCCAGACTGCTATTTTCATAAACTTTATGTTCCACTTTAGTAAATGTAAAATATTTATGACTGGGAAAATAAGTGGACTTGCATTGTGTTTTTATTTTTTGAATCGATCCAAAAATTTTAGCCAGACTCAAAAATTCTTGTTTTTTGTCACTAAGAGAACAGATTAATTCATATACACCGACTGGGAAAATAAGTACGAAAAAATTTTACTGCCTCCTGGACTATCATGACAAATTTCCACTGTTACTTTACTATATAAACTTTTCCTTATCTGTGAATTCCTTTGTATCGAAAGTAAATCCCTATTGTATTTATTTGTTTGATTTTCGCGAATACTGCGCATGCGTAACCATTGACGTCACGGCTTTTGGCGGGAACTACCATTTTCAAATTATAAATTGAATTTATAATTATTTAACGTCCACAAAAAAAAATGCCATTACATATACTTAGTTATTACTAGTCCTAGAATCCAAATTTAATGTAAATAAAAATTATGACATAACCCCATTGCCTATTAGTATTCTTGACAATCTTAAAAAATCTTTTTATCATACTGTGTCATCTGCAGGTTGCGCAGACTAGTTGCTTTGATTGAAGAAGTGAAAATGACCAAAAAAATGCTTTTTTTCAGTTGACGTTCGAAAAATTTAATACAAATTCCTCGACAAATACATTGAGAATATTTTGTTCTTTGTACTTCAGAAGTATAATATTTAGGGAAATTTCAAACATTTTATTAACATTTAACGTTTTCATAATAATGCCTTTTTATGAAGTAGCAAATTAGAAACTAAACAGTTATAAAAACAAATATTTAAAACGAAACTTCAGTCATAAAATATTTTCAAGTATTCTGTATGTACATTATTATTAAATATTTATTAAATAATAAAATTTATGAAAAAATATCTTAACAAAAAAGTTTAATAATTCTCCTGTATTTAAGACCCGAGTTAAGACCATAGTAATTTTTTTAATAAGAGTTTCAATTTGGAGACTCACTAAACTCGCTCAAAGGCCAACTCTAAGTCCAATGGCAAAAAATAGTTGGAAATCGAAATCGAAATAGGCATGTGTTTAAAATTCTGACAAAACCCAATCATGTATATGTAATAATAGCCCAACAATTCTTGTTTTCGATCTCCACATTACATTAGTTTGCGCTATGATACCCAATGCAGTGTTGCCAATCAATAAAAAAATTATAAGGGAATGTTAAAAATACTCTACATAACTACTTTTATAAAAAAAAGCAAAAGTTAAATGCTAGGACAATAGTTGAGAGAAATAAATTCCAAAATAAACTCTTATGATAATAAAATGATGAAGCTAGGGCAATAATAATATATTCTTCTACAGAATTTTTGCTTAAGTATCATACACACCTATATTACGAGTTTTGCCTGAAATTTTCATCTACTCTCCTGTTCCACTGATGCTGGAAAAAAACGTTTTTTACTTCAGTATTACCAAGTTAAAGTAAAGAAGTAGGTATGCCATGTTTACAATCAACAGTAGTTATTTCCAGGTGTATATAAATCAGTCAACATGGACTTTTTACATAATGTGTTAATTATAAATAATAAAAACAAATTCAAACAATGAGATAATGGCTACAAAAGATTTTCTTTAAAGTACTAAGGAAACTGTCAAAATATAAGTAGATTTTTGGTTACGTCAGGATAATCAACCACAGAAAATACATATTTTCTGAATTAATTTAAACTTTGGTCTACCAATCAACCAGAGGACGTAAAGATCGTTTACTTAAAACAATGCAATAACATTTTTATAGGTAGGCATCAGGCAAATGAAAAACCCACATTTTTTGTGTAAATTATTTCAAAAGGAAGTGAAAAATTTACGTACTATACCTTAGCCGAGAAAGGAAGATAGTAATAAATTGATGTAATCAGCACAACAGATCCTATTGGCTTCTGATGATTCGGCATGGGATAGCAATCTTCTTCTAAATTAAAAATGTCGTTTATATACAACATGAAAAGAATGAGGCCTAGTACAGTACCCTGCGGTACTACACTTTTTAAAGTTAACGACTCACTGATCGTGTACTCATTCTTTACATATTGTACTCTTTGATATAAATAACTTTTTATTAGTTCCAATAGTTCCAATAGTTCCGATGGGTTGAGGCGGAAAATGCGTCAGAACATACGAATACACTGCCCTTTTTTTCCCAGTGATAAAAATAGTTCTAGTAGAAAGAGGTATACTGAAGTTAAGTAAAAAAAATAGTCTGGCTAATCTGTGAGTATGGATAATATGTCTGGTAGGTGAAAAACTGAAAAGTTTTCATCAAAAAAATTTCCCTCATTTTCGCAGTCATGAAAATTTATCAGATGATGGCCTATATTGTAATAACAGCTTAAAATACAATCTGGCTAATGTGGAACACCCCTAAAGCCTTGCCAGACTCGTCTAATGATCGTCAGGCGCGCTGAATTCGGCACGTTCAATTATACAGGTGATTAGTGTCATACGTACATGTTCTTTTTTATGACAGCATTAAATAATTGAATACAAAAAAGCAAATACACTGTATAGAGTGTAGAATTATGATGGGGCAGGTAACTCGCATTCCAGCGTCGTTACCTAAATACGCACGTGCTGCTATTCCACTCCTCGTTTAACGACCTGGCTTGTGAGTCTGGCAAGGCCTTCGTGATTGTAAATGTCAGCCAGACATGTATTTTCTATGAAATTATAGTATAATCTATCATGTGGCAAATTTTCAAATCCGGGAAAATAAGAGCAAAAATTTTCTATTTTTCCCATTTTGAAGATGCCGCCAGACTCATTTGCCAATTTCTTAAATGAGCCAGACTTATTTTTAATTACAGTTTAGAATTGTATCAATTTATGTGCTAAATTTCAAGCCTGGCAAAATGAGGGTTACGGATCCGCAAAATTCGTCAAATTTTGAAATCCGCAAATTTTCAGCCAGACTCACTTTCCGCTATCTGAGATAAGCCAGACTGCTATTTTCATAAACTTTATGTTCCACTTTAGTAAATGTAAAATATTTATGACTGGGAAAATAAGTGGACTTGCATTGTGTTTTTATTTTTTGAATCGATCCAAAAATTTTAGCCAGACTCAAAAATTCTTGTTTTTTGTCACTAAGAGAACAGATTAATTCATATACACCGACTGGGAAAATAAGTACGAAAAAATTTTACTGCCTCCTGGACTATCATGACAAATTTCCACTGTTACTTTACTATATAAACTTTTCCTTATCTGTGAATTCCTTTGTATCGAAAGTAAATCCCTATTGTATTTATTTGTTTGATTTTCGCGAATACTGCGCATGCGTAACCATTGACGTCACGGCTTTTGGCGGGAACTACCATTTTCAAATTATAAATTGAATTTATAATTATTTAACGTCCACAAAAAAAAATGCCATTACATATACTTAGTTATTACTAGTCCTAGAATCCAAATTTAATGTAAATAAAAATTATGACATAACCCCATTGCCTATTAGTATTCTTGACAATCTTAAAAAATCTTTTTATCATACTGTGTCATCTGCAGGTTGCGCAGACTAGTTGCTTTGATTGAAGAAGTGAAAATGACCAAAAAAATGCTTTTTTTCAGTTGACGTTCGAAAAATTTAATACAAATTCCTCGACAAATACATTGAGAATATTTTGTTCTTTGTACTTCAGAAGTATAATATTTAGGGAAATTTCAAACATTTTATTAACATTTAACGTTTTCATAATAATGCCTTTTTATGAAGTAGCAAATTAGAAACTAAACAGTTATAAAAACAAATATTTAAAACGAAACTTCAGTCATAAAATATTTTCAAGTATTCTGTATGTACATTATTATTAAATATTTATTAAATAATAAAATTTATGAAAAAATATCTTAACAAAAAAGTTTAATAATTCTCCTGTATTTAAGACCCGAGTTAAGACCATAGTAATTTTTTTAATAAGAGTTTCAATTTGGAGACTCACTAAACTCGCTCAAAGGCCAACTCTAAGTCCAATGGCAAAAAATAGTTGGAAATCGAAATCGAAATAGGCATGTGTTTAAAATTCTGACAAAACCCAATCATGTATATGTAATAATAGCCCAACAATTCTTGTTTTCGATCTCCACATTACATTAGTTTGCGCTATGATACCCAATGCAGTGTTGCCAATCAATAAAAAAATTATAAGGGAATGTTAAAAATACTCTACATAACTACTTTTATAAAAAAAAGCAAAAGTTAAATGCTAGGACAATAGTTGAGAGAAATAAATTCCAAAATAAACTCTTATGATAATAAAATGATGAAGCTAGGGCAATAATAATATATTCTTCTACAGAATTTTTGCTTAAGTATCATACACACCTATATTACGAGTTTTGCCTGAAATTTTCATCTACTCTCCTGTTCCACTGATGCTGGAAAAAAACGTTTTTTACTTCAGTATTACCAAGTTAAAGTAAAGAAGTAGGTATGCCATGTTTACAATCAACAGTAGTTATTTCCAGGTGTATATAAATCAGTCAACATGGACTTTTTACATAATGTGTTAATTATAAATAATAAAAACAAATTCAAACAATGAGATAATGGCTACAAAAGATTTTCTTTAAAGTACTAAGGAAACTGTCAAAATATAAGTAGATTTTTGGTTACGTCAGGATAATCAACCACAGAAAATACATATTTTCTGAATTAATTTAAACTTTGGTCTACCAATCAACCAGAGGACGTAAAGATCGTTTACTTAAAACAATGCAATAACATTTTTATAGGTAGGCATCAGGCAAATGAAAAACCCACATTTTTTGTGTAAATTATTTCAAAAGGAAGTGAAAAATTTACGTACTATACCTTAGCCGAGAAAGGAAGATAGTAATAAATTGATGTAATCAGCACAACAGATCCTATTGGCTTCTGATGATTCGGCATGGGATAGCAATCTTCTTCTAAATTAAAAATGTCGTTTATATACAACATGAAAAGAATGAGGCCTAGTACAGTACCCTGCGGTACTACACTTTTTAAAGTTAACGACTCACTGATCGTGTACTCATTCTTTACATATTGTACTCTTTGATATAAATAACTTTTTATTAGTTCCAATATTTAATCTCTAAAACCATATGCTGGCAATTTAGCAATTTTTTGTGAGATATAGTATCGAAGGCCTTAGCTAGGTCGAGGAAGACTGCTAACGAAGGTTTTGATTTATCAACATATACTCGACCAATTAATTTATTTATTGTTGAAAAATTATAAACTGGTTTAAAACTACATTAGTGCAGTTCAATTGATTTTTTTCGGCAACAACATTCCATCTGAAATTTTATTGTTGATTCTTGTGCATTATGACCTCCTGAAATTTACCAAAGTTGACAAAAATAAAACTCATTTATGGTCAAATATAATGCCCAATCCCGAACGCCGTATGTCAAATAGAACGGTCAAATATGGCGGAAAAAATAACATTTTCAATTCTTCGTCAATTATCAAGGAGGTACGTACGTACAAGTACATGACTTTTTTTTTTCGATTGTACGTTATTTTATGTACTTTTAGGGGATAGATTTTTTTTAATTTTCAAAAAAGTGCATTTTTGCAATTTTCAGAAATGTATTTTCTTTGACCCTCCTTTTTTTCACCCAATTTTCATCGAAACAAGATGAAATATATTATAGAAAGTCTTGTATAACTACACAAATTTTATACAAAATGAAAGAATTAATTTGAAAAGGAAATTTATTACGCTCATGGTAATAATAATAATATATGAATATATGATTAATAATCAGAGCCAAGCAGTCATGACTAGAGTAGTAGTAGTAGGTTAATTTTAGGTACATTAAAATAGTAATAACTTTCAAAAATATTAATGACATACAAATTCTTATTAGATCTAGGCTGATAATATTAAATTTATCAAATTACTAGCTATAACTTATTCCTTCTTTGAGTAACTTCTAGGTAATTCAACTTCATTAATTTCTATTAAGATTGGTCATTCTAACTCAAGCAAAGCATTATATAAATATATAGTCTGCCTTCATAAAATTATACGTTGTCTGTTTCAAGTTAGTTGAAAAAATTGTCTAATTTGCATCAATATTATGAAGTCTTATATAATATTAAAGATGGATGATGCCGTATTATTTAACTGAAGGTGAATTGACTTGCATTATTTTTCAATAAATATTATTAACATAATGGGCCTTTCCCACTTAATAGAACTTGATGATTATTTTGTCATAAATCATTTATTAACACCTAATAAATATTGTATATACACGTCATATCGTATAATATTTTAATTTTAAGTGGATATTTTAAAAATAAAAATATTGTCTAATTTACTCCATATTTCAAACAAGTAAACGTGCTCAAATTACGTCATGGGCGGAACTCCAATCAAAATTAAACAATTTCTGGATTCATAGGGCATTTGCACGTGACGTCACAGCTAACCTCAGAAATATGTGTTTCTTAAGATTTAAGAGTATTATCCAGCTATTATTAAAATTTCTGCTTGGTTCCCATATTTTCAACTAAAGTCTAGTTCAGTGTAATGTTTATGAAGTTCTAAATATCTTGTTCTAATAAAATAGGACTCATTTTGTAGGTTGGAAGTCTAACCTGCAATTAGCAGTCTATTTTTATTAATCAACAATACTGAAAAATTATTTACGTGAATTTTTAAATATTTGCTTGGAGCCAGTACGGCTCCAAGCTAAAAATGTGTGTACAAACATTAAAAATGAGAATAAACTTGAAAAACTTAATTTTTAAGGTTATGATGCAAATGCCATATACGAACATTAACCGAACCTCTTGATGTTTCTGAATTTTACATCTCGTCTGGAAACCTGCCGATGAGACTATTTCCATGTTGCCTAATGTATATGAATGTTTAACGTTAGAGGAAATGCTTGAATTATGTCACTAAAGAATGTCTACTTTTTATCTCCGCTTTTGAAAATAATTAATTTCCATTGAATAATACCACTTCCTATAATAAAAATGATAATAATTAATAGAAGAAACATACTTTCGACATGTCGGCTTCCAACAATGACACTTGACAACAATGATGGGATATTTGATATTTACGATTTACGTTGTGATCGTAGTATTTTGATTTCATAACTGTTTCTTATTAATTATTTCAAAGTGTGTGTGTATTGTGTAGACATTAAAAAAATAGAGACAGATTTTGAGAAGGCAGCAAGTGATAATCTCCCTATTTTTGACAGTGAAATGGTGAATGACAATTCCTGTTTACTTAAATAAAATAACTGTTACTGATGAATCTTTAGATTTAATAATGATTTTAAAAATTATTCAATAAATGTAAAAGAAAATAAAACACTTAAACCTAGTTGTTTATATTTATTAACTCTAATTTGTATACTATAAAAGTAAAATGAATTATATTTTAACGTTTTTATTCAGTTTTTGTACATACTTATTTAGTTTTATAAATTCAGCAGGTATGAAATACCTGTAACTATAAATGTATTATTATATATTAGTACAGTAACTAGAGGTTTTAACTTTGGAATAATGTCATATGATTTAGATTTCATTCGTTTTGGCAACTTAATAGTAAATGCATCAAAGAAAAGTTTCTGTAGTTTCACACGTCACTAGACTAGAACTAACAGAGCTTGATGACATGTCTGTCAATTCGGTAAAGATAGAAAGAGACAAACACTTATATACGTACAATCTGCTCATATGTAGCCTCTACCAAGGGTGCTAGAGTATACTGATAGGTCATTCCGCCCATTTCGTCATCAGTGCAGAAATATTGCCGCCAATTTTAAATTCATATAACATAATAATTTTTTCTGTAGAAAAGAAGCAAATTTCGCAAAAAAGAAAAAATACGGGCGAGTTTTTTTAAAGAGAACTTTTCAAATATTCAATAAAAAAAAACGTGGGAAAGGCCCATTATAATCAAATCATTTATGTGTCTTTCGTATTTTACTGCATTATTGCAAAAAGTCGAAAAAAATTAGTAAATTTATGATGAAATAGTTGTTCTTTTTATCCGAATTATAAAAATTATGAAAGTTAAAATAAAGGTGAAAAATAAAAGTTAACTTAAAATTATAGTAAATGTGTATCACTGAAAGCTAAGGAAAGCTTCTACAGAAATCGATAATGTGAATAGTGTTGTCACAATCGCAGAAAACACAAAAATAGTTTTTCTTCGGCCCTTAATTGGTCAAAGTTAAAATATATTTTTTAAAATTGTAGATTTTGAAAAGTTCTATCATGATATCTATATTTCATTTTGTTTCAATGAAAATTATGTGAAAAATAGGAGGGTTAATTTTTGAAAATAAAAAATTATGCAGTTAGAAAATAAAAAAGTACATAAAATAACATACAGTCGAAAAAAAGAAAAAAGTGACGTACAATGCCTCCTTGATAATTGACAAAGAATTAAAAATTTTATTTCATGAGCCATCCGTTCTATTTGATGGCGTCTGGGATTGATATTTGATCATAAATGAGTTTTATTTTTGCCAACTTTGGTGAATTTACTCCCTATAGAAAAGATATTCAAATCTGATTTTGTCTGCCATTTTTGATGTTTTCTATATTTTTCCAAGATGGCGGATTGACCAATACATATCGGACAGGTCTATGTTTTTTAAGAATTTTATTTCAAATAAGCCAGTATTTTTTAAATTCGCATCCGATACTAGTACGTACAAGATATGTTATGTTAAGCAGAAAGTTGAAAATCCGTGTAAGCGCATCAAAAAGTGCATATAACTTTTGACGCACAAGGAATTTTTGGGCGCAAATATTTTTTCCATAATCAGGAGGTCATAATACATAAGAATCAACAATAAAATTTCAGGTGGAATGTTATCACCGAAAAAAATCAATTCACTTCACTTAAAGCTAGTATGATTTAAATTTTTTAGTTGGTGGCTCTACTAAAAAGACATTATACTAAAATAGTGATTAGTATTAAGCTGTTTTTGGCAAATTGGTTGATGTTACTAAACTGAAAAAAAAATTTTTTTTGTAAATAAATGATCACTATAGGATTGCCAAAGAAAATTTTTTGCTAAAAGGACGCAGCAAAATCCTTATGGGAAATGGCTTTCTGCTCTCTGTCAAAATCTCTGAAACTTAGGATTCTGGTAGTCCTTGATAAGCAGATCGAAAGTCTCCATGGACACTAAGTCCTAAAAACGTTTTACGATGCAGCACTCTGAAATTTAGTCCTTTGAGGCAAAAAGTCCAAAAGTTCAGTGACTGGACAACAAGACATCTTCCTCCCCCATTTTCGAGGGCCTGGGAACATGATGGTAACAATATTTTCCGACCTACCCTTCATCCACTACCCTTAAACCGGAAAAACCATCCGTTTTTCCGATTTTCTGGTGCTAGACTTGCGAGGTTTTATTTGTCAATTCGAATAAAATAAGTAAAGATTGATCACCTAACCAACCCCGGGTCAGATTAATATGTAGTTAAAATAATAAATTGTTGTTTATTAAAAATATAGAGGCAATTTGCCATTGATCCCATCATTCACAAATCCAAAAGCGCTTTACCAAATTGTTTCAATCACCAAGTAACCTGCAAATTACCAACCTCTTCTAGCACTTATGCCAGAGAAAACCTTCCAAGAAACAGGAAAAAACTATCGTAGAGCTGCCGCAATTTAAAATTGAATGGTTCTGTTATTCTATGTTATTATCTTGTATATTAATAAGTAACTAATTTATATATCTTACCATAATGGGCCTTTCCCACGTTTTTTTAATTGAATATTTGAGAAGTTCTCTTTAAATATACTCACCCGTATTTTTTCTTTTTTGCGAAATTTGCTTCTTTACTTCAGAAAAAATTATTATGTTATATGAATTTAAAATTGGCGGCAATATTTCTACACTGATGACACATTGAGAGGAATGACCAATCAGTTTATTCTAGCACCCTTGGTAGAGGCTACATATGGCCAGATTGTCTAGGCATTTTTTCGCGAGCTTACCAGAACTAACTGTGATAAGGTGTAAAAGAGATGGCTAGATATAATTAAGATGTGAATTGGTTATGTATGTATAGCCATCTCTTTTACACCTTACTATAGTTAGTTGTGGTAAGCTCGCGAAAAAATGCTTGATGTATAAGTGTTTGTCTCTTTCTACCTTTGCCGAATTGACAGACATGTCATCAAGCTTTGTTAGTTGTAAGTCTAGTGACGTGTGACAGTTTCGATATACAACATAACCTCATCAAATCAGTTCATTTTATGTAATTTTGTTTTCTAGTGTTTCGTGTTTTTATTGCTGCCTTCTCAAAACCTTTCTCCATTTGAATGTCTACACAGTACACACAAACACACACACTTTTAAATAATTAATAAGAACACAGTTATGAAGTCAAAATACTAGATCTGTACGATCACAACGTAAATCGTAAATAAGAGAGCATAACCTATCTATTTATTTTATTTCCATCAATGTTGCCAAGTGTCATTTATTTGTTGGGAGCCGACATGTGTCTTTTGTCTGTTAATTATTATTGTCATTTTTATTATAGTAGGTGATATTATTCAATGAAAATTCATAATTTTCAAAAACGGAGATAAAAAGTAGACATTCTTTAATGAAATAATTAAAGCAGTTCCTCTAACGTTAAACATTCATATACATGGAAATAGTCTCATCGGCAGATTTCCAGACGAGATGTACAATTCAGAAACGTCAACAGGTTCGTATAGGACATCTGCATCATGTAACCAACATAACCTTAAATTTTAAGTTTTCAAGTTTATTCTCACATTTAATGTTTGTATACGCATTTCTAGCTTGGAGCCGTACTGGCTCCAAGGAAATATTTAAAAATTCACGTAAATAATTTTTCAATATTGTTAATAAAAATAGACTG
The DNA here is from genome assembly GCA_936432065.2 of Rutpela maculata. Classification (NCBI taxonomy): domain Eukaryota; kingdom Metazoa; phylum Arthropoda; class Insecta; order Coleoptera; family Cerambycidae; genus Rutpela; species Rutpela maculata. The sequence continues at coordinate 44,251,297 of OW386286.2, forward strand.
CCAATTACAGGTTAGATCTACAACCTACAAAAAGAGTCTTATTTTATTAGGACAATGTCTTTAGAACTTCATAAACATTACACTGAACTAGATTTTAGTTGAAAATACAGGAACCAGGCAGAAATTTTAATAATAGCCGGGGTAATACTCTTAAATCTTAAGAAATTCATATTTTTGAGGTTAGCCGTGACGCCACGTGCAGATGTCCTATGAAGCCAGAAATTGTTTAATTTTGATTGGAGAATCCCTTCATGACGTAATTTGAGCGTGTTTACTTGTTTGAAATATGGAGTAAATAAGACAATATTTTTATTTTTAAAATATCCATTTAAAATTAAAATATTATACGATATGACGTGTATATACAATATTTATTAGGTGTTAATAAATGATTTATGAAAAAATAATCATCAAGTTCCATTACGTGGGAAAGGCCCATTGTTTTTTCTTTTTGCTTTGAATATTTATGTATGCATCAAAAATATTAGTTTGTAATTTAAATTTTAGAAAAATGAATATGTACTGGCTGGAAGATTTAGGTCGATGGCCCTTTGGAGATTTGTCCTAATAAAAATCGTTATTATTATAGGGTTTTGTTAGGATTAAATACATTTTTACTGGTTCTTTAAATCTTGAACAGACTAAGGCGTTTTATTTCTTAAATATTTTTAGGGAACAAATTGAACGTTTGCTGTTTTATGCAGCGGATTAGATTTTTCCATTAGAACATCATAGAATTTTGGAATTAAAACAATGTAGATTAATTAATTGAACTATAAGGGTTCAAATATTCACTTGTATTTCACATTCACCTGAAAGGCATTTTACTCGGCATTTTATTACATGAAGAGTTTTTATATACCTAATTTGTTAGTTAAGAAGTGTACTCTAGTTGCAGATTTTGTAGGCTTTAGGCCATGTATTTATTTGTATTTAGTTTAAAATGCTTCATGAAATAAATGATGTATATATATCTTAGATTAATTTTTATTAGATATTTTCCAATATTTATGTCAGTCTCCCCTCTTGGAAAACTCCAGTAAGTATTAACATTTCTGTACAAATTTCACATGACGAGAATAGTTGCATTATTATTATTAATTCAAATAATCAAAATATATAGTTATATTTCGGATCCTCAATCTATTATTGCATAATCTAACTTATATTTAGTGTAAATGATGATAACAGAATTTTGTGACGCAACCTTAGAAGAAACCATTAATATTTACCAAAAATATTTTCCGATACCAATTTATTTAACCCAAAAATCTACTTATAAATCTTTAGAAAAAATTTTTTAAACTAGGCAATTATCTTTAACAAACAACACTAACCTTTATCAGGTTTAATTTCCTCCTTCACCTTCTCATCCCCACCATCTTTACTTTCTCCGCCTTTGTCTAGCCGAGGACGTTTCCTTCCCTTATAACTCCTGTTATCCCTTCTGCCACCTTCACCCTCGTCTTCGCTATCGGAAAATTCATTTTCAGGGACAATTCGTTTGTCGATATCTTTCTGCGGTAACCTCTCATCTTTATCCACTTTCTCTTCATTGTCGGATTCCTCATTGATCGCATCTTCTGGAATAGTTTGCACTTGCACTCCTGGCGCATGAGGTAACATCCTAAGGTTCTCAAACAACCGTGTCTTGATTTTTTCTAAATACTCGGGTGTATTTTGATTAGCCATATTGCTTGGGCTGATATGTAGTTTAAAGTCAGGTCCAAAGTATTCAAAATAATCATTGTAGGGCAGTTCGTTTGCTATCTCAACACCTAATGCCACTGAAGTTTCGTAAGTCCACGCCCTGGAGACATTTCGAATCGTGTAACCACCACCTCCCACCATCATAAATGGTAGATTGTACTTTTTGACAAACTCCACGCATTTGCCATGACCTTTCACTGTTAGATTGAAGCAACCCAAACGATCTCCAGTTAAGGAATCAGCTCCACACTGTAGTACAACAGCACTCGGTTGGAAAGTCTCCATAACTTTACTTATAATTGGAACAAATATGCTTTCGTATGCTTCATCGTCCATGCCATCCCTCAAAGGAATGTTCACCGCATAATATTTACCCTTGCCTGCTCCGATATCTCTCAAGTCCCCAGTACCAGGAAAATACTCTCCGTACTTGTGGAAAGAAACTGTCATAACTCGGTCTGTGGTATAAAAAGCTTCCTCTACACCATCCCCATGGTGAACATCAATATCAATGTATAAAACACGCTGGTGGTACTTCAAAAGTTCCAAAATTCCTAAGACAATATCGTTGACATAGCAAAATCCTGATGCCTCAGATTTTTTAGCATGATGTAAACCTCCACCCCAGTTAATGCAGATTTCAGATGCCTGTTTGTTAAGTTTTACTGCTGCAGCTACTGAACCACCGGCAGAAAGTTGGCAAAACTCGTACAAACCATCAAAAACAGGACAATCTTCACCAACGTTGAATCTTTGCATTTGTTTGTTGTACTCTGACATATTGTCAGGCCTAATAGACCTTAAGAATCTTATGTAATCGTCTGAATGAAACTTTGTCATTTCCTCGGCTGTTGCCTTGTGAGGCCGCTAGAATTTACGAAAAATAAGGTTAGAAATTTGGCGCCTAAAGATTTTTCGTTAAATTTGTTGTTAAAAATAACTAAAACGTATTAAACAGGAATAATGATTTAACATTATCCACAAATTTGAAGCCCGCATTTCTTATTAAGTTCTTATCATGTCATTAAACTTACATAAATTTCCATTTTGCGATATAATCCATAATTTAGAAGCAAATTGTGGGTCATACGTATGCGGTGGGGTTTCATAGGGTGCCCTTGCCCATAATAATAGTTGCCAATATCGCCTGCAAAGAAATTATATTGAAATAATTTGTATTTTACACAATTTTCGGAAATGGCAGAAAATCACGATGGACTTTCAACATCTCGTCGAAGCACCGTACAAAACAGCATCATTTTTCAGACACATAATTCAACGGGCCAATGCCGTGGCGAAGAAACTACGGTAGCTGTAAGTCTACCGTGAGACTGTCGAATTATACGTTCGAATATCATACTTTACGACGGTATGACGAACAAAATTTTCTGTACAATAGGAAAATCTGTATATAATAAGATGTCCTGTCGGATGCACTATATACATCCGAAGTGATTATTCAAAAATACTGTAAAAACATCTTCGGCCTTGCTAATATAACAATGAGAAATGGGAAAAAGGTACTCACTGTCGTAATAGTAGCAAACTCGCTTCCTGCTATGTGGTTGCGTAGCCATTTTTAAATTCACAAAATTTAAACACAATTCACAACTTAACTAAATATTTAAATAAACAACGATAAATTTATAATTAACACTATATTTTGCGCTCTCGAAAACAGCGGGCAACAGCGTGCTTGCAAATGGATGCACTTAAGTGAGCCTGCGCATTTCAAACAAAATACAAAGGTGTGGAACAGGGAGGGGACATACCTGCGGTCCCAAAAATGTGTTGTCATCAACCCATGAAGATCAGAGACAAGGAGAGCATTTTAATTACATTCGTACAATGCGAAGAAAGAAGGTGGCGCTGTTGTAAAAAAGGACGACGAATGCGGAAAAATATGCAACCGCAGTTATTAGTTAGAGATATTCCGTTATTCTTGTAGAATCATCGCCAGTTTGTGGCGTCGTTGCGGACGATTTTCTTCAATATTACCATACTTCCATCTATTGTTCAGTATTCAGTCGAAAAATACAATTTTTCATAATAATGCCATTTTTCAGAACCATACAAAATAAGAAAAAGGAATTACCTTTTTTTTTTTTTTACAGCCAAAGGCTCATTAAATAATATTACTATTACTGTCCTGATCTCTTCTCTTCTGGCTTCTATTCATGTATTCAGCGGCGGACTGACACTTGCTGATGGTTGTGGCGACAGTACCAAAGGGCGACGGGAGCACATGTAAGAGCACTTTTTGGGATCGAGGGGGGGCGTTTTGGACCGGGGGCGTGGTGGCGATTGCCACCCACCATGGTCAGTCCGCCACTTCATGTATTACGTGTGTAAATTTCTAGCAACTATTTACTGTTTGTGTATTTTTAATAACATTTTGACTTTACAAATTGCACATATTGAAAACATACCACAGTGAGACTTTTACAGCGTTTCCATTATTGCTGTTTGATTTGCCCTACATAACAACATTGCATTTTTATTTCTTTTGTAAGTATAGTCACTTAAATCTAAATTTGGAACTAATATATTACTCTAAGATCCGGTACTCTCATCTATAGATAGTTGTGTTATTTAATCTGCATAATAAGGTTTATCCCAGAGATAAGCAAAAACCGGAGATAAGCAAAAAATCAATATTTTCACCTACAAATAGTGATATCCACCAGATGAATATGCCTTATCCCTAGGATAACCTATCCGGCACCTAGACCTACGGAGAGCGGTTTTATCTAACGGATAAAAATAGCCTCACCCAGTTCAGCTGTGATTAGGCAATCCAACAACCCGTCAAATTATTTTGTTGTGGGCAAACACGGGGTTTATTTTAATTAACTCGCGGAAACGTAGCCAAGACAACCGAAAAACAAACTCCTTAACAAATGAAAACAAACGTTTGCCCACAACGCCATGTTAAAAGTCACGTGATTTGGATTGCTTAATTGACTGAATTGTCATTTTATCTCCTTACCCAATTTTTTAAAAATTTGGTTTTGTATTGTTTTAACTTTAAATTTATAATTAGATACAAATAATCATATCTAATAAGAAAACATTTATAAAATGATACCATATAGACTACTTATATTGTAATATACATATTTTAAATAATTACTTCGTCCTGACAAGACTATTTTTGTAGGTTGGAAATCTAACCTATAATTAGTAGTCTATTTTGTTAATCATCATTATTAAAAAATGATTTGAATGGATTCTTAAATGTTCGCCTGGAGCCAGTATATGGCTACAAACATTAAAAATGAAAATAAACTTAAAAAACATCAAATTTCAGGTTATGTTAGTTATATGATACACAACTATTTCAAACAATATGATAAAAAAATCATGAAAATAATGAATATGTCATAAACCGACAACAAACCACAGTAGGGAATCTTTTCTATATCATTTATTTGAAGCATAAAATTTACTTACTTTACAGTGTCTTAAATTGGCAACACCGAGGGGCAAACGGCGATGGAATCTGGTGTACACTCAGAAGGAAATCCGAGGAAATCTCAGGAAATCTTTTTTTTTCGGATTTCCCCCCCTCGCTCATCAAAATTTTTTTTATCAAAGAGGATATCTGAGGGAAATCCGAGGAAATCCGTGCAGTGTAGAAAATTTTGGGTGTGGTTGACCTCGGACAACACTTTAGTATCTAAAGTCATATCTATCGGATAGTTAACCGAGGGTATATTTTGAATGAAAGTACGCATGCAAGTTATTCTGCAAATAGCAAGCTCCAATTATATCTTATCTATCAGATAGTTACTCGCCAAATAAAGTCTGTTTATACTTAAGTGAATATACCAGCCCTAACCATAAGTTAATTCAATATTTTCACGATAATTGTGATATTTCTTTTCATTATCAGAATTAGAAGTTATTTTTATTTAATTACTTATCTTTGATTTATATAAGCATTGTTTGCTGTTAAACAGTAAGTTCCTTCAAATTTATACCAAGAGTGTATTTTACTAAGTGTTTCTGTTTTTTAATATAAGTACATATATTTATTTTAATATGGGATGCCACCTCCGCTGATATCAGAATATCAGCCATATTAGTCACTCACAAGGATCTGGAATTCATATAATAAATACTTTGGAGTTTCTGTTTTCAGAAAATTTCACGCAGCATATATATATTTTTTAAATTAAGAATAATTTATGTTTATCACACAGAATACTCCAAGGAAAAATACAGGGCTCTTATTTTAACCTAATGTGTATTCACTTATTTTAATCTTCGCTTATGCTTTAAAAAAAATTACAGAAATCTGCAATGTAGATATAGTAGTAGTATACTGAGAGTGGGTCTTTATCTTCTCACAATGTTGAACTCATCCTTCGATTGGGTCCTATAGATGCTAGCTAGATTACTAGCCAGTTCTTTGTGCAAATAAATCTTCGCTATGCTATATTTTGGTTAATTCTATCGTTATGAATTCAAGTTAAAATAAATTCCTGTTGAAAAAAAGTACTGGGGACAAACCACTCAATGTCTGATCAGTTCGATGACATAAAATGACTATGTCACTTTTTCACGACATTGGTATTACTATCTGCCTCTGCAAGTCATCTGAATACAACATAGAAATGGTCGCTTGTGATATTTCAAAGTGATGAGAAATTAAACTGCTTACTACCTTGTTCATAGAGAATGACAACAGCACACATTTCCTCAGAAATATTCCTACTTTGTATTCCATTAGGGTACATTACAGAAGAAAAAATGTAAAATGACAACGCTTGAAATTTTAAAGATAATAATACCCATATTGACCATCGTTAGTTAAAGAAATAACAAACTGTTAAAACTTGAACAATCGTTAAATATGGGTGGACATATTCACCAACCATTGTTAGGAGAAAAGAACCTGTCAAAGTAGCTGACAAGTTAACAAGAGAATTTTGGGCAGTTAAGCCCTTAACAGATGTTATTTATGATGAGGTTGTATGCATAGCATACATTCGTACATAAGATGTGAACTAAAATTTCGTCCCCTATTGTCCTCATCATCTGAGAATGTCAATAGGGGGTAAGGGAACGCCGCTAAATTGACTTATTTAAGGAAACAGATGATATTGAATTCAGACAAAGATTTCACGTGAATAAGAAAACAGTGCAGAAGGTAGCAAATTGTTGGATGAAATGTTAGAACCTATCGACAGAAGAAAGGAATAAACCAATATCAAAAATGAATCAGCTGTTAATATGCCTACGGTTTTATGCCACTGATAATGGTCTCTTCCAAATCCATGTTGCATTGGTGATGATTTTAACGATACATCGTACATGTATAATTTGTTTCCACTTCCTTTTCAATAAAATAATTATTGCCTAAATATTGACACAGATGCCAGAAATGTCAGAATACAATGTAAATTAGATGTCAACATAGGTTTTTACCAGTATCTGCACGAAAATACTAGTTCCTTTCTGTTAACAGAGTATGACTTACTTCCGACTCAATTTCATTGGTGAATATGATACTGTCTTATCTGCCTGATAAATTTTAACAACCAGTTTAGTACCAGTGAGTTACGCGAATGTTGGTGAATATGAGCATAAGTGATGTGGATTTTTTGGTTGACGATTGAATAAATAATATTCCTTAAAAATTCGCGTGAATTTTTCAGGTCAAACTAATAAAACATTTTATAAAACCTTTTGAAAACCTGTCCAGAGATTGATTCTGGAATAAATTGCTTACTAACCATACCTTAGAAGGAGAAGATAAAGCAATGAAATTTTAAGTGGCAACACGAATTTTTATAAATTTATCATGTTCTCCGACGAGTCAACGTTTTCAACAAATGGGACTGTAGCTTCACAACATGTTGGGTATTGGAGTGAGACCAACCCCAAATTTAGAATTTTTATTGGAAGGCAATATTTAAAAAAAGTTAATGTCTGGTGTGCTATTTTGTATCATGGCATAATAGGGCCATACTTTTTTGAAAATACGTGCAGTAGTAACTTTAATTTACATTTGCTTAATACATTATTTTCCGACCAGTTAGACGACTTACCGTTGGAATATCATAATAGAATGTATTTTCAATACAATATGCCTGCGTAGGCTTAATAGCAAATTTGGACACCGGTGGATTGCTCGCAATGGGCTAGTTTTGCGGTCCCCAAGAAGTCCAGATTTGACAATTGCGGGGGCGTCTAAAACAAATTACCTACTGACAACCCATAGACAACGACATTGAAATTCTAAAGCAAAGTATTTCGGCAGCTGTGCAATCAATTTCCATTGAGGAAGTTAGAAGTAGTTTTCACATTCGGAAAAGATTGGAAATATGCGTTCGATTTGGAGGAGGAATTTTTTAATTGTGATATTTAATAAAGTCGTAACCTTTAAATATGTATTTGCTTTTATAAATTCAGAATGGTTTATCTGATATTTACTCGCCTTGTTCGAATGCAATTAGCCAAAGAAAAATTTGACAAAAACCAACAAGGTATTTTACTAGAAATTCACTTAGTTTGAAACATTGCAATACTCAAATGATATTTTCAACTTGGACAGACCATATAATTTGAAACAACTTTTTTATTTCACATTTTGTTCCACAATAAAAAATATAACCAGCTTACTTTTATGGAATTTTAAGTTTTTATAATATTTGATCACCCCGTGTAAAAAATATAATCTTTCTCAACGTCATTACTATTTTTTAGGCAAGCAAAAACTTTTATAAAGAATAACATTTTCTCGAAAAGTTAAAAATTTTAGTCATTACACCTATTGTAAACCCGGACAGCGGACATACTGTATACAGGGTGTGACGCAACTTACTCGAAAAATTTTAACCATACCATACCTTTAAATAAGAAGTCGACTTCGTAAAAAAAAATTAATAAAAGTCTAACACAGAAAAAGATACACATTGTGTACCAGTTACCAATTGAAGAAAATAGTAATTTATTGAACTCTACTTAATTGAAGGACTTTTATTTAAAAAAAAAAGTAGGTACCTAAAAAAAATTAAAAAATTTAAATTAAAAATTTTAATTTTAAATAGTAGGTTATTTTAACGTTTCCATTAATTAACAATGTGTGTCTTTTTCTGTGTTGGACTTTTATTAATTTTTTTTTAAGAAGTCGACTTCTTATTTAAAGGTGCATGTATGGTTAAAATTTTTCGGGTAAGTTGCATTACACCCTGTATAAACCTATACTTTTCACGAAATATTGAAGAAATCAAGTTTTTTTGGTAAATCGACTCAATGTTGATTGTTTCTATCTAATTTTACTTCCACACCCAGTGGAAGTATAGTAACGACAAAAAAATTTTTATTGTTTAAATAGGCTTAAAATGTCATGAAACATCGAGATTTTAAGTTTGAGCGAAAAAAAATTTCTGTCTGTCTGTCGGTCTGTCTGTCTGTCGGTCCGACTTTTTTTTGTGCGCACGTTTACTCTGGAACCGTTTAAGATATTGACTTGAAATTTGGGTAAATCAAGCAGGTAAGAGTCGATAAAATTGGTATTTAGTATATACAGGAGAAGCTAGGGTTTCAAAAAAAATTTTTGGCATTAGCCACCCCCATCCCCTTATTAAAGAGGATGAAAAAAAATTGTGATTTAGTGTATGTACAAGAACCAGAAACCTCAAAATATTTTTTTACTTCATCCACCACCACTACCACCCCCCTATCACCACCCCCACCCCACTACCGATGTGGGGTATCGTTTTATGGGTTTTTGGGATAGAGGATTTCAAATATTATATTATTAAAGTTCCATAAACAATTATTTCCACATACAAAGTTTTTTCGTTGTGAGTGACTTGGATTGAGAATCTGGATGTGGAAGTAGTGATTCCTTGGACAGCGATTTTTTTATCCTGTTTAAAATATCACCACCTATCGGCTCGGTGGCGCAGTGCTTAAGGTGTTAGGCTTGCGACCAGGTCCTGGCTAGGGTATGGATGTGTAGTGGCGTTTTTCACGTGTTGCCGAGATGGTAGCAGTGAGCTAGACTGCGGTTGTATCAGAGACAACACGTCCTAGTCACTCTCCTTTCCTGAGTTCGAGTTTCAGCTGCGGCAAATGGCAATGTCGCAGGGAATGGGTGCTGTGATGTTGTACTGTGTGTGCCCGTCTGTCCTGGTTGCTTTTATTTGAAAATTTTTATATTGTTTTTAATTGAATAATGTTTTGAATTATTTTATTGCTTGATGGAAGTCGCCCATATTGGATTTTGAATTACCTTTTTTGATATCATGTGTTTCAGCAACCTGGAAAATCCCTTATATATGTCAATGTGAATTAAATTGTTTTAAAATTTCTCAACTTATAATTTTGTTAAAAAAAACGTGTTTTTTTTTGTTTAAATAATTAATAAAGAATTACCTCACGATTAATGTTTATAACTTTTTATTTTGAGCTATGTAAAAGTGATATCAAATGGTTTTAGGAAAACTGAAGCACATTTTCAGCCTCTATGGACTCCACCAATATTATATATAATAAAATCGAGCGTTTGTGGCTTACACACTGTTTGACATTTGGTTCTTGGCATATTTTCCTTCAAAATTCTGAAAATTTTTTAATGTTTTAATCCTTAAGGATAGGATTTTGCAGAGTGAGAGGGAAATATGCATTATTTTCGATTTATTATAAAGATTTAAAAAACCAAACTTTTAGATACTTGCTATTGTTCTAACGAATACAACTATATATATTTTTTATTGTCAATTTCTGTTATACTTGAATATTGTAGTTTCTCAATGAAAATAGTTCCTAATTTCATTACTAGAGTATGGCATTTAACTATATACAAAATTTATGATAAAAACTGTATACGGTTGTATTTCTTAGAGCAATGCGAAGCATCTGAAACTTTTTTTAAAGATTATACCATTTATGATTTTTTAACTATTAATGATAAACCCAAAATAAATGCATATTTCCCACTCACTTTGCAAAATCCTATCCTTAATGCATTTATGAATGTATATATTTACTAATGCTTACATATTCGATGCATTTGAACTCTTGCGTGTAATATTGGTATAAATCATTTCTAAAATATTACTCCACGACGAAAGTTACAAATTGGACACAATTCAAAGCCTTAGTTGTAAAAGATATATCTGAAATATGCCTATTTAGGCACATGAGTATCCTGAGAACGTTGTAATGAAAATACTTTACTTAATTCGAGTATACGCTTTTGTTAAAAATGATCTACAGTTAGCAGTAGTTCACAAATACATATACACAACACACAACTTATAACACAAAATGGGAAAAGTATGTTGAAAATTCAATCTTGTGGAAACATTTGTACATCTCGGTACATTTAATGAGGAAAGGGAGAAATCTGTGCCCAAAAGGAAAACATATAGAAATATACAGTATCTGCGGCACGTGACCTTATGGGGAGTGTCTAATTTGCTTGTAGGTAAAACAAAAAAATCACAACCTCAAAACATTTGGTAAGAATAATATGTAAAATGTAATACTTTGCTTTATTGTGAATGACATATTTATCTGAATTATTTCTGTTTTTTGCTTGTGCTCAATAAGATTTTCATTATATTATTATATTTAGTGATTATTGTTGTTACTAAGACAATATATTCAGATATTGTTAATTAAATTATTATAAAGAACTAAAGTGAGGCTATCATGTATTATTTGTTTATCCTCCAAGCAGGGACCCTGAAAATATATAAGTAAGTATTCCTTTGTTTGAATTTCAGCAACAAGGTGTGTACACACCTTTTTAGATAAATTCTAAATATACTGAGTCTAAGCAGTGTTGAAACGATGTATCTAATGTTCCAGAATAGGTTCAACATAGAAACATTGCGTGTACAAAAAACCAAAATGTTGCAATTTGGGCGAAGTATCTATTTGGATACAATATTTTCTTCCTGTATCAACACGAAACTCACAATATATTACTAGTTGGACACAGTGTCCATCTTGACTCAAATTTATTACATGTGTCGACACAGCATATACAGTGTGTCCCCGGATGGAGTTGTCAAGAGGAAAAACATCTCTATTATTGATTTTACGACGAAAAGTCATTCTTTATAAAAAATTCTGCTTGTCGAAAAAATGAATTTACCATATAAAAATCTTAGATCAGATGTACCGGGTGTTAATAAATTAAGAAAACATCAAAATGCCTTAAGAGAGAAGTACCTTTATTTATTATTTTGGACAAAATGTTTATAAAACAAAGTTGTTTATAATCCAAAATAAAGCCTAAATACAAATTATGAAGGCTAAATTTTGACTCTTACATTTATGTCAACTTACATTTTTTTTTCAAACATTAACATAACATAATAACATTAACTTCAACGATTGTGGAAAAACAATTTATTCTACATAGCCTCCTCCAACCTCAACACATTTCTCCATCCTTTTAATAAATTCACCATAGACCTTACGAATGGTTGAGGGTACATTCACTTCATTCACCGCGTCTTGTATTCGTGCTTTTAGTGTTTCTCGATCATGCGGCAGGTCATCTGCGTAAACTTTCCGTTTTAAAATACTCCACAGAAAAAAATCCATTGGTGTAAGGTCTGGTGATCTTGCAGAAAAATTAATTGGAGCATATCTTCCCATCCATCTGGCTCCGAAGTGATCTGTCAACCACTGCCGTACCAAAACTGAGAAATGAGCTGGGCAACCGTCTTGCTGCCAAAAAACGTTACGCCTTACTTCCGGTTGCAGAGTGTTTATAAATGGCAATAGAAAGTTTTCCCAAAAGGTCCAAATAAACATGCTGATTTAAATTTTCTTCTAAGAAATATGGACCAACGATTCGATCATAAAAAATCCCACACCATACATTCACTTTTTTATAACGTTGACTTCGTTTGTGAATGACATTGTTTGGATTTTCAAAAGCCCAATAACAACTGTTTTGTGATGAAACGTGGCCATTGGTACAAAATGTTGCTTCGTCAGTAAAAAAAAAACATTCTGTGAAAACTTCTATCTGCGAGGTAATTCTCAACAAAAATCCAATCACTTCTCTTCATCTCCATTTTCAAGTGTATGTCTGAACCTTGGCTTAAACGGCCGAACTTTGTTTTCCATATAAATTCTCTGTAAATGACTTTTACTTACTTTCAGTCTTTGTGAGCGTTTCCGTAAAGATAATTTCGGGTTTTCTATTACTGAATTTATTGCCAAAAGTGTTGCCGCATCGTCTTCATTGTACTTTTTCTTGGGTTTTTTGACATTCAATACAGATCCAGTTTCATTGACTTTTTTTACAAGTTTGCGCAATGATTGGCGCGATACCACTGTGTTAGGGAACTTTTGGTGGAAAAGGTTAATTGCATATCGATAAGAGACGTCTCCAATCCCATAACATTTGATCAAATAAATTGTTTCTTGTTTGGTAAACATTTTTTAAATAATCAACAGAACACTAATAAATGCAGATGTAAGATAGTAATATTCTACACAATGTCACAATGATGTTTGTCAGTTCAATATTATCGACAGCACACTATTTCTTAATTTGAATTCTTATTCGTATTAATAAATTCAACGTAAAAAATAAACAATAAAAACATAAAAGTCAAAATTTAGACTTCATAATTTGTATTTAGGCTTTATTTTGGATTGTAAACAACTTTGTTTTATAAACATTTCGTCCAAAATAATAAATAAAGGTACTTCTCTCTTGAAGCATTTTGATGTTTTCTTAATTTATTAACACCCGGTACATCTGATCAAAGATTTTTATATGGTAAATTCATTTTTTCGACAAGCAGAATTTTTTATAAAGAATGGCTTTTCGTCTTAAAATCAATAATAGAGATATTTTTCCTCGTCAACTCCATCCGAGGACACACTGTATTGTGGTCTGGTTCAGACTCATTTTGCTGCTTGGAGGAGATGCGTCGAAGTGTCAATTCGGCTTTGGTATTCAGTCGATTTGGCCTATTTTTCAGCTATTCAGTTTTGGCCGCTTGGGACGCTGCTTCGGTCAAAACCCGCAAATTAGCTACGCGCGGTTAGAAATTACAATGCATGTAGGGCCGGATTAAGGATTGGCACGCCCTTAGGCTAATCATGAATTTGCGCCCTGCCCTCTTCATAATCGGAAAAAAAATTAATGAGCGAGAAAGGGGGGGGGGGGGGGGGGGAGAAATATGAAAAAAATTTGTTTGACCTGGCTTTAAAATTGATGAGAGGAGGGGGAGAAATCTAAAAAAAAAAATGAAGGAAACGGAAAAAAATATTTTTTTCTCGAAAATTAAAATTGATTAGCAGGGGGAACAAAATATATTTGTTTAATAAGCAGAGAGCGCAAAGAACTCGCGACACCTCTCATGCCCTATCGCGCGCCCCTTAATGCATCGTTGCCCCAAGGCTATAATCTAGTTAGCCTTATGGATAATCCGGCCCTGAATATATGAGGCTACCAGCGCGAAAACGGCCTAACTCACAGAATTGTGGGTTAGGCCGATTACGTGCATGACATGTTGCCCTAATTATTTAAAGTAAAGTGAAACTAGTGGCACCATCTTTTTAATAGTGGGCAAAGGTCGCTTAGGCCGTTTCACATTATAAATGTATATACTTAGGCAGCAAGTTGAGCCGATAAACTCAAACGTCATAAAATGTGGCTTAGGCCGTTTTCGCGCTGGTAGCCTCATATGTTTCATTTCGTGTTTGTACCTGGAGCAAGTAAGACTAAATTACTAAATGTATTCAAAATGGACAAAAATTCATTTCAATAGTTGCACTTATCTTTTATTTCACTTGCCGGTTTCGGTTTATAATAATAAATAAAGCGTTTATTCAAAAACAAAGATTTTTATAGCATTATTTTAGCGCCATTCAAAAAATTTTTTGTTAATTTTCAGGATATTCCTTTTTTGGTATATGATTCGGCCGAAGCTTCGTGCTTCGGCGAAATTGAGGATAAATATTCGCTTCGGCGCATTCCTAGTTGTTACTTGTTAACAACCTCTTAAATTAACATTATTAGCTGTGAATTCGTTTAATGTGCTGATTAACGCCCACTTGATGCATTATCGACACGTGATATTATTTCTTTCTAATTTTCGTTTAATTTCCAACGTTTGGAACTTCAGTCAGATAAAATATATCAATAGTAACACAGCCCCACAAAAAAAAAAAAAAAAAGAAAGCGGTCTGCCCTCATGTATTTTGACTCGCTGAATCTGAATTCGAAGTCAGAATTGTCAGATTGGCTCGATTTTCACCCCTAACCTCAAAAACACTTGTATAAAAAAAAAAAAGTGGTCTGTCCGGCAGACTAAACCAGTGTCCTTATGTATTTTGACACGGGTTTATTTTTATTGAATTCAAGAAACGTAGCCAAGCCAACAAAAAAACAAACGTTTAACGAATGGAAACGAAGGTTCGCCCTCGACGCCATGTTGGCATAGTTGTGGTTTGGATTGCCTAATCACTGTAGCCCCATGACCCTACAACTACATAATCCTATAACCTTATTAATTGGGGCGTGCAAGTTTCTATAACCACAAAATCTGAGTAAACCGAAATTATACACATTTGACTTCCAAAATAATATAACTCGGAGTTTGCGGGATTTTATAACCCCATAACCTCTAAATTCTGTAACTTTATAAGCCCAAGCCCCATAACCCGGAACATCCTTTAATGTCATGCTCCAAAGCAAGCAGGCTTTTGTAAATGCATCACCAGGGAATATATACTTTTCATATCTAGTACTTATCAGCTCAAATCTGAGCTTCTGCGTGTAAATAGAGTCTATAATTCACTCTCTTTTTGTGCAATGGCCGTTATTTTACGTTTTCGTCCTCTCTCGCGGGAGCATCCAGCAGTAATCGGCCATTATAAGTTTATCTCACCTGCCTTGGTATTGATGCTTCACATTCTTGAGGTCCTGGTGCTCTTCACTCCCCTGCTCTTCACTGAAATTACCAAGATTTTCTGGGAAGTAGTCAATACGAGAATTCAAGAAATGTAATTTTAGATTTACAAAGCAGCCTATTCCCTATTCACGCGCAACAGCTTAGATTTGAGCTGATGAGTACTAGATATGAAAAGTAAATATGCATTGACAAAAGCCTGCTTTCACCAGAGCATGACGTTAAAGGATGACCCGGGTTATGGGGTTGTGGAGTTTGGGGTTATGAAGTTACCGAATTTACAGGTTAGGGGGGTTATAGAAGCCTGTACAGTGTGCACTCCGAATTATATGTTTTTATAAGCCAGATGTAAAATTTCTGTTTATTCAGAGTTTTGTGGTTATAGAAGCTTGCACGCCCTAATTAATGGGGTTAAGGGTTATGGAGTTGTAGGATTATAGTGTAATGAGGTTACGGCATTATGAGGTTATGAAGTGAATATATTAAAAACAAAATTTAACTACTCATTTCAGTGTGAAAGGTGAAAAAGAACAAAAAAATATGATTTACGACGTACATAATGGGAAAAATATCAGTCCAACATACTGAAAAATCCGAAACACTGATCTGGTTCATGGAAAGTATTTTTACTCCGGTCAAAATAGACATTCACCCTTGCATAAATTCCCAAGAAGCTGAAAATTTACATGAACGTTAGGGATACCATTATAATGAAGTTGTGAAAAGTCCCCATTGATCCCGTGTGTGCAAAAATTTTATGCGAGGTCAAAGTTCACAAAAATTGATTTTTTGGATTTTTTCGCGAAACGGTTAGTTTTATGATAAAAATAGCTTAGACAAAAATTGTAGATCTTTCAATTCTCTACAAAAATGGTCCTTACACTTTTTTTCCTAAAATTCACCTTTTTTGAGAAAAAGCCATTCTAGAGTGGTTTTCATCACATAATCCTTTTCCAGAGGTTAACAAAATTTTATCTATTGCCAGTGGAGTCGTTCATATGATAAAATTAACTGCCATAAAGCTCGCGAAGTTGGGACTTCCACCATGTCTAAACTGACAGGACTGACCTCGGGACTGACATTTGATAATATTAAACTCAAACGTGCTGATAAAGTAATTCCTCTTTTAGCTATGAGTAGCACCATAAAAGTTCATGATGAAAAAGTAGCTGTTGACCCTGTGTTATTATTTCAGCGCATGAGTATAACTACAGCATTTGACGATAAAATTGAAAAATGTTTTGAATATGAATTGGCTCCTACCCGTTGTCCTTATTCGATGAGCTTGGAATGCGAAAATCACAAAAATCAGCCATTTATGATTGTTTAAAAAAAAGTAAACATTGATATTGACAACGTAAATGCTACATATACTATCGATGGAGGATATTTATTGCACCGTGTGGTCTGGGATCGAGAAGACACATTCAGCAACATCTCAGATAAATATTTTCAGTATATACGCAGACATTTTGGTCAAAGAGTAACCGTAGTATTTGATGGTTATACCGATTCTACAAAAAATATTAAAGCCGCAGAACAATGTCGCCGTGTGGCAAAAACATCGGTATCTTCTGATATTCTCTTTGACCAATTTATGACAGTCCCAACTAGTCAACAACAATTTCTGTCAAACATTCATAATAAGTCTTGGTTGATTACAATGCTAAAATAAAAATTTACCACTGAACATATTTTAGTCAAGCAAGCTGACAATGACACTGATGTACTCATTATAGAAACAGCAATAAATCAATTCAATCCAACTGATGTCAATGTTGTTGTTGGTGAAGATGTTGATCTGTTGGTATTATTTACCGCTCGAACTCCAATTGAAAATACAATTTATTTTTTAAAACCAGGCAAGGCTCAACAACCATCGGAAATATTTTCAAATATGAGTTTATCGGCTTATCCTAAATGTAAAAATCATATTCTATTTTTACATGCTATGACTGGCTGTGATACAACATCAGCAATGTTTCCGAGAGGTAAAACAACAGTTTTCAAATTGTTTGAAAAACAAGATTTAATTACATGTGCAAAAGCTTTTGAAGATATGAACTCTGCTCCAGAAACTCTAATCACCAACAGAATTCGCTTTCTTCTATCTGTATATGGAGCTCCAAAAAAAATTACTTCCATAGATAAGTTATGTTACGTATCTTTTGCAAAACATACACGTAATAAAAAAAGGGTTCAATTAGCTTGTCTTCCTCCAACCTCGGCTTCTGCTCATCAACATTTTTATCGAGTATATTACCAGGTTCAAGTGTGGCTTGGTAATCAACTGGACCCAGAAGAATAGGGTTGGAAGCTAATTAATAATGTATTGGAACCAATCCACACTCTACTTCTACCGGCACCAGAAAAGCTCCTTAATACTATTTTTTGCAACTGCAAAAAGGGGTGTAATTCGAAAATTCGAAATGCGGCTGCAAAAAAGTAGGCTTACTTTGTTCACCAGCTGTCAAGGCCAGTCGTGTTCAAATACTGAATCTCCAACAGAAGATGATCCTTACATCAACGACGAAACAACTGATGTATCGCTGTTTGAACAATTTACGTCAACTCAGGAAGATGAAGATGAAGAAGGTGGAGGAAGAGAAGAAGAAGTTAAATAAGAAGACCTAATATTACATTAAACTTCAAAAAACGACCGTGGAGTAGGCCTACCGGGGAAACCACATTAAAAAAGACGCGCCAAGTACACTACCTCATAGGTAGCGTGGAAATGTGTGCATATTATGGAGAATATATAGTGCAGTCATTGAAGCTTTTTACCTTCTAAATTTTTTACTATGAACCGATTTACATGAAATTTTGGAATTAGGCTCACCCTTAACTTCAAAAGTGATATTGACCCGACCTCCGTTCTCACCCTGGGGGTGGTTGCCACCCCTTCTCGGTGGTGGAAATTTTTTTTTTCAAAATAACCTCGGATATCGATAGAAGACCTAATTCTAAGCAAAAAATATTCTGTAAAGTTTTTTCAAAAACTCAATAATTTTCAAGTTATTGGCGATTGAAAATTCGGAATTTTCCCACGTTTTTCAACGGTTTTTTGCAAATATCTCAAAAAATATGCATTTTAACGATAATTTTATAATGAACAAAATTATAACAAGTGAAAAAATAAACAAATTGATTTTTTATAAAGTGTTCTAAGTGCAATATTAAGCGAGATATTGAAGATCAAAGCCGTTTTTTTTTTGTCTGAAATTTAATCGATGTATTCAATGCCATCTAGCGGACAACGGATACATTTTATCCATATGACAATAAGAAACTTTTTTATAGTGCTTAAAATAATCTTTAAAATGAACAGTGTTAAAAGTCTTTTGCGCGTAAAGTGAGTGAGTTGTAATGAAAAAAAGAGGGACATCTAATGTTTTTTTTTTTAAAATCGATGTGTTTCATAAGTGCCATTTCCACCAAAATTAAAATTAATCGTATTCCGTCTAGAATTAACTTTAATATGAAGAGTTTATTGGATTCCAGCGGTTTGGCTGTTTTGGAATACATATTTTTCAAAAAAATCACGATTTTGAGAGAAAAAAAAAATTTTACATTTTTGAAAAAAACACCTTTTTTTCATAATATTTCAAAAATAATGAAAGATACGTAAAAAACTGTAATAATAAAAAATGTAGGTCTTTTTTTGACAAAAATTTTGGTTTTTTTTTCTTTTTTTGTCACACCAAAATTGACGGAGATATGATTGTTTAAAGAGCGCGCGGTAGCGCAATCGCAGTCTCTCTCGAGCCCTTTGACCCTTCACCGTTTCAAAATAAAAGGTTTTTCACTACATATCATAATGAAAAAAGTTGTAGCTCTTTCAGTTACCTTTAAAATGGTTTTTTTTGAGTTGTGATAGCTTCAAAATTGTAGGAGTTACGGTCCAAAAACTAATCGTATTTTTTTCTATTTAGTAAACTAAAAATTTCGGAGCATGAATATTTGGAGCAAAGTGAAAGTACACAATAATATGGACCCAAAACTATTGTCTTATGTATATATATATATACATATATGGCATATATATATCGGAAACATAAGCATGAATACATACCAACGTTCATATATGTATATATAACACATTTGAATGAGTGTAAGTATGTGTATTGCTCGATGGGTCGACCACGAAAAAGCCAGGTGATCTGCTGTGCGTGCTCCGTTTCTCCGTTACGAATTTCTTAAATATGTATGCTATACCGTGCGTGTAGCCGAACGCTAGGCATAGGGAGTAAAATTACATCGCGCGTGCCAGCTGGTTGAAATGAAATTGGGATGCTCCGCTCGACGGAGGAATTTACGGTAGCTATGTTGTCATATCTATCGCGCTACGTGAATGTACATGCCTAATGGGAAATTACACGCACGGTATAATGTGTGTATTTCCGCCTGCAAAGGAATGAGCACGTGTTTATATTGAGTCATGAATAATTATTTTTATGGACGATAATTTTTTATGTATTGTAATGCTCTTGTTTGTAATGTCTTTTTTTTATGTATTGTAATGCAAAATTTTTCATAATTACTAATTTGATCTAGTATATTTACAGATAACTTATAAGTTTATATTTTATTCAATAAAAAGTGTGATTTTTTACTTTATAATCAAATTATTTTTAATTGTATAAACTTATATTTTCAATGTTTTAATTCAGGGGTAGTTTTAAGGGTTGAAAAGCTTAAACATATGAAAGTCATTTTCGAGAACGTGGAACAACCTTTAAATCATTTTCAGTTCACCAAAAAAAAATTTTTTATACAATTTTTTATAGAGGGGTTGTTTTTAAGGGTTGAAAAGGGGTTAAATTATGACAAATAAGGTAGATAACGTAAAACAATATTTAGTCTATATTTAAATCTTTTTAAGTTATATAAAAGTAATTTTTTGTGATTTTTTTCAATTTAGGCATAGGGAGTAAAATTTTGCAGGGGTTGTAAAGATTTTCAGGGGTTGAAAATGGGTTAAACATGAGGTAATTGTGTTAGAGAATACTATAAAATGTCACTCCGTATTATTAAACACGTTTTCTAGCAATAAAAAGGCTCAATGTCAATTTTTTCATTAAGGGGTTGTTTTCACCCCTTAAAAATAAAAAACGGAGGTCGGGTCAATATCACTTTTGAAGTTAAGGGTAAGATAAGCCTAATTCCAAAATTTCATGTAAATCGATTCATAGTAAAATATTTAGGAGGTAAAACCCAATTTTACGCTTCAATGACTGCACTAATAACTTTAGAATGGCTTTTTCTCAAAAAAGGTGAATTTTAGGAAAAAAAGTATAAGGACCATTTTTGTAGAGAATTGAAAGATCTACAATTTTTTTCTAAGCTATTTTTATCATAAAACTAACCGTTTCGCTAAAAAATCCAAAAAACCCATTTTTGCGAACTTTTTCCAATATAAGATTTTACGACCATAAGAATAAATAGTAATTCCGACTGCTCCTGTTAACTGAATTTAAAAACTAATTTCTTCAGAACTCTATAAATTTATTAGAATATAGGCCTAAAGTTACCAACATTTAAAGATATTTTCCACAATTTTATCATAAAATTATAAACTACCTCATTTTGTGTAACCAGTGTTACCTAATATATATTTATATAGCATCACAATGTACCTGAATGAATCTCAAATTTGATCACGGTTTTATCCCAACGTGAAAACAAGACTTTCTTTTCTGTTTGGAATTCATTAACAATTAATAAATTAGTAGTATAAAACCACTGCTTTTTTAGACCCTGTCAGCTTCACATGAAAATAATGTACTAAAACGCTAACATTTCCATGCAGAGAAAATAGTATAATGAAATACTTTAAACCACACAATAGCAAAAATCAAATATACATCATCTCCGCCATTGAACTCATCTTCTTGGGTATATGCACAAAAGTCTCAAAATAACTAGCCAGTTCGTCGATGGTCACGTCACAAGGTGGGTTTACGTTCATTCGAGCTTGGTGCGAACAGCTGCCCATATTAGGATTTGTACTCTCTGATCTTTGTATGTTGGACTGTGAGCGGACGCTCTGAAAACTAGCCGTTGAATAATTATTTAAATTAACGTCACTACTGTCTAAACTTAATTGTTCACAAGCATCGATTATTGATTTGAAATTCTGATCAGCATGGTTAGAGCACTGGCCAAATAGCTTCTCTTTTCTTTTGTGTGGCTTATGTACTTTCGTCTTGTGTGTTTTCGTTTCGCTATTACTGTGTGAACATTTGATAAATTTCAGTACTGGTTCTCGTAAAATTTTCTTATTAGGGCGTTTGAATGATGTTGTGTGCTTGACATTTTGGTTATTCTTTGTACATTCGCATGAGGGACCGAAATTTATTGACGAGAGAGATTTTGAACGTCTACGCCTCATGAATGGATTCGTTTGAGTTTCCTGTGAGGGTTTCGGTTTGGAACTAGAGTCCAACTCCAATTTTTGGAGGTAGTTGGATAGGTTTGCGTCTTCTTGCGACATTTCGGCCTAAAATTAAAAAAAGGGAAATGTTTCATCTAGGTCAAGGATTTTGACAGGATAAAAACAAACACGCGGAGTGGATTTTAACTCACCATGACAAAAGACTACAACCATTATCTTGTTAAGAAGGCACGCGAGGTGGTATTCAATTTTCCACCAGAGTTTATCAGTTTCGTTCACGACTGTTTACGATTTATAAAAACACGCACAACCAAAACACAAAATAGTGATGACTAATGATGGATTAGTCTGTCGTCGCTTTTTATCGGTTCACTGCGCATACTTGATGCGTTTTCTCTAGAATGTTTCTGGCGGGAGCCTAAAATACATTTAAAAAAAAAATTAAAACGTAGGAAATCTAATCCCAATTTGATCTAATCCGGCTATCCAGGCTGCGATCCTGAAATAATTGGTTATAGCACAGAGTACAGTAACTACATGTACTCTGTGGTTATAGTTAAGTGCAGGTAAGTAGGTAGGTATATTCATTTATTGCAGCCAATCCTTTATGTCCTTTTGATCAAGTAAAAAAAATAGTTAGCTACAAAATATATTATCGTAAAATTTGTTAAGTATTCCTCTTTTTGAAATTAGATATTATTTTATATTGATTTATTAATATTTTAATTAATTATAGTTTTGTACCTTGGAGTGTGCAATGGGACTTTTTGATGTTTGCATGGTACCTATTTAGATAAATAGATAAGATGAAAAATTGAGACAAAAATTACCCCATTCGACTCGTAGTATTCTGTTTCTTCAAATAATTAATACTGTAAGTAAAAAGGTTGTAGTGGGAAAATTTGCAAATAAAATAGTCTTGGTTTACAAATTAAAAAATCATTGATTTTTAATACCAGAATTGATTAACAGATGTCGTTTTAGATAATATGATACAATTCATAAAAAAATAGACAAATCCACAACTTTTCTGTCTTTAATTATATAGGTAGTAGATTTTAAAAATATTTCTCTAATATACAACGTAAT
Organism: Rutpela maculata; assembly: GCA_936432065.2. Lineage (NCBI taxonomy): Eukaryota > Metazoa > Arthropoda > Insecta > Coleoptera > Cerambycidae > Rutpela > Rutpela maculata. The sequence continues at coordinate 44,274,397 of OW386286.2, forward strand.
TATAGATGATGAAAAGTCATATAAGCTCCAAGATTCGCCAATTTGTAATAACGGGGCAACATTGTCGGGCGCGACATCTGTTAAGGAACTTTCAGTACTAACATGCTGAATCATTATATTCGGTTTATGAATTAAAAGTTTCTGCAAACAAAAGTTCTGTTGTTATTTATGCATAGAAAGACAATTTTACATTTTCTGTGCATGCATGCATACAGTGTTGCAGACATTCCCGGCCTTTTGTTTGTGTTTAGTGACACAAAAGTCCAGTGACATCTGACATTAAGTAGCTAAATTAAAAACATGAAAGAATATATGCAACACTACATGCAGCAAAGCAAATTCATCTATCTATATACAGGATTCTGTAGTACCTTATAGCTCCCGCCATCTACTAAATTAAATAGAAAGCATGCACTTATGAAGCCATTACCAATCTTAATTATTACATAGGAAAGTGCCGTATGTCGGACCACCTATTTAATACACCCTGATCTGGACCCCCATTCTCCAGTCGAGAGAATGGCCATTTCGGGAGAAAGGAAAGAGAAAGAAATGGGAAACATAATGAAACAAGAAGAGAAAAAATACCCCGATTCACTTCTCCTAAGCTGGAAATAGGGACCCTGAGGGTTTTACTTACAAAGTTCAACACACATTAAATTCTTTTAATAGAATAATTAAATATGTAATTGCTTATATAAAATTAGTAGTTACATTATTGGAATTGAAAACAGGTGGCATATTAAACATATACAAATAAAATATTGAATAATACAAAAGAGGAATATACAAAAAGATACACTTAAATAAAGTAATTTAGAATATAAGAAATTTCTCCCAAATTGGAATAATTTGTATTTAAATTTTAGATATAAACTCATCGAGATGAAAAAGAGTAAACTTGGCAAAATTGCAATAATATTTAATTTGGAACACATAGAGTGAATTTGTTTAATTTTTTTTTCAATGCAAACACTACATTGTCAGTTTTTCAACCCTCAAAAGTATATATAATTTAAGTTTTTCTCGAAATGACTGTGAACATCAGGTATTATAACAATAATGTGTACTTATTTTTTTTTTTACTTTACCCATTTTCGTTGGAAGAAAATCACCCTAATAAATATTAAATATTTGCAGAAACCAAAAGAGAGATGATATATTCTATCAGGTACCTATTTTTCTAAAACCAGACATATATCGCTCATAGAGAAAACATTTTCATATTATCGTTTCAATGATGCAATGTGTTAGCCATTGAATTCTGAACAACTTTCTGGAATGTATCCCAGCAAACACAAAAATTGCGGCCCTTAAATGGGCCATTGTAGCGATCAATGGCTTTCTTATGGCATAGGCTAACCTTTTGTGGCCCATAATAAATTATATGCAGGCGTACCATTGCTTCATGTTGTTATGAATTGCCACATTATAACCAGAAATGGTCAATTATTGTGCAACCATAAAAAATGCTGCTTCGGTTTATACGTTGATGGTACTTTTATGGTAATATGCAGGCTAATATTTTTATGATTACGCGCATGCGCATTGCGAAAAATCTCTCAAGGCTTCACCGATCATAGCATCCGCCATTTGCGTTTCCGTTCTATGCTTGGCCTGTGGGTTATTAAAATTTGTGTAATCTGACTTAATCTGACCGTTATTTCTGTAAAATTCGTAGTTTATTTTTTATAGTAAGTAATTTGTAATTTGTCATTAATAACTTAATTGTAACGTTTTTTGTAAATTATTATTAATGATATTATTTGAGACTACTTGTAAACATTTATTAAACATTCAAATACTTTCTACATTTTGAAATAAATAGCTACATATTCACATAATATAATAAAGACTTCATACACATCACCATAAATACTGCTTTTAGCATCCGTACTAACGGTTATTAAGATAGCTCAGTTGGTAGAAGAGTCAGTACTGTAATACGGGCATCGGAGGCATGCAGGTTCGAACCCCACCGACCGCAATTGGTACAGGTAAGTAAAAATGAATTCAATAACTTAATAAACATTATAATTTGCAGGCAACCCTTATGAGAATAAATTGGAGCTATGGTAAACAATATTAAATATATAAATAAAATATACGGATTATAACAAACAAATTCATATTACAATATTTATGCATTAATAATTACTTCATTTTTATCAAGTAAAATACTTACATGTCAAAGCTGTATTTTTTCGTAAAAAGCGCCATGAATAATGTATCTACAGGGGCGGACTAAAGGGGGGGGGCTTAAGCCCAGGGCCCCGGATGCTTAAGGGGCCCCCGAACGCTGAAAACGGACTTAAAAACCAAATACGATATGATTATAACTATGCCCTGTACTGGTGATCTCATTGACGGTATAAATAATAAATATAAAAGTATTTATAACATTTTTTGTTCTTGTCTGCTTTCGCATCGCAATCCACAGTCTCTGCGTCACTGTATGCATCTGGATTTGACCAGTCGCAACCAGTGTAATGCGGCTACTCGCAATTCAGTTTTAGCTAAAACAAAGTGAAACGTGTCTTCCCACACAGCACAGAATATTTTCAGAATATTCTCATTAAGTGACAATATTCTGTAAACAGAATATTTACCTGAAATATTCCTAGAACTTCCATAAATATTTTTATCTAGTTTGGAATATTCATGAAACATTTTTGATCAAATATTTCTGTAATATTTTAAAGGAACGTTCGTGGTACGTTCCATAAAAAATATTGTACTGCAAAATTTTGATGCGATACCTATCTAACAGTGGTTATTATTTTTAACTATTATTATAATTATTTTGGTGTACTAAATACAAATATTTATTTAAGTAGGTACCTATTTGTTTCTCAGAAATAATGATATCTTAATTTATATGTCTTTTTTTGTAATAAAAAACTTTTACGATTAAGAGAATTATGAACAACTACGAAAAGAATAATGCAAGACTAATACACTACTAATTATATCCAAAATAATTTATATTCGAAAGAGTTTGCAAAGATTCGACAATCGACAGTTTATTTGTGCAGTTTCGAGCTCTTTTAATAATAAAATTAGATTAAAATGTATGAAAAATCAAAATATAGTCGTTGCGTGTTCCAACTATAAAGTCTTTAAATAAAGAATCTCAGAGAGGTTAGTGGTCGAGTGAGTTAAGGCGTCGTCTTGCAAGTCATGAGGTCGGCCGTTCGATCTCTGCTCATTTCGTTTTCTTTTTTTGTTAAAATAATTGCGAAAAAAATTTTATTTGTTTTTTTAAGGTAATAATTGCTTACAAAACCGATGTACGAACGTACTTTTTTTCAATTTTAGGTCTGTTTTAGACCATTAAATATTCTATTTATGTTGTAGATGACGATATTATACCTTTACCGTTTTTTCTCCAACACGTTTCCCAGGTGTGTATAAGTACCTCAACTTAAAACTTTAATTCTTAAAATAGTTGACTCCTGACTCCCCCTCCCCCTCACCGCTCATCAAATTTGAGATGAGGAAAATTTTTTTTCGGATTTCTTCCTCTCTGCTCTTCAATTTCGAGATCTGGGGAAAACATTTTTTTTTAACGAACCGCCACTGAATTACATAATATAATAATTACATTGTTCAACAACTACTTGTACTTCTCAGGTGACACTAGTGACAGTTTAGTTAAATTAAATAAGTTCTTCTTAATAATTATAAATAAATAAAAATACTAGTAACTCGAAAAATTCAGGTTTGGGAACATAAAAAAATAGAAAAAAAAGGAGAACCTGAAAGATTTTCATATATTTTAAATAAGGCTAGAAATTCAATATCACATAATAAAGACTTCATACACGTCACCATAAATACTGCTTTTAGCATCCGAAATAACGGTCACTAAGATAGCTCAGTTGGTAGAAGAGTCAGTACTGTAATACGGACAACGGAGACATGCAGGTTCGACCGCAATTAGTAAAGGTAAGTAAAAATGAATTTAATAACTTAATAAACATTATAATTTGCAGGCAAGCCTTGTGAGAAAAAATTGGAGTGATGGTAAACAATATTAGATATGTTAATGTAAGTTAAATATACGGATGGCTAACAAACAAATTCATAGGACAATACTTATTTATGCATTAATTACTTCATTTTTATCAAGTAGACTACTAACTAGTCACGTCATTTTCACGTGCCTTTGCTACCTGGGAAATCATACCTGAGATGTTCTAGGAACATTTAAAAGGCTCCACTTTGTAATGTGCATGGCATATTCTATGGTAATTATTTTCATGTTGTGAGAACATTCTCAGAATATTGAAACGTTCCGAGCAAACATTCTGTGAACATTCTTAGAATATTTCTGTGCTGTGTGGGTTGGTGGTGCGTGATCTGACCTGACCCTAAAAAAATGTTATCTTATGAAATGGGAAGGGCCACAAGGCATTAATAGCCCAGGGCCCCGTAGCCGGTTAGTCCGCCCCTGTGTATCTATATAAAAAAAGTAGAATCTCCATACATCGTATTTTATGGATGTATAAATATTATTGTACACTGTTGGCAAATTGAAGGATGGCCAGCTGCTGGCCGGTGGGACATTTCGCCAATGGTCCGCTTGTGGCTCCCCATAAAAGTGCCAATTATGATAATGCTGGCGACGGTGCGTATGACCATTTATGTGCCAATTATGAGTGTTTGCCGGGATGTTTCTGTCCATCCACCCGTCCTCGTATAGAGACAAATTATTGTGTTGACAGAGATCACTGAAAGTCGAAAAATTCGGATAAAATTCATTCTTTTAAAGACATAACACTCTTGCAAGTCAATTTTATTAATTATATAAAATTAAAAACGAGGATTTAGAACAAATTGGAACAACAGGCAGAGATTTTCTGAAATTAAAAACTTCGAGCTGCTGTGTAATTTTTAGATGATCGACCGTGAAAGAAAATTGCGTTTAAACAAAAGTTTTGGAAAATTTTATAATCTGCGTAATATTGATTATAACTATATAATTACTCTGTAGGTGCAATGAGGGCAGAGATATAATCCTTATATAATTGCAAAAATCTGCAGCGAAACACCATTTTCACTATTCTGACGACTGTAAATCGTAAAATATTAACAATACAGAAAAATAGTTTAGACAAAGTTATATAGTTTTTTTTTTTATTTTCTATGCAATGTTGGTGATACCTACCCGGCAAACACAAAAATTGCGTCCCTTAAATGGGCCATTGCTGCGATCAATGGCTTTCTTATGGAATATGTCAGCTTTTTGCGGCCCATAATAAATTATATGCACGCGTAGCATAAATTCATGTTGTTATGGATTGCCACATAATAAGCCATTCCAAGCCAATCCAACAACAGCCGTGCAACCAGGGCGCGCAGAGTCGTGGTGAATGCGCGGCTGTGCGGAGTGGGTCCGGTGCCACATAATAACCCGAAATGTTCCAATTATTGTAAAACCATAAAAAATGCTGCTTCAATTTATACATTGATGGTACTTTTATGGTAATATGCAGGCTAGTAATAAAGTATATCCCATCAGTCAGTTTTCATCATCTCATCACGTCCCAAGTAGCACAATTAATTCTTCAAGATATCCCGAGGATAAAAATTTAGGAATTAGTAAATATCTTCTAGAGGTCTGTAAGAGTTCCCTAAGATGGGCAAATGTCAGCATATCAGTGTTAAATAGTACTTCCCATGGTAATCGAAAAAAGCTATTAGTATAGAATCCTGTGAGCAGCCTTTTGCATACCTATAGACTTCCCATAGTAATCTTTAGGATATCTTATCGCTTGCCAATATAAATGGTCCCGAGGACATCTTTATAGGATTTCTGTTAGATGTACCGCATCGATCCTGCAAACAGATTTAATTCCTGTAATAATCTTTCGCATATTTTATAGCTTACCAATATAAACGGTACTGAAAACATCTTTATAGGATTTCTATTAGATGTACCAACACACACTTCTTATAGAATTGCCAGCGGCAGCTAGTGAAATGTTGGTTAATCAAAATCTCAGTATGAGACATCAGGCCCAAACCAAACCAAAGATTAGAGATTGTTATAAGATTCATCCAAATAAATCGATGATCCCTGAGAGAATTTGAACGTTGCAGTAATGTTATTAATGTTCTATAAATTCATGAGTATAAGATAATACATGACTGATTATCGTCAGTGGTTTGTACGTGGCGTCATCTAGGAATAATTTCTGTAACAAACTACGTGGTAAGCAAACAAATTTAATGCATTAAAAGAATTTCTTCTTGCCATTTCTATAGGTGTTCTATTAGCGATAATAATAATATTTCCATTTTAATACTTTATTTGATCTCTGTAATACATAGAAAATTGAGCTGTATGGTAATTCCCTTTTAGAACTTCTAGAAGATGTCTACAAGTATTCTGTTAAGGATAATAATACTATTTCCCTTTTAATACTTTATTTGATTTCTATAATACTCAGAAAATTGAGCTGTATGGTAATTCCGTTTTAGAACTTCTAGTAGATGTCTGTGGCTTAACAAAATTTGATATTCCTATATTATGCCCAGTTTACATTTCCCCAGTCAAGGGCGGATCCAGGGGGGGCAGTAGGGGCAATTGCCCCCCCCCCCCGAGAAAAGTATTTGTTACATTTTCAAGGCGATAAATTTTTTTCCGCATGAGGTAAGGAAAAAAAATTTTTGTTTGGATTTTAATTTGTACACCCCCCCCCCCCCACGAGCCGAAATTTCCGAATTTTTTTTCTGATTTCTAAAATTTTTTGTAGATGTTAGTGCCCCCCCCTCCCAGTAACCTTTCTGGATCCGCCCTTGTCCCCAGTGCATAAAAGTTGAGCACATATAAAGATTTCTCATTTTGATTTCGGAAGGACTTCTAGAGTACATAAATACAAGATATCCTCGCGGGCAGTAAATAGAACTTCTTAAAAATATCTTAAAGAATTCTGTGCTACTCGGGGTCGCTTAGAAATAAGTGTTTTATATAAAAGTTTGTACAAAATCCTGCATCTCAACATCAAGGAAAGATTTTTGTTTTCCTGAGAATTTTATATTTCAGTTCTGTTGTCATATAAATTTTATTGTTTTATTATATTAACTTTCTTATTTTGTTACCTCTCACAACTTATTTTGCTTTTATTGACACCTGACCAGAGAACTTATACCACAGAGAAGCAACAATATCGGCGGTTCTTTTGATATTTTATAGCCCGGTTCTAATGGCATTGACATGAATGAAACACAACTTCTTACACTGAGAGAACTTTAATGTTTGATGTACACTGAAAGTAATTCAGTAAAAGATGTACTCAACACAGTCGCTTTACACTGAGAGAACTTTAAAGTTTGATGTACACTAAAAGTAATTCAGTATAATATGTTACTATACCACATATTAAATATAATTAAATAATAGTTTATGTTTCAAATACTGTCAGTTTCTAAAAAAGGCTAAAAAAACATTAAAAAAAAACTAAAAGGTCCCTCATATACACTATTAGATATATAGGCACGGTTCTTTGAGAAAAAATAGTACATAACTCGTTAATCAAACGGGTAGTTTTTAAATTTCAAATCTTTATTTTCGAAAAAAAATGAATTTTCCCATTTTTACACTCTCTAAGGTTATATCGGACGCCGCAAAATCATTCCCCAAAGGCACAAATTTATTTATTTTTATTTCTTTGTGGTGTTGTTTTATTTCTGAAAGTCTTTTGTTTATCGACTTTTACTTCTATTTGTACATGTGTTAAAATAAAATATATTTTAAATTTAAAGTTATTTCTTTCCTATTAAAGGAACCCTCCCTCTCAGTCAATTTTTAATAGCATTTACCAACATTTTTTAAACAAAATTATCCGATACGGGTATGTAATAAATTCTATATCGCAAAGATATTTAAATATACACATTTTAAACGGAAAAATACAATTTTCCTATATATCCCCAAACCAGAGGTTGTATCGGACACATTTGAAAAATAATAAAAAAAACGTATTGCTCACCTTAATTTACTTTTTTTTATATTAAAATAAGTTCCCTAAATGTACCTCTATCAACGAGCTTAATCAGATTTAAATTACGCAAATTTGTTCTTGAAATATTCAAAAAAATCTTTAGAAATAACTAGAAATATCCCCGATTGACGGTAACTTTCAGAGCAAGGGACACACCACTGGTGCTCTGTTCTCTAACCCAGAGAATTAGACCAATGGTCTTTGACGCAATGTAAACATGTGGAACTGACAACTAACACAACTTATTTGGCACATGCCACGTTACACGCGGGAAGCCTTGTTGCTGTTGCTTTTCTGTGGAGTTGCAAGTGGTTAGTGAGTTAAGGCGTTGTCCTACAGTATCGACGTCGAGTTATATTTTCTGGATTTCAAGCTATTTAAAGCCCCCAAGGGGCGCAGAAATCCCCCTTAAGAAGAGTGTGTATACCCATATAAGTGGAAACAGCCCTGGAAATAACTCCGGTGAGCTAATTTCTAAACTTTATCGTAAAAAGTGACATTGGCATTTTCCCAAACTAATTAATTTGACTTTTCTAAAACCTGCCAAAATTAAAAAGTGATTTAACCTAATAATCAGTGTTGCCAACAGAGCTATCTAAAATTCTCCGCCTACTGCTTTAAAATTCTCCGCAAATCGAAGAAATTCTCCGCCAAAAATAAAATATCAAAATTTTCTATACAACAAAAAATATATTGATCTTTATTTGCTCCTCAATATGTAATCCATTAGTCCATTACTAATTTGTACAAATTGATGTTTTAATTCATCAGTAATGAATTAATAAAACCTAGTTGTGATGAATCAGCACAACCAGGTTTGGAGCACGCTTGAGATTAGTGAACTCTATATACATACTGGAATGAGTATGAACAATTAGGAACCTATTGTTCCCTTTCAAAGAAACTTTGGAGATAAGCTAAATTTGGAGGCACTCTGACTCCCTCTCACTTGTAAACTAATTATTCAGGAAACTGAGACAGGTAACCTTCAAATATGGCTTTCTCTCTCTAAAGCTTCTTCCAGCTCCAGCCTATCGGTCCTCACTCCAATATAGTAAAGTATAGTGATGGGCGATATTTTACTGCCGGTGATTAAATCACCGTGATTAGGAAATCACCGATAGCAACAGTGACGAAAGAAACAAAGTCACGGCGATTAGTGACTTTAATAGCGCTTGATAATTACCCAAAATTGTCAATGGTAGCAAGAGAAAAACTGTGTGTGCTAGCAACTTCCGTGCCTTATGCGAATGATTATTTTGTAAAGTTGGCTGGACAAGTACTTAAGGACAGAAGAAGCCGATTAAACGACAAAAAAATAAAGAAGTTGTTATTTTAAAATGTGAATTATGAATCCTGTTCTAAGTTCTAATACTTTTAACTCATAAGCTTAAAATTTTTATTTATTTATATGTTTAGTATTTTTATATTAATTTATTTATTGTGTATTATACAGTTTTTTGCTATAAATAGTAAAATGTGTTCACGTTTATTTCCGTTTCCTATTATTTATGCAGAGCAGCGATATATGCCTAATCACGGCAAACCTATATCAAGCTCACAGATTACGTTCACTTTCAGTCTAAACCGCGATCGTAGTCGTCACTGTTTAAAACGCAGTGCAGATATGTAATGTAAGCCGGTCACGGCAAACTTATAACAGTTTACAGATTTTTGCACTAAACCGCGATCGCAGTCACTGTTTAAAATCACCGTGATTCAAAAATAGCAGTCACTGATCACGGAGTGATTGAAAAATCGCGATATCGCTCATCACTAGTAAAGTAGTATTACTATCAGAAGATGCCAGCAAAAAATATGCGCAGAAACGAGTTTGTGCGCTCCATCATTCTAAACCAATGAGAAAGAATTACGTGACATTCAATGTCAACACCAGTGGCGGCGTTGCCCTGCAGTAGAGCGGCGGCGACGGTAATAATAATAATAAAACAACTTTATTAGGCAAAGTTTAGTAGAACTTACTATTCTTACACTTCTCCTGAACAAAGGTTACTCGTAACAGTTGGCAAGTTTTAATCTACTCTATTTTCACAGTTCCTTGACCGCGAAACTTTTATTGCAATTACACATTCCTATACCCCAGATAAAGCTATGCCACTGGTAAAAATATTCGCGCATTTTGGCTCCGCCCTGGCATCTTCTCATAGTAATACTAGTCTATCGAGCTAACTACTTGAGATCATTGGTCGACAACCGGCCTCTGTTGACCCTTAATGAAACTGAATACGCACATATCGCCATCTGTTATCATTTACATAAACTCCTAAACTGCAAGAAAACAGAGAGGTACATTATTTTGTTATTTGTTTTAATAAAGAAATAATTATAAATTCTGTCACCCTATATTCTCCGCCAATTCTCCGTCAAAAAGGCATTCTCCGCCAGATTCTCCGCAGGCAGTCAAATTCTCCGAAAAGCGGAGAATTCTCCGGCAATTGGCAACACTGCTAATAATTCAAGTAGATCTAACCTCAAATTCTAAAGTGACATCGACATCAAGCCATCTTCGTGAATTCCATCAGTGACTTTTCCCCGACCGATTTTTGGTTGATACCGGTCGAGGCCCAAAAATTACATCTAATATAAATCATAAAGCGAATATGGACCAAAATTACCGTCGGAATCCAATAGAGATCGCATACAGCTGAGAGGCTGGCCAAAGAGCGATTGGCCGACACTCCCAACTAAACCGACCTCCGGGACTGACTCGGACGCGTCAATCGTCAGTTTGGACCGAAGGTCGGTCATGAAAAGACAACACAAGAAGTTACCAATGAAACGTCCAGCCCCAAAACCAGTACCAACACAACCGGGCAGCGGATCAGAAGGTTCGCAGGAAAGTGTAAAAGCGGCGCCGGCGCACGCGATGCCAACTCAACCTCCAACACGGAACAACACCCCGGAGCCCGAAGCGTCCTCAAATACAGAGATTGCCGCAATATTCAAGGTAAATTCACCAAAGAACATGAAAATGACCGTGGTCGATTCAGGAAACCCGACATTCACCCATCCCGGTTTAACAAGAAAAGCGATGCCGCCGCCCATCAAAATTCAAAATCGTCATGAAGGCAGTGTATCAATGGACGAAGACATGGACGTGGTGCCGCCACAGCCAATTGCTGAACCGGAGCTAAAAGCAGTCAAGTCTCAACCTGCCAACAAGAAGCCGCCGCCCATTGTCATCCATGGGCGGCTGACGGACCACAAACGAGTGAACACTTTTCTAAAGGGCAGGTTGAGAGGTGAGTATACTTGGAAACACTCAGCGAATTCTACTATGCTCCAGCTCACAAATAAAAGCGATTGAACGAAAATCAATGAATACTTCAATGAGGGGCAGATAGAGAATCATACTTACACCCCGAGAGAAGAAAAATCTCATACCTTCGTCCTCCGGGGTATGTACCACTAAGTGGATACTAAAGATATAAACGAAGAGTTGGCCTGTATCATATATAAGAGAAGGATACAGCAAATCGATCAGTGGACGGCGAGGGTTCCACCGCCCTCGAAGATGAAGTACGTGGCGGCACCACCACCACAAACAAACGTGTGCATTGAACTCGCGAGGATGCAGCAGTTTCAGCCTTCCCAACAACAGCTGCAATTCCAAGTCCAGCAGAGACCGATAACAAGACCGCCACCAGCATCGCAACAAGTGAGTCAGCGGAGCCAATCCAATACAATGGAATCAAATATGAACAAGCTCCGACTGGTTCACGAACAAATCGAGAGGATGAATAATCTCATTACATTATCCCTACAAACACAAAACGTCGGCCCTCCAGTGGGCCATCACAGGGCCAGAAGTTTCATTTCTGGCCCAGTGATGGTCCGCTGATGGGCCGATCTTCTGTGTTTGTTGGATGCTTCTGATGAAACAAAACTTGACCGACAGAACAAGCTGCGCGTCCGGGGGTATACGACTATACGAAAAGATAGGGCTGACATTAACAGAGGAGGCGACGTGGCCGTGCTCATAAAGTCAGACATTGCACACACACGCCGTACTCTGCGGAATACTTCCGTGGAGAACGTGTGTGTGACGCTGGACGGCGGCATGAGCATCGTTGTCGCGTATAATTCGCCCTTGAACGGCTTCACGGCGGGTTGTCCTGAGAATTTGCTGAGCACAAGTCCGCGCTGCTTGCTCATAGGCGACCTAAACGCACGGCATCGCGCATGGAACTACCATCGCAACAACGCGAACGGCAACACTCTGTATGATTACATTAGTAATCGTTACGTCGTGCTGCAGTATCCGGACGATCCTACGCATTTTCCAGATAACGGTACAACACCTTCCTCCCTCGACATAGTGGTCAACAAGGGTGTGAGAAACTCCACGCCGCCGCGGTATCGCTGGAAGAGCTCACATCCGACCACAATTCCATCTTCCTAGAATTGAAAGATATGTCGAGGGAAGACATTACAAACAAAATCACATCTTATAGAGATGCCAACTGACATCTCTACAAGACACACGTTAATACACACTTAACACTTGTAAAGCAACATCACTACAGCCGCCGAGCTGGAAAATGCTGTGGGTGAGTTCACAAGGGTACTGCAGGACGCCAAACAGCGTGTTGCTACAATGATAACGATAAATCCATACAAAGACCAACTCGACGCAGAGGTCATACAAGACATCCGAGAGAAAAACAGACTGAGACGGCTTTGGCAGCGAAATCGCGATGTTGATGCCAAGGCCGAGATGGGTAGACTACAACGACAGATCAGGACCGCCATTAACACCGCAATAAACCGGAAATGGCGGGATAGGCTGGAAGCGCTGAATCCTCAGGACAACTCGCTGTGGAAACTGGAAACTGGAAACGAAGGCAATGAAAAATACGCGGGAAGCCATACCCGCCTTAACAAAACCAAACGGACAGACGGCCATGACGGACTCGCAGAAGGCGAATGACTTAGCTGACCATTTTCAGGGCATACACAACGTACTGATACCGAACAATGTTGAACACGACCGCATTGAAAATGATATTAACGAACTAATTGGCCATGACGTCCAATTGACACGACGAGAATTTCTAAAAGTCATGGCCAAGCCACAGAAGAAGGAACTACCAGAAGCGGCACTCTCAGCACCGCCTTTGATCTTTTTTTGTGACCTTCGCCATTTTGTTGTTGGTAATTTTGGCGGGAAATTTAAACAGCATGTTTATAAACAAACTTTACACAAGCTGAATACAATCACCTTATTCGAAGAATTCTACTTAGAATGAACATTAAAGCTATTAAAGTAAACTGGATAAATTTATCTCTACGAACAATTGTATTCTCAACATAAATAAAGTCACAAAATGTATTAAAATCAATACATCTCGAGAAAATCTGTAATTTCTTACTGGGAGGTTGTTCTGAGGAAATATTAATTCTTTTTCTGTTTAAACTACCAAATTGAGGAAAAATAGTAGGTAAGTGCTATTGGTAGCAATCTATTCTGATACATATTTGTCGTCAGGCGCGCAGCCAGGGGGGGGCCATGGGGCCCGGGCCCCCCCCAAGCCATCCTCGATGACCGAAAAAATAAAGAAGCAATATCACTATTAATACAAATAGTGCCTTCAAATTAGGAAATGTTTAAGAAATTTTTCCCACAGTTATGAGACCTGTAGAAAGTGAAGTATTTGAGTTGTTTAAACATGATTTTCACCCCCCGCAGTTCTAAAAAAAGGGTGGTTTTTGAAAAATATATGCATATATATGAATTTTAGCGTTTTTTCATCTTTTTCTCTATTTTGAGGAAAACTATGCATTTGAGTTAAAAATATCAAGAGAGCAAAGTAGTAGAGCATAAAATTTCCTATAACTTTACTATAACTCTACCTTTTTCGAATTCCGCTTAGTTTCGCGCTAGAGGGCGCGAAAGAAATAAGTATACATATAGACTTTTGCGCCTTTTTTAGATTTTGAGCCAAAATTATGCATTTTTATGAAAAATCACATGAGATCAAAGTTGTAGAACATAAAATTCACTATCTTTAAGTGTTTTCTGTTTTTTTTTTTTTTTTTTTCATAAAACATATATATATTTTATGTTCTGCAACTTTAATCCCACGTAATTTTTCATAAAAATGCATAATTTTGGCTCAAAATTTAAAAAAAAGGCGCAAAAGTCTATATGTATATTTATTTCTTTCGTGCCCTCTAGCGGCGAAACTGAGCGGAATTCGAAAAAAAATAGTAGAAACAAAATTTGTAGGAAATTTTATGCTCTACAAATTTACTCTCTTGATATTTTTCACCAAAATGCATAGTTTTTCCTCAAAATAGAGAAAAAGACGAAAAAACGCTAAAATTCATATATATGTATATATTTATCAAAAACCACCCTTTTTTAGAACTGCGGGGTGTGAAAATTATGATTAGGTAACCCAAATACTTCTTACAGGTCTCATCTGTGGGAAGATTTTCCATAAAACAGCGATTTCTTGACTAATTTGAAGGGACTAAAGGCAGTATCCAAATTATCTCTTGAAATTAATATTTTGTAATTAATGCCCATATTATCTAGTAGAGGAATCTATACACATCCATTTTCAACCATTTGCTGAAAAGTTTTCCTCAACCTCCAGGGAGGCCGGTTCTATTGGCCCCCCCCAGACGAATTTTCTGGCTGCGCCACTGTTTGTCGTGCGCACAACTTAAAATTGTTATAAAGTTCGGTTGAACTTTTACTTGCCAAATCCCCACTATCGCATGCTTCCAACCACAATACGGACCTTAAAAGAAGAAAGGTTCACAACTACTTGGAAATATCTTATAATTTACATCAATAATAAAATACCTTTGGGAATCCTTAGGAAACCCAAATAAACTAATGTCTTTTCCTGTCGTACTACTTGTACATTCCTTAACAGCGCAAACGGTTCCACCTCGTTTACTCATATCGCTAATAAAAATTACTATTAACACAGCACAATAATACTAAAACCTTTTAAGAATTTATTTCGGTATTATGTCACAGTCTGCCATTTACCGCACTTTATTGTTTTAACCTAAAACAATAAATGAACTAACGGATGTACTAACAACAAAATGGCGGCAATGGAATTTTGGCGGGTAGCTCAAGTGTCGTTTCTGGTAGTTCTCTTTTCTGTGGCCAAGCCTTCGGAGGTAGCCAAGATCATACAAACTCTACCTAACAACAAAGCCCCGGGTTCAGACGGCATCGAATATAAGCTACTCAAATATCTCCCGAGGAAAGGTATTGTACAGTTGTCGTACATTGTCAACGCGATTCTGCGACTGCAACACTGGCCTAGCCAGTGGAAATGCGCCGTGGTCGTGCCAATCCTGAAGCCGAACAAGAACGCGAAGCTCGCCGGCAGTTATCGACCGATCTCGTTACTGTCGGCGATCTCCAAGTTGATTGAGAAGGTCATCCTGATCAGACTAGACTCTGCTCAGGATGAACTCCACATCGACGATGAGTGCCAGTTCGGCCTCAGGCGGGGCAGGGGCACTGTGCAGCAGGTCGTCAGGATCGTGAATGACGTCAAGGTACAATGCAACCTCGGGAAGAGCACCGTCATGGTGCTCCTCGATGTTGAGAAAGCCTTCGATACCGTATGGATTTCGGGGCTGCTTCACAAACTAAACGCACTGGACTTTCCCATGTACATAACCAAACTCATTCACTCTTTTCTGACAGATAGATCGCTGCAGGTTAGGGTGAATAATAAACTATCAACTCGGCGGGACATTCGCGCGGGCGTCTCCCAGGGGTCGTGCCTTTCACCGAAAATGTACAACTTATACGTCTCCGACTTCCCGGAGTTCCCGAATTCTAATCTTGCCAAGTACGCCGACGACACGGCCATGCTCAAGCGGCCAATGTGCACTGCGCTGAAGGCACACATGGCCCGTGCCATGGCGTATTACGACAAGAGAAAAATTCGGATCAACTCCGAGAAGTCCGAGTCGATTCTTTTCACGCGCCGATTTACCGAAAATCGGATTTTAACGCCACTTTCGATCGTGGGTAGACAGATTCCAACCAAACGGTGCGTGAAGTATTTGGGGGTTAACTTAGACAAACGACTGACGTTTAACACCCATATTAACGAGACTGTACGTAAGGTAAGGTCTACTCCATGTCCAGGAGTCTTTACCCGCTCCTCCTGGCCAGGTGGTAGCGGACTAAACAGACAAAATAAAAAAATGTTGTACACAATGGTGATTAGGCCGGCAATCACATACGCGGCGCCGGTATGGTGCAGCATCCCGGCCACGACAATGAGAAAACTTCGAGTTCTTGAACATAAATTTATGCGCCTCATCTCTGGTTCGGACAGGTACAACCTCCCTCAGAGATCTATACGCAAATTGCCACTAGCGGACTACGTCCAAGAAATTTCACAAAAATTCTATCAATTGAAACTGGGCGATAATCCGCTAACCCGCAACATAACTCGAATCAGACAGCATAATGCAATACTTTTCGATATCAGACACCCTCTACCATTCCAGGCGTTGCCTATTTTCCGGCAACTTCCTTAGCCAAACTTTCCCCTACCATAACTTATCTCTTACCCTACTCTTTATCTTTCCACAACTTTATAACTTTACAACACCCTCTTCTTTATCTCTGTTCAATTTTGTTCAATTTTGTTCTTGTCCTTTTTGTTCTTTTGTCCATTTTGTTTCTAAATTCCGTCTAGGCCGAAAAATTCCCTAAAAATCCAAATATTTTAAACCACACCTTTTATCCACCACACTTTCCTGGCAGGAAGACCAGGGTGGAATTGCTTCGAACGGGTTTTTTTCGTTGAGTTCTGTTTTCCCGTGTCAGCAATCAAAATTCCAAAGTGTTCGTCTGTGCGCGAAACAGCTAGTTTTTTAAAGTGCTAATTTTAATTATTTTTTAAGTATTTTTGTGTACTCTTATTGATCGAAATTGTTAATTTTCAGCTTTATTCTTAGGCAGGAGTTTTAACCTTTTACGTTCAGCTTTAGCCAAACCGGACCTGCCCCGTCCAACCCTGACACCCACCACGACGCTGCGCGTCGTGGTTGTCTGGCTGGTTCCGGGCCAGATTCCGGGAAGGCACATACATGTAGGTACCTCTAATTTTAATAAACTTGTTATTGCTTGCTTGCTTGCTTCTCTGTGGTATGTACAAGTTCTCTGACCTCACTTTCCAAACTTCTCAATTCACAAAATGTCAATAATGAATAAGGCATTGTTTGTTCTGGTATCTAACACATTTTTCAATATTGGATTAAGATACTATTATAATGTAGGAAGGTATATATTTTGCTAACTTATTGGGCCTCCCAGGCACGTGCTAGTCCACCAGGATACCGGAAGTTTCCCGGTGGGCCCTTGATAAAGACGCCACGAAGGGCCTTCCTTGTTGAATAATTTTGTAGTGTAGGAGTTTCTCTTTGAGATTTTCTCACTTCCGGTCATAAATTTTCATTTTCAAGATAAAGAAAATTTCCCAGGGCCCTTGCTAAGGTATTTTCCTGGGGCCCGAAATCGTCCCAGCACGCGCCTGGGTCCTCCTATGTAAGTTTCACATCAAAAAATTTTATAGCAGAATCTAGTAGATTTTGCAAAATATATGACTGCTTGAAAGTGTTCCTATAATATAATTCAATATATTGAAAAATGTGTGAGCAGATTACAGCCAAAGATATGCTGGCCAAAGGGTGGCATAATCAGTGGTCCTTTGATGGCCCATTATTGTACACTGTTCGCAGATTGAAGAATGACCAGCTGCTGACCAGTGGGACATTTCGCTTCGGGTCCATTTATGACTTTCCATAAAAATACCAATTATGATAATGCTGGCAATGGGGCGGATGACCATTTATGTGCCAATTATGATTGTTTGTTGGGTAACTTTGAGGTAGAAATGACAGGAAATGAGAAAATCCTATTTTAACGGCCATTTTTTGAACATGGCGGCCGTACCGGCAACGATATTACTATGTAAAACATTAATTAATGATTGTGGCAACTCCCCCTACATTTAGCCCATGGAAATTAACATTTTAACTGGACAAAATTAGTTAAAATCTGAATTTTTGTACAGACGTTCTTTGAGGTGTCCCAAATCTAAATCCACAAAAATCACAAAATTCCCAACATGGCTACCCAAGATATTGAAGGTCAAAAGTTTTTTACAAATATCTCTCGTCCTATGAATTGGATGCCCATGAGGTCACTGTGAAAGTTGTAGAGAATTAAATTATATACAAGTTGTCTTTTTATTTTTTACCAAACCGCCCCCCTTTTTCGAGATATTCAAGGTCAAAGTTTCAAAAACATGTTTTTTCGCGAATATCTCGCGCCAAAAAAATCGGGCAGCAATAAAGTTAACAAAAAAGTTATAAAGAATTCAATTATATCTACAAGGTATTTTGCATTTGTTCCCAGAACCTCGCCATTTTCGAGATATTCAAGGTCAAAGTTAAAAAAAAAACGGTTTTTTTCATGTAGACTTCGTCGCGGACTAAAGGTTCTTTTTCACAGTCGCGAAATTCGCTACTTTTAAGCGAAATGTTATAAAAACTAATTCAAATATATTCGCGGCGGGAAATCTTAACTTTATTGCGGCGAGAAGCTTGGAGATTCATAACTTAAAAAAAGATGGATGTTGATCAAAGTATTGCTTTGAAATATAAAATTATTCATATTCCTTATATATAAAGCTCTACATGTTATATATTTGGCATTTACGCCACAAAAAAAGAGTGAAAGTATATATAAGAAAAAGGCATTTTGAGTGAAAAAAATATTTTTGCAAAGAAAGGAACAAGGGGACTTCCACAATTTAATAATAGAAATGCGTGTGAATGATGCAGCCAAATATCTAAATTATATGAGAATGACTTCATGTCAATTTGAAATACTTTTGGGACTAAAATATATCACAAAGAGGACAAATTCAAGTTGTTAGGTTAGAATGTTAGATTTTATCGCAAAAAAGTTGAAAATAGTTCAACTTTTTTGCGACATTGTAAATGCGTTAAAGCGAATTTCGCATTGTGTATGGGACAAAATAAAAAATATGTTAAAAACCGAAATTCGCTAAAAACTTGCGAATTTCGCGACTATGAAAAAGAGCCTTAATGCATAGGGAGCGAGATATTCACGGAGTCTATCTGCAAGAAACAGTTTTTTTAAACTTCGTCCTTGAATATCTCGAAAAGGGCGAAGTTTTGGGAAAAAATGCAAAATACCAATCTTGTAGATAATTGAATTCTCTATAACTTTTCTGTTAACTTTATTGCTGCCCGATTTTTTTGGGTGAGATATTCGCGAAAAAACATGTTTTTCAAACTTTGACCTTGAATATCTCGAAAAAGGGGGGGCGGTTTGATAAAAAATAAAAAAGACAACTTTTAGATAATTTAATTCTCTACAAATTTCACATCGACCTCATGGGCATCCGATGCATAGGACGCGAGATATTTGCAAAAAAATTTTGACCTTCAATATCTTGGGTAGCCATGTTGGGATTTTTGTGGATTTGGATTTGGGACACCCCAAAGAACGTCTGTGCAAAAATTCAGAATTTTTACTAATTTTGTCCAGGCTCAGGGGCGTAGCGAAGGGGGGTATGAGGGTATGGGTACGTTACCACCCCACTTTGTCAGACTTGGCAAAAGTTGGAAATTTGAGAAGCTTTTATTGAAATTTTTTTTTAAGATTTTCTACCCTCCTGCTCATCAACTTTTATTTCGGCGGAACTTGACGGAAGTTGGGTAAAAGTTGGAAATTCGAGATGTAAGTTGCCAATTTTTATTAGTAGAGTAAAATCTGGAAGTAAAGTCGCTTAGTTTTCGAGAAAAAAAAAACCGGCGTAGAACCAAACCAGACTTAGTGAGATTCTTTAGTAAGATAATCGTGTACACGAAATCATTTTTTACGACATTTTTTGGTGGTCGAGAACTTTTTTATTTCGGAAAAACTCAAAAAAATAGATTTTTAATGAAATATGTTTTTTAACGTCTCCACCGCTATATCTCTGAAAATATTTGTGCTATCAAGCTATTTTTTTTTGTTTTAGATTAAAGTAGACACAATAGCGCTTCGAACAACGTCCCACGTGAACCCGATTTATTTTTTTTTAAGTTGGTAAAATAATAGGAAACTCAAACTTGTTATTTTCAGTAGCGTAATTTTAGGCAATCGAGAAAAAAATTTATTTATGAAAATTTGTATATACATGCTGCGTACAAATTGAAGCCAATAGTTGAAAAAGTTTTTAGGATAAAAATGTTTCAAGTCCCGTTGACAGTATTGAGTCAGCGATTTTTTTTAACGGGCCAAAGTCATATTCTTGCGCGCTCGGCTGTAGCAAGCCTGCTGACTGCAACGATCTGACGGTTCCGGTCGGGGTGTTTTTTGTAGTTTAACTTATATCAATAGGTACAAAACCAGTAGTAATCAAAAGTTCTAGGGGATCAATATTATTGTTCAATATTTCATATATTGTACAGCAGTATTGATCATATGTTGTTGATATTAAGAAATTGTACAAAAAATATTTAATGTCCTACAAGTCTGTTATTTTACAATAGCGACCCTATTTTGAGATAAATTAAATGAAAAATAACGCCCTAGGGCGTTATGCATATCTATAATGCCCTCGGGCATTATAAAATTATAATACAACCCAAAACAAGCAAATTATGATAGCGTCTCTTTTAAATCAAATCGTTCTGAACATAATAGATGTCAAATTAATAAATCGTAAATGTCAAAAAAAATCGAATTAAATAACAGACTTGCAGGACATTAAACGTTGAAGGCATCACGGGTGTTATAGGATAATGACGCCCTCGATCGACGTACACTCCCTCGGGCCAGAGGCCCTCGGGATTGTACACTGCCGACCTCGGTGCGTTATTATCCTTATAACACCCTTGGTACCTTAATAACTATAATAGTCTCCTTTTAATAATAAAAAGACGTAGGTAGATATAAACACCTAATCTATAAATATCAATCGGTGTTACTAACTACCCATCTAATTAGTAAGTTTATTAGACATTTTTAAATGAATGAAAGTAAAAACGTACGCATAAAATGAGTTTTATTGTTGAAATAAATTTTCTATATGGATAGATAAATATGTAGTATGTAGTTTATGTAGGCCCTACATTAATAGCATTCTAATTCGTTCATATCTGCCTCGAAATCTTTAATAATGTTGTTACAGGAACGACATTTGCACTCGTTGCAACATTTTAGGCCTTCCTTAAAACAAGCACATTTTCGATTGTCACAATTTTTATCCGAACAATGAATACTTAATGATTTTCGACAACCGCCACTTCTACGCGACTAATCTGACCAACCCTGCATACTACAGTACCTAGAGGTAAAAAATATGCTTCGGAAAAATGTCATATTGAACGGATTTCGTTCATTTTTGGCAGTATGATAGTAAATGCTTCACAGAAAAGTTTCTATATTGTGCGGAGGCTTGCTAATTTATAGGGGGTGGATGCCACCCCCTCAGGGTGTGGCACTTAAAAAATATATATATTTATTGGAGCTGAAGTAGAATCAAATTTTAAGAAGAAGAGGTTCTATGCAATTTTTCACATAAATTGATAGTTTTTAAGTTATAACGACTTCAAAATTGCGATTTCAGGCATTTCATTCAAGCAATTTCAAAAAAAAAGGTATTTCCAAACGGCTTTCGTCAAGTATCTCGAAAAGTATTACTTTATCGAAAAAATGTTGCAGACCAATTACAGAAAGTACAAACTGGGAATTAATTATATTTTTTGTTTATTGATGTAGGATTAATAATTTCGGAGATATTTAAGTTTACATTTGGCATCCAAGTGTTCATAAGATAATTATTTAGAGTGAGAGTTAAATATCGCAGAAACTGTGACACCTACGTCAAGGGTGCTAATAGGTAGAATAATATGTTATTAATTAAGCTTTCAACTGTTTTTTAATTTGTTTCTGTAGCATAAAAAACAAAGAAGTTATGACCGAAGCAATGTGCGTCTACACATTTTTTTAATAACAACGTCGTCATTTTGTTACTGTAATTAGCCAGTAATTAAAAAAAGGAATTTCAAACACTGTTCCTCATTAATATATAGCAAGACGTAGATGCTCAAATATTTTGGTTTGTATACAGCACTTGCTTTAGAAAAAAATACAGTTTAAACTATAAAGGTATTTTCGATGAAATGTATTTTTTTTCCTTTTCCAAATATCTCAATAAATATTAGTTTTATTGAAAAATGGGTAGATACCAAAAATAAAGCTCATAAACTGATAATGAATTTCACTTGTTAATTTATTTACATAGATTTAATAGTTTCGGAGATATGAAAGTTTACAAATGGCGTCCGAACGTTTATAAGACGAAAAATGCAGTTTAAATGTTAAATATTTCAGAAATTGTGACACCTACGTCACGCATGCTAAGAAATGAAATTAAAGACAATTAATTGCGATTTCAAATTATTTTTTACTCGTTCCTGTAGCGTAAGAAATAAAGACGTTATGACGGAAAAATGTGCGTATTTATACTTTTTTTTATATAAAAAGGTCGCCATTTTGTTAATCTAATTAGCCAGTAATTTAGAAAAATTATCTCAAATATAGTTTTTCGTTAAGATGTAGCATTACCTAGATGCTCAAATTTTTTTGCTCATTTAAAGCACTTGCTTTAGAAAAAAGTGCATTTTAAACTTTAAATTTAATTTCGGAACACTACCAAATATAAACTTAAATATCTCCGAAATTATTAATCCTACATCAATAAACAAAAAAATATAATTAATTCCCAGTTTGTATATGACATTATGACATTATTCCGAAGTTAAAAGCTCTAAGTTTTACTGTAACTAGCATGCGAGGTGTATTAATTGCGTCCCAATTTCGCATTTAGCGCTGATAAAAAAAATCGCTCTTGCCAAACGGTACACTTTAGGAAAAAATATATTGTTTCAAAAACTTTTGTGATTATTAGGCTTTATTTTCTTCGCTGTAAATATTTTCAAAAATAAAAAAGTTTATCGATTGGTGAAGATTTCAATACATAAAATATATATATTTAGTTTATCTGATTTTTAGAGAAATGAAAGTGCGAATTTTACCCAAACCGTTTATATTGGTAAAAGCGCTACAGTGTGACCTTTAATTTGATGCAAAACAAATTTCGGTACCTTTAATAGTTTTAAAGATATGGCGCTGGAAACAAAAAAAGAACAATTTTCTTTAAAAATACATTTTTTTCACTTTTTATTGATTTAAAAAGTTCGAGACCACAAAAAAATGTCGTAAAATATGATTTCATATGCCCGGTGACATACTCAAAGGAACCTAACATGTTTGACCTGGTTCTACGCAAAAAAAAAAAAAAAACGACACGATAGACTTACGAAATCGCTGCTCTATATTGAAAAATTTCTCCCCCCCCGCTCATCAATTTTTTTTTGAGGAATTATTATTTAATTATTTACAGAGTTGGCATTTTAAGTCTTATGAAGTTGGCGAAAAATACCCCCCCAGAAAGTTGGCTTGCTACGCCCCTGCTGAGGGTATTCTATAGAATGTTCAGCAGTTATATAAAAACTTTACTTATATAAATAAACGCCCGAAAAGTATACTTAATGTATAAATTAGGTAGATCAAATTTTTTTAAGAATGGTAATGTTGACTACACACTTATTATGCGTGTAAAAAATGTCGGCATTGGCGGTGCGGTAAAGATCAAAGACGTCGACATTTTTTACATGCATAATAAGTCTGTAGTCAACTATACCATTACTATAGGTAAAAATAGACACATTTACGTTCTAAGACATCCCATTCACTCTTATACACAAAAATTGTAATGCTGGTTGCCTGACTTTCGCACCGTGCCGTTACTTCGCCTGTGCCAAACAAATATGTCACCATCATAAAACACGTGCTAACTTCTAGTGAGTGTAAGAGCACTTCTAATTTCTCACGATCTCTGTCGAAAATAACAATCGCATTCATGTCAAAAAAACTCCCAACTGTTCTTTCATATTATTTGATTCACAAAAGGGCCTCACCTTCTTGGAACAGTAAACGAGCGGTCAATAAAAATTGGTGCATCAGTGAAGTACCGTTAAAGCACCGTAAAAACCGCCCCGCCCCCCGTTATTCAGTTCGCTTGCGCCCCGTTCATTCGGTTGCCGTGTCAGTGGGGCGACGGCAACAGCACTTGTACCGTAGTAGTGATTTTAGTTGTAGTAGCAGATACTATTCAGTTCTCCAGGAGACCACGAGAAAAATGCCTGAAGGGAAACCATTTGAGAGACTCCCAGAAACTGTCAAACCTAAACATTACCAACTGTCTCTTGTGCCAGATTTAAAATCGTTAACTTTTCAAGGAGAAGTCTCTATTCAAATTGAGGTAGGTCTATCATACCATATGCCGGTTTGTGTACGAAAATTGTGAGTGAGATCTGATGAGAGAAATCAATATTTTTATTTATATATCTAAAGTCATTTCTGTAAAATTTGAAAATCATTTTGGTTAATGAAAGCACGGTAGTTGTGCTAATAGCATTTACCTTTTTCATTAATCTATTTTATTTTTGTTTTATGATTCTTGTTATAACTTTTTTGTTTACATTAAAATATACTTACATGTCTGTTGTACACTATGGTAATTTACTATGATGAAAAATTTTCAATCGATGTTTTTGCCGTGTCCGCGGTGTGGAATATGCAGTTATGCAGATTTATGCATTTGTTATAGGTAGATAATTAGGTTAATTAATTTAATACAATAACATCCACAGTAACATTAATAACGAATCTGAGGAGAAGGTGAAAAATCGATGTTTTTACGGTGATATATTTTTTTGCTTTTAGGTCACCATTTTGAGGTTGAATAATGAAAGTTACCGTGTGTTATATTTTCAATTTTGTTTGTTAATATGCGTATTAAGTGAAAATAAGCTATTACATAAGCTAAACTTAATAAAATGCTTTACAAAGATACCTAGTTCAATAAGAAACGTACCTTATTGTGAAATTTACTGGAAAATCAATGTTTTTGCGCCAATATTTCAGAGCTAAAGTGGTACCTATGCAAGTTTATTAATTATGTATTTATTTATTTATTTAAGACGCAAGTGCATAGACCGACTTAATAAATTATGATACTTAATATATTAAATTACAGGTTAGAAAAGATTATTGCAAAATTACTTATGTACTTACGACGTGTACTTATACAATATATATGTAATTAGGTAATTAATTACACTAATAGTGAAAGCTTAAGGTATACTGTACCTACCTATAACAAGACCTATAAAAAGTGAATTTGAAAATTTTAATATAAATTACACTTTACACTGGAAATTAGGTATCTATATAATTTACAGTTTAAACTAGGAATTATACATAATTTATAATTTGAAGGAACAAGGAACCATCTAGGTATAATTTACAATTTGAACTGGGCATGATTTACAGTTGGGACTGGGAATTATATATAATATTTACAGTGCAAATTATGAATTAACTATATATAATTCCTAGTTTAAACGATAAACTTTTATAAACTATAAAATATATATCATTCCCAGTCAGTGGCGGATTTAGGGGGGCTATAGCCCAGGGCGGCAAAATCCAGGGCGGCAAATTTTTTGAAAAATACCAAAGGCACATAAAACCAAAAAATTGTTATTATTAACAGTCGAATTTCGGAGATATGAGCTTTAATTTGGTTTTTTTAAATAGAACACTCCATATATTTTTACACCATTTGAAAGGCCGTAGAAAAACCTTTTCAATGATGTATGACACATAGTATTTTTCTTAAAAACTATAGTAGAAATCAAGTTTTATACTTGTCATGGTAGTCCGAAAAATATATATCAATTATTGAAATTCTCCATTTTATTTAAAATAAAGTGAAATTAGATACTATCAGGTATTTTGACAGAGCTATATATTCTTATTTTAATTTACATACTTTTGTTTTCCATAATTTGATAAATTGTAAATTTATGGTAAATTAGATAAAAAAAATTTAAGATAAATAATACCATGTAGTATACAGTGTGTTCCAGGATAGATGTAACAAGAGGTGTAATGGACCAAAACTTTTGGAATTTTGGAATGGTATTTGGGGATTGAGTCCTGCTTTTTGTAAAACTAAAGTATACCAGAAATGACTTGACTTGGTGTTCTACAGGGTGTTTTATAAGCGAAGTTGTAAAAATCACCACTAATAAAGTATCTTTATTTTTCAAAATATGAAAAAATTCCACTAAGAAAAGTTATTTAGAATGCTATTTTATACCTCTATACCAAATTTCAGGAATATAAAATTATTTTTTTGAAACTTCTTATTTTTTGCGAATTAAGAGTTGAATTCATATTTAAAGTTGTGTAGGAGCAAATTTTAATCATCTCAAAAAGTAGGCTATTGGTAAATAAAAAAATGAATATACGAGATGTACCAATTGTAAAACAAGAAACAATTACTAACAGAAGATTAATGAGGTTTAAAAATTATAAAAAGTAATAAATGTCAAAAACATAACAGATTCACAAACGAATTAATTATTGACCAATACAAAACAATGTTTACAATTTTTTTTATTATTCGACGTAGCTACCACCCACATCCACACACATTTCGATCCTTCGCCTGAAGTCCTTAAAACTGTTTCGAATATGATCTAACGGTATGGAGTTTACGGCATTTGTAATTCTCTGCTTCAATACTGCTACATCGTGGTTCAGCGTAAACCAACTGCTCGAGGCGACCATAAAAAGAAATCCAATATTGATAGATCTGGGGATCTCGCCGACCACTTGATCGGTACATTTCTGGCAAACCAATTTTCTCCAAAATTTAAATTCAACCACCGATTAACCATTTCTGTGGAGTGGCCAGGGCAACCATCATGTTGGAAATGAACTAAAGGCATATCTCTTAAAATATTTAAATGTTCTTCAAAAAAATCTTACAAGAAGCTGTAAATAAGTGTGCTGGTTTAACCTTCGCTCAATGAAATAAGGTCAAATAACTCCAACGTGATAAAAAACGGCACACCACACGTTCACTTTTTTATAATATTGTCTTCTAGAATGAATTCTAAAATTTGGATTTTCAGAAGCCCAAAACCGACAATTCTGAGATGAAACAACACCATTGGTTGTGAATGTGGATTCATCTGAGAAAATTATGAAATTATGAAAAAATCTCTTCCATGATTTTTTCTCCAATGGTCGAACAAAAATCCAACCTACGGCCGTCATCTCCCTCTTCAAGCGTATGTTTATAATTTGCTTTATATGCCCTAATTTTCTTTGCCTTGTGAATTCTTTGGAGTTCAGACTTGCTAATATTAATAAGAGCTGATCTCTCTCTTAGTGGCATCCTAGGATTTTCTATAACAGAGGCATGAGCTATAATAGCCCCAACATTGTCTTCATCATATGCTTTTATTTTTCTTTTCATGTTAAGAACACTACCAGTAGTCAGAAACTTTTTAATTATCCTCATAGCCTGAGTACGTGACAAAGCAGTGTTTGGAAATTTCAAATTAAATTGGCTTACCACTTCTCTTAGCGAGTTTTCACCGCCAATTCCGTAGGATTGCACAATATAAATTTTTTCACGCACTGTGAGTACCATTTTCGCTTAATTTTTTATGCTTGGTTGCTTGGTTCGTTAATTTGAAACAGAAATTAAGGATAATATTAACTACTAATAATAAATGATAAATGTGTATCCACTGCTTTTCTCATAGCCTACTTTTAGCTTCTACATAACTTTAAATATTAATTCACAAAAAATAATTTCTATGCAGTTTTAATTGAATGGTTCAAAATAAAATACTAATTTATTGAAAAAATGGGAAGTTTCAAAGAAATAATTTTATATTCCTGAAATTTGGTATAAATAACTTTTCTTAGTGGAATTTTTTCATATTTTGAAAAATAAAGGTACTTTATTAGTGGTGATTTTTACAACTTTGCTTATAAAACACCCCGTAGAACACCAAATCAAGTCATTTTTGGTATACTTTAGTTTTACAACAAGCAGGTCTCAATCCCCAAATACCATTCCAAAATTCCAAAATTTTTGGTCCATTACACCTCTTGTTACATCTATCCTGGGACACACTGTATATAATTTAAAAGCTTTTTTTATGGCCTTTCAAATGGTGTAAATTTATATGAAGTGCTCTATTTAAAAAACCAAAGTAAAGTTCAAATCTCCGAAATGCGACTTTCAATTGCTATTCTGAAATAATTTTTGGAAAATATATGTGATTTTCTATAACGTCCAAAAATTATTAGTAGGAGTTGTCTTGCTGATTGCTGATAAGCCTATCTGGCCTAGGCCTATTTGGCCTATGTCTAAATGAATAACATAATATCAACATAATATAACAATGTCATAATCTCATAATAGTATAGTTGACATAAGGTCTCCACGAAGCGAAATAATTTTAGTAGCTTTTGTTTAACAATTATCCGACTTGAAATATAAACGCAAACTCTAAAAAAATGTGTTAATTAACAATAGAATCATCTTATGAAAAATCGGTGAATTTTTTTTTTCCAACGTGTCTAAATAATACCATAATTTAAAAAAAAAATTAAATTAACATTTAATAACATAAAATAATGTTTTTACTTGTAACGGTCTGTTTCAGAGCACCGTAACGGCTTAGTGTTCGCCGCGCGTAGATCTATTGTCAACATTAAATTAAAATTATTAATAATAGAAATAGAGTTTCGGGAGTCCAGACTTTTTTATTGGAAATTTCTTCCTCTTTAAGAATCTTTCTTTAAAATTTCTTAAATATTAATAGTTTTCGAGTTAATTGCAAAAAACGAAACTCGTTATTTTTTCAATCTTCATTTGTTTATAACTTTTGCAATTGTTTATATGCGGGTTTGAAACTTTTGCACATCTTTCTAGACACCATTCCGAATCCCATGAACCCTCACTCATATTTTTACGAGCTTTATCAAAAACTAACACGGCTTTGAACTTGTGAACTAGTCTATTGGAGATTTCATTAATACTGATTACTGAGTAGGTACTTATATCAAAAGTTGCCAGAGTGTAATTCTATTATTATAAATACATAATTTGTACACGTCGACTCACTTAATTTATCGATGTTCTAGACGTTTATTTATTTACTCAGTATACTTACAAAAAGTCAAATACCTATTACAGGTAGTATTTTTTAAAACAAGTACATATACGTACAAATACGTAAATTAATATGATTTTTAATTCTTCATATAGTATTAAATATTCATTTTCTTATACCTAGTAAAAATATAAACGTGGGAAGTACAAAAATAATACATTTTGAAAATCACTGTTTTTTTATCGAGTTAAGTAGGTAATGTTATTATAACGTGTGTTATTGTTAAAGTCCCGTTAGTTTTGGGCTAGACCACCTGCCTCCGTTATCTTTTTATGAACCATCACCCTCGTCAACAGAACCGGGTTAAGGTTGCCACGTTCAACAAAGGGAAGTTTGATTGAGATATATTTACCATTTTTGGTCATAACTGTTTTTTCTTAGTATAGGTATATGAATTGCCATTAGACTTATAGAAATGCCCAAGGGGTTGATAGCTTTGCAAATGGATGCGAAGTACCTCTCTATTAAGTAGTGGAAAAGAAAAGAAAACCATTGAACACGCCACTTAGGCTATGAAATACATAGCGAAATAAAACTAAAACGTTTTTCCTAAATACCTCTGGTTTTAGGCATACAGCCTGCATCGCAGTAAAAAACTAGTGGAAGCATTATACTCTTCGCGGATTTACTGAGTTTTTTATATAATTGTTACACATTCTATAGGATACTCGTCGCATTTTTCTTGTAAATAATGTTAGTTTTTGGACATTCTAAATTTTGTGATATCAACTTTGTTGTGAAAAAAAATATATGAAAAAAAAAATGAAAAAAAAAACAACCACCCTGTCTTGGATTCGAACATAAGACCTTTGGATTGCGAGGCAAAAGCTTTAGCCATTGGGCCATCACACATTACTATAAATATCGAATGTATGTAATATATTTCATTCCAGAATTATATTTTAACGGATTAGTTATATGTATTATTATGAAAGATATATTTATTAGTAAAATGTATAAAACAAAAAATATATTATAGAGATAATATTTCGCAAGATTTCTGTTTAAGTACAGGTGACAAAAATTAAGAAATTTTTTTTTTTAATTTAATGATTAATAACTTTTTTATTTACTGATTGATTTTTTTCTAGATAACACTAACTTGCTTTCCAAAGTTCAATACGGATTTAGAAATGTGCCGATCAAATGCAATATACTCTTCGTTTTCGTATTTGCGAAACGGATTATTTGTTATGAAATTGACAAGAAAATTAGATCTGTTCGAACTTTTTGGTCAATTTGTTAAAACTTGCATAAAACGAAATCAATTATCAAATAAGTATTATTACACTTGTGAATGTATATGTTTTTAAATGTTTCATAAATTTAGTATTTTTTGATTAATTTTTATCAAAAACAATAGGGTTCTTCTAGAGAACACAAACTTAGTTTAAAATTTGAAAAGTGTGCGTTGGTGACGTCTTAGTTCTGTCAAAATGTCAAACTAATGAAATTGTACTTAAATGACAGAACTATGACGCCACCAAAACACATTTTTCAATAAGTACAATTTGTCTTTTTCAAATTGAGTATATTTTCAAAGAATTCTTGAGATCTATGCGGCAGTTTTCTCGAAAACGGTTGAAATTATCAAGTTCTATCAAGTGTAGGTACCTTTTTTACGTAGAAATTACTCCTGCATGAGATTTTCTAGTCAAAAGTGCCACAACGTTTCGTAAAAAAAAAAGAGAAAAAATATTCATCATCAGGTATAGCTCATGAAGCGCCCTCCATGGACTAGCGTGATGTGATACATAAATTATTGTTTCCTAGCTTAAAAAATGTTTCCTTCCCAAATTGGGAAAAGATCGGTCAAGAGGTAAAGAAATACGATTTTGACACCCAGTAGCTTTTTTCACGGCAACAATTTACTAAAGCATGTTTGGTTATATCCTCATATTTTGGTTTGAATTTCCAAGAATTTTGTTAAAAATCAATAGCTGTCCATTCGGCATGAATAAAACTTTACATAATCGCCGATGCCTCTGTTAAAAAATCGTCCTTCTGGATAATCACAAAAACTAGTCTAACTGAATATTTATTTTTGGTGGTAAGTGTTTAGCGCATTCCCAAAATTTGTGTTGTCGGGCGACATAAAAAATTTTCAAAAAAACTCCGTGCACTTTCCAAGATTCGTGCTGTCGGTCGACATGAAAAGTTTTGACCACGCAAGGCAATTTTTGACATCTATTTCTAAAAGATTCGATGGATTTGAGAATTTTAAAAAATAAAAAGCAGAATTTGTTTATAACAAATTGTAACGTTATGATGAAATATCGAGTTGGGTACAGACCTTTTTCTCTAATTGTCTTCTTAGTCCATTGCATTTAGGATTTTTCTTCAGACCAATTCATACAAAAGTAAATGTTGGTTTTCCAGGCAGGTTCGAGTGTCCTTAATAAGGTCTCAAAAGTCCCCGAAGTGGGAGTGTGAGGATAAAATTTGGCAACGCTGCTCGTGCTCGGAAACGAATTTTTAGAGATATCTCGATTTTCATTGCCTCCACGATAAAAATACATCAGGTCAAAAAGAAAGCAATGGAAATTCTCTATAAAAAAGATAGAAGGTCTTTTTTTCGTATACGCAATAGTTTTCTTGAAAATCTTGCATTGAATTTGAACTTATGGGATATTATGGATAATTTAATTACTCTATTCCACACCACCCTTGAGGTTGAGTACTAGGCGCGTTTTTTTTTTATGTGGTTTCCCCGGTAGGCCTAATCCACGACTGTCATACTTATTGAAATGTCAAATTAATAATTTCCTTCTTGTCCGTTTTCTCCTTCTATAAATTCATCGATTCGTTCGAGGAAATCCGAGTCAATCTGAGAACTTTCAGTCTCTGCTTCAGTATTTCTGACGAGTTTTCAATCGGTTCAGCATTCAAGCAAGATTTTCCATGGCAGTTGCCGCAAACTGGTGAGCAATTAAGTCCCAACCTCCGACAGCCACACAATGGTCCACAACCTTTCGTACAGTTGCAGAAAATCATCTTCAGAAGGCAATCAGGCGCAGGAAGTTGGGATGTTGTTTTTGGCCACAATATGGTATCTTTCAACATCCATCCCCACTCTTTAGAATCCAATACATTACCCAACCATTTCTGTACTTGAAAATAAACACGAAGTAGATGCTGTTGAGCTGCGTCATGAGTGGGTGGTAATGAATTCAATTTCACTGGTTTGCTTTTCCTCACAGCTTTAATAAAGCAAGAATACCGATAGTTATCGATGGAAACTTCTTTAACTAGAGCGTTATAGATTGCGAGGAAAAATTTTATCCCCTTCGAAGTAACTATGTCAGGAGAAGTACCAGTCTTGCTGAAAATTTCAGCTACAAGTTTCAAGTCCTGCCGTTTTTTCATCACTTTCAAAGCTGCAGTCTTGCCTTTATTAAACAGAGCAGATGTAGTGTCACACCCAGAGAATGCGTGCAGAAACAATATGTGATCTCGAATATCTTTATGGTGATCAAAGCTTCGTGAATAATAAATTTTTCGTTGGACCTTCCCTCTGCCTGGTTTGAGGAGAAAAATTTCTTTATTAATAGGTGTACGAGTAGTTAAAATTATAAGAAGATCCACATCTTCCCCAACCACAACCGTAGTATTTTTACATGATTCCTCAAGCGCTGTTTCGACTATCAAAATGTCAGCATCATCTTCAGCATGTCTAACAATATAATTATTTGCCTCAAACGTTTCTGTCAACATTGAAATCAATCTGGTTTTATTTTTATTATTGGCAAGGAGCTTCTCTTGGCTTACAGTTGCAACCATCTGCTCATCAAAGTAAATGTCAACAGATGAAGCTTTTGAGAACCGGCGAAGCTGCTCCATAGCCCTCACACTGTTGCTAATAGTTTCATAACCATCAAAAACAATAATAGAGTTCGGGCCAAAATGATTTTGCACATAATTAACATATGCTTGGCAAATAGCACCGTAGGTTTCATGTTGATGCCATATAACTCGGTGCAAGAGAAATCCCCCATCAACGATATAAGTGGCATTTTGGAGATCTGGTTCAGATTCAGATGGCTGGAAATTGCCATAGAAAGCTGACTTGTTCGTCTTGGGCATACCAACTTCGTCAAAGAGTGACACCGGATACGGAGCTAATTCATACTCCAAGTAGGTGCGAAGCTCTTCATTTGTTCTCTTCATGACAGTAATCCTTTGAAACAACAATAATGGATCAATGGGCATTGTGGTATCATGGACTTTAACATTGCTATCGACAGTTAATAGTGGAAGCACTCTATCTGCACGTGAGAATTTAATATCACAGAAATTGTTGCCAATTTTTGCGTATACGAATTTCCATAGCTTTCTTTTTGACCTGATGTATTTTTGTCGTAGGGGCAATGAAAACCGAGAAGTCTCGAAAAATTCGTTTCCGAGCACGATTTTAGCCCTTTACAGCGTTGCCAAATTTTATCCTTACACTCCCACTTCGGGGACTTTTGAGACCTTATTAAGGACACCCGTATCTACCTGGAAAACCAACATTTGCTTTTGTATGAATTGGTCTGAAGATGCGGCTTATTTTTCACTAAATGCAGTGGACTATCTAGTTCACAACGTCTTGCGAGACGTCATGAATAATAGTCCCTGTGCAAAAAATATAATTTTAATATTTTTAGAATCTTTACTTAAAACACAGCGTGTAAATGATTTTTTCTTATTTTTTCTTTTGTAAACGGTATTCAACATTAAAGTTTAAATAAATCCGTTAGGCGCGCAAACACACGTGACGTCATGTAACAGGAGACGCCACAGCACTAGCGTACATTTTAAATTAATTCCATTCATGGACATTGACCTTGTAATAG
Organism: Rutpela maculata; assembly: GCA_936432065.2. Lineage (NCBI taxonomy): Eukaryota > Metazoa > Arthropoda > Insecta > Coleoptera > Cerambycidae > Rutpela > Rutpela maculata. Next base: position 44,308,451 of record OW386286.2, read on the forward strand.
CTTGATAGTGGAGCGAAATATACCATAAAAGTCTCTCCGTTCTCGAGAAAAAAAAATCAGCGTAGAACCAGACCAGACCTTATAGTTTTTATAAAGTGAACAATTCTACATAAGGAATGGCTATTTATGATAATATTTTTTGTGGTACAGATATTTTTTATTTCTAAAAAACTTGAGTAATTGATTATAAAAATCGTGTTCTTTAACATTTACACCGCCATATCTTCAAATCTAATCGAACTATTGATCTGATTTTTTTTTTTAATTCAAATACACAAGCAAGCGCTTCCAGTGGTCTTTTTCTTTCCATCGATATTGTTTATTATTTTTTTTAAATGACAATGAACTTATTACTTCGCTAAGAATGTACCCATATTTTAAATAAGCGACAAACTGTTTTATTTTTGCAAATTTTCACATAATACATGCAGCAACGCGATTGAAGCCAAAATACAGGAGAATTTTTTGAAAAAAAAAAAATATTCATCTAGGACTTATAGTTTTTTATTTATGAATTTTTTTTGTGAGAGAAGCAGAATATGACATACACTCGGCAGGCGTACGGCGTAAATTATCAGATTGACCTTTGAAATAACCTTTTTCAGTCAATTTAAACCCTTTTAAATATGGTACACTTAAATACACATTATAATTTAATATCACAGACCGAACACAACTAAATAATTTTAAGAAATAACCGCAAACTGCACGAATTATACGTCCGAATCATTGTACTCGCAGAGATATACTGTTAGATGACGTGACGTCCAATATGAGTGTGTTCTCAGATACACCCCTTCTCCCGGATATTAGTCGGTGATTTAAATACTTTCCAGTTAAATTAAGAAATTATGAAAACAGATTTGATAATTGCTAATGTGTAGTAACACTATATTAATATATATAAATTAATTTAAAATATAGGGCACATGCAACACATGCCTATTATTCTAGTTAACCACTGCCTGCTGTATAGCAGCTCGTTGGTGACATCAGCTCAATATTTTGGAGGGCATTCTCTTCATCTCTTACAATCTGGTTTTTCCTGAGCTATCAACAGTTTTATATTGTCTCCCTCATACTATATGTGTAAGAAAATCTCGATTTAACATTAAGTCTTTCGAAAACACAAAAAAACGCGTTTTTATCTGTAATTGTTAATAACAAAAACACAAACGAGTTATGAATACTGAAATCTATACGTGTGACAGTATTAAACGAAATCAATCGCAAACGCGACGGTGACTCAAAATTTCATAAAACGCAGGATGACTGGCCTATATTAGGTATATAAAAAAATGCTGAATCATTTTTTCCTTGACTAAATGCCTAATAGATCAATTATTTTGTAATTCATTCAAATTAGTTAATCTAAACCTATTTAAATAAAATAGGAGCTACGCCAAATATAGTGGGACTCAAAATCGCTCCATTGTTAAATAATCGAAATATTGCCCATGCTGTGCCCACATTGGGTATATTTCTCTTTTTGGTAAGCACTGTATGCCGCATGCCTTTAATGTTTACATGTATCTATACTGGTTTTAACTGTATAAAAATTTTAATTATATGTTGTTAACGGCCTTTACACTCTTTAACCGTAATATTTTTATTATGAATTGTAAATTACTACTTTCATACTTACCAGCGTACTTTGTAGTAAGAGAAAGAACGCGGCAAGGAATTGTGTAATAATATCAGTAATTTATTAATGTCGTTTAATGATATGTATAATTACACATTTTGCCGCTGATCACAAATTATAACGGTGTCGGATAGGCTAATCCTGAAAGGGTTTAAATATGGAATGTTTGGTAACTGGGGTTCTGCATTTTTGGGCGTATTTCGACGCAAATAAAGTTTACCACTTTTGATGTAAAAAGTGTAGAATTCTTACTCTATTTTTCTCTATTTTATAACGAAAAAATTAGTTCCAGCTGATTTTGTGTGACTAATACAACCTGAGATATTGTGGTTCAAAGTTGGGGTAAAAAAAATGCAATAATACCAAAAAATACCCTCTATACCCATCAACCCTTACCAGCATTAAAGCACAGACCATCGACCACTAATAAAAAAGAAGACAAAAAATACCCTACTATTTAAATATTGACTCGGCAAACTTAGAACCCTTAGAAGCCTTTAACACATATTCATGCAACGGGGCAAAGAACTGCCAAATTTGAAGTCAACCAATCGCTAGTGTACTAAATACCTTTTGCATAACGACGCTGAATAATACTCAGATTCTAACAATCATTATTATTATAACTTTTTAAAAACCAAAGAAAACTTTCCAAACAAATAAAATAGTGAGTTAATTTTGAATATGATTATAGCTGGAATTATGAAATAAAAACAATATGGTATAATTTCAAATAAATTAGGTAATCAATAAGACACCACACCACAGTAATTGTCACAATCACGTTTTTATATGATATAAAGATATAAAGTGGCATTTTTGTTGTGGTATCTTGTGTGTGAAACACAAAACTTGAACGTAGATTTATAGTAGTCAATCTGTAATTTTCCCGTGAATAATTCCTACAAGAAATTTTCTTTTTTTTATACTATAGAGAGGGTTGCCTCAATCGTGAATTCAAATTTTCCACAAAAATATCTTGTCCGCTACGACCGCCATGTTGGAAAAATAACGGTCAAAATAGATTTTTCCCGATTATCTCATTTCCTGCTGGTTTTACCCTAAAATCAGCTATTACTAATATTGTAAGGAATAGAAGAAAAAGCTACAACTTGTATTTAAATTTCTTTCTATTGTGAATACGATTTTCAGCCGCCAGAAAGATAAAAATTTGTAATTCGCTGCAGATTTCTTGATTCCCGTTATTTCCAACTAATAATTAGTTATTACTAATATTGTAGATTATGGAAATTTCCTAAAACAATTTTTTTCTGTGGTCAATTGTTAAAAAATTACAGCAGCTCGAAGAAGTTTCTTTAATTTCGGAAAAATGTCTGCCCCGTTGTTCCGACATTATAGTAGAGGAACTAATTGACTTAAATGAAATTTCCGTCGGACACAGCTAAATGACGACAGCAGGCAAAAACATATTCGATGAGGTCTCCTGAATGGGAAAACGCCTGATGTCGCGCCCTCATTGTGTGGAGGACATAGTTATGTTATGACGTCATTAAGATGGCGACCGATGGCGACCGAACGTTTCTAAGCAGATGAAGTATTAAAATGTTAAATATCCCAGAAACTATGGTATTTAGGTAAAAAATGCTAACGATCAAAATTAAAGGTTATTAATTGTGTTTTCAAATGGTTTGTAGCATAAAACATAAAGAAGTTATGACCAAGACAATGTGTTAATTCCCGTTATTAATTTTACATCAGCCCCCCCCATATGGGGGAGAGGTCTATTGGATACAGAGTTCAGGAGTTCAGGAGCCCGTAGATGGGGCCCACCTGATCCACAGGTGCATGTTGGTCCACCGGGAAACGGGACTTATGAAGTGATCAATTTTTTTTTTCGATTTTCGAGGGAAGAAAAGCGGGGGCCATTCAAGCCCAGCGGTTATGGGGGCTGATCTTGATCAATAAAATTTACTTACAGTGGTGTTGTTTCTTTAAAAGAATGAATTTTATCTGAATTTTTCAGGTTTTTACGGATCTGTCACACAACAGTTTTTCTCTATTGCTAACTAATACTTTACGATTTACACTCGCCCAAAAATATGAATATTTATGCTTCATTGTATATTTTTGCAATTATCTCTGTCGCCATTGCTCCTACGTAGTAATTAGCTATTATCGATATTGTAGACTATAAAATTTCCCTTTTGTTATAACAATGTTCTTGCACTATCAATTGTTTGCAAGTTACAGCAGCTCGAAAATCTCATTATTTTATAAACTTCAAGCTGCTGTAATCTTAAAACAGTTCACCGTCGAAGAAAATTGCTTAAACAAAAGTTTTGGGGAATTTTATGATCTACAATGTTGATAATAACTAATTACTACGTAGGAGCAACGGGGGCAGAGATAATTGCTAAAATCTGCAGCGTCCCACAAATTTTCACCATTCTGACAGGTGTAAATCCTAAAATATTGAGAATAGAGAAAAATAGTTTAAAATAAAAGTTGTAGCCCTTTTCGTATTCTACACTATTGATACTACCCAATTTTAGGATAGAACTAACGGAAAGGAGATAACTGAGCAAAATCTATTTTGACTGTCATTTTTCCAACATGGCGGTCGTTTATAGTATGCAAATATAAAATTCCTTGTAGGAATTATTCACGGGTACCCCCGTTTTTTTAGCTCTACATAGTGTATTATTATACAGTGTGTGTAGTGGCGGGCTAGGCATAGGGGGTAAGAATTACAACTTCGCATGTGCCAGCTGGCTGAAATGAAACAACTGAGAGCTGGGATCCTTCGCCGACGGGCGAGTTTGCTCTGCTGTGTTGTCATATCTCTTGCGCTACGTGAAGGTACATGCCTAATTGGCAGTTACACGCACTGTATTATTAACCATATTCATACACTGAACGAAGTATTATTTCTCAGATAGCAAACTCAATATTTTCGTATTTATGAAAACGAGAGAATTTGAGCTAAAATCCGAATTAAATATTTTTCATTGTTATCTTATAATACTTAACTTTGTATATAATTATTTTAAAGTCCCGAATTAAGTAAATTGTAATCAATAAATTAGGAAACTTGTTATAAAATGCACGACCATTATATTTTTTAATATTTTATACCGCTCCAATTGTGGATATTTTTCTCATTAGAATTGTTAATTTTAAAAAAGAAACTTCATTAATATAAATCGATGATAAAAAAATCCGTTGGTTTAAATTAACCGATATAAATCAAGCGAGCATTGTATTTTATTTCCCATATTATAATATAAAACGATACTCCTTAGTACTAATTGTTCTAATTATGCAGGTATGAGGAAATGCGGAATTGAGAATAATTCCTGACAAGCACGATTACTTTGTCTTACATTTGTCTGTTTAGATTTGGACCAGTGCCAAGGAAAATGAGTGTGCTTTTCTTGAAGGGTATTCACTGATTTGTAAATAAATAAAGTAAAATTTGTGAGCATCAATTATTAAATTTATATGTGAACATATCAATTTAGTTGCACACTATGCGATAATCCAAATAAATACTCTTGTGTATTTTTGGCATAACTTTAACTAATTGTATATTGATATGTATACTATGATAATGCATCAAAATCGAAGAAATTCTGGGTTTTAATGTACACTTCTGTGCAATAAAATTCCGTACACCATTTTTCGCTATATTAAATCATTATTTATTTGTCAGTGTCAGTGTCATATTTTCGAAATGCCGAAATTAACCGAACATGAAAAAATTCTAATTCTCTCTAAAATTGAAGAGGGATGGTTTATCAGAGCAGTTGCTAATCATTATCACTTGAATAAAAGTAGTTATGAGTGTGAAGAAAAGTGGGAGGAGGAAGGTAGCGTAAAGAGAAAAGACAGTTCAGGCCGATCGAGACGCTGTGTTCATGACAAATTTTCCAGCATCGAGGTCAACAGCTAGCCGAAGGATAGGAAAATCGGAAATAAAAAACTGTACAAGTGCCAAGAAGACTATATTAACAGAAGCAAGCCCGCATTATGTTTTGTTTAAATTGTGTCTATCGCCCGTTGGAGCTTTGAAACAATGTTGTGTTTACAGATGAAAAGGTTTTTCAGTCTTTTAATGACGGACATATGTACAAAATATTAGGTTATATTATTGACACAATAAATACAATCGCAGTTATGTGCAGTCGTATCTGTGAATTTTTGAACGTCAATTTTTGCATTTGTTATAAATCGAAATAATTCCCATCGAATGGTGTAAAAAGGTAAAAAAAAAAAAATACGTATGTTTTTCTTCTGGATTAAAATTATTCAAATACCTTAATTATGACATTTCACAATCAATGTCACTTTTTTATAACCTATATGATAATAAAAAATCTAAATTTCAAAAAGACTGATTCACATCACTTAATATTAGTAAAAACTGGATTACTTGATTTTTCAAGTGTACGGGATTTCATTGCACAGCGTGTACGTGTAATGTAAAGCGTGATCTTATTTATAGCTCACTCACCATTTTGCCTACTACCTTTTCAATTTATTTAATATAATTTTCCTTTTTTACCGACTTCATAAAATTTAAAAAAGGAGCAGGTTTTCAATTCGACCTGTATGTTTGTTACTTCCACATCCAGTGGAAGTATAGTAACGACAAAAAAAATTTTAAAAATTTTTATTGTTCAAATAGGCTTAGAATGTCATGAAACGTCGAGATTTTAAGCTTGAGCGAAAAAAAATTTTCTGTCTGTCGGTCTGTAACTTTTTTTGTGCGCACGTTTACTCTGGAACCGTCTGAGATATTGGTTTGAAATTTGGTACACATATGTGCTTTAACGAGATCTAGAACTAGATTATATTTTCATCTTGTTTAGTCGAAAGGTTGGGGGTAAATTTGGGGTAAATAGGTAAATCAAGCAGGTAAGAGTTCATAAAATTGGTATTTAGTATATACAAGAGAAGCTAAGGTCTCAAAAAAAATTTAGGCATTAGCCACCCCCATTACCCACCCCCACCCTATTATTAAAAGGGATGAAAAAAAATTGTGATTTAGTGTGTGTACAAGAACCAGAAACCTTAAAATATTTTTTACTTTATCCACCCCCCACCCAAAAAGTTGTCTGTGCTGGGGCACTGGCCATACCTATCCCTTGTATTTTGAGCCGCTGAACACGAATCTGACCTTAGTTTTTCCCCAGCACGTCAGGTTTTTTTTTAACACTAAAAAAGTCTGTTGGATCGTAATAATATTATTTAAATCAGACTCCAAAAGTGAGTTTAAAACTTTAAAACTTTAACCTAATAACATTATGGTACTTCGGTATTGACCACATAACTCAAAGGAAACCGTAAAAGCCCATAACTCCCTAATCCCATAACCTCTCAACCCCATAACCCTTGGAATCCGATAAAAACGGTGGGGAATCTTGATTGGGGAGTTAATGAGATTGTGACCTTGGATCCTTATGCTTGAGTAGCATACATCCACAACCTCATGATCCCATAACCTCAGCATCCCATAACTCTGAAGACGGAAAAAATGGAGATTCTAAGTAGGGTGATTCGTGCCATTGTGACATTAAAATCTTGGAAATAAGCACCCTGTGGCGCAATAGCCCTTCAACGGCAATCCTTTTATCCTCATAACCCCATAACTCTGAGGATTCAATGAAAAATTAGGAGGCTGTCGATTGGGGAATCAATTAAATTGTGCCCTCGGAACCTCGTTACCTTGTTACCGATTAAGCCTATTCCAGCAGCAAATTATTCTGCTACAAACCCATAACTGCATAACTCTGGGAATATAGTAGAAGAATGTGAAGAAACTGAACAGGAGAATTCGTGAGATTGTGTTCTCGAACTTGAAATCGAGTAGCCCGTGACCCCTTAGCTCTTGAACAGCAAAACTTTTAGCCGTTTAATCCCGTGATTCTGGTGATTCAATAAAAGCAAATTAGGGAATCTTAATTAGGGATTCAGTGACAATGTAACTTTGGAAGTGAACTATCTTTTCAGGTGATTTCTGTTTAGGTGACTTCATTTGATATCTTGCTTTTGCGAACTCGCTACATCATGTCGCTATGTCGGTACATCATCTTCATTACGGTTTTTTAGGCTTTTTGCATCTCCAGTAATATTTAATTTTCGTTTTAATTTTTTAAAACTGTCGACTAATGTTAACAGTAGGAAAGACATTTTTCTTGAAACAATTGAATCGCATGTCGGTAGGCAATGTCCGCTTTACCATAACATTTAACTAAATAAATTCGTTGCTATAAACAGTATAAAGTAATAATATACTCTTCGCAAAAACGAAGAGTATATTGCATTGATCGGCACATTTCTAAAACAGTAAATATCGGCCGTAGAGAAAAAATGTTCATATCATTATGTTAGTGAACGAATTCTGAACAACTTTCAAAATGTCCGTCTGTCCGTCCGTCACGTTTCTTGTAAGCACGATAACTTAAGAAAGAAAAGTCCGATTGTATTGAAATTTGGGAGGTAAGGAAGCATTTGAGGAAGAACCCTATTGTTTTTGAAAAAAATCAATCAGTAAATAAAAAAGTTATTAATCATTTAAATTAAAAAAAAATTCTTAATTTTTATCACTTGTACTTAAATAGAAATCTTGCGAAATGTTATTCTCTGTATATTTTTTTGTTTATACATTTTACTAATATATATATATATATATATATATTTCATAATATATCTGAAATATAATCCTGGAATGATATACAGGGTGTTATTAAAAAGTATGTCAATCACTTAACCACAGATTCAGCACCTTAATAAAAGTTGATTGAACCTAATTTACCTCTATCCAAAATCGCACCCTTATGAAGATACAGGCCCTCTAAAGTTGGAAATAAAAAACATATTCTTTAAATATTGTGCAAATGGCTACAGATATTTTTTTCTATACTGGTACCCTGTAACGTATGTCAGAGGGTAACAGTTTAAAGTAAAAATATTTTAAAATGAAGTTTTAGGAATGGCTGATTTAGGGTTAAACAACCCTTCCCCCTACCCCGTTTGTAAGTGGTACGCCTATGACTTTTTTGGTATATTGCATTTTATAGAAAATTTAATTCTACAACTTTTTTTCCATCTTGTGTTTTTTTCGTTTAAGTGATCATTTTTAAATGAAACTTAGAATACTAAAAACATTGTCATCGGGTCAAAGGTCTTGTGTTAGAATCCCTGACAGGGTGCTTGTTTTTTTTTTCTTTTTTTCTCATATATTTGTTTCACAAAATTTAGAATGTCCAAAAACTAACATTATTTACAAGAAAAATGCGAAGAGTATCCTATAGAATGTGTAACAATCATACAAAAAACTCAGTAAATCGGCGAAGAGTATAAAGCTTCCAATAGTTTGAATTTAAATTAACACACAGTAATTATGACAATGGCATTGACACTTCAAAAATCTCAGGTATTTTGATTGTATTGTTCATTACATACACGAAGATGAAGAAACTGAACCATTGAAAGAAAACCGATTTAAACAAAAATTAATTTAAATTTAGGATTAAAACTAAGAACTTTTCCAAATGGAATTTTCATTAAAAATGAAAAATGAGAGAAAATGAGAATTGAGAAATGGGAATTTATAGATAAAATTCATATTTTTGAAATTTTTGAGCGCCCTGTATAAAAAAAAATTAATTATGACAATAATGGTATTTTTTTAACAAACACATTTTTTTATAGAGTGACTGCGTCAAAGAATTTAAATGTATGTCCATATTTGTAGTATAGGTAACCCCATCCGGCGACACCCTGTATATACTCATCGTATATATACACATGCATGGGATGATTGTCGCAGGAAAATTTACAGACGGCTACTCAGTTTAAAATAATTTTTTTTACTGTAGTCCTTTGGAATACGCAAATATTATCTACTGCCAATTTACATTCTTTATTTCTCATGACTCAAAATTCCTATCTCAACACAAAGAACATTTGCCTTTCATAAATCAGTAATTTTCCTTTATCGAGGCTTCCTGTAAAGTCAAATAAGGGTACCAATTTGTTACCATAAATAAACAAGATAATTTTCCCTTATGGTAGTTCTATTTACCTCTAAGGATCGCGATCGGTAAGCTGTTTGTACCGTAATCTAGGCATGGTTAACAAAAGATTTATCTTCATTATTAATCATTTTGAAGGTCTGCATATTTTGCCCACATAATGTTTATCATCATTCATCACAATACCCACGCGATATGTACTATTAATCAAAGCGAAAAAGTATCTTTCAGCGTTCAGTGAGTGCAAATAATAGAATATGAAAAAAAAAATGTAGAAAATTGAGCAGGCCTCATGGCCTTAAGAAAATTCTGGAAAGTATGAATAAAATGTAACTTTTGCTATCGTTTGTTGGATATTATAATATTGTGGTATATTTAAATTATTTATTATCTAAGAAATTATAAAAAGTGAAATAGAATAATTATTATAAGTACAAAATCTTTGAAAGCTAGCAGTAGAATAGTGGGCAGGGTCAATATGATTTTGTTCCTAATATTGCACGAATGGAATATTTAAATATTTTTCACAAGAAAATATATGTTTACGAGCAGTTTATGTACAGATATAAGTAAATGAGAGTGTACAAATTTAGAATATTTTTTGGTTATCTAAATTCAACTAAGTCTCTTAATACGATCAACAGCAAGAATTTTGCATTTTTAGTGGCTCATTTTTTGGAAAATTATCCAAACAAGGAAAATGTGCTATATCACGGTAGTTTATAATAGGACACTGTTTCTTTTTTCTACTAATAAAAATAAAAGTCAATATATTTTAATTTTAAGGAATATTATTGAATTTAATTAATATTAATGGTTATTAAACAATTGGAACAATTAGATATAGGAATTCCGTGAACAATTCTAGTCAGGGTAGATGTAATGGCAATCAGTGTCTGCGATGCAGTCGAAACGGAATACATGTTAATAATAAATTACTATGTACATTTTCAGATGGTGTAAAAATGAACGGGTTATTCCATTTACAAAAATCGAAGTAAAGTTCATATCTCCGAAATGTTTTTCTGAAATGATTTTTGGAAAATACGTGATTTTTGTATTTTGTACTGTCGTGCGCAAAAAAATGGGACAAGTCTTATAACGTATTTTTGCCAAAATCTAGTTATGTACATCTAACTTTAATTTTTGTGACATTGTCAGTTATTTGTCAAAATACATTGCAAGTGTGCAAATAGAGACAGATTTACATTAGAAAAAAATAGGACAACTATTTTTTTCTAATGTAAATTTGTCTCTATTTGAATATGTAATGAGTAGCCGAAATAAAACAGTTAGCACTTTTATTTTATTTTTTATTGTAATGCTGTAGTTATTGCTACAGCAAATGAAACAAGTTGCACTGCGTTATAACATTAACAAAAATTTGGAATTTAACATTTTGAAAAAGTGGAGAATAAACGGCACAATAAGTATAATATATCCTGGATCAGGGGACAAAGGATATCTAACTTAACAAGAAACTAACTATTAATATTTCGTTATTGCACCATTTCTATTCATAATTTCTATAAGTCTGTTTGGCATATAATTATGGATTTTCTACTAATGTATTTACCAATTGCAAATCTTGTTGTCGAGTTGATATCCTTCGTCGCCCTGATCCAGGATTTCTACTAATCGTACCGTTTATTCTTCACTTTTTTAAAATGTTACACACCGAATTTTTGTTAATATTATTATGCAGTGCAATTTGTCTCATTGACCATCCTTCTTCTGCTTTAGCAATAACTACAGCTTTAACTAAATCGCTTATATGGGGCATATTAGTTTTTTTGCACACTTGCAATGAATTTTGACAAATAACTGACAATGTCACAAAAATTGAAGTTAAATGTACACAACTATATTTTATCAAAAATACGTTATAAGACTTGTACATTTACTTAACATATAAAAATATAAAAAAAATAAAGAAGAGTTCATACGAAATGGGCAGAGTACACCAAACAAGCAGGATACAGACCAAGAAGCTACAGTTGAGTACAGACTTATTCTGCGTATAAAAAATGTCGGCGTCTTTGATCTTTACCGCACCATCAAAGACTCCGACATTTTTTATAAGCAGAATACGTGTCTGAGCTGATAGCTAGACCTAGTGTCATACGAATGAAAATCTGAGTTTGTTCAAAAAGAATTTATATTGTAAATTTCAAGTAAAGTAACATAAATGTGAAGAGAAGAAACCGGTATTATACTAAGACCCTTAAATATAATAAATATTATAATAACTAATGTAAATAAAGTAAAACGGCATGTTCTTAAGGTTTTAGAACACAGTTGATTTTTTAGCCTATGCATCATAAACATAGAACTTGATAATTTTTGTGACAGTTGTTCCATATGATTAAACCAGCTAAGAGTGTCGCCTAAAGCAACGCCAAGAATTTTAACACTGTTACTTTTAAGTAGCGAATTATTTGTTGAAAAAACATTTTTTTGGGTTTTTTCTTCATTTAATTTAAGATTATATGAAGAGAACCAAGCACCAGCTTGTTTGATTGAACTAAAGCTATCGTCACTTAGGTCATGAATGTTTAATTAACATTACTAATGCATGTATCGGCAGCATTTTTTTGGCAACAAAGTGAAAAAATCATTGACATATAAGATAAATAGTGGGGTCCCAGAACAGAGCCTTGAGGCACCCCATGTTTAAGAGGTGTAAGTTCTGAGTTAATATCATCTATAAAGTCACACTGATATATGATGTTAATATTGAAATAGAAAAGATTGAATGGCAAACCTCGAGTACCATAAAAACTCATGTTTAATTAACATCAATAATGGATGTATGGTCAGTATTTTTTTTTGGAAAATGGAATAAAAAAATTGACATACAAAATAAAGAGTGAGGCTCCAAAACAGAGCCTTGAGACACCCCGTGTTTAAAAGGTATAAATTCTGAGTATATATCTTTATCTATAAAGTCACACTGATGTATGACGTTAATATTGAAATAGAAAAGATTGAATGGCAAACCTCAAATACTATAACTCATCTTTCTCAGAAGTATTTCATGTGAGACACAGTCAAAGGTCTTGGGGAGATCGTACAAGCTAATAGCTACCTGTTCGATTGTTCGCTCTTCACAAGGCCCCCAACTATGTCATATACTAATTTAAAAACTGTACATAGTCGAGGTACATTTATTTCTGAAACCAAATTGACTACAATATGCAATTATTGGGATTATAGGACTGACATTCCAAAGTATATTTTAAGTAATTTTCACTGGGCGGCACTAGAACTCGAAAATTATGTGTACTCAGGCCCGTAGTTAGGAATCGAAAAAAAAAAATTACCTCTAAAATGAAAATTGAAGAGCGGGGGAGAGAAAATCTGATTTTTTTTCCTCCAAATTGAAAAATTTACGAGCGGGAGGGGGGAATCATCAATAAAAATGTGATGAGCGGGGGAAGAAATTTGATGAAAGGGGATAAAATTCAAAATATTTTTTTTACCTCGAAAATTAAATTTTTTTATTTAGTGCCGCCAACTTTATACCTTATTTTATGCTCTGTGACATTCAGTAAAGGTACTCTTTTTTGCTACAACTTCAACATATTAAAAGGACATTACCTATCAAATTTCAGTAAAAATACTCTATTATTATCCTTTCAATAGGGGAAATAATCGAAATAAAAACATATCGTGTTATAATTGTAGTGATTCAATATTACATTTCCATGTGTCATAAATAGAAAAACCAATAATAATGTTACATTAGAAAGTCATCTTTTTTTTTACTATTCCGTGAATAGTGGTGCCGTAAGCGGTTTGTTTACGTTCAATTTGAACTGGTCCATGAATGAAAACCAAATCACAATGAACATTTGAATTTATTCATCACTAGTTGACAGTCCAACCTGAGGAACTACTACATTGAACGTTCTTAGAGTTCCTAGAATAAAAGAAAAAGTGGACTCGATTTATTTAATGACGTATTGTTTGTATTCCGTCTCCTAAATGACGGACATAAATCATATTTACCGTAACGTTTCACTAAAAAAAATTACATCATGGTATAATCCCAGTGTTTAAGCAGTAATGTCCAATTGTTTTGTTAATGGGTTTATAAGATACAGGGCTGTCCAAAGTATTTGCGTTTTTCTTTTATTGATTTCTCAGATTTCTTTTATATATGACTTGTGTGCACCAACGTTCATCAAGAGTATTAATTAAAAACATTTCATATGGTAATCTAGCATGTCCATTATTTGGGATTTTTGAGCTTTAACGTCAGACTCATTATCAGAGAATCCTAAAATCTCCACACATCAAATTTCATTTAATATTATGGCAACGTATTGGATTCTTAATTTTTGAGATCAGATTCGGTATTAGCTGCTCATAAAATACCTACTAGCATTACTTACTCCATTAAAATTGGTTTAATGCAATTCCGACTAAATTTACGCGGCGCCTTCGCCAAATATTGCAAAATTTTCAATTAAAAAAAAATCTCGTTTCCAATGTTTGCTCATCTTGCACTAGTCGTAGCCTGATGAAATTAATATGGGGCCACCACCGAGCTATACCTTACAGTAGTTTGAGAAAGATTTCATAGAAATCGCTTAATCCAATTCGAAGTAATGATTGTTAGGTTAGGTTATGTTGAAATGTGAGTGGGCTAGTAACAGACCCTCCACCGCGACCATGTGGTCTATTGAGGCGCACTCGTAATTATATTTCACTCAATAGCTTCAGCTTTTTGACTACCTTATTAGGTGAGAGGTTGTCCAGATCCTCTGGCAGCAGTTGCCCTTTACCAAAAAGTGAGAACCTGGTTCTTTCTGCAGCAGAACAGGTACATAGAACATGCGCTGCTGTTTCATCCTTCTCCAAACACAGTAGGCATTTAGCGTTGTCCGCTATTCCGATTAGACTAGTCTGCAGTCCCCAGTGTATAGGCCAACTAGAGTTCTTAGGTTACACCTATTTAACTCTAATAGTTTTTTAGTTCTTGATTTCAGAGGGTATGTAATAAACTCCTTTGAATGAACTAAGCCTGGTAGTTATTGCCAGTACTGGAGGATTTTCCTCTCGGTTCAGGCCAAGATGGTTGTGCAGTGCCGATATGCCAAGCACTGGTTCTGGTCCGATGAATTTTGATAACGCACCTTCCTTGGCTAAGGTGTCGGCTATTTCGTTATCCTTCATGCCAGAGTGGCCACGTATCCAGATCAGAGTAATGATTGTACACATATTTTTAAAAAACTGGTCGAATTGAGAACCTTCTCCTTTTCTAAATTTTTGAAGTCGGTTAAAAATTTACTATAACCATAGAAGCGGAGTGTTAAGAGCCTTGAAACGCGCCAGTGTTGTGTGCCCTAGATACTTATATACCACAATCTGATAATTGTGTGGTTGACTAAGCTTAACTAATTGACACTTATTATTGTTTCATCAACATTTTACAATTTGAATGTTTTTTTGGGCGATATCACTTCTTTTTGTTTTGCGTTAGAAAATAAATGTACATGCAATACTCTCATATTCACGTATATAGTAAATCTAACATATTTATAGCCACCTCAGGAGTGCTCCAAGGCGCAATCCTGGGACTACTTTTGTTTGTTACGTTCGTCAACGACATGTCTGAATACATGAAGTACTCTAAGTTCGTGCTCTATACAGATGATTTAAAGCGTATCAAGTAATCGCAGAAGTTACAGAAAGATATTGATGGAGTAACAAACTTCTGTTAAGACAACAACCTGGCCTTAAATGAATCTAAATGCAGGATAATTTCTTATTCGCAGAAACAGGTTCCTACCATTGGTAGATACACGATTAAAGGCGTGGGAATTGAGACCCTACATGAAATCAAAGACCTAGGTATAGTTTTTACTAAGACCTCTTCCTTTAATAACTAAATTGAGAAGCTAACTGCTGAATATTACCGAAGATTTGGCTTTGTTCTTCGAACGTGTAACGATTTTACACACACTACATGCTTATTGCTTTACAATATTTCATATGTCCTTTCAAAATTGGAATATTGTGCTATCATATGGAGTCCTAGAATTCTGACTTAGACTGAAATGATAGAAAAGGAGCAAAAAAGATTTTTAAGAACATTATACTCAAAAAGGCATAGAACCTGGCCCCTTTAACATAAATGTAGCAGAGCGCATTACAAGCGAACTTCGCCCTAAATAAAGACCTGTTATTATTATTATTATTATTATATGTTATGTTCGATCAACACCTGATGTTAAGTTAAGACGTAGAGATCTTGTTTTTAAATTGTTCAATCTAAACTCGCCAATTGAATATTGTTTAAGAGTGGTGAATGAAGTCGTGAGAGACGATGATGTGGACATTTTTACGATCAGTAGAAATAAACTGGTGTTAAATTTACATTTTTTATATTTTACTTGTTACACTTTGTTTTTATTTGTATATACATGAAGGTGCCAAATCAACTGTGTCGTTTCCTACACCTTCTGTGTATATGTAATGGAAATTGTTCTGTACATATGCAGTATAAATAAAATAATAAATAAATGAATAAATTACGCAAGCGAAAATTTCATACTGATTATAAATTACCTAGTTTTTTACTCCCACATCGTGTAGTAATGGTAAAAAAAACATTGACATTTTTTTTGTTCAAATAGAAATAAAATAGTGTCATGAAACTTCGAGATTTTAAGTTTAGCAAAAGAAAATGTCTGTCTGACCGTCCGGCGGTCTTTCTGTCTGTAACTTATTTTTTGTACGCACGATTACTCTGGAACTGTTATGATATTGACTTGAATGGTGCACATATGTATTTTAACGAGATCTGGAACTATATTTTCATCTTATTCTGTTGAAGGATTGTCGGGTAAAACAAGTAAGAGTCCATAAAATTGGAATTTAGTATATGTTCGAGAATCCATCGGCTCCAGACATTTGTCATGACGAGTATATCACTCCATTATTAAAGGGGGTACAAAAATAAAATTGTGATTGAGTGAGTGCACAAGAACTAAAGGTCTCAAAATTTGGTACCAGTCAGCTAATAATGGGGTGGGAGTGGTAGTGGGGGACTTGAATAGGAAATCTAGATGTGGAAGTAGATTCCTTAGGCAGCGGTTTTTAATAATACGTTTCAATAGGAATTCGAAATTTACATTACTGAGTTACAAGATGATTGCTATGAAAATGAGCCATTTCACTGGTTGTTAGTTTATGAATTAAATTGTCATTAACATTAGACAATAGTAAGTTAATATCATGGTTGTTAAATCATTGATGTAAATAAGGAAGGCATTGGGCCTAATACCAAAACCTTGCGATACCCCGATCTTTAATCGATTAATTACTGTTTCATGTTTTTGCACATCTGTCTTCGATATGACTTTACCAGATTTCAACGATTTATGAAAAATTTGTAAGTAACGAATACTCTATAGATTTGGTTAAACTAAGCCGTAGTGAGAGAACAAAACAAAAAATATACTGGTAGAATTGAATACCTCCTTTTTTGAATTTTTAAAGTTCATTAAAAAATACTTTCCTATGTAAGTTATATTTCCCGGAAAATCTTTATCAGTTATTTATATGTTTATCTAAATTAAATAACGATAACATACTTCTTTGATAATGATAACGTTATCCCGTTACAAAGTTGACGTTTATGATGGCATTTAATAAAATATAAGCATGCTTGGCCACATCTGAAATAAATCTTATATTATTATTGTAGTCGTGTGATTCTGAGATAACAAGATTCATATAAATATTAATAACCGATGTGATGTTCACACATGTGTTGTAAATGCTAGGAATAATGTTGCATACGTAATTTTAATAAATGATAATTATGTGTAAATACGATTATTAATTACGTTAGTTAACAATGCATGGATGTAATTTATAAGAATGATGAAATGATAAGGATGGGCAAACAGAAAAAAATCCGGCATTTACTAGTGCGTTGTAAATAATTCCTTCACTCAAACGTTGCTTTGCTGTAATGAATAGATAATTTCTAACTATAACTATACGTTAAATAATCAGATGTTGAATAAAATCCACATATTCCATAGTAAGACAGACATTGACATTAGTTTGTAAAATCCATCGAATTGGTCTGATCTTCACCAAACTGGAGGTTCCTTTAATATTGACAATAAAAGGATACCATTTTCGTTCCTTAACTAATTGTTTAAGTGGTCAAAATAAAATTTAAACTGCAAATTTGACCCTCAAAAATGTCCAAAAAATCCCTTTTCAGCCAAAAAACAAGGTTCCACCTCTTTCTGGAAATCAAGATTTTAGGGTTTTGTTATACCCGTCATGACAAACAATTTTCGCAGGGTCTGCATCCATCTTAAAAAAATTCCCAACCCTTTCCAAAACCGATTCCACTACTACTAGCTCATGTCACGTGTACACTTTTATATCCTCTAAGTTTGATTGTGGGACCTTATTACATACGTATAGGAGTGTTAAAAAAAACGGTCACATGGTCCAAAATGTGGTCGTTTGGCCGCCTATTGAAAATTTTTCAATTTTAATTTTCTTCTACTCGTTATTAAAAGTTAAACATACAGTGTGTGTAGTGGCGGGCTGAGCATAGGGAGTAAGAATTGCAACATCGCGTGTGCCAGCTGGCTGAAATATAATAACTGAGAACGGGGATGCTTTAGTGGTCTAGCGCAAACTCTTTAATCTATGCCGCTGACGGACGAGTTTGCTGTTACCTGGGTTGTCATATCTCTCGCGCTACGTGGAAGTACATGCCCAGTCCGCAATTACACGCACTGTATATTGTCTCTATATATTTTTTAATTAACTCGTGGTTTTTGGGGTAAAGGGTGATTTAAAAAAAATAAATAAAACAATTTTCGTAGTTGACACAAGAATAGTTAAAAGTAGTTAAAAAAGGACTGTATTTACGAATAAATGAAAGTATATAAAATGGAGTAGAAAAAACTCATTCTTAAAACCTATAACAAGTAGTGGAGTGCCGTTAGATTTATACCCGGTTCCTATGAATCAACTTTAATGAAACTTTTTACATTGTGTTGCTAAAACCTAATACTAAAATGTTTATGGATTAGAAATTGACGTTTTTTTTTTTATTTAAAATTTTATCGAGATCTTCTACATAGTCGAGTCAATGAAGCTTAAAAATTGTCAAAAGCTCTTAATTCTCAGTAACAGCTTCGATTTTGATCATTTTTTTTTAAATGTGTTTTTTAATATTATTCAAAATCACAAAGGTCCCAAGTGGCGCAAATAATTATTTATATTGTTTAAACAATAATAACAATATTCACAAAAAAATATATTAAAAATTTTTTTTTGCGGTATTTATAAAACATTGAGTTGTTTTTATTCAAAATTTAAGTTCAAAAATATTTTTCACAGTCGGGGTTGATAATTATTTATATTGCTAAAACAATAATAACAACTTTTATAGGAAAAATCTATTTTTTTATGTTTTTTTCCCGATATTCATGAAAAAGTTAATTTAGTCCAGTGTTTGAAGGTTTTTCGCTCAGAATTCTTTCAGATAAAATCGATTGACAGTAATTAGGGAATGGCTCAAGGAACCAAAATTATATATTGCCGATGTGTGCTTTTACCCTGGAGGTGGATGCCACCCCTTCTCGGGGGTGGATATTATTATGTTCAGAGTAACTGCAGAAATCGATAGAGGAATGAATTCTAAGGAATAAATATTCTATGCAATTTTTTTCGATGAGTCAATACTTTTTGAGTTATTCTTGATTGAAAATGTTGATTTTTCATCTAAAAGATGCATGTTTTAGAACGATTTTTCACTAATAACTCGAAAACTTTACGTTTTACCAAAAGAAATTATTATAAGCAAAAATGAAGCAAAATAACAAATCGATTGTTCTTTTTTATTTCTGTAGATGCAATACGAACCGGGTTATTGCTCGATGAAGGTGACTTTTTGTTCGTTGAAAACTGAATTCGATCCTTTCAACGTTAAATAACGGAAAAAACGGAAAATTTTTGGAAAAAAGCATATAAGACATTTTTAAAAGTACTTGAAAAGACCTTTAAAATGAACTTTGGTAGAAGTCGTTAGCATGAAAACTAACGGAGTTATGATGAAAATAAAATGGTTGTCAGTTTCTTTCGGAAAAAAAATCAGTAATGAAACCAATGGCTTCTCCGCAAGAATTGAAATTGAACGTAACCCATTTACAATTTACTTTATTTAAGTACTAACAATATGTTCTAGAAGTTTTACCGGTTTAGGATGCCTATATTTGAAAAAAAAGTTTGATTCAAATTTGAAATGATTTTTGAAATATCTTAAACAATTTTCATTTTTTCACAATAATTCAAAAACTAAAGAAGATACATAAAAAATTTTACAATACAAATTTTAGAAGCCGGTAGATACTGTACAATATTTCTGTACGGAGCTGCTAAAGAAATACAGTTAAAAAAATGAGCCGTGTCGAAGACTTATCAGCGTTTCTCGAGCAGATGCGCTATGATTGGTTTATCAATGATAACTTGCTTAATTTTTAAGCTATTAATCGCTCCAAAGATCATTTTACAGGGAACTTTAAGGGCTGCAAGGCATGTAAAGTTGAACTTCGTTTTTGTGATTTTTGAGTTTAAATATTTTCCAGTACATGCCATAACTTTCTTTGCTAAATGAAAACATCCTAAACCAAGAAATATATTCGGAAACTCTTCTGGCTGTAGCAGCCTAGCTATTCTGTACACGCCTTCATCAGCCTACAGAGATCCTGTTTCTGATTTACTGTTATCAAGCAGGAACGCATCCCTTTTATCCCTAATCGTCTCTTATGACTGATAGCACTGTTTTCACTTTCATTTTGAAATATAACCAACACTGTGCCATGACTGCCTCCAATCCCAGAAAGAGTATGTTCTTGATAGTCAAGATTGTCTTATTGAGATGTTTGCTTTGATTTCTTTGGGAAGAGGCACGCCTTATCCCTCTGAATTGCTCAGAATTCTTGAAGCAAGTAACATGTTATGTCTCTCCAATGCATCACAACTGACTGTAATGCCAGGACGATTCACAACAAATTGGACCGAGTCATTTTATGAATTGTTTGTGCCAGTGCAACATGGGCGTTACCATCAGATAAAATAGTATCTGGAACACTGTATAACATTTTAACTGAACTTGTTTAGAAGTCTGATAGAAAGGAAATAAATCACAGCAAAATTTTGTCCAGTGTTTTGGTACTTTGTTTCTTAGCTCCGTCAAAGATTGATTGAAATCATTTTACTGAAAAACAACATACCTCAAAATTCTGACGTCAGATTCGAATTCTACGCAAAAAATACGAAGGAAATGTTTCCAATTTGTCAAACAGCTTTCCAATTTGCAGACGTGTGCAATTGAAGGAATATAATTTCATTTCACTAATTAATTGTTGGTTGCTGCTGATTTATTAAAGCACACGTGATTTTCATTCTTCTGTCAAGCTTTTGAATCATTTCTGTGCTGACTATCGCATGGGACTTAAAAGTTGAAAATCTCGAATACGTTTTATCACTCGTTCTCTCGTATTCTAACACTATTAATACGTTTAGTAAGAAATACTCGGCAGTTGTAACGTTTCTTCGAGCTGCTGCAAACCACTTTTCTCTTCTTTTCATTGTAATACGGCAGCCCGCTACCAAGATTTTCGAGATAGGTACTGTAGTGAAGATAATTCCAATGTTTCTCATCAATTCTGAGAGAGCTGAGAAGAAAAGTTCAGAGTGACGGAACGTTTTACCTGTCCTAAAGGGTTCAAATCGAGCTTTGAACTTGTAAAGAAAAATCAGTCATCTCGGTCTTCGCAGCGAGACAATGGGCCTTTCCCGCATGACTGAATTTTACTATTTCACCACGACCAAACCATATAATAAACTGTAATATAATTTTATATTAATTTAGTTTCTTGCAATTTTGTATGTTCTACCAAATATTTACTTTACAAAATCAGTTTTATTTCACTTAATTTGAAACATGAGTTCTAAGGCGCGAGCTTGCAACGTCAGTCTGATTAACCAATAAAAAGTCGTATTTTTAAAAGGAGTTGTCTATTGCCAGGTGTATGTCTTTTTATGTGAACATCGTATTTCCGATATCAACTGTCTACTTTGAATAGTACATTTTTTTTTCATTACCACGTACTCTTCGTTAACCTGATGCTAAATAAAAGCAAAAATTCTGTCAACCTTTCACTGTCTGAGTCTAAAATCCATATATCATGTTTATATTCTCTATTTTTGATCGTTTTGGTTCACATATGGTATTTGGTTCACACTTTCTATTGTTTATGTTTGATACGATATTTACGTAATTTTATTTTATAATTAGAAAATGCCGCTTACAAGGGTTTGTTTTGTACCAGTGTGTCCAATCACTAGTGAAAATACTACCAAGTTATTTTTGCGCGTCCCAACAAATTTGAAAATTCAAAAATTGTGGTGAAAAGTTGCAAAAGTTCTTGGTGTTGTTTATAATACTGCTCCTGGATTTTTCTGTTGTGAAGATCATTTTAACGTATGTGTATATTGTTACTAACTTCCTTTTAGTGGGCTTGATTTTATACTTTATTAGTCTCTTTAGATTGAAATCACAATATTTACGTTTACGCAATGTCAATCGGGATTATAAACGGACGTTCTCAATTAAACGTTAGCACTTTACTTTACGAGATTCTATTGGTGGTTCCTCATAAATGTACTTCAGCCACTAATAGAATTGCAAGATATGGAAAACAGAACGCAAGTGAGATTGTTTGGGAACTTGGTTTGAGAATGCACCTTTATAGCTAATTCTGGCAGCGGTTTAAGATCATATTTGATTGGTGTGGTTATGATGACGTCACATTGCCGCCCGAATGGTATCGTTTAAATCTGCTGTTGATTTAGGAAATATTTGAATATTTTCTGTAGTATTTTATGCGTTCAGAAAAAAAATTAAAATTCATTTTTAGTAATATTTTGATAGGATCTTTCCAATAACACAATAAAAAAAAATAGCGGGAAAGGCCCATTTCTTTCTTCTTCTTGTCGAGGGAAATAAATATGATGAGGAAAAATTGAGAACTGCTCTTTTGACTGATGCGCCGAGTTACAAAGACCGAAGTAATGACAAATAGCCACCGGTCAAAATTCTGGTCATCGCGGCGAGGCAGTTTTGTTCATTATCGAGTAGTTCCGATTTCTCTTGTCCACAAGAAACTTCTAACGGAACTTTTTGCTAGTTCAGTACAAGTCGCATGTTGCTTAATTTTGAGGGCTGATCAAGTCATCGCGGCGTGGCCGTTCTCCACTTTAGGCTATTCAAAATATCGTTATGAAGACGAAAGAAATATGAACTGAACTTTTTCCCAGTTCACATTTGAGAAAAATGATTTCCGCCGCGACAAAAAAAAGCAAATTAGGACTGTTTGTATAAGCACAAGCTCTTAAAATTGCCAGGTTTATTATTATACTTTCAAACATTTAATTCATCGTCATCTGATGAGCTTTCACTCATATATATCTCATTGTCTGATATACGTCGCCGCGTCATCCCGGAGCACGCATGTACATACCAGGAGACTGTGAAATGAGCTGCCCGGACTGAGGATGCCGCGTTAGCACTATACGGAGTATGCTGTCTATGTAGGTAAATTCGGGTTCTGGTAATTACCGTCCGAGAACTGTCAGGAGTTTGCGCAGTTGCTTCTGACGCATTCGGATTTGGAAACTGCGCACACTAATTTTCAGAACCCAAATTTACCGTGTATAACGATAACGCAGCATCCAAGGTCCCAGCAGCTGCCATCTTTTATTTACGTATACACCTCCGCGCGCCGCCGCGCCAGCACGCCGAACGTATATGCGACTCCATTCGATTTCGGGCGGCTATGGCCAACAGGAAACGGCAGTTCGCATTTTTTTATCGTTTTATACACCCCACTTTATAAATATAAAACAGTTTTAGCCTCGCTGCTTTGATAATTTTAGCCTCCAAGTTGATACAAATTTGATTGCTATTATTGGAACTTAGGCCAATGAAAAATGGCAGTTCTCGGTTAACTCTTGTCTTGTTCATCATTTTTTACGAGAACTAATTGAGTACTGCCTCGCCGCGGTATAAAAATTGCGACATATTTTTCGGCAGACGGAAAGTCGTTTGCCAGCCGTCCGTATCGTTTTTCGAACTTTTGTCGTATGAAAAAGTGTCTTAGAATATCATAATCTACAGTTTCCCTGCGATAAAGCTCGCTGTTTTGGTAACGGGCTGCCGTATTATTGCTATCAGAACAGTTTTTAGTGGATGTATGCACATTTTGGTATAAAACACCATTTTCTTGCTGCTTGTTGGCATTTTGCTTCATGCATGAACCGTTCAACTTTACAATAAACATGTTTTATAGTAGACGTCTACTTAGTAGCTGACGTCACACTACCTAGCCTCGCGGATAGGTATGTTTTATAGCCTCACATCAATTTCCACTTTTCAAGTCATCACAAACGGCATTATTTTTTAATATTTTTATCTCAAATTTAGCACAGCTCTCTCTTTTTTATTTCAAATACAGTCGATTTCAATCGAAATTTAAAAAAGCCGGACCTGCCCATTCTTTTCATTTAATGTCAGGAGTTTGCGCAGTTGCTTCTGACGCATTCGGATTTGGAAACTGCGCAAACTCCTGACAGTTCTCGCACACTAATTTTCAGAACCCGAATTTACCATGTATAACGATAACGCAGCATCCAAGGTCCCAGCAGCTGCCATCTTTTATTTACGTATACACCTGCGCGCGCCGCACGGCCAACGGAAAACGGCAGTTCGCATTTTTTTATCGTTTTATACACCCCAGTCTATAAATAGAAAAAAATTTTAACCTCGCTGCTTTGATAGTTTTAGCCTCCAATTTGATACAACTTTGATTGCTATTATTGCAACTTAGGCCAATGAAAAATGGCAGTTCTCGATTAACTCTTGTCTTGTTCATCATTTTTTACGAGAACTAATTGAGTACTGCCTCGCCGCGGTATAAAAATTGCGACATTTTTTTCGGCAGACGGATAGTCGTTTGCCAACCGCCCGTATCGTTTTTCGAACTTTTGTCGTATGAAAAAGTGTCTTAGAATATCATAATAGACTGGCGGTACATGACCAGTCAGGTGCAACGTTTTTAAAATGCATGCCAATCATATATATGAATGAAATTACCATGAATATGCCAGAAATGCAAATTTTAGGCAGTCGTCGCATGCACAAGGGGGTGCAAATCGGTTTTTTTTGTGTCTTTTTTTTGGGTTTTATTTTTTTATTTTTTTTAATGGATGCCAATAGTGCCAAACGAAAAGCCTTAAAAAAAAATCCAAAATCAAAATCATCCAAAATCAAGAACACCAAAAAATTTTACGATTTAATGTGCACATTAACAGTTGTTTTGAGCGCGGAAACTGCATGCCAATGAATTTCTGCTGGATTTTTTTTCACGGCTTTTCGTTTGGCACTATTGGCATCCATTAAAAAAAATAAAAAAATAAAACCCAAAAAAAAGACACAAAAAAAACCGATTTGCACCCCCTTGTGCATGCGACGACTGCCTAAAATTTGCATTTCTGGCATATTCATGGTAATTTCATTAATATATATGATTGGCATGCATTTTAAAAACGTTGCACCTGACTGGTCATGTACCGCCAGTCTATAATCTACAGTTTCCCTGCGATAAAGCTCGCTGTTTTGGTAACGGGCTGCCGTACTATTGCTATCAGAACAGTTTTTAGTGGATGTATGCACATTTTGGTATAAAACACCATTTTCTTGTCGCTTGTTGGCATTTTGCTTCATGCATGAACCGTTCAACTTTACATAAATAAACATTTATAGTAGACGTCTACTTAGTAGCTGACGTCACACTACCTAGCCTCGCGGACAGGTGCGTTTTGTAGCCTCGCATCAATTGCCACTTTTCAAGTCATCACAAGCGGCATTATTTTTTAATATTTTTATCTTAAATTTAGCACAGCTGTCTCTTTTTTATTTCAAATACAGTCGATATCAATCAAAATTAAAAAAAGTCGGACCTGCCCATTCTTTTCATTTTAATATTTTTAAAAACAATTTACAAATGCAATTGCTATTATTTCTTATTTTTCATATTTTTTACGTATACCGTATACCTAACCTACACTATATTTTTTAAGGTTGATTTAATTTTAATTGACACGCTAAATGTTATGTAAATATTATTTTATCGAGTATTAAAATGATAATTTAATATAGGGTAATGTAATAAACTTAGCTTTTATCAACTAATTTGATCTAATAAATCATGAATATTAGCATTTTAATTTAAGCAGTTCGATACGTCGCCAGTGGCGTGCTCGATATACTCTTCGCAAATAAGAAAACAACGAATATATTGCATTTTATGGCCACATTTCTAAAACTGGTAGAGAAAAAATGTTTTTATAATATTAGTGATCGAATTCTAAACAACTTTCGAAATGTCCGTCTGTCACATTTCTTGCAAATAGCAGAAAAGTCCGATTGTATTGAAATCTGGACTGTTAAATTAGTGTTAGCTAGAGGAGAAGTACCGTTTTTGAAAAAAGTTAAATTAATAAATATAAAAGTTGCGAAATTTTAAGAAATAAAGTACACATAAGTGTTGTAACCTTTGATAAAAATCTACAGACACAAAAATGCTGCATGGTATGCTGACTAATGTTTCACCGGTCAAGATGGCGGCGTCTGGAAATGATTAAAATTACAAATATAACAATTATACCTGAAAAAGTACAAAAAAACTGTAGTATAGAATATTCTCTGCTTTTAACATTGTCGAGTAAATTAATAGTTCCGTTTCCAAATTGTTTTTGTAAGTATTATCTTTATCGTTTTCATTAAATAAACACGGATACGTGATACCGTTTAATTAAATTGATGGATAATTCAATAAATCCAACAACAACATGTCAATTAAATAAAAAGGTTATTTTTTCTGTATTTTTAATTTGAATAAATTAATAGAAAAACAATCCCAAAATTTATAAATTAGATAGGTAAAGTAAAAAATATATATGCAAATAAAACTCCGAACTTTTAATATTTAAAACCAAACTTCATCTTAACACCAAAATAAAATAGAAATTTACACAGCACATTTTTAATTATTTAAAAAACACAAAATGTATTTATTTAAATAAAACAGGTAATTTAAATACATTGTAAATGACTTATGATTGATACCAAAGAAGACAGTAAATAACTGCTGTTAGAATTTTTCCTTCACAGTGCACAGAGATGGCACTGCGGTGCTAAATTATTTTAGAAATAAAATGATAATAAAATGATGAAATTATTGTATTGAAAATATTGTAAAAACCAGCCGTTTTGGAGCTACATGATTTTTTCTTCATTTTTTTGTCTATGTAAATTTTGAAAACTCCTATAACTTCTTGTTAAAAATTTTCGAAGAGCAGGTATTTGGACTGCTATCTTATTAAATACAATACTTCCTATATTATTACATATTTTGAAAATTCCTACTAATTTCTAGTTTTAGAGATTATAGTTGCTTTGGAGAATTATTATTGAAAATTATAAAAATTTTCGAAATATGTAGTAATCTAGGGAGTATTGCATTTAATAAAGATAAGATAAAAGTTTAAAGAAATAACCGACGTTCTAAAATTATCAATAAAAAAGGAGTTTTCAAAATTTACATAAACAAAAAATGAAGAAAAAATCATGTCGCTCTAAAGCGGCCGGTTGTTATAAAGTATTCTATATGGTCAAAATTATTCATAAATTTCTTAATCATATGAATCATGTTTCAAGGTTCCAGCCATTGAAAAATAATTTACACCACAGCGCCTGCACCATGCACTGCGAAGGGAAAATTCTTCAGTTATTTACTATATTTTTTGGTATCAGTCATACGCCATTTACAAATTTTAAATATCTACAGTGAGGTATCACTGGATTTTTTGCTGTCTATTTGTCAGAGAATGCAGGAGGGGAGGGGGTGGTCGGAGCGATCGTGTGAATTGTAAAATTCAAATTGAAATTTGACATCGAATTTTTAATAAAAATTTTTGCTGTCCATTTGATACATGTTTTAAGATGCCCCAAAAAATTCAAAAATACCATTGACAGCATTTTTCGTGGTGAGGTCTGGCGTCTAGGTACAACTTCAAAAATCGAGATATTGCTTAAAGGTAGTTTTTATGAAGCTAAGATAGTATTGACATCATTTTTTTGTGTCACGGAGAGGAGTAATATGCAAATATGGATTTTACCAGGTCGCCCAAATGCAGCTGTTGTTTGCAGAGGATGTAAACATCAGAACCAATGGTCTAAAAAAAGGTTTTTTTACTCCAAAATTATTTGTATGGCTATTAACTAAACATTTTTACACTTCCCAGCATTTTTCTATGTAGTTGTGTGTTTTATTTACTTAATTTAAGTAAATTGCGGTCAAGAATTTGCTTATTTCCAAAAAAATTAGTGGTGAATATAGAGGTGAATGGGGTAAAACCATTACATAGAAGAATGCTGTCAAGTGTAAAGATTGTTAGTTAACGGCCATACACACATTTTTAAAGTAAAAAAATTCGGGGAAATCATTCTCAACAGATGGCGCCTGTAAATTCTAAATATGTCGGATAAAGTGAGGAAAACATTGCGGCAGTCACGTGGTTGTCATTTGATTACGTCTGTTATGAGTTGAATTTCCTTAGTTTTCTGATTTTTTTTAACACATCTAATATTGATCACTTAAGGAAGACGACTACCCTCACTTCATTAGTTCCTGTTTACATAAGAGATGCCGCACCCTTTGTGATTTGTCCCAATCCCAGTGTTATAGTGCTTGGCCCGAGCAATGGTGCATGCGGCTTCACGAGCTACGGCCACATATCTATTGCATGAATGATGCGTTTAATATCGAAAAATCTGTTACATTATGTATGCTCGTTTATCTATCATATATGTGACTCATAAGACTGTGTTGAAAAGTGAAGATATAATATGTATAATATTTACCCGCTGCTGATTATTTTTATCCATCCCCGATCTACAGATATTATCTTGTCAGACGTTTTTCACAAACAATTAGTAACAAAGATTTTTGTTTCGGGGCCAGGAAGGAGAGCTACTAGCTGTTTTAAGTTTTTTTAAATGCTTGCCTTAAAGAAACAGTATCAAGATATATCAATAAAAATAACAAAATATTGATAAGCTTATCCAAGGAAGTTAAGGTTAGTCCAAGTGTCTTCTAGATTTCCACGACAATCATCTGATTCACTAGGCAGAAATAAAACAAATCAACAAGTAAATGCAAAACAAAAATAATTTTTCGTGCTTCCTACAAAATTTTAGTTCTTTGTTTATGTTTATCGCAATATAGTCCCTTGAGGTAAAGCTTTTACCCGAAAAGTTCTGCGACCGGACCGCAGAACATATACCTCCCCGTTTTCGAAGGCGGGAAACGATGGTGACAATATTTTCCAAACTTTCCTCCAACCACCCTAAACCTTTTCCCAAGTTTCCGGTGCTCGGCGTTTTTTTATCGGAAAATTTTATTAATGAAAGTTGTTCGGGA
This sequence comes from Rutpela maculata, assembly GCA_936432065.2. Taxonomy (NCBI): domain Eukaryota; kingdom Metazoa; phylum Arthropoda; class Insecta; order Coleoptera; family Cerambycidae; genus Rutpela; species Rutpela maculata. Next base: position 44,337,691 of record OW386286.2, read on the forward strand.
TTGTCCAAAAACCTTGATCCCAATATTTCATCAAAATAAGAAAATTGAAAAATTGAAAAAAATGATAATTTCAAAAAATATAAAAAAGCTAATTATTACTTGACAACTACCTGACAGCTTGGTTTATTTTTTAAAAAATTTCAATATTTTTTCATTTTAATTAAATTTTGGATTTAAGGTTTTTGGATAATTCTGAACAACTTTCGTTAATAAAATTTTCCGACAAAAAAATGCCTAGCATCGGGAAATCGATTTTTTCTTGAAGGGTAGGTCTGAAAATATTGTCACCATCGTGTTCCCCGCCCTCGAAAACGGGGTGGAAGGTATTTTGCGGTCCGGTCGCAGAACTTTTGGGCTTTTTGCCTTTTTCTGGTTTACCTCAAGGGACTAATATCAATAGGTATATTCCATTTGGGTAGCCTGTAAAAGTGTACTTAGTGTTCAATATTTGCAGTATTTGCAAAGGCAGAATTATAACTATTTGTACAATGTACATATCCTTTGGTCTTCTTTGATCTCATCTTATCATCATTGCCACTATATTTATATGATCATTCTTATATTTCGTTCAATTTGTGTAATATTTGTGTTAGTTATTAAATAATTTTTTAGAAATTTGCTGAACCAAAAAAATATTAATTTGCAAGATCCAGAAATATTAAAATTCATTACAAGGATATAGGCATTTCTTCTTAAAATTTTTCTTCAGTTCTTCGGACAACAACGGGACTATGACGGATGTTCTGATGTCGCCAGGTGATATTAGTGTGAAACTTTTTGTACCTATAAAAGAGAACAGAATCACTACCATCTTAAATTTCGCTGATGCTATAATTGAGAGTTTTTTGCAAGTAGTTTACAAAAATATGGTATTCAGTGGAAATTGCAAAACTAGATCTATCTACTCGTATAGACGAGCCTGAAACATTCACTTTGTCGTATTGTCGCTTTTCACCTACCTCGATAATAGTAGTCCAAGTCGATAGTCATTACTTTGATGTACGTCTTAACCTTGAAAATGTATAATGAACACAAATTCCAGTAGCACCTTCGCTTCATGCGACAGTTATATTTGAAAGTGGCCGACTTATGATATATGTAGATGCAAAATATTTTTGACAACTGTATTTTAACATTTTTTTAAATCAATATTTGTAGATTATTCTCTGTATCATTCATAAGAAGTGAATTGATTCACATTAGATATGCAAAAATTTTATTTGAAATAACTAAAATAAAATTGAGAAAAAATTTGAGGTCGCGCGTCGTCCAAATAATTTAACCTTTACAGCAGGTACACATACTGATATCATTTAATCAGACTTTACTAAAGTCTTGGATAGAGCTTGACCACTTTATTCTCTTTAACAAATTATGAAACTTTGGCTTATCTGATTCGCTACTGTTACTCTTTCAATCTTACCTATCAAGTCGTTCACAATTTTTGGCTTTTAATGGGTTTCAATTTTCGGACTACTTTGCTCCGTCTGGTGTTCTACAAGGATCTATTCTTGGACCTCTGTTATTTAAAATGTTCATTGATGTTTAATGACGTAAAAATATTTTTCATTGTCGAATGTCATGTTCGACTATCGACTTAGAGATACGACTTTAGCAAGACCTGATACAATTCGCTATCTTTGATAGAAAACTTTTCTTTGCTATTCATATTGAAACCATTGTGTGATTGTAATAAAATTTATGGATTCATCGTGCGTAGTAGCCGTGACCTCAAATACCGATACCTTAATTACCCTATTTTTTCATTTATTAGATCAAAACTGGGAGATGCATCAGTTATTTGGTGTCCCGTGTATAATGTGCACCTCGTGTGTCTAGAATCAGTACAAAGAAAATTTCTAAAAATGCTGTGGTTCAAATCCCTGTCCATTGACATTAAAATGTCAACAAATGTCCAAACTTTTAAACACGACAAAAATGTTATAAGTGCAAATGCCTATTTTAACTTATATTTAAAATTAAACAATATACCTTTATATATACTTATATTAGTTTTTGTTTGGAAAAAAAATATTAATATTTGCAATTAGCAAACTGTCTATTTATTTATTTATTTATTTTGTCTCACATTTAATGTGTGCCGTAAAAAATATTAAATTAAAATGTAACCGTCCAGAATTACATTACCGCCGCTAATGGATTTTAATGAATCATAAGTGAACTTATTAGTAAGCAATTTGCATAACCTCTATCTAGACAGTGGACATTTAGACATCTATCATCAACGCGCAAAAACTCTCTTTAGAATGTGGTTTTAAATGAGGTTCCAAATAGGAAAATGGTTTAGGTACTGTAGTTTAGATGCCCTTGTTCCGCCTTAGTCAATTTTCTATCTTTCGAGGGTCCCAATTTGAAACAAATGACTTTAAACTGAGTTATGATGAGCTTAGAATAATTACTAGTATAATTATACTAAGTTCTAGAAATGACGTCATTATCGGAATATTTGCGCGACAACTATTTCAATAATGGGGACTGAGCAAAAAGACCGTCGCCCCTTTTGTCATAACAAAATAGACAGCAAAGCAAAAGCGAGAACATAATTAGTCGTAAACATGAAATCTCTGTAGCAAACCATCTTGAGAAATCCGTATTTCAGGAATATCTACACCTTCGTGTCTAAAGGTTAAAAGTTGTGTTGAATATTTTTAATATTGTTACGTGTTTACACCCCTTTTGTAAACACCCTATATCTTGGATCCGGAAATTATAACACCAGGGTACCACTAAACACTAGTTTATTAACTTACGTATGTACTAATTACAACAAATAATTACTTTACTAATATTACACTAAGTACTATAATTCACTACTTTAGACACTTGATCACTTTACTATCTTTCTGATTTTACTGAACTTGCTATCAGATCTAAAACTGTCCACAAACAGCTTGTCCATTCCTTTATATACCCAAAGATGAAAGTCTAGAATGTTCTGTCATGATGTCATCACTCTCTGGATATTTCCAGAAGTCCAGATTATAACACCGCGCGCACCATCTCTGGGATGATTGCTGAACCAACCAATTAAATTGTTCTGTGTTTACTGTCTATCTTTTAAACTTAGAGGGGACGCTCATAGATGCCTCTGGGGGTATAAACATCTAACAATATTATTAATATGATCTGGGTTCATATACAGGCGCGGAACTAACCCTGTAGTATTAAGTGAGCTGAGGCTGAGCATACATTTTTTTAGGTGGGCCAGGGGTTCAAACAATTTAACACAGTTTTGACTGAAATTGATTGAAGTACTTGAGAAAATTTACTCAGCTCGTGCAAAACAATAAAATCCCTAGTTTGTCAGGGTGGGTCAACGTAATTTTGAGTGGGCCTGGCCCCACCGTAGTTCCGTCCCCGTTCTTATAACAGCAGAATGTTCTAATTTTGAGCGTACAGATGCATTAAAGGGGAGCAACAGAGTAGTGTCATCTTTAAAATTTTTGATATTTCGGATAAGTAAGCCAAGATTTGTATAGCATGTCCTAACGATGTAAGAAATATGGTTAACAAATGTTATATTTCGGTCAAATATCACTCCGGGATCTTTGAATTGATCCCATCTCTTCAGAGACTGTGCATTGCGTTCTTAGGTGTTTATTATTGGCCTCGTTTTATCAATGTACGATACGATGTTACATTTTCTAATATTCAGCGGCAATTTGTTGTTATTACACCAAGCTTGTCATACTCAAATCGTTCAGTAGACAAATACGATCGTCCATTGCTTTGATGAATCTGTATATTTTAAATCATCTGGATACTTGAGGGATAAGCTGAAGGTCAGACGCAATATCGCCGATAAACATTATAAACAAGGGTCCAAGGTTGGAACCTTAAGGAACACCAGATTTTGCTATTACTTTTTGACTTATTAGCGCGGTACACGACATCTTGTTTTCTGATATTCAAATTAGTGTTGCCGCGAGACTCGTCTCGTCGAGAAATTGGTTTTTCTCGTCTCGTCTGGACATTGTCGGGACGAAATCTTTCAGCCATCTCGTCTTGACATATTCTCGTTTACCCAAAATCTCGTCTCGAGGTCGAGATCTCGTCTCGTCTCGACAAATGTGAAATTTCCCATTTTTTCCTTTTTTTTTTCACAAGTGAAATCTATTTAATTTATAAAGTTACGCTTCAATTTATATGAATATTTGTTTTGTTTAATTTTTAAACATACCTCTAACAACTAAAAGAACTATTTGAAATATTGTGAATTTTAATTTTCTCCAGATTTTTTTTGTCTCTATGCCGTATAGTCTAAGAAGATATAAGATTTAATAGGTATTAAGTTTATTATATATATATTTTTTAAATATTTACAATATGCCCAAATAGTAAAAGGCATCAAATAAATGTTATGAAATAAATCTTGAGTTGAATATAGACAAGGATCCTTTTGTTTACTTTAATGTTTGTAATGGTTCAATGGTTGCTTTTTAAGAAATAAAAAATGGAATTTTTCTGATACGTGTATTATTTTTGTAAATATTTATATTCTCAAATTAATTCAAGTTTATATTATTCATTCGAAGGTCAAATGTAGAACAATTTTACAAAAAAAAAATTCGAGAAATTCTCGATATCGTCTCGTCTCGGCGAGATCTCGACTTTAAAAATCTCGTCTCGTCTCGATTTTTCGAGACGAGAAAAAAATTTGGCCGAGAAATGTCTCGTCTCGGCGGCATCACTAATTCAAATGTGAGGAAAAGACATATTATAGGAATCAACAAAACCAAATATACTCAATTTGCTCAAATGTATACCGTGGTCTAGATGATAAAAAGCTTCAGAGTAGGCTTCCTTATGGGAAATATTGTGTAATGCAAAACAAGTTGGTAGTTGTTGATCTACCTACCACAAATCCATGTTGATTAGAGCAAATGAGGGATTTAGCACTAGGAAAGATGATGTCAAAACACCATTTCAAATATTCTACAGAAATTGTTCATAGCTATGGGTCTGTAATTTTCATTTTCATTTGTCATTATTCTTGTAAATAGAACATTTTCCAGTCATTTAACCCATTCAACAGTTTTACAACAAATATATACGTATATAATTTCTGGGGGACTAGTAATTTTTTACATAATTTAATTTGCGATTTTAATAAAATCTGTTACTATTAGAACAAAATTAATTATTATTTATATCCTACCAAAAGTATTGATCTTTATCTTTCTTACATAGCAAACCCACAGTATCGCTAAAAAACAGCCACTTTCTGATTTTACATAATATAAGTAATTGAAATGACTTTTTTAATACCATATCCAATCGATGTAGGCTGATAAGCTCTCATTATAGATTTTGAATTTGTTGTAATAGCTGCCAGAGCTTGCCCGTTTGACTTAAAAAGTAGGCTTATACTTCGCCGAAAAAATATTTTCAAATATAAAGAGGACTAAGTATGCAGAAAAGTAAGAAAATTCACTAGATGTGTATATCAATTAGTTAAAAAATGTTTCAAGTTTAAGTACTTTGTTATTTCCTCATGTATATTATTTATTCGATGTTCAAGGTCAGTGGGTATACATACAGTTATCGATCAATCAGTCATTAATTTCAATAATTATTTTAAGTGTCGGTTTTTATTTTTATTTCGCCTTAAGATGCTGTAAAACCTATCATATTATATAATTCAACACTTTGTAGTATTAATTGGAATGCTTGTTTAAATTGATTCTTCAATAAGGTATTTACCTAACTTGTATATTAATATTCCAGATTAGAGAAACAATGTACCCACATATAAAAGTAGGAGATTTCTGTTTTCTTTTTATACGTGGATTGGAAGCCAAAGATATTTAACTCATATTCTATTTAACTAAACAAAAGTATTTGATTTAAAACATGAAAAGGAGAATTTCTATGACCACCAAGATCCGTTGATTATTTTTTATGGATTTACTTGAAATCTAGGGCCTATGCGAATATACCAAAAAATCACTAACACTACACTTACATTGATCAGAGTCAGAGGCTTGCCTCTTAGATTATCTCAATCTTACTTACAGAAAAAAACTCCGTGTGTACACATAATATATACATGTCTGTTTTACATGAGATGCCTCAAGGTTCCATTTTGGGCTCTCTCCTGTTTATTTTATATCTGATTGACTTGTTCTGTTTTATGACGCCCAAGAAATGTGTGGCTTACGCAAATAACAGTCGGTAACAGTCAGATGCCATGGTAAAACTTACTGCTTTTTCCAAACAACTGGCATAAAATCTGTCTTACTACCAATAATATGACTATAATTTACGATATCACGTTTAATCTTTTCTACCAATAGGGGCATCGTAAAGAGCAGTTTGTGTTAATTTAACATTGTCTTGAAGATCAACTTGCTCATAAATATATTTTAGCTCTTAAAGTTACGCAGTATTAACCAGTGAACACATTCTAAATAAAGGACTGTTTCTGTAGAAATTTGTTCTAGGAACATAAAATAAACTGTTATTTATTGTTATTATTGAACCACCCATTCTAAATGGAAGTTGGTTGAACAAGAAAGTTTCTATTATTTAATAAATCTTATTCATTTAAAAACAAAACATACTGGGTGGGTAATTACCATACATCTTACAATACAGAAATTTTAGAAATTTTCTCTGCACATTTTCAAGTGCGCTTATTTTTACGTCATATTATGGATACCACACAATGCAAGCATACTCCAATTTACGGATAATGAATGCATTGTACAGTGCTTTTTATTGCAGTAACCTTGTAAAATCTACGAGAATATGTTATTATAAAACCTAACATTTTATACAGTTCATATAATTATATTATACCGTTTTATCAGTATGTTCCGAAAAGTTTTCATCTGGTAAAACACAAAGATTTTTGTGAACTTTTTCCTGGCAAGTGTATAACTTTTAAGCAAATAATCAAATATAAGTTCTTCCTTTTTACAATGACATTAAAAGACATTTATGTGTTCAAAGTGAATTTATGGTCTGAACACATTGAGCTGTATTATTTAACTGTAAAGCACTAGAATCATCAGTGTCATTTACAGTTTGAAGCCATCAGAGTAGATTAATTCCTGTGCTGCACCAAAGTCACAACCTATATTGTTTATTTTATTACTGCTAGAAATAATAAAAGGCCTAGATTTGATCCTTGGGGCGCACCGAAGTTGGTGTGTATCGAAAAGATCTACAACCTTTAATTTCAACATGTTGCTCTCTATTTTGTAGGCACGAAATGATTAATAGTACACACTTGGCACGTATCGTGTGGGTATTTTATATATTTTTGCTTCGATTTCTTGAAGTATAGTAATAGGGTCGAAAAATTGTGTCAGAATGAGATTGGACTACGCTCAAAACATAAAGAGAAGTGCATTTTCGCGTGGCGGAATGTGTCTGTGGTATATTTTCTTTCGTTCATGATATCTTCTACAAATATTCATCGGTTCTGATTTTCGTATCAGGATGAATCCAGTCCTACTGATTTTGGTGCCGATTGGTTGGAGGTTTTGGTAATATGCTCAGAATGTGGAAGTCAGTTTTTTTATTGGCTCGTTTTACTTCTACCTATTGGAATACACGGCTGCTCGAAATCCTTCGACATAATAATTGCATTATGCCTAACTTTCTTAGACCAATGAATCAATCAATCAAAACAAATTTATTAACAGTTACTTGTACAGTAATGCGCCTGACCAGATCCCGGTCCGGAGCGACCCACGCAACCACGGCGTGCAGCGTCGTGGTGAATGCGTGGGTGAGCGGAGCGGGTTCGGTTCGGCTTAAACAATAATTGGATAATTGGGGTGGAGTGGTTAGCACTCCTGTTTAAGGATTAAAACTTAAAGCTAACAATTTATTTTAACAATATCAAGAAGTGATTGGAAATATTAAGGTAATTTTAAAAGTAAAAACAAACTTAAAATTAGGCACATAGTGTTTTGGGTCGCGACACTCACGCACTGCGCACTTTTTCAGTTCTGGTTGCTGGTACAGGGAAAACTCAACGAAAAAACCCGTTCAAACTAGTAACCTCCTTCGTCCGATGGTTAGACTGCCTCCGGAAAGGTAGGGTGGGGAGAAATTGTGATTTAAAATGTTTGGATTTTCAAGAGGTTATTGGTCGAGAGGGGATTTTGAAAAGGGAGACAAAAAAGGACAAACGAACAAAAATTAACAGAAATAACAAAAAGGAGACGAATAGAGGGAATGGAAGGGGTTTGAGGGTAAAAGGTGGTGAAAAATAAAAGGTGGTGAAAGGGAAATTGTGGTATAGGAAAGTTTTGGCTAGGGAGGTTGTCGAAAGATAGGCAACGCCTGGTATGGTATGGGTGTTTCAGGTCGAAAAGTATGGCATTATGCTCTCTGATTCGTGTTATATCGCGGGTCAGCGGACTATCGCCCAGCTTGAATTGATAGAATTTCTGTGATATTTCCTGGACGAAGTCCGCTAGTGGGGTTATGTCGTGGCAACGTACATGGAGATCTCTGAGGGAGGTGTACCTACCGGAGTCTGAAATGAGGCGCATAAATTTATGTTCTAAAACTATGTTTCCGCGTTGTAGTTTTTTATTCGTCCTGGTTAGTCCGCTACCCCGTGCCAAGAGCGGTTACAGACTCCTGGACATGGAGTAGACATTTCGTACGATTTCGTTAACGTGTATGTTGAACGTCAGTCTTCTGTCTAAGTTCATCCCCAGATACTTCACGCACCTTTTGATTGGAATTTGGCGACCCCCGATCGAAATCGGTGTTAAAATGCGGTTCTCAGTGAACTGGCGCGTGAAGAGTATGGCCTCCGACTTTTCGGCGTTGATCCGAATCTTCCACTTGTCGTAATACGCCGTGGCACGGGCCATGTGCGCTTTCAGCAGCATGTTCGCCGCATGTGCGTACATGGCCGTGTCGTCGGCGTACTTGGCAATGTTCGTGTTCGGAAATTCCGGAAAGTCAGAGACGTACAGGTTATATAGCTTGGGTGACAGGCACGACCCCTGGGGGACGCCCGCGCGAATGTCCCGCCGAGTTGAGAGTTTGTTATTCACCCTGACCTGCAGTGATCTGCCTGTCGGGAAAAAGTGAATTAGTTTGGTGATGTGCGTCGGAAAGTCAGTGAATTTAACTTGTGGAGTAAGCCCGGGATCCACACTGTATCGAAAGCTTTCTCAATATCGTTTTGCTTCTACCTATTGGAATACACGGTCGCTCGAAATCCGTCGACGTAATAATTGCATTATGCGTAACGTTCTTAGATCAGTGTATTTGTCCTTCAATGGATTTTATCAAAAAAGAGGCTATGCGCACTTTCTTTTTATTTACTTTCACTTTCACTCAGGTTTCGCTATTACACATAGTGTTCATTGAGTGCACAACATCCTCGCATTTTCGAAAATTTTCGGCCCTATCTGTACTATTAATAATTTTTCCGATTCACATCGACTCAAAATTAGTTCTTCGCAAATCAAAATTTAAAGAGCGTACTAAATTCGTGTATTTTGTGTAATGAAGACTGTGAGTCTATTCCACGACACAATTTGTTTTCACTTAAAAACTGGTTTCTTAGTCATACGATCGAAAATGAAAGTGGTGAATAATTTATCAATAAACAATATATTATTTTGATACATGAGTATGTCTTTATCATAAAAAAAATTAGCAAGATAAGATCTAGGTTATATCCTGTATATTCGTTTTGTTCGCAAGAGTGCGAGTGGTGGTAGATACCTTAAAATGAATACACCAAAATATTCGTTATCTTTCTAACTGTACTTTGTATAATTATTTGTTTGTTGACTGTAACCTTGATTTTTATGGTGTCATCAAACGAATTCTTTTATTATTTTTAAGATATGCTAAAATATGGAGGAGATTCATAAATATGCGGGTTTATTAACCTATTACTCATTTTTGTGACTTTAAAATTCACGTGCTGTTTTATTGTTAGTTGACGGTAGATGGTAATAACTTAAAAATATATTGTGTGTGTAACTATGTGATTTTGTAAGTTTTGACTAAAATAAACTCGTGAACCGTTTGTATGGGAACAGAAATAAACGATCTATTCCTAGCGTACGAAGAATGAACCGAATACATAGTCGAACTTTCATAAATCACTATAAACATATATTTATTATAAACATTTATGTTCCACTTATTAATAAAGGAGGTTTTCCAGCAACTGGTGCTACTCTCCACACTTCTCATAAGATCGTTAAGGATCATTAAGATGGATACAAACAGTACATACTCATAATTAACACGAACACGCACTAGGAGACAAAAATGTGATTGTACGTGGGATTCGAGAGACTTCAGTGACGATTTCGATTCACTCGGTGTCAGTTTGACAAAGAAAAATAGAAAGTGTTTGAATGTTTTTTGTTGAACAGCACATGCTTCGGCCTGAGACATTTAGTTCTCTAGTCGTTTTTGATGTACTGCAAAACATGAATTTTGGCGAGCGGTAGGGATGCGACGCGCAGGTTCTTATTCAAGGTCGCTTCCTTACCTGCGTTGCAGTGGCGTGCAATTAAAAGAGTTTTATGGTAAAATCACCACCAAAAGTATATTAGAAAAGCAACATTAAGATAATAAATTATTACATGCTTTTTGTAATATAGCTAATAAATAATAGAGCTAAAAATATGTACATGAAACATTTTATGTCAACGTATATAAATAATGTAAAAGCTGTTGACTATATACTAATTCCTCCTCCTTATTCACAACATTTTGGCAGGCGTTTTGTGATCCATGAATTATTCTAGTGGGCCTCCCTTTGTTGTATAGCATATCAAGTCCGTTTTGTTCCATAAACCAAATCGGATGCACTATTAGGCAAAGCTCGAATTTTGGAATATTTGTTGTGTTGGCAACTCTGAAAGAGGTGGCATTAGCCATTAGCCACTGTGCAATGTAACTACTTTTTGTCAGAGTTTCATTATGTTTATCTCGTTCTAACCTAACATTTCCTGTTTGTTGATTATTTGTGGCCTTTCATTGTTGTTTGTTATCCAGTTATTAAATTTTTGGCTTTTTGCAAATTACAATAAATGAGTGCAAGTGAGGATGTGAAGAATAAGAGCAAATAAAAAAAGTTCGACCTTCTCTAAAGAAGATGCAATTAGATATATTGCTTTCCATAAAACCATGAAATCTCATCTCATTCCCTTCTAACGATGAACTTGAACTTGTGTCGACTATGCGCTGGTATTTACCCATTTTAACTTTCGACAAACACCAAGAGAAAGGAGACTACAAAGATCCTTGTAGGGAATGGCCTGAAGGAGGATAAGCGCCACCTTTTGTTGAATTGAACTAGACCCTGAACTGATTAGTATGCACTTAATTTGAGTTCCATAGGATGATGGGAACATGGTTGAAATTGGGTCCAAAGTTCAATGAGAACCTATGTACTGACGACTTTTTCAATCGAAGCAGGTGGAAGATAAGTTACAATGTTAAAACCCCTGGTGGTTTTAGATGTATCATCATGTGAGCTTTCGAGAAATATAAAGCAATCTGCGGGGAAACGTTAGTTCCGCAAAGTAGTATTCTCAACGTAGGGCAGTAACCCATTTCCGCCAAAGTACTGACTCGGCTCAAGATTGCTTAATCTGTGGATTCGCTGCAGTCACTTACTGACTAGACTATGCTCCCTCTTGCCTCCCTAAGACATTCACTGTGTTGTTGTCATTCGTGCACTTTCTCCCTCACTCCCCTTTACAGGCCAATCTTTGTAGTCTCGTTTGTATGTTAGAATTTGCAATAAAGTTTGCTTTGTGCCACAAAAAGGACCAAAATCGAGACTTTGTGGTAAAAAAGCTTGTTCCTAATATCTCCTTTAAAATTCGATTATGAAATGGGTTTTACAAACTAAATGGGGCTTTATTTTGATTATGAAACTGGCTGTTAAAGACACTATTCACTATTTCCCGTGCTGGGCTATGTAAAACATTTTTTCGTTCGCTGCTCGACATCTTTCTCGATTTAAGATACAAGATCGAACGCCTTCAATTAGTCAGGGAAATAGTGTGCAAATTCGACGATAAAAGGTCAGAGGCTGCCAGTCGGTAATCGAAGAGACCATATAAGTACCTACCGCCACTTTGATGGCAAATTGCTCAAAAACCGACCAAATAGAAATGTCTAGCTCTACAGTACAGTACTGTACACGCCAAAAGAAACATTTTGTGGCAAATTTGGTCCGGTAACTAAAATTTTATTTTATTTTTTCAATTTCTGGTTACCGCTCGCCGACCGGAAGTTTCGTCTGCCAGCGTAATTGGGATATGTGAAGTACATATACTAACTACCTGTGCGGACAGATACCGATAAGCATTCGATTAAAAAACATGTTCCCCCTCCCTATATCCCCACCATATCAAATATTTCCAGAGAGAAAAAACTTTGGTACTTATATGGTCTCTTCGATTACCGACTGGCAGATGGTAACCTTTCATCGTCGAATTTTCACGCTATTTCCTAAACTAAAAGGCTAATGCCTATCAACGCGTGCTACTGTTGTAAGCAAAATCAATCTCCCCCACGCAAGTAGAAAGCACGTAATCTACGCCGCTATTGACAAACCTTGCGCAATGAATTTTATTGAGACAGTAAATAAAAGATCTTCTGCGTAACCCTACCGCTTGCCATAATTCAGTTGTTATTCAACTACTTTAAGTTGATGGGTTGGACATCCAAATAGCGTACCAACTGATGTCATAGCGGATAAGGGGGTGGGGTGGGGGCGTAACGTTGAATAATCGTTTTTTCGCGAAGGCTAATAATCTGAGAGGAAAGTTCAAATGGGAAAGTATAAAAAAAAACTATAAAATGAGCCCCCGAACATTAAGATAGCTTTATTAGGTCAAGAGTAAATTCAAAAAAAACGAAATTTTGAAAAAAAATTTTAATTTCAGCAAAATTTTAGAAAATTTGAAATTAATATGTGTTATATAGGAGGGAACATCTAATCAAAATTTCAGATCGATATCGGCATTATTTTTTGATAGATTCAATTTTTTGAAAAAAAAATGCTCTTTGGAAAATGGCTATAAGTATTTCACTTTCTGTCATATTTTGCTATGAGAAGAAAAATTCTATTCTTCGAGAGTTGTTCAATATTTACAAATTTTTCTATATGGTCATTATTCAGAAAAAAGTGGTAAAAATTTAATTTGAAAAAATGGAAATTTTTTTGCATAAAAAAAAGTCCAATTAAAATTAAATATCTTTTGAATGGAATGTGTGAGCTACCCACAGAGGCATTCGCCATGCAAGAGCTGTGCGAATGCATTCAACATGAATTTGCCAATAACTAACAGTTTGGCTTGTCATGAAAATGATGTCTAAGCGACTTACCTGACATTAAAAACTCAAAATTGACTTGTAGTAGTACGATAATTTCGAAACTAATTTATATAGACACCGTACGGATGAGAAGTGGGTTACCTTTTGAAGTCTCATGGATAAATTACACAAACGGCTGTGCGTGCGTGTGTCTTTTCGCAGACCTGTGAACTAATGGCTAGCGGCGCTGTGTCTTCGTGAAGGCCAACCTGCAATGAGGGGGAGGTGGTTTTTCATTGTGAAATGAATGAACAAAACGGTGCAGCTGTTTTTGTGCTTTTGTACTGAATTCAATACCTTTTTATTTCTTTAGTACGTACTAATTTAATAATAATGGTACTTTCTTCCTTACTTGACTACAATGGTGAGACGATTTTCAAATATTATTGTTTTTTTTTTAAATGTTAACCCTTTTTAAAGGATAGTTTTCTCTTGTGACCTAATTTAACGTGTGGACGTGGGAAATATATATGAAATGATACTACTCAAAACGTCGTATTAAATAAAATGTCTTTTCTGACACGACATTTTCCTACAGAATTTTGTTTTACAAAATAATAATTATTGTTATACGCCATTTTTTTTTCAAAATGACAACTGGTCCATTTCACCGTCAAAGGATCCCGCACACTACAAGAGGGAAATCCGGCATCGGTTAAATTCGCCCAAATTGAGTGACAGAGTAGATCAAAAGTCTCCATGGGCCCGAGTCCCAGAGACACACTCTTCCACCCCTTTTCACCCTCTAAACGGGTAAAAAGCGTTGGAGTAAATGATATCCCTACAATAGTATTTTATACTAATATTTTATACTTTCTATAGTTACGAAAAAATCAGTCAAAGAATTTAATTTATATTTTGATACTCTTCCACCTTCCTACGTTTTTCCAACCCTTACGGAGGGTGTAAATACCTTTACCTACGATCACTACTGTAAATAGTAAAAAACACACTACCTGCCATCTATGTAAGTTGAATTTCACATTTTGTAAACAAAACGCACTGTAAACAAATCGCACTGTAAACAAATCGCACTGTAAACAAATCGCACGGTAAACAAAACGCACGGGGCACGCAAATATAGGTTGCATAGTTCGCTGACGCGGGGTTTAAAAAAACAAATGCGCCTACGTAATTTTCGAACGTTGTCAAAACTGACATAATATTTGTTGAATAATATTGTTAACTAGTGAACTAAATTCAGATTTTACTAAATAAATAAATAAATATGATCGTAGGTAAAGTATAGTACATAATTCGAGTTGTAAAGCAATTACGCAGTCATGGAAATACGCACTCGCGGCATCGTACGTAACTTTTCCATTCGTGCGTAATATGCTTCTTACAACACTCATTACGTAATATACTATTGCGGATGCGTTTCTATATTTTTTTCGAAAAATTCTTTGTCAAAAAATAATAAATTTGAATAAATTATCGAAATAGTTTTCGGGGGGTAGCTTTCACCACCTATAAATTAACAAACCCCACGTAATTAGAAACGTTTTTTTGACACATTTACTATTAAACTATCAAGAAAAACCAAGCTTTACTTCATATGACAGTCTTCCTAAATCAAAACCTCTAGTTACTGTACTATTTATTAAAATATCGATTCAAATAGAAAAGTTTCATCATGAGAAATTGGCGAATACTCAGATCAAGTACATATTTACGTGATATAATATTGACGTGGGTTATTTTTTAGTATTTAAATTTTTCAAATACCGTACTTACGCAACTCGACAAGGAAGTACACTCCTTACCGTTGACAATATTAATGTGTAATAATTGTTGACGATTAACACAGCTGTAACAAAATGTGTTTTAAAGAATTTGGAGAGGAATTAATAATTAATCACACTTAACACATGAAAACCATTATGACGATTTGTTACAAATGACATTTCTTTGTAAATGTGAATTATGTGAATTATGTTGTCACTTTACGAATAAGAATAGATTCAGGCGTTGCAGGCAGTAAATGCCTGTTTGAATACCAATTTACCAATACCCATTTCGGAATATTTTCAACTACCCGCACTTAGTTTGATAAGTTGATAAGCTCCGTAAGTAAATGCATGCGGAAGTAAAAGTTCCCAAAGTTGGTGGCTTTGCAAATATAGACAAATCCAGCATTCATACAAAGCTGGGAATGTTGGAAAGCGCTACTCCCATAGATCCATACCTGCAGTATAACGAATTAGTTCTGCGACGTACCAAAACCAAAAAGCGACAACAGCTATTTTTTTCAAGTTTTTTTTTTTGTAGATGTACAATTTTCTGCTGTTCGCTATGAGCTGTACTTTTATTGTACAGCTCATAACGAACATTTTCCTTCTTTTTGTTGTTTTCCATAGGACTTATAGATTTCGAGATATTAAAAAAAAAACCGATGGAAAACAAGGTCTAAAAAATTGTTGTTTAAATAAACAATACGCCGAAACTACAAAACTGAACTGTGAACATAAGTTGATCCCTGAACACGTTAAAACAAAAAAACTGCCCTGACCAGACAATTCACATTGCGAATTTTTTAGTTCTAATTTGACTCCACTATAGATGTCATAACCAGATTGGTTATGTTACGGTTGAAGTATAAAGATCTCTGAAACCATTAATTCTACAGAAATTTAAAAAAGAAATCGAAATTCATCCTCAATTAGTAACTTTCTTATTTGTCTCTGGCATGGTTTCGCTCAATATGATACTTTTCGAGTTATTTGACGAAAGTCGTTTTCAAAAACCTCCCTTTTACGAGCTTTTATTTAACTTGCTTTGTATGTAAGGATGTTCAGTCCAAATCATGTGGGTCAAATCTTGCAAGTCAATTTTGAACCACTTAACCTCGTCCATTTAAAAAAACACAAGTTATGTCTATATGTCAGCAACGAATTCCACTCAAAAAAGTGCCTTAAGAATGTGTTACTCGATTTTCGACTCGATACTTGGTAATTGAGATATAGATTATAGAGGGTCATCCAAAAATGGCAATTTTCCAAAAAAGCTCTGTAGCTCGGTAGTTGAAAAAGATAGACGCCATTGTTTTTTCTGGAAAATCGAGCTAAGGACACCTATATTGGTTTTTGTCTACCTGCCATAGTTTTAGAGGAAACCCCAAATCCCATCTACTTTGGTCCACCCTATACTAATGCGTTAAATTTATTTTAGCTTCAATCATGTCCAGATGATGTCAACATGGATGGCGAAACGCGTATCGAGTATACAGGGTGTCCCGAATTGCATAGGCCAAACTTCACTAAGCAATACAACTTTTCAAAATAAGAAAAAAAGTTCCTATAAACATGGGTCGGGAAGTGCTTAGTTTCCGAGATACAGGGTGTTCAAGTAATTCTCCTGAAAATGTTTTTTTATGAATATTTTCGAAACGTCTAAAGATAAACAAATGATAATTTACACAGGAATTTAACTTTTTATGCTTTCTAAGACAAAATGACAAACAACTATGTACGAAAACCATTCAGGAGCGGGTGAAACTGAGGGGGGCTAGGTATAATTTAGCCCCAACTTTATTGTGTGACACTTTTACATTAATTTATGAGCAGAACTTAAAAATTTGAAGCTTTCTACACAAAAAAAATCTCTTGTGTTTTTTCTCTAAAATTATCAGTTTTTGAGTAAATCTTATCTGAACTTTATTCGGGAATAGTTTTTTATGAATATTTTAGCAGAACAGAAAAAACAATGACAGTAAAACAAAATTTTATTACATTATTTTTTATTAGACAACAATGAATTAGATTAAAGTAAGGTAAATTACAAATTAGTAGAGTTGTTCAAAGTGCATTCCGCCAGCTTTTCTGACATCTGCGCCGTACAGAGTGTGTAGCTTTACGATTGAAATCAGGATTAGCCCGCAAATTTTCACATTCTTCGAGAATTTTTTCTGTTAACTCTTCTCTTGTGTTTACAGGGTTTGCGTAGACTTTGTCTTTTAAATAGCCCCAGACAAAAAAAATTAACTGAAGTTAAATCCGGTGAACGGGGTGGCCAGGCTCTTGCACCTAATCGACCCATCCACCGTTCAGGATAAATTATTGCTTACCCACAAACGGTTCTCAACAGCAAAATGTGCAGGAGCTCCGTCCATTTGAAACCAGCATTCATTTCTTAACTTAAGAGGAATATGCTCGAGATATTGAAAAAAAATGGTTATTTAAAAAATCATTAAATAATGGCCCATTTAAACGGGGAGGAAGGATGTGGGTCCCACAAAAAGTCCCGTTTATAACACCATACCATACATTAACGCTAAACTTCTGTTAAAGTGTCCTAGGGCGAATTATATGAGGATTCTGATGAGCCCAGATTCTTAAATTATTGGAATTAACCTGTCCATTACGGTTAAAGGTAGCTTGATCAGTCCAAATAATTTTACTTCCGAAATCGGGATCTGGAGACTTTTTTGTGTAGAAAACTTCAAGTTTTTAAGTTCTGCTCATAAATTAACGTAAAAGTGTCACACAATAAAGTTAAGGCTAAATTATACCTAGCCCCCCCCCCCCCCAGTTTCACCCGCTCCTGAATGATTTTCGTACATAGTTGTTTGTCATTTTGTCTTAAAAAGCATAAAAAGTTAAATTCCTGTGTAAATTATCATTTGTTTATTATTAGACGTTTCGAAAATATTCATAAAAAAACATTTTCAGGAGAATTACTTGAACACCCTGTATCTCGGAAACTAAGCACTTCCCGACCCATGTTTATAGGAACTTTTTTCTTATTTTGAAAAGTTGTATTGCTTAGTGAAGTTTGGCCTATGCAATTCGGGACACCCTGTATATTGCAATGTAGTGTTCAAGGGTTTTGGTATTTGTGGAAACCACTACGTTGTCAGTGTCACACCAAGGGGTTTTCAGCAACTCCAGAAAAAGTAAAGCACATCGAGAAAATACATAATTGATTTTTCAGCACATGGCCCAAATTATAGATAATTTATTCTACTAAAATGGTATTGCTTTAGCTAAATTCTCTGTGGCAATACCTAAAATGATATTTATAAAATCAGCTTTATACGTCTAATATGATATAAGATATGTCGGAAACAGGACACCGAAAAAACAATACTGTATTGTTTTCTCTTAGCTGCCTCCGGCAAATTTTACACCGTCTATAATATGTCAAGGTCGTTACATTATAACTGCTGCTAATTTCTTATCCTGTATATTTTCAAACGTGACCACGCATCTTTTAAGTCTAGTTCCCAACAAAATTTTTCTCGTTATCTACCTTATTATAACTCGTTCCACGGAAATCAAGTTATTTCATTCATTTTTCGTTTTTCCATCTCTATTCTATACGATCTTCCTTAATGTTAATTTTCTTGGAGGTATTCTATGGTGGTATGGTTTCATAAATGAATTCCATATAACCCAGCATGATTTTGACACATGAAAATCGTTTTCTCATTGAATGCAAACTTTGTTTTTTTTTACGAAAGCAGTTATTATATATTTTGTTAACTTTCAATAATTATGTAGAGGCAAAACTAATATTTTTTATACTTATGTGGCTTCGTATTGTACAATTTAATAAAATGTAAAAAAAGTAAAGTAAAGTAAATTCGTTTAAGGCGATCAAAATTTCTTTAGTCAAGTGATAAAAATAGTATATTTTACAAGAGATGAAAAAAACTTATTTCATTTCGAGTAGGAAATGCTACGTTTTCTACTCATGCAAATATAAATATCAATTTTTCCACTGTCTACTGTATATGAAAGTGACATTTTTTTACTCTAGAGATGAAAATATCATACTAATAATGTCTAAGGTTTGGTCCTTTAGCCTTTCCGGTCGTTATTTATTTTGTCTGCTCCAGTTGTAGCCCAGGAATTTTAGTTTTTGACCCGGAATTAATTATTGTAAAGCTGAAAATTTGCAGGATTATAGTTTTGGTCCAGGACAACACGTACTAAAAAGTCCCCTACACTCTGCAGAGCTGGCAATAAAGTGCAGCAGAAAGGTTGTTACTGGTCTGATTTGGGTCGAAATGATCATAAAAGCTTCGGAGAAGCATATCCGTTCGTGTTTCAGATGTTCCATGCATATTTTGTTCATAATTTTCCGTTCTAGTGCTGTCAAAATTACACAAATTGAAACGGCACCAACCCCCATCCATATATTTATCTCTCTCTTTTTGTTGAAACAGATTACACGAATTTGGCAGTTTGCGTGATCGTCTAGATTTTTACAAGTAGGACCCAAATTTACGTTGTGATAGTAATTTTATTAAACAGATTCTTTTTAAAGTTTGATATTACTTGTTTCTGTTTACTGATTTAATTTATTTACCTTAATTTTGGAACCGTTAATTTACTAATTCTCTTTACTTTTGGTACCTTTTTATTTGTTTGTATTTTACTCAACAAAGATTTCATTGCGATTACAATTTTATTTGTAATCGATTTATTTGTCTTAAGGATTATAATTTTATTTAAGCTCTTATTACTGAAAAGTATAATATTGAAAGAAAGTACAGAAAATGTTTTAATACATTTATTTAAAGACAATCGTCATATTCATTAGTATAGATTACACATTTGTTGGGCAACTGCCACATTTTATATATGAAAATAATACAAATATAAGTTGGGACAATAGTCACAATAATTTACTATAAGTTTAAATTAAATGTTCGTTGGGGCAAGAGCCACATAGAAAAATAATGGAAAGTATTCTTTGTAAAAAATCATCTCAATTACTTCCATAGAATAGCCAGGTCAGCTATGCAAACAATAAAATGAATTGCTTACAACGACAATGGTCATTACTCTGAAATATTTATAGTTGAAGTCGGCATACGTAAAATCTGACACAAAACTCGGGAAATCTCCCAGTAGTGATATTATGATAAAACGGCAATAGACAAAATCCTGTATAATTGTCACGACAACTGTCGTAGGTTTGGTTTCGGTGTTTCGAAGATTCGTAGTATGGCTAATTACAATTGTACTTGGCCGAGATCAATGGATCTCAAATTTAACACCTGATGTATTTCTAGATGAGGTGACAAACAACAAAATCTTGTGATTGCATTTCGAAAATATTCGAAGACATAATTGATAACAAAGAGCTGTATTCAGATCTTATCATATGTAAATAACAAATATATATTCCAGTTGTAGCCAAAGGAATGGCAATTAAGAACTCAGTAACGCAGAATCCTGCGAAAGTAAATAGTTACCAAGTCTAAAGTTAAAACCATCGCGGGTGTGCAAATAGCGTTTGCATAGCTAAGCGGAACATTGCCTGGACTATAACAACAATCGTTGTAATCATATTTTAAAACCCTAAAGAAAATTGCCCATTCATTAATCAAATAAAATAATAAGTTAATTCCGAAAATAATTAGCTGTAATGGTGAAATTAAACAATATAGTATAATAATTCCAAATAAATTAGCTAATCAAAAAGCTACCACAGTATTGTCGTAATCGCGCCGCCGAAGATATAAAGTCGTGTGCTTTACTGATATTTAAATAAATATTATTTGATACATTATACTACCAGTATTGCCTCTCCCCGAGTATCCAGAATAATCTCGTAGTTTGTCTCCATATTTAACGGTTTGTGTAACTGAAGGATCTGCTCAAAAAGTTAATTTAATAAAATCTCAGAAAATTGACTTTGAATGATAATTAGAAACATTTGACTGGAAAAGTGGACAACTGGCTCTACAGATAAAATAATTGCAATTTCAAAATGAAATTTGGATAAAAATGCACAGTTGTCTTTGTAGACATCAAATGTTGACTTTAAAATAATGCAAATCTTAAAATGAAATTGAACAGAGAAACCGAGCTGTTGCCTGTACAGACTTTTCGTCCAGAGAATATAATTATGAATTAGAATAAAATGAATTTTTAATTTAAAATAATTAAAATCTCAAAATTAAATTTGGATAAAAATTTGAGCAGTTGTCTATACAGGCATCACTTCTCTTCCCTAAATAGTTATATATCAGCGAGTTACCAATAGATGATCACCTCAACTGATCCCCTTATGAGTACTCGCGGACCTTTTATAAGGTAAATTCGGGTTCTGAAAATAACCTCCCCAGAACTATCAGAGAACTGTCAGGAGTTTGCGCAGTTCCAAATCCGACCGCATCAAAAGCAACTGCGCAAACTCCTGACAGTTCTCGGACGGTAATTTTCAGAACCCGAATTTACCTATAGTTACCATTTTAAGAGACAAAAGGTAAATTCGGGTTCTGAAAATTACCGTCCGAGAACTGTCAGGAGTTTGCGCAGTTGCTTTTGATGCGGTCGGATTTGGAACTGCGCAAACTCCTGACAGTTCTCTGATAGTTCTGGGACGGTTATTTTCAGAACCCAAATTTACCTAATAATACGCGAAATGAAAGCATGAGTGCGATGGACATACGCGAAGTACCTAAGCGCGATGCATTGTTTGTCACGTAGGCATCTTCCCTTTAAATTACACCTTCACAAAGAATTTCAACCCCAACTATATTATGAATATGATCTTCTATTGCTTACGTTTATGATTTGTTTATTTATTTGACACATTCTTTTGGAATACTTTCTCGCTTGAGACACAACTTTAACGTCGATGTGGTTATAGTAATATACTGTATGAAATATTATTTCCCTAAATACTGAACTGAATATTTACGTATTTATTAGAACAAAAACATTTCAAGTAAAATTCTGCATGGAATACTATTTAATTGTTATTTAATTTTATATAGAACTAGCTGACCCAGCAAACGTTGTTTTGCCATATAAATTATAAATTTTTGTCCAAAAAATAAAAAGAAAATTTCTGGATAGGGCCACCCTTATCACCTAGGGGTATAATAGCCTACGACCTATTCTCAGATCTACCAAATATACACCAAAAATTTCATAAAAATCGGTCAAGCCGTTTCGGAGGAGTTCGATAACAAACACTGTGACACGAGATTTTTATATATTAGATTATTTTAAAGTACAGAAATAAGTCAGTTTATATTAATAATTTAAGAAATTCTTTTAAAAATAACGTATCTAGGTATGGAATATTTCAAAATTGAAAACATTCCGAAATGCGCCAATGCGGATAAATGAAGACTCGAACGGGAAAACGTACCCGAATAAACATTTCTCTTTATACTTTGGGCTTTCCATTGGTATGTTTACCTTCTCTGTAGCGTCACCAGTTATGGAGCTACGCCACTTCGAGTGTCGCCGCGCCCGTCATGCGCTCGGTGGAACTGCCCTGCCTGCGCAGATGAGACTTGTTGCGAATTCCTGTTTATATATTATTAGTGTTTTTAATTTTTAAATTTAACTTGTCAGTCTCAGAAAATGAATTTATTCGGCAAGACAATTGACATTATTGATCTACTGGGAAGTAGAGTCGTCCGGACCGTCGTCCATATCCACCGACTGGCTGTTTGTGCAGCTGGATCCTTTACAGCTCCTGCACATGATGCTGCAGTTCATACCAGAGTTCCTGCACTCGCACCGGCACCGCAGTCCGCCTTGCAGGCACAGGAAATTAGCAATATCAGGAGCTGGCTGCCTTGTGGTAGGAACCGGAACCGGGCCCTGGAGTCCTGATTTTCACCCCCAGTCCTCCGGGTTGAGGTTGACGTCTAGCCTGCAAAAAGCACATGCACATTAGTTAAGTGCTGCAAGATTTTTGAGAGATTAAATCTTCACACTATCCTCCTTAATGCGCTCACTTGGAAGTATGCGCGGAACGAATCTCGTCCGCTTGAAGTGCCTCCATTAAGATGGAGGTGTCTCTCTAGTACGGGCGACTAGCATGCCCAGGATGTCTGTGTCCTGGGCATGTCACGTGAATTTTTCTTCACGAAGTCTTTAAACAACGTATCATTTTCAGTGTCTCCTCTTTCCACACTAGCCCGAAGTAGAGTTGATAGCCCAACCTGAACCACCACAACATTTCCTTCTTCAAGAGATGACTTACAAACGACGCGAACGCCTGTGTCCACCATGACTTAACTATGATCACTCGATTTTCCCGCACCAATGAACCGATGCACACACTCCGAGGACTGTCACAGCTACTGAACTAAGAAGGCATAGCTCGCCGTGCGCCTGCTTGATTGTTGAGACTAGACGTGATCGACGCGACAATGAACGCACTTTACTTAACTTTTTCAATTTTTTGAATTTTGACAGCATTAGAACGGAAAATTATGAACAAAATATACATGGAACATCTGAAATACGAACGGATATGCTTCTCCGAAGCTTTTATGATCATTTCGATCCAAATCGGACCATTAACAACTTTTCTGCTGCACTTTATAGCCAACTCAGCAATTTCTGCGACTTGTTGCTCTGCAAAAACGGAGAAGCCGACGGGGGAGAGTAGGGGACTTTTTGGTACATGCTATCCTGGACCAAAACTACATTCCTGCAAATTTTCATCTTTACAATAATTAATTCCGGGTAGAAGCGATATATTGACTAAAACTCCTGGGCTATTGTGGTATTTCTTCTAGCTCTGGCTATTATTTCTAGCAGTTGGCTCTGTTATGGTAGCTTATCCAAGGGCCAGTGGTCCGTTTCTTTTATCAATTTCGTTCGTTCTTTCATTACGTTTGCTTCTTCCCCCAATTTCCCTGTCCAGTGTTGCAGTGGTATGTATTTTCTCTTGCGGGTATTACTGTTTCTTCTATATTTTTTCAGATGTCTGAAGGTTTGGTTTAGTCGTTGTTCTGTAGGACGTGTTTCTGTTTTCAAAAACTCCTCTATATTTTTCCTCGTCGTAGTTTGTCTCTGCCTCTCTTTTTTCTTTCAATGCTTCTTTTAGTTTTTCGTATATGTTCCACGTCCGGTTTTGTTTATCTGTAGCCTTTGTTCATACTTGTTATTTTTTTCTTTTCTTATCGAGCTCACAGATGACCTCTTCCTTTTTAATGTTGTTCTTACCCCAATTTTTATTTTTTAACCCATTGGTGTCCTGTCTAATTCTTCTCCTGTCAGTTATTTTTCTATTTCTTCGCAGTATTTCTTCTGGAAGTCTTATTCGGCTGTAGCAGGGAGGTATTCCAGGTATTGTACGACGTTTTGTTATTTCCTTTACGTCTTTTCTCTTCTATTCCCAACCAAAACACATTAGTATTTATGGTGTATTATACGTATATTAGGTATATTTTGATATAAGTATATACAGTGTGTCCGAGGATGGACTTAACTACACTTGTAAACATTTTTATTTAAATTTTTTCGAACAAAGTCATTCTTCATCATTTCTTTTGCTTACTATATAAATATTATTCACGTTGGGAAACTTCGATTTTGTTATACAGGGTGCGCAAAAAATATCAAAATGTAGATTTTCAAAATTAAAAATTTTTAAATCAAACTTTTTAAAGCGATAAAATTAAAGAACTTAAAAGGAGTAATCGAAAAGCCAAATCAATTTTTTTCATGTGAGTTAATCGATTTTTTCCCCATATCTTAATATCGATTATTATTATTTTTTAAAAACTATGTATTACTTTCAATGAAACGTTGTTTGTTACTATTAATAGTAAAGTTTGGATCCGTGTTTTAAAGTTTTCCGATTCAGGCCCTATCTTGATTGAATTAACTTCGTAATATTTTTAGAAGTGGGCTGCTATTTCATTTTCTGAAGACAAATGTTAATAAACAATAATGTCACCTAAGCATTATTTGACTTGATTTATATTCACAAGAAGCGCCCTTTACACCTAAACAACTTACTAATACTGGTTACAAACAGCGTTTCATTACAAGCAATACAAAGTATTTAAAAAATAATAATCGATAATCAGATATGAAAGAAAAAGAGATTTAATTTTTTATATAAAATATCTTAGTAACAATAACTCTCATGAAAACAAATTTTTTGAATTTTCGAATACTCCTGTTAAGCTCTTTCATTTTAATGCTTCACAAAGTTTGATTAAAAAAATGTTGATTTCGAAAATCTACATTTTTATATTTTTTGCGCACCCTATACAACAAAATCGAAGTTTCTCAACATGAATCGTGTTTATATAACAAGCAAAAGAAATTATGAAGAATGATTTTTTTCGAAAAACTGAAAATTTTTTACAAGTAGGTACCTATAGTAAGTTCATCCGTGAACACACTGTATATGTTATATACAATAAACATTTTTATAAGTAATGTTTATCACGTTCTTAAACCTTAATTGAAAATTACAATATTTTTTCTGATTTAAAATAATGAAACCTACAGTTTTGATATTTAAATCTTGTTCATTATAAGATTTTGATATTTAAAAAACCGTGTATTTAATGTTACAATATACCTAACTAACATTTCAAATAAAATTTTATACGTTTTTAACAACTCCTTTTGTGTTTATGTTTATGTTTAAATCATTTTTTTAAATTGATTTTCACAGTTTTAATTTTTTTAACAGTTTATCATACCGGGTGGTTCAGCCGACAGGGACATTCTTGTATAACGTTTGAATGGGTGAATGGATTTATCTCAAATTTGATGTAGCGATATGGGATGAAATTTCCAATTATATGATGTAAATATGGCCGACTTCCGCTTTCGATGCAATTGACGCGAAAATCAAATTTTTAAATGGGACAACCTGTATATTTTTGCATATTTTGATCCTGCTGGCCAAAATACGTATGATCTGACTGACCCTCGAATATTATTGATTATTGATTTTCAAAAAATATAGATTTTTTAATTTTTAGCTTTAATCATAGAAGGCCGCGATTTTGCCAAAATTGTTATTAGTCGGTCTGTAAGCACCCTTAAAATATTATCTCTTCAGATACTAAAATTAGACACGATTTATTCTTCATTAAGTTAAACGATATTAGTATTTCAACGAACACTATTTTTTTAAATATATCTCCTATGGGACAACCTGTTATTTAATTAGAACTTTAAATTATGAAAAAATTGATGTGCATAATGTCTACCTTCTCTTTACACTAAATTTATAATTAAAAAAAGAAATGCTTTGATAATAATCGATTTTTCACAATAATAAACTAAAAATTAATAATTATATTTTTTGAAAATCAAAATAATATTTGAGGATCAGATCATATGTATTTTGGCCAGCAGGATCCAAATATGCAAAAATATACAGGTTGTCCCATTTAAAAATTTGATTTTCATGTAGATTGCATCGAAACCAGAAGTCGACCGTTTTTCTTCCTTTTTTAACATTAAATAATTGTAAATTTCACTCCATATCACTGCACCAAATTTGAAAAAAATCCGTTCGCCCATTCAACAATTACAAGAGTGTCCCTATCGGCTGAGCCACCCGGAATATCGGCAGTATACGTTTATCGCCCGAACATTTTCACGTACATATAACGTATATTCAGAAAATCTAAACGATTTTAATACGTTTATTATACGAAACTGTGTTTCTTGGGTTATTTCCAGCTTCCTATATAGTATTTTGTAGTCTGTATTGATTTCTGCTGTCCTCTTTGCTTTAACGTTCTTGGTCCGTTCTCTTATCTCTCTACCGGCAAGGATATGATCTATTTGTGAGATTGAGCTTCCATTACTCGAAGTGTCAAAACATGTTTGACCTTTGCTCCACGTGCTCCTTATTATTATTATTTTTTTTAACTATTTAACGTCGGCCTATTTCCGCTACCAGGGCCTATCACCGACGCCAGGAGACGGGTACCCCCAACCTGGAAATTTTGCCGAACCTCTTCCCTTAAGAAGAGTAGGGATCTTTTACTTGCCTAACATTTAATAGACAAGGGACCGCCTGCTTTACATCCCCTCTGAAGGATGGTATATCCACTACGTAATCCTCGTCTGAAATTACGTAACTTCCGCGTATACACTGATATACAAGCCGCTATAGAAGGTGGGACCAGAACGCTGTATTTCCCAAAATAGGTCACCCATCCAAGTACTAACTGCGCTCGACGTTGCTTCAACGGAATATCGACTGACATTCACATTGAAGTCGCCTCTATGCTCGCCCCTATTGCTGCTCCTTATTGTTAAGTCAAACATGTGTGCTAGGTTTTTCAACGAGTGTTCATTTTTGTTAGACCATGTGTGGAGTAAAATTTTCCCTGTGTTTTTATCTTCTTCCATCGGGGGCTCAATTATAGACTTGAATATACTTAGCGAGATAAAGGAAAGAGAAAGAAATAGGAAACGTAATGAAATAAAAACAGATAAAATACCAATTTCTCATTGGAATAATTTTGAGAATTGTGCCCGTAGTCTTCTTGTCCTATTTATGCGTTAAAATCTACTAACATTAAGACAGGTATTTTTCTTTTCTCATTTCTTCTAGTGTCTTGAGTTTGCTGCCTGAACACTTTTCCTGCCCTCTTGTTTGGGTACTGTACTGTACTGAGTACTCCTATCATGCATATGTCCTTTCCAATTTGTATGGTTGACTTTCATTTACTTTTTCCATCTTTATCTCGATAGATCTTTCCCGTCTGGTCACCCATGCAACTCCTCTGCATGAGTACGCGATTAATATTTAAAAAAAAAATTCGAATATGGGGTATAGCCCAGTAAATAAAGACAGTAGAAAAAAATTACTAGAAAGCTGGTTTTTTGTGGAGACCTTCATTGAGATGCCCTTAGTGCATCCTGAGAAGTTCGAGCAATTTGAGCCATAATTTTTTTTTGGAGGGGGGGGGGGGGGGGGGGTTAAAGGGTCGATTTTCAGTTTTTTGCCATTATCTCGAAAAATTATCTCGACAAAAATAGTTATGAGCAAAAATATTTCTTATAAGATTCTACACAAAAAAGGTCATTACACTTTTTTTCGTAGGATCAATCGTACAGTACGTACATAAAATGTTATGTGTCTAATTGTGTGGACAAAGTTTCACAAAGACATCCATTCCCAAATCCAAGAAAGACACCAATCGATTTAAAAAATGGTTAGAAGTCATCAAGTAGTAGAAAAACAGTAACAAACAAATAGTAGAAGCAGCAGAAAAACAAATAATAGCAAATGCGGTTGCAGATAAATTAGTTCTAGTTTCTACTGTTTCCACTGTTGTTTTGCTTTACAAATATTCTATTTGTCTTCGTAGATAATCCCCAAACAGCAATATTATATATTAAAAGGAATTTATAGAAGCAACTAAATTTCATTCAGTCATTTAAATATTGCACGATAATAAAAGAAGCAATAAAAGAAATGTAAAAACTGTAGGTATTTATTCTGAAAATAAAGAGAAACAAACTAGACAACTTTTTTTTAGAGGCCATGGCAGGTTAAGATAAGTGTCCGTGCCTTTGCAACCTTTTTGCGTGTGGTTCCTTCCACTGATGTATCTTTGCGTAAGATACTACCACAAAAAGTTTTGACCTCAAAAACTTCATAATATCTGGGTAAATTTTTTTTTTTTGAAAACCCGAAAAAAGACTAGGTCTCCGCTGTTCTGCAACAACGAAGCTATAGATGAAGATATAGTTGATACGATACCATCAACTGATCAGCCAATTGACGAAGAAGACGATGAAGTTCACACGGAATTAGATCTGCTAGAAGAGAACGAATGATTTATGCAAAGGGTTGTTTTGAGTGTCAGATGTGGATTAGGCCTACTGTTTGTTACTTTTAAAAAAATACAGACATTGTGTCTTTCCGCAACTTTTACTCAAAAACGATTGATCCTACGAAAGAAAGTGTAATGACCTTTTTTGTGTAGAAAATTTTATAATAAATGTTTTTGTTCATAACTATTTTTGTCGAAAAAGTGATACTTTTCGAGATAATGGCAAAAAACCTGAAAATTTCCCCTTTAACAATGGGGTAACACTAACTCACTGTCCAAATTTCAGTACAATCGGATTTTTCTTTCTTGAGTTATCGTGCTTACAAGAAACGTGACGGACGGACAGACGGACATTTTGAAAGTGGTTCAGAATTCGTTCACTAACACAATGATATGAAAATTTTTTGTCTGCGAGTGATATTTACGGTTTTAGAAATATGCCGATCAAATGCAATATACTCTTCGTTTTCGTATTTGCGAAGAGTATAATAATTGGTCCGCCATCTTTGGGAGTCCGCCATATTGGATTTAGAATGACCATGCATTGTCATCAAAACTAAACTAAAAAACGTGTATGCAAAATTTCAGCTCAATCGGTTGGGGATAACTGTTTTAAAATTGACTTGCAAGATTTGAACTAAACAAACAAACTAACATACATACAAAGCAAGTTAAATAAAAGCTTGTAAAAATAAAATTTTCGAAGCTATTTTGAACAAAATTAAGTTGTTTTATGATTGGTCTAGGTCTGCGGAATAACTTGTTTTTTTGTATAATCTTTCCAGAAACACTATGTAACTATATTAAACAATTATTTCTGTTAATGATCCATGTTAATGAATAGATATAAAATTAACGTTTAAGTGTGGACTTAATAATAATACATTGTAAATATTTATTTAACAATTATTGTTATTGCTTAATACTTTCTAATTTTATTTTATGGCAAATAGATTTATTAGGGAATCGCGGCTTGTCAGTGTTGTTTTGAGTAAAACTAATTTTATGCTCATATTTTTATAGTCCTCCATAATTTATGCAAAACTAGAAGAACATTAGACATACTCGGCTGGTTATGGTCGCTCTGAGACTCCCTTAGCCTCTTTCACTTAACTAATCTGCCGCTCTAGAAAAGCAGATATCTCATTTTGTTGTTCCATTTAACGAGATTATTGTGCCCATAAACAGTTTAGATGGTAATATAGTTTGTAGTGGCATTATCATAATGTAGCAGGTCAGAATAGTTTTGAAATAAATGGAAAGTCACTTTGTCAACACCATAATTGATGGGATAAAAGTTTATAGAGTTTGGCTTCAATTGTTATACAAATCACAGATCCGTGGGACGAGGCGGTCATTTATTTATTAAGTCGTAGGTATTTACAATAAACCGTAGTACTGTCGGAGAGGATTGGGGAATTTTAGGACTTTTGGAACAATGAAACCTATTCCAGATGTTTGCGTGTTAAAATTGGTAAATAAATTTTTTGCGCACATAAAAGTACAGTTTCGTGTTCTCCATTTCACAGGCATTGCTTTGAATTGGTGCACATACAAGGTATTTTTTTAAGGCTTTTCAATTTTTTTTTTTTTTCGAATACACAAATGGGCTGAAAATAGTCCGGTGATTTTAGATTCAAAAATAACGATTTCTCGGAAAGTTTCGGGACAAGCCAAAAATTAGCCTACCCCCTACAGAATTTCCTCAGGAATCCGAAAAAAATAGTGTTGACCACTCGAAATGGCGGCTTTAATTGTTATTCAACTTTTTGTAAACAAAATAAATTTTGCAACTTACTTGTTTGCTTATATCTTCGCTTCTAAAGGTCGTAGAAAAACGTTCGACCCGTCAATTTCTTCGTTACGGGTTCCCCTATAAGGAAGAATAAATAATGCAAAGAACGAATGTTTGATTGTTAATAACATTTTATGACAAGAAACTAAATAAATTGAATTTCTCGATCCTCGAACTTTGAGGTACTATAGAAACAAATATAAAATCTGCATGTTAACGATATTATGAGAAGTAGTACATATTTTTACCCTTAATGAAATGCACTTTGTCCCGTTGCAAAATATTAATTTTTTTTTTTGCAATTAATTTATAAAAAAAAAATCAAACTGTTATACTAAAAGATCATATTAATATTTTACAGTTCTGTTTCGGTAGAAACATTGTATTTGACGTACGTTTACATAATCAAAAAGAATATTTCAAAAAAATTTTAATTTGCGACTTTTTTATGCAAAAAATCAATTTTGCAACTTAAACAAATGTAAATATCTCAGTGGATTTTGAATAAAATTTATTGCAACTAGCGGCATTTTAATCGTCATAAAAAAACACGAATTTAAGAAAAAAAAAATTTTGCTCCGATGCTTTGGAGCCGAGATATGAAGATTTCACGTTTTTTGTGATTAAGGCGAAATTTGAAAATATTCTTACTTGAAAATTTAACTGCATATACCTCAGAGTGTGTGTTATCACTTACAAAAAGCGCTATGTCTATATATCTAGATGGGCCATGGAAAAAAAATCGAGAAAATTGCATCCTTGACGCTCGCGTTCACGCTAGACGCCAGATTCCCCTCCCCCTTCACTGCTAATGGCGTACTTGGACAGTTTTACCCCGGCGGCAGCTTTATTTCTCTTTTTCTCGGCTTCAAGAGTGGCTAGATGGACGTTTTTTTTTAATTCAACTTATTTTTTCTCAGCTTTCCGATTATTCGATTATTTTTCAATTATTCAATTACGTTGCTCCGCAAAAAGAATTTGTAATACAGCGGCTTTATTATTTTATTATTATAGATAAAATAATTTCAGTAGTTTATAATCAAACATCTTATAATTATTTCCAAATCCAGTGGAAGTATAGTAACGCAAAAACAAAATTGTAAAAATTTTTATTTTTTAAATAGGCTTAGAATGTTATGAAATGTCGAGACTTTAAGTTTGAGCAAAAAAGTCTGTCGGTCGGTCCGGTCCGTCTGTAACTTTTTTGTGCGCACGATTACTCTGGAACCTTTAATATATAGACTTGAAATTTGCTACATGTATGTATTTTAACGAGATCTGGAAGATTATATTTTGATCTTATTCCGTTGAAGGGTTGGGGGGAAAGGGTGTAAATGGGTAAATTAAGCAAGTAAGAGTCCATAAAATTGGTATTTAGTATAAATAAGAGAAGCTAAGGTCCCAAAAAATGTTTTGGTATTAGCCACCCCCGTTACCACCCCCACCCCATTATTAAAGGGGGTGATAAAAATAAAATTGTGATTTAGTGTGTATACAAGAAGCAATGGCCTCAATTTTGTTTTTTAATTCATTCACCCCCACTACCACCGTTCCTACCCCCCTACCGATGTGACATATCGTTTTATTGTTTTTTTTTTTCGTTATGAGAGACTTGGATAGAAAATCTGGATGTGGAAGTAGTGATTCCTTGGGCAGCGTTTTTTTTTTCAATTTTACAAACATTCTATAATTTAAGCAATCACCCATTATTGTTATGTTATATGAATTAGATGTTTATTTCGCTGTTTAAAACAAATTAAATCAATATTGATGTCTGTCAGTTTAAATTAAATTAAATGCAAGAAAATGAGGAAGTTATTGGAAATGTTGATATAAATAATGACGATGATGACAATGATTGTCCGTACGCAGAAATGCGAGACGAAACGGACAGCGAGTCCGACACAGGAAATCACCCTAAAAAAAAAACGAGGACAGAAAAATAAGCTTTAGTTTGTACATTCAATAAATTAATTTTTAAATACAAAATGTATACATTTTTTATCCACAATAAGAGTAAAAACTAGTCACTCATTAATGTCTTATTAAATAAATTGTATGTAATCTTTACATATTTATTTTATGAAGCAACGTAATTGAATGATTGAAAAATAATCGAATAATCGGAAAGCTGAGAAAAAAAAAATTTGTTGAATTAAAAAAAAAAACGTCCATCTAGCCACTCCTGAAGCCAAGAAAAAGAGAAATGAAGCTGCCGCCGCGGTAAAACTGTCCAAGTACGCCACTAGCAGTAAAGGGGAGGGGGATCTGGCTTCTAGTGTGAGCGCGAGCGCCAAGGATGCAATTTTCTCGATTTTTTTTCCATGGCCCATCTAGATATATAGACATGGCACTTTATGTAAGTGATAACACACACTCTGAGGTATATTCAGTTAAATTTTCAAGTAAAAATATTGTCAAATTTCGCCGTAATCACAAAAAACGTAAAATCTTCATATCTCGGCTCCAAAGCATCGGAGCAAAAATTTTTTTTTTCTTAAACTCGTGTTTTTTTATGACAATTAAAATGCCGTTAGTTGCAATAAATTTTATGCAAAATCCACTGAGATATTTACATTTGTTTAAGTTGCAAAATTGATTTTTTGCGTAAAAAAGTCGCAAATTAAAATTTTTTTGCAATATTCATTTTGATTATGTAAATGTACGTCAATTACAATGTTTTTACCGAAACAGAACTGTAAAATATTAATATGATCTTTTAGTATAACAGTTTGAATTTTTTTTTTATAAATTAATTGCAAAAAAAATAATTAATATTTTGCAACGGAACAAAGTGCATTTCATTAAGGGTAAAAATATGTACTATTTCTCATAATATCGTTAACATGCAGCTTTTATATTTGTTTCTACAGTACTTCAAAGTTCGAGGATCGAAAAATCCAATTTTTTCAGTTTTTTGCCATAAAATGTTATTAACAATCAAAAATTAGTTATTTGCATATACCTACCTTATAGGGGAACCCATGGCGAAGAAATTGACGGGTCGAACGTTTTTCTATGACCTTTAGAAGCGAAGATATAAGCAAACAAGTAAGTTGCAAAATTCATTATGTTTACAAAAAGTTGAATAACAATTAAAGCCGCCATTTTGAGTGGTCAACACTATTTTTTTCGGATTCCTGAGAAAATTCTGTAGGGGGTAGACTAATTTTTGGTTTGTCCCAAAACTTTCCGAGACATTTTCCTAATATCACCGGACTAAAAGCAGAATCGGAATCTGTTCGTTAGGGTAAAAACACAAAGAAAGCAGGCAACCTGCTTACTGGTAGTCAGCGCCTATAAGCGCCAATAATTAAGTACGCTTTTAAACGTTCCCGTACATAGACAAAGCCGGCTACCAGTAAGCAGGCAACCTGCTTTCTTTGTGTTCTGTGGCGCAGCCAGAAAATTCATCTGGGGGGGGGGAGGCAATAGAACCGGCCTCCCCAGAGGATGAGGAAATTTTTTTAGAAAATGGTTGAAAACGGATTTGTAGATCCTCTATTAGATAATATTGGCATTAATTACAAAATATGTATTTCAAGGGATAATTTAGATACTGCTTTGTACTGCTTCTTTATTTTTTGGCTCATGGAAGACGGCTTGGAGGGGGGGGAGGGGCATGACTCCCCCCCTGGCTGCGCCCATGATGGTGACAGAAAATCAGAACTGATAGCCTAAGGTTTGTACGCATGCACGGGATGTAGGAAATGATTTCCGGTTTGCATAGAAAAACAATGTTTTCAACTAGAAATTACCGTCTGCAAAGTTCATACTTCGAAATTAAAGGAATAAAATATATGTCGGAAGCTCATTTGCAGACAGTTTTGTCATGTACCAAACCTTATACAGGCCTACCCGAAATTATATAAAATTTTAGTAAAAAAAAATTATTATTTACCTTCTGCAAACAGTACAAAATGATGATTCTGGTTCATGAAAACAGGTAGAGGAAAGGTGCAGACGTTTACGATATGCACATCACGATATCGTGCGCATGTCAATTTGTTATTTTTTTTTTACTACTTTGAACAATTGTTTACCGTGTAATTATAGTTTTATTAGAAAATTTAGGTTGCAAAATTATTGTAAAAAATATTTGCAGGCGAATCCAATATGCACGGTCGTCCACTGAATTTTATGAACTTGTAAAAAAATGGGGATAACTTTTACCAATTATTTACTGTCTGCAACTTGGTACAAAGAAAGGTTATTGGTTCAAATACGCAATTAGTTAATTTGCAGACAATGTGCACGAGAGCCACAATGGAGTGTCAAAATTTTGCGAAATCCGTTTGATATCTCTCGGTCCGCGATATGTACTGTCTGCAACTTGGTACAAAGAAAGGTTTAAATATGCAATTATTCAATTTGCAGACAATGCCCACATGCACCAGAGCCACAATAGTGTCAAAACTCGGCGAATTCCGTTTGATATCTCTTCGTGTGCGGTATGCACCAAAAACAACCCTTTACCGTCTGCAACACGAAATTGTGTAAGCTAACTTATGCAAGTATACTTTTTTTGCATGGGCAGACAACATTCACATGCACACGGTCCAAAATTAGTACCGGTATTGGTTGGTCGGTAATTCACTCCATAGTTAAACTCAATTGAAAAAATACTATTTTATTAAAGTTGTAACAAAAATCTTATACATATTATTATATTAATAATTATTGTTTAAAAAAAATTGTTCATCGTCGCTTTCGTCTTCAACATCATCACCCTCAACCACTGACTCCTGGAACGCTTTCCGATAATCCTCAGTGAAATCATACGGTTCTTCCTCGCTGTCATTAATATGCCCTAAAAACATGTTTTCTTCATCTGAATCATCATCAGCATTGTTGTCGGTGAGCATTATTTGTTATCCTCATCGACCACACTATTGTTCGTAATTGCGCTTGTAATTTTAAAAATTAATTAACATTTGAAATTCATTGGAATTAACAAGAAAACTGTAGTATTTTCGCACCGTTGTCGTTATCAGTTACAAAAATTTCTTTGACGGTTTGTGCCATTTCATCTCCTTCAAACCAAGTAAATGTAATATTGGACTCCTCCGATTTGCACCAGCCATACTATTTTTAAGCTTGATGACTTAGGCAAAGATGTGTTGCTCCATATTTTTGGCACATATGTTGTCGAGAGTTGCACTTGCAGAGGGCTCCACGTTGTGCCTGTTAGAGCCCCCTGTCAGTAGCCTATAGTTTGAGATTAAATATGTGGCTCTCGCGCATGTGCGCATTGTCTGCAAATTAAATAATTGCGTATTTAAACCAGTAATCTTTCTTTGTGCAAAGTTGCAGACGGTAAATAGTTGTTTTTGGTACATATCACTAACGGAGAGATATCAAATGCATTTCACCTTATTGTGACTCTCATGCATGTGCGCATCAGTGTTACCAATTGGTGGGTATTTACCCGAATTGCGGGTATTTTAGTGATGTGTGGGTATTTTGGTGGGTAACGGCTTCATGTGGGTAAAATGCGGGTATTTTGAGATCTGGCACCAGTGAGCTCTATACATACTGGAGTGTGCTCGCAAAGGGGGTGAAGCTCGCATCCGCAGGTTCTCTGTCTTTGTTGCCTAATACATAGTTTATCAAGTGCTAGGGAGACACAGAACCTTTCCGCTATTGTCCGAGTTCACTCTATTGGCTATTTTCTTTCGTGCTCAAAGTGAACACAATCAGTAAGCAACCAATAGAGATCAAGGATTTCAAAGATATCTTGAATTGATTGGCTATTTAGTGATTGCAGTCAGTTCGTTCAGCACGAAAGAAAACAGCTATTATGTATAGAGGTCACTAGCGCTGTGTCATTACGCATTATATTTATATTTTAGTTATTATTGTTAAAGTTTTATTTTTTTTAATAGTTTCCAGCGTTTTATATTTAGATATTTAAAACATATCCATTAAAGTATGTATTTAAACTGTTTTATTATCTTCACATTCCTTCGTACGAGCATCACTATTAAACCGGTAAAATTTTTAGCACCAAACCAAGCCACAAACAGCCAAAAAAATTGCAATGCCTATCTGTTTTTCCAGTGTGGGTATTTTGGTGGGTAATTTCATATAATTGACGGGCAATACGGGTATTTTCTTTGTGATTCTGCGGGTATTTAAAATCTACTCGTTGGCAACACTGGTGCGCATTGTCTGCAAATTAAATAATTGGTAAAGGTTACCTCCATTTTTTTATACAAATACGTTCGGCGGCAAGTGCTTTGTACACGTTTAATCTATCTGCAAATAATCCTTTATCGAAGCTCTATTTGTAAATCATGTTTACTTTTTAGCTGCAGAGGGTAAACAATAATTGTTCAAAGTTGTAAAAAAAAATAACAAGTTGACATGCACACGATATGATGATGTTCATGTCGTAAACGTCTGCACTTTTCCCCTACCCGTTTTCATGAACCAGAGTCATCATTTTGTACTGTTTGTACATGGTAAATAATAATTTTTTTGTGCTAAAATTTTATACATTTTTGGGTACCCTGTATAAGGTTTGGTGCATGACAAAAATGTCTGGTAATGTACTGTCGTGAGCCAAAAAAAAGAACAACTATTTTTTTCTAATGTAAATCTGTCTCTATTTGGACACTTGCAATGAATTTTGACAAATAACTGACAATATCACAAAAATTAAAGTTAGATGTACACAACTAGATTTTAGCAAAAATACGTTATAAGATAAGACTTGTCCCATTTTTTTTTTGCGCACGACAGTACTTCTGCCATATTTTTTATTCCTTTAATTTTTAGTTATCAACTTTGCAGACGATAATTTCTAAGTTGAAAACATTGTTTTTTTATGCAAACCAGAAATCGTTTCCTACATCCCCCGTGCATGCGTGCAAACCTTGAAAGTACCCCAAATTGAACTTTGTTGTATACGTAATACTGATTAATTACTTGCAGAGGGTAGGCTATCAGTTCTGATTTTCTGTCACCATCTACTAGTCTATAACGATTTATCGGTTTTTTAAATGTAACCCATAATATTTATGTCATATTCTTATTCAGCAGATTTTTATGTCTAAACATCTTAATTTTTTATTAATAGCGCTAAATTTAAGAAAATCTGTACATGGATAAATCGGGAATAATAGTAAATACCTATTACCTACATTTTTCCATTAGAATAGGGTGTACTGCATATACGCAACAAGGTTATCTCGAAGGTATTTTGTTGTCTTTGAAAATAAACGCAATTTGAAAGTCAAGTACCTAGATTATAATCTACGTGATATTCATACTAAAAGTAATATTATTGTCTAGAACTCCTAAGAGTTTGGATTATAACGCAAAAACTGAGGCTTACGAAATTAAAATTTTGATATCATCTACGTTAAAAACGTTTAAACAGTACCAGTAGCAATTTAAATATTTTAACAGCTTATTTTCCAAATTCATCAAAAAAATATTAATTTCACTTTTATTAGTTTAAATTATATATGTAATAAATTGGAAAACATAATAAACCAAGCAAGTTAGTAAAGATATTAATGAAACGAAATTATACCCCAGTCAGTCTATGCAATATTTTGCCTAAACCCAGAAAAAATGATAGGAGCTAATTTTTGAATAGATATTCCCCGAGGGTTCAGATCCAACATACTAATAGTCCTGAAAAGTCCTCTTCCTACAACCCCCTTTTTTCATCCCCAACTGTGCACGTTTTTATATTTTGTCTGTTTTCTAGAAAACGATTGTTTTTTTATAAAAAAAATTATAAAAGTATGTTTTTATAGCGTACTTTCCAACTATGTATAACGCAACCTTTATTTTTTGCTATACACTCAAAGAAAATGATAGGTAAATTCAACCAAAAAGAGCATATGAAATAGTGCCTATCTAGTTTCATAGTTAAATCAATCAGAAAGGAATAGTCATACAACTTTATTTGTTTTCGTAAACAAATAGTAGTTTAATAATCATATCTTCTTGTAACAAATTAAATAGTATAATGACATTTTTTTATGTTCACTAACCATTTTCAATTTGGTCTACAATTAAATAGTACAACGACTTTGTTTTTTGTTCACCAACTAATTTTTAGGTTGATCTACACTTTATTATATGATGAAGTTTTTTTTGGTTAGCCAAAATCTCAGTATTGAGACATCAGACCACCCAAACCAAAGATTAGAGATCGTTTATAAGATCCATCCAAATATATCGATGATCCCTGAGAGAATTTGAACATTGCAATCATGTTATTAATTTTCTATAAATTCATAAGAGTATAAGATAATGCATGATTGATTATTGTCAGTGATTTCTATGTGGCGTCATCTGGGAATAATTTCTGTAATAGACTACGTGGTAAGCAAGCAAATTTTATGGTAATTCTTTTGGAACTTCTAGAAGACGACAATAATATTGGTTTGTCTACCAAGTACAATAATACAGCGAACTAATACTGGATTAGAATTACAATTCGATATTAGTTAAAAATAAAATATACTATTATCTAGTTTAATTTGACAGAATTCAACAAAATAATAGTCAGACGAACAAAATAATAGTCTTATTCATCTATTTTTTAAGTTAATGTTTGTTTTGTTGTACGACAACTTTTTATTAATTACAATAACAATCAGCTCTTGTTTAAAAATACCATCAATATAGTTTGGTTTAACAAAATTAACGATATTGTTAGTTAATCATTTTTTTTTGTTGAATTTACTCATACTATTTCTTTGAGTGTAGCCGCCCAGAGGCGTTTGAGTTAGGAGGCTAATTTAAAAATAAACAACAAAAATTCTCCACCCCGCTCATTATTTTTTTCAAATTCTCCCAGTACGCGTCTGCTTGGGTCCTTTCTAACAGAGTTGTCAAATTTTAAAGAGAGTTCAAGAAAGTTGGCTCGCTCTAATTGCGATGTTAATATTGCCAGTATTATAAAAACTGAATCTAATATAGGTATTAATTTTATTTATATGATAGTACATTACTAGATGATTATAGGACATGGTCGAAGATTTTCAAAAATTTTTAATTGTATACTCTCATCGCGGATATCTCGAATACATTGAGATACATTGAAACTACACACATATAATTTTGTACAGTTAAAGTACCCCGCAGTTATGAAAACTGAATTTAGATCAAACTGACTGAATTTGTAATATGTTTGTAGATTTCGAATTTTGACTTTCTGATGAACAGCTCCCATAGGCCCAACTCGATCCTACCTCTACTTTCTGAGATATAACTCAAAAAAGTTCAAACGGTCAAGTTAAAAAATTTCTGAATTTATAAGTGTTTTTAATATATTTTATATTGCGATATTTTCTAACAGTGTTTTAGTATATTTTGAACTAATAAAATTTTTCGTTTTAATAAAAATAACATAGAATCAAAATGTAATTTGAAAATTTTGGCGAAGGCGACAAAAAATTCTGCTAAAAATAAGTGAGAAAAAATCAGCCTAAACACCGTTATTGGGAAACTTTCGGAAATGGATCCTTTGGCCTCTGAAGTATTAAAAATTAAATATAGTCATGATTATACTGTATACGATATATAGTATTAAAAGCTGTTATTTAGTAGATTAATGAAAAAATCATAAGATTTATCAGTATCTACATCATCATATGTAATATCACAGTTTGAAGATTATGAAAATACTTTAATATGCATAGGTTCGAGCGGCTACACAAACCAAAGTTCAAATGCGATTTCCCAACAATGACGTTTTTGGAGATAGCGAAAATAAAGATTGCGACGGCGATTTGTAGACCAGGTTTAGCTGGAATATAGAATTTGTATTTATCAAACTTTAAATGACGTAATTTTGTTAGGAAAAGAAAGAAATGTCAACATTTTAGCGTTCTAGAAATTTAATTTTTGATAATAAAGTTATTACAGTAAAATTAAACGTTATACGAGAAGTTAGCGAAAATCATTGGGAGATTTTTGAAAATTTATGGAGATGTTCATTTTGTCGTCCCGAATAATACTGTAGATTTTCCGAAAAATCGGTCAGTTAATATGAAGGTTATGAAACATTTAATTAAAAAAGTACACGTGAAGAATCTTGTAGTCTTTGATGAGATTGTAGGTTTAAGTGCCATACTTGCAATTTTAATGATCTCCCGATGATAACATTTCGATTGTCGAAACGTTGGTCAGTATACTATGCAGTATCTTTGAGTTTATAGAATCTTAGTAAAGGCGTTACAACACTCTTCACGTGCATTCTTTTCTTAAAATGTTTCATTACCTTCATATTTACTGATCGATTTTTAAAAGCGCTAACATTAATATATTCTCCAAATTTCAATAAAATCGGACTTTTCTCTCTTAAGTTATTTAGCTTAAAAGACACGTGCCGGACGGAGGGGCAGACGGACAGGCAAACAGACTGACAGAAAGACGGGCCACGATGGACATTTTTGTTGCGAATTCTATGACTAACCCGTGAATTATTTTTGTTCTCTACGAGCGATATTTACAATTTTTGAAATGTGTCGATGAAATGTTGTAACATACTCTTTGCTCTCGTATTTCCAAAGAGTATAATAACAGATACGAAAAAATACATATAACATTTTTTGTAGAGAATTTTATAAGCTTCATTTTTTATATAAACATAATTTCGATATCGCTAATGGATAAAGAGATATAAGCAAAAAGCTTAATCAGAGCGCCATCTTTTCAAGATGGCGGCTCGAGCGCAACTGATTGAGTTCAGGACTTTTAGTATGTTTAATAGTAAATCTTAATGAACATCTTTGCCAAGTTTCAAAAATTTATCAGTTTTTTTCGTCAAACGTCGAAATTTGTTGTAATTTGACTGGAATATTAGGTATAAGACACAGTAGAGTATACCCAGAACGAAAATGCGTATAAAGTTTTTTAAAAAAAGTTGAACATAACACGCAGGCCACTAAAATAGTTATTTATGCATTTATAAGAAATGAAATGAAATTGAAATATGTTGCTTATCCAAGCACATATGTAACCAGATCTGACGCCAGTAGTTCATATTCGTGTTAGTTTATACAGACAAGTAAAAAATGTTATGTTGCCAAGAATTTATTGTCGGTGAAGTGCTAATCTGAACATGTACAATAACTTCCAATTTAATGTATGTGTTTACATTTACATAGTCTCATTATATATTTACTGTTAGTGCATTTATTATAAATAGGTATGGATATGTATTTCACTTAATACGGTGACCTATTTTACCTTTTCTGGTTTGATTTAACTAAAACTTGGCAGGGAAAATTGTTCTCATAGTAGTACGTACCTACATGAAAAGCTTTATCAAAAACGAGCCGGTAGCGTCAAAGTTTGGGCGGGTTGGGTGATAGAATCTTACCGAAAAAAGTTATTTACAACCGAACGGATTTTTGGTTTGTTGATTTGGATGCACCATCTATAACTAAGTATGCTTAGGTGAGTTATCTTTCGACAACTCCCCTAACCATAGTTTTCTGTACCACCACCGAGACCACCACTTTCCATTTCCCCACCTTTTACTTTTACCACAAATTTGCATACTCTCAACCCATCATACTATGAATTAAAAGATATGCTCGGAGCGAGTACCAGCTTTTGACCTACTGTGCGCATAGCGTCACCCACTAGTCACTTTCAAATCAAGCCCGCGCCCGCGGCAACCGCGTGTCCAATGTCTAACTGAAAATACATCAAAAACCTTAACATAAGACCTAGAAAGCTAAGATTTGTAGGCAGTTTTACTTTTTAATATAGAATTCCAAGTCTGCATTTGTCAACACTTTTCATTTTGCAATAAGGCCGTTGTGGATTTAAATGTTGATGAAAACACACAGATAATTCATGCAAGCTCGTACGATCTTTTGCACCATTGATTTTTCAACGGGCTATAAGCTATTTATTTTATATTTATTTAATATCATATACTACTTTAATTAGTTCTTAATAATTAATTCTCTGCGCTGCAACGTCCGCGAGGACGTTCCGTATACTTAATTGCAATTTTCTCGAAAACTGTTAATCCTAGAAAAAAGTTTCAAATAAAAAAGTTAGTTCCATCCTTTATCTGCAGATGCCCTCCATATGGTATCTATTTCGAAAGACAAACGAGTTTCTCGTTTGTTGTATTCGCACCTGTGAATTTTCACAGTTTATCGACATAGCCTTAGAAAAAAAATTATATTTTCTACATTTATTAAAATTTTACCTTCATATTAACGCATTTTGTTAACAAATATGGAGTCATCACACGGTAAAATTTGAGATTAATTCGTTGTCCCGTTTTCTAGTTAGAGCGAGTTAAAAGAAACAATATTTGTATCTATTATTTTACAATTGTCTCACATTTTTGGCTCTATCTTTTGTCTCGAACAACCAAGAGTCGGAATTTTTATTTTATCGAAGGATAAGCTTCTAAACACTTCGGTTAAGGTAATTTTAGTTTTTCCGAAATCGACTGGCAATGTACATTTTCGGCGCAATTTCAGATCGAAAAATGCACAATTCCAGTATTTTTATTTTAGTCCGTTGCTAAGAAACTATCACAAAACAGACCGGAAAGATCCGTTGCCAAGCAACAATCAACAAAAGTAACATTTCCGTACGGTTTTTTATGTATATTTTAGACAGTAAATAAACACACGCAGACAAACCAACTCACATTAAAATTGCATTTATTAGTAAGCAGTTAGATTGTAATGAAGAAATGTTATGCATTAATACAAATTCCTTAATTTATAATAATATTGATTGTGATTTCAGAAAAAATAGTATGTGTACTTCGGTGTGAAAGCACATTCCCGGACTTCGATGCAATTTGCATCGTCGTCGTCCGGGAATGTATTGCTTTCACACCTAAATACACAATATACTATTACATCTAAACTAAAAGTTGACCGCTGAACTAGTTGACTTTTTCGTGGCGTAACAGCGGAGACTGCGGTATGTGTGTATCATGCTCTCAACCTCTCTATTCTATCCATCTCTCCCCGTTATTTTTTGCTATTTTTGTTTTGTCCCCTTTTGTCTCCTTTGCAAACTCACCCCTCGGCCAATTAACCTCTTAAACATCCTCAACCTTTTTAAATCATTACTCTTAACATACCATACTTTCCTTGACGGTGGTCAAACCACAAGGACGTCATATTTGTTCGAACGGGTTTTTTCGTTTAGTTCTGTTTTCCCGTATCAACAATCAAAATTTAAACAGCGCAATGCCAGGGTTAGTTCTTGTCAATTGGTGGATGTAAGGAGTCAGAAGAGTAGGCAAAATCGTGCAAAAGTTGTGAAACCTGTTTCCCTCCCCCCGTTTTCGAGGATGCTGAACGGGAGTAACAGGGTTAAAAAAGGCTAACAACCACCCTTTTTTGCATATTTCTCATATGACAGCTTGGCATCGACTATTTTTGCATGGATTCTTTGTTTTTCATGAGGATATAACAGATGGTGAAACGTGATGTCAGGTAGTGGACCGCAATAGCTCTCGGGGGTGGAATCTACCTTGTCAGTGGGGGTAAAATTGTTTCCTTTGTTGTTTCTTGTTAAAGAAACAAAAGTTTACCCCTCCGTTTTCAAGGATGCTGATCAAGCCGGTTCAACCCTGCCTTCACCCTTAAACGGACGGAAACCATCCCTTTCATACGTTTCACATCAATGCTCGTCAGGGCTTTCTCGGAGGGAAATGGCTAG
Source organism: Rutpela maculata (assembly GCA_936432065.2). Lineage (NCBI taxonomy): Eukaryota > Metazoa > Arthropoda > Insecta > Coleoptera > Cerambycidae > Rutpela > Rutpela maculata. The sequence goes on from OW386286.2 coordinate 44,382,048, forward strand.
AAATATAGGCATGGTTCATTGATAGGCAACGGACAATGGTAAATGTGAATTGTGACAACCTCAGGGGGTTGGTCCCTTCACTCTAGGGGGTGAAAAATCGATTTTTTTTATTTTATAATTTGTATATTGAGTGGGAGTGGTTTCAAAGTCATCATTTGTCCACTGGACATGCTCATCAAAGATGAACCTATCCTCGCAAGAATTTGAAATTTATGCTGACAAGGTAGATTCCACCTCTAAGGGCGACTGCGGTCTACTACCAGTACTACCTATAACATCACATTTCACCATCTGTTATATCCCCATGAAAAAATAAAGAATCCATGCAAAAATAGTCGATGCCAAGCTGTCATAAGAGAAATAAGCAAAGAAAAGGTAGTTTTGATCATTTGAGGGGGCGCGCATGACTGAAAACTTTTTTCACTCTGTTATTCCTGTTCAGCTCCCTCGAAAACGGGGGGAAAACAGTTTTCATAACTTTAGCACGATTTTGCTTTGTTTCGAGAAAATCCCGACTCCTCACATCCACTAAATTAGTTTTAGGCTCATGTGAGCACACTTTATTTAGCATAATCTAGTTTTTAAGTCTACCTGCGGCGGACAGTGTCCCTAGCTATTAAATACTGCCGTTAAGTCAAACCGAACCCGCCCCACCCAACCACACATTCACCATGTCGATACACGCGATGGTTTTCTGGTTGGCTCCGGGTCGAGCTCCGGCGAGGCACATACCATACATGTTAACTCGTTAACCCTAAATAAAAGTCTAAATACATATATCCTTAATGTTGAATAAATTGTTATTGAATTGAATTGGATTGAATATATTACTAAAACTTTTATAGTTCCAGTTTTTTTCGTACAGCGCACAGTGTGGCAAAAGAGTCGACTTTGAGCTATCAATGGTTTTTTTTAATACTTCTAAAGGAGTCTGGCATAGTGAGTCACTGCCGTTTTCACGAATTTTACTTCCACATCCACGTAGTAGATACGTACATTTCTATCCTTTTTGTGGTTAATTATGAAAAACCTCATTTGAAAATTTACTTAAGAAATTTATATTATGACCATACTTTAAGAGTAATGAATGCATTTTTAATTATTACGGGTTTAATTTATAATAAATTCATTTGAATATTTTCAATAATTATGAAAAAATAATTACTTGATGGTTTACATAAGAAATTTGCTAGCAAAAAATGTTATTCTTGCTGTTTTTGACGAGAGGAATCACCCTTCAAAGTTTATCGTGACATCATTGAATCACCCTGTATATTGAGAACATGCGAAGCGCACTCCGATCGGTCCCCTAGTTTGATCGCGTATTGCTCGAAAACCATTGCGTCTATCGGAAATGTGCATCAGGCCTTATTTGTAGGAAGTTTTTTATAGAATATTATCAATAAGTAAGTTTACAATTTTCTACAGGACCAACTATTTCGCGGAAAATGCGAAAAACCGCAGCGAGGAGTGTTAAGGGCAGTTTTTAAGGGTGAAAACTAGCCGTCTTACATATATAATTTCCAGACGGCAAAACATAATTTATTTCTTCTATTTTTCCTGATAATGGAGCGCCAGTCTTGGATTAAATTTGTATTAGTTTTCAACACGGTATATAAACTAAGCAAAAGTATTCAAATTAAAGTTACATAGTCTATTATCAACATGTTACTTAAGTGAATAATGGACAGTATGAGGATAATTACTATTTTCATGTTGATTCAATTTGAATGAATAATTCAATTAATCACTGATTGAATAACTTTCGCTCTTAGAATATTCCAAATTGAATTCACTCATTAATTTTGCAATATTTGCAATTCAAATGAAGTGCAAAATCGATTTCGTTTTGCAAACGTTTGCTTCGGTATGTGTATTACATTACGTATTTAATAAATTCTAAGCACGTACCCTCGTTATGAATTAAAAATTAAATTGCTTAATTAGGATGAACAGGTAACGCATGTAACAATACAAGCGCTTACATTTGAATTAGTAGTCATGTTGAAATTGAAAACGGCATCTTTTGACCGCCTACTACGGTCTCAAAGTTAGATTAACGGGCTCAATTTTTTTGTACATTTTTGTAGAAATAGAACGCAGAGACCTAGATATAATAAAGTGGCTCTTATTTTACACTTTCTATTTCTATTTTTTCCACTACATTCGTTCTCTAAAGTACACCAAAACTCTGCAAAATTTTAACCCTGTCAGACAAGGGGAGAAACGTGTCCCTAGCATCTAAAGCTTGAAATAAAGACTATACCTCGAAAAATGTATTTTCCATGATTTTCTTCCAAATTAATAATAATATTTATTGGTGTATATAAAAAAATTGTTTTACATAAGTCAGAATTGCAAAACATAGATATACAGTCAAAACTGTACGTATATAAAGTTTATAAATGTATACATTGTAAAAATAAACAAATTATGTGAAAGAAATCATCCGTTACATCACAATTTTTTTCTAGCAATAATTTTTTCAATTTGGCTTTGAAAATATGAATATTCTTGGAAAATTTAATGTCATCACCTAAAAAATTAAAAAATTAAAATATTTACAACCATTGTAAAAAAAGTTTTTTGATAAGAGGCTGTTCGGCTGTTGCCCTTTAAATGTTGTATCGTGTTCATATGGTTAACTGGATTAGCAGGAAACATGCTTATTATTATGCAAACTTCAAATATACCGGGTGTAACAGGATCCTTTAGTTTTGAAGATAATTAATTGATTGAAATTTGGGATATCCTATATACATAATAAGCGGCACTTTTTGACATACAAGTGGTTTCGCCGGAAGAAATCGAAATCCCGTCAGAAATACTAAATTACGGATTTATGAGCAAATAAAGTTCATCAAAATGGTTTTTGGGGCAAAACTCAAAGTTGTCTTTTTGAAAACTGTAATATAACTGAGTATCATCTGCGTGTGCATTATATGACAACTGAGCAAGGGCGGATCTGGACCTTGAGCTTGGGGGGGGGGGGTAACACTGAACCCAAAATTTCTTGGTGAGCGGGGGGGGGGGGCAGAAATCCAAAAAAAAATTTTTCGCCCTAAAATTGTTTTGAAGAGCGGTGGGGGGAGAAATCCGAAAAAAAACTGTTTCGCTCTAAAATTTTTTTGAAACGCAAAGAAATCCTAAAAAATTTAAATGGAAATTTCTTGGGGGGGGGGGGGGGTAATTACCCTATTAAAAAAATTTTCTTCCCAAAATTAACAAAAATCATACCATTTTAAAACAAAAATTAATGATTTACAGAATCTTGGGGGGGGGTAATTACCCCGTTACCCCCCCCTCCCCATAAATCCGCGCATGCAACTGAGTTCTATAAAGGATTTCGGTTGTATACACCACAAAAAATAGTGGCCCTTATATTGAACCCTGTAGGCAGGGCCGGATTATCCATAAGGCTAAATAGGCTATAGCCTAGGGTCGCCGAAGCGCGAGGGGGCGCTAAGGCAATTCAAAACTAACTAAATTTATCTCCCGATGGCCGACGTGACATGTACTGTTTACCAACTTTTGGAAAATAAATGCATTGTAACGTCGTATAATGCATAAGGGGCTGGCGAAAAAAATAGCCATAAAATCGAGTTGGGATAATGAGCGTAAAAAAATGTTTGTTTAAGGAAAAACAAGCATAAAAAGCTTTTGCACCCGCCCGCCGTCTTATCTGGGCCGAAATTAATAAATTTATGTAAGCCTATGTAAACCCATTCTATGTAACTATTTTGGTTATATTTTATAATTATATCCGTATTAAGAATTATAAACACCAAAATACCTAAATATTCGTTTACTTATATTTATTTTTAAGAGATATCAAGATCTGAGAGAGAAGTAAATAATATGAAATAGAAAATGCGATATATATATATTTTGGCAATTTTTTTTCAAATTTCTCCCCCCCGCTCATCAACTATCAAGCGCGAGGGGCCCGTAGCGGGGGGCCGCCAGAGATTTTGGCAAAATTTTTTTTTTCAAATTTTTCCCCCCCCCCGCTCATCAATTATTAAGCGCGAGGGCCCGTTGGCTCTCGAGGGGCCCACCAGAGATTTTGGCAAATTTTTTTTTGCGAATTTCTCCCCTCCGCTCATCAATTATTAAGCACGGGGGCCCGTTGTCTTTGGAAAGGCCCGTAGCCCGCCAGAGATTTTGGCAATTTTTTTTTCAAATTTCTTCCCTTCGCTCATCAATTATTAAGCGCGAGGGTCCGTTGGCTTTGAAGGGCCCGTAGTGGGGGTCCGTCAGAGATTTTGGCAAAATTTTTTTTCAAATTTCTCGCTCATCAATTATTAAGCGCGAGGGCACGTTGGGTTCCGAGGGGCCCGTAGCGAGGGCCTGCCAGAGATTTTGACGAAAAAAATTTTCCCGCTTATCAATTATTAGGCGCGGGGGTCCGCCAGTGAATTTAGTACCGGGGCCCATGATTTGATGGGGGACGCCTGATCCTTCCGGGTATAGCCGAAGGCCTTCCTTATATCTACGTCGATACTTTTTTTTTAATACAAGAAAATTATTTGTTATTTGATTATTTTATTTTGATAAAATTTTCGAATTTATTACCTCTGTATTGTATAGTTCAGCGAAGAGATGTTTACCTAAACCCGCGGATAGTACAAAAAAACACCCGACCTGCTCTGCACTTACAGACGATCGAACCAACCAACCGACCTTCTCGGTACACTTTGGATATTGCCATACGAACTCGTAAAAGTGAGCTGGTCTGCTGTCGGTACGCTTTGAAGACGCTGGAATTCCAGCAGACCAGCTCACTTTTACGAGTTGTCATGGAAATTTTCAAAGTGTACCGAGAAGGTTGATTGGTTTGTTGGGTGGTTGGATCTCTGTACACCTCTGTATACCTTCCGCGCCGGTCTCATCGTCCTAAAGCGCTAAAGCAAAAAACGCTGCAATTTGACCGGCATGCGTCAGTTCAACTTGTTGTGCCAATTAAGGAAATGTATACGTCTCCTATATGTTCCTTTTCAATATATCAACATTTTACAGGATTATTTATAGGAAAATAGGAACGGAAAGAGATAGATATTATATCTTTCCGCTCCTATAGTAATGCCGCTGGCCACTCTCCCTGGTCATCAATGTTGATTAAAAATTTTTTTTTAGATTTCTTCCCCCCCGCTCATTAATTTTGAAAGTGGGACAAATATTTTTTTTCATATATCGGCGCGACAATCCTTAATCCGGCCCTGCCTGTAGGACTCCGGTTAATAGAAAAGCTGACCTTGAATAAGGGTTGCCTACTCGAATTAGCTATCGCCTACTGTGTAACAAAATTAACCTCAATTTGATGAAAATCATCAAATTTTGCCTTGGGACACAAAGTCGTGATCGATTTTATCAAATGCTTTGGAATAATTTAATAAAACCAAGGGAGTGATCATACCTCTATCCCTAGCTCGACTAATATTTATTCAGTATACAGGGTGATTTACCACGACATGCGGAAAATTTATCTGTAGGTTGTCACCACCGAAAGGAATTAAAAAAATAAAAAGTAAAAAACTATGACCAAAAAAATTACCTTATTTTTTTGTAGAAATGCGCCGCCAATGACTTTAACCAATCTGACGTAGCGCACTTCCCCTCCCCCTTTATCAGACTTGGGATTGACACTATTGACAGCAAAGCTAGAGAGGGTAGAAGTGACTTTTTGGTTTTAATCAAGTCACAATACAAAGATAGCAAAATAAGTCGAAAAGACATTGACCCTATGCTAGTGAACTCTACTAGATAGAAATATTTACATATAGTTGACTGCACACTTATTAGGCGTGTAAAAAATGTCGGCGTCTTTGGTGCGGCGCGTTTGATAATCATTTTTTGAGTGACCCAGAGACCTCAAGGCAACTATAAACCCGTCTATAACACAAAAACACCAAACTTCGGCGATACTTTGTACCTGCCGGTGTTCTTATTGTTGAACCGTAAGCAAAAAACGCAACACTGACCGCACGCGCCACAGGCGTATTCAAGGGGGGTAATGGGAACTAAGAACTGAGTAAAATATAAAATGTACTGTAGTGTACTTCAAAGTTCAAAGACTAGAAACAATTGGCACGGCCCCCAGAAAAACGTCCTACGTCCTGGAAACGCCTGTGACGCGCCAACTTAACTTTTTATGCCAATTAAGGAAATATAAACATCTTCGATACGTTCTTTTCCCAAGTAAGTTCATTGCTCTATCGCTGACCACAGACAAGTAACAGTAGCGTATCTTTGCAAGTTTTAATGCAACAAAGATTACTAAATTACTTCGGATCACTCTAAAATTTTGCAGGGACTTTCCCACATAGAAGACTAGTACACCATTTTATTTTCCGCATGTCGTGGTAAATCACCAATATCTGAGAAATATATCTACGAATACATTATTTTCTCTAAAATTTTTTATGAAGAACACTGACAGGTCCCAAGTCACCAACTGATAGAGGATTAGTAAAAGATATTTCCAGAAAACTTATTTGGAAAGTTTTTTGACTACATTTTCTATATTTGATATTCATTTTCCTCCCACACATTCGAATTCTTCCTATAAGAAAATTCCATTATGCAGCTTTTAAGTTTTCTCATCTCTGTAGCATAGCCGTGCATAAAAATTTTGTATCATATATATTCAATATCTGATCTATTCCACCCCGAACAGAACTTCCCCCAACCCATCTCCCTCCATGTAACCCCATTAAATTATTATAGAACCAGTTTACATTAGCACACATGCTTACATGTTTTTGAACTTGATAAACATATTTCCTTTGAATAAACTGCACCCTAAGCTCTCCCTACTAGTATACAATACCCCAAATTTCCCAACCCCCAATGACAAGCAACGTCTCATCCTCACAACATAAAACTTTATGCTGCTACCAGATATAGAATAGTTTTAAAGGGACTTTTTATTTACATTATTAATAAAATGCCAATTTCTCTTAAACCTCTCCCCCCCCTAACACCCTCTCCCCTGAACTGTTGTGTAGGGAGGTTTAGGTTAGATTTTTTTTGTTTTTTTTTGTCTGTTGCTTTAGGGCTTATAGTAATATGTACTTTTGTCTGATTTTTTCAGAATTGACATTTTATTAATAATGTAATATGTTGCACCCCTTAAAATTTAAGGTTATGTTACTAAAAAGTAGGCAGACTTCAACAGATCGAATGTCTGAATGAATGTAGTGTATTTGCACCTACTCGAAAAAGAACCTACCAGAAGATTCCAAAGTGACATCTGGAATTCTCTAGAGAATGGTGGCGTCATCACAGAACAATCGAGATCTGTCATTTTTAGGTATAAAAGACCAACCGCATTCTCGGCGAGGAGTTCAGAAAGTTCAGAAAGTATAGAAAGTGAGGTTAAGAGTTCAAAGATAAACAAAGTAATAAACATTGTGATTTTTAGTCAGTAAAGTGTATTTAAATTAATAATAGTATTGTGAAGTATCCAGTAAATATTTAATAAAGTGTGTTAGTGGACATCTCTTGTTATAATTTTTGGAACCCACGGATTTTGCGAGGGTGGTTTCCTAAGGGTGGAAACACGCGACAAATTGGTGTCAGAAAGCGGAATTTTATGACAAGAGGAGCTCTGAAGTTGTGTTGGAGTGTTCGAGAAGTATTCTCGAGAGTTAGTGCTAACACAGGACTAATTTACTGGACATTGTTCGAGGGTTATTTTCGAACAGGAAAATAGTGTTTAAGTGCATTTTTGAGACATTGTAGAACATTTTATTAGGACATTAGTGTGATAATTAAATCCTTTGAACTGAGAAGTGATAGAGACACTGAAAAAGACTCATTTAGTGCGTGAAAATTTCTAGAACTTTTCTATTTGGACATTAGTGGAGATTATTAAATTCTCTGAACTGGATAGTGACAAAAGACTCTGGATAAGACTTTTTCGTGCTTTTTCGAGATTTGTCTAGAAAGTTCCATTACCGATATTGACGTGGCAGTTAAATTTATTTTATTTTAATTTCATCGTATGCCCGTAACAACAAGAAGTATGGCATCCGATAAACAAATACAGGACTTATTCGAACAATTCCAAAAAATGATGGCGCAGCAACGGCAGGAAGACAAAGAAGAACAAGTAAAACTACGTCAAGAAGAAAGGAACGAATTAAAGAAAATGATGGAAGATCAGGAAATAAGACGTCAGAAAGAAAAAGAGGATGAAGAAACAAGACGTCAGAAAGAAAAAGAGGATGAAGAAACAAGACGTCAGAAAGAAAAAGAGGATGAAGAAAGAAGACGTCAAGAACAAGAAAGACAACGTCAAGAGGAAAAAGACGAACTCAGAAAAATAATGGAAGACTTGGAAGAAAGACGCCAGGAGGAATTAAGGAAAATCCTGAGCGATCAAATAAAAATACAACAGGACGCAATAATTTCTGCCAATGAAGTACTAAAATGTGAAGTCAAAGAAGAGATAAACAAGGTCGAAGGTAAAGTAGGAGTAGTCGAGACAGAAGTCAGTCAAGTAAAAGAGGAAGTGAGTGACATCAGAGGAAAAATGAGCGAGTTCGAAGGAGAAGTGGAGCGACTTAAACGACAATTAAGAGAGAAAGGAGGCCAGCTAGTAACATCATCGGGTCCTCGATTAAAACCTCCCTCCTTTGACGGCCAAAGCTCATGGACAACCTACAAGAGACAATTTGAGGCAGCAGCATCGGCAAATAACTGGGATAACGAGGAAAAGGCTATGGCATTAGTTCTGGCGTTAAGGGGACAGGCCGCAGAATTACTTCAGAATATCCTGGTGGAGAAACAAAGGGACTTTAAAGTCTTGGAAGCTGCATTAGACTTGAGGTATGGCGATCAACACCTTGCCCAATTATACCAGACTCAGCTGAAATCCCGGATGCAAAAAGCTGGGGAAAGTTTACCAGAATTTGAAGCTGCGATAGAGAGACTGGCGCACCTGGCGTATCCAAGTGCACCTAAAGAATTCCAGGAACAATTAGCCGTGGGGGCCTTTTTAGATGGTATAAGGGACGAAGAGGTCAGGCGAGTTTTGAGGCTGACGAGACACCAAAGTAGTAGCGAAGCTTTGGTGCGTGCACTTGAAGTAGAAGCCGCCTACAGAGATACTCCAAGGTCGAGAGTGCGAGCTGTGACTCTCGAAGAATCGCAACCAGAAATGAATCAGAACCCTATGTTGACTGAGATGCAGAAAATGTTTACCAAACTATTCGATAAATTGGATGGCCTAGGAAAGCAGGATAAACAGCAAAATAAAGGAAAGCCGAGTGGTGGTATTAAATGTTACAACTGCGGCAAGATGGGCCATATGAAACGAGACTGTCGACAGCAGAACTCGGAGAGTCGAGTAAATGCTGTAAATGTTGAAGAAAAGCAGGAAAACTAAAGATAGCCAGCACCAAGGGGGCTGTGTTGGCTAGGGAATGCGGTGCCCCCAGAGAAATAAAGATTTCCCAGCTTCAAAGAATTCCAAGCAGTCTGTTGTTGCAAGGATATGTGAATGGAAGAAAATGCGTGTTTACTATTGACACCGGTGCTACGTCATCAATAGTGCGGCCAGGGTTTATATCAGGCTTGCAGATTAACAAGAAGCAAAATGGAGTAATTATTCGGACAGCCACGGGGGACAGGGCTGCGGTCCATGGAGAGGTCAGCTTGGAACTGCAGGTTGGACGGTTGAGGTTCAATTACAAGGTCATTGTGGCTGACATTATGGATGATTTCATTTTGGGTCTAGACATCATGGGAGAGCAGGGATTCATTGTTGACGTAGGGGAGCGAGTCTTAAAAATTGGAAATGAGGAATTTATTCTGGCAACCGCAGACGACCAATTCCATAAAGCGAGATTGTTAACAACACAGACGATCAAGATTCCTGCTCATTCAGAACAAATGATCGATGCTGCCGTAGAAGGAAATCCTGGAGGGTACCGTGTTGGCCTAGTTGAAGATGACGAATCGATTAAGTCCCTACCCAATATTATTGTGGCGAGAACTTTAACCCGGACTAAAGACAAAATCCCAATTAGAGTCGTTAATTTAAATTCCCACTCGGTGACAATTAAGGAAGGCAAACCGATTGGCTCCTATGAACCGGTCACATGGGTAGCGAGGTGCGAGGAAGAAACAGAGGGAAGTTCATCTATGAAAATAGACCAGGAAGTTTTGACCTTGTTGAGTACCCAGTTGGAGCATTTATCTGAGGATGAACGAAGGGAGGCAATCAAGTTCCTGGAAAAGGAAAGTTCAGTATTTGCCAAGAATACAGAGGCCCTTACAAAAACAGACATAGTCCAGCATCGGATAAATACTGGCGACTCACCAGCTATTCGACAACCACCTAGGAGGCTTCCATTAGCGAAACAAGAGGATGCCTCGGCAATGATAAACAAGATGCTGCAAGACGGAGTCATTGAGGAGTCAACGAGTCCCTGGTCATCGCCAGTAGTTTTGGTTGCCAAGAAGGACGGAACATTAAGATTTTGTGTCGATTATCGAAAATTAAATGATGTCACGAAGAAAGACAGTTACCCATTACCACGAATTGACGACACGTTAAGCACGTTGGCAGGCTCACGATGGTTTTCTACGTTAGACCTTAGGAGTGGATACTGGCAAGTGGGGCTTCATCCTGATGATAAGGAGAAGACAGCGTTTTCAGCAGGCAGTGGTCTTTATCAATTTACCGTGATGCCTTTTGGACTTTGCAATGCGCCAGCTACCTTTGAAAGATTGATGGAATTCGTACTGCGAGGGCTAACCTGGAGGACGTGCCTGGTTTACCTTGACGACGTGCTTGTTATGGGACAGGACTTTACAGAACATTTGAAAAATCTTCAAGAAGTATTTGGGCGAGTCAGGAATGCCCACCTGAAGTTGAACCCGAAGAAGTGCCTGCTATTCCAGAAAGAAGTCAAATTTCTTGGTCACGTGGTGTCTTCGGATGGAATACAAACAGACCCCGACAAAATTTCTGCTGTACGAGATTGGCCAAGACCATCTAACGTTCATGAAGTACGGAGCTTCCTTGGCCTCTGCACTTATTACAGGCGCTTTGTGGAAGGGTTTGCAGAAATTGCGAAACCATTACACCGGCTGACAGAAGAGAAAGTGCAGTACCAATGGACACCGGAATGTGAAACGGCATGGAGAAAATTGAAGGCAGCTCTATGCACTGGTCCTGTGCTAGCGTACCCACAACGGGAAGGACTTTTTATTTTAGACACTGATGCCAGCAATTCTTCGGTCGGATCTGTGCTGTCTCAAATCCAGAATGGGCAGGAAAGAGTGATCGAGTACTTCAGCAAGGTGCTGTCCAAACCAGAAAGAAATTATTGTGTAACCCGGAAAGAGTTACTGGCCATCGTAAAATCAGTGGACCATTTTCATAAATATCTTTATGGAAGACATTTCAAGATTCGGACCGACCATGCTGCATTAAAATGGCTGTTGCAGTTGAAAACCCCTGAAGGTCAACTGGCTCGTTGGATAGAACGGTTGCAACAGTATGATTTCAAAATAGAACATCGACCTGGAAGATCTCATAAGAACGCAGACGCTTTATCTAGAAGACCATGCAAGGAAGATTGCAAGCACTGCCGCCACGTTGAGAAATTGCAGGGTACGGTGGCCGTCAACACTATTAAAATAGAGGTTCCGGACGATTGGACAACCGAAGCCCTGAGACAAGAACAACTGAATGACACAGAAATTGGGGCTATATTGAGAGCAAAGGAGAAAGGAATTCGACCAGCGTGGAAGGATGTTTCGGATAAGGCAGTTGGATTGAAGGCTTTGTGGGCCCAATGGGATTCACTTAAAGTCATGAACGGGCTGCTAAAGAGAGCTTGGGAAAGCCCGGATGGCAGGGAAGTTGTTATGCGTCTAGTGATTCCCAGGTGTCGAGTACCGAAAGTACTTCAGGAAGTGCATAATGGAGCATCCGGTGGGCACTTCGGCGTTAATAAGACCCTGAATAAAGTACGAGAACGATTTTATTGGGTAAATAGTCGTCAAGATGTGGAAGCTTGGTGTCGCAATTGCAAAATTTGTGCAGCCAGTAAGGGACCACAGACTAGAAGTAGGGGTGCAATGAAGCAGTATAACGTCGGAGCTCCTTTCGAGAGGATCGCGATCGATATAGCCGGCCCATTCCCAGTAACCAAGGATGGGAACAAGTACATACTGGTTGCAATGGACTATTTTAGTAAGTGGCCAGAGGCCTATGCAATTCCAAACCAAGAAGCAGTCACTGTCGCCAAAGTCTTGGTAGATAATTTGATATGTCGGTTTGGTGTACCCCTGGAGCTGCACTCAGATCAAGGGAGGAACTTTGAGTCAGGGGTGTTTCAGCAAATCTGCAAGTTATTGGGGATACACAAAACACGGACCACAGCCCTTCACCCGCAATCAGATGGAATGGTGGAACGACATAACAAGACCATGAAAGAACATCTCTCTAAAGTGGTTCATAAGAATCAACGCGATTGGGATCTCCACATACCGTTCTTCCTCATGGCATACAGAGCTGCTATCCACGAGTCTACGAAACAAACACCAGCCCGTGTAGTATTTGGACATGAGATCAGACTGCCGTGTGATTTGATTTTCGGAACACCAGGCGGAGAACAGCTTCCTGTGAACAGCTATGTGGATGAAATGAGTGAACGGCTAAGAAATGTTCATGAGCTGGTTAGAGACCAAATCACCATAGCCAGTGACCGAATGAAGGCTCGATACGACCGTAAGGGTAGTTCAGAAGGGTTCAAGGCAGGAGATCTGGTTTGGCTGTACAACCCACAGCGGAAGAAAGGGAAGTCACCGAAACTTCAACCTCCTTGGGAAGGACCTTATACTGTTATTACCCGAATTAATGATGTCGTCTATCGTATTCAACGAAACAAAAAGTCCAAGATGAAGATCGTACACTTGGATAGACTGGCGAAGTATGTGAAAGAGGCTGAATTGCCTGACCGGGACGTTCAGGCTTAAGGAGGGGGCAGTGTAATATGTTGCACCCCTTAAAATTTAAGGTTATGTTACTAAAAAGTAGGCAGACTTCAACAGATCGAATGTCTGAATGAATGTAGTGTATTTGCACCTACTCGAAAAAGAACCTACCAGAAGATTCCAAAGTGACATCTGGAATTCTCTAGAGAATGGTGGCGTCATCACAGAACAATCGAGATCTGTCATTTTTAGGTATAAAAGACCAACCGCATTCTCGGCGAGGAGTTCAGAAAGTTCAGAAAGTATAGAAAGTGAGGTTAAGAGTTCAAAGATAAACAAAGTAATAAACATTGTGATTTTTAGTCAGTAAAGTGTATTTAAATTAATAATAGTATTGTGAAGTATCCAGTAAATATTTAATAAAGTGTGTTAGTGGACATCTCTTGTTATAATTTTTGGAACCCACGGATTTTGCGAGGGTGGTTTCCTAAGGGTGGAAACACGCGACAATAATGTAAATAAAACATCATTTTAAAACTATTTTATACCTGGTAAGAGCATAAAGGTTTATGTTAGTGGGGGAAGAAGGTTGCTTGTCGTTGGGGGTGTTGGGGTGTTGAACAGTAGTAGGGGGAGCTTAGGGTGCAGTTTGTTCAAAGGATATATGATTTTCATGTTCAAAAACATCTAGGCATGTTCATTCATACTGGTTCATTAATAATTTAAGGGGAATACATGGAGAGGGGGAGGGTTGGGGTGGAATAGATTAGATATTAAATATATATGATAAAAAGAATTCGAAATTTTTTTACCAAAAAACGAGCCAAAAATAAAAAGGACCGAAAAACCTGCCTTATAGGCCCTTCTTCTTTGATTACATATGACTAGCCCCCTATTCTTATTGGCCTTATTATGGTAAAAATTGTAAGATGTGTTCTATTGTGTCATTTCCTAAAATAATATTTTCGGGCGCGGCAGATCGTAATTATTTATGGAATGTTGACACCAGGTAAAAACAACACCACCTATTCGCTCCTTCCTGGTTCTATAACCCATCTGAAATGAGATTCGTGGAATATGGTTCTGACGTTATGCTCCAAAAATGTTACTAGAAAAATTTCGCTTCATAACAAGATTCGATTTCTGTGGCAAAGTAAACCACTCTCACATTTCACGCCTCACTTGAAGCTTTGTTTTTGCTGTCATGAAAATGAACGTTGCCAAAATATAAACAATACATACATAAGAGTTTCAAGAGAATAAAAATTCGTTTCCTTGGTTCGTGGGTAATATGCAAATTTGGGGATTTTTCGATAGATTTCTAATTAGGCTTACGAAAAACGATGGATTTTGAAAATAATTAAGCATATTTTCGGGCTTTTGTATAAAGCGCCCTTTATACAACTACTAAAACCATGGTTAATAACGTCATAGATTATACAGGGTGACAAGTTTACAATTGTTTAAAATATTCTACCTTTATATTAAAAGTTAAAATTGGAAAAAATTCTGAAATTTCGCAAATTAGCCGCAAATAGGCTCAGACTTATGGAAAAATTAAATCTTAGAAAAGAGGTAGGTTTAAGGGAAAATCATATCGCCAAAAATTTACAAAGCGTTATACTCAGGCATACTAATAATGGCAAAAATATTTAAATAGTCCAACTTATAAAGGAGCCGTTTTATAAAGGTAGAAAAAATGTCAAAAATTTTAAATAGTACTTTATACTGTGACGTGTTTCCACCCCTAGGAAACCACCCTTGCAAATGCCGTGGGTTTCAAAAATTATAACAAGAGATAACCACTAACACACTTTATTAAATAATTTTACTGGATACTTCACACAATACTATTATTAACTTAAATGAACTTTACTGACTAAAAATAACAATGTTTATCAGTTTGTTTTCACTTTGGTATCTTAACCTCACTTGTCACTTGTCAATTCAAAACTTCTTAACTACTCGCCGAGAATGCGGTCTTTCATACCTAAAAATGACAAATCTCGATATTTCTGTGATGACGCCACCATACTCTAGATAATTCCGGATGTCATCACTCTAGAACTTCTGGTAGGTTCTTTCTTGAGTAGGTGCAAATCTCTACATTCAGACAACGTGCGCCATCTCTGGGAAAACCTCCGAACTAAATTGAATTCTGTGTTGCCTACATTTTAGGGGTTGCAACACATGGTGCATTTTAGGGGTTGCAACACATCACAATACAATAAGTGCATGACGTCGTAAGTCGTACTTTTTCCACGAAGGGTAGTTTGACGCACGAGCCATAGGTGAGTGCAGCCATCCCATGAGAGAAAAAAGGCACTTTATGCATTAGTTTCATACAATATTTTTTCTACGACTGTCCTTAATTTCCATATTTAAATAAATAAATAAACTTAAACGTCAAAACAAACCCATAATTTGACGTTTCTAATGCGACGATCGTGAGGCAACTTCAATTGCTTTTAATGCATTCTGAGATCCGGCTATACAAAAGTGTGAAATAATGTTACTTTTTTTTACACCTTTTAAGTTTTTTTCCACAATTCCATAAACAAGTTTTACGCACAAAAAATAATGAAAAACAGTACAGTTTTTAGATAGTCGTAAAAGTAGTACCTAATTATTTATACAAGTGCACAAAGTTTTACTTTTTTTACGAACGGGAAAATTGACAATCCCCTGAGGGAAAAAGACGCTATAAACAGTGTGTTTCACTTCTCATCTTCAACCACTGTTAAATTTTTACTTGCCGCACGATTTGGATATTTTGTTTGTAACTAGTGTACTTGTACAAACTACAGGGACTGTCAGGTTACCACTCCACGGCCTGCTATATTTTTCTTAAGTGCAATTTTTCGGGATTTCATATTAGCAATTTTTTTTATCGAAAATCTGGCAACGTAGCATTGTTCAGCGCCCTCTAAAACCCAAATATCTCAAGTTTTGTGAAATTCTCATGAAATAAATTTTATACAGAAATTCCAAATTATTTTACTAAACATCGAGAATGCCTTTGAAATTAAATTCAAAAAAATACATTAACTAACATTACATTTGAAAAATATCAATAACAAATGCGTTTTCTGATTGTCTGAAAATAAAGAAAAACTACTTATCTGTTTGATTAGTAAAGGACAAGGGTAGGTGAGCTATATATTTTCGCCCACTAATTTCATAAAAATAAGAAGTTCTCCTTAAAATCATTAAATGTTATTTATTTATAGTTGAACATATGACCTTTATGTTTCTATACGTCTTACATTTGAAAAACAACAGTAAGTCGTAATAAGAGCATTTCAAAGTAAACATGTTTGCAGTTTTTTTTTTTTGTAATTTTCAACGTTATTCCGAATTTTTAATGTGTATTTCAGTTAGATGCGCTCGATGAACCAAGAAAATCTATAACTCATTTCATTGTTGAGTATTTAAGCTTTTAAATAATGGTTAATTTATATTGGTTCATCAAGCGCTTCAATGTATAAAAGACAAAATCTTTTCCGCTGGAGTCTTAGTGGTGTCGACGTTGCGTGCGAATTTAAACTTGTCAGCGTTCAAAACCACATATTGTCGTGTGTATTGAATAAATATTTTTTTTTTGAAACTGGTCAAGAATATCTACTTTCTTGGTGCAATTTTAGATCCCAAAATAAGCTATTCTAGTATTTTAATCCGTTGCTAAGTAACTATCAGAAAACAGTCCGGGGAAGTTACTTTCCCGGCCTAAGCCGGGAGAGTAAGTTCCTGGACTGTTTTTTATATATAGAAGTTACTTTCCCGATTGTTTTTTATATATATCTGACTCAGTACATAATAAACACTGAAGCTCTGGCTTTTATCACAACAATAAAAATTCTTTAATTTATAATAATATTGATTGCAATAAGTGTACCTCTCGGCGCAATTTCAGATCCCATAATACGGTATTCTAGTATTTTAGTCCGTTGCTAAGCAACTGTCAGAAAACAGTCCGGGAAAGTTACTTTTTCTGAAATCGATCGGCAATGTCTACATTTTCCGCGCGATTTCAGATCGAAAAATTCACAATTCCAGTATTTTAGTCCGTTGCTAAGAAACTATCACAAAACAGACCGGAAAAGATCCGTTGCCAAGCAACGATCAACAAGACCGTACGGGAATGTATATTTTAGACAGTAAATAAATACACGCAGACAAACCAACTCACATTAAAATTGAATTTATTAGTAAGCAGTTAGATTGTAATGAAGAAATGTTATGCATTAATACAAATTCCTTAATTTATAACAATATTGATTGTGATTTCAGAAAAAATAGTATGTGTACTTCGGTGTGAAAGCACATTCCCGGACGACGATGCAAAGTCCGGGAATGTATTGCTTTCACACCTAAATACACAATATACTATTTCGGGACTGTTGTTTATATATATTTTAGACAGTAAATAATGAGCACTGAATCTCTGCCCCTTTCTTTTCTTCTATGGATTAATGTATAACAATACTGATTGCGACTTCAGAAAATAGTAGATTGTAATACAAGTGTGGCAAGGGCTTCATTGCAAAACGATGTATGAAAGTAGGAACACGAGCGCAGCGAGTGTTCCTATCATACGAGTTTTGCAATGAAGCTTGCCACACGTGTGTTACATACTATTTTTTCTACGGTTGTGAAGTTATTTCCCTTTTTAAAGTCTTTCCAAAATTTTAAATTTGCTGCTTGTCAGATTTTATTTAAAGTGACATTTTCCGCTGTCATTCTGAAGAAAGAAAATTTGACTTTGTAATTGCAATTCATGTGTAATTAATGTACATTTATAGAATTTAATTGTTATTACCAGTAAGTAATATAAAATTCTTTAAGGTAAACACACTATTTTATTCCGGTGCGTGAAGATGTAATCAAGGCATGTGGCAAATTCTTTGCCGCACGGCGTGCGGCAAAGTAATATTTTCTGCACTCATTTTGAAGTTAGAAAATTTGACTTTCAGCACAATCGTAGAAAAAAGAGTATGTGTACCTCATAGTAAAGGCACATTCCCGGACTCCAGTGCTTGTTGGCCTCTGCTTAACGCCTCGGCCAACAATTTATATCGTCGTCCGGGAATGTATTGCTTTTACTACTAGATGAATAATATAAAATTTCAAGGAACTGTTTTTTAAAACTTGTCAAGACATAGACTACTCGGAAATTATAATGACATATGACATGGTCAATAGGCGAAAAAAGGCCCTTATCTACCCTTGTCCTTTCATTTATTAATTCGTATGGTAATAAAAATGATCTTGGAAAAGCAGTATATACACTTTCTATTTTTAGTAAACCCCATAATAACAAAAATAATCGAAACACAAATATTCAAGTCCATAATTAAACATAATTTAATATATTTTCACAAAGTATTTGGGTTTTAGAGGGCGCTGAACAATGCTACGTTGCTAGATTTTCGATAAAAAAATCGCTAATATGAAATCCTGAAAAATCATATAGAAAAAAAAACATAACAGGCCGTGCAGTGGTAACCTAACGATCAAAATAGGTTTACAAGTACATTTTAGGGCAACTAGTTACAAAAAAAAATATCTACCAAATTGTCTGGCTAAGGAAAATTGAAGATGAGAAGTGAAATACACTATATATGCCATGAGTTTCATACAATATTTTTTCTACAACTATCCTCAATTTTTATATTTAAATAAGTAAATTTCTAAATTAACTTGAACGCCAAAATGCAAATCTATAATTTGACGTATCTAAGATCGCGAGACAACCTCAATTGTTTTCAATGCTTCGTTTTGATTAGGCTATGAAATAATGTTGCCTTTTTCTTTTAGTGTCCTGTTTACAAAAAATAACTAACTCATATTAACAACAATTCAAAGCTAAAAGTTAAACTTTTCATCATCTTAAATCACCAACCGACTACATAGTACCGAAATTACAATTTAAAAACCTTACATTGGATTATTAAATAGTAAACACACATTGTTGTCATTCATTATTATGCCTACTAAAAACTTATCACACAGACTTCTCAAAGTTTCTTTTTTATTTCAGGTAGTGAAACCCACTGATGCAATTGTACTTAATGCCCTAGACTTAAAATTAGACTCCGTAGTAGTAAAAGGCGACAAAGAGTTAACGCCAACTCAGACTCAACTATGTACAGAAGAAGAAACGGCGACTTTCAAGTTCGCCTCTCCGGTCGCCCCAGGCACGTACAACTTGGATATTGCGTTCAAGGGCGAAATAAATGACAAGATGAAAGGGCTATACAGGTATGAAAGGAACATTTGGTGACGTTTTTACCGTTATATTCTACACAAGTCATTTCCTCAGGCTATTTAATAAAAATGTTAGTTTGTAAGACATTTGCTGCCAAACGTATTTGGTATCTAGAGGCTTAATAAGGTTGCCATATTCAGGAGAGTGACAGGGAGAGAGAGAAAGAGTGTGGCCAGATAGATATATTTATTTATTATAAGTATTTGGTCCTAATTTTTTTTAAACATCTCTTGCAATAAAAATATAAAAATACCTGAGTACAGCGCAGCTACTATAAAAGTCTGTATTTATGAATCCCATTCAATTATGTCATAGTCCCGAGCTAGGTGGCTTTTTTGGAAACGTGTTGTTTTAAGTAATTTCTATGAGTTCCTACCGCATTTTAAACTTTAATTGTATCATTATTAAAAGGTCACGTTTATTTTTCATAATTGATCATGTATCCCACCTTTCCAAGACCAAATTCTGATCAAAATAATTTTCATCGAATCAGGCCAAACAAAAAATCAAAATGTTCGTAAATAAATGTGAATAAAATAATAAACCGAAATTACTAAAGGAATATATATTTTTTGTTATGAAACCTGGTGAAATTATAGATACTGTAGGTGTAAACTATTTTGGGAAACTACAAATAAAAATGTTTATTTTTCCTACGAAAAATTTTTGAAGCTTCACAAAAAAACTGACGTTTGGTCGCACTAAGACTTTTTTGTTCTTAAATTATAGCTTTTGAACGTGCTTTACAATGATGATAAAATAATTTTTTTACCAAATGACATTTTTTTATGCATCTTCAAACATTTTTTAAAAATCTCGTTTTTTATGGAAAATGATAAACATTTTTGTTTGTAATTTTCCATAGTGGTTTCCACCTACAAGACCTTAATTTCACCAAGTTTCATTAAAAAGATTAATTATTTTTTTAGTAATTTCGGTTTATGTAAAATTAGAAATTTTCGTATTTTTCGTTTTTTTTTTTTGAGATCGCAGTTGCAGTTTTATTCATAATTTATTTACAAACATTTAGATTTTTTGTTTGACATGATTCGATGAACAGAACCCGAAATATTAAAAGAGAAAACGAGATAAAAACACTTTTTTCAAAATTAAGACTTAATTTTCCAAAAAACGCTCAACTTCCAGATCGAACAAAACTTTTTGTCTAGTCAAAGAAAGAGTTGTAGAGAATATTTAGGAGGGGAGAATTTTTCTCTTCAGGGATGTGTTGGGAGTAGTTAGAAGGTAAACATACTAAAAGTCCCCGCCGCTTCAAAAGCGAAGAATCGAAAAAAGAAACTTTCCCACCCCCCTGCCCCCCTGAAGCGGCGGGGCTAGGGGTGGGGACTTTTAGTATTTTTACCTCCAACAAATCCCCGAAGAGGAAAATTCTCCCCTCCTAAATGTTCTCTACAATCCCCTTTTGGACATTCATTGGTTGGTCTATTACAATAACGTCCTGATAGCATAAAAAAAATCCCTCTTCCCCCAAACAATCGTTGAAATCGTATTTTGATGTTTAGTTTTATTCGACCATAATAAATATGTTTAAAGGTAATTTCGATCTGGAAAGTATATTTTTTGTTAATGGGACTTAACTAAGGTAATCAGAACTTTTAACAATGATTTATTACCACCAAGATACGAAAAACGTTAATTTCGCGTAATATTGTACGTTTATTTCATTTTTTTATGTGTGTAGAAATTATTCTGATGGGATTTGATGTGGGATGCATAATTTCCTATTTCAGGAGACTTATAATAAATTGTTAAAAATAAAAATGACGTTTTAATATTAATGATACAATACATAGAATGTGAATCAGAAAGGACTATGCCTCATAACTTCAAACCGCGATAATTGACAGTACCTAGAGGTAAAAAAATATGTACAATTTCGGAATAATTTCATATGTAAAATGATAAATGAAACGTTTCTTTGATGCATTTATTATTAAAAAAAAACGAGGTTTAATCCATATGACAATATGTCTAAATTTAAATCTCTAATTACTGTACTAATAATAATTATCCAATATATATGTTTGCAAAACTAAAAAAATATGCATGCATGTATTTCAAAGAATGATATCATATTCTCTAATAGCAACTATATTTACTAAAATAGAAACATACTAATTCACATTTGTAATTTTAGTAATTTCATAGCAAATGTTGCTGGAATAGTAGATTATTGACTATTAAATTCTGGTCAAATCAAGTTTGTAGTTTACTTGAATACCAAAACCACATTTAGATATCAGGAAGAGTGTGGGTATAACAGTTATGATAAAAATGCATTAACACTCATTAGCATAAAGTAAGAAAAATATCTCCGGGATATCAGCTGTGAGAAAATGTCGGTGACAATACACAGTCATATAATAATAAGGATATCTCATCGGCTGTAGGAGAGAAATGGGTTGACGCAGAGTGAGATTATGTTGGCCCCACTGGAGAAAGGGCCTAAAGGGGTCCTTGAGTGAAGGCTAAAATGGGGCCCGAGAAGGAGGCCGCGTCGGAGCCTTATGGGGCCTACATCGGAGCCCTACGGGGGGTTCACTTCGGGGACGGTGTACCCGCCTTAAGTCGAACATTACCTACCATGATTTGTAAGTTATCAATTGTTATGTATACTCACAGATGATCCGTCACTTTGATCCCTTCACAGCGCTGTAAGATTGATTGGCCCCTTTCCCAGTGGGGCCAACATAACCCCACTCTGCGCCAACCCGTTTTTCTCCAACAGCCGATGAAACATAATAGCGTCATCTAGTGACCAATCCTCAAACTCTGAATAATTATAAGCACCTAATATTTAATGTAATTTAATCATGTAACAATATTTATATTTTTCCGCAATTATTAATAAAGTTTCTAACGAAAAAAATTCGGAGTGTGTAGGATCAAACCGCCGATCTCTCGATTTGTAAAGCCGGGGTCCCATGGCCTGTGACTTGGCAAATCCCGAGTTACTCGAGGTTCGTAGCTGTGGATTTATGATCGGTAGAATTCCAAGCCAAGCGCATTCCCATGGCGCGTAGCTTGGCAAATCTCGAGTAGCCTCGAGTCGACCACTTCTCGTCAATACACCATTGCCAGACGTATTAAAGTCAGTTTCAATTGCTTCGTTGTTCCTCCCACTCAAATCTCGCTACACAATACACAACAAGCTGTGGGAACGGTGCACGAGTCGTCCATCGATCCACAAGCCTTTGATGTTCGAGAATTTACCGAAATTTCACGGGAAAGGTCAAGCCATCCCGAGTCACCTCGAGCAACAACGAGTATTTACGTTCCCATGGCACGAGGTATGACAAACTTCAGACCAGGCTCGCCAAGTCACACGCCGTGGGACCCCAGCTTAAGCCTTGATCTATTACTTTGATCCCTTCGCAGCACTGTAAAACTCTTCAGAATTAAGGAAATTTTAAAAAAGCATAAATTAATACTATTCGTTATGAAACCCTCTACAAAAAACGTGTGTATTTTTTTGTTAAAATTTAAGAAAGTTTGTGCTTAAAAGAAAATTTTGTGGCAAATTTCTGTCTTCTAAAGATTATAACTTTTTAATTATTCAATTTACAACAAAAAGATTCTCAAGTAAAGTTGTAGAGTTCGATTCTAAGCAAAAGACATATCTACAACTTTTTTGTAAGATGTATCCTTACTGGTTTTTCAAGATGGTTGCCAAATGGGATGATCACCAACCCCGAAAACAATTTAAAGCTTACACCGGCCCCCTTCTACCCAAAATACAAAGTTAGCCTCAAAAAAATGTAACACTAACTAGTAACTATATACTATTTTTTGTTAATATACATATAGTTTAAAGGGAAACATTTTTGTTTCTCTGCAAATATCTCAATCAATATTAGTTTGATTTTTGTAATTTTGACTTCAGATTCGTAATCAGCAATACCAAAAACATAACTATCCTACGTTTCAAAAATAAATTAGTAATACTTTTTCAAATATTGAATATTTAAATTTAGAGGTAGTTTTCACATCTAAAGGGTAAGAATAAGTATCCGGACCATATAGAAACTGAAGATAATACATTTTATCACAATATTAACCCATAAAGAAAAATTATTATGTGGGGCTCGCCATTTTAATAGGCACCACCACTTTTTCACGACATGAAAATTGCGATTTTAGCTTGAGAAAACAGGTTTCTCAAAACGGTTTTCGTCCAATAACTCGAAAAGTATTTAGTACAGTCAATCTATCATTGGATCCATGAATAATTCCTGCAAGAGATTTTCTTTTTTTATGCTATAGAGGGAGTTACCCCAATCATTAATTAATGTTTTTCACAAAAATATTAGTTAAAATAGGTTTTTCTCAATTATTTCCTTTCCTGTTAGTTGTACCCTAAAATTATTGTAGAAAATGAAAAAAACTACGACTTTTAATTAAACTATTTTTCTCTGTTGTTAATATTCTATGTACAGCCATCAGAATGGCGAAAATTTGTGCTTCGCTGCATGTTTTTGCAATTATCGGTTGCTTTTGCTTCGCTCGTCCCTGCGAACATCCACTCGTTACACAAAATAAAGTCTTTCGTAACTGGTTACATAAATAGTTATTATATCTCTGCATGTTATGGGTACATGTTAGTCGCCATCAAGTTTTAACTTACGCGACTATCCATATATTTATATTCATGTAGTTATATTGTATACGTACATTAATATTATATACATTTAATGTGTTTTAAAGTATTTACCTAACTAGTATATTAGCGTGCCCAAATTAGGGCAACAACATACAGAAAGTAGGTATTTTCATAATAAATAAAAAGTGTGTAAGTTGTGATTTGCATAATACCTGAATAATATTTTCTAATATGCCTTATTGTAAAAAAATAAAATCAATAATTCTACTCGAATTCAAGGTGCAGTATAATAAGCATCAAGGTAATATTTTAATCAATTTCATATTTACAGGAGCAAATATATTAATGAAAAAGGAGAGGAAAGGTATGCAGCTGTGACACAGTTTGAATCAACTGACGCACGCAGGTGTTTCCCATGTTGGGATGAGCCGGCCCTCAAAGCTACTTTCGACATCAGCCTAACAGTGCCAAAGGATTTGGTGGCCTTGTCTAATATGCCTGTCAAAAATAACGAAGCCATAGGTAATCTTGTAAGGTAACTATCAAAACTGTATATTAAGTTAACCATCTTTCTATTCCAATCCAATCCAATCTATTCCTGGTTTTTGGTAATGGACATTTTTTGAAAACAAATAATAATAATCTACTTTATTGCCAACAGAATTAAATCAAGTTATAGCACAATATAAATGACAATTAGTACGGAAAAAATATATTTTAAAAAATAAAAAATTGAGGTCAGCAAAAATTTGAGACTTTGCAGCTTAATATTAAGAAAGCGATGAGTCCCTAACTCCAAAGGGCGTAAGGGTTCAGGTCATAAATATGATAGTAAAAATATTTGTCTAAAAAATTAAAATAAGATTATCAGTCAATCGTTTAAAGAAATCATAGTCAGTGGCATCACAGTCTAAATTTTCAATAGAAACTGCAGAAAACCTTTTTTATTTTGATTAGTGGTAGTATTATTGATTGACCACAAATTTCTATTTCCACTTCAACAGGGTGCCTGCACTGGCTGCTGTATATTTATTACAGAGTGTAGCTGAATCTAACCCCAACGTGCTCTGATCAGGTAAAGGCGAATTGTTCTCTGTCATAGTTTTAGCAAATATACTGTCCAACAACTGGCAATGTTTAGCCACTTCTACAGTTTTCGGTTTTTTCTCTCTCGTTTTTTGCATCACCTTTATTTTTCGAACTGCTTTTGTTTTATTCATCGTGTAGAATTTAGAACTTGTAAAATTATTTATTAGGTGTATAATTTTCTTCTAACACAGTAGGTTCATGAAAAGTATTTTAAAATCCTACGTAATAATTTTAATCTACTTATACAGTGCAAAATAATCTCACACACTATATTATACTTTATTACATTACATAGAAAATTCAGAAAAGTAAACTATTTGTTGGATTTCCCACCAGTTACTAGGTAACGACTTCACCCGTTCATCAAAACTTAACTCATAAACACACCGAATGGAACGAACACTAACACCACACGGGGAAAATCTGATTTAACAAATTTTGCTCAACTTTGTGGAAACTGTTAATTTTTAAAGCTATTTTTTATTTCTTTTGGCAAAACTGTTGAAAAACGTTATACTGTACAAAATCATTGCCCTATTATTTATTTGCACAATTATTGTTCCTGTCACTTTTTTTTTACCAATTTGGAGTGTTTTTTTTTTAAATCACAGGTTACATACGTTCTTCTCTGTTCAGCTTTATTAACTATCTCGTGGGGTTGAACCGGCCCCACAGCGATCAACCCTTCGGGAATTCTCCCATCCGGCCCATCCACCCCACCTCTGTACCTCTGAGAAGTGCACACTACCCTACAAACACAAAAGGTCGGCCCTCCAGTGGGCCATCACAGGGCCAGAAGTTTCATTTCTGGCCCAGTGATGGCCCGCTGATGGGCCGATCTTTTGTGTTTGTTGGGTAACCTCTTTGTAAAATCTTGTAAAGTGAAAAGATTTAGGTTACGTGTCTGTCACTCTGTCAAATCCTCTACAGTGCACGTACCCTATTAATACAACTTGAAATGATGTCTAAATTGATAAAATAATCACATATAATTAGGTTATTACCAGGAAAATATATTACTGCTTCTTTCAGATATGACTTTGAAAAAACCCCCATAATGTCTACGTATTTAGTGGCTGCAGTCATTGGAGAATACGACTACGTGGAAGATAAATCCAGTGATGGAGTTTTGGTTAGGGTGTACACGCCTAAAGGGAAGAAAGAGCAAGGGATGTTTGCTCTGGAGGTCGCCACAAAAGTGTTGCCTTATTACAAAGAGTACTTTGACATAGCATATCCTTTACCAAAAATTGACTTGATTGCTATAGCAGACTTTAGCGCTGGCGCTATGGAGAATTGGGGCCTTGTTACTTATAGGTGAGTGAAGTGATTTTATTTTTAAATAATTTATTAATTGGAGGACCTAGTAGTGTCCACTTTTATCTTTTTGTTTTTTGGAACTATGTGTTTATTTTTTTTTTAAAGGCTCCCAATAAAATATAATTATCAATACTTCCAATATGAGGATCGTTATCATAGAAAAATGTACATAGTCCAATAATGCAAGACATGTGTTAACCAAAAATTTCTTCAGTAGAAAATGACTTCCATGTATTTGGCATAGGCATTGTTTTGTGTATTGAATTAAATTCCACAAGATTATGTTCCTCACACGGTTAACCCATCAAAAATTTCAATAAGAACTAGAAGATGCAATAGTCGTAAATTATCAAAATAACTTAGTTCACATTTTAGACAAAACAAATAATTGCAGGCTGCTTTATACAAACCTTCATTTAATGGTTTTCTTCCTAAAATGAGTGACTGAATGTAGATATAAAGTAGCTACTGACTTTGAATATGAATAACTTTTTCGTATCAGTTTTTGACACACTTTTATGAAGATTTCTTTAGAAATATTTCTAGAGGTACCTACACAGTTACTTTCAGTTTTCAGACCTTTTATTTAACGTCATCAAAAACGTCCTTAACATATTCTCACAAATAAAACTCTGGTGGAGTGACGTCTGGTGAATTGCGAGACCATTCCAAGTCACTACCAAAATTTTTTGAAATGGGTATTTGAGAATTTGTCCTTGCAATTCATGAAGATCATCGAATAACTTTCAAAACGTCTGTCTGTCATGTTTCTTGTAAGCATGTTATCTTAAGAAGGAAAAAAGTGACATTAGGCTCACTCTTGAATGTAAGAAACATGACAACATTGTTTTGCCACCAATAGAGTGAATTGTTTCTGGTTATTCAACTGGAGACAAATTTAAATTGTGCTGAAACTAAAGCAAGTTTTTTAATATTAAAAATAGTAGTAGTATAAAGTACTTTATTGCCAATTACATAACATAATATAAGGCCATTGACCGAAGTCCTTCAGCCCATAAACGAGTACATTTTAGTACTTATAAAATAATTTCGATACACTTAGTATACCTAGCATGCCTGGCTCTCGTGGAATGCAAAACTTCCCACACAGCACAGGATCCCAGGACATCCTAAAATGATCCCATATATCCGATAAATGGATTATTCATTATGGATGTCGATAGGAAGTTCAATCCCAACTAGCACCAAACTAACAGTAACTGAGATAGGAACTTCGAATGAGTAACCATTACGAATCCATCACTAAATTTTCGACTTTGATTATAAATAACTTCATTTGACATATCCATAGTCGCTGCCTCGTAGTTTTTACCACTTGTGATTATTTTGAGTTATGTGACTTCTACGTAGCTTTCCAGATGCATGGGGACGCCTTAGTTACCAGTGGGAAGACCTTCGAAGTTGCAATCACTTTTAATAGCTTTGATAGTTGCCGTGACGTTCTGGGAACCTTCACTATGCGTTTAAATTCATGGAACTTTTTAATATTCTTGTTGAGAATTGAAAATTTGAGAGTATGAAGAATTTATTTTGACTTCAAGAGAATAGTTTTCTAGAAAGCTTTTTATTGTTAAGAGTAGTTAATCAGGGCAGTGGTTTTGGGATTTATTAAAAATTGTACATCCAATTTTCAATGTAGTGAAACATTCTCATTATCCCAAACTACAAAAGTAAAAGAATAAAAAAATCCCTACCTTATTTCGTGTCATTGAATAAAAAAAATATATTTAAAATCCTGAAATAGCATTATTATAGAAATATGTATATAGTGTATATCCATAGAGGTAAACATTACGTCGTAATTTTATAATGAAGATTTTATTCATTTATTTATTATACATTCATAAAATTATCTTGCACACATTATCTACTGTTTTCAGATGTATGACATCATGAATTCTTGTGGACCAAATTTACTAGTTTACTAGCATCTATTAGTTTGGATAATGTATTAATTACTTCCAAGGCTTTGTTAATTATTGTTGTTCCTTTTAATCAGTTAATTAAGATTTTTCAATGGGAGTGTATGTAAGTAGGCTATGTGCATATTGCACTACAATGAAAGTGTTTACTTAATCTAAGTCGTTAATTTCCTAAGCAAATATCAAAGTCCCATGTGTAACGATAAGATTGTACTATTTGTTCCTATTAAGACTCTTAAATTTTTTCTCCTTTCTGATATTATATCATAGATATTTTTAGTTATGTGGAAAATTTCATTAAATATGGCAGATGCATCAGCCTTGACGACACATGAGAGCCCACTTAATAAAACGAAGAACATTATTTTCAATCTTGTTTCCTCAGGAGAATTATTTATGCAGTGGAAAAATGCGATTTTAATGACATGTAACATTCTTTATGTGCAATAAATAATACATAATATAGAAATTACAGTTGTACATATCAGCTTAAAATATGATGATGATGTTTTAATAGATTACCTGCAATTATACCTAGAAAAAAAATTTGCATGTGTTAAAGAAGCTAACGGTACACAATACGATAATTATTTATTGAAATGTCAATTTTCCTTGAACATAATAATGAAGTTTATGTTTTACTGTTGCATCACAAAATTGAAAATTGAGTATAGGCAGGACAAGTATTTATTAAAAAAAATGTTGATTCTATTGAATGTCTAATAGGTTTGTTTTTTACAAGTTGCATTTTTAATAGACCTTAATGATGTGTAAGTCAAGGTTTTTCAGTTAAAAAAAAATTGCATTATGCATTGTGTTGATATCGTAACAGGTGATATTATAGTTATTACGTCTGAAACTGTTAATTAAGTAAAAGAATACTACTTTGTATGAATATATCCTGCTACAGCATCCTGTTAATATTGACAAAACTAAATTTAAACAATATACCTAGAAGCACAATATTTGTTCTTTGATTATTTGTGATAAAAACTATCATACTACCTATTTGTTTTTAATTTTGTAACTACCACCTCCTATCACCACCCCCACCCCACCCCACTACCGATGTGGGGTATCATTTTATGAGTTTTTGAGGTAGAGGATTTCAAATATTATATTATTAAAGTTCCATAAACAATTATTTCCACATAAACATTTTTTTCGTTGTGACTTGGATAAAAAATCTGAATGTGAAAGTAGTGATTCCTTGGGCAGCGGTTTTTCAATAAAATTTGCCCTGATGTAAATAGGAATATTAAACAATCTGTAGAGCATTACCATTGTCAACAGCATCAAATATCACACTGTAGTAAGGTTTATGTTCTTTTTTTTTTTCTATTTTACTTGAGCAACAAACATATTTTCTTTTACAAGGTCACAGTTAGATGGCTCGTAAAAATTTCCTAATGAATTCTGTTGAGAATTTTGCAAATGATCCAATAACTATATTTGTTGCTTTTTTTCCAGGGAAACTTGTCTTTTGGTGGATCCACAAAACACCTCTGCGGTGAGCAAACAGTGGATAGCTCTTGTTGTCGGTCACGAGCTAGCCCACCAATGGTTTGGAAATCTAGTTACCATGGAATGGTGGACGCATCTATGGCTTAACGAAGGTTATGCGTCTTTCGTTGAGTTCCTCTGTGTTAACTATCTGTTCCCCGAATACGATATTTGGACGCAATTCGTAAATGATTCGTACATTAAGGCATTAGAACTGGACAGCTTGAAAAACTCCCACCCAATCGAAGTACCTGTAGGAAATCCCTCAGAAATTGATGAGATTTTCGATGATATAAGTTATAATAAGGGAGCATCGGTGATCAGAATGTTACATCATTATATCGGCGATGAGGACTTTAGGAAAGGTATGCATTTGTACTTGACCACGCATCAGTACAAGAATACCTTTACTGAGGATTTATGGGCGGCGCTGGAAGAAGCCAGCAAGAAACCAGTGGGAGATGTTATGTCGACTTGGACGAAACAAATGGGGTTCCCGGTTGTTAAAGTTACCAGCAGACCTTCAGGTATTTATACCTCTCTTAAGGAGGGGGTACACTTTCTATAGAAGAACGGCCCAATTATGAGCAAAAGCTAGTAGCAATTTAGTTTTGCGATATTTTGTGAATTTTACTTTCTAATACAATAATAACATAATAAAAAAGTATATAAAAATCATAAAATATGATTAAAAATGTGCGATTTTCGCACATTTCTCAATATATTTTTATGATTTTTATATACGGCGAAGGATAGTAGCACTTTTTTATTGTTATTATTGTATTAGAAAGTAAAATTCACAAAATATCACAAAACTAAATTGCTACTAGCTTTCGTTCATAATTGGGCCGTTCTTCTATAGAAAGTGTCCTCCTTTATATCCCAGGTTGCAAGGGTACGTTATAATGCTGTCAAAATCTAGTGATACTGGTCAGAAAGACGTCAGTGGACTAAAAATGACGACATAATGACGTCTCATAAATGACATTATAATGACGTGCTGCATATCACGTCATATTGTCGTCTTTTTTCGGTGTTAAATTTATTTATATTTTATCGAATTACAAACATTCTAAATCCACAGGTGAAATAAATGGTAGATGATGAAGTTTTTCTACTCATCTATATTAATGCATTAAATTTGCTTGCTTACCAGTAGTCTGTTCCAGAAATTATTTCTAGATGGCGCCACATACAAACCAAGGACAATAATTAGTCATACTTTATCTTATTCTCTTATGTACTTATAGAAAATAAATAATATCGATTGCAATGTTCAAATTCTTTCAGGGAATATCAATTCATTTCGATGGATCTTATAACAGTCAGATGTTAAAGATAATTTATTCTGTAGCTGGGATAAAGCAGCAAATAAGTTTTATGCTATCTGTTTAATGGGTAAGCACTCACTGGTTTTATGATAAAATCAGCAGTGGGTGCTTAACCTATGGATTGTCCATTCATCTACATAGCGGCTCATCCTGTAACCGATCATATATTGGAAAATGGAGACCTCCTAGAGCCTGTTTAATTTCGTTTAATTAACGTAAATATAACCTGAAAAAGACGTCAAATTAACATCTAGCATAAGACGTCATTCATCTGGACATTAGGAAGTCATTTTCACGTTTCATTTACGTCATCTAACTCGTCATTTCTCGTCACTCACTGACCATTTTTTCACGTCATTTTCACATGCCTTTGCTACCTGCTCACTGTATAATTGTGTACAAGATAGACTGGACTGGGGTATCATTAATAAAATTTAAATATATACATTACCAATAGGTATTTCAGCAGTTAGATCTGATAACTCTGTTAACTGTTAACTCTAAGTTTTGTCGAAAAGTACATTTTATACCCATCAGTAACCGCCAATATTAAGTTTAAACTTCAAATGGCGGAAGGGGCACCGCTTAAACTACAAATTTAGGTTTATCCACGAGTACGTTCATTTAGCAATAGGTTTGTTCAAAGACCCTGCACTATCTACACCAGTGCAAATGTATCTCTCTTCAACTTTGTATATAGTCTCACTCTATCTCCTATTATCTGCACTGGTGCAGATAGTGCAGGGTCATTGAACAAACCTAATATTTAGTTACATGATGCACATTCACTCAATTTAACACAAACTTCAACTAAGTTCGTCATAATCTACAAACAACTACCTAATCTATGTTAGGTAGTTGTTTGTAGCAATGCAGAAGGTATAATCAATATAATGGAAGCAATTTTCTTGCACTCGATTATGTCTTGATGCTTTTTCATTAATTCAATTAACAATTTTATTTCACAATCGTTAAAATAGGCAGCATTATTTTTTAATTTTAGAAATCGATAGTAAAACACTTTTTAAGGCAATTTCCAAATTTTTTGTTGTTTTTTTTTTAGGACGTTTAAGCCCTTAAATAAATTACCAAAGTTGGACCGCGTGATGTCACTTTGTAGATGCTGATCAGGCGACGGTCGAGGTTTAATGTGACTCAAAAATATATGTTTCTTTTAAAGTTTTATCTATTTCAAATCGTGTTTTAAATTGCCAAGAACAAAACACGATTTTATTTTATTAATTACTTTACATTATTGTAACAATTAAGTATGCATCTTAAATTATAAAATAGGAAGAGGTATAAATAAAACAGTTGTGTTACTTTAAATATATTTTTATTTTTCGTTACAAAAATGAATTGTAATAATAAAAAACAATTGACAAAAATTTCAATTGAGATTTTTTTTAACAAAAAAATTTTCTTTGCAACTTATGAATTGTTATATTTTACTATAAGGAATTTTTTGTCAGTAAGTAAAAAATAGTAAAAATTGGAGGGCTTACATTTTCAAAACCAGTGTCCAGGTGTTGCCGATGGTGATACTTGTAATTGCGAAAGTCTACTTTTCATTCTCAACACATCATCTGTGATTGATCCTATCGGCTGAATACTTTCTTTTGGCTTTTCCAATTTTTAGGAGAAGGTATTTCCTTCCTGTCTAGAGGAAATAAACGTCCAACTATAAAAGAAAATACATTGTATTATATTTGAATGGGTACTTATTTCTCTTTAAAAACTGGCCATGATAAAGTTGAAAAATATAAAAACATCTTACAAAGATCTTACAGAAAAAACAAAACTGATCAAACATAAATTAAACAAATTGATATTATCATAAAGGACACGGCAGGCACAAAATAAATGGAAAAGAAGGTACAGTCAAATGGGCTGAAAATGTAGTATGCTGTGCTTCATAATATTCTGATCAAAAGTTTTTATGGGCACAATATCTGAAAATTGACAGTTTTTGAGATATGAAAGGTCAAAGATCAGGAA
The DNA here is from genome assembly GCA_936432065.2 of Rutpela maculata. Lineage (NCBI taxonomy): Eukaryota > Metazoa > Arthropoda > Insecta > Coleoptera > Cerambycidae > Rutpela > Rutpela maculata. The sequence goes on from OW386286.2 coordinate 44,415,075, forward strand.
TATCGGTACCCGCTGTCATAGTTGAGAGTATCATATTATGACGAGGATTTGTTTAACGTTGTTATTCTAATGTGTTTGCACTGACTAAAGGAGACAAGCCGTTGATTTGCTGGACAGCGCGAGCATCCTTGTCCTTGTCGCACACCTCGTACCCTCTCCTTTGCTCTCCACTCTGTTTTACAAAGCAACACAGCCCCTCATGTACTATGCGACAAAGAGAGAACGAACTGTGTGAGAAGGATGAGAATGCTCACACCGTTTGCGCGCTGTCCACTGCTTATACATTACGCATATGTAGCTTGTATCCTCTATTTATAGAACTCTTTGATAGGAACACACTTTCACTCTCTCACGCACGCTAACCAACCCCTCCCCCCCTACTACACACAAACGCGCACACCCTCACTTTAAAGTAAGCATAGGACCTTAAAAAAATCACCACCTCATTCATGAAACCTGCGGCATTTCCAGTTGTATGAATATGAATAACAACATTAAACAACTCGTTGTCACATAATACTCTCAACTATGACATTAGTGGATACCGATATTCCTGATCTTTGACCTTTCAAACTGGCCATTTTCAGACATTCTGCATTTTCAGCCCATTTGACTGTGCCCTCTATTTCATTTGTTTTGTGCGGTGTCCTTTACCTACAAAACAGAGGTATTTTTTAGGAATTCGGAAATATTTATGCTTGTGATTTTAAATGTACCTGAAGTTTCGAACGTTCACTTGAATGAATTTTAGATGAAAAAGAAAAGTTAATAAAAACCACACATCGATTTAGGCATAAACACTTCTTTGCCTCATTTGCTGACAATAAATATCCACAATACTTAAGTTTTTACACCTAAATCAAAGTGTGGGTTTTATTAATTTCTCTTTTTCATATGAAATTCGTTCAAGTGAACGTTCGAAATTTCAGGTACTGATTTTAAATGCCTACCAGGGTTATTAAAAGAACAACATTTCTTCTTTCAACTTCTAGTAAGGACAAAATTTCTTGGGAAGTTGACGGCTTCCAATGTGTTCTTCGATATCATTATGTTCATCTGATGGGAGGAATAACGTGCTTTTTGTACATAGTCCTAGGATTTGTTTTTGTTCACTCTGTACATCAGATGTGATCTCTGCCCGTTTCAATTAATTGCAGCTCTTCTATAATCCTCTGAAATACGTATAAAGCAAATTACTACAAATAAATACCTATGACAACTCGTACGTTGTAATCAAATCCAATGGTCGTGATTTGAATAAACAAAAGCTCCTTAATATTGAAATAGATCGAACCTACCTTCTAGAAAATAAGATTTAAACACCCCGTAAAGTGTCCATGTGGGTTTTCTCCTGTTTTTCAATGATCAGTCAAATTGTTTCCGTTTGAATGGTGACTATCAAGCTTCCTTTTCGTGGAGCGAGACCATTACAAAGACCACCTCAGTTTTTTTTCCAAAAATCGATACCTACAAACGCCGTAATTATTATAACTAATATAGGTAGTATGCTTAGTATAATATGTACAAAGGGATACGCATTAAATTTTAGTGTCTAAATATAAAATATCTGCAAATGACAAGAAAACTATGTGGTAGTCTCCGATTAAAGAACTTATATCGTCCTTTCATCGGAGGTGGTAGTTATATTGTATACTTACTGCAATACAATTAATGTATACTTGGACTTGGAATAATTATAATAATAAATCACGGGAAAACACAAACTGAAATCGACATTTGACAGCACAGCACGATGAGCATGCGCACTAACCTAAGGACCATGGCGCGCATTTAAAAAATTCTACAAGGAATTGTAATGACATGGAAAACGGAAATTTAAATATAAAAGATAAAATGATTAAAATGTAATTAAATAACCATTCTAAGTCTGAACTACCTGTTTAAGAAATGCCGATAGTTACCGAGATAGTTACTAATTAATTGAACACAGTACATAAATTAAAAAAGGGTTATTATTCATTATTATTTAATATTTCATTCTTTATTATTTAATATTCGATCACAAATCTAAATTCTGGATTCAAAATTTAAAACATGTTTCATATATTATACAATTTTGAAGAACGATTTAAAATTTATAAAACATCATACACCGCACAGGGGATGATTATAAATGTACTTAAACCAAATCTATATAGATAGAGAAATATCATAATTATTATTTTTGTAGGTAGGTAGATAGATACTATAAAACTAGCATTGTTGCCTTATCACTTGTGATGCAGGTTTATTTTTATTAGTTCAAAAATCGAACCAATCAGCGTTGGTGCTGAACTTTTGATATCGATCCAAATATTTCTACAAAAAATATACCTGTACTATACAGATAAAATCATTGACAAATGTTTATACGATGTACATGAATACATATACGAAGAATGTTCCCTGATACGTGTACATAGTATATGCGACTGTGAACATAAACTTTTCTGTATGTTCCATTCATATCGTATGTATAATGATATTGTATATGTGAAAATATTATTTATATGGGAATGTTGAGGGAACATACATGGCAAGTACAGAATGCAATTAGAACATTGGGAATGCAAAATGTACATTCGTGGAATAATAAATGCTATCTGGGTTGTATCAATCAACAATATTGAAAAATTATTTGCATGAATTTTTAAATATTTGCTTGGAGCCAGTTTGGTTCCAAGCTAAAAATGAGTATACAAACCTTAAAAATGAGAATAAACCTAAAAAACAACAATTGAGGTTATGTTAGTTACATGATGCACATACCCCAAGCGTGTTGCTGGTGTTATTGTGTTTCTCTATGGAAACGGCGTTTGATTGTTATATCTGTTTTATCTTCTTGCTGGTTTTAAAATGAGTAGTGTTTATGCAGAATGACGTCACGAGTCGGCGAAGCGCTTTGTACTGGAACTCAATTTTTAACATTGAATATCTAATGATTGGATATACTTATGAAGCTGAAATTTTAACAGCTTGTCTAGATGATCGAATTCTATTGAATGCCATAAAAAAATAACGAAAAAATAATCATCGGTAACAAGCTAGATCTTTTACCATTCATCGTTAAAAGTCAAAGTAACAGTTATGAAAATGAGAATCGCTGATCTGTCACTATGCTACCATACCATATCTGCCATTACCAACCAATAAAATGGTGATAATAATTACATAATTACAAACAGCGTCTGATGGACGTTGGCTTTTAAATCGTTAGTTACAAGGATGTGTAATAAAAAGTTTGAGGGAAGAAATAAAAATGATGGAAACTTTCCCTACAAATGGAATATTCTTTAAAAAAACTTATTTTTTGCCAAAATTATACAGGGAGCTCCATTAATAAGGAGTCAGGAGTGTGTGTTTTTTTTTTTTGTAATAAATCGATCACTATTTTCTAATTTTCACCAAATTTAGTAAGGAATTATTTTTCAAGGAAAGAAACAATCTATCAGGTCATGCTTTGAGGTAGAGAGCACAACTTGAGCTATATGGACTTTTAATAATAATAATAATAGGCCTTAATAAACACCTTTGCCAAGTTTCAAAACTTTATCAGTTTTTTCCGCCAAACGCCGAAATTTGTTCCTATATTTGACTGGGGCATAAAGATATAATTTTTATAAGAAATCGGTATTCCTGTGCTTATAGTGTAATAAAATATGAAGTATAAACGAACGTGATAATCCCTACCACGTTTTCGAGGAAAGAGAAAACCAATATTTGGGCTCACACCCAATTTAGAAAATTATAATAGACTATTTTGAAAAAAGTAATAAACGAAAACTGTTTATTTTAAAACATTTTCCTAAGAATTATTAAATGAGATGTGAGTTCAGATGTGATGTAAATTACATTTGATGTATTTTTTTTTGTCATAATATCAACTTTTTTCAAAAGAGACTCATTCTAATGATTTTTGAAGTGCTTGTAAGCACTTCGCGAGATTACTAAGCCCCTTTGTGAAGTGTTCGAAGCATTAAGCACTGATTTTAAAAAATGCTCTTGGGCATGGTGCTCTTGAGCGAGAAAGTGTTTAAAGTGCTTAGACGAGCACTAGCACAGTGCTTAAGAACAGCTCTGCTTTTAAAGTAAAGAGTAATTAGATAAAAATACTTAGCTCTACAAAAATCTACAATATTTTAAACAGAATGGTAAAATTTTACTTTATCTTATTGCAAATAATAGTAATAATTCTTAAATTATTATTTAGTCAAATTATTAGGTACTTAAAAAATTCTAGGAACCTTCCAGATCTTTTATCACACAAAAAAAATGTATAGTATTTTTTTATTTGCCTTTTTTTTATCTTTGAACTGTATCTTGCCTTAAAATTTTGGAACATATTTTCTTTTATTTTTTGAGTAATTATGTTTCAAAAATAAGAGATAAATTATTTTTTCTGGCAAAATGTTTCCATTTTCGACAAAAATTTTTTCTTCCTTTTGACCCAGTATATCACTATCATCCTTCTAACATCCTATATAAACAAGGAAAATGAGAATAAGATCAATTTTCTAGGATGGATTGTTTCAGAGATAAAGAACATAAGGCCCTAAATATGATATTTTGTCCATTCGAGTAGGGTCATAAACCATTGTAAACAATTATGCAAAATTTTGAAAATATTTGATAAAGTGTTGGCACAAATATGACTACAAAAAAAAACAAACTCCAGACCAGCTTTTGATTTCCTACAATTTTGTGAATGTTTTTGTGAAATTAACATTAACGAATATCTCATCGATTTTCCAGAAGGAAATGGAGTTACCCTCACACTCTCGCAAACGAAATTCACAGCTGATGGTTCCAAACCCTCAGAAGATTACCTCTGGATGATACCCATCTCAATATCTACCTCTAAGGATCCTAGTAAGGAAGTAGTTAGTACCGTTTTAAAGACGAAATCTGCAGACGTTGTTATACCCCGTGTGGAACCCACTGATTGGATTAAAATTAATCCAGGAACCATTGGATTCTACAGGACACAGTACACGCCAGAAATGCTAGAGAAATTCATACCTGCCATTCAGAATAAGACTCTTCCTCCATTAGACAGGTTAGTAACAATTATTTAGAACACAGTTAATTTTTGTCAATAAAATTGTATTCTCCTTAAAATTACCAACGAACATGACTCTTGGATTCTAACAGTGTATTTGGTTTTTGCGTACAAATTTACAAAATGATTGTTAAACGAGACTGAGCCCGAATACAAAAAAACAACCAGTATAATACTATACTAAATATGTAAAAGAAAGATAATAATAAATGCACGTTGTCACTAATCACCATGTACAATGAATCCAACACTAATAGCACAGAAGAAATAACAATCAGAATACAGCCTCGACCAAAATCCTTTGATCTTTTATAGCTAACTCTCCTTCAATCCCTCCTTCAAGAAGCGTCCAATCTATATTGTTTCAGTGAAAGGTCAGGAATGGTCCAATGGAAACTATCGAATCCTATCCAAATAAAACTGCACTATTAGTGCGGAGTCGATAAGGGTTTTATTCTCGGCACCTGATGAACAGGGATGAAATCATCTGAAACTTTTTATACTAAAAATTGCAAAGTTTACTAGTTTATCTCGTACGCCTATTAGTACAGTCAATGAAAGAGTTGTAGAGAACATTTTGGAGGGGAGAATTTTTCTCTTCAGGAATGTGTTGGGGGTAGTCAGGAGGTAAACATACTAAAAGTCCCCGCCCCTAGCCCCGCCGCTTCAGTAGGAGAGGGGGGTGGAAAGGTTCCTTTTTTCGATTCTTCGCTTATAACTCGGAAACGATGTGTCGTACGAAAAAAGGTAATCTATGCAAAATTAAACGTAATTAAATTTCCCACAAGAATGTTTATATTCATTTTTTTCTTATGTCTTATATTTTACGAGATATCTGCCAGCGAAAATTGATAATTAATAAAAAAAAAATCAATTGTGTACCTTGAATATTTCTATCAAAGCGGTTTACCGTGGTCTGCTAATAAATCACAGTCACAAAACAATCTTTATTTTACAACACTCGACGTATTTACTAACGTAATATTTTGTCGAAGTCTAGACATTTCCTTAAATATACAGTGTGACTCACTTAAAATGAAGATACCCTTATAACTTTTTCATTTTGTTTCCTATTTGAATCAAATTTTACTCAAGTATAGAACAAATTAGGATCTACTTATGATCAGAAAATCATTCACCTGCTATAAAGGCAAAGCTACCTGCGGTACCAAAATATGAGGAAAAAGATTAAAAATCATATTGATTTTTAATCTTACGAACGATGAATTTTACGTAGCCACCACAAATTGCGGAAGCTGAGGACCCCCTTTGCCAGATGAGCTTATGTGTGAAATATCCCCCATCAATAATCAAATCAAATTTTGGTGTATGTACGTTTGTGGTGCCGATTGGATGCATTTTTTAGAATTTCTAACATTCAAAATGTTTTATTTTTTTCAGCATATTTTGGTACCGCAGGTGGCTTTGCCTTTATAGCAGGTGAATGATTTTCTGGTCATTAGTAGATCCTAATTTGTTCTATACTTAAGTAAAATTTGATTCAAATCGGAAACAAAATGAAAAAGTTATAAGTGTATCTTCATTTTAAGTGAGTCACACTGTATATTTAAGGAAATGTCTAGACTTCGACAAAACATTACGTTAGTAAATACGTCGAGTGTTGTAAAATAAAGATTGTTTTGTGACTGTGATTTATTAGCAGACCACGGTAAACCGCTTTGATAGAAATATTCAAGGTACACAATTGATTTTTTTTTATTAATTATCGATTTTCGTTGGCGAAATCTCGTAAAATATAACACATAGGAAGAAAATGAATATAAACATTCCTGTGGGAAATTTAATTACGTTTAATTTTGCACAGATTACCTTTTCCCATACGACGCATCGTTTCCGAATTATAAGCGAAGAATAGAAAAAAGGAACCTTTCCATCCCCCTCCCCCCTGAAGCGGCGGGGCTAGGGGCGGGGACTTTTAGTTTGTTTACCTCCTGACTACCCCCAACACATCCCTGAAGAGAAAAATTCTCCCCTCCAAAATGTCCTCTACAATCCCTTTTTAGGCATTCATTGATTGGACTATATTACAAATTAATTGTTTAAACCAATGATAATAATAATCTTTTTGTAAAACTAAAAAAATATGTAACTATTGGAACTGAAAGAAAAGAGAAGTTTGAGAAAAAAAGGTTCTATACAATTTTTTATTTAAATTGTAAGTTTTTAAGTTATAGCGACTTGAAAATTGCAATTTTAGCTCGAGAAAAATATATCAAAACGGTTTATATCATATTACTCGCAAAAAAATGCTTTAGGCCTAAAAGAAAGGTTGTAAACTAGGAATGAATTTGTATTTTTTAAAATGTCTGTATGATTAATAGTTTCAGAGATATATAGTTATTTATGTACCAAGAGTCGTACGTTCTAAACTTCTAAACTAGAAAAAAATCTTTAGAAAATAGCGGAAAACTATAATTATTTGAGTCAGGTTTCGTATTTGCTAAGCAAATAGTAAAGGTAGCGATGCTTGGTATATCCATGGCAATCGTCAATAAAATAAATTTAGGACGTGGCTTCTATTCAAATGACAACTACTGTCAAGATAAATTAAATCATATTATTATAATAGCTCTGAACATTTTTAAAAATAATGTTGGATATAGAAGATATAGCAAGTAAGGCTTGTCTGGATTTACTTCCAGTAAAGTTAAAACATTTAATACTTGTGATATAAAAGAGAAAAGTTTCCCAAATTTACTTTATTTCCCTACCCAAGGAACAATTTAAAAGTCATTTGGACTTGAGGAGGTTTTAAGAAATGTTTGTTAGGGTTAGGAAATAGGCTTCAAGTATACTTGCTCTTAAGGCGCATTTGCATGCATCCAGTAATTTAGTCGAGTAGAGAGACGGTCGAGTAATTTAGTAATTGCTTTCCACTAAATTACTTGACTAAAACACGCTGTCCACATTGGTTGAGTACTAAAATACTAAACGACTCGACTAAATTACTGGATGCGTGCAAACGCCTTTATATGGTAAGTTTTAAAGCATTCTGTAAGACCTAATTATAAAGCTAATTTGCTTCTAGGATAATATGTATTTGTAATGGGTATTATAATACCTACATAAAACTCTCCATAAAGCTAATTAGTTTTATTAGCGTCTTAAATTCCATTTAGATTTAAAGAGGCTTTAAATTATTCTTTATGATTTTAACATATTTGCAATAAATGCATTTTAAATCCTTTTTAAAACTAGACATTTTCAATGCCTATTAGTACTTATTAAAGGCCATTACAAAATTATACTCTTAAAACGTCCTTGGCAAATGTTGTGATGAAACCGTTATGAAGAAAAAAGGCCTTTATAAATCTAAAAGGCAAATTTTAATTCCATAAAACACTTTCTAAAACCTCAATAAAACATTCATTATAAAAATAATAAACAATATGTCTGCCTGAAGTGTCGTTGATGCATGTGTGTACAGTGTGCACGTATATTTAGAACACTACGCGCGCGTCACACTGTCAAATTATTTTAAGTTTTTTGTATCAAATGTCAACGTGGTTCGTCTTGGAGACGGTTCTTTTAAATCCCAAATGTTTCATTACAGCTTTTATCAAGTCCATGTGATCTTTGCCAAGTGCATTTGCATTTATGTAAGTAAGGGATTATTTGTGATAGTATACAAAAAGACTAAAAGGACTTCATTTAGAGTAAATGTTCTAGGCCAGCGGTTTTCAACCTTTTTAGAACCACGACCCCCTTACAAAAATAAAAAACAAGTTTACCCTCTCGTGACCCCCAACCTCGATCTCTATTAATAAAATCTAAAATCAATCAAATTTTAAAATTTCTTGTTATAGTTTTTGGTATGATTTCTCATTAAAAATTGGTTTCATTAAAATTGTGTGTGTGTAATATTTAGATTTTAGAATAAATGATTTAACTTTATTGGTTTTTTTCTCAATAGCTCGGGACCCCCTTGGAATTACTTTGCAGGTTGAAAACCGCTGTTTTAGGCCATTACCATTATTAGAATATCTAGTTTAATGAGAGGACTGTAAAATGACAGTTAGGTTTTTAGTTGGCCGGCCATGTTTTTCTTGTTATACTAGCTGACCCGGCAAACATTGTTTTGCCATATAAATTATAAATTTTTGTCCAAAAAATAAAAAGAAAATTTCTGGATAGGGCCACCCTTATCACCTAGGGGTATAAAAAATAGCCTACGACCTATTCTCAGATCTACCAAATATACACCAAAAATTTCATAAAAATCGGTCATGCCGTTTCGGAGGAGTTCGATAACAAACACTGTGACACGAGATTTTTATATATTAGATAAAAATATTCAAGGTCAATCTCACAATTATAATTATTAATAATTATCACTTTTTCCTTAGCAAATTAAGGTAGAATTACAAGAAACAACTGAAAATTACCGTGGGAACCGAGAAGCAGTCTACTTTTTTAAATTTGCTGATTACGCGTCTATGCAAATTTTGTATGGATATTAAAATCATTATTATTTCTGAGGCACCTTTGGTTTTTGGGCCTTTTTTTGTAGTTTTAATGATAAACTGCCCTTGGTTTTAAATTTTTTGTCATACCTGATATCTTTTTATTACCTTTTAAATCGGCCTTAGAGAGGTTATAGTGCCACTCTACGCTTAATAAATTTCTAATTCCATTTTATCTTCAATAAGTCTGATGGTGTGTTTGCTTAAATCAGTTTAGAAAAAATAAATGCAATAATAAAATTATTTGGATTCCTTCGTGGACATTCTTATAGCTTCTCACTTCTAATATGGACTTATAAAAGTTTTAAAAACTAGTTTTAAGGTAGCCTTCTAGGTGTTTTCTAGAAATGCAGGAAGCTAATAAAGAAGCTTCCGACAGCTTTAAAATAGGTTTTAAGAAAGGTTTTAAAACGGCCCGAATAACGTTTTCAAGAACGGCACTATGCCTTACTAAGGAGTTTTATGATGGTATTAAGGATTTTGTTACAGCGAAATAGATTTTTTAAGGCATTTTATAAATAGTTTTATAGCACCCTTGTATATATTTAAGATACCAAAATTGTTCCTTGGGTCCCTACCCGTTATGAAAAATAACGACCCGTTGCCAATCTCAACAAGTATTTGGTACATAAAGCATCACTGAAACGTTTAAAGTTGGCGCCCGAACGTTTGTGAAACCGAGAATTTAGTTTCAAGGTTAAATAACTCCGAAACTGTGGCATTTATGTCAAAAATTTTACAAATCAAAATTAAAATTTATTAGTTAAGCTGTCAAATGTTTTTTTTTTTTTTTGGTTCTGCAGCATAAAAGACAAAGAAGGTATGACTGAAACAATGCGCGTGTTCACATTTTCTAAATAAATATTTCACCATTTTGTTACTGTAATTAGTAAGCGATTAAAATAAATAATTTTCAAATACCATTGTTCATTAATACATATCTCTACTCAGATGCCGAAATAATTTTGCCCGTTTAAAACACCTGCTTTAGAAAAAATTGCACTTTAAATTATAAAAACAATTTCAAAAAAAAGTAAAATTTTTGTTTTCTTTACAAATATCTTAATCAGTAGTAGGTTAGGGAAAAAATTGTAAAAACCAAAAAGATAACTTATAAATTGGGAATTAATTTATTTTTTTTATTTCTGTAAGGCGCGGTACTTTCATCTCCCGTTAATTCTATTCTATAGATCCCATGGAAACAATTATTGACACAATTGTATCCAAGGAAATTATCTGGAGAATAATCTTAACGGGAGGTGAGGGCCTTAGATTAAGAGTTTCAAAGACATAGAACTTTAAAGATGGCGCCCGAACGTTTATGAAATGAAATATTTAGTTTAAATGGTAAATATTTTAGAAAATATTGCACTTCTGTCCAAAATGTCGACAGTCAAAATTATAAATGATGTATTAAGCTTTCATGCTTTCAGCTTTCAACTTTTTACGCCAATAGGAGAATATATTCTATTTGATATCTATTCTGTGCTAATAGCGTTTGAATTTGGAGGATTTTACAAAGGCTTATTAAATCAACGCCTCTATTAATGTGCCTTTTGACAGTTCAGCTAATCACTATCCTCCTGCTCTTCCAGACTTAGTATAGTTAATTTTTTTTCAGTCTTAAATTTTCATTTTCTCTAGTTTCTCATTTTTTCTTCAATAACAGAGATCCTGTTTCTTAGGTTAGGACTATTGGATGATCTTTTTGCCATGGTCAAAGCTGGCCATACGAGTACCGTTGAAGTCTTAAAATTGCTTAAAGCCTTTGAGGATGAAACCGATTATAACGTGTGGTCTTCTATTGGAAACATAGTTGGCCGATTAGGACAGTTACTGGGACACACAGACTGTGAAAAGGATTATCATAAAGTAAGTTTTTCATTTACTGCTGCAAAAAAACATATCTAACTATATATGTAATAGAAAATATAAAATTGTAATAGTCAGGGTGTATATTTTCTGCAAAAACAGGGAAAATCTGAAAAAGTCGGGGAATTTGATTTTGGCCAGGGAAATCAGGAAAAAGTCAGGGAATTTATAAAAAAAGTCAGGGAAGATTTATTAACACTTCACACTTCTATATTCTCTGAACAAAAAGTTCTACTAACGGTTCTGCTTACCAGTTGGGTATCAATTCTCCTTGATAGCCATTGCTTACGTTATAGGATATCAATAAGTCTATACGATTTCAGTCGGCAAGTCGTAAGTAGTGCGCTCGATGTGTTAAAACTGCTCGTCTTTCCTTTAAGTAGATTCCATATTTTAGTGCGGGTATGTACCAAAGCTGGCCTGATTTAAAATTATCAAATATAGATGAAGTAGCTTCATTATAGTAGTTATATCCCAGCAAACACTCATAATTGGCATATAAATGGTCACATGCACCGTCGCCAGCTTATCATAATTGGCACTTTTATGGGGAGCCACAAGCGGACCATTGGCGAAATGTCCCACTGGCCAGCAGCTTCAATTTGCCAACAGTGTACAATAATATTTATACATCCATAAAGTACGATATATGGACATCCTACTTTTTTATATAGATATATTATTCAGTGAGCTTTTTACGGAAAAGTACAACTTTCACATGTAAGTACTTTACTTGATAAAAATGAAGTAATTAATGCATAAATATTGTACTATGAATTTATTTGTTATCATTCATATATTTTATTTACATATTTAATACTGTTTAGCATAGCTCCAATTTATTCTCACAAGGGTTGCCTGCAAATTATAATGTTTATTAAGTTATTAAATTCATTTTTGCTTACCTTTAACAATTGTGGTCGGTAGGGATAGAACCTGCATGTCTCCGTTGTCCGTATTACAACAACAACAAAACAAATTTATTTGACATTTCTTGTTACAAAAATGCACCTCTTCAGATCCTGGCCCGGAGCCAACCAGACAACCACGGCGTGCAGCGTCGTGGTAAATGTGTGGTTGGACGAGGCGGGTCCGATTTGGTTTGACGATAATGCTTGTTACAGCTAGGCAGACTTAAAACGAGGTTATGCTTAGATACAATATTGACTCTCTTACTAACTGAGCTATCTTAGTAACCTTTATTTCGGATGCTAAAACCAGTATTTATGGTGATGTTTATGAAGTCTTTATTATGTGAAATTGAATTTCTAGCCTTATTATACTCTTCGCAAATACGAAAACGAAGAGATTATTGCATTTGATCGGCACATTTCTAAAACCGTAAATATTGCTCGCAGACAAAAAATTTTCATACCATTGTGTTAGTGAACGAATTCTGAACAACTTCAAAATGCCCGTCTATCCGTCCGTCCGTCCGTATGTCCGTCACGTTTCTTTTAAGCACGATAACTCAAGAAAGAAAAATCCGATTGTACTGAAATTTGAACAGTAAGTTAGTGTTAGCTAGAGGAAGAACCCTATTGTTTTTGATCAAAATCGATCAGTAAATAAAAATGTTATTAATGATTTAAATTCGAAAAACATTTTTTGATTTTTATGTTTTTGTAATTGAATAGAAATCTGGTGAAATGATATTTCATTTTAATATTTAAATATTTATATATTTTACAAATATACATTTCATAATGTAATATACAACCGTGGAAATATGATTTTAGCTCGTCTCTTATAATGTAAAAATTTGCATGTTTTTTACGTATCAGGCGGTGGTGTAGTTCTTACGCTTTTGACTCGGAATCTCCCGGGTTCGAAACCCAAATGTGGTATGGTAATTTTTTTTTTTATTTTTACTTTATTTTTCACTTTTACCAACTAAGTTCCTACTATAAAATTAAAAATGTCTAAAACTAACATTATGTACAAAAAACTGCGAAGAGTATCCTATAGAATGTGTAACAATTATATAAAAAGTTCAGTGAACAGGTGAAGAGTACGTTTTTAGCTTGTTTAAAATATGAAAATCTTTCAGGTTCTCTTTTTTTTTTCTATTTTTTTTTTGTGTTCCTAAACCTGAATTTTTCGAGTTACTGGCATTTTTATTTATTTATAATTATTAAGAAGAACTTATTTAATTTAATTAAACTGTCACCAGTGTCACCTGAGAAGTATGAGTAGTTGTTGAACAATGTAATATTAAATTAATTCAGTGGCGGTTCGTTAAAAAAAATGATGTCCCCAGATCTCGCAATTTAGGAGCAGAGAGGGAGAAATCCGAAAAAAAAAATTTTCCTCATCTCAAATTTGATGAACGGTGGGGGGGAAGTCAGGAGTCAACCATTTTAAGAATTAAAGTTTTAAGTTGAGGTACTTATACAGACCTGGGAAACGTCTTGGAGAAAAAACGGTAAAGGTATAATATTGTCATCTACAACATAAATAGAATATTTAATGGTCTAGAACAGACCTAAAATGGAAAAAAAGCACATTCGTACATCGGTTTTATAAGCAATTATTACCTTAAAAAAAACAACTAAAAAAAAACTGGATGAGTGGGGATCGAACTGCCAACCTCCTGATTTATAACTCAACGCTTTAACTAATTAGGCTACTAAACTGTGGTATACCAGTAATTGCTTAAAGAACTCAATACCTGCACAAATAAGCTGCCGGATCTTAGACTAATGTAGCTATTTATTTCAAAATGTAGAAAGTATTAATAATAATAATAATTTCTTCATCATAAAAGCTAACAAAAAAACATTATCAACTTATCTGACTAGCCAAAAAGCATAGAACACAATAATTATTAAAATAAATGATATACAAAACATACATTTACAAACATCCAAAAGTAAAATTCATAAAATTCAAGATACTGTAACGTGTTTCCACCCTTAGGAAACCACCCTCGCAAATTCCGTGGGTTCCAAAAATTATAACAAGAGATGTCCACTAACACACTTTATTAAATATTTACTGGATACTTCACAATACTATTATTAATTTAAATACACTTTACTGACTAAAATCACAATGTTTATTACTTTGTTTATCTTGGAAGTCTTAACCTCACTTTCTATACTTTCTGAACTTTCTGAACTTTCTGAACTACTCGCCGAGAATGCGGTTGGTCTTTTATATCTAAAAATGACAGATCTCGATTGTTCTGTGATGACGCCACCATTCTCTAGAGAATTCCAGATGTCACTTTGGAATCTTCTGGTAGGTTCTTTTTCGAGTAGGTGCAAATACACTACATTCATTCAGACATTCGATCTGTTGAAGTCTGCCTACTTTTTAGTAACATAACCTTAAATTTTAAGGGGTGCAACATATTACACTGCCCCCTCCTTAAGCCTGAACGTCCCGGTCAGGCAATTCAGCCTCTTTCACATACTTCGCCAGTCTATCCAAGTGTACGATCTTCATCTTGGACTTTTTGTTTCGTTGAATACGATAGACGACATCATTAATTCGGGTAATAACAGTATAAGGTCCTTCCCAAGGAGGTTGAAGTTTCGGTGACTTCCCTTTCTTCCGCTGTGGGTTGTACAGCCAAACCAGATCTCCTGCCTTGAACCCTTCTGAACTACCCTTACGGTCGTATCGAGCCTTCATTCGGTCACTGGCTATGGTGATTTGGTCTCTAACCAGCTCATGAACATTTCTTAGCCGTTCACTCATTTCATCCACATAGCTGTTCACAGGAAGCTGTTCTCCACCTGGTGTTCCGAAAATCAAATCACACGGCAGTCTGATCTCATGTCCAAATACTACACGGGCTGGTGTTTGTTTCGTAGACTCGTGGATAGCAGCTCTGTATGCCATGAGGAAGAACGGTATGTGGAGATCCCAATCGCGTTGATTCTTATGAACCACTTTAGAGAGATGTTCTTTCATGGTCTTGTTATGTCGTTCCACCATTCCATCTGATTGCGGGTGAAGGGCTGTGGTCCGTGTTTTGTGTATCCCCAATAACTTGCAGATTTGCTGAAACACCCCTGACTCAAAGTTCCTTCCTTGATCTGAGTGCAGCTCCAGGGGTACACCAAACCGACATATCAAATTATCTACCAAGACTTTGGCGACAGTGACTGCTTCTTGGTTTGGAATTGCATAGGCCTCTGGCCACTTACTAAAATAGTCCATTGCAACCAGTATGTACTTGTTCCCATCCTTGGTTACCGGGAATGGGCCGGCTATATCGATCGCGATCCTCTCGAAAGGAGCTCCGACGTTATACTGCTTCATTGCACCCCTACTTCTAGTCTGTGGTCCCTTACTGGCTGCACAAATTTTGCAATTGCGACACCAAGCTTCCACATCTTGACGACTATTTACCCAATAAAATCGTTCTCGTACTTTATTCAGGGTCTTATTAACGCCGAAGTGCCCACCGGATGCTCCATTATGCACTTCCTGAAGTACTTTCGGTACTCGACACCTGGGAATCACTAGACGCATAACAACTTCCCTGCCATCCGGGCTTTCCCAAGCTCTCTTTAGCAGCCCGTTCATGACTTTAAGTGAATCCCATTGGGCCCACAAAGCCTTCAATCCAACTGCCTTATCCGAAACATCCTTCCACGCTGGTCGAATTCCTTTCTCCTTTGCTCTCAATATAGCCCCAATTTCTGTGTCATTCAGTTGTTCTTGTCTCAGGGCTTCGGTTGTCCAATCGTCCGGAACCTCTATTTTAATAGTGTTGATGGCCACCGTACCCTGCAATTTCTCAACGTGGCGGCAGTGCTTGCAATCTTCCTTGCATGGTCTTCTAGATAAAGCGTCTGCGTTCTTATGAGATCTTCCAGGTCGATGTTCTATTTTGAAATCATACTGTTGCAACCGTTCTATCCAACGAGCCAGTTGACCTTCAGGGGTTTTCAACTGCAACAGCCGTTTTAATGCAGCATGGTCGGTCCGAATCTTGAAATGTCGTCCATAAAGATATTTATGAAAATGGTCCACTGATTTAACGATGGCCAGCAACTCTTTCCGGGTTACACAATAGTTTCTTTCCGGTTTGGACAGCACCTTGCTGAAGTACTCGATCACTCTTTCCTGCCCATTCTGGATTTGAGACAGTACACAACCGACCGAAGAATTGCTGGCATCCGTGTCTAAAATAAAAAGTCCTTCCCGTTGTGGGTACGCTAGCACAGGACCAGTGCATAGAGCTGCCTTCAATTTTCTCCATGCTGTTTCACATTCCGGTGTCCATTGGTACTGCACTTTCTCTTCTGTCAGCCGGTGTAATGGCTTCGCAATTTCTGCAAACCCTTCCACAAAGCGCCTATAATAAGTGCAGAGGCCAAGGAAGCTCCGTACTTCATGAACGTTAGATGGTCTTGGCCAATCTCGTACAGCAGAAATTTTGTCGGGGTCTGTTTGTATTCCATCCGAAGACACCGCGTGACCAAGAAATTTGACTTCTTTCTGGAATAGCAGGCACTTCTTCGGGTTCAACTTCAGATGGGCATTCCTGACTCGCCCAAATACTTCTTGAAGATTCTTCAAATGTTCTGTAAAGTCCTGTCCCATAACAAGCACGTCGTCAAGGTAAACCAGGCACGTCCTCCAGGTTAGCCCTCGCAGCACGAACTCCATCAGTCTTTCAAAGGTAGCTGGCGCATTGCAAAGTCCAAAAGGCATCACGGTAAATTGATAAAGACCACTGCCTGCTGAAAACGCTGTCTTTTCTTTATCATCAGGATGAAGCCCCACTTGCCAGTATCCACTCCTAAGGTCTAACGTAGAAAACCATCGTGAGCCTGCCAACGTGGTTAACGTGTCGTCAATTCGTGGTAATGGGTAACTGTCTTTCTTCGTGACATCGTTTAATTTTCGATAATCGACACAAAATCTTAATGTTCCATCCTTCTTGGCAACCAAAACTACTGGCGATGACCAGGGACTCGTCGACTCCTCAATGACTCCATCTTGTAGCATCTTGTCTATCATTGCCGAGGCATCTTCTTGTTTTGCTAATGGCAGCCTCCTAGGTGGTTGTCGAATAGCGGGTGAGTTGCCAGTATTTATCCGATGCTGGACTATGTCTGTTTTTGTAAGGGCCTCTGTATTCTTGGCAAATACTGAACTTTCCTTTTCTAGGAACTTGATTGCCTCCCTTCGTTCATCCTCAGATAAATGCTCCAACTGGGTACTCAGCAAGGTCAAAACTTCCTGGTCTATTTTCGTAGACGAACTCCCCTCTGTTTGTTCCTCGCACCTCGCTACCCATGTGATCGGTTCATAGGAGCCAATCGGTTTGCCTTCCTTAATTGTCACCGAGTGGGAATTTAAATTAACAACTCTAATTGGGATTTTGTCTTTAGTCCGGGTTAAAGTTCTCGCCACAATAATATTGGATAGGGACTTAATCGATTCGTCATCTTCCACTAGGCCAACACGGTACCCTCCAGGATTTCCTTCTAAGGCAGCATCGATCATTTGTTCTGAATGAGCAGGAATCTTGATCGTCTGTGTTGTTAACAATCTCGCTTTATGGAATTGGTCGTCTGCGGTTGCCAGAATAAATTCCTCATTTCCAATTTTTAAGACTCGCTCCCCTACGTCAACAATGAATCCCTGCTCTCCCATGATGTCCAGACCCAAAATGAAATCATCCATAATGTCAGCCACAATGACCTTGTAATTGAACCTCAACCGTCCAACCTGCAGTTCCAAGTTGACCTCTCCATGGACCGCAGCCCTGTCCCCCGTGGCTGTTCGAATGATTACTCCATTTTGCTTCTTGTCAATCTGCAAGCCTGATATAAACCCTGGCCGCACTATTGATGACGTAGCACCGGTGTCAATAGTAAACACGCATTTTCGTCCATTCACATATCCTTGCAACAACAGACTGCTTGGAATTCTTTGGAGCTGGGAAATCTTTATTTCTCTGGGGGCACCGCATTCCCTAGCCAGCACAGCCCCCTTGGTGCTGGCTATCTTTAGTTTTCCTGCTTCTCTTCAACATTCACAGCATTTACTCGACTCTCCGAGTTCTGCTGTCGACAGTCTCGTTTCATATGTCCCACCTTGCCGCAGTTGAAACATTTAATACCTCCGCTCGGCTTTCCTCTATTTTGTTGTTTTTCTTGCTTCCCGAAGCCATCCAATTTATCATATAATTTGGTGAACATTTTCTGTATTTCTGTCAACATGGGGTTCTGGTTCATTTCTGGTTGTGATTCTTCGAGAGTCACAGCTCGCACTCTCGACCTTGGCGTATCCCTGTAAGCGGCTTCTACTTCGAGTGCACGCACCAAAGCTTCGCTACTACTTTGGTGTCTCGTCAGCCTCAGAACTCGCCTGACCTCTTCGTCCCTTATACCATCTAAAAAGGCCCCCACGGCTAATTGTTCCTGGAATTCTTTAGGTGCACTCGGATACGCCAGGTGTGCCAGTCTCTCTATCGCAGCTTCAAATTCTTGTAAACTTTCCCCAGCTTTTTGCATCCGGGATTTCAGCTGAGCCTGGTATAATTGGGCAAGGTGTTGATCGCCATACCTCAAGTTTAATGCAGCTTCCAAGGCTTTAAAGTCCCTTTGTTTCTCAACTGGGATGGTTTGGAGTAACTCTGAAGCTTGGCCCCTTAGTGCTAGAACTAATGCCATGGCCTTTTCCTCATTATCCCAATTGTTCGCACACGCTGCTGCCTCAAACTGCCTCTTGTACGTCGTCCAGGAACTTTGGCCATCAAAAGAAGGAGGTTTTAGTCGCTGTCCTGATGATACCACTTGCTGGCTTCCTCTATCTCTCAACTGTCGTTTAAGCCGGTCTATTTCTCCTTTGACTTCTTCTTCGAACTTGTTTACTTTCTCTTTAACTTCGGTTACTTCTCCTTTTACTTGACTGACTTCTGTCTCGACTACTCCCACTTTACCTTCGACCTTGTTTATCTCTTCTTTGACTTCACATTTTAGTACTTCATTGGCAGAAATTATAGCGTCCTGTTGTATTTTGATTTGTTCATTTAGAATTTTCCTTAATTCTCCCTGGCGTCTTTCTTGCTCCTGTTTTTCCTCTTGATGTCGTCTTTCTTGTTCTTCTTTCTCCTCTTGCTGTCGTATCTTCAGGTCTTCCATAATTTGTCTCAATTCGTCTTTCTCTTCTTGACGTCTTCTTTCTTCATCCTCTTTTTCTTTCTGACGTCTTGTTTCTTCATCCTCTTTTTCTTTCTGACGTCTTCTTTCTTCATCCTCTTTTTCTTTCTGACGTCTTGTTTCTTCATCCTCTTTTTCTTTCTGACGTCTTCTTTCTTCATCCTCTTTTTCTTTCTGACGTCTTATTTCTTCATCCTCTTTTTCTTTCTGACATCTTATTTCCTGATCTTCCATCATTTTCTTTAATTCGTCCCTTTCTTCTTGACGTCTTCTTTCTTCCTCTTGACGTTTTTTCTCCTGTTCTACTTTGTCTTCCTGCCGTTGCTGCGCCATCATTTTTTGGAATTGTTCGAATAAGTCCTGTATTTGTTTATCGGATGCCATACTTCTTGTTGTTACGGGCATATGACGAAATTAAAATAAAATAAATTTAACTGTCACGTCAATATCGGTAATGGAACTTTTCAGACAAATCTCGAAATAGCACGAAAAAGTCTTATCCAGAGTCTTTTGTCACTATCCAGTTCAGAGAATTTAATAATCTCCACTAATGTCCAAATAGAAAAGTTCTAGAAATTTTCACGCACTAAATGAGTCTTTTTCAGTGTCTCTATCACTTCTCAGTTCAAAGGATTTAATTATCACACTAATGTCCTAATAAAATGTTCTACAATGTCTCAAAAATGCACTTAAACACTATTTTCCTGTTCGAAAATAACCCTCGAACAATGTCCAGTAAATTAGTCCTGTGTTAGCACTATCCCTCGAGAATCCTTCTCGAACACTCCAGCACAACTTCAGAGCTCCTCTTGTCATAAAATTCCGCTTCTGACACCAATTTGTCACGTGTTTCCACCCTTAGGAAACCACCCTCGCAAATTCCGTGGGTTCCAAAAATTATAACAAGAGATGTCCACTAACACACTTTATTAAATATTTACTGGATACTTCACAATACTATTATTAATTTAAATACACTTTACTGACTAAAATCACAATGTTTATTACTTTGTTTATCTTGGAAGTCTTAACCTCACTTTCTATACTTTCTGAACTTTCTGAACTACTCGCCGAGAATGCGGTTGGTCTTTTATATCTAAAAATGACAGATCTCGATTGTTCTGTGATGACGCCACCATTCTCTAGAGAATTCCAGATGTCACTTTGGAATCTTCTGGTAGGTTCTTTTTCGAGTAGGTGCAAATACACTACATTCATTCAGACATTCGATCTGTTGAAGTCTGCCTACTTTTTAGTAACATAACCTTAAATTTTAAGGGGTGCAACATATTACAATACATATAAATAAGTAGTAATAAATTGTAATACATATACAATATACAAAGTTACAACTATTTGAATGTTTAATAAATGTTTAGTCTCAAATAATATCATTAATAATTTACAAAAAAAAACTTAAAATTAGGTTATTAATGACAAATTACAATTTATTATAAAAAAATAAACTAAAAATTTTACAGAAATAACTGTCAGATTACACAAATTTTAACGCACAGGCCAAGCATAGAACGAAAATGCAAATGGCGGATGCTGCTAGGCGAAGCCTTGAGAGATTTTTCACAATGCGCACGTGCGTAATCATTTCAAATATTAGCCTGCATATTACCATAAAAGTACCATCAACGTTATAAACTGAAGCACCATTTTTTATGGTTGCACAATATTTGACCATTTCTGGTTATACAAAAAGTTAGCCTATGCCATAAAAAAGCCATTGATCGCTACAATGGCCCATTTAAGTGCCGCAATTTTTGTTTGCTGGGATACTTTTAGTTAATCATGAATTGTTGATTTACCAATCTACTGGTTTTTTGGCAATAAGATACCCAATACCTTCAGAGTAACCAAACATTGTGAAGTGGTTTTTTATAGTAAACCTTTGATCAAATCCTAACTACGATCGCGAAACTGCCTTTTAAAGGTATTAGTAATTGTTGATGAGCCATTTTGGAATTTTAAATACATTTGTCCTCTATCGTAATATGCTTATTTATGAAAATACTTTATTTCTAGTACCAAAAAAAACTCTTAAGCAAAGTATACAAGAGGCTGGGCTGGAACCAAAAATCAGGTGAAACTCACCTTGATACTTTGCTGAGAGGTTTAGTCCTGGGCAGGCTTGCTTGGTTAGATGACGAAGATACGATCAGAGAAGCCAGAGAGCGGTTCACAGGGCATGTTAAGTCGGAACAGAACCTTCCGGCAGATCTACGAAGTGCTTGCTATAAGACTGTGCTGAGAGCTGGTGGCAAAGAGGAGTACGACACTTTGTTGCAATTGTATAGGTCAACAGATCTACATGAGGAGAAAGATCGCATCAGTCGGTCTTTGGGTGCTGCTAAAGATCCTGAGCTGTTGAGGAAAGTGCTTGATTTTGCTATGTCGGTAAGTACTACCACCAACTTTTACTTCTTTAGAATATCTGCATTTATGGAGAACACAGGCGGGTTGAAGTTTTGACCTTCCTAAACTGTCACAATAGGCACTGAGTGAATATTGTGTAGTAGCGCCTCGTTTGATAGAATCGTAACGCTTTCGATGGGTCAGCTGTCAAATCTGTCCAATTTCAATAAGACGTTAACCTAGTAATTATTTTAATGAGCTTTGACGATAAATTACGTTCAAACAGTACAAGTATTGGAGAGGTGACTCCCACTGAAATTTTAGACTCACGGATGGTGACGCTAGTTGCAAACTTGTTCAGTAGCCTATTATGCCACTTCTTTTAGCAAGCTTAAAAATAGGATATTTTTAATTTAACCTTAAAAAAAATTATTTCAAGTTTTACTTTTGGCATTTAAACAGACGAATTGCTCAAAATTTACCTCCAAAAACTGACCCGGGTCGGTTTATACCTGTTAAAAACTAAAAGGTGAAAAAAAGTTGACCCGCATGGCATTTTTACACATTTTTATTGTGTAAAAATTTGAATTGATAATAAATTTGAATTGATAATTTAAGAGACATCACGTAATAATCAGAGCAGTCGAATTTTATCTGTGACGGCAAAATCAGGGTTGGCTCTAGGTTAGCGCGGAAAGATTTTTATGCAAGTTTGATACCCACCTTGTACTTATTTAGAAAATTCTGTAATATCCAAAGTTAATATAGTCAGTTTATTATAAACACTCACTCGAAAAGTGTATTGGGGGATGTAATATTAAACTAACATATACGCACACAGACAGACAGACAGTATTTTTCACTACCTTAAAGTATCACATACATTTTTGTATACCGTTGACTCTATATAATTTCACGCTAGGTTTGTAGATACATACATACATATGACTAGATTTGTACTGCGGATTGCGAAACTGCAATCTCGGATGGTCTACCTTTGCCCCTTATTAAATATTGACGTAAATGCCCAGAAATGCCACAGTGTAGGTATAGTAAAAGGGATTTTGTCAAAGTAATGTTTCTCAATTTCGTCGCCATCGCCTAATTAAATAATAATCTGAGATTTGCTGAGGAAAGCTTCCAGGAAGTTTTCCTTCTAACTTTCCATTGGGTATATCGATAACCTATTTTATGGTGAAATCTGATTCGTGATGATGCAAGCTTCATTTTGATACCAAATAAGTGTGTACAATTATATTATTTACAGGACTACAGACTTTTATCAAATATGGAAACTCTCCTCGACCCATCTCTGAAAAATATATAAATAAATAAATAGGTAGTTAAAAACCCAACAACAACAAAATATAAAAAACATTAAATTAGTGAGAAAATTAGTAGTATCTTCCTAAAGTAAAATCAGTAGTCTTAATATGTTGTAAATAACTTACCAGAAAGAATAATACTTTTCCAAAATAAAAATAATGAAACTAAATTAAATAAAATATGGAATCCTTTTCCGTTATTCGGATTCTTCGCCAGTGTCACTATCCCCTTCCACGTCGATGATGAATTTATTTTCGCTAGTGTACAGATTTTGCCCAGCTCTATTAGATTAAAACTACAAAAATAAGGAGGCAGTCTTAAAGCAGAGAGTCCATATTGCCTCGCAAAAGCCATATTTTGTCAACCGAAATGGCAAGATCTTATGTGATCTACGAACACATTCCACAGTGTCAAACATTCTTTCATGGATTCAAAGAAATTGTTTCCTTAACCATTTTTTCAAAAAAATTTTTTTTAAATCACTCTGTATGCATGTTTAAAGGCTTTAAAAATGTCTACAATTTGATGTGCCCAACATGGTTATCGCTTCAAAAATAAGAAAGTTACAAGCCCGGGGACTTTTAAGTGGCGGACCTGTATACTAAATACCAATTTTATGGACTCTTACCTGCTTGATTTACCTATTTACCCCAAATTTACCCCAATTTACCCCCCAACTCTTCGACGAAACAAGATAATCTAGTTCCAGATCTCGTTAAAGTACATATGTGTACCAAATTTCAAGTCAATATCTTAAACGGTTCCAGAACAAACGTGCGCACAAAAAAAGTTAGACAGACAGACAGAAATTTTTTTTCGCTCGAACTTAAAATCTCGACGTTTCAGGACATTCTAAGCCTATTTGAACAATAAAAATTTTTTTAAAAATTTTTGTGGTTACTATACTTCCACTGGATGTGTAAGTAAAAATGAAGAATCAAACCTAACAATTAAAAGAGAAACAAAAAAAGAGGGGGATCAAATAGTCTCATAATACACTGCAATTTTTTTTCATTATGCTATTTACTTAGTTTACGCCGTCCACTGTTTTTTAAATCATTCTCATAGCACATTCTTCCATTCATAGGTATACATTTATTTTTCTGTGTTGCATGGAAGAACATGTTACGTACAATAAATGTTTTTTAAAGCAAAAACTAGAAAATATGATAATTTTATTTCATACCTATCAAGACAGAACTGTTCAGAAGGATGATTAAAAAAAACTCAAGTCCCGGGCATTATTAATGTAAAATTCACAAAAATATAACTTAAAATCAATTTTGTGGCAAATTAAGTATTGGTAACATAACACATTCATCCACTTGCCCCTTCAATTATGATAATTTTTTGTGAAAATAAAAGAAGCCGAACACTTTTATGGCCTTTTTTGTAAATAAACTGAAACTGATATGCGGTCGGTACCTTTTACTATATAGCAGTAGTTATTTGATATATCCTTATTTTTGTAATAATCCTTATTATTCAGATTCTTATTTGTGTTGTTTATAAATTTATTTTTATTTTCCTTATGTTTTAGGATGAAGTCAGGTCCCAAGACACTGTATTTGTAATAATCTCTGTTGCACTTACACAAGTTGGACGGGAGCTGGCCTGGCAATTTTTCAAGGACAACTGGAGCAAGATCGTTGAGCGTTTCAGTGGTTACCTGCTCACTAGATTGGTAAAATACTTAACGGAGAACTTTGCTAGTGAGAAAATGTCCATAGAAGTGGAAACGTTCTTCCGAGAACACAAATCTCCCGGCACCGAGAGGACTGTACAACAAGCTGTCGAAACTATTCAGCTGAATACGGAATGGCTGAAAAGGGACTCAGCGGCCATTAAGAAATACCTCAGTTCTAATTAAATTGTACTTAAATATTGTGAAAAAATCTTTGTTTTTTTTTTATCGGTAAATTTATGCCAGTGACTGTACCTATAGTTTGTTATTTTTAGAAAGTTTTGTATTAATTGACAGTGTATGAATGATATTTAATAAAAAATAATTTTTTCACCTGGTGCGTGATAGTGTAATATTGTTTGTTGTGTTTTGTGTAGGTTGCTACAAATAAAAGGATTTGCGCTATAATCGTGTTTTATTTTCTGATACACACATGACAAAACCTAGAAATATCTCTCCAATATCAACTTTAAATGGTACTGATTTTAATAACTTCTGTGTCAATGTCCCTGCAAATACTGTCAGTCGACTACCAACAACTGACACTGACCACGCAAATTAGAAATTTTAGAAGAAAAACTTTATAAAGTAATAATATTTGAGATGCGATAAGGTTAGAAATAGATACCCGAAAAGTTCCCCCAATTTAGGGGAAAAAACCACCCCTAATGGGGACTTAAAGCTGGTTTTTCACTTTATCTTGTAAACCGTTCGTCGGAAGAGAAAAAATATAGGAAATAAAAAAATTGTTAAATTCTGCATTGTCTCCTATATGTAATTCTGCATAAAAAATGTCCTTGAAGCTTATTCTCACCTATTTAGCGCTAACAGCGTCCGAACAGAGGCGATAGGGTTAGAAATAGTTTGGCTAGTCAAAACTTCCAAGAAGTAAGTTATAATCAAAATAGAGATTGATTGATTTACCAGCGTGCGGTAGGCATTGCTGTCACTCACAGGGTTATACAGCTGGGCCTGCTACGTCCACGCTGGGTTGGACTAAGGTCAAGCCTATTGCCAGCAGCGAGAGCCACATGGCGTATGGTAAAGGAATGTGGGATGGGAGGCATAGGTATTTGTGAAATGTGTTACCGCATTGTGTCATGAGGGAGCGTTTAAGCTCCCTTTTTGTGTTTTTGGTTCTGGACTTCTGCCTCTAACCACAGACCAATATCCGTTATACCTTGCATTGCTAAAGTCCTAGAAATTATCCTAAAAATCCAGCTAACAGCATATGTAGAAAATAATAACCTTCTAAACCCTAACCAATATGGCTTCCGTAGCAAACTGTCTACGACTTCAGCTATCGATAAATTAACATCTATTATAAATTATAAATTCGGGCTTTGAAGACGGAGCATACATCTGATCCTTGTTTCTAGACCTAACCAAGGCTTTCGACTGCGTGTCCCACAACATACTTCTAAAAAAACTAACATTACGGATTTTCCGAAAATAGCATCTCTTTCCTATCTTCATACCTAACGAATAGACAACAGTTTATCATATATAATGGAAACAAATCCAGCATGCGAAAAATAAACCATGGTGTCCCCCAGGGGTCAGTCCTGGGCCCCATACTGTTCCTAATCTACAAAAATGACTTCCCCAACTCAATAAATGAAAATGTTCTTGCCATGTTGTTTGCAGACGACACTAATTTGACTCTGTAATGACAACGTCAAGCACTTGTTTGGCGAAATCCCTATAATTGAGGCCAACATCCTATCCTGGTTTGCTTCCAATAAATTATGTCCAAACGCATCGAAAACCGAAACCATGACTTTGTCTTCGTAGCCTGGCGAACATAGAAAACTCTGAATACATTAAATTTCTAGGAGTTAACCTAGATCCGAAATTATCCTGGGAATCTCATACGACACTTATTTGCAACAAAATCAATGCCAATGTATTCTCAGCGCAAAGGAAAGCTATTCGTATCATATCTGGACTAAAATATAGAGATAAATGTAAACAACAGTTCATAAACCTAGAAATAATGACCGTGCCATGCATTGTCTCCTATATGTAAAAACCGCTGACCAAGAAATCACTACTTCCACTTCCAGATTTTCTATCCAAGTCACTCACAACGAAAAAATTTCGTATGTGGAAATAATTATTTATGGAACTTTAATAATATAATATTTGAAATCCTATACCCCAAAAACCCATAAAACGATACCCCACATCGGTAGTGGGGCGGGGGTGGCGATAGGGGGTGGTAGTGGGGGGTGGATGAAGTAAAAAAATATTTTGAGGTTTCTGGTTCTTGTACACACACTAAATCACAATTTTTTTCCACCCCCTTTAATAATGGGTGGGGGTGGTAATGGGGGTGGCTAATGTCAAATTTTTTTTTGAGACCTTAGCTTCTCTTATATATACTAAATACCAATTTTATGGACTCTTACCTGCTTGATTTGCCTATTTACCCCCCAACCCTTCGACGGAACAAGATGAAAATATAATCTAATTCTAGATCTCGTTAAAGTACATATGTGTACCAAATTTCAAATCAATATCTCAAATGGTTCCTGAGTAAACGTGCGCACAAAAAAAAGTTACAGACAGACCGACAGACGGACAGACAGAAATTTTTTTTTTTCGCTCAAACTTAAAATCTCGACGTTTCATGACATTCTAAGCCTACTTGAATAAAAATTTTTAAAAATATTTTGTCGTTACTATACTTCCACTGGATGTGGAAGTAAAATAATGAACCCTCTTTTGACACCAGAAGTCAAGTTCATCCTTACAATACTAGAAATAAAGATAATTTAAATACAAACTTCTTACGGCTAACCAAAACTAGGGATGGCACGGGCTACCTTGGTATACAATTTTTCAATAAATTGTCTCTAAATCTACCCCAGTTCAAATATAAAATAAAAAATCTCTTACTCAGAAATGCTTATTACAGTACTACGGAATTCCTAAATAGCAATCTGGACAGTCACCTTCAAGTGTAGTGGTTCACTTAAATTATCCACTTTTTTGTACTTACGCTTACATGTCTACTTGTATTACGTTACCCTACATGCACCACTCTCCTTATTATGCTTTTAACCGATTGCCCATGTTTTCAACCCACACTGCATAAATTATTTATATACTTATTTTATTTTAAACTGTTTGTATGTTTGTGATTTGCACATTTTTTTATTTACATCTTTATATTTTTTATATCATTTACTCTAATTTGTTCTTATTACAACTATGTTGATGTGCGTAAACACTTTGTGTATCTTAACACCAACTAAAAATCTATACTAACCTAATCTAATCTTCTTGTGAAATATGTTGCCGCGTTGTGTCGTGATATGGAGTGTTTATGCTCCTCTTTTTGTGTTTCTGCTTCTTCGAATCTTCTTTTTCTGAGTCTTATGATTCCTCAGTGTCCGATACTGAGTTGGATTTGGGTTATGCTTGTTGTCATCAGCGAGAGCCACATGACACATAGTACAGGTACAAGGGTGGGGGTGGGTAGTGTTTTTGAGATGCGTTGCCGCATTGTGTCATGATGGAGTGTTTGTGCTACTCTTTTTGTATTTCTGCTTCTACAAATCTTCTTTTAAGTCTTCTGATTCCTTGGTTTCTGATTCTGGTAGGGTATATATCGCTGTGATTTCTTTGTGAAATTCATTTTTTCTCCTCACTTTTCTTTCCCGGTATGTTTGTTTGTTCATGATCCTCTCGGTTGTTGTTTTCCACGTGTAACCTGGTCTCCCTGTTTTTAGGGTAGAATTTAATATAGAATTTTTCACTTAACAACAAGCGCAGTTTTGACCTGAAAAACCTCACGCACCAATTTTATCCAACTTTTTATTATATTTTTAAATTGATTTAATTTGACATGGTGTACTGTTACTCTGATGGTACGCCCCTGGCTAGGCTCATAGGTAAATTTGCTAGAAAGAATTGTTTATTGACTTATTTTTAAGTTATTACCCTAACAGGTTTGTTTATGAAATTCTTTAGTACATAAATCGTAAACAGTTTAAGTGGTAAAAATTGGGGACTTATCTTCATTATCTTCGAGTCCCTTCCACTTGACTGTGATTTATTGCTTCCTGGTTGTTCGGTCCTCAGTCTTTGTCAGCCCTGTTTTCACTTTGCACTGAGAGATTTAATTACCCGTATTAATTAAATATTAGCAGTATCACTTAATTGTTGTTATGCTAATTATGCACCACTCCACGCAGAATTTATCACTCAAAAACGAACGTAATTTTCACCTATTTGAGCCAGCTTATGACTGGGTTTTTATTCGATTTGCTGGGACCGTTTCTAAAGCATCTATTCACTGAAAGATCTCTAGACAAAATTATAATCAAAATAAAGATATTATTAATTCCTTAAAAATAGCAAAAGCAAAGATATATATGGAATTGAAAGTATCAAACACTTAATGAACACTTAATGAAAGAACCATGTATTCAATGTTACAATATAACTAATATTTCAAATGTAATTTTTATACGTTTTTAATAACTTCTATTATGCCAAATCAATTTTTTTTTAATTGATTTTCAGTTTTAATTTTTTACTTTCTTTAACAGTTTATCATATACCCGCAATATACGTTTATCTCGCAGACATTTTCATGTACATACAACATATATTCAGAAAATTGGAACGATTTTAATATGTTTATTATTCGAAACTGTGTTGCTTGGGAGGTAATAGGGAAATTGGACTATATGGCGCATCATTAATATCACATTTTTTGAAAAGGTATTAACCTTTAACCAAATTCAATATAAGCATTATATATGGTAAATACCCTGAAGCCTTGAAGCTACCATCTGTAGTGTCTGTTTTCAAAAAAAGTGATATTAATGATGCGTCATATAGTCCAATTTCCCTATTACCTCCCAAGCAACACAGTTTCGAATAATAAACATATTAAAATCGTTCCAATTTTCTGAATATATGTTGTAAGTACATGAAAATGTCCGCGAGATAAACGTATATTGCGGGTATATGATAAACTGTTAAAGAAAGTAAAAAATTAAAACTGAAAATCAATTAAAAAAAATTGATTTGGCATAATAGAAGTTATTAAAAACGTGTAAAAATTACATTTGAAATATTAGTTATATTGTAACATTGAATACATGGTTCTTTTATATATCAATATAATGTATATTAAACATTAAAGGGAAACGTCTTATAACAATATTTTAAGATTCATTGAAAGTCTTGTAACAAATAAGATTTAAATACCAAAACTGTAGGTTTCGTTATTTAAACACAGCAAAAATGTTGTAATTCTCAATTAAGGTTTAAGGATGTGATAAACATTACGTATAAAAAATGTTTATTGTGTATACTTATACCAACAATATATCCAATATACGTATAAAACACCATAAATATACTAATGTGTGTTGCTTGGGCTATATTGTCAAAGATTTTCGAGAAAGTCTTAAAACTACAAATTGTAAATTATCTGACAAACAGATGGTGCAGGAGCTACGTGGCTTTTTCGGAAACTCATCGTTACAAGTATTTTCTATGCGTTAAATAATTTTATCGAACTTAAATCGTGACAAAATATACTTCTGGCATATGTCAGCCCGTCGAGTTGGCCATGGCTCATGATATAAAAATCAGTGAAATTATGTTATCGTTACAAGGCTTTTTTTTGTGTGTACACATTTTATGTTAAAAATTAATAA
This sequence comes from Rutpela maculata, assembly GCA_936432065.2. Taxonomy (NCBI): domain Eukaryota; kingdom Metazoa; phylum Arthropoda; class Insecta; order Coleoptera; family Cerambycidae; genus Rutpela; species Rutpela maculata. The sequence continues at coordinate 44,445,677 of OW386286.2, forward strand.
AACGAGATCGCCAGAAAGAGTGGGCTGTCAGAAGGCGCAGCCAGAAAGGCCAAAGTTGTAAAAAAACGGAGTGGATATCACGTGATCGTTACAAGCTTTTTTTTTAGGCTGAGCATATTTATTTAAATGTTTTGAACACAGAAAAAAAAAATTACAGAAAGAAACTCCTGTCAGTACAGAAAGGAAATGTTTAGAATTTTTGAAGAAAATTTGATTTCTTTCGCAACATTTTCTTTATGACTAGCCTTACTGACAGGAGTTTCATTCTGGGCTCTTTTTTTCCGTGTTCAAAACATTTACATACATATGCTCAGCCTAAAAAAAGGCTTGTAACGATCACGTGATGTAACTCTGTTTTTTTACAACTTTGACCTTTCTGGCTGCGCCACCTGACGGCCCACACTTTCTGGTAATCTTATTTTATTCATTTTAAACATAAAATGTATACACATAAAAGAAATGAGCCTTGTAACGATGACATAATTTCACAGATTTTTAGACATTGTTCGTGACATACCTGACAGGAGGTGCCCCGCCAGAAGTCGATTCTATGAATCGTTAACATCCATTAAATCATAATAATATCTCAAAGTTCATAAAACGATGACGTGACGAAAAAGCCACCTAGCTCTCGCTCTAAACAATTCTGAGTATGGATTTGGGAATAAACAGCACTACGGATGCTGTAGTCAAACTTACAGAAATTACTCGGAACTGCTTTGAAATGAAAATTTATTTGGCATCAATATTTTGCGATCTTGGTAAAGCGTTAGACTGTATACGCCAAGATCATGCTATTAAAACTGGCCAAACACAATTTCACTAATCACAGCTTAAAGTTACTTGAATCCGACCTTGACCGTCACAAACAGATAATCCTTATGTATCAGGATGTGTCCAGTAAATTGCCAGTTAAGTATGGAGTACCACAAGGATCTATTTTGGGACCTGTACTATTCTGTTATTTCCAAGCCATGTTTGAATTTGATAATACATCTGATAAAAATGCTATTGAGCAGCAGCAGATGGAGGAAGCGTAAATGTTTCGAATGGCCGCTTGACACTGACCAGTGTTGCCAACTGCGAAATACAAAATGTGGTCATGCTGCTTCGAAAATTCCGCTACGGTTCATCGTTTTCAAGATATTTGCAAAATACTGACTCTGCGTAATTGACCATGCAGCGGTCAAATCGATAAGGAACTTTCACACATTATAACACTGCCACAAAAAAAAGTCGTGAACCGAAACAAAGCCTGTCAAAATGTATATATTTGTGTGCTGAATCCGAATCTGCCATTAGATTTGGCCTGTCATCGAAATTGTTTTCTACATTCGATGAAAGTCAAAATTTCTCTTGAAAACTGAGGACGTTCGACTTTCATCGAATGTAGAAAAAAATTCTGATGACCTGGACCAAATCTGATAGTAGATTCGGATTGAGCGCACAAAAATACAAACATTTTGTTTGAGGTTCACAACTTTTTTTTTGTGTGCGTTGGTGCAACAATATTTTTATGTTGATTTTCAAAATATTTTTTACCTTTACTATTAGATTAGATTAGGTTACCTTTAACTTGGATGTGGGAATAATTAGTATTCCAGTCGACTAACCATTTTATCATGTCTGCTTTCTTAGAATTCAATGACGGTGTTTAATTTGTCTGCTCATTTTACTACACCAGTTGCACAATTTACTACAAAGTTAATGCCATTACGAAACAAAATTCTAGAATTGTATTTCTTTGCTCAATGATCCTTGGATCGACTGATGTGATAAGCAGAGATGGGTAAAGAAAACTTTCCATTTGAATGTTTCCGGAATGATGTTTTGATCAAAAAACCGCTGCCCAAGGAATCACTACTTCCACATCCAGATTTTTTATCCAAGTCTCTCATAACGAAAAAATTTTGTATGTGGAAATAATTGTTTATAGAACTTTAATAATATAATATTGAAATTGTCTACCCCAAAAACCCATAAAACGATATCCCACACGATAGTGGGCTGGGGATGGTGATAGGAGGGTGGATGGGATGAAGTAAAAAAATATTTTGAGGCTTTTAGTTCTTGTACACACACTAAATCACAATTTTTTTTCATCCCCTTCAATAATGGGGATGAGATGGGGTAATGGGGGTGGCTAATGCCAAAAAAATGTTTGAGCTTCTCTTGTATATACCAAATGCCAATTTTATGGACTCTTACCTACTTGATTTACCATATTTACCCCCCATTTTATTCCCCCAACCCTTCGACGGAATTAGATGAAAATATAATCTAGTTACAGATCCCGTTAAAGTACCAAATTTCAAGTCAATATCTTAAACAATTCCAGAGTAAACGTACGCACAAAAAAAGTTACGGATCGACAGACAGAAATTTTCTTTTCGCTCAAAATTAAAATCTCGACTATTTGAACAATGAAAATTTTCAAAAATTTTTTTGTCGTTACTATACTTCCACTGGATATGGAAGTAATTAAAGTTTCCAATAAAATATTTGAATATTTGAAAGTTTCCAAAATTCCGGCAAAGTTTCCTTTTGAAACTTTCGGAATATTAAAATATTTTATTTTATTGGAAATTTTCGTTTTTATGAAAACTTCATTCTGGAAACAAACTTTCATATGGAAAGTTTCCTTTACTGACCTGATTTTTATCAAAAGTTTGTTCCAGAAAATTTCCTGGAAATTCTTATTGGAAAATTTCCTTTACCCAGCTCTGGTGGTAAGCACAAATTTGAATAAGATGATCTCCACAAGGTTTTAGCAACTCTTATCATATCAACTGTAAGACAACAATTTCTCGAACTTTTTGCAAAGTAATAAATCTATAACTGCTGTTTCATTGTCATTGGCCTAATCAGCCACGCTTACTTGAATTTTTAAGTAACTTTGGTAACGGCAAACAAAATGGCTCCAGGTTAAATTTACATCCTAATTCGTATTCCTAAGGTCAGTAGGATTTGGGAAAAAACTGGATAGGATAAGACACTGGTTTTTTACCTGTTGAAGAAAAACGAAATATATTTTATACAAAGACATTTATTAATTATTATTTTCGATATTCTTATAATACTCTTATTATAAACAACTATTTCTATGTACAATGCAACATGGTACAGTGATTACGTACACCATTTTTCCTCGGTATTATCATAAAATTTTACCATTTCAATAAATACAATCATCATCAACAAACCAAAATTTCAACAAGTGGACTCTATCACATAAGAGCAATTTCACACCAATTTTGTATACTAAAAACAAAAATGGTGCAATTGGAGAGCTACATTCTCGCCAATAAGTACCCTCAATTTATTAAGACAAACTTTAAGGTTGCTGTACACTTTCGCTGATTAAATTTTGTGTTAATAATCCAGGGTCGATTATCCTTTGGATTTTGATTCGTCATAAAACAAAGAAATGTGCGCAGTAAGCGTGCACTGAGCTTGGATGTGAATAAAGTATTCTAATGCTAATGTAACATGCCGTTTACAGTATCAGCATGTCGACGGCATGTTGTTGGACGTACCTTGGAGGGGTGCATTGCCGCAAAACTTAGTGCCTTTCATCCAGAGATGGACTACGCTACATTACATTTTTTTCGCTATTCATATTTTGCTAAAATAAAGGTGGTGTTCTAGAGCTCACAGCTTCCTCTATAATGCAAACCCAATGAAAACATGTCTGCTCTATATTTAGGCCTAAAATTTTATATACTAGTTTTGATATTGGTAGGTATATCAAATTCTTTCCAGAGTCCGTCACAAATTCTGGTTTAAGCACAGCACAAAATTAAGGCTTTTTGGGTACACGGAAAAGTAAACTTGTTTTTGTTTGAATAAAGACAAAAAAAAATGAGCGATTTGATTTTAGTTATTAAAAAACATTTTTAATTTACAACTTTTATCATTGTGGTAAATTTCATAGTCATTAAAATGCCGTAAGGGGTGATTTCATGTTGTCAATGGTGCATGATTCATTGCAAACCATTTTATTTAGTCCGGAATGGGGTTAGAACCTTTGGTGTGACAATAGGGCATCTGCACAACTAGCTAACCCCAAAAATATGTGTCTCTTAAGATTTAAGAGTATTATTAAAATTTCTGCCTGGTTCCCGTATTTCCAACTAAAATCTAGTTCAGTGTAATGTTTATGAAGTTCTAAATGCTTTGTCCTAACAAAATAGAACTCTTTTTGTAGGTTGGAAATCTAACCTGTAATTCAGTCTATTTTTATTAATGGACATGGCTAGGCAAACGCCGTGACGTGTACAGAAATCGAAATTAAAGACCCGTCCGACATGTTTTATTGACAATAACATAACTACATGCATGCCGCGGCGTGTACGGAAATCTAAATTAAAAACCCATCCAACATGCCTTATTGGCAATTACTAGTAAACCGCCAAACAATTTAAATTAAAAATCCATCTAATAGACCTTTACTAATTACCTAAATGACAAAAACGTACAATGCACTAGAATAAAAAAATTTGAAGTAACTCAGGAGAAGAGAAAGGTACCAGGTTTGGGCTTTTTTGTAGCAATAGTAACATAATATGTTGCTTTTCAGTAATTAAAAAAAGAACATAACACAACCTAATTGGCACATTCAAGTATGAAAATAATTTTAAGGCAAAGGAAAAATATCTCGGACAAAAAAAAACAACAAAAAAATATCTGCAATTCACAAGACTTGAGCCCGCAACACTAGTATTGCGAGGTAACCAAAAATCAAAAATCAAATCAAACAATACTTTATTTAAATAAATTATAAATGTGCCTCCCCGGAAACTGTCCCAGAGCCAGTCAGACATACACGGCGCGCAGCGCCGTGGTGAGTGTAAGGCTGGGCGGCGCAGGTCCGGTTTGACTAAACAATAGTTAGTGAGGGGGTTAGAGCTCTCCTGTTTAAAAGGTATAAACTTAAAACTAACAATAACTTTTAAAAAAACATGATATATGAAAATATCTAAAAATAACTAAATAGCACAACAAAATTATCGATTTCGCGTACAACACGAGCGCGAACACTTTGAAATATTGGTTGCTGGCATGGGAAAACAAAACTCAACGAAAAAACCCGTTCGAAGTAATTCCATCCTGGTGGTCTTCCTGCCAGGAAAATGTAGTGAAATGAAAGTTAAGGATTAAAAGAGTTAGGATTTTTATAAATTAACCACCTTACACACTGAGCTATCGACTACCTGGCAGAAAACGTGTAAAACTTTAACTTATCAAAGAAATTAAAAACCCGTCCGATGTGCGCATGTGCACGTTGGACGGGTCTTTAATTTCAATTTCTGTACATGCCGCGGAGTGTATGTAGTTATTGTCAATAAAACACGTCGGACGGGTCTTTAATTTCGGATTTCCGTACACGCCGTGGCGTGTGCCTAGTCACTTCCTTTATTAATCAACAATGTTGAAAAATTATTCACGTGAATTTTTAAATATTTGCTTGGAGCCAGTACGGTTCCAAGCTAAAAATGTGTATACAAATATTAAAAATGAGAATAAACTTAAATAACTTAATATTTAAGGTTATGTTGGTTACATGATGCAGAAGCCCTATGCCTACATGGTCGTTTCCATATAAAACACTTGCGTACTACCCTCAAACATTAAAGTAGACACGCATTTCGCCAATCATGTTGGAGTTACTGGGAGATAATTAAAACTGAAGAGACATATGTTGAATGCAGTATTCACATACTTTGGTGTTTGTGTACTTCCAAAATGCCTAGATTTTATTTACATCAGAAACCTGGCAAGTCATAAATTCCAAACACTGCTCCCAATATCGTTTTTGTAAAGCTAATTACAAAAGATATCAGGTATTTATGAACCTATGGTATAAAATTAAATGGGTAATACCCAAAAAAAGGTATTACCTTTTTTCACGAGGCACACATTTAAGTACAACGGGCATGCAACCAACAGCTCAGTATACTCTCCCATAGTATATTGTGAATAATTTTCTTTTTATTCTGGTCCAAGGTTCAAACCGCGGCAGGTTTTAACTGGGGATGTTTAGCATAAAAAATGGAAAGAAATTAAATGCATTGTAACTTCCATAAAAAAGGATATAAAAAAAATCTCATTGTCACATTTTGGTTCCTTTTCAAGACTTCTTCAAGAGACTTATTAACAATTACAATAAATTTAGACAGAAAAATAAAAATTTCAGTTTTCCTTTTCGTGGGAGTTGTAACTTTCAAAGGGGAGTTATAACCTGTTTTTTTAACATTTTTTATATACAAGGTGTTTGTGAACCTATTGCATTACATTAAATGGACAGTAGTTCATAATTTACTAAGATATTGTTTTTTACTAATAAACCATTTGAGAACTATTAGTTTTAGCACCAGGTGACCAATATGAAACTATAAATTGCTCTATACATTTTTCTATAGTTTGAAACTGAAAATGAAAGCATTTTTTCATAATTTCTAGTGATTCTCTAATTATCCTTGGGTAATAGCGCATATTTCTTTCCAATATTTTGATATTCTTATAGACGATTTTCTCTCTTATAAGTCGGCAGTGGCAGAACAAGTTCATCAGAATGAGAACCATAAAATAGACTATGAGAACATCAAAATATTGGATAGAAATATGCTCTATTACCCAAGGATATTTAGAGAATCACTAGAAATTATGGAAAACAGAGACAGCTTCCATAGAGAAGATGGATATCGACTAAGTAACACAAGGAGATTGGCTTTGTCAAGCATCATTGGTTTAAACAGTCACGGTCAACGAAGCACAATGAATGCGCAGCGAAGCAACGCCAAGGTATATAACCAGCAGCAGAACACAACATCTTCAGTCTTTAGAATCCTTCTGGAGAAGCTAACAGCATAATCAGCGAAACGTCAAATCAAATTCGACAACACCCAGAAGAAACCACTTCATTCAGTAACAATGATATTTGACATACTTACACGAATAGCGAGGGGGAACCACAGATCCGTCATGCCTAGGCTCCAATCTTAATACGAAAAGTTAAGCAATGTTAGTCACAGTTACTACCAAGGAAATACAGAGAATTCACACCACCTTTTAGCTGCTTGTATCAGCTTATAGAGAAGGTATGCAATATCAGGCGAGTGCATAGTGGATGTACTATTCTTCGGAGGCGATGTATAGCAGTCAGTCCCTTGTCTATTAAATGTTAGACAAGTAAAAAATCCTTACTTTTCTTACGAGAAGAGGTTCGACAAAATTTCCAGGTTGGAGGTAGCTTGTTGGTGGTTGTCCTCCGTCAAGGAAATAGGCCAATCTTAATTAACTTATTTTTAAAAAATACGAATAGTGTACTCCTGGACATGATACTAATTGAAGAGGGAGAAGCTTTGTAAAATGTCATTTGTAGTATTTACATGTACAATATTTTCGAAACAGACAACTTATCATTTAATTTAATATCATAGTTTCGAAACACCCTGTACAAATTGTCTGGGATTTTTTATGACCCCTCTAAAAATTTACCAAAGATGTGTCATGTTTAATTTCATTAGTAAAGACGACATACACATCACATTCTTTTCAATAGGCATATTCCATATATTTCTTTTATTTGCTTTTTCGGTAGTACTTGTAAATCTAAGTTCACAATTTTTTTTTCGAATTTTTTTTGAGCTTAAGTAAAATAATAATTTGAAATTTTAGGCCCATGACGTCAGCGGCTTAATTCCTGCTAAAACACAAGCTGCCAATGAAAGTGAAGTTGGTAACGTAGTGACAGATTATCTCTTGCAAGTCTAACCTAACTTCTTAGTTGACATTAGTCCTCGTGTAAAGGAATATTATACCATTATATAGTGATAACCAATATTTTAAATTTTCTAATTCGCTTTCAGTTTGCTTGTGTAATATTTGTGTATATTTTTGCATTGTATATTTTAATAATAAACAATAAAACTGTTAAATATGAAGACAGAATGTCATAAGCAGAAGAAATATGACAACTCTGTTTTGGTTTCTATTTTAAATTAGTGACAGCAGCGTAGGCAGCTTTTTGAGGCAGAGAGGGCAACTATTCCAAAGGCGGTATAAAAAAGTTGCCAATAAAAAAATAGGTCATTAGTAAGTTATTTTAATTATGAATAAATTCATTAATTATTTCTTACAATTAAATTAGAGGCAAAATAAATTTCAGCATTTTATTTCATTTGATTTTTTTTTGTAATAGTGTGGCAGCCCATTACCAAAAATCCCTATCAAAACAGCAAGCTTTATCGCAGGGAAACTCTATAGATTATGAAATTCAGAGACACTTTTTCATACTACAAAATTTCGAAAAACAATACGGGGGACTGACAAATGACTTACCGCGGCGAGGCAGTTTGCGATTAATTCTCGTTAAAAATGATGAACAAGACATGAATTAATCGAGAACTGCTATTTTTCATTGGCCAAAATTCCAATAATATCAATCAAACTTGTATCAAATTGCAGCTAAAATTATAAAAGCAGCAAGGCTAAAACTTTCTATTTATAGAGTGGGGTGTATAAAACGATAAAAAAATGAGAACGGCCGTTTTTTGTTGGCCATAGTGGCGCGAAATCGAATGGAGTCGCATATATGTTCGGCATGCTGGCACGGCAGCGCGCGGAATACATAGAGATACCGGATGACTTCATTGCCTATGGCAACGACACGGAGTGTATCCGAAGCCATATAACATCTCCAACAGAAGGTATAGAATGCGTGTATACGTAAATAAAAGAAGATGGTATACTCCATATAGTGCCAACGCAGCATCCTCGGTCCAGGCAGCTCAATACATGGAGAGGCCGGATGGAAAATTGGCATTCAAATGGTTCGAGGGGGACCGACTTCCTTTCTACGCTGATCTAGTAATAGATGACTCTATACCAGGACTTTTCACAGGTGAGCATCGCTCAATTATATGCTCCCTATCTCTTGACGCCCTGTTATTAAGGTTGATTTTCTTATTTATTTTAGACCAAGGTGAAGAAGAAGAAGAACAAGAAAAAGAGGAACAAGAAGAAGACATGGACTACGGAGACAAATCAGACAATAGGGAGAGTTAAAGCAACATCAAGAACGTAGAGATAAATGTACAAAATGACATATACGCATGCGTAACAGCGATTTCTTGTACCTTTGCACTTAGGTCTGACGTAAACTTGCATGTTCGTACGATACCTTAAAACGTATCCATATCGAGATGAGTTGGTATCACTTAACACCCGATTGCATTCCATTACTGGATATTTTGCAACATAACCTTTCTCAATAAACGTAATTCTGTGTCTCTAAAGAATTTATCTGAATTTACATGCATACCGTAACGTGTAATCACGTGTGTATTTCCACGTTTACGTCAATGACTTAAGTCTACTCTTGGTGTTGCTTTAACTCCCTAATGAGATATATATGAGTGAAAGCTCATCAGATGACGATATGAATTAAATGTTTGAAACTATAATAATAAACCTGACAATTTTAATCCTTCTTCTATCATTACTGTATGTCCGGAACTTTGAAATTCAATTCCAATTCCATTTAAACAAATTCTCTGAGAGCTTGTGCTTACAAACAGCCTTAATTTGCTTCTTTATTTTTTTCGTCGCGGAGGAAATCATTTTTCTCAAATGTGAACTGGGAAAAAGTTCAGTTCACATCGTTTTCTTCATATTTGGAATAGCCTGAAGTAGAGAACTGTCTTGCCGCGATGACTTGATCGGCCCTCAAAATTAAGCAACATGCGAATGTAATCACTCGTAACTGAACTAAAAATTCCGTTCAAACTTTCTTGTGGTCAAGAGACATCGATAATGAGCAGAATTTCCTCACCACGGTGACCAGAATTTTGACCGGTGGCTATTTGTCATTATTTCGGTCTTTGTTCTTAATTTTTCCTCATCATATTTTTTCCCCGAACTGATGAGAAACACTGGAATTATCTAATGTAAAGTAACTCGAAAATCTTGGTAGCGGGCTGCCTTACTATAAGCTTATACGATTATTATCATGGCAGCACATTAAAATTCAGTATCATGCAAGAGATAAAAATAAAGGCGATTAGTTGCCCATCACGTCTTAATCTCTAACCAAAGCTCGTTCATATGACAATATAGGAACCGACTGACTGAATGTCTACCTTTTTTTTTTCCTCACTCCACACAGTATTTCTTGGACTTGGGTGTTGTCAATTTATGTGGTGTACAATTAAAGAAGTATTAAGCATACGACAGACTATACCTCGAACATAAAGTATTGACAGTGAAACAGTGCCAGTTGGGGATCTTAGAAGTGGAGCGACACATGCTTTAAGATGCATATGGCAAAGTGCACATCTATCAGGAGGGCCACTACACTGTTGGTAGCCTCAACTAGCAATCTTTCACTGTCAATATTTTATGCGCAAGGTTTTGTATACTAATGATTACTTTCACAAACTAAGCTATCGCCTTTCGAGGGCTGCCTGTAACCTCTCTACAGCACGGGCGCATCCAGTTCCAGCTTTGATGCAATACATTTAAACAGTAAAGATACATCAAGATGTGGAAAAAAAGCTGTCAGAAACTTAAACGTTATTGACAAAAATAACATTGGTTATATTTATGTTGCTTACCTTGTTCCACAACAAGATATTTAAATGTTCATTTAATTTTGAGAAAAGTACACAGTTTTATTGTGAAGTATCTACACCACTGATACCCATGGAAAGTGAGTGAAGTAAACCACCCCATACACCAAACATCAATGATAGATGTAATAAAAATTGTTTTTTAATAAATAAAATAGTAATTTCACTTTATTACAAAGATTTCCACAATCCTCTTTAGTAGTTAAAACTTTAATTAAACGGCGATTCTACGATCAATATAACAATAACTTTATGTATATTTCCCATTATTTTTTGTCAGACTCTGTCAGAAACAGAACTAATCGAGTCTAATAGTCTGAATAAAAATTTCGTTACGCTAATATAACTAGAGCTAATGCTTACGCTATTGCCCTTTTGGCACTTTTAAAAGATTTTTTCTTCTCATTTACCGTCAGATTTTGAATATTTCTTTTCTCTTATAATCATTTAAAACATTTGGATCAATAAACTAGAAAGATTAGGCTTTTTACATGAAATATAACCTTACATCGCTAATCTAGATAGATGGAGTGCACAAAAGAAAAATAAAATAATTACGTAAGTATAAGGAGTGAAGTTCAGTTCAAATAATCGTTTCCTTCTAGATAAAATATATTAAGTATATATGTAGGTTTCTCTATGTTACAGTTTTGCTAATATAGAACTACTCACCCTAAATATACAACTTCTTAAACTAAAATCTAAATGCAAAAAACAACAAGGTGTAATGGTAAACTTCAACAATAAAAACTTTTTACACTATTTACAAGGATAAGACAATATTAAATCTGAGAGTAAATCCCTAAAATAAAGTTTCTTCTACTCCCTAAGAGAAAACTGCAGTAGTTGAAAGGTTTAAAACAGAAAGTTCATAGTGTTGGGAATTTAATCATATCTTTCGAGCTCCATAAGAAATTTAAATAACTTTTGTTTCAAATAAAAATTTTTTTTCAGATGAAAGTTCCCAAAGGCATTTTGAAAGCTTTCAAATCCAAATGTTTTATTGAAATCTTTCATTTTTACCTCGTTCCGGAAACTTTCAAATAGAAAGTTTCCTTTACCCACCTCTGATTTTTTCGACGACAAATATCTGTACCAATTGATAAAAGTTACGAATTCTGTAAGGACTGAAAAAAATGCACTCCTTGAGAAACCTCAGAATTTTCAAAACAACTTGTTCTAAAAATCGCTAACATGGTGATACCGCCGTCCCCCTCCATTGACTTTTGAATCAATGAGATAGATAAAGCAATGCTAAATGAAACAAAAAATATTCACGAATTGAAAAAGTACCTACTTTGGATAAAGTCTACAATAACTCTAAGGGCCTCGTTTTTAAAACTTCCAATGGTAATAGTGGTATATTTTATTCACTTAATTTCAGTAAATTGGGGTCATGAATTGCAGATTTCGACTTTCTGATCAAAAGCTCTCTCGGGCCCAACTCGATCCTGTCTAGTTTCCGAGATACAGCTCAAGAAATGTACAAGCATGACCTCTTATACAATTAAAAAATTATCGTTATCATTCAAAAAATATTTCTCATCCTATTTAACTCTTTTTTCTCTACCTTGCATGGTTGAAAATATAATAGAGGAGGGTGTATGATCTATGGCTCTGTGTGCATACTTACATAATAAAACTTTCCATTCAATCTATGAGATTCTCTCACGAAATAGAACTTCTTGGCAACACATGAATGTCTCTTAAAAGTTAAAAAATGTGGTTACGTATTTCTTGTTAAACACACAAAAACACACTTCTATAGATAATATGAAAGGTAAGTATTTAAAGATAAGAAAGTAGACACTGTAGAATTTTTGTGTTGTCCACTAAATGAAACAGATTTGGTCCCCTTCAAATTTGTTTTTTCAGAAACTGACATAGTAGAAAGATGGTTGGAAAAGAAAATCATGGTGTTGTAAAATGTTTGGACATTCATTTTCCTTTTCATCTGATTATTTCACTGCTAAATTTCCAGGTCACTGATAAAGAACTGGACACGTATATAAGTTATAAAACCGAGAAACTACTTAAGTTGTGGCTGTAAAATACTGATAAAATTTAATTCTTTTTAGTATTCCTCTAGGAAAAATGTTGAATTTTTTTTTTGCAAAAATTGAAAATTATGGTTAAAACTGAAATGATCTAACTATATATTTTTTAAATTCAAGCGTATATATAAGGTTATCCAAACATAATGTACCAAATATTGTATATTTCAAATGTTATACAGTATCACCACAGAACGAGAATTCTTAGCCATCGTACACCCTGTGAAAGGTTTCAGAACTTTTATATTTGGAAAATTCGAATTAATAACCCACACTAACGAATCAATATAGTAGTTTTAACAAGAATTTGCTGAAGTATTCGTCATATTAGAGAGCTCTCCTGTCGCTTGTGAACCTCACATTACGAGCGTCAGTGAATTTACTAGTCATTGCTCACATTTTGCAAGGTTAGTGATTGTAAATACTAGAATCATCTCCCAATCATGTCCCACAGAATGAATTTCAACTACTTGTAAATGATACTTTTCCTAATATTCTCTCTAATAATTTGAATTTAAAAAGTTGTTTGTATATTTACATACATTTAATCGTGATAGAACTTATTTGTGCAATGAAAACCTAGCAAGAAATTTTGAAAGGTCAACGATAAATTCCCAACACTAATTATTCTGATGATGTTTTAGTTGTGCCAGGCAAGGCAATGGCATTCCCAGCCTTGTAAAATTCAGTTCCACTGCTCAGCAGCGTTTTTTTTAAACAGCCAGATATATTTTTCTTAGATTCGACCAGCAAACTAGTCTATTAGTAATTGAGCACCATGGAAGGAATGGATTGGTGTATTTTTATATTTCCACATTGTATCTCATTACTGCTGCCTATCAAAGAAATGGAGTTTTTGGATTCACAAAGGGTGCGGTTTAAATGTAGTCAACCGGAAGCTGGGGTAATATGGAATATTTGAACAAAAAGCACAAATAATAATTTATATACAAATTGTACATGTACCTGTTTCCTCTAACAGAGGACAATAATGACTATGTTTCTAGTTATTTAATATTATCATTTAGTATTTTCTCTTTATTATTGGATGTCCTCTGGTGAAAACAACCAAACATAAATTCACAAATTCGGATCAAACAATGGAAAAATAAAAAATAATTTTGAATTGCGCGATTTTAAGCTTTTTCCTGGAGAATTTTTGGTTGATCGCCGTTTCCAGTGTTGCCAACTCAGTGGACTTTCCTTAAATCTAGTTATTTTCAGAGTAACAACATTTTAAAATCTACAGTGCGTCACAGCATCAGCTTTTTTATTCAGGAACATTCTTTTCAATAATTGGCTAAATTGTTTTCTAGTTGAAGCACGCCGCAATAATTGAGATTGGCAACTGTGCCAACTTCATGTTTATTTTTATTAAATTATACTTTTTATATAAACTTTGCACAATATGTTCTTGTAAACGCCATAAGTAACTGAAAACGTCACTGAACAAAAATAAGTATAGAACTCAACAGAAACATAATTTGGTTAACTGAAGACTGGAAAAATAAAGTTTGGTCCATCGACAAGCACAGAATACAAATATAAAAAATTTCGTGTCATTGACGAAGTGTTATTGGAAATCTGATGGTGGTAATGTTATTTAGTATGGAACGGTTTTCCACTGTTAGCAACACTGACTGTTTTAATTACTACATGCAGAATTTAGAAAGTAAGTACAATAGTTTTAAGTTTCATTGCGAGTACAACCAAAAATATAATGACACTACAAAGAATAAATTGAAATATAATCAAACACTTCTATTAGTCAATACTTGCAATACTACAATACTCGCCCTAAACCAAAATGTTTCACATTTTCTTTCCCAAATTTTGAAAAATTTAAAACCTACCTAATACCCAAATTTTCAAAATTTTACAAATGATGAATATTTAGAGTTTGAGCCTATATATATTTTCTCAATGCTGGTCAAAGCAAAAATAATTTATTTGCAATGATACCCAAATTTTTGGGCAAACCTGGATATTGTCACCAATAAAAGCTATTATAATACTATTCCTAATTACCCCAGTTTGTAGGAAATATTTTTTTAATACTTACCCAAATTTTTATAATTTTTGTTCAATAAAAAAACCTTTGTGAATCCACACTGTATAGAAAGAGTTATAGTCACTTTGAAAAATATTTAAAAGCAACATTTTTGTGTTTATACATTTTTTATTCTATTAAAATATTCTCCATATTTACAAAAATTAAAAATATGCAGCTTGAAAGTGCATTATCCAGGATTTCCAAGAAAAAAACCTGTGTATTGTCACAAAAAAAAACAAAAATTTGTTTGCAAAAATTAAAAAAGAAAAATTTAAAATAAATCACATTTTTTTTTTGAAAATATCATATTTAAGTCATCTATAACCTATCAACTGTATTTTCCAAAAAATCTAGATAATGCTAACAGTAACAATTTTTAAACATAACAAAAAATGCATATTCTAGAGTATTTTTTGAACATTAGTTACAATTAAAAAATATTTCAAAGATTCGTAAAAAATATAAATTTTCGGGACTGTCTCTACTAAAGCTTGATGTTTTATGCAAAAATTTTATACAAATAAACCATTTCTAAAATATAAGTCGCAATATATATGAATCTAGGAAAAAATCTGAAACCTTTTTTGTAAAATTAGAAAATTATAGTCACCACAAATGATGAAAAGAGTATATATTTTTAATCCATATTAAGTGACCCAAACTTTAAAAAATCTTGCAAAAAATTACATATTTCAAGTAATACAGTATCCCGACTACAGAATGAGAATTGTTAGCTATCTTACACTCTGTCGAAGACTGCAAAACCTATATATTTGGAAAGTTCAAATTAATAACCTAAATAACGGACCGGATTAGTAGCTTCAACAAGAATCCGTAGTATCCGTAACTATGTGTAAAACTTTATTGAAAGGCACACTATAAAGCAGAAATATAAATAACAAAATATTGTCCTACAATTCACGGTACCAACATATACAGTGTAGGAAAAACACTACATTTTACACAATATTTTGCCATATGAATCAAATTTGTATAAGTACCATATATATATTTATAAACCTTCAACAATTAGTACTAACATTAATTTATCAATTGCCAAAATGGCAACAGGCTTATAAAATATTTTTTGCAACTTATTTATTAAATTCATTCTTTGGTAAAGTATTATATACAGGGTGAATTTGAAACAAAATTTAATATCTTAATTTGTAGTTCCTTATAGATCAATTAATTAAACGTGTTTTAATTTCAAAATTCTGTACATATTGTAGTAAATAAAAATTAATAAACCATGACCGTCTAACACATACATGGTCGTGCGTTTTCAGGTTTGCAAATTGTCACTAAGGGCTCAACTCACGCATGGCAACACCGTTTCTACAAGAAGTTCTTGATTATATAGGTATAAATATTTATTTTCTTTTTTTGTCAATAAATCTCGTATGTAATAGATATAGTATATATACCTATTTCATGCTTTGAAGTTTCATGCCATACCACCTGCATATGCCGTCAATTTATGTAAATTTTATGACGTAGCAATCCAAGATAGTACAACTAGTCGCGTCAATGAAGCCTAAAAATCGTCAAAACCTCTTAATTCTCAGCAACAGCTTCGATTTTGATCATTTTTTTTTCAATGTCTTTTTTAATATTATTCAAAATCAGAAACATCCCAAGTGGCGCAAATAATTATTTATATTGTTTAACAATAATAACAATATTTACAAAAAAATATATTTAAAAAATTTTTTTTCGCGGTATTTATAAAACATTGAGTTGTTTTTATTGAAAATTTAAGTTCAAAAATATTTCTCACAGTCGGAGTTGATAATTATTTATATTGTTTAAACAATAACAACTTTTACAGGAAAAATCTATTTTTTTATGTTTTTTCCCGATATTTTCTTGAAAAAGTTAATTAGTCCAGTGTTTGAAGGTTTTTCGCTCAGAATTCTTTCAGATAAAACCGATTGACGTGAAATTTGGACTGTAATTAGGGAATGGCTCAAGGAACCAAAGTTATATAGTGCCGATGTGTGCTTTTACCCTGGGGATGGATGCCACCCCTTCTCGGGGGAGGAAATTATTATGTTCAAAGTAACTGCAGAAATCGATAGAGGAATGAATTGTAAGTATTAAATGTTCTATGCAATTTTTTTGATGAGTCAATATTTTTGAGTTATTTTTGATTGAAAATGTTGATTTACATCTAAAAAATGCATGTTTTAGAACGATTTTTCACTAATAACTGGATAACTTTACGTTTTACCAAAAAAATTATTATGAGCAAACATGAAGCCTATAAAATAACAAATCGATTGGTTTTTTTATTTCTGTGGATGCAATACGAAGCGAGTTATAGCTCGATGAAGGTGACTTTTTGTTCGCCGAAAACTGAATTCGATCCTTTCAACGTTAAATAACGGAAAAACGGAAAATTTTTGAAGGAAAACATAAGACATTTTTAAAAGTACTTGAAAAGACCTTTAAAACAATTTTGGTAAAAGTCGTTAGCATAAAAACTGAGGCAGTTATGAAAATAAAATGGTTGTCTCTTATTTTCAGGGACAAAATCAGCAACGAAACCATTGGCTTCACCGCAAGAATTGCAATTGAACGTAATCCATTTATAATTTACTTTATTTAAGTACTAACAATATGTTCTAGAAGCTTGACCGGTTTAGGATGCCTATATTTTAAAAAGGTTTGATTCAAATTTGAAATGATTTTTGAAATTTCTTAAAAAATGTTCATTTTTTCACAATAATTCAAAGACTAAAGAAGATACGTAAAAAATGCTAGAGTACAAATTTTAGAAGCCGGTAGGTACTGCACAATATTACTATACGGAGGTGCTAAAGAGATACAGTTGAAAAAATTGAGCCGTGTCAAAGACTTATCAGCGTTTCTCCAGCAGATGTGCTATCATTGGTTTTTCAATGATAACTTCCTTAATTTTCAAGCCATTCAATCGCTCCAAAAATCATTTTACAGGGAACTTTAAGGGCTACAAGGCATGTAAAGTTGAACTTCCTTGAACCTTTCGTTTTTGAGATTTTTGAGTTTAAAGGGCTTGGGGAAGGTGATCCTCGCACTCAAATGCAGATTTACAACGGTGATATCTCAATTGATTTTCATCTTAGAGAAATTAAAAAAAACCAAAATTTTCAGTAAAAAAACCTAAGTTTTTGTACTTTAGCATTTTTTACGTATCTTCTTTAGTCTTTGAATTATTGTGAAAAAACGAAAATTTAAGAAATTTCTAAAATCATTTCAAGTTTGAATCAAACTTTTTTCAAATATAGGTATCCTAAAGGGGTCAAACTTCTAGCACATACTGTTAATACATAAATAAAGTAAACTGTAAATGGATTACATTCAATTTCAATTCTTGCGGTGATGCCATTGGTTTCATTGCTGATTTTTTCTCTGAAAAAAAAGAGACAACCATTTTATTTTCATCATAACTCTGTTAGTTTTTATGCCAACGACTTTTACCAAAGTTCATTTTAAAGGTCTTTTCAAGTACTTTTAAAAATGTCTTACGGTTTCCTCCAAAAATTTTCCGTTTTTCCATTATTTAACGTTGAAAAGATCGAATTCAGTTTTCGGTGAACAAGAAGTCACCTTCAACGAGCCATAACTCGGTTCGTATTGCATCTACAGAAATAAAAAAAAAAAATCAATCGATTTGTTAATTTATAAGCTTTATTTTTGCTTATAACAAATTTTTTGGTAAAACTTAAAGTTTTTGGATAACTCAAAAAGTATTGACTCACTGAAAAAAACTTCATAGAACATTTCTCACTTGTATTTCTCTATCAACGTCTGCGGTTATTTTGAATGTAATAATTTCCACCCCTGAGAAGGGGTGACATTCAACCCCAGGGTATTTACGCTACTTGGGATGTTTCTGATTCTGAATAGTATTAAGAAACATATATTTAAAAAAAAAGATCAAAATCGGAGCTGTTGTTGAGAATTAAGAAGTGAAAACCTTCATAGACTCGACTAAACACATCAGTTACTCTTACTTCTACGCGTTACATTTCACCGACTAGAAGCCTCGTAGTCTGCTTACTGATCTTTTAGACAATGACAAAACCGGATAATCTTGAAATGTAGAAGTGTAGTCAGCAACGGTATGCTTCTTAGAAGTAGTACCTTCTATTTTGTTCGTTAAATACCACTGACTTTTTGGCTCACTTGATCACTTTTGGATTTGTTATCATTTTATTTTCAAGTTCACCGACAGTGATGCCACAAATAAAATTAAATAATTTTTTTCTTGCTTGTTTTCATATTTTTAGAAATGACTATTTTTAATAATTTTGGCAGTGATAAAATCACAGGAAGTTTTTTTAATTGTACTTCATAGAAATCATTTTAAACTCATTTAGAACATGCATTTTTATATTGCCTTCTTATATAAGAACATTTTTTTGAGTGTATATTTTAACAGAGCTATTATTCATTTTAACAATACCAACCTTACATTTGCAAAGTGATAATAACCCTTTATAGAATAATTAAAAACAATAGTAGAAGTTGTAGAACTTTTCTTAAATCTTAAACATGAAAAAGGTAACTAAATCCTGGTTGTTTAGAAATGAATATTCTGAATGGCCCCTCTCGAATATTAATATTAATTATTAAAGAATTGTCTAAAATTGCACTAGGATTTCATAATAATTTAAGAATAAATAAATGTTAGTTTCCCCCATCAATAATTTGTTGGTTGAGGCATTTTTAATTCTAAATTTAAATCTACTTATGGCTCTTTTTGGAAAAATTCGTTGAAATCCTGGACGTTTATGCAAAAATCCCTGGACAACCAACAAGCTATACCTAAACCATTCAGAAAATATATTTTCCAGTCTTTTTCTTTATAAAACCGCATAAACAGCCTAATGGCGCAGCGCATTTAATAACAAATATTCCGAATACTATAAACCTAACTAAATAGTAAACATAATAAAAATATTGCAACAGCAGTGCACAACGAGGTGTTGATATTTTTTATAAAGTTGTGAAGCATGTATGAAAAGGGTAGTGTTGACTGACTATGGTCATTGCTTAAAGATGGTTTTTCCTGAGAGAGGTAGTCAAGACCAGCTTCATTTTATACCTGAATACTGCTCCGGATACAAGTGCACACCTTCAACAGTGAATATTGAAGAATCTGAAAATCAAGAAACAAGTTAATAAGGATGCATGCTCGAGCTGCTCGAAGCAGAGGATCATGCGCTAACACGTAACCTCAAAAAGGATGCTGACAATCTGTCAGCAGATAATAGTCCAATGCATTTAGGGTGAGTTGTACCTAACTTAATTAACCCTGGTGTTAACAAACTCAGAAATAACAAAGTATAAGCACAGAATAAAGAACTACCTGACATTCTCCGCACCGCTTTTGATGTTTCTCGATTAATTTTTGTCACCATCTTTTTGTAGGTATTTCCTTCAGTTCATTTAATGTTGTAACCTAACATTCTGTGAGATAATATCCAACAATTCAGCTATATTTTTCAATACATATGAACTGACGGAAATACCTACAAAAATATGGTGAAGGTCACAAAAATTAATCGAGAAACATCAAAAGCGGTGCGGAGAATATTCCTTCGTGATCATGCGTGGGTCTCTACCACCTCTACCTCGCTGCTTACTGGAGGTTACTGAACTGGCACTCCTCCACGTTCATAAAAACGTATCAATTGACATAGAGGAAGTCATTGATCGTTTCACGAAACAAAAGAGAAATGAATATTCTGATATCGGGAGTTTCCCGGAGCTGTATTTATAATTTAAAAACAATCATTCTTACATAAGGTTCCAAAAATTAAGTGCAAAATATTTTATGAGTTGGTCCATTATTAAAAGTTGTTCAGTTTGACGGCCTAAACCACCCCTTAACTTTGCACTCAATTTTTCAGCACCACGTATATTAACTATAATTATCTGTAATTAGGTATAAAACTGTCCGGCCGCATCTGCCTATATGTTCGGTTGCAAGTATGCAAGGCTCCTTAATGTTTAAAATCAATATGTGTACGATTTGATTTTTAACACAATAAACTAAAAAATAAGCAAATGTGTCAAATGTCATGTGTCATGGTTAATTGTGATTTTGGAACCAGTGACCCTCCTCCGTCTCTGACTCGAAGGCTGGATCCGCCCTTGGCTTTAGTGCAAGAGTGCAAGTTGCTAGCGATGCGAGTTACATAAAATATAATAATAATAATAATAATATTTATTTATTAGCAAAAGCTAAAAATACAAACAAACAAACAATGGCAATATTCAATATATCTATACACAATACACAATATAGCAAAAAAAAATTATCCATACATAAATTCGGAAATCTGAAATATATACACATTATATTATATCTCTACATTATTTTTTACATATTCCCTACATTTTTTCTTAAATGTCCACAAATTTGGACTAAGCTTTATTTCATCTGTCAGACCATTATATTCTTTCAAACCCTTATGAAACAGGTTGTTTTGACCATATGATGTGGTGACAGTGGTAATATAAAAATTATTTTGGTTTCTTGTGTAATGGTCATGTATATCTCTAACAAACAAGCAATTTTCTATTAGATGCCGAGGAAGTAATTGATGTAACATCTTATATATAAATACTAAAGTGTTAAAAATAATAGTTTGCCTGACGCTAAATATTTTTAAATTATCCAACATATATTTTACACTAGTATATCTATCACATTTAAGTATCACTCGAAGCGCTTGATTTTGTTTTTTTTGTAACATGGAAATTTGTGTAACATTAAGTAGGAACAGAACTGTTGAACAGTAGTTAAAATGTGGATGTATAATAGTCTTATAAATTGTTGTTTTAGTCCACTCACTGAGGTCATTACCTAGCCTACCCAAAAGGTTTACTTTTCTTGCAATTTTTTTACTCACATACACTGCATGATTTGAAAAGCTCAATTCTTCATCAATTATTACACCTAGATATTTAAATTCATTGACTTGTTCAATAGTTTCACCACCAATTATCACTCCTCCATTGTAATTTGTATTTATTACATTATATTTGTTTTTTATGATCATATACTTGGTTTTGTCTACATTTAACTTTAAATTGTTGTCGCTCAGCCATTTATTTAAATTTTCCATATCTCTGTTTAGTATTTCTAATATTTCATCTACATTGTTGCCTACTGTATATATTAAGGTATCATCTGCAAAAAGCTGTATGTTGCAATGAGTAATTGATTTTACAATGTCATTTATATACAATATAAATAAATTTGGACCGAGGACGGTTCCCTGTGGCACACCGAATTCTGTAAGTTTTTCTGAAGAAGTGATATCTCCATATTTGGTCTTTTGATGTCTATTATTAAGATAATCTTCTATCCATTTTAGTACTATATCAGTGAATCCCATATTTTTTAGTTTTAACAGCAACAATTCTCTATTTATTGTTTCAAAAGCCCTACGCAGGTCAAGGAATACAACACCTATTATAAATTTGTCATTAAAGGCACTTTTCCACTGAGCTAGGATTGTTTGCAGTGCACTCTCGCAAGAATTATTTTTCCGAAAACCAGCTTGATTCTTCACTAAAATATTATTAGATTCTACGTACTCCACTATTTGTTCATTAGCTGCTAGCTCTAATACTTTTTCATAAGCGGGAACCATATTAACAGGCCGAAATTCTTCACATTTATCAGTATTGATTTTCTTTTCTATTGGTACTATAGTTGATGTTTTCCATTGGTTGGGAAAAGTTCCTGACTCCAAAGAGTTGTTTATAACTTGAAGAAATTTATCACCAATTGTTTCAAAAGATAATTTTATAATTTTTGTATTTATTCCATCTGTGCTACTTTTTTTATTCTTCATTTTATTAATAATTTTTCTTAACTCACTTAATTCTAATAACTTAAATTTTTCTAGGGTACAATTTTGCTTTTCCATTTTGTTTAAAATGTCATCATAATTTTTACTTACATTCAGGCCTCTAGTAATTTTTTCGATACTATCAATGAAAAATGTATTAAATTCCTCTGCAATTTGTATATCACCTCTAACCAATCTGTTGTTAAATATTAAACTATCTTTCTTATTTTTTGTATCTCCCTTTAGTAGGCTCTTTAGAGTTTTCCACATTTCCGTTGGGTCATTCTTAACCTCATCAATTTTATCTGTGTAATATTCTTGTTTTCTTATTCTAATTAAGGATACTACATGATTTCTTTGATGTTTAAACATTGTCCAATCCTGGTCCTCATCCGTTAAGACTGCCCTTTTATACAATCTATCCCTTTCTTCCATTTCTTGTTTAATATCATTTGTCCACCATTTCTTGTTACCCCATTTACTATTTATCATAATTTGTTTTTCTGGCACATGTTTGTTTAAAATTTCTGTTAGTGCACTAACAAAACTGTTTGCCAATACTTCTGTATTGGTGGAATCTGCTGGCCATTCCATGTCCATTAAATCTAACTGGAACTGTAGTTCGTTAAAATTATCGTAATCTCTCTTCAGAATTTTTGTATCAGGAATTTTGAAATTATCTTGTATCTCAACTGTTATTATTGAATGATCTGTTATCTTTGGTGTTGCATGGACTTCAAATTTTATATCTTTATCATTCGTAATAAGTAAATCAATGATTGTTTTACTGTCTTTGGTTACTCGTGTATAGCTATCAATCTTTTGATATAAACCATTATTTTTTATAAAATTATCAATTTTCTTGCTGTAAAAAGTATTTAGGTCAACATTAATATTAAAGTCCCCTAGAAGTATTAGTATACCATTTTTTAATGTCCATTCTGATATTACTTCTTCTAATTTATTTAAGAAATCAGAGTCACTAGAGCTTGGCGAATGATAGCAACAAAAAATAAAATATTTTTGTTTATTTATTAAGATTTCTATTCCTATTAACCAGATGTTCATGTTAAGAATTTCATTTTCGATTTCTTTGTATTTAAATTCTTCTTTAATGTAGATTATGGTACCACCTGTATGTCGACTTTGGGAATACGTACAAATATAGTTATAACCTTTAATTTTGATTTCATTATATTCTATATCTTCTGTTATATGTGTTTCAGACAAGCAAATGATAGGTGGTTTCCACTGATTCACTAACCATTCTAACTGCGTTTTGTGGGGGATAAAACTTTGTATATTTATATATAATATTTTATTGGATAATTGCTACTGGGAGTTTTCATTAAAATTTTGTAAATAATCTACTTTTAATTTCAGTTGATCATATATTCTTTTGAAAGCTACACATTTTTTGTCATAAGCAGGATGATTGATCTGAATATTTGGAATTTTTAATACTTCAGTTGCATATTTACAATTCACACATGTTTTTATTTCTGATTCACAAGAACGGTGTTCACCTGCACATTCAGCACATACCTGCTTTTCATTTTTACAATCTTTGTACATATGCCCAAACTTCCAACATTTAAAACACTGCACAACATTTACATAGTCCTCATATTTACACGTTCTCCATCCAATACAGAGAAAATTGCTTTTGCTAATAATATAGTTATAAGTTTCAGTATCTAGTTCTAATATCACAGTAATTTTATTTGGGTTATTATATCTCTTTGGTGTGTATTTGTGAACAATTCTTATTTTTCTTTTCGCCGTATCTGTTTTTATTGTATTCTGTAATACTAATTTTTCAATAAATACTTCTTCGTCGTCTACATCTTTTTTCCAAACATTTGTTACCCTTATCTTGGGGTTTTTCTTTTCAATTTTTTGCACTTGATACTCTTCACCCACTTTTTCTTCTATTTCTTTACAAACATTTTCTATATTCTTCTCACTATTATAACTAATTGCTACACCTCCATTTCTAACATATTTTAATTTCGATACACTAACTCCCAAAGAGATGGGATCAATTTTTTCTTGCACTGTTTAGCTAGTTGTGGTACTTTTTTGTGCTTCATTTTTTGGTTTGATCACTACGACTTCTTCCTTCCTTCTTTTCGTTACTTCACTGAATAATGGTTCCCTAATTTCCTTTATAACCAGTTTTTCTTTCAGTTCTTTAATATCATGTTCTAGCAGTTCTATTATTTTATTTTTCGATTCAATTACATTGCACTTTTCTTGTATTATAGCTTGATATAAAGAAAATGTTTCGCAAGTTAAACATTGTTTACAGTAAAATTTAAGAATTCTTTCTTTTAACTGAAGACACTTTATCTCTGAAGCTGTTAGATTTCCACATATTTTGCATATAGCCTTTTTACATCCTTCACAGTTAAACAATTCTTTATCTTGCTTACACGTATCACAATGCATTTTCCAAAATATTTTTGTCACCCCTCATACAAAAACTTTGTCCACAATAACTATGATTGAATGCCACATATACGAGTTTATTATAACTTATTTCTTGTGTATTTCTTTTTATTTTCAATGTATAATCAGTTTTAAAGCTCTTAGACAAATCACCCATGTGCTCGCACCTAACCTCAAAAACTTAAATATAAAAAAAACCTGTCAAGTTGTGTCAAATGCATTATAAATATTAATATAACACAGGTCGTAGGTTATACCTATAATGAAGATGGACAATTTTGAGTTGGAGGAAGAAAAACTATTATTACGTAATTACAATGTACACTGTACTCAAGACAGAAATGTCAAAATATGAAATGTCATTTTTACTAACCCCGCCTTAAACCACCCCACGACCAAGTTTAAGTTTTACGGGGTTAAGTGCGCCCGATAACCTTAAAATTCAAGGTTAGCGTATTGGTACAACGCGAGATTGTTCTTAACCCTCTTTTAACACAGGGTTAGGACTAACCGTGTGTTGCTACAACTCGCCCTTAGATTTTTATGAGGGGTAAACCGCAGACAAAATATCTGTACACTAACACAGGGTTAGGACTAACCGTGTGTTGCTACAACTCGCCCTTAGATTTTTATGAGGGGTAAACCGCAGACAAAATATCTGTACACTAATACCCACTTTGCATAGTAATACCCAATAATACCTGAGTAAAATACCCAGGTTACAAAATTTAACAATACTTAATAACACCTAAAAATACCTAATACCAAATAATACCTAATAATACAATGGCATTAAATTTTATAGTAATTGTAGCATTCACTTAAACCTGAACGCTACATGGCTATAATCTCTTCAATTTTATGTAATGTCGAGGGTCTAAACCCGCCACTATTATTAATCGTTGTAGTTGCCTAGTTGCATACACAGCAAAGTGGGTAATGCCACCTTTCATTTTTGTTATGAATTTATTGCAGATTCCTTCCTGGAGCCACTGCCGTCCTGTCTCGCTCGATCTACAGTGATGAGTTCTTTACACGCTTAACATCGTATTTACATTCACGAATCATGTAAATAGCGCCACCTGTTGTTTCACTTGTTAAGTACTTAAATAATGTCTTCAATTATATGCAAGTCGATTTAATTCAATAACATTGATTATCATGAACTTATTAATTTTTTGGTATGGGATCATGTGAGAGTACTTTGATCATCACGTAGCGTACGTAAATTTATGTCTTAGCGGGTGGTTAACCTTTTCGGTGATACCGTTGGTAACAATGTTTTTTGATGGTCACTAAGCGGAAGGTAGCCGCCGTGGATTTTGTCGTTTGTCGCTTGTCGGAGAAAGAGAACGGCCATCTGCTTTCCAGTTAGCCTTGCCGTGAAAAAGAGTACTTCAACCTTGGGCTAGGTAAATAAATATTTTAATAATATTTCTTTAATTTCCATCTGTGATGATAATTGTTTATTGTATAAATACTTAATTGTCGAAACTGTCAGTGATGCTCAGGATATACTTAGATTTTGGCTATGGTAAGATTCTGGGTGGACAATGGCGTCCGTGGCGGTTTATTCATTTAAATTCAATTAAAATATGTCGCTAGTAAAACTACGTCGGTTTGATCAGTGGGGGAGATAGGGTATTTTATTGAAATTGATTTTCGTGGAATTTAAGTGGGTACCTTTTTGTAAAAGTCAGTCAAAGAACAAAAACGCACCTCGAGTGCCCTTTCACACAAGGCAAGGCAAGTGAAATAATAGGTTGGACTCTTTCTAGGTAATGAAGTACTAAAGACGAATTTAATTTAACCCTTAAACCCGAGACATTATCTATGGATGTAGATGTGGGAAGGTGCATGAAGTTTTCATGGACCCCCAGAATAAGATTGATAAAGTAATTTAGCCCTATGGACGTGCTTATGAGCCGCTCTTAGCCTAAGAACACTCGATATGGTGTGTAGGTGCACATTCAATGATCTGTAGCAGCTTAGTACGAGTTGAGAGGCGTTTTGCTGATGTAACTATCTTCATCATCTGGACTGGGAGCGAGTGAGACAGGAACACAGTAGTGCGGCTTCCAGGAACGGTGGTGAGAGTATCAACTCTGTCTTTGGTTTTGAATATCGACACTCAAGTTTCATTTATTTTTAACTTATCGTTAGGCCTTCAGCCACAATATTTCATTTGATAAGCCTTCAGCTTTTAGACTTTACATTTTGCTCACAGTCAACAAATTGTTATCGCCTTCAGCGCTTATTAATTTTCTCACACGTGAAAATCATTGTGAAGAAAATAGCTATTTTCTATGAACCTATTTGTCCAATTATTACTACGTTGTACTTATGTCATGTTTAAGTAACATTGTGTTAAATCGTTTTTACATTGTTTGTCCATATATTAATATATTATTAACGGTTGCCTATTGACACCGTATTTACAATCTTTCATATGTGCATTATATTTATACCTAGTAATATACACATATTTAGACTTATCAAATAATTTGTTTGATTGTGACATTTTTGGTATACCTATGAAGATTCAAGGTCTCTGAATAGCCACGGTCAGTACTCACTAGTAAGAAGCAAGTACGTCATAGGTATCATTTATTTTGGCTATTGGCGCCCTGAGAATTTCTCTATTTTGCTTGATAATAAACTCGAACCACGGCCCAGTCTCCATTAACTTCCTGAGAACCGGGTAAGGCTACTTAAAACCTCACTGGAGGGATAAGTTACCGGAGCATAATACCTGGGTATTTCTTAGTAGTACTCAGTAATACTAATTAATTCCCAATAATAAATAGATAATACTGAAAAATACCTGGTATTACCAGAACAATCAGGAGCGTGCTGGCCCACTGGGATATCGGGAGTTTCCCGGAGCTGTATTTCTAACGGGGCACGTGGTGCCTTGAATACATTTTTTTTTCTGATTTTCTCCCCCTTGCCCATCTTCTTGAGGAATTTTTTTTTTCGAATTTTCAAGGCCGCCTCCCAGAATGCGCCTGTCTGGGGGCCCTTTCTAAGTTATTTTCTCGGGGCCCAAAATCATCCCAGCACCCGCCCGAGAACAATATCTAGTAATACCGAGCAATTTTTTAATAATTCCTCATAATATCTAATAATATTTCTGAAATACCCAATAATACCTAGGAGTTCCCAATAATACCCGGAAGCTGTACACCAAAATACCCCAGCGGAAATTCTCTGAACTCATTGAATATTTGAGAGGATATTCTCAAAGATGGTAGAAATGATAATCCGAAAAGTTTACTGAGTTAACCTTTGTGCATTTTTTTTTATTTAACAAATTAGGTGCACAAATATGGATTTTTGTAAATAATTTTGTTAATATGATTTTTCTCAGAAAATGATGAGGACAAAAAGTTATATAACCATTTTTTTCATTGAGCAAAACTATTGGAGTTCAGAGATTTTGCAAATAATTCTCGGAACAGAACTCAACGGCAGGCTACACAAAAGCATAACTTTCGACTGACCAAGTGACAAAAATCAAAAAACATTTTAAAGTCGATATTATCATATGATTGATGCATATATTGGTTTTCCAAAAAGATTTTTAAATTATTAGCTAGTAATATATAAGTTTACGAGATATGAATTTGTCACTTATTTTAGTCAAACAGCTATTATTCTTAAAATTTTTTAGTAAATGACTTCATATTACAGGATCTTACTCACAAAACACTAAATTACATGTCTGAAGTGAAAAAAATGACAAAAATTTATTTTGTAAAATGCCGCCCTTCCAAAGACGTAAATTAAAAGAAAAATGATTTCTGTCTTTCAAACATTAAACTTCAAATGGTGCTACGTAGTTAATAAATGAGATATCAACATTTTGTTGAGCGGACATTAAAGCCTGAACGATGTATTTTCAGATGTTATGTCGGATTATTTATAATAATAACAACTTATTATTTTCACGAAATTCGAGAAAAAGGTCGTAGTCGAAAATCGTTTACACAAATAGTTTCTAATTTTTTTCAATACCAGGATTTTATTGCCGAAGGTCTCCTCTTTTGATGTCTATATTTGTTGTTATTTTTTATTCTTTAAATGGGAGTATCAAGATAACCGTGCTCCTCTACGGGGATCATTAAAAGTTATATATTGATTCAAATTTTGGACGCCATATTCGAGCCGCCATTTTGAATTTTTCAAGTTTTTTCCTTACCTTCATACCAAATTTCAAGTTCTTATATTTATCTCTCCGGTGAATTGTTTGAGTACTCATCGATGAGCTAGGAACTTGAAATTTGGCATGGAGGTGGGTGTGCCTTTCCGACCCCAGAAAATTACAAAACGTAGATATATAATATACTTAGAAAACAATACCTACATTAAAATGAAAATGTTGCCAAAATGGTAAGAGCTGTGAAAAAAACTATAGGGACAAAGTTGTAGAGAACTAAATTTGACATAGACAAGTGAGTGGCAGCATATATGTATCTTTTATTGTTTTGGGAATATATGCATTTAAATTTGATGAATCAGTACGATGCCACACCTTACATTCTTCCTTTGCACATTCTATATTATGCTCTCACTTAATTACTTCCACATCCAGTGGAAGTATAGTAACGACAAAAAAATTTTTAAAAATTTTTATTGTCCAAATAGGCTTAAAATGTCATGAAACGTCGAGATTTTAAGTTTGAGCGAAAAAAAAAAAATTCTGTTGGTCGGTCTGTCTGTCTGTAACTTTTTTTGTGCGCACGTTTACTCTGGAACCGTTTGAGATATTGACTTGAAATTTGGTACACATATGTACATTAACGAGATCTAGAACTAGATTATATTTTCATCTTGTTCCGTCGAAGGGTTGGGGGGTAAATTGGGGTAAATTTGGGGTAAATGGGTAAATCAAGCAGGTGGGAAATTGGGATTTAGTATATACAAGAGAAGCTGAGGTCTCAAAAAAAATGTTGGCATTAGCCACCCCCATTACCACCCCCACCTCCTTATTAAAGGGGATGAAAAAAAAATGTGATTTAGTGCATGTACAGGAAACAGAAACCTCAAAATATTTTTTTACTTCATCCACCCCCCACTACCACACCTCTATCACCACCCCCACCCCACTACCGATGTGGGGTATCGTTTTAGGGGTTTTTGGGGTAGAGGATTTCAAATATTATATTATTAAAGTTCCATAAACAATTATTTTCACATACAAAGTTTTTTCGTTGTGAGTGACTTGGATAGAGAATCTGGATGTGGAAGTAGTGATTCCTTGGGCAACGGTTTTATTTGTAGAGAATTTAATTCTCTACAACTTTGTTTTAACGTTTTCTTTCATATCGCTTGCCATTTTGGCAGCATTCTCACTTTAATGTGTATTGTAAGAAGTGCAACAACACAATTGCAAAATATTTTTTGATAAAATATTGATTTTGTAGATTTTTTCAAAATAAAATTATTTCCACACTTTTTTAATGGGCAAACTTTTAAATTGGCCATTTTTAGAGTATGTTGCAAAAGGTTTCATTCAAATTCATTAAGTACAAAGTATTTCCGTAATAACGCACTTTTTTCATCTAAATGCATTGGACTACAAGCTTTCCTTACAGTCGTATGGATATGGCAATATTTACGACAGTTTCATTGGTCATTTCAATGCCATGCCATATTACCAGTTTTATTCTAATTTACACACCATCTGTTAAGTGTCAGATAGCTCTGTATGTAAAGTGGAACGATATATGTTTGATAACAGTAGTTCCAGATTTAAATCAAGGTGGTGACGATGGTGTCGATTTTTTTTTATTGTGTTGATTATATTAAAAGCCGTATACTTTCAGACTCAAATTGCTTCGATACCTATAACGGAACGCACTATATTGAACCTTAAATTTACATTCTACTAACCTTTCTGATATTTTTTATTTCTGGTGTCCTTTGTCTAAACCTAACAGTTTTCGAAATATCGGCGACTGAATGTTCACAAGCACTGTAAATATTATAGGCCGGGAGCCCGTGTATAAAATGACTGACTATCCGGCGAACTTTGAAAATATGAAAAATGGATTGTTCTTATATAAGTTAGCAATGAATGGACCGTCAGCTGGTTGGGTAGCGGTGGAGGTGGCTGTCACAGGGTTGAAAACACGTAAAAAAAATTGAGAAAAAAAACTATCCGGCGAACGCTGAAACTTAAATGAGGGGAAGATTATGTTATATAATGAAAGTAGATCATAGTCAGCTGGACGGGGGGGCGGTGGATTTACCGTCAGCTGATCGATCAAACAGGTCCAAAAACATGAAAAATTTAAATTATTCGGCGAACTTTAAAATTTGGGTATAAGATAATATTTACACTGAGATTCACGAAAAACATAGTCAGCTGCAAGTATGTGGGTGGAAAAGTCGTCAGCTGGTACAGAACAGTGCTGAGTGTTGATCACCTGCGAGGCAGCGCGCATCACCTTTCTTGCATCAGCTGACGACTTTTCCACCCACATACTTGCAGCTGACTGTGTTTATCGTTAATCTTAGTATGAATATTATCATATACCCGAATTTCAAAGTTCGCCATAAAGATTTAATTAGTAATATCGATATTGATAACTTAATGTTAGAAAACGTGCGTGCAGCATTCCCGAGTTTCTTTTTTTAATTTGATTAAATATTCAATTTATTATTAATATACATTATTTTATGAGAATACAAATTATTACATTCGTACATTTCAAAGTTATACAGGATGATCTGCTCAGAAAATTTATTTAGTTTAGTGAAAATAAAAATAAATTTATTCAGCTTCCGATAACAGATCTGCCTCATTCTCATTTTCATCCAACTCATCACTCTCTTGATGCTCAGTGGGTGAAAGATCATTCTTCTCTTTGTCACTCGCATCTAAAAAAAATAATTATTTATAAAAAATTGATTAAGATTATATATAACAGGACGAAAAGTGAAAAGCACAAATGATATATCTTCAGTATTTTCGGCATCTCGGATAATTATTTCCACTTATGGAGGAAATTGATCTCCATCAAACCACTTGCAAGTTAAATTTTTTTTCCTCAAGCTGTCACCCATAACCATGCTAATGTAGATGGCACTTGTTTGTGTGCGTTGTTCCAAATCGTATACATACATACACAGCAAAATTTTTGCCTGGTAACCGAAATTCGTTATCATTTTCGCTAAATTTATACACCTTAGTGAAGGTAGCTACACGAGTATCATTGATGTTTTTTATAGCTTTAAACCCATACATCGTGCAAACAAACTTCTCTATTATGTTAACGACATTATTTAGGTTCTCCTCTGGTAAATTGTTCAAACTTTTAAATGCTTCAATAACTTCTTTTAGAAGCTCTAATCAAGTTTTTTTCAATGTATTGGGCAAGTGATGAAATTGCTCCATTCTTAGGTAATAAAACCCTATACCTAAATACTGAAAACTGCTGTAGTTATTGAGTTCGAAACAACTATATCCAATCTAGTGTCACCTATAAACCGTGGGAAGCTTATCGTGTTCTAGTCACGAGGAGGCGGACACTGAAATGATTTTTCAGGTATAAATGAGAACACCAGTGTGGTCATAAGTTCAGATACTGACATTCGTATCATCATGCTGGGAAACATGAAAAATGTTCATAATAATGTGAAAATTTGGATAAAAATGGAAATAAAGAAACGTAGGAAATAAAGAACGATTTTCATATCTAAACGATTTGTATTCAGCACTTTCGCGAGATGTGATTATAATTCCGTATTTTTCAAGAAAGGAAAAAGAAGCCTTTTACTATATTAAGAAAAGGTCAAGAGTTTATTGAAGCATTTAAAAGTTTGAATAATTTACCAGAGGAGAACCTAAATAAAGTCGTTAACATAATAGGGAAGTTTGTTTGAACGATGTATGGGTTTAAAGCTATAAAAAACGTCAATGTTGCTCGTGTAGCTACCTTCACTAAGGTGTATAAATTTAGTGAAAATGATAGCGAATTTCGGTTACCACACAAAAATTTTGATGCATCTCCTCGCCTCCGACGAAATCGGAACTTGTGCAGCACGTTTTAAGAACTGTCTATGTATGTATACGATTCAGAACAACGCACACAAACAAGTGCTATCTACATTAGATCCCTTGGTTATGGGTGACAGCTTGAGGAAAACAAATTTAACTTGCAAATGGTTTGATGGAGATCAATTACCTCCATAAGTGGAAATGATTATCCGAGATGCCGAAAATACTGAAGGTATTATATCATTTGTGCTTTTCACTTTTCATCCTATTATAATCTTAATCAATTTTTTATAAATAATAATTTTTTTTAAATGCGAGCGACAAAGAGAAAAATGATCTTTCACCCACTGAGCATCAAGAGAGTGATGAGTTGGATGAAAATGAAAATGAGGCAGATCTGTTATCGGAAGCCGAATAAATTTATTTTTATTTTCACCAAACTAAATAAATTTTCTGAGCAGATCATCCTGTATAACTTTGAAATGTACGAATGTATTAATTTGTATTCTCATAAAATAATGTATATTAATAATAAATTGAAAATTTAATCAAATTAAAAAAAGAAACTCGGGAATGCTGCACGCACGTTTTCTAACATTAAGTTATCAATATTGATATTACTAATTAAATCTTTATGGCGAACTTTGAAATTCGGGTATATGATAATATTCATACTAAGATTAACGATAAACACAGTCAGCTGCAAGTATGTGGGTGGAAAAGTCGTCAGCTGATGCAAGAAAGGTGATGCGCGCTGCCTCGCAGGTGATCAACACTCAGCACTGTTCTGTACCAGCTGACGACTTTTCCACCCACATACTTGCAGCTGACTATGTTTTTTGTGAATCTCAGTGTAAATATTAACTTATACCCAAATTTTAAAGTTCGCCGAATCATTTAAATTTTTCATGTTTTTGGACCTGTTTGATTGATCAGCTGACGGTAACCAGCTGACGACTTTTCCACCCACATACTTGCAGCTGACTATGTTTTTTGTGAATCTCAGTGTAAATATTAACTTATACCCAAATTTTAAAGTTCGCCGAATCATTTAAATTTTTCATGTTTTTGGACCTGTTTGATTGATCAGCTGACGGTAAATCCACCGCCCCCCGTCCAGCTGACTATGTTCTACTTTCATTATATAACATAATCTTCCCCTCATATAAGTTTCAGCGTTCGCCGGATAGTTTTTTTTCTCAATTTTTTTTACGTGTTTTCAACCCTGTGACAGCCACCCCCACCGCTACCCAACCAGCTGACGGTCCATTCATTGCTAACTTATATGAGAACAATCCATTTTCCATATTTTCAAAGTTCGCCGGATAGTCAGTCATTTTATACACGGGCTCCCGGCCTATTACAAAGGCTAAACAATAACATGTTTAAACAGTACATTCAAGTCATTGATATCTCAAAAACTATTAGGTTTAGACAAAGGACACTAGAAAAAATATCCAGAAAGGTTAGTAGAATGTAAATTTAAGATTCAATACAGGGTGCTAAATTAAAAGTATCGAAGTAATTCAAATCTCACTTTTTGTAGTACTTCTGGTTCAGCACACTTTTACTCGCCAAAAAACTTAAATAACCATAATAGATTTCTTGGTGCTAAGGCTTTCGCGGAGCTGGTGATCTGGTTGCTGATTTTCGGATCTTCTTCCGCGTAGACTTGGTTGAGTGCTCGAGTGCTTAAATACTCAACCAATACGCGGAAGAAGACCCGGAAACCAGCAGCCACATAACAGATTTGTTCTTGCATTCATTTGTTTTATGTGAAAATAGAATAATTTATTATTGATATTGTAATGTGTTACAACCCCTAGAATGATGTATTTGCACCTACTCGAAAAAGAACCTACCAGAAGATTCCAAAGTGACAATCTGGAATTATCTAGAGAATAGTGGCGTCATCACAGAAAAATCGAGATCTGTCATTTTTAGGTATAAAAGACCGACCGCATTCTCGGCGAGTAGTTCAGAAAGTTCAGAAAGTATAGAAAGTGAGGTTAAGAGTTCAAAGAGAAACAAAGCGATAAACATTGTGATTTTTAGTCAGTAAAGTGTATTTAAATTAACAATAGTATTGTGAAGTATCCAGTAAATATTTAATAAAGTGTGTTAGTGGACATCTCTTGTTATAATTTTTGGAACCCACGGAATTTGCAAGGGGTAGTTTCCTAAGGGTGGAAACACGTGACAAATTGGTGTCAGAAGCGGAATTTTATGACAAGAGGGGCTCTGAAGTTGTGCTGGAGTGTTCGAGAAGTATTCTCGAGGTTTAGTGCTAACACAGTGGACTAATTTACTGGACATTGTTCGAGGGTTATTTTCGGACAGAAAAATAGTGTTAAGTGCATTTTTGAGACATTGTAGAACATTTTATTAGGACATTAGTGCGATAAACTAAGAAGTGATAGAGACACTGAAAAAAAAACTCATTTGCGTTAGTGCGCGAAAATTACTAGAACTTTTCTAGTTGGACATTAGTGGAGATTATTAAATTCTCTGAACTGGATAGTGACAAGACTCTGGATAAGACTTTTTCGTGCTGTTTTGAGATTTTTCTGAAAAGTTCCATTACCGATATTGACGTGACAGTTAAATTTATTTTAATTTCATCGTATGCCCGTAACAACAAGAAGTATGGCATCCGATAAACAAATACAGGACTTATGCGAACAATTCCAAAAAATGATGGCGCAGCAACATCAGGAAGAAAAAGAAGAACAGGAGAAAAAACGTCATGAAGAAAAAGAAGAAAGGAACGAATTAAAGAAAATGATGGAAGATCAGGAAATAAGACGT
The DNA here is from genome assembly GCA_936432065.2 of Rutpela maculata. Lineage (NCBI taxonomy): Eukaryota > Metazoa > Arthropoda > Insecta > Coleoptera > Cerambycidae > Rutpela > Rutpela maculata. The sequence goes on from OW386286.2 coordinate 44,481,532, forward strand.
CAGAAAGAAAAAGAGGATGAAGAAAGAAGAAGATGTCAAGAAGAGAAAGATGAATTGAGACAAATTATGGAAGACCTGAAGATACGACAACAAGAGGAAAAACAGGAGCAAGAAAGACGCCAGGAAGAATTAAGGAAAATTCTAAATGAACAAATCAAAATACAACAGGACGCTATAATTTCTGCCAATGAAGTACTAAAATGTGAAGTCAAAGAGGAGATAAACAAGGTCGAAGGTAAAGTAGGAGTAGTCGAGACAGAAGTCAGTCAAGTAAAAGGAGAAGTAACTGAAGTTAAAGAGAAAGTAAACAAGTTTGAAGAAGAGGTCAGGCGAGTTTTGAGGCTGACGAGACACCAAAGTAGTAGCGAAGCTTTGGTGCGTGCACTCGAAGTAGAAGCAGCTTACAGGGATACGCCAAGGTCGAGAGTGCGAGCTGTGACTCTCGAAGAATCGCAACCAGAAATGAACCAGAACCCCATGTTGACTAAGATGCAGAAAATGTTTACCAAACTATTCGATAAATTAGATGATCTCAGAAAGCAAGAGAAACAACAAAATAGAGGAAAGCCGAGCGGAGGTATTAAATGTTTCGGACAAGGCAGTTGGATTGAAGGCTTTGTGGGCTCAATGGGATTCACTTAAAGTCATGAACGGGCTGCTAAAGAGAGCTTGGGAAAGCCCGGATGGCAGGGAAGTTGTTATGCGTCTAGTGATTCCCAGGTGTCGGGTACCGAAAGTACTTCAGGAAGTGCATAATGGAGCATCCGGTGGGCACTTCGGCGTTAATAAGACCCTGAATAAAGTACGAGAAAGATTTTATTGGGTAAATAGTCGTCAAGATGTGGAAGCTTGGTGTCGCAATTGCAAAATTTGTGCAGCCAGTAAGGGACCACAGACTAGAAGTAGGGGTGCAATGAAGCAATATAACGTCGGAGCTCCTTTCGAGAGGATTGCAATCGATATAGCCGGCCCATTCCCAGTAACCAAGGATGGTAACAAGTATATACTGGTTGCCATGGACTATTTTAGTAAGTGGCCAGAGGCCTATGCGATTCCAAACCAAGAAGCAGTCACTGTCGCCAAAGTCTTGGTAGATAATTTGATATGTCGGTTTGGTGTACCCCTGAAGCTGCACTCAGATCAAGGGAGGAACTTTGAGTCAGGGGTGTTTCAGCAAATCTGCAAGTTATTGGGGATACACAAAACACGGACAACAGCCCTTCACCCGCAATCAGATGGAATGGTGGAACGACATAACAAGACCATGAAAGAACATCTCTCTAAAGTGGTTCATAAGAATCAACGCGATTGGGATCTCCACATACCGTTCTTCCTCATGGCATACAGAGCTGCTATCCACGAGTCTACGAAACAAACACCAGCCCGTGTAGTATTTGGACATGAGATCAGACTGCCGTGTGATTTGATTTTCGGAACACCAGGCGGAGAACAGCTTCCTGTGAACAGCTATGTGGATGAAATGAGTGAACGGCTAAGAAATGTTCATGAGCTGGTTAACGACCAAATCACCATAGTCAGTGACCGACTGAAGGCTCGATACGACCGTAAGGGTAGTTCAGAAGGGTTCAAGGCAGGAGATCTGGTTTGGCTGTATAACCCACAGCGAAAGAAAGGGAAGTCACCGAAACTTCAACCTCCTTGGGAAGGACCTTATACTGTTATTACCCGAATTAATGATGTCGTCTATCGGATTCAACGAAACAAAAAGTCCAAGATGAAGATCGTACACTTGGATAGACTGGCGAAGTACGTGAAAGAGGCTGAACTGCCTGACCGGGACGTTCAGGCTTAAGGAGGGGGCAGTGTAATGTGTTACAACCCCTAGAATGATGTATTTGCACCTACTCGAAAAAGAACCTACCAGAAGATTCCAAAGTGACAATCTGGAATTATCTAGAGAATAGTGGCGTCATCACAGAAAAATCGAGATCTGTCATTTTTAGGTATAAAAGACCGACCGCATTCTCGGCGAGTAGTTCAGAAAGTTCAGAAAGTTCAGAAAGTTCAGAAAGTATAGAAAGTGAGGTTAAGAGTTCAAAGAGAAACAAAGTGATAAACATTGTGATTTTTAGTCAGTAAAGTGTATTTAAATTAACAATAGTATTGTGAAGTATCCAGTAAATATTTAATAAAGTGTGTTAGTGGACATCTCTTGTTATAATTTTTGGAACCCACGGAATTTGCAAGGGGTAGTTTCCTAAGGGTGGAAACACGTGACAATATAACATTTTCAACCGTAATTTTCTCAAAAACTGTCAAAGATAGATATAGGGTATGCTACATGTTTTGTACCTTTAAAAATAACAAAGTTTATACTGGTTCCGATTAAACCGGAATTGAAAATCAGATTTGGAGCAATAAAAATGTGCACAGTATTCAACCATACAACGTCCCAAAATTTGAAATCGATATCTTTTTTTACAAGAAAGTTAGTTATAGGCTGGGTAGTAATATCGCAGGCACCCGGTAAATGGACTTAAAGTTAGTTATTTAAGTTAGGTTAATTTCCTTTTTTTTTAATTACATTAATTAAATAATTTTAAAAAGTTTTATCTATATGGACCTAGGGTTAGTTTTCCTTTTTTTTTTATTGTATTAAATTTAGAAAGTTTTTCGAATTCTTGTTTAAATGTTACATTTGGCTTGCGCATCTTGAAACAGTCAATGAAATTAAGAAAAATGCTGCCATATCTGTACGACTGTAAGGAATGCTAATACGCAAATAGTCACAACTTACCATCTGGCAGTTCTAGCAGTTTCTTAGGTAACCCATCGAAATAACGATGAGTCATAGCTTCATCAGCACCCAGTCTTTTGAGGGGGTCTAGTTGGAGGAGGGCTGTGGCCATGGCTTCACCGTTGACGACATCATGAAGCCTAGGCCAAATGAGCCCCAGCTTTCTGGGCCTGTACTGACCTATCCTATGTAGTTTGTATCCCGGTAGTCGAGTGACGCCGGTCCAGTCTTCTTCTGTTGGAGTACCTAATACCTAATGAGAAAAAAAAAATTCCTCAAGTATTATAAAAAAGTTGCTTTTTTAGCTTGTATGATACATTTTTTAAAGCTGGATTAATATCATTTTAATCTGCCCAGTTGCAGTAATAGAAATATATTATTAATGAAATATTTTAAAATAGAAAATAAAACATTATGTAGATACAAGATTTAGGGTAAAACTATTAAAGTTGAAATAACAGTAGTATTCACTCTCTAGGTCTAGAAAATCAGGAGCAAAGTTGCGTTCCTAATTTGCATTTAGAACTTTCATTTTATATGAAAACAAATGTTATGTGTTTCTAACCCCCCAGACATCTGTAGGAATTTCCTCTAAGAGTTCAATATATACATAACAGAAATCGAGCTAGTTAGTTAGTTTGGCAATCGGCCCAGAGATAACGTGCGGTGTCCGAATCTAGAGATTGTGTAGAGCCTACCAGAAAGTTACAGAATAGTCGAGAATCTTTGGGTATATCAAGGCATGGAGAAGACGGGAGTGGACAGTTTAATACAGTTCATATTGACAGATAGTTCAGTTCAATTAGTGAGAACAGATCAAGAAGTAAAGTGATAAAGGGACTGAAGTAGTACGCAAGTTAATAAATTAGTGGTTAGTGTTACCCTGGTGTTATAATTTTCGGATCCACGATACAGGGTGTTTAAAAGGGGGTGTAACACAAAGTACCGAAGTGGTATGCGTAATATTGTAAATAATTACATAACAAATTATAGATATTGCAAATAAATTGTAGAATTAATACCTTTGTACAACTGGGTAATTAATAAAAAACAATAGTCGTAATATACAGTGTGTCTCACTTTTAATGGCCTCTCTTCCATACCTCAGTTATTATTCATCCGATTTCAACCAAATTTAGATTATTACTATTAATCTTTAATTTAATCTTAACTGTTTTTCAAATTCCCTAACTGTGCCATGACTTCCCTGACTAATAAATTTCAGTTTCCCTGACTAATTTTTATAATCCAAAAGTCAATTTTAACGGCTCTTTACATTACTATTATTATTTATTATCTATTGACTCCCTAATTTTTTCTTTTTTAAAATCTATTTTTCCGCACTATCGATTAAGAGTGATTAACAATTTTAAGACAAACACCCGATTGTGTCTGCAGTTGCACATCAGAAATGATTTAACCCAAATTTATACAATTTAATTTTAATATAGTAGTTTGTTAAAGGAGTGTCATGCATATGAAATTGTTATAAATATAGCGGGAACACAAAAATTGAAGGAAAATCCTCACCTTAAAAATTTTATCTAACTGATCGTAGGTGTCCCTGACACCAGGAAATATGGCGATCCCTGTAAGCATCTCCACAAAAATACACCCTACTCCCCACATATCCAACGACGTGGAGTATTCGGTGCTACCCAGCAGCACGTCAGGCGGTCTGTACCACAACGTCACCACTTCATGGGAGTAGGTGTGGCTAGGGACAGATTTGGCCCTCGCTAGGCCGAAATCGGCCAACTTCAACTCGCCGATTTCGCTAATGAGGAGGTTCTGGGGCTTGACGTCGCGATGAAGTACCAGCCGCTTGTGGCAGTAGGCAAGGCCGCGTAACAATTGGAAGAGGAAGAGACGAACGTTCCGCGGGTCTAGGCCGCCGCTGTGCCTCTCCAGGTATTGGGATAGATCTGTGTGCTAAATTACAAAAAAATGTTAATCTTTTCAGTCTGGACAGGATTTAGTTGAATAAAACTGTTTTTTTCAACGATTATTTGGGGGGGGGAGCAATTTCGTTGTGGAAATGCAATATGTATGTTATCAGGACGTTGCAGTAAAATTTGTCCAATCTGAGCAGTGAGCATTTTGTCCAGTCTGAGCAGTGAGTGTGTTTTGGCAATTAATTTTTAATGTGAAAAATGTGTTTCTTTTTTTTAATATCTCGGATTCTGTTTATTGGATCAGACCAGGGTGTATTAAATAGGTGATGCGACGACAACCTTCACAGAGGCTTCATAAGTGCTTACTTTGTACATAATATAATAGATGGCAGGACCAATAAGTTGTCTTACTTGCGCATAGATAGATAATTTTACTGGTTCTGTGCATACGCGCATACAGTGTTGCATACATTCCCGGCCTTCTGTTTTTTGTTTAGTGAAACAAGAGTCCAGTGACATCTGACATTAAGTAGCTAAATTAAAACATTGAAAGAATAGCAATACTACATGCAGCATTGCACGTGTCGCCACAGCTAACCTCGAAAATATATTTTTCTTAAGATTTACAAGTATTACGTAGCTATTATTAAAATTTCTGCCTGGTTCCTGCACTTTCAACCAAAATCAAGTTCAACGTAATGAGGATTTAAATAGTTTGTCACAATAAAATAAGACACTTTTTGCAGGTTAGGAATCTAACCTACAATTAGCAGTCTATTTTTATTAATCAACAATATTGAAAAATTATTTGCGTGAATTTTTAAATATTTGCTTGGAGCCAGTATGGTTTCCAGCTAAAAATGCCTATACAAACATTAAAAATGAGAATAAACGAAAAAACCTTAAAATTTGAGGTTATGTTAGTTACACAATGCACATGCCCAGGTAATTGTAGGACCTTATTGCTCGCGCCATCTACTAAAGTAAATAGAAACCATGCACTTATGAAGCCATTATTATAATAATAGGAAAGTGCCGTATGTCGGATCACCTATTAATACACCGTGGATCAGACCAAACAAAAAATCAAAATGTTTATGAGTAACTTATGAATAAAAATGCATAGGTCCAAATCCGATCTGCCATTTTGTTTTTTTTACAAAAAAATGAAATCCACGAAACATTTCTAATTTCACAAACCGAAATCAATAAAAAAATAACATATTTTTTTAAATGAAACTGGTCAAATTATGGGTCTTGTGGATGTAACTATTATGAAAATTTGGGAATAAAACTAACTATTTATTATTTTCTCTAAAGAAGAGATTTTTGAAGACTCATACAAACTGCCATTTGGTCACACTAAGACTTTTTTCTTAAATTGTAGCTTTTTGAACATGCTCCAAAATGGCGATAAAAATCTATTTTTTAAACTATTTTAAACTTACATTTCATGCATTTTTGTAAAATTCGTTCTTTTGCAATGCATTTTAATAGAAAAAAAATTGATTCAGCCAAAAAGTTTTATCACCTTTATCATCTTTTATCATCTGTTAAAAAATGTACAATTTAAAAAAATAAACCCTTCTACATCATTTAAGAGATGAGATGTCCCATCTTTTGCGATTCTATATATGTATATTCTGAGCTGAAATTTGTACTGCGTATTTTTTAACGTGTGAGAAGTTTGGTGAATAAATTAAAAAAATGTAATCGTTAATATAGTTAAAATTACGCAGGTATACGCGCGCTTGTTCGTCAAAACCACGAATACCAGGATAAGAGTATTCCCCCACTCTCGCCACCGAGGCTTTAAGATCCTAGGCAAACGTGCGAAGATGATTTCCATACTATTTACTTACTCATCTGGAGTGCTCAAACAAAGTCCAATGCGTTTCACGAAATACCAGAAAATGCCATTTTTCGTGCATTCCTGCTGGATTGACTTTTCGATTTGGGGCATACAGTTTACGATGCAGTTAAAATACCATTCCTGCTCTTTCGTTATCAACATCGTACGACCTTCTCACTCATTTATTAATGAAGATCTGCTCGTTTAAAAATTTTGTGTTTTGCTTTCTCTGCCACAATTTAGCAAATGTTTTACGGCTATAGCCCAGTGGTTAAAGGATTCCCATGCGGAAATCCGCGGTTTAAATCTTTTTTTTTTAACTTTTCAGTTTATAAAATTAATAATACAGAAGTATATTTTTTTCGTTTTTTGAAACACTTGAAACAGACGATAAAAATATTTGCTGGATACATTTTTTTCGATATAAAAAAAGCATTACAAAAAATGCATTTTGTGAAAAAGCACGGGTATAATTTTCAAATATAAAAAAAATGTTTTTATCACCATTGTTGAGTACCTACGTATAAAAAGCTACAATTTAAGCAAAGAATCTTAGTGGGACCAAATGGTAGTTTTTTACGAGCCTCCAAAAATTTTTCGAAAATCTCGTTTTTTAGAGAAAATAATAAACATTTTTATTTATCCATAATAGTCTACATCCACAAGACCTATAATTCCTCCACGTTTCATTAAAAAAGATTTATTATGTTTTAATAATTTTGGTTTACTTATATAAATCGAGAAATTTTTGTTTTTTTTTGTAAAAAAAACAAAATAGCAGATCGTATTTTAGACCTATGGATTCTATTAACAATTTATTTACAAACACTCAGATTTTTTGTTTGACTTGATCTGTTGAACAGAACCCGAGATAATAAAAAAAAACGAGACAAAAACAGGTTTTTCAAAATTTTAACTTAATTTCGAAAAGCCGCTCAACTCCCAGATTGAATAAAACTTTACTATAACCACAGAAAAGAGAACTACCAGAAACGACACTTGAGCTTCCCGCCAAAATTCCATTGCCGCCATTTTGTTGTTGGTACATCCGTCAGTTTATTTATTGTTTTAGGTTAAAACAATAAAGTGCGATAAATGACAGTCTGTGACATAATACCGAAATAAATTCTTAAAAGGTTTTAGTGTTATTGGCTGTGTTAATAGTAATTTTTATTAGCGATATGAGTAAACGAGGTGGAACCGTTTGCGCTGTTAAGGAATGTACAAGTAGTACGACAGGAAAAGACATTAGTTTATTTAGGTTTCCTAAGGATTCCCAAAGGTATTTTATTATTCTTGTAAATTATAAGATATTTCCAAGTAGTTGTGAACCTTTCTTCTTTTAATGTCCGTATTGTGGTTGGAAGCATGCGATCGTGAGGATTTGGGAAGTAAAAGTTCAACCGAGCTTTATAACAATTTTAAGTTGTGCGCACGACAAATATGTATCAAAATAGATTGCTACCAATAGCACTTACCTACTATTTTTCCTCAACTTGGTAGTTTAAACAAAAAAAAAAATTAATATTTCCTCAGAACAACCTCCCAGTAAGAAATTACAGATTTTCTCAGGCGAGATATTGTATTGATTTTAATACATTTTGTGACTTTATATTACGAATACAATTGTTCGTAGAGACAATTTTATCCAGTTTACTTTAATAAGTTTTAATGTCCATTATAAGTAGAATTCTTCGAATAAGATAATTGTATTCAGCCTGTGTAAAGTTTGATTATAAACATGCTGTTTAAATTTCCCGCCAAAATTACCAACAACAAAATGGCGAAGGTCACAAAAAAACATCAAAGGCGGTGCTCAGAGTGCCGCTTCTGGTAGTTCCTTATTCTGTGCTACCACTTCCTGCTAACATACATATTGTATTTCCACAACAAAGAGTTTAGCCGGATAAGCATGACGAGCCGGCCCCCAAATGGCAACCTATATCGAAACCTATGTTTTAACATCGACTTGATGTATGAACGTGATTTATATGTGTTTTGCCGCCGTACTCCGCTTTGACCTTGAGATATGGAAAAAAAATGAGCGCATGCATGACTATCGTTCAAAGAGACATATCTCGAAAACTAATTGAGCTAGAGAGGTAAATCCAACGGGAGGTTTTAGGTAACCTTAAAGAGTATATTTTACATTTTTTTTGAATTTTTAGAATAATTACGCACATCATTAAAAAATAAATAAAAAATATAATTAATATTTCCGTGTTTTCTGTGACTTACAATCACTGAAATAATATATGTTGTATTACTTTATATGCGCTATTACTAATAAAATTTGCGTTAGAAAAAAGTTGGTGCAACACTTTGAAAGAAAATAAAATTCGACGCGCAATACATCATATAAGGATACAAACTTGACATGGGACACACATATAAATATTTTATGAATTGGAATTATTGTTAGAAGAGAAATTGAATGAAAATATAAATAATTGTCACGTAAATATCTATTTCATACGGCGCACAGTGGCACGAACTGTAGTTTTTTCGTTCAAAATTATCTAGAGCACTTCGCAACCGATTGGGATAATCTTTTTTTAAATACTCTTTATTTAATTTCAAAAAAACGTAAGAGAGACGATTTTTGAATTATGCTAACCAAAATTATTGAGCTTAACCAAAATGTCCATTTTTTATTTAAATCTTAATAAAACTTTCTAAACCAATTTACATAAATCTTGATACTCGGGGAGTTTTTGATTACGAATCTGATATCCAAATTGTCATAAACCAACCTACAAGATGGCGGAATCAATGGCGGCTATAAAATGCTAAGAAACTATGAAAAATTAAAATATTTTCGTTAAAGTTTATGCCCAGAAGTTTTGAATATTTTTTATAAGTACAAGTTCCAGGTTGGTTTATGACAATTCGGATATCAGATTCGTAATCAGCGACCTCAAAAACCCCCGAGTAACAAGATTTATGTAAATTGGATAAGAACAAATTTTTTTTGTAAGTTTTATTAAGATTTAAATACAAAATGGACATTTTGGCGAAGCTCAACAATTTGGGTTAGCATAATTAAAAAATCGACTCTCTTACGTTTTTTTGAAATTAAATAACGAGTATTTAAAAAAAAATTATCCCAATCGGTTGCGAAGTGCTTTAAATAATTTTGAACGAAAAAATGAAGATTTGTGCCGCTGTGCCGTATGAAATAGATATTTACGTGACAATTATTTATATTTTCATTCAATTTATCTTCTAACAATAATTCCGATTCATAAAATATTTATATGTATGTCCCATGTCAAGTCTGTATCCTTATATGATGTAGTGCGCGTCGAACTTTATTTTTTTTTCGAAGTGTTGCACCAACTTTTTTCTAACGCAACTTTTATGAGTAATAATGCATATAAAGTATTACAACATATATTATTTCAGTGATTGTAAGTCACAGAGAACACGGGAATATTAATTATTATATTTTTTATTTATTTTTTAATGATGTGCGTAATTATTCTAAAAATTCAAAAAAAATATACAATATACTCATTAAGGTTACCTGAAACCTCCCGTTGGTTTTACCTCTCTAGCTCAATTAGTTTTCGAGATATGTCTCTTTGAACGATAGTCATGCATGCGCTCATTTTTTTCCATATCTCAAAATCAAAGCGGAGTACGGCGGCAAAACACATATAAATCGCGTTCATACATCAAGTCGATATTAAAACATAAGTTTCGATATAGGTTACCATTTGGGGGCCGACTCGTCATGCTTATCCGCCTATCCGGCTAAACCCTTTCCGCTACCCCCAGATGATCGTTAAAGTCGTATTTTCGACGTCTAGTATTACTCAATTAATTTCAGATTTTTGTCAAGCATATTAATCATGGTTTTCATTTCTTATCTGGGAGTAAAATAAATCTAAAGTATTTGATTTCAAATTTTCTAAATTATTTCGTCTTTCCAATATATGGTGGCATAAGCATGCTCATTTACTATTTTTCTACTTTCTACGTAGTTTGATTAAAAAGACTAAAATTATTATCGAAGCACATTAACTAAATTCAAGGGGTAACTGTGTACATTACTTATTACAAGTCGTCATAAAAGATGGAATGTTTTAGAGTACCATACTTCGCACGTCCCGAAAAAAAGTGCAATAAGTACAAAGTGCGTTTTACAGGAGAACAAAAATTATACTTTACAATTTCTTAAAGGTTAATAGCACACATTCTATTGTATCTAAATGATTATAACTTATACTGATCTGAAAACAATTATACTACAATAAACTTTATTACTATTTTCTTGGGAGGAAGGTTATTGTTTATACTTATGATTTTTATCTTATTCCTAAACATTTTGAGTTATTACCCTTTTTCTCGGGATGTGCGACTTATTGTGAGGTACGTACCTCACCTTTTTTCCGGGTTCAAAAGTTATTAACAATTTGTATATTTTCAATATCTAAAGTTATTTTTTGAAGTACTTACTACATATTCAAAAACGAAGGTGAGCGTCTCCCTGGTATGTACAATATCGTGTAAGGTGACAATATTAGCGTGTTTCAGTTCTTTCAGTAGGGAAGCCTCGCGGATGGCCGTGAATGGAGCACCTTCTTCCTCTTGCAGTCTGATCTCCTTCAATGCCACCACTTGATTTTGTAAACTAAAAAAAATATATATAATAGTATTGTTGCATGTTATACCCCCAGAGACATCTATGAGAGTCCCTCTGAGTTCCAATTATAAAAGTAACAGGAAACAATTAAGCTAGTTGGTTTTCGGCTGTCGGCCCAGAAATGGCGCGCAGTGTCATAATCTGACCTTCTAGAAACATCTAGAGAGCTGGTGACATCATAATAGAATATTCTGGAATTCTCATCTTTGGGTATATCAAAGCATGGAGAAGCCGAGAGTGGACAGTTTTAGTTTTAGTTTTGATAGCAAGTTCAGTAAGATCAGAAAGATAGTAAATTGATCAAGTGACTAAAGTAGTGAATTATAGTACTTAGTGGAATATTAGTAAAGTAATTAATTGTTGTAATTAGTACGTAAGCTAATAAATTAGTGTTTAGTGTTATCCTGATGTTATAATTTCCGGATCCACGATACAGGGTGTTTACAAAAGGGGTGTAAACACGTAACAGTATGTTACGTACCATGGACGATAACTGATACTTTTCAGGTCGAGAAAAGTCACTTACTATTCGCGGTTAGTGAATTGTTTTGGCAAGATCTGTGCAAATCAAAGAAAAATAATGAGTTAAAACTGAATGATTGAAAACAGTCTGCCAAAATGGCATTTTTATACTTTAATAAGTTAGGTATAGCCTATACCTTTACAAAAGAAAGCATAGATGAACCATTCGTTGAAGAGTCAAGTTTAACATGCAATGGTCTGAAGTTCTATTTAAAGTTATTGGGTAAAAACTGTTAAAAATGGAGGATGGATATTCAAGTGTGCTTAAAATAATATCTTAATTTTTGTGTATTAGTAACGCAAATTAGCGACATTTTTATTAAAGAAACTTCTTTCTTTTTATGGCTATAGAAAAAAACTTTTAAAGGTTATTTTAATAATCTTTAAGTTTGATCCTTAGTATTAGTATTATGCCAATCTTAAATTAAAAATTCTAGTTACTATACTATTAATGGAGTGGAAAGGATGAGTATTGCCACCGGCAAAGATGGGGTGGTTAGCAGTGGGGAATAAAGACCACTTACTTGCTAAATCCTTTGTACACGGTTGCGTATGAACCTTCACCTAATTGTTCTAGTTTTATGTAAGCTTCCGACTTTCCGAACGGCGAATCACCCTGAAACAAGGAAAAAATATTAATTTTATCTTACAACCATTCAAAAGGCATAAAGGCATTTCAATTTGCCATTGAGTAATTAAAATTTATAATATTTTTATAAAAATTATTAATATTTTAATTTTTCTTTTTTTCATTAATAGCGATGTAATATTTCTAAAACGTAGGTGCAGGAGTAACAAAAATCGTGTACTATCTGTACTACTCAACCTTAAGGAAAGTATACTGGAAATAATTGAATGCATTAATTTAACAATTAATTTTTCGGTATATTTTTCAAAAATGTGAAGAGAAACGGTAATGCGCCCATGTTTGAGTGATTTATTATTCTCAAGCTTTTCCAAAGAGAGTATAGGCGAAAAAAGAAAATTTACTGTTGTAAATAAGAGATTAATAAATGAATGTTTTAAATTCAACATTATATGGAATAATTTTATAAAATTTACTATTATTAGTGCAATTGCAATTTATGATTATGTCTAAAACTGACAATAAATAACATCATATATATGTAACGTTATTACAAACGTTTATGATAGAAAAATAATTTCTGACACGTCTCTAATTAAAATAATAAATAAAGTTACTCTTTTACCGGTGACCAGTCAATTTATCGCTTATTTTATTATACAGGGTGGCCCACGAAGTTTTGGCCAGTCGATATCTCGACAACTATTTGAACTACAATTTTGAAATTTGGTGATTTTAAACAGTGGAATGCGGTGTCCATTTTTGGTACAAAAGGACTTTGTTGCAGCATCGCATTTCCGATCACGTGACATCAACTTCAAATTTTTAAATGGGACACCCTATATATTACTCTTTTTTTGTGAAGGCCTTTCTAATACAAATTCAACGATACCATATTTGTCAGCGTTTTTGTGTGAAACGGCGACAATAGGAGCTGTAAAATGAATGGACGGATTTTTAAAAAATTTTATTAAAGAACACCAGTATAATTAAAAAACAAAATAAGTAGAAAAATCCCTACAGTTCATGCTCAAATTGATGTCCATCTTCAGTAAGGCAATGCTCAAATCTTGTTAAAAGATTTCTAGTGCATGCTGCTCTAATCATTTCTGGTGTAAGAGTTTGGCACGCTGCTCTGATTTTGTTTTGCAAATCGTCTAAATCTGTAGGCTGTGTAAAATAAACCAAACCTTTTAAATATCCCCAGAGGAAGAAATCTAAAGGTGTCATATCTGGGGAACGAGCCGAGCCGGCCAATGTATTGTACCATTTCGCCCAATCCATCTTTCATGGAAAATAGTATCAAGATATGTCGTAACTTGCCGGGCATAGTGAGGAGGTGCACCATCCTGCTGCCACCACATCGTCTCTCTCTCGTTTATGGGAATATTTTCAAGTAAAGCGGGAAGCATGTTCTGGAGAATATCTAAATACCTTACGCCGGTCAAAGTTCCTTCATACATATACGGCCCAATCAAGCGGCCGTTGAATAAACCGCACCAGACATTTACACCCCATATTGTCTGGAAATTAGATTCTCGCATCCATTTTGGATTTTCAGGCGACCAGTAGTGACAATTGTGTCGATTAACGGTACCGTTGTTGTGAAACCGACTTTCATCAGTCCACAATATTTTATTTAAAAATACTGGGTCATATGCGAGTTTTACTGTCATTTCAGCAATAAAATTTAGTCTTCTTTCAAGGTCTGCAGGGGTCAAACCTTGCGTTAAATGTATTTTGAAAGGATGATATTTATGGTTCTTTAATACTCTCTGGATTGTAGTTCTACTTACTCCACATTCTTGCTCAAGACATCGAGTTGAGATATGGGGATTTACTTGAAGATAAGCCAGAACATTAATTACGTTATCCTCTGTTTGAATAGGCTTTATGCGTGGAATTTGCTGTTTTCCACTAGGAAAAGAACCATGTCTTAATTTCTGTTCCACATAAGCGAAAGTATTTTTACTTGGAGTTCTTCGGTTGGGAAAACGTTCTCTGTACAAGTCTCGAGCACGCCTACTATTTTTTCGACACTAGCCGTATATGAGCAGCATATTGACATACTCGTCATAAGTAAAATTTAAAGGCATAATAGTCTTGATACTACTTGTACACAAAGGAAATCTACTAATACTGATTGACAGCCCTTGACAAGTGCGATGTCTTCTGTTGGAAGGATACTTTTTTGTTTCTAAGCTATCTACGTTTTTTAAATAAAAACCGCTGCCCAAGGAATCACTACTTCCACATCCAAATTTTGTACGTGGAAATAATTGCTTATGGAACTTTAATAATATAATATTTAAAATCCTCTACCCCAAAAACCTATAAAACGATACCCCACATCGGTAGTGAGGTGGGCGTGGTGATAGGGGGTGGTAGTGGGGGTGGATGAAGTAAAAAAATATTTTGAAGTTTCTGGTTCTTGTACACACACTAAATCACATTTTTTTTTCATCCCCTTTAATAATTGGGTGGGGGTGGTAACGGGGGTGGCTAATGCCAAACATTTTTTTGAGACCTTAGCTTCTCTTTAATATACTAAATACCAATTTTCTGGACTCTTACCTGCTTAATTTACCTATTTACCCCAAATTTACCCCAATTTACCCCCAACCCTTCGATGGAACAAGATGAAAATATAATCTAGTTCCAGATCACGTTAAAATACATACGTGTACCAAATTTCAAGTCAATATCTTAAACGGTTCCAGAGTAAACGTGCGCACAAAAAAAAGTTACAGACCGACAGACAGAAATTTTTTTTTCGCTCAAACTTAAAATCTCTACGTTTCATGACATTCTAAGCCTATTTGGACAATAAAAAATTTTTAAAATTTTTTTGTCGTTACTATACTTCCACTGGATGTGGAAGTAAAATAAAGAAATGTTCATAAAAACCTCTTTATCTTTACTGTAGTGCCGAAAAAACCTGACAATTATGGTATCGTTGAATTTGTATTAGAAAGGTCTTCACAAAAATGGAGTAATATACAGGGTGTCCTATTTAAAAATTTGAAGTTGATGTCACGTGGTCGGAAATGCAATGTTGCAATAAAGTCCTTTCATACCAAAAATGGACACCCCATTTCACTGTTTAAAATCACCAAATTTCAAAATTGTACTTTAAATAGTTTTCGAGATATCGACTGGCCAAAACTTCGTGGGCCACCCTGTATATAACCTGCCCCTATCTAAACATAATTACAAAATTACTGCGACTGTAAAATGTAATCATAACTTATCGGTAGCTTTTAACTATAAATTTCGAAATGCTTTTGATTTCTGCTTCGCAATAATGTAGATCAATACTTTTATCACACACAACTCAGTAGGAAGTATATACCGTGTGTGTAGTCGCGGGCTAGGCATGGGAAGAAGAATTACAACATCGCGCGTGCCAGCTGGCTGAAATGAAATAACAGAGCTGGAATGCTCCATCGACGGACGAATTTACGGCTGACGGTGTTGTCAAATCTCTCGCGCTACGTGAACGTACAGCCTAATGGGAAATTACACGCACGGTATCATTCATTACCATCTGACGTGATTTTTGGAAATAAAAAAATATCCAAGTGCACGCCTCGTGACTTCAGCCAATTGAACAAGTGATTCTGTGGGGTAGGCATACTCTTCTTTTAACATCACTTTTAAAGGGGGGGAGGTTACTTTTTTCGATTCTTCGCTTTTAACTCGTAAATCATGCGTCGTACTGAAAAAGGTAATCTATGCAAAATTAAACATAATTGAATTTCCTACAAGGATGTTTATATTCATTTTCTTCCTATGTGTTATAGTTTACGAGATATTCCCCAGCCAAAATAGATAATTAATAAATTAATTAATTAGGTACCTACTTGAATATTTCTAGCAAAACGGTTTACCGTGGTCTGCTAATAAATCACAGTCACAAAACGATACTTATTTTTCAACACTCGACGTATTTACTAACGTAATATTTTGTCGAAATCTATACATTTCCTTAAATATACAGTGTGACTCGCTTAAATGAAGACACCCTTATAACTTTTTTATTTTGTTTCCGAACAGAACAATTTAGGATCTACTTATGACCAGAAAAACATTCGCCCGCAACAAAGGTAAAACCACCTGCGGTAGAAAAATATGCGGAAAAAAATTGAAAATCATATTAGTGGGTCTTGACGAATTTCACGTATCCACCACAAACTGCAGAAACTGAAGATCACCTTTGCCAGATGAGCTTATGTATGAGAAATCCCCAATCAATAACTAAATCAAATTTTGGTGTATGTACGTTTGTGGCGCCGATCCGATGCATTTTTTAGAATTTTTAACATCCAAATTGTTTTTATTTTTTTCCGCATATTTTGGTACCGCACGTGGCTTTGCCTTTGTAGCAGGCGAATATATTTTTGATTATAAGTAGATCCTAATTTGTTCTATACTTCAGTAAAATTTGGTTCAAATCGGAAACAAAATAAAAAAGTAATAAGGGTGTCTTCATTTTAAGTGAGTCACACTGTATATTTAAGGAAGTGTATAGATTTCGACAAAATATCACGTTAGTAAATACGTTGAGTGTTGTAAACTAAAGATTGTTCTGTGACTGTGATTTATTAGCAGACCACAGTAAACCGCTTTGATAGAAATATTCAAGGTACCTAATGAATTTATTTATTAATTTTCTATTTTGGCTGGCGAATAACTCGTAAACTATAACACATGGAGAAAGTGAATATAGACATTCTTGTAGTTTCCTAGCTATAAGCGAAGAATCGAATCGAAGGGAATCTTTCCACCCCCCTCCCCCCTTGAAGCGGCAGTGCTAGGGGCGGGGACTTTTAGTATATTTACCTCCTAACTACCCCAATACATTCCTGAAGAGTAAAATTCTCCCCTCCTCCATATTCTCTACAATCCCCTTTTGGGCATTCATTGATTGGACTACCACCCCAAAAAGCTATTCGCATATCTAAGTTCACTCTTCACTAAGGCTTAATATGCTGTGATTAAGCTTTTTATATCCATAAACCTTGTGAGGTATTTAAATTTAGCAAAAGCGATTTTTTTTTACGACATGGTTTATATGTAATTCCCATTCTAGATATGGGTGTATATGTAGATGTAGAACTAATATGTAATTTTATTTATCAAACATGGAGTTATCTATTTTGAGTGGCCTTAAAGTTAGCAGATATACAGTAAATGGTAGTAACTTGGTTCTTAATACAGTCTGCATGTCAAATCACAATTTAATATTTCCGAAGTCAGTAAAACAAAAAATCTCTCCACAAGTATTAATAGTAAGTAGATTATAAAATGTATATACTGAATAAGACTAGGCTGAGCACAGTAGCCTGTGGCACTCCATACGGAACTGTTTTCATCTGACTGAATATATTATTAACTTTTAGATTTTGAATCCTGTCAGTCAGATAAGATTTAAGGAAATCATATTTTTTTCTTCCTATACCAATTTCTCCGAGTGATTTTAGCAAATCTGTATGATAGGCAGTTACAGCTTTTTGGCCAAGTCTACAAAAATACAATGCGCAGGTTTATTATCATTTAGGTTTTATAAATTTTTGAAATTAAATATGCTACATTTTAAGGAAACTTAGCTTCTCTGAAGCCAAACTGTTTATCACTTCGGATATGATACTTATCTAGAAAATGTTACATATCTACCATCTATCTAACATCATTTCTATAGCAAGATAAAAATCTTAATTTGCTCCATATGTTATTCACATTTTGAGGGAAGCTTATTATATTTTCGTTTACATTGTACCTTTTGGAGGTAATTCATGATCTTCGATTTTCTTTTATTGAACTGTTTAAAATACGAATTTAATTTATTTTGCCAACAAAGATGACGAAATAACGAAACATTTTTTTGCATTTATAAAGCCGTTCTTTGATGTTTACTTGTTTGCTTTTCCTGCTGGTTGTACGCACGGCCCTCCGCCTGATTACCTAATTTCGCTGTCGTTTAACTCTGTGTACTCAGAATCAAACAAATGCAAATCAATTCGCATAAATTGCTACAAGATTCGGGAATCACGGCAACTGCAAAATACCGAAATAACATTGCAAGTCAGCTGGAATTGTTGACGCACAAAAGGACCTGATGCGCGCAATTTGAAAAAGTAATAATAATAACGGAGAAGCCCTTGGGCCATTTCCCGTTCGACGATATTCCGGTTTCTTTGTGAATCGTAATGAACAAAACGCTCATTAAGCTTCCTTTGCTCATTTTCCCAATTACGCGAAAACCCTTAAGGGTTTCCTTAACTTGTAAAACAAATAGGGGCATTACACTTCCCGTTATGTTTCTTTAATTCGCGTTCTTTCACATTAGGCTGAGAATAAATACAATAGCGTGCCGGGTTTTTAATTAACTACACTACACCGACAGTTAAAAATGTTAATGTTTACTCGCTGCTGTACGATGTTCCCCTGTTTTAACTAACAAGGAGAGAAAGTGTACAAGTATAGTAACTGGAAGAGCTTCGCTTCCAGACGCTTAAACTGGATTTCTAACGATTTTATGAAATTCAATTATGGATTAATTAAGAAGAATTAGTAACTAATTATAAAACCGGATTTGCAAGTTGTTTATACAGGGTATCTCTGCTCTGTTAAAACAGTTCATCTTAAATAAATTTGTATACTTTCAATTTCAGGAAAATTGGCACGCCAACGATTATTATATACAGTGTGTCCCACTTTTCATAGAGCCACCTTCATATCTCGCTCATCTGATATCCGAATATTTTGAAATTTTGGTGGCGAATATATACCTATAAAGTGAGTCTTAGGGGGAAACCACTTTGGTTTTAGTCAGAGACGTCCGATTTTAGGATGAAAAAAGTGGATCGATTTTGAAAAAAAAAGTATTAGCGATTTTTTTTTAAACTAGTAAGATATTCTGTGACGTTCATTTTTTCTTGAGGCAAGGTTTTCTTTAAAGAAAAAAATAATTATAACAAGCTTAATTACAGACTACTAAATTAATCAATTAATTCCCCAAAACTCATAACTCTGTTTTTAATAACTTTACCCAGCTAGCTCAGAAAGGTTAAATAAATAATAGTGCAAAAGAAATATTATTTATGAAAACTATAAATAAAACTCCGAAATAATAAAATAACTTTTTTGAAAGTAATATATAACTTTTAAAAAAGTTAAATTGATAGAGCAGGAAACATTCTCCAGGCAAATTAATGGAATCGTTTTCAATTAAACAAATACACCACACAGCAAAATTTCATATTTCCTGACTAAAATTACTTATAAACATTAACCAAAAGTTATCCAAGAATGTAATTAAACAAATAAACAACACCAAAAATTGCCATATTTCATGACTAAAGTTACTTCTAAAATATTAACAAAAAGTTATCAAAAAAAGTAGTTAAACAAATAAACAACACAGAAAAATGTACCTGCTTTCATGACTAAAGTTACTTTTAAATATTAACAAAAAGTTATCAAAGAAAGCTCAGCTGACCCAAACTAAATTAATTTACTTAAATTTAATTAACTTGTCAATAATGTACCGTCCATATACATATGTATTAAGCAATAAATCTCATAGTCAACAAAATTTATATACATTGGTCTAACTGACCAGGTAAAGATTAGAAGAAACAACAGTTCCATTTCTTACTAAAAGCTCGAAAGCAAACGTCAATTTTAATTTCTTTCTACCAAAAGTTAATTTAAATATGGAGCACAAACTTTAATTTACGATGTACTAGTGTAAACAGCTCACAGAAATTTACTTGATGGTTGAAAAAGGCCGTTAAAAGGAAAGTTTAAATGTACTTACATTCCGGCATCCAGTAAACTAATACAACACCTTACGGCTAATTACGGCAGGTAAACCTCTTTATAGGCAGTTAGTGACACTAAAGTTGTTTCAAAATAACTCACTAAAATAAAACTTTGAGCATTCTTTACTAGCAAATTCTCTAGTAAACCTCCTCAGATTCTATATCTCTTGTCTTTTTACTTTTGTACTTGGGATCTGTAATCTCCATATAAAGGAAGGCCGGCATAAGCCGGCCCGGCCCTTCTTGGGCAAGCAGCCCTTTGATAGCCAACCTTCTCTCGGGACTCTGAAGACTGTCAAACTGTCATATTTACTATTTATATGGCAAGGTGGGAAGACACTTTTTCGCATAACGTACCGATTGAATTGGGCCAACAGTTGGCTGAGCTTAACATTATTACCTTATATGGAAGTCAGAGTCGCGTTATGGCCTGGCATCATCCTCACATAGCGGGTAAAATTAGGAAAACCTAAAGTATGACTACAGGGCCGGCATTAGGCATTTTCGGGTTTCGCAAACAAAAATATAAATCAGTACAAATTATCTAAAAGATACTACAATAAATGGATCATTAAAAATTGACCGTTACACTTCTTAATCAGCACCTTTAAAAACCCCTTTGTACAAGATTACATCGTAGTGGGTTCGAAGGTGTTTGAGATAGGATTCATCGAGTGGATTTTTTTCATGGACGTGATAGAGAATACTAACCTCCAAAAGATACAAAAAAGGTTGCATGTTTTGGTCTGAAATATGAACACTTACTAATGACAGCAAACCCTATGCTGGCTACGTGGTATGCTACATCATAATTCCTAATTTGCTATTTTAATTTTTGATATTTCGTGGTAAGAGAGGAAAAGAAAAGGGGTCATTTACTGAAAGCGGGTATTAGACGTTTCTTGGGATGTCGAGTTTAGAAATTTGAAAATTGGTATGAGGGGGTTTCTGGATATGGCGGATCTAACGAAAATATTTTCATGCTTGTGTTAGTTCCGCTTATACCGGATGTATCACCTAACTTTGTTATTTTAAATAGAACTGTATATTATTACTTCGATTCCTCATAAAATTTTAGCTCAGGTTTATGTAGCATAACATACTCTTAAACATACCGGTTTTTAAGATAATTATTATTTTTGGAAATTTTTGACGGCGCCTACCCTTCGGAAAAAAAATCGATAGCTTCTATCATGTAGCCAATTAAGAAATTTTCTTTTCAAACTCATACAAGTACCCAATAATCTAACTAAAAGTTGCCTTATGTTTTCACAATATCATACAGGGTATTTTATTTTCACATTTGAACATTGTTTTAGTTCAAACGTCAAAATGTTAATTTTTCAAATGGAATCCTGGAATGGAATTCTGTATATTTTCACAGAATCTAATAGAGTATTGAATTCTGCATCGATTGATATTACCATTCCCTATACCTATCTCTTTTTTTATTATGGATGAATATTGGTAAAATATTTTTAAGTATCATATCTACGAGAAGAATTTAAATAGCAATAAATATGTGGAAATTTTGCGAACAGTAGTTGTTACTTTTATTGATAATTTGCCCCTAAATATTTATAATTCTATGTATTTTCAAATGGACGTTTGAAGATAGGTGGTTTGGCTATCGAGGACCTTGCAGATGGCCAGCAAGGTCCTCTGATTTAACCTTTTAGACTTTTACCTTTGGGGTAATATCAAAAATATTGTTTATGCCAACCAGGCTACTACCAAAGAAGATCTGAAGAATAGAGTACGGGGTGCATTTCAGCAAATAAATTCCCACGAAATTCGCCGAGCCACTGAGAGTGCCGCGAATTCCAGGATATTGACTTGTTTGGAGCAAAATGGAGGGCATTTTGAACAGTCGCTGCATTAAACATTTATATTCAAAGTGTTCATTAATTTTGTAAATTTTTGTCCCAAAGTATTTGTTATAAATCTAATCTCTTGTTTTTGAAGTTGATACCTGGATAATAAAGAAATATTTATCAATTATTTTCATGATTATTCTTGTTTATGATAAAAAAGGAACCAAGTTATGACTTGTATTGCCTATTAACAAACGGTGCTGATTTTGTATGTATGTTGTACAAATATTCATCCTTAATAAAAAAAAATCAAGAGAAATAAGTTTAGGGAATGGTAATATCAATCGATGCAGAATTCAGTACTCTATTAGATTCTGTGAAAATATACAGGGGGTTCCATTTGAACAAAATATACTTTTTGACGTTTGAACTAAAACAATATTCGACTGTGAAAATAAAATACTCTATATGATATTGTGAAAACATAAAACAACTTTTAGTTATGTCATATGGTACTTGTATGAATTTGAAAATCGGCTACATGATAGAAGACATCGATTTTTTATCCAAAGGGTAGGAACCGTCAAAAATCTCCAAAAATATTAATTATCTCGAAAACCGGTATGTTTAAGAGTATGTTATGGTATATAAATCTAAGCTAAAATTCTATGAGGAATCGAAATATGCAATAATATACAGGGTGCTCTATTTAAAGTAACAAAGTTACGTGATACATCCGGTATAAGCGGAAGTAACACAAGCATGAAAATATTTTCGTTAGATTCGCCATATCCAAAGACCCTCTGTATATGTTCGCCCCGTTGCGTTGTTTTGGTTTGTGATAGTGAATTATTTCGTGTAATAGAGCCATAACCATAGTGCAGGGTACACGGTACACAAAATCTATATCTTAAGAATTAACATAAACAGTGAGATGAAACCAGGCATCGTCAGAGAAGAAAGTTTTATCAGAAGTTCGTCATGAAAATTGTTGAAGCCATCGATAGAATACCGTTCTACGTGTATAGGGACTTTATGGAGTCCTTGGATGCAAATAAGGCGACATAGAACTAGGTGCAAGTCTCTCTTTAAAACAGTATGGCACGTGCCAACTGATACTCCAGGTACCTGAATAGGAACACACACAGAAACTCTAGGTGCATTCTCCATGACCCTGACCATTGTATTCGTTCGACTGTCCTTAAGTTAAGTAAATGTACATAACCAACAGGAACTGACAACAGCTGTTATTATAATTGATTGAATATTATTATTATTACTAAAAGTTTTGGTAAATAAAAGAAATTGAATGTACAAAAAGTGGACCATTTGAAAATAAAGAAAACACTTTATTATTAAATAAAGACAGGTACTTTAGCTTTAGCGGTTGGTAGAAAACCGCACGTAAAGGCACTTACAATATTATTAAAGCAATTTTATCCAACGACTCGGAAACAATTGTAACGTAGTCGGAGAACTCCATTACAGATTATTTACGTGACTTACTTATATAATTAGTTATAACGTGCGTATATTATTTGTGAAACTGAAGTATTAAATATACTGTAACCCTTTCTTGATGTGAATATTAATATTCGTACGTATATTTTAGTATATCTCAGTATATTGTATATTTCAAGCTAATTGGTTTCTCAAGGCCTAACCACGTCATCAATTCTTATTTATTGAAATTAACTTCCGGTTAAGGAGAATAGAAGAACCATATTGGTCGCGAAGTGCCTAACTGATGGTTAATTTAACTAACTGACAATTCATAAACCGGTCCTCAATTGGCGTTGCTTATTTACGAGCTCATTTACTAACAGAAATAGTTTAAATAATGGATTTCCTAATTAATATACAGGGGGGTGTCAAATAGTTCCCTTAAATCATACTTGCCCTCAGTTGCTGCTCATTGTAACTGACAAGGAATCAAATTGTGAGACAAGAAATTCTATACAACTTTTCACATAAACTGATATAGTTCTTAAATTATAACAACTTGAAACTTACAATTTTAGCCTCAAAATTAAAATTCATAAACCGTGGATGAATTTGATTTTTTTAAATTTTCTGTAGGATTAGTGGTTTCTAAGATATGGGATGTATCGTCTTATAAAAGTCGGACGTTATTTTTAAACTTCCATATGGCATCTGTGACAGAAACTGAAGAGAATTTGGTGCTCTATAAGATTACCATTTAACATTTTAATGTACGATAAACAGTTTATGAAATAATTTGCAAAAACTACTTTTCGCAAAATTTGACGCTGTGTAACTCATAAACGATTAGTTCTACGAAACAGAGGTTGTAAAGGAATTTGTAGATATTTTGGTTATGAAGATAAAAAGTCCTTACCGTTTTCGATGTACCGTCAAAGGTTCACGAGATATTTACGTTTGAATTTTACGCAAAGATGCTAACGCACATGCTTCTCCGACCGCGCCAACTTTGCAAAATATTCGGGAGGCACCTTGGAATCATTTGGTTCTCAGTCCACGAGACACGAGGCAACACTTAAAAAAAATTGACACGCTAGTTTTGTGGAAAAAAGTACTTATTACTTGTACTAAAAGGCGGTCCGCAATGGAGTGCTAGTTTATAGAGTCGCAAAAAGTAAACAGTGAGGCAAAAACACAATATTAAATTCAAAATTATAAGTTTTATTCTTATATGTGTGGATATATGGTTACCAATGTAAAACAGTAATGTAAACTATGTATTTTTTAATGTATAGCCAAGGGCTAAATAAACGTATTATCTGTCTATGTATCGAAATATCCACCACGATACTGATGTCGATACAAGAAGGAGAAATCACAAACAACCATACGAAACAACGAAAATGAGGCAACACCGAAGTCTCGATCTCAATAAGTGATACCAATGAATGTTGAATTACATTAAGTCTATCCATTTATCATCTTTTATAGTGTATACATATATTTCATAATTTCCACAGTAAAACTGTTACTAATCGCAATATATTATGAAGGTTGTTCCTTCAATATTACGCTTCTCAGTTAAAGTATGTCTAGTTTTACTTCCGCGTCCAGTGGAAGTATAGTAACGACAAAAAAAAAATTTGAAAATTTGTATTGTTCAAATAGGTTTAGAATGTTATGAAACGCCGAGATTTTAAGCTTGAGCAAAAAAAATTCTGTCTGTCTATCTGTCGGTATTGACTTGAAATTTGGTACATGTACGTACTTTAACGGGATCTGGAACTAGATTATATTTTCATCTTATTCCTTCGAAGAGTTGGGGGTAAATGGGGGTAAATAAGTAAATCAAGCAGGTAAGAGTCCACAAAATTGGTATTTAGTATATACAAGAGAAGCTAAGGTCTCAAAAAAATTTTTGGCATTAGCTACCCCCATTACCGCCCCCACCCCATTATTAAAGGGGGATGAAAAAAAATTGTCGAAATATTTTTTTACTTCATCCCCCGGCTACCAAAAAAATAATTATTTTGTTGTAAAATCAATTCAAACTCGTACAATACATTATTTTGAACAAAAAATTAAGAATACATTTTTTTCATTGGAGAATCCGTTTTACAGATAAAAATTATTTTTAGTTGAAAAAATTGTTTTCTTAACGGCTCCTATCTCAAACACCTTTGAACCCACTACGATGTAATATTGTAAAAAGGGGTTTCTAAAGGTGCTGATTTAGAATGTCTTACTAGTTTTTTTTCTAAAAAATCACTTTTTTTAAATTGACTCACTTTATAGGTATTGTGACATTCATACCCCCAGACATATATGAGCGTTCCCTCTAAGCTCAAAAAACGTACACAGTAAACAAAGAACAATTCAGTTGGTCGGTTCGGCAATCATCCCTGAGATGGCGCGTGGTGTCAGAGTCTGGAAGTAGTAAAGAGCCTACTAGAAACATCTAGAGAGTGATGACATCATTACAGACTATTCTGGATCCCTCATCTTTGGATATATAAAGAAGCTTAGAATGAACAGTTAGCAGTTTAGTTAAGTACAGTTCAAGTGATCAGCAGAGTTTAGAGGAAGTAAAGTGATAAATGGACTGAAGTAGTGAATTATAGTACACAGTATACAATATGAGCCAATTTGACTGAAACCACTTTTCCAAATATTTTGTGCGGGGTCTTTGCACATAACTTCATTTGTTTCTTTAAATGTTTTTCATAAATTCACATCGACTCGAGGTCTTGGACATCACTTACCCCAAACGCTGAGTACCGCTTCGTCCGCCGGTGGTCGGTGCCTTGATTGAGCAAAACTTCTGATTTAGGTCTGGGGGGTTTCCTGGGCCGGAGTATCACTTTAGTTTCTTCCCGGATGTCGTCATCCAAGAGTTTGCTATCACTGGAAACTGACAGTTGCCTTTTCACCCTGTCGTGGCCGGAAACACTGTTCCATTCTGAAACAAAATAAAACGGGTTATTTAATATAATAATCCATCGATTAATCATTTGACAGTTACTATGTTATAGGATTGCAATAAGATTTTTACTTCAGAAAAAAAAAATACGGCGTGGGATTATAATAACGCAAAAAAATGATTATTTTGTTCAAATAGGCTTAGAATGTCAAAAAAATCTGTCTGTCATTCTGTAACTATTTTTTTGTGCGTACGATTACTCTTATAACGCCCTTTCTCTCTTGGGGTTATTTAAAATGAATTCTAAATAAATAAAAATACGAAATTAACAATAAACTAATTTATTAACAAAGTGGTAGAGCAAATGAGAATAACACTACAGGGTATGGGCGAATAAATTTGTGCTAACGAATAAAGAAGTACAAACAAATAATCAAACAAATTCACAGGTGTACGGAGAGACAGACATAACTGTACACAAATAAATTATATACATATTTAAAGGTAACAAAATACTCAAAGCAATATACCTAGTGGATATTGGCCAATTCCGTAATTATTCAAAGGAAAAACAGCTATAAAATTGTTCATTCGCGTTTACTAAGAGAAAATTTAAAACAAACCGTTTTCGAATGAATAATTAAAATATTTATCAAATGATGAAACCAAAGATATAGTACACTAAAACTTAACAAAAAAACAAATGTGGTGTATATACACCAATGATTAGTTACATATTTTCTTTATGAATAACAAATATTTATATCAAGCAGTTAAAATTGCAGCACACGAGAATAGTGTGTCTATTTATGCGAAAACAAAACAGACGTAAAAGGTAGTTTTCACAATGTCGCGCAAAAAGGTAAGTGCAACCGAAAACACTGCACTAAAGAGTTAATTGTTGAATCGTTGTACAGGAAATAAACTGTTTATTCTACTTACAAAACTCCCGATGAACAGAACACTTTCACTGGCTTGCAGTACATCTCTGTAGTTGGGCACCAAAGTGTACGTAGGGTTACAACACTATCATTTTTACGTAGTTTTACATAAACAAGAATATTATTATATTCTATTTCTCGAAAAAAAAAAAACAAACATAACCAACCACTTGACTAATTCTTGTTAACAAGGTATGGTTAAATTCTCGAGACAAAAGACAATAAACGTAGTATAATAAAAACTAAACATTTTAATACTGGAACTATTACTTTAGTTCCTCAAATTTAAGTTAAAATGTGATGACTGTGGGCACGCTTACAGCGGCCGTGGAAGTCTTATGGCTGCCGCTTGGCTCGGTATTTATCTCTTCCCCCACTAGTAGTCGAAATACCTTTATTCCTTAAACCCGCGAATTTAAACTATGGTTTCTCATTGGAGGAAAGGCATTATTTTCAAATGTTTACCAGTAAAGCCGAGAACTAGGCGACGGTTACGTTACCTTCTAGAACCTTACAGTAGCGGCGATAATTTATTTTTTAAGAGGTAACAAAATAGGTAATTTATGTACGGAAAATACGAAATAATGTAATTTAATTTTATGCCTGGAAATAAAAATGACCGTTACACTCTGGAATGGTTTATGATATTAATTTGAAATTTGGTACACCCATGTATTATAACAAGATCTGGAACTAGATTATATCTTACTCACCCCATTATTAAAGGGGGTGAAAAAATAAAATTGTGATTTAGTGTGTGTATAAAAACCAAAGGCCTCAAATTTTTTTTTGGCATCAGCCACACCCCAATTTGTAATTAATATTGTTAAAAATGGCAAAATAGGTCATTTTATTTACTTCTGAAGATATACTTCAAAAGTAAATAAAATGACCTATTTGGCCATTTTTAATTGCTTTCCAGTTCCTATTTGGTTTGATTTCAAACCTCCCAGGACTGGCCTATTCGTGTTCAGAAAATGGCCAGAATCCCTAAAGATGTATCAAAATATTTTCGAAAAAAGTATATTTGTTGGGTTTCTGGAAAATTAAGAAAAAAGCAAGTATTTTCATGGGTAAATTTTAAACTATTTAACAAATGAAAGGTTTCATTGATTGAGCATTTGTACGGACTGCGGCCATATAAGGTCTAATTGCTAATTACTTCAAAGTTTTGTTAAGAACATAAATAATATATATATATTAGCCTCAGTATTCACAATCTAGTAGAAGCTAAGCTACTGACAAATAACAAACTGGATTTGATATTTTGTTCCAAAAGATTCGAGCTACAAAATCTCTTGAAAGTAAGGAAAGATGTCTCAAATTAAACGAGTTTATTGTTTCTTGTCATACTTCCAGACACTTTCCTCGAGTAATAACGACTCAGGCAAAGCCGAAAGGACGTGCTCCTAAACACAATTTCCTACTTTACTATCAACTGTGACTGAAACTTTCCACTGACTGAATTTAATATATGACCTGAAATTTCACTCAAATATACAATATGGCCGTACGAACACAAATTTGTAGTTAACTTCGAGCACAAAATAGCTAAATAGACATAAAGTGGATGCAAATGAGGAAGAGATCTCAGAAAATCAGCCAGCCGTGTTGCCCTGGAAAGCAGAATAGAGACAAAATAAAAGGAAATAAACTTCTCGGAACGAGACACGCTTTGAATTTCAAAAACTGTTTATAAACATCCACATAACGAATATTCAAGCGCCTTTTGGGAACTTCCCCCTAGCTGATTGCTCTTTTTAACGGGCCGCGTCGGTTTCATAAAGTAAAACCTATACATACATCGCGTCGCATTAACCTTTTCATGACAGAAACGGAGATGCAAGCAGCTCGTCTAGCGGAATAATGTGGCCAATTAGCCAGCCAAAGAGAGGACTCTGAGCCACTTAGAACCTGCTAATCCTTATTTTCGCATCACATGATTTTTAATTTTCCTCTACTAATTGTAATAGCTCAGCGTCTAACCTGAAGCTGTGAAAATACTAATTTATTTATTTATTTTTTTATTTTATTTAAAGGTACAATTGCCCAGGCAGAAAAAATCTAATTAAAAGGCAGGAAGATACAAATGATAAAAACAGCAATATATCTCTATATTTGTATTTATAAAAAGACAATCTCAAATACAATCCTGTTATATAACTTAATTACCTAAAATGCATTTCCTAATATTACAAATATTTTAGTCAAAAAGATCCGCCTGATATTGGGTAAACTGTGAGCACACAGTAAGTAGGTGAGAATTTTAATAAACTAGTACGAGGAGTCGGCAAATAAAATAAAGAATACGATCGAGTTTGAAGTAAATTTCATTTAATAGCTCAGGACAGTCAATTTTGTTGGTTAAAAGTTTACGTAAAAAGAGTACAGCAAAGTATGGTCGTCGTAACGCTAGTTCATTTGAGTTAAATCTAGCCAATTCAGATTACAGTGTACCAACAGCTGGATAAAAACCATCAGACGTATAAGAAAGGTATTTAGCATGCTTCCTCTGAACTTTTTCTAAGTTAGAAATATGAGTTTCATAGTTTGGACTCTAGACAACTGAAGCGTATTCTAGTTTAGACCTGACAAAGGCGTTAAACAGCAAAGTAATTGTTGAAACATCTTTAAAGTGCCTTGAGTTTCTAATAATAAAACCCAGATTCTTATTGGAATTAGCTATAATATAACTAATACGAGGAATAAAAGTTAGTGCAGAATCGAAGATAAACACCAAAGTCCTTGAATTCGGAACATCTGGTAATGACTTCACTATCTATATTATACTTTAGTGAAAACAACATAAATCTATTTAACTCTCTATTAAAAAGAGAAGATTGGACTGATGTGTACTCGTCAAATAATTTTAATGACTCATTTTTAACTTTTTATAATACCTTTATGTTTTACTTTAATACGTGTTTTGCTACAAAAACCAAAATAGTAGATACAAATAAAAATAGGAATAAAGCCTGGGTAACAGATGATATAAAAGCATTATCTAATTATATGAGAGACATGTGTTTTCTTGACAAACAAAAAAACTGCCAATTTTTCCATCAACAATATATAACTGCAAAAATATTACGCTAATATTATAAAAACTGCAAAAAAAAACGCAAACAAATAATTTTATAAATAATGCATCCAACAAAACCCGAGCGGCGTGGCAGGTAATCAACAGCCGCCTAAATAGGAGCGACAATAATATGGCAACAATACCTACAATAAAAAATAATGCAGGAAGTCACCTGTCCGACCCTATAGAAATTGCAAACACCTTCAATGACTTTTTTATTAATTCCAATGACCAAGACCCTATTGGCAACGTAGAATATCACGGTAATAGAATAGCCGCAAGCATGTTTCTAAACCCCGTCACAGAGAGCGAACTGACAAACATCGTCATGACACTAAGAGCTGGCAAATCTCAAGGCATCGACGGCGTCCCCGGAGACTTATTAAAAAAATGTCTCCCAAATTTATTAACCCCGCTTCTTTTTTTAATAAATGAATCCCTAAAACAGGGAGAATTTCCAGAGATCCTAAAAAAATCGAAAATAACCCCAGTGTACAAAAATAAAGGTGATGCGACAGATCCTGCTAACTATCGACCTATAGCTGTACAAAACCAAATTGCGAAAATTTTCGAAAAAATTTTTCTTGTTCGACTTACGGAATTTCTTGAAGAAAATAAAATACTATCCCCCTTTCAGCATGGTTTCACAAAAAACAATACCGAAAGTGCCCTATATGAAAGTGTTAAATATATCCTCGATGCGTTAGACACCAAAAAAGACACAGTGGCTCTATTCTTTGACTTCAGTCGCGCGTTTGATACGGTACAACACGAAATTCTGTTTAATAAGCTAGAAAATGCCGGAAAAAGAGAGGTAGCACTAATATGGATAAAATCTTTTCTGACTAATAGACAC
This sequence comes from Rutpela maculata, assembly GCA_936432065.2. Lineage (NCBI taxonomy): Eukaryota > Metazoa > Arthropoda > Insecta > Coleoptera > Cerambycidae > Rutpela > Rutpela maculata. The sequence goes on from OW386286.2 coordinate 44,512,675, forward strand.
CAAATAGTGAAATTCTCTAACGGGGCACAATCACAATCACTACAAAATAACGTAGGAGTTCCACAAGGAAGTTTGCTGGCTCCTACCCTCTTCCTAATAATGAACAATGACCTCCCACTTATCTCATCCCACGACAAGACTCCACCCGTCTTGTATGCAGATGACTCAAATTTCATGACGGAGATCGAAAACGCACAACAACTTGCAAATAACATGCATATCTGATCATCAAAAAATCAGCAATCGCTAAACTACAACAAAACTCAATTCATACATTTTTTACCACGAAACAAAACTGAGAATCAAAGTGAGCTCATTAGATCAGGCAATGGAAACTCAATTAGGCAAGTACCCAATATGTAATTCCTCGGAATTCATCTCGACGCCAAACTTAACTGGACAAATCACACCGAAACCCTGTGCAAAAATTTAAATTCACTGTCATTCCTATTTAGGCAGCTGAGACCCTATACTAGTGATACAACTCTTCTAACTCTGTATTATGGACAATGCTATTCAAAGTTAGCCTACGGCATAATATGCTGGGGTGGGGCCCCCAGCGTAATATCAGTGCTCATAGCCCACAAAAACATAATCAGACAAATTGAACAGTGTCCTAGGCGACAATCGTGCAAACCATTATTTGTAAAATACAATCTGTTGACAGTTACATCAATATATATCTTAGCATGTTCTACTTATGTAAAAAACAGACTAAATGAATATCCCACCCAACGAGAAATACATCAGCATGACACCCGAAATAGAGATAAACTGTATATACCACATTGCAGACTAACTAGCACAATGTCAGGCCCCTACCAGATGTCAATTAAGATCTTTAATAAGCTCCCTGATGTAATTAAAAAAATACCGAATATAAATAAATTTAAATCGAAGGTAAAAAACTTATGTTACCCAAGGTATATTATTCTATAGACGAATATTTTAATGATAATTTTTAATGTGTATGTGTAATAAAATAAAATATTGTAAATTTGTAGGCAGTATTAGATATATTGTATTCTCTTCTCTTAAATTAGGTATATTATTATAATACAAAAATAATAGCGAAACCGCAACTGACGTATCCTATATGAAACATTTCTGTAATGTCTTTCATCTGAAGGAAATAAAGTAAAGTATTATTATTATACGAAAAGTTATTGAATTAGTTTTCCTTGTGAAGGACATGGCATTACATTTCGATATATTTAACGGTAACTTATTAGTATTACACCAATTATTAATTTCTGTGAGATCTTGCAGTAATTTATCACAATCACTTATTGACCTAATCGTGATAAATAGCTTGAGATCATCGGCATATAGAGCATTAAATGTCCCAATGTCCTGACAAATATTATTAATGAATAATGAATGAATAATTAATGAAAGTAGGGGTCCAAGAACTGAGCCCTGCGGTACTCTCGATGTTTCCGACACTTGAATAGATGTGAAACCTCGACAATGTACATATAATAGCCTATTAGACAGATATGAACAGAAAAAATTGATAAAGTGCGTGGCTAGTCCAATGTTTCAATCAGATTGATCTACCCTATCAAAAGCTTTGGAGAGGTCGGTATAAATTACATCAACCTGACCACCTTGATCAAGTTATGTAGCAAAACAATTGGTAATACTTACAAGATTAGTGGTTGTTGATCTACCAGCTAAGAAACCATGCTGATGAACTGATATTTGAGATTTCGTATGAAAAGATAAGATATCATATAAGATAACCTCAAAGAGCTTGCCAAAGTTACAGAGGATAACTATATTTCTCAATTGCATTCTTGTCACCTTTCTTGAATATAGGACAAATTTTTGACCTACACCAAATTTGAGGAAATGTTTCTGAGAGCTAGATTAAAATGGTAGTCAAAGGTAAAGCGAAGATAATGGTGCAGTCTCTTAGTAGAAAAGATGGAATTCCATCAGGACCAGTAGTTAATTTGTTTTTAGATTTCTTTAAGGCTATGAGAACTTCTTCCATTTTGATAATTGGGGTATTAAGTTGTGGGTTATCGAAAGGGTCATCCTGATCTGCTTTAACGTAATTAGATGATAATATAAAAGCAGACTAACTAGCAAACGCATTGACTATGCTTTGAGGATCATTAAGCTGGCTGTTGTCGTAGGGCATTGATTGAGGAATTGTAGATGAATTACGCATGTTATTAAGAAAAGACCAAAAACAAGTAGGATTAGATTTAATTTACGATTCCGAACTTTCGATATATTTTTTATGTGCAGAGTCAACATTTCTCTTGATTTTAGAGCGTAATAACTTAATCTGATCCAGATATTGTAGTTCCCCCCCTTTCTTTATATAAGTGTCATAAACGAGATTTTTCTTTAATTTCTCTAATGATACTTCTGCTGAACCAAAGTGGATATGAAATATTTGTTTTGGGAACACTTTCCGCAAAAACAGCATTTAATACCTCATAGAACTGTAAACATGCATCGTTTACAATGCATGCATAAAGGTGAACAATGATTTCTGTTCTATTCTATAAATCTGCATGTATTTCACACAATAAACCATGTTGGATTGAATCTACAACTGCCGATATAAAATATTCAGCTCGTCGTCCAGATTTACGTCCGACAGAATATGCATCTATCATACCGGGATGCTGTAATGTTTCTAGACTAATTCCAATACGCTGCATAAAGTTTAGTATATGATTGAGAAAATATCTCTACATTCATTCAAATAAATGGTCAAAAATGTAGACAAAATAACTAAATCATTATATCAAAATAAAAAAAAAACTTTTGTGTTGTAAAAGCTGCTCGCAGTGGTGATAGATAATTTTTACCAAATGGTCATATGAATGTAAAATAGTTTAACGTTGATTTTTCCAATTTACAATTCCTTATTTAATGATTGGTACTACTTATCCTGTAGTAGAGATACTGTCTAGTTGTACGTAACAAAAATAAAATAAAAAGTACAAAACGCGAATTTTCTGACATTGGCCTTTCCATCGACATCTTCCACTATGAGAATAAAACAGCGATCGGAGACGCTGCACTATAAGCATTAGCTACCCTTCCTGCAGCCACTTTGGGGAGCTCTTGCAGTCTCGAAAACGCAAATTGTTCACATGTAATTTCAGGAGGACAATGCAAAGCTCCAAAGCCGCTTACCAGGTCTTCCGACCCTCTTGTATTTACTGTACTTATTCAAAAATTGATTGTGGATTAGCGAGTCCTTTAAGATTGAAGGATGATTCTAATATTATGGGGATTAAATAAAGATAACAATGCATAATGGAGAAAGTTTAAATTTATGTCCTATAACGCGAAGAGGATTTACTTTTTTCGTAAATCTACAACGAGGGAAAGAGAGTATAATAAAATGGAGGGTCGAGTTTCAAAGTTGGTGCTATTAATTAGTATTGGGCCCAAGGGAGCACTGATTGATTTATTTAAAAGCCCAGTAAATCATAATGGACTTGTTTTAAATCTAGAAGTAAATAAAGAAAATATTTTTAAAAGAGGGAGGATTAATATGGAATATTCTATCATAAATGGGATATGAGTTACTTCATAGCTCACTAATATAATAAAAAATATATATGTACATTTTTAAGTAAAGGTGAAATGCTTGACGAATTTAAAATTGAGTAGTTATAAATCTAATATATTTGCAAAAGGTTGGGGGAAGCTTGGCGATCTACAATTGAATTAAAAGACTTTTTTTTGCAACCGTCTCCAGCGTTTTCGCGCCACATAAAATCAGAGTTTGAGTTAAAAAATGCTGCAGCCGGTCGCAAAAAAGTCTTTTAATTCAATTGCAAACTTTCAAATATTCAAACATTTTATTGGAACCTTTCATTTCATTTCATTTGTGGCTCTTTTGTTTGTTATTTGATCAATTATTATTATTTTTGTGTATTAACAGTGTGCTCTTTTTTTGTTTTTTTGTTTTGTTTTATTTTAGGGACGTGCAGATATTTGGTACTCAGCGGGTCGCGGAATGTGGGGTTGGTGGACTGGGTCATGGTGTTAGCGAAGTTAGGAAGTAGTCTATTGTATATAAAGCTATCTAGTGCAGTTCCAGAGGTCATGTAATGATCGTACCAACCCACTATGAGAGGGATTGGCGAGTCTGAGTATTTTATTCTGAATTGTTTGTAGTCGTTTTTGTTCAGTTTTGGTGATTAGTGGATACCATACCGTGGCAGCATATGTAAGGACTGGCCTGATATATGATTTGTAAATTGTGGCAGAAATATGTGCAGGAGAATTAAAAAGTACTAGAAACAGTGTCCTTTTTTGCCAGCATTTATTGGTTATCTTTTTAATATGATTTCTGAATGTCTGGTGTATGTCTGTCTGTGGGCGTTATATATACAAATATATACGGGAGATGTGGGAGAATTGGGACAATTTTCACAAATTAATTTTTAAAATTTTTATTTTTGAACATTTAAAAAAATTAAAAACAGTAATATACCTTCACATATTGGACCACTTCTTGCAAATATTAGTTAAATTTACATGGTAAATAGCGGTATAGGAAAATTTCTAGTGTCATGTATTTGTCCCAAATCTCCCTCTTACGAGGGAGAGTTGGGACAGGTAATTAAATCTTCACAAAGATATGGAAAAATATTTTATTTTTGCAAAAAATAAACAATGACAAAGAATAGAATTAACTAAAAAATCTGAAAAATGCTCAGAAGAAAAACAAAAATATATTGTAAAAAACCATAAAAAAATTTTTGCTAACGCAAATCGCTAATATTGCAAAAGTATTTACGTGGAAATTCGACCATATTTTTTGGAACGACAGGATTGTTCTTTTTTTTTCTTGTAACGTAACGGCATACCTAAAAACGATCCAAATAATATAAGAAAATTAACTCATAAATGGAATGTGGGAGACGTAGGATGGGCCAACTCTCCCTTAAAATAACGTTCCAACTCTCCCTCACTGCTCTTTGTCATTAAAAGTGACCAGATTTATTTTTAGGTGAAAGTGAATCATGAAATGACCTCAACATTTAATAGCTAAAACGTCGGTAGTTACATGTAAAATAACTCTCCAGCAGGGGCGAGCGTAGAGGCGACTTCAATGTGAATATCAGTCGATATTCCGTTGAAGCAACGTCGAGCGCGGTTAGTACTTGGATGGGTGACCCACCTATCTTGGGAAATACAGCGTTCTCGCCCCACCTTCTAGAGGCTTGTATATCAGTGTATACTCGGAAGTTACGTAATTTCAGACGAGGATTACGTAGTGGATATACCATCCTTCGGAGGGGATGTAAAGCAAGCGGTCCCTTGTCTATTAAATGTTAGGCAATTAAAACTCTTCTTAAGGGAAGAAGTTCGGCAAAATTTCCAGGTTGGGGGTAGCTCGTCTCCTGGCGTCGGTGATAGGCCCTGGTAGCGGAAATAGGCCGACGTTAAATAGTTAAAAAAAAAAAAAAACTCTCCAGCAACGCTTGCACCCACAAAGCAATGAATTGGATAATTTGAACAAAAAAAAGTTACTTTTCAGTACATAAAACAATTAAAATTACCTGAGATTTGAAGTACACAACACATGGGCGAAATACGGCAGTTTATTCACTTCTCTCACAAATATACATAACCCGTATGACACACAATATCAAACTACCAACCAATCGGTATAAAAAGTCACTGTCCCAACTCTCGCACGGTACCAATTCTCTCACATCTCCTCTACAAATAATATTTGTTATTGCCAACAGTGGCGGAGTGACACTTGTTAATGGTTGTGGCGATTTGTGCCCAGAGGCGGCGAGAGCACATGTAAAAGCATTTTTGGGATCGAGGGGGGCGTTGTGGCGATTACCATCACGCCACCATGGTCAGTCTACCACTGATTGCCAACGAAGAAGCAGAATATACTTTTAGTGAAAAATATACAGTTTATTCAACCTAAAAGAATAATTAACGAAAAAAATGCGACAGAAGACAATAATATTTGGCATGTAGTTAAAACAACTGTCAAGGAAGAATTTTGAGACTTTTAGTGAAAAATATGGTGTTCACTCCAAAAAATTATGATTATGAAACCATGCTGGAAAATAAGATTTGGAATGTAGTCGACTCTACCACGGAAGAAAACTGATATTGCTCTTAGTGAAAAATATACAGAGTGGCCACTCCAAAAAATTAATCAATTAACAAACGGGAGGGTGGGGTGGTGAACAATATTTGGAACGTAGTTGTCACTATTGACAGTAGAACACCTGATACACTAGATATAAGGTAGTCATCCTACAGAAAAGATTATTAATAAATAAATGGTGTCGAATAGAGAGGGCAGTTTTATATAAACATTGTTACAGAATTTTTAGACCTGCTGCAAAGTTATACAATACAATTTTTAAAATTTCATTAAATAAGAGAATAAACTTGGCCTTGTGTAAGAAACTATTTTCAACATCATAAAGACCATTATTATGTGACTATTTTTATCATATGAGAAGGAACAATGTACTTTGTAAAAACAATGACTGAACGTAGTTTTGTTATTTCCGCAGGAAACGACATTCTGGGCTAAGTATATATTAAGTACGTTTCTAATATTCCTTTTTCCTTTACCTGGAAGTGTTAATTTCCCACAAGTTTATTTAGCGCTGAGGTCCTTCAGCCAACTCTTGAGATGTCATTAATTCTTCTGTAGACTTCGCGGTGCGAAGGACTTACTCGTGAGACCCTCAGTTGTGATATTTATATGCGAAGAAAACGCCCCTAAATAAAACATCACCCTGACATTCTCACGTGCCTCCATTAAAACACGCTGATGTAGCAATTTCATTTAGTACACAATTCCATCCGGAATAAAACGTGACGTAGAGGTTGTCCCGTCCAATGTTTTGGCTGGTAATTGAATAGCCCGTTTGCAGAGTTACAGACCAGGTGCTCGGAGGGGTGGGCGTTTTTATTTATGTATGAATGTCAGTGGCGGGGTTAGAAAATAAATAAATGTACGGATAAACCTTGAAAGAAATTGTCCTGAATAATTATTGAAATGCAATGTCCAGACTCTAATTCTCCAACCCCTGATAAATAAATAAACAATATTTACGCTAAACAATTCTTTAATTACTAATTTGAGTACCTTTATGCACAAAGTAACACACCAAACTAAAACATAGGGGGTCTACACACGATCGAGCGGCAGGGAGCCAGCCATGTCGGCATGCTTTGAACTCATTCGTAAAAGTGAACTGGTCCGCTGGAATTCCAATTATCTTCAAAGGGTACCGACAATATCGGGTCCCTGCCGCTGGATCGTGTGTAGACCCCTTTATAAACACATTCCTACACCATTTTTACAAAGACCATATTAAAGTTGACTACACACTTATTATGTGTGTCGGCGTCTTTGGCGGTGTGTAGCCAACTATACCTATATATCCTATATTATAAATAAAGAGTTTAGTCGATGGGTACTAATAATATTATGGGTCTCAGCGATTGTGCCAATCTGGCAGTTTTCAAGGTCAAGGGTAACACTAAACACTTAAATTCATTCATGACGAGGTTAATTTTGAATGTTTCTAGAGTTTAGAAACAGTATACTAAAACTCTTCATGATTCCTCCTTGAACTTCGTAATCTTATTGCAAGAATGGCGACCGTTTTATGTTTTTTGCCAATAACTTCGTTGTGTCTAACAGAAAAAGTCTTGAAACAAAAATAATATTATTTTTAGTTATAATGTCCTAAGAGCGTTGATTATTACTAAATAATTTTATCACAATTTCCGAAAGTAGGTTGTTTGGTATAAAGTACTTGTCACTAGTAACAAGAAAAAACTGCTGCCCAAGGAATCATTACTTCCACATCCACATTTTCCATCCAAGTCTCTCACAACGAAAAAATTTTGTATGTGGAAAAATTGTTTATGGAACTTTAATAATATGATATTTGAAATCATCTATCCCAAAAATCCATCCACTTGGCTTCTTGGAAAACTAACACCCTCAGTTGTTAAAAAAATCCGAAATGGTAGTACAACTGTGCACTGAGACGTGATGTAGGTAATATGGTTGAGACGATCATTCAGCGTCTCTAGCTAGAAGGTTGCGAAAAACCTGCTGCGAGAAAGCCTACTTGGAGAACAATACCTCACCTCTAGACAGAGCAAGACAATACCACAACAATACCGCCTGTCTCTTAACAGCACAGCTTGTCCGAAATGCGACGTGAAATAAATGAAAAATAACATTTAAATGAAATCTACGAGAAAATATGTTTCCAGGCACTTAAGGCCAACCCATAAATTTTTATTCTCCACAGAATAAATGTTAACAACCCAAAAGAAACAACATATTTCTCAATTTTCCATTCAGATAAAAACCACTATCCCTCTTGCTGATGTATACACAATTTTGTTTTTATACATTAGCTAAAACTTTTAAGATATATTAAAATACTTGCTTTATTTACAGTAATCAACGAATTTACTAATTTACTGTTACTTATTTTTTCCCGATTGATGTTATTGTAAGTCATATAAAAATATAAAGTAGCCAAAGTGAACGCTACTAGGCTATTGACTATGTGATTTAGTAAGAAACAATTGCGTTAAAGGGTTTTTATTGTTTCAGCCATTTATGAGTCATCTAGATATAATAAAATCACAAAATGCTATTAAATTTAGAGGTGCATTTTTGAGAACGGGGTGAAAGGGGTGGTTTTTTTTAGTTTTTTCAATATAACTCAAAAACTAAGCGGAACCCAAAAAAATTACAAGTGTACCTTTTTATAAAAAATTTAATTCCCATTCCAAGTAGCTTTTTGCAACCTCGAAATTTTTTATACTAAATGTATGTATATAGTGTATATAAACGTATATAGCATAAGCAAATCTGCAAAAAATTAGAAAAATTGTGATTTTTTTTATTTTTTACATTTTGGCTGTGAAAAAAGGTTCTATGATGAAAATTGGCTGAGATATTGCCGTTTAAAGTTGGCTATTTTTTGTCGCTTTTTACCGCTTTTGCTTATATACCCTTTTCTTTACAATTACAACAATGAAAAACTTAATTTTTATTGGGTATAGCGCAATTTTAACGTTATTCAATGGTAATTAACATGTTTTATTTTAATTTGCAAAATTTAATAATTGTTGCAAATAAAAAAAAGAAAATGAATTTTTTCAGTTTTTTTTTATATAAAAGTTAAGCTGATGTCTCTTCAACAAAATTGCAATTGTCGATTTGAAAATTTCTTCATTAATGTCTGCATCGACGTCCTCTTCATATATGTCTGGCACATTTGCGTTTTCCCAGTTGATCACTGTGCATTATTTGCAAAAAATGGAGCATTTAATACCCACAGTTTTTACGGCAGTCATTCAAACATCCACAAGCTATCCGCTCGAGCAAAGTGTGTGGTGCAGGGGGCTTTGTTGTGGGAATCGGCATCAATCCATTTTTTTATTTCTCAATAAATGGAAAAAAATGATCGAAAGTTGTGTGTATTTATTTATTTATTTATTTTCCTTAGCAACAATAAATTAATTTTACAACTTAAAGAACATGATTATTGTTATCTTGTAACTTTAAATAGCATTGTACTCAATAAAAACAAAAATTTCTCATTGATTATTTCACTCATTAACGCTATAGCCAATGACAGCCCGTTTTTTCACAACATTGCACCAATCAAATGTCACTATTAGTGGTAATTCAAGCTAGATCGGCTTTTGACAGTACCAACATGCAAAATTTATCGCTCTAATTTTTTATGTCGCTGCAGCAGCAAATACTGCGATAATTTTTTGACGTTTTGTTCCGTGAAATATTTTCGGCAAATAGGGCAACTCACTCTTTTAAATTTTATCTATAAATATCTTCTCTAGCTTATTACTAATTTTGTTAACTTACCTTATAAATTGTAATACTGTATTATGTACTAGCAAACATAAACACACCACATATATAGTAAACAATCGTCAGTTCCAAAGAGAAGCCTGTCTGAAATATATAGGCTATAACCCTTGCCCATCTGTAACTATTTCAATTTGCCTACTTTTCAATCAGGTAACAATAATATACAAATATTGTACTTAATATACCTAGCTTATAATACAGAAACAAGTCAAGCACAGCTTTCAATAGCTCAATAACGTAGTTACAAAGTTAAGCAAATCATTTATTATAAATGTCAAGTAAACACATTCGCTCTGGAAACAAACTAAAAATGTACCTAGGTACCTACTTACATACGGTAATCTATCAAAAAGTAACTAGTTGAATCAAAGCTGTGCAATATTTTAATTTGTTGTATTTAAAATTCACTCTGCCTAACGAAGCAAACCTCAACATAATTTGTAAACTTCGTAAGTTAAATATAAGGATTAAATACGTAAATATGAATCAATGAACAATTATTATGGAATATAACTCTAGTAGCGGTAGCGCTAGATGGCGCTCTCTATGTCAATCTCGGAACTATGAGTGTATAGTAATATATAGGCGGGACATCGGGATCAAAGTAGTGCTCGCAGATTAAAGATGTAGTGCTCTCTCTATCGTTCCTCGTCATATTGCACCTCAGAAACGCCTGAAAGTGTTAAGCCACTCTATATATTATAATATCTAAGGTTTCAACTCGTTTTATTTACTAGTTGCCATAGAAACGTCACTAGATCATTTTAAAATATAAGGAATCTCCATTGTTTCTACTGCGTTTGTTTCAGATTTGCTGTTTTGACAATATGAGTCGGTTTGGAAATATTTCTGTATACCTATCAAATTAATGAGGAAATTGAAAATAAAGGTCAGTAAACTCTAAAAAGTAACAAGAAAACGTCTGAAGGCAATTAATGAGAAAACATAATATTGAAGATGTACTTAATGAATTATTTATTCGTGAAATATTCTTCTCAAATACCACTCGTGCTTTAAATTTTATCTAAAAATTTTTTCTCAAGCTAAGTTGCCCCTAGTTAATATAACTCGTGCAAATTGGCAGTTTATTATCAAAGATTAAATCCCTCCCGCTAAAGCGGTCGGGATTTAATCAGATAATAAACTGCCAATTTGCACTCTTTATATTACCAGGCAACACGCTTTCGAAAAAATTTTCGATAAAATTTTAAGCACTAGTGATATTACATACGATAATTGTAAAGAAAAGGGTAAATAAGCAAAAACGGTAAAAAACGACAAAAATAGCCAACTTGAACGACAATATCTCAGTCAATTTCCATCATGGCTCATTTTAACGGTTGGAATCTCTACTTTCTCTTCTCTTAAGCAATTTCTTATCAGCAAAAATGTAAAAAAAAAATTTCGCGATTTTTCGTATTTTTTGCAGAATTGTTCATGTTTACATTTAGTATAAAAAATAGTTTTTTCGAGGTTGCTATTTCGATGGGAAATTCAATTTTCTACAAAAAAGTACTGTTGTAATTTTTTTGAATTCCGCTTGGTTTTTGCGTTACATTGAAAAAACCAAAAAACCAATCCTTTCACCCCGTTCTCAAAAACGCACCCCTAAATTTAATAGCATTTTGTGATTTTATCATATTTAGGTGACCAACAAACGGATGAAGCAATAAAAAACCTTTTAACGCAATTGTTCTCCTTACTTCCTCTTTTTTTTTTGTACATAGTCAATAGCCTAAGAACAGATCAATAAAAACGTAATATGATCCGAAGGAAGAAATATTAATTCCCTTACATTAAAGAGAGGAAATAAAAGTAAAAACAAGAAAAATCCATTCTATGTAGATTTCCCAATTATTCTTAAGTGCCTCGCCCCGTGACTAAATTGCTCACCAGCTCACCGGCAAGTGAGCCGGGCCGGGGCTGAAATTTAACTGCCACCTCGCGTGAAGTACACCTGTACTACGACCGCTGCGTTCTTAGCCACATCACGAAGTGTGCCATGACTAACTGGGGCCTCCTCTGAACATTTCCTTCCCTATTAAGTAATTTGATTATATCAACAGCAATTTGTTGCATGACCGCCTCACCTCCAGATATGCATACGGAATATCGTTATGGTAAAACGAAGCGTGCGTGAGTCGCAACCGCCTTTATGAATATTTATCGAAGTGGCTCGATGGTATCTCTCTTGTTTTATTTGTGTAATTCTAGTGCAGACTGTGCGGATTTAATTGCTCATACGGAGGTGGTAATTGATGATAAATGCCGAGATAAACTTAGAATGGTATTAAGGTGAATGCTTTGATTGCAGCACGTGTAGGATAATTTTGTTAGAATAATATTTGTGTTTGCTGCTTTGAATAGGGCTCGTGAGTCTCGTGACTTACCGCGCAGCATAAAGCCACAACAGACCTCGAGATATAAGAATATTAAAAGTTTTAAAATAACCACCAGAAGTACTGCCTGAATTTCATGTCAACAAAATGCTATTCGGGTATTTAAATTTTAACTTTAATCGTATCTTAATGGTTCTGTTGTCTAAAGCTGAATTTTTGCAAATATTTTTTAATTCGTCTAATTTAAACTGACAATCATTGCTATTTTCAATGTATGTAAATATTTCTTTCATTGCTAGATTCGTAGCTTGATCTTGAGGACGACCGACTTTACCCCCAGTGGTCGGTCTCAAGAAGGAATTGTAACAATCATTATGATACTTAGCTTCAGCAGCAACTAAATCATATTCAAACCCAATTCGAGCAGTAACAGCTTTTGCTAAATTATCAGAACGAGTCTGAGCTACTTTCAGAATAGATTCTTTGAATGAAAGTGTAGTTACTTTAAAAATTTTACGCCGAGAATCCAGTGCTTTTTTCTTTGCTTACTCTTAATTCAATTCATTGCCGCAAAATAAGCAACATTGTTTAAAATAAAAAGCTGATTCACTTACGCATGCTCTAGTACGAGGAGGACTTATGTTAGATGTACTGGCTTGTTCTTCTTCGTGTTGCCTTTTAACTGCAGCAATAGTACTCTTTCGAGTGTACTTTTTACAACACTTCACATGAATTGTCACAGATTTCCGGTATTCCGAAAATTCATCACCTCTTTCAACACTTGCATCAATCAACGTCTTCAGGCCATGATCAACAGTAAGAATTTCACTTTCAGTCAAAGGTTTACTACAAATGAAGCAAAATTGCGACATTTTATTTTAAAAACTAAAAACGGCACAAACTTTGTTAGGAAATATTAGCAATAACCACGTGTTTTCACTACGAAGGAACGTTCAAGACTAATAGTATTTCATTTAGGCCTTTGAAAAAGGGAGTGTTGCCACGCGGACAACTGAATAGCAGACAGATATTGCTCAAGGTTATACGGGCATCTAAAATAAGGGACTGGGTTTCTTTTGTGTTTATATGCCCAGAATCGTACAATTTGTACGTATAAGTTACATAGACCAATAGTTCTACTTGTATTACGGGTCCAGTGATGTATATAGGCGCGTACTTGTGCATATTATGGAGAACACAACTTTTTCAACTTTTTGAATCGCTATATCTCAGAAATGGTGATTCTTAACAATATTTGTGTTTGCTGCTTTGAATAGGGCTCGTGAGTCTCGTGACTTACCGCGCAGCATAAAGCCACAACAGACCTCGAGATTATAAGAATATTAAAAGTTTTAAAATAACCACCAGAAGTACTGCCTGAATTTCATGTCAACAAAATGCTATTCGGGTATTTAAATTATTGTTTAAAATCTTATATCGTTTACAGACAAGGTAAATGTTGGCTCTATATTTTATTTTTTCTTGTTGTGGCATCGACAACATTGATCATTAACCACTTTTAGTATGCTCAATTTTGAATATATCAATATTAAGTAGGTTTTTTACTATTTTCAAAAATATCTGGAGTCTAACACTGCTTGAGTCTTGTTATTCGGTATGGCATAATAGTATGGGGGTCTATATAATAACACTAAAACAGCTAACAGTAGCCCAAAATACAATTTTGAAAATAATCTTAAATAAACATCGTCTATACTCAACAAATGTATTACAACTTGCTGTTTTGTACATAAGCACACAGAAGTTAAACACTATATCAATCGAGGATTCAAGGATACAATATTTGAATTAGAATAAACCAGCATTTAACCACTCCATTAGCTAGACAGAACATAAACAAAAAGTTCATAAATTACTTAGTGTTATAATCTGCTTCCATCAAATATTAAACTAATAAACAACGTTAAAAGATTTAGTAACTGTAAATTGTACATTATAATAATTATCACTAATTTACTCAAATTGTATAAAGACTGCTCCATCACAAGTTTTTTCTAGAATAGATAAAATACAAATCATTTCATTGTTAGTAACTAAATTATAGAAATCTATTATATCACTAACTTGAACTTTCTTAAAAAAACCGCTGCCCAAGGAATCACTACTACCACATCCAGATTTTCTATCCAAGTCACTCACAATGAAAAAATTTTGTATGTGGAAATAATTGTTTATGGAACTTTAATAATATAATATGTGAAATCCTCTGCCCCGAAAACCCATAAAACGATACCCCACATCGGTAGTGGGGGTGGTGATAGGGGGTGGATGAAGAAAATAAAATTTTGTATATACTAAATACCAATTTTACCTGCTTGACTTACCTATGTACCTTAAGTTTACTCCAATTTACCCCCCAACCCTTCGACGGAACAAGATGAAAATATAATCTAGTTCTAGATTTCGTTAAAGTACATATGTGTACCAAATTTCAAGTCAATATCTCAAACGGTTCCAGAGTAAACGTGCGCACAAAAAAAGTTAGACAGACCGAAACAGACAGAAAATTTTTTGCGCTCAAACTGAACATCTCGACATTTCATGACATTCTAAGCCTATTTGAAAAATAAAAAAAATTTTAAAAATTTTTTTGTCGTTACTATACTTCCACATCCAGTGGAAAAAGATAATGTCAGGAGCATAAAAGGATTTTAATGCCATGGGTATATGAAGAACTTTATGAAGCTTTTAGCTTTAATTCATTCTCGAAACCCTTAAAAGATATTTTGACGTTTTATTTTGTTCAATTTTCCGTTCTGAATTAATTTTTTAATATGGCACGAAAGGAATTTATGAAACTAATAATTCGAGGTTTTGCCGGAGGCGCCGCGTGTAATAATAACATGTCTTTAATTTTCATATTTTGAAGTTCATGATATACTAAGGGGGTATTCAAAAAATACGTTCGCTTTCAGAGGGGAGGGGAAAATGTGACAAAATGAACGGTATGAGGCTATATGGAAAGTTCTCACAAAAAAATTAAAAATAACTTATCTCTAGTATTTCAAGTATGTTTTTTGAATTTAAGAATTCTAGTAATCGAATATTTGAAGGTCTTGTAATAGTACGAATTTTAAAATCAGATGTGTCTGCAACAAACATAAGTGGGTGATTAAATTAAATGCATCCCTAAACTTACTAAATCAAAAGGATACTGACATTCCTTTTAGAGGAGCGAAAAAGAGGTAAAATAGTGTCGTTTTTTTTTTATGAGCTTAGAACAAGATCAGACGCAGTGGGTACTACCAACAACATTATTTTACACATAAAAACACAAAATACGACATTCTTTAGTGGTCACAGATATTCTTATTTAAAAAAAAGTGTAAAATTTAATTTTTTTTTAAATCATGTTTTTTTGTACACATTGCCATATCTCAAAAATGAATTGAGCTATCGATGTGAACTTTTTTTTGTTATAAAACACACACTTAAGCGCTTCTCTCTATTCATAGGATTGCTAATAAAAAAAATGTGAACATGCCAAAAACGTAGATGACCCTGAAAGTTTAGAGAATACGCCATCAAATTATCACTAAGCGAGGAACTTTTTTGTTTTTGAAAATTTTGTGTAACATGCTGTGAAGAAAATGAAGTCAATAGACTAAAAAAGTTTTTAGAAAAAAAATATTTGCATTATTAGCAATAGTTTGCTAGTTACGAATTTTTTAGTATGGAGGAATTGTCAAAGCGTACGCGCGCCGTACTTAAGAATAATAATGACTATGTATTGTGTGTAACGGAACTTTTCATTATTACTTTTTTATGTTTAGGAGTGTTTTATCACGTTTTAGGATATGAAAGGATAACTTATTTTTTCCAGTGGCACATTAAGGACTAAGGTTGAAGACAAAAAGGAATTAAAAATCTTAAATGGAGTATGCATTACATTGGGATCCCGGAAACGGTGGAAAATAATATTGTAGTAAAATGGGAAAAATGTTGCGCAACTAGGGGGCTAATAAAATCCCATAAACAGAAGTTTAGGAAAAGTAATAATTTTGGAGTGTTTTGATAGACAGTAAACTATCGAGTTTTCCTATTTTTGCGTTATTATTGGAGCTAAATAAAAAAAGACAGTTTCTTAAAGCACGTGGAAATCTTAATATTTGTATCCGACATTTTCTGTATCAGAGTCCCTATCCGAAACTCCCATGCATTGTGCATTTTTACCCTAGATCCACACAATAACACAGGTCGACAAAAAAAAATCTGCTCCAAGGACTAAACCTATCATGCCTTAAGTATTTTTGTGTGCTGAAATCCGAATTTTCCACTTAGATTTCGAGCAAACGTCAAAAATTGTCAAAAAATCGTATTTTGACGATAAAAACCGAGATTTACTCAAAATCTACGCGGTAAAAAAAAATTTAAATTGAAAATTCGGATTCAGCACATAAAAACACATAAGGAATGATAGGTTTAGTCCTTGGAACATAACTTTTTTTCTTGTAGATCTGTGCACAGGTGCACTTTGTACACAGGTCTACAAAAAAAGAAATTCTGTTCCAATGACTAAATCTATCATTCTTAATGTATTTTTGTATGCTGAATCCGAATTTTCAATTTAAAAAAATATTTACCGCGTAGATTTCGAGTAAATCCTGGTTTTTATCGTCAAAATACGGTTTTTTGACAATAAAATCCGGGATTTACTCGAAATCTCCGCGGTAGAAAATTTTTTTAATTGAAAATTCGGATTCAGCACACAAAAATACTTAAGGCATGATAGGTTTAGTCCTTGGAGCAGAATTTTTTTTTTGTGAATTGAGTAAACGTGTTATTTTCGCCTAAATTAGGAAAAGAAAAAAATATCGTAAATTAAGTCTTTTTTTAATTTCCGCAGCCCTAATTATAGTCTCTAAACCCCGTTTCCATGGCTTGTGCACAAGTTTATCGTTTTCCTTTATTACTACGCCACATAAAATTCAATCCATTTTACAATGAAACTTAGATTACTTTTTCATCTTAAATATTTTTTAGGCAGATAATCCACGCACAATTCGCACAATGACCATACGTTCTACAATATAATACAAGTGGTACTAAGAGAAAGAATATCGTTACACATTTTACTTCCACATCCAGTGGAAATATAATATGGACAAAAATATTTTTGAAAATTTTTATTGTCATGTCATGAAACGTCGAGATTTTAAGTTTGAGAGAAAAAAAATTTCTGTCTGTCTGTCAGTCTGTCTGTAACTTTTTTTATGTGCACGATTACTCTGGAACCGTTTACGATATTGATTTGAAATTTGGTACACGTACCATGTATTTTAACGAGATCTGGAACTAGATTATTCCGTTAAAGGGTTCGGGGTAAATGGAGGTAAATAGCCAAATTAAGCAAGTAAGAGTCCATAAAATTTGTAATTAGTATTTATAAGAGAAGCTAAGCTTTCAATAATTTTTTTTGGCATTAACCACCTCCATTACCAACTCCCACCCCATTATTCAAGGGGGCGAAAAAAATAAAATTGTCATTTAGTGTGTGTACAAGAACCAAAGGCCTCAATTTTTTTTTTACTTTATCCACCACTACTACAACCCCACTTCCACTACCCTCAGCCCCACTACCGATGTGGCATATCGTTTTATAGGTTTTTGGGGTAGACGATTTCAAATATTATATTATTAAAGTTCCATAAAAAATTATTTCCACATTCAAATTTTTTTCGTTCTGAGAGACTTGGATAGAAGATCTGGATGTGAAAGTAGTGATTCCTTGGGCAGCGGTTTTGTAATTTGACCTTCGACGAAAACGAATAACGTTGATAGTACACCGCCCTGAGACTAGTTAGTTTTAGTGGACGCGGGCGTATTAATACTCAATTTCTGCAATTCGCGCGCTCTAAAAAAAATCACTGCACCTAAACTATAAAAGACAATAAAAATTATGCTATCAAAAACTTTTTTGGTCTTTTGGCTTTATTTTCTTCGCAGCATGTTATACAAAATTTCCAAAAACAAAAACGTTTGTAGCTTAGTGAAAATTTGACTGCGTATTTTCTGAACTTTCAAGGTTATCTCAGTTTTTAACAAGCTTAAAAATGTTTTAATTAACAATACTATACACAGATAGAAGCGCTTAAGTGTGTGTTTTATAACAAAAAAAAGTTCATGTGGATAGCTCCATTCGTTTTTGAGTTATGGCATTAGATGTTCAAAAAAACATGATTAAAAAAAAAAATTCACACCTTTTTAAAAATAACAATGTCCGTGACCACTAAAAAATGTCGTATTTCATGATTTCTAATGAACATCGACCTACTTAACGAAATGATATATATCTCAGTTTGTTCTAAGATTTAAAAAAAAACTCGAGAGGGAAGCGACTTTTCCCCTGTTTTTTACTCCACTATTTAGGAAAACGCCAACAACGGTACTTGCAGATTCTGGAGCTTTGTTGACAAAATTATCATCAAAAATTCTACCGAAGACGGCAAAAAAAAGTTTTGGGCTAGAAAATAACGCACTCTACGTCTTTCATAAATCAACAGTAAAGAAGCTTTTATGGACATTTATGACGAAGAAGGTATATGTAAAAAACTTATTTTAAAGATCATATTTCATTGAAAATAATTTAACACATAGTAACATCACATAAATACTCATCAAATGAATAGTACGCTTCCTTCAGCAGAATTTGTAATATTATAATGGAACTTATTTTCCGGCAACATCCTGATACTGAGTGGCAACTTGTTAAAGAATTTTGGGCCATAATAATTTGTTGCATTTGAAATAGCGATAAATAAACCGTTTTTATCACACTCACAGGCAATTCAATTCTTAGACTCATAACCAGATAAATTACCTTCGACAATTTATTAGCCAGATAGTCTACATGTTGATCCCAGCACAGCTTAGCATCCACAATTACTCCTAAAAACTTGATATTATCGGGATTATCAAAATGATCTAATCTTCGAGTTGAGAAAATCATACTTTGTGTTTTCAATTCATTTAAATTTAATTTGTTTGCTCTGAACCAATCAGAAGCCTGCAACTGTGAGCGCTGCAATCATGTTGTAGATCATTATTTTGATTAATGTTTATCATGGTCGTATCATCAGCAAATAGCACAACCAAAGTGTCCTTAACGTAGTTAGGCAAATCATTTACGTAAATTAAAAATAATAGTGGTCCTAATGCGGAACCCTGTAGAACTCCAAAAAGTTTACTTTTACTGATGATGACGCCATTCCGTTGTGTACAGTTATTTGATCCCTGTCACTCAGGTACGATTTTAAAAGATTAAGTGCTGAAGGTTGAAGACCATATCTAAGTTTAAAAGCGAGAATATCATGTTGCACACAGTCTAAGGCTTTGATAAATGTTGTTATGTTATCTAATGCATTTGATTACCTTTGACTCCTTTGAAAAATAAAATATAAAATTTTCACTAATGTTTTTAACTCTTTTTGTTGTACATCACTATTGAAACTTATGATATTGAACGTCGCATATTTTTTTAGATTCTTCCAGGAGTAAAATACTATAATATTTGCAATCTCTAAAATATCCGGAGGAGTACAATCAAAATTGTTTTCTTCGCTCTGGTCCATCATTTCGTTTTTTGTTTAAGAAAGTCAACAGATCAAAATTGACGCTAACTAAATTGGTTGTTTATTTACTCTGAAGTACTATTGTATACATAGCAGTTACACTTTTATTTATTTCTGGAGAAGACTACATTATTATTACTGCCCACTATCACATCCAAATTCGGTCTTCCATGATCCTTTAATTAAAGCATGTGGCATTTTTTACCGTATCTGTTTTCTACTATAATACTAAATTCTTCTACATAATGGATAAATAGAGACACATTTGAACTTTCATTTTATTCATTTTAGAAAAAAGCTGTACTACAGCATATTTTCCTATACGTACTAGTATCCCAGGGTGATACATCAACTCCCAGAAGTTTCTATATTTACAAGGAAAACACATTTCTCCACCTTCCGAATATCGCTCAATAGGAAAGAAACTACCAGGATATATAACTTTTCTGTGTAAATATAATATTGATAACTGAACTTCAAGATACGGAAGTTAAGTTTGGTTTTATGATTTATGAAAATGATGTTCAAATTTCAAGTCGTATAAAATATCTATAAACTATTCAATGAGGTGAACACAACTTTCTTACACAATAGTGTACCATACAGGGTGGCCCATCGAAAACGAAACAGGCGTTTCTTGGTTGTATAATCATTTCTTCGAAAAACGCTCGGATCCGTCGATTTTATTATCAAAGGGGACAATTGGGTATTGTCCATCGCGCCACTTCAACTCTTAACCGGTGGTAACATTGTAGAATCTCAGAAAATCGACAGATAGACAAAAAATTCAATTTAAAGATAGTATTTTTCAGAGTGAGAGGGAAATATGCGTTTATTTTCGGTTTATTATAAATATTTAAAAAATTATAAATGGTGCAAATCTTCAAAATAGTTTCAGGTACATTCCCATTGCTCTAAGGGATACAACCATAGAGTTTTTATCATAAATTTTGTATATAGTTAAATGCTATGCTCTAATAATGAAATTAGGAACTATTTTCATTGACAAACTACAACATTCAAGTACAACAGAAATTTATGACAAAAAATGGCACAGCATACAGCGTGATTTACCATGATATGCGGAAAATAAAATGGTCTACTAGTCTTCAGTGTGAGAAAGCCCCTGCAAAATTTTAGAGTGCTCCGAGGTAATTTAGTATATTAAAAAGGTTTAAAACGAAGATACGCTACTGTTACGTATCTGTGGTCAGTAATAGGACGATGAACTTACTTGGGAAAGAACATATCGGAGATGTTTACATTTCCTTAATTGGCATAAAAAGTTAATCTGGTGGGTGAGGTCAAAGTGCTGCGTTTTTTTGCTTTCAGCCGAACAATCAGGACACCGGCAGGTACAAAGCACCGCCGAAGTTGGTGTTTTTGTGTTATTGACGAGTTTAAGTAAATATCTCTTATAACTACTTGTTGTAGAGTTCACTAGCATAGGGTCTATGTCTTTGTTATTTCGCTATTTTTCAAGTGTGACTTGATTAAAACCAAAAAGTCACTTCTACCCTATCGAGATTTGCTGTCAATAGCGTCCATTCCAAGTCTGATAAAGTGATATGGTTGTACCGCGTTACATCAGATTGGTTAAAGTCACTGGTGACGCATTTCTACAAAAAAAATAAGATCATTTTTTTGGTCATATTTTTTTAATTTTTCATTTTTTTTAGCTCCTTTCGGTGGGGATGTAGAAGAACGCACTACCGTGCGTCAAAATGACGCGACACCAATTTATTTCTCAGGGGGCGCCAGTCGCGTATTACCCCGTTCTTCTACCTCCCAGGCGGGTTCGAGATAAGATGCACTTCGATAGCCGGATAATGGACCAAGGCTGCAATACCACAGATCGGTAATGACGCTCTCTCTGGACCTGAATTCCCTCGTTAGGGGTTTAGGTGCCTCTTAATTTCCTGAATTTTTGCATACAAAAATCCCAACCGAAGCATTTCTCTGCGGAGAGATTAATTTTTGTACTTGGAATCCACGTTTTGGTCTGTTAATAACGGACTCTGTTTCTCAAAAAACGCATAAAAAAATCCCTATCAAACTTCCGTAGGGCAACCAGAAGGTCAAGTGTTAATGTGAATTAACTCGACACATCCGGTTTTCGATACGAAAGTTCCAGGGATTATAGACCGTCAACAGGCCTCAAGATCAATTAAGAAACAATAGTTCAAAGAATCCGTCTATTTAACAGAAGCGGTTATACAAAATTCTCAAGATAAGAATCGTGCCTTCCCCAATCAAGGTAATGGCTTTCAGACCATACAAACGAGAGCGCTTACGCTAACGATCGATTAGATAGAAAAGATTCATGCATACCTTCTCAGAATCAAAATGCGAGCTTTTTTAGAGAAGTCTGAGACTATTTGTAATTCATAATTACGACTGACTGATTTTAACTTAAAAAAGTTTTACTAAATGAATTTAGTTTCGCTAGAGACTACCTAGCTTTAAAGTTCTTGTATCGTGGAGATTCACGTACTCAAACACATTCGTGAGGACTTATAACTGCATAAGTTTAATGGCGTTCGATCAGTCCACGATTTACTTGCTCCTATGCAGTTGTTCAATATTATCGATATGGTAGCAACCCACCTTCGAGCGACTTTTAGGCAAAATTGAATTTTTGGTTTTTTATGCACAAGGCGTTTTCCTCTATAACTTTGTCATTTGGAAAGCCTCGCTATTGGCTTTCCTACCATCACTTTGTCGGGACCACTCAACGCGCTCGACCAAATTGCGAGCCGCTGAGTTAATCCAAACTCTTTCTATGCGAGAAACCGGTCTTGTACATGTGCATTGATTTTTATCAATTTTGGCTTATCGGCACTACGCCGGCTTTGTCAAAATCTTCTATTTTGCCTTTTGGATGCAGTGCATCGCTAAAATTTTATGCTCATACTTTAGAATTGGGCTTTTAATGACCGTACATCAAAGGTCAATGTCTTTGGTGGGGGAATAAAAAATAAAAAATATTTCAAAGTATATTTTCGTGGTACTTTTTAAACTGACTTTGTGGTACTTTTCGGCGTACTTTTGAAAAATCAATTTTCAAGTCAAATTTCAACGTAGTTTTGAAAAATTAATCTGCGGGTGAAATTTTGGCGTACTTTTAAAAAATCAATTTTCAAGCCAAATTTCAACGCAGTTTTGAAAAATTAATCTGCGGGTGAAATTTTGGCGTACTTTTGATAAATCGATTCTCAAGCCAAATTTCGACACAGTTTTGAAAAATTAGTCTAAGTGAAATTTTGGCGTACTTTCGATAAATCGATTCTTGAGCCAAATTTCGACGCCCCTTCAAAAATATTATTTTTCAAAGTCCAATTTGTGGTACCTTTGTAAAAATTCTTCATAAATCTTTGTCCTTATATATTTTTGCTCTCATATCCTGAACCAAAAACATTTTTCTTAAGTGAAAATTCGGTGTTTCTTCGAATTTTCACCGGGTCATTTCCATCGCCTTATAGAACCCAAAACGGTCCTTATGGACTGATCTGTGCCTCTGCAGACTCTTAAAAATGTCTTTAAATGAAATTTTTGCCTAAGTCGAATTTTGATTCTGTCTTCAACTCGACGATTTTGGAGAGTTCTACAACAGGGACAACCTATTGATAAATTTTCCGCATGTCTTTGTAGATCACCCTGTATAGTTGTATTCGTTAGAACAATAGCAAGTACCTGAAACAGTTTTAAAGAATATACTATGTTTGATATTTTAAATGTTTATAATAAATCGAAAATAAGCGCATATTTTCCTCAGTCTGTAAAATTCTATCCTTAAGAAATATTGTTAAAAAGGCACTTTGAAAGTATACCTAATCATAATTTAGGTATCAGCGTCGAAAGCTATTCCAAAAAGACTTAAACACGTTTCCACAGACGTAAAACACAAAAAGTGAAAATTCAAAACTATGTCGAATTTTGACCTTTTTTTACGACATTCGACGGCGTTCATCTTCAAAAAGTAAAAATCAAAAGTACGCCAAAATTGGACTAATTTCACATCGTTCGACGACTACTTCACCCAAAAAGCAAAATTCAAAAGTGCGTTGAATTTTTACGTTAAAATATTTTTATGATCGACGACGATCATGTCCAAGACGTTAACAATTGAACGAGCATGGAATTTAGACAGAGAAAAAACATGTTATACTTTCTCAATTTTTTTTTTATTGTTAGACTTAAAATATTTGATTACAATTTGGAACATATGTAAAAGAGCATATTAAAATAATCCCTATTGAAATTGGGCCATATCTGTAATACATGGTGATAACCAGAGGCCTACAATTCTCACTTCATAATAATGTTATTAAAAATACCATGGTCCATATTTTAGGATAACACTGATATATCATCTAATTTAAATAAAGTTGGTTTGCCTAACATACACCCGGTATATTGCGGTTTAGAAATCTTATACATCTTCTTATTTTTGTATGCTTAGTAATATTTTGCTCTGAAATTAAAATTAAACGTATTTTACGTATGAGAGTTTGTAGGCTTCTGGTTAGCACCATGTATTACAGATATGGCCCAACTTCAATAGGGATTATGGTAATATGCTGTTTTACATATGTTCCAAATTTAAATCAAATATTTTAAGTCTAACAGAAGTTATCGTTTTTACAAGAAACGGTATACACGCACACATAGATATATACGCTCACACACACTTACAGACGCAAATACATTTTTTATTCGATATTTTAGTTCAGTCTGCTGTGAAACGGATATCTGTACAAGAAATTTTTTTCTACGATTATTAAAATTTATTTTCAATTTATAATAAATTTATAATAAAGTTAGAACACAGTCAAAAGGTATACAATTCATTACTGAACCATAACAGATACGAAAAAAATTAATAGAAACATTATTGTAGAAAATTTGGTCAGCTTTAATTTTGCATATAGCCACTTTTTGATTAGGGCTAACCGTTTTCGAGGTATGAGCGAAAAACCAAAAACCGGGACCTTCTTCGTGCCCTCCTGCAGCCCCCTCATCTCCTACATTCGGGGACTTTTGGTATGTTTACCTCCTAAATAGTCCAAAATTGTGATCTCGGCATTTCCCTCTAGACCCCCTTATTGAACGTTCATTGACTGGGCTAACTTGGATAAAACTAAATTCATTTTTTGAAAAAAAAAAAAAATGGTTTAACTTTATTTTCCCTCAGCTGTATCTCGTTGCATATTAGATTTACAACAAAAATGAATATACAAAAAATGTAGAAAATTTTGTCCTCTTCAACTTTGTCTTGAACATATTTCTCGTAGAATCGATCGTTGCCGAATTATTTTGAAAAAAAAAACAGTTTCTTGCACCATTCTTTGTCCCTACCGACTGGATTAGACAGTTTTGAGCAAAATCTTTACTACACTGTACGGAAGCTGGTGGTCACCATTTCGAACATTTACTAACTGACACGTAAGTAACTACTTCATCGTATTCTTTAATTTTAGGACGCAATGTCTCGAAAACTATTAATTAAAATAGATTCATATTCAGATTCAGGGACGTATACGGATTAACATTTAATGTATTGTAGCCTGGGCAAATTATAATTCCCGTACTTACCCACTATAGAGGGAAATGAAACTACAGATTGGCATTCGATGCTTTTAACTGTCATATATTGGCAATATTCTTTAACTTTAAAAACTATACGATAAATGTATATATAAATAGAAATATAAAATGTAAAGGACAAGGGTAGATACAGGCCTTTTTTCGCCCATCGGCTATATCATATGTCATTATATTTTCCAAGTAGTATAGTCTTGACCAGTAATAAAAAACAGTTCATTGGAATAGTAGATTATACAGCGAACGTTTAATGATGGCTATTACTCGCGAGGATGATGTTTACGTCACGAGCCGAAGGCGAGTGTCGTAAATCATTCGAGCGTATAATAGCCATTATACGCGAGCTGAATACATACTCTATCCACGACTGTCGCATATTTTAACTCTTTTAATCGTTTAAAAGTGGAAAAATAAAGTTAGTTTACAGTAAAACTTAAACGTCAAACACGAAAATACGCACAAGAACATGGACTCTCTCTTGGAAAAAATGGATTCGCCCTTTCTTTATGAAAATTCCTAGTTTCTGATTGGTCAAATGTGCGTTAGAATGAAAACAGCTAGTTCCTGGTTGATCAAAGATGCTTTAGAATGAGATTACGTTCATTATACGTTAGATTGGAATAATGACTATCATTATTTGTTAATTGTTAAATGTAGAATGCAATGATTATACGATAGTCGTGGATAAACATATTTTTATTCAATTACACACGACAATGTGTGGTTTTGAACGCTACGTTTAAATTCGCACGCAACGTCGACACCGCTACGAGTCCTGCGGAAACGATTTTGTTTTTTTATACATTGAAGCGCTTGATGGATCAATAAAAATTGGCCATTATTTAAAAGCTTAAATACTCAAAAATGAAATGAGGTATAGGTTTTCTAGGTTCATCGAGCGCATCTAACTGAAATATACATTAAAAGTTCCGAAAAATGTCAAAAATTACAAATAAACTGTAAACATGCTTATTTTGAAATGCCATTATTACGACTTACTGTTGTTTTTCAAATGTAAACGTTTAGAAACATAAAGATCATTTGTTCAGCTATAAATAAATAACGTTTAATGATTTTAAGGGGAACTTTTTATTTTTATGAAATTAGTGGGCGAAAATATATAGCTTATCTACCCTTGTCATTTTTTTACTTGGTACCGGCGCATCCGGCATATGTTATAAAAGTACCGACACCATTTTAAACTTCCATATTTCCGAAATTATTAATTCTGCAGAAATGAAAAAAAAACAAATTAATTCCCTGTTTATAGGCTTTCTATTTGGTCTCCACCATTATTGGTAAAACTAATATTTATTAAGACATTTGCAAAAATAAAACAAAAAAATTACGTTTTATGTAAATGACAATCTTTCTAAATAAAAATCTCTAGTGACTACTTTTATTGCAAAACGAAATAAATAAGTGTAATTTTTGCTAATTATTATGAAATTGCCTTACAAAAAGTACAAATCTGATGAATGATCTCTTCATCTTCATATAACTGAGATAATAATGCAATGGCAAGACTAGACTGAATAAAGGACAATCAGTACAGTGCACATGCATATTTTATAAGGTACTATTGATTCATAGAAACAAAAAGAAATTCTTATAAACATTAGAAGTACAATGCGAATATATTGCTTAAATTCATGAAAATAACGAGGAGTTCCATCCTCGTATAAAAACGTGTAACACCTAAGTAAGAGAATTCAGTCGAAATTAAAATTCACAAGGAACTTCTAGAGATTGCTTTCCAAATTGAATATTGCAAACAGGAACTTACCAACCCCGGTTCTGTTAAAATTTTCATTTCATATTTTCAGCTCCCAATCTGCTATAAATATCCAAAGTATAAATCCCATTTCCGTTGAATCAATCCTTTTTTGGTAGTAAATTTTTATACTTGTGTACACACAACTTCCCTAATACAAAATAAATTGCTTATTTGAGTCACACAACACAACTTCTTCATCCCATCAATTACGTTTAATCCCCGATCGGCGAACTTCCAAACTACCTTATGATACGCTTTTCCTTGAGGCTTACCGGTGTTCTCGAGGCAACTAACTTTTATTTATAGTCAGTCAGAGGTAAAGTTCAATAACATCGGGTGTTTTACGAAAATTCTTAGTAACTACTATATTCACGATGTACTAAAAAATATCCAGGGCGTCTGCGTCCCAACAGAGAGAATCATTCCAAATTTTTGACGTTAAAATAAAAAAAAAACTGTGAAAGGACCCCGGACTTTTATGGAAAAGTGGTTCCGGTCAAATTGGCTGACTTTTTAATATGTTGTAGATTTCGACTTTCTGATCAAAATCTCTTATGGGCTCAACTCGATCCTAAGTGGGACACCCAGGGGTGTCTCTATGGGGGGCGCGCCCCCCATTACCGTGGTCGAGTTAGGAAATTCAAGCTTCAAGTTGGGAGAATTCGAGAAAAATTTCACCCTCCCGCTCATCAATTTTCATTATGGAGAATTTTTTTTTGAAGAGATCGGAAAAATTCCTGTAATGAGAGTTGGGAATTATTAACCTCCCCCCCCCTCCCAAAAAAAAACCCTATCGACACCCCTGGGGACACCTTGTATATACATAAAAATAGTTCTAGTTTTAACTATATAAATCTTTTACCTGTCGTCCTACGTAAGTATAGTCGAGTAAACTCTAAGCTGGCGCGTCCAAAGGTGGCTTCATCATATAAACTAAGAGAATAAGACATACACAACTAGTTCATCTCTATGTCACTGCGATAGCTTTATGCGCCTCGCATTTCAAATCGTACGTCGTGTTACCAACTCATACATACGCCACCTTAGAGTTTACCGGACTATATTAGTAAAATTTTCATACTAATTAAGTTAAAAAAAAGTAAGAGGCCTTCTGTCTAATGCATTAAAAATAGTTATACCTTATTATTCGCGAATATGTATAGAGCAAGCTAAAAAAGTTGAAGTTAGACTGTGGGATACAGATATTTGGATTGGCGCACAGTACCTAACTCTGCCAATAATAAATGTAGGAGCCAGCAGCGATATAGTGGCAGTGTTAGTGATTATTATAATAATTATTTATTTATGGTAAGTTTGAAACATGTTTTATTTGTGACATTTTAAGGATTTTTTTTTATTTTATTTATTTTACAGGATACTATTAATTTTTTTACTAATTTAAAGTTTACTATACTGTGTTTGTTGAGTTTAACTCTTTAACTATTTATTTATTTTATACAGTTTTTACTTTGAAACTTCGTTCTTATTTAAAGAAATCGTAATAGGGCGCGAAAGAGCTTACGACTGGTAGCCTCATTTCTTCTTTCGGTATGCAGCAAATTATTGATTCATTGTTTTCTTTTTAATTATGTTAATTTATTAAGAAAGTTTATTTATGTTATTATTTTGTAGAATAATTATTTATTTTTAACTTAAAAATGCAAGTTTATTTATTTATTTACTTTTTTTTACTGTTAATAATAATAATTTATTTATCCAAGAGATCATTTACATGATATAGGATATGTCAAGATATTATCTGAAATATCAGATAAAATATAATACGAGTACAATAATGTCGATAAATAAGTTGTCATATAGCTATATGTACAGGGTGTCCCGAAACTCCCGCCTTCCCCTTTAGGTGCTAATTCCCCATGCAAAAATAGTAAGAAAAGTTGCTATAAACATGTGTCCGGAAATGCTTCCTAAGGGAGCTACGGCCCTTTAAGGATGGAGAAAGAATAGGTGTTTTTAATCATTATCTCCGAAATGATTTGGGACAACTGTATGAAACTTGGTTAACTTTTTTCGATTATTAAAGGTTATTGTTTTA
Source organism: Rutpela maculata (assembly GCA_936432065.2). Taxonomy (NCBI): domain Eukaryota; kingdom Metazoa; phylum Arthropoda; class Insecta; order Coleoptera; family Cerambycidae; genus Rutpela; species Rutpela maculata. Next base: position 44,541,941 of record OW386286.2, read on the forward strand.
CAGTATTAGCCAAAATTAATTTTATCCAGGGGCGGAGAAACGAGGGGTCGGTGTTCTTTGTCGCTACATATTAATTTTTCCATTTGACATTTTTAGTATTTTAATCCCTGATTATGATTCCCTGGTTAATTCTGCATAAAAAAGGGCCTCTTTACAATTAACCATATGGCAAGCCGTTTTCGAGTAAAAGAGGTCTAAACGAAATATTGCGTATTCGTTTGCTAAATGCACATTATTTATTTTTCAAAGTAGGCATAAAACAATAACCTTTATTAATCGAAAAAAGTTAACCAAGTTTCATAAAGTTGTCCCAACTCATTTCCGAGATAATTAGTAAAAACACCTATTTTTGCGCCATCCTTAGAGGGCCGTAGCTCCCTTAGGAAGCATTTCCGGACACATGTTTATAGGAACTTTTCTTACTATTTTTGCATGGAGAATTAGCACCTAAAGGGGAAGGCGGGAGTTTCGGGACACCCTGTATAGGCCTATAGTTTTCAACTTTATTTTTACATCCTGCTTTAAAAAACGGTCCAATTTTTGCAGTTTTAAGTCTGGAAAAGTACCCTCGGAAAATGATGAAATAATCAACATACATGAAGGTTTAATAACTACTGGTAGACATTTTTTCAGTAAATTAACGATAATGTTACCGTGTCCATGGGATCCTGAATTTTTTAAACCGTTTAATATATTTGATAGTTCGAGTTCATCAACTGGTTGGAAAAATAATGGATATTTGTCTTTATCTATATGTGGTACGTTATATTGATGATTCATATTCATGACTGAAAGTTTAGGAATGTTGTTGAAATAATCATTAAATTGATTACTTACGGTTGAGGGATTAGAACGTACAAAACACTATTTTTTGTTATCTTTTTTTAATTCCTGTGTATAATCTTCCAAGCAGTCTTAGACTATACACTTGCTTTCAAAACTTTCGCGTACACATTCAAAATTAAGTAACAACGATTTTGCAAAATTTTAGCTGTGTGAACGGATAATTTTGAGATTAGGTTAAAGATGACATTGACGTTTAATTAAAATTTAATTAATACGAACATAAAAATAAATACAACTATACTAAAACTCGTAGAACAGTGCTTTTACCTAGTCCATAATGAGTAGCAACCCTTCTTATGGACCACCCCTCTTCTAATTTAGAAAGCATCAAAACTTTGTCTTGCTCTGTCAGTCAAGGCATTTTGACTTTTCAAAATTTCAAATGTCATTAATTACAACCCTGATTTAATACAGCGAAAAATAGGTGTACGCGAAAGTTTTGAAAGCAAGTGTACATTAGGGTAGGTCGCATTATTTCGGAACGCTTTAGAGCGGAAAAATTGCTTATTGTAATAAAAAGAAAAACGGTATAAAGAAAATTAAAATCGGTTAACATCTTCCGTTCGCGCATCGTACTTAAAGTTTATGAAAAATTGCAAAAAATCACGATATTTTTGTAATTTTTTTTTAAATAAACACGCTTTAGTTTTTTATGCTTGTTTTATGGTTTAAATAACCTAAATAAATTAAATTCTGATCAATAATCTAATTTTTTCCGTTCGCGCAACGTCTTAGAAAAAACAGAAATTTACCAATTTTTCGCAATTTTCACTCGTGTTGCTTGAACAAAACGACCCAAAAGTCATCACGTGGAGGTGGTTATAATTATTTTAAATATATGTATGTAAGCGTAACTCGTTTTTACTTTTTGTACATAAGCAATTAAAGGCCGTATACATAATATACAAAACTATCAGAGACGTCATTGCATAGGAGCCGGCAGTCTCGCTATGGTGCGGAACTAAGTGGCTTTTTCGGACACTCATCGTTACAAGCATTTTCTATGCGCTGATTAATTCTATCGAACTTAAATAACGACAAAATAGACTTCTGGCATATGTCAGCCCGTCGAGTTGGCCATGGTTCAAGATATAAAAATCAGTGAAATTATATCATCGTTACAAGCCAATTTTTTTTGTGTACACATTTTATGTTTAGAATGAATAAAATAAGATCGCCAAAAAGTGTGGGCCATCAGGGGCGCAACCAGAAAGGTCAAACGGAGTTATATAACATAATCGTTACAAACTTTTTTAAGGTTGAGCATGTTTATTTAAATGTTCTGAACACAGAAAAAAATTCCCAGAAAAAAACTCCCGTCAGTAAGGCTAGCCAGAAAGAAAATATTTAGAATTTTTGAAGAAAATTGGATTTTTTTTCGCATATTTCATCTCAGAACTTTAAACTCATCGTTACAAGTTCTGGCTCCTTTTTAAAACGTAAATATAAGCTCCTTCAACAATAGAATAGCCTCCCCGTAAAGTTCTTAGTGTCAACAAAAGTACCATAGGCTCTTAAATATACAGGAATTTAACACTTTCGGCTAACTTGACTCCGTACCGTGCCTCAGATGTATTGTATCATTATTACCTTTCTGGCTGCGCCTCCTGATGGCCCACACTTTCTGGCGATCATATTTTATTCATTCTAAACATAAAATGTGTACACACAAAAAAATGAGCCTTGGTAACGATGACATGATTTCACTGATTTTTAAACAGTGTTCGTGACGCTCCTGACAGGAGGTGCCCCGCCAGAAGTAGATTTTATGAATCGTTATCATCCATTAAACCATAAAAATATCTCAAGTTCATAAAACGATGAGCTGCCGAAAAAGCCACCTAGCTCCCGCTCTACTACTGGCTATTAAATATAGCCCAGCAGTCAAAATACTACGAGATATCAAAGCGATATCTTCATACATTTGTCGCATCTGGTCGACTATATGGGGCCCGCCAGAGATCTTGACAAAATTTTTTTTCAAATTTCTCCCCCAGCTCATCAATTATGCGCGAGGGGCCGCGAGAGATGTTGGCTTCCGAGGGACTCGTAGCGGCCCGTCAGTGAATTTGGTACCGGGGTCCATGATTCGATGCGGGGGGCCTGAGCGGCAAAACTGTAACATGTAAATGTAAGTCTGTGGTAGAACGTAGTTGACAACGGCGTCGCTTTAATAAATATACCTGCTATTTCTTTTGATAAAATCAATTTTTGCTCCGCTGTCAACGCTTTACGTTAATACTGTAGGTACTGCATGACAATTTGCGCGATTACCCACTGGTCTGCTTGCACTATTTCTCAAAGCGGATAGCTTTTATTTATAGAGGCGGCTAGTTTCAGTTAGTTATTTTGAGTTGGAGGTTGCGTCCGCAAACAAATCAAAGTTGGATTAGTTCCTGTGGGCTGGCGGCATCCCTTTGTGCACCGCCGGGACGGCCGGCGACAAAGCCGACTGAATTTGTTCCAATTTGCCGAGTACAACGTGTACATAATCCCATGCGAGCCCGGTGAACCGAAGGGATAGAAGGCAATTCGTTCAGTTACACATTACCAATTGATTTTTCATTATCGGACAGTAAAGTTTCAAGATGATGTTCTCGCTCGGTACTGGATGGATGATGAGATTGCACTCGAGGGTATTTTCATGTTCGGTTACGAGGGAACGATGCGCTTTGCGAACGGTAGTAGAGAACCGTACGTATAGGCAAAGAACTCGCAGAGAAAGTTAGATAAAATGAATTTAGAGCGGACTTGGCCGGGTATAAAAGTTATAAATTCAAATAGAGGAGACAGTCGGAAATTCAGGAAATTTTCTTTTCCTTTTTACCCCCTATCTTATTGCAATTGTCTGCTGTTTGTGTACTCAGCGAGGCACAAACTATGCCGTCGACTTTCAAAGCCGTCTTGAGTAAGATAATTTTTTGTCTAGTTATAAAATGTTTATGGGTGCATTATACATTCTAGTATTTACACGCAAGTCCATAAAACGTACAGAAACAAAATATGTTTTTTTACGTATAAATACAAATAAATAAAGATTAACAACAAAAATAAATGTAATAGGACTATTTCATATAGTAATTACATGACAGCTCAGATAAGAAGTATTCATTAATAAATAGTACAGTAACCAGTGGCGGATCCAGAATAAATTAACAGGGGGGGGGGGGGGGGGACACAACCATTAAAAATGCGCCGCCGCAAGCGAACAAACATTTTTTTTCACTCGAAAATGAAAATTGATGAGCAGGGTGGGGGGGGGGAGAGAAAATCACTTTTTCACTCAGCCATAAGAATTGATGAACGGGGGAAAGAAAATCAGTTTTTTTTTTCACTCAACAATGAAAATTAATGAGCGGGGGAGAGAAAAATCACCAAAAAATTTTCTACTCACAAATTTAAAAAAATCAACAATTTTTTTATGCTCCGGCATTTTTGCCAAAATAAACGACAGGGGGGCACGTGCTCCTGCCCCCCCCCCGGATCCGCTACTGACAGTAACTAGAGGTTTAAACTACGGAATAATGTCATAATATATGCATTAGATTTCGTTTTTTTTTACAATTTAATAGTAAATGCCTCAAAGGAAAGTTTCTATATTATGCGCATGCTTGCTAATTTATATCAATGACAATTAAAAAAACATGGGAAAAATGATCAAATTTTGAAAAGAAAACGGCTCTACGTAACTTGTCACATAAATTCATAGTTTTTAAGTTATAACGACTTGAAAATTGCGATTTTAGCTTGAAAAAAGAGGTATTTCAAAACCGTTTTCAATTTGCCGAAAAAATGCTAGAGACAAGTAAGAAAGTTACTAAACTGGGAACGAATTTCTTTTTTTTTTAATTTCTGGAGAATTAATGGTTTCGCAGATCTGAAAGTGTAAAGATGGCGTCCGAACGTTTACAAGATATATAATTCTCAAGTACTGTTTTTCGTTAACACATAAAATGACCTAGATGCTCAAATTTACAATTGAGGTTATTATGAAAATGAAAGATAAATTCCGCACAAAAATGATCTTCCATTTTTTATGTACAACGAACGGTTTAGACAAAAATGTGCTTCGAAGTTTCCGCACAAGGCATAATATATTTTTTATTTTGATTAAATTTTGGACAATTCTGAACAAGTTTCATTAACAAAACTTTCCGACAAAAAAATGCCTAATATGATTTCTTGATTTTTTCCGCAATTTTGGTACCGCAGGTGGCTTTGCATTTGTAGGAGGAGAATGTTTTTCTGGCCATAAGTAGATCCTAAGTTATTCTATACTTAAGTAAACTTTGATTCAAATTGAAAAAAAATATAAAAAAGTTGGTGTTACCATTTCAAGTGAAATATACTGTAAATATATAACCAATAAATTTTAATGTGAAGATTTAGCAAATATTACTTATATGACGGTAAATATATATTGATCAGCTAATAATATACATAGAACAAGCACGTATTCTATGCATGGACTATATGAAATGGAGAATATTATATGCCCTGCGCGGAAACTTCGAAGCACATTTTTGCCTAAACTGTTCGTTGTACATAAAAAATGGCAGAGATCATTTTTATGCGCAATTTCATTATCTTTCATTTTCATAATAACCTCAATTGGCCTCCGAGCCATAGAAACCGCGATATTCGCAAAAACCCGTTTTTTGTGAACTTTGACCTTGAATTTTTTTTTTATGCCATAGTGATCTCGTTGCCGATTTTTAATATTTTCTTTAAAACGCCAAAATAAATCGATTTAAAAAAAAATTAAGGATATATTTTGTTAGATCAGAAAAGTCTAATTTCACTGGATTACATATAAAAATACGATATTCTCAAAACCTGTGTTTATCAAATCTATTAAAGTGTTTATTACCAAAGCTAAGCTCTTTTGCTCTAAAAATAAAGGTAAAACAATTTCAATATCCAGGGAAACATTACTTTTGATACATTGGTTTATTAATTTTGTTGATTTTCAGTAAACCTTTGCGTTTAGAAATATATGCTTTTTCAAAACACATAAATAAATATCCATAGTACGTCTAGACACAATCAGAAGCCATAGGCTATTCACAAGGGTTACTCAAGGCATTAACCGCAGAGGGTTTCTAAATGCGGAGAAAATGGTCGTAAATAAACATTTAAGGTGCGTTTAATTGATACTGGCTAAATGAAAAATTACGGCATTGTTTTTCAATGTACCTTTTCCGCTATTTTAATTCGAGAAAGTAACAATTTATATATTTAATGTCAATTAATAAACTTGTGTTATACCCAAACAACATATCGTTTATATCTTCAGGTGACTAATACTTTGGTCACATCATGAAAGGCGAAAGATATGATTACTTCGCCAAATCGTTTGGGGAAAAGTCCCGGATAAAACTCAATCGGAAGACGCCAGACCGCTTCAGTTAGTTTTCAAAAGCATCCGGCTGTATATTATTTGTTACATTTTTAATTAACCTTAAGTTATTGACATACACTTGAATATGGTTTCAAATCGTCGTTGTAAATTTATATATGAGCTGATGTTATTCATCTAGTAGGTGAATATATTCAATTGTTTTGAAATATTTTGACGTTTAATTCATTTTAATGGCGTATATTTTCTAACGCGCGTTTTGTCATTTGAAAATTCTTTACATAATTCAAGAATTATAGTGAATTGAGTTATTTGTAGTGAATTAAAATAAGTGTTATTGACTTTTATTTGTTCTTACCTCTATTTAAGAAAAAAATATGCCACCAAATAGATACTGCAGTGAAGCTGAAGCGGCACAAATTGTAACTCTATATGAGGAAGGATATAGACAAAAAGATATCGCACGACGTCTTAGGAGAGGTCAATCTACAGTATCGAATATTTTAAAAGGTATCGAGAGACTGGAAATTTTGTTCGAAGACCCGGCCAAGGGCGCAAACGGTGCACAACAGCAATTGATGACCGTTTTTTGATCCTTAATTCTACCCGAAATCGCACACTGACATCCACACATCTCAGAAATGAGTTATTAAATGTAAGACAAGTGAATGTTAGTTCGAAAACGGTTAGACGAAGATTAAGAGAGGCAGGTTTAAAGCCAAGACGGCCTGCCAAAGTTCCACGTCTTTTCCAAAATCACAAAACTCTTCGATTACAATTTGCCAGAGCACATATTCGGTGGAATATCGAGACTTGAACACAGTTATGGAAGCCAGATGGACGAAATCATATCTATAGAAGAGTTGGGGAACGATACACTAGTTGCAATCTCGTACAAACTGTTAGTTTTGGAGGTGGCGGCATAATGCTTTGGGGAGGTATTAGTTGGGAAGGACGCACCGAACTCGTGGAAGTCGTTGGACGAATGACTAGTGACTGGTATATCGAAAACATTCTCCAAGATCATGTTTTGCCATATGTGGGCCACATTGGATACGATAGGTTCGTATTTATGAACGATAACGCTCGACCCCACGCAGCTGGCTCAGTGACTAATTACCTTGATGCAGTCCAGATTCAAAGATTACATTGGCCACCGTATAGTCCACACTTGAATCCCATAGAACATATGTGGGATCAGCTAAAACGTCGTATACGACAAAGAAATCCTGTTCCAATTACCCTAGAAGAACTTCGAATTGCAGCACAATATGAATGGAATGCAATTCCTCAAGAATACATTCAAAATCTAATTAGTAGTATGTTAAGAAGGATGCAAACAGCCATTAGAGCTCGAGGTGGGAATATTCGTTATTAAACATGCCCTATTATTATAATCAAAAGACTAATTTGCTTAACGTGGTAGCATTTAAGTTGAAACTAATTATTCTTAATTTTTATAACATTTTGCATTAATTTTTTTAAGCATTTTCTGCTAATGAAAACTTACTTAAAATGTGTGAAATAAACTATTTCTTTCTTGTGTAATGCGTTTCTTTTATTAAAATTTATAAATACAAAAGAATTGGGACAATTTAAAATATTCGACAATTTTGTCCATGAGTGTATATTTTATGATTGTTATCAAAGGCACGTTGGGCAAAAATAGGCTTCTCAATTCTTCCATATATGAAATGGGCCATATGCTTCTTGAATTTAGTTGTAATTGAGCGTTTGGGTTGTCCAACGTACTTCCAAAGATGACCTCTACATTTAACCCCATAGCACTTTGACCACCTGCAGAGGCGGAATGAATCAAGCACCGCTTGTCATTATTTAATGATCAACCAATAAATTACTAGCACACGATAGATTTATAGAAGTAAAAATGCGCAGAGCAATTTATAACTCGACCAATTACCACATCACACGTGTGTTTAAATATTTGCAATGGCACCTGTGATATACAACAGCGGGTGGTAATACGGACAAATTAGCCGGTTTTGTAAATGTCACAAAAATACAAATTTGTTCGCTTATTTACGTATGGCAACAGTTTTTGTTCACGTAAAGTTTCAGAGACCCACCTCATGTTGCAACTGGCATTTCGTATTTTGAATTAATTAATTATACCTTTTAACTAAATTCTAAATATTTCATTTGGGTTTTAGCGTGCCGCTAGATCATTAATAACTAAGTTAAGTAGTTCGTGAAAAGGTATACACTGCTCGTAAAGTGACTGCTACTGGCGTGTATTGCATGAGGGGTTCTAATTAAAAATATTCGAGACAATTTTTGTTACAACAGTTAAAATACTGTAAAAGCGTAAAAATAGTTGTTTAAGTAAGAGTTGTTCAAAGCTTCTGCTGTGGTGAACAACTTAATAAAATTAGGGTAAATTTTTATAGTTACAGAATGTCATTTAAAGTAAATGACGAATCAGTTATAGTTATTATGATTATAGTGCCATTTAAAATCTTTATGATGAAAATGAAGAATGAGAAAGAATATCAAAACCAAGGGTGTCTGGAATATATAGGCTAGAGACAAGTCAAACACAGCTTTCAATGACTTATAAAAACGTAATTACAAAATAATTATCATAACTAAAATTAATCAGAAATGAATACCAAGCAGGCAAATCAATTATTACATGTTAAACAAACTCGCTTTGGAAACAAATAAACTAAAAATGTACTTACGCACGGTAACTCATCCCAAAGTAAGTTAAGAAAATCAGAACTATCCACAATACAACATAATTCGTTGTAGTAAATGTTCTCTCTGCTTAAACAAGCAAACCTTAACCCAATCATTAAACTTCTTAAATAAAAAATGTGTATTAAATAGGTAATTAAAAATATCAATGAACAATTTAATATAATAATTCTTTAATAATTCAGAGTACGTATAGCGTTACTAGATGGCGGTACTATAGCAACATTTCAGCTGATATCGGCAACCTTAGAACGTAAAGTCAGGAGATTGGTAAAATGTGGTAATGCTCTATGTTTTTACTGGCAATGTGACTGGTCGAAGCATGTCCGAAAACTCTTTACACTGAAGACCAGTCTATGCATTACAATATCTATAGTGTAAGTTTTGTTTTCTTGATTGTCATTACATTTAAAATATGGAGAGTTTCGTGGACTTTAAGTTTCTGTAGCTGCATTTGATAAATATGTATACCTACTTTGTTTTTTACTAGTCTCTTTGGAAATGCATTTTTTTGTGACGTAAATTGAAAATAAAGGTCAGTAAAATCTAAAAATTGACAAGAAAACGTCTGAAGGCAAATAATTACAAAACATAATATTAAAGATGTACTTAATGAATTATTTATTCGTGAAATATTCTCCCCAAATACCACTCGTGCTTTTAAATTTTATTTATAAATTGTTGTTCGAGCTAAGTTGCCAAAAGGTAATATAATTCATGTAAATTGGCAGTTTATTATCAAAGATTAAATCAGATAATAAACTGTCAGTTTACACTCTTTATATTACCAGGCAACAAGGCTTTCGAAAAAATTAACCGATAAACTGTTCTAAGCACTAGTGATATTACATACGATTAATTGTGGTGAAGAAAGACGCTACACAATATTCGGTTATTCGGCCAGTGGCGGTCTCGAATATTCGGTATCCGGTTATTCGGCAAAATCACTGTTCGCTGCATAACTACTATCAGACGTTGTCCCGCTAGGTGGTGCGCCCGCAGGAGTCGATTTTGTGAAAACACTGCCTAAATATAACATGAAAATAAGACATTATTTTAAGCAGATCTTTTGCTGGCTCCCGTACTAAGAGGATTCCTTGTCTTTATTCTCGGAAATATTTTTTCTGGTCGTAAATACAACTACATGAATCCATGAATGTTCTGAGTAAAACATCGTCGGTTAAGCCGAAATGATATTTCCGTCTCCTGCCTGGTTCTAAGACAACGTAAGCATTGAACATCAGACGCGCGATGTGCTTTATTAACGGCGCCTGACGTCGTTAATTGGGTCACTGAGGACAGCAACCTAAGCGATGCTGCACTTTCGGGTTGCGAGTTCACCAGAAATGAGCCGTTTTATTTGAATGTGGCAGCTTGATGACTCAATTTGATTAAGCTGATGAAAGCAATGCCCGCCGGTGTAAATATATCTGTTAATTAATTAATTAATTAATCGGTATATTTGTTTCTGTTGGGCTGGTGGCAAATTTATAATAGCATGGTTGCATAACATTATTAAAGGAATAAAATTTCACTACATGATTTTATACCAGGTGGCTGTATTTATTAAAAAAATATATATTTTAAATGCAATTAAAAAACAATTGTTTGCATAGGTCACGAGACAAAAATTGCCTGCGAATGCAGACAATCCCTGAAGCAACTGGCAAAAAATTATATAAAAAAAATATTTTTAAGAAAAAGCTTTTATTTGAAAAAACTACTAAAAAGTAAAAATAATTTTTTTTAAATTCATACACCTGGAAATCAAAAGCTTTGGTGACAGTCATAAAGCGCTATTGCATAGTTACTTTGCTCAACTGACCGCCCCCAAAGCTTTTGGTTTACAGGTGCATGGATTAAAAAAAAAATATTTTTACTTTTTAGTAGTTTTTTCAAATAAAAGCTTTTTCTTAAAAATATATTTTTTATATAATTCTATTTTTGACTTTTTAGTCTACTTATTTTATAGACAGACAGACAAAACCCTTTATTTGCCACCGCAATCCATCCCTTCCCTCTCCCGTCTTCTCACCCCTCTAACACTACTTCCCACTTCTTCCCACCCCTTTCCCATCTCTTCCCACCTCTTTCCACCCCTTCCCCATCTCTTCCCAACCCTCCCCATTCCTTGATGTGGGTTCCAGGGCATGAGGGGATAGAAGGCAACGAATTGGCTGATAGCCTCGCAAGACAAAGGGCTGAAGCCCCATTTCTTGGACCCGAACCGTTCTGTGGCTTATCTAAGGGATACATAACGGAGGAGGTCCTAAAATGGGAAAAGAAACAAAAGAAGTCCTACTGGAGAAATGCTCCAGGCCATAGACAAGCGAAGAGGTTTATAACCTATTCAACAAAGAATTCCATAAGGTTTCTCGAACTTGAAAAGTCCGACTTAAGGCTGATCATAGGCCTTCTAACTGGCATTGCCCCTTGAGATATCATCTCAAGAACATGGGCATGGCAGAAGATGACAAATGCAGATACTATGAAGCTGCAACTGAAACTGCGGAACATATACTTTGTGAATGCAAGATACTAATCTGCATCATACTAAAGTACCTAGAACAGGCGGAATTGACGCCTGAATACTTAGGGAAATTAGCTCCCAGGAAAATCGCAAGCTTTGCAACAAGTCTTGGAATCCTGGGCAACAACTAGTTGCAGGGTAATTGCAAAAGACCTTTTAGGTCGAGGTGAAGAAAGGCCAACCCAAGGCCCAGGGACGTACTGACAACTGTTTAGCGGCGCTGGATCTTAGAACTCGCAGGCTACTTATTACCCCATTAGCCGGTCATCTTGCCAAGCAGCCGGCGCCAGAGGCACACTATTGGAGCGGGCCACCGGGATTCGTCCCGGTGTCCCGGTGGGCCAGTCCGCCCCTGCCAAGGCCTTAAACAATCTACAATTTACAGGTCACGTAATATAACAATGAAGGTTGTTTTTTAAATGGAAAACCCTGTATGTTTTTACATATTCTTTTAGATATTTTCCCTGATTTCAAATATATAAGGGTTGATAGGTCTAGCTGTAATATTTCTTGACATATCGGACATTAAATATACTCCAAAAATGCATATAGGTATTTTATAGTTATTGAAGGAAGCGCAGTAATTACTCTTACGCAGTAGACTGTGACTGATGATACTGAGCAAAATTTGACGAGACAGAAACACCAAGAGACGCTCAAAGATCAGACTTTTTTTTTACGTCTCTGACTCATGAATCGTTAAGGAAACAGACAGACGGCAGACGGTATATTAATGTTTTCGCAATGTGGGTGAGACTGCTGCGAATTTCATGGGCAGCACATCATACCAATAACTCAATCCAAGAAATACCTCCCCCAATGCGACTTACCAGCATCGTATTCTCTCGAATCCTCTATTTTTTTGGCCATACCAATCAAAGAAAGGACTGTATAGAACGATCGATAGTTCAGAGGAAACTGGACGAAGAGGACACCCACTAAAACGTTGATGTCATGAGGAAGTTGATGGGAAGGAGCTTTGGTGATGACATGCGTCTAACAGGCAGCTGATTTTAGCAGCGAAACTAGCAGCAAAAAAAAAATTTTTTTTTGTTTGCATTGTTGAATACAGGTAGGTAATGATAATGTTAACATTTTTACCTACAAATGATGACCCAAGAGCTAATACGAAGGCTATCCTCAAAATAATTTTGACGACCAACGCGTATTTTTCAGGTAAAACTCGTATTAAAAAAAATAGTAACCTAGCCCTTTTCGAACCGATTTTAATCGAAAGGTGGGCTCTTTAGCTTTAATTTAAAAAAATAATAACAATAAGTTAAATCCCTAGTACATCTAACATAGAAGTAAGCCGCGAAATAGACGTTCACACCGTTTTCGCTTCTAGCACATTTTTTAAGATACACTAAAATAAAATAACTATTAACCTGGCCCTTTTCGGACTAATTTTAATCGAAAGGTGGGCCCTTTACCTTTAATTTAAAAAAATAAGTCCCTAGTACATCTAACATAGCAGTTGGCCGCGAAATAGTCGTTGACGGCGTTTCCGCTGCTAGCGCATTTTTTATGTTAAACTAAAATAATATAAGATCTATTAACCTGGCTCTTTTCGGGCCCATTTTAATTAAAAAAAAAAAAAAATTAAGTCCCTAGTACATCTAACATAGAAGTTAGCCGCGAAACAGACGACAGCGCTTTCGCTGCTAGAACGTAATTTCTCAAGTAATATGTTAATAAAAAAAAAAAATTTAATAGCCTGGCCCATTTCAGACCACTGTTAATGGGTGGGTTAATTAATTAATTTTCAATAAAAAAAAATATTTCCAAGAATCCTTGTCAAATTCTAAGCACTTTTTACATTTAGACTGTATTAGGTAGAAGAATGACAAAACTTAACAAAACTAATATATTTCCTGAGTAAAAAAAATAGCAATTAAACAGTTAGACATTCCCAAATCAGTTAATGACAGTCTCAACTATGTAACATACAGAGTGTAGTTCTTAATCTTCAGAAATGCTTTGAAAAAAAAAATTTCATTAGACACTTTTTGTTGTAAACAAATATTTCAAATATGTATTCAATTATTCAAAATATTTCGTATAATACATTTAAGAGAAACACAAACGTAAAGTTTATTTTTCAATTAAAACTGAAGATCTCATTTTATTTTAGTGTAACATAAAAAATACGCTAGCAGCGGAAACGCTATCAACGTCTATTTCGCGGTCAACTTCTATGTTAGATGTATTACGGACTTAATTTTTTTTTTTTAATTAAAGCTAAAGAACCCACCCTTCGATTAAAAGTGGTCTGAAATGGGCTAGGCTATTCATTTTTTTTTATTAACATATTACTTGAGAAGTTACGCTCTAGCAGCGAAAACGCTGTCCTCTGTTTCGCGGCTAACTTCGATGTTAGATCGAGTGTTAGATGTACTAGGGACTTATTTTTTAAAATTAAAGCTAAAGAGCCCACCTTTCGATTAAAATCGGTCCGGAAAGGTCCAGGTTACTATTTTTTCAATACAAGTTTTACCTGAAAAATACGCGTTGGTCGTCAAAAATATCTTGACAATTTGAGGCCAATAGCCTTCTTATTAGCTCTTGGGTCATAATTTGTAGGTAAAAATGTTGAAATTATTATTACTTACGAATATATGAATTCAAAAATGCAAACAAAACAATTTTTTTTGCTGCAAGTTTCGCTGCTAAAATCAGTCTCGTCAGCATTTGCAATGAAGTGTGGATTCCATTGCAGTGTGCACTATTCTGACCTTGTCCTGATCTGATTAGATGAAGGAAGCGTTAACCGTCTGTACACAGAGAAAAAAGGATGGAATAGTGCACGCAAGTTTCCTTTTCTGAGTTACTGAGTTATTAATTTCAATGATTGCAGCGTAAAATTTTAGGGAGTACAATTTGAAAAACAAAAGTTGGGGTGGTTTCTTAAGAGTTTTAAGAAGCAAAACGGTTTCAAGGGTATAATAAGAAGAATTTTTTATGTTTTTCGTAAACTCTTTTAGCTCATTTTTGTATCTTCGCAAATAACAAAGATACGCGTCTTCACATCTTTATGTATAAAAAAATCCATATTTTTATTCGTATTCACAAAGTAATTATTTATCTTAAAAAACGTTTCTAAATTTTACTTGACATTTCTGAAGAAACAATGTACAGATTTAATTTGAGAAGCGTCACAGGAAGATATGTTTTCCAGTGAATAGGCATTTATTTACCCGGCAAATAATGAAAATAAACATCCCGCTTCGCGTAATTAAACCAAATGCACCGGCACGTGGAAAATTTATTGAATTAAAAATACATCTTATTTATTTAGGCTAAATATGTAAAAGTAATAAAGCAGTAAATTTATTCTCACATAAATTTTCCTGCTGTGAAAACATCCAAAATATTATTTATTAGCGTAGGCAGGGAATGATTAAAAGATCGGAATTTTTTTTATCGAAAAGATAGCGCGAAATGTGGGCGATATTTGCGTTACTCATCGTGTTTTGTCTATCGGCGATAACAATTTTGGTATGTCACCGCTCGACTTGTTATCTAATTTTAATAAAGCCATCGCCCGCTGAGTTCCCATTGATTAACTGTCGCTAAGCAGCGAATTTAATTGCTATCCCAAATTCCGACCCAAATTGGCAAATTGTGTGTGTTGTGGTCGCACGAGAGGTTCTCGCATGCCATTGAGATAGCAAAATCGATGCGAATAATTAAATAATTGACGCTATCAATCTACTTTTTTAATAAGCCCTTTGCAGATTACCCAGTTCGTAAAATAAAAACGGGATTAGTAAGTTATTGATATTCGAGTGTACAATTAAATCAGCACTTCACTACCAATACTCTACTACTGACTTTTGAGGAATCGTGCTTAGCTTTTCAATCACTAGTTAACTATAAACTGTTGGTAACGATTGCCATATTTATATAGAATCGTCAAGATACATTCATCTACTAAAGTTAATTATATAATTATACGAGTATTTCTTTTGCATGCTATTATCGATTGTACTTTTGAAAGATGATAAATAATTTAGATATTAATGATTATAGGTCATTAAACGTTAATATGAGCCCTTTGTAGCGACTCGCTTACACTAGTAGAAGATATGTGCGAGCGCCCACACTGGAGGTCTAGCGGCGTAACTAAGAAAATTGAAGAAACAAAAATATAACAAAAAATTTATATTTATATTATTAACAAGATACACAAGATACACAAGATACACAAGATACACAAAATGTTAAAATGTTAAAATATAATACAAAATAAACCTTTATAATCAAATATGATATTTTAATATAGCAATACCAAGCGATATATATGATATTTTAATATAGCAATATTAAGGCTATAAATTGGTGACCCCGACGTGACCATAAAGCTTTGGTCAAAGCATTATTCACTAAAACTGAAAGATCTCCCAGGCAAATTAGACATTTAGAATTCATTGCTCAATTTGCATGCGAAATCAGACATATCAAAGGGAAAAATAACATTGTTGCAGACACCTCACGTGTGCATGACACGTCTTCTTTACAACAATGCATTTCCCCGATTGTTACCCAAAAGTCTAACCTAGTTGATATTAACTTTAACTTAAATTTATTGAGCGAAGCTCAGGAAGATGATTCTGACCTTAAATTTTTATTATCAGATACTTCATCAAATACAAAGAGTACCTTCATTTTAAAGAAAATTGAAATTCCATATTCTGACAAGTTTATTTGGTGTGACGTTTCCCGCCCTAAACTCCGTCCTTACGTTACGATCGTTTATAAACGGACAATTTTTGATATTTTTCATGGTTTGTCTCACCCTGGTATCAAAGCGACTAGAACGTTAGTTTCTAAAAATTATTTTTGGCCCAAAATGTCTTCAGATTGTAATCTCTGGGCAAAAACTTGTATTAGCTGTCAAATTAATAGTGACACGACATACAAGGAGTCCGATAGCTAACTTCGATATTCCTAATAGTCTAGGTGCCCGTCGACAACACTGCAATTTATACATATCCTCGTATACTCGTATAACTTCTTGTACGGTATAATTGCGCCTAGTCTATAACTTTTTTCCTCGGCAAATATATTTTGTCCGATAATTCAAAAATTGGATTCTACATATTTTTATTAAGCAATCTTGAACAAATCTGCTGATTATCAATATATGTTTTAAAATTATGTTATGTTATGTTTAGGGTGGTAGACACCCTTAACGCCATATAACACCATTATGCCGTACAAGAAGTTATAGGAGGATATGTAGAAATTGCAATTATGTCGACGGGCACCTAGACTATAAAGGACGCTTCGACCACATACATATAGATTTAATAGGACCATTACCTCCTTCTAAAGGTTGTTCTTATATTCTTACTGTGATCGAACGTTTTACTAGATGGCCCGAAGCTTATCCACTTAAGGATATTACTGCAGAAACTGTAGCGCGTACGTTATTTCAGAATAATATTTGCCGATTCGGTGTTCCTGTCACAGTGACAACGGATCAGGGGGTTCGATTTGAATCGAAATTATTGAAAGAATTTTCAAAATTTTTGGAATTTCATAGAATTCGTACGACACCATCATCCTTCCTCGAACGGGATGATTGAAAGATTTAATAAATCTCTTAAAACTGCTCTGAGAGCTAAAACTTCTACACCACATTAGGTAGATGAACTTTCTGTCTAACAATTAGCTCTCAGGACCATCCCTAAAGACGATTTGCAATGTTCTTCAGCAGAACTCGTTTTTGGTCAAACTTTACGACTACTAGGTGAATTTTTTATAAAATCATATACTTATACGGATCTTCCTTGTTTTATTACTAAATTACGTACTTCTTTTGATAATTTAACGTTCATTCCACCTTTTCACCATATTAATTACAAATCATTCGTCAATTCAGACATCTTGACTTGTAATTTTGTTTTCGTTCTGAAGGAACGTTTTAAGAAATCTTTTACTCCGCTATATGATGGACCGTTTAAAGTGTTGTCCCGCACAGACAAATTAATTACTTTTGTTAAAGGAACTAAAACACTAAAACACAGTAAATATTGATAGAATTAAACCAGCATATTTACTGTCAGACAAATGCGATGTCACTGTAACACCTGTTAAGAAGGTACGTTTCGCCATTGATACTTTGATTGACTGATTGTTCTTTTAACGGAAGGGGTATGTGTAGCGACTCGTTTACACTAGTAGAAGATATGTGCGAGCGCTCACACTGGAGGTCTAGCGGCGTAACTAAGAAAATTGAAGAAACAAAAAATATAACAAAAAATTTATATTATTAACAAGATACACAAAATGTTAACATTTTAAAATATAATACAAAATAAACCTTTACGATCAAATATGATATTTTAATATAGTAATACCAAGGCATATATATGATATTTTAATATAGCAATATTTAGGCTATACCCTTATTAGCAGATGTCTGCTGGCCAACCGGGATACCGGGAGCTTCCCGGTGGGCCCTCACAAAATGTCTAGAAAGGGTCACAGAACCTAGATGAATGTTTTAAAACTTTAATTTACAAAACAAGACAAAAAAAATACCCCGCTGCTGAGCGCTCCGTACGCACCTGATATTCCTAATTGTTACAATTTGGCGACATTTTCCGATTGACCAACAGCCGCGGCACGTGTCCAACTCAATATTCAATGCCAAAGTTTTTTTTTTTAATGTCTTTGTTTATATTAACGTCCTGGCGAAGTTTAGCTAATGCTACTCTACCACTTAACCAGGACGGCGAGATGAGATACGGTCACCAGTCCAAGTGACGGACTCGCTTGGCCGTGCTTAACTTCGCCAATCAAGGTCCAGTCACTGAAACTAGTACCGTACCTCACCTCACAAGTTAGAAGTCAAGCAGATGGTTTGCTGAAGAAGTTCTGTTCCTTTGAAACAATTTTGTTTACCATGACTTATTTACGAATTTTCTACGTACAACTCCTGTTTCGAATTATTTACAAACTGAACATCTGGACTACGTGCAGGCCTGGCGACAAGTTTCTACTGCAACAAAGACACTGAAAGCACATCGAGGAAATTTCGATTCAGTCTTAAAATCTACCAAGAATTTATTCGAACTATATGTATTAAAAAAAATGGATTCTGATTTATTCATTGAAAATATGATCCCAAAGCAAAGGAGAATAATTGTCAAAAAAATGCTTGGGGAACTTGCCAGAGATGAACAAATTGGAATAGACGAAGAAAGTCATGTTCGTTTAACCATATACAATGTTATCATGGACAATATAACAACTTGTTTTGATGAAAGATTCGGAACATGGGATCTGGAATGTTTTGACCTCAGGAGCTTTTCCGAAATGAGTCAATCTCTCTCAGGTTCGCCAAATAAGATTTGTACAATAATTCCTTCCTTAGACAGGGGAATATTAAAAAAGGAATTAATGACATTTGCCCATCTATGGCCCCAACTTTCAAAGCGGGATTTCCAAGAGGTATATAAAGTCACTGATAAAATAAATCCTGATGTTTCTTTTTCATCTGAAAACGAGGAGGAGGCTTCTGTCGAGATTTGTGATGTGCACCAATAATCAGGATTTTTCGTACATTGCATTCTGTTTATACATTTCTTCTGACAATGCCACTCATGCAAATCTCATGCGAAAGGTCATTTTCGAGGCTGAAATTATTTAAAACGAGACTATGTAGTTGCTTTCTGCAGGAAAATTTGGAAGCGTTATTCCTTATGGCCTGCGAGCCTGAAATAACGACCACAATTTCCGCAGAAGTAATTATTGATAAATTGTATCAAAGAAGTACCGCTTTTAAAAGACATTTAGAGTGGAGGTGATTACCTTTTATTCTATTATTCATTTTTTTTATTGTATTGATAAGTTTTATTGAGAGTTTGATGTTGGTGATAAAATAATGTTAAAATAGATGTTAAAAAAAATTACATAAAAGTTTAATGGAAATCCCTAGAGTACAGAATGTGAAGTGTCAAATATTTTGTCTATGTAACGTGGCTTTAATTAAAATACAACCTGAGGCCCTTTCTAAGCTATTTTCCCAGGGCCCAAAATCGTCCCAGCACATGCCTGCTTATTAGCTGCTGTTACATACTACTAGAAATTGCATTATCCCTCATATAGATGCCAAAAAGCTGGATTCCAAGGATACCGAAGTTGCACTGATCAAGTCCTAAATCTGACAACATATATCACAAAAGTACATGTGATTGTCAGGACAACCACCATAAAGTTTCTTGAATTCTTCTTAGTCCAATCTAGGTCTAGGCGTGTGGATGCAATTGCAACTTAGTAGTAGAGATTAACTGTTCAAAAACTACCCCAAAACCACCCTCAAAGGTGCCTGTATTTAGTTTTTTCAATTTTCTCTCACACTGTTGATCTTTCGAGAAAAACTCAAGAGTGATAATTTAAAGAATGAACATATAAAGAAAAAACAGTAGTTAAGGGCAAACATAAAATAAAACTTCAAAAATTAAAATATGAAAATAATTAATTCAATCAAGATTTCGAACTTGCATAGTAAGGCACAAATAAGTTTTTTTTCTTACAACCGCAGATCTCTAGACAGCCCTTCTTGCAGCAACATTTGACCAGTTCTTTGCACGCTTTACTCACTTAAGGAATTGATATTCACATAGGTGTCAGTCGGCCCTCAGTTGATTTTCTATTCGAAATCGCATAGGTCTGACGCATTAATCAACGGTCTCCGAGAAAAAATACAGCATCTTGCGTGGGGGTATGGTTTCACGATTATCGCTCGTGAGCTGAATGATACCATCTAATTCTTCTCCGTAAATTTTAACAAAAAGCACTTTCAACTTTTGAAATATTGGCGAATTTAATTCAAGCACTGAAAATGGTGTGTACAAGATCTCAAATATTAGAGAATATTATTTAGGTATTATGCAAATCAAAACTTACACACTTTTTTATTTATTATGAAAATACCCATTTTCTGTATATTGTTGCCCTAATCTGGGCACGCTAATATACTAGTTAGGTAAATACTCACATATATTCACACGGTAATTGACTTTCGTGTTCTTTTCAATGCAGATGATGCCGTTTTTTGGATCTCTCTCTTATCGATGACGTTAAATCGCAATCCAGTAAAATTAGTAAACAAAGGTAAAGTACGGCTAAGTGTCGCTCCTAAGGCGTGGCAAATATTCCTAATGTTTATTTATTTTTTTTTATTTCCCTATTTACATGTATTCCCTATGTTTTACACCTGTATTGAACGGTTTCGATCAAGTTGTTGGAAATACGAAAAATAGTATATAAGAAACATCGGGATCTATCGTTTTCACTTGAATTTGCCTCTGATCCTGTCTTAAGTGCATGAATCATTAGCCCGGAATCTGTGCTTCAATTTAAGGCTTAGTTTTTGAAACCTACAACTAAGAAGTGTCGTATTCGATGTAAAATTTTCTGCTCAATCCGAATCCGGAGAACGAATAAAATTGCCTTCAGTTCCGTGCTTAATCCGCGAATTTCCCCTTATTTAGGAAATCGTGAAAAATTGAATATTTAAAACATAACTTGCGTTTTCTCCAACAAAATATAAACTAAAAATATATTCTTTTTTTAGTTTTGTAGCTCACAGTGTATTCAATGTACCACTTTAGTCAAGACACATCTAATAGCCCAGGAGTTTTAGTCAATATCGCTTCTACCCGGAATTAATTATTGTAAAGCTGAAAATTTGCAGGATTGTAGTTTTGGTCCAGGACAACACGTACCAAAAAGTCCCCTAAAGTGCAGCAGAAAGGTTGTTACTGGTCCGATTTGGACAAAAGCTTCGGAGAAATATATACGTTCACATTTCAGATGTTCCATGCATATTTTGTTCATAAGTTTCCATTTTAGTGCTGTTAAGTTTTCAGAAATTGAAAAAATTCCGAAATGGCGCCATTGCGGATAAATGAAGTCTCGGAGGGGAAAACGTACCCGAATAAACATTTCTCTTCATACTTTGGGCTTTCCATTAGTATGTCTACCTTCTCTGTAGCGTCACCCGTTACGGAGCTATGCCACTTCGAGTGTAGCCGCGCGGCGACACTCGGATATTTAAGTGCGTCCATCAGGTCTAGTCTAAACAATCAAGCCGCAGCACGGTGAGCTATGCCTTCTTAGTTCAGTAGCTGTGACAGTCCTCGGAGTGTGTGCAACCAATGCACACACATTGGTGCGGGAAAATTGAGTAATCGTAGTTAAGTCATGGTGGACACAGGCGTTTGCGTTTTTTGTAAGTTGTCTCTTGAAGATGGAAATGTTGTGGTGGTTCAAGGTGGGCTACCAACTTTGCTTCGGATTAGTGTGAAAGGAGGAGACACTGAAAATGAGGAGTTGTTTAAAGATCTCGTGAAGAAAAATTCATCAAAAAAATTCATCACCATACATATGGGTAAGTCCTACGATACTCGCTAGTTCTAGAGAAATGTTCTGAGTATCCCAAGACGCTGGTGTCTTAATCACATACATAGTATTACAGTGCCATTTGTCCTTGCAGAAAAAATTACTCTAGACCTTCCACTATAAGAAAGGACAGTATCATGGCCAAAACTGCACAGCCTGGAAGTGAGACGACTGAGCGGCGGGAGAATGGTATGAGGTTTTAATCTCTCTGAAAGCTTGCAGCACTCAACTAATGTGCATGTGCTTTTTTGCGCATGTCCAGCAATAATGGCTAGACGTCAACCTCAATCCGGAGGACTGGGGGTGGAAATCATGACTCCAGGGCCTGGTTCCGGTTCCTACCACAAGGCAGGCAGCTCCTGATATTGCTAATTTCCTGTGCCTGCAAGGCAGACTGCGGTGCCCGGTGCGAGTACAGGAACTCTAGTTTGAACTCCAGCATATGCAGGATCTGTAGAGGATCCAGCTGCACAAATAGCCAGTCAGTGGATATGGATGATGATCCGAACGATCCTACTTCCCAGCAGATCAACAATGTCAATTGTCTTGCCGAATAAAGTCATTTTCTGAGTCTGACAAGTTAAATTTCATTCAATAAATCTTGTAAAACACCAATAATATATAAACAGGAATTCGCAACAAGTCTCATCCGCGCAGCCAGGGCAGTTCTACTCGGCGCATGACGGGCATGGCGACACTCGGAGTGACGTAGCTCCGTAAATGGTTACGCTACAGAGAAGATAGCCATACCAACGGAAAGCCCAAAGTATGAAGAGAAATATTTATTCGGCTACGTTTTCCCCTCCGAGTCTTCATTTATCCGCAATGGCGCCATTTCGGAATTTTAAAAATTTTTGCAATTATGACATCACTAGAACGAAAAATTATGAAAAAAATATGCCTGGAACATCTGAAATACGAACGGATATGCTTCTCCGAAGCTTTTATGATAATTTCGGCCCAAATCGGACCAGTATAGTATATTCTGTAACAAGGTTAGAATGAAAATTCGATACGAGTGGAAGATTCCCAACGCGAGCGAAAGCGAACGTGAGGAACCACGAGTAGATCGAATTTTCATTCTAACCAAGTAACAGACTGTATTTTCTCCACGACCATTAGTAAAAAAAAAAACAATTAATTTATAATTTCAGGTGGTCTTATCAAATTCCATATTTGATTCACTCGATTTTTCACTCATTTTGTTTATTTAAATTAAAACTAGTCTGAAAACGCCGCATTGACATTTGACACTGACAGTTTTGACATCCACGGCAATCTATGTATTTCGTTGAGCACAATTATGGAATATTCATTCTGGCACTTGTTATAGAATAACAATACATGCAAAACACATAACGGTACAAACATAGTGGAGCATCGAATCAAGATGCAAGCAGCGAGCTAAGCATCGATGCGCGATTTATTTAGGTACATTCAGTAGGAGGCGCACATAATAAAGATGCACCGAGCGCTTGCGTCCATCGGTATTAGCAAAGCATCGCTTCACGATTTACATTCGCGATTTCTTTTAAGGGCCGTTACTTTCGGTTCCGATTGAACTTTAACCGTCGGCCAAATCATTGAAAGTACAATTGTTTCCATGGTAACTGAATTGGTTTGACCAATGGTTAACGTTTAATCGGGATCGAAAGTAACGGCCCTAAACGAATCAAAGCGCGCTAAACAATCAGTCATAATTCAACGGTGCAAGGAACCAGTTAAAAATGAAAATCGAACAATTAATTATGTCAGTTTACTACCGAAAAGCACTGTGGAATCAGTCACACCTTGATCACAGGTATAGTCTAGATAAGCTAGATAAGCTGTTTATCTAAAAAAAAAATTTTTGCCTTTAACTTAATTTCTGCAAAATTAGAGTGCCGAGGATTTGTTGAGATTTCGGAAAGCTTTAATTTAAAAAAAAATTGTTCATTTCCGACAAGATTTGCGCTCTCTAGTCATTTTTGAACCAAAGAAACTCAATTTGGGACTACTGAGCTATGGTTAAAATGTGTCCATCTTTTCTCTAAGTGAGGTGCAAGTTTGGCCAATATATAATCAAAAGTTGCATAGTCCATTCTAACATACTGAAAAAATCGATCAGGGTGTTTTTTCAGTTCTTGAAAAAAGTTGTGATACTGTCCTAATTTTCTTCTAGTTTGATTAACGCCGTGTACTGAACACTCTCTAGACATTACCAGTAATATTCGTTGTGCTACGCTGTCAACTAGAACCTCGTCTTCAGTGTCTGAACTCATATTTACTACTGCAAATGAACAAACAAAAAGCTCAAAAATATACCTAACCACTTGTGTTTAAAGCTAACATCGACGTTCCAATATATACCCGCATGAATCGAGTGAACCGACACTCGCTGCTTACCTCGCTGTTTGCATCTTGACTCGGCGCTCCACTATGTTTGTACCGTAAGAAACAAGTGTTTCAGAATAAATATTCTCAAGAGTGAGAATTTTTATTATTATTAAAAATGATTTCGGAATTATTACATTTTGTAATGGTTGTGGAGAAACAATCTTTCTGCTGCACTGTATAGCCAGAGTCCCTTGCTGCTCCGCAAAAACAAGGAAGCCGACGAGGGAGAGTAGGAGACTTTTTAGTACGTGTTGTCCTAGACCAAAACTACAATCCTGCAAATTTTCAGTTTTACAATAATTAATTCCGGATCAAAAACTAAAACTCCTGGGCTATAATGTTTATAGAAATTTTAGAAAAATATCGTGTGAACCTCTACGCCGTCGGCGCATTGAAAAATGTAAAAAAAAATCTGTCTGCCTGTCGATCTGTAACTTTTTTGTGCGCACGTTTACTCTGGAACCGTTTAAGATATTGACTTGAAATTTGGTACACGTATGTACTTTAACGGGATCTGGAACTAGACATCTTATTCCGTCAAAGAGTTGGGGGTAAATTGGGGTAAATGGGGGGGGTAAATAGGTAAATCAAGCAGGCAAGCTTCCATAAAATTGGTATTTAGTGTATACAAGAGAAGCTAAGGTTTCAAAAAAATTTTTGGTATTAGCCACCCCGTAAACTGCTGGCCAGAATTTGTACACTAAAGTGCATTGCAATGCACATAATGCACATAATGCACATAATTCACCGCAATGCATTGCTGAAGTATTTAAATACACCATGTATTATTAAGCATTGCAATTCATCGCTGAGACATGGCAATGCACAAAAATGCATCTGCGAAGCATTGAAATTTACTAAAATGCATCCGCGAAGCATTACAATGCTTCAAAATGCAGCCACTGTGCGTTGCAATGCACTAAAATGCACCCTTCATATTTCACAATGCATCGATGTGCATTGTCATAAGCAAGATATTTCAATTATTTTCCCTCCATTTTAATAAATCCAAATATTTTACTTAAAGTGCCTGTTTCCTAATTCATGTGTAATTTGTATGAGTTTTAAGTTGAATAATATCGT
Source organism: Rutpela maculata (assembly GCA_936432065.2). Taxonomy (NCBI): domain Eukaryota; kingdom Metazoa; phylum Arthropoda; class Insecta; order Coleoptera; family Cerambycidae; genus Rutpela; species Rutpela maculata. The sequence continues at coordinate 44,567,269 of OW386286.2, forward strand.
TAAATAATTTCATATATAACCCGAAAATATCTATTAAATAAACGCCGAAATAAATAATGTTGTAAGGTGTACGCTAAATTGTATGTATGCGATGCAGGCCCCCCGTGTGGGGGGGTCTATTGGGTACTGAGTTTGAGGGTCCGGGCTTCCGAGGGGCCCGTAGTTGGGGCCCGCCAGAGATTTTAACAATTTTTTTTTTCAAATTTCCAAAGTGCCGGCAATTTTCTATAATTAAATGCAAATTTATAATCAGTCTATACTTTAATTATTCAAAATAATGACTAATGGGAATTAGTCTTCCTTGAATGTAAATAATAAACTTATTTCTTGCAAGTAACCATATGATATTCAATATAATCTACACCTACTTACATTTGTATTTTATTTAACAACTTCTCAATTGTAAACAAAGTTTTTTCACAACCTACACTATCACTATAAGACTGTAACCCCACCGATACACCTGTTGCTTACTGGGAAACCGATTCACGCGCATGCGCCGTCCTCCTAAATCATAATAAAATGCAGCACAATACACAAAAATGCACGTAAATGCATCGAAATGCACTGCTAAGCATTGCAATGCATCGAAAGCACTGCTAAGCATTGCAATGCATTCGAAATGCACTGCTAAGCATTGCAATGCATCGCAATGCTCCACAATTCACTAACAATGCATTTAAATTCATCGTCGGCATTTAAATGCACCAACTATGCTTTGCAATGCATAAGTCTTGTACACCAAAATGCACCGGCGGCAATTCTCTGGTTCCCGTACTATTAGTTTTATTTATGTATAATCGTACCGGTCCGCTTCGTTTTCACCTGAATCATCGTTATCAAAACCGCTCCACAAAACAGTTCTCCCTTATTACTAACCCTAATTGACACATCTGGCTAAATGAAGTGGCAAACCCTCATCTTTAACGATGCCTAAAGGTCGGATTCAACATAATTCCCGCATAATTGAAGTATGTTTACGTGAACGCTCATCCTTTGCTTCCCGCCGTCACAAACCCGTCTTCTATATATGTCGTATAATTACAACCCGCAGAACTACAACTTAATGGTCGTTTTTGGCGTGTGCCGTTCAGTAATACTCGAGGTAATATTATTCAACGCGCACAGCGACGCGATGCCTCGTTCCCTAATTAATTATTAATGAGGTGATTACGAGCTCTTATTTACTATATGGTGATAATGCTTGTTAGTTCTGTAGGACTTACTAATCCCTCTTGATGCAAAACTGAGTATAATCTCGAAATATGATCTTAACGAGCAAGCTTGGTTTCTAGTATTATGAAAGAGGAGAGGAGGAATCTGCATATGAGGCGTCGTCATTGGTTTACGTCTACCATAATGAGATTAAGGAGTAAAAAACCAATAGGGTCCACAGTGGGACCGAATGCTGTTAAACACGGACAAAACTATTTAGAAGTTTGTATCCATACGCTTCTCAGAGAGACCTCCATTAAGTGAAGTGTTGTGCATACATATTAACCATTTTTTCGTCTAGCATATGCGAAAATGAGTCATATTAACCCTAAAAATATGACCGAAAGTAATGTTTAGCAGCCTAAGGTAAACTCATAACAAGACGATTTTGTAGTTTTTCGCAATTAGACACCTATGACTGTCATTTGCATACTTTGACGTTTCACATAATTTTTCATTAAACGTTAGTTAAAACCAAAGTTTGGAATCAAAACACATAGCCCAGTCACTTTATACAAAGAAGACTCCAAACCTCTAAAAAAATCCAACCGAAGATTTTCCAACGGGATTCTCTTTATTTTGGCGTCACAAATAATTTCTCAAAAGTCCATAAAGCCAACTGGACGGCTACAAAAGTTACAGAAGGTCAAAGGTCACGAAAATTAGTTTTTCTCAAATATCTCGTAAATTGTCGGTTTTACGTTAATTTTGGCTATTTTAAAATTTGTTCGAGAGACAAATCTGCATGAAAAAGCTTCTATACAAAAGGGTAAGTAAGGGTAGATAAGCTATGTATTTTCGGCCATTAATTTCATAAAAATAAAAAATTCTCCTTAAAATCATTAAACGATATTTATTCATAGTTGAACATGTGATATTTATGTTCTTTATGCCCTTTATACGTTTTACACTTAAAAAACAACAGTAAATCATAATAATAGCATTTCAAAGTAAGCATGTTTGCAGTTTATTTGTAATTTTTGACGTTTTTCCGAACTTTTAATCTAAATTTCAGCTAGATGCGCTCGATGAACCAAGAAAATTTATACCTCATTTCATTGTTGAGTATTTAAGCTTTTAAATAATGGTCAATTTATATCGGTTCATCAAGCGCTTCAATGTATAAAAAACAAAATCGTTTCCGCGGGAGTCGTAGTGGTGTCGATGTTGCGTGCGAATTTAAACGTGTCAGGGCTTAAAACCACATAATCTCATCCTAACGCATCTTTGACCAACCAGGAACTAGCTGTTTTCATTCTAACTCACCTTTGATCAATCAGGATCTAGCAATTTGGATAAGGAAAGGGCGAATCCATTGTTTTCAAGAGAGAGTCCATGTTTTCGTGCATATTTTTGTGTGTGACCTTTAACATGTCAAAGTTTTACTGTAAACTAACTTAATTTTTTCACTTTGAAACGATTAAAACATGTAAAGTATACGATAGTTGTGGATAAAGTATAGTATTCCAAAGAACTGTTTTTTATTACTTGTCAAGTCATATACTACTCGAAAAATATAATGACATTAAATGGCCGATGGGCGAAAAAAGGCCCTTATCTACCCTTGTCCTTTACGTAGAACAAATAGTTTTTGAGATATTGGGCTGAGAAACTTCGGAGCAAAGTGCATGCGCCACTATTCTATACGTATATTGGTCTATATAAATAACATAGGAACATCGTTTATGCACATACACCAGCATAATTTCTTTCTGAGATGTCCTTGAAATGGACCCTTCTTCATAATAATAATAGTAAGTAGACATGATGTATGAAAATAACTCCACTGATATGCTTTTCGAAGAGACAACACCAAAAGCTTCTAATCAAGAACTCCTGTCCAATAAATTGAATAAAAGCAGATTTATTTGACTAAATTAGAAATGTTTAAAATTAATAGTATACAGGCCCCGGATGATGCTGATGTTTTAATCATAGAAACAGCTTTGAATCAGTCAGTTGAGCGCACTACAGTTGTTGGAGAAGATATTGATCTCTTCATAATTTTAATAGGACGCACTCCGATTACACACAATATCTATTTTCTTAAACCTGGAAAATGAAACGTCGAATCGAAGATGTACAATCTCTGGGCAATCCAGAAGTATGCAGATTGTAGAGAACATATTCTATTTTACATGCTGTTAGTGGTCGCGATACCACTAGTGCTTTATTTCGAAAAGGAAAAATAAACGTATTTAAAATATTACAAAAAAGACCAGATTTACAGGAAGCATTGGCGGCATTCAAAATAGAAAACTGTTTGAAAAATTTGCTAATAAATAGTGGCATATTGTTTATTTTAGCTATATACGGAGCTACAAAAAAAGAGACTTCAATTGATAATTATAGATATTTTAGTTTTGCAAAATGCACTAGACTAAATAAGCCCGTGCAATTGTCGTCATTTCCACCCACAGCAGTAGCTACTCAACAACATCTATTCAGGGTATATTACCAGGTGCAAACATGGTTGGAAATTGGCCTCAGCAATTTAAACAATAATTTATTAGAGCCAACAACTACTCTGATTCCTCCTGCACCAGATGAACTTCTCAATTCAATTTTCTGCAGTTGCACAGAAGGTTGTGGCATCAATTGTTGATGCAGAAAAATAGGATGGCCATGTTCCGTAGTGTGTGGCTCTTGTCGGGGCCAGTCGTGTCTCAATACGATGTCCGAGGATACAATCGTTGAATCTGAGTTCAACGATGATAAAGCCGACCCCATTTCGTTATTTTCCGCTGTGATGATTGTTGATGAAGATGAAAATACTGAAGAAGTGGAAATAGAAGAGACAGACGGAGACGAAGAATAAGAAGTAAGCAAAGACGAACATTAATCAACAAAATTATAATATAACTTGTAACCCATGAATTAGGCTGACAGGGGATACCATGTAAAAAAAAACTATATCTCAAAAACTATTGGTCCTCCGTAAATTTTGTATAGAACCTTTTTTATGCAGATTTATCTAACAAACAAATTTTATACTAGCCAAAATTAACGTAAAATCGATAATTTACGAGAAATTTGAAAAAAATTGATTTTAGTGACCTTTGACCTTCTGTAACTTTTGTAGCCGCCCAATTGGCTTTAGGGACTTTTGAGAAATCATTTTTTACGCCAAAATAAAGAGAATCCGTTGGAAATCTTCAGTTGGATTTTTTTAGAGGTTCATGTATAAAGTGACTGGGCTAACAAGATATTTTTGTTATATATATATTTTTTTTTTGTTTAATGCTTCCCGAAAAACAGTTCCATGTCACACATGCAGAAAACGCATCAACAGTCCTTAGCTATCAGCTAATATCCGCGGACTATTAATACTGATTTTCTGCCCTTGCGACGTATTAGGTATACTATAGCAGGAAAATATAATTTACACATTTTTGTATTTACATTTTGTATATATTTGAGTGATGTAATTATAATAAACAAATAGTCAAAAGTTTTAAACTGAAAAACTTCACCGACTTATTTTTGATACCTTGAGACGCCCCACAGTGGGAAATTTTTCAATTTTTTAGACAAAAATCCGTCTACAATGCAATTATTAATGGATTTGAATTTTTTTTTTTTTTTTTAAATTGTTAGGTATCACCCGATGTTTGAGCACTGCCCAAATTTTAAAAACGTTCAACATAACCTCAAAAAATCCTATAAATATATGAAATTCGTGTATTTTACTTAAATAAAAATGCGAATTTCTGTTTTTTTAAAGTTTTACTCAGAAAATATCCTTTACTATATGTTTTTTGGGTCGCTGATTCAGTTAACCAGAAATTGATATAACACCCTTAAAATACCGAAAAACACCCCTAATAGGGATTTTGTCGAAATATATTAAAAATATATTTAATTTATATTATATGTATATGTATATATATATATATATATATATATTTAATATAATTAAATCTACAGAAACAGACCTCTTCGAGTGGAAAATTTAAAAAATGAATTTGAATTAAGATGAAATCAGTAAATAAAAAATATATCCGCAGTTTTTTCTTTTTACTATAAAATTTAAATCTTATGATTGTAATATATGAAATAATTGACAATTATTATCAAAGCTTTAGCATTTAATAAGATGATTCATTGTATTTTTTTCAGTAATTTTTTACTACTAAGTATACAATTGATAAAAAAATTAAAAAGAAATTGATTAACTTCCATTTTAATGTCCAATTTTTTTCATTATTAAATTATCTTAATACTATCTTAAAATCTATTTTTTTTTTAACTTTGGATACTTGTTTTACATGGAGTAGAATGAATGAAAAATTTAGACTTTATTTTAAAAGATTTTTTTTTTGAAATGTTTAAAATTTAATTTGTTTGAAAAAAATAGAGATATCTGCTGATTGTAAGCTGCTTACCCAATTGTTTTTGAACTTTAGGATGCTTAAAATATGTTTACTAAAAATTGGATTGTTGTTTCACATTGCATAGAATGGATGAAAAATTTTCATTTCATTTTAAATTTTTTTTTTCCTTTCAAATGGAAAAATGCGATTTCTAACTTACGAGCTTCTTAAAAACGTTGAAGAACTTAGAATTTGTTTCTACTCACATTAAATTGTTGTTTATTCACATTGTCAAAGTATATAAGAAATGATTAATTTAACCTTTAAAATAATTTTTATTTATCAAACAACGTTCGGAGACTGATTTTAGTGAAAATATCGAAGAAGACGTGATTCTAAAATTTCAAAAAATTTCGAAACCTATTTTCAAATTCTACAGCCATTTAAGGGTGGTTTTCACCCTTAAAGGGGGTTGAGATACACTCTCATAGTCACAATGTACTCTCTTCCCTTATTTTGAAGCAAAGACTAAAAAATAACCATTGTAACTATATTTTTTGTCGAAATGGGGGTTGTTTCAACCCCTCTGATTAACCCTTAGGGTAAATGTTTACTGAATTATTATTTGAATAACTAAGATTTTATATTTATCATATAAAAAATACACTTTACTAGACAATTTTACATTTTTAATAAGAATATTTCGAAAAAATCCCTATTGGGGGTGTTTTTTGGTATTTTAAAGGTGTTATATCAATTTCTGGTTACGGGACCCAATTTTTCTTAATCAGCGACCCAAAAAACATATAGTAAAGGATATTTTCTGAGTAAAACTTTTACAAAACAGAAATTCGCATTTTTACTTAAGTAAAATACACGAATTTCATATATTTATAGGATTTTTTGAGGTTATGTTGAACGTTTTTAAAATTTGGGCAGTGCTCAAACATCGGGTGATACCTAACAATTATTTAAAAAAAAATCAAATCCATTAATAATTGCATTGTAGACGGATTTTTGTCTAAAGAAATTGAAAAATTTCCCACTGTGCGCCCCCGCAACTAGGTCGTGTATTTTATAATTAATTTTCTTAATTTGTTGATCAAAATTTAGGGCACATATTTGTGGCGATTTGGAAGGCGGTTAAAACACATTTTAAATTCAACGGATGCTCAATTACGGGAAAAATGTTCATTAGCTCCTGTACTACAATACCAAACGATAATCTCTCGGCCTGCATTTTAAAATGCCGAGCTTTAACAGGCCCAAACTTTAAAAATCGTATCTTGAACTTTTATTGGTTAACCCTCAGTTCTGCAAACAAAAACTTCTTTCATTTCCATAAACAAAGAAATTGATAATCCCCGACAATGGAGTGACTCTTATTCCGCTCTCTGCTCTGCCCTGGAAAGTGGTGTTTGCATTTCTACTGTACAAATATTATTATAAATTTTATTCCCCGGGCACAACGACATGTTTCCATTGGAAAAAATATAGATTGCTTAAGCACGTGTACAGGAGGCTTTTAAAAGGAAAAATGCTTTTAACGAGCGTTCTCTTTCATTTGGAATATTTATTGATTAACTGTTAGAACTCGCTTTGATAAGAGAGAATCTAGATGAGGAATTTAATATTTTAAGTTTGATTTCTTCATCTGGAAACTTTTAAAATGTAGCACAATTAAGTACATAATGATACTTTTTAAAGCAGATTTTTGCTGTTTCGTGAATGTTTATTTCTTGTCTTGCCACTCATCTGGGTTTATAAAACACAGTTAATAAATTAATTCTACAGGGACTAACCAATATTATACTTCAGAAAAGTTAGATCAGAACCTTAGGACAGCCTATTTATTTTGTGCGAGTTATATGGAGCCACAGTAGTGGTCTATATTTCCTTTATTTTTTAACTTATCTATTTGAAATTTGGGATGCATAAACTACCTGTAAAAATGAATTTTTGAACATAAAAAATGATACCATTTTCGGTTTACCCGGAAATGACCGCAACCTTCGATTTTTAAACGGAACACCCTGTATATTTTTACATGCTTAAATTCAAAACAACATTCTGAGTGTACCATGACATTTTCGCGAATTTTTGAGTCGATGTTCAATTTCTTAATCATTTTAAAACATTCGTCTAGAGTGCTTTGGAATACCAAAATTTTATTTGTTCTACGGCAGGTAAAGTCCAAGGGAAACATAATTTTTCGTTTAATTTCATTAATAACTATTTACGAAGCCTCCAAAGTTGAACATTACTTTTTTTATCGAAAACTTTTTTTTTCAAATGGGAAGGCGGTGGCTCATAGTGTTCAATCAATTATAGATTGCTTTCTGAAATCATTGATATCCATTTCAAATCTATACTATTTGTTTTCCTATTTTATTGAATTTATTTAAAAATAAAAAATCACTTTCAAAATAATTTTTATTGATCCTTATAGTTCGCACTAGTACTTATACCTATTAAGAAACAAAAGAGAGAACTAAAAGACTATTATTCAGAAAAAGATAGTTATTCACATTTCATTATTAGACATGATTTTTTTTTCAATTATACAAGTGCAAATCGCACAATTATAAGTGTTTTCCTAGAAATGATGAACGGCATTTGAATTTTACAAATATTGTTCAAAATGACCCCCCATCACAATCAATACATTTTCTTGATCGCACAATTGTGTTACTCATTAAGCTGGGGATACATCTGGGAAACGTTGCCATTCATTCGCGTTGTCGAACATTTATTTCTGTGCGTTCGTCAAATGTAGACGGTAGTTTGCAAGGATTTGCAAGGAATAAATTGTTGCGCAAATGGCCAGCAATGCGAACGAACGTTTTCCATCGGCTGTCGGTAAAAATGTCGAACGAATGATTGTCAGCAAACGTTGCTATGTGGACGTGTTTAAATAATTTGCAGTCGTTCGCTACCATTTGTCACAAACAAACACACACTTCGCAAATTAGTGGAACGCTACGAATGCTAGACATCACACGTAATTCGTTCATATGTGTCATGTTACTATAGAAACGTCTGCGAACAAGCAGCAATTATGGCAAAGCAAATTAACGCGAACGAATGGCAACGTTTCTCAGATGTATCCCCGGCTTTACATTTCTTAACATTTGTGTAGTGATGTTATTAGCTCCATTGAGATAATCCATAACAACGCGGCTGTTATGGGGTGGTGCTCCGTCTTGCTGGAAATACAACAATCGGTATTGTGCTAGAGGAACTTGTTCGATTTCTTGCCAAATTTGCTTTTGTAGGAATTCGAAATACCTTTGTCCTGTCAGCGTACCTTAGAAGAATATTCGTGTTCCATAAATACTTGCCCATACATTTATCCTAAATCTTCCTTGAAACCTCCCTTGTATAATTAATCTTTGATTTTGTTTGCCGGTTGAACATCACATTACTTGTTAAACGTGTTTCATCGGAAAAAAGGATGTTGAAGGCAAAATTAATGTCTCTTTGAAACTTATTAATTAACCACTCGCAAAACACAATTCGTCTTACAGAATCTCCTTCGTATAAATGTTGGTGCAGACTGTACTTTAATGAGCGGTAATTATGTTTATCTACTCTTATTAGGTTATATACTAATTAATGAACTGCTTTTGATCAATTAATAGTATCCATAAACAAACAGCGTGAGTTATAATGCGTGAGTTATTATAACTCACTAAGTACAGAGCCAATCACCTTTATCTTCATGCCTAGCCTGTCCAATCGACGTAACGCGCAACACACGAAGGTGGAGCCAGGGAGGTAGTGACAGATTATTCGCGTTAAAATCTATAAAGATTTTCTGAAATGTCACAAAATGCTACTATTATTGATTCGTTCGTGCCGAGCCGAATTTTCGAATTTCGCCGTGCAATTTACGATCAGGTTTATCTGGAAGAGTTTCTCTTTACGTCGCGAAATCGTACGGCCGTCCCAATGGTGTTTTTCGAAAAATATGAATGGTGTTTTTCGAAAAATATGAACGTGTCAAGATTGCATGTTTTTGCAATTTTTTCGACTCCGAAATGTAAGCTGTTTTTTGCTATTTTTCGCAGATATCTCCGAAACGGTGGGAGTTAGCTCGAAATAAAAAACAAGGTCAAACGAGTATTTTCCATTACGAATCTTTTGCTACTATCAGAATGTTGATTTTTTTTTTTCGTTTGGAGATAACTACTGAAATGTTGGCCATGTACGGCAAAAAATCGCAAATTTCGAGCTTCTACAGTTGGCAACTTTTTAATCTTGGCTCCTACGCCAAAAGACTAGTCTAGTTAACTTAAATAGGATTAAATTTGCTAAAACTCTTTTTTTATTTTTTGAATTCCGACAAAAATGAAGGAATTAGAGGGGGCGGGATTTGAGACTTTTTTTTTTTCGGTAAAATTTCTCCATTTTGTCACCGTAATTAATCAGTAATTAACTGAAATCGATCTCATATACGATGTTCACTTAATATCATGTACTACTTTGACGCTCCGTTAATCTTGGCCCTTCGAAAGAAAGGTTTCTGAGAAAAATTATTTTTTTAAGATTTACATACACTCTATAGGAAAACGTAATTTCTTACAATTCCTCGAATATCTCGATAATTATCGTTTTTCGAAAAATTTGTAGATAGCTTATATAAAGAGAATTGATTGAGCTTTCCGACGCTTTTTTAATTTTTTCTTTAACATAAAAAACAAGACTTTTGACAGAATATGCGCTCCGGGCTATTGCAGTTCGCGGAGAAGTTTTGCATTTTCTGCCGCGTAATATTAATTTACAAAGCTGATTTTTTGTCTACAAGCAGTTTATGCACTATTTCGATTAAAAATCACATTCTACCTCCACTTAAAGGTGGCTAAATCTTTGAAGACAATATAAAAGGGTGAACAAAAATTAAATTTTACAGTTATTTTTATTAAAAAACAAACTGAGTAATTTAAACAAAATTTTCCCAATTTAACATTATTGTTATAATCGTAGATAAAGTATAGTATTCAACTTGCGGTAATGGTAATCACTCACTTGATGAATTACAGCACTCGCCTTTCATCTGCGTGAGTTATTACCTACATTACCGCACGTAAAAATTCATGCGAGCGATTCAGCGGCTATGTGTGGTGTCTGTATATGCATTGATAATTATATATTTTCCCTCCATACTCACTATTTATCCTCCCTTTCACTAAGAAAAATGTTTAAAACATGTAATCAGAATGAGAAAAAAGTTTTATTTTACTTGATAGAACAGCTAAGAATTTTTAGAGGTTCCATAGTATGCATTTAACCGTGCGCTGGCCGCGCAGAGTGACAAAGTTACTTCACTATTTTTTTCTAGCAATACCGTGGTTTTAGCAATGAATTTTATTAGAATATTTTTTGTTCAGAAACACGTGGTCTATCCACCTGTATTTTTTGTTTTTTTCTACCCTGACTTAATTTAAAAATTTTGAAAAAATGGAAGAAAAAAAATTTTTTTTTCACTTTTTTCTTATGTTCTGCATCCGAGCGGAATGTAAACTTTTCAGGATATTATTCTATACACTTTCACGAACTCATTAAAAAAAAATTAATCAGTTTGCAAGTTTTTGTGGGTTTCACTATAAAATAAATGTTCTCTGTCGTCTGGGCTAAACTTCATACCATACTAAATGTTGCACGTAAGAGAGGCAGTACATAGTAACCACAGTGGGTTTTAATAATTATAAAGTATATACAATTGTCTCTCTAACCTTGAGCGTTGCCCATATATTCAACAACTGTGAATCACCTTGTAATATGTAAAAATGAAGAACAATAAATCAGAGCAACTAAAAGTATTAATCGCGATAAAAGTCATTCATTGTCTTCAGACCACATTCCGGGCGTTGCCATATGAACGACACAAAGTACATTGTTTTAGTTTTTTATATGTTGTATTATTATAATTTGGAGTGATTTATGTATTGAAAAGTTCTCATAGGAGTTATTAAGCAATTTGTTTAATATGAATATAGCAAACAAAAAATCTGTAAAGGTATTTACACAATCCTTCCCTGTTTATTTGGCGCCTTTTATTTATTATTTCTTATGTTGGGCAACTTATGCTGGGCAACCACCCTGTATATCTTATCCAAAAGTATATGAGGTTTTCTTCCTGGCAACAGTGACTGCTACCCAAGTAACACAAAATGCACTATTATTTGTTTAAAACACGTAATACGGCATCTAGTACATCTACGTCTAATTTAGACGTGTACTGTAGACGCATACTATAGATTATTTCTAGACGTTTTTTAGATCTCTGTTTTTTACCAGAGAATCAAATTAGTCTATTTGTCTAAATGTTTTTAGAACATTTTTTTGTTCATAAATACGTGATCTATTCATGTGCATTTTTAATTTTTTTCTAGCTCGATTTAATTTCAAAATTTTTGAAAAAATGGATGAAAAAAATTTTTTTTTCACTTTTTTTTTATGTTCTGCATCCGAGCGAAATGTAAACTTTTCAGGATATTGTTCTATACACTTCACGAACTCATTAAAAAAAAGTTTACTTAGATTGCAAAATTTTGTGGGTAAATACCTTCATCGACTGGGCTAGTTGATCAGACGAGAAATATGAAAATTATAATTCAGAATTCTACAGATTTTAGGAAATACCTACGAGAACAAAATATTGTATTACTGCCTTAGTTTACATCCGGCTGTAAATATAGTAATGGGTGTACGTTAGACCAACCCAAAAAAAAAAAATCTTGTCATATTTTATGTCTCACCCTGTAAAAATGTTCCTTTTTATGTAAAAGAAGAAATGCTCTTTTGATTAAAAAAAAAAAATGAATTTTAAAATGTGCTACCACGCTCTAAAGTACGATATTTCAATCATTTTGCGTTATCTACAAAAATTAGGCTGCGGGCTTCATCTAATATATGTTTTTTAGTGCCAAAGTGGTTTTTCACTTTAAATATTATACAAATAATTGAAAATTATCGAGTAAAATTTTTTTGTAAGAAACCCGACAAAAAAAACTACTTTAAAATGTTAAAAAATGGACAAAAGGAAAATCTCATATAAATCTGCTTTAGGCCTGCCGAAAATACTTTTTCAATATATTCCAAAACATATCTAAACCAAAATTTACCATAATTACTTGCAAGCGAGCAGAAACTAGAGTGCGAAAATTAAAGTTTTCAGGGTGTATTTCACAATTTTACTAATAAACACCAAAAATATATTATTAAAATTGTAAATAACTAATGAAGTTAAGTAACTTCAAATAATATTTTTTTTCCTGGAAAATTTTATTAAATATAGAAAATAATGTTTTTTGATGACTCGGGTTTTTAAGGATAGGCTCGAATTTGTTTTAACTTATTCACCATTGTAAATAATTATTATTAATAATAATTTTTTAATTTATTATGTATTTTTTTTTGTTTTTGTACATTTCTTTGTTTCTGCACTTTGTGTTATCAGTAAAGCTTGTTTTTGTTCTTCATCTATTGTAATAACATTATTAAATCGAGAAGTTAATTTGACATTCAGCAGAATCACTGACAACTTTAAGATTTATGCATACATTTTTTCCACACACATAATGATGGCCTGAATTCCATAGATCTGGATTTTTCTTTAAAGAGTCAACGTTTATATTGGTAATTTTAAAAAAATTTAAACTTTTCTTTGATATAAAATCGAATAAACAAATACCCGAATCATTTTTTTTTGGATCTACAAAACCTCTAACATTACTTTGCGGCTCCCGTAAATTTTCTTTTTTTTTTTAACTTTTGTATCATTTTTCTTTTTATTTGATGAGTCACTTTATCATCAAAAAATGCAAGGCTTACGAGTTCCTCCGATACCAGAGGTGAATTTATTTACTAATAATAATGGAGACAATTTTTTATTTATTTTTTCATATTCATATAAATCTTCTAATAAGTTCATGACGAGGACAAGAAATATTATTATTATTAAATAAATTCACCAATCACTTCTGGTATCTTTCGGAGGAACTCGTGTGCCTTGCATTTTTTGATGATAAAGTGACTCATGAAATAAAAATAAAAATGATACAAAATTCAATAAAAGAAAATTTACGGGAGCCGCAACGTAATGTTAGAGGTTTTGTAGATCCAAAAAAAAATGATTCGGGTATTTGTTTATCTATGGAATTCAAGCCATCATTATGTGTGTGGAAAAAATGTATGCATAAATTTTAAAGTTGTCAATGATTCTGCTGAATGTCAAATTGCGTTGACTTCTCGATTTAATAATGTTATTACAATAGATGAAGAACAAAAACAAGCTTTACTGTTAACACAAAGTGCAGAAACAAAGAAATGTACAAAAACAAAAAAAATACATAATAAATTAAAAAATTATTATTAATAATAATTATTTACAATAGTGAATAACTTAAACAAATTCGAGCCTATCCTTAAAAACCCGGGCCTCAAAAAACAATATTTTCTATATTTAATATAATTTTCCAAGAAAAAAAATATTATTTAAGTAACTTCATTAGTTATTTACAATTTTAATGATATATTTTTGGTGCTTTTATTAGTAAAATTGTGAAATACACCCTGAAAACTTTAATTTTCGCACTCTAGTTTCTGCTCGCTTGCAAGTAATTATAGTAAATTTTGGTTTAGATATGTTTTGGAACGTATTGAAAAGGTATTTTCGGCAGGCCTAAAGCAGATTTATTTGAGATTTTCCTTTTGTCAATTTTTAAGCATTTTAAAGTAGATTTTTTTTATCGGGTTTCTTACAAAAAAATTTTACTCGATAATTTTCAATTGTTTATATAATATTTAAAGTGAAAAACCACTTTGGCATTAAAAAACATATATTAGATGAAGCCCGCAGCCTAATTTATGTAGATAACTCAAAATTATTGAAATAGCGTACTTTAAAGCGTGGTAGCACATTTTAAAATTCATTTTTTTTTTTAATCAAAAGAGCATTTTTTTCTTTTACATAAAAAGGAACATTTTTACAGGGTGAGACATAAAATATGACAAGATTTTTTTTTTTTGTACGTGTACGTCTTCATTTTTTTAATCGATTATCACCAAATTTTTAATAACAGTAAAAGAAGGGAGGTCTGAAAATGGAGATTTTAGGATTTTATGGTTCCCTGATAACGAGCCTGACATTAAAGCTTAAATATTCAAAACGATCAGTCGTATTCATAAAACAAAGGATATGCTTATACCTGCAAAATATGAAGGAAATCCTTCTGCATTTATTCATAATAATTTGAAGCAGAACCTTATACTTATAGAAAAGTAAATGGATATACATAAACCTGACTTTTTACTTTAAAGAAAAAGCATATCCTTCAGAAAAACTGAGGTTGGTCAGTAGCAGACTTAGCGCAGTAGTGAAAGTTGTTTTATCTGAGTTTGAGCGCGATGGCAGATAATGTGGATGTGAGGGATGTTAAACACTACAAGCCCCGCTTATCTACACTTGTTCGTGACTTTAAAATATTATACCGGTTTGAAGAAAGAAATGTACAATGGCTTGAGGACAGATTCTTAAGTACAAATGAAGAAAGTAGTTGACAGGATAATTGCACATTCCAATGAATGGATAAAGTTTCCAAATACCAACAGAGAAATAACAGAGGCAAAACAGTTATGGCAAATGAAGTATAAGTATCCGACAGCTATTGGTGCAGTCGATTGTACCCAAACCAAAACTCCATGGAGATGAGTACATTAATCGAAAAGGTAAGCCTACTCTGAATGTGCAAGCCACTTGTGATGCCAAAGAAATGTTCACTAGTGATGACGTGAGTTGGCCTGGATCCGTGCACGACTCGAGAATATGGAAAAGGCAATTGCTGTGCTACTTGGTGATGACGGATATGGGATAGAGCCATGCCTCATGACTCCATTTCGAAATCCTACTCCTGGTGCTAAAATATAACAAACTTTTCAAAAAAGAGACTTTTCAAAAATGATTGAACAATGTTTTCGCCAACTGAAACGTCGGTTCTAACATGTCATTCAGCGCTCAGACGGTCAACCCTTTACTTCTGTTTGAAGGATATCCTCGCAAGTATAAGGTTATCATTATGAATTCGGAAAGAAGGAAATGCTTATACTTCTACCTTTTATTTTAAAGCATAACCTAATACTTCTACCTTATGCTTGGGAGGATATCCTTTGTTTTTATGAATACGACTTACTGATTATGTTCCTTTACTGCACAGAGAGTAAATAGAGGTCATTAAAAAGGGTGAAAAAAAAATTATTCAATAAAAATTAAACCGCCTTCATTTCAAAGAAGGTAGCTAAAAACTATGAATAAAATTTCACCGTCGTTCAGTTAATTGAACCTTATTCTTATAATTATTAGCGGCATTCGTTGAAGGCAGTATAATTTTTGTTCAATTTTACATTCTTTATTTTTTTTTTTTCATAAAAGTAAAATTTTCTCCGATTTTGATGACCCTTGAGATTTGGGTGATTCGGTGATTCTTAACAACTTTTTACAAAACACAGTTTCGTGTAGCTTAGATTCATTTTGTGTCCAGTGAGTGGTTTTCTCTTGTTTTTCACATTGGAGCTATAGAGACATCTGCCCCGTAAGTAATTAAATGCAAATATAAATTCTTGTATAATCAGGAATGTTAATAACTTCATTTTATAATCATGGCGCCAGAATTTCACTACTGCATAATGCCGGCAATTTACTTGTCTTGAATAAATAATTGTTACGTAACTTATTATTATTTACATAGTCAATAAAGCATGCACTGTGAACCAACAACGTGATTAATTGTAGTTAAATGATGGTTACAGTGGATCAATATTAATCCAACAAATTCATTAATCAAAATAGCCCATGACTTAACACAGATGTTAATTTCAAGGACATATCTGCCGGGCAATTAATATCCTCAAAATAAAATATTTTTTTGGTGAAATTAAATGCTGCCGCAACAAGAATTTAGAATTATTATCTACTGTATTATTATTCTCAACGACAATTATACCCAGGGGCGGCTCAAGGTAAATTTTCCACCCGGGCGGGAGCACTTTTTGGTGCCCCTCCCTAAGATAAACACAGAAATTGTACGTACTAAAGTGCAAGGATATCCTTTCAGACACCACGATCACTCTACTTTTTAACTTAACACATGGAGTAACATAACGGTGTATACATGAATATTTATGTGGCTAATAGTACATCCAAAAATAACCATTTGCAAATACAGGTTCGTTTTGAGGGGCCCGGGCTTGTTTCATTTCTTTCTCAGATTTCTCCCCTCCGATCATCTAAAATTTTTTCTTCTGATTTTCCTCCCCGCTTATCCAAAAAAAAAATTTTTGTCCGCGCTCATCAATTTTTTTTCCACCGGGCCCGTATTTTCTCTCCACGGCTTTGCTCAAGTAATTTATGTTTACACATCAATGTGCATTTACAACATATTAATAATAATTAATTTGTAACAAGTATAATTTTTTTTGTCTACACCATCTAAACGCTATTTTAATGCGGATCCCGACACAAGTTTACTTAGAGGAAGGTTCCTCTTTATTGTTTTAATATTTCATACAAAACAAATTATTTATTTATAAACAGTAAATTATGTAAGATATGAAATACAGCTGCTAATGTTGGTATAACAATTTTCTGAATATTCTGAACTGTTTCTGAATGAAAAGTGCACGTTGCTTGCCTTCATTTATGCAAAATCTTTAATGATCGACTCCGTGTCAGTCAATAATTCACAGGAAGCTTGAGATATGATGAGTAGTAAGGTGTCTCATAGTTAAACAAACATATTTGCGTTACATTTTTGAATTATTTAGACGGCTTTAATGTTATTCGACTGTTCTGCATTATTACAAGTTTAACTGATATAGATTTTGATATTATTTTCCAACGAAAACTATTATTAAATTAAAAAAGATATATTAAAAAAAAAATTAACAATTTTTGCCTTCAGTTTGGCGTCCCTCCGAGCCGGCGCCCCGGGCAGTTCGGGTTGCCCGGCCCTTAAGCCGTCCTTGATTATATCGTAATTTTTCAATGCTGTCAATCTAAATCTAACTGAAAACTGTCCAAGTAAAATGCCATTTTTCTACGACAACATCGAAATATGTCAATTACGATCGTAAATTCAATCATAAACAGCTACATTTTGCACAGAATATCATATTGCATAGCGGACTTGCATACTGCATTTGTTGCCTAGCAACTGTTTCATTATGAACCATTATGTGTTAGGAGGGCGGTCCGCTGTGGCTAGTGCGACGACTAGAGCGACGGCGGCTTTGAGAATATGACACTAGCGACGGGATATTTGAATATGTCATCAGTATTTCTGTCAATAATATTTTCATGTATTTAAAGCAATAAAGAAAATATTTGCATATTTCTTTGCACCAATGTTTATTAGAATATTAAACGTGAGTAGTAGATTGTCGTAGAAAAAGTATAGTATGCAACTCGCACAAAATGGCAATATTGCACTCGTATGAATTGCAGCCCTCGCCTTCGGCTTGTTCTCCAAACTTTCATACTTGTGCAAAATGAGTTTCATTTTGTGCTTATTGCATAATATAATATTTTGGTGGTACTACATTCTTCGTATTACATTACAGCTGTCTACATTCACCATATTTAATGTGCGGCTCACAAGTTTATTGCAAATATTGAACATCAAATTGTATTTAATTCTCATGATTATTTTATAAAGGTGACATATTTTAATACTTCCAGCAACTTTGGTGCGGCTGATCAGATTGAAGTCGTTTATACGAACGTTTCAAAAGCATTTGACAGACTGGATCACACTATGGTACATAAATTGGGTGCTTTTGGGTTTAAGTGATATATTTTTTTAAATTTTATGTATTTCCTATTCGACTAACGGAAGTCAATAAGTGCAGTACTTAGTTTCCAGTCTATCAACATCACTGTTAGCTCAGGGGTGCCATAAGGTTCCGTACTGGAGCCTCTACACCTACTCATTTAATTGTCTGGGATTCATAATAAGAAATGTATATGTACGCTCCAGGTTGAAATATGCAACAGTGGTATGGAATCCAGGGTACCAAATACATGCATTAGCTATTGAATCAGTTCAGAGACGAGTTGTACAGTCCTTGTGGTGCAAGAAAGATTCTGTTTATCTAAGAATTGAATGAGTGAAAACGTGAACTTTTGGCAAAGTTGAATATTATTGATTTAAAAACAAGGAGAATGTACCTACAATATTGATAATACCTAATTTTAGAAGGTACAATTGACAGGAACGGGGATAATCGGATAATTGAAAAAAACTTATTTTGACTGTGATATTTTTAACATGGCGGCCGTAGCGGACACCATTTTTTTGGAAAACATCAATTAATGAATGGGCAACCCCTCTATAGTATAAAAAAAGAAAATCTCTGATCAAATTATATCAAGCAGTAAAAAAGTTGTTATTGAAAAACCGTAGAGGTGCATTCTATCGAAAACAGTTATACGAGTTATTTTTTTACCTAAATTTTATGCCCCCAAGAGATTGCTCACATGTGCTAGGACACCCTATATAGATATTTTTTTATACTCATGAGAATAATTTCTTTATTACACCCTGTCTCACATTTATTTGGCCAATTTTGGTATGTTTTTCTTTAATAAATCATATTGTCTTGTATATTACCCTCCTCTTCTGTAATTAGATGTTTACCTGCTGAATAGTGTTACAAAAAAAAAATAAAAAAAATTAACCAAAAATAAAATATTTTTTTTAAAAGTAGCAGCAACTTTCAAGATCAATTAAAGCAGTCAAGGTCAATTCCATCTTCGGATGAAACGCTGTGATAATTTAAGCATAAAAGCAAATATAAATCAATACAACTAGCGATATAATGTAGCATAGGAGTGTAGACCATGTATCAGACAAGCAAAAAATTTCAGTTTAAAAATCAACGTTCAGACAAGTTAATTTATCAAAATGAAATAAATCGACTAAAATTTGCCGTTAAAATTTGAACTTAAAATCACTTAATTTCCGTTGTGACGCAAGATTCTCATCTTAGGCCCATACGGCCTACACACGTGCCAAGTTCTACTTAATAATAATAATTTAATCATTATACGTATTTCAGGAAAAAAACCTCATACAAGCAAAGGAATTTGTAGACATAATCTCTGTAGCCCTTTTAATTAAAATCCTATAAATTCCTCCCCTAAAAAAAAATTATGCAAGTCGGTAAAATGGCGGGTAAAATACG
This sequence comes from Rutpela maculata, assembly GCA_936432065.2. Classification (NCBI taxonomy): domain Eukaryota; kingdom Metazoa; phylum Arthropoda; class Insecta; order Coleoptera; family Cerambycidae; genus Rutpela; species Rutpela maculata. Next base: position 44,587,038 of record OW386286.2, read on the forward strand.
GTTTTTGATTTTTTTGTCCATTTTACAAAAAACCACTTCGAATAAAAATCGTTAAGCAAGTAATTATCTACGACTTTTGTCATCATCTTTTTTTTTGTTACATTTTGAAAATATTCCCACATATTAAATGAGCGACCATCATTGTCCTGCTTTCGCGCATCCCCAGTGCTTGTTAGAGCATGATATTTTGCAAGCACATGGCACTAGTTTTAATAATTTTGTTGGTGCCGGCTTTTTGAAAGACATCAAAGGAACTAGCACGTTATTAATAATAATGTTGGCTACATATTTCCATTCCAGTGTTGTACTTGTAAGTACACACGATAAGTTGTTTAGCCACGTCACTGGTTGGAGGAGGTGCTGCAAGATTGAATACCTGATTCACTAGATATGCCAGATATATTTATAGTACCTCAGTTTCTGCTTCCTCAGAATATAGACCTTTGAGGTAAACCAAAAAAACCCACCCCCAATAACGAAATACCATGAAAATAATTGTACTTGTAAGGGTGGAGGTGTTAAGCGATGTGGCTGTAAAAAACTAGGTATTAAATGTAGCTCGTTCAGTAAGAACTGTTAAGGGCACGACTGTAATAATTGCGTGCATGCAGAGGAATCACTTGAACAGGATGATGACAATCTTGAAATAATAATGCCCGATGATAATGGTAATGATGATAATTCTAGTGATGATGGTAGTGATGATGAAGATGATGATTATGAATGTAACGAGATGGATTGTGACGTCCATTTCGATTCGGACGAACAGTGTGATTATAATTGTAAGCGTCGAAAGATCTATTAGCATAGAATAAGAATTGTATATAATGAACCAGGTGTAATGAATGATCATTGAATGAATAATCAATGAAAGAAAAAAAAATATCTATATACAGGGTGTTTCATCTAAAAGTCCCCGTTTCATTATCTCGTAAAATAATAAAGATATTTAAAATTTGTAAATCGCGGATAATTGACACCAAAAAAGATATTAATAATTGCAGTTAGAATTGTTCCTTCGCAGAGATGGCGCTGCGGTGAGAAATTATTTTTCGATGGCTGAAACCTTGAAAAATGATACGATTAATGAATAAATTGTGAATAATTTTGACTAGGTAAAAAATTTTGTAAATACCAGCCATTTTGGAGCTACATGAATTTTTTTCTCCATTTTTTTGTCTCTGTAAATTTTGAAAACTCCAGTAACTTTTCTGTTTATCGTTTCAGAACACCAATTATTTAGAACTTTTATCTTATTAAATTCCATACTTCCTATATTATTACATATTTTGAAATTTTTTTATAATTTTCAGAATTTTCCAAATGCAACTAATTTTTAAAATTTAAAATTAGTAAAAATGTTCAAAATATGTAATAATATAAGGAGTATTGCATTTAATAAGATAAAAGCTTTAAATAACCGATGTTCTAAAATTATTCACTAAAAAGTTACAAGAGTTTTAAAAATATACAAAAAAAAAAAAAAAATGAAGAAGGAAAATCATGTAGCTCCAAAACGGACGGTTTTTACAAAATTTTCTATATAATCAAAATTATTCACAATGTATTCATTAATCGTATGAATCGTGTTTCAAGGTTCCAGCCATCGAAAAATAATTTCTCACCGCAGCGCCATCTCTGTGCACTGCGAAAGAACAATTCTAACTGCAGTTTTTTAAGACCTTTTTTTGGTGTCAATTATCCGCGATTTACAAATTTTAAATATCTTTATTATTTTACGAGATAATGACCCGGGGACTTTTAGGTGAAACACCCTGTATACTCAATCAATTCCCTACAAACCACTGAAGGAAAAGTGGTTGGGTTTCGTCTGATTGCGGCTTATTTATATTAAAATCCTATCCGACAAGCCCTCGTAAGCCTAGCACCAGAAAAGGAGGTGGTTTTTCCCGTTTAGGGTGGTGAAATATTGGGAAATATTGTCGCCATCGTGTTCCCCGCCCTCGAAAATGAGGGTACGCCGTTTTCCAGCTAATTTTCATTGTTTTCGTGGCATTTCGTTATTGGGGGTGGGGTAGTTTCAACCCCACCTGTCGTCAATTTTCACTTATTTTATTCGAATTGAAAATCCGATTCGACAAGCCCTCGCAAGCCTAGCACCGGAAAATCGGAAAAAGAGGTGGTTTTTCCGGTTTAGGAGTAGTGGGTGAAGAGTAGTTTGGAAAATATTATCACCGTCGTGTTCCCCACGTGCTTGTAGGGGGGGGGGGGTGATGTTTTGGCGTCCAGTCACAAAACTTTTGGGGTCAAAGCTTTACCTCAAGAGACTAATAGTAATAGCTTTCACTTTATGTGTCATATCTTGAAGCTGTCTGATGTGCAAGAAGAACATCACAAACCTCACTCAGAACAGCTTTTAGGATGCCTTTGAAGTAAAGTCAGTGTCCCGGCCAACTACTATGAAGTTTAATCCAGATCTCGTTGATACAATGAAACTGTCCGAATCAGATTCAGCTCGATATGCTTCTGTTTGATTCTCAGTAGAGACTTGATGAAATGTCTATAAATTGTGTTTCCTTGTTCTTTGCCAGGAAAACTGCCCGTTTGTAGTTGGTTTGTGGTGGGAAAGTTCTCATTTCTTTTTTTTTTTTGATAAGGGAAGTTCTCTTAGCAGGTCTTTTCTGTTCACAATTCTTTATGGTGGTGGGAGCGAAAGAAAGAGATAGTAATATGAAGCAAGAAAGGGATGGACAAAGGCTGTGAATTAAAGGGAGATGATATGTATATCTCAGGTATTTCATTGGGCTTCGAATAACGGTACGTTGTTTAATGATGACTTAAATAAAGTTGGGTGGGAGAAACGTTTAACGCCATTAACGCAGAGATAGTCCAACAAAAAAATGTTTATAACAAAAGTTGTAGATAATTACTTGATTAACAATTTTTTTTGTAAAATGAACGTTGTTTTTTTTTTAAGTTAAAAACCGTATTTTGCCGGCCATCTTCCAAGAGTACAACTTTTTTTTGAGGAATTTATAAAATGTCAATCAGAGAATATGCCCACAAATTCCCTTGCTTGTATAAGATTATTTTTAAAAGACCTCTGTTGTAACATATAATGATTGCACTATAAATGAAAAGTGTAAAAATGTTTTTTGTGCAGTGTGAGATTAAAGTTAGGTATAGAAAATAAAAATTTAAATTACCAGCTGACTGTGCGCTCCGCATAGTACCCATGTCTCCACCTCGCCCGTAAGTTGAAAACTCGCCTAAAAAATGGATAAATTCAGTTTTGCTAATCAGCCTTCATGGTTGATGGTTTCTAACATTACTAATGTCAAGCACAAAAAGGCAGAACATTGGAAAGAGCGGAGAACTCATACAATAGAAATGTCTATTCTACTGTGATCGATAGATTCATATAAGCTTAAATAATAATAAAAAAAAAATCATTATGTTGATTAGATAAAAGGTGCAGCTAATATATTAACACAGTTGGCATCTCAGTATACAAACTATTTTGTTTATCGATTGTATGCTTTGTTTACGTAAAAGAATAGAAAAAATATATATTATTGCGCATATATACAGTGTCACCTATAACATAAAATACATCATTATAACAAAAGCATTTGAAATTTAAGAAAATCGAGAAATTAATGCAGATAGCGTTTAAGTGTTTAGTTTAGTATATACAATTTTTTGCGAAAAATGTTAATGAAATTATTACAATGTACATGATTCAGATTTTATTCCAACAAGCAATCTATACATATAATAAATCTGTAAAGTTGGTGTGTCTGAACATTGAAAATATTTGCAAAAAACTTATCTAGGCGATGTAAGATGAATAATAGAATACTTAAGATCAGTTTTTTGGAATTTTTATCCGTTTGTCGTTTGTTTGAACGCGCATCTTGCAGAAACTACTGAACCAATTTGAATGGGGTTTTCACAGGTAAAATCTAAGCTTGGAGTAACATTTAGTTTTTATTTCATCGAAATCGGCCTACTCTAAACCAAGTCTAGTAGATTTAGGTTTAGTAGAACCGTAGATACAACTTAATCTCTACAATAAGCGCATTTGCACGGCATAAACTTTCATGATTAAACTTCTGTAATATTCCAGAAAATTCGACAGCATTCTGGAACGTTCCAGAAAATCCCCGCTGAGCGTTGCGGGTGTGGATCTCAGTGTTAGTTGCTTTTTCCACGGCCAGCTCTACGTGACTCTCTCCCGTGTCAGTGACGCAAACAATCTTTTTGTACATGTCCCTGGTGATTCTACCTCAAACGTCGCGTTGTTTACAAAGAAGCTTTTTAGTTAATTTCAAAATTCCACGCCAACGTAGTCGCGGGCACAGCTAGTTACCAATAATTTTAATTCATAGTCCGCAAAATACATATAGTAATTGCAAAATTAGGATCCGTAAAGGCAAATCAATATTCAATAAATAAATTAAATGTAAATTGAGGTCCCCAAGAAAGAAATAGATGGGCTAATACCTTGAGGATTGCTGATCATTTCAAAATAGTGAGAAAAACTAGGGATGCGCCGAAGCGGGTTTTTTCTACATGCTTCGGCCGAAGCTTTAGCCAAAGCATGCAACAGGAAAATACCTCGCAAATTAGCTACGCGCGATTAGAAATAAGAATATATTATGATGTCTCATTTCGTGTTTGAACCTGGAGCAAGATGTTCCTTTTTCGGTATATGATTCAGCCAAAGCTTCGTGCATCGGCGAAATTTAGGATAAATATTCGGTATTCAGCCGAAGCTGCTAAGAAAAACGCCGGATAGTATACATAGTAAGGTTTTTTGAATGGTTCTGTTATCAACGATCGATCTTGGTAACCATAAAAAAACTTTTAAGCAACCATAACTCGCTCAATTTTGAAGGAAACGGTTAGACCTAGAAGTATGAAATTTGACAGAAATACTCTTTATTGGAATCTATTAGACACGAGTAAGACAAAATTTCGATTTTCACTTTCTGAGGGAGTTTTAGATGGTTTAAAGTATCTCTGAAATCGCGTAAGTCAGAAACGTGATATTCCTGCGACGGGCTCTTCTGAAGAAATAAAGAGACACGTATTCAAAAAGAGAACCCCCCCGAACGAGTGAACAAGGAGAGGGATGTTTTTAAGCAGGAAGTTTGACATATACCCGCCCAAGTGCTCTATTGTCGATTAAAATAATTATTTTTTTCGTTTAACTCGCTCTAACACAAAAATAGAATAATGAATTGTTATCAAATTGCGGTGCGTAGTGGGTTTCCCCGAGTACTATGAATGCGCAGTAGGTTTCCTTGAGTACAATGGATGTGCAGTGAGTTTCCTCGAGTGGGTTTTCTTGAATGCAATGCATATACAATGAGTTTCCCCGAGTACTATGGATGCGCAGTGGGTTTCCTCGAGTACAATGGATGCACAGTGGCTTTCCCCGAGTACGATGGATGCGCAAAAGTTTTCTTTGAGTGCAATGAATGCACAGTGGGTTTCCCCGGGTACCATGGACGCGCAGTGTGTTCCCTGAGTGTGCTTCCTGAGTACTATAAAAGTACTCAGTGAATATGTAGTACTTTATAAGCATAAGTTAGTATGTCAACTTTCTTAATTTCACGCGAAGTCTTCCACGCGAACGAAGTCGCGGGCATCAGCTAGTTTTAAATATTCCTTTACATTATATACAACGTGATCTACCAGGACATGCGGAAAATTTAACAGTCGGTTGTCCCCACCGAAAGGAGTAAAAAAAATGAAAATTTTTTAAAAAATGACGAAAGAAATTACCTTATTTTTTTGTAGGAATGCGCCGCCAATGACTTCAACTAATCTAACGTAACGCGGTACAACCATATCACTTTATCAGACTTGGGATTGACACTACTGACAGCAAAGCTGGATAATAAGATAGAAGTGACTTTTTGGTTTTAATCAAATCACACTACAAAAATACCGAAATAAATCGAAGATATTGATCTCATGCTGAAATGACAAGCAGATATACGAGATGTTTAGTTAAACCGGTCAATGACACGGCCGTGTAACTATTGTTCGACCGGAAGCAAAAAACGCGGGCTCTCTAGGGGTCTACACATGATCCAGCGGCACGGAGCCAGCCTTGTCGGCATGCTTTGAGCTCATTCGTAAAAGTTAATTGGTCCGCTGGAATTCCAATTATCTTCAAAGCGTACCATCAATGTTGACTACCTGCCGCTGGATCGTGTGAATTTTTCCTTTTCATATGAAATTCGTTCAAGTGAACGTTCGAAACATCATGAATGAAAGGGACCCTCAAAGTGTCCACAGGTCTGATATTCAGAACATCGATCAGATTACAGAAGGTGAAGAGAGGAACTCTAGGATATTAAGGAGTGACAGATCAATAAGCAGCGTTAGATAAAAGATCAGTGCATCGTAAGAAGGCGGATAGTTTAGGGGGAGCAGTTAACAACCCACGGTAGATACGAATTTATACCGTCCTCGTCTATTACATGGCCCCGGGCGTCTCCTAACCGAACCCCACTGAGAGTAGAAATTAGCCACCCCAAGTCCAAGTGGGGGCGCGGCTGGCGCCCTTAATAGAAAAATAATGTCGCGTCATTCAAACGGTGAGTAATCTACAGTATCAAACCTAAAACGCAAGCACCGAGGCCACTGAATTGGTCAGTAGTACGCCTATGGTCGGTTTTTGCTTATTACTCTGTCTACCAAATATAGCATTGTTTATACAATTATTAATTTATATTTATATACATTTACTTGTTTATTTAACATTTTCACTGCGGCCCTAAAAAAAGCCATGTGCGGAATATATGTTGGTAATGAGTTTATATTCTTTTTTGCTTAGGTTAAGGGTTCTAATATAGTGATGTTTTATTTGTTGTTTTTTTGTAAACGCACATGTGCGTCCTCCGCATATTTTGATAAAATCCTATCCATATGCGCGACCACTCATTTTTTTTTTCATTTTTTTGCATACAATCTTATTATGCAAAAGAATAAACGATGTGGACGCACAAGCGCCCCGTCCGCAAGTAGAGGGATCGACCTTCGGTGCGATTTCCGTAGCGAAAGTCTTAAGCAGTTAAAAAATCAAAAGTGCACACTTTAACTTTTTTGACTTTCATATTTGAGTAAAAACAAAGATGATACAAAAGGTTTCATTTAAATGCATTCACTATAATTGCATTCCTACAGACTGGACTAATTATTGTCATCGCTGATCAGCATACAGTATCGGAAAGTCCTGGATTAGGTATTGCATAGTTACGATTTACCCGAACCCGTTTTACTTTCAAAACGAGTCAAATAATTCTTTACATTTCCCGCAGACAGAGCTGCCTACGCACATGTGGTGAAGAAAGCAGGTGGCACGAGTAGGATGTGTTATACGATAAAAAAGAATAGCCTAGTTGCTTCGCTCTCGCTTGCTCTTATTGCCGTACCTAATCAAACGCTTGCCGATATACAATTTTTGGAAGAACAAGCCTGTAGTAGAATCTCTACTATAAGGGTTGAACTTCGCCTTTTATTTCCAATCCATTATACTAGTTACTCCCTTAAAATGTAAATTCAAAGGAAATAATAAAGACGTTTATTATTATTATTATTATTATTATTATTATTATTATATTATATATATGTCTCCAGTTCCTTATATTTACAATTACAAAAATAATTATTTAGTACTTAATAGAATGTAATAATGATTTGTTGCCATTCGCAAAAATGATAACTATAAATATTTTAAGGGTGTTTCATTTGATTTTTGTTTGGGTTAAAATGCTGTGGATTTTATAATGTAATTCAATATTTGGTGTTAGATGGAACAGTAGTTGTTTTGGTTGATTCTCCAAGAACTGTACCACATTTTTGCCAAACTTGTATGCCCATATATAATAAATAATATTGTTTCTACGCAAGAACTTGGTTTTTACAGTTTGAAAAGCTGAATATGGCTAATGGCGACTTATGCAATTAAAAAAAAAAAAAGAAATTTAGACTACGCTTCGGTAAACTTCCGTAGTGACTTTTAAAAGCTTCAAATTCAAATGATGCTTTATTTGCGCCGTAAAATTATATGGCCGGGCAAGGAGGAGAATATTAAAATTTCAAATTGCGGCTGATATTAGCCGGAGAGCTTAAAATTAAAACGAAAAAATCTTATGCGACTACCGACTCGAGTTAATAACGAATCAGTTGTTGGGTTTTAATTGCGAATTTTATATTCACCCGGCAAAAACCACTTCTTCGACTGGATATGGACGTGATCCCTGATTACAATTCTACCAGAACTCGGCTATGCAATTCACTGTTGCTGTTTTGCATTTATATTTCATGTCTGACGAGACGCGCTATTCCGAGAGGGACTTCAAGAGTGAATTTTGGTTTAAATTACAATGTTACGCGTTGCTATCTATTCCTGGGAAGGAGTCATAGGAATGTATGCAGGCGGATATTAAGACGGCGCGGCGCCTAAATTTCTCTGAGTTGAGGGAGTTCATCTGGCAAGTTAATGCACTTTTAGATTGGAGCCAATTTTTGTATTAGACACAATACTCTAAATGTTAGTTAGGTAATTCTCTTTACTTTTTTTTCAATTATAGGTCTTGCAGTGTATTACTGGAACTGGAAGATAATATGAACGCTGCACAGTGGGGTCCTGAATAGATGGCAAAAAATTCGGAATATTTCAGTATGAACAATAAAATTAGTATCCGTGGGTTTTTGGTCTCGCTGATTACGATTATGATGTTAGACATTTCAAAAACAAGATGGTAGATTCAATATGGCGGACTAACAGTTAAAAAAAAATTTTAAAAAATAAATAATAGTAATAGTAGTAATGAATAGTAAAATGGGAGCTTTAATAGTGCAGACTATATAACAGTTTAATATCAAGAAGCTTCAGTCCGTCATATTGAAACTGACCTTTAATTTTTGAAAATTATAATATCAGATTCTTAATCAAACAGATGAAGAACCGTTTTTTAAAATTTTTTAGATATCATTTGGAGATGATGAATACTACTGCAGAACTAAAAATGTATCCTATTAGAAATGGACAAATAATAAATAGCTGGATGCTTTTGAAAGGTTAGAAATCGCAAAACGTAAAAATAATATGAAGGACCTATTCCAAATAGTCCGCTTTATTGATAAACAGGTCACGATTCGTTGAACCGTGACAGAGTTTCGGTAGGAGGCGAGGTTTAGTTGAATTCGTTCAACCAGGCTTAGTTTAGTGCCGCGTTATGTTAATTTTTGGCCATATACTCCAAACTACGCTCAATTTCGAGTTGGGTGAGGAGTGAGGATTAGCTAAATGGTCAACAAAACATTTCTGATATAGAATTTAATGATTAACATTTTCATTTTTATTTTTTTCGTCCGATTAACGGTTCGGAAGAAAAAAACAAACAGCAGGTTCCCACTGAGGGTGAGTTTTTGAGAAAAAGAGGATATTTCTCATTCAACGGATAGCTAGGAACTTTTCCAATCATTTATTATTTCTGGCCTAATAGAGAATCTATACTCGAAATATAAAATCTTTACAAATTATTTCCATCATTCGCCTCTTATTAGTCGAAAATACATGTATTATTTGTAACTTAAAAAATATGGGGCCCCTCTCATGAGAAATTGACATGATCTGCCAGATTCTTCCTAACAATAAAAAAAATGTAAATCAAAGTATCAAGCATGTCTATAAACAAGGATATTCTCTTAAACTGAACGACCATACACGTTACCTTCAACATTCAAGGCTACGCCGATGACCTTATTATTACTGTAAGAGGCAGACATGAGGTTATGATTTCAAATCTCATGCAAATCGCCTTAAACATAATTTCCAAATGGTGCTCGCTAAAGGGTCTCAGCATCAATCCGAGCAAAACAGTTATTGTTCCGTTTACCAAAAGAAGTGCTGAATTTTTCCAGTGAAGTTAATATCTAGGAATAATTCTGGATCAAAGACTTACCTGGAACTCAGACCTAGAAAAAACACTTACCAAAGCCACTGCGGCTATCTGGACGTACCACAGGCTGTTTGGTAAGATTTGGGGTCTAAAACCGAAGATGATCTATCGGTTGTGAGACCCATGGTCGCCTATGCATCATGTGTGTGGTAGCCAAAAACTGAAGAAAAATTAACACAAGAAAAATTGCAGAAGTTGCAACGCCTTCCCTGCTTAGGGATTACAGGAGCAATGTGCTACTGTCCCACAGCCGCTACGGAGGCAATGCTAGACCTGCTTCCTCTACATCTGTATGTAAGGAAGAAGGCAGCACTTAGTACCTTAAAGCTGCAGCAGGTACTCTCTTTCAAACCAGGAGACCTGGTTGGTCAACCAAGGATTCTAGAAACCATTAAACTGAAATCCGTGACCAAACCCACTGACTCTATGCCAATTAAGTGGGACTTTGACTGCCCGTTTGATGTGCTAATTGAAAGCCGCCAGACGAGCAAAGTCGAAGTCCTGCAGTTGCACGCTATCCAGAGCCCTAGGCAAGACCCCAACCATCTTCCAAGCAGAAATCTATGCTATAGACCTGTGCCCAGGAATGCATAAATATGAGGGAATAGAACGAAACGAATTACCTGACCCCCTTGCAAAAAAAGGAGCTGAAGCCCCATTCTTTGAACCCGAACCGTTTTGTGGCTTATCTAAGGGACACAACGGAGGAGGTCCGAAAATGGGAAAAGGAACAGAAAGAGTTCTACTGGAGGAATACTTCGGGCCAAAGACAAGCGAAAAAGTTCATCACTTATTCGTCAAAGAATGCCACATGGCTTCTCGAACTCGAATAGTCCGACTTAAGGCTGATGACAGGCCTTTTAACAGGCCGTTGCCCCTTAAGATACCATCTTAAGAACATGAACACGGCAGACAACGATATATACAGATACTGCGATTCTGCAATAGAAACTGCGAAACATATTCTTTGCGAATGCAAGATGCTAGTTCGCACTAGGTACCTAGAAAAGGTGGAACTAACGTCTGAAGACAAGGAAAATCACAAGCTTTATAAAGAGCTTGGGAGTCCTGGGCAACAACTAATTGTAGGGTAAGTCACAAAAGATCTTTTCAGGTCGATGTGAAGTAGGGCTGAAAGAGCCAATCTACAATCTACCTTAAATTCTCCACTTTAATAATACAAACAAACTTCATTAATTGTTTCGATATTAATATATTAAAACTTTAAGTCTCGTTTATAGGCCAGGCGTCAGGGAGTTCAGGATGCGTAAATACCGTTTTAAATCGGGCCAAAGATTTTACTGTTGGAACCAATTCAATTTTCAATTCAAAAATGTTTTATTACAATTAATAATACAAAAGTGCGCCTGAGTCAAGTCCCGATTCAGAGCCGACCACACCACCACGGCGTGCAACGTCGTGGTAGATGGGTGGTCGGGTGAAACGGGTTTAACTCCGGCTTAAACAATAAATGAAGAATTATAAGGTTAGAACTCCTGTTCTTTGGAACAAAAAACTTAAATCTAACAATTTGGCGAACTATAACTAGAATGAGTTTTAAAAACACTTAAAAATTACACTAATGTTTTAGTTTGCACAGCACCACACGCGCACAGTTTTAAAAATTGGATTATTGATACGGGAAAAGACTTAATGAAAAAACCCGTTCGAGCCAATGACAGTATTCTTCCGATGGTCTGCCTGCCTTCGGAAAGATAGGGTGGAGAGGAAGTTGTGATTTAAATAAAAAGTTTGATTTACAAGAAGTTATTGGTCGAGAGGGGATTTTGAAAGAGAACAAAAAGGGACAAAAGAACAGAAATTAACAAAATTAACAAAAAGGTGACTAATAGAGGGAACAGAGAAAGGGTTTGAGAATAAAAGGTGGTGAAAGCTAAAAGTTGGTTAAATGGAAATTTTGGTATAGGAAAGATTTTGCTAGGGAGGTTCCGAAAGATAGGCAACGCCTGGTATGGTAATGGGTGTTTCAGGTTGAAAAGTATGGCATTATGCTGTCTGATTCGTGTAATGTCTCGGGTTAGCGGACTGTCGCCCAATTTGAATTGATAGAATTTTTGCGATGTTTCTTGAACGAAGTCCGCTACTGGAGTTATGTCGTGCCAACGTGCATAGAGATCTCTGAGGGAGAGATCTCTATCAGAGGCTGAAATGAGGCGCATAAATTTGTGTTCTAGTACTTTTAGTTTTCGCATTGTCGTGGCCGGGATGCTGCACCACACCGGCGCCGCGTATGTGATAGCCGGCCTGATCACCATCGTATACAGCAATTTCTTATTGGTCTTGTTTAGTCCGCTACCCCGCGCCAGGAGCGGATACAGACTCCTGGACATGGAGTAGACTTTTCGTATCGTCTGTTTACGTGCGTATTGAATGTCAGTCTCCTGTCCAAGTTCATCCCCAAATACTTCACGCACCGCTTTATTGGAATTTGGCGGCCCCCTATCGAAAGTGGTGTAACTGTTGGAACTAGTCCCTTATAGGCCTCTTTTAGACACACTAATTGTTCCCCCTCGCCCGCCCCCCGGAACATCCCCAATTTTGGGGCAATATCGCCTAAAAATCATTTTTTTGCCAATATCTCGGTTCTGAACAGTCCTACCAACAAAGGGATGGTTATCAAATTTAAAGATAAGTTTTCTATCGAAATAATTCAGATACATTTTTACGTAGTATTAATATTCTTGGAGTTGTAGGCGAGGGAAATCAAGCATCGTATCGCATCCGTGCTGTATCGACAGTTTTATATGTCAGTTTTCCTTGAAAGACATACTTCGCGAATATAATGGTTACATTCCTCCGTACAGAACTGTCAGCAATAAACTAGAAAGCAAATATGGCGCTGATATTATAATTTCTAACAAGCATAGTAACGATCCTATCATTAGTGTTCGGGATACCGGTTTCAAGATTTTAACAGCGAATTGGTACAAGCATTGCAAAAAAATTATGGAAGAAGGATTGCGAATTATAAAGGCGGCTGGAGCAATAATATTAGAGGATATTAGATTTCATGTATATGAAATAAAAAGTTACCCCGCATCAGATGCTTTCTTAGAAAACGTTGAGAATTACATACCGGACAGTCTTAATGTTCTTATGCAAACAATTATGTGTAAAAACAAGCACGAGGACAAAAAGAAGTGGACTACGAAGTGCACTGCTATTTCACATGCAATAATAGCTTCAGCCGATATACAGGGCGGATGCGATACGATGCTCGATTTCCCCCGCCTATAACTCCAAGAATATTAATATTACGTACAAATGTGCCTGAACTATTTCGACATAAAATTTACTTATCTTTAAATTAGAGTATGGCGTTTATCTATATACAAAATTTATTATAAAATGACCGACTATCCGGCGAACTTTGAAAATATGTAAAATGGATTGTTCTTACATAAGTTAGCAAGGAATGGACCGTCAGCTGGTTGGGTAGCGGTGGGTGTGGCTGTCAAAGGGTTGAAAACGCGTAAAAAAATTGAGAAAAAAACTATCCGGCGAACGCTGAAACTTATATGAGGGGAAGATTATGTTATATAATGAAAGTAGAACATAGTCAGCTGGACGGGGGGTGGTGAATTTACCGTCAGCTGATCGATCAAACAGGTCCAAAAACATGAAAAATTTAAATTATTCGGCGAAGTTTAAAATTCGGATATAAGATAATATTTATACTGAGATTCACGAAAAACATAGTCAGCTGTAAGTATGCGGGTGGAAAAGTCGTCAGCTGGTACAGAACAGTGCTGAGTGTTGATCGCCTGCGAGCAGCGCGCATCACCTTTCTTGCATCAGCTGACGACTTTTCCACCCACATACTTGCAGCTGACTGTGTTTATCGTTAATCTTAGTATGAATATTATCATATACCCCAATTTCAAAGTTCACCATAAAGATTTAATTAGTAATATCGATATTGATAACTTAATGTTAGAAAACGTGCGTGCGGCATTCCCGAGTTTTTTTTTTAATTTGATTAAATGTTCAAATTATTGTTAATATACATTATTTTATGAGAATACAAATTAATACATTCGTACATTTCAAAATTATACAGAATGATCTGCCCAGAAAATTTATTTAATTTAGTGAAAATAAAAATAAATTTATTCGGCTTGCGATAACAGATCTTTCTCATTCTCATTTTCATCCAACACAGCACTCTCTTGAGGCTCAGTGGGTGAAAGATCATTTTTATCTTTGTCACTCGCATCTAAAAAAATAAATATTTATAAAAAATTGATTAAGATTATAATAGGATGAAAAGTGAAAAGCACAAATGATATAATACCTTCAGTATTTTCGGCATCTCGGATAATCATTTCCACTTATGGAGGTAACTGATCTCCATCAAACCACTTGCAAGTTAAATTTGTTTTCCTCAAGCTGTCACCTATAACCAAGGGATCTAATGTAGATGGCACTTGTTTCTGTGCGTTGTTCCAAATCGTATACATATACACACAGTTCTTAAAACGTGCTGTATAAGTCCCGATTTCGACGGAGGCGAGAGAGATGCATCAAAATTTTTGTCTGGTAACCGAAATTCGTTATCATTTTCGCTAAATTTATACATCTTAGTGAAGGTAGCTGCACGAGCATCATTGACGTTTTTTATAGCTTTAAACTCATACATCGTGCAAACAAACTTCTCTATTATGTTAACGACATTATTTAGGTTCTCCTTTGGTAAATTATTCAAACTTTTAAATGCTTCAATAAACTCTTGATCTTTTCTTAATATAGTAAAAGGCTTTTTTTTTCTTTCTTGAAAAATGCGGGATTATAATAACATTCCGCGAAACCGTGCAAAGCGGGCAATGCGTTATACAAGTCGTCGCCAAGTGCTGAATACAAATCGTTTAGATATAAAAATCGTCCTTTATTTCCTACGTTTCTTTATTTCCATTTTTATCCAAATTTTCACATCATTATGTACATTTTTCATGGTTCCCAGCATGCTGATAGGAATAGCAGTATCTGAACTTATGACCACACTGGTGTTCTCATTTATACGTGAAAAATCATTTTAGTGTCCGCCTCGTGACTAGAACACGATAAGCTTTCCACGGTTTCTTGAGTGACACTAGATTGAATATCGTCGTTTCGAACTCAATAACTGTAGCAGTTTTCAGCATTAGGTATAGGGTTTTATTACCTAAGAACGGTACCATTTCATCACTTGCCCAATATATTGAAACAAACTTGATTAGAGCTTCTAAAAGAAGTTATTGAAGCATTTAAAAGTTTGAATAATTTACCAGAGGAGAACCTAAATAATGTCGTTAACATAATAGAGAAGTTTGTTTGCATGATGCGATGTATGGGTTTAAAGCTATAAAAAACGTCAATGATGCTCGTGTAGCTGCCTTCACTAAGGTGTATAAATTTAGCGAAAATGATAACGAATTTCGGTTACCAGACAAACATTGATGCATCTCTCTCGCCTCCGTCGAAATCGGAACTTGTACAGGACGTTTTAAGAACTGTGTATGTATGTATACGATTTGGAACAAAGCACACAAACAAGTGCCATCTACATTAGATCCGTTATGGGTGACAGCTTGAGGAAAACAAAGTTAACTTGCAAGTGGTTTGATGGAAATCAATTACCTCCATAAATGGAAACGATTACCCGAGATGCCGAAAATACTGAAGGTATTATATCATTTGTGCTTTTCACTTTTCATCCTATTATAATCTTAATCAATTTTTTATAAATAATTATTTTTTTTAGATGCGAGTAACAAAGAGAAAAATGATATTTCACCCACTGAGCATCAAGAGAATGCTGAGTTGGATGAAAATGAGAATGAGGAAGATCTGTTATCGGAAGCCGAATGAATTTATTTTTATTTTCACTAAACTAAATAAATTTTCTGAGCAGATCATTTTGTATAATTTTGAAATGTACGAATGTATTAATTTGTATTCTCATAAAATAATGCATATTAATAATAATTTGAATATTTAATCAAATTAAAAAAAGAAACTTGGGAATGCCGCACGCACGTTTTCTAACATTAAGTTATCAGTATCGATATTACTAATTAAATCTTTATGGCGACCTTTGAAATTCGGGTATATGATAATATTCATACTAAGATTAACGATAAACACAATCAGCTGCAAGTATGTGGGTGGAAAAGTCGTCAGCTGATGCAAGAAAAGTGATGCACGCTGCCTCGCAGGCGATCAACACTCAGCACTGTTCTGTACCAGCTGACGAATTTTCCACCCACATACTTGCAGCTGACTATGTTTTTCGTGAATCTCAGTATAAATATTATCTTATACCCAAATTTTAAAGTTCGCCGAATAATTTAAATTTTTCATGTTTTTGGACCTGTTTGATCGATCAGCTGACGGTAAATCCACCGCTCCCCGTCCAGCTGACTACGTTCTACTTTCATTATATAACATAATCTTCCCCTCATATAAGTTTCAGCGTTCGCCGGATAGTTTTTTTCTCAATTTTTGTTACGTGTTTTAAACCCTTTGACAGCCACCCCCACCGCTACCCAACCAGCTGACGGTCCATTCCTTGCTAACTTATATAAGAACAATCCATTTTACATATTTTCAAAGTTCGCCGGATAGTCAGTCATTTTATACACGGGCTCCCGGCCTATTACAGCAATGGGAAGTACCTAAAACTGTTTTAAAGACCATTTATGATTTTTTAAATATTTATAATAAAAAAAATGTAAATGTAAATCGAAAATAACCGCATATTTCTCTCTCACTCAGCAAAATGCTATCCTTAAAGGAAAATAAGAAAAAGTAAAGTAATTTTTTCTCTATCAAATGTTCATATACAAAAAAATGAGTGAAAGATCATATTTCCGTTTTAATTTGACTTGACATTAATCAGGTATATTATCAACTTCGTTTTTCTTTTCCTTTGCATAAGAAATAAATTGTAAGGTTGCCCTCGACGAGACTGTCAACAACTTATAAATTGAAATCCCTTCAATGTCTGAGGATTTCACTGACTTTATTTTGTATTTCGAGTACTATTGTCCCAATTCCTAAAATGGAAACAAAACACCCGCACAATTGCCTTTTTCCTTTATAACCGCCTCTCTATTACACTCGACAAAAGACACGTGCTATTTTTCACGAGGATCCCTTTTAACGTGATTTTTTACGTTTGGAAATGAAACTACCATCTCACTTTTATTTTCTTTACAAAGCAAATCATCCATAAATAAACAATTTCATTGAAAAAACATATGGGATTTATAATGTTCTTTTAATTTCATAGATTATCTCAGTATGTATGCGAAGTGCATACAAAGAACTTTTGATTAAAGGGTTGTTACAACAATTAATTTTTTTTCCGAATTCTCCCAGCTAAAACTTAAATTTCCCAACTCGACACTCCTGTTATTCACACAAACTTCTCTTACAAGCTTTGGGTTGCAGTGATTATTTATCGTGTTAATATCCTAACTGTTTATACATATAACCTTTGAAGCTAACCAGCTTTTATTAAAATGCACTAAAAACAATAAAATAAATATTACGTAATTCACATCAATTTATCAATGTTGCTTAACTGACGTAAAAGCTTGTCGCGGATATACATTAAAATAATGGTATTTCTTTGGAATTAAATACCTTTAACCTCGCGACAAACTTTTAGGTCAGTTACAACACTGCAACATTGAAAAAATATGGTGTGATTACCTTTTTTAGTGAATTGCAATAAAAGCTGCTGTTAGCTTCATAGGTTTATATACAGTTTATATTTAGTTTATAGACAGTTTATAAACAGAACATTAATATGATAAATAATCACTGCAATCCAACAAGTTAAAATTGTCTGTTCTAACATACAAACTATAAACGTCACAACCAGTGAGCTGTATTACATACTGGAGTGAGCCCTAACCATAGAAAATGATTGTTTTCTTCCGCAAAACTCTAGGCAGAGACGCATATATGAGGAGGCTACCCTGTCTTCCTCGCACTTGTAAAACTATTAATTCAGGCAATCACTCTAGTATGTTATTCAGCTCAGTGGTCCCAACACACAGAACTTCGATTACGATGCTTGCGCCTTGGCGGGATCGATTGTTATAGGGTGTTACCTAGACAGTTTCACGGAGTGACGTCACAGCGCTTTTCGCGAATATCTCAACTTTAATTATTTATTGCAAAGTAAGTACCGCGATTTAAGAGCTGATATTCGGTGTAGCGTGTTTTTAATAAAAACACAAGTGTGTGTGTTTATGTATAAAAACTTTTTATACATGAACACACACTTTAATGAAATTTTAAAAAATGGGCAAGTTCCCTATTTACACAGAAGTTGTCATAGAACGGGTACTTATTTGGGGTGATTTTTTTCTAAAAATACAGATAACCCATATAAAATATAATGAACTATTTACAACTTATTACAGCACACTGAAAAGGTTTTTAGAGAATTTGCAACTTTAAGGAACCTTTATTAATCTGTCTTCACTAAATGTAATTATAAGTTGAAGTTTCAAGGTGAATATTGGACAACTCCTAAAATTTCATAGAACTTTTTCCTCATTCATTAATCCGCAAAACACTCGATTTCAGGTTATGCACAATTTAATTTTGAAACTTCTTTTATTTTTAATAATTTCTATGAAAATTAGTTTTTTTTTAATTGCTTTGCTATTAAGTCTAACTATTTGTTGAAAAGAGTAATTAAAACCTCGCTTAGATTAGTAGTGTTTTTATTAAAATCCAACAATGTTTATAAACATTGCCAAGAACAAACTGAATGCTGCATAATCTGAGTAAAAACGATTGCAGATTAATGGGCGGATGAAAAATTTACATGACCCCTAAAAAACTTTGGATATCTCCTCAATGTTATAGATGTAAGTTAGATTAATTCATCGTATTTCGACTTGATACATAGGTAGTTGCTCCTTGTCTACTTGCTTACGATGCTCCCTGTATATTATGTAAATTTTAATACTTCTTCCGATTGTCTCTCTGCAAAGGTAACTCAGGAAATTCTCGCTGTTTTCCTTAGATCGGACGTTTCCAGATGCCTGGCTTTGGAATTTCATATCCCAACAGTGCCTTGCTGGGTGCCATTCTTGTGGCTGCATTCTTCCTTGTTCTCAAAGCGAACAATGCACGTGCCAGGTATTAACCGCAGGTGCACTCCGGTTTGTGGTACATCAGCGCCATTCAACACATTTTAATGTATGAGTTTGCGATGAATGGAGTTTTATAGATGCCAACGAAAGGTGTAATTCTTAGTTTTATTTATATGAATTACATTAGTATAAATAATTTAAATTACACTTAGCCTGGCATTTTTAACCGATGATGTGTCGATTATCAGGTTGGAATAATTTTGCACTAAAGCAAATTATTTATCGATTTTTTCCCTCATAAATTGTAGACCTTCGCGAATTTTTAAATTTCAACCAATGACAAAAGTTTTACACTGAATAAACGCAAGCTAGCTTTTTAAAATTTATCAGTGAATAAATTACATCTAGCTTTTAAATGAACATAATTGATTTAATTAACTCTCAGTTGGACTAAAAACAAAATAAAACATATTTCAAATTCAAGAATTATTATTTTATTTATAATTACTATGTACCAACGGTGTACTTATGCAATTTTACAAAAATATTTTTAATATCAAACTGACACAAACTGTCAGATTTACAATCACGATCGCGTAACAAAAGTCAAATAAGCATCTACCACGTCCGTTTCCATGGTTACGAGGCAAAAGTAGTAGTATAGAACGTGTCGCCGTGAATTAATATAATAAAATATGTACTTAATAACTACTGTTACTTAACTTATTTAAAAAAAAAATGTATGTATCTACAAATTATAAATTACTTGAGTATAAAAGTATGTAAGGAATTTGTTCATTTGAGAAATAATTTTGAGCTCGAGCTCTAAATCTTATCACACAAATGGCGCGTAGCTATATATTTTCAAAATTTTGCTGTTAAGCAATTGTTCTCGACCTAATGATTTATACAAAAAGCCCTCGACCTTCGCTCTCGGGCTGTTAAGGTAAGTCTCGAACATTTTCTAAGCAAAATTTTACAATAAAAGCTACCCGCAGTTTATTCGATAAAATTCAGAGCTCTCAGGAATATAACCTATGATAATTTGTACTAGTGATCGATAACATGGCTACTTTAATTTATTATTAGGTCATTACTATTTCGTGAAATTTTCTGACAAAATACCATTCATGCATTGGAACTGATCGATAATGTTAGATAATCCTAAAGGCAGCTACAACCTTCGGTGTGCAGCTGCCTTTGAACTAGTTTCCACAAACACCAAAACACTTTAATCGACACACGTTTCGTCAACCATGTTGGCATCATCTGCAGACGATTAAAACTCAATTTTAATAGTATTTATTAGTGTGTGGTGCAGGTTAAGACATTAAAAACCATGAAAGAATAATTACTTTGATATTAAAAATAAATATCTTGTATTTCTGCTTACATCATTGTTATAAAATATTATTTTTTGGGTACTCAGCAGATAACTTTCAAAGAAACCATTCGTTCTTTTCATATACCATTGATCTAAATCTGACCAAGCTAGAATATCAACAAGAAGTTCCCTTACGAACCGACTTGTCATCTTCTTTCATACACTTATTATATCTAACATTCAATATGAAAAACAAGAAAGTAACCATTCTCTCTAAATGCTGATGATCTAAGTCTGATTATGCCAATATATTATAAAAAACCTTCCTTACGAGGTATTCTTTCTAGTATCTCTAGCCCTACCTATTTTCTTGTGCTTTTTAGTAGTTCTTGGCTTTGAAATGTAACAAATGTTTGTTTGTGATGGAGTATCCTCTAGGTAGGGCTAGAGGTACTAGAAAGAATACCTCGTAAGGGAGATAATTTCGTTATTTTTTTTAGCTCATGACCGTGAAATACGCTAAACAAGAAAAAACGCTTCACTTCACTCCCTCCAGAGTATCGGAACCACAGCTCTAGTTAAATACACGAACACGGTAGGGCCTGGCGAAGACAGGCGTATATATTATATACTAGTATTGCGAAACTGCAGCATATTGTACAAATTGTTTGGATGCTCATTGACCAAACGGCCTAACGGAGAAACCGCCACTGGGGCGTAGTAATATCGAATACATTAATTCACAACCTACAGGGTATAAATTTTGGAAAATTATCGTATATTTAAAGTTTACTGATTACGTTTTTCTCATCGAAATCCACGTATTCATTTTTGAAGTGTAAATTTTTCTCAATAATATGATTAAGGAAGGGCCCCACATAATTCTTATGAAAATTGAGTTTTTGCGAAATTGACTGAAAATTCTATATGTTGTGAATATTGATTTTCTGAATAAGATCTCAGCACAACCTCAAGAAATTAACAGTTTTTGAAATATGACTTGTCACAACTAGAAAATTTTCATCGTTTTGCAATGATATAGGATTTTTTTCAGATTTTTTACCAACTAAATAGTAAGTGAAGAATAACTTACACTTTTTTCAATTAATTTAATCGAACTGACAAATCTACTATGTTACAGGCTGGATGACTAAGAAATTTGAAAAGTGCATTGTTTCTTTAATTTGGTGTAAAATAGTCTAATCAATGAATACCCAAAAGGGGATTGTAGAGAACATCGAAGAGGAGAGAATTTTCCTCTTTAGGAATGTCTTGGGGGTAGTTAGGAGATAAACATACCCGTCCCTAGCCCGGCCACTTCAGGGGCGAGGGGGATGCAAAGGTTCCTTTTTTCGTTTGTTCGCTTATATTTCGGAAACGATGCGTCGTACGGAAAAAGGCAATCAATGCAAAATTAAATTTCCTACAAGAATGTCTATATTCATTTTCTTCCTATGTGTTACAGTTTACGAGATATTCGTCAGCCAAAAATAGTAATTAATAAATTAATTAATTAGGTACCTACCTAAAATTATAAGGGTGTCTTCATTATAAGTGAGTCACACTGTATATTTAAGCAAATGTATAGATTTCGACAAAATATTACGTTAGTAAATAC
This sequence comes from Rutpela maculata, assembly GCA_936432065.2. Classification (NCBI taxonomy): domain Eukaryota; kingdom Metazoa; phylum Arthropoda; class Insecta; order Coleoptera; family Cerambycidae; genus Rutpela; species Rutpela maculata. Next base: position 44,609,043 of record OW386286.2, read on the forward strand.
GTCGAGTGTTGTAAAATAAAGATTGTTTCGTGACTGTGTTTATTAGGAGACCACGGTAAACCGCTTTGATAGAAATATTCAAGGTACCTAATTAATTAATTTATTAATTATCTATTTTTGCTGGCAAATATCTCGTAAACTATAACACATAGGAAGAAAATGAATATAGACATTCTTGTAGGAAATTTAATTATGTTAATTTTGCATAGATTACTTTTTTCCGTACGACGCATCGTTACCGAGTTACAAGCGAAGAATCGAAAAAAAGAACCTTATGTCACTTATTTAGTATCGTTGGATTCAGAACATTATGCAGAATTCAAAAATGCAAAAATATACAGGGTGTTTCGTTTAAAAATCGAAAGTCAGTGTCACTTCCGGCGAAACCGGAAGTGAAAAGAAAATCACTTGTATGGCAAAAAGTACCGCTTATTAGGTATATAGGATATCCCAAATTTCAATCAATTATCTTCAAAACTAAAGAAGAAAATGGAGGTGTACCATGATCATGCTACACCCGGTATATATATTTTTTTACTAAAACCTAAAGATAACAAAAAATTCTGAAAATTTCAATATCATTATTGCACTGACTAAATATTTTTCAACTCTAAAGTTAAGGCTAGGATTTTGCAGAGCGAGAGGGAAATATGCGTTTATTTTCGGTTTATTATAAATATTTAAAAAATCATAAATGGTATAATCTGTAAAATAATTTCAGATACTTCCCATTACTCTAAGGCAGCATATATAATTTTTATCATTAATTTGTATATAGTCAAATACCATACTTTAATAATGAAATTAGGAACTATTGTTACGTGTTTCCACCCCTAGGAAACCACCCTTGCAAATTCCGTGGGTTCCAAAAATTATAACAAGAGATTGTCCACTAACACACTTTATTAATTAACTTACTGGATACTTCACACAATTCTATTATTAATTTAAATGCACTTTAATGACTAAAAATAACAATGTTTATCACTTTGTATTCTTAACCTCACTTTTCGAAACTTCATAACTTTCTATACTTTCTGAACTACCCGCCGAGAATGCGGTCGGTCTTTTATACCTAAAAATGACAGATCTCGATTTTTCTGTGATGACGCCTCCATTCTCTAGATAATTCCAGATGTCACTTTAGAATTTCTTTCTGGTAGGTTCTTTCTCGAGTAGGTGCAAATACATCTGAATTAATTGAATTCATTCTAGGGCTTGCAACACATCACACTATTTTCATTGACAAACTACGATATTTAAATATAACAGAAATTTATAATAAAAAATATACATAGTTGTATGCGTTAGAACAATAGCAAGTATCTAAAGCAGTTTTAAGATTATACTATGTGTAGTTTTTTAAATATTTACAATAAATCGAAAATAAGCTCATATTTCTCTCTCACTGTGCAAAATCCTAGCCTTAATGGTATAAAAATAAAATATTCTTGAATGTCTAAAACTGATGTAAATTGTCCAGTTTCGACAAGCCATATCTGAAGAACCGTTCATTATTTGAGATTGTGTTCATTGAGATTTTTATTCAGGGGGTCAGTATTCACAACATATCAAATTTTCACAGAAATCTTATCGAATTTAGTGGGGACCTTTAGGCCGAAAACAGTAGGACAATTTTTAAACTATACTTTTAACTTAACAACGCCACGAAACCCACTTCACATGGATTATCCGGTGTTACGGAAACATAGTAATTATTATATTATTAAAAAGAAAACTTGCAAACTACTAAAGTTGGTGAGTATCAGCAGCAAAAAGTAAGCCACATAGCTGTATTATTTACATAGTATAGCTAGCAGCTAGCCCCATAAAAATGCGCGGGACGAAGTTACAGACACAAAAATAAATATAACCTGTCCCTACTTTAGCGGTGATGTATGAATACTATTTACAAATTGGATAGAATGAAACCTACTTTTTTCAATGTGGCAAATCGCATTCCAGTAAATTGCTGGCTGGGGTGTCTAGCAGCGGGTCATGAAAGTTTAAGAGACCAGAAAACAAGGCCATTTGCAGAGAATAGAATTTGCGAGGGTGCGAAGAGAGAAATAAAAATGAACTCACCGTATCTAATATCACCTTTACCGGCAGGTATGTTTCCGTTGGGTTCTAATCGATCTAGGAACTCGTCACTATAGCCATTGTAGGGCAGCTTCCCGTGGTTGTGTTCCTCCGCCTCTTCCTTCGATACCGCTGAAAATAAAGAAAGGTAAATATTAATAATGTATGACATAATTTCATAAGTTTGAAAAAAAATGGGTATTAGTACAGGAAACGAAGACCAAAAAATCCCCCATTTCGGAAATAAATAGTGCTCAACGGATTATTGTTTTAAGTTTTAGGGTTGACCCTTAGGAGTAACATACCAAAAGTCCCCAGCCGTGGGCCTCATGCGTTAGGCGGGAGGGGGGGTGGAAAGGATCGGTTTGTAGGTTTATCATTATTATCTCGAAAACTAAGCATCCTAGCGAAAAGGTCATACTATACAAAATGAAAGTAAATTAAATTGTCTATAAAAAAGATCCTATTCATTTTTTCGCTAGGGGCAGTAGTTAACGGCGTACGTGAGTTTGAAAATGCGAATAGCTGGAAAAACTGTGTATTGTGGGACGTAATGCTTAACAAGTAGAAAATTCTATAATGTTACCAGTATTTACAAGACCATATTAAGTAATTGGTCGAGTTCATCGTCAAGATCATCACCATCGTCGTCGCCGTTGATGCTGACGATTGGAGGGCCGTTGGTACACGAAGCGCGGCAACTACTACGTACAAGCGAGCAGAGTATGCCTGCTTTGCGGCACCCGCAACGGCCTCCGCAACCATTTGTGCACCCGCAAAATATGTTATTTATGACGGATTCTGGCGCAACTGGGTCCGTGCTTGTGACAGAGGTAAGGAAGCCATCTGATCCCCTCATCCATCCCCAAGCAGTTGGCTCCTGCTACTGATCTCCATATAGCCATTGCTGAATCTGCAAACAATAATTCGTCCTTTGTAATTTAAAAAAATGTGACACAATCTTGTCTAAGCACAATACAAAACATAAGTTAATGTAAACAAGAATATATTGATACAAATCTGCAAATGAACTCTAATAGAGTGTTGGCGAGCAGCCCCTCTGGTGGATGGAAGTGCCGCAAAATCAGGCTTTGGCTTTGTCGAGGCTTTAACAAAGGCCTGATGTCGTGCCGGTTCAGGCCTGCTCCTTGTGGGGCCTGGTACAATGCCAAAAAAAGCTTCTCTCCTGCATCAGCTACCATGTCCTGTATTGCTGAGGAAGACTTTGTAGATGTCTGTGACCTGCTTCTCGGCCTTCAAAAATACTTTCACCACACCTCCCTTGCTCTTGTTGTAAATAGCGGAGATAGTATCAGAACCGCTGAATTAATGGAGCAACAGAATGGTCTTCGCAAATGGCTCCATTCGTTTAGCGGTTGTGATACTACCTCCGCTATTTACAACAAGAGCAAGGGTGGTGAAAGTATTTTTGAAGGCCGTCTTCTTTGATCCCACAGCAACACAGGACATGGTAGCTGATGCAAAAGAGCAGCTTTTTTTGGCACTGTACCAGGCCCCACAAGGAGCAGACCTGAACCGGGTACGACACCAGGCCTTTGTTAAAGCCTCGACAAAGCCAAAACCTGATTTTGTTGCACTTCCACCCACCAGAGGGGCTGCTCGCCAACACTCCCTTAGAGTTCATTTGCAGGTTTGTATCAATATATGCTTGTTTACATTAACTTATGTTTTGTATTGTGCTTAGACAAGATTGTGTCACATTTTTTAAACTACAAAGGACGCATTATTGTTTGCAGATTCAGCAATGGCTATATGGAGATCAGCAGCAGGAGCCAACTGCTTGGGGATGGATGAGGGGGTCGGATAGCTTCCTTACCCCCGTCACAAGCACGGACCCAGTTGTGCCAGAATCCGTCCTAAATAACATATTTTGCGGGTGCACAACTGGTTGCGTGGGCCGTTGCGGGTGCCGCAAAGCAGGCATACCCTGCTCGCTTGTGTGCAGCAGTTGCCGCGCTTCGTGTACCAACGGCCCAATCGTCAGCATCAACGACGACGACGACGATGATGATCTTGACGATGAACTCGACCAATCACTTAATATGGTCTTGTAAATACTCGTAATATTATAAAATTCTCTACTTGTTAAGCATTACCTCCCACAATACACAGTTTTTCCAGCTATTCGCATTTTCAAACTCACGTACACCTTAACTACTGCCCCTAGCGAAAAAATAACAATTGTGGACAATCTAATTTCCTTTCATTTTGTATAGGATGACCTTTTCGCTAGGATGCTTAGTTTTCGAGATAATAACGAAAAACCTACAAATCGACCCTTTCCACCCCCCTCCCGCCTAACGCATGACGCCCGCGGTTGGGGACTTTTGGTATGTTACTCCTAAGGGCCAACTCTACATCTTAAAACAATAATTCGTTGAGCACTATTTATTTCCGAATTAATGTCTTCTTTTCCTGGCCTATATGCCACTGATTGCAATATATTTCTTACTAATAGTACGAAGCCGATGCTCTTCCTAACAGAACTACTTTAAAACGTGAAAAAATAAAGAGTTTTAAGAAAAAACAGGAAAGTCTTAACAATGTCACGTTTTTTCTCTTACAGGCTTACAGCACAGCTGTTAGCGGTACAAATTTTTGGGTTAAGATCCTTTTTGACGTATTTTTTTTTATTCTACAAATTGTATTTTTCCGCATCTGTTATATTTTTAGAGTTACGAAATTTATTTTTTTTTAATGCGAAAATTTGCGGCCATTTTGAATTTATTACCTTATTTGAAAAAATTCAGCTATGGACAACAGACACATTCGGAATCAGCGACCCCAAATTAACAAACAATCATCTGTTATCCAATAGTCTTCAGATTTGGTGTGAAACTTCACATTATTTAACGTTTCCTTCCAGTCATATGCAAGACGAATATGGCGCGAACAGTATGGTGCTCACTGCAGGGGATAGAGGGACTGAGGCAATCGTGGATGTTCCTCAGAGTTTCGCTAAACGCAAAAGCCAAATAACAACTACAGTCCTACAATTAGGAAGGAAACCAATAAGAATGGCCGCATGACTCCCAACCGATCATTGTCTCACGAATAAGTATCTCAATACCAGGGACCGAAACTGAAATTTATATATATATGAAAAAATTTAAAGTTTTAATATATAATAATAAAAAGTTTTAATTTACAACTTAAAGTAGTATTACTATGAGAAGATGCCAGCAAAAAATATGCGCAGAAACGAGTTTGTGCGCTCCATCATTCTAAACCAATGAGAAAGAATTACGTGACATTCAATGTCAACACCAGTGGCGGCGGTGCCCTGCAGTAGAGCGGCTGCGACGGTAATAACAATAATAAAACAACTTTATTAGGCAAAGTTTAGTAGAACTTACTATTCTTACACTTCTCCTGAACAAAGGTTACTCGTAACAGTTGGCAAGTTTTAATCTACTCCATTTTCACAGTTCCTTGACCGCGAAACTTTTATTGCAATTACACATTCCTATACCCCAGATAAAGCTATGCCACTGGTAAAAATATTCGCGCATTTTGGCTCCGCCCTGGCATCTTCTCATAGTAATACTAGTCTACAGCTTACAATTTTTACAAATTGATAATGTAACATTTTGTAAATAAAATGTAGAAGAACCACTAAAGGCATAGCCTGCACGTTCGGTTCGGTTTCGGTTACGGTTTTCAGAGCAGCGTTAATTTGGTTTTCGGTTTCAGATTTCGGTTACGGTTTCGGTTTTCCAGAATCTCACATTCCGGTTTTCGGTTAAAATTAAATTAATGCTTGTAGGGACCAAAAACGAAATTTTTTTCGGCTCGGTTTCGGTTACGGTTACCTAACGTATACCATTTTCGGTTTTTAGTTACGGTTTCGGTTTTCAGAGCAGCGTTAATTTGGTTTTCGGTTTCGGTTTCCAAAGTAGCGCCAATCCGGTTTTCGGTTTCGGTTAGAAAAAAATCGTAATTACGGTGCGGTTTTCGGTTACGATTACGGTTTCGGTTCGGTTACGGTCCCTGCTCAATACCACTGAGATATTAAAGGACTCCAGGGCGGTTATTCTGTACTCATGTGAACGCTCGTTCTCATGAGAAAGTGGGCGGAGTTCTCTTAATAAATATAGCGTATTCTCTAACTGTAGGAGCGCTCAACTTGCTTTTCTTGGTAAATTATGAGGGAACTGAGCCATTCCCGCGTGAGCGTGAAAGTATAACCTCACTTTTTGGCAAACTGGCATTTCGTTTGTGACCTGGTATTTTGTAATTATTATTATATTTCGAGTGAACAAAGAACTTGCTCGGAACAGTATACAAATTATTACCCCATTTATACAAGCCTACCCAAGCAGCACAATTAGTTTATTTTACCAGTTTAAAGCCACATTAACCTAAGATAGTTGACATAACGCAATTGCAACCATTGCTTTCAACTCTGAAGGTATACGGACTTAATAGTAATTTAGTAAGCAATATTTAGGTAATATTTTCTAATGAAATGCCTGATAAAGTCACATTGACTTTAGTGTAATTTACATGAAATATTTACGTTACTGTTCCTTAAAATTTAACTCTAAAGTTAAAGTGCATATTGAGGTCTACGTGTAAGAAAATATTATATAATTTTAGACTAAATTATTAACTTTGGAGTCGCTGTCTTTTGTCTGAATAAAAACAGGAAAATTTTACCAATTTTTTACGTAAATATAACCTGAGTTTTGTCTTGTCCTTGTAGTCAGATTTAGGTTATAACTTTAACCTCATGGTCACAACTAGTTCCAATTTTAGGCAAAATTTACCCCAATTTTAACTTCTCCACTAACCTAGCATTTGTGTTTAACCTAAAGGCAAATATTACTTCATAAAATGTCCTGAAAGTTATTTTTGCTTAAAAATTAGAATGAGATCCCTTCCCTGGAAAGCAAAATTACGTTTTTAATGTCTAAATTACTTCAAAGGACTATAATGATTGTTTTCTGTTGATGCCCTTCCCAGTGTCAACTGTACTTTATCAGTGGGATAATGTCCTAATTCGTAGCAATTTGTGGCAATTTATTTTGTTGTTTGGATTTTCTGTTTCCTTGTTTTTAAAAATAAAATTGGAGGTGTTTTGTTTTAAATGCGAGAAAGTATTCTACAGCCAGTCAACCTTTAGTCGGCACAACTGAAAAGTGCATAAGCAAATAGGACATAATTATAATTATATCGAATATGCGGTGTACTTAAAGATACTTGTAATTGTATTTCAACTTTTCTATTACCGACTTGTTTGCATTTTAAGTAATGACTACATTATATCAGGTAAAACAGTTGTTAATCTTTCAGAGAGTTTAGTACAATATAACTATTTTTTTTCTCTAGATTTCAGTACTTAGTTTGCAGAATGAAAAGCTAAGTGAAGTTCAGTAGTGTTAGTAGTGTAACTGAGTGACTTTATTTGGATTGTACTCAGTGTTCCTGAATGTACTCACTGAAAAGAAGTTGTAAAAATGGTTTATGGCCCTATAGAAGGTTTAAACCTATACCTATGAACAAATTTAAGTTGATAGATGGGGAAGTAGTAATTAAGAATTAAAAAACAAGTTTCACATTATGTGTTTTCTGTTAATACATTTATTCAAATAAAAAATAAAGTATTAAACTAACCAACTAACAAAAGATTAATTATTTTATCTGAAATATTTTTAAATTCCAAAATTCACCGAATCCATGATGTGATCATGTTTTTCTATCAAATGCAAATGCAAGTCATTATTAAAGTTAAAACACAATTTGCACTCTAAGCACAGGTATCTTTTGGGCACCGTAGATTTCATATAAATACGTCGGATTTGTTTATTTATACACAATTCTGTTGTGCCGATTTAACGCTGACTGGCTGGAGAATACTTTCTCACATTCAAAACAAAACACATCCATTTTTATTGACAAAATACAAGAGAAAATTGAAGGAATAAACCACAAACTCACAAAACAATTGCAGCCAAAGAAGTTTGAGGTTAGAAACAGAAGTGACGTCACTCAATTTACCGCCTTCTCTAACCTAATTTGGAAAATATGACCAATTTAGTTCTGCATGAACTTTAAAGACTTTACAATTTTGAAGACTACAATATTATTTTAACCTATATTGGTCCCATTTAACTTTAAAGTAAATAATATAAGTTTTAACACTTCGTCTCAAGGAAAAACGTCAATGAGGCCTAAAATATTGGGAGAGAATACTTCGAAGTCGCATGGCACTATGTTCGCCATATTTTTCAACCAGTTGTAAGAGGCCATTTTACAATGAAATTTTGATGAGCATTTAATTGAAAAAAATCATTAATATAAGGTTATTTAACAGATACAAAGTACAATATTATAATATTTTATGCTCCAGGAAAGTCCTGCCGGGCAATTGAATAGGCTTTTACAAATATTTTTAAAATACATTTAAGCAAAAAAAAAATTTTTTTTTTAAAAACGTAAAAAAACCTTTAGGCCCCTTTAATATTCCGAGGTAGAATGGATACATTTACAATGAAAATTGATTGGCAGTAAAAAACACACACAGAGGGGAAGTGGACACATTATTTCACAACTACGTATGACATTATGTGATGCACTCCTACTCCCATTATAATAGAGATGTCTAATGGTTTCTAGTTATGTCTTTGCTGCTTATGCCTCGTGACTTATAAGTAAATCATTACTGTTGTAAATAAAATCTTATTAGTTATTTCTGAGAAAGAAAGATTGCAGTTGAAAGAGGATAACTGGTTTGGTAAATATTACCTATTAACGACCACAATTAAACAACATTTTTACGTTTAGAATACCCGTTAAGGGAAATATGTTCTATAACCAATAGGTCATTATAACTGAACAGCCTTATTTAAGAGGCATTCATGACGTCGTCTCATTCCCCATTTACTTATATTTTACGTAAATTTCAAGTCAATTAGGTTAGGTTGAACGGGAAAACGGGACCAAAACGAGGGCTACATTACGTAATTCTGACTTAAGGTGCTACTTGGGTAGCCTTGCTCATCTTCGAGTCACACACTAATTTTACAATATTGCACGCACATCATAGAAAATGTGCGTCATTTTGACAGGATGAATTTATTGCATTTCTCACTCTACCGCACGTGATTTTCGACCGTGACGTTGTGGCTCTCCTATTGGTTGAAATGTGGGAACAAACGCTGGAAACTCTGAAGAGATCACATCACATCCGCGCATGATCACTGTGTTTACAGAATAGTGTTTCTGCATACCGTGAGAAGGGAACGTTATGTGACCTCTCTCCTCTCACGACAAATGCTCACTTTCACTGAAATTACACAACAGTCATCCACATGTAGGGCTTATAGGGTGGAGAACGAAACTGAACCACATTATATGCTACTGTCCGGCAGTATATGTCAATAGAGACCGGCAGGAGCTATTTTCGGAACCTGAAGAAATTGTAAACGCACGTATCGGCAGTAAGTTAAGGACACTCGCCCGATGTAGTAGGAAACGCGAGGGACACAATAAGCGAATTGAGCTTCAGTGTAGTGGATTTCGAAATCACAATTCTAGTGAGATATATGAAAACATCACAAGTTCAGCACTTGCAATACAAAATGGTGATCGTGTCACAAAGCAGGGGTAGATTGTACAGAATTTTGTGCATGTACTAATTGGGACAATACGAAATACACCCGACAATATCACGAAACTTGGAAAATCATGTATGTAGGTAATAAAAAGTAACAGCCCTAGAATTGATCCTTGCGAGATTCTTATTAAGGGTAGTAGATTTCACATTATTGACTTCATACAGATAACTTTCAAATTACTCATAGCATAACCTGTACTCTATCACTTTCTAATTTTGTAATAGGATATTATAGTCCACGAGGTTGAATGCTTTCCTTATTATTTGTGATGAAAAGTAACTAATTTAGAAATTATACGAATTTCTAAATGGCCGTATTAAATTTCCAGTTGTTAAAAAGCTCAGGTTTAATAAAAGCTTAATTATTTACTTTACTACGAAGTTTCAAATATTTTCAACTTTTATTAAATGAAATAAGGGGAAAATTCGCAAGTGTATTTTTACGTCTTGTAATTAATTTTCGGTGGCCTTCTGTGCCGACTTCATTATTCTTTCGGGAACAAAGAGACAATGAAGGAGATAAAAAATTAATAACCTAATTCGTATGAATTACTTGACATTGACAATAAAAAATTATGGCTCGTTTGAACGTGGACGTTCCTTGGTGAAATTCTATTAAGCGGATAAATAAAGCACATAACCGAAAAGGTTGGATTTTGTGCGAGCTCGCTTTTTAAAGTTTTCTAGTTTTTTAAGGAAGGACATGCCCATTAATCTTTCTTTTTCATTCTTTGTAACAAAAGATAAACTTCCAACATTACGGGAATAATAAATAAGAGGCCATCATGAGCAGAAAAGGGTAAGATTTTTTATTATGCTCTGTTAGATTTTTGAAAGGAAAAAATCACTCGACGTTCACTTTAATAACTAAAGATATATACAAAAAATCCAGTAAAATATAGCACAATCCTTTGTTAAGTGTTAAAAATTTGTTAGAGAGATTCACAATGTGTGGACCTCCTCGCAAAATGCCACTTAGGAAGAATAAGTACTTTATGCATCATAAAGACTTTTCTGAAGGGAAAGAAAAATGTCTTATTTTACTAAATGGTGTTAGTGGTAGGAGAGCCTCCTTGAATCTTAATACAATATTTTTCTTGTAGTTTAGAATTCCATGAATAATGTTTAACAGTATTGCCAACATGGTAACCAATTTTGTAAACAAAACTCACTGTTTACTGAGTTAAGAACCATATAAGTTACATAATAGTATATTACGTAATGAGAATTGTAAGAAGCATATTACGCACGATGCCGCGTAGCGGCGAGTGCGTATTTCCATGAGTGCGTAATTGCTTTACAACTCGAATTACCCAAGTAGCATTTTTAGACACAGTTTAGGAACAAATTTAGTGTAGTGGGAAACAGTTTTGTAACTGTTTCGATACTTATGGGGGATACAAAGGTTTCCATACATTTCCAACATTTTTTCTGAAGTTGTTACCATTTTTTTACGTTTTACAGATAGCACAACAATATTATGGAACAGTTCAGCAACTGTTTCCACTTTTAGATATAATTTTTTTCCAAAACAAGTGTTTAAACACATTTTCGAAACATACTGCAGCATCTGTTAATTATTTCTAAATTATAAACTTGTGTCGATACATTATTGAAATTGTATGAAACATATTCTTATGTCTCCAAATGTTTCCAAACTGTTTCCATTTTTTCCATGAAACAAAATAGATTATCAAAACCGTGAACTTTGTTTAATAGAGTTATTATAACCTCACATTTTATTATTATTAAAGTCACAGAAAAGTTGAGAGATGCAAAATGGGAAAAACCAAACAATTTAAACATTCTTCCAGGTATTTTAACCTGTTAAAGTATATTGTGAATTGTGAAACCAAGAGTGACTTTTAAAAAAGTTGCTGTGGAATGTCAAAAGACAAATAACCAATTAACTGGATACTGACTTTCAAAGAGGAGGCTGCAAAACCAAAATATGAATTAATGGAAGACCTCAACTAAAAACCGCCAAAAATACCTGAATGCACGTGCAGCACCTCAGATAAACAAAGAAATCTTTGTTTATCTGAGCGCAACACAGCCGGCTGCCCACCATTGTTTAAGTGTTGCCAACTTTTCCGAAACCAGACTGAAACAAAGAGAAAATTGTTTCTTTAAGAAAATGATTGTTAACATTTCCAAAAAAGTTTCGAAACAAGTTTCTTTCAGAGGTAATATGCTACTGTAATCGGAACCGAGTGGATACATTAGAGAATCAAGTTTCTTTTCATAAAATATATTCTAAATTTTCGAAACATATGCAGAACTGCTTCTGTTGCCATTTTGGTTTTAAGTGTTGACGTTTTGCTGTTTTAGTCTTTAAAAGAAAACGTAGGCAAAGGCTTAATGTCGAAGATCAGTAATTATGATAATTATGAAAAAAATATATAATTTGGTATACTCATTATTACCAAAATAATCGAAAAAAATATATTTTATAACCTATAAATTTTTATGCTTAATAAAGAAATATATTCGAAATGTTTATATTTGTGAGGCCCATTAAAAATATCGAAGTATCTCCGCTAAATAATCGATAAAATTTTTGCCGCACGTCTCTTCAGGTCAGACAATGGCTAAAAATGACGACAAAGTTTTCACATTATAGATATTACCTCCATTATTGTTATTCTTCTATGTGTACCTTAATCGTTTCCATATTGAAAGGTAATAAAAAATACACACAATATTGAAACACATTCTCATTAGATGAAAGATAATAAAATTTTCCGAAACTGACTGCACACATTTGTTCCCTTTGTAAAAACGTGTGTATGGAAATGAATCAATATAAAATATAATAAAGTATCGATACATTTGTGAAACTGTGTATAAATCGGTTGGCTACTAATTTGAAACATGCTTCTCTTTATTTTCGAAACCAGCAAAGAAACGCCTAGTGCCACCACAATAGAAACATGTACTGTATGACCATAAGAAATTATACGTGTGTCGGAAATGTATGGGAACATGTTGGAAACAGCTCCCATTTTAGACATGGTAACAGACACAATTTGTTAGAAACGTTTGCCAAAATGTTGCTTAAAATGCTACTTGGGTTATGTACTACACTTTACCTACGATCATATTTATTTATTTATTTATTTAGTAAAATCTGGATTTACTTCACTAGTCAACAATGCCATTCAACAAATATTATGTCAGTTTTGATAGCGTTTGAAAATTACGTAGACGCATTCGTTTTTTTAAACCCCGCGTCAGCGATATAAGCCACCTATAATTGGGTGTCCTGTGCGTTTTGTTTACCGTGAGATTTGTTTACAGTGCGTTTTGTTTACAATACGTAAAATTCAACTTACATGGATGGCAGTTAGTGTGTTTTTTACTATTTACAGTAGTGATCGTAGGTAAAAGTGTTTTAATATAAAAATTGCCTCCAACTAGAGATGCACTAATAAAACATACATTGAGCACTAATTACTATTCCGCAATACTTCGTAATGTAACAAACCACGTATTGAAGCTGGCACACCGGATGGTAGAGGCTGATTCAAAATCAATAATAGAGCTTCATATACATTGGAGATCAGAACCTGCAGCACCAGATCAACTTCTTCTAAACACAGATCTATAAAAGATGCAATACAAAATGGTGGTCGTGTCACAAAGTGGGGGTAGATTGTACAGAATTTTGTACATACATGTACAAATTGCGACAATATTATCAAGGAAGATAGAGCAGAATATGAAGAAGCAGGACAAGAAATAAAAGAAGACAATAGATTTTTTTTTAAACAAAATTCTTCGTTGTATAAGGTTTATTTTTAACCCCCGACCCCAAAAGAAGTTTGACGCGTATGTTTGTATGTATGTCTGTCTGTCACTGTGACTTCATATCTCTTCAAAGAGTGATCCTATTTTGATGCACTTTTTTTTATTTGAAAGAGTATTTTGTCGAGAAGGTTTTTGCCATATTACATTTTGATGTTTGGTCGCCATCTTGATTACAAGCTTTTATTTAACTTGCCTTGTTCTTGTGGGTCAAATCTTGCAACTGAATTTTAAAATAGTTATCCCAACCGATTGAGCTGAAATTTTGCATACACGTTTAGTTTGGATGACAATGCATGGTTAGCTAAGTGACGTCATTCCAAATCCAATATGGCGGACTCCCAAAGATGGCGGACCAGTTATTTTTTATGCACCCCCCATGATATGGGTATCAAATAAAAAGGTTTGCTGAGAAGAATACGAAAATAAAATGACGTCACACTAAATTCAATATGGCAGACGCAACTGAAATTTAAGACAGTTATCCCCAACCGATTGAGCTGAAATTTTGCATACAGGTTTAGTTTGGATGACAATGCATGGTTAGCTAAGTGACGTCATTCCAAATCCAATATGGCGGACCAGTTATTGCACCCCGATGATATGAGTATTAAATGAAAGGGTTTGCTGAGAATACGAAAATAAAATGACGTCATACTAAATTCAATATGGCAGACGCCCCAAGATGGCGGACAAATTTTTTTAGTTTTAACACTATAATTTGATCGCATAGTGTATTCGCTCATACGTTGCATTCTAAGAAATGGTGAAGGATTTGGTTTAAACCATAAGTTTTATATCGGATGGGAACAACGCAATGAATATACACTTCTCCAAGAAATTAAGGCACCACCAAAAAATAACCAAAAGTTTGAAGTTAGTTAATTTTTAACCACCGACCCAAAAAGAGTGTTATAAGTTTGACGCGTATGTTTGTATTTCTGTCTGTCTGTCTGTCTGTCTGTGGCTTCATATCTCTTCAACGGGTGATCCGATTTTGATGCACTTTTTTTTTATTTGAAAGAGTATTTTGTCGAGAAGGTTTTAGGCCATATTAGATTTTGATGATTGGTCGCCATCTTGAATTCGTCATGTTGAACTTCTCTCGAAATTGTCCGATTGAAGTAAAATTGAAAATGTGCAGACAATTATGGTAGCCGAATATGATTTCGGCCTCATTTTGATTCGGTCATATGAAACTGGTACGATTAGATACATTGATCGGGGGTTTTTAAAAATCTTCAATTTTTTAACCCCCGACCCAAAAAGAGGGGTGTAAGTTTGACCCGTATGTTTGTATGTCTGTCTGTCTATCTATCTGTCTGTCTGTCTGTCTGTCTGTCTGCCTGTCTGTCTGTCTGTCTGTCTGTCTGTCTGTCTGTCTGTCTGTCTGTCTGTCTGTCTGTCTGTCTGTCTGTCTGTCTGTCTGTCAGCCTGTATGTCTGTCTGTGGCTTTATATCTCTTCAACGGGAGATCCGATTTTGATGCAGTTTTTATTAAAATTAAATATTAAATATGACACATAAATATATTTATAATAGAACCGGTCTTATAGACCATGTGCGACTAGTAGAATACAAAATTGGACCGCGTCGGCTTAAAGGTTAAAAAGTTCTGTGTGGGACTCGTGATATAATAATACGCTATGTTGTATGTTATATGTTTAGTTTAAAAAGTATAAAATACAATTAAATTACAAATTTAAAAAAAAAACCGACACAAAAATATCGACTAAATAACTAATATAAAATAGTATATTATATTACTAGGAGTAGAACGCACTCTTTTTTTGTGTTGAGCCCAGGATTTGCAAACTGGGCGAAACACAAAAAAAGGCGTTCTACTCCGTGTAATATATACTATTAAAATGCAAAAATTCATTTATTTATCATAAATGTACAAATATTCAAACTACAGTCTTACATGTTGACACAATATGACAAGTGGCTAGTGGATAGCGCGCCACCGGTGGCTTTCGGTATTAACATTATGTTACTAGTAAAACAATACCCACTACGGCGGCGCTTTCGGAACTAACATTATGTTACTAGTAAAACAATGTCCACTACGGTGGCGTTCGGTACTAACATTTTGTTACTAGTAAAACAATGTCCTACTTCTACTTCTGTTTTTGGTGACATAATTTAAACATTTTAATACGCTTGAAGAAAAAATAAATTAATTAACACAACTTTAAAAAATTATGAAATAATTTTGATTCCATATACGAACTCTTATGATTTATTTAAATCCAGCTTACATTTTCTTTATGACTGCGAGATTTGCTTTCTTATACGCATGAATATGTCGGGGGCTGCTGTAAAGACGAACTACTAAATAGTTACATTCAAAACAGCAGCTCCCGGTATATTTATGCGTATAAGAAAGCAAATCTCGAGGACATAAAGAAAATATAAGCTGGATTTAAATAAATCATAAGAGTTCGTATATGGAAAGAAAATTATTTCATAATTTTTAAAGTTGTGTTAATTTATTTTTTTTTTTATATTAGTTATTTAGTCGATATTTTTGTGCGGTTTTTTAAATTTGTAATTTAATTTTATTGTTGTTTATTTTTTGTTGCCTTCAACTTATTAGATATTGCATATTTTAATAAAATCATTTTTATTGTATTGTGCTCGTGATAGCTTTAATTAGAAAATTCCCTTATCTTGTTAATTAGGTGATGACTTGAAGTGTGATGAAGAAGTTACTTTTAAAACTTATTTTTTTTTAAATACCTAAGAGGACATAGGAAAAACAATTTGTGGGGCTTGAAGGTGCCTAGTTCCAAGTTGGCCAATCGAA
Source organism: Rutpela maculata (assembly GCA_936432065.2). NCBI lineage: Eukaryota > Metazoa > Arthropoda > Insecta > Coleoptera > Cerambycidae > Rutpela > Rutpela maculata. The sequence goes on from OW386286.2 coordinate 44,625,380, forward strand.
TTAACATTTATTGTCTTGGGGTGTATCTTTCTTTCATCGGAACAGACCAGATGAAAAAAATATTCCCTCAATTCCAAGACTGAGGAGTGAGTTAGCATTTTTGAGGATGACTATGGAGTGCCTATTCGGAAACTACATGAAAAATTTCCTGGAACATTTTTGTTCTTTAATTGGAATACAAGGCAGATTTAAAAAAATATTCCAATATTCCATTTTGGGGTTGTACTCGAAATCTACACATGGGATTTTCTGCAACATTATTTTTATGGTTTTAATCAAATGTAAGTTATTTTTACCAATTTTCAGGTAGTGAGATTGAACGATAGAAAGGTATTAGTTATAGGCTAATTACATGGGTTCTCTGTTTCGTAGAGAACGTTTTTCGAGAATAATTTTTAAGTTTTTAGTTGTGGATTTGCGGCTCTAAATCCTGTCTGCCTCCCATTGTTTGCATTAAGTGTATTCTTCCACCGAGTTCCTAAGATTTTTGAGAATATTCTCCCAACCGTTGACGTCATTGCTATACCTCGACAGTTTCTTTAGATCGTCCTTCGAATTTACAAATGAATAAAAAAAGCTTAGATATTTTTTTAGTGTAATGATTATATGAAATTTGTAATATATTTGATAAATAAAGATTTATTATGAAAAGTAACTTTTAGCTCAGAGAGATACTAGAAATGCAAAGGATTGACTTATTGAACTCAAAAACAATATTATTTCGATGTTACGAGAAAACATTACACTTTTACATGTGTCGCCTTACGCCCAACATGCCGAAACGACAACAAATAGTGTGATGCTGTCAGACGTACCATACAGTACATTGAGGCCAACTAGAATGATTCATGCCACGAACGTCTTTAAGACTAATAAAAAAATTGTTGTTTTATAAAATTTGAAAGACAACATGAACAATGCAATCAAAATTCGCAAAAACTTTTGTAATCATGAATTTTTAAAAATTTCAACCAGACGTCAAAAGCAACTTGTTAGCATATTTCACACATTTTTCAAAAGGAGGAGGTTTGGTTTATTGTATAAAAATGAAACCCTCACACCTGCATCGATTCTGATAATAAAAACTTCTTTTTGAATATTCTATTTGGATTCAAACACTTTCCTTGCTGTCTATATCCTCACAATTTGCAGCACAAAGCATGAAAGAAGCGATGATTGTGGCGAAACAGGCGGTGAACAAATTGCTGCCCTTTTGCAATAAAAGCCACAAGCGTAACAATATCTGACAACTGAAATAATTGGGATGCGAAATGGTATGACCAGGAGCGAACAAGATAGTCCTAACCACTTAATATCGGAGCCCGCTGAAGTTCAGGAGCGGTTTCAGGGCAACGGATATAGTATCAACTAGATTGGCATTTACTACTCTAGTTTACTTGACTGGTCATTACATTTATTTTACATATTTTTACAAGCTTTTATTTAACTTGCAATGTTTGTGTGTTAGTTTGTTTAGTTCAAATCTTGCAAGTCAATTTTAAAACAGTTATCCCCAACCGATTGAGCTGAAATTTTGCATACACGTTTAGTTTGGCATGCATGGTTAGCTAAGTGACGTCATTCTAAACTCAATATGGCGGACTCCCAAAGATGGCGGACCAGTTATTTTTTATGCACCCCCATGATATGGGTATCAAATGAAAGGGTTTGCTGAGAAGAATACGAAAATAAAATGACGTCACACTAAATTCAATATGGCGGACAAATTTTTTCGTTTTAACACTATAATTTGATCGTATAGTTATTCGCGTATACGTTGCATTCTAAGAAATGGTGAAGGATCCGGTTTAAACCATAAGTTTTATATCGGATAGGAACGACGCAATGAATATATAAAACTAATTAAGGCGTAGCTAAAAATTTAAAAATAAAATTAAATGTAAAAAACTTTTTTAAAAACAAGCTTTTATTATTTAGGTGTACTAAAACGAAAAAAATAAAAATAAAATTATTTTAATTTTTTTCGTTTTAGTACACCTAAATAATAAAAAGTTTTTTTTACACATATTTTTTTTTACTCTATTACTCTATTAACTGTCCTAGAAAACAGTGCAACAAAGTAAATTGTTAAATTGTTGTGCAAATTCTGCATTATTAAATAAAAATCAACAGATATCTACATTTATTATAATCCTACTTAAATATTCGTACAGTTTCTAGCAATATAGGTATTAAGAAAAAAGGCAAAAATTAAAGGAATGGCAACATTAACAGTTTTGTTAACGAGACAAATAATAAAAATGATCTAATGAAACACTTTTTACTTTATTTTTTATCATTTATTCTGACTAAACGCTACTGCACTTTCGATACTCAATTTTCAAACAACAAAAACCATTTTGTCTCGCATACATCATATAATAATATAAACCGAAATTAGGATTTCATGCATAAGAAATTACAGCACGAAATTTATAGCAAAACACATTCTACATTTTTAAAATGGTCTGCAAGATGACACGGTAGTCACGCCGACGAATTCATTAAAGCCACTCGCGATTTGCGGAGTTAATGATTGTAAAATCCTATCAGGCTGGTGCCAATAACTTTTTGAAAAAAAAAAAATTATTAACAGGCAAGGACCAGCCGGAATAGTTAAGGTTATAACTAAGTGAAAAAACAAAAATTAAATACGAGTTAAAGTGAAATTGTGAAATGGGAATACTATTTTGGAGTTGAAAGTGTTTTTTAGCGCTTTTCGGCGAAACGTGACCTCCTAGCGGAAAATGTCCTTCACAAAAGTTGTAGATAATAAAAATCTAAAACTTTCATATAAGGCATTTTTCAACAAAACCTCAAAATTTCTGAGAAAATGGAGGAAAACCGATTTTTCGATTTTCTATTTTTTTCTCTCGTGAAAATAATTCAATTTACATGAAATTTTGTGAAAGTATACTTTTTTGCATTGAATAAGCATGATTTTTTTGGAATCTGAGAAACAAGTAGTTTCCGAGATATTTACATTTTTCGAGAAAAAAAAACAAAATTTTCCACTGAGAACTTTATTGGTGTTTTTTTCGTATGTAATATCACTAGTGCTTAAAATTTTATGGAAAATTTTTTCGAAAGCGTGTTGCCTGGTAATATAAAGAGTGCAAATTGGCAGTTTATTATCTGATTAAATCCCGACCGCTTTAGCGGGAGTGATTTAATCTTTGATAATAAACTGCCAATTTGCACGAGTTATATTAACTAGGGGCAACTTAGCTTGAGAAAAAATTTTTAGATAAAATTTAAACCACGAGTGGTATTTGTGGAGAATATTTCACGAATAAATAATTCATTAAGTACATCTTCAATATTATGTTTTCTCATTAATTGCCTTCAGACGTTTTCTTGTCACTTTTTAGACTTTACTGACCTTTATTTTCAATTTCATCATTAATTTGATATACAGAAATATTTCCAAACCGACTCATATTGTCAAAACAGCAAATCTGAAACAAACGCAGTAGAAACAACGGAGATTCGCTATATTTTAAAATAATCTAGTGACGTTTCCATGGCAACTAGTAAATAAAACGAGTTGAAACCTTAGATATTATAATATATAGACTGGCTTAACACCTTTCAGGCGTTTCTGAGGTGCAATATGACGAGGAACGATAGAGAGAGCACTACATCTTTAATCTTATTGCCGATGTCCCGCCTATTTATACTATACACCCATGGTTCCGAAATCGACATAGAGAGCGCCATCTAGCGCTACTAGAGTTATATTCCATAATAAATAAATGTTCATTGATACATATTTACAAAGTTTACAAATTATGTTGATTGAAGTTTGCTTCGTTAAGCAGAGTGAATTTTAAATACAACAAATTAAAATATTGCACAGCTTTGATTGTGTTGTTTACTTCACATTTATATTAAATGATTTGCTTACTTTGTAACTACGTTTTTGAGCTATTGAAAGCTGTGCTTGACTTGTTCCTGTATTATGAGCAGGGTGTATTAAATACACCCTGATTATGAGCTAGGTATATTAAGTACAATCTTTGTATATTATTTTTACCTGATTGAAAAGTAGGCAAACTGAAATCGTTACAAATAGGCAAGGCTTATAAGCCTATATATATAGATAGGTTCTCTTTGCCAACTGACGATTGTTTACTATATATGTGGTGTGTTTATGTTTGCTACTACATAATACAATATTACAATTTACAAGGTAAGTAAACAATTAGTAGCTAGAGAAGATATTTATAGATAAAATTTAAAAGCTGGAGTTGCTATTTGCCGAAAATGTTTCACGAAACAAAACGTAAAAAAATTATCGCAGTATTTGCCGCTGCAGCGACATAAAAAATTAGAGCGATAAATTTTGCATGTTGGTACTGTCAAAAGCCGATCCAGCTTAAATTACCACTAATAATGACGTCCGATTGGTGCAATGTTATGAAAAAACGGGCTCTCATTGGCTATAGCGTTAATGAGTGAAATAATCAATATAATTTACCACTACGTCTTTGTTGTGGTGACGAAACAATATATTATGCTTAATAAAAGTGCAAAATTTCAATCAAACTGGAATAAAAATCCTGATAATTTGCATAAATGTTTTCTTAACCGCCTCTCGAGTCACCGAGGTAACTTCCTCAAAATCCAGGATTTTGTGTTAGATAAGATGAGATGAGGCCCTGAAAATACACGTAATTGTCTATAAGTTTTACTTTTGCGTATTCCCTATATATTTATTTACGATGTTCTATTATAAAAATTCCAAATAATAATCTCCGGAATGAGGCTCTCAATTCTTCTTCTGGAGTGTCTATAACTTTTGTTTTTTAAATTCTTTACGTAACGAAGTTAAATGGGATTCAATACCGTTCGCGTGACCACCTTGTACATCGTTTTCATAAATTCTCATTATCATAAAAGCAGCACTAGTTCCCTAACTATAAACAAAATTTAAAGTACCTCCCTGAAATTGGTGGAGGATCGATATTGGGGTCACAGGACTTGGCCGAGGGTACCCGGAGACGACATATAGGTCACCGGAGTCGACGGCATCAACACCGGAATTTACCGGTCGTTCCCAGCTGGGCGTGGGCAAATAGTACACGTGGATGACGTAAGATTTGTATTGTACCTTTGTTTCAACGTAAATGAAGGAAAATTGTATTTTTTCCCATATCCCGCTGCTAAGATAAAAGCGCTAGATATATATTTATAGAACCTTTTATATGCAAATCTCTTTAGGGTGATACAGGTTAAGCTTTGATGACTTTCGAAGTAGATTATTTAGATTACTTTATATATTAATAACGATTATTGCATTTTGTAATTATATGTAAAAAAAAACTTTTTAAAAACAAGTTTTTATTATTATTCAGGTGTACTAAAACGAAAAAAAAAATAAAATTAATTGTCTTAAAAGCTTGTTGTGCGCGAGAAGTTCATAGACGCATTAATTTTGTTTGACAGATATTGTATTTTTTTTTATTCACGCGACAAGCTTTTAAGACAATTAATTTTATTTTTTTCGTTTTAGTACACCCAAATAATAATAAGTTTGTCTTTAACAAGTTTTTTAAAGGTTTTAAAGATTTTTTTAAAACATAATTTATGTGTTTATCTCATTTTGGATGGGAGTCGATGATAAATCCAACATACTTAACTTCAGTTGTTCGAGCTATTGAAAAATTATTAGAGATAGCGATATCCTGGATGTTGGCAAACTATTCTTATTAGTGCATATCGGTAACAAGTAGTTTTTTTTTTAATTCACTAAGCAATTTGTGTGCGAACCAATATGCTTTAGTGTTGTCCAGTTATCACTTGTATAACAGATTGCAGTATCATCTGCTTGTTGCATTATACTTCCTCTGGTTTGAACAGAAAATAAATCATTTAAATAAATGTTGAACAGAATTGGTCCTAACACGGTCCCTTGCGGCACACCAAACTCCACTTTAAGGTCACTAACACAGCTATAAATTCTTGTTGTATATTTCAGACGCAGGGTGGTACGAACGTCCACATTAACACCCCGTATGTCTCCTCATCTGAAATCAAACACGAATTTAATTTCACCTGCAGATCATTGTTCTGCTTGAAGAATCCTGCTTCCTATTATTACATATTTATTCTTGTTATTTAGATTCTGCGTATCCACGCAGTAAAATATGAGTAACTATTTTCTGTCAGAAATAAAATACAAACAATAAACATCAACTTGCAGAGATTGCTTGTTTCACAGTTGAAATTTATTTAATTCTCTCGACGTATATCTTACAAATCCTACAAATTTTCGAGGACAAATTGTACCTCTGGACAGGCCTATTTCTTTTGATTGTGTTTTTACGGGCCCCTCCTTCGATGCTTTATTGCATACATATGAAATTTTCTCCAGATCCATACATAATAGAAATGAAAAACGGCTGACACATTAGGTCAAAGTTACTACAGCAGAATAGGGGACGTGTATAGTGTTATGTAAGCGTATGCATATGAGATGGCCCGGCCTAACTTCCGGCTACGGGGTCTTATAAGGGTGCAGCCATGATGTCATATATCTCATTTTCCACAGACTTTTAGGTTAGTGTTTTATTAAGGGCCGGTAGAAGATCTTGTTTATTCGCAAACTGCTTGTAAATTAGGTAGCTCAGTGATTTGTGGGCCATTTTGATCGGTGCGTACGCAGTTGGTGGTTATTTATTGGGTTATTCATATGGAAATGAAGGCTTTTCGGCCCTTTTTAAATTTGAATTCGACGCTACGCGCATTCTTTCAGCGTATTCAAATTCGTTGGAATAATCAGATTTACCTATCTAGTTTAAGATTTTAGTCTCAAAAGCAATTTGGCCCGATGCATGAAATTTTATGCGGAGGATTATATTTAAGCGCGGCAAAATTTTACATTATAATATATGAATTACTTTGAAATAAGTGTATTTCCTTGGAATAGGATTTATCAAGCTATCTATATAAGTAATTGAAAAAACGTTTCTCATGTTTAATATATTTTTAGATATTTTACAAAACAACTTCATTCTGCTGTAAAAAGAGGTACTGTAGCAATAACCATCGCAAAACCTTTCGCTTTAGGATAGTATGTAACTATTTTGAGAATAAGTTTCTGCTATGTAGGGACAAATGTTCCTTGTCATTGTTTAATTTTTTGTTTATTTAGCCTGTTTTTAGTTCAGCGAAACAGTGTACTAAGTTCTTTGCACTACAAAATAAAGTTGTTTATTACGAAGGTTGAAACTTCTTTTAAAAATTTATAAAAAAAACATGTTATAAAACTGGCGCCCAACGTGGGGCTCGAACAGTTTGTTCAGAAGCTTCTGAGAAGGATTAAAAAACTGTACAGGTTTATAAGTCTATGACACAAATTGCAGTTTTTAATTAATAGTAACAGTTTTAATTTATAGGAATGAATAAAAGAAAGTTGTTCTTTCTACAGTTTGACATTTTCTTTCGACATTTTTTTTACAGGTATCAAAATGTTATATCCGCAATGATAAGGCCTATCAAATATGAAATAGAAAGGACGGGATTGCTTTTTAAAAATAATAATGATGACGTAATTACTAGAAAAAATGACGGATTTTTTTTATTTTCTACTAAAATATGTATTTTTGTAAAAATAAATCCTACCCCCAGGCTTTTTCCATATATTTTCCATTCAATTTTATTGAATTTATTTAATAATCTTAGCATTTAAAAACATCTCTTCCGAAAAACGATTTAGAAAAGCCGTAAAAAATCTTAATTGATAAACTCTATTATAATCTGAAGGAGTACTATGACGATATAGTTTAATGTGTTATGTGTTATTATCATATACCGAAACTAAAATACCGGGTGGCTCAGCCGATAGGGACACTCTTGTAACTTTTGAATGGTCGAATCGATTTTTTTCAAATTTGGTGCAGTGATATGGGATGAAATTTTCAATTATATGATGTAAAGAAACAAAATGGGTGACTTCCGATTTCGATGCAATTGACATGAAAATCAAATTTTTAAATGGGACAACCTTTAAATTTTGCATATTTGAATCCTGCTGGCCAAAATACATAAGATCTGACTCTCAAATATTATTTTGATTTTCAAAAAAATATAGATTTTTTAGATTTTAGTTTTAATGGAAATTCCTATGGGACAACGTGTTATTTAATTAGATCTTTAAATTACAAAAACAATGATATGCATAATACCTACCTTCCCTTTGTACTGAAATAATTTTAAAAAATGTTTTGATAATCGATTTATCGATAAATTTTTTGAAAATAAAAATATTATTTGAGGGTCAGATCATATGTATTTTGGTCAGCAGGAAATATGTAAAAATATACAGGTTGTCTCAGTTAAAAATTTGATTTTCATGTCAATTACATCGAAACCGAAAGTCGGCCATTTTGTTTCCTTACATCATATAATTGTAAATTTCATCCCATATCACTGCATCAAATTAAAAAAAAAATCATTCGCCTATTTAAGAGTTATAAGAGTGTCCCTATCGGCTGAGCCACCCGGTATACTTTTACTTTTGTCTTACTTTTGTCGCAATTTTTTGTATTGTTTGTAATATTGACTAAATAAATAATGTTTTGTGTTATCTTTTGTAAACTTTGTCAATAAGAATTATTTATTTGGACAATAACGTATTTCTATCTCTCTTTCACTAATTAGATCGGCAGATTTGAACTTTGACCTGATGTTCTGATAAAAATCCAAAATTTGTAAAAATATTTTGTTTTAAAAAGTTCACTTACATTAACCAGGAAATGAAGAACAGTATATGATATAAACGGTATATTTTATGTTTACAAGCTTCACAAACTCATCATTATTGACGAACCGCTTGTTATTGAAACAGATTCTACATTCAATCAAAATAAAACACTACAGTCTTATTTATTTCCGCACAAGGGACTGAAAACATCATCATCACATCATTATTCCCGACAAAATATTGCGCCGTTCTTCAAACAAGTTGGCCAATTACAGAAGGGGCAAAACTTTCAGTACACAAATCCATTCACGCAACTTTGTCTATAATTTTCGTAACTCCAGAATGAAGTTACATGACATTCCATTAACGCTTGTAAAATAATTCATTTCAAGAACTTACTCAAGTTTAATGGTACTTTGTAGGTCGAAGGAGGCTGCTTTAAGTCGAAATGGTGAAAACGTGTGAGAAGAAAACAATGCCGTAAAGACAAAGAGACCGCTCTCGATCCGCGTTTAGTATCGCAAGCGCGCTATATTGTTTTGAGAGAACAGCGACATTTGTTCAGCTTCTGTAAATATAATCATATTTCAGGAATGATGATCACGGGCGCGGTGTCAGGCAAGATAAATTTCAATCAAAGTTGCGACGGTTCTGTTTATTATATTTCATCTTCCATACACAATTCTATAATTATTTTTTCTCTTTTCGTAATAAATTATATTTGAAACGGGATATACATATTTCTTGTTAAAAACATTCATGATATTGTAATGATAATGAATGTGGAAATATTTAGCCAGTACTCATTAATATACTTATTTGTTTTAATCAAATGGGTACGGGAGACGTGGGAGAGTTGGGACAATTTTCACAAATTAATTTTTTAAATTTTTATTTTTGAAAATTTTAATAAATTATAAACACAGTAATATACCTTCATATATTGGACCACTTCTTGCAAATATTAGTTAAATTTACTTGGTAAATAGCGGTATGGAAAAATATTGTCTAATATCATGTATTTGTCCCAAGTTAGGACTAGCGATGGAGAAATTTGGGACAGGTAATTAAATATTCACAAACACATAGAAAAATATTTAATTATTGCAAAAAATAACAAACTAAAAACGTACTCTTCGCCGATTTACTGAACTTTCTATATAATTGTTACACATTCTATAGAATACTCTTCGGAGTTTTTTGTAAATGATTTAGTATTAGACATTTTTAATTTTATAGTACGAACTTAGTTCGTGAAAGTGTAAAATAAAGTAAAAAGTAAAAATTAAAAAACTATACCATACCACATTTGGGTTTCGAACCCGGGACTCTTGGATTCCGAGTCAAAAGCGTAAGAACTACACCACTACCTAACACGTAAAGAAATGTAAATTTTTACATTATAAGAGGCGAGCTATAATCATATTTCCACGGTTGTAGGTATATTACATTATGAAATGTTTATTTATAAAATATATAAATATTTAGATATTAAAATGAATTATCATTTCACCAGATTTCTATTCAATTACAAAAACATAAAAATAAAAAAAAAATCCCAAAGGGTTTAGCCGGATAAGCATGACGAGTCGGCCCCCAAATGGCAACTTATATCGAAACTTATGTTTTAATATCGACTTGATGTATGAACGCGATTTATATGTGTTTTGCCGCCGTACTCCGCTTTGACCTTGAGATATGGAAAAAAAAATGAGCGCATGCATGACTCTCGTTCAAAGAGACATATCTCGAAAACTAATTGAGCTAGAGAGGTTTCAGGTAACCCTAAAGAGTATATTTTATATTTTTTTTTTGAATTTTTAGAATAATTACGCACATCATTAAAAAAAAAAATAAAAAATATAATAATTAATATTTCCGTGTTCTCTGTGACTTACAATCACTGAAATAATATATGTTGTAATACTTTATATGCACTAATTACTCATAAAAGTTGCGTTAGAAAAAAGTTGGTGCAACACTTCGAAAAAAAAATAAAATTCGACGCGCACTACATCATATAAGAATACAAACTTGACATGGGACACACATATAAAGATTTTATGAATTTGAATTATTGTTAGAAGAGAAATTGAATGAAAATATAAATAATTATCACGTAAATATCTATTTCATATGGCGCACAGTGGCACGAATTTTAATTTTTTTCGTTCAAAATTATCTAGAGCCCTTCGCAACCGATTGGGATAATTATTTTTAAATTCTCGTTATTTTATTTCAAAAAAACGTAAGAGAGCTGATTTTTGAATTATACTAACCAACCAAAATTATTGAGCTTAACCAAAACCAACCTACAAGATGGCGGAATCAATGGTGGCTATAAAATGCTAAAAAAATATGAAAAATTAAATATTTTCGTTAAAGTTTATGCCGAGAAGTTTTGAATATTTCTGATAAGTACTTTTATGTTAAAATTGATTAAATTTTAAGTTCCAGGAAGAAATTCAAGATGGCGGATCCAATATGGTGGCAATCAGATGATAAAACTAACTTAAAATTAAATTAAATGCATTAAACTAAAAAGGCTATTCCCAAGAATTATTAAAAAAATTAAGAAGGAACAAATTTTCTGAAACTTTCAAATATATCCAATATGGCTGCCATACATTATTTATCAATCATAAATATGCGATTCAGTCCTCCATTAATTTTGAACATAACCCTAAGTAGGTCATATTAATATTTTTTTTTATCTGCTAATAATATAATAAACACCTAACACCAAGAACTTTAAAACAAGGATATTAAACCTAACATAACCTAAGCCTAATAGAACCTTAAACCAAGAACTCTATACCTAACATAACCTAAGACAAGAGTTTTACACCGTGAACTTTATTTAAACCTTACTTAGTGCAAAAGTGTTTCGCCATTATTTAAATTTTAAATTCCTCTGTTTAATCTGTGTTGTTTAAATAATGAAGTCCTTTATATTTTTATAGTATATTAAATATCATTTAAAAATTAAATATATTATTTGTATAAATAGACTGAATCGGATATTTATGATTGATAAATAATGTATGGCAGCCATATTGGATATATTTGAAAATTTCAGAAAATTTGATCCTTTTTAAATTTTTTAATAATTCTTAGGAATAACCTATCTAGTTTAATGCATTTAATTTATCTTTAAGTTAGTTTTATCATTTTATTGCCGCCATATTGGATCCGCCATCTTGAATTTCTTCCTGGAGCTTAAAATTTAGTCCATTTTAACTTAAAAGTACTTATCAGAAATATTCAAAACTTCTCGACATAAACTTTAACAAAAATATTTAATTTTTCATAATTTTTTAGCATTTTATAGCCGCCATTTTGCAGATTGGTTTATGACAATTTGGATAACAGATTCGTAATCAGCAACCTCAAAAATTCCCCGAGTAATAAGATTTATGTAAATTGGATAAGAACAAAATTTTCTTTTGTAAGTTTTATTAAGATTTAAATCAAAAATGGACATTTTAGCGAAGCTCAATAATTTTGGTTAGCATAATTAAAAAATCGACTCTCTTACGTTTTTTTGAAATTAAATAACGAGTATTTAAAACAAAATTATCCCAATCGGTTGCTAAGTGCTCCAAATAATTTTGAACAAAAAATTACGATTCGTGCCACTGTGTGTCGTGTGAAATAGATATTTACGTGACAATTATTTATATTTTCATTCAATTTCTCTTCTAACAATAATTCCAATTCATAAAATATTTATATGTGTGTCCCATGTCAAGTTTGTATTCTTATAAGATGTAATGCGCGTCGAATTTTATTTTTTTTTTCGAAGTGTTGCACCAACTTTTTTCTAACGTAACTTTTATGAGTAATAGTGCATATGAAGTATTACAACATATATTATTTCAGTGATTGTAAGTCACAGAGAACAAGGAAATATTAATTATTATATTTTTTATTTATTTTTTAATGATGTGCGTAATTATTCTAAAAATTCAAAAAAAATAAAAAATATACTCTTTAAGGTTACCTGAAACCTCCCGTTGGTTTTACCTCTCTAGCTCAATTAGTTTTCGAGATATGTCATATTTAACGATAGTCATGCATGCGCTCATTTTTTTTTCCATATCTCAAGGTCAAAGCGAAGTACGGCGGCAAAACACATATAAATCGCGTTCATACATCAAGTCGATATTAAAACATAAGTTTCGATATAGGTGCCATTTGGGGGCCGACTCGTCATGCTTATCCGGCTAAACCCTTTAAATCATTAATAACATTTTTATTTACTGATCGATTTTGTTCAAAAACAATAGGGTTCTTCCTCTAGCCAGCACTAACTTACTGTCCAAATTTCAGTACAATCGGACTTTTCTTTCTTGAGATATCGTACTTACAAGAAACGTGACAGACGGACAGGCAGAGGGACATTTTGAAAGTTGTTCAGAATTCGTTCATTAACACAATGATATGAAAGTTTTGTTTCCATGGGGCTTTCCATGGGGTTTATGGTAATTGTTTTGCATGCTCCCAGGCTCATAATGGCATTGGATAATTTGTTTATGCAGGCCCGAGGCTAGAAAGAAATTATAGGGGGTGATCATGGCATTTCAGGGAAGACCAACAACAAACAGCAATACCAGTTGATTTTTTCCTCCCCTTTGCTTTGGAATGCTTAAATTTTCCCAGGGGGTGCCACTCCCTTGCAACACCGACCCCCCCCCCCCCCCATCGGGGATACAGACCCGTGTTTATGAGTTAGTTTGAATGTTAGTAGTATTAGGTTATTATGGTTGAAGTTCTTTGGACTCGTAGCTATTAATTTGTGACGAATTGTGTACGGTAAATGTTGGCTCTTATATATTTGCTTGAATGGCTGTTTTCTTGAGCTTCCAATAACAACGGGTTTTTTTGATCGAGTAGCGTGTGAATTACGAATTCAGGTACTTCTTTAGATTACCCTGTAGAATATCCTCAACACTCAACAGTTATTTTTTGACTTTAAGTACCAATTTAATTTGTATCACTTGTTTAAAAATGCAATTCAGACATTTAGAAGATATTAATTTAACAAACTCTTAATTACGCAACTCCGTATTTATATCTGAAAGCGTCACCCTCAAGTAAAAATCATTTTGTGACATCTCAAGTGCTCCAGACTAAGACCATCAAGGGAATAGGAAGTTATGAAATTACTACGAGAATTGTCAACTGGTGCTGACAAGCGAAACACGAGACGAGGTATATTCCGTTTCCCAAACCTATTGTTCTCAGCACGCTAATGGGTTTAATTATAATTATTGTTATCTGGAGATGTTGAGATGCTGTTAACATTTATGAGCACGACACTTTTTCTATGGGAAATAAGATCTGCTTGCAATCCGATTAGGGATCTCTTATACATGTTTGCGCCCACGCTAATACCACGTCATAACTTCCAGGGTTGTTTTTATGGATCACACAGGACTGTAAAAGAGAGGACTCGGCCATCCAACGTCTTCCTGAATGCGGATTTTAATATAATAAAAGGCTATATAAAACCCATAAATGATGCCCCCTGAAATAAAAAATAAGATTTCTATGTTTAATTGAAATGTCTGACCTGAATTTTATGTGGGTTAAACGATATGGAAGATGAAGTGAATTATACATACCTCGTGTATGTATAATTGTATATAGACAAAAATTCCTCATATTATATAATAATAATAATAATAAAGCTTATTGAACTAAGTGTTACAAGATTGAATTACTTAATTATTGAACAATGGTACAAGGAAAATAAACCTTTAGGTAAACCCCACATAGTTATAAAAACTGGCCGCGAGTGCTATACCGATACTATAAAAAAAAAACCGCTGCCCAAGGAATCACTACTTTCACATCCAGATTTTCTATCCAAGTCACTCACAACGAAAAAATTTTGTATGTGAAATAATTCTTTATGGAAATTTAATAATACAATATTTGAAATCTTCTACCCCAAAAACCCATAAAACGATACCCCACATCGGTAGTGGGGTGGGGGTGGTAGTGGGGGTGGATGAAGTAAAAAAATATTTTGAGGTTTCTGGTTCTTGTACACACACTAAATCACAATTTTTTTTCATCCTCTTTAATAATGGGATGGGGGTGGTAATAGGGGTGGCTAAAGCCAAACATTTTTTTGAGACCTTGGCTTCTCTTGTATATACTAAATACCAATTTTATGGACTCTTACCTGCTTAATTTACCTATTTACCCCAAATTTACCCCCCAAACCCTTCGACGGAACAATATGAAAATATAATTGAGTTCCAGATCTCGTTAAAGTACATATGTGTACCAAATTTCAAGTCAATATCTTAAACGGTTCCAGAGTAAACGTGCGCACAAAAAAAGTTAGACAGACAGACCGACCGGCAGACAGAAATTTTTTTCGCTCAAACTTAAAATCTCGACGTTTCATGACATTCTAAGCCTATTGGAACAATAAAAATTGTTTTGTCGTTACTATACTTCCACTGGATGTGGAAGTAATACTATTTATAGTAAAAATGACTAAATAATAAATTAATTCTATTTAAATTCAATAACAGTACGAATAAGAGTTATATTATAACTAGGTACAGTACAGCCTCGCTAATCCGGACTCTCTCTAACTCGGACACTCCAGTAATTCGGATACTTCTATTTACCGGACACTTTAAAAATTTTACCTCTGTAGTCCGAACAAAGACAATGTAAACAGTGCCTTAGTCTACACTTAAAGGAAAGAAAGAAGTTATAGTGGACTTAACGGAAAAAGAACTGATTAATGAAGCTGTAGGAAATGCAAACGAAGAGAACAAGGAATCTAGTGATATGGATGATGATATTATTATGTCTAAAGTAAAACATTCCGATGCCATAAAGTCGTTTTCTTTATGTATTCATTGGGCTGAAGAAAATTATTTCCCAATGCAAGATGTACTGCTCTTAAAAAAACTAAAAGAAGTGCTTAAAAGCAAAGTGATGCAAACGAAATTAGATGCCTTTTTTAAGAAAGCATGAAATTATATGTATGTAGATATGTAAATGTACGCAACTACCATCTATTAAGTTTTCATTAAATGTGCTTATGTAATATGTGTGTACATATTTTAATTTGAATAAAATCTTTTTAATTCCTCTTAGATATTTTGAGTTGTTTTTATTATTCAAGCTTATTTTTAGTTGCTGTGACAAGTAAAAAAAGAAAAATATATGTAAAAATAATCCACCTCCACTAGTCCGGATACCTCGCTAATCCGGCAGTTGCTGGAACCATATGTGTCCGGATTAGCGAGGCTGTACTGTATATTCTGATAATTGGATAAGTATACTAAGTATAACTTGTACTATAATTTACAATTTTCTTAATATTTAGAAATAGACAATTGACCAAAATAACTTAAATAATAAATTAATTCTATTCAAATTCAATAACAGTTCGAATAAGAGTTATATTATAATTAGGTATATTCAGATTATTGGATAAATATAACTAAGGCTATAATTTACAAGTCTTAATATTTAGAAGTAGATAATATAATTTTCAATTAACCAAAAAGACGCCAGTGTCAATAAATCTGTAGTATTTGGAATGGATAAGTTAGAAGCCATTTATTTATTTCGTATTTAAATTTGTTTTAAGTTACAGTTTTTAATTGCTGGTGGTATATTATTATATATTCTAGAAGCTAAATAGATAAAGCTTTTTTGTCCTATCGTTTTTTGGGCCCGAGGTTGTTTCTTTACTTCTAGTGTGATAATCAAAAGGGAGAGATTAGGTACTCTCTCTCTACTGTCATTGCTTAGGTCAGTAATAGGGCGACGAACTTACTTGTGAAAGAACATATTGGAGATGTTTACATTTCCTTAATTGGCATAAAAAGTGAAGCCGGCGGGTGCGGTTAAAGTGCCGCGTTATTTGCTTTCGGTCGAACAATCAGGACACCGGCATATAAAAGGCAAAGTAAATATCTTATATCTACTTGTTGCTGTAGAGTTCACTAGCATAGGGCCAACGTCTTTTCGATTTATTTCGCTATTTTTGTAGTGTGATTTGACTAAAACGAAAAAGTCACTTCTACCCTCTCCAGCTTTGCTGTCAGTAGTATCAATTCCAAGTCTGATAAAGTGATATGGTTACGTCAGATTGGTTAAAGTCATTGGTGGCGTATTTCTACAAAAAAATAAGGTAATTTTTTTGGTAATTTTTTTAAATTCATCATTTTTTTAACTCCTTTCGGTGGGAACAACCTGCTGATGAATTTTCCGCAGTCATGGCTGTATATTAAAAAAGTGGTTTGCTTACTATCAAAAATGAGACCTAAGCTTTTTTCTGGATTATTATTTTCGATACAGATGCCAAAAATAACTGTTTGAGTTTTGTCTTCATTCAACTTTAGTTAGTAATATTGTTAAAATAATCTTCAGCTTGTAGGTAACTGTATTTCTTCTGATATACTGATGTTTTAAATTTCTAGCAACTGAGAGTGAGGTGGTTATCATCAGCATATTCACATTTTTACGACAAAAATTTGTCGATATGTTATTTATATATATTATGAACATGATTGGTCTTAGAATGGAACTCCATGCTTCGAAGGCTTTAGTGAGGACTTAGTAGTACTATAACTGACACATTGATATAAGGTCAATAAAAGTGCAGGGACACCATTAGGCTTAGAGGTTAATTTAGATTTAATTTTCTCTAATGCAGTCAATATTTTGTCTTCTGTACTTAAATTAATAAAATTGCTGAAAAAAGTTAGTAAAAGAATAAGTAATTAGTTGAGAATTATATAGATATTCATTATTTTAATTCGCAAAGTTCGACAGGTCTTCTTTTATAATCAATCAATTGCAAAAATAAAATTGGATCGCCAACTACATTTTTTTCGATATGATTACAATACCTTCTAAGAATTATGGGAATCAATTTTGTTTTCGCCGAAATAACCACTTGTTTTACACTAAGAATTCGATATCTAGAAGCTAATAAAATAAATTATATATTTAAATTTACTTATCATCTATTTATCCTGTGAAAGCATCCGTAAAACTTATAATCACGATACACCTATTAGGTTTGACTCAAAAATCAATATCATCTCAAATGATGCAACGCCATCTGTAGTCGTCATCGAAATCACTCATGCTTCTCACAGAGATTTTTTAAGCGATTTATTTTTGTCATTATTTTAATCTTCCTGGGAGTGCTGCATTGGCTCTCTCGACGGTTTCCTAAAAATGATATTGTATGTAGTCGACTTACACGAGCTGTTTATCATTTTTATGAGAAAAGAGCTGTGAAAGATTGCTCCTATTCTGGAATATAAAACATGCGGTGAAATAGGCCACGATTTTAACACGGCTATTACGATGAATCCGTGCTTGAACAGTTGTTTCATTTTCGGGATTGCATTTTACATGAAAAAAAAAACCTGGAAATGCATATGCACATTTTTAAGCTTCGCACGGAGGATTTTACTGATATTTGCATTCACTAAAAATGTATAAAAGATTCACTACCGAGTAATATACTGGAGTAACAGTAAAATTTACTTTTCATTTAGATCTCTTGATTTACTTGCCATTTATTTGATGGAGATGTTTTCGAATGAGCTTTGAGCACTTTAATTCTGAACCAATTTAAACTTTGAATGCCCCTTATCTAAAATAAGCTCAAATAAACTTAATCCAAAGATTAAAATTGGTTTACTTTCCTGGGAATTTTAACGTAGATTATTTAAATTACATAAAATTAAAATAGTCAACAGTTTTATATCTACAGAAAATACATTTTTGGCATCTTGTCAAAATGTGGCAATCTCTAAAGAACTAAGGTCTGTTGTCCGACATACATTTCGAATATATGCCTTCATATTAATTGTAGTACGTGTGAGAGCGTGAGATTTACATAGCATAGTATATTAACTTTTTTATTAAAATAGGTAGAGGGTATGGTGTAATGTGAATTAAAAGGTCAAGGAAGTTTTTGGAATCGCTATTTCTTTTTGTTGCTGTTTTGTTTGACCGCAAAAGAATTGTTAAAATGCTCTGCGCCTGCAACACGGAGTTCCGCTTGATGTCATTGACTATGCCTGCTCGAGACGTAAAGTTCTCCTCATTTCTATACTGCACATAAAAAAACTCAGTTACTGACCGAGCTAATGTAAGGGGACACCGGGGCATGCTTTATTCTTCTACTCCAGATTAAATAATAAATTAGTGTATTGTAAGAGGTAAAACTTCATTACTCTTATGTAATAGTATATTATGCTGTAAGCACAAAATGAAGCTCATTTTGCCATTTTGTGCGAGTTGCATACTATACTTTTTCTACGACAACCTGCTACTCATTTTTAATATTCTAATAAATATTGATACAAATAAATATGCAAATATCCGTAATGTAACTATAAAAATGTTGACAGAAATAATGATGACATATTCAAAAATCCCAAATTAAAATCATCCAAAATCAAGAACACCAAAAAATTTTACGATTTAATGTGCGCATCAAAAGTTGTTTTGCGCGCGGAAACTGCATGCCAATGAATTTCCGCTGGTTTTCATTTTCACGGCTTTTCGTTTGCCACTATTGGCATCCATTTTAAAATTTAAAAAAAAAAACAAAAAAAACAACAAAAAAAATCGATTTGCACACCCTTCTGCACGCGACGACTGCCTAATATTTGCGTTTCTGGCATATTTATGGTAATTTCATTCATATGATTGGCATGCATTTTAAAAACGTTGCACCTGACTGGTCATGTACCGCCAGTCTATTATACATAATAATAATAATAATAATAATAATCTTTATTGTCCAGTAAGCCATGTACATGGATTGGAGTCGTCAAAGGTATAATACATTAATTAGTATAAAACATTAATTGTGGTATAGTATAAAGTTACAATTAATAAATAGTGTAAAACAAGTAGAATTACAGACACAAAATATAGTATTACAATAAAACAATACAAATGGTGCTAAGTTAAGGTTCTCTATTTAAGTACTCTTGTATACTATAGAAGCAATTTTGCTGCAGGAAGCTCTTTAATTTCGACTTAAAGCTACTGAAGTTATCGATATCTATAATTTGCTTGGGAAGTTTGTTATATAAAGTGATACCGGCGTAAGTCGGTGAACTTTCCAGAAGTGTGGTATTATGAAGGCTGTTTCGGAGTAGATGTCCATGTCTAGTGGGATAAGTGTGATATTCTGAAGTTGCTGGGATATTAGCTATGTTTAGTTTTATGGATAAAATTGTCTTAAAGATATAAATACAGGGTACCGACATTAATTTATGCTTGATAAAATATGGACGGCAGGATTCCCTACGTGCCACATGGAACATTAGCCTTATGATCCTTTTTTGCAAGATTAATACACGATTTGCATTGGGAGCTTTTCCCCATAATACTATGTTATAGGAAATATGTGGGTAACAAAGGCTGTAGTAAGTATTGATGACTGTTTGCTCATCAAAACAATCTTTTAAATTTAAGATGGCAAAATAAGACGATCTGAGTTTGCCACATAGGTTGTCAATGCAGGTAGTCCAAGACAGGTTTGAATCAATTGTTGTGCCCAAGTACTTAAACGCTGTCAGAGAGGGGAATGGTAATATTACCAGTAGTGATGTTAATAGGAGTTGGAGGGCGCCTATTATGAAAGTTGATACCTACAGTTTTTTGGGTGTTTAATAAAAGCTTTTTACATTGGCACCACATAATAAAATCGTTCATGACTGTGTTGAGTTGGTGCTGCAGGTGAGTAGGGTTGGGTGCAGATATCAATATTGCTGTGTCGTCGGCAAACATTATAATTTTACCCCAAGTAATATTTTTGGGAAGGTTATTAACAAAGGAACAAGAGTGGGCCTATAACTGATCCCTGCACAACTCCGAAATCGGTGTTGTAGAGGTCAGACTTTACGCCATTTGTATTTACTATAATTTTCCTATTAGTAACATAGGATAAGATCAGGCGTGAAATATTTTCTCTTATACCAGCTTCCTCAATAGCTCGGAGAAGCAGAGTGGGGTCTACACTATCGAATGCAATACTTAAGTCGAAAAATAGACCTACAACAAAATTGCCCCGGTCAATTTCCTTGTAAATAAAATCTAGACTATCAATGCAAGCAGATTCGGTTGATTTCTTTGACCTAAATCCATATTGCGCAGATGTTACAATATTATATTTGTCAGTGAATATTAGTATACGTTTACTAATAATTTTTTCAAAAATTTTAGAAAATACGCTCAATATGGCTATGGGTCGGTAGTTTTCTATATTTTCCGAGTCGTTGCGTTTATAGATAGGAATAATGTTAGCAATTTTTAATAAGTCAGGAAATATGCCTTTTTCGATGGATAGGTTAAACAGGTAGAGTAGCGGAACCAGGACAGCGTCGTAAATATGTTTAATGATGCGCGCAGACATGCCATCACATCCGGTCGAATTGGTATTTTTCAATTCGAGAATAGCACTTTTAACTTCATCCATTTCTATAGGGTCCATGATGATGGAATTAGAAATTGAGTTCGATTTAAGGTTCGCCGAGTTAAAGTTGCTGTTACCATATACTGCAGATATTTGTCTAGAGGCATTCGTGGAGAAGAATTTTCCGAATTCATTAGCAACAGTTTCGGGGTCACTGGTGTACGGCCCAGTCTTCGTTTTAATACGTATTGCATTAGCTGTGTTTTTATGTCGGCCTAGTTTATCGTTCACCAATTCCCAGATCTTTTTCTGTTTATTTGATGATTCATTTACTACGTTCTTTAGGTATTCTTTTTTTGTAGATGCGAGTAATTTTGTGTATTCAGCTTTTTTGACTTTATATTCGTTTTTTAGCTTTTCGGAATAGACATTTTTCAGTAACCAATTCATGTTTTTTAATTCCTTATTTTTATCTTTAATATTCTGATTAATCCATTTTTTGTAAGTGTTTGTTTTCTGCCTGCTGGTAGTTATAGTTGGGCAGGAATTATCAATATGGGTAGTGATTATATCGAGAAAATAAGAGAAGGCTTCATTTACGTCTGTATAATTTGTTAAATTACTCCAGTCAATTTGGTATAAGTTTTGTAAAAGTTGATCCAAGTTATCCTCATTAACGATTTTTATCGATCTTTTTGCGCTCGCTGTTTTTGCTTGAGGTAGTGTTTCTTTAATACTTAGAAACATTGCGGCGTGGTCGGAAAGACCAGGATCATAGACGTTGCACTCAATAATATTTGACGGGAAATTGGTAGCTATATAGTCAATCGCAGTCGCTGATGATTTGCCGTGAATATTTGTAAAAATTCTTGTTGGTGCAGTACTCTCGCATGTGATTTCGTATGATTTGAATACGTCATCTAAAATCTTTTGTCGGGTGCCATTTTCCATTCTATCGATATTCAGGTCGTCACAAACTATTATATATTGATGGGATTTGAATAATTTGTTAAGCACCAGTGTTAGGGTTGTAATAAATAAATCAAAGTTACCATCAGGGGATCGATATAGATTCAGAAGTGCTACGTTATCATTGTTAAGTTTGAAACGTATAGCACATGATTCAAAGTGCTTTTCTAGGTTATAGTTATTTAAATATTTGATTTCATCTACCTGTATGTTCTGCTTGCAGTATATGATTGTTCCGCCATGTTGATGAACTTCCCGACAGAATGTGGATGTAATTTTAAACCCAGGGATGTTAAAGTAATGGATTGCTTCTTTTT
Organism: Rutpela maculata; assembly: GCA_936432065.2. Classification (NCBI taxonomy): domain Eukaryota; kingdom Metazoa; phylum Arthropoda; class Insecta; order Coleoptera; family Cerambycidae; genus Rutpela; species Rutpela maculata. Next base: position 44,647,806 of record OW386286.2, read on the forward strand.
GTAGCCAATGCTCACTTAAGCATAGTATAGTAGGTTGGTGTATGGTTGAGAAGACTTCAAGGTTATTTATTTTATTTTTTAGACTTTGAATGTTTAAACTTGCTATTATACATACATACTATTAGTGATACAATTGAAAATCAACGATCCATAATAGATTTACTGACGAAGCGTATAGTTTCACATTTCAACCATTCCTCATTGGTTTGCGATAAATTAAAGAAAATTCAGAAGCAACTTATTATGCCAGAAAAAACTTTAGTTCAAGATATAGCAACACGATGGAACTCAAGTTATTACATGTTAGGACGCTTGATCGACCAAAAAAATGCTTTACATTTGTTCATGGTCGATGAAGAGCCTGCAGTTAATGAAAACGCCCTGACATTTTACCAATGACAACTAGCAAAAAACTTACTATTGAAACCTTTTGAAGAGATTACTAAACTTGCCAGTAAGCCGAATGCATCCATGCAATAATACCACTAATTAAAACTCTTTCAAATTATCTAAGTAAAGCTGATGTTAATTTTTCTGGAGTCCAAACGATGAAAGATGAGCTAAAAATGAATTTGAATAAGCGATTTAAGGAATCTTTTACTAAAAATGTTCTCGTTTTTGCAACATCATTGGATCCTAGATTTAAGAGATGTTTCTTTGAAGATACTTTGTGGCAAAATATTTGTTAATTAAGTAAAACTAGAGATTATGACAAACAATGGATATGTATATGATGATCGATGTTGGTAGTTGGCTGACAGTGATGATTTTCCATTGGCAAAAACAATCTTCAAACAACGATAACGTCGATAACCAGAGTAATAATAATCATATTGCTCATGACATGTTTTGACATACTTATGAAGAGTTTACGGGTATGGGAAATAAATTAGGCCCAAGTAAAATTACAAAGAAAGATTTGTTAATTAAAATTGAAAATGAAATTCAAATATACATAGAACTACCTCCGATTGCTAGAACTGAAGATCCTTTAGCTTGGTGGGCCAAAAGAAACAAATGTTTCCCTTCCTGTATAAATTAGCCGTAATGTATTTAGCACCTCCACCAAGTAGCGAACGCTTATTTTATTCAGCTGGTAACATTTATGAATCTGCAAGAAGCCGATTAAATCCAGATCGAGCAGAAAGTCTAATTTTATTACATCATAATTTACCTAAACTTAACATTAAATATTAAATATATAAGCAAATATTAATATTACTATGTTTTGACTTGTTTTAACCTTAAAAATTAAGAAAGAAAAGTATTTTTTGACCGACACCGGTATCGCGCCGATATTACAATCCAATATCGGCCGATACCGATAATCGGCCACAACGCCGATCTGGCCAATATACCGATATCAATGTCGGTATCGGTCGATCCCCATTCTCAGCATATAATAGCGTCGACTTTGATATTTTTATTGTCGGTTTTTATGGGAATTTTTATTCGCTCTAAAAGTGTGTAGACAACTATACATGGATTACATTGAAAATGAAATAATTGTTGCTTCGCAAAGAATTAATTTATTGAAGAACCACACAAAGTATGTTGTTTTAATGTCATTATTAATTATGAAACAGGCATTGAATGTGGGGTAAGCAAATGTATATTATCTGTGATTTTAAAAATTTTAACAAACCACGCATCGAATCAAAAGTTTACTTGACAGGCTATATTCATATTCTAGTTTGCAATCTAATTTTCAACTCGCTCCTTACTGCCACCGCTAACAGGCGTTAAATTAAATATATGCTCAACGAAGTAGCTCTAAGGAAAACGGGAAACATCGGAAAACAGCAGTATGGAAAGAGAACAGACAGTCGTAAGAGATTACTAAAGGATTAATTTCCGCACACGTTGTACGAATAAACTTACATAAAAAACAGAAAGAACAGAAACTATACCACCAAGAAACAATGAACAAAACACAAGTACAAAAATGTTCCCGAGTTTACAGACTCCAGCAGTAAAATATGTGTATTACGATCGAAAGAATACATGATATTAAAGATTCTATTATACTGACTGGCTAGTTAGATACATCCAATGCCATCGAAATATATGTATATAAACACAAGATTTTATTATTATACTCTTCGCAAAAACGAAGAGTATATTGTATTTGATCGGCACATTTCTAAATCAGTAAATATCGCTCGTAGAGAAAAAATTTTTATATCGTTATGTTAGTGAAAGAATTCTGAACAACTTTCAAAATGTCCGTCTGTCCGTCCGTCTGTCCGTCCGTCACGTTTCTTGTAAGCACGATAACTCAAGAAAGAAAAATCCGATTGTATTGAAATTTGGAGAGTAACTTAGTGTGAGCTAGAGGAAGAACCCTATTGTTTTTTAACAAAACAGATTGGTAAATAAAAAAGTTATTAGTAATTTAAAATTTAAAAAAATATTTTTTACATTTTTTTATGATTTGTAATAAATAGAAACCTTGCGAAATGTTATTTCCTATCACTATTTTTTTTTTAATACATTTTACTAATGTGTGTTTCCTAATAATCACAATAAATTTTCTAATGGTATATATTACACTCATTAACAATTTTAGTAATAAGAAATGGTGGTGTAGCGGCAAGAGTTGAGCTCGCAATCCGCAAAGGTCTACTCCATGGCCAGGAGTCTGTACCCGCTCCTGGCGCGGGGTAGCGGACTAAACAGGACAAATAAAAAATTACTATACACAATGGTGATTAGGCCGGCCATCACATACGCGGCGCCGGTGTGGTGCAGCATCCCGGCCACGACAATGAACAAACTTAGAGTCTTAGAGCACAAATTTATGCGCCTCATTTCCAACACAGAGACCTCTATGCACATTGCCACGACATAACCCCACTAGCGGACTTCGTCCGGGAAACATCCCAAAAATTTTATCAATTCAAATTGGGCGACAGCCCGCTAACCCGAAACATAACACGAATCAGAGAGCATAATGCAATACTTTTCGACCTAAAACACCCATTACCATACCAGGCGTTGTCTATCTTTCGGCAACCTCCCTAGCCAAAACTTTCCTATACCCAAATTTCCTTTTCACCACCCTCTACTTTCACCACCCTTTACCCTCCAACCCCTTTCTATTCCCTTTACTAATCTCATTTTTGTTAATTTTGTTAATTTTTGTTCTTTTTGTCCTTTTTGTCTCTTTTCAAAATCCCCTTCAGACCAATAACTTCTTGCAAATTCAAACATTTTAAATCATAACTTCCCTCTCACCCTACCTTTCCGAAGGCGGACAGACCATCGGATGAACGTAGTCATTGGTTCGAACGGGTTTTTTTCGTTGAGCTTTTCCCGTATCAACAACCACATCCCTAAAAATAGTGCGCGTGTGCGACAGTGCGCGTGTGCGACAGTGCGCGCGTGCTAAAACAAAAACTCGTCCCTAAAAACTGTACTAGTTTCTAAGTATTTTTAAACTATTTTAGTTCTAAGTCAATAAAATTGTTAGGTTTTAGTTTTTTCACTTTAAGACAGGAGTCCTAACTACACGTATCATTCTCGTTTAAGCCCAGATCGAAACCGCTTCATCCGACCGTACCCACACCACGGCGTCACACGACGTGGTTGTACGGTCGGCTCTGAACCGGATTTCGATTCAGGCGCATTCTTGTACACTCAAAATGTAATAAACGTTTTTGAATTGAATTGAATTGAGCTCGCAATCCAAGGGTCCCGGGTTCGATCCCTCATATCGTGATTTTTTTTTTATATTTTTTTTTTCACAACAAAGTTGGTATCACAAAATTTAGAATGTCCAAAAACTAACATTATTTACAAGAAAAATGCGAAGAGTATCCTATAGAATGTGTAACAATTATACCGTGCGTGTAATTTCCCATTAGGCATGTACATTCACGTAGCGCGAGAGATTTGACAACACCGGCAGCCGTAAATTCGTCCGTTGGTGGAGCATTCCAGCTCTGTTATTTCATTGCAGCCAGCTGGCACGTGCGATGTTGTAATTCTTCTCCCCATGCCTAGCCCGTGACTACACACACGGTATAAAAAGCTCAGTAAATCGGCGAAGAGTGTAATGCTTCCACTAGTTATACTCTATAAAACTTTAATAAATTAATTATTGGAAATCGGCAAAATTTATACACACTCCATTTCACAAGACTCTGAATTCAAATAGAGAAATAAATTTACTGTGCCTATTTATACCGGTGCACAGTGGAAAAAAAAAAACCTTTTTTGGACAAAAATCTGCCTACAAGTCAAATCTTAATGAATTTTGATCTACCTTGGCTTAAAATGTAGGTTATTAGCTACACTTTCAGAGTATACTGCCTAAATTGCGAACCCCGATTTCCTAACCTCAAAAAATGTATCAAATATGACTCACTTTTTTCTATTTCTACAAGTCAAATCTTGATCGATTCTGACAATCCTGGGCTTAGAATGCAGGTTATTAGCTACCCTTTCAGTGTATACTGCCTAAATTATGAACCCCGATTTCCTAACCTCAAAAATGTATCAAATATGAGAGTAATCACTTTTTTCTATTTCTACAAGTCAAATCTTGATCAATTTTGACAATCCTGGGCTTAAAATGCAGGTTATTAGCTACCCTTTCAGCGAATACTGCCTAAATTATGAACCTCAGGATTGTCAAAATTGATCAAGATTTGACTTGTAGAAATAGAAAAAAGTGATTACTCTCATATTTGACACGTTTTTTGAGGTTAGGAAATCGGGGTTTGCAATTTAGGCAGTATACTCTGAAAGTGTAGCCAATAACTTACATTTTAAGCCAAGGTAGATCGAAATTGATTAAGATTTGACTTGTAGGCAGATTTTTGTCCAAAAAAGGCTTTTTTTTTCCACTGTGCGGTGGTCCGAAAAGTTTAGAAATGGTCGAATAACTCGAGAAACACACTTTGGATTGAAAACCAAAAAGTACGTGGTCAATATTTTAAAAAAGCTATATCTTGTGAAACCAAAGTCAACGCGATGGGGTGGGGGTAACTTTCAAATCTCAAATGGAAACCCCATTTTTATTGCAGAATCAAAAAATTGTTTCAATTAAAACTTACACGTAAAATCTAAATCTGCAATAAAAAATAGGAGCCAATTTGAGATTTGAAAGTTACCCCACCAAGGGGGGGGGGTGTCAACTTTGGTATCACTGGATAGCTTTTTCAAAAAATATTGAACACGTTTTTTTATTTTTCGATCTGAAGTCTATTTCTCAAATTATTCAAGCAATTGCAAAATCTGATTTTTTGCGATTACAGCGCCATCTATCAGGAATCGAAAAAAATGTTTCGAACAAAACCTACGTAATTTGGGGCGTAGAATTTGGATCTCCGATAATCATTACAATTTCTTTACTTCTTTACTGGGACAAGTTTAACATGGAACTTGAACTTGAACTAAAATTAAATAGAAATGTTTATCAAACAAGCAAACCAATTATTACATGTAGGCATAAATGTCATAAAGCTACATTTAAAAAGAAGTTAAGCACACTCGCTCTAGAGGATAAGGGAGGAATGTACTTCCGGTAGTAATTCATCACAATGAGATAATTAACGGGTTAATAGTTTGGGAAATAAAAACTACATTACAATCCGTAAAACTTTATCAATCTTTCATAGAGTACTCTCTGCACAACTAAACAACCATAACTTATTTTTTAAACTTCTTAAATTAAAAAGTACTGGCTCTAGTAGCGCTACTAGAGCCATATTCCTTTTCCATTTCTGATAGCGGGACCGTGGATACTATGAGTGGGGCATTGGTTAATGTAGTAGTGCTCTCTCTATCTCACGTGATTGATCGAGGCATGCCCTAGAAATCTCTGCAGTAAAACTCCTCAGCGGATTTGGGCCAGTCTATGCATTACTATATCTGTGTTCTAGAGTGCTATTTTGTTTCTTGGTTGTCATTAAATTTAACTTCCAAAGTTACTGCAATTGCGTTTGTTAAATATTTTTACCTAGATTGTTTTTTTACTAGACAAGTCGCTTTGGAAATACATCTTTCTGTGACATAAATCATGAAGTTGAAAAAAAAAAGGTCAGTAAACACTAAAATACGCCATAAAAGCAATTAACGACAAAACGTAATATTAAAGATATGTTTTATGTATACTGTAATATCTCTGGATAATTATTTAAATGAATACATTTCTAAATTAAATATGCTTTTATTTCCAAAACTGTTTTAGATACTTACTATTGTTTTAACGAATACAACTATTTTTTTTATTGTAAATTTCTGTTGTAGTTTGTCAATGAAAATAATTTCTAATTTCATTATTAGAGCATGGCATTTAACTATATACAAAATTTATGATAAAAACTGTATATGGTTGTATTCCTTAGAGCAGTGAAGTACTTGAAACTATTTTAAAGATTATACCATTTACGATTTTTGAAATATTTATAATAAACCGAGAATAAACGCATATTTCCCTCTCACTTTGCAAAATCCTATCCTTAATATGAGTATAATTATAAAATATAACCGAAATACAAAAACTTTTTGTTTGTCTTTCCTTATACAAACAATTATTTGCGCTCATTATTTCAGCGCGATTTGATGTTTTTTTTTCCGCCAGTCCTTATAAATCTGACGCTACTATACCTATAGCTGACAATCAATTGACAACGACACGGTGTGATCTGTAGGAATCACTCATCTAGCTGAAATATCCTATACATATCCATATCGCATTCGCAAACAATAGATAAAGTATTGGGTCACACAAATCACTGGCTTTGTCCAAATGTCCATAATCATGCAAAATTGTTTCCTCTGCAATATATCAACGAAACGATTTTATTCGGTCGGTTGCCTGCTGAATTACTTATTTCCAAAGGATAAAATTTGGTTGGCATATAAATCCAGTAAAGTTACAACCTTTAAACCCATTATTACATTCTTCGCTATAAAATATCTAAAAATGTTGCTGTAATAAGATCGGGTCAACCGGAAAAGCAGAAAGAGATTTTTCGGAATGTCCTTTAGATATGGTTGAAAATGTAGGAAACCGATTCCAAACTCTTTGTAAATGTTTGAGATACAACGACAAGCAATAGAAAATGCTCTTATGTGCGGAGTAATCCATGTGAAAGGAATTGATTCAGATATCGTGTGGACTGAAAGCGCACTTTGTAAGCTACAATATTATATTACTCGAAGTGTAAACTTCAAACTATTTGTTTGCAAAATAACATCATATTTTTACAAATATTTATGTTTTAACTTTACCTTCACCCACTATGGTCGCATTAAATACTTAACAACTATAAATGTTGTTAACTGCTGTTATTAGGAAGATTCTCGAAGATACAAACACGACATTGTCCTTCGAGCCGAATGTATTAGACAGGGATCCAGAGCCCATTAACTTTCAGTCCTATGCATCTGTTGGACATACTTTTAAAATTAAGTCTATGTTATGTAAAATGTTCTGCCGAATCCATTTCCGGAGGGCGATTTGCGATACAAGCTGGCGTTCATCCCCTATATTAATTTTTCACCCCTTTTCGGCGATATTTAACGATATTTAACATTTTTCAGATATATCTCGTGTTATCTCGGAAACTCTTAAATCTACAAGGATCAAATTTTAGACGGAGATTAAATAATGTATGGCGGTTACGATAGCTGTACTAAAATGATATTTTGATTACTGATCTTCTGAGAAAAAAATAAAAACTGCGGGGATGCTGAAATATTGTAGGGAAAATTGTAGCATTGACGTACTTTTTCTATGTGTAGAAATATTGTATAAGTTATGTGAGCAATATTGTAATAGAAACATCAAATTTAATTTTAGTGAAAAAATTTTTACAATCGGATCAGTCTGGCGGAAGATACAAATTATTTAATATCGGAGAACTTAGCACGTAAAATGATCTTCACACAAGAACGTGTGCTGTATGCGGAGAGGAAATCAGTAATGAGTGGGTAGTTAATGAAATATGCTGTGGATACTTTTGCTTATGATAGGATAGTGTTGGTTGCTAATGATGCAGATATCTTCGTACTGTCATTGTACTTCGCTACAATATTTCCTATTGAATTATGGTTATTCCGATCAGATAGCTATATATTATCTAATAAAATCATTGAAGAATTATCAATGCAAAGTCATTGTCGTATGTTGCAAGTCAGCTTTTAGCAGCTTATGTACTCAGCGGTTGTGATAGTACAAGTTATCCGTTCACGAAGACCAAAAAAACAGTACATAAGACTCTCTTGCGAAACATTAACGCCAATGAAATGGTTCGTTTAGCGTAATACCCTCAGAAAGCGGATGTTTTTCAATTTACGACAGCAGCTTCTTACTTTTTCAAATGCTTGTATGGTCGTCCCAATTTTGAAGATAATTTAGATCATTTACGAGCACATTTATTTAAAAACTGCAAAATGAATTTGAGGACGTTGCCACCTACTGAGGATGCCTTCATTCAGCATGCAAAACGAAGTGCCTATACAATATTTTTATGGAAAAATGCTAGTAATCCGTCCCCTGAATGACTGAATATTCATGAATATGGTTGGAAGAAAGAGTACAACATTTTCATTCCCATCATGATCACAAAACACCCGAAACCGGAACAAATGGATGTGACAACCTGCAAGTGTAAAAATAATAGCTGCAGTATTAGGTGTTGTTGTAAAAAAATAGGAGTTGATTGCATAATAAGCTGCATATGCATGGGAAATTGTAAATCTGACTAGAGTATTTATTGAATAAAATATTTTTAATCTATTTACATAGATAGCTTCTTTCTGTACGACATTAAATAATGAGTTGAATTAAATTTTAACTGTTTGGTATATACGCAAATAAATATATTCCCCATACAGATTAAATAATTGTATTTAAAATTAATGATTAATTTACTTTACATTTTTGTTAATCATCAAAAAAAATATTGTTTAGGTATTCAGCAAATCAAATTTTTTACAATTCTTTATTCATTATTCATTATGAAATTGTATATCGTTTCTTTGTTAATAATTTTGTCAAGAAAGTAATGGGTTTTAATAAATCATTTTATTTATAATAATTTTTAAAACTTGCCACTAAAATATGTTTATATGAAGAGTTTGTTAATTGGCGCTTATATATGAGACGAAATATTCTTGATTAAAAATTAATTTTATCTTTGTACACAGACATGTCACAATTCTTTCCTTACATTAAATTTGCAAACGAGCATTTTTGTATACACTCGTTTCTATTTGCTATTTCAATCGTATTCAAATAATGCCTTGCGATGTCGAATGATGCGAAGGGCGCGTTCTACAACAGTTTACAACACTTTATGCATGTGCGATCAAAGCGCAGGGTATCGCTCCCGATACTAAATAATTTATATCTTCCGCCAGACTTATCCGATTGTAACAATGTTTTCACTAAAATTAAATTTGATGTTTCTACTACAATACTGCTCATATAACTGATATAATATTTCTACACATAGAAAAAGTACCTCGATGCTACAATTTTCCCTACAATATTTCAGCATCCACGCAGTTTTTATTTTTTTCTTAGAAGGTCAATAATCAAAATATAATTTTAGTACAGCTGTCGTAATCGTCATACATTATTTAATCTCCGTCTAAAATTTGATCCTTGTAGATTTTATAGTTTCCGAGATAACACGAGATAGCTGAAAAATGTTAAATATCGTGTATCGCCGAAAAGGGGTGAAAAATTAGTATAGGGGATGAACGCCAGCTTGTATCTCAAATCGCCCTCCGGAATCCGATTCGGCAGGAAATTTTACATAACATAGACCTAGTTTTAAAAGTATGTCAAAAAGATGCATAGCAATGAAGAAATAAGCGGAATTTAGTTTACTGGATCCCTGTCTATATCTCATTTCTTATGAAGCGTTGATTGTCTTAAATAGCTGAATGATTGGATTTGAGTTTATTAGTTACCATATAAAATTACATTGAATATCATCACAAAGTAGTTAGCAATTTTGCTCAAGGTGATACTATTTTGAAAGTACGAACGCGTTTTGGCCCCTTTTTAAGCTCAAAACTCTTGCAGTTTATTCCAAAATGGGGAACGTGAAAATTACGGTATAAATTCGGCGAGTTAATAAAGCGTTTTGATTTTTTTGGAGAAAATCAAACTATTCCTTTTTACTACGCAAAATTTAAAATGTAATTTTAAACGCTTGTTCAATTTCCTTTAATATCATTTTTCATCGCCCTTTTCGCGACAAAAATTAAGATACAAAAAAATTGAAAATGTGCGTCAAGCTCTCAAAGCCGTTTTATTCGATGTAATTTTAAAAATTGTAGTCTTGGATTATTTTCAAATAGCTGAGACAAAAATATGAATATTGAAGAATAATCATTCCAAATTTTAAGAAGAAATATCAATTTGCTTATTTATAAGCGACTGAGACGCAAAGACTGACGTATCTCGACCCCAAATGCAAGTAGATCATTATTTTTTTTTAGAAAAGTATTAGATACCTATGTTATCTATTTTCATAATTCGTTTACCGTTTTAGGTTTGATAAAAAATCCACAGAGTTATTTGAATTTGTTTACAACTATAACTTTGAAAATTATAAACAAATTTTAAAAAAAAACGGTCTAAATGAAGATGTTTTTTTCCTAACACCATTGTAAAATACACGTGAACACCTACATTTCAAAAAAGAGAATGCCCTCCAACGAGTCGATGCACTTAAACAATAAGCGATGAAAATTGCGAATTAATTATTGGTTTTTAGCCGTTTGAATAAGTATTTTGCGCTAAAATTTGGCACAAAGGTTTAGTTCAATATAGAGGATAGTTCCATGAACTTTCGTTAAAATTGATGCATTATTACGTGGCATTTCTTAAACTGCCAAAAAAGGCAATTTTTTGTGGTTTTTATTGTTTTTAGAAATTAACAAATTTAGCAAATTATCAGAAAGTTTTTTCAGACTAGGCTTATTTAAAATTTTATTGCCAGCAATTTGCTATTTTTATTTTTGCGATACGATTACTAGGACCAGAGATAATAAGGAAAATAGCAGAAAATTTCAGTGTTGAAAAATAAATTGTTAAAATTTTACAAAAAGCAATGGACCGATTTAATACAAAATTGCTCATAGCACTTGTTATACCTACAACAAATTAAAACAATAAAATTGCTATAGCCAGAGAATTTCATATTCACCTATTTTGACGCTTAATTTGACTCCACTATGAGCTTATTGGCTCTGACTAGTTTGTGATTTCTTATAGAAACAAACCTAATAGTACGGGAGCCATCGACCAAAATTTCTCGTCATCGCGACATAGACAAATCCATAAAAACTATTTAGTTTAAGGGAAAATAGGAAACTTTGTTACGTAAAGCAAAGCTCTGGCGCGTTGCGGATGTGGTAGAAAACATTTTCAGTCGGTAAAACAAAATCGCGTAATTTTTTTTATAGTACCTAGTCCGTTTTTAATGGAATCCCATTCAAAATAGAAAAACAAACACCAATCCGTCAAGAACGGAAATGTTTAGCCTTGTAGAAACCTGATAAATGTAGTATTAGTTGTTAAAAAAAAATGGCTTGACCGAGTTACAGCTACATGGCTAAAATCTTGTTTAGATGGTTGACCAGGATCTATACGTCCTAAAAAAAGTCTAAACGGACATTTTCCGTGTTGAACGGTTGTACAAAATGAAATAGAGTCGTCTCTTACTCTGCGTGTTTCGGCCATCACGCGCTCTAGAGGTATGAAGATAAATAACCGCGGGAGAAAGATAAAAAAGATTCAAACGACGTCCGACATCTTCGAGATCCGTAAATTTGTCTTCTTTCTTTCTCACTCCCGTGGTCTAGCTGCACGCGTGTCTTCCGCCCTCTTTATACCTCTATATCTATGCCTCCACCTTTACTGCTATACAGCTATACTAGAATTCATTCTATCTCCTGCGGAGGGCTGTAAATATAATAATAATAATAATAATAATAATAATAATATTTATTTTCCACTGTGACAATATACATTGTATGGGATTCGTCAATTAATACAAAAATTCAGATATTTTATAATAACATTTATCAATTAAAAATGTTTTTAATTTTTTTTTAAAAATATACAAATTTTTACTGTCTTTAATTGTTTGTGGCAAGCAGTTAAACATCTTAGGTCCCATACAGTTGGGAGCATCAAAACTAAGCTTTTGTCTAGCGAACGGCACATGAAACTCATCAACATGCCTCGTATTATAACTGTGTATATCTTTATTGATGGTAAAACTGTTTTTATTCCGATAAACGTAGACACACATTTCATGTATATATAAACACGGGAGAGTTAAAATATTCAGCTTTTTAAAACCATCTTTACATGATTCCCGCTGCGGTATGTTCGTTATGCATCGGATTACTCTTTTTTGTGCAATAAATACATCAGTTGCCTGGGTAGAATTTCCCCACAAGCAAATTCCGTACCTAAGTCTTGAATCTGCTTGGGCGAAGTAAACCTGCACTAACTGATGTGTTTCTAGTACCGTCTGCAAATTAATAAAAAGAAACTTCAGCGAATTCATTTTGCAAATAAGTTTAAGGCAATGCGACTTCCAGTTAAGAAATTCATCCAAATGAAACCAAGAAAACGCACGCTGTCGTGTGTATTTGTTAAAATTACCGTGTTGACATCGAACTTTAAATCGTCTATTTCTTTTTGATGATATTCATATTTAGTGCTTCGCACCCTATTTCATTTTTACCTTCTATTTGACATTTTTGAAAATTTAACATTTTTTAAAAATTTAACAATTTCTGAAAATGTTACATTTTTTGAAAATTTGACATTTTTAGAAAATTTGCCATTTTTGAAAATTTGACAATGTTGAACTTGGTTTTTGACCGTTACTTCAGCCCCTCATTTAAGGATGCTAGTTAGATTTGCCTCTGTATTTTTCCTCCCTATCTACGAGTGTGATTATGTGTGTGTATATGAGTCTATTCACGCACCCGAGTTACATTTGCAAGATTCCGACAAATTGCAGAGCATGAAAACACGAAACACCCATATTGCGACTTTCGAACGTGACGGAAAATGGGTTTTCTGGGAACAACGCAGAAAACGTCCGTTCCAATTTTTTTTACGTATATCTAAATCCTACCAATGATTTAATCAAGGAAATGGACGGGTCGCGATACCTCGCGGAACCGGAAAAAAATACATTTTACAAATTCATCACTCCCACGAGCAACGTTCAAATCGTCCGTTTTCATTTTTTCATAATTGTTTTGAGCGGAAATTCTCAAATTACACTGAAAACGGATGGGTCGCGATTACAAAATTTTCTACTTTCAAATTTATTGGGAGATTTTCCAATTTTCTTTTCATTAGCCGCTTGCACAAGGCGGAAAATGTCCGTTCAAATTTTTATAGAGTTCCAGACACCCTACTTCAACACAAAAACCAGAAAACGGACGTGTCGCGATAACAATTTTAACCCATTTTTTTTACATGTTCATTATTGTTTTTCGATCGTTTAGCAACATTGAAGACTTCCGCCATAAAGGACTTTTTTCTTTATTTGAGTATAAACTGTCCGAAAAAGTTTGAAATTCTCATGTCGCCATGAGGCTGAAAATTCTGGTCGATGGCTCACGTACTATAATATCTGTAGTTCTGATTTATGTAAAACCACTGGTGCACTGGTTCTTAGCATGAATATGTTGAATCAGCGCCGCGAATTTTTTTAAAATGTGCCTGCTAGTAGTAAGTTCAAAAGTATGCCTCTAAAGAATATTTTCTGGGATATATTCAAATATTTCCACTGCGTCGAATCTCAACGGAGTTAATCCAGTATGTTTTAAATTTTCAACGAATACCTTGTTGACAGATAGAAGCTAGGTTAAAGAGAATATTTCGCAGTATTAAATCTATCCTAGACCCAGGCCCGACGAGAGGGGGGGGGGGCTGGGGGGGCAAATTTCCAAGGCCCACGCCTCTTTTAAGGGCCCGTACCCGGGCCCATTCAAGTATAGTTTCACACTTAAGAATGTTTAACACGTATTTCTATTTTACTAAATTATCTTATTATTCCATAAACTAGGTATATAAAATTCAACAAAATATAACATAGCCAATTTTATCACTTTGGAAAATAAATACCAAATGCATGTAACAATAGAATTATACGATACCTAAATAACTGATCCTAAAACCCCAATAAACCGTTTGTTACAAATCTTCTATTGACGATTTGCATGAAAGAAAGTTTGGTAAAAAGTGTCACGGCGCACAGTATAATGGTATCACTGTAATTCACTGCACATGTTGACCAACTCGTCTAATTTCCAAACTTTGCAACAATTAAATACCTATAATATAATAATCATAACATTGTTTTCATTATCTCTCATGTTAAACCTACTTCCACTGAATATAAATCATCTTTATTAGGTTGTTTCGTAGTCTACAATATTTAAAAAATGTCAAATTATGCAATTTGTCAATCACTGCTGCCAACTCTTCTAGTAAACTGAGAGTTGGAAACAGTGTTTGACAAACTGCAAACTCGACATTTTTGAAATATTGTAGACTACGAAACAACTTAATAAAGACTATTTATATCAAATGGAAGCAGGTTTAACATTAAAGATAATGAAAACGATGTTATGACAGTGAATTACAGTGATACATTATACTGTGCGCCATGACACTTTTTACTGAACTTTCTTTCGTGCAAATCGTCAATTCAATTTTTAAATGTTGAAATTGTCTATTGTTAAATAATATTTAAGGATATTTTGCACTATACCCATTACCTTTTAGTTTCTTGGCGCGTATTAAGATCGACAATGGCTAAGATCGTTGGTCAGATTTAGGTTTATGAGCTCTTGAGTTAGATTTAGATGATTTTAGTGTAATTATAAAATCATTTGCAAGTCGCAAGGCCCGAAAAGCCCCATTATATTAATAAATAGAAAGTAGGTACACAGGTATACTTTGCCAAAAACTATTTAGGGGTTTGTTTAGTGTTTCCTTAATTAGAGTTTTATTTTTTAGATATTTGATAATTAATAGTACCCTGATGTATTATGTATTAAAGTATGTGTTTTATGGTTTCGCTGTATGAAGCTATTTAATCAATTAAGCCCAAATAAATATTTAGTTGTCATTATGTGTGCTTCCCTACGTTCAGGCCCGACAAATTGATACCAGATACCACAAATGATCAATATTTTAATGCCGTTATGTAGCCTTACATGGATTTAAAGGGCTGGAAAAATACAATGGTCTTGAAATTCCTGAAAAATTTTCGTCTGCGGCGCTTCCTGCAAGCTTCTGCCCCCCGGACCCCTCGCAGCTCGCCACCTATATTGACAGTGTTGGGGCCCGGAAAAACCTTTTTGTCCCGGGGCCCGCTCTGGCTCTCGACGGCCCTGCGTAGACCATAAATGAATTAGTTTACAAGCAGCTCGAAACTCCAGCGTTATTAACGTCTCCTTAGAAACACCTTCAGGTATTATACAAAGCCAAGCCATAATTATTTCGCGTGCAAACACTGTATGGGCCGACACGCCTTGCCTTGTTCCAATATGTATGTGCAAATATTAATTTACTTGATAGATTACCTCGCATAAATAAACTGCCATCGCCGGCAAACCACTCCCCAGATTTTATTACAACCCCTTTCAAGTTGACGCATCCTTAATCGTTTGTCAACGCTCCTCCGTGTCGATAATGGTATCCTGAAACCCAATTCCCTGGGCTCTACTACCTATTGTAATAATTTAATACACCGCTCGGGGCACCGGGCCGAGCTCGATTACACGGTCATCACTTTCCACAATGCCCGGAGGGCCTTAAGAATCATTGGCACTTCCACGCGTCTCTCAAAGCCCCCTGCCATCGCCTTTGGCTCTGGTACACAATGGCCATCTCAAATTCTCGGCTACTGGTCTTTCGTGACCGACAGATGAACTAATGGAGTCATTTTTAACAGAGATGGCGTTGTAATTGGAAGCGACACGGAACTGATGAAAGCCGTTAGCTTATCTACGTTAAATTCACGGCATCATAGCAGTAATTTATTATCGGATTATTAGGGGCATTGGACGCTTAAAAGTTAGTTTATGATTACAGCGTTATTTGAATCTCCCAGAAGTGTCAAGTTTCGCTGACTGTATTTTTAACGAGTAGTCTAAGAGTCTGGCATTAATTTGGTAAGGTAGTGAGCTCCCGTCTTCCGTTCGGTAGTCTGAAAGTATAGGCAAAATAAACACTTTTTTTTAATTAGGCCCTTAGCCCTACAGGTAGAGGATCATGGGGTAGGGCAGAAGGCAAAATTTTTAACGAACTCCCGATCGAAATGCGCGGTAACACTTACTGTACGTATTTGACATAGCGAAAAAATAAATGGAAGACAAGGCAGAGCTGTGAAGCGAGTGCGCACTCGTATTTCAAAAAAGGGCAAAAAAAATTAGCGAGCTCTTGAACTTGGCGGGAATTGTACATTTGGGTGTTCTTTTTTCAAAAACAACATGGCAGACAATTCTACGCAGCCGTTTTAACGTTCGCCAAAATTTACAAATTGAGTGCTCAAATTCAAAATGGCCAAAAATAAGTCTTAATCCATAATTTCTATCTTCCAATCTATTGGATGAGTTCATTAATATGTTTAATAATAATCTACAGGGTGGGGCAATATTATATCAGACTTCGATATCTCGAGTTCTACGATAGCTAGATATTAAAAAAAAAATACAAGTAAACTAGATAAAAAAGTCTATAACCGAAATTATTTAACCGATATTTATTTATTTATCAACTTACAAACAGAATAAAAATTCCACAAAAGTACTCACTAGGTATAGATAAGCATTTAGTGGGAAAATAAATAAGAAAGAGAATATACATAAAAAAGAGGTTATAGATAAATTACAAATATTTAAATAACATTTAAATGAACAGACCTTATTATAATGACTAGCAAAACTATGACAATAATAAGAATAACAAAAAATTTGTTACAATTAACGGTTATACAGTGTCTCAGAAGCACAAAGACACGACTCCATCCCCGACGCAGCAGAGCCAATGACACCACTGGGTCCCAGCAATTTGAGAATCCAATAGTGTCCCCAGCCCCACAACGCCGAAAACGGACCCGCACCCCCGAGCGACTGAGGCACCGATATATCAAAACACATTAACAAATAACGAAAAATATTCAAGAAACACTGAGAAACATCTTTTTTAAACGGTTCTTTAGAGAAAGTGACGTTGTTCCAAATATGTCAATTTCAGCACAATAGTTATTAAAATGTCTTACTATGTGACACAAAGGTAAATTAAGGCTCAAGTTTGTGCGACTAAAAGGCTGCATAAATAAATTATTATTTCTAAAATGCCTAGGGTGTACAAATGAATAGATGATAATAAATTTGAGCAGTCTATCAAGTTGTTTAACATTTTGTGTAATAATAGTAAATCAGCAATAATACGCCTATCGTAGAGAGATGCCAATTTAAAATGAAGTCTTGAAGTTTTATAATTATTAATAGTTTCGTGTAAACTGAATCTACTTGCCAAAAATTTTAATAATTTATTTTGGATATTTTCAATTCTGCTTATGTAACATACGTATTGTGGGTTCCAAACCGATGAGACAAAATTTAGTTTACTATGTACAAATGCATAATAGACAGATATAATTGAATTCGGATTCTTAAAGTTTCTACAATTTCTGATAATAAAGCCCAACATTCTGTTAGCCGCATTGATCATCTTATCTATATGTGGTTGAAAAGACCATTTTTTATCTAATATAACACCTAAGTCTCTCACTTCACTTACTGTCTTGAGGTTTTCGTCATTTATATTATAATTACAATTTATAATATTAGGATTCTTTGTAAAAGTTATTGAGCAACATTTTTCAATGTTAACAATGATATCTTTTTGTGTACAATAAGCACTTAGTCTGTTTAAATCACTTTAAATCTTATCGCAATCCTCAATTGAATTTAAATCATCAGCGTACATTAAAAAATTGGAAAACATGAAGCATTTATTTATATCATTACCATAGATATTAAAGAGGAGCGATCCAAGGTGGCTTCCTTGAGGAATGCTAGAAGGTACATTAAAAGGATCAGACTTATGTCCAAGAACCGTAACTATTTGTGTTCTATTAGAAATGTATGAACAGATCCAACGCAGGATGTCGCCCCGTATACCAACCTCAGCTAACGATAACATTAGTTTTGAGCGGTTAATTCTATCAAATGCCTTGCTGAAGTCAGTATACACGGCGTCAACCTGCGTGCGATTATCCATAGCACGACCTATGTATTCCGAATAACAGATCAAATTACTTTCAACAGAACGTTTAGGAAAAAACACATGTTCGTTTATAATTAAATTCTTAACTTCACTTAGAATAATATTATGTACAAATAACTCTAACATTTTGCCAAATATACTCAATTTACTGATAGGACGATAATTTGTTACATAATTCTTTGCACCACCTTTATGAATTGGTATCACAAATGCCATTTTCCACTTGTCCGGAAAATGGCCTTCAAAGCAATACATAAACTTTCTTTGCATTGTTTAATGAAATAAGGAGACCCGGTCCTTTTTTTATGTTCAGTGAATCGATAGAACTCTTTATCTCTGATGTACTAATATAATCATGATTGGACTGTGCATTAGTAAAAAAATTGCTAGGTAAAGTATCATTACCATAATCACTGTATACACTACTAAAATAATCAGAAAATACGTTTCATGCATATCATATTCAAATGCACCAGGAATTATCTGATGACGATTTTCAAAGGCGTCTACAATTTTGTAATTGGGCCAGAGATGCAAGATCTCACTTTCTTTCATGTTCTTCAATGTTTTATTCACTGATGAGGCAACTTTTCATAAAAATCCTCACTTTTTAGGCAAGTTGATAACCAGCCCAGATGGTCTATAAATTTTTGCGGGAGGAACTACTGGAGAACATGTAATAACACCACATTTCTTTGAGGGTACATTGACTGGAGGTATTTATCTTCATTTTCTGAAAAACTATCTGCCACAATTATTGGTGAATCTTACTGAAAGGATTCGAAATAGGATGTGGTTTCATCAAGATGGTGCTCCACCAGATTATTTAAATTTAAATGCAGTTAGAGACCACAAGAAATGGGCCCACTAAATGGCCTGCTAGATCCCCAGATCTTACAAAAATGGATGTCTTTTTATGGGATACGTGAAGGAAATTGTTTATAAAGACACATCAACAACAGTACAAAATATGAAGGAAAGGATAATAACTGCTTTTAGATATATCACACCGGCAATTTTAGGAACAGTAGAAACCTCATTTCAAGAGCCCATAGAGATGTGTGTCAATCAAAATGGAGCACTTATTATAATTTTTTTTAATGAATTATTTGAAGATACCTCTATTTTTTAAGTTTATTCTTGAATTTTGTACTTATTGCTCATAAAACGAAAATGGTTGCAATTAGCCTAGGGAAATACTTACAAAAAATATTTGAAAAATTTGAGAAAATTCAATTTAAAAAGTTCTTAATTAAAAAATAATTTTTGGCCACCCTGTACATTTTTATGAAGTAAAAATGATTCAAAAACATTAAGTTTTCCATAAAACTCATAATTGTGACTGGTGATTTTTTCATTATCCAGTGGAACTCTGGGAAAATTTTGGAAAAGAAAGCAACGCAACAAAAAAGATATCAATGTTTTGATAACGGAAACAGAAATAATTGTCCGAAACGTTAACAGATTTCAATTTGTTTTTTTAATTATAGGATTACCATTTAACGTTTTTGTTTCAGTTTATATATTTTTTGGTGTAAGTCATTTTGTGCTAGAAGAATTAAAACCCAGCCTCTCTGTCTGATCGATTCATTTGGTGCAGAGGTTTCTTTCATCAAAATTTTATAATATTTTAACAGAAAGTGACAAAGTACCCAACAAACACTAAGAAAATGGTATTTCAGGATTCTAATTTGTCATTTTAACATATCCAGTCAATTTTGTGACTTCTGTGAAACGAATTATGTCTAATTTTGTTTTTAATTATGGACCCGCGAGCCAAATCACCTCAGAGAGCAACTTCTATGCGAATATTAAAAATGTAACATTTCATGCAATGCAATTTGCGATAAATTCAAGTTCAAATCTAGTTAAACTGTAATTACGAACTTCTCTCACATGGTTTAAATTAATGTGAACTGTTTAAAATGAAATTACGTTCAGAAAATCTCTATATTCATATTCTGTGCTAAAATTGAGTAACTTAATTGAAGTTCGTCTTTATGTACTTAGAACTTCGCTGGGTGGAAAACGAATTGCTATACCTGAAACTTTTCATGTACAGGGTATCTCAGCCTCGCGTTCCCCAAATGTCCAGATTCTCCTATAGAAAATATATCGAAAATGTTCAAGAACGAGGTGATTGTGGGCACAAAGGTGTATAGTTTAAAAATACGTTGAAATATACATAGTAATCCATTTAAGTATAACGCCAGAAAATTTTTTTAGGATTCACTCCCAATATTTTAAGCGGCAAAGGTGGGGGGGTGGGGGGCAAGTACCACATCGTTTTAAAGTCTATTCAATTATCTTTATAACGGTATTTTACGTTTTTAAACAGTTTTTCAGAATTAACGTATAGTCAACGAATGTCGTCAAATCACTCCAGAAATGCTGCAGAATTAGTCCAAATTCTGGAGACGTTTATTTTTCAGTCCTAAGTACCTGTCAACCATAGAACTGAAAAGTGGCGTATTCGAAGTAGAATTGTCTACTCAATCCGAATCCGGAGGGCGCATAAAAATTGGGGATTGCCTTCAACCTTTAATCCTCGAATTTACCCTCATTTCGGAAATTGTGAAAAACTGAATTTTTAAAATATAACTTGCGTTTTCTCCCATAAAACATAAGCTAAAAATCCATTCTTTTTTTAAATTGTAGCTTATAGTGCGTTTAATGTAATAGTGTAGTCAAAACACATCTAATATTTATAGAAATTTTAGAAAAAAATATCGCGTAAATCTCTATGCAAAAGCCTAAGAGATTTTTTTTTTGGGGGAAATTGACAAAAACTGGATCGTACGAAATTACAAGAAAACTCCAATATACTGATATCTTATATGAATCAATCACTAAAAATAATTAAAATTTTTTTTAATCTCATTTTTTTTATTTCAGTTTTGTTATAAGTTTTTATTTCTTTTTTGATTTGTTAAAACTAGTCATAAGAATAACAATAATAACGTGTTACTAGAGTTTAATTTTATTTCAATTTCTTTGACCTGGATAAATTGATTTTTAGAATTTTATGAAAATGATGTATTATGCGTTTTTAATAATGTCTACAAAAACGTTACTACTTAAAACATTTTGGCAAAATTTAGTACAAGCCCGTTTTGAGAGGTAGTGAATCCAGTGGCGTGCATAGATTTTTTCTAAAAAAAATTGCTAATATGAATTATTAAAATTTTACTCCTAAAAACTGATGTAGTAGGCCTTGGATTTTGTAGGAATGCGACGCTTTTTACTCCAAGAATGCAGTTTAACAAGTTCTACAATTTTAAAAAAAGTTAAAATCGCACAATAAATATATATTTTACAGAGAGTGACTCCAAAACAAACGGGTCACACTGTATATCACCATATTTGTGGTACAAATATATAATCTAAAAATCTTGCTAAACCTATCGATTTCACTCACCGAGTCGGTTGGTTAATTTCTTACTCACCAAAAATGCAACATGAAGATGAGTACACTTACCTAAAACCAAAGAAAAAATATGTAAATAACAAATGCAAACAATGAATACAAATTTGACAGGTTAGCAATTATTAGTTTCAACTGAATAATCCGTAAGTTTCATTGAGGTACGATGTCTCAGCAATCGATTTTATTATGAATAATTTTAGATAAAAATACTTGTGAGAGATACTCCCGCAAAAGAATTACTATTAAATGTTTCTCAAGTATTTCATTCGGCCGAAGACTATAGGTGGGTACAAACCAGCTGATTTAAAAGACAGCAGTTTAAGAAATCTACGCTAAATAGATCCGAGATTATCGACCTTACATTGTCATGAGGATACCATACACTCGCGGCATATTCGAGTATAGATGCCACAAAACAGTTATATAGCATTTTAATGGTGTTAAGGTCCGCAAAGTCTTTGCTATTTGGAACTATAAATCCATAAGATTTATATGTTTCGTACCTTATCGTCTCGATATGATTACCAAATGACAGTTTTTTTATCAAAAATTACTCAAAGATCGCGAAAGATATTAGGATGTTCCAATGTCTTTAATGTGTAAAGCATTATGTTTCACTTTTGAGGTTAAGCGGTAATTTATTTAGTAGGCACCAATTGGAAATCTTGTCCAAATTATGTTGAATTCTTTCACAGTCCTCAACATTCCAAATCACATCAAATATTTTTAAGTAGTCCGCATCGAGAAGGCAGTTCACATCTAAATTTCTGACGATGTTGTTAATGGATATGTTGAAAAGTAAGAGACCAAGGACAGATCCCTGGGGAACTCCTGAAATTGCAAGGTAAGTGAAGAGGAAAGTCCGAATAGTGTAAACCTTTTTAGCAATATAATATGGTGAAGCCTGTCGAATGTCTTGGAGAATTACGTAATGACAATTAAATTGGTCGTGGTGGATCGACCTTTCATGAAGTCGTGCTGATACGGTGAGAGTCTATAGCTGACGTGATGATAGATATTGTTATGTAATAATGAGAACTATGTTCGAGTATGGCTGCATAACAAATAACTACTACTGCTACTACTACTACTACTACTACTACTACTACTACTACTACTACTACTACTACTACTACTACTACTACTAACAAATTATAATTTAAATTTGAAAACTCCTCGTATAAAGGATTTATGATGGCAACTATACATAAATGGCGAGATTCAGCATCACATTTATTATTACTGAGTGACTCAGTACTTAGGTACATGTTAGGCCTAAGACCACGGGGTCCTGGAAAATTATTTTAGTGGCGATAAAGACGGTAGCAGTGGGCTGGATCGTGGTCGGGTAAGAAAACGGCTCGCCTATTATTTCTCCGGAGTTCGAGTCTCAGTTGCGGCAGATGGCAATGTCGCAAGGAATGGTTGGTGTGTAGTTGCCTGTTATGTACGTGTGTCCTCGTTGAGTAATAGAATAGCTATAGCTAAACCAGGCTAGGCCGTTAATATGAACTTTACTTTTACCTGCGACGGTACCTCTATTAAATAACTATTAGTTGTCTAAACATGTCAGATATTAATTGGATTAAAAGGAGCTCACAGGTTATTGATTATAATGATAGTAGCTATATTTAATCGATTTTGAATTATATGACAACTCGAACTGGGTAACCGTACCCGGGTTTTTATTGCCTATTATGAAAAGACCAGAGTTATTTATCAAAAGACATCGGAAGCTGTTAAATAACAGAGTGAGGACAATTTGTGACAAATTACCGACAGTAGTTCACTGGCAGAATAAATGACTACACAGTTGTCAGGAACTTTCCGAACATAATAACTAAAGTTGTAACGGCGATACTCCCGAGTCCGTTGAATTCACTTTAATCATCATTTCTTCGCCAATAATTATAACGGACTGAGAAAGTTTATAATTCGAGGATTCTTGACCGATAATTTCGAAGATATTACATTTTAGCCAAAAGTAAATGTTATTTCAATACTATTATTTTATAAAATAATAGATGAAGCAACCACAGTTTTAAATAACTTTAATTATAATTACTGAATAGATCATCTCAAGAAAGTTGCCAGAAATGTATTTTAATTAAGAAAAAAAAAAGGTTTTCTCCACTTTTAATTATTTTATTTAGAATTATAACAATTTATAAAACTGTATAGTTATTACAGGATTTTTACAATTAATTATTTTTTATTTATTTGCTTTTATCATGATTAGAGAATATTATTTAGGTATTATGCAAATCACAACTTACACACTTTTTATTTATTATGAAAATACCTACTTTCTGTATATTGTTGCCCTAATCTGGGCACGCTAATATACTAGTCAGGTAAATACTTTAAAACACTCATTATTGGAGAATCAATCAAAACAACTACTCTTCTAGCTAATACTGACGAAGTATTGAATTACATGATAGGATTCTTAGCATTTTAAAGAAAAAAAATATATATATTGAAAATACTTAAATCATTTATTCAAATTTAATCATTCACACTTTTTTATTTAATATGAAATTATCTACTTAATACTTCGTCAGTATTAGCTAGAAGAGTAGTTGTTTTGATTGGTTTTCCAATAATGAGTGTTTTAAAGTGTTTTCCTAAGTAGTATATTAGCGTGACCCGATTAAGGCACCAATATACAGAAAGTAGATAATTTCATATTAAATAAAAAAGTGTGAATGATTAAATTTGAATAAATGATTTAAGTATTTTCAAAATATATATTTTTTTTTTCTTTAAAATGCTAAGAATCCTATCATGTAATTCAATACTTCGTCAGTATTAGCTAGAAGAGTAGTTGTTTTGATTGATTCTCCAATAATGAGTGTTTTAAAGTATTTACCTGACTAGTATATTAGCGTGCCCAGATTAGGGCAACAATATACAGAAAGTAGGTATTTTCATAATAAATAAAAAGTGTGTAAGTTGTGATTTGCATAATACCTAAATAATATTCTCTAATTATTACAGGATGAGTCACAAAGCATGGGACATACAGTAACTGGAAATTCTTATGGTTTTTTTACTTTGTCACTCCAAAAAACAGCATAACGCTTTTTTAGGCACACTATCTTAATTTCTTTACAATCATATTTTCTACAATTGTAAAGAGAATATAAAAAAAAGGTTCATATGTAGAAAACATGTTTTTTCTTAATGCCAATGTGAAAAAAAATGCCTCTCTACGAATCTATGCATTTACACAATAAGCGATTGAAATTTCGAAACTATCTTTTAGCCGTTTATAGGATAGAATATAATAGAATAGAATAGAATAGAATGAAGTTTATTTACGAACAGATAATAATAATTACAAATACAAATAATTATACAATGGTGTAAATAAACTTAATACTTCAAAGAAGTGCCATGCAGGCACTGTACATGAAGAATACAAACAAGTATAGACATATTACCTTAACAACTATAATGTGAAAATACCTAAATATATAAATAAAAATATAACACATCTATTCATATAATATGACACCCACTATATAAATAAAAACATACAGTGCTGACACAGTAATGAATATACAAAATACACATTTAGATGCACTGTATAGGACCATATTATTATTAATTTAATAGTATATTATATTACTAGGAGTAGAACGCACTCTTTTTTTGTGTTGAGCCCAGGATTTGCAAAAAACTGGGCGAAACACAAAAAAAGGCGTTCTACTCCGTGTAATATATACTATTTTTTCTTCAAGCGTATTAAAATGCAAAAATTCATTTATTTATCATGAATGTACAAATATTCAAACTACAGTCTTACATGTTGACACAATATGACAAGTGGCTAGTGGATAGCGCGCCCCCGGTGGCTTTCGGTATTAACATTATGTTACTAGTAAAACAATACCCACTGCGGTGGCGCTTTCGGAACTAACATTATGTTACTAGTAAAACAATGTTCACTACGGTGGCGTTCGGTACTAACATTTTGTTACTAGTAAAACAATGTCCTACTTCTACTTCTGTTTTTGGTGACATAATTTAAACATTTTAATACGCTTGAAGAAAAAATAATGTATTGAGGTACGGTTTGGGATTTACGACGTAATGAATTTCTTCCCTAGGACTAAAATGTATTTTTTTTTTATTTCAGTTTTTGCTCTATTAGAAACAGTAGTATGCTTAATATTATTACGTATTTTATTATATGCCCGTGTACTAAGGTATGTGAAGCATCGTTGACCACAAGTAGTGTTTGTTTTTGGGACTCTGATGTGGTTTCTTCGATTGTCTCTTGCTTGTTGCTGGTGTTGAGCGTCCTCGTTTATTTGCGCATTAAAATGCCATTGATATATTGCACACTGTAAGAAGAATAATAATCTAATATCCATTACCTTGGCCTCTTAGCCTCTTTAAACAACTCATTTGAGGGGTAAGTGTGTTCTTTATTGAGAATAATTTTCAATATTCTCTTTTGCAAAGAGTCTAGATATTTCAAATGTGAGTCTAGATAATATTAGATGTGATTCAATACGAGATTGGTACAGAATCTTTAATTGTTTAATATCTAAAATTGTTTCAAACTTTCAAATCTGTATATTAATTTTCTTATTTTGTTAGATATGTAGCCTATATGTAGATCTCATTTAACTTGTGAATCAATTACTATTCCTAAATATTTCATGTGTGTGGCAGAAGCTATTTGAGAGTGCTCATCAATTGTGAGTTCTTGAAAAGGTAGGGCAGAAGTTTGGTATAGACAAAAAGGTACGTAATACGTTTTTGATACATTTAAGGTGAGTAATTTATTACTGAAATATTTTTTAACGTTTTCTAGATCTTGTTCTACTTTAATTTTTAAATCTTTCCACTTTGAAGCTGTGTAGAAGAAGGGCATTGTCATCTGCATAACTTACTATTGATGCACTGGTATGTATATCAAATAATGAGTTCATATATATTATGAGAAGTATTGGCTCCAGTACTGTCCCTTGCGGTACACCATACTCAACGGTTTCAGCCTCGCTTCTCACACAGTTAACTTCTGTGTACTGTATTACTGTTTAAATAAATATTTTGCGCTAAAACTTGATACGAAGATTTAGTTCAATAAAAGATATAATTTCGCCGACTTTCCTGAAGATTTATGTATTGTTACATTATATTTCTTAAATTATTCAAAAACGGCAATTTTCGACGTTTTTTTTTTTTGAAAGTTAACAAATCGTCAGTAAATTTTGTTTGAACTTTTATTACGAACAATTTGGTATTTTTATTTTTGCGATGCGATTACTAGTACTGGAGACAAGGAAAATAGCAGAACGTTTTAATTTTGAGCACAAATTGTTTAAATTTTATATGAAGCAATAGGCAGGCTTAGTCCGAAACTTCTCACTGCACTTGCTATCATACCTAAAACAAATGAAAACAACAAAATCGCTGCAGCAAGAGAATTCCATTCAACATTTCTTTTAGGGGCGAGCGTAAAGGCGACTTCAATGTGAATATCAGTCGATATTCCGTTGAAGCAACGTCGAGCGCGGTTAGTACTTGGATGGGGTGCCCATCTTGGGAAATACAGCGTTCTCGTCCCACCTTCTAGAGGCTTGTATATCAGTGTATACTCGGAAGTTACGTAATTTCAGGCGAGGATTACGTAGTGGATATACCATCCTTCGGAGGGGATGTAAAGCAGGCGGTCCCTTGTCTATTAAATGTTAGGCAAGTAAAAGATCCCTACTCTTCTTAAGGGGAGAGGTTCGGCAAAATTTCCAGGTTGGGGGTAGCTCGTCTCCTGGCGTCGGTGATAGACCCTGGTAGCGGAAATAGGCCGACGTTAAATAGTTAAAAAAAAACATTTCTTTTGACCCCATTAAAGGTATTCATGTAATTTTTTTCTTAAGTTGACAAGTACAAAACGTTGTTAAAGAATGACCTTTCAAAGATGAAGTTGTTAAGACTAAAACCAAGATAATAATTTATATTTGTAACTCGTCTAGGCGCTGTACATGTGGTATTGTCGTCTTAGTGATCTGAAATTAGATCACTGCTGTTATTGATCACGTAGCAGCATAGATAAAACAGTCAAATCAGATTTTCTTGAAGAACTCAAGATTTAATCAGATCTCCAAACAGTGTGTCTAGGGTAAAATAATTATAGCTTGGATGAAAATCACGCGTCCACATGTTCATTATCAAATGAAAAACTTTAATAACGTTTAGAAATCCACCCCAGGGGGAACGTCGATGCTCGCTTCATCTTCACATCGAAAAGCAATAAATCTTGCACTCCTCATTTGCTGACGCCCGCGTTCCCTCAGGCCATCAGATATACAACTTATCCTTAAAACTGTCGGAGTGTTAAGCGGCGGGGATTATTAAGAACACCCCTGGATTAATTTATGGCACGTACGTAATCACGGCAAATGCAATGTGGGGGTCTGGCACCGCCATGAGCGATACGTCGTCGTGTTGCGTCGCGACGTCGAGCACCTTTAATTAACACGGCTATGCCTCGTTGAGATGATGCCCCCCGTTTGCTAAGTAATGACTGTTCTTACCTCAACTGTGTTTTCGCAAATTGAGTTTTCGGTAAATTAAAATTAGTAGAGTAGGGGGTGCGAAAATTTCTAGTAGGTCGTTACGAAATTAATCGTTTAAAAAGTAAAGTGAGAAAATTATAGTGGAATAAAATTAAGTCTAAATAACTCAAAAAGGAATAGTTTTAGTATTGCAATTTTTTCCGGAAACTTGTAAACTCGTAAACATAAAAAGTAAAAAGTTTTGGGCTACATTCGAATCCCGAAACCCATTTGTTTAATCAAAATTGTGTTTTTTCGAAGTTTTTCTTAAATATCTGTGGTTGCATAGCTCCTACCACAGTGAAGAAAAAAAACACATTATGAAATTGCGAAGAAAACTAGATTTGTTTCGAACTGTCTTGGTCAGTTTGTTAAGTTGCAAAAAATAAAACCAATTGAAAATGGACTTTTTTAGACAATTCATAACTTAAACAATATATATAACAAAATTTTGGGATCATCTACAATATTTATAATTAATTATTACATAGGGGCAACGGGGACAGAGATAACTGCAAAAATCTGCATTGAAGCACACAATTCTACCATTCTGATGGATGTAAATCGTAAAATATTAACAATAAAGGAAAATAGTTTACTTAAATAAAAGCTGTAGCTTTTCTAAAATTTTCTACAATATCGGTAATACCTAATTTTATGGTAGAACTAACACGAAAGGAGATAATTTTTGTGGAAAATATTAATGAATGACTCTGGCAAACCCCGTCTACATTATACAAACAAAAAATTTTTGTAGGAATTATTCACGTGTATTAAGTAGGAAATTAGAAAATGCAATCCTCGAAGAAAATGACAATGTTAAAAATAGCTGATTTTTGGCTCCCATCGCGGACGCATCAGCCCCAGATCAATGGTTGGTAAAGGCTCAAAATTAACAAAAATGCGTCTTCGTGGTATCAAAAGGCTGGGAAAATTCTATTTCACCCTAAAAACATAAAATTGCTTTGAATAATAACTTACACTGAATATGAAAATTATCAGAGATGGGTCAAGGAAACTTTCCAAAGGAAAGTTTCCCACAAATTTTCGGAAGTTTCCGGAACGGAGTTTTGATAAAAATGAAAGTTTCCTTTAAAAATATTTGAATATTCCGAAAGTTTCCAAAATTTCGGGAAAGTTTCCTAATTTTTCACGAATATTTACAGTTGTTCTCATAAATTTGAAATTGCCGCCACGATGATCTAACATAACCTCAAATGCCAGAAATCCAGTTTTAATTTGTTGATATTCTTTCGAAATTATCAAAAATTAATCGGATGTTTGATGACGTAGAGTTTAATATAGTCACCGCTCGGATTATTACTATTGGCACAGAATTTCTCGAATTTCGTGCTATTGGCTATGATCAAGGATGAGTTGACAGACATATAAGTTGCGTTTATTTGTTTACCAGCACTATTGCTTCTCGATGAATAATATGTTGTTATAGTGGATGGTTTAATTTATTTTGTACACAGATAGAAATAAAGTATATTTGTTTCATATATTACGCAAATAAATACTTTCTTCATATAAAACAAATAGTTTTGAATCAAACCTATTATTTCTCGCTACAAAAGTATTTGTCTTATATGAAGAAAATCCTTTATTTGCGTATTTATGAAACAAATATTCTTGATTTAAAACATTATTTCTATCTGTGTATTAGTATTAATAATATTGATTGATTATTTTCTTGTTATTATTTTTTTAAGTGTTAAAATTTAAAATTAAATAAACATTTATTTATTATTTTATTTATTTGTTTTACACTTTTAATTCAATGTAACTATATAATATGAGATTTAGATGTTATTTCTGTCTTGCCTTCTACATTTCCGTTTCTGCACAAAATAGAAGTTGCATATGACATTTACATAAATTTTCAATTTTATAATCCACATATTTATCACATTATTTAAATTATTTTATTTATATTTAATTATTTAATAATTCAAACAAAACGAATTACTGGGTAACCACCCAATTTGCTCCATATTCTTCATATAGCACAGGGCACATATAGCGAGTGTCATATAATATCAGTTATTTGGTAAAAGTCTGTAAAAGTAAGCTTCCTGGAAACTTTCGGAGTAATCAAAATTCGGGGAGTTTACCCATCTCTGAAAATTATATTTATTTTATGATAACGATTAGGTATCAATTCATAGGGGTAAAAACTACCCCTATTCACACCCTATTCAGGGGGTGAAACGCCATACACAGCACCTAATATTAAAAAAATAGGTATCAAGGTGATTGAAAATGTTCAAAATGATTTTTAACATTAGTTGAGTCAGACCTTCAACTGATCCTGACCTCAGCATCCTTATTTTCAAAACCGTTTCTCTTTACCTAACACAAAACCATTCTGGATTTTCAAGGAGTTACTTCGGTGACTTGAGAAGCGGTTAAGAAAACATTTTTTTTTTTTAAGTCCCTATAATAGTATGAAATAATATTCACAGCAAGTATTATTACAAAAAGGCGTTTTAGTTAGCGACCTTAGAAACCATCAACCTACCCTATTTGGGGGTGCAATTCTATTCACAGTCTCGGATACTAAAAAAAAAATGCCACGGCACTTAGTAATGCACCACATTATTTTCTACTAGTATATGTTTAATATGCCACCTGTTTTGAAGTCCAATAATGTAACTACTACTAATTTTATCAGTGTTTTAAATGATTGAAGTACTACAACATTTTTTTCAGATGGTAGTTTTTTCACGCACTTTTCAGTAATCAACTTTGTCAGACTTTGCAAAAGTTGGAAATTTGAGACACAAGTTGGCAATTTTTTGGGAAAATGTTATTTTTCTTTCGATGAGAAAAAAATTTTTTTTTGATTTTCTCCCCCCGTTCATCAATTTTTCTTTCGGTGGAAAATTTTTTTTTTGAGATTTCCTCCCCCCAGCTCATCAATTTTTGGGAGGAATTATTATTTATTTATTTACAGAGTTGGTTTCTTAAGTTTATGAAGTTGGCAAATTTGAAAAAAAGTTGTCTCGCAACGGCTCTGTCAGTAATATAAACAAAAAGAAAAAAAAATGAACGGTGTAAAAATGAACAAATAATGAATTCAAACGTATTTTTAAACCAACGATATTAGGTAACTAACTAGTCGACGATACAATTTTATTTAGGTGGTTCAATATATATTTTTTTTGTCTGCGCGATAAGAAGTAAAGTGCGATTTTGATAAAACTATCCACTATAAAAATCTTGAGAGATAGCTGTTTTCATTCACGAAATCGATCTGTTTTGTAGAGTATTTAATGTTCTCCAATTTTTTCGTGAGACAAATTGTTTTCGGGTTATTCGTGAAAAAAATAATGTTTTTTAACCTAGGTGCCCAAAATTTGATGGGAAGCTGACATCCGATCGACAGCGGCTTTTCATGGATTAGTTATTCGCTAGTATCCCCAGTTTGAATCTAACGGTACTATACTACTTGTTTATTTTAATTTACTGAGCATATATTTTACTCCAGAAAAAGTTTTAGCACAGGTATTAACCAATTGAAAATCTTTTACAATTTGTCGATTGATTTACCAGCGTGCGGTAGGCATTGCTGCCACCCCCAGGGTTATACAGCTGGGCCTGCTACGTCCACGCTGGGTTGGACTAAGGTCACGCTTGTTGCCAGCAGTGAGAGCCACATGGCGCATGGTAAAGGAACATGGGATGGGAGGTGTAGGTATTTATGAGATGCGTTACCGCATTGTGTCGTGAGGGAGCGTTTAGCTCCCTTTTTTGTGTTTTTGGTTCTGGGCATCTGCCTCTTCTGAATCTTCGTGTGAAATATGTGCTGTGTCTTGATATGGAGTGTTTATGCTCCTCTTTTTGTGTTTCTGCTTCTTCAAATCTTCTTTTGCTGAGTCTTCTGATTCCTCGGTTTCCGATGCTGGGTTGGGTTTGGGTCATGCTTGTTGTCAGCAGCGAGAGCCACATGACGCTTTTCTTTCCTAGTTTTTTTTTTATCCTCTCGATTGTTATTTTCCACGTGTAACATGGTCTCCCTATTTTTAGTTTGCTGCTGTTCAGTGTTAGCGCTTTCTTCTGCTGTCCTTTTTGCTTTAACCTTCTTGATCCTTGCCTTTATCTCTCTGCTTACCAGGGTGTGGTCTATTTGTGTGATTGAGCTTCCATTACTCCAGGTGTCAATGAAGGTTTGACTTTTGCTCCGTGTATTTCTTATTGTTAAGTCAAACATGTGTGCTAGGTTTTTCAGCGCGTTTCCATTTTCGTTAGGCCATATGTGGAGTATATGTGCATTGAAGTCTCCTAATAGTATAATGGACATTTTTCTTGATTTTTCATAGCGTTAGTGTGTGTCGGTTTTATTTTTCTAATTGATGGCTTAGTGCTCCATATAGACAGTCCTCTCTTCGGTTATTACTGGTTTCTTTCTCCTCTTTGCCGCCTGGCACGATTTCACTGCATTATATATAAAAGTATTTACTGCGTTAGAGGGGAAGAGCACTGTGTAAAGTTTTGGTTTGTATACCCAATTAAACACTAACTAATATTTTTTATCAATTACAATTTTACAAACACATCCACTTATACTTTTTTTAACTATATTTTTTACACGTTGTCACTATTTAACTTTTATAAACTTGTATCCATTGGTGACAGAGCATTATAAAGCAGGTCTGGTCGCCTCGACAGCAAGATGACAAGTCCAATGTGTTGTCGCATTGTGTTCGTTATTTAATGTTTATGCTCCTCTTTTTGTGTTTCTGTTTCTACAAATTTTCTTCTTCTCCTTCTGAGATTTCTGATGCCTCGGTTTCTGGTTTTAGTAGGGTATATCGCTGCGATTTCTTTGTGGATTTCATTTTTTCCACTCGCTTTCTTTTCCAGTATGTTTGGTCGCTTCTCAGTTGGTTCATAATCCTCTTAGTTGTAGTAACCCGGTTTCCCCATTTTTTTCTTTTTTTTTCGGTTCTTCTGATTTCTTGAGTCATGAATACCCTTCCTGCTGTCTTGTCTGATTGATCAATGATCAATGATCTTGATCATTTTGTATGCTTGCCGTGGCTATGTTTTCGTTTATATTTTCCGTCCTTATTTCGATGGAGCTCTCTCGTCTGGTTACCTATGCAACTCCTCTACTGGTCTTTTCATAGTGTTGGCGTGTACCGGGGTTGTTATGTTTTCTCCTTCTAACTGATGGCTTAGTGCTCGATTTTTGTACCAGTAGCTGATGTGTCTTCGTTGTTACGTTTTGTAGTGAATACATTATTTTTGTGTTCTCTGCGGAGTTATTATTTCTTGCTTACTTTTTGCGTATTCTTACGGACCTAAACGTTTTTAATAAAATTCCTTAACCTTACCAGAGCCGTGCCAGATGTGAAGTGTAGACAGTTAGTATGTTCTTATAGCATGCATGAGATTTTTTAAATTTCAATGGCACTGAAACCAAGCTAATAATGGCCAACAATTTTATCCAAGTTTTTATTATTTTTGAATTGATTTAATTTGGCGCGGTGTATTGTTACTCTAATGGTACGCCCCTGGTAGTATTTGCTGGAAGAGAATTGTTTATTAACTTATTTCTAATTTATTGCATTTCAGGTCTGTTTATGAAATTCTTTAAGTTGTCTACGACATAAATATTTTAGGGGAAAGTGGACCTAACTTGATTGATTTATGGCCTTTCCTTCCTTCGGGTCGGGTACCTAATCGATATTCGTCGACTGTTTTCACTTTTTACGCTGCACTGAAAGATTTAATCACTCGTATTAATTAAATATTAGCACTTATCACTTAATTGTTGCTATTCGGGCACTACCACCGCATGCACAATTTTTCACTTCACAACGAATGTACTTTTGACCTATTTGGGCCAGCTTATTACCGGTTTTTCTTCCGATTTAAAAGGAACGTTAGCTAATAGGCGTCTATTCGCCGTAACGTCTCTAGAGGGGCTCTCATGAAAATCTTTGTGAAATAAAATTTACTTAGCCTTTAACATAAAGCCTAGTAGACTTATACAACTTTCTACCTTATATTTCATGTAATAATGGCTTTGAGCAACATAATATTTATATACTGTTAAGTTATTCTTTGAAAAGTTAATTGAATATCTAAAGGAAACAAAGGAAGCAACGCCTATTAAAAACATTTGTAAACAGAACCTCATTTGCTTGTATATAATTCTCGTATATTCTCTGGAATATTTCCTGCAAGCGGCTAATATAATATTAAGCAAACATAATAAACGGTACAGTAATTCAATTTAGTATATCAGACAAGTATAATACCTTACAGTTGAAAATATATAAAATAAATATCTCCCTACAGCGTGGCATGATAAATATATATTTTTTAACGCTGTAGAGGAAGGACTCCAGGTATACGTGTCTTAGTCATGATACACGAGAATGAAAAATCACCTCGATATGTCAACGTCCTTTTTGCTCATATCGCTCTGTAGGCTGCAATAAACTTACTTATTCAGTACAGCCGTATAGTGAAGATATAAAGTATAATATATTTATTATGTTTGATATACGGTGTGAGGGTCACTATTTTACAGCAGTCCCGCTTTATTACGATGTGCCTTAAATGGGTTTTTGCTTTGGTTTTTTGACAATGTAGTACCACATTGTGTAAATATACATGTCACTTTTGCAGTTTTTAGACAGTAAAGCAAATCAAACAATATTTTCTGTCAAAATAACTATTCGAAATATAGAGATTTGATATTTTTGACAGGGAGAGTTGTACGAAATAAGTTCAAGCTTTCGATTAAAGAACTTATTACCTAGATACATAACAGCTATCACTTCACTATATACCTTGTTTGCTCCCGACATAGTCACATTATTAAAAATGGATAGATAAACATAACATCCCATAAGCAACAGTGGCGGGTATGTGTAGAAGGGTAAATATTTTCATTAAAATGAATTATTGCAATTCCTGCATTACCGGCTCTTTAGACAACGTGATGTAGGCATATAATATTACAGTAAGATAATGCTTGTTATATTTCAAATTTACTTAAATAACCCAAACTTTGAAATATATCTATTGTTAAAAATCTGCAAAATGTCTCAACATTCACAAAAATTACATTTCTCTATTCTTTCTGAAAGTTTACATATAATAATATTATACATATTTACATGGCTATATTGTTAATATTTTTTATTTGAATGTTGGTCATTATAATTTATTATGTTTCTGCACTACTGAATGGCATATTTAATAAACACACCACAAATTAGACAAGCCTTAATGTTAAGATTGTCTGGGCGGGAGTTACATATTTAAAATAATAAAAACATGCTGTATTGAAAATATGTATTGAAAAGATATTAAAATTTAATAGCTATTCACCTTATTACAACTGTAAACTGAACCCCATCATGTTACAACTATGAAGTTTATACCTACTTACTCATGAAACGATCGATTTTCTTCTTTTCTAAACTGATTTCTGCAAACGGCACAGCACTTCACCATTTTGCACTAAATATATTGTCACTAAGCTGTGTAAATATGATTTCTTTACCACTTTTTGATCAAAGAACACGTAAAACATTTATTAACATTAATGGCCGACACGTCAAACTGAGATTAGGATAATCGAACTCAACCGATCGTGTCCGAAACGTTACGAATAGATCGACTAGTCAATTAAGAACTTATGGGATGTTTGCAACTGAAGTGCCTTAGACTGTGACTATCTCAGCAACAAACAAACCAATACCATTATGTATCTATAAGTTCTTTAATCGCAGGTTCAAGCCAAGTTCAGCTTGATCCGAGATCAAAATCCATGGTTACGATTGTTAACAATCATAACCATGGATTTTGTTCTCGGTTCAAGCTGGACTTGGCTTGAACATAGTTGGTACAAGTTTGACGTTACAGATTCGACGATAATTTTTTGCTTTTTAGTGCAGTATTTATAGCAGTGTTTTTTTAGTTGTTTAAACTATTAATTTATTTTTTTGCTTTTTAGTCTTATATTTATATTTAATTTTGACACTTTCGACATTTATGTAAAGAATTCGACTAAATATTTATAATCTGCGACCTCTAAAATCCCCAGATATCGAATCAGACCATAAATTACAAAACTTCTCCGCCATTTTGACGCCACCATTTTGAATTGATAAATTTAGACCGTATAATTGTAATCTGCAACCTCGATAACCCACAGATACCGATTTTCAGTCGAATCCGACGTTAATTGATAAAATCTATCCGCCATGTTGACACCGTCATTTTGAATTTTTCAATTTTGATCACATATTTGTTTTCTACTTATTAAGCCCTTTCTCTTGATACTCATATCAAAGGGGTTGTAAAGAAAATGATAATCCGCCATCTTGGGGCGGCGGCCATTTTAAACTTATTATAATATTGAGTATACTATATTGTATTGTCATCAGAGCTACACGCAATTGCCAAGTTTCATGATGATACAACAATTAGAAGTGGGTGAAATTCAGTTCCTTAGACCTAATTACTTACATATAGTTGAAGTAGTCTTGATAGTGTGAGGGGTTATGACGTTATGAGGGGAGAGGAATGAATAGGCCGGGTAAGTTGAAACACTCTTAGTTTAACGAAAATTATTAATATTTATATCTTAGTTTGATACAAATAAAAGTAATTCACGCCAAAGTGCGGCGGCTCACGGCTAGCCGATCTGGTGCGGGGCGGGGAACCGTGGGTCCTATTTTAGCTGAACCAGAGGAAGACTCAACAATTTCGCAGAACTTGACCAAAACAGATTATCTCACTATATAAAGAAAGTTAATAAAAATTGATGTTAATTGTGGCGCCATCCACAGCGTGAGTGATATTACCTAACTTTCTCTATCATAGTGAAACCAGCTGCTGTGGAACAGCCTGGAATATAATCGGACAGCACAAACAAATATAATAAAAAAATTGAAGTTAAGATAAAAATCTACTTTTTATTAAATCTTTTAAGTGATGAAAATTTAACATAAAAGTTCAATGCAATTATCAATAAATGACATGAAATTATCTTAATGATACTGCACAAAAGTTTATAACCATGCTATGGTCAAATATTCGGAGCACTATAAAAATTATTATAAAAATATACACTTTCTCATCACCTGATGATGGGTGTTGTAGAGACGAACCCTAGGTGAGGTCTCGTAGTCTCTGCTAGGATACCACGCTCCGCACTCTTTACTGCGACCCGATGGTAAGATGTCTCGGTACTGCTACGCCTAAATATTTGCCTGAAGTTCTATTATATTTTACACGAAGGTAAGTTATAATATGACAAGATTCTTCCATTATCAGCTACTCATATAATGACGGTTGATTATGAGATGACCAGTCTCCACAGTTAAACTTGACTAGTTATTACGTAATGACATAATTAGGTATTATTACAATGGTTGATTTAGAGATGACCAGTCTCCTACTGCTTGAGCAATAATTAATAGATGTGGTTGATTACGAGATTACCAATCTCTTAATGTATGATACGTGATTGGTCACAAACTAAGTAACTTTATAGGAAACTTTAGTAGGAATACTTTTTATAAAGTTTAGTAATTCTTTGAGAAACTATTTGAATGCTTTATTTGAGAACGGTAGAACTTCTTTAAAATGTATGGATTACACTAGATGAATAATAATGATTTTAAAATTAACACTTGGCATCGGCCAATTTGATTATCAAACGAAGTTAACTGTTATTTACCGTTGCAGAACAATCAATGATTGATTAAGTGAATGGACTCTAAAATGAAAACTATTATTCCCTCTAAGAGATCTGCGTGGTAGTCGAAAAGTTTACAAAGTGACATTGGCAACCTAATATTCTACAATGAGTATATGTTGGAAACCTTATTTAGCACTACTTGAATTTATTCATTAATTCGAATGCGTTTAGATATAATTAACGTCGAGAGTTTCAAGTGTGGTATGGCAGCAAGAGGCTATAACATAAAATAAATACATATTTAACAGATAAATATAATGACACAATGCTTAGAATTAACCTGTAATAAAGCATTAGATGAATACAATCATAGTCCGGGTGATTAATCTATAAAGATGGTAAAATATTGTACAGTAAGCTTAAGAAATTGAAAGGATTTGTTTTTGAAAATAATTTTAGCAAGTTCTGTTACCAATTCATAGCAGTGCTTTGGGGGATATTGTAAGTGTAATATTATAAATTATTATTATTTCATATCTATTTATTTTTTAATATAAAACATATTTTATATAAAAATGTTTCGATCGTGTGAAGCATCTACGTCTACATCTAATCGTATTTGTGAAAATGAAAGTGGTAGTGATTTCAGTGATTACAGTGATCAAGACAATCAAAACAGTTTTTGTACTGAACTACGCCTGAAATAAAGACCATTTATTATTATTATTATTTTATCAGTTCTCAGCAAAATGCTGGCATTATTCACTTATCCCGGGTAATTGCTTACCAAGGGATTAAGTTCCTTTAGGACCCTTCTCAATTTCTTGAGTCCACTCAATGCTGATATTGCATCAATCTCCCAATACCCTTCTGACAATGCTACAGGTGTCCAGTAGGACAGATTTTTGCATAGGTAAATACAATTCCCTTTCTAGTCCCAGTGTGCTAATGCTAGTGTGTAGCTTCTTCGGTATCTCCCCAGTGGCACCTATTACAATTGGAACTATTGTGACATTTTCCATTTTCCACATTTTCTTAACTTCATCGGCTAACGGCAAGTACTTATTTATTTTTTCCGTATGGGTTTTATCGATGTTTGCGGGTAGGGGTACTGCTATATCAATGATGAAGGTTCTCTTCTCGCCTTTTATAGTAAGTACTATGTCCGGTATATTGTTAGGGATGGTGCGGTCCGTTATTATTTTTCTATCCCAGTAGAGGCGGATACGCTCATCTTCACATATTGTCGGTGGTTCGTATAGGTAGTACGGGACTGTTTCCTCTAAGCCCATATATTTGACCCTTAATGCCTGGTGGATAATATTTGCAACTCTGTTGTGGCGATCTAGGTAAGCTTATTATTATTATTATTATTATTATTATTATTATTATTATTTGTAGATAATACCACAATACTGTTCTTGTGACTTCAAAGTTCAAATATACTTTCCATTCATTATATTATGAGGGTTCGTATTTTGACAACATTTCTTGACATTTCCAGGTTTTCCATGACTTTTAACTGCAGTTTTCCAGACAATTTTAATTTATTCTTTAGTACGTAAATACATAATTGTTTTTATCATATCAATTTGAAAATAAATGAGCTGATTATCACTCATGTTTCATTTTTTTTCCATAATTAATCACATATTAAATTAGTTCATATTGTAAATACAATTTTATTAACTGGTTTAGGTTATAATACAAATCTTTTAGAATATATTTTTAAAACGAAACTTCTTAAATTCTCTAGTAGGAATGCTCTTCTCTAACTAAAAAAAATTCTACCGTGTCAGTTTCCCTCTGCCATCCTTAGGAAATAAAAGGAGGTGGTGGCAGAGGGAAACTGACATGATAGAAAAAAAAAAATCTCTAAAGTTGACTTCAGCGCGTGAAAATAATTCAGAAAAGTTAGATCAGAACCTTAAGACAAGATCTTGTATTTGCCCTTTTTAGGGGATAAAAGACAAAAACTGATACGATAAAAAAAAATTATTTCGTCCAAAACTGGCTTCAGCGCGTCAAAATGCTTCGGAAACGTTGGATGAGAACCTTAGGACAAGACCTTTTTTTTTTTTTTTGTAGACCTGCGTTATTAATCAGACGCCGGCCACATAACATAAAACAGCATTAACAAAAAGCCACAGAAAGCAGAGTATAGAAAAATTAACGATACTTTACTTTTCTACAGAAAGCACAAAATCGCGCTAATGGCCGGAGGAGAACACAAATTCCAAGCACAAACAAATACAACATACAAATCCAAACAAAACACTGAGCTGCAGATTTATTCCTTAACGCCCATTTCCACAAGGGCGAAAATCATAAAGCAAGTGTGCGCATTCCCATTTACTAGGAGATACATTAGACAGAGACGACTTCACTTAGAAAGTCAGTAAACCGTAAACAATTATTAATATTACATGTACGGGCGTCCCACTTAAAACTCCCAACGATATTTTCTCAATAACCAAAAGTGATACTTGAATTCTGCAGAAGGTATCCATTAGAATATATAAATGACTTCAGTTTTGAGTAAAAATAGTTATTTTACACATTGAGGTATAGATGGCGTAGCGATGCAAAGAAATTGTTCGATCCTAGGAACGATAAAATGAGATGGAGAATTATATTCTAAGCAACTTTTTTAATATGAACAATTTTCAAAAATCACTGGTTTTCGAGATATTTGAACTTCCAAGGAATTTTCCAAGTAACAAAATTCGCATTTTTTTTTTCATATGTCTACAATTTACAGTGTAAAATTTAGTCAAACATACAACATAAACATGACGCAAAAATTAGACAATGCACAATAAACAGAAATGTCAAAATCTTTAATTTTCAAATAGCAGTTGCAGCTCCACCTTTGTTTTACTTGAAAAAAAAAGTTTTTTGTGTTTTGAAATAAATGTTTCATTACCATCTAAATCAGCCTTGATTCACTATGAAAAATGTCCCAAACGATTTATCGTCTAAAATGTATTTTAAAAAAGTTATGACGATTTTTATGTTTAAAAAAATTATATTCAAGTTCAAATATCTCGAGAACCAGTGATTTTTCGAAAATTGTTCAATTATAAAAGTTGCTCCGAATGTAAATGTCCCATCATTTGCACCTCATTTCAACGTTCCTAGGATCAAATAATTTCTTTGCGTCGCAACGCCATCTACCTCAATTTGTAAAATGACCGTTTTTACTCAAAACTAATATCATTTATATATATATATATATATTCCAGTGAACACCTTTCGAAGAATTCAAATATCTCTTTTATTTATCGAGAAAATGGAGTTTTAAGTGGAACACCCTGTATATTAATAATATAATTAATATTATATTGTTGTATCGGATAAATGATCAGTAATTGGTATTTGGACCTAATTTCCACATAATTAACGAAAATCCCTGACTTTCTCGCCTCTGCGAAATTCCCTGAGTCGTATTCATAAAAACAAAGGATATCCTCCCAAGCATAAGGTAGAAGTATTAGGTTATGCTTTAAAATAAAAGGTAGAAGTATAAACATTTCCTTCTCTCCGAATTCATAATGATAACCTTATACTTGCGAGGATATCCTTCAAGCAGAAGTAAAGGGTTGACCGTCTGAGCTCTAAATGATAAGAAACGAAAACGAAACACATGAAACTAGAAGACTAATTACAAAAGAACTTCAATGCTTAGTGCTGTTACAGCAGTACCTCACGAGTGTAGTACAACGGGAATAGTATGAAACGAAGTTGAAACTGATGCAGCGTAAGGAATCTACACCGAAAATTGTTGGCGAGGGAAATACAACGTACTTCAGCTTATAAAAAATTCACCAGAACGTTTTATTTGAGTTCACAATATTTAGTTTCAGACAAATACAATTTGAGTTTATTTACCACAATCGTAAATTCTGTAACTTTTTAAATTTGTGATTCGTTGACAGAGACAATACTCAAGTTTCTTCTGATTTCTTGTCCTCGGTGGCGAAAAAATAGTTTATCATTATTATTGTCATAGTATTCTTCATCTTCTGGTGCCTTTTCAGCTGCTTGGAAGTCAGGATCGCCTAACGTTTTTGCAACGTTATGGAGCACAACACAAGCAACGATTATCTTTGGAACATTTTCCAATTTTACGCGACACACATACTGTAAGATTGAAAACCGACGTTTCAGTTGGTCAAAACATCGTTCAATTATTACTCTCTCTTTTTTGAAAAGTTTGTTATAATTTAACTCAGCACCAGGAGTAGAATCTCGAAGTGGAGTCATGAGGTGGCTCTATCCCATATCCGTCATCACCAAGTAGCACAGCATTGCCTTTATTTTGTAACTGTAAGCACACAGGCCAACTCACGTCAACACTAGTGAACATTTCTTTGGCATCACAAGTGGCTTGCACGTAGGCTTACCTTTTCGATTAATGTACTCATCTCCATGGAGTTTTGGTTTTAGTATCCTTATGTGGGTACAATCGACTGCACCAATAGCTGTCAGAAACTTATACATCATTTGCCATAACTGTTTTGCCTCTGTTATTTCTCTGTTGGTACTTGAAAACTTTATCCATTCATTGGAATGTGCAATTATGCAACTACTGCATTCACAGTCCGAGATGTCATGGCTTGACTAACACCAAGTTTTTGACCGATACCGTGTTGATAGCCAGGATCACTGAGATAACGCAAACATATCTTCATTTTATGAATAGATGACAACGCACCTCTCCGAGTTTCTTCATTTGTACCTAAGAATCTATCCGCAAACCATTGTACATTTCTTTCTTCAAACCGGTATAATGTTTTAAAGTCTCGAACAAGTGTAGAAAAGCGGGGCTTGTAGTGTTTAACATCACTCACATCCACATTATCTGCCATCGCGCTCAAACTCGGATAAAACAACTTTCACCACTGCGCTAAGTCTGCTACTGACCAACCTCAGTTTTTCTGAAGGATATACTTTTTCTTTAAAGTAAAGGGTCAGGTTTATGCATACCCATTTACTTTTCTGTGAGTACAAGGATATGCTTCTACTCTACAAGTATAAGGTTCTGCTTCAAATTATTATGAATAAATGCAGAAGGATTTCCTTCATATTTTGCAAGTATAAGCATATCCTTTGTTTTATGAA
Source organism: Rutpela maculata (assembly GCA_936432065.2). Taxonomy (NCBI): domain Eukaryota; kingdom Metazoa; phylum Arthropoda; class Insecta; order Coleoptera; family Cerambycidae; genus Rutpela; species Rutpela maculata. Next base: position 44,690,909 of record OW386286.2, read on the forward strand.
TACTACTCCCTGACTTTTAGGCGACATTTTAAATTCCCTGACTTCTCCTGGTTTTCTTGGTTTTTCCGATCGGTACGAACCCTGGAAAATGATCAATAAATAAATAAATGGTAAATGGTAAATGGTAAATGGTAAAATGATAATTAGAACAGCACTAATTTCTTTAAGTAACCAAAATGAATTCATATTACTACTACAATAACTACATTATCACGATAGTTCGCAGTTAATGCGTATTATTTCATATTAAATTCTTATTGTATGCGACAAATAGGTTTTAATTCATTATGAGAAAAGCTGCCTGCAGTTTGTCCCAAACCATAAAAACTGGCTCCTTCGCCAAATCATCGAAAAACAGTCCTAACAATATACTTTATAATAACTAACTCTATATACAGTTTTATATATAGTCTGCAATGAAAAATATATTACGTTTTCATGGAGCTGAGTCACGAATCGTAAGAATTGGATAATTTAATTACCGATTGCGTGCGGTTAGCCGGTCAAAAGAAAAGCTAAATTTTATTTGACACGACATTGTGAAATTTCGCAGTCAACATTACTTACTTCTCAATATAAAAACGTACGAAACAAAATGTGACAAGACATATTTTAAAATAATAAGATATGTCGGAGTTGTCGAGGTATATTATCAGAAAATATCTGAAATATTTTAAACAAAATACTTTTATTCGTAGCAAATCTAGTAACATCGTAGTTGCAAGCAACGATGGTAGTGGGATGTTGCCTGTGCAATCCTTCATATATCCATTGTCATTTTTCATAATAATCAATTCAATATAATAATTATTACATTATGCATATTTCGGGAAGGGAATTTGTGGACATAGTCTCTCTAGCCTTCTTATTGAAATTCTACAAATTCCAGAAAAAAAGTTATTGACATTGATTTTTTTTCTCTATCTTAATTTCCCCAAGTGCAGAGCCGAAGCGTAAAAAGCAGTTTTTTTTTTACTATTTATTACACTTTTTTACCCTAAGTTTGAACCGCAATATCTCAGGTTGTATTATTCGTGCAAAGTTCAGCAAATACTCATTTTTTTGTCATAAAATAAAGAAAAAAACAGTGTTGTATACCATTAATAATAGGTCATAGTTCAAGGGTAGATTCTTTGGACCAAAATATGAGGATATAACCAAACATGCCTTAGTAAATTGTTGCTATGGAAAAAGACACAGGGTGTTAAAATTGTAATTTTTTTTCTTTTTTTGCAATATCTCAACTACCTTTTATGCCCATGGGGGGCACTTCATGAGCTATCGCTGATGATAAATATTTTTTCTTTTTTTTTTACGAAACGTTGTGACACTCGACTAGAAAATCTCATGTAAGAGTCATTTCTACGTAAAAAAGGCACACTTGATAGAACTTAATAGCATATATTTCAAGAATTCTTTGAAAACAAACTCAATTTGAAAGTGTGCTTTGGTGACGTCTTAGTTCTGTCAAATTGTCAAACTAATGAAATTGTACGTAAATGACAGAACTACGTCACCAAAACACACTGTTCAAATACAATTTGTCCTTTTCAAATTGAGTTTATTTTCAAAGAATTATGCGGCACTTTTTTCGAAAACGGTTGTAATTATCAAGTTCTATCAAGTGTACCTTTTTTTACGTAGAAATGACTCCTGCATGAGATTTTCTAGTCAAAAGTGCCACTACGTTTCGTAAAAAAAAAGAGAAAAAATATTCATCATCAGGTATAGCTTATGAGGCACCCTCCACGGGCTAGCGTGATGTAATACATAAATTACACAGGTCACTAAAGATAAAAAAAATCTGCTCCAAGGACTAAACGTATCATGCCTTAAGTATTTTTGTGTGCTGAATCTGAATTTTCAATTTAAAAATTTTTTTCCGCGTAGACTCCGAGTAAATCCCGGTTTTTATGGTTAAAATACGTTTTTTTAACAATTTTTGACAATTACTGGAAATTTACGGAGTAGAAAATTTTTAAATTGAGAATTCAGATTCAGCACACAAAAATACTTAAGGCATGATAGGTTTAGTCCTTGGAGCACAATTACTTCCACATCCAATGGAAGTATAGTAACGACAAAAAAATTTAAAAAAAACTTTATTATTCAAATAGACTTAGAATGTCATGAAACGTCGAGACTTTAAGTTTGAGTGAATAAAATGTCTGTCTGTCTGTAACTTTTTTTGTGCGCACGTTTATTCTGGAACCGTTTAAGATATTGACTTGAAATATGGTACACATATATACTTTAACGAGATCTGGAACCAGATTATATTTTCATCTTGTTCCGTCGAAGGGTTGGGGGGTAAATTGGGGTAAATAGGTAAATCAAGCTGGTAAGAGTTCATAAAATTGGTGTTTAGTATATACAAGAGAAGCTAAGGTCTCAAAAAAATTTTTGGTATTAGCCATTACTAAAGGGGATGAAAAAAAATTGTGATTTAGTGTGTGTAGAAGAACCACAAACCTCAAAATATTTTCTTACTTCATCCACCTCCACTACCACCCCCTATCACCACCCCCACCCCACTACCGATGTGGGGCAACATTTTATGGGTTTTTGGTTCAAATATTATATTAATAAAGTTCCATAAACAATTATTTCCACATACAAACTGTTTTCGTTATGAGTGATTTGGATAGAAAATCTGGATGTGGAAGTAGTGATTCCTTGGGCAGTGTTTTTTTTTGTAGACCTGTGTTACTGTTTCTTAGCTTAAAAAATGTTTCCTTGCCAAATTGGGAGAATATCGGCCAAGAGGTAGAGATATTGCAAAAAAAAGAAAAAACTACAATTTTGACACCCTGTATCTTTATCCACAGCAACAATTTACTAAAGCATATTTGGTTATATCCTCATATTTTGGTCCAAAGAATCTATCCTTTAACTACGGCCTATTATTAATGGTCCACCCTGTATAGAAAGTGACCTGTTTTGCCTTTTGTAATTGTCTACCATCTGGGATTAGTTTCTGCAAATTTAGGTACGCTTTACTCACGTGGAAATGCACCTGAAAATGAAGAGAAATTTCAGTTACCAAATATTTCCTATTTCATTAGAATTTAAGTCTTCCAGGACTGGCCAAATGACTTTCTTATTTGGGGAAATTCATCTGATATTGACAAAATTTTAAAAACAATTTAGAGATTACGTAGGCAAATTTTCAAAAATTCCATATCACAGATTGAGAACTCAGTAACCAGTAAATGATACATCTGTGATATTATATAATACACCTCCAAATAATGTAAAACAACTGATAACAAATAAACTGATTATAACCCTAAACAGTTTTTAATAGAAAATACAAGTGTACGAGAATTCCTTGATTTTAATGCAAATCACAAATTCATGTAATTACTTCCACTTCCACGCCCAGTGGAAGTATAGTAACGACAAAAAAAAATTTAAATATTTGTATTGTTCAAATAGGCTTAGAATGTCATGAAACGTCGAGATTTTAAGTTTGAGAGAGAAAAAAAATTTCTGTCTGTCGGTCTGTCTGTAACTTTTTTTGTGCGCACGTTTACTCTGGAACCGTTTGAGATATTGACTTGAAATTTGGTACACATATGTACTTTAATGAGATCTAGAACTAGATTATATTTTCATCTTGTTCCGTCGAAGAATTGGGGGGTAAATTGGGGTAAATGGGGGTAAATAGGTAAATGAAGCAGGTAAGAGTCAATAAAATTGGTATTTAGTATATAGAAAAGGAGCTAAGGTCTCAAAAAATTTTTTGGAATTAACCACCCTTATTACCACCCCCACCCCATTATTAAAGGGGGTGAGAAAAAATTGTGATTTAGTGTGTGTACTGTGTACAAGAACAAAAAACCTTGAAATATTTTTTTACTTACTACCCTCTATCACCACCCCCACCCCACTCACGATGTGGGGTATCGTTTTATGGGTTTTTGGGGTAGAGGATTTCAAATATTATATTATTAAAGTTCCATAAACAATTATTTCCACATACAAAATTTTGTCGTTGTGAGAGACTTGGATAGAAAATCTGGATGTGGAAGTAGTGATTCTTTGAGCAGCGGTTTTTTAGAACTAACACAGTGAAAATACGTAAATATTTGGGCAGAGGCTTTACTTACAATTTCAGTTATTTATTAATTTTTAATGTGTTTTGTAACTATTTCATTTTAGCTGTAGTTTTGCATATATTGTAAAATATGTTGTCTGAATTTATAAGAAACTCATAAATACTACAAAATTTTTTTTCTAAGACTCGATTTGTTATAAATATTAAAAAACCAAACATAGTATAACTTTAAAACTGTTTAAGATACTTGCTATTGTTCTAACGAATACGACTTTTTTTTTTATTGTAAATTTCTGTTGTACTTGAATATCGTAGTTTGTCAATGAAAATTAACTACTAATTTCATAATTATAGCATGGCATTTAACTGTATACAAAATTTATCAGAGGATCTGTATATGGTTGTATTCCTTAGAGCAATGGGAAGTACCTGAAACTATTTTAAAAATTATACCATTTGCGGTTTTTTAAATATTTATAATAAACCGAAAATAAATGCAATTTCCCTCTCGCTCTGCAAAATATCTATCTCCATCCTTAAGGGGAAAAAATGTATATGTATAAAATAAAACAATATTTTAGGTATTAATTGTAGATTTCAAAATGTGAAATTTTTTAAAACTGTCGATATTGTGAAATTTTTATGTTAGTCTTTCTATAAGTTTGCGATTAATAACGGTTAAATTCCTTATGTACATAATCATTTATTGTTTATAAGCAATTGATTATTTTAATGTGTTACATAACTTTACTAAATGTTGCTATATTTTATTGTATCTTGTGGTCCTGTAGCATATAACAAAATTTGTTGAAATGTCGATTTATAATTGTTTTTTATTTATCCAATTGATGAAACTCTACTATGTAATATAAAAGATACGCTCGATACGAGTACCAGCTTTTGACCTGCTGCGCGCATAGCGTCACGCACTGGTCACTTTCAAATCGAGCCCTCGGCAGCACGTGTACGATGTCTGCCTAAAAATACATCGAAAACAAGGCCTAGAAAGCTGAAATTTGCAGGCAGATTTACTTTTTAATATCATAAAATTCAAAGACCCGATTTTCAGCATTTTTTCACTTAAATGTTGGTGAAACACCTCCAAAATAATTGATGCAAGCACGTATAATCTTTCGCGCCGTTGGTTTTTCAAGGGGTTAACAGCTATTAGTATATTAGTTGCTATTTAATTTGTTTTTATTCAGTATCAAATTTTAATTCATTTAACTAAACACAATAAATAGCAGTAGTAAATAATGTACCACTTTAATTAATTACTTCCACATCCAGTAGAAGTATAGTAACGACAAAAAAATTTTTATTGTTCAAATAGGCTTAAAATGTCATGAAACGTCGAGATTTTAAGTTTGAGCGAAAAATAAATGTCTGTCTGTCTGTCGGTCTGTCTGTCTGTAACTTTTTTTTTGTGCGCACGTTTACTCTGGAACCGTTTGAGATATTGACTTGAAATTTGGTACACATATGTACTTTAACGAGATCTAGAACTAGATTATATTTTCATCTTATTCCGTCGAAGGGTTGGGGGGTAAATTGGGGTAAATTTGGGGTAAATGGGTAAATCAAGCAGGTAAGAGTCCATAAAATTGGTATTTAGTATATATAAGAAAAGCTAAGGTCTCAAAAAAATTTTTGGTATTAGCCACCTGGGGGGTGGCTAATACCAAAAATTTACCAACCCCCAGCCCCTTATTAAAGAGGATGAAAAAAAATTGTGATTTAGTGTATGTACAAGAACCAAAAACCTCAAAACATTTTTTTACTTCATCCACCCCCACTACCACCCCCCTATCACAACCCCCACCCCACTATCGATGTGGGGTATCGTTTTATGGGTTTTTGGGGTTGAGGATTTCAAATATTATATTATTAAAGTTCCATAAACAATTATTTCCACAAACCAAGTTTTTTCGTTGTGAGTGACTTGGATATAGAATTGGATGTGGAAGTAGTGATTCCTTGGGCAGCGGTTTTTTATTATGAAACAGTGCATTTGTTTAGGAAAATAGACAAACAGTCAAGAATGAAAAATATTTAGTCTATTATTTAGTAATTTTAACAATTTTTAGAGATAAATTGCCGGGTTCTTTAATGTTTCTGCTGAATATACATTTTGCATTTGTAAAATTGGGTTTTCGCTTCAATAGTGCGGTACATACAACAACACTCTAATGCACACACTATCTGCGCGGTTTCGTCCGTGAGGGTGTTCCATATACTTAATTACAATTCTCTCGAAAACTGTTAATCCTAGAAAAAAAAAGTTTCAAATAAAGAAGTTAGCTCCATCCTTTACCTTCATACGTTTTCGATATGCTTCGTATCTATTTCGAAAGATAAAAAAGTTTCTCGCTTGTCATATTCGCAACTGTAAAATGTCACAGTTTATCGACATGGTCTTAGAAAAAAAATCATATTTTTTAAAATTTGATCTTCATATTGACACATTTTGTTAACAAATATTTAGTCATAACACGGTAACAATTTGAGATTAATTCGTTGTCCCGTTTTTGAGTTAGGGCGAGTTAAACGAGAAAATAATTGTATCTATTATTTTGCAATTTTCTCACGTTTTTGGCTCTATCTTTTGTCTCAACCAACCAAGAGAGTCGTAATTCATATTTCATCGAAGGATAAGCTTCTAAATACTTCTATCAAGGTAATTTTAGTTTACATCTAAAATAAAAGTTGACTGCTGAACTAGTTGACTCTGACGGTACAGCGGAGACAGCGGTAATGGGAGGTATGCGTGACAGTTAAATAAGTTTTAGGTTATTTGCATATAATATTAGTTCACTGTTTGGCGTATTAGGAAAAAAAACTTCCTACTTGTGAAATACAATCTGTCACATTACCCACAACTTTAGAAATATTAGTTGCTTATCCATCTAAACAACCAATTTCGCATTCTGAACGGCGAGTTTGTTGTAATTTGTTTCACCATAGCGAAATAAACTAAAATGTAAAATAACATTACACACATCAACATGATAAGACTTTCCCCATTTATTTCAGGAAAAACTAGAAGCTCTCCCATTTGCGCCAAGCATTGCGGTCTAGAAAGTTTTATTTATCGCGCATATACTTTTGAAATATTTATTTTCCAAGGCTGCCATATTTCTCACTTTTTTTTAGAGTACTGCAATTTACGACTTCGAACGCCAACAGTCTTAATATATTGCTTTTACCGCAATCACGATAATAAATAGTTGCAAAGGCATTTAAATTTAAGTGGCGTGTACAGACACTTATATTTATTTCATAATTAATGCGTTAGCTTCAAATAGCTGTAATTATACCCGTTTATATGTAACTGAACACGATTATCTATATCATTTACATTGCTAATATGAATACGTATTAGTATAGAAGCAAAGATCGAAATCAAAAAATAAGTACTATACGTATAAGTCTTATTTAGGGGTTGCAATACCGGTTAGCCGGTTAACCGGTTAACAGGACAAAAAACATATGATGATAATTACCGGTTATTTCGATAAATTCTGAACTTACGATATATCACGTATTCAACGTTTCTATTTATGACAGTAACTAGTATTCACTAAATACATAGTGACTGTCCCAACACTGAGCACTTTTAACAATAAATAAATCTAATATATAAAAATCTCGTGTCACAGTGTTTGTTATCGAACTCCTCCGAAACGACTTGACCGATTTTTATGAAATTTTTAGTGTATATTTGGTAGGTCTGAGAATTGGTCGTAGGCTATTTTTTATACCCCTAGGTGATAAGGGTGGCCCTATCCAGAAATTTTCTTTTTATTTTTTGGACAAAAATTTATAATTTATATGGCAAAACAACGTCAGCTAGTAATATTATAAAAAGTAAATCCCAAACACCAAGCCCCAAGAAATACAAGTAAGAGAGAGATATTGACAATATCTTGCGACAGGAAATTGAATATTTCACTGCCGCAAATACCCGTGGAAAATATTTAGAAGTATTCTTATTAACTTATCGATCTACCAATATCGATTGAGGAAGGGCATCTTCAGCTAGTGGTATTCTATGCACAAATATCAGACGACTAACAGATACAGCTTCGAGCTTTTAACGGGCTATTTTAAAAAAATATTGTATCTTTAGGTATTCAATAAATGACCCTATTTGAGTTTATGTTTATAATTTTTATTATGTAAGTTGATATTTTGGTTACTTACAGAATAATGATTTTTTTAAATTTATTTCATTTATATTTTTTCCTTTTGATAAAAAACCTTTTGTTTGTTCATTATATTAATTATACGTATATAAAAATGTTTTTGGTTAAATTTATATAATTTTGTACATGGAAAAATACAATTGCCATTTTCGCCACCCTTATCCTTCTTTCTAAAAATTACCGGTAAATACCGGTTAACCGGTTATTTACATTTTTATTTACCGATTTACCGGTTATTAAAACTTCCGGTAAGTTGCAATCCCCAGTCTTATTAACTGAACATCTGGCAGAAAATGCATGAAAATATTTTGTCATCTTTGGATGCCATAATGGAAAAATGGTGGTGATTTTCGGTTTCGTTGAAATTTTCAAATCTATTTACACTAAGAAAATGTACGTTTGAAGCACATTTCATTTACGTATGTACGTACCTACTTCTATTATGCGCATTTTTTTAGTCACTGGTTTATGGGGAAAAACAAATTTCTCAAATTTTTCTCTTTTATAATAAGATACCTAGTTTTTAAGAGTAGGTTATTATAATACCTTATTGTGACTTCTTTAATAATAATAAGTAGTTTCTTTACTTGACATTGTAAATAGTAATAGTGCTTACAAAAATTAATTAACAGATATATTTTTCATAGTTTATTTAGATTTCATTTTATTCCATTAAAAAGATATACATACAATTTTTCGTGTATTTTCGCATTTTTTGTGTGAAAACATATCAAGAAAATTTGAAAAGAATATTTTTTTGTATTTACAAGCCTTTTACGCGTGTGCCAAATTTCAATTTAATATCTTTAACCGTTCCAGAGATAGTTGAGGTTCCGTTTTATACATTCTGATGAATGGAACCTAAAAAAGTTCACCGATCCGTGAACGTATATCGAATTTGGGTACTACACTAGTCGCCATGAACTGAAAGTGCAAAAAATGTAATTATTATTATTTTAAGGAGGAGAAATGTATTATCTCTAACTTATAACCTACAATGAACGGCTCTTACAAAACACAATAGGTAATCCAGTCAACGAATGAGTTGTAGAGAACATGGAGGAGGGGAGAATTTTCCTCTTCAGGAATGTGTTGGTAGTTAGGAGGTAAACATACTAAAAGTCCCCGTCCTTAACCCCGCCGTTTCAGGGAGAGGGGGGTGAAAAGGTTAATTTTTTTTATTCTTCGCTTGTAACGATGCGTCGTACGGAAAAAGGTAATCTATGCAAAATTAAACATAATTAATTTTCCTACAAGAATGTCTATATTCATTTTCTTCCTATGTGTTATAGTTTACTATATCTCCGCCAGTAAAAATAGATAATTCATAAATTAATTAATTAGGTATCTTGAATATTACAATTATCAAAGCGGTTTACCGTTTTTACCGTGGTCTACTAATCACAGTCACAAAACAGTCTTTATTTTACAACACTCGACGTATTTACTAACGTAATATTTTGTCGAAATCTATACATTTCTTTAAATATACAGTGTGACTCACTTAAAATGAAAACACCCTTATTATAACTTTTTTAGGATCTACTTATGACCAGAAAAACATTCGCCTGCTATAAAGGCAAAGCCACCTGCGGTACCAAAATAAGCTAAAAAAAATAAAAAATCATATTAGTGTGTCTTGACAAATTTCACGTATCCACCACAAATCGCGGAAACTGAGGATCCCCTTTGCCAGATGAGCTTATGTATGAGAAATCACCATCAATAACCAAATCAAATTTTGGTGTATGTACGTTTGTAGCGCCGATCCGATGCATTTTTTAGAATTTTTAACATTCAAAATGTTTTTATTTTTTTCCGCAAATTTTGGTACCGCAGGTGGCTTTGCCTTTGTAGCAAGCGAATGTTTCTCTGGTCATAAGTAGATCCTAATTTGTTCTATACTTGAGTAAAATTTGATTCAAATCGGAAACAAAATAAAAAAAACCGCTGCCCAAGGAATCACTACTTCCACATGCAGATTCTCTATCCAAGTCACTCACAACGAAAAAACTTTGTATGTGAAAATAATTGTTTATGGAACTTTAATAATATAATATTTGAAATCTTCTACCCCAAAAACCCATAAAACGATACCCCACATCGGTAGTGAGGTGGGGGTGGTGATAGGGGGTGGTAGTGGGGGGGTGGATGAAGTAAAAAATATTTTGAGGTTTCTGGTTCCTGTACATACACTAAATCACAATTTTTTTTCATCCCCTTTAATAAGGGGGTGGGGGTGGCTAATGCCAAATTTTTTTTTGAGACCTTAGCTTCTCTTGTATATGCTAAATACCAATTTCGTGGACTCTTACCTGCTTGATTTACCCATTTACCCCAAATTTACCCCAATTTATACCCCAACCCTTCGACGGAACAAGATGAAAATATAATCTAGTTCTAGATCTCGTTAAAGTACATATGTGTACCAAATTTCAAGTCAATATCTCAAACGGTTCCAGAGTAAACGTGCGCACAAAAAAAAGTTACAGACAGACAGACCGACAGACCGACAGACAGACAGACAGACCGACAGACAAACAGATTTTTTTTTTTCGCTCAAACTTAAAATCTCGACGTTTCATGACATTTTAAGCCTATTTGGACAATAAAAATTTTTTAAAAATTTTTTGTCGTTACTATACTTCCACTGGACGTGGAAGTAATTACAAGTGTGTCTTCATTTTAAATGAGTCACACTCTATAGTTAAGGAAATGTATAGATTTCGACAAAATATTACGTTAGTAAATACGCCGAGTGTTGTAAAATGAAGATTGTTTTGTGACTGTGATTTATTAGCAGATCACGGTAAACCGCTTTGATAGAAATATTGAAGGTACCTACTTAATTAATTTATTAATTGTCTATATTTGCTGGGGAATATCTCGTAAACTATAGCACATAGGAAGAAAATGAATATAAACTTTCTTGTAGGAAATTTAATTATGTTTAATTTTGCATAGATTACCTTTTTCCGTACGACGCATTGTTTCTGAGTTATAAGCGATGAATCGAAAAAAGGAACCTTTCACCCCCCCCCCCCCCCCCCTAAGCGGCTGAGCTAGGGGCAGGGACTTGAATTAACCCCAACACATTCCTGAAGAGGAAAATTCTCCCCTGCTCCATGTTTTCTACAATTTGGGCATTTATTGATTGGACTAAAGGCCCATCGCAAAAAAATGGAAAAACAGGTTTTTCTTATACAATAAGAGAAATATAAAAAAATTTAGAAATCATTTTTTCCCAATAAGCCAGTGACTAAAAAAATGCGCACCAAAAAATACAAGATATTTTTTGTGGAATCTCGATTGCAAAGTTTAGTAAAAAAAACATGTTTCTTTTTCGCATTCCCTAGACAGTAACGTAATTCAAAATTTAAAAAAATACGCTATTTCACAAATAAACTATCTCTTAAATTCTGAAAACCGCAAATTGATATCTATTCTTCTTCTAAAAAAATGTGGCTTATAATTTCAACCTAGAAAATCGCTTGGTCCGTATCAATTGGCCATTGGTTTAGTTGATATTTTTTTGATTTTCTGATATTTTAGATTTTTTAAGTGAAACGTCAAAAACCATAAATCCGCTCATAATAGAGAAAAATTAAATTTCTGTATTTCGGTCATTTTTTATCATACAGCAACCAAAGAAAACCAAGGATTAAAAGATGTTTTGTCCATTTTAAAAAATGTTTATTGATATTTTTTTTATTTAGTGCATATTTTTCCAGTAAAAGACAGAATACCGTATTTCCGCCCATATAGTTAGGCGGATTTCAGTAAAAATTGTGCTATTAATGAAGAAAGCATGAAATTTTCAGGGATTGTTCTGTATACAATTCTAATCATTTAAAAATAAGGAGCCCTTCAATATGTCACAAAATAACAAAATGGCTGCCATTTAAAATTGGCTCCTACTCACTCGTGCAATACGCTGATTATTTTAGCTCCTATTTTACCAATTTTAATGTTTTTAAATTATGGTAGCTCATTTTTGGAACTGAATTTTTGGTTATTAGAACTTTCTTCCAAGTTTACAAGTTTGATAGATAAATCCAGAAAAAGAGAAGAATTCGCTGTTAAACGCTGGTAAAAAAAGTTTAAAATAAGATAAGTATAGTATAGTATCTTATTGAGCTGTTAAAAAAAAGTTGCTGTGACATTGGCTACAATAAAGTTGTTAGACATTTGGTAATGCAACGTAATGATAACTCATAATGTTTCAGTATCAGTTTTATTTAGTCCAAAAATAAAATTACACTTTTTGATGTAAATAATTATTTTCGGCGAAAAAAGTATACACGTGACAGAGTTAGTTCTCACAATTGCCCTCACACTTACATATTGATGTACACTGAACTCGAGAACTCACGCATTTGCAATGCAGTGTACATATTTTACGCGTACAGCGACACGTGATGATTTCTTTGCAGGATTCCATATTGGTTCCCAACCTATTGTACCAGCCTCCCATATCCATTCTGTAGGTGAAGATATCACTGGCTGTTTAGCGTTGGCTGATCAGGCTGATAGTCTGCCCTCTTAATATCCAATAATATCGTGTACGATTTTTGTGTGTAAAGATGTACCGCCTAGCATATTAACATCAGTTTCTGGCTCTATCTCTTCGGATAGTGTGATATAGAACTGAAAGCTGCTGTAACCTGCGGGTATTTTTCACATGCTACCCAGTCCATTTTTTTTCCACGTGAAGCGATTGACACTGACACTGTATCGCATCCAGTTAAGGTATGAAAGCCTGGTAGCGCCGATGCTTTTTCAAATCCCATCGCTGCAGCAATCCCATGTGCGGAAATTATTTGTATATTCTTCCTTGTCCCAAATTCAATCCACAATTTTACACCTGGATTATTGTCCGCCTCTTCGTGAGTAGACTGGAATACTGGTGCAAGACAGATGTCCATATTACTTACTACATCCTCTCCCATTGTTGCTATGGTAGTTTCAACATCAGGAGTTTTTGACATGCATTTCGAGGAACTTAAATCTCTATCTTATTGTTATCCACTCCACTAAATTCGTTCCATATTTTTGAAAGGGGTGATATCGATGTGACGCGAGTTCGAGTATCGGTTCCCCGTTTCTGACGAGACATTATTTTTAATGAATTAGGGCGGTAAGTATCCCAAATAACTTCTAGCCTGGAAGTACGTCTAAAATATGTTTTGACACAAGGAAATTCCTTGTTCTGAGTAATCAGCAAAGTTTTTCATAGAGTCGGTCGGTGTAATGATATTTACAGCCCCATCAAGCAATACTGTATCCAATGTTTCAGGTTGGTCATGCTCCTGAAGCAGCTATTCCACACAACCTATATCACTTTTTTTCGATATTCGAAGCTGCCTTATTCGGCAAGTGATGGAGGCCACGCATGATTCTCCACGAGTGTTGCTTTTATACCTATGCCTTCATCTAACAACTTATGGTTTACTTTTTTAGGGACAGACTCCAGGACCTGACAGTTAGTGATAGCAGTTGCTCGTAACCCGTAACAGTCTTCAGGCATCACCGCTTTACTTTTTATAGGGTTTATTAAACATTCAGATAAAGTACATTGACAATTTTGCCAATTTGTAACCTTATTAATGGTGTAGGTCTCCATCTATAAATTAAAATACAGGATGTTAGGAGTATGAGTGCTATTATTATTAACAGGTGATATATTATAAGAATTATAAAGAACAAGAAAATTTTGTACAATAGGGGCCTAAAATCAAACGGTATTTTTGAGAAAAAAAGAATGCAACATCGATCTTTGAAGGGCTGTCACTGTAAATGATTAGAATATGTTTTATAATATGTTAAGAGAAGCTGCAATAAAGCAGATATAAAACGAATTTTGACACTCAACAGTTTTGCATATTTTTTTTAATATTTTATATTTAGTTATTTATTTTTAAAACAGATACAATGACTAAATGTCAAATCATGTGTTTAAAAATTAATTAAAACTTCTTACCTAGAGGTATTTAAGTTTAATTTTGTGTATTGCGTTTAGTAATATAATTATAATTAGTTCTAATGAAAGCACAGTCACGCACAATCGGATTGTGTAAAGAAAATCCAACCAACCAACCTTCTCGGTACACTTTGAAAATTGCCATGGCAACTCGTAAAAGTGAGCTGATCTGCTGGAATTCCAGCAGTCTTCAAAGCGTACCAACAATGTTGGCTCCAGCATGTTAGGTCGTGAGTAGACTCCTTTAATAACAAAACAAATAACGTTGCCTAATTATTGGTGGAGACGGTGTTGGCGCGGCAACATGTCAGAATGTGCAATCATTGCTTTTGGGTATTTAATAAAAAATACCTTTTTGCCGTCAGCGGAAAGGTAGTAACTAAAAGCCACTTACGTTATTTTAATTTTTGTTATATGACAGTTTAACTTAACTAGTAAAACTAGATAATAAACTGCAAATTTTTCTTTTTTTTGCGGTTTTTATCTCAAACTGTAAACTTGGCAAGAAAGTTCTAATAACTGAAAATAAAGTTCCATTAAAGAGAAATCATAATTTAAAAAGATTATTAAAATTGAACAAACTGGAGCCAGGATATTTAAAGTATTATATGTGCGAGTAGGCATCGTCTTTAAATGGACGCCATTTTGTTATTTAAAGGCATATTGGACGGCTCCTTATTTTTAAATGATTAGAATTGTATACAGAACAATAGGCCTGCCCAACACGCTGTCACTTTGCTTTGTTTGTACTGCAGCAGCCATCTTTTGTTGGTAAGTTAGGGTTTTCGACAGGCCTAAAGGGCACCATACACGTTCAGTAATCTCATTACCTGAATTTTCGCGTTTTTTCAATCATACTTAATTCAATAATTATAGCTAGCTATGC
Source organism: Rutpela maculata (assembly GCA_936432065.2). NCBI lineage: Eukaryota > Metazoa > Arthropoda > Insecta > Coleoptera > Cerambycidae > Rutpela > Rutpela maculata. Next base: position 44,706,040 of record OW386286.2, read on the forward strand.
TTTTTTCTTAAATAATGGACATATAAGGTGTGAAAAATAATGACAGGGAATGATGTGGAAATTTTTAGTAATGATGTTTCTGTAATGATCTGCTGGAATGACATTATTGCTGAACGTGTATGGTGCCCTTTAGGCCTGACAAAAACCCTAACTTACCAACAAAAGATGGCTGCTGTAGTACAAACAAAGCAAAGTGACAGCGTGTTGGACTGGCCTATTCCTGAAAGTTTCATGCTTGCTTCATTAATAGCACAATTGTTCTGTTTTTTTACTGAAATCCGCCTAACTAATAATAAACTTTTTTCAGGCATTTTTATAGCTATTAAAAAAAGATGGACTACCCTGGCTATTGCTTGTTGAGGCAATTTAATTTTGGCCTAACCTGGGCAACGGGAAATGAACCCGTAGAATGCAATGATGTATTCGGTTTTACGGAAAAATGGCGGGAAAATGTGGAAAAGTTAAGAAATTGCTTGCGGCGAATTTACAAAAGACGTCTGAGATATTATATAGATAGATATTATACATAAGTTAAAGTTTTAAGATCTATAATATTTTATTCTAGATTATGGTGGTTTGTTTTAGTATTTTTCTCATAGAATATGATGCTCTACTTCGCTCTACTTAAAAATTGAATATTACAGGACCAGAATTTGTAAATTATTGGGCGTTCTCTTAATTTTTCCGCATTTTCCTGACATTTTTCGGCAAAGCGAAGTAGAGAATCATTTTCTACGAGAAAAGTACTAAAAGAAACCACTATAATCTCAAGTAAAATATAAAGGATCTTAAAAGTTTAACTTGAATATCTCAGGCAGGATTTTGTGAATTCTCAAGCATTTTCTTAACCTTTCCGCATTTTTCCGCCATTTTTCCGTAAAACCAAATACATCATCGCATTCTACGGGAAAAATGCTATAAAAAACCACGTCCATTTTCTGTTGCCCAGCTTAGGCCAAACATAGCCACTTTTTAACATCCTCCTTTTCATCTATTTTACCTGTACTTCACATACATTAAGTGACTCAAATAAAAAAATATCCCCTGTATAAGCATCCCCTAAAAAAAACACTATTCAGCGTTTGGTAAATATTGGAGATCGCACAAGTCAACTGACAAGTGGATGAGATGAGACACCCCCAATACGGATGTCACGTCATAATTCATATCCTCCTTCGCCCCATAAGTGGCCGCATTATCCATCCGGCTTTTTCAAAAGCGTTAGTTGCAAGACGAGGGAACAACGACGGATGTCATAAGCACTTGTGCCCATAGATGGCCATAAGAAGCGACAGATAACGCCACAAATGTCAGAGCAGCGTGTCCTGAAGGCTCGTACGTGAGATAAACACTCTCGACGTGCAGGGAATCGGGGCACTCCACAGCGCAAAACTCAAGGTTCAGTCAAATAATGGCTTTATTGGGTCTGATTGTAACAATGCCATTATTGAATTTATTGGCCGGACGAAGACCCTGAAGGACGGCTATAAATAAGGAAACTGCCGGAGTTGAGGTATATTGCTTTTTTTTTGTAAAGTAGGCGGTTTTTGATATATGAGGCATCGAAAGTTTGAAAAGGCAACTGGAGACATTTTTTATGTGAAATGCGGTGAATTGAATGTGGTTAGTTTCGTATAGAAATTATTTCCAGACTGTATTCTCCTGCGCTCTTATAAAATATATTATGCCTGTTAATTTTTGAGCAGTTTTGGTTAATACTCGATGAATAATAATGAAAATGTATTCGTCGTTAACAAAACTTTGCATGTACCTAGCTATTATGAAAACACCAGGGTGTATACCAATTCACAATTTTGAAATTCCCTGACTTCTCCAGGCTTTCCAGGGCTTTTCAATTAAAAATTCAGAAAAGGAGCACGTATCTGAAGCTTTGTAAAAAGTAGTTTCAGTCAAATGTCATAAAACTGGACTATGTTATATTTCAAACCATGCTAATTAAAAGTCTCAATGGGCCCAACCCCCTAAAGTCAAGGGTTTCCAAGATATTTAAATATAAAGTTTGAAAAGTGCAGCTGACAGGGGCAGTACGTAAGAAAATTCAGGAGGTGATTATATGGGCAATTTCAAGCATAAAAGTTCTAATGAAGATATGCCCTAAAATGCTTCGTAAGGAAGTTAGAGCTCTATAAATAAAGTAACAGTCGAACTTCTACAATTCGAACTTCCATAACCCAAAAACTTCTATATCTCGAAGCGATTCAAAGCAATAAATATCTCTTATCTTTACTAAAAAGTTCCCATAATTAAAAGTTTCTCTTTTTACTCCCCTTGGGGATTCGAGTTATGGAGGTTCAACTGTACTATAAAAATAAAGAAAGTAGGCTTTTCATAACAATGACATAATGGGATTATTTCATAATTTGTATTTACATTAAATTTGCATTCTAGGACTAATAATAACCAAGTATATATAACGGATATTTTTTTTATGGACGATACATAATTTTAAATTCAATTTATCATTTGAAAATAGTTGTCCCCGCTAAAAGACGTGACGTCAGTGGTCACGCATGCGCAGTATAGTTCAAACAGTAAATTTGTATGGCAGCCATAAAATACAAACTTCACCATTACCATGTTGACATGTGTGACTGACATTTTGTTTTGCCGTTTTCGCTAAATGTCAAAAAATGCCACTTTTGATTCGTTCGTGCCGAGCCGAATTTTCGATTTGCGTTGTGCAATTTACGATGCAGATCAACTAGAACTTTTCCTCTTTACGTCGCGGTATCGTACGGCCCTTCCGCAGGTGTTTTTCGAAAAAAAAAAGGCATTTTAAGATTGCATGTTTTTGCGCTATTTTCGATTCCCGAAGTGCATGCTTTTCTTTAACTATTTTTCGCCGATATCTCTGAAACGGTAAGAGCTAGCCCAAAATAAAAAACGTTTCGTTTCATTACGAATCTTTTGGTTCCATCAGAATTTTGGTATTTTTTTTTTCGTTTCGGAGATATTTACTGAAATATGTGGCGATGTCCGACAAAAATCGCACATTTCTTGTTTAAAATGTTGGTAACTTCTTAACCTTGGCTCCTTAAGTACTCTAACGAATTTAAATAGAATTAAATTTGCTAAAACTCTTTTGTTATTTTTTTGTCTTGCGACAAACATGAGGGAAATAGAAAGGACGGAAGTGAGAACTTTTTTTTTTCGGTAAAATTTCGCCATTTTGTCACCGTAATTACTCGGTAATTAACTGAAATTGATCTCAATTGCGATGTACTCTGAATATCATGTATTAACTAGGCGCTCCATTAATCTCGGCCCTTCAAAGCAAATGTTTCTGGGAAAAATGATTTTTTTAAGATTCACATGCATTTTTTAGGAAAACGTGAAATTTCTTCCATTTTTCCAAGAATCTCTCTAATTACACAGGCCCACAAAAAAAGTGGTCTGCGCCGGGGACTGACCATACCTATCCCTTGTATTTTGAGCCGCTGAACACGAATCTAACCTTAGTTTTTCCCCAGCACGTCAGTTTTTTTTTTAAACAAATATATAATTATTACGATCAACAGACTTTTTTGCTTAAAAAAAAACCTGACTTGCTGGGCAAAAACTAAGGTCAGATTCGTGTTCAGCGGCTCAAAATACAAGGGATAAGTAGTGTCTGTACCCCGGCGCGGACCACTTTTTTTTGTGGGCCTGTGTTATCAGTTTTTTCAAAATATTTGTAGACACCAATTCTAAAGAATTTTGATCGAGCTTTCCGACGCTTTTTTTATTTTTTCTCTAACAAAAAAAAACAACAAAGTTGTGGCCGAAAATATGCGCCTCTTTGCACTTCCTAAAATTCATTCAATATTTATTTGCAAATTGGAAAACAATAGAAGTCAAAGCATTAGTATTACATTTGGTATTGACAGGCCAGCAATCTAACAACAATAAAATTACCTCTAACCATTGACGTCACACGTTAATAAAATATAAAATGAGTAGTGGATTTATGAATAATTAACAAATATCAGCGATTTTAATTGCTATTACCTTATCCTCGTATATTTTACTGTATATAGTCGTTTCGAACTCAATAACTATAACGAATTTCGGTTACCACACAAAAATTTTGATGCATCTCTCTCGCCTCCGTCGAAATCGGAACTTGTACAGCACGTTTTAAGAACTGTGTATGTATGTATACGATTTGGAACAACGCACACAAACAAGTGTCGTCTACATTAGATCCCTTGGTTATGGGTGACAGCTTGAGGAAAACAAATTTAACTTGCAAGTGGTTTGATGGAGATCAATTACCTCCATAAGTGGAAATGATTATCCGAGGTGCCGAAAATACTGAAGGTATTATATGATTTGTGCTTTTCACTTTTCATCCTATTATAACCTTAATTAATTTTTTATAAATAATAATTTTTTTTAGATGCGAGTGACAAAGAGAAAAATGATCTTTCACCCACTGAGCATCAAGAGAGTGATGAGTTGGATGAAAATGAGAATGAGGAAGATCTGTTATCGGAAGCCGAATAAATTTATTTGTATTTTCACTAAACTAAATAAATTTTCTGAGCAGATCATCCTGTATAATTTTGAAATGTAGAATGTATTAATTTGTATTCTCATAAAATAATGTACATTAATAATAAATTTAATATTTAATCAAATTAAAAAAAGAAACTCGGGAGTGCCGCACGCACGTTTTCTAACATTAAGTTATCAATATCGATATTACTAATTAAATCTTTATGGCGAACTTTGAAATTCGGGTATATGATAATATTCATACTAAGATTAACGATAAACACAGTCAGCTGCAAGTATGTGGGTGGAAAAGTCGTCAGCTGATGCAAGAAAGGTGATGCGCGCTGCTTCGCAGGTCATCAAGACTCGGCACTGTTCTGTATCAGCTGACGACTTTTCCACCCACATACTTGCAGCTGACTATGTTTTTCGTGAATCTCAGTGTAAATATTATCTTATACCCAAATTTTAAAGTTCGCCGAATAATTTAAATTTTTCATGTTTTTGGACCTGTTTGATCGATCAGCTGAAGGTAAATCCACCGCCCCTCGTCCAGCTGACTATGTTCTACTTTCATTATATAACATAATCTTCCCCTCATATAAGTTTCAGCGTTCGCCGGATAGTTTTTTTCTCAATTTTTTTTACGTGTTTTCAACTCTTTGACAGCCACCCCCACCGCTACCCAACCAGCTGACGGTCCATTCATTGCTAACTTATATAAGAAGAATCCATTTTTCATATTTTCAAAGTTCGCCGGATAGTCAGCCATTTTATACACGGGCTCCGGCCTATAATAAGAACATTCCGAGCGAGTCGGAAAATTCAATGTGTAAATTACAGCACTGGAATTTATGTAGCTAAATATTGATATTGCAGCCCTTATCCCATTTAAGCAGCGTTAGAACCACAATAGAGATCAGAATCTGGGTTATCTATGATTTGGCGTCGGTCTTAGAGCTTAGTTCTCCGCAATGCGCCTTAATTCCTCTTCAAATGCTAAATAATTCACTTCCAATTCTAGCCTAGTTTAAATTACCTCGATTCGATGTTAATACCAATTAAAACTTAGTAGCAGCTGTGCTTGGAAGCAGACAAATTTGTATATCGTCTAGTGTATGGATTCTAAATTAGTTGTACCAATTTAATTTCAAATATTAAATGAGTTGGCAAGCGGAAGAGAATAAGCGGTATTGTCTACGATTTATGCGATTGCGATTTACCAATTTAACGCAGTTAATTGAAATGCTGATTGCTGTTTTAATGAGCAACTGTTTTTGCGTAGAATATTAACGATATGCGATAAACGTTTGTATGTAGAAACAATGCGGAAAACGAACTTACAACCTTACGTTAATAACGTTTTCACTAATAAGCGATTCATAATTCATATATATCTCAAAGCGAAGCAGTGAACAAAATAAAAAGATGATATGTTCGTGATGTGTCTATTGCAAACTACTCACTGAAGTTTGAATAACTCAGGTTGAACAGATTGAAGATCTGCTAAGTTATATTGAAGGATTCGGGAAACAAAAATTAATTAAAAAATCACCACATATAAAAAAGGTTATTTATAGCCCCATTGATTTATCCCACGTTGATCCATTTGCAGTAACTTTGTCTGTTTTTAACTCCCGACCCCAAAAGTCCCCAGAAGTTATAAGTTTGACGCGCATGTCTGTCTGTCTGTCAGTATGGCTTCATATCTCTTCAACGGGTGACCCGATTTTGATGTAGTTTTTTTTATTTGAAAGAGTATTTTGTCGAGAAGGTTATAGGCCATATTAAATTTTGATTTTTGGTTGCCATCTTGAATTCGCCATGTTGAACTTCTCTAGAAATTGTCCGAATGAAGTAAAATTGAAAATGTGCAGACAATTATGGTAGCCGAACATGATTTAGGCCTCATTTTGATTCGGCCATATGAAACTGGTACGATTAGATACATTGATCGGGGGTTTTTAAAAATTTTCAATTTTAATTGTCTTCAATACAGTGCGAAACGCCTTGGTATGGCAAGTCAGTTCTGACATTTTCACTTGTAATTTCGTATTTGTTCGCAGAGACCGTTTTAAACCTACTTTATCTCTTTTGCACGAAGGTCCATTTAAAGTTTTGTCCCGTACAGATAAGTTAATTACTTTTAATAAAGAAACCAAAATCAGTGGCTAATGGAGAAAATCCAATGCCAAAAAAATAAAATAAAATCATAACTGTCAATATTGAGAGTCAAACCTGCTTTTTTGTTAGTTGACGAATGCGATATCCCACCAACTCTTGTTAACAAAAGTGCGTTTTGCCATAGATACTATTGATTGATTGTTCTTTTTATCAACGGAGGAGTGGTGTAGCAGTTCACTTACCTCAATTAAAAGATTAGATAACCAAGGATATAAAAAAAAACAAGATAACAAAAAAAAAATTAATTTTGAGATTCTATTATATTTTGAAATCTAAATAAATATATAATTAATAATTTGAGGCTCGGTCTTAGGACCAACTCTATTATTAATTTATGTAAATGACCTAAACAATGCCATACCTGAGGCCGATCTAGTACTATTTGCAGACGACACAACACTCTTGACATCCGACACCAACATGGATGTCCTAGAAAAAGCGAGGCAAGGTCTAATGCAATGGAGTGGTTTTCATCAAACAACCTGTCACTAAATGAAAAACAAAACAGTAAACATGATTTTCAGTCATAGATCACTCAATAACTTTAATTCTAGGCCCAAAGTTAAACTGATTTCATCATGTTGATTATATAGCGAACAAAATATGCAAAAAAAAAATTCATCATTAGGGACTTAAATGGTCACTTAAAATAATGTTGACAGCTTATTATTCTCTAATAGTATCGCACATGACTTACGGCATGACAAACTGGGGGCATGCACTGCAAGGTACCCGAACTTTTGGACTGCAAAGGAAAACGGTTATAATAATCACAAACTTGGGATATAGGGATGATATAAGGCAAAAATTTATTGAATTAATTCTAACATTCCCCTCACTTACATATTACATTGCTTAATATACACCTATAAAAACGGACACTCTTATAAAAAACAAGAGGAAATTCATAACTACAATACAAGGAATCTAGATAATATTACAATTGCTTTTAAGATATTAAAATCTAGTGAGTGTGGTTTTAATTGTTACGGCCCCAAATTTTACAATAAAATCACCGGAGGTGAGATATGAGCAGTTGCTGAAACAATTTTTAATAAAGGAACCCTTCTATAGTATAGATGAATTCTTAAAATCTGACATTAAATCAAAGTTGACGGAGATGAAATTAAATTATTAATTATTGTAATATATTGAAGAGGTTTGTATCTAGGCCTTGTATATTTTTCCCCTTTTCGATAAAAAGGAAAAACATAACAATTCCAGCTTTTACATGATCGTCTATTTTTGTTTAGTTAGGACCCAAATTTACGTTGTGATAGTAATTTTATTGAACAGATTCTTTTTTAAAGTTTGATATTTCTTGTTTCTATTTATTGATTTAATTTATTCACCTTAATTTTGGAAACGTTAATTTAATAATTCTCTTTATTTTGGTACCTTTTATTTGATTGTACTTTAGTTAATACTGATTACAAATTGTATTTATAATTGATTTATTTGTCTAAAGAATTATAATTTTATTTAATTGGTTATTCCTGAAAAAGTATAATATTGAAAGAAAATACCGAAAGTGTTTTAATACATTTATTTAAAGACAATCGCCATATTCATTGATTACACATTTATTGGGCAACTGCCACATTTTACATGAAAATAATACAAATATAAGTTAGGACAATAGTCACAATAATTTACTATAAGTTTAAATTACGTATTTGATGGGGCAACAGCCACATAGAAAAATAATGGAAAGTATTCTTTGTGAAGAATCATCACTATTACTTCCATAGAACAGTCAGGTCAGCTATGCAAACAATAAAATAAATTGTTTACAATGACAATAGTCATTACTCGTGAAATATTTATAGTTGGAGTCGGACATACGTAAAATCTGACACAAAACTCGGGAAATCTCCCAGTAGTGATATTGTGATAAAAAGACAATCAACAAAATCCTGTTTAACTGTCACGTCAACTGACGTAGGTTTATTTCGGTGTTTCGAAGATTCGTAGTATGGCTAGTTACAATTGTACTTGGCCGAGATCAATGGATCTCAAATTTAACACCTGATGTAGTTCTAGATGAGATGACAACCAACAAAATCTTGTGATTGTCTTTCGAAAATATTCGAAAATATAATTGATAACAAAGAGCTGTGTTCAGATCTTATCATATGTAAATAACAGATATGTTCCAGCTATAACCACAGAGATGACAATTAAGAACTCTGTAAAGCAGAATCCTGCAAAAGTAAATAATTGCCAAGTCTAAAGCTACAACATCGCGGATGTACAAATAGCGTTTGTATAGCTAAGCTGAATATTGCCCGGACTATAACAACAATCGTTGTGATCAGATTTTAAAAACCAAAGAAAACTTCCCATTTATTAATCAAATAAAATAGTAAGTTAATTCTGAATATAATTAGCCATACGGTGAAATAAACCAATATAGAATAATTCCAAATAAATTAGCTAATCGAAAGGTACCACAGTATTGTCGCAATCGCGAAGCCGAAGATATAAAGTCGTTTACTTTACTGATATTTAAATAAATTTTATTTGATACATTGTTATACTACCAGTATTTCTTCTCCCCCAGTATCAGAGTAAGTCCTGGTGTATTCGAGAAAAATAGGTCCATGAAGACGCCGAAACGTGCTCCTAGACTAAGTTTCTATTTTGTAGCGCTTAACAGAAAAATAGGTCTATAAAGACTAAGTTTCTTGTTGGGTGCAAAATGTTTGACAGTTAGGACCAGGTTAAGCATAAGTAGATGGTTCTAAATAGTTGCTTGGTTTGATCTAACTGACCAAGAGACCAATTTGTGGTCCCTATTTATACGAAATTTCCTCAGCGTTGTTTAAGAGAACATATCTATTTGATATGAAAGAGTAAGTGAGTTAGGTAATATCTCCGCGGATGCTGATATGGCCCGTTCTTTGTTCTCGTTACCCTGATGCAAACGTGGCTAGTCCATTACTTTAATGTGTTTATTTTAACACCATAAAATCTGTGAGTTTGGAGGCACGAAACTGCGTTTAAAAGAAATATTCAAAACGATTTCTATACAGGAATAAAATTATTTTAAATATTATGGAACTGTAATTGGCATATTTAACAGAACTAAAGTTTTATATCGAAAAATGATAAAGCGAAATGGTTTCTAATTATTAGGCGGTAATTTAGTTTTATTTAATATCCAAAAAATAAGTAAAATTTGATTAATAGATTAGGAAATTCTTTCACAAACAGACGACCTAGATACGGGGCGTCTCAATATTTTACTATTATGTATATCTACATGTGATAGGAATAATGAATGTAGCCTCATCATCTTATTATATATTGTTTTTATGTATGGGTATATGTGTATTTTATGTGTATGTATTTGCATTTATATGTGTATTGGTATATTTTAGCTATAAACTTTTTATTGTTTATATCATATTTACATTACGTACATTTTTGTGTACCTGAAAACTTTTCCATTGATTGACTAAAACAAATTTGTTACTAGCACCAATAAATTGATCTGATTTGATTTGACTTTGATTTAATCTAAGTTACTCAAGTTTGAGTGGATGGTCTAGGTGGGTCCCTGTACTCTTATAATGGTTTTAATCCCCGTCGTAGAGTCCCTTCAGGCGATTTATGTTTATAAGTGTTGTTAGAAATAAATTTTTGGAATACCTTATGGAATATTTTAAAACTAAAATTGTTACTTGAGTTAGTAGCAATTGCTTGTACCTTCATTTTTTAGGCAATTGTTGAATATGTACATAACAGCATTGTTTCATTTTCTACATAAATCATACCCATAACACCTGGGAGTGTAAACTGCATTGTTAGTTAATAAATAGCCAGACAGATGTCCGTTTAAATGTCAATTACCCTAAAAAATTACTATTGTTCACTTATGCACTAACATGATTACGCGATAAAGCGTATAAATATTGGATGATTGTTTGCAAACATGTCATTGCAATGTACATTAATTAACATAATAAATTAGAATATGATCTGGTGACATTTATTAATGAGAGATGTGGATGTGAACGCCACTGCTGGCTGGGTTCAATTAAAAAATTATGTAACTGATGCACGCACAACAAAATAATCCAAGTAATTTAATTAAAAAGTTTAGCGTGAATTTTCTCTTAACGTATTTACAAATGTCCTTTGTTCATTCTATGGTAATATAATCATCATTTTGATAGACACGTAGAAGGGGTTGCTAACTTATTATGATAAAGAACATTATTTGTTCATTTTAAATAATTATGCAATAATTTTTGTGTAGTTCACGAAGGAAATTTCATCTAAACATGATGCAAAACTTCTTGATTTAGTAATATGCAATAAAATGAGCAGTAGAACAATCAAATGATATATTAATTCGCGAGGTTAACTATCACAATATAATAACGTTCTGCTAGATTTCAATCACTGTACGAATATTAAATGCAAACAAGCAACTTCAGGAGCGGTAATTTTCAGTTGCTTTAGAAATACACATCAGCATGACGATTGGACTTTTGTCAAATCTTTCTCTCACATCCATCATCTATCCAGCGTGCAAGGCGTTCTATGATAGGTAGCCTTTACGCAATATTGATATGTGTTCCAAAGTTCAATTCGTCACTTAAAAGAAAATATTCACCATGGTTTAACGGAGATATAATAAAGAATGTAGAACTTAAAGCAATGATTTAGTGCAGTTAAAAGCAACACAATGAGTGTCGTTTATACGGAATTTAAACGTTTAAACTAAACAGTTTTTATGGATTTGTCCATGTCGCGATGACGAGAAATTTTGGTCGATGGCTCCCATACTATATGTTTATCTTATAATACAAATATATATTTTGGGATTCGTTTTATATTTTTCCATTTTCTATCTACTTGTCCTGCTCTATAAATGGGTTCTGTTGAACAATGAAATAAATAAATAAACTAAAAAGGGTACCATAGCGATGAGCATTATACTCTTCGCAGGCAGCAGTTTATTGCACCTTTTATATCATTGTTGCACATTCTATTAAAAGTAAAGTAAGTAAGGTCCCTTCCTGTAATACTTTCCTATTGACTTTAAATCGATAACTTCTGCAATTAGAGATGATATATGAAGGCGTGGAGCAGGCGTTGTAGACTGTCATCATATTTGATTTCTAGAAACCTAATTATTTTTTATAGAAACTAGTAGTCCTTACAATCTTGTAATAATATTTTTTTTCTATTCTTTGTATATTACTGAATTATTCAAATATTATTTACTATATTTTCAGAAATTACATAAGAAAAATAATAAAAAAAAATCAACATTAAACTTGCCTGGGCCACGACCCTTGGATTGCGAAGCAAGCAAGCAACAATCATTTATTTACCACAGGCAGACTTGCAAACTGAATTAAAAATAAAAATGTGTCCACACCTAAAACTAATTAAAAGAGAACACTGTAAAGAATTATCACTTACTAGATAAGGCACTTATTTAATTTTGGTTGTTGGCACGGGAAAACAAACTCGGCGAGAAAACCCGTTCGAAGCAATTCCCTGTCCCCAGGAAAATGTCGTGGAAATTAAAGGAAGATATAGTTCGAAATATTTTGGTTTTTGAGAATTTATTGGTCAAGATGGAATTTAGAAACAAAAAAGGACGAAGGAACAAAAATGATAAAACAAATAAAACGTATAATGAGAATAGGGAAGGTTGGTTATAAGTTTTAAAGATTAAAGATGGAGACATAAGAAGTTGTCGTATAGGATAGTATGACTAGAGAGGTTGTCGGAAAATAGGCAACATCTGGTATGGTAGGGGGTGTCGAATATCGAAAAGGAATGCATTATGCTCTCCGATGCGGGTGTTGCGGGTTAGCGGACTATTGCCTAGTTTGAATTCGTAGAATGTTTGTGAAATTTCTTGGACGTAGTCCGCTAGTGGGGTTATGTCCTGGCAATGAACATATAAATCTCTGTCCGAACCAGAGATGAGGCGCGTAAATTTATGTTCGAGAACTCAAAGTTTTTTCATTGTCGTGGCCGGTATGCTGCACCACACTGGCGCCGCGTATGTGATGGCCGGCTTGGCCTGATTACCATTGTGTACAAAAGTTTTTTATTCGTCCTGTGAAGTTCGCTACCCCTGGCCAGGAGCGGATACAGACTCCTGGACATGGAGTAGACCTTGCGTATAGTCTCGTTAACGTGAGTGTTGAACGTCAGTCTTTTATCCAGGTTAACCCCACCGTTTGGTTGGAATCTGTCTACCTCCGATCGAAAGCGGCGTTAAAATCCGATTTTCGGTAAATCGGCGCGTGAAGAGAATCGACTCTGACTTCTCGGCGTCGATCCGAATCTTCCACTTGTCGTAATACGCCGTGGCACGGGCCATGTGGACTTTCAGCAGCATATTAGCTGCTTGCGCGTTATGTGACTGTACATACATGGCCGTGTCGTCGGCGTACTTGGCAAGATTCGAGGCAAAACTTTTGCCACTACACCACCATTTATTATTATTGAAATTGTTAATGAGTGTAATATATACTATTCGTAAAATTGTGATTATTAGGAAAAACATTAGTAAAATGTGATGTGAAGTTCGGTACCGGTTTTAGTGACGAGACCTCGATCGGCGAAGTTAAGCACGCCGAGCGAGTCACTTGAATGGGTGATCGTATCTCATCTCGCCGTCCTGGTTAAGTAGCATCGTCTAAACTTTGCCAGGACGTTAATATAAATAAGGCATACCAAAAAGTTATAAAAAAAATAATGATAGGAAATAACATTTCGCAAGATTTCTATGTATTACAAACCATAAAGAAATAAGGAATTTTTTTTTAAATTTTAAATTATTAACAACTTTTTTATTTACCAATCTATTTTGTTCTTCCACTAGCTAACACTAATATACTGTCCAAATTTCGGTACAATCGGATATTTCTTTCTTGAGTTATCGTGCTTACAAGAAACGTGACGGACGGACATTTTGAAAGTTGTTCAGAATCCGTTCACTAACACAATGAAAATTTTTTGTCTGCGAGCGATATTTACGGTTTTAGAAATGTGCCGATCAAATGCAATATACTCTTCGTTTTCGCATTTGCCCCCGATTAAAGAACTTATATCTAGATACATAATAGCATGAATTTTATGATCCCGAAAGATTCCCATTCTAAGGCACTTCTTCCCATAAGTTGCTGATTGGCCCATCGGCGTATTCGCGGCCGCTCGTACACGATCGGCTTCAGTTCGATTATCATAATCTCAGTTGACAGTTCGGCCATTAATGTCAATAAATGTTTTTCGTGTTCTCCGACCAAAAACTGGTGAAAAAGTAATTTTATTTTAAGTTGTGATTTGCTTAATACCTAAATAATATTCTCTATTCATATTTACACAGTTTAGTGACAATATATTTTGTGCAAATAAATAGTGAAGTGCTGTGCCGTTTGCAGAAAGCAGTTTAGAAAAGAAGAAAATCGATCGTTCCATAGTCGTAACATGATGAAGTTCAGTTTACAGTTATAAAGTAAATAGCAATTAAATTTTAATATCCTTTCAATACATATTTATCTTACTGTAATATCGTATGCCTACATCACGTTATATAAAGAGCATTTTAATGAAAATATTTACCATTCTACACATTTTCTACACACACAACGCCACTGTTGCCTATGGGATGTGATGTTCATCTATCCATTTTAATGGACATATAATGTGACTATGTTAGGAGCAAACAAGGTATATAGTGAAAAGATAGCCTGTTATGTATCTAGATATAAGTTCTTTAATCGGAGGTATTTGCGAAGAATATAATAAGAAATATTTCATTACACATATTTTTAATAGAACGAGTATAGTCAAAACGGATCTGCGCTCGCCCCTCCAAGGAAGAATCCCATTAATTTTTCGAGCTTACGAGTAGTTAGTCCACGTTGTTTAAGTTGTTTGGTTTTGGTTGGAAGAGATCGTCAACTTTATTATCGTGATTGATTCTTATGACGGGCTATAATCGTTACTCTTTCTGAATAAGAAAGTACATGTCAGTTGTTTAAAAAATCAATTTCAATGCGAAGAAAGGCGTTACTAAAGGTGGAAGCGCGAACAACAGCGCCCTAATAACTTAATTAAAAAGTTCTTTATTTAAGAAAAATTAGTTCTTTGTTCGTAGGTGGAGGTCATTAATTATACAGAGTACGGTTACCCTAATGAATGCAGAATTTTCTTGATTAAATTATCACCGCGCGCTCCGAAAGAAAGTAACGCAAATGAAAAAAGAGCGTTTTTTATTATCCCTTAAAGTAGTTAGCGGAAAGTTTTGCATCTGTCTGAAACTTTTTGTTTGATCACAGCGACAAACTTGAATCCACAGAATTTAACAGGCCCTGCTCGACGTCTTAACTTTCATGAAAGTCTTCTAAAATAATATAAAGTTTAATATCCTAAAGCTTGGGTACTTTGCTTGTTTCACTGGTGTTTTTAGTAATCTGCTCAGCGAATGAATTTAGTTCTAGTTAATGAATGTCATGGACAGTATAAATTATTTATTTATTACGCACCAATGCACCCCACAAAAATTATCCCTTACATTCTGCACCATTCCAGCAATATGCCTGTTTATTTTTGAGAAACCTCGTACATTTTTTAGGTGAACATTATTTACGTGATATTTTGCAATCCAAAAAAACAGTATTGACTTTCTGAATATTTTTGTTGATTTGATTTACCAGCGTGTGGTAAGCATTGCTGCCACTTCCGGGAAACACACCGCTGCACAGTGGTGCCTTTTGTAAAAATTAGGCGTCAAAAATCTGTCACCACGCCAATTTTTAATGATAATTAACAAAATTTGGTACACTAAAGGATTTGGGTACGCCGAATTCAGTTTTGCTGCCTAAATTTTGTTTTTCAAAATGGCGGCTTTAAAATTTCGGTCAGAATAAAGAATAAATGTGAATAATTCAATAAAATAATTATCACACACCTACAAATTTTAACTTTTATTTTGTATCGTTAACCAAAACCACTTATTTGCATTGTTTTGGTCCCAGCTACGTCTAACATTGTCATAAAAAAAATTTGTTGGCTCTAAAAATTGTAATAACTGACCTATCTCACATATTATGGTATAATTTTAATAAAAAAAGCAATTAATTACATCATGCGAAAAAATATTTGCCATTTTGATAATATATTTCAAATACATGTTATATAGGTACTATATATTTAATTAGAATATAAGCCCTTTAATCAGAAAATTAATTATTCTTCTTGCGCTTCTTAGCCCGTCTCTTATAAGTTACTTCTGGAGCATCTCCAACAGTAGTCTGCCAACATCGCAGAAGTCCATTTGCCCTGATATCTTTTTTCCATGGTGGAATCTCTCTCCATGCTCATCACTTACTGCACCACAGTTTTTTGGGAAGTAATCTAGGTGTGAATGTAGAAAGTGGACTTTTAATGACATATTGCATCCTAATTTCTGGTAGCAAGAAAGGAGATTCCCAGCAAGGTCTCTATAGTTTTCTGCTCTTTTGTTACCGAGAAAGTGTGTTGCTACCATTTTAAAGAAATTCCAAGCAGCTTTTTCATTACCTTCTAGAATGTTGTCAAATTCAGCATCTTTGAAAAGGTTCTTGATCTGAGGACCCACAAAAATTCCCTCTTTAATTTTCGCATTACTAAGTCTGGGAAATTTTTGTTTTAAATAACTGAAAGCACGTCTTTCTTTGTCCATAGCTTTTACCAAGTTTTTCATAAGCCCCAGTTTTATGTGGAGTGGTGGCAGTATTACCTTTTGTGAATCAATTAATGCAATGTTGGCAACATTTTTTTCTCCTGGTTCAAAACCCAGTCTTGGCGGCCAAATTTTTCTTTTCTAATGTTCAAATCGCGCTCGACTGTCCCACTCACAAAGAAAACAGCAATATTTCTTATACCCTTGCTGCATACCAAGTAAGATAGCTATCACTTTTAACTTTGCACAAATCTGCCACTTATACTTGTTATATTCTATAGTTTGTAGCAATACATTCATGTTACTGTAATTTTCCTTCATGTGGACAGCATGGGTGATTGGAATTGAGTGGCAATTTATTTCCATTGTGGAATAACACAGCTTTTAGACTAAGTTTCGAAGCGTCAATAAAAAGTCTCCAGTCACTAAGATCATGGGGAATGTGTAAAGCACTCATTAAACCGTCAATGTCCTTGCAGGCAACCAAGTCATTTTCCATTTTAAAAAAAGGACAACTTCGATACATGGAAACTTTAACATTTTCTTGTAGTAAATTCTATTGTTGTAATCGAGATGCCAAAAGCTCCGCTTTTGCCTTGGACAGATCAAGGTCTCTTATAAGATCACTTAATTCGCGTTGATTAATTTTGTGTGGTTCACCACCGGACACTTCGGCAGAGAAATCGGGATCTTCTGATGTTGATGGCTAGACTAAGTCGTCATCTACATTATCATCCGATTCTTCGTCAGAATCAAGGCTGTATTCTTGAGGTGGATTAGGAATAGGTAGTTCATCACTATGGAGAATCGGGCGAATGGCAGATGGTAAATTGGAGTATTGTATTACCATCCTTTTTTTCTTGTTAATACCCTGTCTAATAGGAGGTATCACGCAAAAATAACAATCGGTAACATGATTTGTAGGTTCTCGCCAGATCATGGGCACAGCAAAAGCCATTGAACGTCCTCTTCCACTTAGCCAACTGCAAAGATTGTTCGCACAATTGCTGCAACATAATATGAGGTGCCCACTTTTTGTCTTCATCTCCAATTGTACAACCAAAATACAACTGGTACGCCTTCTTAATTTTGGGAGTAAAATTACGTTTTTGATGCGCAAAAGTCACTTCACCACAAATATAACAAAAGTTGTTAGGTGTATTTGCACAACCTCGTGGCATATTTTCAAAATAGCACTATTTACTTTCGAAAATGAACGCTTATCATGCACAAGGTACAAATACGACTACCTAAGAATGAATATTAGTTTTAGTGACAAACAAAGAGGTAGGTAGTTAGTATGTCCATTTTTCGTAGAATTCTAATTCTACCTGTCATTTGTGATAGGACCGTCCACAAACTAGCGTTTATAAGGGGTCTACACACGATCCAGTGGCAGGGAGCCAGCCTTGTCGGCATGCTTTGAACTCATTTGTAAAAGTGAACTGGTCCGCTGGAATTCCAATTATCTTCAAAGCGTACCGACAATGTCGGGTCCCAGCAGCTAGATCGTCTGTAGACCCCTATATCTGCGTTACATTTTATTATCTGTATTGGGAATACCAGAGCCAACTTGAACTTTTGCTTTTTATATTGTTATTTAGCATGACGAAGTTACTAAGAATTTGCTATTTTTACTTCCAATACATGTAGGCTGTAGAATAGTGTTATCTAAGTTTGGAATTCAGTAAAAATGATGTCCAATTTATGTTAATATGTTGTATTTGGATGTACACATTCATATATAAGTGATTTCAGTATAGATATTTTCTAAATTTAAAATAGCAAATCCAATGTGGCCAAAGGATCAAAAATCACTCTGACAAATATTTTTTGTGCTATTGCCTTAATTTTTTTTTTAATACTTGGAAAGACGGTATATATGTTTTTGAAATCTCTCAATTCTAATCTAACGGTAAATTGACGATTTTGACAGTTGACAGCTGCCAACCAGCTGTCAAGTCAAAGTTAAAAATTCAAAAACTTGAAACAATCTATAATAATAAACTTGAAAAATGTAGGTATATTTTTCTGGTTGATGTATTTAAAATTGACAGCTGTCAAAAAACAGTGTCAATTATTATTAATTATTGAAAACTTGAACTAATTTGATAACTTTATAGTTTTCAGGTCGCTAAATTCAAATTTCAAGTAAGGCTAACGATTTTGGCTGTCAACTAGGTGTTTGATGAACACTGAGTGGTAGACATATTTTGCATTAAATTTTTATTTCAAAAACTAAAAAAAGTCGAACTGTCAACTTTTTAAGGTTTAAGGATTATAAACACTTCACTGTTTATATTTCCAGGAAAATTATCTGAACTAGTTTTTCAATAGTTATAAGGCAAAAAACATGCAACACCGCAAAATATGCCCAAATATACAAATATAAATAATAGGTTAAAAATTAAAACACTTATCTGTGATACGTGATGGTTGCAGTTTATTACTTATCTTCTTTTCCTTTCCCTTTTTGATTTGGTTTATTATGTTACACTAAAAACACTATGAAGTTCTGGATTATGTACGTAATCAATTACCAACTAGTATTTTTTATTTCTCCCAAGATCGTTAATCGCACGTACCGAGATATGAGTGATCAGTAGCTCGCTAAAATGGCATTGTTTTATTTCATTATTACAACTAATCATATTGAAAATTAACTCACTATTCAATTTTTCAACTAATCCGTTGTTTAATTAATGGAAAGTTTTCTTTGGGTTATAAAATGTTATGACTGTTATAAGCTAAGTACTAGTCTACTACTAGTTATGCAAGCGACTGGTGACTTCAGATTTAGCAATTCTTTACCTATTTGCATGAATCTGCATTAAAAAGTTCTTATTCCCCATCTTTATATTTGCAGCAGATATTTATTTCTTACACACGATAAGTTTCGAGCACAACTCTTTTTGCTATCAATCATGTTTTCGAAGATTTCCGAAAGGCGAACACAAGATTTTGTTGCTTGTCACTTTATATATACAAATAAGATTTATCGGGCGTTTAATTGGAATTAGTTGAGGTCTGCTAAGTTGCAATTATATCTGGCAATCACAAATCGTCGAAAGACCGAGGTCAGTTGGCCACCCAACTGGGATTCGGGTTGGGCTAAAGAGAATATACCACAAACGACAGTTATTGTCAATCATATAAACTTTTGTTATTGCAGTTTTAACCATATGGGAAGTTTCCCAGAGTTTACGTATGCCAACGCCTGCTATGAACATTTCTGGATAAACGACTATTGTCGTTTGTAAAAAAAATTGTTACAGAAATAAACGTGACGATTTGTTTCAACGAATGCTTTCCCTTATTTTACTATGTAGCAATTGCCCAACGAATATTTAATTTATAATTATACTAAATTATTGTGACTATTATTCTGCCGTCATAAGGTGAAAAGCCTCAACTACATATTTGCCATAAATGAGGCTCTAATAATATATGAGCACCCAAGAGTACTTAACCTAGTTCTGCAGTTAAAAAAATTAGAATTTGAATATTTAAAGTACCTAAGATGCATTGAAATTGACTTTCTGAATTGATATTTACTAGTTGGGAAAAAAACAAACGTGTTTGTTACTTTCCTCCACAACCGACAAATTAGAGATGCGGCTATTCTCCTTATGACGGCAGGATTGTCCCAACGAATATATAATTTGTACAAATGAATAGGCATGACAATTATCAACGTATTAAAACGTTTTCTGTCTTTTTCTTGAATATTTTACTTTTTCAGGAATAAGTGAGATTAAATGAAGATACAATTTTTTAAACAAAATAAATAATTTAATCAAATCAAATTTGTAAGCACAGTTAAATCCTTATTAAATAAAGTGCAGACAAAAAACGGTTCCAAAAGCAGAGATATTAAGTGAGTGTTTTTATAATTAAGGCAAATAAATTAAATCAGTAAAAAGAAGCAGGCGCGGATTGGGGGGGGGGGGGGCAAAGGGGGTTTCGCGACCCCCCCCCCACCCTTCTGAAGCCCTAAAGAAACGCTTTACTTTCAACTTTAAAGTTGTCTAGAAGATTAGAATTTACTTTATAACTTTACTTTACTTTGTGTTTTTACTTTTTATTTTATAGACCTAACTTAACTATTATTAGCTAATTATTAGTTCAATAACGGGGTACTTTATAGTTACATTAAATGAGGTAGTAGATTTTTTTTTCTATCTTGTATGTATTGTAGAGAGTATGTAGAATCCAAGTTTTAGACCTCCAAACCCTTGGCAAATTTTTGTGAGAACGAAAAAAATCACGAATTTTTGGCACTCAGGTCTTCAGCTCTGAAACGGCTAATCTAAATGAAAAAATCCATAGAATAAAAGTTGTAAAGCATGTAATTTCAAGTTTTCCAATTTTAAGGAATTTTAAGAAAATATCAATATTAAGCAAAATAAATTTAAAAACGTTGAGGTAGTCATTCGAAGCAAAATTTAATGCTCTTTAATTTTGATAATACATGACTTTTCGATTGGATGCATTGTTTTTAAGTCATAGGTCACAAACTGAAAAAAGTGACAAAAATTCGTGGTTTTTTCGTTCTCACAAAAATTTGCCAAGGGTTTGGAGGTCTAAAACTTGGATTCTACATACTCTCTACAATACATACAAGATAAAAAAAATCTACTACCTCGTTTAATGTAACTATAGTCCGGTAAACTCTAAGGTGGCGTATGTATGAGTTGGTAACACGACGTACGATTTGATATGCAATGGGCATAAAGCTATCGCAGTGACATAGAGATGAACTAGTTGCATATGTCTTATTCTCTTAGTTTATATGATGAAGCGACCTTTGGACGTGCCAGCTTATAGTTTACTCGACTATATCACCCCCTTTCGATGACGCCGTTCCTGAACTATATTGCTGATTTAATAATTTTGTTTATTTTCCTATGTTTATGCTTTTGTATTCAGACATTTTTTTGTACGTTAACTTCCTTACTATATTAATATAGTTTTACAGTATATATATATATATATGAGTTTCACTATAAAATATACTTTCTATATTAAATTTTTTTTTTAAATTTTCGCCTCCCCCTCAAAAAAATCCTAGATCCACCCTTGAACAGAAGTAAGTAATATCAAGCTTTAAAAAAGAATCAATAAAATTCCATAAAATAAAAATCAAATAAAAATTCAATAAAAACCGCTGCCCAAGGAATCACTACTTCCACATCCAGATTCTCTATCCAAGTCACTCACAACGAAAAAACTTTGTATGTGAAAATAATTGTTTAAGGAACTTTAATAATATAATATTTGAAATCTTCTACCCCAAAAACCCATAAAACGATACCCCACATCGGTAGTGGGGTGGGGGTGGTGATAGGGGGGTGGTAGTGGGGGGGTGGATGAAGTAAAAATATTTTGAGGTTTCTGGTTCCTGTACTTACACTAAATCACATTTTTTTTTCATCCCCTTTAATAAGGGGGTGGGGGTGGTAATGGGGGTGGCTAATGCCAAAATTTTCTTTTGAGACCTTAGCTTCTCTTGTATATACTAAATACCGATTTCGTGGACTCTTACCTGCTTGATTTACCCATTTACCCCAAATTTACCCCAATTTACACCCCAACCCTTCGACGGAACAAGATGAAAATATAATCTAGTTCTAGATCTCGTTAAAGTACATATGTTTACCAAATTTCAAGTCAATATCTCAAACGGTTCCAGAGTAAACGTGCGCACAAAAAAAAGTTACAGACAGACCGACAGACAGACAGACAGACAGACAGACAGACAGACAGACAGACAGACAGACAGACAGACAGACAGACAGACAGACAGACCGACAGACAGACATTTTTTTTTTCGCTCAAACTTAAAATCTCGACGTTTCATGACATTTTAAGCCTATTTGGACAATAAAAATTTTTAAAAATTTTTTTGTCGTTACTATACTTCCACTGGACGTGGAAGTAATTACTATCAAAACATAAATTTGGATCCTACTGTTAAAAAACTCTAACCATCACGTAAACTTCCACTTCTGTATATTTTTCTTTCTCAATTCAAAGACAAAGATAAATATTACGAGGGGGGGTATGGGCTGTTCCATTACCTAATATCAATTAAAGTTCGATGCAAAAATTGTCCACACGTATCCTTGAAATTGTGTAATTTCAAGGATACGTGTGGTTGGATTACTTGTTCAACTATAAAAAGCTCCTGGCTTCCATAAATTGTCGCAATACGCCTAGAACGTGGAACGTCTCCTCTTTATAATCTAGCATTACTTTTTCTATCATTAAAGGGGCTCTTAGACGCCCGCAGGGATTACACCAAGGCGCGCTAGTGCAACGAGCATAACTTCGAAAATTAAAAGTGCAGACATGAAGTACGTGCCTGTGACTGTTTTATACAGTGTTTCCGAGTCGTTTAGAGTGTTTTATTTGCAAATTGTTGTATAGTTGTATACGTGATTCACATAGCGAGCTGGAATTTGGCTAAAATTGATGCGGTCTAAACGTGATTTCGCTATATTGTTGGAAAATTTCATAAATAAACCTCGCTTAAGCAAACACTGAATGAATTTCACGCTGCGCCGAATAATATGTATAAATGATTTGTGTTTCACTGGTCAAATATTGGAACTTGTGTCTGGGAATTAAGGACTGTGTGGATTTAGACTTTATACGGTTGGATCCAATGAAATCATTCATGGTTGTTTGTACTAGAGAACAGAACTTTGGGCACGGGGAATCACTAACTACGGTGGCCAATTTAAATATATAAGTAAAAGTTGCAGTTAGACGGTAGTTGTCTGTGTAAAACTATTAGTAACTAACATTTTGGCCCATATAGGTCAGTCAACAGACATTAGGCGTTGAAAATTTTACAATAACTTCAAAAAATCGTCAACATCTTTTAATGTCAGGCTAAGTAATAGAACTAATAGATGTTATTTTGAAGCCGTCTTTGATGAACGGAATATGTCGAAAAATACTACTTACTTATCAATTTGTTTGACCCTTTTTAGTAAGAAATTGCAAACGGATAGAAGTCTTAGTTGGAAGTGTGAGAGTTAAGAAATTTTAATAATAGCGACATAATGCCTGGAAATCTTAATAAACATATATTTTGGAGTTTAGTTGTGAGGTCAAATGCAGATGTTCTTTCTTATCTGTATATGTTTTTTGATATTAGCGTTTACCGCTGCTCGGTAAATGTTAACTTTAATCATTTGTGCTCATCTTTTTCTTCTCATGATATTTTTACCCCCTGTCACCCCCCTCCTCCCCCATCCCACCTCTTCCGAAACAACGAAAATACACGTACAAAATCAAAAATATCCTTATTCAGCAACAGTCATGTTAAAATGTTTCAATGACCTGCAAAAAAATCAACTGAATGCTGATTATTTAATAGTTTAGGGGGGTATACATAGGGGAGGTGAGTGCGGGAAAGTTTCGTTTGGGCTGGAATCGATTAAATATTGTTAGTAGATACCAAAAAAATGTTTTTCGAGTTTTTTCCTCAAGAAATAAATTAGGCCGAAAACCGGCCTCCTCCTTTGGAATGGTATTTGGGGACTGAGTCCTGCTTGTTGTAAAACTAAAGTATACCAAAAATGACTTGATTTGGTGTTCTACAGGGTGTTTTATAAGCAAAGTTGTAAAAATCACCACTAATAAAGTACATTTATTTTTAACAATATGAAAAAATTCCACTAAGAAAAGTTATTTAGAATGCAATTTTATACCTCTATACCAAAGTTCAGGAATATAAAATTATTTTTTTTAAACTTCCCATATTTTCAATAAATTAGTATTTTATTTTGAACCATTCAATTAAAACTGCATAGAAATTGTTTTTTGTGAATTAACATTTAAAGTTATGTAGAAGCTAAAAGTAGGCTATGAGAAAAGCAGTGGATACACATTTATCATTTATTATTGTCATATCTGTCAAACGTAGTCAATATTATCCTTAATTTCTGTTTCAAATTAACGAACCAAGCATAAAAAATTAAGTGAATATGGTACTCACAGTGCGTGAAAAAATTTATATTCTGCAATCCTACGGAATTGGCGGTGAAAACTCGCTAAGAGAAGTGGTAAGCCAATTTAATTTGAAATTTCCAAACACTGCTTTGTCACGTACTCAGGCTATGGGAATAATTAAAAAGTTTCTGGCTACTGGTAGTGTTCTTAACATGAAAAGAAAAATAAAAGCATATGATGAAGACAATGTTGGGGCTATTATAGCTCATGCCTCTGTTATAGAAAATCCTAGGATGCCACTAAGAGAGAGATCAGCTCTTATTAATATTAGCAAGTCTGAACTCCACAGAATTTACAAGGCAACGAAAATCAGGGCATATAAAGCAAATTATAAACATACGCTTGATGACGGCCGTAGGTTGGATTTTTGTTTGACCATTGGAGAAAAAATCATGGAAGAGAGATTTTTTCATCATTTCATAATTTTCTCACATGAATCCACATTCACAACCAATGGTGTTGTTTCATCTCAGAATTGTCGGTTTTGGGCTTCTGAAAATCCAAATTTTAGAATTCATTGTAGAAAACAATATTATAAAAAAGTGAATGTGTGGTGTGCCGTTTCTTATCACGTTGGAGTTATTGAACTTTATTTCATTGAGGGAAGGTTAAACCAGCACACTTATTTACAGCTTCTTGAAAGATTTTCTGAAGAACATGATATGCCTTTAATTCATTTTCAAGATGATGGTTGCCCTGGCCACTCCACAGAAATGGTTAATCGGTGGTTGAATTTAAATTTTGGAGAAAATTAGATTGCCAGGAATGGACCGATCAAGTGGCCGGCGAGATCCCCAGACCTATCAATATTGGATTTCTTTTTATGGGGTCACCTCAAGCAGTTGGTTTACGCTGAACCACTTCCTAACGATGTAGCAGTATTGAAGTAGAGAATTACAAATGCCGTAAACTCCATACCGTTAGATCATATTCGAAACAGTTTTAAGGACTTCAGGCGAAGGATCGAAATGTGTGTGGATGTGGGTGTTAGCTACGTTGAATAATAAAAAAATTGTAAACATTGTTTTGTATTGGTCAATAATTAATTTGTTTGTGAATCTGTTATGTTTTTGAGATTTATTACTTGTTATAATTTTTAAACCTCATTAATCTTCTGTTAGTAATTGTTTCTTGTTTTACAATTAGTTCAATTAACATTATACCTTCTTACATCTCATATATTCAATTTTTTATTTACCAATAGCCTATTTTTTGAGATGATTAACATTTGCTCCTACACAACTTTAAATATGAATTCAACTCTCAATTCGCAAAAATGGGAAGTTTCAAAAAAATAATTTTATATTCCTGAAATTTGGTATAGAGGTATAAAATTGCATTCTAAATAACTTTTCTTAGTGGAATTTTTTCATATTTTGAAAAATAAAGGTACTTTATTAGTGGTGATTTTTACAACTTTGCTTATAAAACACCCTGTAGAACACCTAATCAAGTCATTTTTGGTATACTATAGTTATACAACAAGCAGGACTCAATTCCCAAATACCATTCCAAAATTCTAAAATTTTTGGTCCATTACACCTCTTGTTACATCTAACCTGGGACATACTGTATATAAGAGAAGCTAAAGTCTAAAAAATATTGGGATTAGCCACCCCCTGCTGGTGCGTCTGCAGGAGTCGATTTTGTGAAAGCCTAAAGCCTAAATATAACACTAAAAATCATTAGGAAATTAATTTTTAGCAAATCTTTCTAAAGAGCGTCGCAGCTCCCGCACTAGGAGGTTTGAAACACGATGCCCAGTCACGTATTTCAAAACCTGGCGCAATCCCGAATAATATCTGTCATGATTCAATTCCCCGTTTATGCCCGATGACAAAAATCCAATTAACCCATCCAATCACGTCCACGCCTGCTTAAAATTTTAGCAAACTTAACAAAACACACAGCCATCAATCAATCCCACCACTTTCCCCACACCTCCTTCATCCTGGAGTACACGAAACCACCGGTCGTGATCATAAATCCATAAAATTTATATCCGCATTAGGACCTAAATATTTCCTTCGTCTACACGCGGTTAAAACTCCCTTGGTTGGACTGTTCATCGAAATTCACATCGCGTTATTAGCGGCTATTCGTCATTTTTACAGTTTCGATGATGATAAATGCCTAGCAGACACGTCCCAATTAATGACAGGCAGCCACCAGCAATTGTTTCTCATGTCTTAATCACAGGTTTTACCGGTTTCAGGCAGGGCGGGTTTACGGTGGCAAAACAATCATAATAGCTAATTGCGGCAATTGTTCGCTGCCTAAATAGGAAAGGGCTTGGCACGGAGGGAAGCTTTCTGTTGACGCTATACACTGGGAGCATTTTCTAATCCCGGGCATTCTAGAAACGAGAAATTTAATAATTGGGTATCTGGTGTTTTTTTCCTATTTTGACCCTGCTAAATACGAAAATGATGGATGGATACCGGATCAAATTTTTCACCGAAAGCTTAATATTTATAAAATAGTCCATGAGCTGGCCGTTCAAATATCCTATAAATAAGATACATGAAATACTAAATACCAATTTTATGGACTCTTGCCTGCTTGATTTACCTGTTTCCCCGATTTACACCGCAAACCTTCAACGCAATAAGATCAAAATATAATCCAGTTCCAGATTTCGTTAAAATACATACGTGTACCAACTTCCAAGTCAAACGATTCCAGAGTAATCGAGCGCATAAAAAAAGTTACAGACAGACAGATTTTTTTTTGCTCAAACTTAAAATCTCGATGTTTCTTGACATTCTAAGCCTATTTGAACAATAAAAATTTTCCAATTTTTTTTTCCATTACTATACTTCCACTGGATGTGGAAATAAAACTGTGCGAGTAAGTACCTTCATTAATAACCGAAAGACACGTGACCTTTTAGTTAAATTATTTAGTTTTGTCATGTTTTAAACCTGTAATTCTAGGAGATATCGCGTTTTTAAATATCTTTATGGACGGTTCCTCTTGTAAACTCAATCCAGGCACAACAGAAGAAAATAATTTAAGAGGATTAAATCACTTGTTATCTTAACACCGTTGTATAATCTCATTGCAGAACAAGAGAGAGATTACCTCACGATAAATAAATTTTGCACGAAAAACTCACAAAAGGCATTCCGCTACGAGGCATGATTTACCTCGTGTTACCTAACTTTAACTGTAAATCGCAATATGGGAACACGGTGCTCTGTGTATACATTATAATTAATTACACTTGTTTTCGTTCCAGTCTGCCTTCCCATTCTACTTTTTCCTACCATTATTGTTCGTAAAAAAACGTATTAAATCAACATGTTCCACGACTATTTCTGTTTGCTATCCCATAATTCAACTGTCTGGTAAACATTTTAAAGGGCGGTGGTGTCGTTATCTCTGTGTAGATTGAATTTATCAAATACATCATATAGAATCATATAGACTAGTAATCGAATAAAATTAAGTTTTATATCTGACAAAATCCATAGTTTTTAAACTTGGCAGAAATGTTATAGTACAGGGAAAGATTGAAAAAAAAAGACTGTAACTCGAAAAAAATGTATGCAGACTTTAAACTTTGGTTCTAAGTTTAAAATAGGCCAAAGTTTACGAATCAAAAAAGTTTAGGAGTTTTGCCGATCCGCGGGAATCTATAGGGGGGTGAAAAGGGGTATTTTTAATTAAACAATCGATTTTTCTCTATTTTCTCAGGAAATATGGCATTTACAAAAAAACAGTTCAAATAAAAGTTGTTTCTGGCAAAATTATCTTTCATTTGCTATTTTTAAATTAATTTTATAGCAATAATTAACCGAAATACGGCCATTTTTCGATGGAGGAATGGCGGATGGAATTTTTTTCTAAAACAAGTGTTTTAAAGGGACAAAATAAATTGAGCATCTAGGTGATGCTATATATTAACGAAAGAAGCATTTTTGAAAGAAAAATTTAATTACTAAGCAATTACAATAACAAAATGCCGACATTTTGTTAACGAAAATGTGAAAACGCACATAAAATCGGCCATCTATAAAATTAAATATCTCCTAAACAAAATAAATCTATTCTCAATTTATAAGCTTCATTTTTGATGTCCACCCAGGGGCGTAGCGAGCCAACTTTTTTGGAGGGTTATTTTTCAAATTTGCCAACTTCATAAGATTTAAAAAGCCAATAATAGTTCCTCCAAAAAAAAATAATGAGCGGGGGGGGGGAGAAATTTAAAAAAAATATTTTTCAATAAAAATTGGCAACTTACATCTCGAATTTCCAACTTTTACCCAACATACCCCCCCCCCTCTTCACTACGCCCCTGTGTCCACCATATTTTCTCTTAAACTAATGTTTATTGAGATATTTGCAGAGAAACAGGAATGTTACGTTCTTCTAAAATCTCTTTACAATTTAAAACGCAATTTTTTTTTAAAACAACCGCTGTAAGCCGATGGAAAAATCTGAGGGTTTATATTAACGAAAAACAGTATACAGGAATATATTTTTTAATTACTGACTACTTACATTAACAAAATTGCGACGTTTTTATTTAAAAAAAAAATGTGAAAAAGCTCATTGTTTATGTCTTAACTTCTTTGTTTTTATGCTATAAAAATAGGGAAAAAAATCATTTGAAAGCCTAATTAATAGTTCTTCAATTTGGTTATTAGCGTTTTTGGCATAAGTGCCATAGTTTCTGAAATATTTAATATATAAACTAAATCGTCTCATAAACGTTCGGACGACACATTTAGACTTCCAGATCTCCAAAACCATTAACTCTACAAAAATCAGAAAAAAACTAAATTCATCCTTAATTCAGTAGCTTTCTTATTTGTCTCTAGCATGTTTTTGCTCAATGGAATACCTTTCGAGTTATTTGACGAAAACGTATTTGAAATACCGCTTTTTCAAGCTAAAATCCCAAATTTTCTAATATTTAGTTATAACTTAAATCTATCAATTTATATGAAAAGTTGCATAGAACCTATTTTTTTGTAAATGCCAAATTTCCCGAGACAACAGAAAAATCGATTTTTTAATTAAAAATACCCCTTTTCACCCACTATAGTTTCCGCGGATCCGTAAAACCCCTAATCTTTTTTGTTTCGTGAACTTTGGTCTATTTTGAACCTATAACCAAAGTTTATATCTGCACAAATTTTTTTTGAGTTAAAGTAAAGTTTTCCTGTACTATTATTAAATATATCAGAATCATAATAAAGAAAAGTTCTCACCTCTACCGTGGTTGGATCATCCCTTAGAAAGGTAAGAGAATATGGTGGGAGGTGATGGAGGGTGAGGGAATAATTGTCCCTTGTTAGGACAAGGACAAAATCCTTCTTCTTCTACTGTAAAGCGTTCATGAGAAGAAACATCTTCTCACTTTTCAGCTTGGAGGGGCTATTTAATAATGTTTCCAATTTTTTTTTCTTCTGTGTGCTCGAGATTACGTTTATCCGAACAATTTGGATATAGAAAAACCACGTCAACAAAGGTAATAATTTCATATTGGAAGCATTCTACGTAATAGTACATTAAGTATCAAGAACGGTAAGGGGCGTTTACCGGTCGACGGCAATTTTACCGGAGATCGGTATAACCCTTAACGGTCGCGATGCTTATACTGTTTTTTGCACGATCGTATAAAATTACACTTCAATTATAGTTATTTTTGTAACAAGTACCTAAAATAATGTTTTTTGGGACGAATCGTAGGTGTTTCCGGACGAGGCGAAGCAGAGTCCGGAATAGCCGGTGAGTCCAGAAAAACTGATTTTAGGTACGTGTTACAAACTAAATTTTTTTGTTAAAAGTCCCTAAAACATATTTAAATTTTTAATCAGAGCAAATATTTCTCGAAAATAGTGGAGCTTCGAATTTTAATTATCATGCAACCATAGTAACCAGATTGTTTAATGTAAACAAAAAAATTTTTTTATACGGTATAAAATGCATAATCCACAAATTATATCTGAAAAAGAGAAGGAAATTGTGTTAGATTTACTTCCAATGAAATCTCGTCAAATTTATTAAAGGGAATATGAAGCATTTATTTGATGGAATAGTATATTACGTAATGAGAGTTGTAAGAAGCATATTACGCACGAATGGAAAAGTTACGCACGATGCCGCGTAGCGGCGAGTACGTATTTCCATGAGTGCGTAACTGCTTTACAACTCGAATTATGTACCTACGATCATATTTATTTATTTATTTAGTAAAATCTGGATTTAGTTTACTAGTCAACAACATTATTCATCAAATATTATGTCAGTTTTGACAGCGTTTGAAAATTACGTAGGCGCATTTGTTTTTTTTAAACCCCGCGTTAGCGATATAAGCCACCTATAATTGCGTGTCCCGTGCGTTTTGTTTACCGTGCGATTTGTTTACCGTGCGATTTGTTTACCGTCCGATTTGTTTACAGTGCGTTTTGTTTACAATATGTAAAATTCAACTTACATAGATGGCAACTAGTGTGTTTTTTACTATTTACAGTAGTGATCGTAGGTAAAGAAATTAACAACATTGCAATTGTAGACGAAGATGCAATGATGAACTATTTACATGAAAAGGTAAGTGCCGCTATTCTTTGCATTCAATATTAATAATATATGTAAATTATTATTGTGACACTAGCCAAAGAGGCTCTTAAAGATACAGGAGTAGAACACCAATCTTTTCATCCAACCGATCTACAATGCTATTTCAAAAAACACAACCGGTCAAAGTGGGAGAACTTATGGACGGAATTTGTTGCAAAATCCAACAATCACTACACGCTAATTACCCTCCAATACTTCAATTGACAACACAACTTTTAAATACTACACATCAACAATAGTTAGACTAAAATTAAATCATGCGCGTTTCCCTCATCATCTGCATCGTATTGGAATCGCTTCT
The DNA here is from genome assembly GCA_936432065.2 of Rutpela maculata. Classification (NCBI taxonomy): domain Eukaryota; kingdom Metazoa; phylum Arthropoda; class Insecta; order Coleoptera; family Cerambycidae; genus Rutpela; species Rutpela maculata. The sequence continues at coordinate 44,737,338 of OW386286.2, forward strand.
ACTCCTTATTGCCCTTGTGATAACACATCAATCGGCGACCTTAATCATATATTTTTTAATTGTAAAAATAACTATCTGGCTACCACAAAACTGATATCTACACTACTCAAAGAACAAGTTCAGTTACCTACAAATCTAACTACGCTATTAAATAAAAATTGCATGAAAATTCACAAGGCATTAATACATTTTTTAAAAGATGCAAATATTAATCTATAAACATGCCTGTTAATAATACATGAGTATTTTGCTTAATGTATATTATATATGTAGTACCTAATACCTATTATTATAATACCTATTGTTTCCTTCCCCTCATGTTAAAATCCCCTTCATTCCGAGGTCTATCTTGTTCGTATATTATTAACAAGTCGCCCTGGGCGTGAAAATATGTGTCCCTGTTACTCCTTGTAGATATTATTGTCACCGTATATATTAATTAAAAAACTGAGAAAAAATAATGAAAGTCAGGCTAAAGTTAACTTAAAATGATTTCGTTAAATTAACTTCCTTATAGTAACATAATTTTGTGGCGAAGGAGCACTCCATGGTTGACGCCAAATACCTCACCTCACCTCACATTATTGGGACTATTTTCGTATTTTCCTGTTACAGTCGCAAGAAATAAAACCATCTACTCTCTGATAAACATATTCGATTATAAAAGCTGTTTTGTCTGTTAAAGAAAATATAGAAATAAACGAATTCGTCAGTCATAGTTTTTTTGAAGCGAAATTCAGTAGGCTACGAGCCCACAAAGTCAAAAGTTTTGACGCGTTAAGAAATTAATATATTTTTGATAAATGCAGACGATGAGAAGTATCTATTAATCAAAGTAAGTTTAAAATCATACTTTAATGACATGCATCAGTTTCATATGTAATTTCACAGGTTGTTCTTCTTATTGGCGTGTGTGGTGCATGCAGGCGCGAAGAACTACATTCACTAAAAATACAAGATATTGTCCTAAACGACACACGATGTGTTCTTATAATTTCCGATGGAGCGAGCGTAGAGGCGACTTCAATGTGAATATCAGTCGATATTCTGTTGAAGCAACGTCGAGCGCGGTCAGTACTTGGATGGGGTACCCATCTTGGGAAATACAGCGTTCTCGTCCCACCTTCTAGAGGCTTGTATATCAGTGTATACTCGGAAGTTACGTAATTTCAGACGAGGATTACGTAGTGGATATATCATCCTTCGGAGGGGATGTAAAGCAGGCGGTCCCTTGTCTATTAAATGTTAGGCAAGTAAAAGATCCCTACTCTTCTTAAGGGAAGAGGTTCGGCAAAATTTCCAGGTTGGGGGTAGCTCGTCTCCTGGCGTCGGAGATAGGCCCTGGTAGCGGAAATAGGCCGACGTTAAATAGTTTAAAAAACAATTCCCGATACGAAGACCAACATTAAGAGAGTGTTTCCCGTGGTAGCCGAAGGTGAAGCTGTTAATCCCATGGAAGTGTATCAGAAATATGTTCGACTATGACCAGCGAATGTTAAACACGATTATTTTTTTTATTTCCTATAGTAAGGAAATGTACGGTACTACGTGTAGGAATCCATTCTTTTGGGAAAATACCCTCTATCGTTGCTGAATTTTTTAACCTACCGAACCCGACAGAGTATACAGGGCATTGATTTCGGCGTCTGCGTCTCTTGCGGCAGATGCTGACGTCGATTTGAAAGGGCTAGGAGGATGGAAGCAAGTTTTTCACATTATTATGAGTCCGTAAAATAGCTATTTTAGGGACCAAATACAAAGAAAATAATTTAATTTCTACTAAATAAACGAAAAGTCAAAAGTGACGTTTATATTTCGCGGCAAGTCCAACTTGTCAAATATGATATTTGTATTTTGACTTTCCTTTTATATAGTTCAAATTAAATTATTTTAATTGAAGTGTAATTTAATACGATCGTGCAGAAAATAATGTTATTTTTCTTTAAATAATTTTCTTATTTTTTGTACTGATTTTTATGAAATAAGATAGGTATGGTATATATTATATTAATTTTACTTACCGTACAGACAACGGTAACTAAATTACCTACCAACGCGTTAGGCCTAGCAATCAGTGTAAACATAACCTACCGTCTTGGCCAACACACATATTGTAAATAAACAAAAAGGCTCGATCGTGCAAAAAAGACGATAACGTATCATGTGCAACTCTTTTGAAAATAATGGAGTTTGGTGGGATAAGGAGTTTTGCACTACTCAAAAAATAAAACTTTAAGAATATTCCTCAAACAACGAGTTCAATGCCAATATTTTACTTTTTAGATGAAGCTGCTAGGTGCTTTGAACAAATTTAAAATGATTTGCAATATATATTATAAATATCCACCCCTTGGGGATAGGCAGCACTAAATACATGTATGTTAGACCATCTGTGAGACACTAGAAACGTTCTGGAACAGTGAAGAAGGAGATGGAAACTTCTACACTGCTCTAGATGCTGCTCGCGTCATTCTGGAAGTTCTAGAAGCAATCGATAGAGGGTATATAAGGCCGCATCCTCGGCGGGAAGGGAAGTTTTGGAATTGACAAGTGAGGTTAAGACTACAAAGTGAATACAAAGTTAAAGGTTATTTTTAGTCAGTAAAGTGTATTTAAGTTAATAATAGTATTGTGAAGTATCCAGTAAATTATTTAATAAAGTGTGTTAGTGGACATCTCTTGTTATAATTTTTGGAACTCACGGATCTTGCAAGGGCGGTTTCCTAGGGGTGGAAACACGTCACAATATCATAAGGTTATGAAACTTAAAAACTTGCTATATTCGACAAAAATGTATGCTTATAGTTTTTTTGATATAATCTTATCTAACTTGACATAACATATTAGGAGACATGTTTTAAATTAATGAAATGATACCTGCTGCAGAACTTTACCCACTTCGAACAACAACAAAATAATAACAAAAAAAAACGTATTCGAATGTTGTATTATAAAACTGAGAGAAGGAAGATATAAAACACTTAAATAAATCGGCGATGTAGTGGTGTAGGGAGAAGAATGAAATACTGCACACAATATTTTTGCAGAGTTCCGCCCAAACTTTTAGAAAACATACAAAAATTACTTATATTGAAAGCGATGCATTTCACAACGGATATTCTGAAATTGATGAGTACAATCTGCTGGAATTTGGCTCAGCATATCAGATACACCTTGTATATTATTTGTAAAGTAAATTTTACTTATACAACAAAAATAATTAAGTACTCAAAACAAAAAGCAGGAGACATATACGGCAACAGAGCACATTTATATGACCAGGAGCATAAATGCAAACATTTCCAGTCCATATGAGAGAACCATTTATCTGGTAATATTGATGAAGGGAACAATATAGGTATTCCTATTATATTGCAACGATTTACTCTTGGAACTATATCTGATGGCGCTATAAAATCGTAGATCGCTTGGTTAAGATAAATTTATGAAAATGGCATTCCTTACATCGCATCGGCCATAAAAGTAAATATTAATATATTGGAAAAGCCATTTTAGAGTAAATTGTATGAATATATGAACACTTAAACAAAAAAAGGGACTATTAATATTTGTCTTAAAAATGCGTGTTTTTTTTTTATTTTACCCAAGTAATTTTAAAAAACAGCCGCCTAAGGAATCACTCCTTCCACATCCAGAATTCCTATCTAAGTCCCTTACAACGAAAAATATGTTGATACTATAGTTGCAATCCACTATGTGGAAATAATTGTTAGAACTTTAATAATATAAAGCCGCTGCCCAAGGAATCACTACTTCCACATCCAGATTTTCTATCCAAGTCACTCACAACGAAAGAATTCTGTATGTGGAAATAATTGTTTATGGAACTTTAATAATATAATATTTGAAATCCTCTTCCCCAAAAACCCATAAAACGATACCCCACATCGGTAGTGGGGTGGAGGTGGATGACGTAAAAAAATGTTTTGAGGTTTCTGGTTTTTGTACACACACTAAATCACAATTTTTTTTCATCCCCTTTAATAATGGGGGTGGTAATGCCAAAATTTTTTGAGAGACCTTAGTTTCTCTTGTATATACTAAATACCAATTTTATGGACTCTTACCTGCTTGATTTACCCCAAATTGCCCCCAATTTACCCCCCAACCCTTCGACGGAACAAGATGAAAATATAATCTAGTTCTAGATCTCGTTAAAGTACATATGTGTACCAAATTTCAATATCTCAAACGGTTCCTGAGTAAACGTGCGCACAAAAAAAAAGTTAGACAGACCGACAGACAGACAGAAATGTTTTTTTCGCTCAAACTTAAAATCTCGACGTTTCATGACATTCTAAGCCTATTTGAACAATAAAAATTTTTTTAAATTTTTTTTGTCGTTACTATACTTCCACTGGATGTGGAAGTAATTATCTGAACTTGCAATGTTATGAGTATATTATTTAATATTTAGATAGGTAATCATATAATTCATTCATGTTTAGTTATTTCACTTCAGATAAGACATCGCAAAGAAAAGGAAGAACAAGAAAAGCGACGTCAAGAAGAAAAAGAAGAGCAAGAAAGAAGACGTCAAGAGGAAGAAAGGAGGCGTCAAGAAGAAAGACACGAATTGAAGGAAATAATAGAAGACCTGGAAATGAGGCGTCAAGAGGAGAAAGAAGAACAAGAAAGACAACGCCAAGAAGAAAAAGCGGAACAAGAAAGACGCCGGAAGAACTGAGGAAAATCCTGAGCGATCAAATGAAAATCCAACAAGACGCTATGAATTCAATCACTAACGAAATCAAAGAAGAGATAAACTAGGTCGAAGATAAAGTAAGTGTGGTCAAGACAGAAGTCAGTCAAGTCAAAGGGGAAGTAAACGACATCAAAGAAAAGATAAGTGAGGTCAAAGGAGAAGTGGAGCGCCTTAAACGACAATTGAGAGAGAAAGGAGGCCAGCTGGTAGCATCATCAGGTCCTCGTTTAAAACCTCCCTCATTTGACGGACAAAGCTCATGGACAACGTACAAGAGACAATTTGAGGCGGCTGCAAGTGCGAATAACTGGAATAACGAGGAAAAGACTATGGCATTAGTTCTGGTGCTAAGGCGCCAAGCTTCAGAGTTACTTCAGACCATCCCGGTGGAGAAACAAAGGGGCTTCAGAGTCTTGATAGCTGCATTAGACTTTTTAGTTGGCATCAGGCCCGAAGAGATCAGGCGAATTCTTAGAATATCGCGGCATGAAAGTATTAGCGAGGCTTTGGTGGGAGCCCTCGAAGTAGAAGCTGCCTTTAAAGACACTCCGTGGTCAGAAGTGCGTGCTGTGACAGTCGAAGAGGCACAATATAAAATAAGTCATTTTTCAATTGGCTGCCGCACCGCTGACTACTCACGCCCCCGCTCTGCCGCAGCCGCATCTGTCTTACAAATCTCCGTAGCTCCATCTCATACTGTTACGTTCTCATATATAGTATCTTATCTCCAGAATTTTAAGTGTGTGTGTGTGTATCGTACTCGTGGTTTTCTTATGTTGTATTGTACCTAATACTTAATTTTTCCCTTTTTAAAAAACTTAGATAGTAGTTAGTGTTATGCACGAAATGGAAAGTTCTACAATTGATAGCAATAGTTCTGAGAGCAAAATCAGCTCACTTAATTTAAAACGCAAAAACAGTAACAATGTATAATATGTAAAAAAATTGGAGGTACTATAATCGAATCAACCAATAAAATTTTCTTTACTGCCACAGTTAGATGAGGAAAGTGACTTGGATAAATAATTTTGTTTTTTATGAGTTATCATGTTCTTAATGGTTAATAAAATAAGTCTTATAGATGTTCGTATGTAACAATAATAACAGCCCGTCTAATGCTCTAAGTGAATCTCATTGCGACCACAAAGCCTGCAATCCTACTCCTTTGTTTGAGACATCCTTCCATTCTGGTCGGGTTCCTTTTTCCTTTGCTCGCAATATGGGTCCAATTTCTGCATCACTCAGTTACTCTTGTCTGAATGCATTATATGATTACCTATCTAAATATTAAATAAAATATACTCGTAATATTGCAAGTTCAGGTAATTTTTATAATTTTTATTTTTACCCTGTTCCACCGCATTAATAAAACTCTAACTGTTATATGTTATAGTTATAGTATCAAACAGGGTAGTTACCCTTCAGGCCATTGAAAAAATATATTAATTTTTTTTTAATGCATAAAATCATCGTAGAAGAATAACATTTTTTAAAATAAACTATCCTAACACTTATATTATTTGTGCCATATTACAAAGCGATCCGTCAAATAGGAGGTGAGAAAAAAAAAAAAACATTTACGGGTAAATTATTTTTTTTCCACCCCATGCAGAGTCCACGAGCTTAAAACTTTGTACGTAAGACAGTCAGCATACGAGACATCTTATGGAAGCCATTTTAGTTCAGTAGATGCGGGGGCACTTTTTACATTGCTACCCGCTCATACTCTTTCAATTCAATATTATAAACCGTCCCAAAGTAATCGTGCGCACAAAAAAGGCATAACGACAGAAAGACAATTTTTTTTTGAAGTGGAAGTAAAATACCTAACGCACTTTCAAGTCTAATAAATCGGAACTCTAGAGAATGCTCAGCAGACTCGATTTCTATAAAAACTGAATATTTATAATTACTTATCTTTCACAGTTTTTTTCTTGATCGAATATTGTATAATTTTGGTCTAAAATTGGGTCATTTTCGATCCGCCTTCTTGGATTTTCATTTTTTAACGCAGCTTTAGTTGTTGAAAATGTTAAATATTCTCATTGAACTTCAAATGATCTTACTCTTAAATAGGCCATTTTGGAGCCGCCATTTTATTTTTTAATTTTTTAAACATCAGATTTGTAATCAGTAGCCTCGAAAACCATTGGGTGAATAATATATCGCCAAAATAACCGAAATTTTTCGAATTTTAACATTTTCACCAAAATTTTTTAAAAAAAACTTGCCAACAAAAAAGCCGTAAAAACTTCATACAAAGTCATTCAAAAAGTTTTTGAGTAAATCCATTCAAGTCCGATTTCCTAATAACTTACTTTTTTCCTCTAAGTCCTCTCCACTCTATCGCAGGGAATTCCCAAAAAACTTTTAAGTTTGAAAATTGATTTTGATAAGTGATCACTGTCAGCCTGGTCTCTGCATTTACAAACTGACAGATGGCCACTTGAAACTCGATTTTTGTTAAGACCTTGAAACGTCTAAATTTTTCACTTCTCTGGTCGCTCAAACGTAAAAAGAAAATTTACAGCCTAATTCAATTTTTTATTTATGGTATGAAATTCCATGAATAAATCAATTTAATTGACAAACTTTTAATAACTAGGTTTAATTTTGTAGTTAATTTAATGTTACTTAAATGTCGTTTAATGAATAAATAAACGTTTAAAATTTCTTAAAAAAAAAACTGATAATTATGCCAACGTAACAAAATATATAAACGTAACCACTACACCATCACTCCTTAGTTTATAAGCGTTAATGTCATAATATAATGTGTCTAGCTGAGAATCATATTTCGACGTTCGATATTATGTTACGAAATGTATATTAGTAAAATATATAAATAAATAGTGATAAGAAATAACATTTACATCTTCGTTCAATTACAACACATAAAAATAAATTTTTATTTTTAAAAATATATATGATTAATATCTGTATTATTTACAAAACAGTAGTCACCCGCTAACACTTACTTACTGTTCAAATTTCAATACGATCGAACTTTTTGTTCTTCGGTTATCGTGCTTACGAGAAACAGGACGGACAGACGAACATTTTGAAAGTTGTTCAGAATTCGATTACAAACACAATATGAATGTTTTTCTCTACGAGCGATATTTATGGATTTATAAATGTGCCGATCAAATGCAATATACTTCGTTTCATATTTGTGAAGAGTATAATAATTTAAACCAGGTAACTAAGGTGCGTGTAATTTCCACCAGTGGTGCATACTGTTTAAAATTACTAACTTAAGGTGGCCATATCCAACAGAGAGAGATCCGACTGGGAGATTTTTATTATTTTTGGCCAATTTTTTTTTTCTTAATGCACATTTTGCTTAAAACTATGAGACTACTAGGAGTTCTATTATGAATTTCGACTCAATAATTTCAGTTGCTTGCTAAATCAGAGGATTTAAAACTAGGAATATAAATACTGGCATAATTTTTAAATTCCCTTAAATGCTATTAAATATATTAAGTAATTGGATCCTTACCACACAGGATTTGAACACACTTTTAGGCCACTTACCTGGAACAAAAAAAAATAAACATTAAAACATAATACAGACAAGATCATCGAAAAATTTAGAAGTATTACCTACGCTTTATCAACATTGGACTTCAGTAAGTGATGATATGTCATCATTACAAAAACTAAATTAACCAATGTCAAATAACACGTGTAGACCTTGTCAAGCAGAAATAAAAAAATAGAACAATTTTTTTGCAATTACAATTTATGTGCGATACACGATAACTGATATCTGTTTTTATTCCAACTTAAAACATGACTGTATGAATCATATATTTTATATTTTACAGTTCAAGTGCATGTTTCATCGACACATTAGAAATGTGGCCATCGAAACCAACTCTAACGAGGCTCCAGTGGCGCAATTGGTTAGCGCACGGTACTTATAAGGCAGTAGTCGTGAGCAATGCCGGGGTTGTGAGTTCGAGCCTCACCTGGAGCACGTGTTTTTTATTGATTTTTTTAAACGAAACTAAAGCAACGGCATAACGGCCCTAAACTTAAACTATTGAAAAATTGAAGTGACCTCCCTCAAAATTAGGACAATTTCAAATGTGGGTCGAGCCTAGCATACTTTGCAACCATGGATAGATAGCAAATTACACTAGTTTGAAAGTCAATATATTCAAATTTTTCTGAATTGCAAAAAATATATAATACAGAGTGTTAAGCGAAAGCATGACACTAACATAAAATTTTAGAAAGGCGTCACTACATGGTACTAGCGGTTCCTACAATTTTACACATTTTTTATTTCAGTATTAATGCTATTTTTTGCTTTATTTTGTTGGAACCGTTTTGGAATCATCGCACAGTGGTCCAGTTATATGGGGAAATGGAAATAACCCTTATTCTGAAAATGTGTTGTCTCTAAAATATTTAGAAGATAGTTTGGATTGGATTAGAAAGACGGATGGCCTTGACACAGTATTCTAGTTTTCCTTAGAGCTCCTTATCCAGCTTTGTACCAGACTCCACAGCCTTGATAAGGGCCCCTTAATATAGCTATCAGCCTTTGCTTTTCCTCGCCAGGTAGTTGGAATCTTACTCTATCCTAGACCTAGCCACAAAAGTATAGCACGTGGACTGAGGTTTCATTTGACAGAATACTCATGAACCATTAGACTCATATGTCTATTAGGCAGACAGTGTCAAATTGGAAGACCCACCATTATCCTAATGGCTTTTCTATTTTAGTATAGACGAGTACATCTAGGTAAAGGTCATATTTCTTTAATGAACTCTTTGGCCCGTCTCTGTCACAGAAAAGTCTTCCACTATCCCAGAATTTATTTTGAACAAAGGAACTCGCAAGGTGACAATGGAAATCGGTTCTCGGTTAATCTCGTTCAAATTTTAGTATGATGTTCCTTTGACCTTCCTGAATGAAAGTTTCCATGGGCATAAACCTTCTAACTCCTTTCCTGTAAGCTACAGAAGCCTCAAAAATTAGTCCATACGAAAGTAAAAGTAAAAAAGTTAAACCCCCAAAAGTGCAAGGGTAGCAACCAAACATTCGTTTTCGAGGGCGGCCAACACGATGATGATAGTCACGCGGTCCCTACCTGCCTCGAACTACTACCTCGAACGCAAAAAAAAACACCATTTTTGGTTGTAAGGGATGCGAGGACTTGTTGGATAGGATTTTTTTTTTTAAGAAACTCAATATGTCATGTGAAATTTCGCAATCGAACATCCTAACGACCCCCGGGGGTTGAAACCACCCCCTCGCTCAATACCGAAACATGCAAAAAATATCCAAACGTGCTGAAAATTGTTTTCTACACGTTTTTAAGGACGGGGAACACGATGCTGATATTATTTAGCCACCCACCTCTAACCAACTCTACCCTGAGTGCATAAAACTACCCCTTTCTCCCATTTTTCGTTATCAGGCATGCGAGAACTTGTTTGATCGTTTTTTTTTTGAGGAAACACAATATGTCCTGTAAAATCTAGCAACTAGACATCCTAGCGACCTCCGTGGGTTGAAACCACTCCCTCCTTCAATCCTGAAGTGTCCCTCAAAGAGGGAGGAGGGTGGAGAACACGATCGTGGCATCACTATCTCTCCTCAAAAACTACCCTTGCATACGTCGCGTACGTCATATATGATTTCTATTAAATGTTAATTAAATGGGAAATAGAGGTGATTTTATGCATTTAAAGGCAGTTGGTTGGGGGTGGGAGGCTAAATAATATCAGCTTTTGAAAACGTGTAGAAAACAATGTTCAGCACGTTCGGATGTATTTTGCAAGTTTCGGTATTGAGAGAGGGGGTGGTTTCAACCCCTGGGGGTCGTTAGATGTCTGATTGAGAAATTTTACATGATATATTCAGTTTCCTCAAAAAAAAAAATCCGATCCAACAAGTCCTCGCATGCTGACAAAGAAAAACGGAAAATGGTTTAGGGGTAGTATTCGTTTGCAACTTCCGTATGGACTAATCTTCTGAGGCTTCTGTAGCTTAAAGGAAAGAAGTTAGAAGATTATGCCCACGGAGACTTTTATTCAGGAAGGTCAAAGGAACATCTAAAATTTGAACGAAATTGACCGAGAACCAATTTCCATTGCCACCTTGCAGGGTCCTTTATTAATGGATGCTCGTATACACGGCTTACCTTCACCGTAAAAAGCTCGAGTCCTGCTAGAGCCTTAGACGCACTAGTTCATCAGCCTCTTTATTTTCCATGTGTCCCTTGTGCCCTGGTGCCCTGGTACCCACGCCACGGCTATTTTATTCTGACTTTCTAGGTCCATAAGCGCATTCAAGCAGTCCCATACTAGTCTCGAATAGACGCACATGGAATCGATTACCAATTCAATTCAATTCAATTCAAAAATGTTTTATTACAATTAATAATACAAAAGTGCGCCTGAGTCAAGTCCCGATTCAGAGCCGACCACACCACCACGGCGTGCAACGTCGTGGTAGATGGGTGGTCGGGTGAAACGGGTTTAACTCCGGCTTAAACAATAAATGAAGAATTATAAGGTTAGAACTCCTGTTCTTTGGAACAAAAAACTTAAATCTAACAATTTGGCGAACTATAACTAGAATGAGTTTTAAAAACACTTAAAATTGGATTATTGATACGGGAAAAGACTTAATGAAAAAACCCGTTCGAGCCAATGACAGTATTCTTCCGATGGTCTGCCTGCCTTCGGAAAGATAGGGTGGAGAGGAAGTTGTGATTTAAATAAAAAGTTTGATTTACAAGAAGTTATTGGTCGAGAGGGGATTTTGAAAGAGAACAAAAAGGGACAAAAGAACAGAAATTAACAAAATTAACAAACAGGTGACTAATAGAGAGAACAGAGAAAGGGTTTGAGAATAAAAGGTGGTGAAAGCTAAAAGTTGGTTATATGGAAATTTTGGTATAGGAAAGATTTTGCTAGGGAGGTTGCCGAAAGATAGGCAACGCCTGGTATGGTAATGGGTGTTTCAGGTTGAAAAGTATGGCATTATGCTGTCTGATTCGTGTAATGTCTCGGGTTAGCGGACTGTCGCCCAGTTTGAATTGATAGAATTTCTGCGATGTTTCTTGGACGAAGTCCGCTAGTGGAGTTATGTCGTGGCAACGTGCATAGAGATCTCTGAGGCTGAAATGAGGCGCATAAATTTGTGTTCTAGTACTTTTAGTTTTCGCATTGTCGTGGCCGGGATGCTGCACCACACCGGCGCCGCGTATGTGATAGCCGGTGGAATCGATTACCTGCGCTGCTTAGCTATAGGAAAAAATGACAATCGACTGGCTGAGAGTCCCTTATCTCACTATGTTCTTTGCACATCACTGTAATGCGGTCACTTCAGCCTGGAATATCGCGGCGCATCTTCATGGAATTATAAGGATTTTTGTACTGATCCCGTAAATATCTTCTCCGACTCCGAGATCGAAGTGCATTTAGTAGCTATATTTTGTCAACTAATTGTGTCTATGACATCTGATGTACGTCTGACTTTTCGGCATCCTGGAACATCCATCACATAAATCCTTTGGAACTCCAGCTCTCGTCTCTGAGAGGAGTTCTACTAGATTTATCTAACGGGCGTTCTAGGGTGCCGAAAGGACAGCTGCATCCTGGAACGCACGTCAGATGAATTTAGTGGAACTCCTGCACGCATCTTTGAATGCGTGGAATTTTGAAATTTTCTTACGGTATAAGCATCTACTTATACTCGAAGAAAACTATAATTTCCACCCTCGGGGTGATGATCGATTGAGATTGCAAAGGAAGTACAACCTAACTATGAATTCTTTGACCTCCTCGTGTGCTACACAAATGGTTCATTTCTGACAGATTGACAGTCATCGGGGCAGAACGTTCCTGAATAGCAGAGGAATGCAGAAGAGCCTTGCTCTGCAGCTGTATGTCAAGCGGAGGTTATTCCATTTTTAAAGCGGCAGATAAGAAAAAGGTGAAGAAGTACGGAACAAAAAAATATATATTTTCTCGGATAACCAGGCGACCTTTAAAGATATCTGCTCTTTCTCTTCCGTCTTCAGGAGTGTGGAGATGTTCTACAGGAGCTCATCAGGCATAAGGAAGTAATCTGATATGGGTTTATCCTGGAAGGCACACGACGGCACACAATGATCAGGCCTACAAGACATTCGGGGAAATCTGAAGGAGTAGTGGCTGCGGAGAGGTTCAGCACTTTGTGACGAAACTGAATAAGTTAAGGTTGACCTGATTACTGAGGGGCAGAAACGAAAAACACTGGTCGATCGGAGAACAATTACACCACTCCCTGGGACATTGTCAGTTTCATTGGATGATCAAGGATGTGTCGCCAAGGAGTCAGAGGAAGTGCAGAAGTGAATGCTTGAAAGATGGTAGGGCGTAAATAAAATGGGCCTGTTTGCGGACTACTCACCAAACACCAGCATTTCTTAACTACTATTGCTACTATACTCTACACTGCTCCTAGATTAGATTAGATTTGAAAAAGAAGCTGGCTGATTGGCCTCGACCACCGTGATCCCTCTGGATCTATTGTGGCACTGCTTGTCTAATTTTACTTAGAGCTCCTTATCCAGCTTTGTCTTTTGTATCAGACTCCATAGCCTTGATTATAACGGTATAGGTCACAACCTATTCAATAATTATATGGATCGAAACTCCTAACTCACTCCAGTTCTGACAGCCGCTGAGCGGAAGTTAAGACGAGGATGGTGGTGAGTCATTATCTTTTTTCGCGTCGCGTGTGTGTGTAACCTTCAGGTGAGCTATTCTTTTAATTATCTTTTGTTGTATTAAAGGAATATAACGTCGGTGGATCAGCTAAGCTGAGGGCAAGTAAAATTTCCTAATTTACAATTTGATTGATTTATTTCCTTTTGGGATGAATTCAGATTAATTTTTGCTTACTGGGCTTGGTGTTGGTAATTTCGGCGTTCGCCATATTTGCAAATCACATGCCGGTTCAAGTGGGAATAAAGAGGGTTTTGTAGCCATGGTTTATGCCCCGACTTTGTTTCAATTATCTTTATCTAGCAGAAATTTGCTGTCTTTGGGAGAGCTCACCAGTTGACGTTACATACACTTCGATAATATTCGATTTTTATTATTAAATTCCTTACCTTAAATAATATCTGTTGACGTTACACACACTTCGATAATATTCGATTTTTATTATTAAATTCCTTATCTTAAATAATACCTATTGATTACATAAACTTTGATCAAATTCGGTTTATTATGTTCCTGATTTTGACTAATCACTGTTGGTTACATAAAGTTTGATAATATTCGATATATTATATTATGTGCCTTATTTCAAATAGTCTCGGGTAAAATAGTTTAAACATTTTGTTGTCCAGGAATGAAAACTATTTAACTACTTTTTATCTCATTTTCTCTTTTCCTTTTTATATAGAAAATTACGTTATTGTTCGTAGCGGGAAGTAAAAATCAAGATATTCATTTACTTAATTTTTTATTATCTTTTGTCTAATTTAGATTAAGTTCATACAGAATTATTTTTCTCTAATTATAATTTTTTTGAGTTATACATGTATTGGGAAAATACCCATTCTGGGCTTGCTAGATACATTTATTTTATTCACCATAAAAGGGTTTTGGAGTAATTTCCGCGATATATACATATATATATTTTTTTGTCTATTGTCAATATATTAGTCTGGGGTATTTAGGGTTAATTCCTTCGCGATTTCGGGAAGATTGTATTTTAAAATTTACCACTTTTTATTTCAAGTCATTAATAAATTGTTGAAGTAAAGTACCTTTTTCACCATTTCTTGGAAAGACCACCTTCAGTGGCAATCATAATTTTTCTATCTTCAATTTAAATTTTTTTTCTCTTTCATTTTACCGTTCGGCTAGTAACCTCAGATTTTACATATCTTTATATATCTTTTTTTTACATATTGTATCTGGTTTTGACTGGTATGTTTGTCGTTTATATGATCGAGGGATAGACCCCGAAGACGGTTCTAGAAGACAAGGCCAAAACTAGAGTATCGGCACCAGTAGCCGTTATTGATAGTCCGCCATCTTGGGAATCAGAGGATCTCTCGTCAATTTGGAACCAGGTCAGACTGAGCTCAGGACCAACAAGTTCTACAACGAATAACCATTATCAGAATCAATAAGTCCTGCGTCGAACAATCATTATCAGGATCACCTGGACGATCAATACATCCTCCCCAGGACTACAATACAGTAGAAAGGTATCATATTCTGTCTGTGTGTCGATTTAAACACGATTGAACCTACCAGGTCTTTGAAATGGAGAATACCAGTCAAGTAGTAATTATTCTGTAAATGTAAATTCGGTGTGCCGGCCGAACGAGTTTTGCATTCATTTTTTCTTGCATTCAATTTTTACAGTCTACTCTAATTGAAATTTTAATGACATAATTTGCATTATTTAAGTTCATGGTAAATATCATATTTTATAAAGTTCATTTTTTTTAACCAATTTTTGTACATATTTTATTCATATTTTCATGTTTTTGTTAATAAATAATTTTGTAAATTTTTTTGTTTTATTTTTCTGGGAGAATTTGAAACTTTAAACTCAAAAGGTCAATTCAGTCAATCATAGAGTTCAGCACTCTAAAAAAATTTGTTGTTAATAATTGTTATTAGCAGCTGGCGCCCATCTCATCTTATCTCATCTCATCTCATCTCATCTCATCTCATCTCATCTCATCTCATCTCATCTCATCTCATCTCATCTCATCTCATCTCATCTCATCTTATCTTATCTTATCTTATATCATCTTATCTTAACTTATCTTGTCGAAAACGAGCTGAGGTCAACTTAACTAATTTCAATTTTTCAAGCTTATTAAAATTTAAGTAAATTAATTTTACAAATACACACAACTGTGGATCTGCAGATATTTGTAAATGCAACATCGTCCTTATCCGTCCGTCCTTATCCACCATCCACCTCCGGAAAATACTGAGCAGTCGACAGGCAAAAAATAATTTATAAAATACTAGCTGAGATTCTACGAATCAAATTTGGAAAGTTAGCATTATATGACAAGGGCTCCTTGGTATAGAAAGGCTATTAGGATAATGGTATAGCTACCTGCTCTTCGCCAAGTAGTTGGAACCTCAATCTTCCTAGGCCTTCGCAACGGACAGCACTTGTACTGAGGTTTCCTCTTCCTCTTGGCAGAATCTGCATGTTGCATCCTCTGCCAGGCCCATTAGATGTTTATTAAGCCTACAGTGTCCAGTTAGAAGACCTACCATTATCCTAATAGCCTTTCTATTTTTGCGTAGTAGGTCTTCCGTGAATTTAGCCGATCGTTCTTTAATGAACTTTTTGGTCTGTCTCTGTCGTGGGAAATTCTTCCACCATTCTAGAGATTTATTTTCTACCCATCCAATAATGGATGCTCGTATGCGTGGCGTAGCCACGCCGCAAAAGGGTTCAGGTCCTACTAAACACTGCTCCTAACAATGATCCAAAAATACATACATGGTCTGCTGATGTACACTGCACATGGGTCACGCATCTCTTGTCTTGTGTCACATCCTTGCCATTGTACTGTGAGTTTGGTGATACTGAGGAGCAAAGGTGGATTCTTGGGATTCACGTGATGTGTTTGAAATCTCCCCACTAAGCGAGGTTTACTGTAATGTCACGCTTTTTGAGGGGTTTCAGAGGAATCAACCGACCATGTATGACTCCTAATATATTCAAAACATCAAAGGCTCGTTTGCAATGAAGCTAAACTAGGACAATTATTATGAATAATTGATTAAGATCAAATTTTATATATTTGGAACTAGTACAAGTTTCCCGGATACTACTCCAAAAGTATGGGTTCGATGGAAAAGATGTATGTATGTTTTGTAAAAAATATCATTAAGCTTTAATTTTATACAGAGCTATTATTATTGTCGTAAGTAAATGAAAAAAAAAAAAAACAATAAATTACCGAAAAACCGATTATATGTACATTATCCTCCATCACAATGGCTGACGCGGAGTTCGAGGGAGGCAGGAAACTCGTTAATGCCACCAAAATAAAGCATTTTCACGTTAAAGTTTGCCCTGTCCACTCACTATTAGTCGATTTTTTCCAGTTGACGATTAACCTAATGAAAACCACAGACTTTTTTATTCTAACCGTAATCCCAATACTCATGCCGGTGTGTATTTTTACTCTATAGAATAGTTCCCTTCATTGAAATCTTGAATTTCGATCCTTTCTTTAATATCAATGTTCTTTATCACGAGACGATATTAAAATTCTGTTTGTTATATTGTACAGGCATAGCTGTGAATAATATTTAAAGTTTGCCTTGCATTTGCCATTCGATTTTATGTGTTCTTCCGAAAACTAAACATTTTTTAAGTAACTTTTTCCATTAGAATAAATATGTTTCTGTAAGTTGTTTATACGCGGAATTATTCATAAACCATTAAATGTATGTATCACAATAATAAAAGAAACTAAAAATAGCCACCTAAATTTGTAATCAATTGTAACTACAATGTTATTAGTATGTCAAGTACAAAGCTTATCTCTTAAATGCTTACATATTTAGGGCAAACGGTTATTACGCTCGTATTTTTAGAATTACTTTGTAAATACCCGATTTAATAAATCATTCTCCATCTTAATTAACCTAGGTAGATAACTATATTTCATTTCCTACAACAAACAAAACTAAATTAAATCAATATTTTTAACCAAAGTGAAACCTTATGCACGATTATGACTTTTTTAAATCGAGGATGTAAAAACTATATTAACAAAAAAATTGTATCGTCTGAGATAAATATTTACTATATTTGGTTGATAATGTCAGCTACTTGCAAAATAATTGGACTTAAAAGGTTTGAGATCACCTTAAAATTACAGTTTCCACCATTCAATCAATGGCCTGGTACTGTCAAGTCTTATACATTTACAGGAGTACCACAAGGGTCAAATCTCGGACTATTCATTACTTTAATATCCATAAATGATCTTACTGAGACTACTGAATATGAGGATTTAAGTATTATATGCCGATGACTTAAAATTTTTTGATGTCATACCAAACTTGGATGATTTTACAATTTCAGCTCAATAAAATATGGAATTAATAAGTTATCACTCATATTCTCAAATGCAAAGCTGTAACTTATTTGAATGAATTTTGAAAACATGTATTAAAAGAAAATTTTGACCTAAGATAATAGGTATTTTCCCTTCTCTCTCTCTTTTGAATATGGCGAATTTACATTATCAAGTTTCACAACTTCGAATAGTTTTTCAGCATTAATGTTATTTGTAGATTATATTTTTTATATGTTATTATTAAAAACGAGTACAGAGTCTAAGATCTACAGTTCTCAGGCCTGTCGGCCCATTGTACATTCGTGACATGAGAATCTCCTAGAAAAGACCAGTGCTCTTTTTGAAGGACAGCAGTCCATTCCATGGTAGATCCTATAGTACTTTCTGCAGTAAAAATTGCCTTTGGAGATATCTACCATGGCGCTCCTAGTGGTGGGCAATAGCATAGATTATGAGTGATGGTATCATCCACCGACAAACAAGATCTTCCTTTAACCTCATTGTATGTAGGAGCCTGTGCTTGCTCAGAGGATAGTGTCCTGTTATCATGCCTACCATCCTATTAGTCTACCTTCCTCTCTCTTTTTCTATCGATTCCAAACAACAATTTTACGGTGGAATCAGTTGAATATCCCTTTACATGGAGCTTTAATTGCCTCATTTCGGAAGCCTAAGCTCAATAGTTGTTGAACTGTGCCATATCCTATTCTTGTACCTCTGATTGTATCAGACTTCTTGGCAAACCGAAGAGTGTCTCAGGGCCACGGAAAGGAGTTTTATATGATTTTGATGAGCTGTGTTCACACAGTTCAATCAAAATAGTTCGACAGTTTAGCACCAGCTTAGAGGTTGCTTTGTTTGATGCAAAAGCCCTCAAAGCCTCCTGGTTGTCGCTGCATATACAAATTCCGCAAATGTAGTTTTATATATGCATTCTGAGTTCAACGAGTACACGAGAGAAAACAGAAATTAGAAAAAGAAAGACGAATATTATCCCACTAGGGGGATGTTGTGAAAATATTTTGGAAGGGAAAACATTTTGGAGGGGGGAAATTTTGAAAGGAGAAAAATTTGGGAGTGGGGATTTTGGAGTGGGGGAAATTCAATTTCTCCCCTCCGAAATTTTCCCCCTCCAAAATCTCACCGGGCAGCGGTTTTAATCTATTGTAAATTATTGTACATTGTCAGTTTAACGGGTTATTCAAACAGTAGATACGTGTGCTTATTTAATTTTGCGATCGATTTAAAATGGTCCATTCTGTTGAGAAAAGAGATGAAATGATTTCACTATATTTTAAAAATAATAAACGTGCTCGAGCAACCGCACCTTTGTTTAATGACAGGCATAGCGACAAAGGGGGTATCACGGTTATATTTTGGATTAGGTGGCAAAATTTTGGGGGACTGATCAAATGGAAAAAAGAAAGTTGAAAATCCCTTTAGAATTGAAGTGGTAGAAATGGCGATTAGGGCATGTTGCTATGAACAATACACGCATTTTCATATTTTTTTTTCAACTTCAATCCAAATAGTTGTCGATTCGAATACAAACATTTCCGAGAAGTACATGCTCAACATCCTAGAGAATTATTTCATGTTTGGGCGAGTATTTACACATAGTTGTTTTTTACCTGGAAATCTGAATGGAGCGATGTGCCGAGATTTGCTGGAAAATGATGTTAATCCAATGTCGCCCGATATTATTGAGAAAGACGAGCATCATCTAGGAGAAAAGATTATATTTCAAGAAGGCGGCGCTACTCCTAACTGTGCAATGCCTGTACCACAGTCTTTGGATGACACATTCCGAGAAAATGGATTGTAAAAAGGAGAGGTTCTTTTGAAGATCTCCCGGCTTATCCCCCTTGGATTTATTCTTATGCGGTCATTTAAAGACCATTTTTCGCAACGTCCCGCAGTATTTTGTGCAAGTACTTTCTCGTTTTATGGAGGTAAATGGTGGATATTTCGAACATTTAATAAAGCAACACGTTAGCAGTAACCAATTTCTTTGATTCTTTTTAATTCATGGGTATTCGATAACTAGTGTCTCGAATTTAAAAAGTAAGGCGGCATTTTATATGCCACCCTGCCCATATCATCCACCCCCCCTGCCGCCCAAAAGAAAAAAGTGGCAAGTGCATTCAAAAAGGCACAAAACTGGGTTGGGCTGTCACTAAATATCTAAGTGAAATCTGGTTCAGTCAATTTTGAAAATATCTCATTTAAAGGAAGCATTTTGGATATAAATATTTGAGGTTAAATCGAATAAACCTTGTATTTACAATGAATATGTGTATGAAAACAACATACCTGCATATTTAATAATAATTATAAAAGTAAGAGCACTATTATCCATTACTGATGTCCTCATATTATTTATCATTATAGCTGCGCACGTAACTCATTTTTATCACACCAATTTAACACAAGGTACTAATTTTTAAGTTACTCCACTTTCAGTGAATTCTGTAAACACTCGTACAAACGCTTATCACTTCATTCAAACTAAAAACCTCATTTTTCCAAAGAGTACTGTTATGAACGTTTTGCATCCTAACACGATGGTGTTACGTGTGTAAATATACATACACCTTGAAAAGATATTTACTCATGTTTACATAATTATACTGGGAGCCTAGGAACCACATGGAATGAAACACAAACACGATATTAAAATAATCATTGCATAATAACTAATTATCATTAAAATATGCCTTCGTCTATAACTTTAGATGATTCATTTCAACTCGTACAAGGTGTTCCGCACAAAACCGGAATTTCCCATACTTCGTAAATTTTAACGGACTAGGTACTTAAAAAAATTACGTAAATGTGATTTGATTGCAGGATCGGCTTGAGCCGCAAGAGTTTACTGGGAAGAGGAAGGAGGATCATATGGCCCCTCCCACATGTTTTGACATATTATTTTGAAAACAAAAATCAGAGATGGGTCAAGGAAACTTTCCATATTTGACAAAAGTCTGTAAAAGTCATGTAAATAATATAATTGTATGGCATTTATAGCCCTGTGAATGAACGTTCAATAAGGGGGTCTAGAGGGAAATGCCGAGATCACAATTTTTGACTTGAAGGCTGTGTTTGGACTATTTAGGAGGTAAACATACCAAAAGTCCCCGAACGTAGGAGGTGGGAGGGGCACGATAAAGGTCCCGGTTTTTGGTTTTTCGCTCATATCTCGAAAACGGTTAGCCCTAATCAAAAAGTGGTTATATGCAAAACTAAAGCCGACTAAATTTACTACAATAATGTTTCTATTAATTTTTTTCGTATCTGTTATGGTTTTGTAATGAATTGTATTTCTTTTAACTGTATTCTAACTTTATTATAAATTGTATAAAAATTTTAATAATCATCGTAGAAAAAAATTTCTTGTACAGATATACGTTTCACAGCAGACTGACCTTTCAATCGACCCTGACCGAGTGTCAACATTAGATTCCAGTGTACGGCGGTACTTTTACCATTGGATTGGGCTTAAACATGCAAAATTCAAGTCACTCAATTTGGAATAATAACATATATATTTATTGTATAAATTTGATTTTTTTGTTTATAAAATATAAACAAATAATATTAAGGAACAAAATGTGTTAACAAATTGTTATCAAAAATTTATGAAATTGGCCAATTTTTTTAAGTAGTGTTTCATTTTCAGAAAATGGTAGGTATTATACATTTAAATTACACAAAAAATGATTCATATTTTTTTATACTATTAAAACTATTTTTTCTTATAAATGCTTGCAACTTCATTATTATGCATGACGAAATTGTAAGTGAAAATAACCTCTATTGTAGTGTGAAGCTGTTTTTTACCAGTTGATTTTTTTAATCTCTGTACAACTAAAACTCACTGATTTACAGCAGAAAATACAGAAAAAAGATTACAAACTACATTTTTGCAAGTTTTCTGAGAGGATATCTATATCGTTGATAAAAATCATAATAAAAAAACGTTTCATGACAAGTCTATTTGTACAATACAAATTTTCAAAAAATTTTTTGGCGTTACTATACTTCCTCTGGATGTATAATGTAATACGAAACCTACTTTTAACGGAAATCTGCTACATTTGTGAAACGTACTAAAGACGTAGTTGACCGAGTGTCAACAATTGATTCCAATGTACGGCGGTACTTTTATATGTTTTTTTACTAATGCGGTTTGATTATCTCCTTTAATTAGGCGCCGAAATTGTGAAACATTGCTTTGAAAAAATCCCTTCAACTATACCTACACTGTGGCAATTCTGTGCATTTACGTCAACATTTAATAAAGAGAACGAGTAGACCATCTGAGATCGCAGTTTTGCAATTGCCCAGTACAAATCTAGCCATAAGCATGTAAGTATCTACAAACCTAGCATGAAATTATACAGAGTCGACGGTATACAAAAATATCTTGTGCTTTTCAGGCTACGAAATATAAATAATATACTTTTATATTCGTTATATAGGTCTTGCAAAATTACAAATGTGTGTATTACTTTACGCGTGCGCGTGTGTGTGTTAGTTCAATGTTACATATCCCAATACCTCCTCTTCGGTTAAGGTTGAAACTACCAAAAAAAATATAACATATAATTACCAGAACTACGAATATATGCACTAGCAAAACAAAACCGCAATCGAGCTAGAAGGCTATCAAAACTGTCAAGGGTACCCAAACACTATCATTTAATTCCAAAATGAGGCATTAATTAAAAGTTTTATCATGGGATGAATTAAAAAAAGAAACACAGTTCTTCAGTCAAACTATGGGCAACAAGTTTATTTAGTTAATTTGGTTTTTCAAGTGATAGAGATATGAATTAAGTAGACAGCTGTAAGTAGTTATTAGCTACTGAAATAATATTATCAAAAATGTTAACTTTCTTTACCGTACGTGATATCACGGAAGGTTCACAATTTTTGACCTTAAAATAATAACTGTACATTTAGCTTACCTAACACATCACCCTGTGTATAACAACCCAGTTAAATAATGATAAAAGACTGGTCCCGTTAATCACTACAGAATATTTTGCCAGTTAAAAGAGAAACCTTATATGTATAACCAGTTAAATAATGATAAATGTCTGGCCCTGTTAATCACAACAAAATGTTATGTCAGTTAAAAGGAAACTATATATTATGTATAACACACCAGTTAAATAATGATAAAAGACTCTTAAGAATTGATATAACAATAACACCCCCCCCCCCATAATAATAATCTTATTTACAATATAAATTCTAGACGATACATAAATCTTTAAATTTCTTTGACGTTAGCAAGGAAAAGCTTATTTAAATTTGTGAACTTAACAAGAGATGCATAATTTAATGATTGCCGCAATAAATGTATTAAAATGATTTTTGAATAGCCAAACGAAAATAAAACAAAGTATGTACTAATATTTAAACATTGATCGTTTAATCGATTAAGTCCATATGTTATATAAAAACCTGTATGGCAAA
Source organism: Rutpela maculata (assembly GCA_936432065.2). Taxonomy (NCBI): domain Eukaryota; kingdom Metazoa; phylum Arthropoda; class Insecta; order Coleoptera; family Cerambycidae; genus Rutpela; species Rutpela maculata. The sequence goes on from OW386286.2 coordinate 44,760,648, forward strand.
ACTGCCTTCTGGAGAGATCCTTGTCCCTCGTAGAGAATCTTCTACGTATGTTCCAGTTACCCAAAAGAAATCCAATTCACAATCCAAGATGATGCATAAAGTCGTCTTCGTTAAAATAAATCCGGGGACCACAAGTGGTGTACAGGGGCAAACGCTGAAACCCAGGGTTACTCCTGCACGTAAATGGTTGGAGCCAAACAAAACTAGAGTAAGTCCATACCCAAGGTAATGGAACTTTCAACTAACATAGACGAATAGACGACGTAAAATCGAATAAAACGAAGTACCTATAAATGAAATGAAAATTAGGTTGAACTCGTAAACGTGAAAAGGTAAAATTTGAAATTTAAATTGAAAGGGAAAAACTGCAATTAAAATTGAGAGCCGAAAGGATAGAGAGCGGCTCGAATCGGTGATCCAAAATATCAAACCATTTGGATATAATCAAGACAAAATGGCTTTCTACAATTCCAGGAAAATATGTTAGTGAAACACGTGCTCCAGTTAACAAAAAATACGCTACTTACAATTTCTTAAAAATCCGTCAAAACCAACATTGTGCGGCGTCCAAAATAACCAAAAATGCACACACAAATTAGTGAACTTCTAAAATTCCATAAATAAATTAAATTAAATGGAAAGCCTATAAAAGGCAATTAAATAGAAAAATTCACCAGAGAAATTTTACCAACGTGTCTGGTCAACCATTTGAGTAAAACTGGCCTACTAAAATGCCTCCGAATACGCCTACCCGGTGACGCTTTAAAATTTGACCTTAGGAGCTGCAACCCTCTTTACACAAGTGAAATGCTTAATGCCTACTTTTGGTAATGACAATAACTTAAATCCAGAAATTAAATAGCTAAGGTTGCTTTTGATATGTGACTTAGGGCATCTTAAAACACGTATCAAATGACAGCAAAAAAATTCTTTAAAAATTCGATGTCAAACAATTTGAATTTTACAAGTCATATGACCGCTCCGAGTCATATGACCGCTTCCCCATCTCCTCTTGCATCTACTGACAAATAGAGAGCAAAAAATCGAGTAAGGTACATTTCTGCCTGCTGCCGTATGATGGACTACTAGTTTTACAATACATATACTATTTAATTACAACCCAAACTTCCTCTGCACATTTACTGTTCATCATAAATGGCTATTAATTGCAGCTGTACGGCCCATTAGCGTTTTCCCACCGGTCCAACATCAATAAATCGGCGATAAGTTTAAAGTTTAATTAACGCAACGATTCAGTTTAACAAAGAATCTTTTCGTAGACTTAATTAATTACTTTTAAATTTAAAGCAAATACAGCGGAGTTGCTTTGATTTAGGGTGAGGAGCGGGTCCCTTTAAAGGCCTACTATGTCGTTAGCGAAAGTGAGAAATATTTCATTTGATAAATTCCATTTGGATCATGACAAGATCCAATTAATTAACTCGCAGTGCCAGGGTCTGGATCGGGATAGACTAAGCAATTCTAAATATTTTGATACCGGGCGTCGATATCTTGGGACTGTTTGGTAATAGGAAAAGTGGCGAGACTGAGATGATTAATTTGATCAGTACTGGAATGCTTTATAGCGTGGTTATTTTCTTAACGGAATTATCTTTACAAAAGTATTCAAAAGGAGACAAAAAGTATAACCCGGCTATTTTATAAAAAAACTATATTTTAAAGGTAAAAATGAGCAATAGTGAATCTATTAATTTGAATAAAAAACCTAACTTATTACTTCAAAGAAAGAGAATAAAAAAATCCCAGTCCGGGATATAATAAGGTAAAATTCATAAATAAACTAAGGGACTTTTGAAATAAAAAAATAACTAATTAACAATAACATTTTTTGTAAATATAAAAGGTATGGTAGAGCAATTGACAAATCAGGGTGTGGACAAATAAAATTTGTGCTTGTATTACGTTTACAAAAACCAAACAGAATGAAAAATATACAGAGAGACAGACAGATTTATAATATACTATAATATACTTACTAAAAAGGTAAATAGATACGGCAACGTACAAAAATAAAACCATAATTATTGTCACAGTACATAAAACTACTGTAAATACTTCAAAAAGATAGATAACTAAATTATTAGTTGATTAGTTGGCCAGCACAGTTATTACTAAATGAAAAGATTAAATGACATTTAACAAATAAACAAATTTTGATATTTTATATCATCAACAAGTCACTAAACGTAATTAAAGATAATAACATAAGAAATGGAGAACATAGCAGCATTTTAAGCTACAAGATACATACAAAAAAACGTAATATGCTTTGGACAGAAAATAATTTACAGCTATTAAATATGAAATCTTATTAACAGTCTTTAAGAGGCGGGGCTAGCACTCGCGAAAAGGAAAAGTTCAAGAACTTCGCCAAGGGCTGTTACCGTTGCCGGTAAACACAAGATAAAAATATAAATGTACTTACAGAACTTATGCAAAAGGGACAACGGCACTGTTTTGAGTTACAAGCTCAAATTGATAGGTCGGTACCAGCGATAAACTCAAGAAACTATATAACTATAACCATATAGGCATTACACTTAACTGCTCAAATATTCGGTACAATTCAACACTTAAATGGCTCAAATTCTAGGTCTAGCCATAATTTTGACAACTTTGCATGCCCGAAGTGCTGGGAAGTATCCATATCTCATTCCTTTGCGGTTTTATACGCGCGCCTTATTTTCGGGAGTCGGTAACCAAAGTAACCAGACACCATGTCATATTCGCACTCACACTGGAGGAACAGTTTCCATGCGGCTGTTTTTCCCGCGTAGTTTTTATAGCATTCTGAAAGGCTAACTCATTATTTACCGCGAGAATCCAAAATGTTTACAAGGTTGTCTCGTAAGCAACACAAGGTCAGAAAGGGCCGGCGTCAAATCTTTTTTAATAAAAATAACAAATTAGGTAATTTTTGTAATAAAGATATAAAATAATTTAATTTAACGGATATTAATAGAGATTTACGAATTCTTAATAAGTTGACCGTTACAGCTTCCATTCCATTTGTACAGATAACTTTCAGAGAATAGTTTGGTAATGGTATGATGAAAGCGATTGGGCAGAATAAAATCAATTTAAATATATTGAAACCAAGACTCATGATACTAAGTTATATATAGTTTTGCTCATGATATATACAAGGTGTAATTAGTTTCATGTCATTCAAAAAAACTGATGGTGGGGAACGACTAGACAAACAAGAAAACCTTATATAACATGAGGTCTAAAGCCCATAGTTCTGGAGAAAAAAAAAATAAACAAAAATTTCAAAAATTTTTAAAAATATTGTTTAAGAACTGCCAAAAATTATTTCATAAGGTTTTGTATCTTTCTATGTGTAATTTAAAATTTCAATATTTAATAAACAGTCAGTGTTATTTTCTATGAATAATTAACAAAAATCATTTTTATTCTGGGTTCGGTCCTGATATTTCATTAATATTTTTTGGCATGCGATGGTGAATGATTACTGGAACCAAAACACAAAGTTTTATTTAATTTCGTTTACGCCTTACACATAAAAGGCCAAACGAAGATTCTTCCAAAATGTATAAAACACCCATTTTGAAAATGGAGCCCCTTGCCCCTTTAGCCATTACTACGAGTATATGAAGATTTAAGATCGCCGCAATGTTCTATCTCTTGGTTTATAATATGGATTCCTTGCAAATTAAAAGCAGGAAAGCTAGTCTCATCAAGACACTTCGGCTCTAGCGCACCGAAAGGTAATCGAATCTATGCCTTATGCTTGGTGTGGTGCGGGGTATGCAATAAGCGAGGGTACAATTTTAAAAGAAGCCCCCTGTACTGTGCTGTTTTTGATTTTTATATTTTATTCAACAAATGTATGGAAATGAATTATAATCGAAAAACACATACTATGCAAGTCAGATTACATACATAATAATACATAACAATGATACAAATCCTGATAAATGTAAATATTTATACATTTACAAAATCCAGACTAGGATTAAACACAGCCAAAACAGGATTATATACAGCGATATAAATAGTGAATGTGCACAAATTTATATCCCACATTATAAATTTATTTACAGTGGTATCCAAATATTCGTAAATGGAACGAAAACAGCTATGAAAAAAATTGCACATCCGGATTCACTTAAACAGTCGTTATTCACGTTAAATAACTTAAATACTGTGAAAACTATTGCGATATAACTTTAATTATGAATACAGCTCTAAGTGCACCTAGAATTAATTAATTAATTTAATGTTTAGGTAAACAATTTTTATTTTTAAACACTGCTGGAATGAGGTCAATAATAATCAATCTAACACAACATAACCCTCAAATTGTTTAATTATCAAATAATATACCATATTTCTACGATACTGCAATAAAATATTAGATTAGAATTTACAAAACTTTATTTTTAAGTCACATAGGTAGGTATATGTAATTCATACCTTTGTCGGGATTTATCCAGCAAAATCTTGGAAACAGAGTTTGCAGCTTCAACTATATCACTTATTTTCTCTGCCTTCTTGTCTTCGCCGCATACTCTTGCATTCACCGACACCCTGTCTCTCAGTCTCCACTCTCCGGCCTCATACTCCCTGTATCCTTTGTCCTATTCCATGAATTCTCTCATGATATCACTAGTATATCATGTCTTTTCGTCCATACATCCTATTTTATCTTCAATCATACTTGGTTCTCTAAAATTCTTGTCTCTCTTCAGGGCTTCCTTTTACACTCTATATACTCTGTCACTTTCTTACAAGCTTACTAAGGTTCGAGGGTTAAAGAAGGGATAACAGAAAGCTCGATAAAATCCGCACTGAAAAAAATTAATCTTCCCACATCATTCTGTGCCTTCCTCTTTCCCAATCACCGAGAGATGTTCTTTACCTGCTGTTGGTCTTGCTGTGTAAACTTAATACCCTTGGCAGATTTATCTTCTCTCAGGTTGAAAAACTCCAGAGTGCATGTTTCCGGTCTTAAAAGTTTTTCGAATACTTCTTGTGAATTTGGGGGTGGTTTCCACCCCTTAAACGGGTACGGACAAAGCAGTTGAGGGCTGTTCTGCACAGGGCACTGCGACCATTGCGCAGTAAAAACAAGAAAAATTTGCTCTCCCATATCTTCCTCCACCCCCGTCCAGCAGAGGGTACTTTTCACCACTCTAGGGGGTTGGTTCTTTGGCTGTGTTCACCCTCCACCATGTCCCCCTTGCATTCTCAAGAGCTTGTAAGCTAGAAGCTTTCTTGACGCAGAAGGCATAGAAGGGGTGTACAGGGCGTACCAACCCCTTCAGGGAGGGGGTTGTTACGCCCTTGGTAATAATAAATAAGAGCACGAGGGTTGGAAAGTGCCCAATTCATACTCCTTTCCGTAATGATACTGATATTCATAACTTACCTATTTACCTTACCTAACCTATTTAAGGGATATTTTTGGCTCATATGATTTTTTTTGACCTCGGATTCGGATTACGCGTCGAGAACTACATGGGAATATTATGGTCAGTCATTCAGATCACGACCTTTTTTTTTTCTGGGGCTGTGTTATAGATTAAAGAACTAAAAATCACACTTTTTGGTGCCATATTATTGTATTGTCATCAGAACTACACGTGTATGCAAAATTTCAGCTCAATTGGACGTCGCATAGAGGCACGAATCGTGATTTTTTCGTTCAAAATTATCTAGAGCACTTGTTTCGCAACCGATTGGGATAATTTTTTTTTTTAATATTTAAATTCCAAAAAACTTAAGAGAGCCGATTTCGGCATAAACTTAAACAAAAATATTTCATTTTTCAACATTTTTAGCATTTTTATAGCCGCCATTGATTCCGTCATCTTGCAGGTTGGTTTATGACAATTTGGATGTCAGATTCGTAATCAGCGACCTCAAAAACCCCGAAGTAACAAGATGTATGTAAATTGGATAAGAAAATAAGTTTTTATTTGTAAGTTATGGCGATCACAGTATAACATGGGCATTTTGGTTAAGCTCAATAATTTTGCTTAGCATAATTAAAAAATCGGCTCTCTTACGTTTTTTGGGAATGAAATAACGAGTCGTTTAAAAAAAAATTATCCCAATCGCTTGCGAAACAAGCGCTCTAGAAAATTTTGAACGAAAAAATCACGATTCGTGCCACTGTTCGTCGTTAAGTCGTTGAGTAAGAGTCACTCTTCACTCAACGGTTAAGTGGTTCAAAACTGACTTGCAAGATTTGACCCAACATACGAACTAACATACATACAAAGATTGTAAAAAAGAGTTGATTCTGAAACAGATAGCCTCGAATTTACCATATATGTAAGAGCTATACAGATTTTTCAGGAAAATAAAAAAATTTAAATAATTTTTTATATAAAAATTAATTCGCAGTAGAGAAATTTATTTCTATAGTGAATTTTATATTTACCCTCGTATACACCACAATTTTTGGATAGTCGATGAATTTTGAATCTCAAAAACAAGATAACCTAATATTAATTACCTAATATAAAAAAATGCATTGTTTTAAATTAACATATCCCCAGTGACGTTCTGGGTAAACGGTCTAGTAAACTTTTTGATAAACACGTTAAAAAGTTTTGGAATGAAGGACCGAACCTCTATTAAAGTTTCGATACCGCACGGTGCACGGTTGCTGCTTACTCAGGGCCCCTTGATATATTATAATATTTGGATGACTTGTTCGATTAAACTATAAAGTCTCTCCGACCCACTGAACTTTCGTACAGGAGATGAGCTTTCTTAACAGTTTTATTTTGGCTATGATGTATCTTTCATGTCCCATATGAATTTATGCGCGGGACATGAAAAAACTTTTACATATCTACTTTTATGTACGGTTTTACTTCCAACACAATATTTTTATTTTTATTTAGTGAGCTGGAAAGCATACCTTTTATGCAAACCAAGTTTTTAAAATTTGATACATTTGCATATTTTTGTGAGGCATTAGAGGCACCTATTAAAACAAACTTTAAAAAAATCACTAGTGCAAATTGTCGTATGTAATCCATTAGTGCTTAAAATTTTAATGAAAGCTAAGTTGCCCAAAACTAATATAACTCGTGTAATAATTAAATCCCGAGCGCTTTAGCGGGAGGGATTTAATCTTTGATAATAAACTGCCAACTTATACGAGCTATATTACCTTTCGGTAATTTAGCTTGAGAAAAAATTTATATATTAAATTTAAAAGCACGAGTGATATTTGGGGAGATTGTTTCATGAAGTACATCTTCAATATTATGTTTTATAATAATTGACTTCAGATGTTTTCTTGCCACTTTTTAGAGTTTACTGATCTTTATTCTCAATTTCATCATTTAGGTCACATAAAAATGCTTTCCAAATCGACTCATCTAATAAAAAACAAAGTAGGTATAAATGATGTAATGATATACGTTAAACAATACGTATTGTAACTTATAGACTGGTCTACACTGTAAAGAGTTCTCTGGCACGCTTCGACCAATCACACGACGAGTAAAGCCAGACAATACTTATTGCATTTTACCAAGTTCTCGTTTTTACATTCTAAGGTTGCCGAATTATAATGTATAATGCTAGTGCGGAATTTTTATTTTCCCAATAAGGATGTGATGGATTACCATACGTAAGTACATTTGTGTATTTAACATGAAATAATTGGTTTGTCTACTTCGTAGGCATTTGTATTTAATTTAAGTTAAGGTAATTTAATCTGTAAATACGTTAGATATTATAAGCCATTGGAAGCTGTGTATAACTTGTCCCGAACCTATATAAGTTCCACACAGACTTGGCCTTGAAATTGGGAGTTGTCAACTTATGTGATGTTTTTAGGTTATTTTTATCTATTATACAGGGTGTAATCAGTTTCTTGTCATTAAAAAAACTGGTGGTGGGGAACGACTAAACGAACAAAAAAACCTTATACAACATGGGGTCTAAAACCTAAAACCCATAGTTTTAGAAAAAAAAAAAAAAAATAAACGAACATTTCGAAAATTTTCAATAATATTGTTTGAGAACTGCTAGAATGTTGGGATAGGCTTTTATCTTCGCATCGACAACGCCTCTAACCATCAAATACGCTAATATGGCTTTTTCAAAGTGTCGCGCTCCTTTGTTAGAGACCGCGCGTCGGCGAGGACACAAGTTGATAATCACACTTTTTATGGCTTCTTAAAAGTAGGTCTTTAGCGGTGCGGTAAAGGTGAAAGACGTCGGCGTTTTCTGAGTACTTAGTAGATCTGAAGAAAACTATACTCCCTCTTGTGCAATATTTTAGTTTCTGTGGGCACTTCGTTAAGTACACACGGTCGAAATCGTTCGTTGTTTTTGTTCTTTTTGAATTTTTGGGCCACGTATTTACAGTTAAGATTTATTTTATTGACTTACCGTTCAAGTCGTTAAGTTCTTGATTACGTACAGACACTACTTGTTCGTTCTTTTTGTGTTGCTTTTTGGATTTTGGACCAAGTCTTTATTATTATTTTCTTTATTGACGACATTAGTTGATAGTTTAGTGTGGTATTTTAATGTACATAGAAACCATAAAAAATGATCCTAATTTACCAAATGCGTTGAACGGAGTGCGTATGTCCTTAGTTTGACGTGCCGAAAAGTATATTGATGCAGACGGAAGCCATTTCGAACAATTTATGTAAATCAACAAATTTATTGGTAAGTTCTAGATTTATTCCGTGTATTTTAGTTTTGGATACCTGATTGGCAATTCGTTAAATAAATCAGATTTTTCCCAACTTAAAATACACATAATTGTTTTCTGTTATCGTATCTCAGATGTCTAACTCTTTATTTCCCAATGTCAAGCAGCAATAATTTCTCATTTTTTAAGCTTTTAACCCAGAACACTCATTTAGGTTACAAATGTTAATAAACCACATTTAAATCTGAAAAATTATAAACAATAAAAGCTCCAATATTTTGTTCTAAATTAAAAAAAACACACATGTAAAGAAATGCTGTGTTTAAATCTCTACGCCCATCATTTGCTTGCAATTCTGCAAAAAGAGATAACGAATTATTTACATTTTTATAATTGGTTCCGTTGAGGCGCTCTTCAAAGGTGCCGCCCTTCTTTGCTTTGAAACCGCGGGCCGCCGCGTGCCGGTGAGAATGAGTCGGTCGGTAATCTTTGCACTTTTTTATGTCAATTTAAAGGGAATTTGGGGCGAGCGTAGAGGCGACTTCAATGTGAATATCAGTCGATATTCCGTTGAAGCAACGTCGAGCGCGGTTAGTACTTGGATGGGCTCCCATCTTGGGAAATACAGCGTTCTCGTCCCACCTTCTAGAGGCTTGTATATCAGTGTATACTCGGAAGTTACGTAATTTCAGACGAGGATTACGTAGTGGATATACCATCCTTCGGAGGGGATGTAAAGCAGGCGGTCCCTTGTCTATTAAATGTTAGGCAAGTAAAAGATCCCTACTCTTCTTAAGGGAAGAGGCTCGGCAAAATTTCCAGGTTGGGGGTAGCTCGTCTCCTGACGTCGGTGATAGGCCCTGGTAGCGGAAATAGGCCGACGTTAAACAGTTAAAAAAAAAGGGAACTACACGTCCATTGACCCAGAAAGGCAGTGGTTCTCAGATGTTTCCTACCCTAATATTCAAATTGTTGACATAGGTCAGTTTCTTTCAGTGTCCCTAGGAGAAAAAGTCATAAAGGTTTTTTGTTTGTCTAGTCGCCATTACCATTTTTTTTATGACATGAAACTGATTACACCTTGTGTTACTACAAATATAATACAATACTATAATTTACGTTAACAATTAGTAATAAGCTAGAGAAGATATTTATAGATAAAACTAGATGACCGAACATTGTTTTGCCATATAAATTATAAATTTTTGTCCAAAAAATAAAAATAAAATTTCTGGATAGGACCACCCTTATCACCTAGGGATATAAAAAATAGCCTACGACCTATTCTCAGACCTACCAAATATACACCAAAAATTTCATAAAAATCGGTCAAGCCGTTTCGGAGGAGTTCGATAACAAACACTGAGACACGAGATTTTTATATATTAGATAAAAGCACGCGTTGTCCTATTTGCCGAAAACATTTAATAATAATAATAATAAATAATAATAATAATAATTTTCACGAAAATTTCACGAAATAAAACGTCAAAAAATTAGAGCGATAATTTTTTCATGTTGGTACTGTCAAAAGCCGATCTAGGTTGGATTACCACTAATAATGATGTTTGATTGGTGCAATATTGTGAAAAAACGGCTCTCATTGGCTATCACGTTAACGAGTAAAATAATCGTTGTAATTCGTTGAAAATTTGATTGGACTGTAGTATTATTTTCACACGAAATAAATCTTATGTTGATTGAGCTCATATATTAAACCATCAGTAGTAAATATTTAAATTTTGAAAAAGAACGACAATTGCCCTTATTTTTGATAGGCAATATGGAGGTATCAACAAAATTTAAAGTATTCAGAAATTCCGCAGGAAATTGTAAAATATCGTTGTCACTATCTGATACAATTTATTGTATTGTAATGTGTTCCTAGAATGATGTATTTGCACCTACTCGAAAAAGAACCTACCAGAAGATTCCAAAGTGACTTCTGGAATTATCTAGAGAATGGTGGCGTCATCACAGAACAATCGAGATCTGTCATTTTTAGGTATAAAAGACCGACCGCATTCTCGGCGAGTAGTTCAGAAAGTATAGAAAGTGAGGTTAAGACTTCAAAGATAAACAAAGTGATAAACATTGTGATTTTAGTCAGTAAAGTGTATTTAAATTAATAATAGTATTGTGAAGTATCCAGTAAATATTTAATAAAGTGTGTTAGTGGACATTTGTTATAATTTTTGGAACCCACGGATTTTGCGAGGGTGGTTTCCTAAGGGTGGAAACACGTTACAAATTGGTGTCACAAAGCGGAATTTTATGACAAGAGCTCTGAAGTTGTGCTGGAGTGTTCGAGAAGTATTCTCGAGGGTTAGTGCTAACACGGAGGATTCATTTACTGGACATTGTTCGAGGGTTATTTTCGAACAGGAAAATAGTGTTAAGTGCATTTTTGAGACATTGTAGAACATTTTATTAGGACATTAGTGTGATAATTAAATCCTTTGAACTGAGAAGTGATAGAGACACTGAAAAAGACTCATTTAGTGCGTGAAAATTTCTAGAACTTTTCTATTTGGACATTAGTGGAGATTATTAAATTATCTGAACTGGATAGTGACAAAAGACTCTGGATAAGACTTTTTCGTGCTATTTCGAGATTTGTCTGGAAAGTTCCATTGCCGATATTGACGTGACAGTTAAATTTATTTTATTTTAATTTCATCGTATGCCCGTAACAACGAGAAGTATGGCATCCGATAAACAAATACAGGACTTATTCGAACAATTTCAAAAAATGATGGCTCAGCAACGGCAGGAAGATAAAGAAGAGCAAGAAAGAAAACGCCAGGAGGAAGAAAAACGGCGTTAAGAAGAAAGGGACGAATTAAAGAAAATTATGGAAGATCAGGAAATAAGACGTCAGAAAGAAAAAGAGGATGAAGAAACAAGACGTCAGAAAGAAAAAGAGGATGAAGAAAGAAGACGTCAGAAAGAAAAAGAGGATGAAGAAAGACAACGTCAAGAGGAAAAAGACGAACTCAGAAAAATAATGGAAAACTTGGAAGAAAGACGCCAGGAGGAATTAAGGAAAATCCTGAGCGATTAAATAAAAATACAACAGGACGCAATTATTTCTGTCAAAAGTGAAGTCAAAGAAGAGATAAACAAGGTAGAAGAAAAAGTAGATAAGGTCGAAGATAAAGTAGGTGAAGTCAAGACCGAAGTCGGTCAAGTAAAAGGAAAAGTAAATCAGTTTGAAGAAAAGATGAGTGAGTTCGAAGAAGAAGTCAAAGGAGAAATAGACCGGCTTAAACGACAGTTGAGAGATAGAGGAAGCCAGCAGGTGGTATCATCAGGACAGCGACTAAAACCTCCTTCTTTTGATGGCCAAAATTCCTGGACGACGTACAAGAGGCAGTTTGAGGCAGCAGCGTGTGCGAACAATTGGGATAATGAGGAAAAGGCCATGGCATTAGTTCTAGCACTAAGGGGCCAAGCTTCAGAGTTACTCCAAACCATCCCAGTTGAGAAACAAAGGGACTTTAAAGTCTTGGAAGCTGCATTAGACTTGAGGTATGGCGATCAACACCTTACCCAATTATACCAGGCTCAGCTGAAATCCCGGATGCAAAGAGCTGGGGAAAGTTTACAAGAATTTGAAGCTGCGATAGAGAGACTGGCACACCTGGCGTATCCGAGTGCACCTAAAGAATTCCAGGAACAATTAGCCGTGGGGGCCTTTTTAGATGGTATAAGGGACGAAGAGGTCAGGCGAGTTCTGAGGCTGACGAGACACCAAAGTAGTAGCGAAGCTTTGGTGCGTGCACTCGAAGTAGAAGCCGCTTACAGGGATACTCCAAGGTCGAGAGTGCGAGCTGTGACTCTCGAAGAATCGCAACCAGAAATGAACCAGAACCCCTTGCTGACTGAGATGCAGAAAATATTCACCAAATTATGCGATAAATTGGATGGCCTCGGAAAGCAGGAAAAACAACAAAATAAAGGAAAGCCGAGCGGAGGTATTAAATGTTTCAACTGCGGCAAGGAGGGACATATGAAACGAGACTGTCGACAGCAGAACTCGGAGAGTCGAGAGAAATGCTGTGAATGTTGAAGAGAAGCAGGAAAACTAAGGATAGCCAGCACCAAGGGGGCTGTGCTGGCTAGGGAATGCGGTGCCCCCAGAGAAATAAAGATTTCCCAGCTCCAAAGAATTCCAAGTAGTCTGTTGTTGCAAGGATATGTAAATGGAAGAAAATGCGTGTTTACGATTGACACCGGTGCTACGTCATCAATAGTGCGGCCAGAGTTTATATCAGGCTTGCAGATTAACAAGAAGCAAAATGGAGTAATCATTCGGACAGCCACGGGGGACAGGGCTGCGGTCCATGGAGAGGTCAACTTGGAACTGCAGGTTGGACGGTTGAGGTTCAATTACAAGGTCATTGTGGCTGACATTATGGATGATTTCATTTTGGGTCTAGACATCATGGGAGAGCAGGGATTCATTGTTGACGTAGGGGAGCGAGTCTTAAAAATTGGAAATGAGGAATTTATTCTGGCAACCGCAGACGACCAATTCCATAAAGCGAGATTGTTAACAACACAGACGATCAAGATTCCTGCTCATTCAGAACAAATGATCGATGCTGCCTTAGAAGGAAATCCTGGAGGGTACCGTGTTGGCCTAGTTGAAGATGACGAATCGATTAAGTCCCTATCCAATATTATTGTGGCGAGAACTTTAACCCGGACTAAAGACAAAATCCCAATTAGAGTTGTTAATTTAAATTCCCACTCGGTGACAATTAAGGAAGGCAAACCGATTGGCTCCTATGAACCGGTCACATGGGTAGCGAGGTGCGAGGAACAAACAGAGGGAAGTTCGTCTACGAAAATAGACCAGGAAGTTTTGACCTTGCTGAGTACCCAGTTGGAGCATTTATCTGAGGATGAACGAAGGGAGGCAATCAAGTTCCTAGAAAAGGAAAGTTCAGTATTTGCCAAGAATACAGAGGCCCTTACAAAAACAGACATAGTCCAGCATCGGATAAATACTGGCAACTCACCCGCTATTCGACAACCACCTAGGAGGCTTCCATTAGCAAAACAAGAAGATGCCTCGGCAATGATAGACAAGATGCTACAAGATGGAGTCATTGAGGAGTCGACGAGTCCCTGGTCATCGCCAGTAGTTTTGGTTGCCAAGAAGGATGGAACATTAAGATTTTGTGTCGATTATCGAAAATTAAACGATGTCACGAAGAAAGACAGTTACCCATTACCACGAATTGTCGACACGTTAAGCACGTTGGCAGGCTCACGATGGTTTTCTACGTTAGACCTTAGGAGTGGATACTGGCAAGTGGGGCTTCATCCTGATGATAAGGAGAAGACAGCGTTTTCAGCAGGCAGTGGTCTTTATCAATTTACCGTGATGCCTTTTGGACTTTGCAATGCGCCAGCTACCTTTGAAAGACTGATGGAATTCGTGCTGCGAGGGCTAACCTGGAGGACGTGCCTGGTTTACCTTGACGACGTGCTTGTTATGGGTCAGGACTTTACAGAACATTTGAAAAATCTTCAAGAAGTATTTGGGCGAGTCAGGAATGCCCATCTGAAGTTGAACCTGAAGAAGTGCCTGTTATTCCAGAAAGAAGTCAAATTTCTTGGTCACGTGGTCTCTTCGGATGGAATACAAACAGACCCCGACAAAATTTCTGCTGTACGAGATTGGCCAAGACTATGTAACGTTCATGAAGTAAGGAGCTTCCTTGGCCTCTGTACTTATTATAGGCGCTTTGTGGAAGGGTTTGCAGAAATTGCGAAGCCATTACACCGGCTGACAGAAGAGAAAGTGCAGTACCAATGGACACCGGAATGTGAAACGGCATGGAGAAAATTGAAGGCAGCTCTATGCACTGGTCCTGTGCTAGCGTACCCACAACGGGAAGGACTTTTTATTTTAGACACGGATGCCAGCAATTCTTCGGTCGGTTGTGTACTGTCTCAAATCCAGAATGGGCAGGAAAGAGTGATCGAGTACTTCAGCAAGGTGCTGTCCAAACCGGAAAGAAACTATTGTGTAACCCGGAAAGAGTTACTGGCCATCGTTAAATCAGTGGACCATTTTCATAAATATCTTTATGGACGACATTTCAAGATTCGGAGCGACCATGCTGCATTAAAATGGCTGTTGCAGTTGAAAACCCCTGAAGGTCAACTGGCTCGTTGGATAGAACGGCTGCAACAGTATGATTTCAAAATCGAACATCGACCTGGAAGATCTCATAAGAACGCAGACGCTTTATCTAGAAGACCGTGCAAGGAAGATTGCAAGCACTGCCGCCACGTTGAGAAATTGCATGGTACGGTGGCCGTCAACACTATTAAAGTAGAGGTTCCGGATGATTGGACAACCGAAGCCCTCAGACAAGAACAACTGAATGACACAGAGATTGGGGCTATATTGAGAGCAAAGGAGAAAGGAATTCGACCAGCGTGGAAGGATGTTTCGGACAAGGCAGTTGGATTGAAGGCTTTGTGGGCCCAATGGGATTCACTTAAAGTTATGAACGGGCTGCTAAAGAGAGCTTGGGAAAGCCCGGATGGCAAAGAAGTTGTTATGCGCCTAGTGATTCCCAGGTGTCGAGTACCGAGAGTACTTCAGGAAGTGCATAATGGAGCATCCGGAGGGCACTTCGGCGTTAATAAGACCTTGAATAAAGTACGAGAACGATTTTATTGGTTAAATAGTCGTCAAGATGTGGAAGCTTGGTGTCGCAATTGCAAAATTTGTGCAGCCAGTAAGGGACCACAGACTAGAAGTAGAGGTGCAATGAAGCAATATAACGTCGGAGCTCCTTTCGAGAGGATCGCGATCAATATAGCCGGCCCATTCCCAGTAACCAAGGATAGGAACAAGTACATACTGGTTGCCATGGACTATTTTAGTAAGTGGCCAGAGGCCTATGCAATTCCAAACCAAGAAGCAGTCACTGTCGCCAAAGTCTTGGTAGATAATTTGATATGTCGGTTTGGTGTACCCCTGGAGCTGCACTCAGATCAAGGGAGGAACTTTGAGTCAGGGGTGTTTCAGCAAATCTGCAAGTTATTGGGGATACACAAAACACGGACAACAGCCCTTCACCCGCAATCAGATGGAATGGTGGAACGACATAACAAGACCATGAAAGAACATCTTTCTAAAGTGGTTCATAAGAATCAACGCGATTGGGATCTCCACATACCGTTCTTCCTCATGGCATACAGAGCTGCTATCCACGAGTCTACGAAACAAACACCAGCCCGTGTAGTATTTGGACACGAGATCAGACTGCCGTGTGATTTAATTTTCGGAACACCAGGCGGAGAACAGCTTCCTGTGAACAGCTATGTGGATGAAATGAGTGAACGGCTAAGAAATGTTCATGAGCTGGTTAGAGACCAAATCACCATAGCCAGTGACCGAATGAAGGCTCGATACGACCGTAAGGGTAGTTCAGAAGGGTTCAAGGCAGGAGATCTGGTTTGGCTGTACAACCCACAGCGGAAGAAAGGGAAGTCACCGAAACTTCAACCTCCTTGGGAAGGAACTTATACTGTTATTACCCGAATTAATGATGTCGTCTATCGTATTCAACGAAACAAAAAGTCCAAGATGAAGATCGTACACTTGGATAGACTGACGAAGTATGTGAAAGAGGCTGAATTACCTGACCGGGACGTTCAGGCTTAAGGAGGGGTCAGTGTAATGTGTTACAACCCCTAGAATGATGTATTTGCACCTACTCGAAAAAGAACCTACCAGAAGATTCCAAAGTGACATCTGGAATTATCTAGAGAATGGTGGCGTCATCACAGAACAATCGAGATCTGTCATTTTTAGGTATAAAAGACCGACCGCATTCTCGGCGAGTAGTTCAGGAAGTATAGAAAGTGAGGTTAAGACTTCAAAGATAAACAAAGTGATAAACATTGTGATTTTAGTCAGTAAAGTGTATTTAAATTAATAATAGTATTGTGAAGTATCCAGTAAATATTTAATAAAGTGTGTTTGTTAGTGGACATCTCTTGTTATAATTTTTGGAACCCACGGATTTTGCGAGGGTGGTTTCCTAAGGGTGGAAACACATTACAGTATTAATGCGCGAAAATTCTTAAAACTTTTTTGATTTTGTATAATTTATGAAGATTTCATTTGATCTGACATTTTACTTTCAGGTAAACAAAATAACAAAGTGCCACATCTACAGGGTGTGTTGGTAGCTACGTTACAAATTTTGGAAATGCACAAAAGCTTATACAACGAAATGTTATAAAACGTTTCATTAATGAGATACAGGCTGATAAGGTTATCCGGAGAAATCGATTTTTTTATGACTAGAACCGTAAAAGATAACATTTTGAAAGCGTCTCCCCGGTTAAGTGTGTGGTATTATTGGGCCCAGCAACTTATTAGGCTATTCATTCACATGAAAATTGCTTATGACTAGAAATGCTCAACAAAATAAATAAACCTCTATCCCCTATATTACCAGAGTTATGGAGGTAACAAATCTTAACTTAAAAATTTGTTTTTTTCAAAACAATTGAAGATAATTCAATGAAATTAATTGATGATGTTGATATAAAATAGCTTTATAGAGTCAGGTGGGGTAAAAATGAGACAAAATGACATCTTTCAATTTTTAAGTTGCTTAGAATCAAGTCATATTTAATGAAAGAATGGTATCATATGTAAAAACCGCTGCCCAAGGAATCACTACTTCCACATCCAGATTTTTTATCCAAGTCACAACGAAAAAATTTTGAATGTGGAAATAATTGTTTATGGAACTTTAATAATATAATATTTGAAATCATCTGTCTGTATTTCTATGTATTTTTTTTACTAAAATGTACCGTTAATTGATAAAAAAAATAAACAGTGTCTCATTTTTACTCTCCAAGTGGGGTGAAAAAAAAAACAGCGGAGGGCAAATAGAGCGATTTATCTCCATTCTTATCGAAGTCGAACAATTGGAAGTGCAAAAATAAGACAGATGAGGGTTTTTTTCTTTTATATGTAATTTATTCTGATTTTTTAATAAACAAGGAGGGCTTGCAGAAGGGCTAGCTTCTCCTAAATTAGGAAGCTGAAATGTGCCTGCTTCAGCCTGCCCATTTGGTCTCTTTAGTCTCTTTTTTACCCCGCTTTAAATTTTTTCGTTAAAATCAAACTTTTGATGGTTCAAAATTAGCGGATTAATAAACTTGATTATAAAGTGTGAAGTTTAACACTTCCAGTTGATGTCTGCCAAATACGGACAAGGCCAATAGAGAAACCATAAAATCTCAAAAAAAAGTGGAAAGGTGCGTTCGAAAATTTTTTGAAGTGAAATTAAAGTGATTACTGAATAATATTTTTTTCTCGCATTAACAGTAGGCATGAGACCTGATTGGATAACATTAAACAGTTCTGAAGGCATAAAATGAACTTGTATAAAAATTTAAGTTTAATTTATTTGAATCTGAGTTGGATATCACCTTGTCTTTTATTTACCCCATTACTTGTGTGTCTTTTTACCCCGCCTGACCCTATTTTAATTTCTTTTTACATTCCTATTACATAATTTAGTATATAACTAAATTAATTTAATTCTTGAAGATCCTATGTCCCACTCCGAACATAAATAAGGCTGTGTGAAATATATACAGGTTAGGGACATAACATAGATTTCGATGGATTATAGTAACGTAATTACAAAATAATAATTATCACAAATTAAATACAAATTCCTACCGAGCAGGCAAGTCAATTATTTCATGTTAAACACAAATGTACTTACGTATGGTAATCTATCACTGTACCCTGCATAACTAAGCAACCGTAACTTAATCTTTACCCTCCTTAAATTGAAAATAAGAATTAAACAAGTAAATATATATCAATAAACACTTTACATAATAATTCTTGTATATTAACACTATCTGCCGATTCTCTGTATGTAGCGTTTAGCGTTACTGTTACTAGATGGCGGTACCAGAACCATATTTCACTTCTCTTTCATCAACTTAAAAGAGAACATAAGTTGAAACATTGGTAGTGCTCTCTCTGTCTTTATGCATAATGTGATTGGTCGAAACATGCCTAAGAACTGTTTACAATGAAGACTCTCAGAGTCTCAGCAGTTGTAGACCAGTCACCAGTCTATGCATTATAATATCTATGGTTCAAGGTATATTGGTTTATTGATTGTCATCACATTTAAAATATGGCAAATTCCGTGGACTGTTAAGTTTCTACAGCTGCGATTGCTAAATAATTAAATTATTTTATTTTATTAGATGAGTCGGTTTGGAAATAACATTTTTATGTGACGTAAATAATGAAATTGAAAAATAAAGGTCAGTAAACATTAAAAAATTATAAGAAAACGTCTGGAGGCAGTTAATGGCAAAATTTAATATTAAAGATGTTTTATGTACTGTTTTATGTAGTTGCCAAAAGGTAATATAACTCGTGCAAATTGGCAGTTTATTATCAAAGATTAAATCCCTCCCGCTAAAGCGCTCGGGATATAATCAGATAATAAACTGTCAATTTACACTCTTTATATTACCAGGCAACAATGCTTTCGAAAAAATTTTACCGATAAAATTCTAAACACTAGTGATATTACATACGATAATTTGCAGAGGAATTTTGTGCTAAGGAATATTGTTTGTTCTGTAATTCCTCTATTATATTTTCGGTGGTGCAATCGTTTTCATAACTTAGTAATAATCATGTTGCAGTTTACAACGTGTGCAATTTGCTCCCGGAAGCGAAATTATCGCATAACATCACCAATATAACTGTTTTATAAATTGATAATATGCTTTTACAAAACAATTATATACCTATCTACTTGCAAAACGATTAAAAAATGAAAATGGAAAATTACTGAACAGTCGTTATAAATTACTTTACTTTTACAAGCTTAAATGTTGTGTAGTGTCCGATATTTAGCTTATGTGTTGTTTTATAATTTTGCTGCAAAAATATTCTAAATATTAATCAATATAAATGAAAATTCAGTATTAGAGGGCAAAACAATGTTTTTCGCAATTGCATCTTTTTATTTTCTGTTTAGGTAATGGAAATTTAACTATCTAAAAAATAAAAGATGGTGATGACAAATTAGACGGTCAGTATCTTTAACAAAAAAAACTTGCGAATTAGGAGAAAAAACGCCATGTTTTTTTAAATAGATAGAAGACTGAAGTTTATAAAAGATTTGTATATACACGGAAGGTATTATTTCGCATTTAACAATAAGACAAAGTATTTCCTAGTTGTAAATTCCACCACTTGCAATAAGCTTGCACAGTAGTACAGCATCCAAAAAGGTAAACTGAAATAAAGACAAAACTTTCCTTCGTGACAAACAAAATACGGTTGCCGCTCCGTGCCGGGCAAAATAGCGATTAAGAGTAATCCCACAAAAGCAATAGTCTACGATTTTCTGTTTACAAAAAGGGTCCGATTAATCCAGTAGCGTATACGAGGGAGAGTAAACTAAATCAATTTCATTTCGGGTCTCTACAACTTGGGAAGGTTCACTGATAACACGTGTAATAATTATTTTTACAAAATTGCAAGGTATGTTTTAACGTATTCAATATATTTTCGTATATATTTTGTGATTTCGTTTCCGAAGTTCTTGAAACAGAAAAGATATATAATATATTTGCATTTTTGTCTTTTTTTCTAATGTTAGTACTAGTACTTTCCGTTTTGAAAACTCCGAAAGTTTCCAGGAAGTTTTCCTTCTAACTTCCATTGGGTATATTGACAGGCTATTTTATGGTGAAATCTGATTCGTGATGATGCAAGCTTCATTTTGATACCAAATAAGTGCATACAATTAAGTATGTACCTGAAGTTTCGAACGTTCACTTGAACGAATTTCATATGAAAAAGAAAAATTTATAAAAACCCTCGTAAAAACCATACTTCGATTTAGGTGTAAAAACTTAAGTATTGTGGACATTATTGTCAGCAAATGTGGCAATGAAGTGTTTACGCCTAAATCGATGTGTGGTTTGTATTAATTTTTCTAAAATTCGTTCAAGTGAACGTTCCAAACTTCAGGTACATATACAATTATATTATTTACATGACTTGTACAGACTTTCATCAAATATGGAAAGTTTCCTCGACCCATCTCTGCTTAAAATTCGTCACTATAAAGACGAAGAGGCGTATCTCAAACAAATTATTATTATAGATACGCCCCCTTTTTCAGTGACGAATTATTCCAGGCAAAGTAACCTGGTCTTAGGTTAAAATTTAAAAATATGATTTTATTCTCATTTAGTATTAGTCTGCTTCACTGGTATATTAACTTTGTTGAGCGACAGTATATTCGGCGATAGACAGAGGACCCCCAAGCCAATCCTGAGACAGTTTTGTATGTTATTTTCTAATAATAGAAAGAGAAAGAAAGAAGTGGAAAATATGCAACGATCACACAGACACAGCAGCCTGGCCGAAGGCACTCATCCAGAACTTCCATCCCTGGGTGAGATGTGAACATAAAAAGTTGGACTTTTTTGAGAAGCAGTTCTTAACGGGATATCAGCACTTTAAGTACTACACGGAAATAATAGGAATAAATCAGGATGACACTTGCGTATACTGTGGCCGCACAGATACAGCAGAACATACAGTATTGGTCTGTGATAGATGGTCCCAATGGAAACAAGAATTAGAAGAAGAATTAGATTTCAGAATTAGTAGGGAGAACATAATCACCGTAATGATTAAAAACGAGGGTAATTGGGGGAAGTATGCCGTTTTGTTAAAAAAGATGCTTCAGAAGAAAAAAAAATCGATAAGAGAGAAATAGAACACACTGAAATTGTAAATTGAAAGGACAAAAAGGAGAAAAAGGGACGAGAAAAAAAGGACGATCAGGTGCTCGGATGCTATGTTACTTTGTGACGATAGCGGGGAAACTCCTTGGTGAGAGAAAATGGAGGGGGGGGGGGGGGGTGAGTCTGTAATGACCTGACATGCCATGTCGCGTTGGAGGCCAAGCGCATGGTGTCCATGAGCATCTCCCCACACCACAAAAAAATACTACCAACCATCCCCAGATAGCGACGGCTATCGCGTAAAATAAACATTTCCATCGTCATGCGTCATTTCAATTTGGCGCCGTTACATATTGTTTGTCCTGTTTTTTTTATTTTCATTTCCTCAAACTTTATTACATTAGGATTTCGGCTCCTTTATCTTAGGAGTTTTGAGCTACCCACCCCACATGTAAACTCTACAACATCAAGGAATAAGTGTTTTTAGGTTTGTATCAATAATTAATTTACATAGGCGTAAACTAGGTGTTCATAGAAATTTGTTTGTAACTTTTATCAATGTACTGGCCCTGTCTATTGCCTAATAATTAATAAATTATAATTTGTCCTGTGTACACATAACATTTTGGTTTGTTGACCTCATTATTTCCCGAGATTTGTGTGCTATCTCAATGCTTTACCACCTGTAAAATAACCGCTCTACACTGATTAGTTTCCCTGAATTAACACTAACTGTACTTACTTAAACATCAACGTCCGATTATTTATTGAAATATGATAAACATATTTTCAATACATTCTGCTTTAGTTAAACTGACAAAATCCATTCGACAAGTGGTAAAATGACTGTGTACACTTCAGTGCGACGAACATCTTACATCCACTATCGATGTAGAAGCCGCTATTTGCACGAACGACACAGAGAAATTTCACTCCACTTAATGACTTTTCTTTCGCGAATTCGCTGGAAAACACCTGAGGATACTGATCACACGACGAAATCGAGCAAACTAAAATTGCTCTGGTAAATATTCGACAAACATAAACACAGCTAATAAACTGTGTACACGATACAGGTACATTCAATAATAAACAGCCCCTGTAATTCAATACAGGCCAGGATATGGGTAATAATAATAATAAACGAAACTTTTTCCAACAAGTACAAATTTAAAAAAACAAAAACGACCCAGACATACTAAATTAAAAATAGCACGTGTGAAATCTTCATTAAAAATGTACACAAAATGAGCACGACGAGTGGGAAAATTTGGCGCATAATTTCGCATTCTTGGCAGAGGTGGACTTCCGGCTTGTTGCGGTAGGCATAATGGATTATCTGTTGATATTATATATTGTGAATGCAATGCGCATACAAACGGTATATAAATAAACGTTAACAGCTTTTAATTGTAAATAACACCATATTAATATTTTTATGTACGTTTCTCAAAGCAGTTAGATATTAAACACTGTATAGTTCACAACATATTTATACTGCACATAAAAAACTCAAAGCTGTCGATCGAGTTAATATAAGGGGAGACCAGGGCATGATTTATTTTTCTAGACTATACAGGGTGTATGTGTATACGTACAAATATTTTGCAGGATCACATGTTGGCATAAAAGAAGTAAAAAATCCTTATAATTTTTTTTTTAACTTAAACCTATTTTTTATTAAAAATTAATTAGAAATAGGCAATGTTTTCAGTTTAGACAGTACAACTATAAACAGAAGACGGAAGAGACAAGGTTATCGCGCTCACCTGTCGTATCAATAACACGAGTTTTACAGTTTTTGAGCTCGCTGATTACGAATCTGATGTTATCGAATCGAAATTCAAAATGATGAAACCGTATGTATTTGAACCCACTGAAACCATATCCGAAGTCAGATTTGTCAGATTACTTCTCCCCCCCCTGATAATTCTGACTTCGGACTCGGTTTCAAAGGGTACACTGATCTGGTCCACAGGCCAGACCACTTTTTTTGTTTTGGGGTGTTTTTTGGGATTGGGGGTGAAAAACGAGCGAATCTGACAATTCTCACTTCGGATTCGGTTCGGATTCACTTTTTTTGGGTGGCTGTGTTATTAATAGAAAATATTTTCTACATACTCCAGTCAAATTGTGTTTTTACCAGGAAAGTTGTGGGGTAGTTCTGGTTTCTTCCATTCTATATGTTTTTTGGGGTGCTGAATCCGAATTTGAGGTTTGCTGACAAAATTTCGTGAGCAACATAAAAAAAGTTCAAAAAAAGGTAAAAAATCTTATTTTTTGGCGGTCCTTTGCTTATAACTCGAAAGCTATCAACTCTTCGTAAATAATCTCTCTATTCAAAATGAAAGTACATACATTCCCACAAATTTCATTCGGTCTCGAGTGCCAGTTGAAAATTGGCGTATTTCGGCTGAAAGATGTGATGGCCGGTGTGTTTTTTTTTGGTGGGGGGAGAGGGGAGGACCTCTCGTGCACCATACAAAGGGCCTCGAGAATGGGAACGCAGGTACACGGTGACGTAGTTGGCCTTGGCTCGTCTGTGAAGAAGTCGAATGGAGGCTTTTAAACCAGACGGGTCAGTTATAAACTCATTTGGGGAGGCCGGGAGAGAATAAATAAAATGAAGAGACGTACAAGACAGAATTGTATTTGCACAGAATTATAATTTATAACTGCCCCGTCTGGTTTAAAAGCCTTTTTTCTCTCCATTCGACTAATTCACAGACGAGCAAGGCCAACTACGTCACCGTGTACCTGCGTTCCCATTCTCGAGGCCTTTTGTATTGTTCACGAGAGGTCCTCCCCTCTCCCCCCACCAAAAAAAACACACCGGCCATCACATCTTTCAGCCGAAATACGCCAATTTTCAACTAGCGCTTGAGACCGAACGGTTCGTCGGAGAAAAAAATCTAAATAGTGAAATTTGTGGAAAATTGTATGTACTTTCATATTGAATAGAGAGGTATTTACGAAAAATTGATAGTTTTCGAGTTATAAGCAAATGGCCGCCAAAAACTAGGATTTTTTACTTTTTTTTGAATTTTTTTCAATGTTGCGTCACGAAATTTTGTTAGCAAACCCCAGATTCGGATTCAGCACCCCAAAAAACGAAATAGAATGGGAGAAATTGAAACTACCCCACAACTTTCCCGCTGGGGCCTTTTTGAGCATAAATTGACTGCATTATACAGTATACAAGAATTTCTTAATTTTGAGGTTAATACAATTTACGACTTTATATAAAAATGTACTTTTTAAAGACATTTTAATGTCCTTTTAATGTAAGTTTAGGACAAAATGTTCAAAAATAGTATTTAAACATACAATATGTTAATATGTTATATACAATTCTACTTATATCTTTTTTAAATTGAATGTTGTCTTATGCTATCGTTTTGTCACTATTTGATCTTATCTGAAATTTTGTATTCTCTACTACTGGACACTCTTAGGTTAGGGTACGAACGTACCAAAGATACAAAGCGGTGGATGTCGTGGTCACGGTTACGGTCTCGGTCGATAAATGGATGGTCGATGCCAGGATGGGTGGGCCCTTCAGTCGAGAGGAAGAATACCACGTGATCTGAATGAATCAACCAGGTGAAAACTACCATGATGCCTTTTCTTTCTACAGCGATGTAAAAACAACCTATTTTGTATCGGCCTGGACATCGCAGTAGACCTCGATATAAACGACCATGTATGTGCCGTCACATTTAAATGTACAGTTTGTTTTACAAATAGACGGCATCGATGTAGTGACCGCGATCGCGACCTACACCTCTAGCAGCGAGAAATCTTCGGCAAGTCCGTAGCTTTAAACCAGTGCTATGTTTGTTTTTCATATTTCAATTGTTTTTTATCTGTATTTGCTTCTTAGTTACTTCTACTGTGTAACAGATTTTTTCTGTCTTGACAGTTGTAAGTATAACACAGTATTCATTTCAAACTAAATGAAACTCATATCAAGAATGAAATCTAAAAATAGAGCGCATTAACCTGGCCGGTATGTTTTCAATATCATTTCAAAAGGTCATAGATGGAAGGTATAATATTCAAAATAGGTACGTCGACCTTTATAAATCAATATGTATATCGTAAATTCATAAAACATGAGGTCAGTCCCAGTCAAAATGTAAATAAAACCAAGTAAAATCAGATTATAAGAATAATTTGAGGAATTTTCCATGAATATTATTTTTAATAATATTCCGACCTGGTGTTAAAGGACGCTATTAAATCAAACCTTGAGATTAGCGTTTAATCGAAACATTATTGCAACCAAATAAAACAACGCTGTACAAAAACGGAAACGCAGTTTTAAATGTTTGTATAAATTAAATAAATTACCACAATAAATAGTTAAAAGTATGTGGAATTTCAGGAGTTTACTGTCAAGCTCTGAATTAGATAAACTTAAAAAAAAGAGGGTAGCATTATAAACTATTGCACTAATAAACAATAAAATGCGTGTTTATTGGTTTTAAATTGACTTATTTCACGTTTTCAACCAATCGTGTTGTGTCTAACTAATCCGTGATCTATTTTCTTTTGTAGTAACCCTGCGTTATTTTGTGGGTTCTTTGGATATTATCTTTAGAAGATAAATGTAGTAAAAAATCCCAAAAAGAAAAAGGAAAAA
Source organism: Rutpela maculata (assembly GCA_936432065.2). Lineage (NCBI taxonomy): Eukaryota > Metazoa > Arthropoda > Insecta > Coleoptera > Cerambycidae > Rutpela > Rutpela maculata. Next base: position 44,786,771 of record OW386286.2, read on the forward strand.
ACTAAGAATGTCAGAATTGACATTTAGAATATAACAAGTCAATTTATAATTTAGTACGAATAATTTCTACATGTTTTTGGAGATAACATACAAGCTTTTAAATCTTTTGATGATACCTAGTAATTATAAAAAAACTTCTCAATTCGTCATACCGTGAGAGATAAATCAATACTTAATTTCAAGAGCAATTAAATTGAAAGGGAATTGAATAGGAAAATGAAAGAAAGGGACAAGCAAAATTTATCGCACACGATGCCACGAATGAGTTTTTCTTTCCTCGTTAATGATTTTCATTCACTCATGCCGGATAACTTCTTCAGAAAGGGAGTTATTTCAAAACTTCTGCTCACTTCCAACCCTTCCATTGTTTAAAAGAATTGTTTTCTCTTCCGATAACTTTCATGATGGCGAGAGGTTATTAATGAATTCCTACAACAAAATCTACTCGAAAATTATATGAATGATTACAATAATTCTATTGATACTAACACTAAAGAAAACGTATATAAATATTTGTATTCCATATGAAATCAAAACAAGCAGGTACGGACTCACAGAAAAAAATACATAGGTTTTTGTGAACTGTGCCTAATAAACCTAACAGAAGAAAATGAATTAATAATAGAATCTTATTATTTATTATATTATTATACACTGAAGTTCATAAGTGGCGAATAAATTCATTTTCAACGTTATTAATAATATTTATTCGAAATCTCGAAATAGGTCAATTTTTTATTTTAAAACTGCATTTTGTGGTGCAAAATTTTTAAATTGGAAGGGGTGCTTGCGATACCTCATTTATAAACTATTTTGATTCTCGGTTCAGCAATGTCAACCTTTTTCGAATTTGATCACTAGTTAACGAGAAAATTACATTTGAAATGTCACAACATGAATATTTGGTTCCAACAGTATTTTTTTTTTGTCTATTTATTTAACGTCGGCCTATTTCCGCTACCAGGGCCTATCACTGACGCCAGGAGACGAGCTACCCCCAACCTGGAAATTTTGCCGAACCTCTTCCCTTAAGAAGAGTAGAGATCTTTTACTTGCCTAACATTTAATAGACAAGGGACCGCCTGCTTTACATCCCCTCCGAAGGATGGTATATCCACTACCTAATCCTCGTCTGAAATTACGTAGCTTCCGCGTATACACTGATATACAAGCCGCAGAAGGTGGGACGAGAACGCTGTATTTCCCAAGATGGGTCACCCATCCAAGTACTAACCGCGCTCGACGTTGCTTCAACGAAATATCGACTGATATTCACATTGAAATCGCCTCTACGCTCGCCCCGTTCCAATAGTAATTCGAAAATTGTAAATCAAAATGTCGTTAAATTTTGGATATAGTTCTAAAGCACGCTAATCAATAATACTGCATTAGATTTTCAGTAAAAGATGTCGAAAAATCGACACTTTTTTCTCAATAAAAAAACACGTCAATGACTGAAATAAGTTTTGTTTTACTCCAAAAAGACATAGGAAAGGTCTTTGACACCAATCCAAATTTGGTTGAAATTGGATGACTAATAACTGAGCTACGAAGGTGTCACCGTGAAAAGTGAGACTATATATTGGTCAGACGGGTTGAAATATATAAAAGCGACTTGAGGAGCACAAAACGTCCATTGTGAACAATAACACGGGCATGTCAACACTATTATTATAATTATAATAACACGGTTATAATGTAATGTATAATACTTCTAGAGTAAACCTTTACAACGACTGGAGACGAAAACAATTTATCCCACTATGTTGAAAGCAGTTTCCTTTATATCGCCAGTAATTTGTCATCCAGTGCATTAACTACATTGTAAATGTTTTATAATCCTAAAATATTCCGTTTAGATAAGTTGCAGTTTTATGTCTCGAAAAGGACATAAACCGTTTACAACTTTACTATCATCTAGCGCCTTACTGTAATGATAAAATATACTTTTTATGGAAAAATGTTCTGATCTACAAGACTGCTTTAAATATTTATCAACTCTAAAATGTCAAACGAAATTTAGTTTTATGAACGTCTGTCTGGCTTAAAAATAGTAAATGGAATTTGAGATTCCCAGTTTAATGAATACTGTGAAGTTGAGGCGACAAATCATTAAATATCTTATTATTAAGCTAATAGGTAATAGACAGACCCTTGGGAACAATTGGTATGAAGTGATGGTAACATAGGAAAGGAAATGATAGTATAATTCATAACAAAAATATACGAGAGTTAGAATAGCTGAATACTGGTCTTGTTTGAAAGACAGCAACTGAGTGTGCAGTACCTTGACTTCATCTGTTGAAAATTGGAGTCTGGAGTTCTTCAAGGAACCATTCTAAGACCACTTCTTATAAGCATTGTTATTAATGACAATCACTGTAAAGCTCAGCTATACACAGTTATATTTAAATCGTTAGATAATTTTAGTCACTTATTTAAGATGCAATGCACAGAGATAAGGGAATAGCATATACTATAAGGACTATAAAATAGTATGAATAAGATAGAATGAAATGTGTACAACAAGGGCAGAGCCAATTACTTACTATACATATGTTAAGACAAGACACTGAATGCCTTCGACTAGAAAAGATACGGATTTAGAGGCGTTCAGGCATAATCCCTACATAAGCTAATGTAACATTAATATAGGAAAAAGAACGACAGAGTGTGTAAGAAAACGATGTGAGCATGTGTCTTTAATGAAAACTATTCCATTTTAGTGGAACTTGGCCCAATGCTCTCCCACTTTAAGTGACCATCATTAGCCAACGTTACACGGCTGTAACATTGTGTATTGACCAAGGATATTGTAAACCAATCACCATTCCCAGCTTTTGATTAATTTATCGCATAAAATGTAACCGATTCTGTAAACATTTCTTACCCACTCCCCTCAAGTAATATACGCGAAGGCGTGATCACATATTATCCGGTATCTGCTATAAAGATCCTAAATACATTTCCCCCGGGACATAAAGTATGTGATATTAATGCATATATTTAAACGGTGAGGTCATGTACATATCTACCCCTGGCAAGCTATTAACGATTTAATAGAATGAGAAGGGTTAAAACAACACTCGTCGTATGAACAATCGTTCCCCCTGACTAGTCTACCAATTATGACCAACATGGGGATCATGATTCATACGTGCACTCAGTAGCGGCGTTACTTTTAAATTTTCAGTAACGCTATTTTTTGGCTGTTCGTGTCATATCAGTTCACAAATAATTTTATTGATCCGATATTAAAACTGAAGATATCTTTGCCAATCAATCTCCTCTATCTATTGTCTCTGAAGGATATACATAAACATAAATAATTATTGTGTTACCTGACTAATACAAACCAACGATTAATTATAGACGTGGGAAATTGATATTGTTTGTTTTGTAATCAAATACTGCCAACTGAGCTTCTACTTACATTTTTATGGATTTAGGAGTGTGGTACTCTCTTTGCAAGATAATTGCAGCAACCAATAGAAGTCGCTTTTTCTCTAGGCTGCGTCGTGTTTGTTAAAGGCATTTTTAAATTTAGATTCGCCTCTGACTGAGGAATGTACGATATTATATATGTATTTTTATCTCGTAAAACCGAGCTGGTGTGTTCCATTCATCTTACGCTAATATTTGTTTTCTCACAATCACGGCATAGTACTTCACAGACCCCGTGATTTTTTTCTTATTCACAACTTCTTGGCACGTGTTTTGTAATTCATGCATTATTCTAGCTGGCCTCCCGTTGCTATATGACACGTCTTATAACACCACTGGGTGAATTTGAAGATCATTTTCAAGGTCATTTGAAGGTCAACTTTCGTTTATCAAACGAGAATCCCTTGTCGCCGAAGTCGATCATGAAATGACCTCGATTCGACCTTAAAATCTATCTAATAGGTCATCACGATCACCATTGCCAGCCTTTAGTCACCAGACCCTAGGATCAATTTGACCCCTTACAAGTCCAATGCAAAATTTTTCGCTATTTCAGAATCTGGGGATATTTTAAAAACAAAAGTTGACCTTCAAATGGCCTTGAAAAAAACCCTTCAAGGTCAGGTGGTGCCCCGATGACCTCAACAACTTTTATAGAGGTCATTTTCTTCATATCTCGCTATCCTGACGAGATACCAGCCTGAAAATTTAGAGAGACATTTGACCTTTAGATGATTTAGGGTCAATTTGACTCCTTGCAAAATTTTTCGCTCTTTCAGAATCCGAGGTCAAAAATTTAAAAAACCAAAGTTGACCTTTAAATGACTTTGAGAAAACTTTCAGTCAGATCCAAGGCCACCAAGTGGTGTCCCCTAGATCAATCTTTCTCAATTTACTTAGTGGATTATACAAGAATTACTTAATTAAAAATGTGTTTCTGACTTGAACTAAGTACTACTAAGTTTTCTAAACTAGTATTACATTCTAAATTAACTCAACATGAGTAAACCAGATCACAATCACTCGATGGAGACTTGAGGTTTTTTATTTTCATAGTTTTCTATAGAATTACTAGATTTCATAAATGCTCATGTCCTGAAAAATAAGGAATATAATCTTGTTAGCTTGACGGCTTTTACTTATAGTCGGAACAATGAATCTTTGAACTGACGTCATCATTCTATTTTGCCTGAACTAATTAGTTAAAAGATGGAAATGATTTCGTACTATAGGCGGAGCAAATTTATTATTAAAATAATGATTAATAATAATAAATTGGACTAGACTAGACATAAAGAATCAAATTGGCATTGGCAGTAGACTCAATTAGAACAAAAAAAAAAACAGATTTCTAGCTTGCAAATTCAGATATAGTTAATTAATTGCGTTACGAAGAGCAAACAATACGTGCGCCACTGATGACTGAATCACGAGACCGATGCGCGTCTATGTAGTCTAGACGTACGCGTTACCATTACTCTCAAATCTAATGCGCATAACGAGCGTGCGTAGGTCGTAGATTGTGGAAGACATATATCCTTATATCCATCCCTGGAAGTTCGATTGTAAGGAGTGAGACGCCAAGTTACAAACGATAGTCTTTGATTGGTACCTACATTAGTGACGTCAATTTAAAGATTCGTTGCTCCGACTATACACACTTTATTTTGCTGTCACATGATACGAAACATATCATGTCAAATTTCTAAATTCACCTCATGTCTTTCTAAATTCACTAGGATTGGATATATTTTTATATCGACCACTGCAATACATTTTATGAATTATACAATACATTGTCAGTATTGTCACTATGCCCTTTAATGTGCTCTCAATATTTTGACAATTTACTTTAGCTCAGGCACAATGCACTCGACACTTTTTCTTAATAAGATTTTCTAGGAACTATAGAAATGAATATGAAATCATGAATAAAATATTGTTTACATGTCTCGTTCGACGAGATTGAAAAAACTATTTTACATTTCAAATTTTTATTTACAAAACTGAAGCTAGGGAACTCTGGTTTACAGGTAAAATGGGTTATTCATTTATTTCTTTATTGAATTTTATGCCTACGGTCTATTCCACCAAAGTGATGTTGGAAGATTGTAAGAGATTATGAATCGTTTTTATTTAATTCTTTATTTACCCCCACGCTTACTAAATTCCAGGCTTATACAACACAGAATATATTAAGTAATGAATGCCACATTATTATATGAGGTAAAAGATAAGATTACGTTCCATGATGAAATTTGGGGTAAAGGTTACGATTTTTTTAGTAGGCTATTCTGCTCTCATTAAATAAAAGACATTTCAGTATAATGTAATTAAGGCTCTATCTGTGTTATGGGCGCTTAGAACAATCGAAATACTACCTAATAACCTCTTATTACTATATAACCCACATTTTAACCAAGAAAAAGCTTAGAAAATGTAAAAAGCTGAAAGGCTCATTATTTTTAGATAGGATAGAAAAAGATTGAGATCGGTGACCACGCCCCAAAGAAGTAAGTGATTCTGAAAGAGCTTGGTTGGATTCAAAGTATCTGACATTTTAGGTACACATTCCACGTACGGGAAAGTTATTTAAAATATGCAGTTTACTTAGAAATCATAGTTAACGGATAGCATTCAACTCGATAAAGATTACATAATTACCTTTAGCTTTAGCAATGATTTAAGCTGAAAATAAATCCCGTTATAGTCACAGAAGGACGTTAAGTACAATTTGCCCTTACAAAGCATACTGGACTGCGTTTCAGCTACAATGAAGTCAACAAACAAGATTATTTGCCCATCATATTATTTTAGGTATACACATTTATTTGTTCAGGTTACACAGGTATTTATTTGTTCAATGAAATTTAAATTATTTTTGAATTTTCACTCACTGAAGTTATTGTAATTGTTGACGTTTGCCACTTACTGATAACGCCAGGCAAGTACGTACATCGGACAGGGTCTGCATGCGAAATAAATGGTCAACCGACCGCAGGTCGAGAACCCACCATTTAAATTCCTTTGTATCGTTGCGCATTCAATCTGTTTCGCACCAGTGAATGTGAAATGTCTAGTTACCCATAAATTCGTACGTGTACGCACTTGGCTGCAGTGATCTGTATGTGTAATCGTTGTTTACTTATACGTTTTGTACATCTCGAGCTGTAACTAAGGCCCTCATTAGACTATAAAAGTTTTTTGACAAAGATCTTTAATAAAATATATTTCTTATGAGAAATGTGTAATATTTTATAAAATTTGATCTATTACACTATCACATTTCTCATAAAATATCTTTTATAAAAGATCTTTGTCAAAGAACTTTTATAATCTATAGCAATAGCAATATTTCGCAATAAGTATAACATTATTTGGTTTACTTTCTTACGGAAAAACGTATACAAAAGATTTTGTAAAAGCTCAAAGCGGCAATCTACTAAATGTTGAAGCATTTGTGCTTATGAAGTACATAATGACTAAGAGAAACGTTTCAACGCCCCGAAATAGCAGGAATCAAAACAGAAATATAAGTAATACGCTTTATACATTACTTTAAGTTAAATTAATTATATTCACTCTTGAATTTCGTTTACTAGGTATCGAGAAAATTAAATTTGAAATGTCAACATGAACATTTGGTTCCAGCAATTGAAGTTTTTTTATAACTATTTAACGTCGGCCTATTTCCGTTACCAGGGCCTATCACCGACGCCAGGAGACGAGCTACCCCCAACCTGGAAATTTTGCCGAACCTCTTCCCTTAAGAAGAGTAGGGATCTTTTACTTGCCTAACATTTAATAGACAAGGGACCGCCTGCTTTACATCCCCTCCGAAGGATGGTATATCCACTAGGGGGTTAGGGTTCATTTAAATGCAGTGTTTTATGGTAGGTGGTTTGGTAGGGGGCGCGGGCGGCAATAGAATGCAGAGATATTCAAGTTTTGTATGACCCGAGGACTTGCCTGTTCAACTTCTTGCCTTATCCTATTATTATATTAAATTAAATCTTCAATATTGCCCGATCTATCAACATACACTTTCGACTTCAAGTATCCCCATAAGAAGTAATCTAGTGGAGTCAAGTCAACAAAACGAGTTGTCCACTCTCGCTTACATAATCAAATTACCAAATTTTATTGTATCATGATACAGCATTCCCGAGATAATAAACAAAAAGTTAATTTTGGTCACTTCATTGGGGGGGGGGGGGGGGGTTGTAATATCCCAGGGCAATTTGTGATTTGGGGTTCATATGAACTTTTTGCCTAAAAATATCATCAGGAATCAACCCCAACATAGATCTATTGACACCCTGCATATTGTATTCCTTTGAAATGAAAATATATTATTATTAAAAAGTTCAACGTTAAAAGTAAAATTAGTACGTAATATTTTTTTACATGTTTGTTGGTAAAAATTTATTCGCAGAACTTCAGTTCGATAAAATTTCAAGCTTTCAAGTTTACCTACCGCTGTTACACTTAACCCAGTTACTTTTAGTCGATAATAACTTTTTTAATTGGCACGATATGCATATAATCAATAGTGAATTTATAAGTACACACTAGGGTCGTTTCCTTCAACAAAATTTACAAAATATTATTATATGATCAAAAAGTATATTAAATATACATTGTATATATCATATTAAAAAAAGTTCTAATCATCACATGCAAGAACAAATTGGTTTTGAAAATAAAAAGGCGGTAAATAATGACGTATATAATGAGAATTCAATTCTAGAGAATTTTCCTGTTTTCATTTATCATGTTGGTGGTAGTGCTCTGTTGATTTGTTGTTTACGTTTACATTGTCCGTTTAACATTTGTTAACCTAATTTTGTGAAAGGTACTTCAGAGAATTTACCCATTTTTATATGGTACGAGAGTTTTATGTAGACAATTTGAACAATTTAAGTGCCAAATCCCGAAATGTTAAAAATTTGAGGTTAGTACTTCTTTAAAATAATTTGGCAATGACTCACATCGATACTAACACTAAAAGCAAATAAGCAAAGCAAACGACGCCCGTCGATTATTGCTTTATCTAACTGCGCATGCTCCCACATCTGACGTGGCGATGGGCGCGAATTCAAAATTTCCTAATTTTAATAAGTAATTTCACTATTAAAATGACTTTAGATTGTAAAATAAAAAAACACGGGTCGAATAAAATTTAATAAAGTACTTGAATATAAAATTTTAAAAAATGGTCAACGATCCTATTCGTTTTTTGAGGCATAAAAACATTGCACCGCTACTGCACTAAGTGAACGTACTAGCTTGTTCTGTTCCATTCAACCGTCGCCCATTGCTTACTTTAATTTAAATTAATTCCGCCACGAATCAGTAATGTTGGTGGTTTTAATTACGAATTTTTATTGTTCGTTGTCTCATATATGGATAAAACAAGGTTGCTGTAATGTTTTCAACGTGTTTAAAATTCAAAGTAGGATTGCTTTATCGAACAGTAAATATCACGATTGCAAAATTGCAAAACAAAAATTATTGTTAAATAACTTTTCGCGATATTTATAAAACAATCCTAGAGAAAGTCGCTTGAAATTCAGTTAATATTATTAATACAATCTTTAGAGCAAAAAAACGGGGGACACCCGTGCATAATTCCTACGAGCAATTTTTTGTGTGTAAAATGTAGGGGGGTTGCCATTATCGTTAATTAATGTTTTCTACAAAAATATCATTGCCGTTGCGTCCTTGTTGAGAAAATAACTATAAAAATAGGTTTTTCTCAATTATCTCCTTTCCTGTTAGTTCTACCCTAAATTTAGATATTACCAATACAGTACAAAATGAAAAAAGCTACAACTTTTATTTAAACTATTTTTCTCTATTTCTCTTTAAGCAATTTTGATGAATCTAGTGTGATTCTTTTACAAAATTATTGTAAATTACTGTATTCTCATGGCACAATATTGTTGACATCGATGTTAATTTAACCATTTCTCTAAATAACTTTAAATAACCCAATAACTGCACATTTTAGCTATAGGGAATGTACATATAGGACGAAGGGTAATAAAAAAGGGAAGCGAATAGGCTTATAAAATATAGTATGTTCCATTTGAAATAAGCGATTTAATGGAGGTCGAAGTTGTCGAGGTTGGTACGGATACCCCGTATATTTTGAGGCATTTGTAGCTTGAAGCCCCATAAACCCCATCTCTCATGAACATATGGGAGAAAAATTGGTTATTGGAATTTACCATAGCGAATATTAATTTCCAACTGTGGTTTGGTTTTCGCATCATATTTCATTAAAAATGAAATATCTCACAAACTATTGGTTTTTTAGATAGGGAATGATATTGAAAGTTAACTTAAAATAATGAATACAATTCGAATCCGGCATAAAAATAAGACATGCCATTTAAAATAAAGAAGTTGAGATGTCAACTTCCGGTATAACCGGAAGTGTCTCACACGTGGCGTTATTTTCATTAAATAGAGCACCTATGAAAACCCCTCTTTGTAAATTTTCAGCTTCAAATTATTTGTAGTTTTTCTAAAACGTCTAATAGTCCACTAACCGTGATGCACCCTTAGTCCAGTTGATGAAGGTAGTTACCCACAAAAAGTTGCAAAATGTGTAAACTTTCTTTTAACGAGTTCGTGAAAGTATGTAGAATAATATCCTGAAAAGTTTACATTTCGCTCGGATGCAGAACATAAAAAAAAGTGAAAAAAAAAATGTTTTCATCCATTTTTTCAAAATTTTGAAATTAAGTCAAGCTAGGAAAAAACAAAAAATACAAATGGATAGATCACGTATTTATGAACAAAAAATGTGCTAATAAAATTTATCGCTAAAACCACGGTTTTGCCGGAAAAAAATAGTCAAATGTAACGTTATAACTCGAAGCGAGATACATGCGGGACACCGACGCATTGAATTACATGTCACTAAATCAGAATTTGTTCAATCTATATGAGTGCTGGTTCATTTAAAAGATGGAAATTGTAGCTTTCTGGTGCTTTTTTGTTTTAAACAAAACAAGCAAAGGATGGATGGGAAAAATATACTTATATACAGTATTAGAAAATCCTTCGTTTGGCATTGCGCTATTAACCGACCGCCCACAATAAAGACGTCTACCAATACTCTAGCAGAGCTAAAGAATGACACGCTCATTCACACACGATTGCATGCTTCGCTTTCGCTTTGCCGCTCTCGCTTGCTTTTATTGACAACCCAATTCCAACACTTTCCGAACGTGTATATTATCACGCTCGAACTCAATCGTCGCAATAAAAAATATAGAAAAAAAACAAGCTAAAAACGTACTCTTCGCCTGTTCACTGAACTTTTTATATAACTGTTACACATTCTATAGGATACTCTTCGCAGTTTTTTGTAAATAATGTTAGTTTTAGACATTTTTAATTTTATAGTACGAACTTAGTTGGTGAAAAATAAAGTAAAAATAAAAAAAACTATACCACACCCCATGTGGGTTTCGAACCCGGGACCCTTGGATTCCGAGTCAAAAGCGTAAGAACTACACCACCACCTTACACGTAAAAAAAAATGTAAATTTTTACATTATAAGACATGAGCTAAAATCATATTTTCACGGTTGCATATTACATTATGAAATGTATATTTGTAAAATATATAAATATTTAGATATTATAATGAAATATTCTAATGAAATATTTCACCAAATTTATATTCAATTACAAAAACATAAAAATCAAAAAAACTTTTTTTTCAAATTTAAATCATTAATAACATTTTTATTTACCGATCGATTTTGTTCAAAAACAATAGTGTTCTTCCTCTAGCTAATACTAATTTACTGTCCAAATTTCAGTACAATCGGATTTTTCTTTCTTGAGTTATCGTGCTTACAAGAAACGTGACGGACGGACAGATAGACGGATGGACGGACGGACAGACGGACATTTTGAAAGTTGTTCAGAATTCGTTCACTAACACAATTATATGAAAATTTTTTCTCTAAGAGCGATATTTACGATTTTAGAAATGTGCCGATCAAATAAAATATAATCTTCGTTTTTGCGAAGAGTATAATAAAAGCCCTTCAAAAAAATTCTTTCTTCATTGAGAACTGTTAAAAAGTATGTACACTTCATGATTATTATGGTTTATTAAGTTATACTAACGTGGATTCAAAAAAAAGTACATCTCAAATCATTTTAATTTAATTGCTTGATGATTTTCTTGATAAATATATATATTGGAGGCTGTAACTTGCGAGAAATTGACCATTCCAGAAAATAAAATATCACTATTTCGGAAAAAATGTATAATTTTCGAATTTTCAAACACAAATTCGTTTACTTTTATGCATTTTTTCGAAAATATGATTGATCATATCATGATAAGAAATTGCGATTGTCACGATTTAGAAAATATCTATGATTGTTTTGAATATAAATTCTGGAACTTTTCCAATACATTAACAAATGTATAAGGAATTCAATGGATATAGTGAAGTGTGGATAGGTGTATCTGTAATAAATACAATACAGTAAAGGCACGTAAAAATTCATGCGAGCGATTCAGCGGCTATGTGTGGTGTCTGTGTATGCGTTTATAATTATATATTTTCCCTCCAGACTCACTATTTATCCTCTTAGTCACTAAGAAAAATGTTAAAAATGGAAGAAAGAGAAAAAAGCTTTATTTTACTTGTTAGAACTGCTAAGAATTTTTAGAGTCTCCGTAGTATGCATTTAACCGTGCGCTTGGCCGAGCAGAGTGGCAAAGTTACTTCACTATTTTTTTCCTGGAAAACAATGGCTTCAGCGGTAAATTTTATTAGAACATTTTTTGTTCAGAAACACGTGGTCTACCCACATGTGTTTTTTTTGTTTTTTTCTAGCCTGACTTAATTTAAAAATTTTGAAAAAATTGATAAAAAAAATTTTTTTTCACTCTCTTTTATGTTCTGCGGAATGTAAATTTTTCAGGATATTATTCTATACACTTTCACGAACTCATTAAAAAAAATTATTCAGTTTGCAACTATAAAATGATCTCTGTCGTCTGGGCTACCTGTATTATCCTGTTAATTTTAGGTAGTACGGCACTTCATTGCTGTGTAGCGTGTTGACTATGGGCTCGTGACTGATAGCATCAAATTCCTTCTGTAACATTGTAAGCAAATCTTATTTTTTACTCACATCTAATCGTCGTATCGATTTGAAACTTTGCAAACTTACGCAATTGTGGTGACAATAGAATAATATGGTAACCATCGACCTTGTATGATGATGGAGGTGGTTATAGGGACTCCTTAATGACGTATCACCGGCGACTCCACCATAAACTAGAATTTTCCACGACAGAGAGAGAAAATTAATTTAAAAGCGGTGGACTCACTTATATAGCTGTCTAAGGTCTAGGCATAATGAATAAAATATAATGTAGTTACCTGCCCACCTAGATAAGTGCGCTTTTAAATTTAATTTCCTAATAATTTTTTTTACTTTGTTAGTGCGCTACTCAAGAAAGCCTGTGTTTTAGTTTTTATAACTTTAATTTTTTCCAGGATTCTTCTGCTGGTGTACATATGGTCAATTTGATTTGCCTTCGATGCATGCTGACTGGTAGCCTTCAGATGTGTTTCGCTAGTTGTTCGAGCATGAGTTGTGGTAGTATCTGCATCTTATGCTGCAGTGTTGTTCTTCTATAATCATCCATATCCTATGGTGAGTTGATTTTGGGAAAGGATTTTGTATAGTTTTGTACCATTCCGTAGGCAGATATGAGATTTCCATCTATGCTCTGGTGATAAATTGTAAGGTTAAGGTTTGTACCTTTTCAAGAAATTCAAATTCTTAACATAAAATTCTAAGCACTAATGATTTTACATACGATAAAACCTTTATCCCTAAGAATTTATTTATCGGATAGAGAGAGAGATATTTTTTACCACTATATAAGAAATTCTTGTAAAAGTTTTAATCATTTTCAGATGATGCTAAAGTGATTTGCGCGTCGAGTATAGTATGAGTGTAGTTTCAAGTGTTCTGGTATTTGCGGAAACTTCTTCAGAAGCACTATCACATCAAAAGTTCAAATTCTCTCAAGGGGACATAAAATATTTGATAAATTCAACTGGAAATCAACAACGTCAATTATACTATGTCATATCCGGATTCGCGTAAGCATAATATCGATTAATTTGTATCTTCCTGAATATTTAATCGTAATCATACCCATACGTAAACATAGTAATTATGTGAAATGACCCGACACACGCTTATCAAATGTGAAATTATTGTTCGCTGGGTTATCTGTTTTACAAGATTTTAATTTTAAGCGTCACTTACCGCCGCGTTGTCCAAAGATAATTTCCTATAAGATTGACTGAATGACTTACCTGAAACAAAAAAGACAATATTAGAAATATTTCATGTGGCCCGCATATATATATAACTTTTGTTTGTAGGAATAGGAAGTAGGAGTGTAATACGCATGCTACTGATAAATGAGTAGAATAAATTCGATACTGAAGAATGTTCTCTTGCGCGTACAGCATATAATTTTCATACATATCATATCTAATATTTCATATGAAAACAAAAATATCTATGCTATGCAAATTGTTGATCTTACTTCTGATCACATTTGTATATTAATAAGGTAATCAATGATTACTTTTAAATATAATATATTTAAATAATTAAATATATATTATAATATATAATTAATACAGGCTGTACCAATAAATACTTCCAGGCAAGATAATTTGGAAATTAATACAGATATTTGAATTATGTAAAAGTCAATTGTTAGAATGTATAAATAACTTGGATACCAATCATTATTTAATATATTAAAATGTAGATGGAGTCAGTTTATAAAACACTTAAACTTAAGTAACTTAGAACGTTGAATACTAAAAAAAAAACAATAAAAAAAATAAAAATTAAAAAAAAGAAACAATTAAAAAAAACACAAAAGGGTTGTGAACAAGCACGAACGTCATAACAAACGCCATATCTTGATGAGCTTACCACAACTAATTATGATAAGGTGTAAAAGAGATGGCTATACATACCTAACCAATCCACCTTCTTATGTATATACAGCCATCTCACTTACACATTACTGTTATAGTTAGTTGCTAGTTGTAGAGTAAGCTTGGCTATAATATGGCTTATATTGCAGACGATGTAGATGCTGAACTTTTCCCGCCAATAGGAGATTATATTCTGATTGATATCTATCCGTATGGTTAATACCACTATTGTATATTTTTAAATTCGTAACTCGTGCAAATCTCAAAGGCTGCAACATCTATTATTTAAACTGGTTGGGGGGTGCGAAGAAGGGGTCCCGGCTTTTGGTTTTTCGCTTATATCTCAATCAAATCCTAATCAAAAAGTGGCTATATGCAAAATTAAAGTTGACTAAAATTTCTACGATAATGTTTCCGAGAATGTTTCTACGATAATGTCTCCGAGAATGTTTCTATTAATTACTTCCACATCCAGTGGAAGTATAGTAACGATAAAAAAAAAATTCGAAAATTTTTATTGTCCAAATAGGTTTAGAATGTCATGAAACGTCGAGATTTTAAATTTGAGCGAAAAAAAATCTGTCTGTCTGTCGCATGTCGGTCTGTCTGTCTGTCAGTCTGTAACTTTTTGTGCGCACGTTTACTCTGGAACCGTTTAAAATATTGACTTGAAATTTGGTACACTTATGTACTTTAACGGGATCTGGAACTAGATTATATTTTCATCTTATTCTGCCGAAGGGTTGGGGTAAATGGGGGGGTAAATAGGTAAATCAAGCAGGTAAGAGTTCATAAAATTGGTATTTAGTGTATACAAGAAAAGCTAAGGTTTCAAAAAAATTGTTGGCATTAGAATCTGTGTCTAGACGGGCGTATTCTTATTTCTTATTTTTATTCAAGAAATTATTGTTCTGGTTTAAATTGATTATGCAGTAATTGTTAAAATAATAACATTACTTGATATATATCACCAAAACTGAATTTTAAAAAAAATGGAAAATACCCCCTTCCTAGTATGCTTACAATATCCGGATTGACCTGCTGTGCAACTGCATATGGATTTCCATTTATCAACATCACTTTCTAAATTCATTCTAACTTCATGGAGAGCAAACAAGGGGCAAAGATTTGATTTTTCACGACGGCTTCGACTTGGCAAAGAATTACATGTCCAGCTCTAAATACCGCTTCACCTTCCTTAACTGATCTACTTCTGCATCAAATGTAAGTAAATAAATATCACACAATTCTAATTCAACCTTTAAGTAAGGAAATTAATAAACTAACAGAGGAGAGGTGAAGTTATGACAGCTATAATGTTTTCATCACCATTTCCAGCTGAAATTCACTGATGTTGACCGTGAATTCCCCCTTATGAATATTTAAGTGCATTTTGTTTTTCTAATAAGATTACGTCTTCAGAGTAGCGTCAGAAAATTACTAAATCGTGGTTCCAACATCACTAGCCAACCAATTCAGAACTGTAATCATCAGATATTTTCCAAAGTTCATCATTCACTACAATGGATCAATTAAGACCCCTACTGAAGACAATTTTGACCGAAAACTGAATGAGTACTCAACGTTCCTAAACAGGTAAGTCTAAGTTTGTTGTAACTGCTGCCCTCTACCCGGTGGTTTGCAAATTAGTATAAGTTGTTTTTCAAATAGGTGACTGCAGCGCCACTGAGAATTAGCGGACAGTGGTTCAACTAATGGAAAAATAAAGACACATAATTACCCAACCACTAAATCTAATAAGGCCAAAGCTGTCCATTTGAAATGCATACATACATTTCTAATCGACCTACATTATTATAGTCAAATTTCTTGTATTAAGCTTTTTTTTTGAGGATGTTAGAAGCTGCAAGAAACTGAATGATGATGAGTTGTTATATTTGGGTATCTCGTTTAATAATGATAATAAAAATAATAGTAAAATTTAATGAAAAAATATAATGAAGATGCGATGCGATTTCATGGTTCAGGGTTCCAGCAACATCACGTCTGTAAATTTCCCGACTTTTCTCTGTTTTTTCTGACCCGTTTTCCTCTTGTTCCCTGATAAATTTTTAAATGTCGAAGTATGTCAGTTTTTTACGATCAAAATGATTATGTATTTAAAAATATCTTATTTCTGCTTACAATATTAAAAAAAAGCATTATTTTGGGTATTCAATAGATAACTTTGTGCTTTTTAGTAGTTCTTGGTTTTGAAATGTAACAAATGTTTGTTTATGATGAAATATTCTCTAGGTAGGGCTACATATACCAAATACTGTAAATGTACTTAGTAAGAAAATATACGACGTAGAAGACGAAGTGAAAAATCCAAACAGAGCCATTGAAAAAAAACAAAAGACAATGAAATACTTTCAGAAGCGGTGGTAAAAAACAATGACGAAATAAAACAGGATATAAATATAATTTCTGACAGAAAAAAATCAGGAAACTTTTGATGAGAAGGTTAAATTAAAAAAAATCCGGACCCAGTCGTTGTTATCAAGCCGAGAAATAAACAAACTAATAACGACACACGAAAAGAAATCACTCATTTCACCCTACAAAAATCGCAATAACTGTTATGAAGAATGCACGGGATGGAGGAGTCATAGTTGAATGTAAGAACAAGAACACCGCTGAAAATCTCAAAAAAGACGCCGGAAACAAATTAGGTCAAAAATGTAAGCGAACCCAAAAATCATCCTCCCAGGATAAAAATTGTAGGATCACTGAAATAAATGAACCAGAGGAAATAGAAAAATTTACTGATTGCCCAAAATGAAGAAATATTCAAAAAGGTTTCTGGCTTTTTCGCGCTCCCTTCTAGATTGAATAGAACTTTTTGTCCTTATCATACTACTTAACTAACGTGTGAATTAATTATTATTATTACAGGCCATTTTAAAAACAACTTTCTTTGAGTTTAAAAAACTGGATTGAATGTTATTCACGAAAAATTCAAAAATGAATTTTTGCAATACTTTTCATATATTACTCTCATATACATATATCGGAAAGTAAAACCAGTTAGAAAGGAAATGGATATTTCCTTCTAAAAATCCACTATTCACACATGTGCATGGCTAACGGATATAAATCTCACCATCATTAATCCAAATAAAACTCCCTGTTGCATCAAGCAATTTTGCTCACGCCACGCATAACGGGGGATAATATTCACAAAGAGACCTAACATACGAAAAAAAATGTGAACTCATCAGTTCAATTTATATTACGCTGAGCCTTTTAAACACCCCTGGCGAGCGGAATAGTAAAAATCCATTTTTCACACAATACACATGCATTTTCATCATTTTCGCACCGGCGATTCTTTTTCATACACCCAAATCCTCATCATACAACCAATCTTATTTTGTATACTCGTATTGTGCGAAGGTAAACTGCCATTGTGTGGACTCTGGTCCCCTATATATTATTATATTTACAGCTACAGAGCTGGTTTAAATACTTTTGACAGAGTTTCAGTGAATTATTGGATTTTCGTTCGTTTAGAATAATAATAAGAAAATATGAATTAGTTAAGACCTTATTTATTTATTTAGGCTATAGTCAACTAAGTTTTATTTTATCTGGAGTTAAAACGGGCAATACGAAGCTTTATTTCTGTTAGAATTGTAAGAAGTACATTTTATTGTGCAGTTTGGATAAAACAGCTTAGTTTTTAATTTGATTTACCACTGTACGATAGGCATTGACTCTCAGAACTACCGGCCAATATCAATACTTCCAATTCTTTCAAAAATATTAGAAAGGTGTTTGTATAACAGATTAATTACATATTTTGAATCAAACGATATTTTTCTTGAATGCCAACATCGCAGCACTAATATTGTCATATTGGCATTCGTCAATGATGCTTATGAAAATCTTGAATTCAATGATGCAATATTCCTAGACTTTAGTAACGCTTTTGACTGTGCTACACAACATCGCAGCACTAATATTGCCATACTGGCATTCGTCAATGATATCCTCGATGCTTATGAAAATTTTGAATTCAATGATGCAATATTCCTAGACTTTAGTAACGCTTTTGACTGCTACACATGAAATTTTAATCGAAAAATTGCTAAAATGTAATATTAGTGAAATAGTACAAAAATATTGAAATCTTATTTGTATAATCGCAGTCAAGTTGTTAAATTTAACAACATAATGTAAAGAAATTTTAAGTGCCCCAGGGTTCCATATTAGGACCTTTACTATTTCTGATTTATATTAATGATATACTCCTGGCAAAAAATTTCTCACATATATTTTGTACGCAGACGGTATCATAATTTCCATTAGATCCGATAATTTGCACGATGTTGAAGTGAAAAAAAGTAAAATTCAGTCAAAAATTGAAAAATTTTCTAATAATTTAATTTGTAATAACACCAAATCACAAGGCATCATATTGTCGTTACGCAATTTCGAAATTTCAACTGATGTAATATCTAGTGTAAAATTTTTAGATGTTTATTTGAATTCTCAATTGAGATGCAATTATAGACATTGATAACATCTGTCGAAAACTGAGTAGTAGAACTTTTGTTATTCATAATTTGTCGAGCACTGTGTCCACGGATACATTGAAGTCACATTACTTTGCATCGTGTCATTCACTCATGAGTTATGCTATAACAGTCTGGAGGATGCTGCAGATTTTGATAAGGTATTTGCTATTCAAAGAAAATTAATCAGAATTCTAGCATGCTTAGGATATACTGGGGATTACAAAATTGCTTCTTTCTACGACTGCTTCCGAAAACCACAAATAACGCATAGTAGCCATGACTCGAAACTGTCATTTTTACACGATGTGTGTAAAAATCCAAAAAACACAGTCCTGTCATGTTTTTCATATAGGCCTGTCAAAAACAGAACTGACACCTTTTATTTGTATTTTTTGAAGTAGGCTAGTTGTCATGTTTGCTTATTTATGTAAAAAATATATAGTAAACAGTATTAAGTTCGTTGGGGCGCAAGCGCGTTGGCAACGAGAAGACGGACAGTTATGTGTTACGCGGGAGAACAATGAGTACTTTCTAAAATATACTTCTAATAATAAGTGAACTTCTTAATTACTTCTAAAGACTTCAGTATGCAAACTAGTTTAATCATAAACCTTAATATAAGTATAGACAATTATAAACTAGTGGAAGCATTACACTCTTCGCCGATTTACTGAGCTTTTTATATAATTGTTACACATTCTATAGGATACTCTTCGCATTTTTCTTGCAAATAATGTTAATTTTTGGACATTCTAAATTTTGTGATACCAACTTTGTTGTGAAAAAAAAATATACGAAAAAAAAATCACGATGTGAAGGATCGAACCCGGGACCCTTGGATTGCGAGACGAAAGCAAAGCAAAAGCAAAAACATATATTATTCTTCATTTAAGTACAACTATGTGCTTTACCGGATCCTGTCCCGGAGCCAACCAAACAACCATGGCACGTAGTATCATGGTGAATGTTAAGGATGGACGGGGCAGGTCCGGCTCGGCTTAACGGTTAACGGGGGGATTAGCTCTCCTGTTTGTTATAAACAAACTTAAAACTAATAATAATATTAAAAATTGCTGTCTACGTAGAGACCTAAAGCTAATTAATTAACACAACACTTGGCAAAGCACTTAAAAAATTTGGGTTGTTGACTCGGGTAAAAAGCTAAACGAAAAAACCCGTACGAGATCTGTCGCCTTGGTGGTCTCCCTGCCTCCAGGAAGATATGATAAAGCAAAAAGTATTGTTTAAAATGTTATAATTTTCAAGAATTTTCTGGGCCTAAAAAGAATTTACGAACAAAGTGACAAAAAAAACAAAAAGAAAAACAACAGAAGCATAAAAATGAACAAATAGAAAAGGAAAGAGGGAATTAAAGATAAAGTTTAGGAAAGATGATAGGATGGGGACGAAACTCTTGCCGCTACACCACCATTTCTTATTACTAAAATTGTTAATGAGTGTAATATACACCATTAGAAAATTTATTGTGATTATAAGGAAACACACAGTAAAATGTATTAAAAAAAAATAGTTATAGGAAATAACATTTCGCAAGGTTTCTATTTATTACAAACCATAAAAAAATGTAAAAAATATTTTTTTAAATTTTAAATTACTAATAACTTTTTTATTTACCAATCTATTTTGTTAAAAAACAATAGGGTTCTTCCTCTAGCTAACACTAAGTTACTCTCCAAATTTCAATACAATCGGATTTTTCTTTCTTGAGTTATCGTGCTTACAAGAAACGTGACGGACGGACAGACGAACGGAGACGGACGGACAGACGGACATTTTGAAAGTTGTTCAGAATTCGTTCACCAACATAACGATATAAAAAATTTTTCTCTACGAGCGATATTTACTGATTTAGAAATGTGCCGATCAAATACAATATACTCTTCGTTTTTGCGAAGAGTATAATAAGTGTAGTGTTATAAACTAATAGTTAAGTTATAATTAAATAATATTAAGTGCTAAAACGTGGACACGCGACCGAGGACCAAGGGACCCACGAGTGGGCTAAAATAAGGTAACACTAATTAATTATGTTAAATAAACAGTATATGCAAACATAAAAACGGCGACGAGGACTATTCAGTTTCATGGCAACCGTCTTATTTAACGACTAAACATCAGTTTTTCAGTCTTCAAACCACACTACTTTTAAAGAAGTTTATTAAAAATAGTTGATTCTGCAGCCGAAGAAAAAGTATTGTAAACAACACGTTTGAAAACATCTTTTCACACTCATTCGACTTATGGAACTCGCCTTCGGCTCGTTCCACCAAACTGTCTCACTCGTGCGAAGAGGTTAGTTTTCGGAACTTGTTGTTTAAAATACTATTCTTGAATCTGGTGTTTTAAGGTGGGCGGTGAAGAAGTGAACATAATTCGACAATTTCTCCTACATCCCTGAACCGATTAAAAAAAAATTGATGGGTTTTTGGACACAACCTTATGCAATGGTACTACAGAATTTTGATTTTTTTTTTCTTTTCGGAGATATTTACTAAAATGTGTGGCGATGTACAGCAAAAATCACACATTTTTTGTTTAAAAAGTTGGTAACTCCTTAACCTTAATTCCTAGGCTAAAAAAAAACTCTAACGAATTTAAACAGAGTTAAATTTTCTAAAACTCTTTTTTTGACTTTTGTCTTGCCACAAAAATGAGGGAAATAAAAGGGGCGGAGGAGAGGACTTTTTTTTCGGTAAAATTTCGCCATTTTGTGAATAAGAAAATGAAGTCAAGCAGATGTTGAGTATATGGTAGAAAAATGTCGCTGATGCGAAAGATGTATCACTTACTAAAAATCGATATTTAATAGAAAATTTTACTATGCAGATTTATTGACGTATTTGCTAAAAAACGACATGGGTAAGGCAAAAAAACAATTTAGATGAAAATTGTTGATTTTTAGGCACCAATTGACAGAAAAAAAAATCACACGCAAGAAACGGTGATTATATATTTTATATTCAATATTCTTTGTAATGTACAGTTTACATAAACTAAAAAATGTAGATAAATTTTTCTTGACGTTTTCGTCCGGACCTGTTTATATAGCGATGAGTGAAATATATAAAGTGATTTGGACACTCGATCTTTTCTGAATCGCTTCGAGGAGGGTCCAACGGGGATTAAGTTATAAGAAATTTTTCTTCTATTATGTGTCTTCAAAGACCCTCGGCTGGTTTCTATTGCATTTGTCCTTTGAAACGTTGAAATGGAATTTATATACAACTTTTTCAAACGTCGTTTGTAGTTAGGGTATCGAATAAACGAAATTTCAGAGTTATTAACTAGATTTATCGACAAAGTTTGGTTTTTTATTCACTCAAGTGCACTTCCTATGAATATAAAAATGCAATTTATAAAACCTTCTATATCCTGGTGCGATTGATTTCTACTTCTTTACAAGCTGCTGGAAGTTTGAAGTGGACATTTAAATGTTGGGGTTATATTCAGCAAAGAATGGTCAATAAAATTTATCGAAAATTTAAAAACTTTCCATTCCTAAAAAGTTGATTATTCGGCACTACATATTTAGTGAAGCGATTCATACCTTCTCGTATTATATATATATATATATATATATATATATATATATATATATCTCTCTCTTTCTTGATTGAGAGAGAAATTTTACAAAGTTGGTACTTAGTTTACGTGATCATCTAGATTTTTAAAAGTCGGGAACACAGGGTATAGCGGGAGAAGCATATGAAAAATGCCTATAAAGGAAATTACATGAAATGGGCATAAAAATATTCTCTTGACTTTAAAAAAATATTTGTTAAGTACAGTATTACTCCAGAAATCCAAGGGGGAGCTGAATTTTTGCAAAAAAGGCAATTGTTAATTAAAAATTTGTTGCAACTTACATAATGGACGAAAAAATTTGAAAAAATTATCGATCAGATGAACTCAGAAAAAAATATTACGTCGTATTTGCAGCCCCCCCCCCCGTATGGGGGGGACTAGCGCAGGGGCCCGCCAGAGATTTTGTCAAAAATATATTTTTTTCAAATTTCTCCCCCGGTTCATCAATTATTAAGCGAGTTGGCTTCCGAGGGGCCCGTAGTGGGGCCCGCCAGTGATTTTGACAAAGAAAAAATCCCGCTCGTCAATTTATTAGGAGAGGGGGCCCGCCAGTGAATTTGGTACAGGGGCCCATGATTTGATGCGGGGGGGCCTGCGTATTTGGAGCGAAATTCAAATTAAAAAAAAATAAAGAAAAATCCAAAGTGCCCAAAAGTGCATTTTTTGAAAAGGTGCTATCATGATATTTTTCAGACATACGCGCATTTGTGTTATTAATACCCTGAACTTTTTTCAGATTTTTTTTATTTGGTGAATATGTTGAAAAAAAAATAAAAACTTTAAAACAAATATTTATCACATTTTTTAATAACATAATTTTTAACTAAACATCAAAAAGATAATTAATCCTCGTTACTTTTCTCATCTATCACCAGCTGCACGTTTGCGGTATCAAAAATAGAGGCCAGAATTTCAGCTGGATTAATAAATTCATGATAGATATCTTCTTCCTCTTGTTATTCACAAGTTTTGGCAGACATTTTGAGATCCATTACTTGTTCTAGTTGTCTTCTCTTTGTTCACGTCTGATAGCATCACACCACTTGTCGCGGTTGCCCGTTAGGCGTACAGCCCCGCCAAAGCTCTCTTCCACCAGCTCTTTGGTAATATCAGCCCAATGTTAAGGGCGTTCTATATATTGTCCTCTCACCGGTTGATGTGACCAAAAAATGAGAGAATTCGAGAAAGTCGCTTTGTGGGACGTACTTCTTAGAGCATTGAGATTGTACGATGCATTGCTAATGCACTTAATGTTTCTCAGATTTTTTGATTTGGTGGCACATGCTGAAAGAAAATAAAAACCTCGCCAAAAGTATTTATTAATTTCTACTAATATAATCAGTACGATCAGTGTTTTTTTGGAGTTCATGTTTTCTTTCAGTTTCTCTCTATTGTATGGAAGTAACGAAAATATTGTTACGATGCGGCTACTGTTGACTCTGTGCGTGTCGCATACAGGTATAAACATGTAACTATAATCATAAATCTGGCATCATGCGGGTGTAGCCTATGATATTACCATGACAACAAAGTTGTGCATCACTTCATGAACAACATTAGTTGCTATATAGCAAGTTTGAAAATAATAATAATAATAATAATAATAATAATAATAATAATAATAATAATAATAATAATAATAATAATAATAATAATAATAATAATAATAATAATAATAATAATAATAATAATAATAATAATAATAATCTACATATAGTGAAATGCGATAAGGTCTCGACACATTAACAGAAGAACCCGTAAATGCTACATAAACCACAGGCCAAATTCTGATGGATATACTGGAATACGTCATTTTTGTAATTGTACCAAGAGACTACAAACAGTTGCATGTTGCCCACATGTTGCGGTTGCTGTTTATTGTTTATCACACGTTAAATATCTATCTGGATCTGCAACAAACTGGGCAAAATTTGGCATGACAGAAATATCAAGAAACGCACAAAGAGCAGACCTGCTGTCGAACTCAGGGTGACCATACGTCCGGAATTTCGCTGGAAAGTCCAACATTTTGGAGTACTGTCCAGCATTTACAAGTGTCCAGCGAAAGTCCAGCATTCTGACCATATGTCCGGAATTTCGCTGGAAAGTCTTACAAGTGTCCGGCATAAGTTCAGCATTCAGGTTATAGTGAAGTTACAGCATTACATTTTGTTTGGAAAATTTTTTTTTTCGGATACTTGCTTTCCACTCATCAAAAAATTTAGTGATCAAAAAAATTTTTTTTCCTGATCATAAAATTTTGGGATGAAAAAAATTTTTTTAGATTTCTCCCCCCCTCGCTCACCAAATTTTTTTCGGTTTTCGCCCCCCTGATCTTCAAAAAATTTTGGGACGAAAAAATTTTTTTTTCAGATTCCCCCCCTCGCTCATCAAAAAAAAAATTTTTTTTTTCGGATTTCTCCCCCACGCTCATCAATTTCAATTTTCGAGGAAAAATATTTTTGTTATTTTCAGCCCAAGCTCAAGGCCCAGATCCGCCCTTGAATGCCCCCCCCTCTCAGTAACCTTTCTGGATACGCCCTTGGCAGAAGTGTCCAGCATTCACTTAACAAAAATCTGGTCACCCTAGTCGAACTAGTTCTTTGAGAGAGTTCTAGAGCTTTGGCGGGGCTGTACGCCTAACGGGCAACCGCGACAAATGGTGTGATGCTGTCAGACGTGCCATATAACAAAGAGAAAGCCAACTAGAATAATTAATGGATCTCAAAATGTCTGCCAAGACGTTGTGAATAACAAGAGGAAGAAGATATCTATCATGAATTTATTAATCCAGCTGAAATTCTGGTCCCTATTTTTGATACCGCAAACGTCCAACTGGTGATAGATGAGGAAAGTAACGAGGACTAATTATCTTTTTGATGTTTA
The DNA here is from genome assembly GCA_936432065.2 of Rutpela maculata. Classification (NCBI taxonomy): domain Eukaryota; kingdom Metazoa; phylum Arthropoda; class Insecta; order Coleoptera; family Cerambycidae; genus Rutpela; species Rutpela maculata. The sequence continues at coordinate 44,812,251 of OW386286.2, forward strand.
GTAAAAAATTATGTTATTAAAAAATGTAATAAATATTTGTTTTAAAGTTTTTATTTTTTTTTCAACGTGCCACCAAATAAAAAATCTGAAAAAAATTGAAGGTATTAATAACACAAATGCGCGTCTGTCTGAAAAATATGCACTTTTGGGCACTTCGGATTTTTCTTTATTTTTTTTAAATTTGAATTTCGCTCCAAATACGACGAGTTCATCTGGAAGATCTTTATGGTCGATAATTTTTTCGCCCATTAGGTAAGTTGCAACAAAATTTTAATTAACAATTGCCTTTTTTGCAAAAATTCAGCTCCCCCTTGGACTTCTGGAATAATACTGTAACAAATATTTTCTTACAGTCAAGGGAATATTTTGATGCCCATTTCATGTAATTTCCTTTATGGGCATTTTTCATTTGTTTATCTGGTTACACCCTTTACGTTTATGATTGAACAGATTTTTTTACAAAGTTACTATCCCTTCGATTTTTGGGTACTTGTCCGTTGTTAAGGGTGGCGGTGCCATGCTTAAGAAAATCATTTCTCCTATATCCCTGAACCGATTGAAAAAATTCTTTAAGAGGCTTTTAGAGAAAACTTGATAGAATGATACCAGGCTATTGAAATCAACAAATTTTTTATTTTCTCTCTTATCTCTGAAAGCCCATCAAAAAATTTTTTGAATCAGTTCAAAGATCTAAGAGACATTGTCGAATTACGTTCACCGATCGTTGACCACTTGTTTATGAAATGGAAACTTTTACACCTGATATTTTACCGATATTAATTAAATATCAACGACATAACATAACTCGTGTTATGTTAATATATATATATATATATATATCAATTTATGTAGAGTTGTTTAAGTTTCAGTCCAACACAGTTTTGTCCAATTTAACAAAGTTTTGACTGGATTTAAACACAAATTCACGGAAGCGTTACGAGGCACGTCGGTTTTCTAAGTGTCGTACAACTTGGTTCTCATTTACTATAACATGAGTGTTGTAAAATGTGAAATTATGAATCGCACATCCATTTCCTTTAATATTAAGATAATTGCGATAAAGTTGTTAACACCACTACCTAAATAATCCGGTTGTTCTTTATGTATTAAAGAGTATCCTGCAATTAATCAAAATAAATAACTGTTCTTCAGTAATTACTTTCCCGGATCTCTTATGTACTTTAAACTTTTCACTTGACATATATTTTTTATTCGCGCTATTCCGACTCTTGAAACTGCGTAAAGTCATAGAAGTAAGTCTGTCGGTAATTAAAAATCCACATCAAATCTTGCCGTGAAACCTCGACAACCTCGGCATTCACCAAATCCCATCTCCCTAGCTCCTCGAGGCGAAACAATTAAAATTTATTCAGTAGCGTTCCCATTGAGAAGACAGCTCTGACAAGTCGTCCTGCCTCAGTCAATTAACCCATTTGAAGGATCTTCCCGTCCGTCATGACCAGCAGGAGAACCAATTACCCGAACTCCAGAGTCTTCAGAACAATGGATGCGATCGAACACGGCGGCATAGCAATGCCAACAATTAAGTCGAGACGGGGGCCCCTCCGCGGCGCTACCGGATCCTTTGAGGGATCTCGCTACCCTTTGTCTTGTCCTTTTATTAACGCAACGGTCCGCAAAGCAGTTTACTATGTGATGAGACTGGCCTTAGCACGGAAGCTGGCATAGAATAAATTGGACCGTGATTTCGATTTCTTATTCTAAAGAGTTTTATTTTGCTGAGTACTTTAGTATTTTTATTATAGAACAAAATCTACGAAATTTAATAAAATACATAATATATTTTTTAAATTGTACTAAAATCTGACTTGGAAAAAAATTGTTCAAGTACCAACGCTTAAATCTGATTTTTGTTACGAAAAATTAAATTATGAATTGGGACGTTTTTTCACGGTTCCCTCCAAACATTGGAATTTTGAATTCCCTGACTATCCAGGAATAAACTTTTAATTTTCCAGAACAATATGTGAATATTTACCACATTTCAATAAAACCTGTATATAAGTTAATAGTAATGTAAACAAAATTGCGTCAGAAGAGCATCGGAAAAATATTAAAAACTATTAAAGTATCTTTTTCATTACACTATTTATAAGAATTTAATTTAAATATTGAATAACCAAAACAAATATAAAACTCAACTTACAGTAGAAAATTTATGTACCTCATATACACTGTGTGTAGTGGCGGGCTAGGTATAGGGAGTAAGAATTACAACATCGCATGTGCCAGCTGGCTGAAATGAAATAACTGAGAGCTGAGATCTTCGCGGACGGGCGAGTTTGCTGTGCTGTGTTGTCATATCTCTCGCGCTACGTGAATGTACATACCTAATGGGCAATTACACGCACTGTATGAAGTGTAGTGAATTGACAATACTTCATTAGAAAAAATGTATTCTCTTTCGGAACTTATTTTATTAAGTCAAAATAAATAATTGTAAGTTTCGAAAGAGAATAATTTTTTTCTAATGAAGTATTGTCAATTCATTACACTTCATATATAATGTTCTCAAGCAATGATTTTCATAGCATTATTGTTAAATTTTTTCATTAAAAATAAAAATAACTAAAAGACAGCAAATTTTTTAAAAACTCCATGTATGTTGAATGGCAATAATTAACACGTCACGTGGTGGCACGTGTTGATTTTTTCTGTAAATCTGCGGGTTTGTGGAGATTACTTTTTATCTATGCTGATTACTTTTTTGGAGTGGGACCAAAAAAATTCGTCACAAATTTAAAACATATATTTTCATATTTTTGTGCCAGTTCGATACCATCACCATTATATGTAGTTGAGATTAAACACGTGTCCCTAACTTTCCATGCGTGTTATGCAGATTTGGTGTGTATTATACATATTTAGTTAAGCCAATGAACCATCTAACTTTATACAGATTGAATTTTTAATCAATATGGACATGTATCATTTGAATTCAAGCCTTTCTTATTGAACTATTTATCTTTAAGTTTAATACCTAGTGAGTTTCTGTGTGTTAAATCATCAACTGATTTTTAAGGAACTTTATATAGTTCCTTAAATCTGTTCAGGACCCTGCTTTCAGCACGGAAACTAACAAGGTAATTCTTTTGTTTATAATTTAAGCCGATAAAACTTTAGCGGGGTTGTTACAAAACAAAAAATTTGCGGTTTCTCTAACCTCGCAATCGCTTATATAAATTGGTAAATTGGCTTTTAGTACCCCTTATATAACTGTTATAAACAACACTAAATTTTTTATTATTCCAATTTATTATTTTTTAAGCTTTGGATAATCCAACGGCGGGAAATTTATCATACATAGTAAGTCAGGTGGCTAAACGCAGGATTTATCACGTCATCCCCCATGTATTTTTGTGTCTATATATGCAGGCCCGGGGCGTGTCAGAAGGGTTGGAGATAAACTATGCTAAATAAGGGGATGGATATGCGAACAATTTCACTTTGTTGTGAAAAAAACTATAATTGAGGTAAACAGCGGATGAAAGCAAAGTGAGACCTGGAAACTTACGTGTTGGAAATGCCTCGATTTACGCTTTTTATCAATATGTAGTATAGTTGGTAAGTTTGTTTTTTCGACGTCTGACATCGAAAGTAGATTTTTCTAAATGTCATTTGATAGCAGAAAGTTGACAGTTTCAGCTGAATGAGTATTTTAAACATTTTGTCGTCCGTCGAGCATTTTGTGTTTCTAGCTAGGGAGCTGGTGGCAGACATTTTTAAATCATATTATCGTGCGGCAGAGGTTGATAATAGTGAAGTTCTAAATAAAATAAATAGTGCGAACAATTTCTGCCATTACGTTATGAATTGAGAGCTATGTCAGCTACGTCATTTAGAATACATAGCTCAATTTTCTTGTAAAATACAACATGTTAAAGGGAAACATAACGTAATAGCTGACACCTTGTCACGTATTTACGACACTTCTTCTTTACAACAAGATATTTTACCACTTCAAGCTAAAAATTCTCCCTTCCTTAATGTTAACTTTGACCTAAAGTTGCTTAGCGAAGCTCAGGAGAAATATTCAAATCTCAACTACTTATTGTCAGATCAATCATCACTCGCTAAAACCAATTTAATTTTAAAAAAGATACAAATTCCCGATTCAAATGAATTTATTTGGTGTGATGTTTCTCGTACAAAAGTTCGACCTTTTGTTCCACTTGTTTACAGACGAACGATATTCGATATTTTTCACAACTTACCTCACCCTGGCATTAAAGCCACTAGACTGTTGATTTCTAATAATTATTTTTGGCCGAAAATGAACACCGATTGCAATTTATGGTCAAAATCGTGCATTAACTGTCAAGCTGTCAAAGCCAGTCGCCACACGAGAAGTAACTTCGAAATCCCAAAAAGCAGATTCGATCACATCCACATAGATTTGGTAGGACCATTACCTCCATCCAAAGGTAACTCTTACATTCTTACGGTGATTGAACGATTCACTAGATGGCCGGAAGCGTACCCTCTTCATGATATCACGGCAATCACCCTCAATCAAATTCTCTAATAGAAAGATTTCATCGCTCACTTAAAAATTCCCTTGCTGACTAGAGCCAATACATCGCATTGGACAGATGAACTACCCATAATTTTATTGGCATTTAGGACAAGGAAGATCTGCAATGTTCACCTGCTGAACTTATATATGGTCAAACCCTTCGTTTACCAGGCGAATTTTTCGTTAAATCGTATAATTCCCCAGATATCCCTTATTTCATTGGCAAATTACGCATTTATTTTAATAATTTAAAATTTGTTCCTCCAATTTCTCATGTCAATTACAAAACTTTTGTTAGTTCAGACCTTTCCTCTTGTGATTTTATTTTTGTTCACAAGGAACGGTTTAAACGTTCGTTTTCTCCTTTATATGAAGGACCCTTTAAAGTTTTATCACGTACAGATAAGTTGTTACCTTTAATAAAGGAAATAAAGTCATAACTGTCAATATTGATAGGGTTAAACCAGCTTTGGTGTTAGTTGACAGATGTGACACTTTGCCTACCCCGATTAAAAAAGCGCATTTCGCGATCGACTCGTTGGTTGATTGACTGTTTTCTTTAACGAGGGGGTGTATATAGCGACACTTGCTTACTACCAAGTCAGGAGTTTTCTGGAAACGGAAAAACAAATGAAAAAGAAAAACGACAGAAAAACAAAAATATATATTTTATATGAATCAAATAAAATAACGTGTTAAAATACATTTGAATATAAATATATTTCAACCGAAATTTTTATTTTATTATAGCCACGGCTACAGAAGACGATTCCAGCGCTTTCGAAGACATTTTTAGCACTTAATCTGCGCATTATTATAGAAATATCTTGGTAAAACTAATACCGTGAAATTTTTTTTAGGCAAAATTTGTTGTAGAAAGAAAATAACAATTTTTTTTCCTCCAAAATGAAAATTGATGAGCGAGGCGGAGAAAATCTGAAAAAAAAATGTTTCATTCATAAGCGGGAGGGGGTAAATGAAAAAACATTTTTTGAGGAGCTAGAGCGGGTAAGATCCCTTCCTGTTAGTTGGGTCGTTTGATCACGTTATGGAGGTCCCACCGAGAAATTCCCGTTTCCCGATGGGCCAGCAAAACACGCGCGTGGGAGGTAACATGATTAACACAACTAAATAAAATGTATATTCAAAAATATAAAAAAAAATATAAAGTGAAATAATGAAATCTTAAAGTTAACAGAACCTCGAAACAGAATAAAATCAAAATAGAATTTAGTGTCAGATCTCGTTATAATACCAAATTCAATGTCATTAACCGTTCGAAATCGATATTCTTTTTGTTGGCAGGGAATTTTACATAAGAATCTAGTTTTCGTTTTTGTATACGTATTAGTCGACCCCCTCCCCTCTGTCGATTTCGATACCGTAGATCCAAACTAGTAAACTTTAACATCAACAACAACAACCAATCAATATTGACATTTCGGTTAATATTAATTCATAAAATAAAAAACTAAATGCATGTAGATTTCCAAATTAAATTATTCACTCCACTGAATATACAATTAGTCTTAGCATTAATCATTACTAATAGAAGTTAGCCAAGGATGCTGTTAAATGTATAAGATTATACAAGTTTGTACGAGACATCTTAAACATAATTTTGTACATATTAGGTCCTTTCCTTTACACAAGAAGTGTGACACTAATTTTGAGTGATAAAGATGGCATTAATGCGGATATCATAAGTTAAAGAGAGACAATATGTTTAAAATGTCTCATACAAACTTTCCGCAGCCTGTAAAAATGATGGAACTCGTTTCAGGGTAAATTTTGCCTGAGGAATAAAATACTGATTCACACCAACCGATATAAATAAATTTAAGGATGATGAACTCGTATTTTTTGCGAAATGCCCAGTAACTTAGTAGCTGTTAAGAGGGAATTTATTACAGACACTGATAAAACGAATTATAAAAGCTGATCAATATCCAAACATTTTAAGAGAGATTATCGATGTTATTCCACATGGATACTCTTGGTCGTAAATCTCGTAAAACTTCCTAATAGCTTAAAACCTTTTAATCCTCTATTAAACCTCCAATTTAGTCTAGAGCTGCTTATTTACAGCGTTATTAAACTCACCACAATTTTCTGCAGTGGCAGCGCAATTGCGTATTAGTCAGGAATCTTGGTTCTCGAAAGACGAAAGGCGTAAAAAAAATTCCGAACATTTTTGTTTAACTGAAAATTTAATAATTTTATGTTTACACCGCGTATATAGGCTTGTTTTGTAACATTTCTTAATGATTTTTAAACCTGCATGGAAAGCTTATTCTTTCTAAATTCAGGTGCTGCACAATTATTCCCGAAATTGAGTCTACTTTAACTGATTAGAAACCAGTTTGTTTTGTAGTTTACAATATTTAAAAAATTTAAAATTATACAATCTCCCACTTTTTCAGTCAGTTTAGAAGTTATAGGTATTTCATTTTTACAAAGTTTAGGAATTAGATGAGTTGGTCAACATGTGCAGTGACTTTTTACAACTTTTAGTGATGCCAATCTAGTTTTCGCCATGACACTTTTTACCAAACTTTCTAACGGGAAATAGGTCACTTAGATCTCTCTCAGTAGCATAGATCAAGCATAGTAAAGTATAGGACAATACTATTTACAGCCTACCTGTGAAGAACATCTATACAGATAGTAATAGCATAAGACTTTGAGAAATAGAAAGTTTTGTGCCAGGCATTGGCACAGGCATAGACGTGGCACAAATGTTTTTTCTAACTGAAAAATGTTTAAATTTTAATTTAGTGGTAGTTTGAAGCTGTTACTCGATAGGTACAGTAATGCAAAAAAAAAATAAAAAAATATTTGTGCCAAGGCATTGGCACAAGATTTAACGAGGCACAAAAGTATATTTTTCTTTTACTCTGTAAATACTAAATTTTAAGAGTAATTTCAAGCTGTTACTCCATTGGTATAGTTGCTATACGAAAAATGTTCCGGAGAGAGCACATAAAAAACTTGTGTGCACAAGTTCTGGCCAGGCACCAAATGATTTTTCTTATAGTCGCTGTAAGTACTAACATTTCAAAAACATTTTCATTCTGTTACTTGATTGGCCAGGTTTAAGATTACTTAATATTAGTTATTTATAGACAGTAAATACGTTAGTTAAAAATTCCTAAAAAAAAATATGTTAAAAAGTACATGTAAATGGTGTATAAAAGAAAAGATGCATTTTGAAAGATATATAAAAATTATTTCAGATGCATAAAAAGTCACCTATGGAAAATTATTTAAGGTTTATATAAGTATATAGTCCTGTATAGAATAAAACATGAATTTGTAGATATTTTTTTAGCGAATGTTTAAATTTGTACAATGTATTTGAATTTTTTATGTGAGCGGGAAGTTTATTATAAATTTTGATTCCAGAATAATAAAGACCTTTTTCAAATCTTCTTGTTTTATATTTAGTTGGCTGTAATTGTGTTGTGTGCTTTGTTCATAGGTATGGTTTTGCGAATTACGTTGGTATAAATTTATATTTCTACGAACAAAAATTGCAACTTTGTAGATATACAGGCATAATGTCAACTTTGAGTGGATTAAAGCTGATTATGACTTACCACATAATGAGAAAGTGAACAAATCGCCCCCCTTATCACGAATGGGCGTATCTGAATTTTGCGTATTTTACAGAAAAGAGCAAAAACAAAAATGTGTGACATTAAAATGCCCCTATCATTTCTGTTTCGCAGTATTTTAAAATGATATCTTTGGGTTAAAACCCAAAGAATATGTACTTTACGCTCATTTAATAATAACTGTGGCTTTATCATACTTTTTTTTAAAGGACGAAATTTGCAGATACGCTTTTACGTGAAAATATATTTATTTCGTTATGTAAGATACGTCTATGATAGAGACGACAAATAACCATTAAAAAATGGTGAAAGTGCGTGTAATTCTTTTATTTAATAGCAATTTACGCAACTATTGTATAAGGTGATACTTTACTTTTCAGTTATTCCATTAAAAGCAATGCATAACTAAAGTATTTTATTGTTCTAACAAAAAAGAAACAAAGTTTTACAATGCTATAAGTAAAAAAATAATATGCTGAGTGTAATGTTTGCAGAGAAAAGAATAACGATGAATTCACTGTCTACATGAGGTAAAGATCTAAAAAATTCTTTCCACTCTGGCGGGTATATCTCCTGTACAGAGTGAAATCAAATTTCCATATTTTCGTTTAGGTATTTTTGGGGATCATTATTTAAAGCATGAAGTTGCGTATTGTATACGCTACTCTCTAAACGTTTCAGAGTAATGGAGTTGTATTCTTTATCAAGATGGCTTTTTTAGAAAAACAATTTATTTGAAAATTTCTTGGTCACTATTACTTCCATGATATTCGGCCACATCACATTATTGCCTCGATCAGTTTCTCTAATTGTCAGATTTCTAAGTTGCTTTGAATAAGATTTCGTAATTCATTGGTATAACTCTATAGGGCTATTTCCGCCATGCTAATCGAATTATAAGGTGAAGCTGGGCAGGAATATAGATGTTCCCTGGAGAAGAAATTGCATTGGAAATGGCGCTATGAGCAGAATCACCCTCATTCTGCCTATGTGTTGTTTCGAAATACTGTAAAGATATTTCTTTTTTTTTTTTAACTGTTTAACGTCGGCCTATTTCCGCTACCAGGGCCTATCACCGACGCCAGGAGACGAGCTACCACCAACCTGAAAATTTTGCCGAACCTCTTCCCTTAAGAAGAGTAGGAATCTTTTACTTGCCTAATATTTAATAGACAAGGGACCGCCTGCTTTACATCCCCTCCGAAGGATGGTATATCCACTACGTAATCCTCGTCTGAAATTACGTAACTACTCGGCACTGATATACAAGCCTCTAGAAGGTGGGACGAGAACGCTGTATTTCCCAAGATGGGAGCCCATCCAAGTACTAATCGCGCTCAACGTTGCTTCAACGGAATATCGACTGATATTCACATTGAAGTCGCCTCTACGCTCGCCCCCAAGATATTTCTTCCAATGATGAGAATTTACTCAAAGAATACAGCAAAATTGCAGGGATAACAGTATTCTTATTTTGGCCAAAATTGTCAAGTTGAAATTTTACCATACACCTTTACAAAAAATTGCGGTTTACTTTGAAATAGGCATATATAACTTGCTGCAAATCAACTACGCCACATAACTTGCTTTTATCTTTTTGGGCTTCCTCTTTACATTCAGATTTAATTTTCCTGGCAGCGGTTTTTTCTGCAATACGAGCAATTTTTTACGTTTTCATCTCCTGTTCGATAAGTTACACAAATGTAAGTTTTTTCGCTTAAAAAATCTCCTATACAAAGAATAACTTGCCTTTTCATTAGTTCTTCCTTGCCTTTCTAAATCTGCGAGTACACCTTTCTCAAAGGAAGATCTGGATGAAGATACATCCTCGATGTTTTTGCATGACAATAGTGCGATTCAACTTTGGGATATTTGTTTATGTGTTGCTCTATTGCATTATTCAGATTTCTCTCCTTTCCTTTGATTTCTCATTCACTTGTCTGCCACCTCTTTGGTCTTTTTCTAAAATCATTTATTTTAGATACATCTTTTCTGTGATTCCTAAAGTATTCAAAAATAATTTCTTACACACAACAGCCTCATTATCCACTGTCAGCTTGTATGTTATAGTATGCTGCCTGTGAGATTTATCTTTACTGATAGTAGTTCTTTTTGTTCCATTAACCTCCAAATGCCACCTCAAAAATACCTTCTAGATGTTAAGTCACCAATGTTTATGCCGTTTTTTCCCAAACTTTGCATGTTGCTCGTGCTGTAAGTTACGCCCGACCAGTTTATCTGTTTTACGCCTTTACGTGAGAAATCATGTAGAGACTTTGACAGATACGCCCTCAATGCATATATTGTTTGTGACGAAACTATAATATATACAGTTCCGCCACTTGGTGAGATGAAAAGTGCACCCAAGAAAAGCCTAGAACCGGCGTAACTCAATTTCGCATTTTTTGTTAGTTACGCCCATACGTGATAAGGGGGACGAAATTAGCCAAAAGCGCGCTCGCAGGCGGCGATACTTCTTTATACAAGATCCCTTCATCAGATTTACACGCCACATTCAAAAAATCACTATATGTAAAATGGCAACGCAGATACCAAGACGCATACTCAGACAAACCCAATAACTACTTTTTATGAAACCCGCTTATCATATCTAAGCCCAAATGGCATAAAGGGCTCCCATCACCAGTCATATAACTCGTCTGCAATTTAACCACGGCCGATTTCCTTTCCACCTGTATAGAATTAAAATAATAGAGAGCGATCTCTGTGAATGCGGAGATACTAATGACGTTAACCATTTTCTATTTAATTGTACTCAAACACAAAGAATCCGACCGTTTAATACAACGTCTCCAGGACATTAGCTTTGTATTACCTCTCAGCGTAAATTATATTCTTGCAAAACAAAATTTGTATGCGCTACAAATCATCGTTGAATATTTGCAAACATGCAACTTTATTATTTAAGAAGTTTAAATATTTGTGATATCCGAACTCCAGCCTACTTTTGTAGTTTCCCCTGTTCTTCCTAACCGAGGCCTACTTACATGTAATGTTTGTTTATTAAAACTGCCATGATCGACCCCTTGTGAAATGTGTACCCATTGTAATTATTCTTCCTGTAGTTTTTCGTTAATTCAATCTTTCTCTTTTATTTTGCAAATTGCGACAATTTGAGCAGCTGGCAAATTGGAAATACCCGAGGCCAATCTAAACCCGGAAAAAAATATGCATCTATTTTGCAATAGTTTTTCAAATGCCTAGATGCTGAAAATACTGTACTTTTTGAGTACGCTCTATTTAAACAATTTCTGTAGCATTTGGTAACGAGAATAATCGGGTAGCAGCCGAATCCAGAAAGAATAAGATTTCCATTGATTTGAAAATCATTAATAAATGTTAAAAAATAAGTCTACAAATACGGTGTGAACATAAAATTAATAAATCTTCAGTAATATAAAAACTTTCGGACAAAATTTTTTTAACGCGTTTTTGCAATCGCGACCAGAATGGCACTCTCCACATTTAGATCCAAAATATCATATCAGATAATGTACGTATTTTTTTTAAACTATACAGCTTCGAGTACACGCCCTATAATCGAATTTGTGGCTCCCGATTCTCGACTATAAGAACTTACAGATTGTTTTAAAATCATAAAACTTAAATCTTTTTTTTGTTCGGAAAAAATTATGAATACAAAATTTCTAGTACAGGTAAAAAATATATAAAAAATAATCTATATAATAATCTAAATAAATAATCTGTAATGATAAACTTTCATTATTGTAGTAAAAGGTATCATGTTCAGTTTCTATATGGTCCGGACACTTGCTCCTTTCCTCAAGGGGTGAAAACCACCCCTCAATTTAAATATTCATTGTTTGAAAAAGTATTAGTGATTTATTTTTGAAATGTAGGACATTTATGTTTTTGGGATTGCTGATTACGAAACTGAAGTCAAAATTCAAAATGCCGACTCCAATAAAGCAAGCGCTTTAAAGGGATAAAAAAAATTGAGCATCCAGGAGATGTTATATATGTTAATTAAAAACAGCATTTTTGAAAAAAAAACTTAACTACTGAACAATTACAATAACAAAATGGCGACATTATGCTAAAAGAAATGTGAAAACGCACATTGTATTGGCCAACTAATTTTTTATGATAAAGAAACAAGCAAAACATCATTTTAAAGACTGATTAACTACCTTTAATTATGTTTCTTAGTTTCTAAGATATTCAACGATTAAACTAAATACTTCATACTATAAAAGTTCGAATGCCATCTATAAACTGAAATATCTTCAAAACTATCAATCCTACATAAATATATAAACAAAACAAATTCATTCTCAGTTTATAAGCTTCTTGGTCATAATGGATGTTAACGAGAAACAGCTTTTGTTAAAAATATGTGAAGGAGCACATTATTTCTGTCATTACTTATGTTTTTTACGCTACAGAAATAATAAAAAAAAATCATTTGGAAACCTATAATTAATAGTGTTTCATATAGGTGCCATAGTTTCTGAGATATTTAACATTTAAACTAAATACTTCCTAGTATATACGTTCGGACGCCATCTTTATACTTCCAAATCTCCAAAATTATTAATTTTACTGAAATTGATAAAAAACAAAAATCACCCACAATGTAGTAGCTTTGTTATTAGCCTCTGGCATGGTTTCGTTCAATGTAATACTTTTCGAGTTATTTGACCAAAATCGTTTTGAAATACTTACCTCTTTTTTTAAGCTAAAATCCCAATTTTCAAGTCGTTATCTCATAAAGACTATCAATTTATATGAAAAGTTGCATATGCATAGAGCCATTTCTTCTTAAAATTTGAATCTCTTTCAGCTCCAATATTTTTGTTTTTTGTTTAGGTGCCACCCCCAAAGGGGGTGGCATCCACGCCCTATAAATTAGCAAGCCCTCGCATAATATAGAAACTTTTCTTTCATGCATATACTATTAAGTTGCCAAAAATGAACGATATCGAATTCATATATTATTCCGAAGTTAAAACCTCTAGTTACTGGTCTATAAAGCCAATGATATCTCTTTTAGATCGCGAAATATTTTATCTAAAACAATAATGTGTTTAAGTACTTCAGGAGCAAGACGAACCCTCTCGAACAGCCACCTAATTGAGATAAAACACACCGCAGCGTGCAGACATAATGAAGTGGTTGCAGGATAAGACAATTTGGACAAGCTGATGCAGCAATAACCGAGCACTACAACCATTGGAAAACGGAACTGCTAAACTTTAAACCGGTTCAAACTATATCTTTGTTATGCAGCCGTGAGGGGTTAAACTAAATGCCAATCAAACGGATTAAGGATTAGACAATAATAATGGCATCAGTGATTGAAGGGGTGGTTATTCATCATCACTGATTAAATTGGCTTACTGTGATTTCTGGCTGTCTAGACTGGGGCTCAGCGAATATAGGCAACAGAAATCCCCTGTTATAATTATATATCCGCAAAGCGAAATATTGAATATTGGAGACTTATATATAAATGGTTGCAGTCAGTTTCCATCAATATTATTAATTATACGTTTAACTAAGAATGAAGGTTAGTGTCTCTAAGTTAAATGAGCATCGCACAATGGGACCAGCAGTTTGAAAATATTACTAAGTCAGAAAGGAGGAGGGTCGATTTGGGCGGTTTTTGCACCAAATTATTTTTGGATGAAAAAAATCAAAAAACATTTTCTTTAATGTCTACTAACAATAATAAGTCGATTTTACTCTAAACGGACGATCCCCCACCCCTCTAGCCCTCTCTCAATCCTGAATATGCCACTTGCTAACAGCATTCTTGGGGAGATATATCGCTTTCAAACTTATATTTGCTTGATAAAATACCACACTAACTCCCTTTTAACTGTATCCGCTCTCATTTATAATTTTTTCCCTTTTTAATAGCGTGATGATGACACGTGATATACAGAAAGAGAGGCCAACTGCAAGTATTGCAAAATGTGTGGCAAGACTGTGTGTATAAGAAAATGTTCTTAAACATGGTGTCTACCAAATCCGGACGTGGAAATTCTCGTTTTTTTCCCGGACTTTTTCCCCGATTTTCCCAGTTTTTTTCCAAGCTTCAATATAACAGACTAGTACAAACAATAAAGAAAAAGTAATGAACGAGAAGCAGATTTTTCTAGTTATCTCAGTCACAACTCCAAAAGTACAAGAAAAGAGAAAGCATTAATTTAAAAAATAAAAGTTTCATATAGTATGCTTTATTGTCTACAATAAAATAGATTTTAAACAGTAAATAAAAATATTTGTTTAACAAATTGACCTCAGATCGGTGAAAATTTGTAAACAAAGGTATCGAGTACTCAACATAAACGTAACTTGTTATAAAAAATTAGTACATAAGTATGCTTAAGGAGTAAACCTTTATATCATCAAGACAAAAATTTAAAATAGTGAAAATATTAAAAACAGTATATTTACACATCCAAACAAAAGAGATTCAAAGTGTTTATTTACTCTTTTTTTAATAACGATTGTCGATATTGTAATAAATAAAGGTACTTTACTCTTAAGCAAAATTTACGTTTTTCGACTGATTATTTCACTTTGAGTTTTAGGCCATGCAAAACTTTTTATCAAGAATAACTTTTTTTCATAAAACTAATAAAAAAAAAGTTTCCCATATGGTGCCGACTTAGTTGGACACACTGTATATTCTCATATTACTGGGTAATGTAAACAAACATATGGGGAAAACAGTACAGTATAAGCTACCACGTATCTTGCGAATGCAAATATATCTATAGTTATTAGCCGACGTTTGCAATTCACGATTACTTTTTGAAATTCCCGTCTTTTTCCCGTTTCTTTCCCGGTTGGACTAAATCCCCGTCATTTTCCCGGTTTCCCCGATTTTCCCAGTTGGTAGACACCCTGTTAAACTTAAGATTTTTATTAAATATGTGAGGACAGTGACTGGAAAAACATCGAAATAATTCTTAGGAGACAAAGAGATTTTTATAGGTGATAAAAAAATCACTAGTGGCGATTTCTAAAACTACGATTTTTATTTTTGTCGTCATTCCGCCTAACAACGCTGACAACTATCAGTGCTAGCATGGTGAGTAGAGGAAGAGGCATCGGACGTAGCGGTGGGAATGGAGAACTCATCTGCCTACCTCACGTTCATTTCTGTCATCTATTCATTTACTTCTCTTGGATTTTGAAGGGGAAGGAGTGAATCGGTGACAAAATTGATAGGAATCTCTATTGTAAAAAATTAAATTTCTGTTGAAGTCTGAAGAACACAACAAGATTTATACGCCGAGGACGCCAGTCATGTCAACGTTTGGCAGTCTTTCTCCACTCTCAGGATTATTTGTTGCAACTCTCAGAGAACACATAGGACCTTATTCCTGGAATAAACGATAAAGAACAAAAACCTGTCCTGACATGTTTTTACACTAATCACTTTTAGAATTACCTCGTTAATTTCTGTGCTGTAATCGTGATCCTGAATAGACGCGAGAAACTATGTGGCGTTTCTTAAAAATCACTTGCCGATACAACCTGCAGAATCAAATGAGTTGTTAAAATGAACGATCAGTAGTTTAAAGTGAAAGACTTGTAAATAAAAATAATTCAGTGTCTAACTAAATAAATAAATATGTATAAAACAAATCAGATCCATACTACGCGTGGTAACTTAGGGACACATCCAAGAGAATGTTCAATCTCAACTACACACAAGAGCTAGTGTGACGGAAACAATCGACTGGCACAAAAAGATTCAAATTCTTTAAAAGATATGTTGAACAATAATTTCGGTTTGGGGGTTGAAAAGATTGAGATTGAAGATAATAATATTTATTGAAATGGATCGATTATTTTTGGCAAATTTCAACACCTCATATCTCCAAAACGAAGAATTTTTTGGGCTCCTGTTGATACATAAATTTCTGTCGTTAACTTTAGATGATGATATTTGCAAAAATATGAAAAAAGTTCAATATGCGTCCGCAACTACCGCCTAAGGGAACTAGAGCCCTTTGAAGTCACCAATAAAAACCTATGTAGGGCACCCCTAGACAGATTTTTTTCAGGAATCCTTTTAAGCTACAGCGATGAGGTTCGGCACGTTGTGTAGTATCTATAAGGGCTATTAATTTATGGCATTGACCAAAGAATTCAACCAGGGTGCAGGGAAGAGTGGGGCGCGGGTATTCTCCATTATAATCTAGATTTTTTTGTTAATTTTTTTTTAATGTTCGTACCTAAATACGTTTCCTTACAGCTTTATTTCCGCCCGCCGCAGCCTAACCGTAAGTCCTGAAATAATTTAGATTGGAAATTAAAACAGGGCGACAAAATGACCCCGTAACAATTATCTTAAACCAGTTTTTATAAAAAAAATGGATTGAAAAAAAAAATAATAAAACGGAACAGCAAAATGTCTAAGTACAAAGGAGGGTGCTTTCACCTTCTCTGTGCTCCTAACTGAATTGCATTTTGGTCAATGTCATGAAATAATAGCTCTTAATGATACTAAATAACCACCGAATCTCATCGTTGTAGCACAAAGGGTTCTTAGCAGGGTTGGAAAAAAAAACTATTTTTTTTGTTTTAAACAGTTTTTTTTGTTTAAAACAGTGTTTTAAATGGTATATTTTAAACTGTGTTTTAAACAGTTGCTTAAAACATCACATTGTGTATTAAGTATGTTTTAAACATTTGTTTAAAACATGATACGATGTTTTAAAAAATGTTTTTAAAATATTTTGTTTTAAACATGCTAACCCTGGTTCTTGGAATATCAAAGAAAAACCTACTCTAAAGGTACGACTTTCGAAGGGCCCTATTCCCTTAGAAAACAGTTCCGGATATATGTCTATAGGAACTTTGTCATATTTTTGCAAAAACTGTCACTGGCTAAAGTTAATGTCAGAAATTTCCGGACAACTGTATAAACTTTTTTTCCTTAAAATCAGCTAAGGAAGCACACCCTGAAATATTTCTACGTACTTAAGTTATATAAGTATAACATTTGTTCCAAGTTGATAAAAAATAGTTCCTAGAGTGTTCGCAACGACGCTGCGACCTTAAATTCAGACGGCTTCAATACAACCATCTCCAAAATTATATTAGGCAGTTACTCACGTAATGAGTTACACAGATTTATAGCGGTTGTTATATCCATACGGTGTACTATTATGCAAACGTACTAAGACCCATACTTAACAATTATTAAAATTAACTTCCGACCTTAATATCACAAAGCACCCAACGTGTAAATATGCGTAACGTACGTAGCACACTGTGTACATAATACGCGATAATAACCGTTTTAACCACTATTTCAAATATTTGCAGAATAGAAGTAGCGTGAGCGCTAAAACGTTAGAAACTGGTCAATGCAATGTTTCAATGAGCTTATGTTTGAAAGTTAAGTACGATATAATGTGAAATATTATTAACCTGGTTTACACCGTTACTAAAACTGTGAACTTGGTTGAACAGGTGATCAATCCCAGAGTTATTAGCGAGATGGAAGGTATTTTACAGGGTAAGAGTGCTTGAAACACAATATATAATAATAATAATTTATTTATATTCAAAAATATCCATGCATAAAATTAAGCATCGGTTGACAATAATTAGGAATAAAATAAAACAATTATTTGTTTTATTCAACTCGCTCTAACTCAAAAAAGGACCATTGAATTGGTCTAAAATTTCTACCGTGTTATTGCTGTAGAAGCTTAGAATCGGAGTCGAAAAATAATAAAAATATACTTAGAAAAATTCCGCCGAAAAAGACGTTATAAGGGCACAACTGATCAAATTTCCGCCATCAGCGCCGAAATTTAACATAAAAAGACTTTTTCACGTCAGCTCCAAAAACGTGTAGTATCAAAAGTGAAAAATTCGTAAGTACAATGAATTTTTGGACTTGGACGAATTCGTTGTAGAATCGGCAGAAACCTGTGGTAGCCAAACCAAATGCAGGTCTTTAAAGATGACAAAGGTATAGAGAAAACCACCTTGTGCAGAAATAAGATGAAAAGGTCATTTGCAAAAAAGTCGCTCGATAGCAAGGTAATGTCACATACCGTAATTCTAATGGGGCCAGTACGCCGCTGTAAAGGAAGCAGGAAAGCAAAATAAACCTATATATAGATGAACTCCGTTCTTGTGAATGATAACTACTAAAAGGAACCTTAAAGCTAACCACTAGTGTCCAAAAATTTTTAAATAAAATATTTTTATATTATTTTCAGTCAGTCCCAAAACAAAGTGCCTTCATATACTTCTGTGGAAGTTGTGCGAATCTATGTACCTAATCGATTGCTAAGCCACGCTCTCCATTTTGCGATATAAACATTGCCAATAAGAGGCACTTGTCCTTGTCCTGCTTGGGGAGGCGATTCAATTAATATTTTCATATTCTCTTTAGATAGGATTGGATAACATTATCTGTATTCTTTGGATCAATCAATACATGGTATAATTTGAACTGTTGCATTTTACTGATTGAATTATTAACTTTAAGTCTTTTCTCTCGAGGGCTTTCGTGTATTAGGTCGGAGTTCAATATCGGGAGTCTCCTGACCCCGAAAGTTTGTAATTCAATACATCGATCGGATCGCGAAAACT
Source organism: Rutpela maculata (assembly GCA_936432065.2). Taxonomy (NCBI): domain Eukaryota; kingdom Metazoa; phylum Arthropoda; class Insecta; order Coleoptera; family Cerambycidae; genus Rutpela; species Rutpela maculata. The sequence goes on from OW386286.2 coordinate 44,831,022, forward strand.
CGAAAGGGAAAAAGTGATTAAGAGATCTCTAAGCAGAAGATCCTATACAGTGTTAGAAATATAAGCTAAAATGCATCGTCAGAGAAGCCAGATTGGTAGAAAGTGCAGTTAGCAATCTACGGTAAGTTCAGACTTTACCTTTCTCGTCTATCAAACATCTCTTAAATAAAAAGAACTCAACTGGGAGTGGAAACAACCACACATAATCTAGGAGGAACGCGACTGGCGCCCATAATAAATAAATTGGGGTCGCGTCCATCAGACGCTGTGTGTAAGGCTTTTCTACATTTACACCTCTCAGTAAACACCCTATATCGTGGGTTCGAAAATTATAACACTAAAGTAACACTAAACACCTATTAGTCAGTCGAATTGATTTATTCGATTTTTTCGGCGACTGAGAGCATGCAACTTTCATCAAAAATATTTTTTTTCGGAAAGTCGATAAAACAATTTCCCATATGGTGCAGACTTGGCGGACACTGTATCTTTCTTAAGATTTCTTGGGATAAAAAAGCATACCAAAAATTAAAATATAAGGGAAAGATGAGGCCACAATTGGGTTTAAACTGAATTTTAATTTTGGCAATTCCCCCAGGGTGCCTGAATTTAAAAAAAAAAGAACATTTTATAGTGAAACCCACAAAAATTTGCAAACTGAATAATTTTTTTCGTGAAAGTGTATAGAATAATATCCTGAAAAGTTTACATTTCGCTCGGATGCAGAACATAAAAAAAAGTGAAAACAAATTTTTTTTTAACCATTTTTTCCAAATTTTGAAATGTCAGGGTAGGAAAAAATAAAAAATACAGGTGGATAGACCACGTGTTTCTGAACAAAAAATATCATAACGAAATTTATCGCTAAAGCCACGGTATTCCTGGAAAAAAATAATGAAGTAACTTTGTCAATCTGCGGGGCCAGCGCAAGGTTAAATGTGTACTATGGAACCTCTAATAAATCTTAGCTGTTCTATCGAGTAAAATAAAGCTTCTTTCTCTTTCTGATTACACATTCTTGACATTTTTCTTAGTGAATAGGAGGATAAATAGTGAGTATGGAGGGAAAATATATAATTATGAACGCATACACAGACACCACACATAGCCGCTGAATCGCTCGCATGAATTTTTACGTCTCTTTACTGTATTGTATTTATTACAGGTACACCTATCCACATTTCAGCTATATCCAATGGATCCCTTAAACATTTGTTAAGGTATTGGAAAAGTTCCAGAATTTATATTCAAAACAATCAAAGATATTTTCATAGTTATAAGGATAAGATCGTGAAAATTGCAACTTCTTATCATGATCTAATTATTTTTTATTGCGACGATTGAGTTCGGGTGTGATAATATATATATATATATATATATATATATATATATATATATATATATAAGTACATTTTTCCCATCCATCCTTTGCTTGTATTGATTAAAACAAAAAAGCATCAGAAAGCCACAATTTCCATCTTTTAAATGAACCAACACTCATATAGATTGAACAAATTCTGATTTAGTGACACGTAATTCAGTGCGTTGGTGTCACAGTCATGCGTATTCAAGCGCGCGCACGCATGGATCTCGCTCCATGTTATAGTTATAACGTTATAACGTTACACTTGACTATTTTTTTCCGGGAAAACCGTGGCTTTAGCGATACATTTTGTTAGAATATTTTTTGTTCATAAATACGTGATCTATTCATCTGTATTTTTTATTTTTTTCGAGCTTGATTTAATTTAAAAATTTTGAAAAAATGGATGAAAAAAATTTCTTTTCACTTTTTTTTGTTCTGCATCCGAGCGAAATGTAAACATTTCAGGATATTATTCCATACACTTTCACGAACTCATTAAAAAAAAAAAAATCAGTTTGCAACTTTTTGTGGGTAAATATCTTCATCGACTGGGCAACCAGCATGGCTTTACATTCTAGAAGAGTTATCAACAAAATGGAAAATATAATCAAAACTTGACAAACGGTTTAGAAAAAATCAACTTCAAAATCATTGTAAATTTGGGGTGGTGCGCTAATTTTGGTAATATAATAGTTTGGTATTATTATTATTATGTTTCGTTGTTTGTCGCTTAGTGCGGTATTATCGGTATTTATCGGCCGAGGCAAGATGAGAACGAACTATTGTAAGTTCAAAAATTTGCGCACAATGTGGCAAGTATTAAGGACAACTGATTTCTGCATATCACTAACTAAGAAAGGGAGAAGGCCCAGGGTGATTAAGTTTCTGACGAAGGATCGAGGTTCAATTCTGGTAGTGGATACTATTATTGGGATGATAAGAACACTATCTTGCCTCTATTGCTGCCTAATCTCATAAGCTAGGTCAGCATACTTCGCTAACTTGTTTTGGACAGTTTCCTGAATGTTATTGGAATTCGGGATAGCAACGTCAATCAGAAAGGTCTTTTTCTAGAGCTTATTGACCAAGGTAATATCTGATCGGTTTGATGGCAGGGTTCTGTCTGTAAGCACTGCTCTGTCCCAATAAAGCCTGTAGTTCTCATTCTCTTGCACGCTCTCAGGTGCGTGGTTAACATGGACTGGTATTTTCTGTAAGATGGTAAAGATGCGCAAGTTTTAAATGTAAAATTTTTCCTACACAGTGATGGTGGTGCAGGTACTCAGTGAGTTGCACACCCGGCAATAACGTGCTGGATAGTCTCTGAGGCGCGGAGGCATTTTCTGCATCTGTCGTCGGTTACATTCGCATCCTCGATGATGTACTTAAGGTAGTTCCTCGTAGCAACTACTTGAACTTATATGGCCATAATAAACCCCTCAGTTTCCGGGAATAGATCGCAAGTCAGCTTCTTGATCGATATTTTAGAAGCTGAGCTCATGGGGATGTCTTCCGTGTAGGGCCTTCTACCTCCATGCATTAATCTGCAAGGTAACTCTTTCTGCCTTGTCCTGTGGAACATCTTTACTAAGGTCCAAGGGAGTATAACTGTCGTCAGCAAAGATAACTGCCCTATGGAGAGGAGATGTCAGTCTTCGCCCAATAAATAACGCCAAATGTGTAAGATAGAGTTGGGATTACATACATGTTAATGGCTCTCACTGTGTTCTTTCCATTCAACTTAGTTCTAAGGACAGCATTCAAGCGACTCAAACATTTCTTTAATCTTCAGCTTATTATTATTACTGTTATTATTATATTATTATGTTGCATTGTTTTCATTAATAATTATAATTAAAAGTTACAAAGGTGTTGCCCACACCGCAACTCTACAATAATAGCTGGTATACACATGACTTATTACTTTTCAAGCAAGAGAAACATTTTACACAAAACCAGATTTAATTTCTCACGAAACGTATTTATTTAACTTCTGACCTTTACATATTATACACAAGGTACTACATGAGTGCTTTACCCCATACATTAATAATTACGGCATTACTAAAGCTTGCCACTAATAAATTCATTTGTTTGGATTTCACAAAGAACGCTATAAATATTTTGACCACCGCTAATAAAAACATCAAATTACCTTGGTAATTCCAAAAGAGATATGAACATCATAAAACAGCTTATATTATTTTAAGCACGTTAAAGCATGAGGAAGTCAATATGATGGCCATAACACACAACTAATGAAATTTGAGCGCGTTAAATTTACGGGCGACATACTGCAAATTGCTAACCGTAAGCCTCCTGACCACTACTATCCGAGCTTCTATAGTCCACATTCCTCACGAAACTGTAAATATTTTTAAGTTTATGGAAATGTAAACTGGTTTTATAGACTTCACAATTTTCATTCATGGCTCTATTCACTCCTATAAAAATAACATTTATGAATAACACATGAAGTGAGCACTTTGTAAAAATTAGGTGTCCACTTATTTTCCCACGAAGTATTTTTTCTTGTTTACATTTTCAGTAATACTGATTTTACAGATTTATTTTCTTTATCTTTCATAAATCTACAGAAAATGAAATTTGGGTAAACCAAATAGTTAAAAATAGAAAAATGACAACGATTAGAGAATATTTAAGTAACTTTACCTAATGATTGATACACCGCAATATTACCAGTTTCCTCTTCCCAAATTTTCCGAAGGGCCTCTTAGTTCGCGTCAATCGTGAAACCAGAAGTCGTAGATGGACAGGGCGAAAAAGAAGGTCGTGTTCTATGAGTATATTTGAAATGGTGAAATGGGCATTTTGCCTGACAGATCGATCTATTCTATAGATTTTTAATCCTAACCCACCTCTAGGAATAGGAGAATTAGAAGAAGCCTTTGAAGAGATTTATATCCTCAAGGGTGAAACTTAGTATATGTTGTCAGGCTAAATCGTCATGTTTTGATCTGATTCTGTCACATGATTGCTCTATGTCCACTTCACAGGTCTGCGAATAAAGGGATCATGAATGTTATTGGGCAGCTGACGGTTATTTTCGAAGTAATTTTTCGCGGTGAATCCGAATCTGGCCTGAGAATTGGCCCATCACGTCAGGCTTTTGAAATATTTGAGGTTAAGTACTTAAAAAATGGCTTTTTTGGCAATTTTTGAGGTGGTGTGTAGAACTCAAAAAAAAATCGGCTTATTTTTAATAAATATGTCATTTACTACCATCCTTCATCTTTAAAATGGGCTTTCAAATGGTCATCTATGATGTTTTCTCGCAAAGTTAAAACCATTCTAAGGTGACATGAATTTGAAACCATGATCCCCTACAATCCAACAAATTTAACCAAACGACTCTAAACGAATCAAGATTTAACACAACAAAAGCGAAAACATACCGAGCTCTTAACCAAACGACTCTAAATGAATCAAATTTAACACAACAGAAGGGAAAACGCAACAATGTTAACCAATGAGTCAAAGAACAAATTGTCATATTTTCGATTACAAAATATATATCCTTGGGACAACAAACGATGTATTCCCAAATTGTATCGAGACCAAACCCTTAGGAGGGTGAAAACTATCATTATACTATATTAAACTACCTAGCTTTCACCCCAAAGGGAACCGAAGAAAAATTTATCCAGAACTCCTAAACGCTAAGATTCTAACATCAGAACACTTAAAAAGTCTTTAACACTAAGTCCTAAACATGAAAAAAACCAAAATCCTAAACCATAAACCTAAAATCATAAACCATACTCCCAAAATTCAAAGCCCTAAAACCTGATCCCGAATCTTATGAATTTTTATGAAATCTCTTTTTCTTGTTTTCCAAAGACCTTGTATCAGAACGATGATGAGCATTAAGATTATCACGTTGAAGAGACCAGCCAAAGTTAAATTTGATTCTTTTAGAGTCGTGTGGTTAAGATTGTTGCGTTTTCCCTTTTGTTGTATTAAATCTTGATTCGTTTGGTTAAGAGCTCTGTATGTTTTCCCTTCTGTTGTGTTAAATCTTGATTCGTTTGGAGTCGTTTAGTTAAGATTGTTGAAATTTTTTGAATGCTGTACATAACCTCGAAGTAGACAAAAAAGCCATTATTTAAGTACTTAACCTCAAATATTTCAAAATCCTGACGTGGTGGGCCAATTCTGAGGCCAGATTCGGATTCGGCGCGAAACGTCACTTCGGAAATGATTCCCATCTGCCCAATAATAAAACTTTGCAGACCTGTGATTATTTACAAGACATCCAGTATATGCATAGATATTACTTGTCCACGACTTTTTCCATTAAGATTTTTTTATTTGCATGTTGCACTTTATTTGATGGTATGTATTTCATTATTCTGAAATGTATGTCATTCAACATCATGATGGTTTAATTTCGAATTCTGCATACATATAATTCTCTTTCTTACTAGCTACGGAACTTGTTTCATTAAATTCATTTATTAGCTCTGTCACGTATTATGACGAGTTAAAATACCTATCTACATAATGAGCATTAAGATTATCACGTTGAAGAGACCAGCCAAAGTTAAATTTGATTCTTTTAGAGTTGTGTGGTTAAGATTGTTGCGTTTTCCCTTCTGTTGTATTCAATCTTGATTCGTTTGGTTAAGAGCTCGGTATGTTTTCCCTTCTGTTGTGTTAAATCTTGATACGTTTGGAGTCGTTTAGTTAAGATTGTTGAAATTTTTTGAATCCTGTACATAACCTCGAAGTTGACAAAAAAGCCATTATTTAAGTACTTAACCTCAAATATTTCAAAATCCTGACGTGGTGGGCCAATTCTGAGGCCAGATTCGGATTCGGCGCGAAACGTCACTTCGGAAGTGATTCCCATCTGCCCAATAATAAAACTTTGCAGACCTTTGATTATTTACAAGACATCCAGTATATGCATAGATATTACTTGTCCACGACTTTTTCCATTAAGATTTTTTTATTTGCATGTTGCACTTTATTTGATGGTATGTATTTCATTATTCTGAAATGTATGTCATTCAACATCATGATGGTTTAATTTCGAATTCTGCATATAATTCTTTTTCTTACTAGCTACGGAACCTGCTTCATTAAATTCATTTATTAGCTCTGTCACGTATTATAACCGCATTTTTCTAAGACGCGGCTTTATATTATCTAATAGGTGTTGTATGTTGTTTTTATTTCGCCAAATGATGTTCTCTACATAGCTAAATAATTAACATCTTAAATTAATTAACTTGTTTATTTCGTCCAGAATAATTTATATTGTTAAATGTCTGGAGGAAGTAATTAGCCATTTTCTCGGAAAGGTTTAATTCGATAAACATAATCAGGTAGGCGTAACTAATTGAAGCTTATCGTAATTATTGCTACAAATTAATATGATCAGCAAAATTCTATAGCGTGCCTCTAATTTAACTAGAAAAAAGTTGTTTCCAATTTTTTTTAAACATTCCCATTACATCGAATTTCTACAAACATAAACTTATTGGAATACCTGGCGCATCCGGCAAAATTTACAATTTTTTATTAGGGATGGGGTAAATGTAAACTTACACAATTTTATGGTAAATTGTTTCTTTTATAATATTTACTTTTAAATCCAATTAAACTAAATATGTAATTAATTAAATATTTTCACCACATTTATTTTATCTAAATGAATTTTACCTACTAAGGTTTAATAATTCTATTTATAAAAAAATAGATTCACAGCTATATAAATGTTGTTTACTGTACTTGACTAAATCTTTAAAAAATTACACATAAAACAAAGCAATAAAGGTAGCCAAAATGCAAATTTCGCAAATAAATTTATTCCCATGCTTCTTTTAAATTTGTAATTGTATATAATGCGTTCAAATCCGTAGAGAAAAGTAAAAATGGTTTAAACGGGCTCATTTAGCGATATTTATTTTATAATTTATTTTTGCATTTTCCGTAAGTATTTAACCCTTTAAGTATACAGTAAAAAAATTAGGCCGCTGGCGTTAATATTAACCCCAATATTTGATTTCGAATTTGTAACATATATGAAAAAGCCGACGGCGCGGAGCGAGCATTTGTGATGTCACACCACTCAACTGATTCTATGAGTTATGCGGTTATATTCAGTTTACATTGTTATTTTACCTTGTTTGATTTTGTTATTTTTTATACATAAAAATATGTGTTTCCTGGAAAGTAGATACGATAAGGCTGATTCCAACATTTTGTCGTGTGTAGACATTTTTATGGAATATGGTTATGGAATATTTTAATAAAAATAAAGATTACATTAGTGATGAAATGAGACGTGTCAATACAGAGGTAGGTTAATACATATCTACTTTAATAAAGTCTACCAAATTTATAATAATAATAATAATAATAATTTACACGTTTACACGCATCTTGTACATGCGGGTGCTCCAAGCAGTTGAAGGGGTTTACGAACGGAATGAGCTACGTGGCTGCAAGGAGAATCTGCTGATCGACAGATGTATCACGCAGGACTCCGTGCAGTATAAGCGTAACCTCTCTATGGCCTGGATCGACTACCGCAAGGCATTTGATATGACATCCCAGGAGCTTGCTGTCCACTAGCTCAGATGTCTTGCGGTGCCCGGTCCCGTAGTGAGATGTATCGAAGAACTTATGCCGCTCTGGAGGACTCGCTTTACCATAACATCGGGTAATAGCAGAGTCCAGACAGAGCCGGTATTGTTCAGAAGGGGAGTATTTCAGGGAGATTCCCTAAGCCCCCTTCTGTTTGCATCTCACTACTACCATTATCCGTTTCGCTTCGAAATACCCGTGGATACAACTGCGGTACCCCTGGCAACAGGAGGCATAAGGTCACTCATCTGTTTTACATGGATGATCTTAAACTTTATGCCTCCGGAGAGAGGGACCTACACCAGTCCCTCAGGGTGGTACAGGAGTATACGCAGGCTGTCGGCATGGAGTTCGGGCTGGACCAAATGTGCACTGGTCCATCTCAAGAGAGGACGATGCGGGAACTACGGAGAGGACGCGCAGCTCGTGGGCGGAAGCATCTTACATCATCTAGATGCCGGAGAGTCGTACACTTACTTGGGTGTCGAGCAACGCCCCACCCAAGAAGTAAGTGTAATGAAAAATGCTCTCCGCGGCAAGTATCAGCACCGACTTCGACAGATCTGGTCTTCAGAACTGTCGGGGAAGAACAAGGTGTCTGCTACCAATATGCTTGCCGTTCCGATCCTTTTCTACTCCTTTGGGGTAGTGAAATGGAGTCGAGAAGAGTTGCGTCAACTCGACGTAGGAACCCGCAAGAAGATGCATCTCAATAGGAGCTTGCATCCTAAATCGTCCGTTCCACGGCTATACCTCCCGCGACATCGGGGAGGCCGTGGACTCTTGAGGTTGGAGAGTCTCCATAATAGGATGGTTCTGGATGGAGCCTGTAAGGTCATCAGGAGTTCGGATCCCCTCCTCTGCATGGTCCGGGACCATGAAAATGCAGGGGTAGGAGCCTTTTTGTTTAAGGCAGCACAGAGAGCAGCCGATGAACTTGGGCTCTTCTTCGACGTCGAGCGGGTAAATCCCGACTCTGTCACCGAGTTGGAACCTGCTCGACGAAAAGCCCAAATAAAAGCTGCAGAATACAACATCTTTCTGCAGCTTCACACGGATAAGTCAATGCATGGAGTTTTCTATAAAAATATAGAAAACCTTGGCTTATCCGAAAGGCTGACCTTTGCCTTCTTAAGGTCAGCCGGGCTGAAGTCTGAGACCGAGGGATTCATAATGGCTTGCCAGGACGGTGTATTTAATACCCTCGTCTATCGAAGTCGTGTCATGGGTATAGAGGTCCCTGATGTTAGCTGCAGGGCCTGCCGCAGGGCGCCAGAGACTCTGATGCACTTGTTGTCGGCTTGTTCGACATATGCAGTCTCGGCCTATATCCAAAGGCACGACGGAGCATTACGAGTGCTTTATTACCATCTAAGGCACTCGTATGGGATAGACGAAACACCAGTGCTGCCTTACACTCCGGGGGATATTGAGTCCGTTGTGGGAAATGAGAAGTGTCTAATTTATTGGAACTACTCGTTTCCCACCGTCAGGCAAATACAAGCCAACAAGCCTGACATAGTCCTCCTCGACCACCAACTCAAGACAATGTTTGTCGTGGAGTTCTCGGCACCCGCAGAGAACAACATTGTCTTGAAGGAGGAGGAAAAACGGACAAAATATCGAGATTTGCTCTTCGAACTCCGCAGACTCTATCCAGACCATACTATCAAGATAGTGGTACTGATTATAGGAGCTCTCGGTGGAACGAGACACACACTGCTTTCGGAACTTAAGATCATACCGGCATGCCGAAATTCGGCAGAGGTCTTAGCCGGCAGAATGCAGAAGGCCGTCATCCTCGGTTCATTACGTCTGCTCAGGGCACACGATTCTCGGACCCAGCAGTCACTTACCCCACGGGTGTGGGGAGTGGCTGCCGGTACTACCAGCTCCCCTCTGTGAGAGTCGGAGCCACAGAGAAGGGTGACTGGTTTTTAACAAAAAATAATAATAATAATAATAATATGTCTTTATTCAAAACAAATACAATACTTATCAAAAAATATTTGTATTCGCAGAATGGGCGAAGTTCAGTTCAGTAAGCCAAGCGGCTTACCGTCTGCTCTTACACTTAACCCGTAAACATAAATTACAGAGTAAACAATATAAATTACCTGTGTTAACAATATAGTTCAATTTAAACAATATATTTATAAAAACATTATTTAAATCACTGAAAAAAAAAAATACAATAAAAGGCATTGCAAAACAACAAAAAAGAAAAAGAGAAAAAGTTACTTTAGAATACTTGCGGTGATTTTGCAATGTGACAAGTTCTTATGACAGAAGTTTGTCTCCGCTTAAGGCCATTATGGCTAACAATTTAATACTTTAGTTGTATATCTGTGTATTTAACAAAATCTTGCGTAGTTCCAACTTGAAGGAGGAATCATTTCTTTCAATTTGCAAATGTGGAGGGAGATTGTTATAGATTTTTAAAATATTATAAGTGAAGCTCCTTTTAAAAAGAGAAGACCTGTACTTTGGAGGTGTGATCAGATTTTTATTCCTTATATTTAAATTGTGAGCGTCGCCTCGAAATATATATATATATTTTTTATCTGACTTTTAGGTCAGCCAGACAAAGTTACGGCGATAATGCTGTTGGCTATGTGCAAATGAAAGCTATTTTAATACATATAAACTTCTATATCCTCTTTAAGCTTATTATTGTACAATTTTTAATAACAAACTATAACACTAGACTTACGTTAAAATAATCTTCACAACAATACTCCGTTCCTTTATTACTAACAAATTTCTCCCTGTACGTAACTTGCTTCCACAAATTCCTAATACTTTTATCACTTGGTAATGAAATAAATATTTTATTGGGAGCAAACGCTGATGTACTTTTGCAGTTTAGAACTATAAAATACCCCTTTTTTATCCATGTTAATAGCAAAATACAGAACACTTTTCATTATTTATTTTGAGGGAGAAGGAGTTGAAAAAAAAAATCTAATATTTTGCACATTTACTAACTACAAGGTGTACTTTCGAAAAACGAATAAAAAAAATGCTAAATAAGTCAATTGGAAATGCATGTCTGTATTCTTCGCAGAATATCATATTCAAAGTAGCCAGTATTGTCCACAAAGGCTCGAAGTTAGTAAACAAGATGGTATTATACCTATTATAACTTTCTAATGAAAGTTTCCAGGAAATTTTCTGAACTTTCCGGAACGAAGTTACAATAAAAATCAGAAATGGGTAAAGGAAACTTTCCATATGAAAGTTTCGGAACGAAGTTTTGATAAAAATGAAAGTTTCCAATAAAATATTTGAATTTTCGAAAGTTTCCAAAGAAAAGTGATAATGCGGCTGTGTGCATAGCAGGCAACCTCGTCTTGATGCGTCAAGTGGGGACTAACTAGAATAACCTACGAGTCACGAAACGTTTGGCAAAACGTTGTTAATAAATAATAAGGAAATGTATAATCTGAGATGCCAAGCTCGAGGTTTTTACTTGTATTCTGAATATTTGTTATAATATAGTCTAGCACTGTTTTGGAATTATTGAAATCTCTGGTTGGTTCGTCATTTGGTAAGGTTGACCAATTCAAAATGTTCTAACAGATCAAATAGCAGACGTTTACTACTTGAATTAATTAGACAATTAATATTTAGGTCGCCACATATTATTAAATGTTTGTGAGATCTTTATATTGAGCATAGAACTGAGTTAAAAATTTAAAAAAATGTCAATATCTGAATTTAGAGAACAGGTAAATTACTAATATGGCAATTTTTACAGTATTTATGTTGACACTAACTTAGGTACATACATTCATTTTATACTCCCAATAGACTAAGCAGTGGCACTGACTAGTCTTTATTTACAGCTTCTTACTGTCTGAACTTAGGTTATTTTGAAAGTGTAGACTAAATGGTGACTTACTTTTATTTGGCATTTTTCGCCGTTCGCGGACTGTTTCGCCCTAGAGCCGTAAAGAAAAAAAAGTAGCGACTTACCGGTCAGATCTTTCGGTAATAGTGATGTCGTATATACCGGGTGCCACAGAATAGTGGCTCCCCCCTATATTTCCTTTATTTTTTAACTTATCCATTTGAAATTTGGGATGCATAAACTACCTGTAAAAATGGATTTTTGGACATAAAAAACGGTATGACACCATTTCCGGTATGTCCGGAAATGAACGCAACTTTCGATTTTTAAACGGAACAACTTGTATATTTTTACTTATTTGGATTAAGTATACCATGAGATTTTCGCGAGTTTTTGAGTCGATGTTCAGTTTTTTTAAGCATTTTAAGACATTCGTCTAGAGTGCTTTGGATTACCAAAATTTGTTCTACGGCAGGTAAAGTCCAAGGGAAAAATATTTTTCATTTAATTTCATTAAGTGTTTTAGCGAAAGAAACTGTGGAATTTATTTTAAATCATTTGTCGTGCCCAGATGTATCAAAATGCCAAGTGCCGGAGTTTGTCTCGGCCTGGATTTTTTTTTTTTTTTTTTTTAGAGAATTTTTAAGTAAGACGGCGCGAAAACAGCGCGCGCGAGACGCTAAAGTTAACCCTGCTGGGTAAAGCACGACGACGGAAATTTTAAAATTGATGCTACAATATTTGTCGTGCTCATATTTATCGAAATAGAGCGTTTTTAATAACCCGGAATTACACGTTTTTATTTTTGCGTGAGAACCACTGTTCCCGCGCAAAATCCTTAAAATCTGCCAGCTTAAAACCTGCTAATTTCAGCTTCATCTTTTGGCAGCATGTAACGGTCAACTTTTTAAGTATTCGTAAATTTCCATTCAAATCCGTTAAATTATATTATTTTATGTCTTCTTTACAATAATTCCCTATTTTGTTAGTTTTACCAACAAAAGATTTAACGCCGGCCTTAACTGACGGCTTGTTACTTACGAGGCGATAATAGATTCTCGCGGTAAATAACGAGTACAAGCACCAACGTGGAGGTTTTCCTCCAATGAGAACGCTACCACGATGTGAACGCTTGGTCTCGAAGGGAGTGCTCGAGCGGGGATAATATAAAAGGAAAAATTAGTGTGATGTAGAGACTCACTCTCCTTTGGGCCTTAAGGCCTGGAGGTCGTTAAAATTATGGCTGGAATTTGAGCCATTCAAGTATTTATTAGTTTTGAGATTTCACTTTTTTGGTGAATTGTAATTAGTAATTAAGAAGGTAACACTAAAATATGTCGAGTATAGACGTTTCTGAATTAAAGCAGCATTTGTTGTTGAAATACTAGCTACTGTAATTGAGTTAATAAGAAAGTTTAAAGTCAATGTTCAATATACCTATACTGGTATAGTTACGCAGTTTCTTGGGGTTACAGCTGGTACTGACCTATAATTTGAACTTGTAACTCATAACAGAGCCTGCGTCCTATTTTCTGCAGTACAGAAACATTTACATTTCTCCCTTGTGAGTACCGGTAACTGAGAATAGCTCCGAACTACATTCCATTAACTTCTCGTTTTACATTGTGGCCAAAGACGCCAGTTTGTTGCAACTTTCAGTGTTATGTGCGGGCACATCTTTTTCACGAGTGCTCGCCCCGTCTCTTAAAGACTGGTAATAAGATTGTTCAGTACCTGTAAATAATTTTCCGTGCAGAGCACATAACGTTTTTTTATGTATCTTGTAGCCTAAAAAGTTACTATATATTTCATTTCATTTCTCATGTTATTACCTTTATTTACGTTTAGAAATTTCTTCAGGACATGAAATCAAAATTTGTTTATTAGTAAAATGTCATTTAATCTTTTCATTCAGTAATAACTACGTTGGCCAACTAGTAATTTAGTTATCTATCTCTTTAAAGTATTTGCAGTAGTTTTTATGTATTGTGGCCTTCTGCAAATAATTATGTATTTATCTTTGTAAATTACCGTATATATTTACCTTTTTTAGTACATGACAAATCTGTCTGTCTCTGTACATTTTTCATTCTATTTGATCTTTGTAAACGTAATACAGGCACGTATTTTATTTGCCCACCCCTAATCTGTCAATTGCTCTACCATATCTTTTATCTTTACAATAAATTTTGTTATTGTTAGTTAGTTATTTTTTATTTCAAAAGCCCCTTAGTTTATTTACGAATTTTACCTTATTAAATCCTGAACTGAGATTTATTTTCTTTCTTTGAAATAATAAGCTAGGTTTTTGATTTGAATTAATAGATTCAATTTTGCTCATTCTTACCTTTAAAATATAGTTTTTTATAAAATAGCCGGGCTATACTTTTTTTCTCTTTTTGGAGACTGTAATAAAGATAATTCCATTTCAGAAAATAACGACGTTATAATCATTTGTTTGTCTGTTGGCGCTATATCTAGAAAATGATTTGACGAAGAAGAAATAAGAATAATATGGGGTAAGTAGTTGACGCTACTGGTATATTGAAAAATAATTAAGGGAAAAATGTGACAAGGACAGTAATATCTGGCATGCAGTTAACACAACTGTCAAGGAAGATATACAGGGTGGAAACCTTTAAAAATAACACAGGTTAACATTTGATCTAAGAACAATCACCAGACTTTACCAGAGTAGACATAGATTTCTTGGGTCGCTGATTCCTAATCGGAGGTTGGTTAAGCTTCATCACGTCAGGTTCTTGGTCATTTGAAGGTCAAACTGAGAAAAAGTGTTGTAAAAATTTGAAAAAATTTATATTTGTTTCTGTGGTCGCTGAATTCAAATCCGCTGTTATTTTTACCCTTCAAGAACATCAGAACATCTAGAGGTCATTTCAAGGCATTTTGAGATCATTTTGAGGTTAAATTGAGAAAAAGCGACTAAAAAATCTGGAAGCATGCTTACATGGCTTTTTTAGGTCGCTGACCTTGAATCCGTGGTTGGCTGGACTCTATCATATCGGATTCAAGGTCATTTGAAGGTTAAACTGAGAAAAAGTGTTTTTTAAAAAATTTATGTTTATGTTTCTGGGGTCGCTGAATTCAAATCCGCTGTTATTTTTAATCTTCAAGAACATCTAGAGGTGATTTCAAGGCATTTTGAGATCATTTTGAGGTCAAATTGAGAAAAAACGGCTAAAAATGTGGAAAAATGCTTACATGGGTTTTTTGGGTCGCTGACCTCGAATCCGTGGTTGGATGGACCCTGTCACATCGGATGCAAGGTCATTTGAAGGTCAACCTGAGAAAAGTTTTTAAATGTTTTTGGGGTCGCTCAGTTCGAATCAGTTGTCATTTTGACACTGAAGGATACCCTAGAGATTATTTCAAACTCATTTCGCGGTCATATGAGGTCAAATTAAAAAACGATGATTAAAAAGGACCCCGCACCTTTCTTATGGAAATTGGGTCCTGGCCAGGATGCCAAACTTGCTGTCATTGCTTCTATTGCTTGGAGCTCGATCTGTTTTGTTTCAAGGTCGTATAATGTAGGCTTTTACAGACAAGAATTTATAAATGTTGCGTTTGCACCCTAAATTTTGTAATCTGTAACACAGTTCAATAGCAAATAATATGTGTGGTTACACGTCGGGCACCGTCACCTCGTAGAGGTGCGCTAGGTGTAACCACACATATTATTTGCTATTGAACTGTGTTACAGATTACAAAATTTAGGGTGCAAGCGCAAAGGAGTTGTCTCACTATCCGGCAAAGTCCCTGGGTCACGGCGATCATGCCGTCATGGCAACCACACATAATAGTATTACGAGACAGAGGTTCGGATCCTCAGAATCGGCGGCTGGTCAGGGTGGGAAAGCGGGCCCGAAGGCGTCGTCATCAAGCGACCGTAGCTCTACATTGGTGGGGAACTTGGCCTTTGTAGAATCAAATGTTACAAGCCAATCTTCATCCTGTATGAAATAACGTCAAAATTGAACTCTGTGATCCCAAAAATATAAACATACATTTTTCAAATTTTTTACACCACTTTTCTCATTTTGACCTTCAAATGACCTTGAATCCGATGTGAGAGGGTCCAGCCAACTACGGATTCGAGGTCAGCGACCCAAAAAACCCATGTAAGCATTTTTCCAGATTTTTTATTCTTTTTTTCTCAATTTGACCTCAAAATGATCTCAAAATGCCTTGAAATGTTGTGTTCTGATGTTCTTGAAGGGTAAAAATAACAGCGGATTTGAATTCAGCGACCTCAGAAACATAAACATAAATTTTTCAAATTTTTTACAACAATTTTTCTCAGTTTGACCTTCAAATGACCAAGAACCTGACGTGATGAAGCTTAACCAACCTCGCATTCGGAATCAGCGACCCAAAAAACCTATGTATACTCTGGTAAAGTCTGGTGATTGTTCTTAGATCAAATGTTGACCTGTGTAATTAACAAAAAAATATGACAAAGTAAATCTGTTATATTTACTTTAATGAAAAATATACAGAGTGGTCACCCTAAAAATGAAAAAAATTACCTATTTTACTATTTTTCATTGCTTTTCACCTCAAATCGAAATACACTAGAAAATACAAAAAAACTCGTTACCAAACCTATTCCTATTTAAATAAATTGATTGGCGTTATATATATAACATATAAATAACTATATTATGTCACCTTCACCAGGAAATAATCAGTTAACAGTTAATGTGCATACCGATGATATTCGTTATATACCCGTTTTAATTTCTTCTCACGAGGTCACTTAAAACTCTTAACTATAAATGGTGATTTAATTAAGTGAACACTCTGTAAAAGCCGTGATCAACGGTCAAAATCCTTATAAATTATCGTGTTTAATTATAAATTCAATTCCTTCAAAACCTGTTGAAGGTAGGTAAGTTTAAATTAGTATAAGTAAATTTAAAATACATTGAAATGTGGTTTAATTAAGAATTTAATCAAAAACAGTGAAAAGATTTTATAGGTTTAAAGTTTCGTCATACATTCACTCTCATTTTTTTTTTTGGTGGCTGAAAAAATGTTCTGTACCAGAAATCAGATCATCATTTTCCTTTGTATTTTGACGTCAGAAACGAATTTTTTAAATTGCGAAAAATGTAATTTTTTCGTCGGCTGATTATGATTCCTAAAGCTCGAAATTTTCATTGAGGCGAATTCAAGCAATTTGAACATAAGATTAGGTTTTAGCATACATGGGAAAATGATGGTGTGATTCCTGATAGAGAGCATTTTCTTATTTTTGTGTGGCTGTGGTATTAATTTAATTTTTGGTGGTAGAACATCGAAAGATGCTGACACATCAAATACCAAAGCCCCAGTACCAAATTCGCTGGTGGGCCTCTACCTCTTTAATTCTATGTACATTTGTACCTAAATGTTAATTAGTTTAATATTTTTGTATTGCATTTCCTAGTCTACCCGGGCCCCTAAAGTGGCCAGGCCCTGGTACCACGGTACCTACTGCCCCCCCCCCCCCTTTGTGATGGCCCTGGATGTTGAAGCAAAGTAAGTAATATATCTTTGATTGTGAGTTTGAAGGAATTGTTAGTATTTCATTTGATGTCAACTAGTTGTGGAGTGGTCTCCTAGTTGCGGAGAACTGTTGGATAGATGTTTGTCTTTGAGTAAAAAATTTAGACGACAATGAACATGTTATAAAGTTTCTGTATACTCATAATGTATGTGTTATAGAATAATAGAATATCCACGTCATTTTTAAAAATAATCTTTCAGACAGTATTTTGGCATATAGAAAGATTATTATATGCCCCATCCCAGACAAGTATGCAGTACCATAAGACCAAAGCATATACAAGATTTTAAAACATCCTCGTATTATTTAGGTATACAGTGTGTGTAGTGGCGGGCTAGACATAGGGAGTAAAAGTGCAAAATCGCGTGTGCCAGCTGGCTGAAATTAAATAACTGAGAGCTGGGTTGCTTCAGTGGTCTAGCGCCGACTCTTTAATCTATGCCGCCGACGGGCGAGTTTGTTGTTGCTAGGTCATATCTCTCGCGCTACGTGAATGTACATGCCTAATCGGCAATTACACGCACTGTATATTTCTCTTTTGATTTAGACAGTAAAATATACAAAGTTGGCAGTTTATGTGAATTTACTTTGTGATAGTAATTTTATTAAACAGATTCTTTTTATAAAGTTTGATATTACTTGTTTCTGTTTACCGATTTAATTTATTTGCCTTAATTTTGAAAAACACTCACTTAATAGTTATTTCTACTTTTGCTTCCCTTTTATTTGTCTGCACTTTATTTAATAAAGATTTCACTGTCATTACAAGTTTTATTGTATTTGATATATTTTGTCTTAAGAATTATATTTTGATCTATCTTACTTATTTTTGAAAAAGTAAAATATTGAAGAAAAAGTAAGAAAACGATTTAATGCGTTTATTTTAATACAACTTCCATATTCATTTGTACAAATTAGATATTTGTTGGGGCAACTACCACATTTTACATAATGAAATAATAAAAATATTCGTTGGGACAATTGCCATTTAGTAAAATAATGGAAAGCATCGGTGTTTCGATGATTCGTTGTATTGCTAGTTACAATAATTGCAACTTAGCTGAGATCAACTGATCCCAATTAAAGACCTGATAAATCTTATTTTTACTGATGAAGTGACAAACAACAAAATTTTGTGAATACCTTCCCGAAATTTTCGAAAACATAACTAATAGCAAAAAAATACTGCCCAAGGAATCACTACTTCCACATCCAGATTTTTTATCCAAGTCACTCACAACGAAAAAAATTTGTATGTGGAAATAATTGTTTATGGAACTTTAATAATATAATATTTGAAATCCTCTACCCCAAACACCCATAAAACGATACCCCACATCGGTAGCGAGGTAGGGGGTGGTAGTAGGGGTGGATGAAGTAAAAAAATATTTTGAGGTTTCCGGTTCTTGTACACACACTAAATCACAATTTTTTTCATCCCCTTTAATAATGGGGTGGGGGTGGTAATGGGGGTGGCTAATGCCAAAATTTTTTTTGAGACCTTAGCTTCTCTTGTATATACTAAATACCAATTTTATGGACTCTTACCTGCTTGATTTACCTATTTTCCCCAAATTTACCCCAATTTATTCCCCAACCCTTCGACGGAACAAGATGAAAATATAATCTAGTTCTAGATCTCGTTAAATTGTACCAAATTCAAGTCAATATCTCAAACGGTTCCAGAGTAAATGTGTGCACAAAAAAAAGTTACGGACAGACCGACAGACAGAATTTTTTTTTCGCTAAAACTTAAAATCTCGACGTTTCGTGACATTCTAAGCCTATTTGAATAATAAAAATTTAAAAAAATTCTTTGTCGTTACTATACTTCCACTGGATGTGGAAGTAAAAATATTATCGTACGCAAGTACTGAATCTTTGTCGGTGATAATTACAAAGATGGAACTTAAGAACCTTTAACCCACATTTAACGGAGATTCATGCAAAAAGGTACAGAACTGCCAAATCTGAAGTCAACCGGTGGCGGGTGTCATAAATGTAATTTGCATAACTAAGCTGAATAGTACTCAAATTATAACAATAATTGTGATTACATTTTAAAATACAAAGAAAACGCTTTTTTGATAATGTAATTAAGGTTTTCATTGCCATGGGTTCGATTAAATTTTGAAAAGATGAAATTTGATTAAATAAGTTTTTATTAAATGGGAATGAAATTGCAACGGTAATGATTTAATAATATTTAAGTAATGTTACCCAGTGATTTGTAAACGGCTATGTTACTCGGGTTTTCTCAACTTGCTTCAGGTATAAACTCCTGAAGACGTCCATTTCGAGAAAACTGCTTTCGCTGTGCGGAAACCTGCGGACGCTCTGCGATGCTTATCATTAAAGTGAAAATTAATAGACAAACGCAAAATCCGTCACTGCAACAAACTAACCATCCCAGGAGATGGTTACTTGTGGGAAGGCAGACAACGTTCCCAAGGAGCCTTTGTAATTTCCACCAGGCCCAATCAACACAAAATAAGGTATTTATCACTGTCAAAGGCGCCCCTTTTTCTGATCATCTCAAAATTGATGAGCGGGAGGGTAAAATTCAAAATAAAATAGATTCTTTCGTCTTCATAAATTTTACTCGAAAAAAAAAGTATATTAAGCTCGCGGCACCCCCTGGGGTACGGCGCCCTCGTGCGGGGCATGGTCCCTCCCCCAAAGGCCGGCCCTGCCTTTTCTACTTCATTCATAGAATCAAAGAATTCTTAGTACCTAAATAAAGATCGAATCTCAGGCCCAACGAAGATACCTTCCTTCAATTTAGCATCAGATTTGGGACTCATCAAATGACTCAAATATATATTTGAGTCATTTGATGAGTCACGAAGATACCTTCCTTCAATTTAGCATCAGATTTATGAAGTTCCGGATAACATATTATTCCTCCACGCATTCAGTGGATGTGACACGACTTCTGCATTTTTTGGACAAGGCAAAGCAAAATTCGTTAAATTATTACAAAAATCTGCAGGATTACAAAAAACGTGGAATGTTTTAAAGACCCCAATTCTCACCCTGATATTATAGACATACCCTATCAAAAAGTTATCTTAGCCCATTATGGGGCAGAACACGATCAGCATTCTCTGAATGAATTCCGGTACAAATGCTTCAATAAGTCGGTGGCAAAAAGTACCTGTAACCTTGCATTGTTACCTCCTACTGAGTCCGCTGCACGCTAACACTCTTTTAGAACGTACTATCAAATTCAGCAGTGTTATGGAAATACCAAAAGTCCTCAAGATTGGTTTTGCTTCCTATTACTACCAAAACGAAGCTGCTCCACAAGAACTATTAAAAACAATAAGCTGCAAGTGTACAAAAGGCTGCAAAGCCGCGTGCGTACTTGTAGAAAAGCTGGACTATGTTTCGTTATTTGTTCTGGATGTCAAGGACAATCGTGTGGAAATGTCGAAATATATCTAGATGACTCAGATCAAGTCGAAGAAACCGAAGATAGGGTATTAGCTTTTTTGGAACACGCTAAACACGAGGAGGCTGAATCTGACAAAGACGATGCAGACGATAATGAAATCGACACTCGCAGTTTTATTGAAGCAAGGGACCATTTTGTAAATATAGATCACACGTGCGATAGGGTGCTTGACTTCTCCCGCCCATAACTCTAAGAATATTAATGCTACGTAAAAAGCATTTCGATAGAGTATTTACTTATCTTTAAATTTGATAACCATTTTTTTTTTGGTAGGACCATTCAGAACCGAGATATTGGCAAAAAAAAATAATTTTTAAGCGATATTCCCCCAAAATTGGGGGTGTTCCGAGGGACGGGCGAGGGGGAAAAATTAGTATAGTACCTAGTAGTCTAAAAGAGGCATATAATGAACTGTTTCCAACAGTAAAATCTTTTGTACGATTTAAAACTATGTTAATTTACCTGACGACTGGCCTATTATTACTTTTAAACGTTATTATTTTTTGGATGCCAATAGGTTAGAGAATAAATGCATTTATTATGTCTGAAATGTTCATATCCCAACATTCTTAACCTTTTAGGAGCAGTTTAAATACACCAAAGCGCTATATGCATATATGTCGAAAGCGTACAAATACTTCACACGTAACGCTCACCTCTTCGGTTAAATTATACAGTGCACGATGGATGACAACAATCGCCGGAGTGGATTGTGTTATGTCCAGGAGATTGCCTCTTCCGGTAAGGTTTCTAACAAGTCGAGTGGCCTTGCCGCAGTGGCCCGTGACCTGCACGGTAATCATTCGATTAAGGCCCGTCGCATATCCGCACTCGGTTACGGCTAGAAGTGCTGTTGGTGGAATGCTAAAAATCCTAATTGAATACAAGTTGTTTTAAACAGGACGGAACGGCCTAGCGGAAGACGATGAATATGCGAGTACTTCGACTGTTATTATTGATGAATTGATACTTATCTAGCTGGTAAATGCATCGAGAGCAACCTGTTATTATATTAGCGGTTGTCTTAACGTTACTAACTTCTACTGCGGACGTGTCTTAACAGTGTAAATTATACATGTGGTCCAGTCAACGAAAGAGTTGTAGAGGACATGGAGGAGGGGAGAATTTTCCTTTTAGCTCCGAAGCTTCAGGGGGGAGGGGGGGGTCGAGGGCGGGTGTAGGGGTTCCTTTTTTCGATTCTTCCCTTATAACTCGGAAACGATGCGTCGTACGAAAAAAGGTAATCTATGCAATTAGAAATAATTAAAGGCCATGGCAGGTTAAGATAAGTGTCCGTGCCTTTGCAACCTTTTTGCGCGTGGTTCCTTCCAGGAATGTATCTTTGCGAAAGATACTACCACAAAAAGTTTTGACCACAAAAACTTCAAAATATCTGGGAAAAATTTTTTTTTCGAAAATCCGAAAAAAAATTTTTTTTCTTAATCAAGTGAACCAATTTGTTTGTATTTCACATATATTGTAAATATACTCAAGACAATTTATTATTAATATTTTCATGAAATCTTTTCATGAAGAAAACAAAAATTGATGCTTTTGAATTTTTTGAAAAATGTATATACATACTTACACGTTAGCGACCACCTCTATTTTTTTACTAATTATACACCATACAATAAGCTATAACATATATTTTTTACAAAACTCTATCGAAGGGGTAACATAGTCAAATTGGCAAAGATAATGTTACGCGCTTACATCCCCCTTAATAAACACCCTGTATCGTGGGTTCGGAAATTATAACACCAGGGTATCACTAAACAATAATGTATTTACTTACGTACTAATTACAACAAATAAAGAAAAAGAGTATAAATTGGTTAGAAACTCGATATATTAATAAATATATAAATGAACAACTGCATGGATTATAGGTATTGAAAATTTTTTGGAGCAGCCTACGTATTTTTTTGAAATAATGAGATGTATTTTTCACAATACATACATTTTCTACAAAGCTCCATCGAAATGGTAATACATAAAAAAAATATGTGTTTAATAATAAGAATACATAATAAAAAAACTGATATCTTCTGCGAATAATTCAGACAGTTTTATTGATGATTTCGGAATATTGTCGCACAAAAAAAAGTTACAGACAGACAGACCGACAGAAAATTTTTTCGCTCAAACTTAAAATCTCGACGTTTCATGACATTTTAAGCCTATTTGGACAATAAAAATTTTTAAATTTTTTGTTTGTCGTTACTATACTTCCACCGGACGTTGGAAGTAAAATGCATGTCTTGGCGTGTATGGATATATTAGTTGAATATGGAATTTTCCCCTTATTATATCGTTATCAAGGTGTTTTAATTCGTACGTGTTGTCATTAATAACTTTATTTATTAAATATGAACCTTCAAATGGGCACGTTAATTTTGAGCATATATATTTTTAAAGTTTGTATATTTAAGTCTTTTTATTATAACGAAATCTCCAATTTTATATTTTATTTTGTTTTTGATTCGTCTATTTTAGCGTTTAACATATCTTTCTGCGTTTAATTTTATGTTACGTTCATTCTTAGTTCTTGTAGATCTAATTGTTGCTCTACGATCTATGGTCTGTTGGGCATTTTTCCTGTCATTATCGTAATGGGAGCTAGTTGCGTTACTGTACTTGGTGTGTTGTTTATAAATTCTTCTACCGTTGGTACATATTTCGCCCAATCCGTGAGTTTTTTCTGTGTATATATCCTTAAGAAACGTAGGACTTCTTGTATACACCGTTCTGAAAAATTAGCTTATGGATACCGAATGCTACTAAATATAACCTCAACGTTTTTCTGAGCCCAATGGTTTGTAAATTTGTTGTTGTTGAAATACGTCGCATTATCAGCTAGTATTCTTAAGGGTTATCCTATGGTATTACAAAATTTTTCTAGAATGACTATCGTTGTTTTTGTGTTACAACGTTTTGTAGAGTATGCCTTTATAAATTTCGAAAAATTATCTGAAATTACTAATATTTACTTCCACATCCAGTGGAAGTATAGTAACGACAAAAAAAATGTTTGAAAATTTTTATTGTTCAAATAGGCTTAGAATGTCATGAAACGTGGAGTTAAGTTTGTCTGTCTGTCGGTCTGTCTGTCTGTAACTTTTTTTTGTGCGCACGATTACTCTGGAACCGTTTACCATATTTACTTGAAATTATATACCTCCGGTGTCGGAATGAGATTACTAACATAATCTATTGCAATAATTTCTAAAATATACTTGGTTTCTGTTTGTGTAATTTATATTCATACCTAAACAGCATACATGGCAGTCCTTAATAACCTGTTTTTTTATTTGTAAATCTTTTTCTGCATAATAATTTTCCCGAAATGTCAACCATGTTTTTCGTACCTATATGTCCGTACCTGGTATGTAAATCTGTAATGCTTGCTTTTGTCAATTTTATGTCAAGTGCATACAATTCTTTCCCGTTGCATATTTTAATAATAAACCCGGTTTTGTTTATATTATATTTTTGTTTCCTATGTATCTCTTCCCTAACACGTATCAAATTTGGTTCACTAATAATAGTCACTTTTTCAGAATAAATGCCTTCGATGGACGAAAACTTGTTCAAAGCCACTGTAAACCTGTTTGGATTTTCAGAAATTGGCTGTTTGTTTCTTGTGAGCGCATCTGCAGTAATATTGTCCTTACCTGGACGACGCTGAATAGTAAAAGAGAATTCCTGGATTAGACCATCTCTATATCCTATTATTTGCAAAACGATTTCTCATTAGGGATGTGAGTGCTGAATGGTCAGTCTCTAGTATAAAATGTGTCGCAGTTAGGTAATATTTGTCTATTCAATGAATATACAACCGAACTTATTTCTTTTTCGCTACACGACTAACGTACTTCGTATGGTTTAAGCGTTCTTGAAACAAATTGGTATCTTTTGGTTATTTTCTATTTAAATATTTTTACAGTGGCAAAATACCCAACAAACAAGAAATACTAAACCGTAAACAATAGTAAAAGAGGCAACAAATGCTCCTTGTATTTTGCAAAAGACTACATAGATGTGAAAACAGCCACGGTAGCTCACACGTGTTCACAGTTCACAAAAATTAATAAAATGTACAATTTTTACTTTGCATATCGTTGTATTAGAAGATCGATTATTTGGGAAACAACATGAATACTATCCGGAAGTAACTAATATGAAGATGGATTTAACCGAGCCATATATGTAGCTTCACAAACAGACCAGAAACCATAAATCAGTTTACTTATTATTGACCAATTATACATAACACCTGGCCAAAAGAATGAATGCCATCATTCTACATTCTAGATATTCAAAGATGAATCACTCGTCCACCTATATACTTGTGATTACAATAAAATAGCTCCAGATGACGACTGCTCGCTTAACTGACAATAGAAATATAACTTATTGTGCAATATTGTTGACAACATTATATAAGATACAAACAATACGTTTGTTACTCATTAAAGTATAAACGCGAGATAAACATATTCAAATTTTGGTAAATAAAATGTAACAAATAGAATACATGAAATACTTTTATTGCACAGTAGGGCTTTGAGGGCTTTTTACTGTTACGATGAGAAGCGTAGGCATTTGTGAGGTTCGTTGCAACAAGTCGTGATTTGGAGTTTTAAGCTTCTCCATTTTTTTTTATTCCATACCTACTTTCTTCTTCGGGTTGGTCAAATGCAAGTACTGCAAAATCGTTGGATCATGGGTAAAAAGAGAGAAAGTTCCTACACGGAACTTTCTCTCTTTTTAGATATATACTATGTATAGAATTATAAAAGCAAGATTGTTGCTATACAGAAAAAGGGAACTGGGTCAAGTACGGATCCCTGCGGAACTACTAATGTTGACTACATATGATTAATGCCCTAGTGATTTAACTCTTTCTTGGCGGTCACTAAGATAGAACTGAAATTAGAGGAACAATGCATGTAACATTCCATAATATTGAAGTTTCTCAAACAAATTTTCGTTGACACAGCCAAAGGCTTTGGAATGGATAGATCGCAAAACATAGCCGTAATGAAACTGATCAAAATTGACATCCATGAGAAATGCTCCCTCTGATACCTTAGTGTCCCGATTTCAATTATTTATATCAATGGCCAAGGTGCAATTCTTAAAATTTAAATAAGAAAAGTTTCATGTCATCATATTGAGCCCTGTGAGAGAATGGCGTATCACCCACAAATATACAGACACACATATGGTATGTAGATTCAAATAAACTTTGGGTCTTATAAACTCACGTTTCGTTTAAAATCCAGAATTCGCATTTTTATACGACTCTAAAAATTCCCTAGCTGTAAGTCAAAGAATAAGAATTTGAAGGCAACACATAAAATAAAATATATACTTTAGGTACTAATGTTATATCCATATAGCTCACAAATCAAGTTAATACATAAATCTATTAGAATATTAATCAACTTTGAACTTGGCTTATTACCCAGGCATGCTTTTTACAGCAATATTTCATTAAAACTGTTTCAACGTATATTTCACACCCCCGTTGTTTTAACTGGAGATTTCGGGATCACGAAAATTTATGAGACCTTAATAAAATTTTAAAACATTAATCATACATTTTTAAGACAGGTTATACAATTAATTTAAAAAATAACAATTTTATAAAATAAATTCAAATTATTTCTCTTTTTAAAAAATATATATAATTTTATAATTAGCATGTGAGTTTCACTCTGCACTAAATACAAAAGGGTCACCCTTTCCTCTGTTAAATTAATTTGTAGTGCCACTAGAAATCCGGTTGATTACTGAGAACGCTATTAATACGTTCTGCGTAAGAAGTACACAATAGTTATTTTTGTACCAAGGGTCTTTTTTGTCGAGAATACAGTTTGCAAGTCGAGGCCCGTAGGGCCGAGGTTTGCAAGTATTCGAAACCAAAAAATCGTACTGTACGACCCGCTTTCTCTATCTTTTTTAAATCCCATTTTCTCAACTATCTGCAGTGGGTAGTCATAGGAAATGACAAGTCAAGTTTCCTAAATACTAATCATGTTGTGCCCTAGGGCACTCTCCTGGGGCCATTATTATTTCTAGTGTATGTGAATGATCAACTATGTTCGCTGATGATACTACTCTTTTGTGATCTGACCACAACATTGCCAATCTGCTCAAACTAAGTTCCAACATATGACTCCGCTTCACGCATCAAAAGTTTTTCAACAACAAAAGAAGGTTATAAGAGTGTTTATAAATGCTAAGTTTACGAAACATTTCCATCAAATTGGGCATTATGCCCCTCCCTTCACTTTTTATTTACTATAGTCTTGTCGAGATTCACAGGAGTGCGTCCAGTCTCTCTATCCAGCGAGAAGGCCACCTT
Organism: Rutpela maculata; assembly: GCA_936432065.2. NCBI lineage: Eukaryota > Metazoa > Arthropoda > Insecta > Coleoptera > Cerambycidae > Rutpela > Rutpela maculata. Next base: position 44,858,261 of record OW386286.2, read on the forward strand.
TATATTGGTGATCAGATGAAATTGCCGAACTTCGCAGGGAATGCTTGAGGAAAAAACGGATATGTACAAGAAATGCAAGAAGGAACCTTCCGGAAGTAAATCAACAACTGAGGGAATACTACAAAAGCACCAAAAAAGGGCTGCGAAATTGCATTAAGGCTTCTAAAAAAGCATGCTGGAAAGGCATGTGTGATAAACTAGACTCTGATATCTGGGGAGATGGCTATAAGATTGTGATGAAACAAATGCTTGGCGTTCCTCCAAGACACCAAAATTCCATGCAAATGACAGAGGGAGTGGTTAACCACCCCTTTCCCAGTAAACTTTGACTGCGATAGAACGGTGATATTCTTGGATTTTATGGAAGAAGAATTGCATATAGCTTACAATAAGCATCCCAGTGGAAGTCCTTAAGGAAGTAGTTCACAATAAACCTGAATACACACTATAAGGGTTTACAACGAACTAGCGCGCAAAGGAGTATTCCCAGAAGTCTAGAAGCAGGCTAAGCTTGTACTACTTAGGAAAGGAAATAAACCACTAGACCACTCGGCATCGTATAGACCCATATGCCTCTTAGATGTAGAAGGGAAACTGTACGAGCAGCTCATCCTAATAAGGCTCAAAGGAGAACTAGTATGCACTGGTGGACTGGCAGAGAGACAGTACGGCTTCATGGAAGTTCGACAAACAGTAGATGCTATAAACAACGCGACCCAAATCGCCAGAGAAGCCACTATGTGCCGTAATAACCCTAGACGCGCAAAATGCTTTCAACAGCGCATCATGGCAAATCATCCTGGAAGACCTGCGAAAAAGAGGAATAGCAGAGAGCTTTGTTCATCACGGTAAGAGCATTCTATCTACTTCAGAGGAAAATAATCCTGGAAGCAGAAGACGAGACAGAGACCGTAGAAGTCAGCAGTGCCGTGCGTCAGTGATCAGTACTCGGTCCAACCCTGTGGAACGACCTGTATGATCTCCTAAAAATGGAACAGCCAGCGGGTGTTACATTAATCGGCTTTGCGGACGATGTAGCCATGACAGTAGTTGCAGAAACCGAGACCATACTGATGAACAAAGCAGACACTGCCCTCCAGCGAGTTGCAGAAATGTTAGAAGCAAGAAAGCTAAACCGGAGGCAGTCCTCCTTACCACTAAAAGAAAAATAGCGCCGATCTGTTTCACCATCATGGATACTTCGATCAAGCCCAGTAAGGCAATAAAATATCTATGAGTGTGGCTTAATACCAAACTCACCTTCTCGGAGCATGTCAAAAGAACTACCGAGAAAGTGGAAAAAACAGTAGCAGCATTGACAAGCCTTATGCCCAATATAGAAGCGCCAAGAGCATCGAAAAGGAGAGTAATGGCAAGTGTGGTCCACTCTCAAATACTGTATGCCACACCAGTCTGGCATACGGTAACTCGAAATAAAAAATTAACAGCAAAGCTGGCAAGACTCCAAAGGCTGATGACCATTTCAACTGAGGCAGTGGGGGTCATAGTGGGAGTCCCTCCTACAGAATTTCTAATACAAGAAAGGACAGAAAAATACAATGGAGTGGAGGCCAGAGTAGCAAAAGAGAACGTTTTCACAAGATGGCAACAAAAATGGGAAACCGCAACATATGGACGATAAATCGCCTCTACGGAAAGGTGGATTACTACTTAACCCAAGCTCTCAGCACACGATTTCAATAAGTATCGTAGTAGGGCAGAAACAGACAGATGCAGCTACTGCGACGAGGTGCACGATGCAGAGCATACCCTGTTTACTTGTATTAGGTGGGAAGAGACCAGGAGGAACTATGCTCAACAAACAGGGTCAACCTTCAACTACATAAACATGATCCAAATCAAAAATAAATAACGTAGTAATAATTAAATACAAATGCAAATTCCTTACGTCGTAAAAGTTTTATAAAATTGAATAATTAAATAATGTAGTTTTGTTTCCTTCTCTAAACCAAACATTTGAATGAAACACTTTTTAAAAAATGCGTTGTTTCCGAAATATTTTACTGTTTTAATTCAAACAGACCACCCGGTATAATAATTAATAAACAGAATGGAATACTGGGAAGGGAAATTTCAGTTAAATTTTAATGTTTTCAACGGGCCTCACAATATTAATACATGAAAAATGAGTATTTACAGTACAGCACATCCGCAACGTATTATATTTCGTGTATTATTCATGTCTGGTGTCGTGCATACAAATTAGCAGAATATTAAACGTGCCTGTTTCACCTTTATTCACATTTCATATTATTTGCGTTTATATTCATTATCATCACCATCACACATTCCTCGTACTACTTGAGTGTCTGCCGTGTTTGCACACTTGGAACTATCAATTAGTAATGTTGTGTAAAAATTATTTTAATTGATGCAGTTTGTTTACTCCCCAGACACATGATAGCCTAGGCATTTCAAACAAGTTTGTAGACACTAAAAATACAATCCACGGAGCTCCGTAGGTGTCTACTTTAGCACCATTACTTTTTATCATCTATACCTCAAAGATTTCAAAAGAGTCTTACAACACTTACTTCTCTATATAGACACACCATCATTGAAAATGTCTGCAAAAGGAAAATTATCTTAAGGACATTCGCAAATTAGTCCAAATATCAAAAAACCATTCCTCAAAATTAACGTCACAAAGTCATTGGCCATTTTATTTGGAAGTCCTAAAGACACACAGAGAGCCATATAATAGTTTGTCCATTCTTGAGGTTAGAGATGAAAACCGAGGTAGATACGCAGAGGCTCGACTATCAGAATAAAATAAAATATTTAGGATTAAATATAGATATACAGCTTCGGTTCATAGACCATGTAAACAAAATTGTTAAGAAATCGTATTATCATCTAAAAAATGTATATGCGAACCGACATTGTCATACGCGAAATATTTAGACTCTGTGAAACACTGAAAAAGTGCAAAATCCATGTATACGTTTTATTTTTGGGTTGCAATGCAAATAGCAGACGACTCCGTTTATCATTAAATAGCTTAGTGTTCAATCGTAGAAAACTTCATTTGGCATGTTTCATTCACAAACTTCTAATATATGATTATTCATCATGTAAATTACTTCCGAAAACATACATACATAATAGAAACCTGAGATATACAAATCAGCTTACCAATTCCCAACATACGTCTGCATCACTCCAACAATCTTTCTCTTACCAAGCTGCAACCACTTACAATTCTATACCAAAATCACTGTCTTTGATCTTTTTTAAAAGTAACGCAAAAAATTTGTATTTAGGAAAACGATGATCCAGTATTTTTGCCATTCTAAATATGAACACGTGTACTTCTTTACTCATTTCTCTACTCTGTGTTTCTTATATACTACTGTCTAAACAAAAAGGTTTATTATTTATTGTATGAATTGTCTTGGTTGATGGTAGAGCAGCTAGTCTGAACTCCATATAAATAAAGACCAATAAGGATAAAGCTGGTTTGGTCCGCCGGACAGACCACTTTTTTTGTGAACCTATGTAATTAAAAGAAGCTGAAGGACTATCTAAGCTTGAAACATTGGTAACTTCTCTAATGCAGCCTTATTTAGATTGTGGGCACCATATCTTTATGGATAATTTTTACAATAGTGTGGGGCTATCTAAGAAACTTCTCAAGAGAAAAACTCACACTACTGGTACCTTACGCTCAAATAGGAAAAAAAATCCAACATTGACACTAAAGAAGGGGGAATACAAGTGGAAGAGATGTGGAAACGTGTACGTGTCAAAATGGAAGGACAGACGAGAAGTCCTTTGTATCACAACGAAATACCATCCAAAGCTTATTCCCGTAAAAAATCGATTTGGGCAGGAGAAAATAAAACGGAAAGAGATCTTAAAATACAACGAGAGTATGTCAGGAGTCGATCGTAATGATCAGATGGTGAGCTACTATTCTTCACCTCGAAAAAGCGTTAGATGGTAACTACTTGGAATTCTTTTTACATAAAGAGAAAATTCGAGACGAAGCTAACTTTGCTTCAGTTTCGTGAAGAGTTAATCAAATAATTTCTTGGCATACCCAGCAACTTGAACGAAGGTAGAAAATTAGTAGTCAGGAGCGTTACACGGAGGTAAACGATCAAGGACCGAACTAGACGATCCAAATGAAAACAATAGGAAATAACACGAACATATGCACTTCCCAGACAAGATTCCTAATCAAAAGTTTCCTAACAAGAGCCATCATATGAGATGCAAACAGTGCGCCACCAATGGTAGACGCAAAGAAACCAAATACTTGTGTAAGACATGCCCCAATAAACCGACACTCTACATAGAGTCATGTTTTGAAGAATACCACACAAAATAGATTTTAGATTTTGTATGTTAGTGTTATTGTATTTTTGAATTCAATAAATAAGTTTTGTCGCAAAATTCACTGATTTTCACTTGACGGCATTTCACGTCGTTGTCCCATGTTATCAAAATATATTCTTATAGGGACATGACGGCAATTACCGCTATATCTTTTTTCTGACAAAAAATGAGAAGTGAGAATTTTTAGATTGGCTCGTTTTTCATCGTTTAACCCCAATAAACACCGCTAAATAATAAAAAACAGTGGTCTGTCCGGCGAATCAGACCAATGTATCCTTGTGTATTTTGACTTGCTGAATAGGAATCCAAAGTCGGAATTATCAGATTGGCTCGGTGTTCATCTCTAACCTCAAGAAAAAACCGTAAAAAACTGTTTTTTGCCTTTCAATGTAGTGGAGTTGTAGGGTTATGGGGTTACACTGATATGAAGTTATGGCATTATGAGGTTATGAAATAAACATATTAAAAGAAAAATTCTAACTACTCAAAGGCGAAAAACCGGGATTCGCCGAACAGACCACTTTTTTTTTTGTTCTAGGGGTTTTCTTTGGGATTAGGGATGAAAATACATAAGGATACATTGGTCTGGTCCGCCGGACCGACCACTTTTTTTGTGGGTCTGTGTTATTGTTCTTATTTCACCAAAACCGAGAAAAAATATTGTAATATGTAAATTATTAAAAATTTGCCAAACGTTCTAGAGTCCCCTATGCCGGCTTCATGGTGGTTCACGTGCAAGAAAGAAGTAAAAGCAGATATATCAGGTTTGGATAATAAACGAAAATAAACCAAAAAAGTATACAAAATTCTAATTTTGCCTTAATGACGCAAGTTCACGTATATTTTTGGCATATTTACTGATATGTTGCTTCACAACTTACAATCAGCAGCCGTAGTACGTAACTGTGTAGGTTTATGTCAAGGTGGGATCGTTCCTACATTTCATTATCCTACATACGACATTTCCCTACACATAATATAGGACCCAAAATTTCCTACACACGACACATGGTGGATGCTCGTTTCCTACATACCAAGAACATGCACATTTTTGTAATAAACATCAACACTTTTTCAGACTTATAAATTCTACACACGCTTCGAAATATCCTAAACATAAGGTTTTCAAGATCCCCGTTTTCTACACATCAGATATACTCTTACTAGACTTTCCTACACATTGGATTTTTCTGAATTTTATTTCCTACACATTATGTTTTTGAAACGAAAGTTCTCTACACGTGATATTTTTCACTCAAAATACATCGGTACTCAAACAATTCACCCTAGAGATAGATATAGGTAAAAATATACTTAAATGGCAATATGACGGCTATATAGAAAGTGATTCAGGTATGCGGCCATTAATTTCTAGTGGTGATTCTACATAAAAAAAAATATGAAGAAAAGTTCATATAAACAATCCCGAAATCCCTCCTAAGGGCGCTGCGGGCCTCTGAAGGGGGCACCTAAAATTAACATTTTATTTAATATCTCAGAAACCTTTTGAGCTAGAGTGACTAGTTTTTGCACATGATTCGATATCAATAAAGCTCATTATCTGATGTATCCACCAAGGGTAAATGCAATCAGGGGTGCACAAAATTGGAAAGGGGCGACTTTCTTCTCCCCCCAATTTCTTTAATGTGAATTTTCTGTGATTGCCTCATCGGAATATGATTCCCTGACTATAAATATACAAAAAAAGTTATTTAGTTGTAATGCCGTACGATCAACCAGTTTCGGGAAACCAACCTAAAGGAATTTTTCCAGTCTTATTGCGTAAACAGAATTTTTTCACATTTTTGCAAGTACCATGGACAGAAGGTCATCTTTCGATCTGCACTTGCAAAAATTCACACCACATTTTTTATTTGTAAAAACTTCTTACCACTGATCAACTTACTTGGCTTTTTATTACTTAATTGGTCGTTATTGGTTTCCAATATTGAATTGTTATTAATGACATAAAAGTTAAGCTTCTCATTATGCAGTCTTTAATAAGATAATTTCAATTTTTATTTAATATGAGTTACACTTATGAAGAACAGGTCGATATTCATTTATTCTACAGTCGAGCCTGGGGTAATGCTTTTGAAGCAAGAAGAAGCGGTAAGTTCTATTCAGACAAGGGAAATTGGCCCAGATCGCTGTTAGGACCTCAGAAACAGAAGAACTAATATTGAATGCAGTAAATGCGAATCCCCAAATCAGTACGAGAAGGATAGCGTTACAGGAAGGTGTGTCAGCATCGTCTGTTTGGAGGGTGTTACATGAACAATTACTGTATTCCTACCACATGCAAAGGGTGCAAGCGCTCAAACCAGAAGATCTACCAAGAAGGGAGGCCTTCTGCCGATGGCTTGTGCGAAAATGTGAAAGAAATGCTGAATTTATTTAAAAAATTTTGTTTACGAAGCGGAGTTTACACATGATGGTGTTGTCAACTTTCACAACAATCACATATGGGCAGAAGAAAATCCTCACGCTTTCTTCGAGTTCAGGCACCAAGAAAAATTTTCCATCAACGTTTGGTCAGGTATACTTGGCAACAGATTATTAGGACCATTCGTTTTGCCTAATAGATTGGATGAGTTAAATTATCTAGATTTTTTAAGAAACAATTTAGGAGATCTCTTGAGAGGATGTGCCGTATGAGACCAGAAGGACAATGTGGTCAATGCACGATGGTGCACCTCCCCATTTTAGAATAGTTGTTCTAAATTATTTAAATGCAGCTTATCCCAATAGATGGATTGGCAAAAAAGGACAACTAGCTTGATTAATAAAATTGGGAAATTCAATATGGCGGCCTAAAGCTGAGTCAACTTTTGCTAGAAATATATAGGACACCGCGATTTTCCACACTTCAGAAAAATAAATAAATACATAACAGCCAAAACAAATTATGGAATTTTCGAACTCCCTAAAACCGCACGCTCATGGAGCTATTGTCAGGACTTTACGTGCCAGGTACGTTTTAATTTGTGTCGAAATAAATGTGAAAATGTAGAGAAACTCTAGTTTCCAAACATTTCCTATTTTATCCGGTTTTAAGCCTCCTAGGACCAGCCTATATTAATAAAGTGGAAGCGAACGCCTAACAACACGGTTTAATAAAATTACCGCATTTGTATTTGCATTTTGGAACCTTGTGTGTTTTATTGCTCTGTATTGTGGTATTATAATTACAAATTTTATTATTCGTTGCGGTTCTGATTGCGATAACGCTTATTTTGCAGGCGAAGGCAATTTACATTTACAGCATCAGGCACAACTCGAGGGCAAATTATATTATATCGAATCAATCAAACTCTGTTATGCAAGAATTTGATTTACTACATTAAGTTTTATGATATCCTATAGTTATAATTATTTCATAAATACGTTGTATACGATGGTCAACATTTGAATTATACATTATAACGTGCTATTTTTGCTTAAGGGAAGACAAAAACAGAAAGCCCAACTATTAAACAAAGTCCCTTTGGAGCGCAAAGTAATAGCAAAATCATATACTACTAACTCACGTTTAAATTTCCATTATTACTTTTTTAATTTTGATTCATAAGAATATGTATGTTTTGTCTTGGTGTAACTACCAACCATTTTTTTATTTCCTGTTTATTTTCTTAATATTTTTGAGATTTGTTGGTATGATGTTCTGACTACATGGTGCAAGATAAGTAAAATGTCTTTTACCTATCGTTTTTGAGCATCTTGGTTTCTGATACGTGCTATTAGTTTTGTTCCTTGTTTGATATGTATGTTCAGTTACAATAATGTATTTTATTTTTAAAATTGTGTATTAATATGTTAAAACAAAATAGTTTTAGGATGTCCAAAATATTGCTGGATAGTGTTTGGGTTCTTAAGGTGACAGTCATTGTCTGATTATTCTGATTAATCAGTATTCAGTATTATTCAGTCATTACTGATTATTCCATATGATAATAGATTTTGAACTAAAGTGGTATATAGTTTGCAACTGCTCAATATCTAGGTAATTTTTTAAATATTTAAAACGTGGTTGTAATCCTCTAAACTTTTTTGCAATAGGATTTACTTGTATATCCCATCGTAGATGTTTATCTATAACTATGCCTAAATATTTAATCGACTGTGCTTCTGGAATTTCTTTATCAGCATCAATTTGCAATGGACCAAATAAAAGTCAGGAAGATTGTTTGCGTAGGATGTGAAAGGTAAATATTTTGTTTCATTTAATTTTACTGTAAGAAGGTTGGAATCAAACCACTTTTTTATTAGCTGAAAATCATTTTCTGCTGTATTTTTTAAATAGGTCCAAGGATCTTCTTTGTATAAGATGGCCGTAGCATCTGCAAAACTAACTGCTGAACCATTTTCTGTCTAAAGAGAAAAGACTTTATATAAAGTGTGAATAAAACCTGGCCAAGAACAGTTCCCTGTGGCATTCCGTATTCTATAATTCTGGGTAAACTGAATTTATCACCAATTTTTACAAACTGTTGTCGTTGTCTTTCCGAAAAGTAGCTTTCTAATAAGAAGAAGATGTCTCTTGATTCCTTAGATACAAGACAATTTTTTTATAAAACGAAATGAAAATATATTTGAAATACTTACTACAAAATCAATTGCAGCAATAATTTTACAGTAAGCACTACCTCAATTCCCAGGCCGTTTCAAATTATTTAAATATTAGTTTTCCTCAATGGATAGGAAATGCAGAAATCATATAACCCCTCTCGATTTTTATCTTTGAGGAACGATGAAAGACTGTAGAACGAAAATACCTGTATATCAATTGACCACTATTTTGAATTTTGCAAATGGAATTTTTGGGGGACGGAAGATATTCCAAATTTCAAGATCCTACCTAATCGAAAAGTACCCAACAATTCACTGGACACATTTTAAACAGGTCCGTACATTGAGTTTTATATATAGATTACGTTACAATTTTCGAATGAAAAGAACTATGAAATTTTCGCTGCTCAACGTACTTTTCTAATCTCAAGGTAAATATAATTTTTAGTATACATACACTTAACTCTCTTTGAGTCGGTAAGTACTTTATGACGAACAATGAGAATTATAATGTATATGTCTAAGAGTAAAAACTTATCGCAGACAACGATCTTGAGGTTTGTAAGAAATTAATTAGTTTGATTATTACATTTTCTTTTACTGTGTTGTAACGGGCATAATTAAATTAATTATATTACTTACTAAAAGGTGACTCGGCATAAGTGTGACTTACCTGAAAAAGAAAAAGATAATTAGTGTAATGTTCAAGCATAGGTTATTTTAAATATGTGTTTATTAATAAAATTAATATGCACCTTGGATTTAACACACTGAAATATAAATTATTCATTTGCAAGTGAAGATTTCTTTTATCAAGAACCACATCTATGACTGCATTACATTAAATGTTACAAGTCTTTTAAATTGTCAACCCATGGCAACGTATAAAATAAGAGTGTGTAAGCCAGGCCTATAATCTGCATTAACTGTCTAGGACAATCCTCGACCAACATACAGTGATGATGTGGAAAAGAATGAAGATTGTGTACTACTGGGAGACAGAAGACCACATCGCTTCAGAAGAATTAGAGTGAGTGTATGGACACTATTATAGAAGACAAACAAACTCGGCAAAGTGAAGAAAAATAGAATAAACTTAAACTCGCAAGGTGGTGTGGAGACGAGTATTAAATATTGAGTGCTTAATTATTTACTATTGTCTTATGCTTATGGTCCATAGAACGAGAAATTATCCATATTGCACCGAAACTGGTAGGTATTTTATAGCAATATAAGCCATAGCAGTTTTTGATATTTTTCATAACTTAACATATGCTGGTATCCTTTCTACTAAAAAACTTCTAATTATTTCTGGCCCTAAATGAATACTGATTGCACTTCGTGCACCAAAACTTGCTTGAGTTGTCAAATTTCTAAAATAAATAAACATACGAAAACTCAAATTGGTAATTTTGATGTCCCCAGAGGTCGTTTTGAGCATTTCCATATTGATCTCGTTGGACCATTGCCACCTTCACATGGTTTTTTTACATACTAACGGTTATTGAACGTTTCACTAGTTGGCCAGAAGCTTATGCTTTATCAGACATTACTGCCGAAACTGTTGCTAAAACCATTATTTCAAAATTATACGTGTCGTTTTGGCATTCCATTACGTATCACTACTGATCAAGGATCAAATCTTTTTCGTGAATTTTCAAAATGTTTAGGTTCCCATCGAATTCGCACAACTTCATATCATCCGCAAAGTAATGGTATGGTTGAAAGATTCCATAGAACCTTTAAAATTGCATTAATTGCCAGAGCAAACTCCGTTCATCGGTTTGATGAACTACCAATTATTTTATTACGTTTACGAGCAATTCCCAAAGACGATTTACTTTGTTCATCTGCAGAACTTGTTTATGGCCAAACTTTACGTCTCTCTGGTGAATATTTTATTAAATCATATTCTGATACTAAAGTATCTTTTATTTATTAACAAATTACAAAACTATGTCGGGTTGTGGCGGGGATCTAGTGATGGTTCTAATGGAGTTAAGGTGGGGAATCTAGCGGGCCATTCAATATTTAAAATGATCCTGAAATCTTGCTTTCTTGTAAGTTCCGTCTATCAAATACGAATTTTTGACTTGAAGTTGCAGGATCCAGCATACGGTATATATGCTGAGATCCTGTAACTTCAAGTCAAGAATTCGTATTTGATAGACGTATACCTTAAAATATTGATACGTCGGTTTTCAGAAACTGCATCTTATTGAGTTTGACATGAAAATGACTTTGATCTTGAAAATTCCATAAACTGATTGATAATTGTAATATTAAGTAATGCTTTTGTTCCTTTTTGACTCTTCGTTTTTGTGGGCTCGGGATACGCGGTTATTTGCTGTAGTTTCAGAATTATCAAACGTTTCTGTGTTTTGGTCGACTCCAGAAAAACAAGGTTGAAAATGGTTAAGTTCTTGTGTTCATGTCGGGGTCACGAAATTATGGAAATTTATCCATAAAATAAATATAAAATTCAAATTTTTAACATTTATATTAACATTCAAAAAGTAACATTCAATATTAATTTTTTTGTTATTTTAATATCTATAGTAACAGAATCTTATATGAAGGTGAATACGCTGCATATTTCAAGTAAAAAACGCTTGTCCCACTGTCGTGCAGAATTCGAGGCAGAATAAGGACCTTTAGAGAATTTAATGTGGATCCATATTGGTAATAAGTCTTTCTGCCAAAAAGTTATTATTTTAGGACATATTCCCAAAAAGAGCAAATTTTGTTCCCATTTTCTCAATATGGCGGCTAACGCCGATATCGACTTAGTATGGTTAGCGGGAGATATAATTAAAGCGCTTAAAACAAATTCTAGCTTTCCTGGAACTATTTTCTTGTGGAGCCTTTCTTTACACCTTAACGCCTGGCCCATTAAACGACCTTTAAAGTTTTACTAAAGGTTGTTTGTTGTTGTTTGCAAACATATAATGACTCTTCTAAACTCAGCCATATTTGTCCATCTATTTGTAATCGGCATTTACCAAGAACAAGGAAATTAAAACAGTTGTGTGTTCTTCCACGAACAATGGTTCCAAAGAAAAATAAAAGATAACTTTAACCCCAACTATAATAACTCTTCAGCTTCCAAGAACTAAAAGTTAAAGTTCATCGTGTAATCGTCGTATATTATTGTGGCGCCTGACAGAAGACAATAAATTAATTGATGCTCTTAAGTAAGTGTTAGATAGTGCCTAATTAAGTTAATATTTTTAATGTTGCTAGAGCTGACAGCAAATAAAGATAAATCAATTGTAAGAAATCAAAAGTAATATTAATTACAATACGAATGATGTGACTAACCTTAATAAAACCAATTTATTAGGTCTGGATTTCAAAGAGCAAGAATTAAAAAGAAAACACCGAAAATGTTATTATTATTCTCAGCTGTGTTGAATGTTCATCTAAGAAGTATTCATCATGTCTTTATTGTGGCATATGCTGCCATGTTCGAAGTTCCGGAGTTCCAAATTTGAAGTGACCTGGGATTCTCGAGTATAAGAGCAATCTACTTTCATTGCTTGTTTACCGTTTTCTATTTTATAAAAAAAACAGAGAGTTACTTGAATTTGTTAATAACCAAAATTTTGAAAACTATAAACAACTGCAATAAAACGGGATTAAACTATGAAAAAAAAAAAGTTTTTCCCCGTGATCTCAGGCCATGGTCTATTGAGTTTAGGGGCTCGGACTTCCGAGGGGCCCGCCAGAGATCTTGACAATTTTTTTTTCAAATCTCTCGTCCCCGCTCATCAATTATTTTAGCGCGGGGGCCCGTTGGCTTCCGAGGGGCGCCACCAGAGATTTTAACAAAAAAAAATTTTGTTGCTCATCAATTGGGCGCGGGGGCCCGCCAGTAAGTTTGATACCGGGGCCCGTGATTTGATGCGGGGGGCCTGCGTGATCTTAAAGTACTTATGCTACAGAATGCTTCAATTTGAGCCATCGTACCCCATTTCTTGGTCTTGATGGCAGGATTTCACAAGGGTGCAAAATTTTAGCAACAATTGTATATTCGAGCGGTTTTAGTAATCATTTTGATTTGAAATTTTAAGTGGTGATTGTACTTTATAAGAGCTATATTTCCCCAAAATTTCATTGAATATTATCCATTATTTTTGAAAGAACAGTGATTTGTTTAGAAACTTAGAAACTCACTTTGCAATATTCAATTTTTACATCATATTACTAGAAATAAAGAGATCTGACGTAACCAATAATGCATTTAAGATATCTTCATTAGTTTTAATTCTAGATATTTTCCTGATATGGTGTTCTCTAAAATTTCGAAAATGTTTATTTCTAGCTATCCAATAGGTAGTATAGAGGACTTTACTACATCAGCTCCATGTACTATAGTAGTTTGTGCAACAAGAGTGGATATGGATAATCCACTCGAGTTGTACAGTATACTTTTTCTATGAGCAGCTTAAAAAAACTACAAAAGGAGGGTTATCGATATATGACAAAAATTTGGATGAAGTAAAAAAATATTTTGAGGTTTCTGGTTCCTGTACATGCACTAAATCACATTTTTTTTTCATCCCCTTTAATAAGGAGGTGGGGGTGGTAATGGGGGTGGCAAATGCCAAAAATTTTTTTGAGACCTCAGCTTCTCTTGTAAATACTAAATATCAATTTTATTGACTCTTACCTGCTTGATTTACCCATTTACCCCAATTTACCCCCCAACCCTTCGACGGAACAAGATGAAAATATAATCTAGTTCTAGATCTCGTTAAAGTACATATGTGTACCAAATTTCAAGTCAATATCTCAAACGGTTCCAGAGTAAACGTGCGCACAAACAAAAGTTACAGACAGACAGACAGACAGAAAATTTTTTTTCGCTCAAACTTAAAATCTCGACGTTTCATGACATTTTAAGCCTATTTGGGCAATAAAAATTTTTAAAAATTTTTTTTGTCGTTACTATACTTCCACTGGACGTGGAAGTAAAATTAGCTGTATTACCATCGTTCGACGTTCCTAATCACTGTTTCTGTTTGTCTACAATTAAAACTGTTCTTGTTTTAAATTCATGTTGAATATATTTTTTTCGTCGATCGATCTCCTCATTTTGCGCTTGAGCGTGCCATTTTTTTTACAGTTAATCTATATGATATATAGTAATCATTTCAAATATCTTATATTTACATGAAGAGGAGAAAGACCAAATCTATAATGTTCTGGATTTGCTGATGCATGTGTTAAGTAGGTTCATCGTTTTTGGGTAGCACCGCAGATGTAACAAGCTTGAGAAGAAGTTTACGTCAGGGAATTACACATTTTCCCAACTACCATTATTAGTAATAAATTATGCTTGACGCAAATTGTATTTTCTTCAAAAGATATTTTTTTCGGCATTAAATTTCTAATTTGATTTTCAATATAACTGACTTCATTTCAAATAAGTTCACCTGTCTCTTTTGCGAACAAGAAACGGATAGGTCGACAGAAACGTGTACTACCTGGTCTAGAATTAGAATTACTAGATAACAGAATTACTTCATAACATCACTTTCGATGAGTTATTTTCTTTTGATAATGCATAAAGCTGAATGAGTACAACTGATATTATAAAAACACTGGAATCATCGTCAGATTCAGTTGGAGATGAATGTTCTGCTTATAACTAGATTGACTAGAAGATCCGTCGTACACGATTTGTAAAAAATCTTCTTCAATTTTGTCCAAATAAGTACTAAACACACATCTTCGAACGTCCACTAAACACGTAGTTGTGTGATCTACGAGAGCTTGTAATTTGATTGCGGATCTATCTGTAATGGTAACAGACTCTTTATCGGGATAGCATATTTGTTTAGTATCTCTAATTTTATATGCTGGATATATGTTTACACCCGTCATTCATGCTTCATCTCTCATAATTTGTCTTTCGTCAAATTCATTCGGACCACTAAATTTAAAGCGTCGTCAAGTGCATAGGGTATGTAATGTTTTGCAGAAGTTTTGAAACTTTTTTTAATTTCAGTAGCCCTCTTCGGTGAACTTACTGTTTGTTTTAGTACGTAAGTAGCGTTTCTTTGTTCACTTGGGAAATTCAATTCTGTAGCATGCATTAAGTGTCCTAGACTAAAAGTGGATGACAATGTTCTTACTTTTCTCAGCTTTGTTCTATGACTACTAAACTGTATTCGAAACCTTTTTTAGGTCTACCGCCAAGATGCGCTTGGCGTATCCAATAGGGTACCTTCAACAATAACTATACTCGAATTTAACCAGTATTTATATTTTTTTAGAAAGATATATTGTCTCCCGAAGAACTTTTCCAATTATGCTGTAATGTTTTTAAAAATTATTCCACTTTTGTTGAAACACTTTGCTTTACTGTATCTGCAGTTTCCTCTAAATTTAGATTACTCACAATATAGTTAACTAATTCTGAATTTAACTGCACACTCCGAGTCATAAGACTGCCCATGTCTTTTAAAAATTCAAATAAGTCTCTTCTTGTAATAGACTTGTCTGTAAATATTACTTTATGCTAATACTCAAGGCACAAGAAAACTCGAATAAAAAAAAATGTTTTCCCTATTTTTACCTAACGAGCACTTTATTTTATTAAAAGCTATTATATAAGCTTCCTAATAAACTTAAAATTACAATCTGCAAATGCCTGCATTTTTTTTTGTAATCCTAAGTAAACATGTAATTTAAAGGTAACAGCATTTTTTAAATAATATTTTGAGTAACAAATAAATGTAATAAAAGATGTTAAATAAAATGTGAAAGAAGAAACATATCTTTAACAAAACGATTCTTACAGAAAAAATTCTACACCTTCAAAAACAACGGAGTACACAGCACCGCTTCCATACAGTACAAAAGCAGCGAAAAACAAACACTTTCAGCACACAGTAGGCTAGAACCAACTTTAAATGAAATATGCATGCACTCTCTCAATTCCTACGGGAAATGGTAGCTTGATCTATCCTGAAACAATTCCCGTAAACCCCGAAATTATTCCCTTGGCCGTTTTCTAGAAAATTTATTTTTAATTTTTTTTTTTGAAAATTGATTTTTTGCATTGATAAAAACAAGAATCTACTACATTTTTAAAGTCTCTGAATACCCGGACATATTTCAAACAACCTATCAGTTAAGTATCAATTCTTCAATCCCGGATTCTTCCGTTTACATAATAGACAAAGACAATATCTATTTTCATCGTGCGTTTTTCATGATTTTTGATTTCAATGATGGTCACAATATTCTTTAGCAGTGATGATGGTCTCGGATGTCTAGGGTCGAGCAGGACTACTGCTCTTTACCCTAGTACATCGCTGTAGACCTGGACCGGCCGAGCTTACTTTACATCAACCCCACTGACAAATGAGAGCGGTGTGAATTTCGGTATACCTCCCCGGGTCTTGGCATGTTGGATCTTGCTGGCTAAGGTCTTTATCTTCTGTCTTGATGATCTTTCTTCACCAGCTTGTCACCTCTGGGGGTAGTCATCTGTATGTTTGGAAACTTTAGGGTATTTTTGGCTGAGATTGACTACCGATACGCAAAATATCAATTGACATCCTGCCATTCGGATCATCGGTTAGGTAGGGATGAGCTATGTAGCTCGAGGTAGTGCAGACCTGAGTGCTTTGGTAGCACTTTTGGTCTGCACAGAGCTAGGTGACTACGGGTACTGAAAGGTGTTTGTCAGGTACCTGCAGGGTGGTGGGTAGGTGGTTCGGTGATTGTCAAGTCTCTTCTGTGGGTTGTCTTCATCGGCCCATCCCCAGTGGTATGGTTCTCATTCTCACCTATTATCTGACTGAATGAAATGATCGTCGCGAACTATATACGTGAACAACACGTACTTACGCCTACTACGTAATTCTTCGAGAATGGAAAGTCTACTCAGACGGCCAGTAGAGGCGCTCGGATTTCCCTAGCAAATCCAGTTACGCAAATAGTACTGTTATTCATTGGTTACGGATGTATTGGTAGACCAAAATTGCTGTCATTCAAAATAACAGGAATAGATCTAATGATTTTGTCTAAATTGACTACCTACTTGGAAAGTTTATATAACCCGATTATTATCAAAACGTCTGAGGCTGTCGAGCATGAAGGTTTCTTGTATGTTATTTTTCCAAACTTGCTTTAAGTTTAAATTTGAATTGGAATGTTTAATTTTACTTTTTACCAATGCAAAAAATTAGTTTTCAAATAAAATTATTAAAAATGAATTTTCTAGAAAACGGCCAAGGGAATGATTTCAGAGTTTACGGGAATTGTTTCAGGACATATAAAGCTACCATTTCCCGTAGGAATTGAGAGAGTGCATGCATATTTCATTTAAAGGTGGTTCTAGCCTACTGTGAGCATTATGTCAGTGATGTTTACGTGCTCACTACTCCTAAATGATTTGTTTCTAGGAACTTTCATATTCATGTCCTTATGCATTGACCATTTCTGTAGATATAAATAAAAAAAAATTCCCCGAAATAAAATCTGGGAAATTTAGGTTTTATCTTGCTATGAATTAATTCTGGCCCTTTGTGGCAGCCCTGGGAATAACATATATAAAATTTTGTTTTCGCTTTGTTGTATTAAATCGTTTGCACTGACATGTAAAAAGTGGTGTACAACCTCAAACAAGCAAACCTACTATAGAGAATTTAACGTGTATAAAACTTAAAATTTATTATATCACAGAATTAGATTGCACCAAATAATTACATTAAACTTTTTGTGGTTTGGCATAGCAAGTGCAATTTCTAGCGCGCACTCGGTAAAATAAGTCTGCTTTTTGCTGAAACGGAACAATTCCATATTGCAAAATGGATAATGCAGTACGTGAACCGCGCCAAATGGTATTTCAAATTGCTATATGGGATTCCTTGAAGCCACTTTCATTGAGTAACTTCCGCATAAGGAAAAAGGAACACAACGGGAGAATTGAACGGGCACGACCACATATTCAAGTTTAGTAGAAAATCGTTCAGAAATATTAAATATTTTTTTAGTTCTTTAACTACACATGTTTATAAAAGGTCAAGAAGTATAAGTGAGATACATACAAATTACTAAATTGAAAAATATTACTATTCACATTTTCTCTATTTAATTTTTTATCAAAAAAATGTTAGACAATAGCTTTTAGCCAATATTTTAGTCAAGTCTTTTCCAAAAACACAAAAGAGAATATGGTCGGGCTACGCAATATTTAAGTTTAATGAAAAACATATGTCAAGCATTTCTTTACTCTTGGTGGTGGTCTAATCCTCTAGCATAATGGAACTTATTTTCATTGTAGACGAGTCATTTTAAACAACAAACAGGAATTAATTACAAATTTTTGATAAAAGTTGTACATTAGTGTTAAACTAAACTGTAAATTTGGTCCCTTCTACGAAGCCGGCAAGATTGTTTAAATTGCAAAAAATAAATAATTAATGATATAGAAGGAAGAGAAAATATGCAAAAGTCGTAAAATTAGGAAACCGTAGATTGGATTATTTCTCATTGTTTTCCAAGTTTGTGAATCACACACCTACAAATTTTAACTTTTATTTTGTATCGTTAACCAAAACCACTTATTTACATTGTTTTGGTCCCAGCTACGTCTAACATAGTCATAAAAAAATTTGTTGGCTTTAAAAATTGTAATAACTGACCTAACTCACATATTATAGTATAATTTTAATAAAAAAAGCAATTAATTACAGCATGAGAAAAAATATTTGCCATTTTGATATATATTTCAAATACATGTTATATACTATATATTTAATTAGAATATAAGCCCTTAAATTAGAAAATTAATTATTCTTCTTGCGCTTCTTAGCCCGTCTCTTATAAGTTACTTCTGGAGCATCTCTTATACATGTCCAACAGTAGTCTGCCAACATCGCAGAAGTCCATTTGCCCTGATATCTTTTTTCCATTTTGAATATCCTGGTGGAATCTCTCACCATGCTCATCACTTACTGCACCACAGTTTTCTGGGAAGTAATCTAGGTGTGAATGTAGAAAGTGGACTTTTAATGACACATTGTATCCTAATTTCTGGTAACAAGAATGAAGATTCCCAACAAGGTCTCTATAGTTTTCTGCTCTTTTGTTACCGAGAAAGTGTGTTGCTAGCATTTTAAAGGAATTCCAAGCAGCTTTTTCATTACCTTCTAGAATGTTGTCAAATTCAGCATCTTTGAAAAGGTTCTTGATTTGAGGACCCACAAAAATTCCCTCTTTAATTTTCGCATTACTAAGTCTGGGAAATTTTTGTTTTAAATAACTGAAAGCACGTCCTTCTTTGTCCATAGCTTTTACTAAGTTTTTCATAAGCCCCAGTTTTATGTGGAGTGGTAGCAATATTACCTTTTGTGAATCAACTAATGGAATGTTAGCAACATTTTTTTCTCCTGGTTCAAAACCCAGTCTTGGCGGAAAAAAAATTTCTTTTGTAATGTTCTAATCGCGCCCGACTGTCCCACTCACAAAGAAAACAGCAATATTTGGTATAGCCTTCCTGCATACCAAGTAAGATAGCTATCACTTTTAAGTCTGCACAAATCTGCCACTTATACTTCTTATATTCTATAGTTTGTAGCAATACATTCATGTTACTGTAATTTTCCTTCATGTGGACAGCATGGGCGATTGGAATTGATGGCAATTTATTTTCATTGTGGAGTAACACAGCTTTTAGACTAAGTTTCGAGGGGTCAATAAAAAGTCTCCAGTCACTAGGATCATGGGGAATGTGTAAAGCACTCATTAAACCGTCAATGTTCTTGCAGGCAACCAAGTCATTTTCAATTTTGAAAAAAGGTATAAGATCTTTTTGACGACTTCGATACATGGAAACTTTAACATTTTATTGTAGTAAATTCCATTGTTGTAATCGAGATGCCAAAAGCTCCGCTTTTGCCTTGGACAGATCAAGGTCTCTTATAAGATCAATTAATTTTGTGTGGTCCACTACCGGACACTTCGACTGAGGAATCGGGATCTTGTGGTGTTGATGGCTGGACGTCGTCATCTACATTATCATCCGATTCTTCGTCAGAATGTATTCTTGAGGTGGATTAGGAATAGGTAGTTCATCACTATGGAGAACCGGGCGAATGGCAGATGATAAATTGGGGTATTGTATATATGAGGTGCCCATTTTTTGTCTTCATGTCCAATTGTACAATCAAAATACAACTGGTACGGCTTCTTAATTTTGGGAGGAAAATTACGTTTTTGATGCGCAAAAGTCACTTCACCACAAATATAACAAAAGTTGTTAGGTGTATTTACACAATCTCGTGGCATATTTTCAAAATAGCACTATTTACTTTCGAAAATGAACGCTTATCATGCATAAGGTACAAATACGAATTCTACCTGTTATTTGTGATAGGACCCCCCATAAACTAGGAATAGGGTTTATAAGAGGTCTATACACGATCCAGCAGTAGGGAGCCAGCCTTGTCGGCATGCTTTGAACTCATTCGTAAAAGTGAACTGGTTCCCTGGAATTCCAATTATCTTCAAAGCGTACCGACAATGTCGGGTCCCAGCAGCTGGATCGTCTGTAGACCTTTATACCTGCGTTACACTTCATTACCTGTATTGGGAAAACCAGAGCCAACTTGAACTTTTGCTTTTTATATTGTTATTTAGCATGACGAAGTTACTAAGAATTTGCTATTTTTACTTCCAATACATGTAGGCTGTAGAATAGTGATATTTTCGATATAGAATATAGATAATTTATAAATAATTCATGCTTTTGTTTATTGCTGAGCGAAAAAAAATTCTAAAGTGACGCAAATTCAGGAAATACTTTTAAAAAGGGCCATGAACGTTTTCAAAGATTTGCCACCTTCCACGATTCCCGCAATTTTTTTTTTTTTTTTTTTTAATAAATACTGAAGAATCGTTAATTTAGTATAATTGGTATATTGAAATAAAGCAAAACATTTTTTCTTTGGTGGCAAATGTACAAGTGGTTCTGAGTAAGATATATGATTTGCCCCCACTAATGATGTTGGCAACTTTGTAAAATTTTATTTTATTTATTTCTCTTTTTTGCAATATATAAAAATATGGGTCCGAAAAATTGGCAAACGCTTCGATATTTATCTATAAACGTAAATTCTAATTTGCCTCCTTGTACAAGGTCGGAAATATGAAAAATAATCCAATCTACGGTTTCCTAATTTTGCGACTCTTTTGCATATTTTCTCTTCCTTCTGTCATAAATTATTTATTTTTTGCAATTTAAAAAATCTTGCCGGCTTCGTAGGAGGGGGCAAAGTTTTATACTTTTTTCTTGCGTGAACATACAATTTTCATCAAAGTTTGAAATATTTTGTAATTAATTCCAGTTTTTTATAAATCGCAGGCTAAATTGGTTGACCTATTGAATAAGACCTGACCCAAGCAGCAGTATTTAGAATTTTAAAAGAATGAAAGGAGGCGGTCAGTGGCTAAAGTATCAGATCAACGGAGAAGGAAGCGTGTTGATCGATGACGTATGATTTGCATTGCCCATTCTTAATTACTATGATATACCATACTACCCATGTTTAGACCAAACTGCAAAAAATCGTATACAAACTGTCCAAAACACAAGTTGTAGTTTCATTTTCAACCTACGAAAATATGATCATGTATCGGTGAAGATCGAACTGAGGTGGTTAAAAATGGATAATACAGTGAAACTTTATTATTTTACATTTTTGGATCGTTTATTCAGTCTCCTTGTATTTTCGTGAAAAACTCGTCTTTAGAAATGCTGTTCATAACCATAATGTTAGGCATCAAATTATACTTATATAGAATGCCTCACCACTCTTCTGCTCCTTTTCAACGATGTTTTACTTATTCTGCGACAATGTTGTATAATTCTGTAAAACCTAATATGTGTTTAAGCCTTTATGCCTCTCGTCGTAGAATGAAGGACATACTAATTGACTGCCAATTAGAATTAATTTCCTAAGGTAACAAAATTATGTATTTTATTATCTTTATATATAATTTTCATGCCATAGTTAATTATAAGTTATGAACTTTATGGATATTTTTGCAACACTGTTCGATTACTTGTAAAGCTGGTTCGAATAGCCACTTGTGCTTATATGACAATTATTGTGCTTATATGACCGGAAAAATTAAGCCTGGAATAAAATGTTATTGAAAATTTTTGGATCTAAAAGTTTGTATATATTTCGACTGTGGTATTTTTAACTGAATACGCGTATAAAATTAGTTTCTGGTCTAGACATAAATAATAATAATAATAATAATAATAATAATAATACAAGATTTTTTTTAATTATATAAATGAACTAGTGGAAGCATTATACTCTTCGCCGATTTACTGAGCTTTTTATATAATTGTTACACATTCTATAGGATACTCTTCGCATTTTTCTTGTAAATAATGTTAGTTTTTGGACATTCTAAATTTTGTGATACCAACTTGAAAAAAAAAATCGCCATGTGAGGGATCGAACACGAGACCTTTGGATTGAAAGGCAAATGCAATACAATACAATCAAACTTTATTATTATTATATATTACAATATATCGACACCCGTGTCCGAATACTGTCAGACATTCACGGAGCGCAGCTCCGTGACAGTTGAATGACAAGACGGAGCGGACTCTGGTCAACTTCAGAAAATAAAACTTTGACCTGAACTCCTTTCACCATAGGGCAAATTAAAAAAGGTATTAACAGATAAATTTCCAAAAAAAAATGGATTATAACTTAATATTAACTGGAAGTAAAGCGCACTGTTTTAAATTATGATACCTATGCTAATACGGGAAAAAGAACCAAATCAAAAAACCCGCTTCAGATAATGGTGGTTACTGAAAGGCAAATGCTTTAGCCATTGGGCTATCTCATCTTACCACAAAACTTGAATGAATATCGTTCAAAAATTATATTTCAACGGATTAGATACATTGTTATGAAATATATATATTGGTAAAACATAAAAACAAAAAAAAATATAGGGAGTAACATTTCGCAAGATTTCTATTTAAATACAAATGACAGAAATTATGAAAAATTTTTTTTTTTATTTAAATGATTAATAACTTTTTTATTTACTGATTGATTTTTTTCAAAAACAATAGGGTTCTTCTTCTAGCTAACGCTAACTTACTTTCCAAATTTCAATACAATCGGACTTTTCTTTCTTAAGTTATCGTGCTTACAAGAAACGTGACGGACGGACAGACGGACGGACATTTTGAAAGTTGTTCAGAATTCGTTCACTAACGTAATGATATGAAAATTTTTTCTCTACGAGCGATATTTACTGATTTAGAAATGTGCCGATCAAATACAATATACTCTTCGTTTTTGCGAAGAGTATAACAATAAAAATTTAACCAAAAGGCCATCGACCCATCGACCCTCTTTCAGTCTGTCTATTACATTATTTAATATATTTATTGCAAAAACTAAATTTAGTCAAGAGTCAGTTTCTGTTAAAAAAAAATATAGTCAGTTTTGAATAGTTGTTTTCACACTAACTGCGTCTAGTGCGATTTGCAAAGAAGCTTGTTTACATCAAAGTAAATTTTCAATCCTTCTGCGGAAATAAGTGTGTGGAGTTCTTACCAAAGGATAAATCATTAACAGATACAAAAAATAAAAACGGGCCTAAATTGGACCCTTGAGGAACTTCGGATGATGCAAGAAAACTGCGATACTTAAAGCCACTGTATTCAACAAATTGCACTCTGCTAGGTAAATAAACCAAGAAAAACAAGACTTCTGAAACTTCAATTGTATTAAATTTAGAAACAAGTAAGAAATAACCGATTTTAACAAAACAGATTCCAGTCGTTTTTGCATGGCGAAGTGAACAATAAAACAGAGAAAGACACTATATATCGTTTTACCTGTTTTCACTTACAAGAGAGAACGGTAATCCACTTGTACCACGCCCCTAATTTATCAACGGCTAATTGATTCTTAAGAGTTAAAATGAGTAAGATGTTTCCTGTCTTACTCATATTTTATTGCCCAGTTCGCCATCCTGAAACGACTGAATTTTAGTTAACACGGTCTCTAGCTCGAACGCCACTTGACCTGTTTTTCTGGGAGTTAATAATAGGTTTTGTTATTATTATCTACTTATGGCATATTTATAATTTCTTAATCTTTCATTACATTTTTAAACATTTTTGCAACCATATTACGACACAACGCGCGGCAACATCTTTCACAAGAAGACTCAGAAGAGGCAGAAGTCCAGAACCAAAAACACACAAAAAAAAGGTAGCTTAAACGCTCCCTCACGACACAATGCGGTAACGCATCTCACAAATACCTACACCTACATCCCACATTGCTTTACCATGCGCCATGTGGCTCTCGCTGCCGGCAACAAGCATGACCTTAGTCCATCACAGCTTGGACGTAGCAGGCCCAGCTGTATAACCCCGGGAGTGGCAGCAACGCCTACCGCACGCTGGTAAATCAATCAATCAATCAATACCCAACAAAAAGTAAGAAAAAGCTTTATTATTTATTGTTTAACAAACAACGGATATTACAGTGCCTAGAGGTAAAAAATATGTAAAACTTCGGAATAATTCCATATGTAATGATAATTTTTGTTTATGAGTTATTAATGTAGTAAAAGATATCGTCTTCAGTTTCTATATGGTCCGGGCACTTCCTCTTATCCTCAAGAAGTGAAAACCACCTCTAAATTTAGATATTCAATATTTGAAAAAGTATTAAGTACTGATTTATTTTTGAAACGTAGGATATTCATATTTTTGGGATCGCTGATTACAAATCTGAAGTCAAAATTAAACAATTCAAAAAGGCGGCTCCAATATGGCGAATGGAATTTTTTTCTAAAGCAAGTGTTTTAAACAGTCTAAAACTGATCATCTAGGTGGTGTATTGACGAATAACAGCATTTAAAAAAATATATTATTGGATAATAAGAAAATGGCGACATTTTGTTTAAAAAAAGTGAAACCCCACATTGTTTCGGCCATAACTTCTTTACTTTTTAGGATGCAGAAACAAACATTTTAAAGATCAATTAATTGTCATTCATTTGGTTCCTTAAGATTTTCGATGGAAGTGTCACAGTTTCTAAGATATTCAATTTCAATTTAAATTAAATGATTCATCCTATAAACATCTACGAAACTATCAATACTACATAAATATATCTATCTATCTATATTCGTAATATATAGCGTGGCTGCAAAGCCATTCGCACAACACCAATGTATCAGAACAGGAAGTCCATAAGGTTGGCAAGTTAATAATAATAATAATAACTATAAACCTACTAAAATTCTGTCCATAACTAAATTGAATAATTTCTTATATATAATTATATACGCATGCATTTGAATAAACATGAATTTTTTCTTCTTTCGTTTTCTCTCCTCTCTCTATTTTTCTCTTTTTAATATGTAAATTTTTTATGTACATTTTTTTTATCAGGAAGTTAACGAAGACCATTACATAAATATATGAAAATGAATACATTCATTCTCAGTGTATAAGCTTCATTTTTGATGTCCTCAATTTTTTCGCTTAAACTAATATTTACTGAGATGTTTGCAAAGAAACAAAAATGTTACGTTTTCTTTTCTAAAATCTCTTTATAGTCTAAAATACAATTTTTTTCTAAAGCAAGCGCTATAAACGGGCGAAAAAATTTGAGCGTCTTAGTCAAGTTATAATATTAACGAAAAACAGTATATAAGAATATATTTTTTAATTACTGACTACTTGCATTAACAAAATAGCGACGTTTTTATTAAGAAAATGGGGAGCAGCACATTTAATCCACAGTACATCGCCCTTTTTTTTTAATGATTAGTAACAGGCTGAATTTTCGTGAGTTGCTTCGTTTTGACGAGACGCCCAACTTTTCTCTCTGCGAAAATTCTCGGTAGTGGTAGCTAATAGCAAAAATTATTATTTCACACAATTCGACAACCTGTCAAATTATTTTGGCAATATATTTTTTCTTCAAGCGTATTAAAATGTTTAAATTATGTCACCAAAAACATAAGTAGAAGTAGGACATTGTTTTACTAGTAACAAAATGTTAGTACCGAACGCCACCGTAGTGGACATTGTTTTACTAGTAACATAATGTTAGTTCCAAAAGCGCCACCGCAGTGGGTATTGTTTTACTAGTAACATAATGTTAATACCGAAAGCCACCGGTGGCGCGCTATCCACTAGCCACTTGTCATATTGTGTCAACATGTAAGACTGTAGTTTGAATATTTGTACATTTATGATAAATAAATGAATTTTTGCATTTTAATACGCTTGAAGAAAAAATAGTATATAATATTACACGGAGTAGAACGCCTTTTTTGTGTTTCGCCCAGTTTGCGGCTTCGGCTTCGCCTCAGCCGCAAATCCTGGGCTCAACACAAAAAAAAAGTGCGTTCTACTCCTAGTAATATAATATACTATTTCATTCATTGAACGTTTGTTAAAGAGTTTGTTTTTCGATTGCCTTGGTTACGTTTGTGCGAGTTAATTATAATAAGCCCCGTGTTTGTCCACAACAACATAATTTGACAGGTTGTCGAATTGTTTAATTTGTGTGAAATAGAAAAAATAATTTTTGCTATTAGCTACCACTACAGAGAATTTTCGCAGAGAGAAAAGTTGGGCGTCTCGTCAAAACGAAGCTACTCACGAAAATTCAGCCTGTTACTAATCATTAAAAAAAAAGGCGATGTACTGTGGACTAATTGTATCTGCCATAACTTTTTTGTTTTTTATGCTACAGAAATAGTCAAAAAATCATTTGAAAGCCTAATTAATAGTAATAAAAAATATCAAAAAACGAAATCCATCCTCAATATAGTAGTTTTCGTATTTGTCTCTAGCATGTTTTCTCTCAATGTAATACTTGTCGAGTTATTTGACGAAAATCGTTTTGAGATACCCTCTTTTTCAAGTCTGAAGACTATTAATTTATGTGAAAAGTTGCATAGAACCTCTTCTTCTCAAAATTTGATTAACTTTCAGCTCCAATGTTTTTGTTTTTGTTTTTTTTTTCTAGTCTTTTTTCATTGAATCTATAGGGAGTGGATTCCATACCACTCCCTATAGATTAGCAAGCCCCCACACAATATAGAAACTTTTCTTTGATGCATTTGCTATTAAGTTGCCAAAAATAAACTAATATCTAATTCATATGAGATTATTGCAAAGTTAAAACCTCTAGTTACTGTAATAGAAGTATATTTTGAATATTTAATTTATCTGTATACTTTTAATATTATGATTTATTATTTTGTGTGTGAGTGTGAATTTGTGTTGGCTTCAGAAGTTTCCATTAGCCACAGAAGATCTATGTTTTAGAAGATTAAAACATGTATATCGATACAGCAGCTTTACGCAAGGAAGTTACTATAGCATGTAAATTTCTTTATTTCCTGTACTTAAAAGGGAAACGATATTAGTGGGAAATAGGACGCCTAAGGTTTTTAAACAACTTTCAAATTATTTTGTAACTTGGAAATGGCTGGTACAGGAAAAGTAAATATAATTCAAATCACCTAAACAGGAGTTGACAACATGTTTGGGATATGTCTAATGTATATTTTAAAGAGATGTGCTGGAAAACATTCAAGATTCAATTTGATTCAGTAATTGTTGATGAATATTGTTTAGTGACTGAAAATTTGGATATATGGGGAATAAATTTAGGAAGAGACCCACTCTGAATTAATGAGTAGGGGTTTTAGTAAACTTAACAAATTTTAACTATATTTTTCCAATTTCTTCACATATTATGTGTTTGATTTTGGACATATTTATTATTTTATTGTGGGTGCAAATGTCTGTCAATTGTTGATATATCATAGCACATTTAATAGAATCAGTTCGTCAAAATTTCGTACTATGGACTAAATCTCAGGACCAATTAGGGACCTAATCTCAAAAGCCAGCACCTATTTTCCGTCGCAACTGCTTTACCAAATAATTGATGAAAGTGTATTATGAAAATTACCAATAACTGTTGCACATTATTCGTCCTTTGTTTAGGTTGAAATTCACACATAAGTATCAGCAACCTTTCAGACATGATGACGAATCGTGCAACATTTGTACGTAATAATAAAGGCGGTTTTCCTTTCGAATACTAAACGGCCTGTTTATTCAGCCCACACAAATGTTTCTCTACAAATAGGGTGTCGTCGGGCTTACAATAAATACTTGGGTACTTAAAAGTCAATTACGGACTCCCAGCATCATCTGGACGTGAAGCAATCACCAGCAGCCGCTACCGCGATGGTCTACTAACTGCACTGACCGGACTCGGACGGTTGGGCGTCCCACTGGTGAAACAACTGTTGGTTTACCATATTAGTCTTGTCATAATTTAAGCTACCGCCAGACTGAAAGAATTCAGTTCGTACGAGGGTCTGGAAATACAGGCTGCATTACAAAGTATAATCGATGTTTGGTTATACTTTTGTTCACGATGATCTTGCCCCCTCCGCATGTGTGGTGACCTTTATTTTCTTGCGGAAATTAAAACTTGTGATTTTATGGAGGAGCTCAGAACAAAAAATTGATGATGTTAAACATAATTCTCCACACAAGGGCAAAACTTGATTTTGAAAAATGTGAATGTAAATGGTATAACCCAGGATTTTTAGTCAATATATCGCTTCTACCCGGAATTAAATATTGTAAAGCTGCAAATTTTCAGGATTGTAGTTTTGGTCCAGGATAACACGTACCAAAAAGTCCCCTACTCTCCCCCAGAGAGGGCCTAAGTCGCAGAAATTGCAGAGCTGGCTATAAAGTGCAGCAGAAAGATTGTTACTGATCCGATCTGGGTCGAAGTGATCATAAAAGCTTCGGATAAGCATATCCGTTCGTACTTCAGATGTTTCATGCATATTTTGTTAAGTGCGTTCATTGTCTACTCTAAAGAATCAAGCAGGCGCACGGCGAGCTATGCCTTCTTAGTTCAGTAGCTGTGACAGTCCTTGGAGTGTGTGCATCGGTTCATTGGTGCGGAAAAATTGAGTAACATGGTGGACACAGGCGTTTGCGTTTTTTGTAAGTTGTCTCTTCAAGATGGAAATGTTGTGGTAGTTCAGGGTGGGCCATCAACTTTGCTCCGAGCTAGTGTGGAAAGAGAAGACACTGAAAATGAGGAGTTATTTAAAGATCTCGTGAAGAAAAATTCATCTATCACCGTACATTTGACATGCAGGTAAGTCCTACGATACTCGCTAGTTCTAGAGAAATGTTCTGAGTAGCCCCAGACGCTGATGTCTTAGTCAGATACGTATATTACAGTGTCATTTGGCCTTGCAGGAAAAATTACTCTAGAACTTCCACTATAAGGAAGGACATTTCCATGGCCAAAACTGCACTGGAAGTGAGACCACTGAGCAGCGGCTTAGATCAGCGCTCTGGCCTTTCGATATAAAAAGGCTGCTTGTTCTGTGGAGAGGAGGAGGTGTATGAGGAAGGAGAATAGTGTGAGGATTTAATCTCTCGAAAAGCTTACAGCACTCAACTAATGTGCATATATTTTTTTGAAGGTCCAGCAATGGCTAGAAGTCAACCTCAACCCGGAGGACTGGGGAAATCAGGACTCCAGGGCCTGGTTCCACAAGGTAGCAAACTCCTGATAGCCTGCTACGGCTAATTTCTTGTGCCTGTAAGGTGGACTGCGGTGCCCGGTGTGAATGCAGTAACTCTAATCTGAACTGCAGCTTCATGTGCAGGAGCTATAGAGGATCCAGCTGCACAAACAGCGATATGGATGATGATCCGGACGACCTTATTTCCCAGTAGATCAATAATGTCAATTGTGTTGCCGAATAAAGTCATTTTCTGAGCCTGACAAGTTAAATTCAATAAATCTTATTAAACACCAATAATATATAAACAGGAATTCGCAACAAGTCTCATCAGCGCAGCCAGATTCAGTTCCACCGGGCGCGGCTGCCACGCGGCGACACTCGGAGTGGCGTAGCTCCGTAACGGGTGACGTTACAAGAAGGTAGACATACCAATGGAAAGCCCAAAGTATGAAGAGAAATGTTTATTCGGGTACGTTTTCCCCTCCGAGTCTTCATTTATCCGCAATGGCCCCATTTCGGAATTTTTCCAATTTTTAAAATTTTGACAGCACTAGAACGGAACAAAATATGCTTTTATAATCACAGCCCCACAAAAAAAAAATGGTCTGTCTGGCGGACCAGACCAATGTATTTGGACCCGCTGAAACCGAATGGGGTCATTTCGACCTACTCCAAAAACATCATTTTCTTGAAGAACGGCTTTTAAAAAGATGATCTACCAAAAATTAGCAAATTCCGTCAATCCGATCATGTTAAAAAAAATTATTAAAGTCACGCGGCGCATCCAAATCCGACCGAGCCGAATGACGTCATTAGGCTTAAAGCTGTGAGGCGACTCCCGTACAATACACGGGGCGCGCTATATTGCTCTCTTTAGGTTAGTTCAATGTTGTTAATCATCAGATAAAGACATTATTGTTAAACTACGAAACTGTTTCGCTTTGTTACTTGAATAAAAATGTCATCATACCATACCAAAAATAAATATAAATATTGTGTTGTTCCTGAATGCAAAAGCACGACGGCGTCAACCCCAGACAAATATTTTATTCGTATGCCGACAGACAAAAAGAAAAGAGTTCTTTGGCAACAAGCGATGCGTCGGGCTGTCCTGTTGAATGAAAAAACAGGAGCCTATTGCTGTCAGGATCGTTTTAATGTAAGTTAATAAAAAATAAAAATAAATACCAATAAACATAAAACTTAGAAGAGAGTTATATTTTTTCAATAAATAAGTATAGATGACGTCAGAAGTTTAGTGCGAATAAAAAAGGCCTAAAAAATATCACAGCCGAAGCTATTTACATGCTGGCTAGAGTTAGTCACCGCTGTCCAGAGCCGTACTTCAAATTTGTTTGTATTATAATGAAAATAATAATACGAGATATTTAATCCGCTAAAATGTACGGTAAAAACCGTGGAAAACACAAACGTTGATACACTGACGAAAATTTTTAATCTAAATCTAGAATAATAATGCCACTAACTATGCATCGCGTTCGCAGCACTGACCGATAAATTCGAACTTCGTCTCTGTGTCCACGACTAGAAGGGAACATAAAGACTGCAAAGGTTTCTTAACTATTTCGTATAGGGGCGACTCGCGTTTCGCGTAACTTTACCATAAGAGAAATTTTAATTAATCATGCCAGAACATAGAGTCTACATGAGAATAATGATATTTTATCTATAAAGTAATACATTATATTTTATTATTTAATATATTGTAGAAAAATAAAGCATGCACCGGTCTTCCGTTATATTAGCTCCGTGGGCAGCTTTGATTTTTTATGTCCAGTATAAAATTGGCGTCAACTATAAGTAAATTTATTATTCATTTTAAGTAGATATATAACAAATTTACAATTATACGACTATAGTATTTTCTATAAGTAACTTATAGAAAATATATAATATAAAATATATTAAATAAAAAGTTCATACTTTTTAAAATTTATTTATGTTACAAAGAAATTACCAAAGCACAGATATACTTGTTTGTACAATTTCTTGCAACTTATCTAGTCGTACAAGTGTTTTGAATGTTATAATTTTATAAATTTAGGTTATTTTCTTTCAGTTAGAGGAAGATGCTGAAAATTACGTCAAATTTAAATTAATGCCAGGCGTTAAAATAAAATTAAAAGAAGGTGTTATTCCTCATTTTTTTGACTGCCAAACTGGGCGAAAAGGTGCACATGCTGGCCCTTCTCGATCAGCATTCTTAAAGAGGGTACGTCAAGAAATTGTAGAAGAATGTACAACAGACAAAAAGAAACTTAAAGTAGACCTGGAAGCAAATGAAAACGCTGATATGCCAGAAGAGGAAAATTCCGAAAAGTTTTCAAAAAGCGATGAAAGAACGGATTTTAAAAGTGTTGGTGCGCAGGCAAACATAAGGCCATTATCAAAATCTAAGCTAATCCAGTGTAGCTTATTGCAACCCCCCAAAAAAATCAAAGTACAACATTTCAAAAGTCCCAAAAAAATTGTTCAACTAAGCTCTTCATCTAGCATTTGTAGTAGTAGTGGTGGTTCATCAGACTTTTTAATAGAAGGTTGTTCTGAAACTGAACTGCAAGTATCGAGAAGTGAATCTTTGGAGCCTTATAATATGAAACAAAACGTAGAAAGTAGACAAGTATATTTGATAGAAAAGAATCCAAAACGATATTTAGGAATACCTGAAAAATCTCTTTTCGTTATAGATATGATAATTGCAGAATGCCCATTAACAAAGATTGCCATTTTAATTACTTTAAAAAAAATTAAGCTTAATCAATCGTATGCTTGCCTAGGTGACGACTTTGGTGTATCAAGTAAAGTCGTGGGCATTACCTTTCAAAAATCCTTGCCCTTTTTATCTAGAGTATTTAAGAACTTTATTCAATGGAAACGATTGGAGGAAATAAAAAAACATTTGCTAATACCTTTTAGACATAGATACCACAAAGTACAATGCATTATTGATTGCTTTGAGGTGTCTATTCAAAAACCAACCAATCCTGTTTTACAGGCTCTCACTTGGTCTGACTATAAGAAAAGCAACACCTTTAAATATTTAATTGGATGTACACCTGATGGATTAATAAATTATATATCAAAAGGGTTTGGTGGGAGAACATCCGATACTACTATAGTTATCGAATCTGGCTTCCTTGATCTTCCAGAGAGTGGAGCTGACATTATGGCAGATCGTGGCTTTAAACATATAGATGAAGTTTTAGCCTCCAAAAATGTAGTATTGGTAAGGCCACCGTCTGTTTCAAGCAAGGCAAAAAGCACTAAGGAAGAAGTCAAAGAGGCTAAAAGAATTGCTAGCTTACGTATTCACATCGAAAGAGTAATAAGCAGGATAAGAGAATTTAAAATACTAAATCCACATGCTTGTGTACATAATAAATTAATCGCTTATTTAGATAATATTTCTATTATTGTTTGTGGAATAATTAATATTCAAAATTTTTTAATTAAGTAATAACAAAAATTGAAAAACTCGTTACACATGTATTCAACAAAAAAAAAATAACGTGCTAATGTTCTAGGTTTTAGGTTAACTAAATTAGTGTGCAAATAAGAGACAGGCAGTTTTAATTATCTTATTTTTAGTATTTTTCTTCCATACATTTAATACATTTTCATCATAACTTGGTGTAGACAGCATCACTCCAAAATTGCATAACGTCGTCTATTATTTTTTCTACAATATTATTTTATTATAAATAGCAACTTTAACAGTAATTTTCTTAGTTATTTCAAAGTCATGGCTAGCAACAACAAAAACAGCAGTATTTTTTCTTGCAAGATGCATTTGTAATTGAATTTGATATACATATTTTTCTTTGATTTTCCCATCATTACCTATATAATTACAAAACGTTTTCTCAGATGAGGGACGTTTAATTTCAATAACGGAATCGTCCGTTATAAAATCAGGAGATGCTCCTATTATTGGAAATTCTTGGGATAAAAATATACCTGCTTTTTTATATGTCTTTTTTGTTTGTTTTTCCAATTCTTTTATTACCAAATTCTCCAATCTTAAACCTCGTTCCATAGCTTTTGTCTGAAATACTTTAGCCCCCAGTATCTTCTCAACCAATACACCATCCGTTTTATGACAATGAGCTACTTCATAGGCTTTAGATGCAGTTACTCGACCATACCTCATTTCCATCCAAAGACTTGATTTACTTTGGTTTCGTGTTTCAATTTCTATAATTTGAAGATTACCTGGG
Source organism: Rutpela maculata (assembly GCA_936432065.2). NCBI lineage: Eukaryota > Metazoa > Arthropoda > Insecta > Coleoptera > Cerambycidae > Rutpela > Rutpela maculata. Next base: position 44,892,047 of record OW386286.2, read on the forward strand.
ACCATATTTGTTTTGCAAAAATTTATAAATTCGTGCGGTGCCTTATCTAGAGATGAAATCATAAATTGGTGTTTTAGATAGTGAAGGGCCGCACTCTCTTTTAAAGGATCGTCGATGTGATATCGTGTAATACAGTTTTCTATCTTTCTTTTTTTCGCCTCATTAATATATTTGTCAAAAACTAAAACAAATCCTTCATTATTAGATAAAGAAGTATCGCTTACAGATCTAAAGTCAGCTGTTGTGACAAATTTTTTGGTAGAAGTAGCTCCAGACAAAACAGATTTTTTCCAGTAGCAAACTGTATCGGTTGGCGAGGGTTCTTCACTTCGGCGATATAACCACATTACAAAAGCTATTGCATGCTTACAACCACCCTCAGAAGCTGCACAATCTTCGCACTTTACCTCTACAATATTATGTTCTTTTTCATTTATCACACATGATACTTTATAATTTTTCGCATTTATTTTATGCTCCGGGGTTATTTTGGAAAATAGATGACAAATACCTCCTTCTCTGCTCAGTTGTACATAGCCAATCGCATTATCGCCATAACTCTGTCGAGCTGATCTGAAAAACAAAAAGCAAACAAAATTTTACATTTAATTAGAAAGCGTGTGTAAGACATAATTATAATTTATCAGTTAATAAGAATTCATGTGAAAATATATTTAACTAGTTAATATAATAATAATTATTCTCACTAATTCAGTAGGGATTAAACAGGTAATAATTTAGAAATATATTTGCCCCACTCGCCCTTAAAATGGTTGTTTACTGTCCAGGTGCTTGTCGTCGGCAAACTATTAAATAAGAACTTTTTTTTGTAAAATTTTCTATTTCTACTAAATTTCATCTGTGTACTATACACATATTTGGTTTTATTTTTAAAATCCTGTACAATTAAGTAATTCTTATATGTATTAATAAAATAAAATCTTATTTACCTTTGCATTTTAGTTCCTCTCATTTCTGCACTTAAATATTCGTGATTGGAATTAAAATACTCCATAACCATTAACAAGTCTACCTCTGGAAGATTAGAAGAATCTGCTTTTACAAAGCCCCTTTCACACATTTTTTTTGTTTTTAAAAAGCACAAGGTTTAAAAAAACATCCACCTACACGTCTGTTTATGCACATATAAATTTTAACACTGATAAAACGGCGCGGCGGGCACGTGTAGTTGCTATTGCTGTCGGCCGGTTTAAGCCTAATGACGTCACGCGGGCACGAGTTTCTTTTCCCGTCCGCGTCAACTTTAAGGCTTGATATTTTGAAAACTATCATAGATAGAGGCGTGAAATTTTGTATGACTAGTTGTTATATTAAACAAATTAAGGTAATGTTGAAAAAATCGCAATATAAAATTATCGGAAATGACCTCATTGTCAGATTGGCTCGTTTTTCACCCTTAACCTCAAAAAAACATCCCTCCCCCCAAAAAAATAGTCCTTCCGGCGGACCAGATCAGTATATTCTTATGTATTTGGGCCTGCTGAAACCGAATCCGAAGTCAGAATTGTCAGATTGGCTCGTTTTTCACCCCCAATCCCAAAAAACACCCCCAAAACAAAAACAAAGTGGTCTGTCCGGCGGACTATACCAGTGTATCCTTATGTATTTTGACCTTCTGAATCGATTCGAAGTTAGAATTGACAGTTTGGCTCGTTTCTCACCTCTAACCCCAAAAAATACACCCCCAAAAAAATGATCTGTCCGGCGGACCATACCACTGTATCCTTATTTATTTAAATCCGCTAAAACCGAATCCGAAATCAGAATTGTCAGATTGGTTCGTTTTTCACACTTCAATCAGTTTTCGATTTAGGGATGGTTTCCACCCCTTGGGGGTGATATTATGAATGATATTATTTCTAAATATTTTTTATCTATAAGGTAAGTACTACACTATTATTACATCTAGTCGTTTTATCATCGATGGTCAGTAAGTTTGGATTTGTTTGTGAAATCAACCAGCCATGTTACTTTGTTGTACCCACCCAATTTAATAAACTCATATCTTTGTCAAAAAACAAAAAAGGTCACGAACAAAGTGTTAATATTGATAACAATTTAAAACAATTTGTCAAAAAAAATAACTAACGATTAAATGAAAAGGATCAGACATTATCCATCCAATCTATACTCAAGTTCCATCAAGGAATGCGAAAGGACAACATATGTCATCACAGTGTATCCTTATGTATTTTGACCTTCTGAATCCGGATTCGAAGTTAGAATCGACAGTTTGGCTCGTTTTTCACCTCTAACCATACCAGTTTATCCTTATTTATTTAAATCCGCTAAAACCGAATCTGAAGTCAGATTGGCTCGTTTTTCACGCTTCAATCAGTTTTCGATTTAGGGATGGTTTCGACCCCTTGAAGGTGATATTATGAATGATATTATTTCTAAATATTTTTTATCTATAAGGTAAGTACTACAATATTATTACATCTAGCGATGTTACTTTGTTGTACTCACCCAATTTAATAAACTCACATCTTTGTCAAAAAACAAAAAAGGTCGCCGCGAACAAAGTGTTAATATTGATAACAATTTAAAACAATTTGTCAAAAAAAATAACTAACGATTAAATGAAAAGGATCAGACACTATCCATCCAATCTATACTCAAGTTCCATCAAGGAATGCGAAAGGACAACATATGTCATCACTTATACTCGGTCAAGTTTCACAGGTGTTAACAACAGCGAGAGTTTTACTACCAGGGAATTGATTGATAAGCTCAAAGTTTCTTAATTAAAACTACATCAATTAAGAGGCAGCGTAGGTGGGAAGTTCGAGTTAATTATGTTGAAAATTTTGTAACACAAGATGAAGACTGAAAACACTTACTTACGTTCATTATTACATTATAGTTCGTTAAACTTGTTCACGTTATTTTTATGTGAGAGCCGTTGAAAGGCACTTGGTTGGTTATAAGTGCATAATAATAATAATGACGATAAGTATGCGGTAGACCTAATTCAGCTAATGTTACTTATTATGTAACCACCTACCTACTCGCGTGTTGAAATATATCGAGGTATTAAAAATTGCTGGGAACAATTCAATATCTTCATTAAATGATACAGGAAAAGTTATTTTCCGGGTGATCGCGAAAATAGATACAACCTACACTCGTTATTTATTCAACATATATTTATGACCTGATTAAATTAATGCATTACACACATAATATACGGTACTATTTTTCTACGTTTATAATGAAATGTACCAATTACGAACCTTTAATTGGTTACTAAATCTAGTACATTGTATGACTTTTTATTTCCCACTAGCACTAGTGCACAATAAACTTATTGCAAAGTAGTTGTGATGCTCTCAGCATAGCAACACGTCCAAACACAAACAAACAGTTAAATTTTACCATCTTGCAACTTTTCAAATACTATATTTCAGACAGAACACATACTGTCAAAACCAATAATTCCAAAACTGAATAAAAAACGAGTAAAATGGGAGTAAGGCACAGTGCAGGGTCCAATTCCGTTCCTCATGTATATAAATAATATCAACATACTAAATACAGGGTGATCTACCATGACATGAGGAAAATTTATCAGTAGGTTGTTAGTTAAAAAAATGAAAAATTAAAAAAAAATTACCTTATTTTTTTTGTAGAAATGCGCTGCCAATAACTTTAACCAATCTGACGAAACGCGGTACAACCATATAACTTTATCAGACTTGTGATTGACACTATTGACAGTAAAGTCACAGAGGGTAGAAGTGACTTTTTGGTTTTAATCAAATCACACTACCAAAATAGCGAAATAAATCGATAAGACATTGACCCTATTCTAGTGAACTCTACAACAAGTAGATATAAGAGATATTTACTGTACCTGCCGGTGTCCTGATTGTTCGACCGAAAGCAAAAAACGCGGCACTTTGACCACACCCGCCAGCTTCACTTTTTATGCCAATTAAGGAAATGAAAATATCTCCAATATGTTCTTTCACAAGTAAGTTCGTCGCCCTATTACTGACCACAGACACGTAATAGTAGCGTATCTTTGTAAGTTTTAACCCTTTTAATATACTAAATTACCTCGGAGCGCTCTAAAATTTTGCAGGGGCTTTCCCACATTGAAGACTAGTACACCATTTTATTTTCCGCATATCATGGTAAATCAGTTGTATACCCCATAAAATAATATGAAGAAGAACCAACAAATGTTGAATCATCAGTTCTCGAATATGATTCAGATTATGATTGATTTAGATGGTGTAAATTATATAAAAAAACAATAATAAATTAAGAACTATCTTATCACACAGAATTCCACCTGTTGTACCAACACAATATAAAATTACCATGCATATTAATTTAAAATGTTCGTAATATTCATACATAACTTTTTTCTTCAAAGTAAAATTGACTTGAAAAATTATTTTGACACTCGTAATATTCATACATAATTTTTTTCTTCAAAGTGAAATTCGACACGAAAAATAGCACATATTTCAGTCTGAAATATAGAATTGCTCAATTTGAACCTCGGAATCGTGATCAGCGACCCAAAAAACCCCTAGAGCACACTTCCGCAGTACAATATTCATATTTAAATTTCCGCCGGAAAAAGTGAAATTTTCATCAAAAAATTGCACGAATTTCATACTGGAATATGGAATTCCTCAGATTCGTGATCAGCGAGCCAAAAAACCTCCTAGAACCCTTTCCGATACGAAATATTAATTTTATAATTTCTTTTATGACAGCTACTTTTTGGGGCACTTCAACCCCCCTAACTTTCTCATTTTCGGAGTTAATGCAGAGGTCAATGCTGATGAATGTTCCTGGGGATCTAGGGAACACGTGAAAAAAGGAATTTTTCAAATCGGTACTGTTCCACCACTTTTCCACATTTTCCGGCTTATAAATTGGACTAATTGTGCATGTATTTTGACAGTTATAGTATTACTTAACAAAGAGTTCATATAGTTTGAATCTTTATAAAAGTAAGTACAATAAATTAGTTAATTAATTTAGATTTTAATGGATTTTATTTTATTCTATTGCCAATTACGCGATGCTTTGTAATTAATGTTATATGAAAAATACCTTATTCACTGAATTCAACTTTGGTTAGTATAACATGCAGTAATAAATAAACAATACTGTTATCTGAAGAAAAAAAAAAGATCATTAGTTGTTTAATTACTAAATTACTTACTGAACTCGATTAAGTAATTAGAATTTTATGGATTTCGTTAATAATGTTAACAGATGTACGAGTTAAACAAGTCCTACAAGGTGGTTTTTATCTTCTACAAATCCATCCTCGTACCATATACGAACTGATCAAGAATTTCGTGTGGGAGCTGGACTATTATGGAATTTGTAATTACAACAACTATGTAGCTCCAACACGTTGTTTCAAAGGATATCGGTCAACCGTAAATAAGATTTCAACAGATGATTAACAAGTTTACATCAACAATACGACATTTGTTTACTTCTCTTTTGTTATTATCTGTCAAACAGAACTAGATATACGCCGGGTTCAATATAAATAAGCGAATAATAAAAAACAAGAACATAATTAATTGTAATGTAATTAACCAGAATTATTTTCGCTGTAGCTGAACATCTTCTCGTATGTACCTCAATTTTTGAACGCAATAATTGATTTTATCATAGTTTTATCAGATGAAAAGACTCGCTACTGTGTACGAGGTTGTACAGTTTAACACTGTATCAATGTAAAATGAAATTATTTAAAAATTATAAGAATCGTTGATAAAACCAAAAGAGTGGAGTCAAATTAGGTCTAAAAAATTCGCAATGTGAATTGCGAACATAAATTATCAACAGTGAAAGGGTGGCACTATTGAAGATTGAGGTTATTAGAAAATTACAAGGATGTCCCTACTCCACCCTCTATTCACAACGGTCATAAATCAAGTGATACAAAGCACAATAAGATTGAACATAACACAATATATTGGTTCGACAATACTTCACATACATAATAAATCGTGTACATCTCTGCATTGTATTTGTACCTGCATTGTGGATATTTGTATATGCTAAGTAGGTAATGCGAGTATCGAATTCGGTAACGTCTTCACGACGTGTTCTGCAGACTGTACGCTGATGATGACACTATCCGCCCGTACAAAATTCCCATTTGCAATTCAAATATCTGCAGAATAATTTTGTAACTCAATCCTCGAATATGAAATTCATAATGATTAGGTATATGTTTACATGCACTTTCTCAATTTATCTATTACCAGCGATGAGCAGATACGCAATTTCTATAATTTCAACATTTCTATGCAAATGAAGTACTGAAGAGGCGTACGAACTAAGTTATGTTAAAGGCGTATGTAAAGCTAATTATTTTTATTAAAATTAAGGAATTCGGGATGGCATTAGGGATTGCAATACCGGTTAACCGGTTAACAGGACAAAAAACACATGACGATAATTACCGGTTATTTTAATTTTTTACCGGTTATTTCGGTAAATTCTGAACATACGATATGTCACGTATTCAACGTTTCTATTTATGTCAGTAACTAGTATTCACTAAATACAGAGTGACTGTCCCAACACTGAGCACTTTTAACAATAAATAAATAATATTATAAAAAGTAAAACCCAAACACCAAGCCCCAAGAAATACAAGAGAGACATTGACAATATCTTGTGACAGGAAATTGAATATTTCACTGCCGCAAATATCCCTGGAATACATTTAGAAGTATGTTATTACCAATTCTTATTAACTTATCGACCTACCAATATCGATTGAGGAAGGGCATCTTCAGCTGGTGGTATTCTATGCACAAATATCAGACGATTAACAGATAGATATAGCTTTGAAAAACTAACCCTTTTAACGGGCTATTTTAAAAAATACTGTATTTTTAGATTAGGTATTCAGTAAATGCCTTATCTGAGTTTATGTTTATAATTTTTGTTATTTAAATTGGTATTTTTGTTATTTACCGAATAATTATTTATTTAAATTTATTTCATTTATATTTTTTCCTTTTGATAAAAAACCTTTTGTTTGTTCATTATATTAATTATACGTATATAAAAATGTTTTTTTTTCTTCAAGCGTATTAAAAATGTTTAAATTATGTCACCAAAAACAGAAGTAGAAGTAGGACATTGTTTTACTAGTAACAAAATGTTAGTACCGAACGCCACCGTAGTGGACATTGTTTTACTAGTAACATAATGTTAGTTCCGAAAGCGCCACCGCAGTGGGTATTGTTTTACTAGTAACATAATGTTAATACCGAAAGCCACCGGTGGCGCGCTATCCACTAGCCACTTGTCATATTGTGTCAACATGTAAGACTGTAGTTTGAATATTTGTACATTTATGATAAATAAATGAATTTTTGCATTTTAATACGCTTGAAGAAAAAATAGTATATATTACACGGAGTAGAACGCCTTTTTTTGTGTTTCGCCCAGTTTGCGGCTTCGGCTTCGCCTTAGCCGCAAATCCTGGGCTCAACACAAAAAAAGAGTGCGTTCTACTCCTAGTAACATAATATACCATTGTTAAATTTAGATAATTACTTCCACATCCAGTGGAAGTATAACGACAAAAAAATTTTTTTAAATTTTTATTGTTCAAATGGGCTTAGAATGTCATGAAACGTCGAGATTTTAAGTTTGAGCGAAACAAAATTTCTGTCTGTCGATCTGTCTTTAACTTTTTTTGTGCGCAAGTTTACTCTAGGACCGTTTAAGATATTGACTTGAAATTTGGTACACATGTACTTTAATGAAATCTGGAACTAGATTATATTTTCATCTTGTTCCGTCGAAGGCTTGGGGGGTAAATTGGGATAAATTTGGGGTAAATAGGTAAGAGTCCATGAAATTGGTAATTAGTACATACAAAAGAAACTAAGGTTTCAAAAAAATGTTTGGCATTAGCCACCCCCATCCACCCCCACCCCATTATTAAAGGGGATGAAAAAAATTGTGATTTAGTGTGTGTACAAGAACCAGAAACCTCAAAATATTTTTTACTTAATCCACCCCCATTACCACCAACCTTTTCACCACCCCCACCCCACTACCGATGTGGGGTATCGTTTTTTGGATTTCTGGGGTAGAGGATTTCAAATATTATATTATTAAAGTCCCATAAACAATTATTTCCACATAGAAAATTTTTTCGTTGTAGATGACTTGGATAGAAAATCCGGATATGGAAGTAGTGATTCCTTGGGCAGCGGTTTTTTGTACATGGAAAAAGACAATTGCCATTTTCGCCAACCTAATCATTTATGCTAAAAATTACCGGTAAATACCGGTTAACCGGTTATTTATATTTTTATTTACCGATTTACCGGTTATTAAAACTTCCGGTAAATCGCAATCCCTAGATGGTATTCACGTGTACGTCGAATGGTTTAAAGAATCCCACAGTTTTTTATAGGAAAATGGCTTTCGGTCGATTGTTCTGAAACTTTGGGAAAATGTTACTTGAATCATCCTGATCAAATGTCTCAATGGTCGTAAGTCCGAAAAATCTCGAATTTTTGGGTTACGGGCGATCGAAACTCATCTGCATGAATAAAAAATGAGATTTTAGTGGAGGGTAAGAGTCGGGAAGTAGTCAACTATTGTCCTTTTCGAGGGTGTTGAATTCAAAAAAACTCGTGAAACTCAACCCAAAAACCACCCCCTTTCGCCGTTTTTCGATGGTGGGATGATTATCTTTGACAAGGACATGATTGAGGTTTTTATTAAGTTTTATTGACAAAGGAGGGTCCGAGGGGTGGAGCGCGGTAACAACCCCTGGGGATTGTTTTCAACCCTTTCAAGGGGTGGAAAATTGCCTTTTCTCATTTTGTGTTTTCAATACTTATTCCCCCGTTTTCGACACCGCTGATCACGAAAAAAATAGTCAAATACGTTTTCAACCCTTCCCTGCGTCTCAGACGGGGAAAAACCACCCTTTTATTCACCTTTCTCGTAGTAACGTTGATCATGAGTATTTTGAAGGAAATAATTGAAGTTTTTATCAAGTCTTAATGATTAAGAAAGTTCTAGGACAGGTGGATGGCGTTAGCAACCCCTGGAGGTTGTTTTCAACTCTTTCAAGGGGTGGAAAATTGACTCTTTTTATTTTTTGTTTTCATTACTTAACCCCCCCCCCCCGTTTCGACAACGCTGACCACGAAAAAACTATTTAAATACGTTTTGAACCTTACCACTTCAAACAGATGATTTTCGATCGTCTGTAGTATTATAATAGATTGTATACTATGTGATTGTGTACTATATAATATGGCTTATCATGACATGTCAATCTTAGTTAAAAAATAATAGATTAATTAATTGGTAAATTGGATAATTCCATGTATTTTGCGTACAATTCAAAGTTATATCTATGTCGCCATACCCCATTGTCGCATACTGTACCATAAATTCTTCTTAGCATCTTTCTCCCAAAAAATGAATGCAATAGTTGTTTGTTACTCTTTGTTAATGTCCAGGTTTCTGATCCATACGTTAGTACTGGAACCATTAATGTTTTGTACAGTTGGATTTTAGTTTTACAAGAAATGCTTCGGATGTTTGCCCAGTCCGAAAGAGCATCTGTTGGCCAAAATTATTCTTCTCTGTGTCTCTTCTATAGAGGTTACAGCAGTTCACTAGTGATCCCAAGTATGTGAAGCTGTCTACTATCTCAAAGTTATTGTTTCCTAAAGGGGGTATTAGACCGACTCCGACTCCTCACTTTAACCCTATTCTGTCTTGGAGCCCGTCCATATACCAGACCAATTGTGTCGATACTGAAGGGCCGTCTTTTCAGTCCTCTGGTATTTTGATTTGAAAATTTTTGTTGAAGTTATACTTTGGGACTAAAATATCCGCGGGCACTCCTAGAATGGAGTGTCTTCAGCTCTGAATATAACGTTTGGTGCTCTGTTCCGTGTTAAGGGCGTTATGCCTCGCATTATCTCGTACTGTTGCCGCAAATTAAAATTAATTAGTCCGATTCTAGTTTGTGATAATATTTCATACTTCTCAAATTGTTTAAACAATTATATTTTGCTATAACTTTGTAAAAGTTAAAGTATAAAGTTATTTAATTTTGTTGATTAAGAGTTTGCTAATGGTACCTGCAAACCTTAACTAAAACTCAATTTTTTTGCTTTAGAGAATATAATCACGAAATCAATCAATCAGTTCTCGTAAACCTTATGATCTCTTTACGAAATAAACATAAAACTCATTGCTATGTTCCTTATAAATAAGACCGTATGCAAATTTACTTTGTTGGTTTCTCGCTTCGGGATTCCAAGTCGAATAAATTTAGCTTGCAAACCCCATATCGCCCATATCTATAAACTACCAACGCACATAAAGTGTTACTAAAGCGTTACATACCCACAGCTTTCAATATTGAAACATCTGCCGTTTTCGATAATGTGGACGGTCCACCATTCACTTCAAAATCCCGAGTTTATATAGCTCTAGGCCACCGTAAAATAAATTCCATAAATCCGGTAAAAATCTCAAACGTCGTATAAAAAGGAGTGAGGAAGGCAGCGTCGTGTATAATAAATTATTCCTGAGAAGCATCTGTGAACCGGAACCCCGTGTTCACTTTTTATTCAATTAGCTCCTCAATTTCTTGGGAGCTCCAATTTTCATCGCGGTCGTCACATGCGGATTGCTTTAGGCGCGGGAGCGTTCATGAATATTTCAGTTAAGAAATCTTCTTATGCACCCCGTTGACAGAGCCAAGGGCTGAAAACGCGTATTTTGTCAACAAGGACACGGATTTAAAACCGGGAAGAGAACTGTATAAACCGCGTACAATAAGGAGCCATTCCATTTTACGTATTTACATGATAATGATCAGATCAGAACAAGTGGTACAGCCACAAATTACTAATATATGATTGAGCCCTCGCCTTAACCGCGAAGATCTAAAAACAGGGAAGTGGAAAAAAATTGAATAATAATAATAATAATAATAATAATTTTATTCATCCAAAGGATCATGTACATGATATAGGACATGTAAAGATATTATTTGAAATATCAAATATAATATAATAATAAGTACAACAATGTTAAAAGTCACATAATACAAAACAGAATATAACAAATATAACTAGGACAAACAATATAAAATTACGTTTTAAAAGTACACAAAATAAAAACCGCTGTCCAAGGAATCACTACTTCCACATCCAGATTTTCTATCCAAGTCACCCACAACGAAAAAATTTTGTATGTGGAAATAATTGTTTATGGAACTTTAATAATATAATATTTGAAATCCTCTACCCCAAAAACCCATAAAACGATACCCCACATCGGTAGTGGGGTGGGGGTGGCAATAGGGGGTGGATGAAGTAAAAAAATATTTTGAGGTTTCTGGTTTTTGTAGACACACCAAATCACATTTTTTTTTTCATCCCCTTTAATAATGGGGTGGGGGTGGTAATGGGGGTGGCTAATATCAAAATTTTTTGTGACACCTTAGCTTCTCTTGTATATACTAAATATCAATTTTATGGACTCTTACCTGCTTGATTTACTTATTTACCCCAAATTTACCCCAATTTACCCCCCAACCCTTCGACGGAACAAGATGAAAATATAATCTAGTTCCAGATCTCGTTAAAATACATACGCGTACCAAATTTCAAGTCAATATTTTAAACGGTTCCAGAGTAATCGTGTGCACAAAAAAAGTTACAGACCGACAGACAGACAGAATTTTTTTCGCTCAAACTTAAAATCTCGACGTTTCATGACATTCTAAGCCTATCTGAGCAATAAAAATTTAAAAAAATTTTTTGTCATTACTATACTTCCACTGGATGCGGAAGTAATAATATATTATTGGTAATCAACAGATGCATATAAAAATTCCTGGGTGCTATGAAAACATCCATTGACCAACATGACTTTTATATATTTTTAAACGTATCAAAACTTGCAACATTTTTCAAATTAGTAGGCAATTTATTGTATAATTTGATGCAGTTATAATTGGCTGATTTGTTGTATTTTGAATTTTGACGAGGAATATTCAATAATTCACCGTGCCTCGTGTTGTGTTCGTGAAAATTACAACATCACGTGTGCCAGCTGGCTGAAATGAAATAACTGAGAGCCGAGATCTTCGCGGACGGGCGAGTTTGCTCTGCAGTGTTGTCATATCTCTCGTGCTAAGTGAATGTACATACCTAATGGGCAATTACACGCACTGTACTACCTTTTAACAAATGTTATGCATTTGTATATATAGATTGAATGGGCAATAAGAATTTTATTATTTATAATCGGTTTTAAAAGTTTCTTTTGGGCTATAAAAATTCTATTAAAATCTCTAGCATATTTCAAATTAATTAATTACATTCAGAGAAATATGCGAGTAAGCCATGGCATAATATATGCTTAGAAGTAATGGACCAGTTGTAAAATGCCATAAAACGACTTGTTTAGTTCTTTGCAAACACCGTCCACGTGAGCATCTGCGGTAAGTTTATTATTACCTATAACACACCTAGAGCATTGATAATACAGAGATAATTTTGTCATAGAGACTGCTGAAAGCGTGTTGCTTGACCTCGGCCTATGGCTTCGGACTATTACCTTTAAGCAACACGCTTGAAGAATTCTGTACGATAAAATTTTGAGTCTTTATCAATGCTCGAGGTATATTCGGTAAGATAATTTTTTACTCTCCATTTAGTTCGTATTTTCTGATCGAACAAAATTCTAAAAACGTTTTCCACGTATCCTTTTTACTTTTAATGGTGTTTTTGGGTGTATTTTCTAATACAATTTGATTCATTGAATCATTTACCAAACCTTTGTGACATTTTTATAAATTGATTTTCAATTTGACATTTTGTTGAATTTTAATCCGACATTTGAACATATCATGTGTGCTTTGCCTGATAACACCACATGTATGCGTGTTATCGCTGTAATCTTTTACTGATTGGACGAATTTTGACACGACGTGAAATGCATGACTGGTCAATACATTTAGTAGAAAATTATCAATGCAAGTACCTAGAAACATTACTGAATCTGAAAATTTCATATCACCGGTCTGTATTTTGCACTTGTTTTTGGTTTTATTCAAAACAAGTCTGTTCCTTTCGCACCAAATGCTCAAATCACATATATAGCATTTTGAATCAGATTTTCTAGCTGTTGTGGTGTTTCTGATACAGTTATAATCATCAGCGAACACTGTAACTAAGCCCCCAGTGATATGGTTCGAAAGGTCGTTGATAAATAACAAGAACAGTAATGGGCTTAGTACAGATCCTTGTGGAACACCAAGTTTGCGCAACTAACTTGATACCATTAATATTAATAACCATATTTCGTCCCTCAAGATACGATTGGATTCAACTAATTATGTTGCGTGGTAAGTTGTACCTACTGAGTTTCGTTAAAAATTTGGGCACACAGAATCAAATTCCTTAAACAGATCGAAAAGTAATGAGGCAACATATCTGCCCCTGTCTAGCTCTATGTAAACGAAATTCAGTAATTCACAAGTAGCTAACTCGACTGATCTGTTCTTTCTAAAACCTTTCTAAAACCATGCTAAAACCGTCATGAAAATTGGTTAGTATAGTCCAGTCAACAAAAGAGTTGTAGAGAACATGGAGAAGGGGAGAATTTTCCTCTTCAGGAATGTGTTGGGAGTAGTTAGAAGGTAAACATGCTAAAAGTCCCCGCCCGAAGTTTAGTATCTTTACCTCCTAATTACCCCCAACACATTTCTGAAGAGGAAAATTATCCCCTCCTCCATGTTCTCTACAATCCTCTTTCGGGCATTCATCGATTGGACTAGTAGAGAATTATTCTCTAAATATATAGAAAAGCACCGAAAGACAACTTTCTCAAACAATTTAGATAGAGCATTAAGAATCGAAGTTTGTCTACAGTTATCAATATTGTTTAAATCACCCTTTTTATATACTGGTAAAACTAAAGCGGTTTTAAATACATCCGCAGAACATCCCTGATGTAATGATTGATTTAATTAAAGTACAGCAGCGGCTGCATAATTAAATCTAAAATATTTGAGATGGTGACCAATGATAGTTCATCAGTCCCTGATGATTTTTTATTGTTTATTTGAACTAGAACATCAATAACAGATAACATCAGATTCGGTGATGGGACCTTAATCCAAATACAGGTTCGAATTATTCTTGTTTGGCATCATTGTGCAAGGTAGAGCCAAATTATGTCCAAAACCGTTTATAGTATTCTGCCCAGCTGCATTAGAGAAGTGGCTGGCGAAAGATCGGCAACTTCTTTGGGGATATCTATACAATCACCATTGTAATTAAGAACTATATGTTTCCTAATTTAAAATTTATAAAGTTCCAAGCTGGGTTCGCTCGATTTAAATCGTTTGTTTTAAATCCATGATTTTAATCAAGTGATATTTTAATTTTAATGGTTGATTTAAATCAAAAGATAATTCTGGAAATAAAAATACTATTTATCACAAAATATAAATCAACCATTAATATTCTTGATAAATAAGAAACATTTTGGTACAAAACAGGTAGTTTCTAAAACAATTAACATTGATTTTCATTATAAAATTTGTATAGGAACACTAATTGTCCTAATGTAAATTATGTTTAAAATATGAAGTAAAAAAACAAAAACAACAGATATGTTAAAGTTTAGATTATTTTGTCCACTGCGTTACCGGTTCACTTTGTTACTTTTTAAAAGGTAAGCAGAGGATTTAGAGAAACGCAGTGGACAAAAGGATGAAATTTGAAGTTAACAGGAATTTTCAAAAAAGAATAAATAAATACAAATTCAAAGCATCAGTTATCAGTAATTTCTCTTTTATAAATGTATTTGTAATGGCAATATACAATTTTAAAGTTTGGTAACGTAGTAGACAAAAATTGCTTTACATTTTCTGCCGAAAAAAAATATAAAAAAGGCAATAAGTGTACTGCTGCTGGTCAATAAGTTATTATAAAACTACAGTAGTTAATACCATGTGTATAATTTGTAAATTGAAAATAAATAATTTTGTAAAACTCCGAAATCTGAAAATGAGGTCCATTTTGAGAATGACTCTCATATTAAATATTTTTCATCAAGATCATCTCCAGGATGTGGGCACTCGGTAAGTTTTCACCCATTAAAATGAAATTATTCAAATATATAAAACCGTCTCCACATTCTCGTTTGCAGAAAAGTAGTTCCTTTGTTCATTTAAAATTGCTTTTCTTTGCATGAATTTCCGACGTAATAAAGAAGATAGCAGCTGGTCTATTTTTTCTCATAAATAAATTTCAGGGAAATCGAAAAAGAATCTATCATTTACGTGTCTGGGGATGAATGTGGTGAAATAAGCTTCCCTGTTCGTACATCTCATTCTTTCACCGCATACCCCTGCAAGGAGAATGCATTACGCAACATACGGCGGCGGTAGAAAAAAGTAGTAACACCCACGCTTGAATGTATGGAATTAACATGAAAGTAGTTAACATTTACCGTGTCCCCTACTCATTGTTTATTGATCGTATTCGTACTGTTGTATTGTATTGTGGGGCTAGATAATTGGATTGCATAAGATTACCTTCATTGTCAACGAGGAAAAAAGAAGTAAATGCCGACAAATAATGGAATATTTTACTTTTTTTCCGCGATTACGGCATTTTGTCAGTACAGACGTTGAAGTAAATAATTCGGAAAAATATGACCTGAAATGTATAATTATTTTTCTCTTTCTTTACATGAGACAAGATCAAAACGAATAGAAGTTGCAGTCGGGTGTGGCTTAGTGCAAATAGCTATTTGATAAAATACGGCACGACACACTTCTACGTGGTGCCACTGAGATTGAGCGCACATTTTTATTACTTCCACATCCAGTGGAAGTACAGTAACTACAAAGAAAATGTTTAAAAATTTGTATTATTCAAATACGCTTAAAATGTCATGAAACGTCGAGATTTTAAATTTGAGCAAAAAAAATCTGTTTGTCATTCTGTCTGTCGGTTTGTCTGTAACTTTTTTTGTGCGCACGATTACTCTGGAACCGTTTAAGATATTGACTTGAAATTTGGTACACGTATGTATTTTAACGAGATCTGGAACTGGATTATATTTTCATCTTATTTCGTTAAAGAGTAGGGGGGAGGTATATTTTAAATGGGGGTAAATAGGTAAATCAAGCAGGTAAGAGTCCATAAAATTGATATTTGGTATTTACAAGAGAAGCTAATGTCTCAAAAAAAAAATTGGCATTAGCCACCTCCATTATTACCCCCACCCCATTATAAAAGGGGGTGAAAAAAAATTGTGATTCAGTATGTGTACAAGAACCAAGGGTCTCAAAATATATTTTTTTACTTCATTCATCCCCATTACCACCCCCCTATCACTACCCCCACCTCACTACCGATGTGGGATATCGTTTTATGGGTTCTTAGGTGAGACAATTTCAAATATTATATTATTAAAGTTCCTTAAACAATTATTTCCACATACAAAATTTTTTCGTTGTGAGAGACTGGGTAACAAATCTAGATGTGGAAGTAGTGATTCCTTGGGCAGCGGTTTTGTTTAAATAGGTTATCGCAGTCGGCAACTCCCGTCTGCAACTTTCATTCATATTTCTAATAGTATTTTTAATGCTGATGAAAACTTCAAGAAATTGTTAAACAGTTATTTTATGTTGAATCATTTGGAGTTGTCAAAAACAAATGTTTTCAACTCTGAAGAATTAAAAGCAACATAAATCATGAATAAAACAGCAAAAAGAATTGGTGAATTATTTGAAATAGGCTTGCTATGGAAACGTGAAAATATTTAACATTCAGGAAGCAAATCTAAAGCTCTTCAAAGATCGAAAGGTTTGGAAAGAAAATGTAAACGAAACGGAAACTTTGTAAATGAATACTGAGAAAATTAAAATTATTTTGAAAAAGACTGTTACAAAATTAAATCCTAGTGAAACTTCAATTGAGAGATCTGGAACATGATCTTCCACATTTGGCTAAAGAGAACCCTAATAAACCTGTCAAAATTAGGCTAGTATTTGATGGCGCAGCAAAGTCTAATGATGAAAGCTTAAAAATGATAATATGACCAGATTCACTGCAATCTTTGGTTGCTATATTGTGGAAATTTAGACAGAGATGAATTGCTTTCTGCGGTGATGTAAGAGAAATGTTTCGCAAAATTAGAATTAAAAATTCACAGATTTCGCAATCCATGCAACCATCGGAGACATTGGAAATTTTTAACACCATATATGAACATAATTATATTTTATCTTCTGACGTGTCAAAATGATTTAATTATAGACATCATTTTCAGTGTCAAAATGTGCCAGAATATAAAATTTTGTATGAAAGTTGGATCATAAACAATCATACATCATGAAAATATTCACGGTCACTCGAACGCTGCCATTGTGATCCTGTCATCCTCAGTCATTTGCGGTAGCTGTCGATCTTCAAATCTCAGACCACTAAAACATATTAAATTTCGGGAATGTATTGCTTTCACACCTACATACAAAATATCTAGTATCTCAGTATTACGTCATCTGACCTAGACACTTTCGGTCGGCGGCCTTGCAGAAAACTCGTGACTCTGGCCCCATATACGAGAACATTAACATTTCCAATATTAAAAAGAAGACAAAAACGCACAAGAGAAAATGCTACATGGAGATGAACATTATACCCTTCGCAGGCTGCAGTTTGTTGCATCTTTTATATAATTGTTGCACATTTTATAAGATATTCTTCGCAATTTTTTAAAAGTAACCCTGTTTTTGTCTTGTACCTTACTATTGACTACAAATCGGTAACTTCTGAAATTAGAGATGATATATGGAACTTGAGTATTCGTCTTATACGGAGTGTCCCAAAAATATGGATACGCCCGGATAACTCGTCAGGATAACGAGATACGAGGAAAACGACCTCTATAAAAGTTGATGAGGTTATCGGGGAGGGGCGACCCTTGGTGACCTTGAAGGTCAATTTCGACGTCAACCTTAGTTTTTTAAATATTCTATATATTTTTGATTCCGGATTCTGAAAGAGTGAAAGATTTTGCATTAGAGTCGTAAGGGGTCAAATTGACCCTGGGATCTGGTGACTGAAGGCAGGCAATGGTAATCGTGATGACCTTACAGATAGATTTTAAGGTCAAACTGAGGTCATTTCATGATCGACTTCGGTGTTTCGGCGAAAACGAAAGTTGATTTTAAAATGACATTCGATATCAAATCCAAGGTCACCAAGTGGTGTTCTCGGTGACCTCAACAACTTTTATAGAGGTGGTCATTTTCTACATATCTTGCTATCCTGACGAGATACCAGCCTGAAAATTTTGAGAGATATTTGATCTTTAGATGACCTCTTACAAAGCAAAATATCATTATTATTGTAATTATTATGAAATATTTATTAGTAAAATGTATACGAAAAAAAATTATGACAGAAAATAACATTTCGCAAGATTTTCACTTAATTAGAAATCATAAAAAATAAGAAAACGATTTTTAAAACTTTAAATGATTAAGAACTTTTTCATTTACCGATCCATTTTTTTCAAAAACAATGGGGTTCTTCATCTAGCTAACACTAATTTGCTGTCCAAATTTCAATACAATCGAGCTTTTCTTTTTAAGTTATCGTGCTTACAAGAAACGTGACGACTGAGGGACTGATACTATGAAAGTTGTTAAAATATGAAAAATATATGAAAAAATATGAAAATTTTTTGTCTGCGAGCGATATTTACTGTTTTAGAAATGTACCGACCAAATGCAATATACTCTTCGTTTTTGTATTTGCGAAGAGTGTAAACTATAACTGAGATTTTCCTCTTTAATGCATTTGAATCTCAACATTAAGGGAAGTTCAGAGTAGTAGAAATAAACTACATTCTGTTATTAATATTCAAATTCTAGTATTTTTCTCAAGTTTTTTTTTTTTCCCGAAAAGCATAATTGAATAATTAAATAGATGTTGGTTGCAGCGGTGCTGGCTCCGTACGAGCTAAAGAAGAGATATCATTTACTTTTGATTTAGCAAAGCATCGTTATTTCTTTAGACAACCAGAATTTTATCCGAGTTAATAGATTTTGACTACAGGTGAAAATCGATTAATGCTTCTCTATAATAAACAGTGAATCTATTTATGTAAATAGAAAATTTTAAAGCACTTTCAATCGGTGTTCCCGAAACATTATTCAGAAAAACCATAGTTTAATTGAAACTAGAAGTCCTGCAAAGACATTAATTATATCAACAAAAGTCTGTCTGCATTTCTACAATGAAATGCACTTTTTCTAAAAATATCAACCAACGAAAGGCAAAGAATGCTCATAGAAACTGTCAAGCTATTGTTTTCACCCCAAGATTGATTTGTTTTTGTTTTATGTTCGCTGGTTACCCTGTCGCACCGTCACATGCGACGCGATTATGAGAAATGCAGTAAAAACACCGTAAAAGGCAGTCGAGCTTCAACGTGAAGTATTTAATTTCAAATATGATACGACGCAGCACAAAAGACCCGTACAATAACTTGATGGAGGATGTTTGAAGTTCATGGATGTGCCACTTCAATATTTCAAAGGGAAAAATTATAATTCGTCAGCCTTTAGAGATCGAAAGTAAATGAATATTTAAATATTATTTATTTTTACACTTACATAAAACTTAACAAGTTTATGCAAAAAGCCGTTCTGTATATTAAACATAAAATCGGCAGCTACTGGAAGCGGCTAGAACCTCCCCACCCGGTGAATCTTTGAGGCCGAAAAGAGCACTAAAAAATATGAACGATCTCATTTAAAATATTTATTAAGTTGAAATATTTTTTTCATATTAAAACCGAAAAAAAGTCTTACGTTCGGTGGGACTTGGACTTAAGAACTTGAGTGTTAAATTTATAGTCTGCACAAGATTAATATTTTATTCAATGTTTTAATACAAATATATGCCTCACCGGATCCTAGCCCGGAGCCAGCCAGACAACCGCGGTGAACACCGCCGAGGCGGGTGTGAGGCTGAACGGGGTAGGTCCGGTCCGGTTTGGCTTGGAGAAAAATAGAAATGTGGGATAGTAGCTCCTGTCTTCTGTAGGCAGGCTTAAAAATTAGGTTAAAATTTTAATGTGTCCAAATTAATATAAAACTAAACACAAAACTATAAAAACTAAGTTCGTAGGCAAGAGCACTTAATAATTTTGATTATTGATACGGGAAACACAACTAAACAAAAAAACCCGTTCGTTGGTAATGGGTGGTAGGGATGGCCATCTTTGGAAAAAACCATGTAACTCTTGGTGGACAGCTTTCCTGCCAGATGTGGCCGGGGTAGTGTTCATGGTGGATCGTATAACAAGTTTGAGTTGATATATTATGTTTTATCTTCTGGCCTCGACCGATTTTTCACTAAATCCGTCGGGAAAATGAGCTTATCAAATTTTTGGTTCCAATGTTTTTCTGTGGGAATTTGGTTTTTGACAGTTTTCGAAAAAATATTTTAGGTTGGTACCAATGTCTTAAATTGTTTTTAAGTTATGTAGCACTATTTTTAGGTTATGTTGCCGGAAGAATTTCCGGCGGGATGCCGGAAGTAGCGGAAATAGTTTTTAAAATATAATGTCACTGTCACTTTTAAAGTTTGATTGGAAAAAAACTCACCGAAAGCGTTCCGGTGTATTGCTTATACTTGTAGGGCTTGTGAACGGTTCACAAAGGACTCTCACACCTTCCGTGGGCCTTATGAACGTCGAAAAAACTTGTCATCTCTCGATGCACTTGACACTCAAAATTGCTCAGCATACAGTCTGCACGCTTTAACACACTAGTCTATTGAACTAGTCTATTAGGTTAAACCACAGAGTACAGTAACTAGACAGAGGCGAAGGCAAACCTTCCCGCCAAAACCAAATTTGTATACTCATCGCCATTTTTTAAATGTGTCACAATAAAATAAAACGCATTTTGCAGGTTAGAAATCTAACCTATTAAAAGAAATAAATTAACAAGTGTAGACGCAACTGGTATGCAAGGTCACAGAAAACGAGCCATCAAAACTCAAAGGAACCGCCAAAGCCTTCGCCTCTGTGTAGTTACTGTACTCTGTGGTTAGACTATAAGATATATCTTACACAAGAAGCGTGTTATTTGGTTTTTTAATTTTTTTCAAAGAAAAAAACAAAAAATTGAGCTCAGGACACCTATATTGGTTTTTGTCTATCTGCTATTCGCGAAAATCAAACAAATGAACCCAGTAGGGATTTACCTTCGATACACACAAATTCACCAATATGTGACAGCGATTTATACATCATGGCAAATTTCCGTTGTTACTTTACTATATACTTTTCCTTATACGTGAATTCCTTTGTATCGAAGGTAAATCCTTACTGGGTTCATTTGTTTGATTTTCGCGAATAGGTTTAGAGAAAACCCCATCTAATTTGGTCTACCCTGTATATCTTTAGCCATCAGCATTGTTCCCCCTGGCATCCCCGGCGGATTACAACTGAAAATTGAGAATATATATTTTTATGACTTCGGAAACTGCGTTAAGTCATGTATTCCCGAACCGGTTGAGCTGCCAGCCGGAACAAAGCCAACTTGAGAACATTTACTGCATTTAAATTAGTTTTACATAATAGTATCTAGGTGCGTAATTTATGTGGTAATAATAATAATAAATAAATAAAAATAATAACAAGAGTGTACTTTTCCCTGGACAAACTTATTTTCCACCAGGAAATTGCAACAAAGAAAATTCAACCACCAATATTGCACGAAAAGCTCAACTTTTAGTTTGTCAAAAAAATAGTGTCATAGACCTAACGAAATGGTTGACTGAATTACCAAATTGAAGCATGCAGTGATGGAGGTACAATTTTTGCCCTTTCTAAGGTGGGAGAGAACAGGCTATTATGGAATAGTTAAACAATGAAATTAAAATTTATTTAGTTCCAGATATTCTTGACGAGGTTTAATGGAAGACGGAGGAGTCTATATTATAATAATAATTTAAATTAAAAATCTATATTTTTTGAAAATCAAAATAGTATTTGAGAGTTACATCATATGTATTTTGGCCAGCAGGATAAAATATGCAAAAATATACAGGTTGTTCCATTTAAAAATTTATAGTTTTACTTCCACGTCCAGTGGAAGTATAGTAACGACAAAAAAAATTTTTAAAATTTTTTATTGTTCAAATAGGCTTAAAATGTCATGAAACGTCGAGATTTTAAGTTTGAGCGAAAAAAAATTTCTGTCTGTCTGTATGTATGTCTGTCTGTCTAACTTTTTTTTGTGCGCACGTTTACTCTGGAACCGTTTAAGATATTGACTTGAAATTTGGTACACATATGTACTTTAACGAGATCTAGAACTAGATTATATTTTCATCTTGTTCCGTCGAAGGGTTGGGGGGTAAATTGGGTTAAATTTGGGGTAAATGGGTAAATCAAGCAGGTAAGAGTCCATGAAATTGGTATTTAGTATATACAAGAGAAGCTGAGGTCTCAAAAAAAATTTTGGCATTAGCCACCCCCACCTCCTTATTAAAGGGGGTGAAAAAAAAATGTGATTTAGTGCATGTACAGGAACCAGAAACCTCAAAATATTTTTTACTTCATCCACCCCCCACTACCACCCCCCACTACCACCCCCCTATCACCACCCCCACCCCACTACCGATGTGGGGTATCGTTTTATGGGTTTTTGGGGTAGAGGATTTCAAATATTATATTATTAAAGTTCCATAAACAATTATTTTCACATACAAAGTTTTTTCGTTGTGAGTGACTTGGATAGAGAATCTGGATGTGGAAGTAGTGATTCCTTGGGCAGCGGTTTTTATTAAATATAACAAATGTAACACATATACCTGAGAGTCTATAATAACAAAAATTTGATTTTCATGTAAATCGCATCGAAACCTGAAGTCGGCCATTTTGGTTCTTTACATCTACATATAATTGAAAATATCATCCCATATCACTACATCAAATTTGAGAAAAATCCTTTTGCCCATTTAAAACTTACAAGAGTGTCCCTATCGGCTCGGGTGGCTCAGCCGATATAATTACTTCCACATCCAGTGGAAGTATAGTAAGGACAAAAAAAATTTTAAAAATTTTTATTGTTCAAATTGGCTTAGAATGTCATGAAACGTCGAGATTGTAAGTTTGAGCGAAAAAAAAATTTGTCTGTCTGTCTGTAACTTTTTTTTGTGCGCACGTTTACTCTGGAACCATTTGAGATATTGACTTGAAATTTGGTACACATATGTACTTTAACGAGATCTAGAACTAGATTATATTTTCATCTTGATCCGTCGAAGGGTAAATTGGGGTAAATTTGGGGTAAATATGTAAATCAAGCAGGTAAGAGTCCATAACATTGGTATTTAGTATATACAAGAGAAGCTAAGGTCTCAAAAAAAATTTTGGCATTAGCCAACCGCATTACCACTCCCACACCATTATTAAAGGGGATGAAAAAAAAATGTGATTTAGTGTATGTACAAGAACCAGAAACTTCAAAATATTTTTTTACTTCATCCACCCCCTACCGCCCCCACCCCACTATCGTTGTGGGGTATCGTTTTATGGGTTTTTGAGGTAGAGGATTTCAAATATTATATTATTAAAGTTCCATAAACAATTATTTCCACATACAAAATTTTTTCGTTGTGAGTGACTTGGGTAGAAAATCTGGATGTGGAAGTAGTGATTCCTTGAGCAGCGGTTTTTTTTTTAATTTCGAATTATTCAGGTATATTACATTGCGTTGAATTACTACCGTAAGTACAATTTCTCCTTACGTTTTCCCAGAGTGTTTAACTTTTCTTTATATGTAGCTTTATGTCATTTATGCCTACACACGAAATATTTTGATTTCCTTGATTTGTAGGCATTTCTATTTAGTCTCAATTACAGCAGTGATGATTATTTTGCGCCTACGTTTTTAAGCCATTGACGGCTGTGTCCCTGGGTTTGTTTAATTTATCCCTGTATTTTACTTGTAATTTTTGACTGACGGATTTTCTGTCTGATTAAATTGCAAGATCTTAACTAACAGTTTATGAATTCGAAATATGAAAGTAGGGAAATTGAAATAATTACAGATTCTTACTTACAATTGGGTTGTTGAAGAATTTTCAAAAATGGTGAAATATAGTAGTAGAGGTGTTAATTTGGTTATATATTTAATTTGGAAGAAAAATTCTAAGCGCAACATATTTAAAAAAATTATTTCGACTATTTGAATGTGCCATTAAAACGATAGTGACATCATAACGGCAGTTAGATGTGAATTTATACGCAGAACAGAAGAAGACGATACATTGCTGACAACAAAAAAAATTACCTCATATGTCAATAGTAAATTTGACTCTTAGCTAGTAGTGATTAGTGTTTGATGTTATTGTTAATATTTTTTTCAAAATGACTAAGGCATTATATTTGTAAAAGCTAATTCTGACATTCTACTTGTTGTAGATATATTTATGGTCAGCGAATTTTTAAAGAGACAATCGTTTTGGAATTGCAGTGGTTGGAAGTACAAAAGCTGCAAGGTACATTGCAGCTATAGATTGGACAATACAAGCCATTGTAATTTCTGCAAGAACTTTTTTTTATATTATCTTAATATTATATAATGTCTAATATGTATTTTATTAAATATTTCCTTTTTATTATGTTTTATTTATTACCCCTATTAACTATACACATGCATATCTAACTGAAAACATAACAAAATAAATATATCTAGTAAAGAAATTATTTATTATCCATTGTTACTCCCCAGAAGATGAAACTTACGAAAGATATAAAGAAAGGTCTGTATTATAACAACAAATAAATAATTATAATATATAGGTAAACTTTATCTAAACAATAAACAACATGTCCTTATAATATACATAATTCAAAGGACATTTATAACTAAAATTCAACGCATTCGTAGCCATTTCGGACTGTTCATGTGTTCACCGACTTTAGACCACTTTCACAGTTTTAGTTTCAGTTTTTCAACATTGAGTTTTTAATTTTCCTTTTTTAATTTATGGATCATCCTAGTATAGGGCGTCCAGGGAGCTTCATAAATAACACAGCCCCACAAAAAAAGTTGCCTGTCCGGCGGACCAGACCAGTGTGTTCGTATATATTTGGACCCGCTGAAATCGGATCCGAAGTCAGAATTGTCAGATTGACTCGTTCTTCATCCCTAAACCCAAAAAAAACACCCTCCAAAAAATGGTCTGTCCGGCGGAGTAGTAGTATATTCTTATGTATTTGGATCCGCTGAAACCGAATCTGAAGTCAGAATTGTAAGATTGGCTCGCTTTTCACCCCTGACCCCAAAAAACACCCCCCCCCCCCAAAAAAAAAAGTGGTCTGTCCGGCGGACCATACCAGTGTATCTTTATGTATTTTAACCCGTTGAATCGGAATCCGAAGTCAGAATTGTCAGATTGGTTCCTTGTCTGGTGGCTTTGAATCATTTAGAGTCCGCCGAATAGACCACTTTCTTTTTGTTTTGGGGTTGGGGGTGAAAAACGAGCCAATGTGATAATTCTGACTTCGGATTTGGTTTCAGCAGGTCCAACTACATACGGATACACTAGTCTGGTCCGCCGGACACATCAGTTTTTTGGAGGGTGTGCTCTTTGGAGTCAGGGGTGAAAAACGAGCCAATCTGACAATAATTCTGACTTCGAATTCGGATTCAGCAGGTCGAAATACATAAGGATACGTTGGTATAGCCCGCCGGATAGACCACTTTCTTTTTGTTTTGGGGTTAGAGGTGAAAAACGAGCCAATGTGATAATTCTGACTTTGGATTCGGTTTCAGCAGGTCCAAATACATACGGATACACTGGTCTGGTCTGCCGGACAGATCAATTTTTTGGGGGGCGTGTTCTTTGGGGTAGGGGTGAAAAAATAGCTGTCAATTCTAACCTCGAATGCGGATTCAGCAGGTCAAAATACATAAGAATACAATGGTATAGTCTGCCGGACAGACCACTTTCTTTTTGTTTTGGGGGTGGTTTTTGGGATTGGGGGTGAGAACGAGCCAATCTCATATCTCTGACTTCGGATTCGGCTTCAGCAGGTCCAAATACATACAGATACACTGGTCTGGTCCGCCGGACATTTTTTTGAGGGGATGTTTTTTGGGGTTAGGGATGAAAAACGAGCCAATCTGACAATTCTGACTTCGGTTTCGGTTTCAGCGGATCCAAACACATTCGGATACACTGGCCTGGTCCGCCGGACAGACCACTTTTTTTTGTGCTGTGTAACCAATAGCTAACGAAAACAACTGCACTTTATTCCAACATAAAATATATATAAAAGCACATTAAAGCCATTTCCCTCATTTCAGGTCAAAACCAGAACGGCATTCTAATTTAGAGCCGTTAAGAATACACTCTGCTTTATCCACCAGTTTGGAGGATTAATTTAAATTTGTAACATCTAGAACGCCACACTAGTCTTATAATACGGCCGTTTTCCTACAACTTAAACCCGTGTTAAAAATTAAATTCTTACATTAAGATACAACAACTTACCACAAATAAAATGCTTAGAACACCTCTGTAATTTGTTGTTTTTTCTCCGTCACTATCAATGAATTTTTAAATTAGTACCCGTTTTTCGTCATTTTATAACTTCTCTGCAGACTAGACTGCCGTTTTAAGTGCATGTATTTTCATAATTGATATTGTAATATTATAAAGCTTTATTTTCAACTTCTACATGTTTCTAATGATTTTATATGAATAATTGTTATTGTTTAACACAGATTTTCCTCAAATTTTAACTTAGTGCAACCCACAATTTAAACGAATTATATTAACTTTGGGCAACAAGCTAGAGAAAATTTTAGAGATAAAAATTAAAGGCACAAGTGATATTTGCAGAAAATTTTTCACGAAATAAAACATTACTTATATCAATGGCTGCAACGCATATTACATCGATAAAATTGTATACACTAGTGGCACCAAGAAATCTTGGGTCTACCGTCTACCTCCATAATAAGATAGAGTGAAATATAAATAGCAAAATAATATACGTGAAAGAAAGCGATATATTAACATTGATGCCAGACACTTCAGCATGTTAAGAGTTCCGCCGACAACTAAAAGTAGCTAAAGAGAAAAGTGGCAACTGCGTGGGTTAAATCTGTTTCTTTTCAGCATATTATTTGTCCATTTCTTCTTTTCTTACATTTTTATCGACTCAATATTTTAAAATGCCACTACTGTGTAGGGTTTTACAGTGATTATTTCACTCATTAACGCTATAGCCAATGAGAGCCCGTTTTTTCACAACATTGCACTAATCAAATGTCATTATTAGTGGTAATTCAAGCTAGATCGGCTTTTGACATTACCAACATGCAAAATTTATCGCTCTAATTTTTTTATGTCGCTTGTAAATTGTAATATTGTATTATGTACTAGCAAACATAAACACACCACTATAGTAAACAATCGTCAGTTCCAAAGAGAAGCCTGTCTGAAATATATAGGCTATAACCCTTGCCTATCTGTAACTATTTCAATTTTCCTACTTTTCAATCAGGTAACAATAATATACAAAGATTGTACTTAATATACCTAGCTCATAATACAGGAACAAATCAAGCACAGCTTTCAATAGCTCAATAACGTAGTTACAAAGTTAAGCAAATCATTTATTATAAATGTCAAGTACTTAAACACATTCGCTCTGGAAACAAACTAAAAATGTACCTAGGTACCTACTTACATACGGTAATCTATCAAAAAGTAACTAGTTGAATCAAAGCTGTGCAATATTTTAATTTGTTGTATTTAAAATTCACTCTGCCTAACGAAGCAAACCTCAACATAATTTGTAAACTTCGTAAGTTAAAAATAAGGATTAAATACGTAAATATGAATCAATGAACAATTATTATGGAATATAACTCTAGTAGCGGTAGCGCTAGATGGCGCTCTCGATGTCAATCTCGGAACCATGAGTGTATAGTAATAAATAGGCGGGACATCGGGAAGTAGGTAGTGCTCGCAGATTAAAGATGTAATTCTCTCTCTATTGTTCCTTGTCATATTGCACCTCAGAAACGCCTGAAAGGTGTTAAGCCAGTCTATATATTATAAAATCTAAGGTTTCAACTCGTTTTATTTACTAGTTGCCATAGAAACGTCACTAGATTATTTTAAAATATAGTGAATCTCCGTTGTTTCTATTGCATTTGTTTCAGATTTGCTGTTTTGACAATATGAGTCGGTTTGGAAATATTTCTGTATATCAAATTAATGAGAAAATTGAAAATAAAGGTCAGTAAACTAAAAAGTGACGAGAAAACGTCTGAAGTCAATTAATGAGAAAACATAATATTGAAAATGTACTTAATGAATTATTTATTCGTGAAATATTCTCCTCAAATACCACTCGTGCTTTAAATTTTATCTATAAATTTTTTCTCAAGCTAAGTTGCCCCTAGTTAATATAACTCGTGCAAATTGGCAGTTTATTTTCAAAGATTAAATCCCTCCCGCTAAAGCGGTCGGGATTTAATCAGATAATAAACTGCCAATTTGCACTCTTTATATTACCAGGCAACACGCTTTCGAAAAAATTTTCGATAAAATTTTAAGCACTAGTGATATTACATACGATAAAATTGCATATTCATGCTGTCAAAAACCGATCTAGCCGTTTTACTACTAACAATGGCATTTGGCTGGTGCGATGATCTCAAGAAATGGCTTTCATTGGCTACCATGTTAATGAGCGATATAATCATTAAAAAGGTACCTGATATTACAGTTCTTATTGAAACACCCCAAATTTGGTCGTCCAGGTTGTTTCATGTCAAGCGGAGAATGAAGCAGAATTTACGGCCGCACTGTATCTAAAATATTTCATTAATAGACACAACTAATGTATTTAAATGTTGTGGTAATTAGGAATACAATACAAAACTGGTTTGCATGGTTAGATCATAGACTCACCAATTTTAGCATATTTTCTGAGGCGCCTAATTTTTTAGGAAACTTGAATGAGTTAAGCAGAACGTATCTAAAAATAGCTTTATCGCTTCAAAACGCGGGCACGGTTCACGTAGACTTTCGCCGGTGATGAGGAGTTTAATAAAAGTTTAATCTAAACGCGGATATTCTGCAACGACCTGTCCGGAACAGCAGGGAATTTGGCACGATCCGATATAATCTCGTAAACGTCCGTTTTCATAAACAAACTGGGGCACTTTTTGCGGTTCCCTAATAAAATTACAGTCAGACGCTGGGGGTAAAAATACTTGACAGACGTAAAACAAATCTTTCTCGGGAGGAGAGTAAGCCGACGCTTGGTGGCAATCCAGCCAGTTTTCTCGACTGCTGTCATCAATCTTCATACAAGGAAACATTAAAAAAGACTACTCTCTAAGAGGTTCTCTCGCACACTTCAATTTTCCCTGATAGATGCGGCCAAGTCAAATATTTTCTCGGCTCCCCGGGGACGTTTATTTATTACGAGAAATGGCCGGCCGCTACGCGACGTTATTGTTTTTGCTCTCGAGATTGATTTGTTTTTGTTTCTATTTACAGTGTCGTCGCCCACGTCTCGCTCGATATTAAAGGGGGAAGTACAAATATCAAAGTAAAACCTGTAGACCTATTATTATCAAATACGTCCTTACAAGATACACGTTTACAACATGTATTTTCTAGAAGATATTCTTAGCAGATTCTTTTGAAAGTAAGTTAATTTTGTAATGATAATTGCTGTATAGTAAACCGCAGATTTAATAGGCGCTCAAAAAATGTCGGCATTTTTGGTTGCGATTCGGCGTTTTTGATGGGTCAAAGGCGCCGATATTTTTTGAGTGCCTGTTAAATCTGCGGTCAACTATATTTTTAATTTTATATCCTGATGATACCATCTTAGTTGCCGAAACGCTCGCCAGTATACTCGGTTTCTGAAGAATCAAACAACGCAACTGTCTTCATGTACTTTTTTAAAACAAAATGTTTAAAAACTTTTATATTTATTCAGTGATTTAAAAAATAAATATATATGCAGTAAGTGCATAAAGCGGTACTTTCTTTTCAGATTGTGGCAATCACATGAGTGGAAAAAACAGACACTTTATAAATCCGTTTCATGCAATATTTTTCTACGACTCACAGTTGCTCAAAGTGATGATTTAGGCGGTAAGAATTTTGAAAATTTGGACATCTTTAGTTTTCAGCGGCAATATCGAGAAAAATCATCAGCACTCCTAACTGTCGGGGTGGATTTAGGGATGAGGACGTGTATTTAAAATTCAGATACCGAGTTGAAACTTCAGCTTCTTGTAAACTGAACTATATGAAATATAGTGGGTCTTTAGAAGGTACTGGTAGCTCAAAATTCATGATCTACTCCAGGAACTACCACAATTTAGAGTTCTGCTTGTAGTGGAAGACCAGACCCTCTGAATTCGACACCCTCTATACAACTCGCGAACACCCACCTAAAAAATAGTTAATCTGATGTAAAATAACCCGCTAAACTTAATTTTTGAATTTGCCCATTGATTTGAGATTGCCAAAATGACCAAATTGGCAATTTTCTAAAAAAAATAAAAATTATGTGCTATTTTTTGTTTTTCATATAACATGTCATATATTTTTTATTTTACTTCAGAATTTTTTAATTTTTTTACATATAATATTCTCTAACTATTCTTTGATATGTCGAAAGTAAAAAACTTTACCTAAAAAATTAGTTGGCAAAAAAAATAACAACTTTTCTTTGACGCAAAATCTTTAAAATTTGCAGAGTAAAATGTCCGATCGAGGTATCTTTTTTATTTTTAAAGTTAGGTGCCTACTATAACGGAAGAAAATGTTCCGAATGAACTAAATAAAATCTTTTATAAGAAGTTTTTTTTGAAATTTTGCTCCCTTATCGAAATATTCATTGATTGTTTCAGCGTCCGAACGAATGTGCGCTACTATGAATCGGCCGCAATCGCATCTAGAGCTAAACGCAGGCACGTGCTGGGTGATTATTATTTTGCAGTGTCCATTTATGTTAAGTTGAAAGTGCTTTTTGTCTCTGTCCTTATATTTAGTGCGTTATAAACACATAGTTTGGCATAATAAATTATAATTACTCGGATAGGAAATCAAAGGAAACAAGCTAAAAACGTACTCTTCGCCTGTTCACTGGATTTTTATATAATTGTTTTACATTCAATAGGATACTTTTCGCAGTTTTTTGTAAATAATGTTACTTTTAGACATTTTAAATTTTATAGTACGATCATAGTTGGTAAAAGACTTGGTAAAAAAACTATACCAAACCCCATTTGGGTTTCGACCCTTGGATTCCGAGTCAAAAGAACTACACCACCACCTTACACGTAAAAGAATGTAAATTTTTACATTATAAGACACTAGCTAAAATGACATTTTCACGGTTGTATATTACATTATGAAATATATATTTGTAAAATATATAAACATTTAGATATTAAAATGAAATATCATTTCACCAGATTTCTATTCAATTACAAAAACATAAAATTTCATTTTTTTTTTCAAATTTAAATCATTAAGTAATAACATTTATATTTACTGATCGATTTTGTTCAAATAGGGTTCTTCCTCTAGCTAATACTAATTTACTGTCCAAATTTCAGTACAATCGGAATGTTCTTTCTTGAGTTATCGTGCTTACAAGAAACGTGACGGACGGACATTTTGAAAGTTGTTCAGAATTCGTTCACTAATACAATGGTATGAAAATTTTTTGCCTGCGAGCGATATTTACGGTTTTAGAAATGTACCGATCAAATGCAAAATCCGATGACATTTCTGTGGCTCTAAAACAATATTTAGAACAGAAAAATTTATTTTTATCACTAAATCCAGTTTACCATGCACAATGTAGAAGATCGTATACCCGAACTGCTTATAAAAGAAAATCAGAAATTGTAAGTCCTAGTACAGAGAATACAAGTAAAAAGGGCATTTCTGCAATGTGCTATTTACAAGACAGCCTACCAAATTAAGCCCAGAATTCCAAATGTTTTAGATTTTGGATGGTACCTAAAGGAGGAAATCTTATTTCCAAAGATGATTTCAAAAAGCCCAAAACCCAATTTTATTGAGTTAACTCCATTTTGTAAATGTAAATTATATATATAACTGTACTACAAGCTGCAAGTGTAGCAAAGCAAACGTGCAATGTAACATAAGTTGTTTATGCGAAGGAAAATGTAATCTTTAGTACCCACTTGCTGTTATAATTAATGAAAACATATTTTTTAATGTGTATGTTTCGAGATTATCTACATAATTTTATAACATTTAATTGCAAATAGAAACTAAATAATCCGTAGACTCACTTGATCGCTTAAACGACACCACAGATGGGCGACGTTAACAGAAGTTATGCTTTAAATTAATGCGGACGAGTTGCGCGGCCGCATTCAACAGCGTCATCTCGTTACATGAGCCGAATTTCAAAAAAATCTCTTTATAAAAAAGTTTGTTTAAAGTATATGGAACATTTTTCTCGTTTATACTATAACTCTCTCTTTAAAAATAAAAAAGTTACCTCGATCGGGTATTTTTCAATGCAAATTTTAAAAGACCGCGACAATAGAGGGTAATTATATTTTTTTTAGGCACTATATTATTAGTTACACTATATTCTTTTCCGTCAGCCTGTCCAAGAATATTGGAGGGATAATATGTAAAATATTGGTCTAAATCGGAATTAAAATAAAAAAGATATGACGTGTTATGTGCAAAACAAAAATTAACACATAATTTTAAAATTTTTCAAAAAATTTGCGCATTGGCCGATTTGGCAATCTCAAATGAACGGCCGAACTCAAAAATCAAATCTAGAAGGTCATTTTACATAATATCATCTGTTTTTTAGGTGGGTGTTTGCGAGTTGTATAGACTACTTTTAAAATGCTTGCTACAGATTGGCTGCTCTCCTCTCCGACTATTGGTTTTCAAGACTGAATTATTTTTCGCCAAGAGATGCCGAAGCCTTGTAGCCTTTTTTTGAGCTTTAACTAGTGCTCCTTCATGAGCATACAGGTATTTTTGCGATTTCATTATTATTTTCTAAACCAAGGATGAAAATTACAATTACGGGAAGGGAGTTTTGAGATATGTTACGTTCACACGCCAAGTTTCAGTGATATTTACATAATAAGTCTGTAAAGTTGGCGTGTCTGTACATTGAAAATATTTGCAAAAAACTGATCTGGAGGGATGTAAGATGAGTAATAAAATTCATTAAGATAGTTTTTGGAATTTTTGTCTGTCTGTAGGTATGCTTTTAGAGGGCAGAATAATTTACTAGTGAAATATTTTTGTCGAACTCCTCTATACTGAAAAAAGTACCACTTTATGAACTTGTTGCATAAATAACTATTTTCTTCAAACGTCAGAAAAACATGACATTTCTTAAAAAAAATATATACCTACTATTTTCTACGACTGTAAAAAAAACTGTACTTTTTTCATAATTTTTTGGGAGTAAAACATATGTTTATGGTAATAGTGAAAAAAAAAGTAACAATATTATATTCTTGTGTATACTTAAATAAATAATAAGAATTCATTGAACACAATTAAAGTTGTATTACGACCTTCGCTTTAGAAACGTCAAATTATGGATTTGTTTTTCACTCAAACTTTCCACTCGTGAAAAAAGTAGCACTTTCTGAACTTCTTGCATACATAACTAAACTATTTTCTACGAAAGTCCTCAATTCCCTTACTTAAACAAATACATCTCAACATGAGCTTAAACGTCAAAACAACGCAAATCTATAATTTGACGTTTCTAAAGAGAATATTGCAAAACAACTTCATTTGTATTCAGTGCACTTGTATGATTCGGTATCCTCCAGAGTATTTTTTTGTTCGCTTTTACTGTGAACAATATTCAAATTATTTATTAGTGTTATTAACACAGCACATGTTTTTCACAAGTAAATACATATCAATATACTTTTTTAAAATAAAATTATGTGAGATCATAGTTTACACTAATTTAATAAGAAATATAAAAAGTATGTAAAAAAATAAAACATTAAAATAATAAACACAATATTTGTAGTATTACATATTATCACATTGCAAAGAGTCTGCATTTAAGTATTTTTTTAATAATATCTATACCTACATCATTTTGGCTAAAAAAGTTCACCATCGAGGATGCTATTCAAGTATTCGTCCATATCGTAAAAAGCTTTCTTTGTTAGGAAAGTTCTTATAGTGTTGTTGAAAGTATTCTCTGGGAGGCTCTTGACATGTACAGGTAATTTATTAAAGAATTTTGATAAAAAAATGTTTAATCCAATTTTACTTGAGCTTAGTCTAATCAAATTGGTTCCTAAGTTATGATTATGTTTTACGCACAAATAACAATAAAAAAAGTATAGTTTTTGTAAAATCGTAGGGAAACTACATTGTTCTTCTTCTATAGCTAAAAATAACTCATTACCCAGTCATTCAAGTTATTTTCCTTCTTAATTTAACAACACACATGACAGGCAGACGGACGAACATTTTGAGGAAGAATTTTATGTAAGCCCCGTAGATGGAAAATTGCGATTCTGTTTCAACGTGAAAATAAATACTATATGGAAAATCCATTCTTAAGGTTTAAAAACTATTTTTCCTGCCAAAAAGTAAGAGATTGACGTAAATGATATTGGCAAGACAACTTAGATTCTCGATATTTTTAAAACATTAAATATATAAATTAGACACATTTTCCGCTATCCGGTTAGTGAACTAACTGACGTAATCTTTCTGAATATATTGCCATGTGGCAAAATTGCGTCCAACTTGATTGATTATATTAACATAAACACACCACACCACACCAATCTAGACAACCTTCAAATCTAAAGTCAAGGCTATCTGCGAGTGCAGTTTTAAAATAATGCAGACACACATCCATTACCGGCTGACAGTGCCAGAACTGGGGATCAAACCAAGTACACGAAAGAGAGTATGACCCAGTGTCCCTCTACACAGCACGCTCTAGCTCCCGCGCTACCGTGCCGGATAAGTTCAGAAAATTATCTACTTTGTTTTTTGTTTTTATACTGATTTGAACAAAAGTTTACTTGTACTAGAAAACGTGAATTTAAGGAAACTCGAAATTCTTCAACCTTTCAAACTAAATGAGATTATTTTATTTTTTTTTAACATAAGACGGAATTCCTTCTGTCAATCTATCCATTATCTAAAGAAAAAAAAATGAGAAAAAAACGAACTGCCTTCATTTTAAGTCTCATCCAAAGTTGCAAGGATGGTAGCCTCGGAGCGAGCTGAAGTATTTTAGGCTCCTAATATTGTGTTGTTTGCGTAAAGGTATGGACGTGCCGAAGATGGTACGCTGCTAGAGGTGCAGTTCGCAATCTCAGTCGAATCGAATCGAATGGATCACGACTTGCCGTCTGTCGAAAAAATGTGTAATTTTTATACCGCGGTGAGGCAGTTCTCGTTACTACTCGAGACTAAGTCTCGTTAAAAATGATGAACAAGACATGAATTAATCGAGAATTGCCATTTTTCCAATAATATTATTATCAATCAAAGTTGTATCAAATTGGAAGCTAAAATTATCAAAGCAGCGATGCCAAAACATTTTTCTATTCATAGAGTGGGGTGGATAAAACGATACAAAAATGCAAACTGCCGTCTTCCGTTGGCCGTAGATGCGCGAAATCGAATGGATTCGCGATTCGCATATATGTTCGGCGTTCTGGCTAAGCCATGGGGCATCTCCAGCAAAAGGTATAGAACGCATGTATACGTAAATAAAAGATGGACCAACGATGCTGCGTTGTCGTTATACAGAGATGGTATACTCTGTATAGTGTCAACGCAGCATCCTCGGTCCGGGCAGCTCGTATCATAGACTCTTGGTATGTATATGCGTACTCCGGAATGACGAGGCGGCGGCAGATGACGATGTATTAAATGTTTGAAACTATAATAATAAACCTGACAACTTAATACTTCTATCATTACTGTATGCGCCTTGAAATTCAATTCCAATTCCATTTAAACAAATTCTCCGAGCTTGTGCTTACAAACAGCCTTAATTTGCTTTTTTTTTTGTCGCGGCGGAAATCATTTTTCTCAAATGTGAACTGGGAAAAAGTTCAGTTCATATTTTTTTTTCATCTTCTTAATGATATTTGGAATAGCCTGAAGTGGAGAACTGCCTCACCGCGATGACTTGATCAGCCCTCAAAATTAAGCAACATGTGTATGTAATCACTCGTAACTGAACTAGCAAAAAGTTCCGTTCGAACTTTCTTGGGGTCAAGAGACATCGAAACTACTCGATAATGAGCAGAACTGCCTCGCCGCGGTGACCAGAATTTTGACCGGTGGCTATTTGTCATTACTTCGGTCTTTGTAACTCGGCTTGTCAGTCAAAAGGGCAGTTCTCAATTTTTCCTCATCATATTTACTTCCCTTGACAAGAGGACAAAAGAAACTGCCTCGCTGCGAAGACTGAGATGACCGGTTTTTCTTTACATGTTCAAAGCTCGATTTCAACCCTTTAGGACAGGTAAAACGTTCCGTCACCCTGAACTTTTCTTCTCAGCTATCCCAGAACTGATGAGAAACGCTGGAATTATCTTTGCTAAAGTAACTCGAAAATCTTGGTAGCTGGCTGCCGTACTATAATTACCTACCTACCAATTTTAACGTAATTAGGATGAAATTTGAATTTTCACAAAATTACATTTTGTATCCCTGGCGCATCCGCCAAATTCTCGAAAACAAAAAATCTCTAATTCTTGCTCACCTTGCACTAGACGTAATGATAAAATTTTAATGGGCCACCGCGCGCTGAGCCATACCTTGCAGTTTGAGGAAGATTTCATAGAATTCATTTAAGCCAATCCAGAGTAATGATAAAAAACATTCATACGAATTGAGGAACCTCTTCCTTTTTTAAACTTTGTGACGTCGAATATGGCAATTTCAAGACTTCCTTGACTGGACTATACCAATAGATTCTTGACACTGAAAAATTATGTCAAACATGACGTGTCGTAGGTATAAAAAAAATATTATCCTCCATTTCATTCGGCACGGCAAAGATTTCCTTAATGAATACCATTCACCATAAATAATTATTCCTTACGTAACAGCTCATACATACTTAATTGATCCACTCCATATCTACGAGGATATAAATAGCCAATTTGTAAAAATTCTTAGTATATTTTGATGTGAAATATTAATAGACCTCGCCCACGCTTCATCGAGCCATTAATATGTTTGTGTTATTAAATACTTACTCCTGTTCGTTTTTAAATAAACGAGTTACTAATACGAAAAAGTAACTTATGTCGGTACTTACGCATGGGCGTAGCAATGGTGGGTCATAATAATGGTGCAATTTGAATTAAATAATGCTTTCATACTTAATAATAATAATAATAGAAGAAGAATAAGAAGTTGTATTCCATCCGGATGGAAGCGCGAAAAATCTAGGAAGAATATCTGGGACAAGGACGCTAAAAAGAAAATTAAAACCAGCATCGAAAAGAGGAAAATAGAAGTACTCTGCGCAAAGACGATGCATGGAAAAGTCTTCCGCGACCTCAATCGACCAGCAGTAGGGAAAAGGCGTCCATGCAGTGGCTGAACGTCTGAGGCCTGAAGGGGGAAACAGAAAGCTTAATAGTAGCAGCGCAGGACCAATCACTAAACACCAGATAGAGTAGTATTACTATGAGAAGATGACAGTAAAATATGCGCTGAAACGTGTTTGTGCAGTTCATCATTCTAAGCCAGTGAGAATGAATTACGTGACATTCAATGTCGACACCAGTGGCAGCGGTGGCCAGCAGTAGAGCGGCAGCGGCGGTAATAATAATAAATAAAACAACTTTATTAGGCAAAGTTTAGTACAAATTACTATTCTTACACTTTCCCTGAATAAAGGTTACTCGTAACAGTTGGCAAGTTTTAATCTACTCTATTACACAGCTTCTTGACCGCGAAACTTTTATTGCAATCACACATCCCTATACCTCAGATGATGCTATGTCACTGGTAAAAATATTCGCGCATGTTGGCTCCGCCCCTGTCTTCTCATAATAAACCTTTACCACCAGAGGATGATCTTGAAACAACCTGTTGACAGCAAGTGTAGGATGTACAGCCTAGCAAACGAATATGTCAGTACGTGGAGGCTGGATGTACCACGCTGGCACCATCGGAGTACACTCACCGACACAACAGAGATTTCCAGTGGGTCATGTGCAAGCATTTCCATATACCAGTACTTGAGAAGGTTGT
The DNA here is from genome assembly GCA_936432065.2 of Rutpela maculata. NCBI lineage: Eukaryota > Metazoa > Arthropoda > Insecta > Coleoptera > Cerambycidae > Rutpela > Rutpela maculata. The sequence goes on from OW386286.2 coordinate 44,930,461, forward strand.
CAATACCAACAACGTCACAATCATGTGGGACCTGCCGATTATAACAGACAGAGAAATTCGCGCAAATCGACCAGACATCGTCGTACACAATAAAAAGGAAAAGTCCCGTTTGCTGATCCATGTATCCATCCCGAATGACACCAATATAATGCTCAAGGAAACAGGGAAGTTGAGCAAGTACAAAGACCTTCCAAATAGAAGTTAGCAGAATGTGAATTGTGGAACGCAAAGACCACAGTCGTGCCAATAATTGTAGGAGCCCTTGGAACTGTGAAAAAGGGCCATGGTCGGAGTCTACAACAACTGCCTGGTCAACGGAGCGCACAAGAAGTGCACAAGATCGTGCTACTGGGAACAGCGTATACTTTAAGAAAATTCCTGGACTAGGGAGTCTTTGTGATCCCATGTTGCGATCTGGACTTTGAGCTATTGGAGCAAGCATCACCAAAGCCGCCTAAAGGGCCCAATAATAAGTGAAAATTTACATAAAAAATAATAATAGTCAAAGTTGAAAGAGTTGCCTCTCTCATCAAGATAATGCTGATTCGATAAGACACAAAATCATATTATAAGGATATAGGTTTGGATGGAACTCTAAGCAGTGACAAGAAATATTGACTTTTAATAACTATAGACAGAGTAATACAATCCAGCCCGGTCAATTCGATACTTCGGTTAAAACGAACCAATCTCAAAGGTACGAACTCGGGTTCCATAAGTTTCCATTTTTTTCAATAATAATTTATTAGCTGGAAAACAAATGTTCGGCTTCTAAGGATGGTATTAATTGGTCGGCAGGTATCAGGCATGGGAGTGATCATATCCTTCTATTTATATTATGTATGTCTTAAAATGCAGTAATCAATCCTCGAATAGCGTTCTTAATGGACCAGCCGAGGTAGAAATGCATATTAATTTTACCCAAAAAAAGTAAACCAAAATATATGATTTTGTTAAGAAAAAGAATTAAAAAATATGTGCCTAAATTATTTTTTTTGCGTAAAAAAAAGTGAGTTACCAAAAATAATTATGATCTTTTTTAACCCATCATTTATAACGAACACCACTTTAACGAACCTTTCTTGCCGGTCCCTTGAGGTTCGTTATAAGCGGTTATTACTATACATGAATAATAAAGCCTCGATTTTATTTACGAAAATATTGATCGTAAAAAAGCAACTTTTAAATTGCTCTACGGACCCTGAGCATCTTTTTCAACAAATCGAAAACATTTTGCAAAGGAATGAGATTTTTGTTAATTCTCTCAATTTTGGCTTGAAGAATAGTTATTTCTTTCTCTCTTTCTGTCCCTATACAGGGTGTGCCACAAGAATGGGGAAGAAATTTAACAACATATAGGAAATAATGTACGTAAACGTATCTACGGCACAAGAGATGTAGTACAGAGAAAATGGGAAAAACACGTTTCTCGAATTTAAATTATTATAAAAAAAAACGTTAATTAAAATTTAACCTTTCGTTAATTAAAACGTCAGAATTTTTCCCAAACCTACGCTGCTGCATTTAACATGGACATGCCATATATATTCTGATACATATGCTCGTTGTTATGAGTCACAACAAATGTGTTATTATTTTCACACATCTGAACATTAACGTGTTCCCTCGTTGAGATATTTAAACGTACGTTACATAATTAGAAAACGGTTCAAATATGGCACGATTACGTAAAAATTACATGCGAAACATGTATGTAGTGGACTACTAAAAAGGGCAAAGACCGTAATTTAAATTGAGGCGAATTAGTACTTTGACGATTCACACTGTTGATTGATATAAACGGTATCGTCTACTCAGCAGTTAAACCAAAATAAACAGACTAACGTCAAAACATACACAAATACTGAGTAAATTAAATATACGATTTTAATTTCTCCCAACAGTAAACTGTTTATGTTTATGTAAGAATATTTATATGAATGGAAATGTTATCTTTATTTTGTAATACGGATAAAATACCCTTTAATTGTGAAATCTGTTCTTGTTAAAAATAGCTTGTTCATTTTTTTAAAATTATCTCTTGCTTTATTTAGTTTTGTAGATGAAGGAAACATATATTTTGCGACAACTAATAACAGCAGCTGGGGGAGGCTGACGCAAACGCGCCATTTTTACCTACCCACATATCGTTCCTCTAAACCTCCTAATGGTAATAAGATCAGGATATATTTGCATCCAAGGGAGCTCACATCCTTCTTCAACGAAGAATTGATGCCTCAGTGCCCAAACACATCACGTTATCCCAAGAAATCGCTGGATACTTTTTATCGCGTCCTGATTAGATTCATTATTAGTCTTACAAGCAATTAGTAATCCCATTAATCTATAACCAGTTTCCTCATTATCTTGATCACTTCCTTTTGACCTTCAACGACAATTTTCACTTTCGGTCTAATCAGCTTTGTTCTTAATTACTTCTAAGCGGAAGTGACACTTTTACTTATAGACACGAGAACATACGGACAATCACACACCATACTGAGAACATATTTTTTGAAGTCGGTTCATAAGTACCAAACATTTAATGACATGCTTGGAGAACGCAACGTGAGCATGGGTTTGATTGAGCACAAGCAAAGATTATTTATCGCAAAGTACAATCTAATAAAAGGACACTAATAGAAAGTGCATCGACTCAGTTTGTGACTATTTCTACCATTTCGTACAGTGAGCTAAAATTAAAAATCAAACAAAACCCAAAATTGTCAACTTTCTAATATTTCTGTAACACTTCCTTATCAAGTAGAGAACATATCAACCTTTTTTTTTAATTGGACGATTATTTTAAGTCTGTGTTCCCTGCCTGCACAAGGTGAATTGCCTCTTTTTACCTTTTCATCATGTATTGTATTTCATTTATATTTTATTATTACATAGACTGCATGATTTGTTGCACGCCCTGTTACCCAAAAAAACATCTGCTTCCCTTTCCAATGACGTCTTATATCTACTAAGTTCTTACACACAGACCTGTAACGAACCTGAAACTTCAGATGAGTATGCCAGACAGGAACGAAATCTGAAGAGACCGAAGATAGTGACGATGAAGATTATGAGTACACAGATTAGGAATTAGGAGCTTGTCCGAACTATCTCTAAATTTAATTTAATATTTGATGTGTAACCTTTGAAACTACCTCTACCTACTCTTTATATAGTATCAGATTTCGTTAATTACTTCCACGTCCAGTGGAAGTATAGTAACGACAAAAAAATTTTTAAAAATTTTTATTGTCCAAATAGGCTTAAAATGTCATGAAACGTCGAGATTTTAAGTTTGAGCGAAAAAAAAATTTCTGTCTGTCTGTCGGTCTGTAACTTTTTTGTGCGCACGTTTACTCTGGAACCGTTTAAGATATTGACTTGAAATTTGGTACACATATGTACTTTAATGAGATCTAGAAGGGTTGGGGGTAAAGTGGGGTAAATAGGTCAATCAAGCAGGTAAGAGTCCATAAAATTGGTATTTAGTATATACAAGAGAAGCTAAGGTCTCAAAAAAATTTTTGGCATTAGCCACCCCCATTACCACCCCCGACCAAGGGGGTCGGGGGTAAAGGGGATGAAAAAAAAATGTGATTTAGTGTACCTATGTACAGGAACCAGAAACCTCAAAATATTTTTTACTTCATCCACTCCCCACTACCACCCCCCTATCACCCCCCCCACTACCGATGTGGGGTATCGTTTTATGGATTTTTGGGGTAGAGGATTTCAAATATTATATTATTAAAGTTCCATAAACAATGATTTTCACATACAAAGTTTTCTTCGTTGTGAGTGACTTGGATAGAGAATCTGGATGTGGAAGTAGTGATTCCTTGGGCAGCGGTTTTTTCACTAAGTTCTCTTACAATGTTCAGTGCATTGTACTATTACTATGACAAGTAAAAAACCGCCAGACCTACGGTTTATAAAAGTCGAAAAAGGATTTAAATGAGAGTTCAAGCTTATTCTTTTAAACCCATATATTTTTCATAATTGTGTACCGTAATTTAAATACTAATAAAAGTTTGCAACTGCAGATATTTAAAAAATGTAACTATTTTTCTTCAGAAACTAATTACAAATATATTGCTGCTCATTTCTTCTGAAGATGGTGGAAACGAATTACCGAAACATTAACCACCGACTAAAATTTAGCATCAGCAAATACATTTTTTCGGCAACCGTCCCCAAAAACATCAATTTCTGGGACTGGAAGCAGGCGCGGATTTCTGGGGGGGGGGGGGGGGTAACGGGGTAATTACCCCCAAGATTCTGTAAATCATCAACTTTTGTTTTAAAATGGTATGATTGTTGTTAATATTGGGAAGAAAAAAATTTTAACAGTGTAATTACCCCCCCCCCCCCCAAGAAATTTTCATTTTAAATTTTTTAGGATGAAAATTTTATACCAATCATTATTAGCCAATCGGACACGTTTATTTTGTCATTGTTGCTATGACAACCATCAAATTTTTTGGAAATCATGCTTACCCATGAGCACCTACCTATGTAATTAATAAGTGGAAATTTCCTGGTTTGACAGCAATGATTAGACAATGGCGTTTATATTATGAAAAATATTTTTATATTTATTTTAAATTAAATTAGTACAATTCTGGCTTACTATGTTTCCTTACATCATTAACTAATTCCAAATGCTTTAAAAATTCCACTTGTACATATTCTTTCCTCAGAAAATAAAGCACAGAGCCGTTTTATGACATATTCCAAGACACTTGTGATTCCATGGCTAACTATTACAGATTTTTTTAAGGAATATTATTTGCCACCACTTTAAATCACAGCAAATATCATTTCATCTTGGTTTCCCTTTACTGCAGTATAAAGATTGCATACGAAATAAATTATTATGACCAATATTATTTCGCTAACTTATTTTTATGCGACTAGAGCGTAGGGAATATAAGAAATAAGTATACTAAACTTGTTTTAATTTTACTTCACTCTCATTATTCCATATTTTATCTGCTATTAAATATTTCATTTTACTAAGATATGAGGAAACCACATAAAAAATTAAAAACCAAAAAAATTAATCTAACACCGGCACCAGCCTACAAGATTTTGCAAACATTCCTAAAGTTTTTTTTTGTCAAGTAATTTTGGTATAAAATTTTCTTGAATCTCCCTCGCTCTTGAATTAAAAATCCGGAAATTTTTTGTCGCTCACGAATTTTTAAAGAAAATTCGGACCTCGAAAAAATTTCCGGAAATAATTCAAGCACTAGGGAGATTACAAGTGAAAATTTTATACCAACCATTATTAGCCAATTGGACACGTTTATTTTGTCATTGTTGCTATGACAACCATCGAATTTTTTGGAAATCACTTTTACCCATGAGCACCTACCTATGTGATTAATAAGTGGAAATTACCCTGGTTTGACAGCAATGACAGTAAATAAACGTAAATTAATAACAAAAGTTTTTAGTATAATATATTTATTTTAGACATTTCATTTACACCTTATTTTACTAGAACGCGGGGAAAGTAAATGAACGTAAATTAATAACTAAAGTTTTTTTTATAATATAACAAAATAACATAAATAAGTAGATTAATTTTTTTTAAACGTAATTTTATTTAATAAGTAGATATTACTTTAACTCTTATATTCTTATAATTATTGGAAATATTAAACACACAATTGTTATAAACATTATTCGGATGTATTGTTGATTCTTGGCTTTGTTCAACTTCTGTGAATTCATTTTGCCTATGGCTTTGACTGTTTCCCAAAGAATGTTCACCTCTCATAGCGTGAATTATATTTCGGTGATGATCCATATACATCTGAAGGTAGGGCTTTATGGACTGGGAATTGCTGTGACCGGTAATCTTAATGATTTGTTGTTCCTGAACACCATTTTTTGCCAAGTTTGATGATGAATGATTTGTTACTTTGATTCTCTTAACATCAATTCCTATTTTGGATGCAGATTCTTTTAACCATAAAGCAATCGTGTTTTTACCAACAGGACTATTCTTATACCATCCTTTCAAAAAATTTTCATTCCAGTTTGGATTGGGGGTCACAAATAATCTATCCTCTGTTAGATCTCCACGTTTTTCCATAAATTTTTCAAATAGTCGTACAGGGGGCATTCATCAAAATTTTTTGTGTTTCTTACCAACCACTTACTATCGGCTAGTTTTCTTGATCCGCCTTGAGTTGTTTTAGTAAACACAGGGTTATATTCAATTCTTCCTGTGAACTCTCCCTTATGGTCTATTTCTTCATGAAAATGTTCCACTTTAGCCATTGTCCCTTCACCACCTCTCCACGCGAGTTCGTGTGATATTACGTGAAAAAACTTTCGCTGCAAGCCAGCAGATTCATTTTCATCCCATATTTTTAAAATTTTAGTATACTCTTCATTGGTAAGAGCAGCAGCACTACTTTTTCTTTTTGTGGGATTTCTTTGCAATTGCCGGCGTTTCGTATCACGCACAGCTCTTGCTGCAGCAAACTCAACGTCTGAGAAAGGATTAAATTTGAGCTGATATTTGTTGAAGCACATTTCTTGAAGTTGTTTTGCGGATGAATTACACATAACCTAAAATAATATTACATTTGTGAATTCTAACCTCTCCATCTAACAAAAATATTTTAATGGTATATAAGTATTTAAAACAATCAACAATTTTTATCACCTTTACAACAGATTCTTTATAATCTTCCGAGTTTGATTTCTTCATGTTAAACCCCCAATCCTCCAAAACTGCAGCCAGTTCTATGACAGAGGTTCCTCCTTCAATTTTGTATGATTTTTCTTGGCAAAATTCTAAAAATTGTTTCCATATAGTTGCCTTAGATCTTTTCGTATTTGTTGGAATCAGTTTGTCCACCTCTTTTCTGATTATCTCAGTATTTTGCTGTCCAAAACGCGACATTTCTCTCAAAAGCGGAAATTAAATAAATCACACCACCCTATTCAAATTTCTGTCAGTGAAATACGTCAAAATGCCAGTCAAGGCCATCTTATTTATGCATCAAATGCAACACCGGCACCAGCCTACAAGATTTTCCAAACATTTCGAAAGTTCTTTTTTGTCAAGTAATTTTGGTATAACATTTTCTTACCGAATCTCCCTCGCTCTTGAATTAAAATCCGGAAATTTTTTCTCGCTCACGAATTTTTAAAGAAAATTTCCCTCGGCTGACGCCTCGGGAAGATTTTCAAAAAATTCGGACCTCGAAAAAATTTTCGGAAATAATTCAAGCACTAGGGAGATTACAAGTGAACATTTTTTTCGGATTTCTGCCCCCTACTCGTCAAAAAAAAAATTTGAGATGAAAAATTTTTTTTTTGGATTTCCCTCCCCGCTGTTCAAAAAAATTTTAGGACGAAAAATTTTTTTCGGATTTCTACCCCCGCTCATCAAAAAATTTTGGATTCAGTGTTATTCCCCCCCCCCCCCAGCTCAAGGTCCAGATCCGCCCTTCTCCGAAAGTAGCATTGAGCCGTAATCATAAAAACAAAGGATATCCTCCCAAGCATAAGGTAGGAGTATTAGGTTATGCTTTAAAATAAAAGGTAGAAGTATAAGCATTTCCTTCTTTCCGAATTCATAATGATATCCTTATTATTAATAACCTTATACCTGCGAGGATATCCTTCAAGCAGAAGTCTGAGCGCTGAATGACATTTTAGAACCAACGTTTCAGTTGGCGAAAACATCGTTCAATTATTACTCTCTCTTTTTTGAAAAGTTTGCTATATTTTAACTCAGCACCAGGAGTAGAATTTCGAAATGGAGTCATGAGGCATGGCTCTATCCCATATCCGTCATCACCAAGTAGCACAGCATTGCCTTTATTTTGTAATTGTAAGCACACTTGTGAATTTTTCCATATCCTCGAGTCATGCGCGGATCCAGGCCAACTCACGTCAACACTAGTGAACATTCCTTTGGCGTCACAAGTGGCTTGCACATCCAGAGTAGGCTTACCTTTTCGATTAATGTACTTATCTCCATGGAGTTTTGGTTGCAGTATCCTAAGTGGGTACAATCGACTGCACCAATAGCTGTCGGATACTTATACTTCATTTGCCATAACTGTTTTGCCTCTGTTATTTCTCTGTTGGTACTTGGAAACTTTATCCATTCATTGGAATGAGCAATTATGCTGTCAACTACTGCATTCACAGTCCGAGATACCATGGCTTGACTAACACCAAGTTCTTAACCGATCACTGAGATAACGCAAAGATATCTTCATTTCATGAACAGATCACAACGCACCTCCCCGAGTTTCGTCATTTGTACTTAAGAATCTGTCCGCAAGCCATTGTACATTTCTTTCTTCAAACCGGTATAATATTTTAAAGTCACGAACAAGTGTAGATAAGCGGGGCTTGTAGTGTTTAACATCCCTCACATCCACATTATCTACCATCGCGCTCAAACTCGGATAAAACAACTTTCACTACTGCGCTATGTCTGCTACTGACCAACCTCAGCTTTTCTGAAGGATATGCTTTTTCTTTAAAGTAAAGTATGTATACCCATTTACTTTTCTATAAGTATAAGGTTCTGCTTTAAATTATTATGAATAAATGCAGAAGGATTTCCTTCATATTTTGCAAGTATAAGCATATCATTTGTTTTATGAATACGACTCACAGTTTCGGACTAGTCAAGAAAGTGACAGTATAATATAATAATAATTGACATGTCAGAATTAATCGACAAATCAAAAAAATCGTATGCACGGAGAAACTCACATCTGAAGGCTACCATAGCAAGCAATTAACAACGTTTAGTTCTGTCATGATTTATCACACCATTTCCAAATAAAACTGATTTTAATCCGAAATTATGGAAAGTAGCAAAGAAAGCGCATACCAGATGAAAATTTTTGAGGCTACCATGCAGTAATTGCCCGACATGTCAAAACCGAGGTATGAAGATATTTACTAGTTGTTTGAAATTTGGACTTAAAAATCAGAGCCAAGAGAATAATTACTGAATATGTTATTTTTCGAAGACTTTAGTTCCATCAACTCTTTGGAGTCAGTATTCAATGTTAAAAGCAACTATTTTATTAAAAAAGAACATGGATATTGCCAAATTAATAGATTTCCTAAAGAAGAAGAGTGTTGGATATAAAGTTAAAAAGTCTGTCGTTTTGATCAGAGCCCAAATTAACAAATTTTTTATGGAAGCAGAAGATGATAGATCTCTAATAATAAAAGTAGACTATTAAAAAATATATTTAACTAGTTTATATTTAACTTTTTTTATTTCGAGACAGTTGCCGAAAAAATAGTGCTCTAAATTAATCTATAAAGTATTTTTTCTGGACATGTTACGTAAATAACTATTTAGTCCAAACTACCTGTGACTTTATCATCCAACCTGTACGCAAGGGGATTGGAAAATGTGACGCACAGAAACCGATTGGGTAGTGATGTGGGGGGGTTAAAACACGTATTCGAGCAAAATGCAATTAGTGGGTCGTTTACTCAGCTGCCGTTTTTAGCGCGCGCTGTTGGATTAATTGTTAATTATTAATCTGGTAGAGGTAATTGGTAGGAAGGAGACAGATTGGGCCATTAAGCTTTAGGCCGTAGAGGACCTGGTACGTGTAAGAGCCAACAGATGCACTCTTAAAACCCCTCTTGGACCGACCACGAACATAAAAACTCACTCTGTTCGATATGGGGTATTATTTTTAGTGGAAGCACTTACTTTAGATATTTATCACCCTCATAATGGCTTGGTTATGTTTAATGTGTTGATTTTATGCGCCAGATGACTGTAAACGGTTTTAGATAACAAACTGCGAAGAACAATGAGTTGTCATGAGAATTCAGCACATTTAATTATAAAGAGTATTTTTGAAGGATTAGCTTAGCTTGAAGTGTATCCTGGGAGTTTCGGTTTTTTTTAAACGCAAATGATATTTTAAATAAATTTAATAAAATAAAAAAAAAGATTTGAAATGGATATTCGTGAGTTCAGAAAAAAAATCTATAATTTATTGAACAGTATGAGCCCCCACCTTCCCATTTGAAAAAAAAGTTTTCGATAAAAAAGTGATTTGTTCAATTTTGGAACCTTCGTAAATAGTTATTAATGAAATTAAACGAAAAATTATATTTTTCCCTTGGACTTTACCTGCCGTAGAACAAAGTTTGGTATTCCAAAGCACTCTAGACGAATGTCTTAAAATTCTTAAAAAAACTGAACATCCACTCAAAAATTCGCGAAAATTTCATGCTATACTCGGAATGTTGTCTTGAATCCAAATATGTAAAAATATACAGGGTGTTCCATTTAAAAATCGAAAGTTGCGGTAATTTCCGGGTAAACCAGAAATGGCCTCATACCGTTTTTTTATGTCGAAAAATCTATTTTTACAGGTAGTTTATGCATCCCAAATTTCAAATGGATAAGTTAAAAAATAAAGGAAATATAGAGGGGAGCCATTAGCCTGTGGCACCCGGTATAGTCTAGTTTGTATGTTCTAAAATAATTAGTGACAATTAAAATGAATTTAGACACCTTGCCGTTTTGAAGTGTATATGTAAGTTTCTGAGCTCTGTTGTCCCCGTGGAGACGCTGCCATCTTGAAAAAGAGTTGAGTTTAGTTTTTATGAAAATTTTGTGTCAAAATTAAAAAAAAAACAGTTTTGTATGAAATTTTTTTACAATTTTGGCCCTCTTACTTCTTTCCTAGGATTAATATTTTTCGATTCATAGCGCGGGACACGTAAAAATGAATGGGTCGAAAAATAGTTCTCCCCTTTTTCGCGTCTTTGGCAAGTCTTAAGTCAAAAATCACCATGATCAAAATCCACAAATGTAAAAAATATTTTTGTGTGACCTGTACCTAAACCTAAAGTCGTCAGATAGGCGCGGAACTTTAAAAAAAAATTTCGTGATGTTACTTAGTTCTGAAAATGATTCCAATGAAAATAATTTCTACACCACTACAAAAGACCGATTCAGAGGTGTGCATTTTTACGTGGTGTCCCCAATAGGCCTAACTCATGGTCGGCCCTGATTGTATCATACAGTGTCCATCATTTCGTTTCGAAACAGGGATTCCACCTGACTCTGTTCCTAGCTATTGTAGACGGACAGAAGTTGCTTCGTTCAAAACGGTTCGCCTCCATGTTATTTTTGGTCTGCCTCCTCTACGTGTTCATTGTGGGTTACATTCTGGTGCACTTCAAATGCCGCTATTAGTTCTAAGGATATGTCTGATTCATCTCCATTTGCGTTGTTGAATTTCTATCTTTATTTGCTTCATCCTTTGCCACAGATCTCCGTTAGTGATTCGGTCTGGCCAAAATCATTGTATCATATTTTTAACACTTTTTTAAATGAACTATTGTGCTCTGTTTCTGGATGGTCCTGGTTGAATCTCGTTGATTTCTTTCGCGACCCTACCACTAATAAAAAAAGCAGCATGACAACACAAGTATGTTAATGATATGTTCTGTAAGTGCAAGTGCATAACATATCATCAGGTGCAGACATAGGTCAGATTTGACAAAGATCCTGAGTAATGAGGTTGGCGCATAACCGACTGAAGATTCAAGCAATTATCAACACAGTCAATTCACAGCAATATCTTGCAAATGTAAAGCAAAATGCAGAGCAGTTTGTTGTTGTCGCAAACCTTCATGTATTCAATAATGTCAAAGCTATAGAGGAGAAACATGTGAGAATGTACGACGTCCTATATATGCTTGAGAAAACGAAATTGGTGACGAGGGGTAGGTAGGCAACCAACTTGCATGTTGACGGTACGGCGTGTTGCATGTTGGTACTGTTTGTGTTTGGTAATTGACGATGTTATTTTAAAGGAATTAGGTTTATTTATTCATTTAATAGGGTTTAAATAGTTTCTGTGTATGGAATTTACTCCTCTTATGTTTTTAAAATTGGTCAAGGGAGTAGAGGAATTTTTTCGTAACTAGTTTCATGTTGGTAACGCTGGGGAAGTGACCTGAAGGTTTCTTCTTGCATAAACCGAAGCCCTGCGAATGATGATGTCCTAGCGTATCCTCTTGTACTACTCTCGCCGCAAATATTCAGAGTGTTTAGAAAGTTGTGTTTAACTGAATGTTCAGTTGGCGGTTTTTTCTTTTTTTGAGTAATGCTCTCTATGGAGGTAAGCTTTTCATTTAGAATTTGTATAATGGAATTCTTATTTGAGTTGTGCATTGCAGAATATTTGGATCCAGTGATTTACTCTGGTAATGTTCTGGAAAAAAACACATGGTTTCATTATTGGTTATGTTGATTCTCTTGGAAATACCTCGTGCTGGCTTGTTTAATTGGTCTTGGTCCGCGCCATCCTGTCACTCACTGTGGTGAAATTATTCATGTTAATCCGAGGACACTTACGCTGAAGTAGCAGCTGTTCTCTGGAATGTTGTGGGGAGAAATCGCACGAAGACACTGAAGCGCCGGGAGCTGTGCTCTAGATATCAAGGAGGATGACGACTCAGAATCTCGCCGGACTGCCGGAATTTACAAGGTTTTTCTTTCTTAATTTTTAATGGCTTTGAGCCGTCAATTTAGTAAATTTTTTGTGATAATAATTTAATTAAATTATTTTACAATATTAGATCATTAAAGAAATCATAAATTGTGAACCTTCAGTTTCATTTTAAGTGCATTTAAATGAACTTTTGTGAGCATGTCATTGTAAAAGTCAAACATGGTACCATGATGTTTAGGCATTGCGCTATAATATAGTAGGACAGGATAGTTTAGTTCTGTTATCAACTTTTAACCTCACATAAGTAGCTCTTTTAGTAAAAATTCTTCATTAGTAAATTTATTAGCGAGAAGGGTACGTCGCCCTGTCACATACTTAAATTCATATACAAGCAATATAACTTAGTATTTTTTAGCATTTTTTTGATACTCTCCTAGGATTTACAAAGATTTTATGATTTATAGTTTATACCATAGTCAGAACTAATACTAGTTCGAGCCTCAGTGATTGTCATCGCACATCATATGCTAGCTAAAATGTTGTTTCTTGGCTGGCAAAATTTCTCTTCTAAATTAACTATTGACCAAGTGGCGCCCTCTTTTATTATTTGTGTTTACTCATTTACACACTCCTCTTCTTGCTCTCCGAAACAAACTAGCTGCCGTATGCAAGTGAACATCTTTTTTTTGCATTAGTAACTATTTTTTCTACTCCCTTATGTAAATTGCTGTTTTCTGTAGTCTGTAGAATGGATAAGTAGGCAATTCCAGTTAACTCAACGGATATATTCCATATACTATCTAGGATGGATATGATATGAAACCGACCAATCACAGTTCGTGTATTAAGTACATAGGCAACTATTCGTTTTAAATTCAAGTTAGTGCGTAAGCTGTCAAACTAACTGACAGTGTGTATTTGTGTAATATATTAATGTTTAATAAATTTTGTAGTTTTTTTTTAAGCTGGCCGTAGAAAAAGTATATTGTACAACTCGAGTGGATTATCCATATCGCACTCGAAAGATAACTTCTTTATAGTTCGATATGGATATCATATCCACTGCTCAAACTACTATTTACCTTTCTCGCGCTATTAATCGTAAAATATGAATACTGTGAAAAAAGTAGGAGAACCAACATTGTCAAGAGTTTCAAGCTCTATAAAACTGTGGGACTTTTACCATGTAACTTTGACAGGAAGCGCAAGATGTTTCAAAAATACGAAACTCAACAACAAAGGTCAAAAACTTGCATATACACACCAAGAATGGACAGTCTCTACAGGCTCTCAAAACGGCATGGTGTCAAATTCTTTTTAATTCAAAAACACTCCTACACACTAGACTAATAAGGACACCGATAAAGTTCTAGGCCGATCCAATACGCTCCGTAAAAACAGTGAATTTCTTCAAGCCAGTGACTGATGGGCTGTTACAAATTCGCCAACTTCAACAACTTATCGATTCACTTTTAAATTTAAATCGAAACCACTTGCTATATATAAATAAAAATCAGGCCATATAATAAATAAATTAAACCACTTAATGATATGTAAATACGATTTACATTTCAATGGACCTGTTCGGCAGGATTAGCATCGGATTAGTCTCGGTGAAAGAAGGCAGCAATATGAGCCACTGGCGTAGACATGCTGGGGGACCACCCTCTTTTACGCCAGGTAAAATTACAGAACTTCAGTCGTGTTACGTAAAGGGATTCTGACAGAGGCTTGATTAAAGCTTAATTTGGATTCGTGCATTTTCAGTTTGAACAAAGAGATAAAATGAATACTTGTGTTAGGTATTTACTAGTTATGAAGGTTTTTGAACAGCCGTATTTCTTTGTTTACCAAAGATGAAACAGTACACATAATACAACCCCATTTATAGGTAAATATGATCTGTACACGAGACATGTAATTACTAGAGAACTTTACCAAATCCGTAAAAGGATAGCGATGAATAGACTCTTGTCAAGCTGTACATGTAATAGAAGTCCCTTAATTTGATAAGCCTCATTAAGCTACGGCTAGTGGAAGGTGAGCAAAAATTGGTGAGAATTTTTTTTTAGTCGCAAAATTTGGCGAACGTGCTATAGTCGAATAAAACTAATCATCAAAAATACGATTTTAACGATTAGTTGGAGCGCATTTTTTATGTGAAAATGCCTGTTATCAGGAAGTTACAGTAAAGTTTTTTTCATTGCTTAATCTTCTAATTGATGTAGAAGGGTTTATTTAGTTTCGTTTTTTGAAGCACTTTTAGCGTTTTAACAGATGATAAAAGTATTTGGCTGGATACATTTTTTCGATAAAAAAATGCAATACAAAAAAAATACGTTTCTCAAAAATGTACGAAACGTAACTTTAAAATAAGACAAAAAAATCATTTTTATCACCATTGTAAAGCACGTTCCCAAAGGTACAATCTAAAGGAAAAAAAAGTCTTAGTGTAACCAAAAGGCAGTTTATTACGAAGCTCCAAACATTTTTCAAAATTCTCGGTATTTTTACGAAAAATAATGTATATTTTAATTTCTCGTTTTCCATAATAGTTTACATCTACAATACCAATAATTTCACATAGTTTCATGATTTTATTTTTTTAGCAATTTAAGTTAATGTAAAATTAGAAATTCTCGTGGTTTCTATTTTTTGCAAAAAAAAACCAAGATGGTAAATCGTATTTGGATGTATGCGGTTTCATTTATAATTTATTTACAAACATTTTGATTCTTTGTTTGGCCTGATCCGATGAAGAGGACCCGAGATATTTAAAAAACATGAGACAAAACAAAAACAGGTTTTTCAAAATTAAAACTTAATTTTCAAAAAACGCCCACCTCACAGAGTAGACAAAACTTTACTGTAACTTCCTGATTACATGCAGATTGCACATACACAAAAAAAATGACTTGTATAATACATAAAGTAATAGCCGACGAAGCGGAATATTTTTGTGGAAATTTTGAATCATCGATTTTTTAGTAATGATATGTTCAGAAAATCAAATACTCTCCAAGAAAAATTTTGTGAAGCTTTAATGAACACCCTGCCCATAAACTCATCACGCACACGTTTTATGGAGCTCTCTTTATCTTTCAGTCGCCAAGTTCGTCTATAGGAATATGAAATTTTGACGAATTATGGAATGTATGAGAATTTGGGAAAATATAACATTTAATAAAAATGCCAAAAGCTCTGATCTGGCTAAAGTTAATACTAACTGATTTTGATTAATAAAAAGTATTATTAAAGGAACACGTGGTATTTTCTTGCTTTATTGATTAAATTACTAGCTTATGTTCTTGTCTACGCTCGCGTGGATCCTGCTTTTTTCCCATCCTCCCATCATCTCCTTCACCTCCTCCTAGTTTTACACTTCTTCATTTTCCCATCACTTTCCTCAATCATTTCATTACTTAACCACATTCACACTACCGTTCCTCATTTTCCTACAATCTTCCCACCATACTTAATGTGAAGTAGTCCTAATCCCTAAACTGAAGAATGTCTTCATGTGCATAAAACTGTACCAAAGTTGAGCCGTTTTCCAGTTATGGTAAAACAAACATTGGGACAAATAGAGAAACAAAAAAATCTAAAAATACATTTTCTAGCTTAGGTACCATTAAATAAACCAGAAAATACCCAGAATTCTAAAAAAAAAAAAAAAAAAAAAAAAAAAAAAAAAAAAAAAAAAAAAAAAAAAAAAAAAGTACACAATTTCCTATTCTTACAAATTTATTTATATAGAAGTATTGTCTGATCTCTCTGCATCATACAACTAAGTATATAACTAGTGTTTACTAAAATTTGTAATTGGAGATTAAAATCCATTGGACACACTCTGTTTCCTGCAGTATACAGAACAAAGATTTAATAAATCAACTGAATTTTGATTTTGATAAATTTTATCAGGTATTAATGAATTATTCACGCCCCTGAAATGTCCGTGGAAAATTGGGCCTCTGAACATCAGAGACTGAATCACAGTTCGCCCACTAGTACTTTATTGAAAGTTAATATTTATTACTATTCATGATTTCACCTCTTTATTGGTATTTTATTATACCTTTACTTATTCTTTTTTTTTGTTACTTGATGAGATGCACTATTAAGCAAATCACTAAAAATCATTTTGTTCAGAATTTGTTCGCAAACATTTCATTTTTTATATTTCCACTGAAAATTCTCTTGTTCCGTGTAAGCCTTATATTATCGGTTTTTCTGGAATTTAAAATTCAACTTGAAATACTGATAAATTTTAGCTTGTTAACTAAAAGGTTATTTATTATATTTATTATTACCGACTACGACACTGAAGTAAAATTCGAAAGCGAGCAGGTCAGAAAATCTGATTTGTTAAGCACATTGTAAAATTCAGATCGGGTTTAGATGCCACTACAGAGAGTATAAAATTACGAAACTACCCTTTATATTATATCCTTTCATGACCCAAATCTATAATATGAAGAGCTCTTCAGAGGTTCACAACCTGCTTTTAATAAAAAAAACACCGTGGAACAAAAGAACTACATTGTATTTGAATTTATACGGGAATTTAAATTGGTTGGGCATATATAGTACAGTAAGTGAAGCTTTTAAATCCCAGCCCGAAAACGATGTAATGAATTTCCAATTTTTTTTCTTCAACATATTACATAAAGTATGTAGATAAGAATCTGTACTGTCATTTCTCCTGCTTTTTGGTTGGGGGTGGGAACTACCCCCAACCAAAAAGCGACAACCCTAGAGGGTTGTCGCAAAAAAAAAACAAAAAATACACATAATCTGATAGAGAATCAAATTATAAGAAAAAAAGGTATTATACACTTTTTTTGCTAAAATGCATATTTTTCGAGATATTGCGAACCGAAAATTGCAATTTTCACCCCCTAAAATCAGTATTCCTAGACGTTCTTTTTTAAATTACTCGAAAAATGTGGACTTTAATAAAAAAATGCAAGGGTACAAAATTTAAGCTTTTACGAAAACAAATCGAATAGTTTTTTCTTTTTTTCTCCGATGATCAGTTTTTGGAAATATGGCATTTTCAAAATGGCGCCGAAACGTTCAGAAATAATATACGACGTTAAAATATAAAATTACTCAAAAACTACAACCATGAGAAAAATTTTTATTCTTGTAAAACTTAAAGGTATTCAAATTTTCTTTCGATTGAGACGTATTACGACCTTTTATAACGAAAACTAAAAAAGTTACAAACAAAGAAGTAGCGCATTTAAAAATTTAGGCGCCATTTTTTTGAGTCTTGCTCTAATTTCTTATTTATTCATTTTTTTTTTAAATCCTTCTAGATATTGTACATGCATATTATTACTAACATGCTCAAATTTTTTAGAATTTTTAAAATAACTATTTTTCATTCTGTACCCATTTTCAATAATGAAAGTTTTCATAATTTTTTAAATGATATCAATTACCTTCTACTAAATATAAAATATGTATTACCAAGGGTGGAAAGAGTCACAACTTTCTTTTAAAATAAAAAAAAAACTATAAAATTGAAATTATGATTTTTTATATTTGATTTTTTTTTTAAATTAAATTAAAGGTAATCTAAATATTGACGTCGAAATATTTTGTGCTCCATTTCGGATATTTTTTCTATTTAAAGCTTAGTTATCTGTCTTTCTTTAACAAACAAATTAAAGAATGTTGTTTTCAAATGATATTTTTTGCTATTACTTACGTCATGTCCAAAATTAATTCCACTTTTATTGATTGGCACTTACCTAGAACAAAAAATAAATAAATAAATAAATAAATAGAGAATTATGGAAGTAGTAGAGGTTATAATTGCAATTGTTCAAATGATTACAACTAAAATTAGAGAAACAATTTGTCGTACAGAAATGCATCTAAATGTGTTAAATCGGGGCTGTTTGGTGGCCTTGTGCTTCTGTGAAACCCGTTTTGATGAAATAATAATACAAAATGTCAAACAGTAACAATGATTAAAAATAATAGTAGATTGTAATACAAGTGTGGCAAGGGCTTCATTGCAAAACGATGTATGAAAGTAGGAACACGAGCGCAGCGAGTGTTCCTATCATACGAGTTTTGCAATGAAGCTTGCCACACGTGTGTTACATACTATTTTTTCTACGGTTGTGAAGTTATTTCCCTTTTCAAAGTCTTTCCAAAATTTTAAATTTGCTGCTTGTCAGATTTTATTTAAAGTGACATTTTCCGCTGTCATTCTGAAGTAAGAAAATTTGACTTTGTAATTGCAATTCATGTGTAATTAATGTACATTTATAGAAGTTAATTGTTATTACCAGTAAGTAATATAAAATTCTTTAAGGTAAACACACTATTTTATTCCGGTGCGTGAAGATGTAATCAAGGCGTGTGGCAAATTTTTTGCCGCACGGCGTGCGGCAAAGTGATATTTTCTGCACTCATTTTGAAGTTAGAAAATTTGACTTTCAGCACAATCGTAGAAAAATATCTTTATTTCAGCTTCCATTGAGCTTTTTAATAATTCTTGACTTTGAAACGTAACAAATGTTTATTTATGATGTAGTATCCTCTAGGTAGGGCTAGAGATACTTGATAAGATGTCTAGTAAGGGAGATTTCTTGTTACTATGCTAGCATGATCAGAATTAGATCATCAGTAGATAGAAAGAATGATTATTTTCTTGTTTTTCGTATTGAATGTTAGAACAAAATGGAATAAACTTTATTGCTGTACATCTTACAAAAGAAAGACATTAGCATTGTCAAAGGAATAAAATAAATAAAACTTACTACAATAAAACAAAAAAAAACATTAAAATATGTGAAACATATAAAGAAAAGCGACAGAAAGAAAAAACACAACTAAAATTAGCCTAAAACTAAAAAGGTAAAAGAATACGTTAAACTAAACTATTTCCTTTTAAAAATAATTAATGACTAAAATTATTTTTCTATGTATTTCAAGTCGCTAAATAAAAGAATAAAATGCGTTTTCAAGTACAATGTTAAGTTATTTTTTAAATGAATGAGTATTATTTATCGATTTTAATTCTCTTGGAAGGGCATTGTAAGCCTTAATAACATGAACCTTTCTCATTAAAGTTGTGGTGATGAACTGGTTCAGGCTTATGCCTTGTTGTCATCACTCGATATACAGGGTGATTCCTGAGTGACTGGCCATACGCTAGTGAAGAGTACAGTACCCCGAGACGATTTCAAACTGGCCCTTTATTATATCCCTAGTGTCCTTCGTGTCTGATATACAGCGTGTATTCTGGTTTTTGGCAATATCGATCGGCCATATTTTTTTATTGGCTTCACCAAATCGAACCAAACTTAGCAGGCATGTTTCACTAATAGAATCTTCACAATTCAGTACCGCAAACGAAAAAAATGTAAGGAACGTGCTCATTTTTTTTTCTTTTGACATTTGCATAAAAATATCACCCTTTATATGGATTTTTTCAGCTTTCAATACCGAATTTAAAAATACTCTAATAATGTATTTAAATCATGTAATTAGTTTATTTGGCACACTTTTAATGCTTCGAGAATTAACAACTGAGTTTCACAATAAATCAATTTCAAAAATATTTGGGAGCTTTCCGGCTACAAAAACATCAATAATCACTTTAATTTTGCAGTAAAACACTAAATTTTACTCTCTGTTAGAATTTGTCACAACGATATTATATTGTTTGCCAAAGTAGCAAAAAATAAATAAAATGTCAAGAAACATTAAAAAAATACATATTAGAACAAATACAAAACAGTAACAATTATACAACACATTGTGTTATCTTAATTTTGTGCAGTTGTTCCTTGAGGCACTTTAGATATTAAGTGTAAGAAAGAACGAATGGTTTCTTTCAAAGTTATGTGCTAAATACCCAAAATAACATTTTTCAATGCATATTTGAAGCATATTCAATGTAATGTGTTAAAAAGTATTACAGCTAGACCTCCTATCAACCCTTACATATTTTAAATCGGGGATAAAAGAACCAAAACAAAATAAAAAAATATACAGGGCGTTCCATTAAAAATAAATCATCATTTCTATATCACGTTACCTATGCAGGCTATAGTTTTTATAGTAGTATTTAAAAATATATATATAGATACAATCCTACAACTCTTCAAATTAACTGTATTTTAGAACTCTACACCAAAAGAGTTAAGGGGGGGGGGGGGGGGGTCAAAATATAATGAATAACCCGTGCATAATATGCAGAAAAAATTAACCACAGTTAATTTATTTAAACATTCCTTGCCTTCGGCTTTCATGTCTACGGACAAAACATGTCTTTCTTTTCCACGCTACATTCACCCAATCGATTTGTCTCCGAGGCAAACAATACATCGAAAATGCATGGAAGGAAAATAATTGCCAGGTAGCAGAAAGCATGCTCTATATATTTCGTAACAGTCTCGTTGTTTATGATTGCAATACCATTCCAGACGTCACATGATACTTGGTTCAGCGACACTGATAACATTATTGAATTTCATATTTTTATATTTTTCTTATAGTGTGCTCGTTGCTCTGGAAGCGAGACTTCTGCCACATTTCAGTCGAGGAAAATAGATTTAACAAAAAAACTATAAAAATGCATTATATCTCAGAAGCGTAACACAATAAAAGCAATTCCGTTCGGGTATCGTAATGGATTTCTATGAAGATAAAAGCTACACTAGTTCTTAATTATGAGGCGTTCGAGGTGGTTGACTGTTTCTTCCAGCATCCTCAATCTCTGTCATTTTTAGAGTGACGTTAAGTTAAAGTAAATGTTAAGTTTTATTTATCCTTATTATTTTTTACTTATTTATTAAAAATACAAAATATTATGTAATTAAAAAAAAATTATGCGAAAATAAATAATTAACTAATTTTCGAAACGTTGTAAGCTTCAAAACAATTGACAGTGGAAGAAAATTGTTTAAATGTAGGTTTTAGGAAATATTGTAATCTACAATATTGTTAATAACTAATTACTACGTAGGGGCAACGGGGGCAGAGACAATTGCAGAAATCTGCAGAGAAGTACACATTTTCACCATTCTGATGACTGTAAATCGTAAAATATTAATAGAGAAAAATAGGTTAAAAAAAGGTAGCGTTTGTCATTTGAGAAAAATCTATTTTGGCCGTCATTTTTTCAACATGGCCGCCGGTCGTAGCGGTAGTGATATTTTTGTGAAAAACAATTAATGCTTATGGCAACCCGTCCTACATTATACAAACAAAAAAATTTCTTCCTTACGGGTCAAATGACAGATTGACTGTACTAATAATACATAAACACAAAGCAGTTATTGCATATATTGGATTTTCACAGAATATTTAACTTTACGTCGTGTTTTTATCATTCATTTATTATACCTTTCGCGTTACTGCAGTTTCGGTACGAATCAAAAAGCAATCGAACATACAAAGGTAATTTACACAATATTTATACCAATTTTATGATTATTATCATGAATAAGATGGCAAAGGGCATAGCCGGGTAAGCATGGTGTGACTGCCCCCAAGCGTCTGGCGCTTATGTTTGTGCAGCAGGAAGCAATCTTGGAAAGTAGCAATTTCACAAAATATTAGCCCGAAAAAGGGACCGGTTTGGGGTGAGTAAGGGAGGGTTGATTTTAGCAAAACTATTTTTTTTCTAAGAAACGGCGCATTCAATCGTTTTGTAAAAAATATATGTTAAAGACCTACTGAGAAAGTACTAAATGAAAAATCATGCTCAAATTCCGAAAACAGATACAGTAAAAAAAACATATATATTATTTTCAAATTTTTTTTATTGTAACTTATCCCTGGGGTACCAGCCTGAATTTTTTTCTGTAGCATGTCTATGGACTCACTTATGTTATATTTTTTTCCCAGTCTTGTCCGAAGATTACGCCATACTTAAAAAAAATGCCGAAGTGTGCAGTGCCATATGCATATTTTGTGGACAATTAACTCCTTGCAAGTAAAAAAGGCCAAACTGCAAAGTAAATATGGATATCTGAGTAGTGTATACATATTAGTGACTAGTGATTATGGAGATGGTGAACGTTGTAAGAGAAACCAACATAAAGCTGCAACGCTGACAGTTAATTAGGTGCTCAATAGAGTTGACTCTTGCGCCGCAAAAATCAGTTTATAGCCGTAATGTTAAATATCATTAAGGGTAAAACCTAAAGTCAGCGGTACTATGAAGTACCTTGTCAAAGACTGTCATTATTCACATATTACCGTCGGCGGGGACAAGAGCTTGGTTGTTAACAATTTGCAGCACTAAATCGTAGCATTACTAACCTGAGAAGGATATAGATGTTAATCTTCCTCACTGTCATCTGCAATCACTGAACTCATGCTATCCTTCTGGAACAATAGGGAGAGAACTTGCCGGTTTAGGTATGCTTGCTAGATATCATCCGTACGAAAGGTAATACACGACAGCAGCTACATGGGAACAACATCCAACAGTTTGATACCCATTGGCACATTCACAGAAATGTCTTCTAACGCCGACACTGTGGGGAATATAGTCGAGGAAACATCGGTAAACCTTCGTTTTGATGTGACGTGAACAAACTTGTATTTTGAGTACATTGGACTGGTCCTTAGCGTACTGAAGATTAAGTGTTCCGTCTTCATTTATGACTTCGAGGTACGAAATCGTTTGTTTATATTGATACGATCCGGTAAAAAAACAGTTTTAAATCCGTCATTTCTGGGAAGTCCAGTACATCTTTGCTGGAAATATCTACAAAAGGCAGTTTTGCAATTTCTTTGAATGTGCCAGTGGGAATCGAACTGTTGGATGTTGTTCCCATGTAGCTGCTGTCGTGCATTATCTTTCGCAAGGACGATATCTATCAAGCATACCTAAACCGGCGGAAGTTCTTTCTCTATTGTTTCAGAAGGATAGCATGAGTGCAGTGATTGTAGATGACAGTGAGGAAGATTAACATCCATATCCATCACAGGTTAGTAATGCTACGATTTAGTGCTGCAAATTATTAACAACACATGACTGTTAAGACCAAGCTCTTATCCCCGCCGACGGTAATATCGATAGTACCGCTGACTTTAGTTTTTACCCTTAATGATATTTAACATTCCGGCCATAAACTGATTTTTGCGGCGCAAGAGAGTTAAACTCTATTGATCACCTAATTAACTGTCAGCGTTGCAGCGTTATATTGGTTTCTCTTACAACGTTCACCATTTCCATAATCACTAGTATGTATACACTACTCAGGTATCCATATTTACTTTGCATTTTGGCCTTCTTTACGTGCAAGGGGTTAATTGTTGACAAAATATGCATACGACACTGCACACTTCGGCATTTTTTTTAAGTATGGCGTACTCTTCGCACAAGACTGGGAAAAAAACATAACATAAGTGAGTCCCCAGACATGCTACAGAAAAAAATTCAGGCTGGTACCCCAGGGATAAGTTACCCTAAAAAAAATTTGAAAATAATATATATGTTTTTTTTACTGTATATGTTTTCGGAATTTGAGCATGATTTTTTATTTAGTACTTTCTCAGTAGGTCTTTAACATATATTTTTTACAAAACGATTGAATGCGCCGTTTCTTAGAAAAAAAAATAGTTTTCCTAAAATCAACCCTCCCTTACTCACCCCAAACCGGTCCCTTTTTCGGGCTAATATTTTGTGAAATTGCTACTTTCCAAGATTGCTTTTTTTTTTTTTTTTTTTTTTTTTTTGGCTTTGGGTCAAAGACCATACAGCCAGTCGCTATCTCCAAGATTGCTTCCTACTGCACAAATATAAGCGCCAGACGCTTGGGGGCAGTCACACCATGCTTACCCGGCTATGCCCTTTAAACATAATTATTGTGATGTAAATAGGACATAAAATGTGCAGACACAAAACTTCAATGAAAACTAAAATATTAAAAAATCGAACTCGGAGCAGCTTTTTAAAGCCGCTCGAGGCAGTGCGCTGCGCCGTGATGAAATTTAAAAAAAAAACTTAATAACATGCTTGCTAAGCATTTTTGTAATGCTTGAAACAAAATCAAATATATATTTCATTGACGAAACCAGGAGTAGGCAGCAAATGAAAGTTCTACGACAAACACCCACCTAAACCTCTACAATTCAACTAAGCCAACACCTACCCATGGCCATGGGAGGGAGTGTCATAGAAAGTTCATTTGTAGTAAAAGAGGGAGAAATGAGTAGGGGGTATCCAGAGAAGACATAGAACACTCCTATGATAAATCATTCAAAAGTCATACTAACAACCAAGATTTGTAGACTAAGAGGTTTCCTCATATTCAACTTTTAGGCGAGACGTGAGTACCGCGATGAAAAATTAGGCTTGTTCTTCAAACGCGTAGTTACTGTGCAGCTATCTCACTCTCTAAGAACTGTCCATACTGGCCTGAAATATAGTCTGAAGTAGACTATGATCTGTGGTGTTACATTCTAAAACTTATCCCGATTACCACCATGCAAAACAGCGACTCAAAATGCGAGGATAATTACCCCCGACCTCAAGCAGGTCAATGTGAGCTCGTTCCAGTTACGAGTTTTTTGCTTAATTAACATTCCACAAATTCTTACTAATATTTCTGATCCGACCCTGGTGCCTGCTAATAATATTTTTGGCGGGAAAAATGTGTTTATTAGGTGTTTCTTAGTCTACAAATCTTGACTAACAAGAGATCTGTGGCAGCTTGCTCACTTCCAGATTAAATATTTTAAGTAACCAAGGTAAAAAAGAAAAAAGAAGAATTACAAGAAAAATATATTGATACAAGATTGAAATATATATGTAATAATCAAATTTATTTATTTGTATGAAACTTCTAATACATTAATATATTGAAACCAAGAAAGATATATTATTTTAATTATAGACTAAGTATCTATAAGATCTCTTTGGTATTAAGAGAAAGGATTCAACACCTAATGGGTAGGAGGTATTCGGAAACGTCATAGAACTCTCGATAGTTGTGGAAGAACTTTCATTTGTACTTAGAAAGTGTTGTGAGATTTTAGAGAACATTTATTACCATTCATGAATTGAAGTTAAAGTGAAGGGGTGGAGAGTTTAGAGAGGTGGGAGGTTTGTCATGGAACTTTCATTTGCTCCTTATTAACATGCTTTGTAAAAGCTGTGTGAAAAAAGAATACAGTAAGCTCAGCCACTTTACCGCCAACATCTACGAGTTTACCTGCAGACGTAGAAATGGTTGTCCAACAATTTAAATTCTGAAAAATGGGCATGGGAGAGTTAGCAAATTATGACGTCTATTAACATGAAAACTTGCGGGCGCCGAAATCATTAGGTGCCCATAGACAGATGTATTTGGGAGAAGAAACAATTTTTCTCGTGACTTAAATAGATAAAGAGCAGGAGCGAAGGCAAGATAAAACGTTAGGATTTTGCTATATTCATTTTCAATTATTACTAAAAATTTTAGAAAAAAAAAAAAACAGAAAAATATGGGTTGATGAGATCAACATGGATCGCAAAGAACATTTGGGTCCTTTAAATTATGAAGTAATTCATAGTTTTTACATGAGCAATCAACTTTTTTGTTGTTTTCTCTGCCAGCGGTCTGCGACTAAATATAGCCTGCTATGTTTGCCCACCACGGCAACGTTGTCTGACTGCCGACAAGCCGTGGGTTAGAGTGAATACTACTATTTAACCATGTGTGTTATACAGGGTGATTTACCACAACATGCGGAAAACAAAATGGTGTACTAGTCTTCTATGAGAGGAAGCTCCTGCAAAATTTTAGAGCGATCCGAGGTAATTTATTATTCTTTTATGCATTCAAACTTGTAAAGATACGCTACTGTTATTTGGCCGTGGTCAGTGCATAGGGCAGTGAACTTAGTTGAGGAAAAACATATAGATGTTCACATTTCCTTAATTGGCATAAAATGTTGAGCTGGCAAGTGCCGGTCAAAGTGCCTCGTTTTTGCTTTCGGTCGAACAATCAGGCCGCCGCGGCAGGTACAAAGTACCGCTGAAGTTTGGTGTCTTTGTGTTATCCACGGGTTTAGGTAAATATCTCTTATATCCACTTGTCCAATTAAAGGGGTTACAGACGATCCAACTTGCTGGAGCCAACATTGCCGGCATGCCTTAAACTCATTCGTAAAAGTGAGCTGGTTTGCTGAAATTTCAGCGTACTGACAAGGTTGGCTTCAGCAAGTTGGATCATCTGTAGACCACCCCTTAAAACTAGTAGAGTTCAGTGGCATAGGGTTAATGTCTTTCGGACTTATTTTGCTATTTTTGTAGTGTGATTAAAACCAAAAAGTCCCTTCTACCTTCTCCAGCTTTGCTGTCAGTCTCAAGTCTGATAAAGGGGAGAGGAAGTGATATGGTTGCACCGCGTTACGTCAGATTGGTTAAAATTAGAGGCGGCGCATTTCTACAAGAAAAAGGTTATTTTTTCGGTCACATTTTTTTCATTTTTTTTACTCTTTTTGGTGGGGACAACTTACTGATAAATTTCCCGCATGTTGTGGTAAATCACCCTGTATATGATCGCCACCGCCACCGCCACCGATTGGGTCTGTGTCCTGCTTTAGAGTTTTTTTACATCTCACTTGACACGTGTACATTCACCAAAAAAATTAAATAAATATCAGCAACACACCGAATATTTAAAAAATCTTTTTTGTAAATATTTATTTAGTCACGATTCGGTTATTTTCTCTACTGTACAAGTTTACGTTCTGCTATGTGAACGGTGTTTCAAATCTAATCTCGCTCGCAGTAATTCCATATCAGAAACTTCTGTTCCACTAGACTAGTTCAGCTGCTCCGTTCAAGATAAAAACAACTTGTACAGCGGAATACACCTGTTTTATCTTTGTATTTCACTTGGTTTGTGTAGGAAACTCGACGGTGTCTTTACATGGATAAAGAGTACACGACTACCATTTTAAAACAATCTCATTTGCTGTAAAACTTAATGTAAAACCGATGCAGGTCAAATAAATTATACTTTCTTTTATCGAGATGATTGCAGTTTTTCTTTCAATTAGGTTTATTACAGGTCGGAACGAGGTTTGTAGGATTAGAGAAAATTGTGTGTTTGTATAACCGATTTATTTAGTCTTTTTTGTTTGATCTTCTGATTATAGAACTGACATTCAGTTGACATAATATATTCGTTATGTACGGACTGGGATATGTTTGTTGTTGGATACGTGAACACAGACTTAATACTGGAGTAAATCGAGTGAAATTAAACATAAAAAAGGTGAATAAGGAATTGTCTTGCTGCAGCGATTTCATTGTTTTAATTTGCATTAGGTGTGACAAGTGTAATGAGACGTTCTGGATTAAATCTGTCCTTTGCTTCATATAAAATTTAAATATGTTGCGACAGGGTGTTTTTAAAATATATCATCCATATATTCAGATGCAAAATTGCAAAGTATGACGTTATTTTCTAAAGTCCCCAAAAAGAGACGAAAAATATATTCTATAAAAAAACTATATTTTAAAAGGAAAATTCGGAAATAAAATAATGGACTTTTGAAATCAAAAATAACTATTTAAAAATAACAAAATTTATTGCAAATATAAAAAATAAAAGTAGAGCAAAGGGTAGATACAGGGTGTAGACAAATAAAATTGTGCTAACGATAATAATATTCATTTTTTACAATTAATTATTTTTTATTTATTTGCTTTCATCATGATTAGAGAATATTATTTAGGTATTATGCAAATCACAACTTACACACTTTTTTATTTATTACGAAAATACCTACTTTCTGTATATTGTTGCCCTAATCTGGGCAGATAATTTCATATTAAGTAAAAAAAGAAAAAAAAAAGAAGAAAAAAAAAAGCGTGAATGACTAAATGATTTAAGTATTTTCAATATTATTTTTTTTCTTTAAAATGCTAAGAATCCTATCATGTAATTCAATACTTCGTCAGTATTAGCTAGGAGAGTAGTTGTTTTGATTGGTTCTACAATAATAAGTGTTTTAAAGTATTTACCTAACTAGTATATTAGCGTGCCCAGATTAGGGCAACAATATACAGAAAGTAGGTATTTTCGTAATAAATAAAAAAGTGTGTAAGTTGTGATTTGCATAATACCTAAATAATATTCTCTAATGATAATAATATTCTACAAACAAATAACAAATATAAGGTACACACAAAGAGACAGACATAAATATAACATAATAACAAAAGGTAATTCGTAAAAACGTAAGAAATGGGAGATTGACCAATTCCGAATGTAATAATATAAAGGTTCACTTATAAACAAATAATTGTTCAGTCACCTAAGAAAAAGAGAATAAAAAACAAACTGTTTAAGAATGAATAACTAGATATTTACAAAAATTATAAATCAAAAGCGAACGGAGCCGAGCTTCCAGCGTTAAGGTTTTCTAAAGGCCTCCTATTAACCACCCAAGTTTCATCTAAATCCAAAAACGGATTAGGGGGGCTGAGCGTGACAGACAGACAGACAGACAGACGGACGAAATTTTCTAAATTCGCTCTCGAGTCGACTTTCGTTTCGATCCGACGTTTTTTTCGGATTTCGATGGTCCGCTGGAAAAATGCAAAACCTATACTACATTTTTTTTCAAAATGTAGTAACAAGAACGCACTGCACTAGCGATCAAAATGTTGAAAAGCCGGCCTACGGGAAATGCGGGCTCAATTCTCCCTCGATTTTATGAATCGTTGACGACCAACTGGAAGATAATAATTGTTTATGTACTTACAAAATCTGCTGGGCCTTAAAGTATATACTATAAGAATGACTGCAGCAGTTATAGATTAGTAGTAGTTGTATGCACAATTAAAGGCATAATTATACCATTTTAGGTATAATGAACACTTGCACTATAATGTTGGTAGATAGCATATAGTTATCATAATACCCATGCAAAGTACGAGATAAGTATACTACAAAGCAAAGGTGATTATAAAAGCAATAATGGACGTTTTGTTTAAGATCTGAAGGAAATTATAGCTAAGTTATGATATTAAAGAATTTGTCCATTATTTATAGTATTTATACCTTTATGCTAATTTTCATATTTAAGTTTATGTGTGTGTGCATAAGTTTCAATGGCACTGGTATCATACCAACTAGCCAGTCATTATTTAAGTTTATAAAAAGGTATTTGGCAGAGATTTGAGTCGAGGAAACTTTCCATATTTGATAAAAGTCTGTAAAAAATCCTGTAAATAATATAATTGTATGCACTTATTTCGTATCAAAATCAAGCTTGCATCATCACGAATCAAATTTCACCATAAAATAGGCTATCAATATACCCAATGGAAAGTTAGAGAGAAAACTTCCCGGAAACTTTCGGAGTTTTCAAAACGGAAAGTTTCCAGGAAGCTTTCCTTCTAACTTTCCATTGGGTACATTGATAGACTATTTTATGGTGAAATCTGATTCGTGATTATGCAAGCTTCATTGTGATACCAAATAAGCGCATACAATTATGGTATTTATATGACTTTTACAGACTTTTATCAAATGTGGAAAGTTTACTCGACCCGTCTCTGGTATTTGGACAATGGAGCTATTTTTCTTTGCTGTGTCTAAAGACTCCGGCTCTTGCAAGGGGGAAGTGCATGTACTAGGAAAATATTTGTACACCACTGTTTATGTCGATTTAAAACCTATTAGTAATATATTTATTGCATTTATTGCAAGTGTAAGGATCCATGTTCTTTATTTTTACCATCATTATAGATTGATAACTCGTAATTATATTTAGTGGATTTTTTTTGTCCGAGTTATTATAAATTCTAGTTAGGGTAATAATATTTAAATCACTTGGCGCCCCTTAGTGATCACTGTTTCTTTTGGATCTTCGATCTTCGATCCACGATCCATATCACGAGCAAGAACATTACTTGCTGAACTTAAATTAGAAAAAAAACATTTACTTTAACACCTGTAAATTACCAAACACGCAGGTGGGCGTAATAAGCAAAGATCTCTCCGGATATTTATAGGAACTTTTTATATTTTTTTATTTAGAAATAACACTTCACGGACCTAAACTTTATAACATCCTGTATATTTTTTAAGGACTATATACTTATTTCATATTTTATAAATATAATGTAATTTTTATCTTCCAGTATAAATATGCGGATCAATTATTTATATGTATAACAGATTGCCAGCGGAAGCTTTGTTTATTCTATATTATATATTATAGCCCCTTTTAATTATTAACATGTACGTTCCATGAATGAAACTGGATTTCAACCACTTAATTGGGATGGATATATTCATTAAGAACCCCACAAATTTTCCGCGAT
This sequence comes from Rutpela maculata, assembly GCA_936432065.2. NCBI lineage: Eukaryota > Metazoa > Arthropoda > Insecta > Coleoptera > Cerambycidae > Rutpela > Rutpela maculata. Next base: position 44,961,265 of record OW386286.2, read on the forward strand.
AAAGGAAACGGTACGTTTTTTTATTACATTTTCTCAAGTGAAGGGCCCTTGAAAATTTTATTAGAACTTTACTTGGAGAACACCCTTGTTAAACTCTAGGGATAAAATATTAATACGAACTTAATTCGTACAACTGGTATCTTGAGCTTACAACATGTTGGCGATTAAACATTTACGCCTTTTTTAGTCACAGCTGTAAAAAGGAATTGCTTCCCGTATTAAAATATTAAGGCATGGAATTTACGACGTTGGGTAATATATTATTTTTTTCCGACAAACGTAGAAAAGAGATACATACCACAGCGGCATAAAAATTAGTTGGATTTTTCATTACCGTTTTTCTTTTTGCAAAATTCGAGATGAGTCACAATGGCAATTATTTATTAAATTAATTTTTAGTTATCCCAACAGTAATTTTAAAACGTTTACAACATTAGGTATACGCATTTATGGGATTTTAACAGCAAACTTAATTATAAAAGGTAGATGTTGCTATAAAAAGTCGAATATCAATAAAACTTTAATATCATCGTAAGCTATGCTATTTATTAATTGAAATATAAATTATTTTAGAAATTCCGATCACCCACCGAGCACGAATAATCATTGGCGAATTTCACCGTGATGTCACTCTATTTGTTGACGTTTTTCATTTATATGCAACTGTTGTTTATGTATATATTTCGAGCTGAGGTTTCGATGTTAATACTATCATTTCACAATCAGCATAACATTACTTAGTTTCCTTTCTTACGGAAAAATGTTAAAAGGATTTAATGTTGAGCCAGAAAATTATATTAAATACTACTACCATCAGGCTTGGCTATTAAATTTAGATTAAACCTTTGGATTTTTGCTCAAAAACTATAAATTTTCACAAAAATTCCTACGAATAAAAGATTAAAAAAAGCTGCCTAAGGAATTACTTCTTTCACATCCAGATTTTCTATCTAAATATCTTACAAAGAAAAAAAATGTTGATACTATATTCGTAGTATTCGCACTTCATTATGTGGAAATAATTGTTCACAAAACTTAATATGTTTGAAATCATCTACCCCGAAAAATCCATAAAACGATATGCCATATAAGTGGTAGTGGGAGTGGCTGATGACAGAAAATTGTTTAGGCCTTTGATTTTTGTATACACACTAAATCATATTTTACTCTTTTTTACCCCCTTTAATAATAGAGTGGGGGTGACAATGGGAAAAGTTTCTTGCCTTCTCGTACATACACTAAATCCCAATTTTTGTGGACTCTCGCTCGCTTTACCTATTTACCCCGAACCCTTCAGCGAAATAAGATCAAAATATAATTTAGTTCCAGATCTCATTATAATACATAGATGTACCAAATTTCAAGACAATATCAAAAATCGCACAAAAACTTACACAGATTTTTTTTGCTCAAATTTAAAATCTTGACGAAAACGTTTTCATGACATTCTAAGCCTTTGAACAAAAAAAAATGTTTTAACGTTACTATGCTTGCACTCCACTACGTGGATGTGTGAAACTTAAGTTTAAACAAAAAAATCTGTCTGTCTGACTTTTTGTTTGTCCGTAACTTTGGAACTGTTAAAATATTGACATGAAATTTGAAACACCTATGTATTATAATAAAATCTGGAACTAGATTATATTTTGATCTTATTCCGTTGAAGTGTCGGGGGTAAATGGGAGTAAATAGGTAAAGCAAGCAAGAGTCCATAAAATTGAAATTTAGTGTATGTACGAGAAGCAAAGACCTTTTGGCATCAGACACCTCCATCCATTATTAAAGGGGGGTAAAAAAATAAAATTGTGATTTAGTGTGTGTACAAGAACTAAACTGTTTTGGTATCAGCCACCCCCTTCTACCATGCCCTTTAATAATGGGGTGAGGGTGGTAGTGGGGGACTGGAATAGGAAATGTAGATGTGAAAGTAGTGATTCCTTAGGCAGTGGCTTTTTAAAATTTTACCCGTATTTAAGAGTGGAAATCGGAACCTCATAGGAAGAATCGTTTGTTCTGTCTCCTCTTAAAAATTATTCCAGATAAAAATATGAAATTTCACATATAGTGAGAGTTTGGTGTTCCACAGATACAGTCGATGCCCCAAAAATATTTGCTGACGCCCTTTTCTGTAGTGAAAATGTGCGACTTTAAAAACATTGTAAACGCAATGATTGAAAAATATTTTTTTTGTAACGCCATATCCTAAAATGACATTTATATGACAGTTTCAATGAATCAAAACAATGTCATTATTGACAAGTGTAAAATAAAGAAAAAAGTGTGAAATAAAGAATTTTACCTCACAGTGTGAAATAAAACTTATTGGATTCTATGGAAACAGCAATAGAATTTAGTCTATTTTTACAAAATTATATTGTTTTCTAATTTCGAATGGCGATACAAAAAAAATTGTATATAACTGGAGACTAAGATGTGTTTTTTTTTTACTTGTGTGGTTTATAGCACTCGCCTTCGGCTCGTACTATAAACGCCCCACTTGTAAAAAAAAATACCATTTTAGCCCCTTGTTATATACTAGTAAGTATTTTATGTAACAATTGGTAGTTATATAATAGTATTTTATTTAACAAGTGGCTAAAATGGTGTTTTCTTTACAAGTGGGGCGTTTATAGTACGAGCCGAAGGCGAGTGATATAAACCACACAAGTAAAAAAAAACACATTTTAGTCTCGAGTTATATACAGAATTTTTTGTATCGCCATTCGAAATTAGAAAACAATATAATTTTGTAAAAATAGACTAAATTCTATTGCTGTTTCCATAGAAACCAATAAGTTTTATTTTACACTGTGAAATAATTTTTTTAATTTCACTCTTTTTTCTTTATTTTACACTTGTCAATAATGACATTGTTTTGATTCATTGAAATCGTCAAATAAATGTCATTTTAGGATATGGCGTTACAAAATAGTATTTTATATAACAAGTGGCTAAAATGGTGTTTTTCTTTACAAGAGGGGCGTTTATAATACGAGTCGAGGCGAGTGCTATAAACCACACGAATAAAAAAAAAACACATTTTAGTCTCGAGTTATACACAAAAATTTTTGTATCGCCATATGAAATTAGAAAACAATATAATTTTGTAAAAATAGACTAAATTCTATGGCGGTTTCCATAGAAACCAATAAGTTTTGTTTCACTGTGAAATAAAATTTCTTTTTTTCACTCTTTTTTCTTTATTTTACACTTGTCAATGATGACATTGTTTTGATTCATTGAAACCGTCAAATAAATGTCATTTCATTTTAAGATATGGCGTTACAAAATAGTATTTTATATAACAAGTGGCTAAAATGTTTTTTTTTTACAAGTGGGGCGTTTATAGTACGAGCTGAAGGTGAGTGCTATAAACCACACGAGTTAAAAGAAACACATTTAAGTTTTGAGTTATATACAAAATTTTTAGTATCGCCATTCGAAATTAGAAAACAATATTTTGTAAAAATAGACTAAATTCTATTGCTGTTTCCATAGAAACCAATAAGTTTTATTTCACACTGTGAAAAAAAATTCTTTATTTCACTATTTTTCTTTATTTTACACTTATCAATAATGACATTGTTTTGATTCACTGAAACCGTCAAATAAATGCCATTTTAAGATACGGCGTTACAAAATAGTATTTTATAAATATTATATTATACCATAATTGTAAATAAATATATTTTTTCTACGATTGTGCTGAAAGTCAAATTTTCTAACTTCAAAATGACTGCAGAAAATATCACTTTGCCACACGCCTTGATTACATCTTCACACACTGGAATAAAATAGTGTGTTTACCTTAAAGAATTTTATATTACTTACTGGTAATAACAATAAAATTCTCTAAATGTACATTAATTACACATGAATTGCAATTACAAAGTCAAATTTTCTAACTTCAGAATGACTGCGGAAAATGTCACTTTAAATAAAATCTGACAGGCAGCAAATTTAAAATTTTGGAAAGACTTTAAAACAGGGAAATAACTTCACAACCGTAGAAAAAATAGTATGTAACAAACATGTGGCAAGCTTCATTGCAAAACTCGTATGATAGGAACACTCGCTACGCTCGTGTTCCTACTTTCATACATCGTTTTGCAATGAAGCCTTTGCCACACTTGTATTACAATCCACTATTTTCTACGACTGTTAAAAAAACTGCACTTTTTTTCATCATTTTTAGTGCGTAAAACGTATGTTTATGGTAATAACTAAAAATCGTTAAAAAAAAAGTAACATTATTTCACTCTTTTGTATAGCCGGATTATATTATGAGTGCAATGAAAACAATTGAAGTTTTGTCTCACAATCTTCGCTTTAGAAACGTCAAATTATGACTGTTTTGACGTTTAAAAAGTTAATTTTGAAATTTATTTATATAAATATGGAAATTAAGCTGTCATTGAAAAAATATTGCATGAAACACACGCATAAACTCCCTTTTTTTTTTTCACTCATGGGATTACCGCACTCACCTACGGTTCGTGCGTCAAACTTCCCATTTTTGAAAAAAAAAGTACCACTTTATGCACTTGTTGCATAAATTACTATTTTTATCTTTCTACTTTTTTATTACAGTTAGTGGTAAGCTACAGCTTAATTTCCATATTTATATAAATATGGAAATTAAGCTGTCATTGAAAAAATATTGCATGAAACACACGCATAAACTCCCTTTTTTTTTCACTCATGGGATTACCGCACTCACCTACGGTTCGTGCGTCAAACTTCCCATTTTTGAAAAAAAAAGTACCACTTTATGCACTTGTTGCATAAATTACTATTTTTATCTTTCTACTTTTTTATTACAGTTAGTGGTAAGCTACAGCTTAATTTCCATATTTATATAAATATGGAAATTAAGCTGTCATTGAAAAAATATTGCATGAAACACACGCATAAACTCCCTTTTTTTTTCACTCATGGGATTACCGCACTCACCTACGGTTCGTGCGTCAAACTTCCCATTTTTGAAAAAAAAAAGTACCACTTTATGCACTTGTTGCATAAATTACTATTTTTATCTTTCTACTTTTTTATTACAGTTAGTGGTAAGTTATTTGTTTGTCATAATATTCATGTACGTAATTTTCTTTTTAAACATTTGTATAAAATTGATATTACTTTTAAGAGCAATATAGTAGTAATTGTTATATAGGCCAGTCCAACACGCTGTCACTTTGCTGTGTTTGTACTACAGCAGCCATCTTTTGTTGGTAAGTTAGGGTTTTTGTCAGGCCTAAAGGGCATCATACACGTTCAGCAATAATGTCATTCCAGCAGATCATTACAGAAACATCATTACTAAAAATTTTCCCGTCATTCACTGTCATTATTTTTCACACCTTACATGTCCATTATTTAAGAAAAAAGCATATCTAGCTATAATTGTTGAATTAAGTATGATTAAAAAAACGCGAAAATTCAGGTAATGAGGTTACTGAACGTGTATGGTGCCCTTTAGGCCTGTCGAAAACCCCAACTTACCAACAAAAGATGGCTGCTGTAGTACAAACAAAGCAAAGTGACAGCGTGTTGGACTGGCCTATTAAATTAATTTAGATGTTACCCACGACAAGGATAACCTTTGTGGATTTGCCCGTTTATTTACCTTTATTTGTAATTTGCAAATTCTTTGTGTATTTTATGTACTGCTATTTTGGTAAATTATTATTTTCATTATTATCATTATCATTATCATTATCATTATCATTATCATTATCATTATCATTATCATTATCATTATCATTATCATTATCATTATCATTATCATTATTATTATAATTGTACTGTACTGAAAGTAAAATATGATTTTCGATTATTTTCAGCTCGAAACTAGCTGACCCAGCAACCGTTGTTTTGCCATATAAATTATAAATTTTTGTCCAAAAAATAAAAAGAAAATTTCTGGATAGGGCCACCCTTATCACCTAGGGGTATAAAAAATAGCCTACGACCTATTCTCAGACCTACCAAATATACACAAAAAATTTCATAAAAATCGGTCAAGCCGTTTCGGAGGAGTTCGATAACAAACACTGTGACACAAGATTTTTATATATCAGATATTCAACATGGTGGCAACTATCTGACAAATGAGTGGTTAGTGAAACAAATTTTTTAACACCTACGTAATTAAACAGTTGCGAACTATAGAGGCAGATGTAAAATAGTCACTTTATTTGAATTATTAAAGAAATTAGTAACCTGAATAATTATACTTCCAATTGGGCCTTAATCTCTTTCTTCAAATAAGTGTTAATCAATATAATATAGAATGTACTGAACAGCTAATAGCTAATCAAACGAAATTGCTTATCACACCTTTAACATTTAAGGATTTTGCAGAGGGAGGGAGGGAAATATGCGTTTATTTTAAGGTTTATTTAAAATAATTTCAGGTACCTATTGCTCTAAGGAATACAACTATATACAGTTTTTATTATAAAATTTGTATATAGTTAAATGCCATGCTCTAATAACGAAATTATCAACTATATTCCTTGATAAACTACAATATTCGAGTTTGTACAACAGAAATTTACAATAAAAATATATAGTTTCATTCGTCAGAACAATGGCAAGTATCTAAAACAGTTTTAAAGATTATACTACGGTTGATTTTTTAAATATTTATAATCAATCGAAAATAAAAGCATATTTCCCTCTCACTCTGCAAAATTCTGTCCTTAACAATTTCCCCAACGTCATTTTTCTCACAAAAACATCCCCCATTTTCAAGCTTTCCACATACAAGTAGCATGTTCTTTCTTTTCAAATTGTTTTTCATTTCCATTATATATTTCATTCAGGACTAATCAGTTCGGATTGCTCGCGTTTTTGTTCAATTTTTTCCCCATTTTCCCGATTACTTCTACACCTAATCCCCACGTTTAATAGCTACCGCCATCATTCATGTCCAGACAGAAATTTTTTGTTTCCATTTTCGTGGATATTGCACACGGCATGTGTCGCTGCGAGTTTCTTTTGTCGCCTGACGATTTGAACGCCGGAACGGTGCACAATAAACAAAAACCAATCAACCGATGGACCGTCGATCGATTGGGAATACAAACAGAAATTCATTGGCGTTAATATTTTATGTCGCTTCTCCGGCACGTTCTGTTTACATTCCACTGTTTTATCTTCGAAGCGGTAACAATTATACTTACTAATTTTAAAATATAGAAGTGTTCTTTGTAGTGCAAAGGTAAATACTGAATAGAATATGTATGCAAGATCTCTGTTCAAGGAAGGTGAATAAACTGCTAGTCGGGAGTTTCGTTCGATAAAAAGCAATACTGTCAAATAATGATTTGTATAAAGTACTTTTTATTCAGAGGTTACATTACAATACTCATTTCCAAACACATAATAAACTACCATCTTAATTACTTCCACGTCCAGTGGAAGTATAGTAACGACAAAAAAATTTTTATTGTCCAAATAGGCTTAAAATGTCATGAAACGTCGAGATTTTAAGTTTGAGCGGAAAAAAAAATTTCTGTCTGTCGGTCTGTCTGTAACTTTTTTTTGTGCGCACGTTTACTCTGGAACCGTTTAAGATATTGACTTGAAATTTGGTACACATATGTACTTTAACGAGATCTAGAACTAGATTATATTTTCATCTTGTTCCGTCGAAGGGTTGGGGGGTAAATTGGGGTAAATTTGGGGTAAATAGGTCAATCAAGCAGGGAAGAGTCCATAAAATTGGTATTTAGTATATACAAGAGAAGCTAAGGTCTCAAAAAAAATTTTGGCATTAGCCACCCCCATTACCACCCCCTTATTAAAGGGAATGAAAAAAAAATTGTGATTTAGCGTACCTATGTACGGGAGCCAGAAACCTCAAAATATTTTTTTACTTCATCCACCCCCCACTGCCACCCCCCACACCACTACCGATGTGGGGTATCGTTTTATGGGTTTTTGGGGTAGAGGATTTCAAATATTATATTATTAAAGTTCCGTAAACAATTATTTTCACATACAAAGTTTTTTTCGTTGTGAGTGACTTGGATGTGGAAGTAGTGATTCCTTGGGCAGCGGTTTCTTCCCCACTAGCTATCTACTTCGAAAGAAAAAGTTTCCCGCCTGCTTTACTTATCCCTTGCAAATTCTCACATTTTATCACCAATTTAAATGTTCCACACTTATTAAAATTGGACTTTATATTAACGCATTCTGTTATCTAACATGCACTGATAATGATAATGTTGAAGAATCTCGGAGAATCGATCCAAGTCGAAAAATATCAAAATGGACTATAGAGATACAGGGCATAACGTCGCAAATTTCTGGCATCGGCGCAGAAATTTTCCATAAAAAGAGTTTCTCTTGTCCCCGGCGACATGTAGTCCCAAAAGTAAAAATTGGAAAGTAGACCGAAAATATTTTTTTCGAAAACTATAATTAAAAGTTGACTTTTACATGATATTTTTTAAATGTCAGAATAACAGTTTTTTGTCTACAGAGCGTAAAAATCTTTTACATCCAGGATGTAAAAAACTTTTACATCCACAAAATCAATGAAATTATAGATGATAGAATCAGTTAACCAGTTTATTTATGATTATCAACAAAAACATGAATTTTAACAATCAATCATTAATAATCAATTTAATTAACAATTAATGTAACAGTTATAGGTAAAGACTCTAGCAAAGTATATAATAACAAATGAAGGGTCCAGGGGAATAGCGATGAATGTCACAAAAATTTGAAATGGAGATATTTGAAATTCTATTTTGAAAACGGTTTTATTTTTAATACAAAAATAATATGCTTGCACATTTTGATTTATAAAATTAACATAGGATCATCTACTGATTAGCAAAACAAAATTGTGCTTCTTAAAAATTTACGTTAAGAAAATCTAAAAAATCTTTGAAACTACAAAAAAAACTAGGAAAAAATAATGAATGTCCATTAAATAACATTATAAAGACAAGTATCATTCAGAATGTTCGTCTTTATTATCGTTATTCTCTGTAAACGAAAGCGGTTCGTAAAATATTTGTGCTTCTGGATTTTCACAAAACCTTTTTGGCTCTTCTAAGTTTCGATATTTTAACAGTGGCATCTGCAAACGATTTTAATACAATCTAGCTGGATGCTCAAATTCACCCTGTAGCAAATTGAGTGTTTTATCGTTTTGTCAGAGGAAGTGTGACTACAGAAGACATCCATGGACCGTTATAGCTATTCCTATGAAAAAAACCGCTGCCCAAGGAATCACTACTTCCACATCCACATTTTTTATCCAAGTCACTCACAACGAAAAAATTTTGTATGTGGAAATAATTGTTTATGGAACTTTAATAATATAATATTTGAAATCCTCTACCCCAAAAACCCATAAAACGATACCCCACATCGGTAGCGGGGTGGGGGTGGTGATGAGGGGTGGTAGTGGGGGTGGATGAAGTAAAAAAACGTTTTGAGGTGTCTGGTTCTTGTACACACACTAAATCACATTTTTTTTCATCCCCTTTAATAATGAGGTGGGGGTGGTAATGGGGGGTGGCTAATGCCAAATTTTTTTTAAGACCTTAGCTTCTCTTGTATATACTAAATAACAATTTTATGGGCTCTTACCTGCTTGATTTACCTATCCTCCACAAATTTACCCCAATTTACCCCCCATTAATACCAATAACCTGCTTTACCACATTTTCCATTCACATATTTAATACAAAAATCTACGGTTGGTAGTGAACTCTGAACGCAAAGTATAATATTTTCGGTATAATTTAATATATATAGGTCGAATTTGAAATGATGAATGTTCTTTGAGTGTGAGTTTTTGAATCTTGGATTTTTACAATAATAACTGAATCCTTATCATCAATATCATCTATTGTTAAATTCAATAGTTCGCTTCTTCTACATGCCCCATATATGCCAAATATTAAAATAACCTGAAACAATATGAGTACTTTATCAACAAATCTATAAAAATATGTACGAATGAATAAGAAGCGTTCATCTGGTGATTCTTGTAAGAATTTCTCAATCTCCGCTTTTGTTAAAACTTTTGACCTTTTTGGACGATATCCTACACATTTATTTTTCAAATACGGTACTAACTTGGGATATTTTTCTATATCTTATTTTGTTTGACGTTTAGTGTTCTCTTCAGCATTGAATATATAGACCATAACGTTGTCGGCTGTACTCTGTTAATTTTGTATTCAAAAGTTGCCAATATCACAGTTTCAGATACATTTTTTAATTTCTTAGAATCATACCATTCCACAAAGTCTTTGTAAGCAGATTCATATTGTCTGATCTATTTGCTGGGAGTAAATCCAGAACTTGCACTTTTCGCTGCTTCATTAATGAATAAACTGCCACCAACTCAAGATTTAAAAAAAACGCGTGTTATCTTAATAGAACTGTTTATTGTTTACTAAAGCTTGTTTGCGTTGCTATCGTTACTGACGCGCCAAAGAATATTAGATATAAAAACCGCTGCCCAAGGAATCACTACTTCAACATCCGGATTTTCTATCCAAGTCACACAACGAAAAAAATTTGTATCTGGAAATAATTGTTTATGGAACTTTAATAATATAATATTTGAAATCCTCTACCCCAAAAACCCATAAAACGATACCTCACATCGGGGTGGGGTGGTGACAGGGGGTGGCAGTGGGGGGTGGATAAAGTAAAAAAATATTTTGAGGTTTCTGGTTCTTGTACACACACTAAATCACATTTTTTTTTTCACCCCCTTTAATAATGGGTGGGAGTGGCCCTGATGTAAATGTATTTTATATGGTCGCAGTTTATTGTCTCTCAGAATTCTTTGAATTGAAGAATATGAAATATCAGTTTCTGTCGCTAACTGACGGATAGAAATATGCGGGTCTACGAAAACACGGGCTAAAACTGCAACTGTATGTTCCTCATCTCGTGCGGTTCTGGGCTTAAAAACGTTTCTTTTTTTCTCAAAACTTCCACTTTCGCTCACATTTCTTGCCAATTTTGCAAACATTTTGTCTGATGGTATCGGCCTATTTCGAAAGCGATCTTGATATAAACGTTTGGCTGCTTTACTGTTTTTTCCGCACTCTCCATAAATTAATATCATGTCCATTTTTTCTTCATTAGTGTAAGATACCATTGTGTAAATCTATTTAGAAGTATAACATAAAACGAAAACGAATAACACAGTCACAAATAACAGTATTTTCAATTTGACATTACTAACAATGACAAAATTCAATTATTTCCATGGCTAACTATGTTGAATCAGAAACAAGACTTTTAAATGAAGTTTTTTCGTATTTTATTAATTTTCTCGAAATTTTCCTTATGGAAGTGTATGCTTTTTTCACATGGTTGAATGCAGAAAGAGAAGCTCTACAACAATCGGCAAAAAAATGTATAGCATACCATTTGAAAAAAAAAAGTTGACTATCGTTATTTTGGCATATGTGATCAAAGAGATGATTTAAGGACGTAATTCGATAGAGCTTGACAAACTATTTACAAATATATATGGTTTATTGTAGTTTTCTGTTAGAATAAAAAAGATACAGGGGGGCGAATACCAAACTGAATCACCCGGTATATAAAAGAATACCCTGGCTAACTCACTGATCTATCAACGCACAGCACAAACCGCTGGATGTAGAAACTTCAAATTTTGCATAGAGGTTCCTCGAATGGCGTAGGCAACCACTAAGAACTTTTTCGAAATTCGACCCCAAAGAGGGTAAAAAAGGAGGTTGAAATTTCAGGCGAACGAAGTCGCGGGCATCAGCTAGTGTCAAATAAATTAATTGTAAATGTCAAAATTATCTCTTCACATTTTTGGTAATTTTTGAACTGTTTTCGAAAAATGTTGTTTGATACTCGATTGCGAAATTATTTTGCATTCTTGAATGCATAAATGGCATTTCGCAATCTAGCATCAAAAATAACTATTTACGTCGCTTGACGGAGGTTTTTCCATAAAGGCAAAACATTTCCATCCGGCGACTTGAGCACGGAACGGAAGAACCGAAAGACCATCAAATTTGAATCAATTTTACACAATTATTATGACTCGATTAAAGCATACATTCATTGTTTAATGTAACCCTTTTACAATTAAAATTTGCACCATCCATCCGCCAAATGATTCGTGGAATTTATATATCATTGTGTAAACTTACCTACTAATTTATTGATACAAGTAATGAGTTAGCGAAGTCAGTAAACTTCAAATTGCTCTTAAATGTAAGTTTCAACCTCGTTGAAAGTTAACGTCTCGTGCTCAAGTACAAACTTGTATATGACACTTTCAAACTGATTAGAATAGTTCTGCAACAGTTTAAGCTGCGAAATTACAAAGACAATGGCGTCAACGTAATCCAAACGGTTATAAATAGAGCTGCACTTTTCAGGATCTATTCATATTCCACAAAAAAGAAAATTTACTGTGAAAATATTAAATATATTTATTACAGTGTAGTTTTTTTAAAGAGTTCTGTACTATATTTTCATGTGAAATAAAAGGAAAAAAAAGGGGGGGGGCGAGCGTAGAGGCGACTTCAATGTGAATATCAGTCGATATTCCGTTGAAGCAACGTCGAGCGCGGTTAGTACTTGGATGGGTGACCCACCTATCTTGGGAAATACAGCGTTCTCGCCCCACCTTCTAGAGGCTTGTATATCAGTGTATACTCGGAAGTTACGTAATTTCAGACGAGGATTACGTAGTGGATATACCATCCTTCGGAGGGGATGTAAAGCAGGCGGTCCCTTGTCTATTAAATGTTAGGCAAGTAAAAGATCCCTACTCTTCTTAAGGGAAGAGGTTCGGCAAAATTTCCAGGTTGGGGGTAGCTCGTCTCCTGGCGTCGGTGATAGGCCCTGGTAGCGGAAATAGGCCAACGTTAAATAGTTAAAAAAAAAAAAAAGGAAAAAAAAAAAGGAGTTGTAGGGAATGTTAAGTTGCAGTCAGGCGTTGCCAACTGCGAATGATACAAACAACTTCGACAAATTCTAAAACAGAAGAACTTGTAACCTTACATAAAAGCTTAGTCGAATCCATAAGATATGGTATTGTAGGTTGGGGTGAGGGTTGGTTCTGTTTATTTAAAACCACTAGAAATTATACAAAAAAAAAATCATTAAAATAATATTTAATTAAACGAAGTTATTTGATATTCGAGATATAATATACTGTTACTATCTTAATTTTGCAACATCAGATGAAAAACGAAAACCACTACATATCACACATTTATGAAACCAGATCAGGAAACCAAGTTTGAAAAAGAAATAACAATATGGATTATATCACAATATAGGTGTTTTACCTAAAAACATTACTAATAATAAAAATTCTATAGCTATGTGTGTTGTTACAATAAATATAATACAATTTTCTTAGTTATATGAATCCTCAGTTGTAAATATTTTTCTTTTTCTATTTTATTTTTAAAACTTATTTTAAAATTGAGTATTAATATTTGAATATTGTATTTTTGTAGTCTTCAATGTGGGAAAGCTCCTGCAAAATTTTAGAGTGTTCTGAGGTAATTTAGTATATATTATTAAATTATTAGTGCGAAGATACACTACTGTTCTCGAGTAGGTCAGGAATAGGTCGACCAACTTACTTGTGAAAGAACGTATTGGAGTTGTTTACATTTCCTTAATTGGCATAAAAAGTGAAGCCGACAAGTGCGGTCAAAGCACAGATCAAAGTGCCGCGATTTTTGCTTTCGATCGAACAATCAGGAGACCGGCGTGTTATTGAAATATCTCGTATATCTAGGTACTTGTTTCAGAGTTCACCAGCATAGGGTCAATGTCTTTTCGATGTATTTCGATTTATTTCGCTATTTTTGTAGTGTGATTTGATTAAAACCAAAAAGTCACTTCTATCCTCCCCAGCTTTACTCTCAATAATGTCAATCCCAAGTTTGATAAAGTGATATGGTTGTACCTCGATATACTTGAAAGATACAAAAATTTTTCCGCTTACTTTATTTTTCTCAATTACTTATAGACGTCAAGAACGAGAGAAATGGTCCGCGAAACATCGTAACGGTGTTAAATAATTATGTATAATAATTAAACTACTCGAAGGATCACTATGACATTCAGTAGAGTTCTATTCTGACAGTAGACGAAGCTATTAAAAAAAAATCAAGAGGGTCCATTAAAAATTACTTTCATCAGCGAAACTGTGTGCTGGTGCGTTGACCGAGAATACAGTACACACCCAGCTTAGCCCAGACGACAGAGGAAATTTTATAGTAAAATCACCAAAAACTTGCAAAACGAGTAATTTTTTTTTTAATGAGTTCGTGAAAGTGTATAGAATAATATCCTGAAAAGTTTACATTCCGCTCGAATGCATAACATAAAAAAACAGTGAAAAATTTTTTTTTATCAATTTTCTCAAAATTTTTAAATTAACTCAGGGTAGGAAAAAATATAAAATGCAGGTGGATAGACCATGTGTTTCTGAACAAAAAATGTAATAAAATTTATCGCTAAAGCCACGGTATCCCCGCAAACAAAATAATGAAGTAACTTTTTAATAATGAAGTAACTTTGTTTTTGTGCGGCCAAGCGCACGGTTAAATGCATATTATGGAACTTTTAAAAATTCTTAGCAGTTCTAACTAGTAAAATAAAGCTTTTTTCTCTTTCTGGTTACACATTTTTAACATTTTTCTTAGTGAATAGGAGGATAAATAGTGAGTATGGAGGGAAAATATATAATTATGAACGCATACAGACACCACACGTAGCCGCTGGATCGAAGCAGATCTGCCGCGCCATCACTCGCATGAATTTTTACCTGCCTTTACTGTATTGTATTTATTACAGGTACCACATTTCAACTATATCCAATAAATTCCTTATACATTTGTTAATGTATTGGAAAAGTTCCAAAATTTATATTCAAAACTATAGAGTTATAAGGATAAGACCGTGAAAATCACTATTTCTGATCATGATGGGATTGATCATTTTTTTTTGGAAAAAATGCATACAAGCAAACGAATTTGTGTTTGAACATTCGAAAAGTATACATTTTTCCGAAATAGTGATCTTTTATTTTTTCCAATGGGTCAAGTTCTCGGCAAGTTACAGCCTCCAATATATATATTTATTTAAAAAATCATCAAGCAACGAAATTAAAATGATTTGAGATGTACTTTTTTTTGAATCCATGTTACTACAACTTAATATAATAAACCATAATAGTCATGAAGTGTACATACTTTTTAACAGTTCTCAATGAAGAAAGAATTTTTTTGAAGAGCTTTTATTTTTTTCTATATTTTTTATGAGACGATTGAGTCCGGGCGTAATAATATATATAAGCATATTTTTCCCATCCATCCTTTGCTTGTATTATTATTTGAAACAAAAAGCATGGGAAAGCTACAATTTCCATCTATTAAATGAACCAACACTCATATAGATTGAACAAATTTTGATTTAGTGACATGTAAATTAGTGCGTCGGTGTCACAGTCGTATTCAAGCACGCGCACGCATGGATCTTGTTCCGAGTAATAACGTTTCTTGACTCTTTTTCCGGGAATACCGTGGCTTTAGCGATAAATTTTGTTAGGACATTTTTTGTTCATAAACATGTGATCTATCCATCTGTATTTTTTATTTTTTCCTACCTTGAATTAATTTCAAAATTTTGAAAAAATGGATGAAAAAAAAACGTTTCAGGAGTATTCTATACATTTTCACGAACTCATTAAAAAAAAATAGTTTTTGGAGGTAAATATCTTCAACGACTGGGCTAGCTGTGTAATCTATAATATCTAACCTGATGTATCGCCAGCATTGTTAAATCATTTCTAAGCAACACGCGACATCTACGCTCACCTTGCCAAACAATAGACTGGTGCAGTAATGCAAACTCAAAATTTGACACGAACTTGAGCATCTAAGGGGGGTGTATGTTATTGAGTAAATTATAACATTGTAACAATCATGTGTAACGTTAACACAGGTCCATTCAAACGGCTTTAAGTCTTAATACCCTCTGGATAATTCGTATCTGAAATATGAAATGGCCACTCAAAGATATTTTATTGACGTGAAAGGTTATGTGGGTCCGACCGGATATAATCACGTTATAATCGGTGAATCGTGACTAAATGGGTCAATCTGGTCCCGATGGGCGTCGTCAGACCAATTTTCCAAAATAAATCTCCCCCGAGATTACTGCTTTCTTGATTGATGCGGTTAACTCAAACGGAACACATCGAGGCGTGTGCGATTTATGTATCAATCTAGACGATTGCTCTCTATAGTGATGTGTTTACTGCAGACTTTGATTGGTTTACAGCTACAAATTGACCCTGTACACCATTCAATTACGCTATGGGTTGTTGTTTAATATGGTGCCATTACGAACATCATGAAGTGGATGCCTTCGGCATCGGTCGCAATTCACTGTTGAAACTTTTGATTGATAGATGATTGATTACAAACGAATTTTGGCACAGATTAGTGGAGATCAACTAGTTGCACAAATAGCAAATAGAGCGGAGAGGAAATAACTTTTATTGGATTTAAAAAATCGCAGGTATACTGAGACCTGTCATATGAAAACGTAAGTTTAGGCGCGAAATCCGATCACCCTACCCACCCCCAATTTTTTAAAGATCAAATAAAATTATTTACTTATTTACACTATTTTACAGGCCGATAGACCCAATTACATAATTAGCGTGTCAAATTAGGAGATTAGGACTAAAAAAATCCGCAATGTGAATTGTCTGGTCAGGGCAATTTTTTTGTCTTAACGTGTTCAGTAGATCAACTTCAGTTAAGTTTTGCAGTTTCTGCAAAGATTATTGAAATGTAATGCAAATTGAAAGCGTCAACATGGTGGTCGTAAGGCGGCGGTCCACTTACTTAAAATTTTTTTTTCGACATGTTGCACCTCTTGGATTTTAATGAAACTTGGCATGCTGTTAGGCAAGACATAGACAATTATTATATATTTTTTTCAAAGTGGTAATTCAATTAGATCTGATAGAAATCGATTGACAAAATTTTTCTTTGCATTTTTTAAATACTTTTATTTAGGCTTGGCCCATAGGAAATGCTATAAAACTGTAAAGTGTATCATAACACTGCCATTTAGTTTTATTTTCCTAGCTTTAAAATTAACTAAGATATATCGCTTCGAAAAAAAAAGTCGTCTCCGGACACTTTTTTTCAAATAGATCCTCAATTAACTAGGATATAGAGCTAATATCTACTCTATCAACTACTATTAGCGCCCTCTACGATATAGGTTCCTATCGGGGGCAGTTTCGCCATGGAAGTACGGCTATACCCTTTTGGAGAAATATAGCTCTTATAAAGTACAATCATCACTTAAAAGTTCAAATCAAAATGATTATTAAAACGGCTTAAATATACAATTGTTGCTAAGACTTTGCACCCTTGAAATCCTGCCATCAAGGCCAAGAAATGTGTACGGTGGCTCAAATTGTAACTTTTTGTAAGCGCCTTACGGTCACGGAGAGATTTTTTTTTTTTTTAATTTAAATCCTTTTTATTGCAGTTGTTCATAATTTTCGAAATTGTAGATATAAATAAATTCAGATAATTCTCTGTTTTTTTTATGAAATCAAAAACTGTAAAGGAGCAATGAAAGTAGACTAATAAAGCAAACTTAAAAAAAATTATGCTCTACTTACATTTGGAGCTGAGATACGTTTAAGTCACTTATAAATTAACAAATCGATATTTCTTATTGAAATTTGGACTCATAATTCTCCAATGTCTATTTGTCTCTGCTACTTGAAAATAATCCAAAGCTACAATTGTTAAAAGATACTTGTATCAGTAATATTAAAAGTTTTACAAAGCTGTATACATGAACATAAGGGTAGTTGTTCAAGTTAGGTTGGTTTACCATTTTCGTGACAAAAATTTAAAAAGCTTTAAAAGAATTGAAAATGTGCATTTTGTTCTCAAAGCCGCTTTATTCGATGTTATTTTAACAATTGTAGCTTTGGATTATTTTCAAATAGCAGAAACAAAATAATAAGCATTGGAGAATAAGCATCATAAATTTTAAGAAGAAATATCGATTTGTTTATTTATATCAGTTCCAAATGCAAGTAGAGCATTAATTTTTTTTTCAAAAGTTGTCTTTTTTAATCTACTTTCATTACTCGTTTACCGTTTTTGATTTCATAAAAAAAAACAGAGTTCCTTGAATTTGTCTATAATCAATATTTCGAAAACTATAAACAACTGCAATAAACGGGTTTAAATTTTAAGGAAAAAATGTTTTTCTCCGTGATCTCAAAGCGTTTATAGAATACTACAATTTGAGCCATCGTACACATTTCTTGGTCTTGATGGCAGGATTTCACAAGGGTGCAAAATTTTAGCAACAATTGCATATTTGAGCCGTTTTAGTAATAATTTTGATTTGAAATTTTAAGTGGTGATTGTACTTTATAAGAGCTATATTTTTCCGAAATTTCATTGAATATTATCCATTATTTTTGAAATAACAGAGATTTGTTTAAAAACGCATAATTTCGAAATGTTCAATTTTTTTAAAATAATAATAATAATTGGAATGAATTATAGTTTATGTACTTTTATTTTACAGCTCAAAACGAACATTTTCCTTCATTTCATTGTTTTCCATTGAACTTATAGATTTCCAGATATTCAAAGAAAACCGATGGAAAATACGGTCCAAAAAATTAAATTGTTTAAATAAACAATATGCAGACCTTGCAGAAACTGCAAAACTGAGCTGTGAATTTAACTGAACACGTTAAAACAGAAAAACTACCCTGACCAGACAATTCACATTAATATCCTAATTTGACTCCACTAAATAGGAAAAGCATAATAACAAAAAAAAGTGAACAATCAGTAAAATATAATACAAATAGTTATTAAATATAAATGTACAACTCGGAAGAAAAATAAAAAATAACTAACAAAAGAGAAGAGAAGAAATACATCAATTATAAATTCAACTTTTTAATTGACGGGATGGATATGCAGGACAAAATATCAATTGAGCAATTTAAATTGATATAATTGTTGCACAGATTGTGCGGAGGAGAATATTTTTTTATATTCGTTCGTGAAGTTGGCAGATAAATTTGTCTGTCTTGCTTCAGTTCTAGGAATATGAACAGACCTAAAAATGGGAGCAGTGTATATCGTTGTGAATAATCTCGTGTAAACAAATAAGGTAGGCTTTTATGTGAATATGTTCGAGTGAGTCGAATTACAAATTCGCATTGAGATAATTCTATAGCAGGATATTCCCATCTGTCCTAAACTTGGCATATTTTAAAAGCCTACGCTGAGTTCCTTTCAGATTATTATTGAAAGGTAATTAGGGCACCATAGGACAGACGCGTATTCTGAATAAGGTGGTGTATAGCAGTTTCAGTTGTCACGTGTTTCCACCCTTAGGAAACCACCCCTTGCAAAATCCGTGGGTTCCAAAAATTATAACAAGAGATGTCCACTAACACACTTTATTAAATATTTACTGGATACTTCACAATACTATTATTAATTTAAATACACTTTACTGACTAAAAATCACAATGTTTATCTCTTTGAACTCTTAACCTCACTTTCTATACTTTCAGAACTACTGAACTACTCGCCGAGAATGCGGTCGGTCTTTTATACCTAAAAATGACAGATCTCGATTGTTCTGTGATGACACCACCATTCTCTAGATAATTCCAGATGTCACTTTGGAATCTTCTGGTGGGTTCTTTTTCGAGTAGGTGCAAATACATCATTCTAGGGGTTGTAACACATTACACAGTGTATCAATATTTCGAAAGTTACGGCTGTTTCTGATAATAAATCCTAAAACGTTGTAGGTCTTTGTAATGATGTAAGTAATGCGACTGTTAAAGGACAACTCCCAAATCACAGAAAGTCAGGTTTCGGGAGTGTGTTATTATCAATAGAATAATCAAAGTGGATCAATGATTTTTTGGTGTAATAGGACACTGCGGTACTTTTCTGGATATTTAAAGATATTTTTCACCATCAGTCCTTGATCAGATTTTACTTTTGTTGGAGTACAAAATAATCTTCGATACTTGCAACTCTATAAATGTTTTTAAATTGTCTGCATATAACAGGCAGGGCACTGTCAAGCTATCAACAATATCATTAATGAATAAAATAAAGAAAAGTGGTCCTAAAACGGATCCCTGGGGGACTTTAGAAGTAGCCGATATTTCGACAGAATTGAAACCATGAAACACTACATGTTGGAATCTGTTTGAAAAGCAAGAAATAGGAAATTTCGGCTTAATAGATTCACATGGGTCAAATGATACTTTTTGAAAGGTCTTTTATTTATTCTGCTATCGTAACGTATCAATTATCTCAAACATACATATTACTTTTAGGTACATATTTTTTTGAGGATAACAACACAATCTTAGTACTTGCAAATTTTGCAACCAACTACCAACTTCGATTCGCTTATTTTCGAATAACGAAGATCACATTGTACTACTTAGGTATCAAATTTAGTTATACTTTTGATGACTGCACTTTATATTTCACCGTTGAATTGGGACATTCTCATAGTTGCAACTTTTTTAGGTGTAAATAGTAGATATAAGGTATATGTATTTACTTATTATCTAGAACTAATATATTTTATCCTTATTTGTATATAACGGATATACAAAACGCTTCTGTTTTATTTTTTAATAATGCATGAATTTATCTCATATCCTGTCGCTTATCATCTGTTTACACACGAAAAAATAACAAATACAGTTCAGAATTATTCATTCTTAACTGTTGTTTGGGAAATGATGGACAGCGAATGAGTGTTTACTGTTTATACGATTTATATATTAGTGCAGTAGCGGAACTTATCATGTTGATCTGATTAGTAAATTAAACAAACGGCAGTTAAAATACAGCGTGAGAGACAGAAATAAATAGTGAAAATTCAATACCCTGTATTCAATATTCAAGAACGAATTTTCTACAGTGTGTGCTGTTTAATACCGCAACACCTCAATATTTTGAAACGCGTTGGACGATTTAAAAAAAAAAATTGAGATATAGTGCTAGTGCTCGATGAGCTTTAGTTGGTCTTGAAAAATTTGTAATTTTTATATTTTCAAGGCCTACTAAGCTCCTCTAAATGGGTCGAAATCTCGAGATCGACTATTAGGCAATTTTTTATCTGCGAATTGGATACCGTATTCGATTCGCAGTTGTTTCAAATACCTCTATACAAAATTTTACCTCGATACCTCATATAGGATGTTTGTTATTCAATAGCCAAATTTAAAATTTCTCACTTTTCGACTGGCCCTGTATACAAGTCGGTTAGGTTTACTAAAAAGGCAAAGTAGTCATTCGACTCAAGGAACATCAAATAGTAAATGAGGAAGAAAAAACAAAAGTTATTCTTTATATAAATAGTACTTTTATGCATTATTCGGTTGGTGTACGTAGGTGCCTTAATGAAATTTTTTCAAACAAATAGATTAGACGGAATAGCTTTCTTCTTCCGTCCTCATTTAGTATCTGATGTTGATGTCACTAAATAAGCAAGAAAAAAGAGAAGCTATTTCGTTCAATCCATTTATTTGAAAAATCTTCATTAAGGCACCTACGTACAGGAACCGAATAATGTATAGAAGCACTAGGTATTTATTTAAAGAATAACTTTTCCTTTTTCTTCCTCATTTAGTAAACCTAACAGACTTTTATACAGGGCCAGTCGAAAAGTGAGAAATTTTAAAATTGGCTGAATATGCAATATGCAATATGCAATATTGAATACCAAACATCCTATAGGAGGTATCGAGCTAAAATTTTGTATGGAGGTATCTATGACAACTGCGAATCGAATACACTATCCAATTTTCCGGTAAAATATTGCCTAATAATCGATCTTAAAATTTCGACCCATTGACCCATTTAGAGGAGCTTAGTAAGCCTTGAAAATAAGAAAATTACAAATTTATCAAGACAGTCAAATAAAGCTCATCGAGTACATTTAAAAAAAAAAAAAAAATTAGTCGGCCAACGCACAGAAAATAGCAATCAATAAATACATATATAATGTATTTAAACAGACAAAGTTTAATTAAGCATAAAACTGAACTATGTTGGATAATTCACCAAAAGAAACCAGCAATTATTTGTCTATCAGAAACACATATTACCGAAGAAATTCAAGATAATGAAATATATATGGAAGGTTATAATGTTCTATGTTCATATTCAACTAGTCGCCATACGGGGGGGAGCTATCATATACATCAAAAAGGAATATATATATATAAAATAATGATAAATGACTCCATATATATGAACATGTGGATAATCGGTGTAGAAATAACTATAACAGTCATAAGTATTTTATATTCAGTCTTTATCAGTCACCTAACTCTAACCACATAGATTTTGTGACCACATTAGAAGAAATTTTAAGTGATTTTTCAACAAAAACTGGTATATTGATTGTAATAGGAGACTTCAACATAAATATTGCTACAAATTCTCACTATTCTCGAAATTTAATAAACACTGTACAAAATATAGGACTATATCAAATAATGGATCAATTCACTCGCATTACAGAAAACAGTTCGACAATCATAGACCTAATAATTACTAATTCCAAATACATTAAATTCGAGGTTCTATCTACACCAAAAATCACAGACCACTCAATCATAACTGTACAATTAAATAATAATGCTATGGCCGAACCACAAAAAAAAGTAATCAGACTTCAATGACTTTAATGAAACACATTTTCAATTAGATTTAATAGACACACAATGGATACCAAATTGTAATGATGCAAACACATTAGCCGAAAAATTAGTAATTAATCTAACTCAAACATTAAATGAGCATGCGCCAGTAAAAGAGATAAGAATTACAAATAAAGAGGGAAATAAAAAGTGGTGGACGAATGAGACAGAGATCATTTATATAAAACAGCTATAAGAACAGGTAACGAGCAACACTGGAATGAATTTAAAGAAAAAAGAAACAGGGTAGTGACACTCATTAGACAACAAAAACAAATATATTATCAGAGAAAAATTGATGAAGTTAAAGGAAACTCAAATGAAATGAGGAAGACACTAAAACTACTTTTAAATGAAAAAAGAAATGACAACAATAATGGAATAATTTTTGACAACGAATTAACTACAGATAATAAAGTAATCGCTGAGAAATTTAACAAGTTCTTTCTGGAAAGTATAGAACAAATTACGGTACATTTGAATCCAAATAAACATTATGATACAATATTAAACAACAATTGTAAAATGGAAAAGTTCAAAGTATTGGAAATAAAAAATTTAAAAAACATTATAAATCAAATGAAAAATAAACCCAGTGGTATAGACGGCGTAAATGTACATATTTTAAAATTATCATTTGAAGCAATAGGCAATCAATTTTTACAAGTTATAAACACCAGTTTAGAAACAGGAATATTCCCAGACAGTTGGAAGACGTCAACAGTAATACCTATTGAAAAGAAAAATAAAACAATTCGATGTGAGGAGTATAAACCCATAAATATGGTACCAGTCTATGAGAAATTACTGGAATTATCTGCTAATGAACAAATAATAGAATATATAGAAACCAACAACCTACTATCGAAATATCAAGCTGGATTTCGAAAACTAAATTCGTGCGACACTGCTTTACAAACAACATTATCAAGTTGGAAAAAAGCCTTAAATGAGAAACAAATCATAGTGGTAGTTTTTTAGATTTCCGCAGAGCCTTTGAGACAATAGATAGACAGTTATTACTATTGAAGTTAAAAAATTACGGATTTGGACATAACATTGTGAAATGGATGACCAGTTATTTAGAAAATAGAACACAAACTACCAAATATAAAAATGATACGTCCTTACCAAAAGAGACAATATTCGGTGTACCGCAAGGAACCGTTAAGGGACCTAATCTGTTTGTTCTATACATAAATGATATTATGAAATACGTTAAAAAGTGCAACATACAACTATTTGCTGACGACACATTGATATACTTAGTTGGTGATAATGTAGACTCGACTATAAACATAATAAATGGTGAGCTTAGAGAAATAGAAAAATGGTTGGACATGAATAGCCTTAGCTTAAATACAGACAAAACTAAGTTTATGGTAATTAAAAGTAAATACAGCCGAGTAAACACAGTAAATAACCATGGAGTAACCATAAATGGAACAAATATTGAGCAAGTTAATGAATTCAAGTATTTAGGTGTAATTATTGATGATCGTTTAACGTTCTCCGGACATGCTCATTATATTACCAAAAAAATAGCTAAAAAAGTTAATTTGTTGAGACGTATGGGAAAAGATCTTAGTACATGGACGAAAATAACCATATATAAAACAATTATTTTACCTCATTTCAACTTCTGCTTAACAATACTTTTTCTACTTAGTAATGCTGAAATAAATATGCTACAGAAGAAGCAAAACCAAGCATTACGAATTATTCTAAACTTTAACAAATATACAAACATAAAATTAATGCTTGATGCTACGAAGTTACTTGGAGTGAAACAAATCATAACTTAAATACAATGACTTTTATTTACAAAATATTGGATTAGTGCCAAAACATTGTACCTTCGTGAGGAACATTCATGAACACGACACAAGATCAAGAGAAAATTTATATATTCCAACAGTACATACAAGATATAGCCAGGTTAACCTATTCCACAATGGATTTAAACAACATAATAATAAATACCAATTTCTGTAAGAAACTGTGAAAGCCTCATGTTATTTAAAAATGTTTGTTATAAATATGTTTTATCGAATGTCACTATTTAATATTTAAGTTTATACCACATGATTAGTTTCAAATTTCATTTATAGAATTAATTTCGTTGATATACAATAATGTAAATGTGAAATCTAGCTTATGCTATTAATAAAGTATTATTATTATATTATTATTCCAAAATGAGGTGTTGCGGTATGAAATAGCACACACTGTATACACGAAAATGTGTCGTTATCAAGCTACCGCCTGACGAAATGGGTGGAAATATGTTGCATTGATTTATTATCTCATCTTATGCACAATGTCTTGCCAGATGCTCTGTAATTCATGCATTATTTTAGCACGTCTGATGGCTTCGCACCATCTGTCGTGGTTGCCTGTTAGGCGCACAACTTCACCAAAGTTCTTTTCCATTAGCTCCTTGGTAACATCAGCCCAACGATTTGAAGGCCGTCCTCTTCCCCTCTTCTTCCCATTTGGTTTTTCCTGAACTATTAACCGTTCCATATTATCCTTTCTCAGGCTGATGTGGCCAAAAAGTCACAGATTCGGGAGAGCGTGGAGCGTGGCCTACGTTAGTGGATGAAATCATTTACGTAGGCCACGACTGGAGACTCATTTGAGGCTATTACTGCGATAGGTTGTTCAGGAAATTTGTAGCAAACATCTCTAGACCCACTTTCAGGAAGCATTAACACGCCTGTCTGCTTCCCTAACGGTTTATATCTTAGAGGCACAAAGAAAGATGAAGAAAACCGGGGAGTTAGTGTTGTAGAACCTCAGAGAATTGATCTAGATCGAAAAATAGACAAAAATTTCGACTTATGAAATTTTAAAAAAGGCACTTTGAGAGCATAATTAACCATAATTAAGGCATCAGCGCCGAGAACTATCACAAAAAGATACATTTGCAAAGACGTAAAGCACCAAAGTGAAAATTCGAAACTACGCCGAATTTTGAGCAAAATTCAAAAGTGCGTCGAATTTTCGTTTATTAAATATTTTTACGTCCATCGACAACGGTCATGCCCAACACGTAAAATTCGAAAGTGCATCGAATTTGGACAGTCAAAATATTTTAAATATTTTAATTTTTGTCAGTTTTTTTAAATTTTTTTGTCCCTTCACGAAACATGGGGAAATTGAGAACATAGCATTTTGTGGATTCTGCAAACAGAATAGTAATAAAATTTTGACGTGGCGAAGTACTGAGAGGCCAAATCAAAAACTGTCGCAAAGGCGTGGAGCGACTAATTGAAATGATTGAATCAAAAAGGGCAAAAATGGCCAAGGCCGGTTTCTTGAATAAAAAAATGTCTATTCATCCGGCGACTTGCCCATGGCACAGGAGCGTCGGAGGATTGTCAGAAATTAGTAGTAGCAAGCCCAAGAGCGGGTCTTTAAAAACGGCAAAATTAGAGAGAAAACAGAATTATGCATAAACGAGGTCAAGGGGTCAAATTCATGAGGGTCACTCGAAAACGATGTCACAAACCCTATATTGGGTTACATGCCGTCAGTACGTCGCCGCAAGGAGGCAGGAACATCTAAGTTCTTGTGTTGAATAAAAAAATCATTATTGGAACTTTAAAGTCTACCAGAAGTGTCCCTAAATTCTAGTAAAATATTTTTATATTATTTCCGTCAGTCCCAAAACCAAAGTGCTTTCATGTGTTTCTAAGAAAGTGTGTGATTTTTTTTATGTCAAGTCGATTGTTACTACACGTTCTTCATTGCATGGTGGTTGAGATACATGTCCTCTAGAAGAGGCGTTCGTCCTTGCCCTAATTGGGGAGGCGAATATTATATATTATTAGATAGGATATTGCATATACATTTATTCTTGTAAATTTTGAATCAAACCAATAAATGATATTATTTGAACTGTTGTATTTCTCCACCGAAAAAATCTAAAGATGTTAGATAAGATGAATGTGGGGCCAATGAATATGAGAGCTATTCCGTTCAATCCATATTTGGAAAATTTTCATTAAGCACCTACGTACAGCACCAAATAATACCCGGTTCAAGACGAACTTTTTCTTCCTTATTTAGTATCTGATATGCCTTAAGTCGAATGGCTACTTTACCTTTTTAGTAAACCTAACAGACTTATACACAAGGCCAGTGGAAAAGTGAAAAACTTTAAAATTTGGTCCATTTGGGGTGAAAATATGAAATTTACAAATTTTTTATGGTCAAATAGTACTGTCCCAAAATAAAAAAAAAATAATAAAATCGGGCAACGCCATTCCAAAACAACACGGTGTTGCGGTATTAAATAGCATACCTGAATAACTCCAATTTCAGAAAATATCACTAAGTATATAGCCCAGTCGATAAAGGTATTTACCTACAAAAACTTACAATTTTTCTTATAAGTTCGTGAAAGTGTATAGAATAATATCCTGAAAAGTTTACATTTCGCTCGGATGCAGAACATAAAAAAAGCCATTTTTTCAAAATATTGAAATTAAGTCAAGCTAGGAAAAAATAAAAAATACAGATGGATGTATCACGTATTTATGAACGAAAAATGTCCTAACAAAATTTATCGCTAAAGCCACGGATTTCCCAGAAAAAAAATAGTCAGTCGGAGCGAGATCCATACGTGCGCGTGCTTAAATACGCATGACTGTGACACCGACGCACTGAATTACATGTCACTAAATCAGAATTTGTACAATCTATATGAGTGTTGGTTCCTTTAAAAGATGGAAATTGTAGCTTTCCGGTGCTTTTTTGTTTTAAACAATACAAGCAAAGGATGGATGGTATTGTTTAAAACAAAAAAGCACCAGAAAGCTTGAGAACTATTAAAAAGTATTTACACATCATGATTATTATGGTTTATTAAGTTGTAGTAACGTGGATTCACAAAAAGTACATCTCAAATCATTTTAATCTCCTTGCTCGATGATTTTCTTGATAAATATATATTAAAGGCTGTAACTTGGCGAGAACTTGACCCATTGGAAAAATAAAATATCACTATTTCGGAAAAAATGTATACTTTTCGAATTTTCAAACACAAATTCGTTTACTTGTATGTATCTTTTAGAAAATATGATCAATCAAATCATGATAAGAAATTGCGATTTTCACGATCTTATCCTTATAACTATGAAAATATCTTTGATCATTTTGAACTTGACCCATTGGAAAAATAAAATATCACTATTTCGGAAAAAATGTATACTTTTCGAATTTTCAAACACAAATTCGTTTACTTGTATGTATCTTTTAGAAAATATGATCAATTAAATCATGATAAGAAATTGCGATTTTCACGATCTTATCCTTATAACTATGAAAATATCTTTGATCATTTTGAATATAAATTCTAGGACTTTTCCAATACATTAACAAATGTGTAAGGAATCCATTGGATATAGCTGAAATTTCCCGTAATAAATACAATAGAGTAAAGGCACGTAAAAAATCATGTGAGCGATTCAGCGGCTATGTGTGGTGTCTGTGTATGCGTATATTAATAGATTTTCCCTCCATATTCACTATTTATCCTCCTATTCACTAAGAAAAATAATAAAAATGTGTAATTAGAAAGATAAAAAAGCTTTATTTTACTCGTTAGAACTGCTAAGAATATTTAGAGGCTCCATAGTATGCATTTAACCGTGAGCTTGGCCGCGCAGAGCAGAGACGAACCCAGCTATTTTTTTTGGGGGGGGGGGGGGAAGCTACTACTAATTTGCCAACTGCCCATTTTTTTTACAACTTATATTTCCTTATGTTTTTTTTTATTTCAGACTTAATCTATAAGTAGCCTAGCGATACAAATATTATGCAAAAGAAGTTTAACTAAACTACATGATGTAGGCGCTAGACCTAAGTTGACCCCGCGCTCTCCTTCGTCTAGAAGCTACTGGATGAGGTAACCATTATAGTTTAATGACCGTGGAGAAAAACAAGATACAATACGATTACGCGCAAGTCGGGGCGCAAGGTCGTGAACGTCCGCGCTAGTACGGCTACCGGCCACTTCCCACTTCACATTGTGATACGCAATAGGTAGCATTAAGGGGTCTACACATGATCCAGCGGCAGGGAGCCAGCCTTGTCGGCAGGCTTTGAACTCATTCCTAAAAGTGAACTGGTCCGCTGGAATTCCAATTATCTTCAAAGCGTACCAACAATGTCGGATCCCAGCAGCTGGATCGTCTGTAGACCCCTTTAATAGTCCCAGTTTCTAATTCAGTGTCCTCTAAGAATTCAATATTTTAACAATTTCTGACCGACAACAATTTGTTATTATTATTATCTCTCGTTGAGAGGTTGGTAACTGATATTAGTGATACTCAGTATAAACCAACAACCAACGACTTTATAGCTAGGACAAAGCATTGTATTGATAAAGGCAAAAAGGAGTAATATTCTAATATTTCTAATGTAAGACAGTCTCTGTGAATTGTATGCTCTGGCCGTGGGTCGAACGTCGAATTTCCGCGAGTTGACGAGTTTATTTTATTGGCCCGTCGCGTAGGCCCGTCGGCGTTGTGCGTTGTCCGTCAACTATTCGGTGGCTCTCACATCAGTCGCATCTAGTTATAAATAATATCAATTAAAATTATTTACAAAAAATGGTCATAGTGACAGTGTCATTTAATTCTTATCAACTCATTATTCGTTTTTTGCAATTATACCCAATAAAGATTTTTTTACATTTTTGGTGATTTTCCCAACTCAATCAACATTGGGGGGGGGGAGCGTACCCCCCCCCCCATAACCCCCCGTGGGTTCGTCTCAGGCGCAGAGTGACAAAGTTACTTAACTCATTTTTCCAGGAATACCGTGGCTTCAGCGATAAATTTTATTACGACCTTTTTTTGTTCAGAAACACGTGGTCTATCTACCTGTATTTTTTATTTTTTCCTACCCTGGCTTAATTTCAAAATTTTGAAAAAATGGATGAAAAAAAAATTTGTTCACTTTTTTTTACGTTCTGCATGCGAGCGGAATGTAAACTTTTCCGGATATTATTCTATACACTTTCACGAACTCAGTAAAAAAAATATATATATATATATATATATTCATTTTGCAAGTTTTTGTAGGAATCACTATAAAATGTTCTGTCGTCTGGGCTAATATCAAAAATTACAATTAGGAGCTTATGAATACGACACTTAAATACGTTTAATTTTAATAAAAAACGCATATTATAATAACATAACTATCTCACACATACTGTACGCAGACTATTCTAAAACACATGTTTTCGCAATTCCCAAGAGAAAAACACCACAGTGACACGTAAACGCGTGTGATGTACGACAGAGCCGCATAATTCCTTGAGAAAATATGCTTCTCAATGACAATCCATCGAAACATGAATGAAACTGGTAATTGCGGGAGCGTTTATGGTAATTACCAAGCAATACAACATTCCATGGTTTATGAACGTCGGCAACAGTGTTGCTTCAAGCGATTTATGAAACATTCATTCAAAGTTAACACTTCAAAAAAGATACAAATATATACTCTATTTGGTGAAGACAAAGAGTACTAAAACCTCATTATAG
Source organism: Rutpela maculata (assembly GCA_936432065.2). Classification (NCBI taxonomy): domain Eukaryota; kingdom Metazoa; phylum Arthropoda; class Insecta; order Coleoptera; family Cerambycidae; genus Rutpela; species Rutpela maculata. Next base: position 44,991,640 of record OW386286.2, read on the forward strand.
ATATAAAACCTCTAAAAACGTAGTCAAACATTTTAGAAAAAATTAATTCGAAATTACTATTACAGTTTTATATCCCTTCTATTCATTGACCCTACACCCGATTTTTTAGTGGGCATTTCGTTCAGGGAAGTATATTTTGTTGTTAAGGGGACCTATATTAAGGTAACAAAAAAGAGACGCAACTTTTAACAACGATGTTAATTCATTTCGGTTTTGTTCACTAGTTAACGAGAAAATTACATTTGAAATGTCAACATGAATATTTGGTTCCAACAATATGGGACTACACCGCATTTTGAAATTGAAGTTAGGATTCATTTAAATGCAGTGTTTCCTGGCAAGTGGCTTGGTAGTGAAGTGGGGTGAAAATTTTGCATCCACAGGTAATTTTAAAATAAAAAAATTGACCTGTTTTAGGATTTCGAATATTAATTTATTAAATAAATTTATTCGCTACATATGGGGTGGTTCAAAAATGACTTAATTTTTTACAAAGGGTCATCTCGATCCCCCTAATTTGTTTTCAAATCCGAAAAAAGTAAGTACGTATTTTTTGGTTTTTCAAAATTTTGCCTTTAAATGGAGACCTTAAGTTTTCCATTTAAATTGCTTGGGGAAAAATAACTTTTTGGAATTTTTTGAATAATTGTTCAGGGTTAGGGAAAATCTTGCATTAAACTTATAGGACTTGGAGAGGACTATCCAACGAAGAATTTGATGTATATACATATGGGTTTGTCGCCCCTAACACACCTCCACAGTACCCCGAAAACTACTCTTAAATCAAAATGTGTAAATTCTTCAGGGAATTGACTATTTTGAGCACTTTATTCTCGTCTTTCCTTCAAAAATTGTTACTATTGGTCTAGTGGAATACTTATCAAAATTTTTTAGTCAATCATTTAATTAAACACATTTCATTTGTTTCAGCAATTTTTTTTCTCGAAAATTCGTCTAAAATCCTGTTTTCTGAGATCGGACTAGCAGTCTGTTATTTTTAAGTGACATCAATTTATTGTGAAATAATTTCCATTGTTTAAATAGCAAATTCATATTTATTTTCAATTATTTATCAAATTATGCCAGAAAAGTCAGCTTTTTTGTAATACAGTCATAATGAAATTTGTATATTAATCAATTTTATGTTTTTCATATCTTAGATCTATAATTTAACAAACCATAATTTACTTAAACAAAGTAAATTGGTTTAAACAAAAGAGGGTTTATTAGGTAATATATCTAAAACATAAAATATGTTCGGTGCCACTGAATTGCGCTCACATCCCTAATGAATCCTAATTTAACACTCGAACTGCGCTCACTTTGGTTCAGTGTTATAGATTTCACATTTTCAAGACATGTAAATTTTCATTTTTAGTTTAGATAACACAATTTTTCCAAATTTATCTCATATGTAAAACAACGCTTCGTTATAATTTATAATTATTGTTTATTGGTAGGATATATTTAAAAAAAAGTAAACATTAGACAGTCAACATAACAACATAAAAATATTATATTTTAATGAGATCGTACGCTTAACAAGCAACCACGATAAAAGACGTGATGTTGTTAGACGTACCATGAAGCAAAGGAAGACCGAGCAAAACTTATAGTAATGTCTATTATGACTTGTGATATCTATTCTCATATGTAAAACAACGCTTTTTATAATGATTGTTTATCTCACAGAGTTAGACATGGGTGATAGGCAGGGTTCAAATTGCATCCACCATGTTGAGTCCGCCATATTAGATGCACCATGTTGGATCCACCATATTGGATACGCCATATTGGTTAGGTTAGGTCCGGTTCACTTTTAAACTTTGAATGAAATGATTCACATGCATTTGTGGTCCTTAAAATACTTGCTGTTTTTTCAGCCCATATTGTCGGTGGAAATAGAGAGTCACTTTCGATATAATTTTCCACTAAAAAATGTATAAACTGATCCACTCGACTGTCTTGTGGTTTTTCGCTCATAAAATCTTCGTTAGTTAGTTTGTTCGTTTGTTAGTTATTCCTTAATTTTTCTGTATCCCAATAAGAAACAGAAAAATTAAGAAAATGCCACAACCAACATTTAGACAATATTTAGTTATTCCTACTTTTAGTACCTGGGAGCAGTGAGTGCAGTTCAGTATGGGAATAAAGTACCTAATTTTAATGTGAGCGCAATTCGAGTGTGACCCTCATCAATGTGTGCGCAATTCGAGTGTCCCCAAAATGTTATGGGACTATTACAAAGAAAGCTGACTTTTCTAGGATAATTTGAAAAAGAAAGAGAAAAAAATTATTTAAATAAATGGAAATTGTTTAAATAAATGAAAATTGATTAAAAATGTTGATAAATGTTCCACTAGACCAATAGTAATAATTTTTTAAGAAAACACGAGAATAAAGCGCTCAAAAAGGTCAATTCCCTGAAGAATTTACATTTGATTTAAGGGTAGTTTTCGGGGCACCGTGGAGGTGTGTTAGGGGCAAATTCTTCGTTGGATTTTTCCCCATGCAATTTAAATGGGGAACTTCGGATCTCCATAGGTACCATTTAAAATTAAAATTTAAAAAAACAGAAAATACGTAAGTACTTGCTTTTTTCGGATTTAGAAACAAATTGGGGGATCGATAAAAAATTCATCATTTTTGGATCACCCTAATGGACAACAGTGTATATTTATCTAAATACAATACATTTTGTAATGTATATTTTAAAGTATGTTAGGTAATTGTATAGTTGGTAATATATCCAAGTCACTAATAATATGCATAATCATTCGCTTTATTTTAAATATTTGTGTTGAGGGATTATTGCTCAACGTCAAAAGTATTTTCTTTCCAACTATTCAACAAAACCTTTTTAACGCAGGCCACGTGCAACTACGCCTATGTCGACTATCGCAGTCATCCTCTTCTACATATCTGCTAACTTTACACTGTCTGAACTGTAGGTCACTAACCGCCATTTATATAAATAAATTGGATAACTATCATTGCTGCTAGTTGATGTGTGTGTGCCAGAAGTTAAACTGACCGAGACATCGACTAAGCAGTCGCAAATTAAATGATTTCTAAAATAAAACGGTTGCAAACTATTTTTACCTTGTACAGTTCTATTTTTACTTACGTATATTATGAAATTTTATGTTTGTGTATAATTTGTTTAATTATTATCGTTTCTCGATTTAATAATACATTCAACGTCCTTTATATCTTTGTCATCCCAAAATATTTCACAAAAATTATATAAACCTAAAAATGGGAAAACGTAAAACACATCACGTACATTAAACGGCCTTATAGTCTAGGTGCCCGCGTACATAAATGCAATTTATACATTTCCTCGTATAACTTCTTGTACGGCATAATTGCGCCTAGTCTATCACTTTTTCCTCTGCGAGAATATTCGTAAACGCGGTGTTCCTCCTCGGCATGAAAAAGACGATTTCCACACGTCGGACTGGAAAATCGGCAAATATATTTTGTCCGACAATTCGAAAATTGGATTCTACATATTTTTATTAAGCAATCTTGAAAAAATCAGCTGGTTATCAATAAATGTTTTAAAGTTATGTTATGTTATGTTTAGGGTGGTAGACACCCTTAACGTTCCAAAATTTTTGTCGGACAATTTGTAGAAATATATAGAATATATATGTAGAATCCAATTCTCAAATTGTCCGACAAAATATATTTGCCGATTTTCCAGTCCGACGCATGGAAATCGTCTTTTTCATGCCGAGGAGGAACGCCGCGTTTACGAAAATTTTCGCAGAGGAAAAAAGTGATAGACTAGGCGCAATTATGCCGTACAAGAAGTTATACGAGGATATGTATAAATTGCATTTATGTACGCGGGCACCTAGACTATTAAGGGTAGGATTTTGCAGAGCGAGAGGGAAATATGCGTTTATTTTCTGTTCTTTATTAATATTTAAAAAATCATAAATGGTATAATCTTTAAAGTAGTTTCAGGTACTTCCGATTGCTCTAAGGAATACAACCATGTACAGTTTTTATCATAAATTTTTTAATATAGTTAAATGCCATACTTTATTAATGAAATTTGGAACTATTTTCATAGAGAAACTACCATATTCAAGTACAACAGAAATTTACAATAAAAAAAATATATAGTTGTACATTAGAACAATAGCAAGTATCTAAAACAATTTTAAAGATTGTACTACGTTTAATTTTTAAAATAACCCTGTCACTTTATACATAAAAAGGCCAAACCTCTAAAACAATCCAACCTAAGATTTTCCAACGGAATTCTCTTTATTTTGACGTCACAAATAATTTCTCAAAAGTCCATAAAGCCAACTGGACGGCTACGACGGTAATTATTGTGTCAACTACAGTCCAAATATTATTTCCATCATAATTATTTTCTATATAGACCATCCTGTATATTTTTCATATTTCTTTTCCCTGACAGTTGTGTTAACTACATGTGAAATATTGTCATTCGTCACATTTTTTCATTAATTTTTTTTTAAGGTGACGACCCTGTATAATTTTTTTATATTTTTTACTTGATATTTGTGTTAACTGCATGCGAAATATTATCGTCATAATATCGTTAATTATTTCTTTTGGATTACCACCCTTTGCATTTATTAAATATTTTTCTTCTTTGACAGTTGTGCTAAATAAATAGGAAATATTATTAGTCCTCCAGCACATTTCTTTATTATTTGTTTAGGTTTACCCTGTATGCTTTTCACATTTTTATTCGTTTTATTCGTTGATAGTTGGGTTAACTGCATGCGAAATATTATTGTCCTCCATCACATTCTTTTAACTATTTCTTTTTGGGCTGACTACCCTGTATATCTTTGAACGGAAGTACCTAATCCTCGTTGACAGTAGCGTCAACTACCTACCAAATATTATCGTTCTGCGTTCATTTTCGGACTCTACATATTCTACAAAATAAAGTCTCCCTTCAGTAAGCGAGGGAAATAAAAGTGGACACACAACCTTTGGGGAATAGTCATATGTCCATGTTATTGCCATCTACAGAAGCTGGGATTTCAACCCGGAGAGTAGGTAGACTAGGTAGTATAGTAGTCATGTTTTGCAATACAACTTGCCTTAAGCAACTGATTCATCGTGTTTGGAGCACTAAAAACTTTTTTGCTTTACTGGATTTGGATATTTCTATTCAGTCAAGATTACTTTTACCAGATGTATAATGCTAATCTAGCTAAATATTAATCTAATATACCATAAAAATGTGTATTAAACCTCAACCTTCTAAGGTAAAACTTAAAAGTTGATATTTGATACAGAAATACTAACAATGTAGAAGACTCTACAACAGATTACAATCAAAGCAAAATAATGAGAATTCCTTCAAACATTAAACATTTGATGTCTACGTATTTTAGCCTAGGTTTATTTTTCGTTTTCTTTCACGCCCTTCTCCCTTTATCTCCGTCTAATCTAGATATCTTATACCTCTTATTCTTTCCCCGACCTACTCATAAGATTACTTTTGTGGGACCTTATGATCTTGTAGATTGTTTAAGGGGTCGCTTGGCCCTAAATTGGCCTTTCTTCACTTCGACCTAAAAGATCTTTTGTGAATTACCCAACAAATTAATTGTTGCCCAGAATTCCAAGACTTTTTACAAAGCTTGTGATTTTCCTGGGAGCTAATTCCCTATGTCTTCAGGCGTTAATTCCGCCTTGTGGCGGATAGATTATATACTTTTTCGTTTGTCTTTGGCCTGGAGTATTCCTTCAGGACTTCTTTTGTTCATTTTCCCATTTTTGCACCACCTCCGTTAAGTATCTCTTAGATTAGCCACAAAAAGGTGCGGATCAAGACTGTCAGCTAATTCATTACCTCGTATTCCCTCATGCCCCGACACCCACATCAAGGTAACCTTGTTGTTTTTTGTCAGTTGCTTCAGGGATTGTCTGCATTCCCAGGCAGTTTTAGACTCGACTCTATAGAACCTGAGAGCCTTTAGTGCTATCTGAAAGTATATAGATTATTTGCCCTTCGAATGTCTTTGTTAAGGCATTCCTGGCCACACAGATCTTAGCATATTGTAATATGTTGCACCCCTTAAAATTTAAGGTTATGTTACTAAAAAGTAGGCAGACTTCAACAGATCGAATGTCTGAATGAATGTAGTGTATTTGCACCTACTCGAAAAAGAACCTACCAGAAGATTCCAAAGTGACATCTGGAATTCTCTAGAGAATGGTGGCGTCATCACAGAACAATCGAGATCTGTCATTTTTAGGTATAAAAGACCAACCGCATTCTCGGCGAGTAGTTCAGAAAGTTCAGAAAGTATAGAAAGTGAGGTTAAGAGTTCAAAAAGAAACAAAGTGATAAACATTGTGATTTTTAGTCAGTAAAGTGTATTTAAATTAACAATAGTATTGTGAAGTATCCAGTAAATATTTAATAAAGTGTGTTAGTGGACAATCTCTTGTTATAATTTTTGGAACCCACGGATTTTGCAAGGGGTAGTTTCCTAAGGGTGGAAACACGTGACAAATTGGTGTCAGAAGCGGAATTTTATGACAAGAGGAGCTCTGAAGTTGTACTGGAGTGTTCGAGAAGGATTCTCGAGGGTTAGTGCTAACACAGGACTAATTTACTGGACATTGTTCGAGGGTTGTTTTCGAACAGGAAAATAGTGTTTAAGTGCATTTTTGAGACATTGTAGAACATTTTATTAGGACATTAGTGTGATAATTAAATCCTTTGAACTGAGAAGTGATAGAGACACTGAAAAAGACTCATTTAGTGCGTAAAAATTTCTAGAACTTTTCTATTTGGACATTAGTGGAGATTATTAAATTCTCTGAACTGGATAGTGACAAAAGACTCTGGATAAGACTTTTTCGTGCTATTTCGAGATTTGTCTAGAAAGTTCCATTACCGATATTGACGTGACAGTTAAATTTATTTTATATTAATTTCATCGTATGCCCGTAACAACAAGAAGTATGGCATCCGATAAACAAATACAGGACTTATTCGAACAATTCCAAAAAATGATGGCGCAGCAACGGCAGGAAGATAAAGAAGAACAGGAGAAAAAACGTCAAGAGGAGAAAGAAGAACAAGAAAAGCGACGTCAAGTAGATAAAGAAGAGCAAGAAAGACAACGTCAAGAGGAAAAAGACGCACTCAGAAAAATAATGGAAGACTTGGAAGAAAGACGCCAGGAGGAATTAAGGAAAATCCTGAGCGATCAAATAAAAATACAACAGGACGCAATCATTTCTGTCAAAAGTGAAGTCAAAGAAGAGATAAGCAAGGTAGAAGAAAAAGTAGATAAGGTCGAAGATAAAGTAGGTGAAGTCAAGACCGAAGTCGGTCAAGTAAAAGGAAAAGTAAATCAGTTTGAAGAAAAGATGAGTGAGTTCGAAGAAGAAGTCAAGGGAGAAATAGACTGGCTTAAACGACAGTTGAGAGATAGAGGAAGCCAGCAGGTGGTATCATCAGGTCAGAGACTAAAACCTCCTTCTTTTGACGGCCAAAGTTCCTGGACAACGTACAAGAGGCAGTTTGAGGCAGCAGCGTGTGCGAACAACTGGGATAATGAGGAAAAGGCCATGGCATTAGTTCTGGCGTTAAGGGGCCAGGCTTCAGAGTTACTCCAAACCATCCCAGTTGAGAAACAAAGGGACTTTAAAGTCTTGGAAGCTGCATTAGACTTGAGGTATGGCGATCAACACCTTGCCCAATTATACCAGGCTCAGCTGAAATCCCGGATGCAAAAAACTGGGGAAAGTTTACAAGAATTTGAAGCCGCGATAGAGAGACTGGCACACCTGGCGTATCCGAGTGCACCTAGAGAATTTCAGGAACAATTAGCCGTAGGGGCCTTTTTAGATGGCATAAGGGACGAAGAGGTTAGGCGAGTTCTGAGGCTGACAAGACACCAAAGTAGTAGCGAAGCTTTGGTGCGTGCACTTGAAGTAGAAGCCGCCTACAGAGATACTCCAAGGTCGAGAGTGCGAGCTGTGACTCTCGAAGAATCGCAACCAGAAATGAACCAGAACCCCTTGCTGACTGAGATGCAGAAAATATTCACCAAATTATGCGATAAATTGGATGGCCTCGGAAAGCAGGAAAAACAACAAAATAAAGGGAAGCCGAGCGGAGGTATTAAATGTTTCAACTGCGGCAAGGTGGGACATATGAAACGAGACTGTCGACAGCAGAACTCGGAGAGTCGAGTAAATGCTGTGAATGTTGAAGAGAAGCAGGAAAACTAAGGATAGCCAGCACCAAGGGGGCTGTGCTGGCTAGGGAATGCGGTGCCCCCAGAGAAATAAAGATTTCCCAGCTCCAAAGAATTCCAAGTAGTCTGTTGTTGCAAGGATATGTGAATGGAAGAAAATGCGTGTTTACTATTGACACCGGTGCTACGTCATCAATAGTGCGGCCAGGATTTATATCAGGCTTGCAGATTGACAAGAAGCAAAATGGAGTAATCATTCGAACAGCCACGGGGGACAGGGCTGCGGTCCATGGAGAGGTTAACTTGGAACTGCAGGTTGGACGTTTGAGGTTCAATTACAAGGTCATTGTGGCTGACATTATGGATGATTTCATTTTGGGTCTAGACATCATGGGAGAGCAGGGATTCATTGTTGACGTAGGGGAGCGAGTCTTAAAAATTGGAAATGAGGAATTTATTCTGGCAACCGCAGACGACCAATTCCATAAAGCAAGGTTGTTAACAACAGAGACGATCAAGATTCCTGCTCATTCAGAACAAATGATCGATGCTGCCTTAGAAGGAAATCCTGGAGGGTACCGTGTTGGCCTAGTTGAAGATGACGAATCGATTAAGTCCCTACTCAATGTTATTGTGGCGAGAACTTTAACCCGGACTAAAGACAAAATCCCAGTAAGAGTCGTTAATTTAAATTCCCACTCAGTGACAATTAAGGAAGGCAAACCGATTGGCTCCTATGAACCAGTCACATGGGTAGTGAGGTGCGAGGAACAAACAGAGGGAAGTTCGTCTACAAAAATAGACCAGGAAGTTTTGACCTTGCTGAGTACTCAGTTGGAGCATTTATCTGAGGATGAACGAAGGGAGGCAATCAAGTTCCTGGAAAAGGAAAGTTCAGTATTTGCCAAGAATACAGAGGCCCTCACAAAAACAGACATAGTCCAGCATCGGATAAATACTGGTGACTCACCCGCTATTCGACAACCACCTAGGAGGCTTCCATTAGCGAAACAAGAAGATGCCTCGGCAATGATAGACAAGATGCTACAAGATGGAGTCATTGAGGAGTCAACGAGTCCCTGGTCATCGCCAGTAGTTTTGGTTGCCAAGAAGGACGGAACATTAAGATTTTGTGTCGATTATCGAAAATTAAACGATGTCACGAAGAAAGACAGTTACCCATTACCACGAATTGACGACACGTTAAGCACGTTGGCAGGTTCACGATGGTTTTCTACGTTAGACCTTAGGAGTGGATACTGGCAAGTGGGGCTTCATCCTGATGATAAGGAGAAGACAGCGTTTTCAGCAGGCAGTGGTCTTTATCAATTTACCGTGATGCCTTTTGGACTTTGCAATGCGCCAGCTACCTTTGAAAGACTGATGGAGTTCGTGCTGCGAGGGCTAACCTGGAGGACGTGCCTGGTTTACCTTGACGACGTGCTTGTTATGGGACAGGACTTTACAGAACATTTGAAAAATCTTCAAGAAGTATTTGGGCGAGTCAGGAATGCCCACCTGAAGTTGAACCCGAAGAAGTGCCTGCTATTCCAGAAAGAAGTCAAATTTCTTGGTCACGTGGTGTCTTCGGATGGAATACAAACAGACCCCGACAAAATTTCTGCTGTACGAGATTGGCCAAGACCATCTAACATTCATGAAGTATGGAGCTTCCTTGGCCTCTGCACTTATTACAGGCGCTTTGTGGAAGGGTTTGCAGAAATTGCGAAACCATTACACCGGCTGACAGAAGAGAAAGTGCAGTACCAATGGACACCGGAATGTGAAACGGCATGGAGAAAATTGAAGGCAGCTCTATGCACTGGTCCTGTGCTAGCGTACCCACAACGGGAAGGACTTTTTATTTTAGACACTGATGCCAGCAATTCTTCGGTCGGATCTGTGCTGTCTCAAATCCAGAATGGGCAGGAAAGAGTGATCGAGTACTTCAGCAAGGTGCTGTCCAAACCAGAAAGAAATTATTGTGTAACCCGGAAAGAGTTACTGGCCATCGTAAAATCAGTGGACCATTTTCATAAATATCTTTATGGACGACATTTCAAGATTCGGACCGACCATGCTGCATTAAAATGGCTGTTGCAGTTGAAAACCCCTGAAGGTCAACTGGCTCGTTGGATAGAACGGCTGCAACAGTATGATTTCAAAATCGAACATCGACCTGGAAGATCTCATAAGAACGCAGACGCTTTATCTAGAAGACCGTGCAAGGAAGATTGCAAGCACTGCCGCCACGTTGAGAAATTGCAGGGTACGGTGGCCGTCAACACTATTAAAATAGAGGTTCCGGACGATTGGACAACCGAAGCCCTGAGACAAGAACAACTAAATGACACAGAAATTGGGGCTATATTGAGAGCAAAGGAGAAAGGAATTCGACCAGCGTGGAAGGATGTTTCGGATAAGGCAGTTGGATTGAAGGCTTTGTGGGCCCAATGGGATTCACTTAAAGTCATGAACGGACTGCTAAAGAGAGCTTGGGAAAGCCCGGATGGCAGGGAAGTTGTTATGCGTCTAGTGATTCCCAGGTGTCGAGTACCGAAAGTACTTCAGGAAGTGCATAATGGAGCATCCGGTGGGCACTTCGGCGTTAATAAGACCCTGAATAAAGTACGAGAATGATTTTATTGGGTGAATAGTCGTCAAGATGTGGAAGCTTGGTGTCGCAATTGCAAAATTTGTGCAGCCAGTAAGGGACCACAGACTAGAAGTAGGGGTGCAATGAAGCAATATAACGTCGGAGCTCCTTTTGAGAGGATCGCGATCGATATAGCCGGCCCATTCCCAGTAACCAAGGATGGGAACAAGTACATACTGGTTGCCATGGACTATTTTAGTAAGTGGCCAGAGGCCTATGCAATTCCAAACCAAGAAGCAGTCACTGTCGCCAAAGTCTTGGTAGATAATTTGATATGTCGGTTTGGTGTACCCCTGGAGCTGCACTCAGATCAAGGGAGGAACTTTGAGTCAGGGTTGTTTCAGCAAATCTGCAAGTTATTGGGGATACACAAAACACGGACAACAGCCCTTCACCCGCAATCAGATGGAATGGTGGAACGACATAACAAGACTATGAAAGAACATCTTTCTAAAGTGGTTCATAAGAATCAACGCGATTGGGATCTCCACATACCGTTTTTCCTCATGGCATACAGAGCTGCTATCCACGAGTCTACGAAACAAACACCAGCCCGTGTAGTATTTGGACACGAGATCAGACTGCCGTGTGATTTGATTTTCGGAACACCAGGCGGAGAACAGCTTCCTGTGAACAGCTATGTGGATGAAATGAGTGAACGGCTAAGAAATGTTCATGAGCTGGTTAGAGACCAAATCACCATAGCCAGTGACCGAATGAAGGCTCGATACGACCGTAAGGGTAGTTCAGAAGGGTTCAAGGCAGGAGATCTGGTTTGGCTGTACAACCCACAGCGGAAGAAAGGGAAGTCACCGAAACTTCAACCTCCTTGGGAAGGACCTTATACTGTTATTACCCGAATTAATGATGTCGTCTATCGTATTCAACGAAACAAAAAGTCCAAGATGAAGATCGTACACTTGGATAGACTGGCGAAGTATGTGAAAGAGGCTGAATTGCCTGACCGGGACGTTCAGGCTTAAGGAGGGGGCAGTGTAATATGTTGCACCCCTTAAAATTTAAGGTTATGTTACTAAAAAGTAGGCAGACTTCAACAGATCGAATGTCTGAATGAATGTAGTGTATTTGCACCTACTCGAAAAAGAACCTACCAGAAGATTCCAAAGTGACATCTGGAATTCTCTAGAGAATGGTGGCGTCATCACAGAACAATCGAGATCTGTCATTTTTAGGTATAAAAGACCAACCGCATTCTCGGCGAGTAGTTCAGAAAGTTCAGAAAGTTCAGAAAGTATAGAAAGTGAGGTTAAGAGTTCAAAAAGAAACAAAGTGATAAACATTGTGATTTTTAGTCAGTAAAGTGTATTTAAATTAACAATAGTATTGTGAAGTATCCAGTAAATATTTAATAAAGTGTGTTAGTGGACAATCTCTTGTTATAATTTTTGGAACCCACGGATTTTGCAAGGGGTAGTTTCCTAAGGGTGGAAACACGTGACAATATATTTCTATCTGGAAGATAGTTGGGATGTTCTTGGTAACAGATAGAAATATATGCTAAAGATCTGTGCGGCTTTAGATGCATGTATGCTTCGCTACGCCTACACCTACCTCTTCGGCCATTTTCGATCCATCTGTATACCAAATGAGTGACTCTTTCCCCAACTGCAGGCTTCGTGCCTGATGCAGATTTAAGGCACTAAGAAGGTTCATAGCTGCTGTGGTACAGCAGCACATTGCTCCCTAGACAGGCTAGGCGTTGCAATTTCTGCAACTTTCCTTGTGATAGTTGTTCTTCCGTTTTTGGCCATCATACATATGATGCGTAGGTCACCATGGATCTGAAGGTAGGACCAAAGTATCATTTTCGGCTTCAAACCTCAACTCTTACCAAACAGCCTACGGCACGTCCAGCTAGCTGTGGTTGCTTTTGTAAGTGTCCTTTCCAAATGAGAGTTCCAGGTAAGTATTTGATTCAGAATTACTCCTAGATACTTACTTCACTGGAAAGTTTCAATACTGTTCCATTTAATATAGGAGCCTCAAATTTCGTTTTCTCCTTTTAGTGAATGGAACAATAAGTGTTTTGCTCGGATTGAATTAAGGCCCTTTGACGAGCACCATTTAGATATTATGTTTAATGCAATTGGAATGAGGTTTGAGATCATAACCCCATGCCTATGATAATCTACCGGCTAAAATTGAGTTTACATTTATTTACGTCGGAAAATATTAGAGTATATATTATGATTGCCTTGCCATACCAGAGGGGGTGGAAGTGGTTTGACACCTCCAAGGTTTCTAATTATTGACACCACCAATTTACTTATAAAACCTGGGTACATTTCACTAAATTCGAACAATGAATCCCGAATCGTTTCGGCATTTCTTTCGTTGCAACATTTCTCTCTGCTGGACAGAGAACTCAATAACGTACATTCTCTTTTCAATTAAATCGAGAAGTACTATGTTTGGTTTGGTAGCATCCAGCTTTCGAGTTATTGGGAAGAAGTAATTCCAATATATCCAGCACTTGCTGTTCTTTACGACTGCCTCGATTTCTTGAAGCACGACCGGCACGATAGGATCTTGTTCGCAGAGCTGGAACTAGGACAGATTATGCGTTTGGCATGCTTGGGTCTTGGCGCATCTCATTGGAGACTGACCTAGGATTGAAGAATAAAGTGCATCAGTGAATAAAATTTTGCGATCTCGAAGGCCTGCGCCCTTGGCGGCCGTCAACTTGCCAACCCCTAGTTCCAGCAATGCTTGTTCGATACCATAAATAGCAAACGTCAAGTCTTTAGACATTCCCTGATCTTGTAGATGTTTATAGATCATCATGTCCATCTGCTTACTATGTGCTGTCTCAGCAGGTTTTTATGTCCTAGCGACTTTTGGCTTAGGTCTACTTCCTCTGCATTTGCATGTGAGGAAGGAGGCAGCACTTGGTGCCCTAAGGCTGCATCAGACACTTAAATTTAGACCAGGAGACCTGGTTGGTCATTTAAGGATTTTGGAACTAATCCAATTTGAATCCATGACCAAACCCAAGCATGACTTTGACTGCCCGTTCGATGTGCTGATTGGGAGCCGTCAGGTGAACAGAGTCGAAGTACTGCGGTTGGAGAAAGAGTCACTCATCTGGTACACAGATCGATGAAGGGATTAATGTGGGCGTAATGGGGCTATGTAAAGCCCTTGGCAACACCCCAACCATCTTCCAGGCAGAAATCTATGCTATAGATCTGTGTGCCCAGGAATGCCTTAACAGAGGCACTTGAAGATTTATATACTTTCAGATAGCCAGGCGGCATTAAAGGCTCTCAGGTCCTACAGCTTCGACTCTAAAATTGCCTGGGAATGCAGACAATCCTTGAAGTAACTGGCAAAAAACAACAAGGTGACTTGATGTGGGTGACGGGGCATGAGGGAATAGAAGGCAATGAATTAGCTGACAGCCTTGCAAGAAAAGGGGCTGAAACACCATTTTTCGGATCCGAACCGTTCTGAAGCTTATCTAAGGGACACATAACGGAGGAGGTCCAAAAATGGAAAAAGGAACAAAAGAAGTCCTACTAGGGGAATACTCCAGGCAAAAAATAAACAAAAAGGTTGAAAACCTATTCGACAAAGAATGCCACAAATCTTCTCAACTCGAAAAGTTCAACCTAAGGCTGGTCACAGGCCTTCTAACTAGCCATTGTGCCGTCATCTCAAGAACATGGGCATGGCAGAAGATGACAAATGCAGATACTGCGAAGCTGCAACTGAGACTACTTTGTGAATGCAAGGAACTAATCTGCATTAGGCTAAAGTACCTAGAACAGGCGGAATTAACGCCTGAAGATATAGGGAAATTAGCTCTCAGGAAAATCACAAGCTTTGCAAAAGTCTTGGAATCCTAGTTGCACAGTAATTCAGAAAAGATCTATTTGGTCGAGGTGAGGAAAGACCAACTCAGGGCCAAGCGACCTCTTAAACAATCTACAATCTTCCTCAGGTCTTTAAGCAATAGCTGCTTGCATAAGATCAGGCGCGAGATCTAGTAGTCCGAGTTTATGAATGGTTCTTGGAGCGTTTCTAAATACGTCATAAGCTCTTGAAGCTAGTGAATTGTTACTCCTAATTGTTCGAATAGATGTATCTGGTGTTATTCTGATATACACACACTCCTAATAAGACCTACTTTCCAAATTTCGATACGTTCTATGGAAGATCTTGGGTGCAGGCTTCTACAAATATTCGGTGTTGAAAAATTGATTTTTTTAAGAATTTTTTTTAAGAAAAGAAATTTAGATATGATTTGAGGTTTTTTAAAATCAATGATTTTAATTTTTTTAAATCATTATTTCTCCAGCTTTAATGTTAACTACGAACTACTTATTATTTTTCTTCCATAAAGCTGTTTTTCGTACTTCGTGCCAATGGAGATAAAATTAATCCAAAGCTATTATCTTTCATATTTACATCTTCTGAAACATTATCTCATGCTTACGCTTAAGTTAAGGAATCAAAAATAACTAATCCAATGTCAATAAAAGGATACCACTCAATATATATTAAACAAAATCATAATGTAATTCATAAATGAATACATAAATGGATGACTGTATTCATTATTCTTCTGGGTATCATACAAGACATAAAAGGCTCGGGTACCAACCCGTAATCTATAAAGAACTGACTCATACTTCATATAATTCAAAGGAACTATTTTATAAAATGGATATTTTGATGAGTAACGAACACATTAATATTAATTAACATCCTGTTTACGGTTTCTCAAATATGTTTATACAGTGACGAGGTGATAACAGCAACCCTTTTATTTTATAATGTTAATGCTGATCCCAGGTAACCAAAAGTATTACTCATAATAATTATTCTTCGATTAGTCGTAGTAAAGGCAAATATTGTACAATCGTATTTGTATGAGGTTTTTTATATCCAGTAAGAAGACGATTATAAATCATTCCATATACGTCATTTTGGTCGGTTTTCAAATTTTCTACTTAATTCCAATTATTCAACATTTAGAACCTATATGACCATAAATACCAAGTATCACAGATTTTGAGATATCGGACTTTTTTACAAATTGTGAGCAGCGAAGTCTCCAGACTTGACACCTATCGACTTTCACGTCTGGAGGCGAATAAAAGAACTTGTTTACGAGTTGAAATAACTGACCGCGACCACCAGAACAGAATGTTTTTTATCGAATGTACTAGCATTTCTAGAGGGGATAAAACAAAGAAATTTTACAAGTTATTGAATGTATTTCACTCGATATTTCATGTGTACTATTTTGAGAAAATACCATTTAAATTTCAAATTTAATTCTCCAGAAACGTACCCAAGCATTTTAATTTGTGAACAAAAATTTATATAATCCCATTTCGAACTCTTTTTTGTATTGTTTTGAGAAAGTACCCATTGCAGATTAGAAAAAGGAAATTAACACAGATAAAACCTTTTAATAGTGTAATTATATTGTTTACTAACAGAAATTCCAATAACAAAAATGTTTAAAAAACGCCGATATCTCAACATCTGTAATACTTTGTATAACAGTATATAGGTTCTAAATGACCCCATTTCTACCGAGTACCAAACACTCTGTTAATCGGATTTTTTCTCACAGTAAAATATTTACTAATATTAAAATACAATTTATTTTGAAGTGTCCATTTCTGCATAGAGCACTCTATATTACTTTCAACTTTAATGTACATTTTTGAATCATTTGATAAACTATAGATATTTGGAAGACTTAATTATTTCATTTAAACTATGAGAATGAGGAATAACAGTGCTCCAAGATTGGAACCTTGAGAAATACCGTATAAGGTAGTAAAACGATTTGATGCATATCATTCATATACAGTGTTTTTTATTTTGTAAAGTGAGAAGTTCTATCAAAATTTTCGTAAAATACAAATTCACTTGGAAATGAGACACCGAATGAATCAAATGCTCTTTGAAGGTCAGTCATCTACCTAACTGCCATCATGCATTACCTGCGATATATACTGAGTAATATTAAGGTACTAGTTGTGATTGTGATTTAACGTTTTTAAGTGGATATATGTTTCATAAAACCGTGTTGGTGTAGAGTGACCACATATGGACTCTTACATTATTTTTACCTGACACAATTTGTCAAATTTTGAATATTTCTTTTGCTTTACAGGTTTTTTTAATGGATTTCGGCCAAGGACCATACAACCAGCCGCAATTTGTTTAATAGTCAGTTAGTTAAATTGTTAAATACATTTTATCAACGACACATTATACTTTACGAGTACCTACCTACTTGAGATAAAATAACTTATACCTATGTCTAACTTAATTATGAGAGAGAAGATGTATACAGACGATAACAAAAAGGGATTTAATGGAGTCATCACGCTCTTCTCGTCCTGGGGTCCATCAGGATGTTTTAAAACAAACAATACAGGAAGGACCACGGTTGGTAGGGGAAATAACACAGAAAAACAAATGGCAAGAAAAATAACCTACATCTTAACAGCAGTCTGTTAGGCAAGTAAAAGATACCTACTCTTCTTAAGGGAAGAGGTTCGGCAAAATTTCCAGGTTGGGGATAGCTCGTCTCCTGGTAGCGGAAATAGACCGACGTTAAATAAGTAGTTAAAAAAAAAACCGTATGTGTATTTTCCTAGGTCTTATAGACAATAAGTTGAGCATATTAAATGGAGCCAATATATTAGTTTTTTTTACAATATTGCTAAGTAATGTACGATAAACATTTTGGTATTTCGCACATCCGAAAAAGATATGGTCGAGGCCAGCTGTGGTGTTGCATTGATGATAATTTGGTGAGGTATAAATACCAATTTTATATAAGTGCGAGGTACGATGCGTGGCCAAATTTTAGACGTATGAGAGATGTTACATATTTCCTCGATACTTGGAAATTTTCATGCCAAAGTTTATTAGGTATATTGAGATGTGTCATCGTATAACTTAGTAGGGTTAGTAAAACAGTATTCATTTCATTGGAGTTTTACAGGTTATACCTTTAAGTATGCTAAGTCTCATCTTTGAGTTACTGGACGTGAATTAGAATGTTGAAACAAAAACAAAAATAATTTTTTTGATACCTATTATATTCTTTCCACTACCATCAATACTTCAAAAAAATTGTTGTATCACTCATCCTCTAGACAAGATTCGAACCCGGGATTCTGTGGTCTCAAGCCTAAGCGTAAGCACTGAGCCGGTTTGTGTAAGGTAAAAAAATAGCACTGGAACTGGTAGTAGTAAAATTCTCTATGCAGTATATTTTCAAGTTAATTAAGTTTGCAAAAATATATTCTAAACGGAACGGGGCAAAAATGCGTTCGAACAAACTCTACTATAATCGTATGAAACATCACGGTCAGCAGAAAAACAGCCGATATACGTCCGCAACGTAAAATACCGGCAATTAACCGAGATATAACTCAAGATTTTTGCGACTGTATCACGTTTCTCACGTTCAGCTGACCCCGACACCGGTCGCACGAGGGGGCGAGGAATTAAATTCGTGCGACACTACGGCCCTTTTGTCGAGATAATCCCGGAGAAGACACAGATAAACGGTTACATTCGGTGATGAACGGCTCTAATTTAGACAATTTACTGAATTTGCCAGATCTGATTTTGTAAGACGGATCCGTTTATCTCGAGGACTGCGAACGCTGCATGAGGAATTTCTTAGAACGTGTCAGTAGACTGGAAAAAAATCCTTTGATATTCAGTAACGGAAATTCTTTTCGAGTGTTACTTGAGTCGATATAAAATAAATTAGGTACTGTACAAGGAGGGAAAAAAATTACAAAATAGATTTTTGCTTATAAATGTTCTGATTATTATTCGATATACCTAGTGCAGTCAATATACATATACATCTGAAAAAACATTAAATATGGGGGGATTTTTATTTAGTATTGTAGTGGGGAGGGCTCTCATTAAAAATCCAAGGTTTCGATCTCGAGGGAGCGCTACTTTAGCCGCCATCTTGTAATAAAGGGGGGGTTAAAATCAGTTTTTTTATAACTCGTTTCCTGTTGATTAGGGTGGTCCAAAAATAAAAGTTTCACGATTTTTTTCGATCTCACCCTCTCAATGGATTATAATGGTCAATAAAACATTTCCTACAAAATTTCAGCCCGTTCGAATGATAACGGGCCCGGCAGAATAAAGTATCCAGTTTAAATTGAGTTGTTTTTATTAATAGCTAAATTTTTATTCAAAAATTAAACACGAGGTTCTTGAGGAAACATGGAAATTTTATTTTTTAAATAAGCTTCAGCCCTCAAGTTGGTCGATAATTGGTGCACAGAACACTTTCTCTCGGTTAACCCCCAGAAAACTGAGCTAGTACTATTCACCAAGAAAAGGAAACTACCAAATATGAAAATGCCCAAATTATCGGGCAGTCAACTCCACTTAGCGAGTGAGGTCAAATACTTGGGGGTCATGCTTGATCGTACTCTGAATTGGAAGAGACATTTGGAAGTTAAGACAAACAAGGCATGTGCGGCATTCTGGCAGTGTCGCAGGGCGGTCGGCAGGTCCTGGGGTTTCTCACCCAGAATCTCCCTCTGGCTGTACACTGCTGTGATAAGACCCATGCTTTGTTATGCAGCCATAGTCTGGTGGCCCAGAGTAAGGCAAAAAACAGCAGCATCTCAACTGAAGCATGTTCAAAGATTGGCATGTCTCTGCGTTACTGGTGCGATGAAAACGACGCCTACAGCTGCGATGGAGACTATACTCTGCATCCCCTCTCTAAATCTGTACATAGAGGAGGTGGCGTTGAGGACTGCTCTGAGATTGCAATCTGTAGGCCAATGGTATATTAAGGGCACGGCTACGAGACATGCCCGTATCCTAGAGGAGGCTACAAAACAAATTCCTCTTCTGGGAATGGGAACTGACCGTATCCTCCCTATATATAACTTCAACAAGAACTTTGAGGTGAGTTTGAATGCGTCCGGTAATGACGAGCCGGACATATCAATCTACACCGATGGTTCAAAAATGGACTGTGGATCAGGAGCTGGGGTATATTCAGAAGACCTAGATCTACATTCGATAATACCGCTAGGCACACATGCCACTAGCTTCCAGGCGGAACTAGAAGGGATCCTGCAAGCGGTAATAGAAACCACGAAGGCAAACGTCAATGGTAAAACGGTGCGCATAGCAGAGCAGCCCTGCTTGCCCTAAACAATTGTAGGACAGGCTCGGGGCTGGTTCTGGAAACTAGAAAGGCCCTAGACGTGCTTGCACAAAACAATAGTGTCCAGCTCCGTTGGGTGAAAGGACATGACGGAATTCAGGGTAACGAAGAAGCGGACGCTTTAGCCCGCAAGGGATCTGAGAGCGCCCTGCATGGTCCAGAACCTGCAATAGCGCTCTCAGATTCAGTCCACAGTTCCCTGCTAAAGAACTATACACTCAAACGCCATGCGGACTGTTGGGGTGGTCTGAGCAGCTGCAGACATAGCAGAATGGCTTTGGCCACACCAGTCGTAAGCTAGGCAAACACTGTCTCCAGATGTCCAGGAGTAATCTGCGCATTTATGTAGGATTACTAACAGGACACTGCAGACTAAACAAACACCTCCATACACTGGGAGTTATAGACAACCCCAAGTGTAGAGGGTGTAATCTGGATGACGAGACTGCCGAGCATGTGCTCTGTCACTGCCCTGCTCTCTCAACGAAAAGAGGATCCATACTGGGGGACTTCTGGCCCAGTATGGCCAGCATAGGTGGCGCTTCACCTGGTCTCCTTCTTAAATACATCACAAGTGTTGGTTGGCTTGAGGAATGAGAGGCTCGGTGGACATGCCACCACTTACGGGGGCAGCACAATGGGCCCGCTTATGAGGCCTGAGTGCACGTGAGTGTAAGCTCACCCCCCGCCAAACAATCCAGATCCAGATCCAATAAGCTTCATCTTACGTCAGCAAGCAATCGACGATTTTCGGGTTTTCAGCAAATAACCCTTCGAAACGTTAGCAAAAAGGGGTGGAAGTGTAAGTCTTTCAGAATGCGGCGAAAACTACGGTTCGAAATATAGAGAGCTAATGCTTGTCGTATTGCAGATTGTTTAGGACTTCGTAGCACAGCTGCTCTTCCCTCTCGGCATTTTCACGTATGCGTACAGAACGAGTTCTTCCTTTTGGTTTTTCTCTGGCACATGAAGAAGCAGTACTGCGAAACTTGGTTACCCACTTTTTGTTATTCGACTAGGAACTGAATCTCGTGGATTTAAATGACAGTGACGACGAAATAAACGCTGGGTGATTACAACAGAATAGTTATTTTTTAAATAAGCTTCAACCGCGAAAGATTATGGCAGAGTTCTTTATAGAGCATTTTATACCATTTGCTCTTAATATTTTAACATTATTCCCAAACGTGACATCACAAATTAAAGTATAAAATAATTTTAAACCACAATCAGCGTCCAATTTAAGAGTTATAATATGGTTCCAAGTACTATTTACTTGCGAAACAATTTGGTTGTGATTGTGATTTAATGTTTTTAAGTGGATATATGTCGGTAATAGGTAGAGATATTGAGCTATGGTTTACGTCATTCAATTCTTTGTTCGAATGTCTACATATAAGGTTTTTTAGCCCCGGAACCCTTCGAATGGGAGCTAAACGGGTCTATGTCATACAGAAATGGATTCCCAATTCCATTGGCTATTCAAAAAAAAAAAAAAATGAAAAGGATTCCAGATGCATGGAGGAATGCCGAGGTCACCATCCTCTTAGAAGGGTGACTCCTAGAACACCGGAAATCACCAGCCGATTAGCCGCCTCTCTGTATTATATAAGCTCCTTACCAAAATAATCGCAAATCGTATCACCAACAAGCTCTACTTTTACCCACCCGTAGAACCAGCTGAATTCAGGAAAGGATACAGCACGATCGACCACATTGATACAGTGTGCACGTTTATTGAGAAATTCACCAAACGCAACGTCCCACTCAACCTGGCGTTCCTTGATTATCAGAAGGCTTATGACTTTGTGTAAATCTGGGCAGTTTTGCATGCAATGGACGCTACGAGGATCGACTCGAGATATTGGAATCCCATCAAAACATGCGAACTTTCCACGTCAAAGTCGAAGAAGACTTAATCATCGGGGGATCTCCAACAAAAGAATAGTCAGACAAGGGGACACTACCTCGCCGAAGCTGTTCATGAAGCTGTGGATGAAGTAAAAAAAATATTGAGGCCTTTGGTTCTTGTACACATACAAAATCAATTTTTTTTTCACTCCCTTTAACAGTGGGATCGGGGTGGTAATGGCGGGTGGCTAATGCCAAAAATTTTTTTGAGACCTTAGCTTCTCTTATATATATACTAAATACCAATTTTACGGACTCTTGCTTGATTAACCCATTTACACCTATTTACCTCAATTTACCCCCAAACCCTTCAACGGAATAAGATCAAAATATTATCTAGTTCCAGATCTCGTTAAAATACATAAGTGTATCAAATTTTAAGTCAATATCTTAACGGTTCCAGAGTAATCGTGCTCACAAAAAAGTTACAACAGAATTTTTTTTTTGCCCAAACTTAAAATTTCGGCGTTTCATGAAATTCTAAGCCTATTTGCACAATAAAAATTTTCAAATTTTTTTCGCGATACTAGGTATACTCATACTGGATGTAAAACTAATTGCAAGGAATTCAACTTATAAACGTGATTTCAAAGATTGTACAAAAATTGCAAATGTTAATGCATAAACTGTACAAGACCTTTACTTCAAAAACGTATTAATTATTATGTTGCAACCACTTTTTAAAGATCAATTTGGACTATAACTTTTTACGATTAGAATAAAATTTTACACACATTTTTCTGTGTGGGCTGAACTCCGTCATAGGTTGCTAAATAAAAATACTTGATCTACCTTTATTAGATGATATACTAATGAACTGCTTTTAAACAATTAATAGTACCCATACACAAATAGCGCGAGTTATAATAATTCACTTGTGAGTTATTATAAATCGCTAGGTACAGTGCCAATCTCCTTTACCTGCATGCCTAGCCTGTCCAATCGATGTAACGCGCGACGCAAAGGTGGCTCTGTCCGAGAGAAATTCTTTTCCGATACAGTGAAATAGAACGGTTCATTATTATTGAGGGAAGGAAGGACATGTTTGAATAGTTTCGACGTTTTCAAATCAAGTTAAGTAATAACTGTGCCGAAAATAATGAATTTGGTTAGTGAAGATGAACTATTACCGCTAAAATTAAGGCAAGTAGCCAATGATACAATATATAATTTATTACCCGAAAAATTCCAGAACAGATATAAAAGTGTGTACAAAAATTTATGGATTGGTGTAGCGACAAGAACCTCAAATCGTTTACAGAAAATGTACATCTACGACATACATACATACAACAAACACAAAAAGAAACAATAAACTTGCATAATTCAGTCCCACATATTCAATTTGCTGGTTGTTCAAATTTTACAGTGAATTTTATTAATAAACAAACTGAGTAATTTAAACAAAATTTTCATTGTTATAACTGTTGAGATTTGTATATAAAGTGTTGTTTCTGATACTTGCAATTTAATATTTGTTATAATCGTAGATAAAGTATAGTATTCAACTTGCGATAATGGTAATAACTCACTCGATGAATTACAGCACGAGCCGCAGGCGAGTGCTGTAAACTTCATCTGCGTGAGTTATTATCTACATTACCGCTCGTTGAATAATATACTTTTATTATTATATGTGGTAGAAATCCCAAAAAGAGAAATATATTACCTTACAAAACTTCTAAATTGTAATTGCGTTTTGTTTTTGTTGTAAACGAATAAAATTATCCGTTCTTTTGTCGGAGCTTGTAGAAATCGGTGTATTTCTAATGCCTTCATTGGCAATGTTTTACAAAAACGTTCTAGGGCGATAAATTCGCCAAACGCTCCGACTAAACAATCCATTAATGCTCATTACTCTTCCTTACGGTCTTTGTCCTCTAAAGTGTTTCTGTAAGTCCGTGAAAAACCAGTTCTACAATGATATACGTTGACCTCAACTTGGGTGTTTTATCTATGCCACTTTTTATAGCACACTTAGATAATGCCAAGATGTTTAGTAGCGATAGTATGTCGTCCAAGACAATGACAAGATATGTTTCACGGCTTTTTAACGTCGTGTTACGTAAGACAGAAACAAGGAACAGTCAGATGTCATTAATCATCGGATATGTCCGCGAGTTGCGTAGGAGGATGAAATACATGGCGGAGAAAAGTTCGCCGAGGGTAAAGCTTTTAAGATTCAGTAAGAAAAGTAGAGCACTAAAAATTGAGGAGGACGTATAAAGCATTTTATTATGTGGATTTGTGGAGTGAGTAGCTTGTACCATGTTGACAGTGGGCGAGTTCAGCCATTTTCGGTAGCTGGGTTGCTAAGCAAACATATTTGACTGGTAAAGAGTATAATGTTTTTGCTTGATATGTTGATTTTAGGAGAATTTATATTAAATCATCCTCAGAGCTATTAATAGTAGGTTTTCCGAGTTACTATTAAAATTTATATTGCAAAAAAGAAATAGCATTTTAGGCAGGGGCGGTTTTAACATGCTTGCCGCCCCCGGCATTATTTTAAGATGCCTACTCTTAAAAAATATAACATATATATATACTACCCAAAAAAAGTTTGCCGCAACTTCTACGTGCACAATTCAATGTGAATTGCGCACTATTGTCGCTCTCATCAAAAGACAAAGCCAAAAGGCCGCCTTTGATAAAAGCATTGAACACAGGAGCAGGCGAGCAGGGCATAATAAATATCTGTTCTAAATTCTAACTAATTCTGTACTAAGTACTACAGAGAGTTATTTTACTTATTTTATTTAATGGCTTATTTATTACAATTTTCTTTAGTTCATTTATAGTCGAATAAACGGTCGCTTCATCATAATAAGACATACGCAACTAGGTCATTTATGTCACTGCGATAGCTTTATGCGCATCGCATATCAAATCGTACGTCGTGTTACCAACTCATACATACGCCACCTTATGAGTTTACCAGACTATAGAAGACAAGAAATTAACCGAGTTGTACTATTATTTATCAATTATCAAACCCGAAATAATTTACTTTGTATTTCGTTAACGGTATAAAGTTTTTGATTAAGAACACAAAAATACGAAGATGTACGAAATACCAAAACTGCAATATATGTCTGAATAAACTTTAGGTAGATTAAGTGATTTAATATGTATAAATGTATATTTAATAAGACTATTATTAAACGAATGAACGGTTCTCTATAATATTCAACTTTACACACTATTAGGAGCATGTAAAGTAACTATTTTAAATAAAGCTGTAAAAAAATTTACTACAGATCGTGAAATTAGTGAAATTCGATGATACGTCTATATATATATACCCTGAGATCAATTACTGATACCTCTAGTGATTAAATTTGATTTGTTGCATCCAATAGTTCACTGCATCCGATACGGCATAAATCAAAATTGTAATAGTGCTCCAACTCCCGACTAAATCTTGACAGTCTCAATTATTGATTAGGTATTCATTTGATTTAGAAGCTTTTTTGCCGACGTGCGACGTTATACGAGCTCATAACGGCATCCCGTAGCTATAAATAAATCTCTTTTTTGTAATGCACATTAAGTATGCAGTAATATCGAATTTACTACAGAGCATAATATTTTACGATAACGTTATGACGGTTTTTATGCCGTACTCGTAACGTTTCATGAATATTTCATTCAGTCCGCGGGTTTCTGGAAAGGAGACCGCCAGCAAAAAAATAACTTAATATCAATATTTTAAGGAACCAATGTATATTGCCTCTTTTTCTGTCTGGTTTCCCTGATATTTCTGAATTAATTTCACCATGTGCATAAGATAAGGAAACACAAATGTAATATTCAATTTAAATAAACACTTATAGTCCGAGAGACAGTGAACTTTTGGAGCTGGTCGTTTCATTAAGGCTGGTTTTCATTTATATAATAGTTTATTACGTACACGTACATGAAACGGCGGTCAGCTGTTCAAGTAACGATGGAGGTAAGTGCTGGAGCGAATCTCACGCGTAAAAAATTTATTGAAATAAAAACATACCATCAAAGTTGAAATTTTGTATGTTGTTTAATAAAAAATGATACAAAATTATAGTCAGCTGTTAAAATGGCAGTGGTGTTGATACGTCCGCTGCTCATATAAACATGCTAATTAAAAGTTTAAATTTTAATAATTTCATCAAGGTTCAAATTTTGTTATGTATAATGGTTTTGACGAAAAATTGAGTCAGCTGATGATAGGAAGGGGGGGAAAGGTCGTCAGCTAACGCCATAAACATTGCAATCCGCGGCTAGCGCGCGGCACGCAGGCCTTAAGTATCGAGCAAGGCGCATTGTTTTCATAACAAAAGCTGACAGCTTTTCCCTTATGAGGGGCACATCTGATCATTATTTTTATTCAATGTATTTAATACTGTATTATATATTTGAATAACAAGGACGGTCCGTACTGGACCGAAATATGGTTTGAAGTATACTAGGATTTGTAGTGTTACATTCTACAACTTATCCTGATTTGACAAAATGGTAACTTAAAATGCGAGGATAATAACCTCCTACCTCAAGCGGGTCATTGCGAACTCGTTCCAGTTACGAGTTATTTGCTTATTTATCAACATTACACAAATTCTTACAATATTTTGAATCAGGCTCTGCATCTGATGTGATTTCACACCAGCTACAGCTGCTCATTAGATAATGACATTTTTTGGTGGGGATCGTATGTTACGAGGCAACCTTATACTCAAATACAAATACAAATCTTGAAGTTTTATAGCATTCGAGCTTTGAACGCACGAAAGTGTTAAATAAGACAAGATACAGACAACGCTAGAATTTCTAATGAAAAAACTTAATGACCGATGTGAGGAAGAAATTAATGATTATATTTGTTCAATAAAGGTAAGCTTACTGTCAAAAATAAGCCCAAGATCTTTTACAGCGGTTAAGCGAGTTAAGACTGTGTAGTCTAGTTTATAGCCGAACTAAGTTGTTGATTTTCTCAGGTGAACAGTATGACATTACGCTTTCCTATATTTAGCGGTAATTTATTTATTTAATTTTTACACGGTTAAGTGACAATAACCCTATTGTAGAAGCTGAACTTCGCAATTTTATGACATAATTATTTTTATTTTTGTTATTAATATTATAGGCACCTGGTCTAAAATTTAGTAAAATTGTGGAGGTAAATAAAGACGTTTATTATTATTATTATTATTATTATTATTATTATAAGACACCAATTAATTGTCGAGTTTGATAAGGTCGGATTGAAGCATATCGCAATCACAGATTGAATTTATGTTTTTAAATATTTTTACATCATCAGCATGCAATAGTGACTCACAGCTGAGCTCCAGGTTGGTGTCATTATTAAAGATAATACAAAATAAGGGACCCAGAGCAGATCCCTGTGGAACCCCAGAGGACGATGTAAATGTAACAGATTGGAAGCCTTAGTACTGAACGAATTGTCACCTATATAGTAAGTAGCTAGATAGGCATTCTATAGAATTATTAAAAAATACATTTTTCTACGATTGCGTTGAAAGTCAAATTATCTAACTTCAAAATGACCGCGGAAAGTGTCACTTTGCCGCATGCCGTGCGGCAAGAATTTTTTGTACAATTTTGTTGAAATTCAAATTTTCTAACTTCAAAATGAGAGCAAAAAATATCACTTTGCCACACACGCCTCGATTACATGTTTACAAATTTAAAATTTTGAAAGACTTTAAGGGAAATAACTAAATAGAAAAAATAGTATGTAACATGCGTGTGACAAGCTTCATTGCAAAACTCGTATGATGTTCCTACTTTCATACATCGTTTTGCAATGAAGCCCTTGCCACACTTGTGTTACAATGTACTATTTTCTAACTTCCAGAAGTACTTATACCAATTCGTTTTCAGGGAAGAATACAAAAATTGAACTTTTGAAACATCAATTCTGGGACATCCCTTACAAACTCTTTTGGTGTAGCTTTTAATATTCTTCCAGTATAAAAGAAAAATCACTTAAATGTACCTTTTGGTGGGTGATAATTTTTAAACGCATAATCCAAATACTTTTGCCTATGTCCCGTTTAAAAAAAAAACCAACAAGAGCGTAGCTGAAAATTATAGACCCCCATCACAATTATCTGCACTTTCGCTAAAGTTTTCGAGATCACTTTGCATACGTCATTATCTAATCACGTACATGGTCAAATTATATGTAACCAACATGGCTTTGTTCCCGGTAGATCCGCTAAGACCAACCTTGCATGTATCACGCAATACATTTCCAAGGAACTGGACGCGAACAAGCAAATTGATATCATTTACGCGGATTTCTCCAAGGCGTTCGACCGCCTGGATCACGATATCCTATTAGAAAAATTGAGTAAGTTTGTCAGTGATGCAATTAGATTATTTTCTCTTCATATCTAGAGAACAGGCGTCAGTAAGTGGAATACCGTGGTCACAGGTCGTTTGACAATCAGGCCACTTCCGGCGTCCCTCAGGGTTCTGTACTGGGCCCACTTATGTTTTATTGTTTTCATAAATGATATTGTAGCTAATTTCAATGTAGAGAGCCTTGATAAGTAGTTCTTAGTTTTAAGGAGCATATTAATTTCCCCATCGCGTCAGCTTTAAAAAGTTTATAATAAGAAACTGCAAAGGGTTCAGCAACACTGATATTGTGAAGTGGCTGTACTATTCATCTGTACGATCAAAATCGGAATACTGCTCGTTGATATGGTCCCCAGGATATGCTATTTACATAAATAATGTTGAGAATGTTCAGCGCCGTTTTGTTAAGTATTTGTGCTTTGTTGAAGATGATACCTACCCAATAACTGGATATTCGCAAAATATTATGCTGGATAGATTACTCATGTCTCATTTGGAAAATTGAAGAATAATACACTCAATAGTCTTTCTTTATAAAATTATGCACATGTTTGATTGCCCTCTCATTTTGGAACAAATAAATTACTTCCACATCCAGTGGAAGTATAGTAACGACAAAAAATTTTTTAAAATTTTTATTCAAATAGGTTTAGAATATCATGAAACGTCGAGATTTTAAGTTTGAGCGAAAAAAAAATTTCTGTCTGTCTGTAACTTTTTTTGTGCGCACGTTTACTCTGGAACCGTTTAAGATATTGACTTGAAATTTGGTACACATATGTACTTTAACGAGATCTGGAACTAGATTATATTTTCATTTTCTTCCGTCGAAGGGTTGGGGGGTAAATTTGGGGTAAATAGCTAAATCAAGCAGGTAGGAGTCCAGAAAATTGGTATTTAGTATACCGGGTGTAAACGAATAGTGGGCCACCCCTGTAACTTCCTTGTTTTTAAAGATATCGGGATGAAATTTTGTATGGTGAAATTAGGTAAGATTTGGTAAAATGTGGTAATATTTTATGATATGCAACAAGAATGAGCCAGAAGCCCATTCTGTCTCCTGCGGAGGGTGGCATATCATAAAATATTAACACGAATACACAGGGTTGATCAAAATTTAATTGAAGTTAGATATAAATCATAAATTTCCTAAGAAAAATTGTCATTCCTGCCGGTAACGATTACACATTACGGAACTTTTGGTACCGTTTAACTCCTACTAAATAGAGCTTTCTGAATATCCGGGTGGCCCATATCATAATATTTAAAACAAATGAGTCATTTTGAAAAATGTGATTTAAATGAGTTTACAGCACCATGTATGATGTATTATTGGACATATTGACGTTTTCGTATTTTTTATATGAATTACATTGGAACAAAAATAATTTTAACATATTCGCAGCCATCTAGATTGACAACTAAAATTCGAATTATTTTTTTGTGCAACTCTGAATAAATTGTTCAAAATAGTATAAATGTATCCAAAATGTGATCTTTATTTCAAAAATGTAAAAACATACAGGGTGGTCCATTTAGAAAAGGCTATTGGGGCCATTTCCGGTGAAACCGGAAGTGATAAATATGGCGGATAAGTCTCAAAAAGTTGGAAATCTTACCTAATTTCACCATACAAAATTTCATCCCGATATCTTTAAAAACAAAGAAGTTACAGGGGTGGCCCACTATTCGTTGACACCCGGTATACAAGAGAAGCTAAGGTCTCAAAAAAATTTTTGCCATTAGCCACTCCCATTACCACCCCCATCCCATTATTAAAGGTGATGAAAAAAAAATTGTGATTTAGTGTGTGTACAAGAACCAGAAACCTCAAAATATTTTTTTACTTCATCCACCCCCACTACCACCCCCTATCACCACCCCCACCCCACTACCGATGTGGGGTATCGTTTTATAGATTTTTGGGGTAGAGGATTTCAAATATTATATTATTAAAGTTCCATAAGCAATTATTTCCACATACAAAATTTTTTCGTTGTAAGTGACTTGGATAGAAACTCTGGATGTGGAAGTAGTGATTCCTTGGGCAGCGGTTTTTTCATATGCCTCGTATAACAAGTCGGAATCGTGATACTTTCTATCTTCCTACCTCTCGGACTAGTTTATTAAAATCTTCCCCTTTATATTTCATGTGTAATAATTATAATCTACAGCAAGATCAGCTTGATGTATTTAACTGTAGTATTCATTCAATTAAACTTAATTTATGAGTTATTCTTTCTATCTCTATTTTATTATAATGTTTTTATATCATTGCAATTAGGCCGTTGGAATTAATAAAAAAAAGGTGATTTTTTTAAGAAGTTTTATATCCAAAAGATTTTATTGCATAGAATGCATCTTTTAGTTATAAAAATTTGAAAAATCATAGTCCGTACGCACAGAATGACGGGAAAAGTACCTAAAAATGCATAATTATGCAAAAAATGTGCATTTTTTTCTGTTTTTATGTATTTTTCAAGGGTTTTTCAAAGATATTCATTTAAGATTCATAAAAAAAACCGCCGCCCAAGGAATCACAACTTCCACATCCAGATTTTCTATCCAAGTCACTCACAACGAAAAAACTTTGTATGTGAAAATAATTGTTTAGGGAACTTTAATAATATAATATTTGAAATCCTCTACCCCAAAAACCCATAAAACGATACCCCACATCGGTAGCAAGGAGGGGGTGGTGATAAGGGGGTGATAGTGGGAGTGGATGAAGTAAAAAAATATTTTGGGGTTTCTGGTTCCTGTACATACACTAAATCACAATTTTTTTTCATCCCCTTTAATAAGGAGGTGGGGGTGGTAATGAGGGTGGCTAATGCCAAAATTTTTTTTGAGACCTTAGCTTCTCTTGTATATACTAAATACCAATTTTATGGACTCTTACCTGCTTGATTGACCTATTTACCCCAAATTTACCCCCCAACTCTTCGACGGAACAAGATGAAAATATAATCTAGTTCTAGATCTCGTTAAAGTACATATGTGTACCAAATTTCAAGTCAATATCTTAAACGGTTCCAGAGTAAACGTGCGCACAAAAAAAAGTTACAGACAGACCGACAGACAGACAGACAGACCGACAGACAGATAGAAATTTTTTTTTTCGCTCAAACTTAAAATCTCGACGTTTCATGACATTTTAAGCCTATTTGGACAATAAAAATTTTTAAAAATTTGTTTGTCTTTACTATACTTCCACTGGACGTGGAAGTAATTAAGAAAAATGGTTTGTTTTAGTATTATACAAGCCTTAAGTAACATATTGGGTCATTTAAGACCCTTTATGGGCCGATTGTAGCCATTAAACGCATCCTAAAGTGCATAATTTGCATCCGTTTAAAAAAAAATTTAATAATTACTCTAAATTTGATAAAATATCGTCCAAATTTTATACTCGGGGGTTTTCGAGGTCACTAATTACGAATTTGAAGAGAAAATCGGAAAATTCAAAATGGCTGACTTATAATGGCGCGAAATTCAATTTTAAAAGTACATTTTTTCCCTTTTTTTTCACATAAAATGTATACAAAGCAAATAAAAAAATGAATTTACGTCTTTTTTAAACTAAATTTTCAATTTTTATTTTTTTTTGCATCCCCCCCCCCTCTCCTATATCTTATTTTTTAACGCGTTGGCATTGAATATGAAAATTGATAAAAAGAAAAGTGCATATATATATTTTTTTTTAATTATTTTTTTTAATATATAGCTTATATTATTTTGAAATTCGCGCTATATTTTTAAGTTACCATAATTTTTTATGCACTTTTCTTTTTATCAATTTTCATATTCAATGCCAACGCGTTAAAAAATAAGATATAGGAGGGGGGGGAGGGGAAAATGCAAAAAAAATAAAAATTGAAAATTTAGTTAAAAAAAGACGTAAATTCATTTTATGTGAAAAAAAAAAGGAAAAAAATGTACTTTTAAAACTGAATTTCGCGCCATTATCAGTCAGCCATTTTGAATTTTCCGAATTTCTCTTCAAATTCGTAATTAATGACCTCGAAAACCCCCGAGTATAAAATTTGGACGATATTTTATCAAATTTAGAGTAATTATTAAATTTTTTTTTTAAACGGATGCAAATTATGCACTTTAGGATGCGTTTAATGGCTACAATCGGCCCAAAAAGGGTCTCTTAAATGACTCAATATGTTACTTAAGGCTTGTATAGTACTAAAACAAACCATTTTTCTTAATTTTTTATGAATCTTAAATGAATATCTTTGAAAAACCCTTGAAAAATGCACAAAAACAGAAAAAATGCACTTTTTTGCATAATTATGCATTTTTAGGTACTTTTTCCGTCATTCTGTGCGTACGGACTATGATTTTTCAAGTTTTTACACCTAATAGATGCATTCTATGCAATAAAATCTTTTGGAGATAAAACTTCTTGAAAATCACCTTTTTTATTAATTCCAACGGCCTAAATGTTTTATGTCGTGATAGTTTAGTTAGCTTAGTTTTTAGTTTATTATATTGTTTTCGTGTTCTCCATTGTAATGTTTCCATCCTGTAATTGGTTACCTGTTGGGTGGTTGTATTCAAATAAATAAATAAATAAATAAATAAATAATAATATTTTTTTCAGTTTATACATCTATTTTATAAAATATTACTTAGTACGTAATTTTATCGTTTCAACTACCCAGTGATTGACCTAAACCTCCGTTTGGATTATCATTACAAATAAAATTACGAAGCTTTTCGTACGGAATTCGCAGTGCCTGCAAATTCCATGTTTAGACATTATTGGTCCTTCGAGCAGCATCGTAAGCAGTACAAAACGAGGCAGAGCTACAACCTAATGCACAAATTACTGAGTGCCCAACTTGATTTATGATCGCAACTAATGATATCATTCGTGAATTCTATTGGCGATGCCCGCTTGATTTACTTCTAATTTGCCGGTGCATTTTATTCTGCTACAAGCAGATGCTCTTTATTCGGGTTCCCGAACAAAGAACAGTTAATGCAAAGGGCATTAATTATTGCCGAGTCACAGCTCACTGTAATTCCGCAGCTTTTAAACTACTTCTTACTGCAGAGAAAATTACTCAGCTCTTTGCCTTGCAATTTGTAAAATTTAGATAAATTGCCTTTAAGCGGTTCGCGAATAACAGTTTATGTTTATTGCGAGATAAATTACATTAATAGGTGTTTCCGAGAATATCCGACTAAATATATAACGCAATGAGAAATTATTAAGGCATTTTAAGTCACGACAATTTGCTTGTAAATTGTCCTAGATTTTCTCATAGGAACATACGAACTAAATTTTCATATTTGCGCATAGAACATCATCGTACACTTCATGGGTCAATTTTACTTACGCCTACCACTTTATAACAATAAACTTTATAACAATATAATAATAAATTGTAGTATCTACCAAAGGCAAAACTATAAATAAAGGAGCCCGCACCATTAGCATTGGAAAAATCATTTCGGTGGAATGTTCTCCAAACTTTGGAAATCGGTAGTTCACAAAAAATGTCATATGAAAAAATTGATTTCATGTCTTCCCTGCAGAATTGCAGTGACTGGAAGATAAAAATCTTTCAAAAAATTTAAAAAATTAAAAATCATTTATACATTAGATCAATTTTTTCACATGACGTTTTTTGTTCGGAAGCCCTTGAACTATCTATTCCCAAAGTCTGAAGAAAATTCCACCGAAATGATTTTTCCAATGCTAAGTAATGGTGCGGGGTCCTTTCAGTTTCAATTTTTTTTTAGTTATAAGTTAATAAATGTGATATAAATCTATTATTATCAAATGAGTCAAATTAGGAAAGTATCATTTCCAAGGTCGTATATATGGAGGGCGTAATTAGCCTCCCCCCAGGGCTAGATCATCAAAATAATTTTTTGCATTTCGCTCCTCTCCGCTTATTAATTTTGGGACGAGGAAAAAAATTGTTTTAAGATTTTTACATTATAAGAGACGAGCTAAAATCATATTTCCACGGTTGTATATTGCTTATGAAATGTATATTTGTAATATATAAATATTTAAATGAAATATCATTTCACCAGATTTCTATTCAATTACAAAAACATAGAAATTTTAAAAAAATTTTCAAATTTAAATCATTAATAACATTTTTATTCACTGATCGATTTTGTTCAAAAACAATAGGGTTATTCCTCTAGCTAACACTAATTTACTGCCCAAATTTCAGTACAATCGGATTTTTCTTTCTTGAGTTATCGTGCTTATAAGAAACGTGACGGACGGACAGACAGACCGGACATTTTGAAAGTTGTTCAGAATTCGTTCACCAACACAATGATATGAAAATTTTTTGTCTGCGAGCGATATTTATTTTAGAAATGTGCCGATCAAATACAATATACTCTTCGTTTTCGTATTTGCAAAGAGTATAATAAAGAAGTAATGGCCGAAAAAATGTGCGTTTTTTTTGTTATAGCATGCTCAATTTTTTCGTCCGTTTAAAACACATGTTTTAGAAAAATTTTCATCCGCCATATTGAAGCCGCTCTTTTGAATTTTTAAATTTTTTAAATTTTGACTTCAGATTCGTAATTAGTGATTCGAAAAATATAAATATTCTACGTTTTAAAAATAAATGACTAATTCTTCTTCAAATATTAAATATCTAAATTTAGGGGTGGTTTTCATCCCTTAAGAGTAAGACCAAGTGTCCGGACCATATAAAAACTGAACTTTTACTACGATAAAGTAAGATTTATCATTACATATGAGATTATTCCGAAATATTACATTTTTTTACCTCTAGATGTGTACTATTATCTGAGATGAAAAGCATATTTTGGGTCTTCGATTAGTTTAGTTTTAGCTTGTTGGAAGACCAGCTTTTTGCAGAAGTTAGCCTATCTCTATTTAAGTTAATATCAATTTTGTAATGAGGGTGGCGTCATCTGCAAACAGTATACATTAACCCTGATCGAGAGAGAAAGGCAGATCATTAATGTAGATGAGTAATAAAAGAGGCCTCAGAACAGATCCCTGCGGTACACCATTTTTAATAAGTAGTAATCCCGGAGTCATTTCGGTTAAGACTTAGGTATTGCTCCCTATTGGATAAATGGGAAGAAATTCAAGTATATTTTATCTTATGCCACAGTATTCTAACTTATGCAGCAGTATTTCTGCACCGAGGAAGTCGAAAGCCTTGGTGAGGCCGCGCATTGTAGACATGGAGCTTGTGCCCCTGTCAAAACCCTCGAATACACATGATTACATATATAATGTCAATCATTTAGTTGTCTAAATCACATACTTACTTAAATTTAGTGTGTCACCCTGTACATTTTATTACAACAATTCCTATGTATCTCTCACTTTTCTGATTGATCGCCACCTTCACTGTTTTCAAATTCCCATCCAGCTACACAGGCTGTATTATGTGTTAAGAGACTGATTGATCAAGGTGTAAAGTGATAAATGATTGTTAACTCAAGATTACCCCTAATCAATTAATTCGAGCTAATTCATCATCAGATGCCAAGCATCTTGTTAGGCCGAAGCTGCCGGTGATAAAGTAGAATTTTAATTAGTCGGGCCGTTATCTGATTTTTATAACCTGAAGGCCACGATAAAATTTGTGTATAAATTTTAAAAACAAACTAATTAAACCTTTATTTGCGGGTCTATAAAAAGAATCCCACATGTCGCGGTTTGAATGTCATTAGCTTAAGTAAACAAACAAATTACTATGTAAATATTATAGAAGCTGATATCGTATTTGCACACAAGATTTGTTCAGTATACAAAATTTTTGCATATTTCTTTTTTACTTACAAAAGTGGAGCTGGTATTTCAAAAAAAATTATAAGTGTTTCCTTCATAATCGAATTAAGAAAATTATCACCAAATTGAGAAAAAAAGTTTTAAGAATCTATTTTCCAGGACGTTATCAGAAGAAACCAAAATCGCACATAAACGTATAAATATAAACGAACACGAACTAAAGTAGTTCCTATGCATAGTTTCATGTTCACAATATATTAATCCCGAGCTCGGGAATTTTACGTTAAGTTACGAGTAAAGGGGTCTACACACGATCCAGCGGCAGGGACCCGACATTTCGGTACGCTTTGAAGATAATTGGAATTCCAGCGGACCAGTTCACTTTTACGAATGAGTTCAAAGCATGCTGACATGGCTGGGTCCCTGCCGCTGGATTGTTAAAAAAGGCAATATTAATTACCACCTCGACAATATATCACAATCGTTTTGACAGAAAACTTATTATTTAACTTATTGAAGCATAAAACGCGAACAAAACGTAAATGAAACCGAAATGCACGGTCAAACATAGCGACACAGCCGCCTTAAACTACGGCTATATAGCTGTCGATTGTACAAGATCACATACGAATAGAGTGGGATCGCCCCTGTGTATCCCCGAATCGCCTTTAGATCACCTTGGTAAGGGAAGAAAAATCACCTCTTTGGATATACATTTGAAATGAACTCTTTTAATGTTTCAACAGGACGTTCCATATCATTGGTTATCTTAATTGCACCAACTACTTCCGGTATGATTTCATCGTCAATCGTTAAAGGATTAACAAAAGTACTCGTTGATGCATCGCCTTTTAAATGAACTCTTATGTTTACCCGTAAAGCTAATGCTTCAACGGCTCTAGTCCTTCTCTGAACCACTGGAAAAATATGCCTAAAATCTATAGAAAGCAAGAACGTTGTAAACAGGACCATCGTAATTTATGTTCTGATCGAGTAATTGAACTTGTTCTACCAAGACTCCTTGTGAAGAACCTGAGCGCTAGTAGGTAATTTACACCAGTCCTCGCTAACGGAAAAAAAAAACAATTAATGAGAAAAGTAGATGATGTTAGAATCTACAAGCGCAACTAATAGTTGTTTAAGAGACCTCGTTGTCATACTTAGTGACTTGGGCTTCACAATGGATGTGAATCTTTTGAGATTCAAAAATTGCAAGTTCATCTGAATCGATATGGCGTCTGTGTGTCTGTTTATTTGTATGTGGGTGATAACCTTTCACAGGTTTAATTGGATGTAGGATATTCGCGGCCTCGTCTCTCGACCATTATCAACATAATCAAATCACATGGTGCATTGTTAAATACATAATATAGTTTCAGCGGATAAACATAGTGTCTATATATACTGTATACACTTAAATAGAAGAAAAGAAACCTGTTATTGAGTTTAAATCTTTTATTAGTTTTAATAAACATGCACGTGTTTGGATTTTACGGGTCTTTATCAAGAGCACAATAAAAAATAAATTAATTAGTCTGTTTACGTGCTTTTTCCTAAATCCAATTACTACAATGCCATAACAAGGTTATAATCGTTTTGTAAATGCAGAAATGCAAAATAACAGTACACCGAATAAATTGTACAAATGTAGAGGTTTGTAACACGTTGGTAAATAGTTAGTTTTATTTCCAATTGTTCTAAAAATTAACTGTACAGAGTTACATATGATTACATTATTACATGATTACATTACATGATTAATATAACAACAAATTTGTCGACACCAACATCACTTTTAAATTATTACAGAAGTACAGAAGTAACAGCCTATATATTCCACACAGCCTTGGTTTTGAAACTGGGAGATGTCAACTTATGTGGTGCGTTTATGTTAAGTTTATATTATTATATTACTACGTATATAATACTACAATTTACAAGTTACGTTAACAATTAGCAATAAACTAGAAAAGAAATTCATGGATAAAATTTAAAAGCACGAGTGGTCCTATTTGCGGAAAACATTTCATGAAACAAAACGTCAAAATGTTACCGCTATAATATTTGTCGACACGTCGATACAAAAAATTAGAGCGATACATTTTTCGTGTTGGTACTGTCAAAAGCCTAGGTTAGTTTACCACTAATAATGACATTTCATTGGTACAATGTTGTCAAAAAACGAACTTTCATTGGCTATTACGTTAATGAGTGAAATACTCGTATGTAATATATCACTAATGCTTAGAATTTTATCGGTAATTTTTTTTCGAGGGAGTAGTTTCATAGTAATTTAAATAGTGTAAAATGGCAGTTTATTATCTGATTAAGATTTAATCTTTGATAATCAGCTATCAATTTATACTATTACTTTTGGCAATTTAGCTCGAGAGAAAATTAATAGATAAAATTTAAAAGCACGAGTGGTATTAGGGAGAATATTTCACGAATAAATTAAATAAACTTTTTAAGATGTCTCCGCAGATAAAAATCTAAAGGATTCAAATCAGGTGATCGACGAGGCAGTAAAAAAATTATTACTGGAAAACCGCTTTTTACACCTTCAGGAAAGAATGTCTCAGTAGAAATGCATCCTATTGAAAAAAGTTATATACCCCATATATCTTTATTGAGCGTATTCTCAAAAATTATTGAAAAGATAATTTACAATCGAATTCTCCATTCTTAAATCAAAATAATATCTTGATAGATAGTCACTTCGGATTCAGGTTAGCACTCCACTGAATCAGGCACTATCGACTGTATTTAACACGTTTATTTAGAATTAGATGAGAACAAATATGTGACCGTCTTTGATCTTATGAGGGCATTAGAGGGAAGAATGTCTCAGTAGAAATGCATCCTATTGAAAAAAGTTATATACCCCATATATCCTTATTGAGCGTATTCTCAAAAATTTTTGAAAAGATAATTTACAATCGAATTCTCCATTCTTAAATCAAAATAATATCTTGATAAATTGTCAGTACGGATTCAGGATGGCACTCAACTGAATCAGGCACTATCGACTGTATTCAACACGTGTATTTAGAATTAGATGAGAACAAATATGTGACCGTCTTTGACCTTATGAGGGCATTTGACACCACTGACAAAGATTTTCTGCCTGCGAAACTTTATAATTTGGGACTGCATGAATCAATAAATGAGTGGCTGTTTCTAATAGACAAATGCAAACAAAAATTGATGAAGCTGAATAAGATACAGATCAGATATGAATATTGGCACCCCCGAGGGAAGTTGTACTTAGTCCCTTATTATTTCTATTATTTGTAAATGATCTGCCGAATGGGCTCATTTAGCATTGTTTTTTTATTACATTTTCTGAAAGGTCTATTAATTCTAGAGCGAAATGCAAAAAAAAAGAATTTTCTAGCATCTCTATAGGCTTCAAAATTAATCAAGAACATATCAACACATGGCGCTTTCATGTTATAGCTGTGTGACGTCAATGTCTCTATCGCATCGGGAGACGTAGACGTAGCTGACCCGCTTGCCTAGTAGTCCAAGATCCGGCATGAGAAATTAATACCCTCATCTGTTTTTCAGATAAGAAATAGTTTATATAAAAGATAACATGTAGGTTAATAGAAAAATGCAAAAAATGTCAATTTTGTTTCGTTCGCGTCGAGTCGAATTTTCGAATTTTGGCGTGCAATTTACGAGGCGGATCAACTACAAGTCTTCCTCTTTCCGTATCGACATGGTACGGGCGTCGCGGTATCGTATTTTTGATAATATGAGTATATTTGGATGTCGGGTTTTCGTCGAAAATTTCTAGGTACTGTACTATAATACTAACATTTCGATTACGGTGGGCAAGGTTATTAGGTAAGCGAGGTAAGACTGTGGAGACATTTACGTCAGCAATTCGACCGCCTCAGCTTATGAAGAATTAGATTTTAAAGCAGTATATTTCTGGAACTACATATCGGATTGAGCTCAAATTTTCAGTGTAATAATAATTTGATGATTACTTCGCACAATTGTAATAAAAAGTGCAATATTAAATTTGACTAAATGACCCCATTCGCGCTACACAAGGTAAAGTTTTTATGAACGCGGACAGTACGACCATCGTTGTATTCGACTCTAAACCTGAAATAGTTCTAGACAAGGCAAAAATAATACTTGATGAGTTTAATCATTGGTGTTATCAGAATCGTGTCATTTTAAATAATGTTGTGTCGAATTTAAAAATAAGCACATAATAGTAGCCAAAAATTCTGCAGTCATGAAATCAGAGCTGAACGTACGGCTTCCTTTTTGGGAATTGACCGGACAGTAATCTTCACTGGGAACAATACATAGGCAAAACTTCCAGCTAGGTTAAATAAAAGTTTTTAATGTTATTAGCTCACTTAAAAAGAGTTTAAATACGGGAGCTCTCTTTAACGTTTACTATGCTCTTGTAGATTCCGTTATTGCATACAACATTGCTGTTTGAGGCAAACGAGTGAGGTCTCTAGTACTGACAGTGGTGTATACATATCTGCTGAAACTTTTGATTTACATTTAAAACAACAAAAATCAATATATAAGAAATAGAAATTTCCACAATTATCACTTTACGAGGAAGAGACGACATGTCTCTCTGTCAACACAAGCACGAGTTCTTTAAGGAATCGCCGGTAAATGCTGGATGTCGTATTTATAATCTTTTACCAGATGAAACAAAAAATAGTAACTCTCAAGTTGTTTTTAAAAATAAACTTAAGAATCTTTTACTGTTAGACTTTCTATACAATTAATGAATTTTGTGATGTCATTCCAGTTTTTCAATGTTCATACCTACACTTCGTTTTATTCAATGACTAAACTTAAATTTGTGTGTTATACATTTTACTCTATTTTATTTATATATTTTTTTCTAGGTATATATATTATCATTGTAAGCCCATGCAAGGGCTTTTGTGACTTGTCTTATCCATATAGTTTATATGGCAAAACAGTGAATATAGCTTATTATTATTATTCTCTTTACTTCTAATATAAATATATAATTCTTTTAATATGAACATACTTATGGCGTTCTTTTTGTCTAAAATTTACGCTTCCACATGCCCACATGTTCTGAGACACCCTGTATATTACTGTAATAAATTCTTTACTTTAATTTCGAACTGTCACAAATAATATACTGTAAAACATCAGCATATGTACTATAAAGGTCCCTGTGACTAAATTATTTCCTTTTGTATTCCTTTGCTATTTTCTAACACATAAAATTATTATTATTTTATTAACAATCGTTTTACAGTCACAGATTCATAAAAGACAAAGAATGATTTATCACTTCTAACTTTCTTCGCGTTATAAAGGAATATGAAATTTGAAACACGTTATACTAAACTTTCGAGTTTACCGTTTATAAACAGAATTACTAAGGTTCTACTTACATAATCGTCCAAAGGAGTGTGACAGCCTCTTCCTGAGCTTCTGCATTCGAGACAGGGCGCCGCTCTTCTTCTCCCGCATCGTAACTCCTGACGTTGGTAGACCGGGGATTCCTGAAAAAGAAGGAAACATCATTTAAACTCAGTCAGTCGAGATAAGCTTGCAAGCAGAGACGTGGACAGAGAATGGTTTGTGGGTAAGTATAATAAAAGTAACGAAGTACAGTTCATTAA
This sequence comes from Rutpela maculata, assembly GCA_936432065.2. NCBI lineage: Eukaryota > Metazoa > Arthropoda > Insecta > Coleoptera > Cerambycidae > Rutpela > Rutpela maculata. The sequence goes on from OW386286.2 coordinate 45,033,422, forward strand.
GTACTCGCATAAGTACGTATTGCAGTTAATTATACAGAGCTCTGTAATGGTCACAGTAATTAATAAAAATACAAGTTTGGTTGTTACAAACAAGTGTTCAGTAACAGACCCCGCCAACACGCAAGTGTGAATTATATAAAAATGGAAAATGCTTATCAGTTTTTCACACTCCAAGGTGTACCATCTTATTTACTATCTCACAGACACCTATCCTTAATGTGTATGGGTGATTGCTCGGGTCTACTACAATCATAATTTTCGTTTTATAGTAATTTACACTTATACCATAATCAGAGCTTATTATCCGAAGCGTGTCCAACAGGTGTATGAGCTCATCGCTTGCTGCAATTAAGGTGGTGTCACTTGCAAATCTTAATTAAGAAATCTTGGTTCCGCCGATAGCTACTCCACCGTGCCCTCCAGCACACGCCGCTCCACGTGTTCACTATAGATGTTAAAGAGGATTAGTGACAGAACACAGCTCTGTCTAACGCCTTTGCCGACTTTACATTTATCGGAGTTAGTGCTGCCTACTTTCACCAAAGCAGAGTTCTCTTCATACAGCTGGCGGATAATAAATACCAAATATTTGGGTGTCCCCCTCTCCAAAAATACAATCCACAGTCTGTCCCATTCCATACTGTCAAAAGCCTTGCGACAGTCTACAAAACAAAGGTACATAGTCACGAAGTGGTCTCTAGCCTCATCGATAAGTTGTCGCAAATTGTTGCTCTCTGGTATCGGTTCCTTAACAAAGCCTGCTTGCACAGGAGGTATTTGACAAGACATCTAATTCTGAGGTATGGATTGATGAATATACAGCATTATTTTATTGGCGTGTGACATTAGTGCCAGCAATTTGTTGTTATGGTTACATGTTTCTACCCCCAGACACATCCTTGGGAATTCCCCCAAGTTCCATGTATAAGTAACAGAAAGCTAAGTTGATTGGTTAGTTTGGCAATCATCCCAAAGATGGTGCGCGGTGTCATAAACTAGAAAATTATAGATTAGCTGAGAATATTCCGGAGCTCTCATCATTGGGTATATAAAGGTATGGAGAAGCCCAGGTTAATACAGTACAGTTCAGTTAGCAGAGTAGCTCAGTTCAGATAGCAAAATTAGAAGGATAAAAGAAGTAAGCAAAGTGACTGAATTATTGAATTATAGTGCACAGTGTAATATTAGTGAAGTAATTATTTGCTGTAATTAGTACGTAAGCTAATAGTGTTTAGTGCTACCCTGGAGTTATAATTTCCGGATCCACAACATTATTATACACAGACTACATGCAACTGAATTTATTTCATATATTTTTTTCAAGCTTTTTAGCTTGGGTATCAACCAATAGTGAAAGGTTATGTGGCCCGAGAGGCTTGAGAGTTGCCGCTTATCAGAGATATTTAATACATTATAATTTTGGCATCTCTCAGAATGCACATTTTCTGTTAAAATTTAAAAAAGTGGATATTTTTAAATTACTACTGACCTATAATTAGTAATAGTACTCATTCCAAATTATCTTTTAGATGGAAAAATGTCAAAAGTTGAGTTTTTGAAAAAAGCATTACAATATTACTTCCACATCCAGTGGAAGTATAGTAACGACAAAAAAATGTTAAAAAATTTTTATTGTTCAAATAGGCTTAGAATGTCATGAAACGACGAGATTTCAAGTTTGAGCGGAAAAAAAATTTCTGCCTGTCGGTCTGTCTGTCGGTCTGTAACTTTTTTTGTGCGCACGTTTACTCTGGAACCGTTTGAGATATTCACTTGAAATTTGGTACACATATGTACTTTAACGAGATCTAGAACTAGATTATATTTTCATCTTGTTCCGTCGAAGGGTTGGGGGGTAAATTGGGGTAAATTTGGAGTAAACAGGTAAATCAAGCAGGTAAGAGTTCATAAAATTGATATTTAGTATAGACAAGAGAAGCTAAGGTCTCAAAAAAAATTTTGGCATTAGCCACCCCCATTACCACCCGCATTCATCCCCATTATTAAAGGGGATGAAAAAAAAATGTGATTTAGTGTGTGTACAAGATCCAGAAACCTCAAAATATTTTTTTACTTTATCCACCCCCCACTCCCACCCCCTGTCACCACCCCCACCCCACTACCGATGTGGGGTATCGTTTTATGGGTTTTTGGGGTAGAGGATTTCAAATATTATATTATTAAAGTTACATAAACAATTATTTCCAGATATAAAATTTTTTCGTTGTGTGACTTGGATAGAAAATCCGGATGTGGAAGTAGTGATTCCTTGGGCAGCGGTTTTAACGTTGAAGCTTTTTTGTTTGTTTTTCCACGTCCATAGTTTACTAGTTCTTTTACTAATTATAATGTTACTTTTGTTCCTGATATATTTTCTAATGCAGTTATAACTGAATCATAATTTTTAAGAATAAAAATAAATGACAAATTCTATCTTGTCATTTTCGTTCTAACATCGACTGACTCCCTAATAACTTTATCAAAATTTTCATTTTTTTTCATTTCATTGTTAATGCTGCTATTGTAACATAATTTGATTTGTAATTTTATTTCGCTCAAAAACAGATATCGAACTTTTCCAGATGTCTCAAGGTGTTGAATGACTTCTTTGTAGAAACATTGATTTACATGTTCTTTTTTTTTTAAGCTTCTCTTGATTGTGTTTCTTTCTTTTCCGCTACCGTGGCCGTTAGTGAGGCCAAATATATACTATCATTGCGCCCAGTTAAACATTCTACAAGTTTGTGCTCGTTCAGCAATACTTGTGTCCTGAATTTCCAGTTATTGAAATTCTTCCCGTCACACAAACGAATTTTATATATTTCATCTTCCAAATACATTGTAGACGAATATGTTGTTTTACCTCGTGCACAAATTTACAGCAAGAAAATGCAAACTTTTAATACTGCAACATTTATTTCATGGTACACTCCCTGGGCCCAAAACCTGTTGAAGTCCGATAAACGGATCTAATAAATATTGTTTGCTTATATTGAAAAACGGAACTATATTAACTAAATTAATCTACTGACAACAACTAACTTAATTAACCAACTCGTTTCTACTAAATTGCAGCCATGAAAACAAAACCATTCTAATTATTTTAACAGTTAAGGACTTGCGTTTTTGTGTTCGTATTTTTAAAATTAGATCCTGTATGGAAAGATTTCCCTCTACGTTCCCGCTCTCTAGTGCACATCTGTGCAAATATTTTAAACAAACCTCCGGTGCAGCTTGCAATATAGCTCCAAACTGCCGCTCATGATACAATGCGTTCAACTGTAAATCCAGGGAACGAATATTAACTAAGGCATAAATATATTCACTAACTTTTAAGGGTTATTACGCCAACTGCAAGAGTTAGTAGCTTTATGTAAATCCTCGCTGCCTCGCCCATAACACGACATTATACATCAGCAAATTAGGTTTTAAGTTAAATTTTAGCTGAAAATTAACCGTTAAATGGAAATACCGAAGTGACTTAAAGCCAGAAAAGTTGTAAGTAATTGATAGCCCACGGAACAGTTTTGGTTTCTTAAATATATACAAGGGTGCTATAAAACTATTTATAAAATGTCTTGAAAAATCTATTTTGCTGTAACAATATCCTTAATATCATCATAAAGCGACTTGTAGACTGAAAGGGCCCACCCTTATGAAGGTTGTTAAGGTCTTTTTAAATTCAATCACAAAACTCCTTAGTGAGGCATAGTGCCGCTCTTGAAAACCTTGTTCGGGCCGTTTTAAAACCTTTCTTAAAACCTATTTTAAAGCCGTCGAAAGCTTTTTTATTAACTTCCTGCATTTCTAGAAAACACATAGAAGGCTACCTTAGAACTGGTTTTTAATACTCTTATAAGGCCATATTAGAACTGAGAAGCTATAAGAATGTCCACGAAGGAATCCAAATCATTTTATTATTGCATTTATTTTTTCTAAACTGATTTAAGCAAACACACCATCAAATTTATTGAAGATAAAATGGAATTTGAAATTTATAAAGCGTAGAGTGGTACTATAACCCCTCTAAGGCCGATTTAAAAGGTAAAAAGACATCAGGTATGACAAAAAAATTAAAACCAACGGCAGTTTATCGTTAAAACTACAAAAGAAAGGCCCAAAAAACAAGGGCGCCTCCGAAATAATAATGGTTTTAATATCCATACAAAATTTGCATAGACGCGTAATCAGCAAATTTAAACAAGTAGGCTGCTTCTCGGGTCCCACGGTAATTTTCAGTCGTTTCTTGTAATTCTACCTTAATTTGCTGAAGAAAAAGTGATAATTATTAATAATTATAATTGTGAGATTAACCTTGAATATTTTTATATAACAAGAAAAACATGACAGGCCAACTAAAAACCTAATTGTCATTTTACAGTCCTCTCATTAAATTATATATTCTAATAATGGTAATGACCATAGAACATTTACTCTAAATGAAGTCCTTTTAGTCTTTTTGTATACTATCACAAATAATCCCTTCCTTACATAAATGCAAATGCACTTGGCGAAGATCACGTGGACTTGATAAAAGCTGTAATAAAACGTTTGGGATTTAAAAGAACCGCCTCCAAGACGAACCGCGTTGACATTTGATACAAAAAACTTAAAACTTGACAGTGTGACGCGCGCGTATGTGTTCTAAATGTACGTGTACACATATGCATCAACGACACTTCAGGCAGACATATTGTTTATTATTTTTATAATAAATGTTTTATTGAGGTTTTAGAAAGAAAGTGTTTTATGGAATTAAAATTTGCCTTTTAGATTTATAGAGGCCTTTTTTCTTCATAACGGTTTCATCGCAACATTTGTCAAGGATGTTTTAAGAGTCTAATTTTGTAATGGCCTTTAATAAGTACTAATAGGCATTGAAAATGTCTAGTTTTAAAAAGGCTTTAAAATGCATTTATTGCAAATATGTTAAAACCATAAAGAATAATTTAAAGCTTCTTTAAATCTAAATGGAATTTAAGACGTTAATAAAACTAATTAGCTTTATGGAGAGTTTTATGTAGGTATGATAAACCCATTACAAATACATATTATCCTAGAAGCAAATTAGCTTTATAATTAGGTCTTACAGAATGCTTTAAAACTTACCATATAAGAGCAAGTATACTTGAAGCCTAAAAGTCGTTAACTACAACATCAATAAAGCACAAGACTATTTCCTAACCCCGACAAACCTTTCTTAAAACCTCCTCAAGTCCAAATGACTTTTAAATTGTTCCTTGGGAGATATAGAAGTGTAAAGAACAATTTGTTGTGGCATTAATTTACACTAATTATACAGGCACACACAAAAAAGTAGTCTGTTTCTGGGACTCGATTGCATTTCGACGTGCTAAACACGAATCAGGTGTCCGTTTAGCTCCACCACCCACCAATTTTTTTAAAGAGGTTTTTTATGAGGTTCTTTAGGTTTTTTGATGATTTACTAAAAATTGGTGAGTGATGGAGTTAAACGGATTCCAGATTTGTGTTTAGCACGTCGAAATACATAGAGGTTACCCAATAGAGCCCCAGAATGGCCTGCTTAACTACAGTCACTAGTACTATGACAATTTCGCAAATATTCACAAAGTATACGAAATGCAATGCATGACAAGATATTTCAGGTAAAGATAAGAGGTCTAATTTGTTTGGATTATTATAAAAATAATTATGTCCCTATTCTACAAATACTTGACATACCTGACATATGATAACTTAATATATAATTCGGTTATCTATAACCGTTATCTTCTATTTTGAAATATTTATTTATACGATTAACTAATACCAATAACTAGTAAATAATAGATCGGAGGCATTATCACCACTGAATATATTTTACAATTCCGACAAATCGACAAATAACAATAATAACAACAAAAGGCACTTTTCGGCATCTATTAACGACATTAAAACATACATACCCTTTCTCCGGATATGAAATAACAGTAAAAAATTGTCCAAAAATTTTGGAGCAGGGTAACACCATTGTCCAGTCATATGTTTATTATCGATGTATACACGAATACAAGACAATAACACCGCGCACCACAAGATCAGGAAAACGAAACAATATGTTGGTTACGTGATAAAATGCACCACACACACGCACATACACACACTTTAAAAAAACACTCCGAGTATGTTAACCTGTAACGCGTGACTGGAGTCACCGTAAACAATAAAGTCGATTGTACGTCTTGATAACAGATAATAGGAATTTTTAGATAATCTATCGCGAATAGATTTCGTCGAACGTACCTTGAAAATAGATCTGAAATTTTTTTATCTCGTTTGGTCGCCAATGTTGTTTGAAGAGATGGTAGTTGACATGAACACTCCATTTAATCTGTTTAGTAACACCTTTGTCAGTTAGGCAATAAAAATTATGATAATTGTTCACTGTCCGTTATTTACTACTCAAACTCTTGGACTCACATTTTGGAAAGTATATCTGATCGAATTGGTCCCTTGCACTAACTTACAATCGCATCATTGGTTGAAAGTCACACTTCTCTGGCAGCAATTTTGATTGTCTATTTAGAGTCTGTCTTTGGTAATCCAGAACTCATATTGGCATAGGATACGGTAGGTTGTCTCAGTTGCCCTACTGAATTGTCTGCATTTTAGATCCCATTGTGCATTCCCATTCTATATAAGTGTCATCTCAGGATGCAGTTATATGACTGACTCTTGTTTAGTGACAGCAGTTATGGTCTTCTTTTGAGGTAGTCCTTTAATAAAGGTTCTTCCATGTTGTTGCTTGGTTAATTTGTCTGAGTATTCTTGTGCTTTTTAACCCATTCCCTTATTTGACTTCGTGCAATAGTAAATTTGGCGCACTGAATATATCGGCGATAATAAAATTTCTAAAATAAAAAAGTATTTTTTCCTTAGTTTTTATATCTCACAAAGATACAACTTAAAAGACCACTTTTCTTGCCTTCTGTTCAGCAAATTTATCTACTAGCTCATCATAATTGATTTTCTCTGCATCTGGTGTTCAATTGAAATTATCCCCAAGTTTGAAAGCGTGTCTTGATCTATTTTAGATCTTAAATAGTTCGACTTCTTTGGCAGGTAAGCGAAATTACGGGAATGGTCAGAAAAATCCTGTAGGCCACTTCCACATTTGGATAACCTCCCAATAAACAAAAATCGTGCATTAGATTGAAAATATCCAAATCCCTCAACTCAGCAAAATTATCTGCCAATGATTTGAGCAGAGGCGTATTCGGCACTCCTTTGTGACGACGCACTGGGACGTTGTCTCTTTGCCTCACCCCCCCCCCCCCCCCCCCCCCCGGGTTCGTCCCTATCAAACACAAGCATTTAAATAACTAAATTAAACCCAGTCATTTATTTTCATACCAGGATCAGCTAAACTGTTTCTTAACTTTTGTCTTCAAATTAACAATAATCTATTTCGCAATGTATTACGCTCAATAAATAATTACTTTTTGTTCGAAATATGTCGAAGAAATTATTGATTTGCCACCAAATAAAATATTTTCAGCGCCTGATTATGATCTATATGCTTTATTCTCTTGCATCAGTCACCAATTAATTTACTTAGTTATCAAAAAATAGGAAGTGTTGGTAATTTTATACTTTTTATTCGCAGTTAATGAAATTATATTTAAATAGTATTAAATATTTGATGATAAAATGTATTTTTAGTTTCGAAAATGATTTTTTTGATGTTTGTTTACTTTTACTGTTAGTCCAGTGCAATTAGTCATTATAAATGAAAAATGACTGAACCCAGCTATAATGAATGGACTTTTGGATTTCTAATGACATAAACTAAAAAGTTTACCCATTGAAAATTACCGCAATTTCGAAAATAAAATTTTTAGAAATCTCAACGAAACATAGCTATCGGAATTTTTTAATATCTCTTTAAAAAAAATAATGATTGTTATAGTTTTCGAGGTTGTTTAAAAAGAATTTGTAAAAAAATCAAACTTTTTAAAATTAATTTGACGATGGCAGAAGCTTCAGAAGCGAAATAAATGAAAGAAATGTTAAATAATACAAATACATCATTTTTTTTTATAGAAAATAATTTATTAACAACTTATACTAAGTAATAATTATTATAAATTTTAATGACATAAATAGTTATTAATTTTTATTACAAGGAAAATTATGTAAACTAATTGTCTCCGACGTTTTCGTTTTCGATGTCATTCATTAATATCATTGGTGAAGCATTTAAGCAGCTAACTTCTTCACATAGTAAACATGCTATCAGAGCTGGGTCGAATCCTCTGAAAATGGATTCGAATCACGGATCCGAATCATCAAAAATGATTCGAATCACGAATACCAAGTTCGGATCCTTTTGGTATAAAAAAATGATTCGAATCGCAGGATCCGAATCCTCGAGTTTAACTTTAAAATTATTGCTACAGTTCCAGATATCGATTTTGAGTCGAATCGGATCATAAGTGGCAAAACTCAGTCGCGATCTTGGCGCCGTAATTTTGATGTCTGAATTTTGATCAAAAGTTTGTAATCCGCGTCTGAACTTTTAATTTTTGTCTAAAATTTGCAATTCGCGGTCCTGAAAACATCCAAAGGTCGATTCTAAGTCGAATCGAATCATACACAGCAACATCGTTCGCCATTTTAAAGTGCCATCTTGAATTTTTGTGATATAAAAGTGTTAAAGTGCAGTGTCATGGAAGCCATGTACGCATGCCAAATTTCAGGTTGATCGGATATGTGGAAGTGGGTGAAAACTGAAAGTCGAGTGCCAGTCATTTTTACTAATATATGTATTTAATTCAAATTTACTTGGAATTGCAATTCCCAAGAAAACAAAAAAGTTATAGTTTCATTTTACATCCATTATATCATATCTCCTTTTTAAAAACAATGACAGAAGAACTAGATTTTATCTAATTCGGTAACTTATTGAACTGATCAAAAGAATTTTAAAAACAAAGAATTCCATGCAAGCCTCTTGAGAGAGGGGGTGATTTTCACCTGGTCCGGGCTCGTTCTGAGGGGCCCACACTTGGGGGGGTCTGGATTTAAAATGTTGAAAATTTGTATTATAACTTTTTCTTGACGTATTTTATTCCTCCCCTCTGCTCATCAATTTTTTTTGGATTTCTTCCCCCTGCTCATCCAAAATTTTTTCGAATTTCTTTCCCCCGCTCATCAATTTTAAGAAAAAAAATTCCACCGGGCTCGTATTTTCTCTCCACGACCCTGATTTCATGCTATTTTTATAATTATTTTTAGCAATGTACATGTTATTAATTAATAATCACACTTATCGTGATATTTTTCACTTTGCTAATTTATAAACAACAAATACACATACACACTATGACCTACCACAGTCAATAATCAACACACGTAGGGCGTCGCGTCGGCTGGTTGTGGTAATGCAAACAAAAACAAATGTCTTATTCTATATGCATGCCCACATCTGACAACAGGCAAAATCTTAACTCTGCAGAGTGAGAGGGAAATATGCGTTTATTTTCGGTTTATTATAAATATTTAAAACATTATAAATAGTATAATTTTTAAAATAGTTTCAGATCCTTCCCATTGCTCTAAGGAATATAACCTTATACAGTTTTATCATAAATTTTGTATATAGTTAAATGCCATAGGTACTCTAATAATGAAATTAGGAACTGTTTTAATTGACAAACTACGATATTCAAGTCCAACAGAAATTTACAATAAAAAAAAATATACTTGTATTCATTAGAATAATGGCAATTATTCCAAACAGTTTTAAAGATTATACTATGTGTTTTTTAATTATTTATAATAAACCTAAAATAAACGCATATTTCTTTCTCACTCTGCAAAATCCTATCCTCAAAACATAAAGCTTACCGCCTGCGCAAAAAGAACGTGAACCACAAAAAAGGATTCGTGTCATCAACAAAAGGATTCGAATACGAATCCTTTTCCATTTGTCTTACGAATCCGAATCACGAATCCTGCTTTCGAATACTCAAAAAGGATTCGAATCCTGGATTCGAATACTGAGTGATTCGAATCCTACCCAGCTCTGCATGCTATAGAACAATCCAAGCCACTTCCACTGCATTCACAAGCAGAGCCACACCCAGCTTTACATGAACAAAAAATCATTTTTAATACATTTTTAGAAGCTGGTGGTTGGCTCATTGTAACTGGTACTAGTGAATTATCTTTTTTTTTCAATCCCCATTATTTTAGCAACTTATCATGTCCCATCCACAACTGTACTTGTAAATACACTCTTTTTATATGTTTTGAACTAGCATCGAGTGTAGGTATCAATGAAGCCAAGTTAACACAGGTATTTTTATTTGTAGCTTTAAGAAACGATTGGTATTGAAAATTATTTATATTTTCTTGATTTTTAGGAGAACCATATAATGCTAAAATGCATAAAATATCCGATTGCAAAATATTAGTGACGTCAGCATTTTCATCTGTAAAGATAATAGCAGGCAGCATCTTGTAAATCTGTACGATTTTCGAATAATTTAGCTTTATTTTACCCTTTTTGTAAAACGCCGAAGTTGAATACATCAGTTGATGCATGTAAAAACAAAATATGCTTCTTCCTGTTAGCAACAAAATCAAAGTTTATGATGAAATCATTGCGACAGATTAATTGTTGCCCTTCGAACGTATTTGTGTTTTTAAAAAATCAGAAGAACTTCAAACGTACACGAATTTTGAGTTAGCTCCATATCCTGTAACTCTGTTTTGATCAAGTAGTCCAGTCAATGAAAGAGTTGTAGAGAACATTTTGGAGGGGAGAATTTTTCTCTTCAGGAATGTGTTGGGGGTAGTCAGGAGGTAAACATACTAAAAGTCCCCGCCCCTAGCCACGCCGCTTCAGTAGGAGAGGGGGGTGGAAAGGTTCCTTTTCTCGATTCTTTGCTTATAACTCGGAAACGATGCGTCGTACGAAAAAAGGTAATCTATGCAAAATTAAACGTAATTAAATTTCCCACAAGAATGTTTATATTCATTTTCTTCCTATATGTTATATTTTACGAGATATTCGCCAGCGAAAATTGATAATTAATAAAAAAATTGTGTACCTTGAATATTTCTATCAAAACGGTTTACCGTGGTCTGCTAATAAATCACAGTCACAAAACAATCTTTATTTTACAACACCCGACGTATTTACTAACGTAATATTTTGTCGAAGTCTAGACATTTCCTTAAATATACAGTGTGACTCACTTAAAATGAAGATACCCTTATAACTTTTTCATTTTGTTTCCGATTTGAATCAAATTTTACTCAATTACTAATATTATTAAAAAATCATAACGGGTGTGAAATCATCCACATCCACATTTTAAAGTAGGACTATAATCGATAAAGTCGTGGATTTAAATAATAATTTGATTTTCGTTGTAGAGTTTTAATTTCAACGTGGTGTCATTATGTAAGATCATGAATCAGAGAAACGTACTGAATTTATTTAGGAGCCCGTCTAGTAGAGTAGGGTGGGATAGGGTTGAAATAATTTAAAAATTATTACTTATTTTATCATCAGCTATATAAAAATTAATTAATTTAGCAACACTTGTTGTCGAGCTATAATTTTAATGAAGTTTCGTTAAGAATAAAGAAATACATCTGTCCAATGCATTGAAATCATTTTCCAGCCCGTCTTGGAGGGTTAGAGGGGTGAAATTATTTAAAAATTACTAATTTTAGCAACAGTTGCTGTCGAGCTATAATTTTAGTGAGGTTTCGTTAAAAGTAAAGAAATATATCAGACCAATGCATTGAAACCATTTTCCAGCCCGTCTAGGGGGGTGAGCGGGGGTTGAAATACTTTAAAAAATTACTTATTTCACCAACTGTTGATGTCGAGCTTTAATTTTAACGCGGTATTGTTAAGAATAGAGAAATACATCTGGCTAATGCATTGAAATCATTTTCCAGCCCGTCTAGAGGGTGATATGGGGTGAAATTTTTTAAAAATTACTAATTTTAGCAACAGTTGCTGTCGAGCTGTAATTTTAGTGAGGTTTCGTTAAAAGTAAAGAACTATATCAGACCAATGCATTGAAACCATTTTCCAACCCGTCTAGGGGGGTGAGCGGGGGTTGAAATACTTTAAAAAATTACTAATTTCAGCAACTGTTGCTGTCGAGGTTTAATTTTAACGCGGTATTGTTAAGAATAGAGAAATACATCTGGCCAATGCATTGAAATCATTTTCCAGCCCGTCTAGGGGGTGAGATGGGGTGAAATTCTTTAAAAATTACTAATTTTAGCAACAGTTGCTGTCGAGCTATAATTTTAGTGAGGTTTCGTTAAGAGTAAAGAAATATATCAGACCAATGCATTGAAACCATTTTCCAGCCCGTCTAGGGGGGTGAGCGGGGGTTGAAATACTTTAAAAATTACTTATTTCAGCAACTGTTGATGTCGAGCTTTAATTTTAACGCGGTATTGTAAAGAATAGAGAAATAAATCTGGCCAATGTATTGAAATCATTTTCCAGCCCGTCTAGGGGGTGAGATGGGGTGAAATTCTTTAAAAATTACTAATTTTAGCAACAGTTGCTGTCGAGCTATAATTTTAGTGATGTTTCGTTAAGAGTAAAGAAATATATCAGACCAATGCATTGAAACCATTTTCCAGCCCGTCTACGGGGGTGAGCGGAGGTTGAAATACTTTAAAAAATTACTAATTTCAGCAACTGTTGCTGTCGAGCTTTAATTTTAACGTGGTATTGTTAACAATAGAGAAATACATCTGGCCAATGCATTGAAATCATTTTCCAGCCCGTCTAGGGGGTGAGATGGGGTGAAATTCTTTAAAAATTACTAATTTTAGCAACAGTTGCTGTCGAGCTATAATTTTAGTGAGGTTTCGTTAAGAGTAAAGAAATATATCAGACCAATTCATTGAAACCATTTTCCAGCCCGTCTACGGGGGTGAGCAGGGGTTGAAATACTTTAAAAAATTACTAATTTCAGCAACTGTTGCTGTCGAGCTTTAATTTTAACGTGGTATTGTTAAGAATAGAGAAATACATCTGGCCAGTGCATTGAAACCATTTTCCAGCCCGTCTAGGGGGGTGAGCGGGGGTCGAAATACTTTAAAAAATTACTTATTTTAGCAACTGTTATTGTCGAGTTTTAATATTCACGTGGTTTTGTTTAGAATAGAGAAATAATACATCTGGCCAGTGCATTGAAATCATTTTCCAGCCCGTCTAGGAGAAGGTGATGGGGCTGAAATGTTCTAAAATTTAACTATTTTATCAACAGTTCTTGTCGAATTTTAACGTGGCTTAATTAAGAGTAAAGAAATGCATCAATCAGAAAAATTTATTGAATTTATTTTCGGCCCGTCTAGCGGGGTGGGCGGAGGTTGAAATAATTTAAAAATCAAGTATTTTATCAACAGCTATACTCAAACTTTACGTGATTTTGCAATGAAGTTAGTTCCAGCCCATCCAGGAGAGTGAGCGATTGTTGAAATTATTTAAAAATCGCATGGATGGGCAACACTTATTGCCGTGCTTTATTTTAACTTTGTTTTCTTAGGAATGAAGAATGTCATTAGATCAGTGCAATGAAATTCATTAGATCAGTGCAATGAAATTATTTTTCAGCCCGGTGGTGAAATGATTTAAAAATCGATTGCTTTAGCAACAGCTATTGGCGAGCTTGAATTTTAACGTGGTTTCCTTAAGAATAAAGAAATGCATCAGAAAAATGTATTCAATTAATTTTTCAGCCTATCTATGAGGATGAGATGGGGATAAATTATTTAAAAAAATATTAAATGTAAAAAAAACTTTTTTAAAAACAAGCTTTTATTATTGTTTAGGTGCACTAACACGAAAAAAATAAGTTATGTTGAATTATTTGTCTTAGAAGCTTGTCGCGCACGAGAAGTTTATACAGGCATAAAGTATTTTTTTCTATTCGCGCGACAAGCTTTTAAGACTATTAATTCAACATAACTTATTTTTTTCGTTTTAATGCACCTGTTTTTAAAAAGTTTTTTTTTCATTTAATTTTATTTTAAAATTTTTAGTTACGTCTTAATTATTATATATTTATTGTTTCGTCCTTGCTTAAAATAATACCAGATCCTTCGTCATTTCTTAGAATACAACGCCTGAGTGAATACATTATGCGATCAAATTATATGATTAAAACTAAAAAACACACTTTTTGGTATCGTATTATTGTATGGTCACCATACATACAAAGCAAGTTAATTAAAAAAAAACTTTTTAAAAACAAGCTTTTAAAAGCGTTATTTAGTTAATGGTACTCCTCACTCAGCAGTGTAACCGTCCGCAATATTGAATTTAGTGTGACGTCATTTTATTTTTCGTATTCTTCTGAGCAAACCCTTTCATTTGATACCCATATCATGGGGGAGCATAAAAAATAACTGGTCCGCCATCTTTGGGAGTCCGCCATATTGGATTTAGAATGACGTCACTTAACTAACCATGCATTGTCATCCAAACTAAACGTGTATGCAAAAAACCGCTGCCCAAGGAATTACTACTTCCATATCCAGATTTTTATCCAAGTCACTCACAACGAAAAAATTTTGTATGTGGAAATAATTGCTTATGGAACTTTAATAATATAATATTTGAAATCCTCTACCCCAAAAACCTATAAAACGATATCCCACATGTTAGTGGGGTGGGGATGGTGATAGGGGGGTGGTAGTGGGGGTGGATGAAGTAAAAAAATATTTTGAGGCTTTTGGTTCTTCTACACACACTAAATTACAATTTTTTTCATCTCCTTTAATAATGGGGTAGGGGTGGTAATGGTGGTGGCTAATGCCAAAAATTTTTTGAGACCTTAGCTTCTCTTGTATACACTAATACCAATTTTATGGACTCTTACCTGCTTGATTTACCTACCCCTCATTTACCATTTCACCCCCCAACCCTTCGACCGAATAAGATGAAAATATAATCTAGTTCCAGATCCCGTTAAAGTACATACGTGTACCAAATTTCAAGTCTATATCTTAAACGGTTTCAGAGTAGGTAATTATGCGCACAAAAAAAGTTATAGACCGACAGGCAGAAAATTTTTTTCGCTTAAACTTAAAATATCGACGTTTCATGACATTCTAAGCCTATTTGAACAATAAAAATTTTCAAAATTTTTTTGTCGTTACTTCTACTGGATGTGGAAGTAATAAAGCCTTTGCAAATGAAACAAACTTTACCTGTCAGATATCTATTGCACCATTGTTCCCTTCTAACCACGATAATTTGTTTGGAGTACAAAAAGGTTCAAAATGGCTTTTTTTATAGATGAAATTTTATTTAGATTGCAAAAAGGAAAACCTTTTTTCAATCATGAGATTACAAAATAAAGTATTTTATGATGAAGTCTTGCTTCAAAGGACGTTATCGAGAACTCGTCGTTTGTCAAAAAAAAAAAAAAAAATTATTGTGGTACATTTTCAAATATTTTGTTTTTCTATTTTTGTCAACAGAATGTTTCAATTCTATTGCAAAAATTATTATTTTATTTTATTATTTAAAATTACATACAATCAATTTTTCTCAAGACACATACAAGTCTAAATTCCAATTTTCGGAACTGTTACTTGCTTTACCATTGACTCCCCAACTCTTCAACGAAATAAGATCAAGTTATAATCTAGTTCAGATTTCGTATGTATTATACATACGTATACCAAAATTCAAGTCAGTACCATAATCCATTCCAGAGCAATCGTGCGCACAAAAAAAGTTACTGACAGAACGACACACAGAACTTTTTTTTCACGTGATATTCTAAGCATATTTGAAAAAAAAAATTTTTCACAATTACTATTATCTTCACGATGTGGAAGTAATTAAAACACGACAATAATAATAATTAGAAAACAGCGTGAAAAATTAATTCAATACATTTCTTTATTTTTAATAAAGCCACGTTCAAATTAAATTTCGACAATAACTGTTGTTAATATAAGTGATACTTAAAGTATTTCAACCCCGTCTCACCCTGTTAGACGGGACGAATAATAAACTCAATACAATTTTCTGATGCATTTCTTTGCTCTTAATGACACCACGTCGAAATTAAAACTTGACAAAAGCTGTAGGAAAGATGGTTGATTTTAAAGTATTTCAACCCCACCTTGCCCTCCCAGACGAGCTGAAAAATGATTTCAATGCATTGGTCAGAATCTATTTATTCCTAACAATACCAAGGTAAAATTAATGCTCGACAACAACAGTTGCTAAAATAAATAATTTTTTAATAATTTCAACCCCCGCTCACCTTCAAAGACGGTCTGAAAAATGGTTTCAATGCATTGGTCAGATGTGTTTTCTTATTCTTAACAAAACCCCATTATAATTAAAGCTCGACATGAATTGCTGTCAAAAGTAGTAATTTTTAAAGAATTTCACAAAATCTCACTCTCCTAAACGAGCTGGAAAATGATTTCAAATCATTCGCTGGATGTATTTCCCTATTCTTAACAATATCACAATAAAACTGAAGCTCCACAACAACAGTTGCTAAAATAAGTAATTTTTTAAAGTATTTCGACCCCCGCTCAACCCCCTAGACAAGCTGGAAAATGATTTCAACGAATTGGTCAAATGTATTTCTTTCTTCTATCAATAGCACGTTCAAACTGAAGCTCGACATCAACAGTTGCAAAAATAACAAATTTTTTAAAGTATTTCCACCCCCCCGATTACCCCCTAGACGGGCTGGAAATCGATTTCAATGCATTGGTCAGATGTATTTCACAATTCTTAACAATACCACGTCAAAATTGAAGCTCGACATCAACAGTTGCGATAATAAGTAATTTTTTAATGTATTTCAACCCTCCTAGACGGGCTGGAAAATGGTTTCATTGCATTGGCCAGACGTATTTCTTCATTCTTGATAATACCCCGTAAAAACTGAAGCTCGACATCAATAGTTGGCAAAATAAGTATTTTTTTAAAGTATTTCAGCCCCGCTCACCCTCCTAGACGAGCTGGAAAATGGTTTCAATGCATTGGCCAGACGTATTTCGCCATTCTTAACAATACCACGTCAAAATTGAAGCTCAACATCAACAGTTGCGAAAATAAGTAATTTTTTAATGTATTTCAACCCCCGCTCACCCCCCTAAACGGGCTGGAAAATGGTTTCAATGCATCGGCCAGATGTATTTCGCCATTCTTAACAATACCACGTCAAAATTGAAGATCAACATCAACAGTTGCGAAAATAAGTAATTTTTTAATGTATTTCAACCCCCGCTCACCCCCCTAGACGGGCTGGAAAATGGTTTCAATGCATTGGTCAGATGTATTTCTTTGTTCTTAACAATACCACGTTCAAATTGAAGCTCGACATCAACAGTTGCGAAAATAAGTAATTTTTTAAAGTATTTCGACCCCCGCTCACCACCCCAGACGGGCTGGAAAATGGTTTCAATGCACTGGCCAGATGTATTTCTCTATTCTGAACAATACCACGTCAAAATTAAAGCTCGACAGCAACAGTTGCTGAAATAAGTAATTTTTTAAAGTATTTCAACCCCCGCTCACCCTCCTAGACGGGCTGGAAAATGGTTTCAATGAATTGGTCTGATATATTTCTTTACTCTTAACGAAACCTCACTAAAATTATAGCTCGACAGCAACTGTTGCTAAAATTAGTAATTTTTAAAGAATTTCACCCCATCTCACCCCCTAGACGGGCTGGAAAATGATTTCAATGCATTGGCCAGATGTATTTCTCTATTCTTAACAATACCACGTTAAAATTAAAGCTCGACAGCAACAGTTGCTGAAATTAGTAATTTTTTTAAGTATTTCAACCCCCGCTCACCCCCGTAGACGGGCTGGAAAATGGTTTCAATGAATTGGTCTGATATATTTCTTTACTCTTAACGAAACCTCACTAAAATTATAGCTCGACAGCAACTGTTGCTAAAATTAATAATTTTTAAAGAATTTCACCCCATCTCACCCCCTAGACGGGCTGGAAAATGATTTCAATGCATTGGCCAGATGTATTTCTCTATTCTTAACAATACCACGTTAAAATTAAACCTCGACAGCAACAGTTGCTGAAATTAGTGATTTTTTAAAGTATTTCAACCCCCGCTCACCCCCGTAGACGGGCTGGAAAATGGTTTCAATGCATTGGTCTGATATATTTCTTTACTCTTAACGAAACCTCACTAAAATTATAGCTCGACAGCAACTGTTGCTAAAATTAGTAATTTTTAAAGAATTTCACCCCATCTCACCCCCTAGACGGGCTGGAAAATGATTTCAATGCATTGGCCAGATGTATTTCTCTATTCTTTACAATACCGCGTTAAAATTAAAGCTCGACAGCAACAGTTGCTGAAATTAGTAATTTTTTTAAGTATTTCAACCCCCGCTCACCCCCGTAGACGGGCTGGAAAATGGTTTCAATGAATTGGTCTGATATATTTCTTTACTCTTAACGAAACCTCACTAAAATTATAGCTCGACAGCAACTGTTGCTAAAATTAGTAATTTTTAAAGAATTTCACCCCATCTCACCCCCTAGACGGGCTGGAAAATGATTTCAATGCATTGGCCAGATGTATTTCTCTATTCTTAACAATACCACGTTAAAATTAAAGCTCGACAGCAACAGTTGCTGAAATTAGTAATTTTTTTAAGTATTTCAACCCCCGCTCACCCCCGTAGACGGGCAGGAAAATGGTTTCAATGAATTGGTCTGATATATTTCTTTACTCTTAACGAAACCTCACTAAAATTATAGCTCGACAGCAACTGTTGCTAAAATTAGTAATTTTTAAAGAATTTCACCCCATCTCACCCCCTAGACGGGCTGGAAAATGATTTCAATGCATTGGCCAGATGTATTTCTCTATTCTTAACAATACCACGTTAAAATTAAACCTCGACAGCAACAGTTGCTGAAATTAGTGATTTTTTAAAGTATTTCAACCCCCGCTCACCCCCGTAGACGGGCTGGAAAATGGTTTCAATGCATTGGTCTGATATATTTCTTTACTCTTAACGAAACCTCACTAAAATTATAGCTCGACAGCAACTGTTGCTAAAATTAGTAATTTTTAAAGAATTTCACCCCATCTCACCCCCTAGACGGGCTGGAAAATGATTTCAATGCATTGGCCAGATGTATTTCTCTATTCTTTACAATACCGCGTTAAAATTAAAGCTCGACATCAACAGTTGCTGAAATTAGTGATTTTTTAAAGTATTTCAACCCCCGCTCACCCCCGTAGACGGGCTGGAAAATGGTTTCAATGCATTGGTCTGATATATTTCTTTACTCTTAACGAAACCTCACTAAAATTATAGCTCGACAGCAACTGTTGCTAAAATTAGTAATTTTTAAAGAATTTCACCCCATCTCACCCCCTAGACGGGCTGGAAAATGATTTCAATGCATTGGCCAGATGTATTTCTCTATTCTTTACAATACCGCGTTAAAATTAAAGCTCGACATCAACAGTTGCTGAAATAAGTAATTTTTTAAAGTATTTCAACCCCCGCTCACCCCCCTAGACGGGCTGGAAAATGGTTTCAATGCATTGGTCTGATATATTTCTTTACTCTTAACGAAACCTCACTAAAATTATAGCTCGACAGCAACTGTTGCTAAAATTAGTAATTTTTAAAGAATTTCACCCCATCTCACCCCCTAGAATTTCACCCCATCTCACCCCCTAGGCGGGCTGGAAAATGATTTCAATGCATTGGCCAGATGTATTTCTCTATTCTTAACAATACCGCGTTAAAATTAAACCTCGACAGCAACAGTTGCTGAAATTAGTAATTTTTTAAAGTATTTCAACCCCCGCTCACCCCCCTAGACGGGCTGGAAAATGGTTTCAATGCATTGGTCTTAACGATATATTTCTTTACTCTTAATGAAATCTCACTAAAATTATAGCTCGACAGCAACTGTTGCTAAAATTAGTAATTTTTAAAGAATTTCACCCCATCTCACCCCCTAGACGGGCTGGAAAATGATTTCAATGCGTTGGCCAGATGTATTTCTCTATTCTTAACAATACCCCGTTAAAATTAAAGCTCGACAGCAAGAGTTGCTAAAATAAGTAATTTTTTAAAGTATTTCAACCCCCGCTCACCCCCCCTAGACGGGCTGGAAAATGGTTTCAATGCATTTGCCAAATGTATTTCACCATTCTTAACAATACCACGTCAGAAGCGAAGCTCGACATCAACAGTTGCGAAAATAAGTAACTTTTTAGAGTATTTCGACCCCCGCTCACCCCCTTAGACGTGCTGGAAAATGATTTCAATGCATTGGCCAGATGTATTTCTCTGTTCTTAATAATACCTCGTTAAAATTAAAGATCGACAGCAGCAGTTGCTGAAATAAGTAATTTTTTAAAGTATTTCATCCCCCGCTCACCCCCCTAGACGGTTTCAATGCATTGACCAGATGTATTTCTCTATTCTTAACAATACCACGTTGAAATTAAAGCTCGACAGCAACAGTTGCTGAAATAAGTAATTTTTTAAAGAATTTCAACCCCCGCTCACCCCCCTAGACGGGCTGGAAAATGGTTTCAATGCATTGGCCAGATGTATTTCGCCATTCTTAGCAATACCACGTCAAAATTGAAGCTCGACATCAACAGTTGCGAAAATAAGTAATTTTTTAATGTATTTCAACCCCCGCTCACCCCCCTAGACGGGCTGGAAAATGGTTTCAATGCATTGGTCAGATGTATTTCTTTATTCTTAACAATACCACGCTCAAATTGAAGCTCGACATCAACAGTTGCGAAAGTAAGTAATTTTTTAAAGTATTTCGACCCCCGCTCACCCCCTTAGACGGGCTGGAAAATGGTTTCAATACATTGGCCAGATGTATTTCTCTATTCTTAACAAAATTAAAGCTCGACAGCAACAGTTGCTGAAATAAGTAATTTTTTAAAGTATTTCAACCCCCGCTCACCCCCGTAGACGGGCTGGAAAATGGTTTCAATGCATTGGTCTGATATATTTCTTTATTCTTAACGAAACCTCACTAAAATTATAGCTCGACAACAACTGTTGTAAAATTAGTAATTTTTAAATAATTTTACCCCCTCTAACCCTCCAAGACGGGCTGGAAAATGATTTCAATGCACTGGACAGATGTATTTCTTTATTTTTAACGAAACATCATTAAAATTATAGCTCGACAACAAGTGTTGCTAAAATAATTAATTTTTATATAGCTGATGATAAAATAAGTAATAATTTTTAAATTATTTCAACCCTATCCCACCCTACTCTACTAGACGGGCTCCTAAATAAATTCAGTACATTTCTCTGATTCATGATCTTACATAATGACACCACGTTGAAATTAAAACTCTACAACAAAAATCAAATTATTCTTTAAATCCACGACTTTATCGATTATAGTCCTACTTTAAAATGTGGATGTGGATGATTTCACACCCGTAAAATCATATGGAAAACTAAAAATGTTATATTTGCATAAAGATATTCTGAGTACAGATTTAAAACCTAGATTGTGTGACGCCTTAATTTTATCTGGACTTACTTATTGTCATATTGTATACTGGCCAGCACTTCTAAGTAGAGATAAAGTTAGTCTACAAAAAATACAAAACTCATGTATTAGGTTCAGTTTCAATCTTAGGAAATATGATCATATTAGTGATAGCTTCCAAGAGTCAAAATGGTTAAATTTAGACGAAAGGTATCTGCTACAAATGTCAAGTCTTATTTTTAAAATTAACAGTACTCAAACGCCTGTATATTTATTTGATAAATTGATTAAGGGATCGGATATTCATTCACGTCCGACGCCTGCCTGTGATTTATATATGGTCCCCAAACATAACTCTGCCTTATTCAAAAGATCCTTCACATATAATTCGATAAACATTTTTAATAATCTGCCTCCTGTAATCAAGTCAATGCCGTCAATAGCCATATTCAGGAAACATGTCAAAGCCCATATTTTTTCTACCCGAAATTGAAATCTTAGCTTTTTTCTCTTTCAATGCATTTATGTACATTGTACGGTATTAATTAATCACGCAACTTGTGAATTCTTTATTATTGTGTTTGTCTTTATTAAATACAATATGATGTACTTATTAATGTTCAGTGTATACTTTCTCATGTTTGTATCTATTATGTGTTTATGTGCGTTGTACATACATATCAGCTATCTTTTTCGTTCATGTGTTTAAATGTATGCTTTTTGAATAGATCGATAATTGTTAACATGTTGGTATAAGAGGTGGTTGCGTGGAAGAGCAACAATGTTGAACGCCGCCACCTATTAAAATTGTTGTGCATTTGTTAATCTCAGAAATAAAGACACATTATTATTATTATTATTATTATTATAGAACAAATTAGGATCTACTTATGACCAGAAAATCATTCATCTGTTATAAAGGCAAAGCTACCTGCGGTACCAAAATATGAGGAAAAAGATTAATAATCATATTGATTTTTAATCTTACGAACGATGAATTTTACGTAGCCACCACAAATTGCGGAAGCTGAGGACCCCCTTTGCCAGATGAGCTTATGTATGAAATATCTCCCATCAATAATCAAATCAAATTTTGGTGTATGTACGTTTGTGGCGCCGATTGGATGCATTTTTTAGAATTTCCAACATTCAAAATGTTTTATTTTTTTCAGCATATTTTGGTACCGCAGGTGGCTTTGCCTTTATAGCACGTGAATGATTTTCTGGTCATAAGTAGATCTTAATTTGTTCTATTCTTAAGTAAAATATGATTCAAATCGGAAACAAAATGAAAAAGTTATAAGTGTATCTTCATTTTAAGTGAGTCACACTGTATATTTAAGGAAATGTCTAGTCTTCGACAAAACATTACGTTAGTAAATACGTTGAGTGTTGTAAAATAAAGATTGTTTTGTGACTGTGATTTATTAGCAGACCACGGTAAACCGCTTTGATAGAAATATTCAAGGTACACAATTGATTTTTTTTTATTAATTATCGATTTTCGCTGGCGAATATCTCGTAAAATATAACACATAGGAAGAAAATGAATATAAACATTCTTGTGGGAAATTTAATTACATTCAATTTTGCACAGATTACCTTTTCCCATACGACGCATCGTTTCCGAGTTATAAGCGAAGAATCGAAAAAAGGAACCTTTCCACCCCCCTCCCCCCTGAAGCGGCGGGGCTAGGGGCGGGGGCTTTTAGTATGTTTACCTCCTAACTACCCCCAACACATCCCTGAAGAGAAAAATTCTCCCCTCCAAAATGTTCTCTACAATCCCTTTTTGGGCATTCATTGATTGGACTAAAGGTTTAATGCGAAGACAACTAAATCAAATTTTTATGATTTATTTACACAGCTCAACATTAGAGTAAATGATAACAAAACATTTTCTTATGTTATTGATGGCGGAATGTTGCAAATGGCAATTAGATCAGGAGTTCGAGACGATATGCAATCATTACATACGATATTTAAGAAATAATTATGGAAATAATGTTTTTGTCGGTTTTGACGGATATCGCAACATCAACTGCACTAAATCAGCTGAAAGATATCGTCGTTCCTTGAAAAATGCCTCAACAGATTTAATTTTTGATGAAAATATGCCCTTAAAAATTCGCCAAGAAAAGTTCCTTGCAAACAGCAATAACAAAAGCAGATTCATTGAAATTTTAAGGAAGAAACTAGCTGATAACAATATTTTTAAGCAGAATGTGATGCTCACATTCTAATCATACAAACGGCAATTAATATTGAATCAGAAAATGTTGCTGTTGCTGAAGATATTGATGAGTTAGTTTTATTAACAGCTTTAACACCTCCTCATAGAGAAATATATTTATCTACTCTTATTAGGTTATATGCTAATTAATGAACTGCTTTTGAACAATTAATAGTACCTATAAACAAATAGCGTGAGTTATAATGAGTGAGTTATTATAAATCACTAGGTACAGAGCCAATCACCTTTATCTTCATGCCTAGCCTGTCCAATCGACACGAAGTTTGCTCTGTCGAGAGAAATTCTTTTCCGATACGGTGACATAGAACGGTCCATTATTATTGAGGGGAGGAAGGTGATTTATCATGTTTGAATAGTTTCGACGTTTTCAAATCAAGTTCAGTAATAATAGTGCCAAAAATGATGAATTCGGTAAGCGAAGATGAACTAATATGTACACCACCAGAATGAAAACAAGTATCTAATCATACAATACATAAAATATTACCCGAAAAATCGCAGAACAAATATAAAAGTGTGTACAAAAATTAAATTTTACAGTTAATTTTATTAATAAACAAACTGAGTAATTTAAAAAATGTTCTCAATTTAATATTGTTATAATCGTAGATAAAGTATAGTATTCAACTTGCAGTAATGGTAATAACTCACTTCATGAATTACATGAATTACAGCATGCGCCTGCGGCTCGTGCTGTAAACTTCATCAGCGTGAGTTATTAACATTACCGCTCGTTGAATAATATACTATTTCTCAAACCAGCAAAAGGCTTGGTTCCGAAGTATAATTGCACTGGGCTATGATTATGAATTAGATATTCTGGAGGCAAATTAGAATATTTATTATCTATGGAACAATTAGAAGCTTAGTTAATTCATACCCAAAAATAGACTGTAACTGCACTTGGAACTACTCTGGAAACAGTATTCCATATTTTTATTTTACAATTTACCTTTCTTTCATTTCAATGATTGCATATATACTTTATCGACTCGCAAAGGAATTTAACAATTCAAGTGAGTGGCAGATGGAGAGATATCGGCAAACAGATCACTACAATATCTATTCAAATTCACAACTGCATCTCCTAGAAAGTGAGATTCGTATAGGTTCGTTATGTATTTCACTTTTGCACAGTTGAATTGTAGGCCATCAGATTTATGCATAGATGTGGAAAATACTTTCTGAATAATTTAGATACATTTAGCGATGCACACTCGTCGAAAGTAAAACACAATCTGGGATAAACTTATTAACATTTAAATGAATGGGATCTGTTAGTATCCGTCTGTATTTTATTGGTGTGCAGGTAAACCACTATTGTTAATGCAGATGACGCCAGTTTTATTTTTGGAAATAAACTTCGAGTTTTAAGGTCGTTGACGTTGAATAACTAAACTAATAAATCTATAAAACTTTTGCGTGAGGAGATTAAGATATGCCTCGTTTAAAAATATGCAGTTTGCAAGGGCAGTAAAGCAACGGGAAAAATTGGAGAAGAGTCGAAACTTCATAGAATTGTTTATTGGCTGGTGCCAAAGCGGATTTTGAAGGCTAAAAAAATTATTAACAGGCAAGGACCAGCCGGAAAATTTAGTTAAGGTTATATCTAAGAAAAAAAACAAAAATTAAACACGAGATAAAGTGAAATTGTGAAATGGAGATGCTGTTTAGGGGTTGACAGTGTTTTTTTGCGATTTTCGGAGAAAGGTGATCTCCTAGCGGAAAATGTCCTTCACAAAAGTTGTAGATAATAAAAAAATCTGAAACATTCATATAAGGCATTTTTCAACATAACCTCAAACTTTCCGAGAAAATGGTGGAAAACTGATTTTTAGGTTTTTTAATTTTTTCTCTCGTGGAATCTGGGAAACAAGTAGTTTTTCGAAAAAAAAAAAAAAATCTTCATTTTAACCCGTGAAATGTCTACTTTTAAATGGTCTATATATGTTGATGGTTTATTTTTCATGAAACCACTTAAAATTGAGAAAAACAAAAAAAAATTACTTCGAATCCCGAATGTTTCAATATTTTTTATTATTATTATTATATGGTTAATTTTCTGTAAGTTTCAATGACACAATTTATTTTAATGTAATATTAGTAAAGTTGAATGAATTTAATTAAAGAAAGTGGCGGAAACCATCCTGAAACTGTTAAATAAATAACAAATTAATAAAAAATCTTTTAAGTTATGCATATAAACATGCATAAAAACTGTGAATTCGGAAATTCATATTAGAAAGGTACTTGGAATAGGTACTTACAAAAGGTTCAAGCCCGCCTAAAGTGGATGGAGGGGGGTATAAGAGAGATCGGGCCAAGAGAGCAGCCTTATTAGCTTGGCTTGGTTATTTGGACAACTAGCCAGATAACAAAAAAGCTAAGCAATGGAGCTGGAAGGAACATCTAGGTAGACTCGTGCCCAAATTTATCCAAGACAGTTCAGACTTAATTCCCGAAAAATTATTAAAAAGTATTAGCTGCAGCTGTGAAAGTGAAAGTGGTTGTAATAAACAAAGATGTGGCTGCCGAAAACACGGCTTAAAATGTACCAATTTATGCAGCAATTGTCATGAAAACTCCTCAAATAGAGATAAAGAAATATTTGAAGACGTAAGTGATTCGGAAGAGATTATTGATGAAGAGCCAGAAAAGAGTCTTGATATTGAAATTGAAGAGCTCGAATACGTCGATAATCTCGAAGTTCCTTCGGAATTTGAAAGTTTTATTGATGAAGAAGAACAACCACAATGCAAAAGATCTAAAATTCATTAGAATTTTATAATTTCCCATAAATGTTTTATTTTTATAAAAAAAATGACAAAACAATATTTTTCTGAAGACGAAGCGAGTCAAAATTTGTAAAAAAAACTATCAATAAATTAATTGTTCTGCTTAATAATTATGTATTCAAATTATTTTATTGAAATACACTTAAAACAGATTACTCATCGGTATACAATTTATTTAGTGAAAAAATAGTAAAATATACGTTAATAAAAATTCCCACTGGGCCAGCGAGTCTTAACTCTAGCTTACGACTTTCAGTACGCTACGGTGCATTGCCATGAAAAACTTAAGTTTCAGAATGTTTTTCAATTAAATCCATTCAATGTTAGTGATATTACATTGTAGTAAATTATGTCATTGAAATTTAATCCACTATTTACATAAATAATAAAAAATATTGAAAATAATATATAATATTGAAAAATTCGTGATTCTAAGTCATTTTTTTGGTTTTTCTCAATATTATGTGGTTTCATGAAAAATAAACGATCAACATATATAGACCATTTTAAAGTAGACACTTCACGGGTTAAAATGAGCCCGGATAAAATATTTAAATCGAAAAAAACACCAATAAAGTTTTCCGTGGAAGATTTTTTTTTTCTGAAAATATCTCGGAAACTACTTGTTCCCCAGATTCCAAAAAATCATGCTTATTCAATGCAAAAAAGTATACTTTCACAAAATTTCATGTAAATTGAATATCAACTAAAATTTTCGGCTGATCCTTGCCTGTTAATAATTTTCTTTTTTCAAAAAGGTATTGCCACCAGCCTATTATTTTGATATCTCTAATAGCATATTAATTTTTTGACTTCAAGGGAGAAACGTGTTTCCAAAACGGTTTTTTCACTATATCTAAAAACAAAGATGATGGAAGATCTGACCAAAATGATGTTGGTTTAATTCTCTATCGAAAAAAAAAACAATACAATTTTTCGTAGGTTAAACAAATAGTTTTTCCGTAAATGAGGTCAGAATGTACATACATTTTTTTCTGCTGTAAAATTCTGAATAACTTTTATAATAGTAAAATTTTCCAATAAAAAATGCCTGATATAATTTTTTTAATTTTCTCCGTTAATTTTGGTATTGCAGGTGACTGCCTTCGTAGGAGGCAAATGTTCTATATTTGTGTAAAAGGTTCAAATCGGAAAAACAATAAAACAACAATAAAAAAGTATTAGGATGTTACACTCTTAAGCGCTACACACTGCATAACTGATTAGTAAAATCTGATAGCAAATAACAACCGAAACATAAAGGTTAAGTCTCAAGTTTTTTTTTACTTTACCCAGTGAAGTTCCAATTATGGGCCTTGAATTAAGGACATTCTATATACCTGCCAAATATAGCATAACGATTTACATGGCCGGACAAAAACCTGGACAAGGTTCTCAAATGAAATAACTATTCAACAAACACAGATTTTAGACAATATCGCAAGTATATCATATCTAAAGAACCTTCAGTCTCTTTATTTACATGCAGGTTTTATTTTTGCCATTACTAATTAGGTACATTTAAGGATTCATTTTGTGCGAATAGAAATTTTTCGGGTCGAGGTTCGTCGTTCAGTCCACCTTGAGAATATGCAATAATGTTTAACATGGATATATTAAAATCGCTTACATTTATTTAGACAGTTCAGTAGCAGGACATAAATCAAATTAAACAATATTCAAACTGAACAGTAATTCCTATCAAAACGAGAAAAGAAAGTGAAAGAAATAAAAAATAGTTAGCAGAAACAAAGAACACTAATAATTGCACGAAAATAAACATGGTGCACGAAAATAAACATGGCGCGAAAAATTGGGTCCAATCTATCACCCAAAAATTTTAATGGTTTATTTTCAGATATTCCACATGATATAAGTTTATTACTACCGAATATTAATCTTAACTCTATAGAGTTAATAATAGTATATTATTCAACGAGCGTGTAATGATAGCTATTACTGAAGAGGATGATGTTTACGGCACGAGCCGAAGGCGAATGTCGTAATTTATCCAAGCGAGTAATAGCTATTACACCCAAGTGGAATACTATACTTTTTCTACGACTACTCGATAGGAAGTTGCACTTTAAGGTAAATTTGCTGATAAATGGCGAGATTTTTATGAAAAATGCGAAGACGCATTGTATCGGTCGTAACTTCTTTATTTTTTATGCAGAAGAAAAAATTTAAAGAAAGACTTTTTGCTTAATCGATAATCTTTAATTTAGCTTCTTAACATTTTTAGCGCAAGTGCTTTAGTTTCTGAGATATCCATGTAATGCTGCCAAAAAATATGGAGGATGATTATTTAATTATGTACACATTGTACACATTCTTATTCAACAATCATCTTAAAGGGCCCTACTTCTAAAAAATTCGATCTGGATGTGACAATCTCTCTCTTCATTATTTGCATATATCGAGGAACTCCACTGGCAAAATATCAAGGCTGTGTGTGGGAGAGTATATATAACCAGTTCCCAATTCGACTCTTAATAAACGTTCCTAAAACTTGAATGACCGGAGAAGTGAACATCAAAGAGATGACAATTTATTTATTTGTACCACATACACGACTCGCACACTCAACCGGACTTTAAATCCACCATTCTCCGAGTTTAAAATTCCATTAAATTCTGTCGTTTCTGCAAGACCGGTTCCCATGTTTTTTTCGAACGGATCTTATCAAACTGGAAATATTTGGATCACAGCCTCAGTACTCTCCGATGCATCTCAAAGGAGACGATGAATGATAATAAATGCCGAGTGTAGCGAATCCAGGCACAATAGAAATCGAGAAGAGCGAGATAAAGAGACTAGGAGAAGTTTATTGCTGAGAGTTTAGAACGCCTCGTTATGTGGAGCAGCGATCTCTTATCTGTTTTAAGCTTTCTTATCTGAATTTCTGTTTAGCTTCTTATCGGGCTCGACTTTCGTCGTTTACATTATTACAATGTGTTTATGTGATAATTGGAATTTTGTTTGACTGTTTGTCGTTCGGATGTACAACAAAGGGAGTGTCGGAGCACTCTTGTAGATGAATGTGTGAATAGATGGAGTAGTAAACAAAATTGATAATGGTGTTGGGGAAAGTATTACGTTCTGGCATTCATTCAATTATGTTTTATACAAAGAAAACAACTAAAACGGAGAAATAATACCTTGTCTTAGAGTGAAGTTGTAGAAGCGTTGAAAAAATATAATGTAATTATAACAGGATGCAGTAATGGGTTCCAATACATCATGTACGTGACAATTGCTTTGGTACTTTGAGTCACATAAATCAAATAATGAAATTTTTCTTCTAACATTGTAATAAATCAATGTTACAGAGTTATTCATTGTTAGAAAATAATTCATAAAATATTACTAGTAATATAATAATCATTTTGATTTACGTTTACATTTTACGTTTTTTTAAAATTTATTTATTTTTAACTTTTTAGTCCTCGTCACGTAGCATCATATTCTAATCGTCAAACCCTTTCATTTGATACCCATGTCAAGGGGGTTATGGAGATAAAAAAGGTAAGCCGCCATCTTGGGGCGTCCGCCATATTGGGTTTAGAACGACGTCGCGTAGCTTACCGTATTCTATTCATCAAACCCTTTCATTTGTTGTGAAGAAAAAGTAAGACGCCACCTTGGGGCGTCCGCCATATTGAATTTAAAACGATATTTTAGATAAACTATATAACTTTCCATACGAAAGTTTCCAGAACGAAATTTTGATAAAAATGAATGTTTTCAGTAAAATATTTGAATACTTATTCCCAAACTTCCCTAATATTACAGTACCTAGAGGTAAAAAATATGCAAAACTTCGGAATAATCTCATATTGAATGATAATTTTTTTTATGGATGATTCTTGTAGTAAAAGGTATCATCTTCAGTTTCTATATGGTCCCGGCGCTTGCTTTTACCCCTGATTTGATTTAGGAGTGGTTTTCCACCCCTAAATAAAAAAAAATAATATATGGAAAAGTACTGATTATTAATTTTTGAGCAGTATATTTATGTTTTTGGGGTCGGAGATTACGAATCTGAAGTCAAATTAAAGAAATTCAAAATGGCGGCTTCAATAAGGCGGACGGAAATGAGGCAAAATGTAAAGAATTGCTTGATTTCGCATTCTAATTTATGCTTATAAGTTTTTGGGGTCGCTAATTACGAATATGAAGTCAAAATTAGAAAACTGAAAATAGCGGATCCGATATGGCGGAGGGAAACGGAGCAGAATAGTATGTAAATGTAAATTTAAACTTGGCAAATAAATATTATTATTAAAAAAAAAAAAAAAATGTAACAAATTGCTTGATTTCGCGTTTTAATTTATGTATACTATAGGTTTCTGGTGTCGTTGATTACGAATCTGAAGTCAAATTTTAAATTAAATGGGGTACGGTGTTAATAATAATTTCTCGTTTTAATTCTGGTAAATAAAAAGGAATAAAATAGATAATTCACTATAACATTTTGTCATTTATTTTTTAAAATATGTTCTGATCATCACAACTACAATACGAATTTATTGTCTATCCTTATAGTCTAAGAGGTAGTGTCAAATTTTAGGGGTGATTTTGGCACGATTTCTATGAGTTTATGATGATAGTTAGTACGTGTTGAAGAACTAAAATTGATGTTAGCTGGCGCGACTCCGTGACTTTTGGGCGTGGGAGGCTGCGAAACTTATAGAAAAAAATTTTTTTGGACCATTTTGGCAAAGATGAAAAGTATGAATGATTAATTTATGAAACGCTGATCTTAAAAAAATGTGTCAGCTGCATCGAATCCATGGAAAAACGTGTTAGCTGACCATGTAAACATGTCGGAAAATTCAGGAAAATCGGAGCATTTTGGGAAAGCTGAAAATTTTAGATATTAAAGTTTATGATTTAATAATTGCATTAATAATATGTGTCCGCTGGTATTCAGATGTAGCAAAACCTGTTAGCTGGACTTTCAAATTGTGGCGTAGCGTTTAGTTGGGTGCAACGCGCTGCAGTTTCGTGACTCAGCTAACGTATTTTTGGCAGCTGTTAATGTTAATAATTTTATGAATAAATCGTATCATTTATTTTTTATTATAATTCTCATACATAAAATATAATAATAATTATTCATCGCTCGAGTCTTCATCATAATCTACTTCTTCTTCATCAGAATTATCTTCAATAATGGGATTCTCTTCAGCTTCTGGTGATTCATTGTTTTCATTCGTATCTTCCACAATTTCTGTAAAAAAATATGAATATCATTAACGTTAATAAAATAGAATTCATTAGGAATATTAAAAATGCATATATCCAATACCTCATATGTCTGTAGTTTCATTTACAATGCTGGTTAATTTCGGTAACTGTTCTCCCTGGAACCATTTGAACATGAACTTCCCGTCGTGCTCCTCCCATCAGTTGGCGAAGTTGAAGTTGGAGTTGGAAGGTTCGCATTGCTCCATAATTGGGCAATATAAGTGGTTCGCAGAAAATGTTGTAATTCTGCTTTGCATGGGGGTAACATTGATCCTTCAAAATTCTGGCCTACACTCAACACCTCTTCTTTCCTATCAACTTTATATACTTTCAGAAAAGTTGCTATGCGTACGCGATTAATGTTGTTAATTCTTTTGGAACCGTACATGCGGCATACAGACTCTTCTAAAGCAACGTAACTTTCTTCTGAGTTTCAGATGCGTGTCTTGAGATATCAGTCAAAACCTGTATATATCTAGGATGTCTCCTTAATAATTCGAACGGTTTCTTCTTCCCTTTTCTGTAGAACGCTGGGTGCTGGGTTGAAATCACAGCCGGTTAAGGCGTGAAAAGCTGGGAGAGCAAGACATAACTCTTTAATTTTTCGTACAATGTATTGATGTCCACATATCGTCGATTGTTACCGGTTCCAGCAAGTATCTTTATTTGTACATTGCTTCGCAGTGCATGTATATTTTCCAGCATAATCATCATTATGTCTGTGTCGGAACATCTTATCGTGACTCTAGCATCGACATCAATCTGACACGCGTGAAAATCGATCTTAGTATCTGATTCTTCATGCGAAGGGATTATGCCTCATCTATTGTTTTTATTACCCCCCATCGATCACTTGGAATTTGTAACAAACATCATAGTTCACGTAGACAGTTTTTGCGGAGAAGAAAGGCGCCATATGATTTTCTGCCCAATGATCACAGATGAATTTTACCAAGTCTTCTTTGAAATAAATATTTTTCAATTCATTGGCGAAATTGGATGGGCGCTTTCGTTCCGGGCCGCTGATATTAAATCTGTTGCCGTGTACTCGTCCTTTTAACAAATGCTCATTGTCTTTTATAGATGGAAAGAAATACCGATCAAAAGTAATTATTACTGTACGATCACTGTTCATGGTAAAGATTTGCAGTAATTTTTTTGAGATATTTTCAAATGTAATAGGATTATGATTATTGAATTATAAACTTCAATGTATGAAATTTTCAGCTTTGCCAAAATGCTCCGATTTTCCTGAATTTTCCGACATGTTTACATGGTTTCGTAAATTAATAATCCTTTCTTTTTCAGCTTTGCCAAAATGGTATGAAAATATATTTTTTTCTACAAGTTTCGCAGCCTCTTCTCATCTTAAGTCACGGTTTTGAGCCAGCTAACACTTCATTCCTTAATAAGCTTTAGAACAACAAGCTATGTTAAAAAAATCCGCTTTGCCAAAATGCTCCATTAACATTTGACACTACCTCTTAGACTAAACCGAAATTAATTTCGGTTAGAGTTAAATAACGTATACCATTTTCAGTTTTCATAGCAGCGAAAATTTGGTTTTCATTTAAGGTTTCGGTTGTCAAGGCAGCAACAAAACAGTTTTTAATCGATAGCATTCTCTACAACATAATAAATTATTAATATTTGATAATAATTTGAAAAGTAAATGTAAGTTAACAAAGACTTGTACAGTTGGATTTCTTATTACCCATCTTTGTTTTAAGTTTTATAGTTTTATCTTATTCTATACTTATCATTTTAACAATTACATTTTTCCGTCATAACTTCTTTATTTCTTATGCTACAGAAAGGAGTAAAAATAATTTGAAAGCGCAATTAATTGCCTTTAATTTCATTTCTCAGCACGCTTGACGTAGGTATCACAATTTCTGAGATATTTAACATTTAAACAAAATTTTTCGTCTTATAAACGTTAGGATGCCATTTGTAAACTTTTCTATCTCCGAAACTATTAAATCTTACTACGTAAATAATTAAAAAAGCGGAATTCATTATCAGTCTATCAGCTTTATTTTTGGTCTCTATCCATTTTTCACCAAAACTAATATTTATTGATATATTTGGAAAAGGAAAAAAAAATACGTTTTATCGAAAATATCTTTATAGTTTAAACTTTAATTTTTTCTAAAACAAGTGCTCTATTCAAATGAAAAAGTTTGAGCATCTACGTCATGCTCTATATTATTGAGAAATAGCGTTTGAAATTCCTTTTTTTTTAATTACTGGCTAATTACAATAAAACAAATTGGCGAAGCTGTTATTAAAAAAATGTGAAGACGCGCATTGCTTCGGTCATAACGTCTTTGTTTTTATGCTACAGAAACAAATAAAAAAAAGTTGAAAGCTTAATTAATAACCTATTATTCTATCTATTAGCATTTTTGACGTAGGTGTCACAGATTCTGAGATATTCAACTCTCACTCTAAATAATTATCTTATGAACACTTGGATCCCAAATATAAACTTAAATATTTCCGAAATTATTAATCCTACATCAATAAACAAAAAATATAATTAATTCCCAGTTTGTATTTTCTGTAATTGGTCTGTAACATTTTTTCGATAAAGTAATATTTTTCGAGATACCTGACGAAAGCCATTTGGAAATACCTTTTTTTTAAAAGCTAAAATCGCAATTTTGAAGTCGTTATAACTTAAAAATTATCAATTCATGTGAATAATTGCATAGAACCTTTTCTTCTTAAAATTTCATTCGTTTTCATCTCCAATAAATATATATATATTTTTCAAGTGCCACCCCCTATAAATTAGCAAGCCCCCGCACAATATAGAAACTTGTCTGTGAAGCATTTACTATTATACTGCCAAAATTAATGAAATCTGTTCAATATGACATTATTCCGAAGTTAAAACCTCTGGTTGTACTAAAAGGAAACTTTCCCGGAATTTTGGAAACTTCCAAATATTCAAATGTTCCAATATTTTATCGAAAACTTTAATTTTTATCAAGATTTCATTCAGGGAACTTTTAAATGGAAAGTTTCCTTTACCCATTTCTGGAAATTTCAATCACT
Organism: Rutpela maculata; assembly: GCA_936432065.2. Lineage (NCBI taxonomy): Eukaryota > Metazoa > Arthropoda > Insecta > Coleoptera > Cerambycidae > Rutpela > Rutpela maculata. The sequence goes on from OW386286.2 coordinate 45,068,311, forward strand.
AAATTTGACCTATGAATATACACACACATATATAAATACAGATCTCTGGATATAAGAAAACCATTGAAAAAAAAAGATAAGATATATCTTGTTGGTGATTTCATACACAAAAAATAGTAATGTTAAAGTCATCTACTACACATTAAATTCAGTAGAATTACACAGGAAGTTCAGCCAAGTCCATTAAGGCGGAACGACTTAAATTATTCAACAGTAGTAAAGTTGTAGACCTCGACATATCAAGATTTTTTTAATAGCTGTTACATTAGAAATGAATGATATAGGTACCTGAGCAATGGAAAGCTCGAGGCAAGGTAAGTTAGGTGCTAGGCGTTTATATTTAAGTTCTTTCCTGATACACGGTTAAGTCTTATTATTAGACAAATAATAGCTTCCTTATTTTTTTATTATTCATTAGAAACCAGCAGTCAATTGAATAGGACATAACCAATTATTCATTCATTCACGTTCAAAACTTTCAAATTACAATGGAACAATAGAAAAACGCATTGTTTAGAAGTATTAGTCACTGTCGTGGACATTATTTCGTGCATATATACAGAATTCTTTCTCTGAAATAAACAAATAAGTGCTCAAAAAATTTGTTTACGAATACGTCAATAGCACAATCTCTGGACCACTTTCCCTTTTTAAATTATACAATAAATATACAATACAAATAAACAATACAGTTTTTGAATGCTGTGAAAATATAATTAATAATTTTACTTAAAATAACAATGACTCCTAATCTTATTATAAAGTAATAATAAAACAAATATTACTTTGGCATTTTCAAAAATATATGTTTTTGTTTGATTTTATTTTGATTCGATTTACCAGCGTAGAGTAGGCATTGCTGCCACTTCTAGGAAATCACTACCGTCTATGCTGGGTTGGATTTGGATCATACCTGTTGCCAACAGCGATATCTACATGGCGCATGTTACAGGAATATAGGATGGGACGTGCAGGTGTTTGTAAGATATGTTGCCGCATTGCGTCGTAATATGAAGTGTTTATGCTTCTCTGATGATCCTTCTCTAAGGATCAGTGGTCCCTTTTGTTGACACGCCGTGCTTATTAGTTGTTAACGTTTACTTTAAATATTATTAAAGTCTTAATTTATTAATTAATGTAGTAATTATTGATAAAGTATATTATTACTTTTGACTAATACAATATTATTATTAATTTCCTGAGATTTTTGCTATACAAGCTTCCAAAATCCAATAGGTTATGGACCCAGATCTGTATTAAAGCCAGAAAACCAAAAGGAAATTTTCAAAATAAGAAAAATTGCAACTGTCACTATTTTGTTGAACTGTAAACCGGTCTCAACGCCTATGGATTTTGGTTCTAAAACCGAGAAAGCTAAACCAGATGAAACGACAACTGATAAAACCTAGTATCAGTAAAAAAATTGGAAGCGAGATTGGAAGTCTACTATCTTCAGCCGTGGATACAAGACCAAACATAGCTTATGCTGTTAATGTTTTGTCACAGTTTAGTTCAGATCTAACAGATGCCCACAGCATCTCTTGCGTTATCTGAGAGGGTTTTTTTTGACCACCCTAATATATACGTTTCACTACGTTTCACTCTGTTTATCTCACAAAGTGCGTCCGTATACCTCAACGTTTGAAACGAAACTTCTGTTTGTAACAATGCACAATATCAACAAAAACTTTAGTTTTAATTATCACCAAAACTCTGAACACTGCACTCGACAGACACTCCTTCAATGAAGTTCGCATCTCTGGATCAATTTTGATCATTTTCAGACGATGCCAATCTCTAAAACCTCAATTTTTAAAAACAGTTCAAATTAGGATTTGTAACAATCGTGCTACTTTCAGACGATTTGTACATACACCTTGTATTGCCGTTCAGGAAATTCGACGCCGCCATTTGTAATCATATCACCCCGCAGACAGCGGCATAGGCATTGCTTTGTGACGGGTTTTATCAGGGCGGCCTGATTGATTGATGGGTAAGTGACAAAGAGTATCGAACAGGGGCCTCTAAGGTTGCAATAGTCAGCTATTCGAGGGTAGATGGGAGATAAGGACAAAACGACACAGATTGAATGTTTCCAAACTATTATAGAATTTGTAATTAACGATTTTCATGTCTGATATTATGATGAAATATTGTGTGGGACTGGGGGAAACCCAGACGTAATGGTTTAATTTAACGTGGGGGAATCGTATTTATAAAAATTGTTGAGGATTATGCACCCCGCTTGTATAATTCATAAATTGGTATTTGCAGGACAGGGCGTGTAATCTGCAATTATAATAAAAAATACATTTGTGAGGATCAATATCTATGGGTTCCTTGAAATTTCAGATATACGTCTTTACTAATGTTACACCTGCGACTCTCATTTAGCTACAAACTATTTTACGTCAGGGGCCGCTCCAGACGGCGCACAGTGGGAAAAATATGCCCTTTTTTGGACAAAAATCTGCCGACAGTAGAGATTTCAATCAAATTAAATTAAAAAAATAGCAAATACCCTTAAGACATTGTACTTTAGAGTAGTGCTGCGGCAAAGTGGCTTTGGGTTAACCTAACCTAAAAATCGCTGATATTACTTCATTCAGTAGAAGTATAAAAACGACAACAAATCTTTAAAAAATTTTATTGTTCAGATAGGCTTAGAATGTCATGAAATGTCAAGATTTTAAGTTTGAGCAAAAAAAATGTCTGTCTGACTGCAACTTTTTTGGGCGCACGATTACTCTGGAACCGTTTAAGATATCGACCTGAAATTTGGTACACATGTATTTTAACGAGATCTGGAACTAGATCATCTAATTCCGTTGAAGGGTTGGGGGGTAAATTGGGGTAAATAGGTAAAACAAGGAGATAAGAGTTCATAAAATTGATATTTAGTATATATAAGAGAAGCTAATGTATCAAAAAAAAAATTGGCGTTAGCCACCCCCATTACTACCCCCACCCCATTATAAAAGGGGGTGAAAAAAATTATTTAATCGTAGATGAAAGCTTATTTTAAAGAGGAAGATTGAATGATGTCTTTATTAGAAATAGGTTGAAAAATTTCTTGAATCCTATACATAACCCCAAAAGTGTTCATATGTTAAAAACGATTCAAGAAATTTAAGCAATTAACTTATGATCCCATAAAAATTAAATTGGTATCCAATTTACATGAACACTACTTCGTTTGTTTGTGACTCTTGACCAAGGAGGTAAACTCAGAATAAAGAGAAAAAACCGCTGCTTCCACATCCAGTTTTTCTATCCAAGTCTCTCACAATGAAAAAAATTTGTACGTGGAAATAATTCTTTATGGAACTTTAATAAAATAATATTTGAAATCGTCTACCCCAAAAACCCATAAAACGATGTCAAATCGGTAGTGGTCGGGGTGATGGAAGGGGATTAGTGAGGGTGGGTGTAGTAAAAAAAATTGAGGCCTTTGGTTCTTGTACACATACTAAATTACAATTTTCTTTCACCCCCTTTTATAATGGGGGTGGCTAATGCCAAAATTTTTTTGAGACATTAGCTTCGCTTGTATATACTAAATACCCATTTTCTGGACTCCTACCTGCTTGATTTACCTATTTACCCCCATTTACCCCAATTTGTCCCCCAACCCTTCAACGGAATAAGATGTAGTTCTAGATCTCGTTAAAATACATATGTGTACCCAATTTCAAGTCGATATCTTAAACGGTTCCAGAGTAATCGTGCACACAAAATAGTTACAGACAGACCGACAGACAGACTTTTTTTTTGCTTAAACTTAAAATCTCGACTTTCATGACATTCTAAGCCTATTTGAACAATAAAATTTTTAAAAAATTTTTTGTCGTTTCTATACTTCCACTGGATGTGGAAGTAATATCTGCAATTTTTAGGTTAGGTTAACCCAAAGCCACTTTGCCGCAACACTACTCTAAAGTACAATGTCTTAAGGGTATTTGCCATTTTTTTAATTTAATTTGACTGAAATCTCTACTGTCGGCAGATTTTTGTTCAAAAAAGGGCATATATTTCCCACTGTGCGGCGGGCATACTGGGAGGCAGCGGCCATCCAGGGCGCCAGAATTGAAAGGGCGGTATTTTCGGCGTAGCGATACGAATGTTTTAAAGTAAAGTATACCTTATAATAAGAAAAAGCTTTTATTTGAAAAAACTGTACTAAAAAGTAAAAATATTTTTTTTACATTCAGACACCTGAAAACCAAAAGCTTTGCGGACGGTCATATAGCACTATTGCGAGCACTATTGCATAGTTACTTTGCTCAATTGACCGCCCCCAAAGCTTTTGGTTTCTAGGTGTATGAATTTAAAAAAAATTATTTTTACTTTTTAGTACAGTTTTTTCAAATAAAAATGTTTATATTTTATCTTAAAAATATTTTTTTTATATAATTTTATTTTTTACTTTGTAGTCTACTTATTTTATAGACAAACAGACAGGCAAGACCCTTTCATTTGATACAAATGGCAAGGGAGTCGTAAAGAAAAAGGTAATTTGCCATCCTAGGGCGTCCGCCATATTGGATTTATAATGGCGTTACATAGTTTATCGTATTTTACTTGTCAAACCCTTTCATTTGATACCCATATCAAGGCGGGTTGTGAAGAAAAAGATACTCCGCCATCTTGAGGCGTCCGCCATATTGAATTTAGAATGATGTCACATTGTTTATCGTATTTTACTCGTCAAACCCTTTCATTTGATACCCATATCAAGGGGGCTGTGAAGAAAAAGGCGATCCGCCAGCTTGGGACGACCGCCATATTGAATTTAGAATGACGTCACATTGTTTATCGTATTTCATTTGATACCCATATCAAGGCCGGTTGTGAAGAAAAAGATACTCCGCCATCTTGAGGCGTCCGCCATATTGAATTTAGAATGACGTCGCATTGTTTATCGTATTTCATTTGATACCCATATCAAGGCGGGTTGTGAAGAAAAAGATACTCCGTCATCTTGAGGCGTCCGCCATATTGAATTTAGAATGACGTCGCATTGTTTATCGTATTTTACTCGTCAAACCCTTTCATTTGATACCCATATCAAGAGGGTTGTGAAGAAAAAGGCGATCCGCCAGCTTGGGACATCCGCCATATTGAATTTAGAACGACGTCACATTGTTTATCGTATTTTACTCGTCAAACCCTTTCATTTGATACCCATATCAAGGGGGTTGTGACTAAAAAGCCGATTCGCCATCTTGTTTGACCCCTTTACTTCAGAACAGTTTCTTATGCGTTTTCTAACATATCTCTATCGTCCTCATTATCACAAAGAGGTGTATCTGAAAAAATGCGAAAATGAGATATATTTACTATTATACTGTATATTTTAGTCCACTTTATATTGTTTTACGTCGGAGGCTAGTCTTCACACGTAGATTCCCAGAAAAAAAGTATTAATGCTTATTTCGGTGGAGGGAAACAAAATTCCTACAAAAAAATTTGTGCAGTACTTAGGTGTACACTTGGACCCACGATTGGCGTTCAACAAGCATTATAACGAGATTATATGGACCGTATATTCCTTGTCTAGAATATGTATTCGCTCCTAAGAATATCAGATTCAGTAGATACAATAAAAAAAAATAATGTGCACCGTTATACTGAGGCCCGGCGCTAACATGCACGGCACAGGTATGGTGCAGCATGGTGACCACGACCTTCAAGAAACTAAAAATACTGGAGCATAAATTCATGCGCCTCGTTTCAAAACCACGATACACCTCCCTCAGAGACATATACACGTTGTCACGACAGAACTAAACTAGCCGACTACGTTCAGCAGATATCTCAAAAATTTTACGCATTTAAGCTGGGCGGCAGTCCGTTAAAAAACATCACACAAATCAGAGAGCATGATGCCAAACTTTGCTTATATCTAAAAACGCTAAAAATTTAAAATCATCTCGTGTAAAGTTGTGAAAAATGACATACGCCTTTATGTAATAACGGGGACGTATTCGTCGAAAGATTTGTGTTAATTAGACAACCCTATAACGGATTTATTTCCAAAAACATGTAGTTAAAATTCGTAATTTATATATACACGATGCTTATTAACAAGGTTGAATGATCTGTGGTTTGAAAATTGTCAGCAGTACGCACAACGTCAACTCGGTTTGCCAGAACACATGGTTGGTTAATTTCTGAATGTGAAGCCCTCATGCATACATCAATTAAACAAGACAGACACCGGCGTATCTGTCACCCCGATGCGGCGCGACGAGAAAAACGTGGTTTTAATTCCCCTGGGACGAGGGTCGATAGAGGCAAAGGGAATAACTTTTAAAAAGCTCTTTGTTTTTTTTGTTACCCGCCCACTTTGTCGCATTCAATTCATACTTTCTGAAGGCGATGCCTAAGGACATTTATAAGTTTTTAAGCTTCTAGGGTGGTGAACAGCTAGTGAATTTATTTACCCTAAATATTTTTAATGGACTGAGTTTTAAATTTCGTATGAAAGGAAATATAATTTAAAGCGAGACAATAGACGGCATTAATGAACCAAATCTTCAGCAACAAAAATTGTTTTTATTTGCTCGTTTTCGTTTCCAGTTCTAACTTAATGTTACATTGTGTAAATACATAATAAATTGTGATCCAACTTACTATGCATTTACATCTAATAGACTAAGAACTCATGATGAAATACTTCGTCATGCCCATTTAGTGGAAAACGCTATTACATTTGTTATAAACATTATTTTGTTTTAAACATTTTTTTGTAGTGGTATGTGGTAAGTATTATCGTATTTCAACTTTATCGAGGTTTTTAATAGTACCAGGTGCGTGCGCACGTGCAATAATTTTCTGGCTGAACGATTATTTTAATTCTGCAAAGGGTAAATTGCCTCTTTTTGCTTTTTATTTTCTGTAATTTATTTACATTGTTGCACAGATCACAACAGGGAATAAAACTGTGCCATTTTGTAGTTCACAGATTGAAGTAATATAATTGACCTTCCAGCCTTCCTAGTGCAAAAATGGTCCATAGCATAGAGTCATGGCCTTCGAGCATATAAGGGAAAATAGAGGTCGTCAAGGTCATCGTTTGTTTGTTCGATGTATAACCTATAAACAAGCAAATCACATTTCACATTATTGTAAGATAGAAAAGGCACCTCCGTTTTCCCATATATGCTTGAAGATTGTGGCAATGGGCAATATTCGAACCACAAAACGGCGCAGTTTTAGCCACATCCGAGGAACCATATTTCCTACAAGAAAAGTAAGGGATCCTTTACAGTGATATGAAGTACACGACTAAGTGAAATACCATTTGAGAGAAGAGATATGAAATCTGTCTAGCGTGAGCACTAATTTTTCCAGCAAATATTGAAAAAAACTATGTGGACCTTTCACTATTCATTTAAAATAAGTATATTCTTTCGACACCATATGCCTAACGGTTATTTTGTTAAAAGTAATATGAGGAAGTCAATTTTCTGATACCATAATTGTTGCGTTATAAGCAATAATCAATGTAGGTTACGTATCTAACACGCCACCTTGGAGAACTCTTAACGATACATTGTACAGTTTACCTGTTTCAACCTCACAACTAAAGAGTTGTGTGATTCTAAATCGAAGGATCTAAATCGAAAAATGCCAAAAACCGACTTCGCTTCACGACATAACTACAAAATTAGAAAGTACGCTCGACATGGACCATTTTAAAAGTTTGCAAAAAAGTATCAAAAAGAGGACAGCGCGATTGGGGCGTTCGTACTCTCCCAAACGAATTATTAAGGAAAAAAGGCTAAAATTGTAATTACCATAATTACAAATTATTTACATCCAGCGACTTTGACCATGGGGGACAAGAGCCATAGAAAAATATAATTTAATGCTGAATAATATAATTACTGTTAGGAACTATAGAGCGACACAAAATTTGAAATGAAAATTTAGTACCATCAGTCCAAGTCAAATTGCAAGCATTCTAGGAAATTAGGAATCTTTGGTGCCAGTCGGTTAATCCTATTACTATCCATTGCATGTAGTTGAGATAAACGTGCTCTAAGGGAGGCGTCCGCCTTTGCCATGTCTGATGGGCAGATTTATATATTAGAATTAGATAAACCAAACAAATAAATGTTGGTGTAAACCAACATTTATTTATATACCTTGAACATTGAACTTTATACAATAAACGGTAGGTACAGAACTTTTGTATTTTCTTGATTGAATGATTAAATTCTCGTGCGTTTTTGTGTGTTAGGTCGACAATTGAATGTATGGGACCTTCTTTTTCATCCATTTCGTCTCTGAGTTATAAAAACCTCAAAGTACTCCATTGAGAGTAAAAATTCGCCGTACTACGTTGAAGGAGGCGTGCCTAGCGTCCTTAGTAGATAAATATTGCCATGCCCTTCAGACGAAATGATGAGTTCTTTTACATGATGATCACATGATCAATTTTCTCACTAGTATAGGCATTTTTTTTGTTACCGAGGGATAGTGAGACTATGAGAGTACAAATACACCAGACTTGTTTCCGCCTACACCATTGTCACTTATCGAACGTCATGAAATATCAATTACCGATAAAATAAATGTGTTTACTTAATTAACAATGTGATAGATAAAAATCTAATTATGGCGTTTTCAGTTTAATACCTTAAAACATCAATCACAAATACATAATTGAAGACAGTTTTCTAAATTTAGAAACCTGTGTATCTTCACGAATAAATTACAGACTATGTCCATTGTCCTTCCATTATAACAAGAAATACAAATTTAACAGATATAACAAAAACGAGTGACTTGCAAAAAATATTTAAATGCTAAATTGGAAGTTTCGCTTTACGTCTCGCAGCTTTCATCGGTAAAATCGATAATAAATTTATTTTACTACAAAATAACAAAGGTCATGCCCAGATGATTGTCAATGTGAATTATCAGGCAATTATTGGATGTAACACAACGGCGGTTAGTAAGCCACCTGGCACAGAACAACATAAACAACCAAACACAATACAGTGCAATTTCACTAACGACCTTTGGATTATGACTCCGATTTGTTGTAATACTTTCGATCGGTTGTTATATACTATAATGACTACCATAAATTGTGAACTATTTTAATCAGTGTTCTTAATTGCTAGTGATAAAAAACTGTTCTATTTTAAATAACAAAAGAATATTGGGGTCGTGTTATTTGCAGTTTGTTACCGCTCCGCTCAGTTATTATAAACGCGTTTCTATTAAAAATATGAGTTTTCGTTAGTAAAAATACTATGCAAAATTTAATAAAGGTGATAACATTATGGTAAAATACGAAACTAATATTTGATACAAATTACTTATTTTTAATTAGAATCAGGAACAAACATTTAAGTCAAAGCAAACAAGTGGTTTATGTGCAACTATGATAATAGTACATCATACGACAGCAAAAATGTACCTCACTCAATTTTTTGTATGATGGAACGTGGCGACTCTTTTCCAAAAATCGAGATACTGCTAACGTGGTTATGAAGCTAAGATACTATTGACAGGATTTTTTTTGCGTCACAGAAAGGGTAATAAGCAAAAATGGGTTTTGTCAGGTCGTCCAAAGGTGTAATACCAGAACCAATAATGGCCTAAAAAAAGGTTTTCTTACTCTAAAAATGTTTGTATGGCTTAATTTTTTTCACACTTGACAGCATATTTCTATGTAGTGGTATGTTTTATTTCTAAATACATAACTTAGAGAATATCTGGAAAAAAATAATATATTACCGGTACATCAATCTGGACTCACACTGCAACATAGTTGTACTACAACTCTACTTCATATTACTGACGATATCCTAAAGGCAAATGATGAGGGTATGTTAACATTGCTGGTATTGTTAGATTATAGTATAAAGCCTTCGATTCAATCGATCATGATATAATGGGAACTGTTTTGCATCATTTAAGTATCGATAAAGATTCTATAAAATTATTGTCTTCTTAGCTTTCTAGCAGAATTCAATCTATTAAACTTAATAACACAATTTCTGAACCTATGCAGATAACATTAGGTGTACCCCAGGGATCAATACTCGGGCCGCTCCTTTTTTCTCTTTATACAACTAATTTTCATAAATATATTAACCACTGTAAAATGCACATGTATGCTGATGATACACAGCTTTATCTATCATTTAAACCACATGAGTTAAATTTAGCGGTTACTAACCTAAATTTTGACTTAGAATCGATTTTAAAAGTTTCCAACGACCACATTTTAACTCTCAATGCATCTAAAACGAAAGTTTTCTTACTTGACACAAGTAACTTATATCAAAAGAATGTCAATGATGTTAAACTTAAGTTGAATAATGTCGAATTGGAAGTAGTTACTGAAGCCAAAAATTTGGGATTGTGGATGGATAATTCTTCTAGATATAAATTACATGTATCTAAATGTATACAGAAGGCTTACAGCTGTATGCGATTGATGTATCCCCATAGATCATATCTTAGCACAAGAATAAAGACAATTCTCTGTGAAACGATTGCCCTGTCAAAATGTTCCTACTGTTCCGCTGTTTACAGTTTTTGTTTGGATTCTGCACATAAATATAAGATTCAAAAATTTAAAAATTCCTGCCTTCGTTTCATTTTTGGAATACAAAAATATGATCATAAGCTTAGAGAGATACAGTGGCTTAATATGCAAAATCGTTTTATTTTACAGTCCTCAACCCCATTCCATTCGATTATTCTTAGGCATAAACCTAGCTACTTGTGTGACAAAATCACATATAACCCGCTCAAATATACATAATGTCAATGTCAGAAATAAGAACGCCTTGACTGCTTCATCACATAGAACTGCACAGTTTGAAAGATCTTTTACTTTCAACATTTATAAAATTTACAATGGATTAGATGATTCTCTAAAAATCCTTAGTTTCCGCTTTTAAAAAACACATACGAGAGTTGCTACTTAAGAAACAAAATCAGACGAACTAATTAATCACTTTAAATTAATTACTTTAACTTAATCCTCCACCGCTATAGTATTCATATTAATTTGGGTATTGTGTCTACTTATACAAATATTTTAAGTTTACTTTCAATTTATTATTTGTTCGGAGTTAAATGGAAGACAGATTTCAGTGTTTACACTGCAATCTGAATTTCGCTCCGTGATTTTTTCCTTATGCTTATATGTACATGTTATAAGCTACATGTACATGCTTCTATTTATTTTGTCAATATGAATTGTTTTTTGATGTTTTGCTCAACTTTTTGTAAAAATAAGGAAAAATAAAAGAGATTTATTATTATTATTATTATTATTATTATTTTTGGGTAGCCCACTGCCGGACAGGACTTCCGTGGTCTCCGACACTATACGATAGCCGCACCGGCAAATTCCTTACAGCCACTTCCACGATCTGTGGAGTTAGTGACTGTAAATATCTGAATCGTGTGCCCTAAGTAGACGAAGGGACCCCAAGATAAACGCCTTCTGCATCTGGCCTGCCAACCATTCGACAGAATTCTGACAGGCCGGTATGTTCTTCAATTCCGAGAGCAGCGTAGGCCTCTGAGTACGCCGACTATTAGGACGACCATTTTGACCGAGTAGCACTTGGAGCTCGTACCAGAGATCTCGGTATCTGGTCCGTTTTTCCTCCTCTTTCAAGGCGATGTTTGTCTCAGCAGGTACTGAGATTTATTATTATTATTTACTTAATTTAAGAAAATTGCGGTCATGAATTTGGTTATTTCCGAAAAAAAATATTTTAAAACACATGGTGAATATAAAAGTGAATGTGGTAAACCACTACATAGAAAAATGCTGTCAAGTGTAAAAATTTTTAGTTAAGAGCCATACAAACATTTTTAGAATAAGAAAACCTTTTTTAGACCATTGGTTCTGATATTACATCCACTACAAACAGCTTCCTTTGGTCGACTTGGCAAAACTCATTTTTGCATATTAATCCTTTCTGTGTGCTGTCAGTAGTATCTTAGCATCATAAAAACCACGTTTAAGCAATATCTCGATTAAAAAAAAAAAAAAAAATCGCCACGTTCCATCATGGGCACTTCGCCGTTTTTTCGGAATTTCCGAAAGTTGGGCCTGGGCGCCAGATCTGACCACGAAAATGCTGTCAAGGGTATTTTCGGATTTTTAGTAGGGATTGCAATTTACCGGAAGTTTTAATAACCGGTAAATCGGTAAATAAAAATGTAAATAACCGGTTAACCGGTATTTACCGGTAATTTTTAAAATGAATGATTATTGTGGCGAAAATGACAATTGTCTTTTGTCATGTACAAAATTATCTAAATTTAACAAAAATAATTTTTATATACGTATAATTAATATAATTAGGCTTTGAGAAACATATTTTTTCCAAATTGAAATTCGCTTACAGTCGAATGAAAAAATTATACAGTTTTGCGAAAGACATATCTAGAGAGTGTAAATCAAAATTTTGTGATTCACTCGTATTATCTTTAGTTGATTATGGTGATGTTGTATATGGAAAGTTATTATCGGCGACAGCAAAAAAGAAAATTCAAAAACTTCAAAATTCATGTATGCGTTATATTTACAGTATCCCATATAGACAACATAAATCACCACATCTAAATAAACATAGCATATTAAACATGGAAAATCGCAGACGTTTACACATGCTCACACTTATTTGGCGAATAATTCATAATGACGAACCTCAGTACTTAAGAAATAAGTTAATTTCACCAGATCACTTGCATAATACAAGATACATACAAAATTTTTTGGTGCCTCAGCATGAAACTGCGATTTTTCAAAGATTATGTACGTATTTTGCATCTCATATTTGGAATGAACTGCCAAATGAATATAAACAATATAAATAAAAAAAAATGTTTATTAAAGTTGTCAAAAATTACATTTTGGCTGATCAGAAGCAGGAGACTTGATGCTGCGTTGTGGATGCGCGTATATTTCTTTTTACTTCCACATCCAGTGGAAGTATAGTAACAAAAAAATTTTTAAAAATTTTTATTGTCCAAATAGGCTTAAAATGTCATGAAACGTCGAGATTTTAAGTTTGAGCGAAAAAAAAAATTTCTGTCTGTCTGTCGGTCTGTCTGTCTGTAACTTTTTTTTGTGCGCACGTTTACTCTGGAACCGTTTGAGATATTGACTTGAAATTTGGTACACATATGTACTTTAACGAGATCTAGAACTAGATTATATTTTCATCTTGTTCTGTCGAAGGGTTGGGGGGTAAATTGGGGTAAATTTGGGGTAAATGGATAAATCAAGCAGGTAAGAGTCCATGAAATTGGTATTTAGTATATACAAGAGAAGCTGAGGTCTCAAAAAAATTTTTGGCATTAGCCACCCCCATTACCACCCCCACCTCCTTATTAAAGGTGATGAAAAAAAAATGTGATTTAGTGCATGTACAGGAACCAGAAACCTCAAAATATTTTTTTACTTCATCCACCCCCCACTACCACCCCCTATCACCATCCCCACTCCACTACCGATGTGGGGTATCGTTTTATGGGTTTTTGGGGTAGAGGATTTCAAATATTATATTATTAAAGTTCCATAAACAATTATTTTCATATACAAAGTTTTTTCGTTGTGAGCGACTTGGATAGAGAATCTGGATGTGGAAGTAGTGATTCCTTGGGCAGCGGTTTTATTTTTCCGATATAATTTTATTTACTTTTAACCTTTTTGCTTCGCTTCGCGAGGTCTGCCCGTTCCCCTTGTCTGCTCGCATGTCTGAGTGCTGCTGTTGTTATTATTGTTATTATTATTATAAAATATAACATTTGTTAGATTATTACAATTCATTACTGAATATTAACAAATAAAATTATTATTATTTTTTCTTGAAATTTTAGATTTATACGTATTAATATTTTTTTATAACCTTTTTATAATCTTAGATTTAGGTTTTACTTTTTATAATATTATTTATTTATTGCCAAAAGTGCTCAGTGTTGGGACAGTCACTCTATATTTAGTGAAAACTAGTCACTGGCATAAATAGAAACGTTGAATACGTGACATATCGTATGTTCAGAATTTACCGAAATAACCGGTGAAAAATTAAAATAACCGGTAATTATCGTCATGTGTTTTTTGTCCTGTTTACCGGTTAACCGGTTAACCGGTAATGCAATCCCTAATTTTTAGGGCATCTTAAAACATGTATCAAATGGACAGCTATTTCTCTAAAAATCCGATGTCAAATTTTAATTTGAATTTTGTAAGTCACATGACCGCTCCGACTGCCCAGAGGTCTAACCTCCACTTCACTCCCTTCTCTTGTACCAACTGACAAATAGACAGCAAACAATGGAGTGGGATACACTTCTGTTGTATGAATGACTATAAGAGGAATTCCACAAAGAACTACACTTGGACTGAAACGTAACTGCTTATAGTACATGAGAGACTGAGAGAGAGGGTGGAGAGGAATGGAGGGAGGGACGGATGAGTGTGTGAGAGAGAGGAATTTATTATTTATAATGAAGTTATACATAGGTGTCAAAGGTATTATCAAAAAACTATAAGAATACCAATCCAGAACTATGACACGAATTTTTTTTATTGGTAACACAACACGGAAATTAAAACGTATATTTTTCGAATCGGCCTCCCTTTGTTGTATGGCACGTCTGATAGCATCGAAATGGCCTATTCGGCGTAAGACGCTACAAAGTCTTTTCCCATCAGCTCCTTGGTGACGTCAGTCCAGCTTCTTGGAGGGTGTCTTCTTCGTCAGCCACCTACTATCTTTTTTCTCTGAATCATTAGCCGTTCTACAATGGCCTCTCGTATTATAGATTCCTATTTTCATCTGTTCTTCACAAATTTTCGATTACTAATAGGGTTACTAATGCCATATGCCTTCACTTAGTTTGGATTTGGCCAACGTGGACGATGATAACATTTATTGAAGATCTGGCCTGAATTCATTATTAGTTGACTTATTACAGTAATAGGTAAGAATCTTATTTTCCATTATAATATTAATCTAGGGAGTAAAACGAAGTAAAGTAGTTCCGTTATTATTCCGGCAATTCCTTAGATAATTATAGACTAATAACAATAGTTAATTTAATTATCTATCTAAAGTACTAGAAAGGATTATTTGCGATCAATTATCAGTATTTATTATAAAATACCATATTCTTACATCATATCAACATGGCTTTAGGGATGGTAAATCAGTATTGACTGCTAGCGTCCAGTTACTTGATACGATTCATAGTAATTTAAATAAGGGCAAACAGTAGTAATTTTCCAAGGTAATTTATACCTTGGATATGGATTATATCACATCTAAATTCAGTGTGCGGGGCACAATTTTGGAATGGATTCATTCATACTTAGTAAATCGTACAATAATTGTGATTATTGGAACGCACTCTCAGAAGAATTTAATGTATCTCGAGGGGTGCCTTGGGGGCCAGTGCTATAGGGCTCTTACTTTTTATATTGTATGTTACTGATCTAACAAACCACACAAAAATGGGTTAGTGGCTATTTTTGTTGAAGATAGCATCATAAGTATGACAAACCCGAATGTTAACATTCTGCATAAAAAAAATCAATAATGTATTATAGCCGAATTTTCCTTGGTGTAATCATAATAAAATTGCATTAAATTCATCTAAAACAACCTACGAGAATTTTTATACTGTACAGAATTTTTAATTTTGTAACAAGAGTAAATTTTTAGGAGTTTTCTTGGGCACACAGACTGGAAATCTCAAATCGACGTCGTATGCAATAAACTAAACAGGCTCATTTTGCAGTTATACAAATGAAAAGTACATTACTAAATTTTTACTATTCACTTGCATACTCACATAAGGACCAATAAAAATTACTATTACTCTTATTTTATTTCAAATAATTTATATACACAAAGAGGTTTGGCCCCAAAACCGAACCCTGAGGGACATCACTTTCATTGACGGACGCTCTGCTAAAGTTATCATCGTGCATCTTAACAATACGTATTGCGGACTTGCATCTAAATTCAAGTCTCTGAGGACGGACTTTCATTTACTCTATTATTATTATAACAAGTATTATTTTTTTAAGTGCCATATATGAATTAATACATTTGAAGTAGGTGCGCGGAAAAGCTTAGTTAAAATTCCGCATACTAAAACCTATTAGCAACTAAATTATACTTACGACGAGCTATTCAAGCATGTGTCGCGCAAACCGATAATTTCTATATAGTTACAAACATTCACGTAATCTAAATAACAACCAAGTCTGTGGGTAGCAAATATAAACACTGGTCGTACCTGCTTGATCTGTAATCGCCGTAATTCCGCGTGGGACGCCTAGATATTTTCAAAACTCAATTAATTTTGTGACATATGCAGCCTTTCATTATTACATAAGCGAACGGGACTGGTGTATGTATAATGGCAAGTAATCAAATTAGGCAACAACTTCTCATACCAGTTAATTTCCGTAGCATCTGGCCTTTTTCAGCGATAATCGATATTACACCGAAACGTTGTGTAAATTATGCCTTTGGTTAGTATACTGTGAGATTTCCGTTTTTGTTCTCTTACTTCTACTTTGGTTATTAAGCAACTACATAGTTCAAAGAACATGTAAAAAAATGTATTTTTTCTACAACTATCGAATAATTCACTCGTTAAAGATACGTTTTTGAACAAGTAATGGGGCGCATTACTTACGGCCGTGGATAAATAGTATATTTTTTAACGAGCGTGTAATGATGGCAATATATAACAATAGGGCCTACATAATAAGTTCCTACCTAACCAATTCTTTCCAATATGTATCATCGCAAAACACAAACTCAAATCTTCTTCCAACAAAATACGGTGTTCCTCGGGGATCTGAGTTAGGGTCGACACTATTCTTGATTTATATAAATGATCTGCCAAGCATTGCTCTGGGTGCAAACTTTGTTCTATTCGCTGACGATACAACCGTAATAAAATCATTTAAAAATGTTAGGGGCTTAATATCTGAAATAATTTCGACACAAAATCCAGTACAAGATTGATTCATAGCTAATCAGTTGACACAAAACGATTCCAAAACTGAAAAAGTGGTTTTTACGCTAAAAAATTTGAACAATAACACAGCCCCACAAAAAAAAAAAAGTTCAGACCAGCGAACCAGACCCATGTATCCCTATGTATTTTCGGTCGCTGAATCCGAATTCGAGGTCAAAAAAAATCCCCAAAATCTTGAGCTAGAGCCAAAAAACACCCCTGGACTGGGGTAAAAAGAATATTAAGCTACGAGAATAGTTGTTACATCCTAATCTATCGAATTATGCAAATTAAGGTTAAACAGCAGCGTACATACAACAGATATGAAACACACCCCCAGGGAGGGGTGAGAAATCGATCGAAAACATCAATGAGTACTGAAAAAGCTCGAAATGTCTAAATTTTGTTAAAGTGATAACAAACTTCATCAGGTCCAACGTAATCTTCATAAACTGCCCCTATAGGGTTGAGAACAACCACCTTCAAGTTTAAAAGACACGAAAAAAACAAGAAAAAACGTAAAATCCAACAGAATTTCTATTTTCATGAATGCTATGATTGACTGAAATTGCGTAGTACTCTAAAATAGAACTAGAAACTTACGTATCATTAACGCCCTACAGTGTCAACCCTCAGAGGGTGTGAAAACTACCCCCTAAACTAAAAAGTTACAGTATAAAAACGTAGTGTAAAAATTCGAAACACCTGCGTTGTGTGGAAGTGAGAAGAAACTAGACTATGTTCGACGCTATGCTTGAAAACCAGCCCCACGGGGTTGCGAGATACCACCTCTATATCTGTAGGATGTTGGAAAACAGAGAGAAACTAACCGGATTTACATTTTTATGCTATGATTAGCAAACATCGTGATGCACACTTCCAGTGTCCTACGGATATAGGGGTAGCATCTCGCAACCCCATGGGGGGTGGTTTTCAAGCACAGCGCCGAACATAGTCTAGTTTCTTCTCACTTCCACACAACGTAGGTGTTTCAAATTTTTATAGAAGTCACTGTAACTTTTTATAGATAAATCTTACATATGGGGGTAGTTGTCACACCATCTGAGGGCTGACACTGTAGGGCGTTGATGGTACGTAAGTTTCTAGTTCTATTTTAGAGTACTACGCAAAATAGAAATCCTGTCGGATTTTACATTTTCTCCTGTTTTGTGTCCTTTAAACTTAAGGGTGGTTGTTCTCAACCCTATACGGGCAGTTTATGAAGATTACGTCGGATCTGATGCACTTTAACAAAACTTAGACCTTTCGAGCTTTTTCAACAGTCACTGCAGTTTTGGATCGATTTTTTTATAAATGGGGGCTAGTTTTCACCCCTCACTGGGGGTGTGTTTCATATCTATTGTATGTACGCTGCTGTTTAACCTTAATTTGTATAATTCGATAGATTAGGATGTAACAACTATTCTCGTAGCTTAATATTCTTTTTACCCCAGTCCAGGGGTGTTTTTTGGCTCTAGCTCAAGATTTTGGGGGTGTACGAATTTTTTTGACCTCAGATTCGGATTCAGCGACTGAAAATACATAGGGATACATGGGTCTGGTTCGCTGGTCTGAACTTTTTTTTTTTTTGTGGGGCTGTGTAATTTATCGCTTAGTAATGAGATAAAATTCTTGGGAGTCTACCTTGATAAAAAGTTAACTTGAGATACACATGTAAATTATATCTACGTATTGAGTGGTGAATATGCTGACCGACTGTCTATCGCGCTCTGGGTTCGACCCTTCAGCCCCTTGGCAACACCGGTGGTCTGACCACCGGACGAAGGACATTACTAGTTTGAACGGGTTTTTTCGTTGAATTTTCCCTGTGCTAGTAACCAGACTTTTTTAAACAGTGCGCGATGTGCTCGCGTAAAACAAAAACTAACAAGTGTAGCCCTTAAGTATTTTAAAACCCTTTAGTTATGTAAAAAGAAATTGTTAGATTTAAGCTTTTATTCTTAGTTAAGCAGGAGTTCTAACACAACCCAATACCTGTCGTTCTAGCTAAATCAGACCCGCTTCACCCGACCGCACACTCACCACAACGCTGCGCGCCGTGGTTGTGCGGTCGGCTCTAAACCGGAATCTGACCAAGCGCATAAATGTATCTGCCAATTAGAAATAAATCTTTTTTGAATTGAATTGAATTGGAGGGTGTGGATGTATGTCTGTGTTTTTCCAAATGTGTAACCCCCTTCCGGACAGCCTTGGCTTTGGATTTGGGGGTTGTCTACTATCTGTGGTGTGTTTATATTTATGTTTAAAAGCCATACGAATAATTGCTGGGCTTAAGTATAGAGATGACTGCAAATCTGAATTTATTACGTTAGGTATTCTTCCATTACCGTGTGCTTTCATCTTGCAGTCACTCTTATAAGTAAAAGAGAATGAAGATAAATTCACTACACATAGTCAAATTCACAGTTACCCAACATGAAACCGGGACAAAATAAATATCAACTTTTTAAGGTTAAATAAAACACACCATGGAACAAATTACTATGGTATATTGTTATACAATGTTCTGCCAATGCAGGTGAAGCGACTTAACTTGAACAAGTTTAAAATCTCCATAAAAGAAATTTTTGCTCAGAAATGCATTTTATTCAGTTGAGGAATTCATGGAGGCCGGTTTTAATAACTGGTAATTGTTAACGTGATTGTTGGTATTTGTCAATAGTACTTGTTATTTGTTCAAATTTTAGAAACTGTGTCCTCAAATTTAATTTTAATCTTTGTATTTGTTTTAAGCTAGTTTTGTCTTGTTTATGTTATACTTAATAAGTTATTTATCTAGTCTAGCTGTTTTACTTTCCTTATACTATAATCTGACTTGTGTAAATACTTTGTGTATAACAAACCAATAAAGTTTTATTACCACCATATTATTATTATTATTATTATTACTCAAGAGGAGAGTAATTCATCCGAGTAAGTAATAGCTATTACACGCGAGTAGAATAGTATACTTTTTCTATGACTACTCAACAGGAGGTTGCACTTTCAGGAATATTTGAAGAAAATAATAATTGTGAGAAATCAGAGATTTTTATGGACAAATGCGAAATGTATCGGTCGTAACTATTTTATTTTTTAAGAAAAAAGAAAAAAACACTTTTAGCTTAAACGATAATCTTTAATTTGGTTTCTAAACACTTTTTTCTGATATATTTAACTTTTAAAGTAGTATATTGACTTGAAAACGTTCGACGCCATTCTTAAACCTCCTTAAAACTCTAAAAAAAAAACAAAAAAAAATACGAAGATTTTGAAAAACAGCAAATTGTTCTCGGTTTATGAACTTTTCCTTTATGATTTTTTATTTTTGAGTTAGGAGTGATACTTTTCGAGTTATTCGACAAAAACCACGTTAAAACATCCGTTATCAAGCATGCAGCAAACTATTGGAAGGGTTTTAACCGTTCGAAAGGGTCCTATCAAGTTTTGCCCCTTCTGTGGTCAGCCGCAAACCTTGGTTGACACTAATTAGTCAGGTTAGGCTAGCCTTAAAAAACACTACACCTTCGAGCAATAAACAATTAATATTTGGCCCTTTTTAGCCCTTTATTGCCCTTTGGAGAGCGGAGTGGCCTTTTTTAACATCGGATTTGTGTTCAACATTAAAAAATACATAGAAAAACACACCTCTAACTTCTTTTTTCAATAAAATTCAGTTTTTGCCCTTTTCGCCCTTTATTGCCCCTCGGAGACGGTGCGTAACCATCGCCTAAAAATACATAGGAAATAGCAGTTTTTATTGTTTTGAGGTAGGGACTCCTCATGTACATACTTGTAACACATTTTACGGCAAAAAAAAAGGCAAAAGACCGTGTTTTGACAATAAAAACCGCGGAAATCTACGTGGTAGAAAGTTTTTTAAATTGAAAATGTTTCAGCACACAAAAATACTTAAGGCATGATAGGTTTAGTCCCTGGAGCAGAACTTTTTTTTTGTAGACTTGGATTTAATATTTAAAAAACACTACAGATTTTTTAATATACGTTCGAGCGGAATGGCCAAATTCACTTATTTTTAATTAAAGATTTAAAAATTATCGCATAGAACCATTGATTGATATTTCTTGAGAATAATTTAAATTTCTTGAAGATTAGAAACGCATTACAAATTCGTGTGATTCACATTTGTATTGAGATCTTTTCTATACTACTACGACATACTAAGTATATGACAAATAGCATGTTTGTAGGGTCTTTTAACAACTACCAAAGTAACAAAAAAAAAAAAATCCTTTAATCCAATCACCTATTTCTTTTTGTGAGAATTGTTGTTTACCATTTTCATATTTTCAGTTGAGTAATTATACAATATTTTAACTCAACAATACAAGACCTTTATACTATTAATCAGACATGATTGTTCCTAGAATGAAATTCTCAAATACCTAGATATTTTATTAACGTTGGCGTAAATCAGAAGATTATGACGATTTAAATAGTGTTTTAGCATTACTAGTGGGTGGAATGCGAGGACTGACTCATGTTCTATAATTATTTCATTGAAATTAATTGAATTATTAATCTTTGCAGAAATAAACAGCATTGCAGTTTTATAAGGAGGTTAGTTGTCAACAGGAGACTGGGAATTGTATATACCGGGTGTTAACGAGATCACTTTCCGGCCACCATTTTTTTGTATTTTTCCATCCATCTGTCAAGTTTCTATGACTTCCGGCTTCAGTGAAAGTGACCTTTTCTTTTGATTTTAATATGGGATACCCCGTATATTTTCGCATGTTTGTAATCTAGGTCATTCTGCACATGACTGTCAATTTTATGACTCTTTCCGTCATTCTGAATTTTTTGCAGACAATTTTAATTTTCTATCTGTTTGCCGTGACCTACCAGAAATTGTTCTGATATTCATAAATAATAATTGAAGAAAACTAGGTGTTGAATTTTTTGTTGTTAATTTTTGACACAGAGGTCGAAAGTTGATAAAATCAAGTGTATCACTTTTCATACTAAAGTGTAATTTGTAATTTTTCAATACCAATCTTAACGATGTATTATGATGTTCACGATGTTTTGAAGGGTCAATTTCTGGAGGGTCACAGCACACAAATTGAAAATTAAAATTAGCTGCAAAAAATTCAAAATGGCGGAAAAAAGTCATAAAATTAGCTCCGTCAAATCCAACATGACCTCTAGATTCCAAAAATGTAAAAGTTATGGTGTCCCATTTAAAAATCAAAAGAGGTTATTTCCCGTAAAACCGGAAGTCGTAGAAACTCGACAAAATGGTTTAAAAAATATCGTTTTGTATCATGTGACAAGTGGCTAATTTCATCCCGATCCGTTACAAAACAAAGAAATGGTGGCCGGAAAGTGAGTTCGTTGACACTCGGTACACAAATCATATTTTGCAGCATGACCTCATGCCTAAAGTTATGAGCCCCTCACATAAGGACAGTCACTTTCTCCATTTGTTTGTTTGGCTCAAATTTTGTAATCGATTTTTCACAAACACTTCTAAATAAAGGTTTTTTAAGCTATCACAGTATTTTACGACTAAGAATAAAACTAATAAAAGCTTGGTGAAAGTTTTCGCAAAATTTTGGCTCTCTATCGAAAAAGTTACGTGAGAAAAATGTAATAATTTTATGAGTACTCCATGCTTTTACTTTTAATCATGTCTGAAAATACTGTGATCGATGAAAAAAAAAATTCTTAGCGGATTTTTGTCTTCAAAATATCATTGCATGAGTGATTTGTGCGCAAAAAACAAACCAAAAGTTTTTAGGGGATGATATTGATTCGACTGTAAATTGTGACGGAAATTATAGTGCGGGGGCCAGCGACGCTTCTAGTTGATATATTTGTTTAAACTTGTATTTTTTTCTGATCATATTAATGTAACTTATTCACAAAAGAACTCCTAAATGCGTTTAAAGCTGAGATTCTTTGTATTCTCTATTGACATTACCGTATGATGGAAAATGATTTCCTACCACCTTCATTGTAGACCGGCGTGCTCCTGTCAGAAACATAAATATGTAATTAAAATAAAGTGAATTGCAGGGTTGGCACAAAAACCCATAATTAGAAAAAAAAAACGGTAAAATGGGTGTTTTTTTTGTGGGTTTTTCATTTTAGAAATGAAAAACATCTGGGTTTTTGTTTTTTTATAGGAAAAAAGTAATTATTATAAAAAATTAGATTTTTGCCTCACAAATACTTGAACAAAACAATAACAAAAATGTAACATGGCAATATATTAGTAAACAATAAAACAAGTAAATAATAAACTTGAGAAAAATAAAAACATGAAACAAATAACAAAAAGGCAAAAGATAAATATCTTATGAAAAGATATTTATGATTTATTTAAACGTCTATAAATCTTAACTAGTTTTGACGCCCTTTCAGCTCCAAGCTTATTCCTTAGTTTGCTCCAAATATGGCCGAATGTAAAAATTTCCAACACAGTCCAGATGTTGTCACATACTATATTGTCAAAGCAACGGCGAATGAAAGGCGGGAAATTTGAATTTTACAAAAACCCAGAATAAACCACAATTACTCACAATTGCCCAGAAAAACCAACCTAAATACCCAGTGGGTCGTCTTTTTCTAAAGAAGGTGGGTTTTTGCAAAACCCTGGTCAATTGACAGAAATGTTTAAAGCTGATTTTTTTTTGTCACTAGTTCATTACTTGAAATTTTTAAAAAACCTATGCTGTGGGCCATTCGCCGGAACATGGCTTTGGTAAGAGCCTGTCGGGCATTGGCTCACTGAGACTTCTGCAGGAGTCGATTTTGTGAAAATAGCCTAGATATAATACAAAAAATAAGAAATTAATCTTTCAAAAAAGAGTGTCGCTGGCTCCAGTACTATTACCATAAATTTGTTAAATAGTTATTGTATGCTTTACCATCTCTCTACAATTTGTCATGAAACAGTTGGAATTTTTATTTTATGTGTCACTGAATAGATTATCCAAATGAAAAAATCAACTACCCATTAATTGCAATCATATGCAGGTTGGTATTTTAATGGTAGTACGATCACCTGATGGAAGAAATATGCTAACTACTTAAAGGGATATTGCAAATAAACTATTAAATTGATATTTTCGACGTGATTTTCATTTTATCTGTAAGTATCAAAAAAAACTAATCTCAGTATATTTGCTTCAATATAATTTTTATGAGGCAAAAAAGGGCAATTCTTGGAATGAATACAGGAAAAAATCAAATAACTGCAGAACGGAACAGCTCATTGTACCGTGTATCAACAAGAACACACTTCTTGAACGTATTAGACAAAGGAATACAAAAGTTAGGTGGAGATCGTTTAAGCTCCCTTTTTTGTGTTTTTGGTTCTGAACTTCTACCTCTTCTGGATTTTCTTGTGAAATATGTTGCCGAGTTGTGTCGTAATATGGAGTGTTTATGCTCCTCTTTTTGTGTTTCTGCTTCTTCGAATCTTCTTTTTCTGAGTCTTCTAATTCCTCGGTTTCCGATGCTGGGTTGGATTTGGGTCATGCTTGTTGTCAGTAGCCACATAACGCATGGTACCGGATTGGGGGATGGGCAGTTAGGTGTTTGTGGAATGCGTTGTCGCATTGTGTTCGTGATATTTAATGTTTATGTTCCTCTTTTTTTGTGCTGTTTGTGCTCCTCTTTCTGTATTTCTACAAATCTTCTTCTTCTGATTCCTCCATTTCTGATTCTGGTAGAGTATATGTCGCTGCGATTTGTTTGTGGAATTCATTCTTTCCCCTCGCTTTTCTTTCCCAGTATTTTTGTTTGATCCGAAGTTTGGTCCTTTCCCAGTTTGTTCATGATCCTCTCGATTGCTGTTTTCCATGTGCAATATGGTCTTCCTATTTTTAATTTGCTGCTATTCAGTGTTAGCGCTTTCTTCAGTAGATGTGTTGGGTACCTTCTTTGGACAGTACTTCATTGCGTACATTTCTATCCTTTCTGTGATGAATTATGAAAAACCTCACTTGAAAATTTACTTAAGAAATTTATATTATGACCATACTTTAAGAATAATGCATTATTGATTATTACGGGTTTAATAATAATAAATTTATTTGAATATTTTTAATAATTATTATGAAAGAAGAATTACTTGAAGGTTTACATAAGAAATTTATGTGACCATCCTTTAAGAATAATGCGTTATTGATTATTTCGGGTATAATTTAAATTAAATTCGTTTGATTACCTTTAAAATAATCATGAAAAATAATTTACTTGAAGGTTTACGTAGGAATATTATGGCCGTTCTTCAATAACTCATCGCCCTGCCATAAATCCGTCGACAGATATCGGCTTTTAAGTGGACCCAAGCACGTCTTGGTTTATATTTCTAAGAAAGTTATTTACAAATAATACGTTAATAAATTAACAACACTTATCTGTGATACGTTATTACTTCTCCTCTTTTCCTTTCCCTTCTTGGTTTAGTTCATCCCATTACACCAACAACACTGTGGAGTTCTGGATCATGTGTGTAATTAATCACTAACTATATTTCTTACAGAACCGCAAATCGCACACACCGAGATATGTACCACTTTTCAAACCCCAACTAAAAATAGTTCTATTGCACTTTAATCTTGTCTAAAATTACAATTTTATATTTCAAGCTGTTTCAAAGCAATCACCAAAAAAGTGACTTTTGTGAGCTTCCTTTGGGGGCTTTTTGTGGGATATCCGATATGGTCTATATAACAAATAGGCAGGTTCGACTTTTTTTTGTTTTGATTGAGAATTAAGGTCGACTGTATTTGCAATAAAAAACAGCTATGCCAAATTTGAGATAAAAATTTTAGAAAATAATGCCGCTTTTGATGACTTGAAAAGTGACTTTGGATGCGACGCTACGTGTGGGACTAGGCCGTGTGATGTCAGCTACTAGACAGATGTTTCGCAAGCTAACGTAAAATATACTATACTACTACAAAATAAATGTTTATTTATATTTATGAGGTAACTACTATTAACATCCACTAAAATTCATTTTGTGGCTGAAAAGAAAAAAAAAATGGTTTGTAGCAGTTCGAAGCAAAGTTAAAGAAGTATCGCACTTACATCTGCCGTGTATTTCTTACTAAACGCTTTGCTAATGTTGGAATGCATGTATTCGAGATTTTCAATTTTTAAATCGCCATGCGGTTATCAGCACAGAAATGATTCAGAAACATGACATTGCAATGAAAATTGCATACAAAAAGGGCCTTGTTCTAAGGTTTTCATCTAACTTTTCTGAAGTATTTTGGCGCACTGAAGCCGATTTTAGACAAAAAAATTTTTTATCGTGAGTTTCTCCTGCTTTCATCCCCTAAAAAAAATTAAAAAAAGACGAAAAAGGGGCTGGTGGAGGGAAACTGATACGATAGAAAATATTTTTGGCTGGAAGGCTGGAAGCGCTGAATCCTCAGGACAAGTCGTTGTGGAAAATGTCGAGGGCAATAAAAAATACGCGGGACAAAATCAAACGGACAGACTGCTATGACGGACTCACAGAAGGTGAACGACTTAGCTGACCAATTTCAAGACGTATATAACGTGAACATACCAAATAACATTGAGCGTAACCGCATAGAAAATGACATAAACGAATTAATTGGCCATGACGTCCAACTGACGAGACGTGAGTTTTTAAAGGTCATGGCCAAGCCCTAGGAAGTGGCTTCAGCGAGTCAAAATACTTCAGAAAATTATAGAAAAGTTTTTGCAGACTTCTATAATTAATAAGTGAAATGAAATGTCTATATTCCTTCAATTATTATTATACAGGTAGATCATAAATAAATAAGGAAATTATAATTTATATCTGTTTTAATATGCGTAATTAATATTGCTTAACTACATAATTAACACCTAGGTTTAGGTTCGTGCTACTTGATAGAGTAGAAATCAAATACCATTTGCACGTTTACATGTAGTAAATTACGACTTTATGGTATCCCAGCTATATATATAGCCAAAGGACCCCGCAGAATCCTTATGGGAAAAATGGCTTTCGGTCAAACTCTTTGAAACCCTGGATTCTGATGGTTCTTGATGTGTTGAACAAAAATTCTCAAGGGCACTAAGTCTTAAAAACTCATGATTTTGAGATATAGCATACTGAAGTTGGACTTTACGGGCATTCTGCAGTACAACTTCAGAGGGCTATATCTCAAAACCATGAGTTTTTAGGACTTAGTGCCCTTGAGAACTTTTGTTCTACACATCAAGAACTACCAGAATCCAGTGTTTCAGAGAGTTTGACCAGAAGCCATTTCTCATAAGGATTCTGCGGGGTCTTTTTAAAAAATATGACATAAACTTGCAGTAAGTGCAGAGTGAAAGCGGAAAACGAGAAAAAAATTATAAATAAATTCATTTTATATGAAATAAATGTCTGTTGATTAAATTATCCAAATTTTCCAATTTTTAGTCTCGTCCTCGTTCCACAGCGCGGCGGTTATGATGTTTGTGATTACTTTTGATGCAGATATGAGAGAGATTAAAGATATAGTTCAGAGTGGCAGAGACACGGATATCTCGTCTCGTACAGAGTTT
This sequence comes from Rutpela maculata, assembly GCA_936432065.2. Taxonomy (NCBI): domain Eukaryota; kingdom Metazoa; phylum Arthropoda; class Insecta; order Coleoptera; family Cerambycidae; genus Rutpela; species Rutpela maculata. Next base: position 45,095,893 of record OW386286.2, read on the forward strand.
TTAAAACTCAAGCAAACCAACCAACTCAAAAACTGTCATAGTACGGGTATTTCGAATGATTTTTTTCTAAAAAAGCAGATAATAATCGATATAAAATATTAAGGAATATTTACATTTCTTATAGCACCATAAACCACGTTTTTAAATAATTTGGGAGATAATTTGCCTCTATCACGAGCTTTTATTACTTTCTGTCTTTACCAAACAAAGTATAGCTTATTACATAGCTTAATGTAAATGTTAAAAATAAGAAGGTATGTATTTAAGTACAATGTAAATGTTATTATATTCAGGAATTCACCATAATTATAATGACATTTCCTTAAATATTATAGATATTCCTGTTTACTTTATTACTTACACAACAAGAGGGTTTAGGGGAATACATACTTTGCAAATGTTTTCAATTTTTTTTACCTAAAATTCCTGCGCTATATGGGATTATAATAATACAATAAACAAGTTTATCTACCGCTGTTCGTTGCCTAAGCTATTTAGGCCATGAAAGATCAACAGAAAACGCTGTTGTAACACAATGCTCTAGTTTTGTTTACCAATTCCTACTTACATACTTGACATTTCAGTTCACATCTAGAGTTCCAGTATTGACAAATGACTCTCTGCGCTTCCGTAAATAGATTCGGATTGTTATTTTTCAACCAGGTTGTACAAAGTGGATCCTTTAAGATGATATATCGAGTTGGTAGCATTATTGAAATAAATGAAAGCTTCAAAACAAAACATTAATTTGTCAAAAACGCCAATGAGACTATAAAAATATCAAATTGATTTGAATTGATTTAAGTTGTTTACATGTTGTCAGGTTGATTGTTGCAAACCATTATCGAACTTATAAAAATCTCAAGGTTTGTAAAATTTGGTGATCGAGCCACTCGATAATTTTTCCTTCCTACCCATGTACCCTACTCCATTTTAGGATTGTTTTTTCGAATACAAATTTAAGAAACAATATCGTCAGATTCGTTAAGAAAAATTCTATCGAAATATAAGTAAATTGATGGTTATTACAATTGAAGAGAAATGTTTGTTGTTTCAAATAAAACTGAAAGTTAAGGTTTTGAAATCTTGTGGAATAAGTGAAGAAAGCAGTAGACTTTTTCAATTCTGCTTACAGGGTTGTACACAAAAAACAAGAATACGAGGAAATCTTTCTGATGTGAGATTTCTTACAAGAGGTAAACGACATGGTTTAATACCATTGTAAAATACATGTAATAAGCTACATATTGAAATTTGACCTCTACGAGATGATGCACTTAAAAACAATAAGCACTGAAATTTCGAAATCTTTAAAATCTTTAAAAAGTCGGAAGGAATCATCGCAGGTCTTTTAATTTTCTACTATCTGTGGGTCTTGTTTTTTTATAAATGGATACGACTTCTCTAATTTTTAAATAATTTGGAAATTTTTCTGATATAAGTCATACTAGATGTGTTATAATCACATTAATAACATTTTTACGATGAAAAAGGGAAGTTTTTATTTTAAGTTTCATTTTATTACCAATAGTGGAGTGCAAATGTAGTATCAAAATTGTTTTTGTTGTAAGAGACTTAGATAGAAAATCTGAACGTAGAAGTAGTGATTCCTTAACACTTTCGCTGCGCCTGACTTTCATGAAACTCGGTTCCGTCCTTAGAGCAGTGAGCACGACTCTCATGTGAGCCAGGCCATATTATGTATTATTATTATTATTATGCCAGTCAGCACTGAACAAGAAATTCTTGGCCAAGTGCGCATGGCTCTCCTGAGAGTCACATGGAATACACTGTATATACAATTTTTATTGACACTACTCGATTTCTGACACCTAATTATGCAATAGGTATTTTCGAAAAAAAAAAATAGTCAGCGTGGGGGGGGGGGGGTGATTCACGGCCTGAACGGCCGCAGGGAAAGTGTTAAGGAGTTTACAGACGATACAACTTGCTGGAGCCAACATTGTCGGCCTGCATTCGTAAAAGTGATCTAGTCTGCTGGAATTCCAGCAATCTTCAAAGCGTACCGACAAGGTTGGCTTTAATAAGTTGGATCGTCTGTAGGCCCCTTTACGCAGCGTTTTTTTAAAGGGGCTGACGATCCAACCACCCAGCCAACCAACCTTCTCGGTACACTTTGAAAATTGCCATGACACCACATAAAAGTGAGCTGGAATTCCAGCGTCTTCAAAGCGAACTGACAATGTTGACTCCAGCAGACCAGCTCATTTTTACGAGTTCGCATGGCAATCTTCAAAGTGTACCGAGAAGGTCGGTTGGATGGTTGGATCGTCTGTAGACTCCTTAATGCTTTTGCTGCAAACAGTAATGAAACTTCTATCTCGTCTTTTAGCGGTAAAATATTCAACTAATGTATAGCGAATGAAGCAATTATTAATAATATATTAATCTTCAATAACAGCTGATGGTTTGACAACTTTTAATTTTTTTTTCAGGTAAAGATGCTATATTGTATTTTATTCGAATATCTAGAACACTTTAAAGAATCAAATCATATTTTTTAAAAAAGTTACGGTACAAATAAGTTTATAACAAAGTGAAAACTGAATTTTACCGACGTAGTAGAAATTTTGATGCTGGGCTAGCGAGACCTTATTGTATTAGGGCCGGTTTTTCAATACGAGGTTAAGCACTTTATCATGCAGATAAACTAACTAGAAGTTTAGAATGTGAAGTTGCAATATTAAAATGTTTTTATAGAAGCACAATCTAAACTTCTAGTTAATTTATCTGTATGATAAAGTGCTTAACCTCGCATTGAAAAACCGGCCCTTAAAGAATGAGCTTGACCTGTGTTGTAATCATCCATTTTCAAAGAGCTATCCCAAAGCTAGAGAAACGAGAGAAGGGTACAGAGACAAGTCAGCATGTTACAGAGAGCAATGAGAACGTGAGAATGACACTATAGACCTGTGTTACCTACATAAAGGGGGAAATATTTAATTATTCTTATAGGATCACTTAATCGTCGAGTATTTTCTAAAAATCGCAAACATTTTTCAAAATATAACTCAGTTTCGCTGAGTGAGGTTTATTGACTTCTAATTTAATTTTTGGTGAAAAATTTTGTAGCAAAGTAAGGAATATACCTTTGATTGTGAGTTTTTGTGTAAAAAAGTATTTAAGTTGATGTCGACCTAGTCTCATATAAAATTATTTTTAATGAAGTTAAAAACTCATCTGTAAAAACTTCCAGAAAATATTGAACTGCATCCCGCCTAGCAGTAGCGTATATCCACTAGTAAGTAATGAAATGAATATATTGACGCATGGCTTTATAGTAAACTTCACACAATATGTTGCACACAAGAACACAGAGAAGTTATCAATTTGAGTCCTATAACCATGACAACGCTGTCTGTGAACGTTTAATTACTTCTGAAAACTATGCTAATATACATAGTTTCAGTTCGGCAAATGCTCCACAGCTCACAGCTATTGGTTTTATGAACCGTGTAGGAAAGCTCATTATTGACACATTACGCCTATGTGTACTCCATTACACTAATGTAGTAATTGAAATGTCGCTTTGATTACTAGCAAATGCGAAATGTCGTTCGATATAAACACCACTACTTTCTGGATTCTTCTGTTTTCTTTTTTTTGCTGCAAAAATCTATTTTCTCACCCAAGATAATTCTTGGGTGAGAAAATAGATTTTTGCAGCAAAAAAAAAGAAAACAGAAGAATCCAAAAAGCACGATTTTAAGAATGAAATTTTGTTATCATAATTATAATATCTTAAAGCACTTACATAAAAAAAACTTGTATTTTGATGCAAGGCTCGTTGCTCCACGATGCGTTGCCAAAAAACAATCGACTAATCAAATTTTCAATTCAAAACTATTTTTTTAGCAGTTGTGCGAAAAAAAAAATTTCATTTAAATTTTGTCGTCCCTATTTACGATCACAAAGCGTATCTTTCTCGAAAATTACATCCAAATATACGCGTTACAAGATAGGGAATTAAAAAAAAAAACTTAAATTTATTGAGCGCTGAGATTTTCATTTTTCTTTTGAGGTTAGGTATTTCACTGAAATAGACGAAACCTACACAGTTTTGAAGTAAAATTTGTCCCAAACAATTTGGTTTTTAACCCTTTCCCATCTGGCCAATATAACTTGATATTTAAAAAATGCAACGTAGAAACAAGAATTAAAAGAGTTTTTTCAAAAAATTGAAAAAGATAGGTTGGCGAACAAAATAATAAATTCTTTTTCTATAGAATAAGTTACAAACTTTGTTTCTGAAAAATAGAATAATTTCCTAGTCTAAAGTCTAGTAAAATAATATTATAACTCTTTGGTGACTCAACTGATACTGAATGGAATATGTCGTGAGGCTGACTGATGGTAAATTAAGATAAGTGAAGAAGTGAGTCAAACTGGAACACGTGTAAGAGCTATTAAAACATAAACTCATCATCAAACATTAACATTCTCGTTAGATGACGAGAACAGATAAAGGCAATTGTATTGTTTTACGATATGCCCATCAGGGTGGAGCGAAATTTTTTTTTCTAAAAGTGTTTTCGCATTGTTCACCAAAAGTTGCCTTTCAACATTTGTTTTAACTTATTTTTAATCAAAAATTGCCTTAAGAGTCCGCACAATCCTTAAAGTTGACCGTCGCGTCGGATGTAAAATTTATATATTTCTTAAGAGCAAAAAAAATTATTCAGTGTTTTCACAAAGATAAAGTATTTTTTGGAGAATATCTCTTTTCATCATGGAACGACATGTTATTCCCATTTTGGGTGGGGCAATTGTTTATTTGTTAATCTGTATATTTTTTAATATTTTGAAGGCGTTTTGTTGTTTGTGTGTATAAGTTTTATATCGGATAGGAACGACGCAATGAATATACACTTCTGGAAGAAATTAACGCACCGCCAAAAAACAACCAAAAGTTTGAAGTTAGTTAATTTTTAACCCCCGACCCAAAAAGGAGGGTGTTATAAGTTTGACGCGTATGTTTGTATGTCTGTCTGTCTGTCTGTGGCTTCATATCTCTTCAACGGTGATCCGATGCGCTTTTTTTTATTTTGTCGAGAAGGTTTTAGGCCATATTAGATTTTGATGTTTGGTCGCCATCTTCAATTCGCCATGTTGAACTTCTCTAGAAATTGTCCGATTGAAGTAAAATTTAAAATGTGCAGACAATTATGGTAGCCGAATATGATTTCGGCCTCATTTTGATTCGGCCATATGAAACTGGTACGATTAGATACATTGATCGGGAGTTTTTAAAAATTTTCAATTTTTTTAACCCCCGACCCATAAGTTTGACTCGTATGTTTGTATGTTTGTTTGTTTGTCTGTCTGTCTGTGGCTTTATATCTCTTCAACGGGAGATCCGATTTTGATGTTTTTATTAAAATTAAATATAACACATAAATATATTTATAATAGAACCGGTCTTGTAGACCGTGTGCGACAAAATTGGACCGCGTCAGCTCAAAGGTTAAAAAGTTCTCTATGGGACTCGTGATATAATAATACGCTATGTTGTATGTATATGTTTAGTTTAAAAAGTATAAAATTAAATTAAATTACAAAGGACAAGGGTAGATAAGCTATATAATTTTCACCCACTAATTTCATAAAAAAGAAAAGTTCTTCTTAAAGTCATTAAGCGTTATTTATTTATAGTTGAACATATGATCTTTATGTTTCTATATGTTTTACATTTAAAAAACAACAGTAGGTCATAGTAATAGCATTTCAAAGTGGGCATGTTTGCAGTTTTTTAGTAATTTTTGACCTTTTTCCGAACTTTTAATGTATCTTTCAGTTAGATGCGCTCGATGAAACAAGATAAACTATACCTCATTTCATTGTTAAGCATTTAAGCTTTTAATAAATAATAAAAATAATAATGGTTAATTTATATTGTTTCATCAAGCGCTTCAATGTATAAAAAACAAAATCGTTTCCGCGGGAATCGAAGGAGTGTCGACGTTGCGTGCGAATTTAAACGTGTCAGCGCTCAAAACCACATATTGTTGTATGTATTGAATAAGAATATGTTTATCCACGACCATCGTATAATCACTGCATTCTACATTTAACAATTGTCAAATAATGATAGTCATTATTCCAACCAAACGTATAATGAACATAATCTGATTCTAACACATATTTAACCAACCAGGAACTAGTTGTTTTCATTCTAACGCACCTTTGACCAATCAGGAACTAGCAATTTTCCTAAGGAAACGGCGAATCCATTTTTCCATGTTTTCGTGTATATTTTCATGTTTGCCGTTTAACACGTCAACGTTTTACTGTAAATGAACTTTATTTTTTCAGTTTTAAACTATTAAAACAGTTAAAATATGCGATAGTCGTGGATAAATTATAGTATTCAGTTCGCGTATAATGGCTATTACACACTCGGATGACACGACACGCCTTCGTCTCGTGCCGTAAACATCACCCCCGCGAGTAATAGCCATCATTATACGCTCACTGAATAATCTACTATTCCAAAGAACAGTTTTTTATTACTCGTCAAGACATATACTACTCGGAAAATATGACATACAACATGGCCGATGGGCGGAAAAAGACCCTTATCTACCCTTGTCCTTTAAAAAACCCCGACACAAAAATATCGACTAAATAACTAATATAAAAAAAAATAAATTAACACAACTTTAAAAATTATGAAATAATTTTGATTCCATATACGAACTCTTATGATTTATTTAGTTCCAGCTTACATTTTCTTTATGTTCTCGAGATTTGCTTTCTTATACGCATAATTAATAGACTGGGTGGCGCGGCGGCTGGCTTTGAGACATTCGCATATTCGGTCATAAGTCTTTTGTTTTTTATGCTAGAGAAAAAATTAAAAAAAAAAGTGTCGGAAAGCCGAATCATTTCTCCTTACATAAGCTATCTACAAATTTTTCGAAAAAAACACGATAGTTATCGAGATATTCGAGGAAATGTAGGAAATTACACGTTTTCCTATAGAGTGCATGTAAATCTTAAAAAAACAATTTTTCTCATAAACCTTTGTTTCGAAGGGCCGAGATTAACGGAGCGTCAAAGTAGAACATGATATTAAGTGAACATCGTATATGAGATCGTTTTCAGGCAATTACCGATTTTTTACGGTGACAAAATGGAGAAATTTTACCGCAAAAAAAAAAGTCCCAAATCCCGCCCCCTCTAATTCCTTCATTTTTGTCGAAATTCAAGAAATAAAAAACAGAGTTTTAGCAAATTTAATTCTATTTAAATTAATTCTATTTAAATTAGCTAGAGTAGTCTTTTGGCGTAGGAGCCAAGATTAAAAAGTTGCCAACTGTAGAAGTTCAAAATTTGCGATTTTTTGCCGTATATTTCCGACATTTCAGTAGTTATCTAAGAAACAAAAAAAAAATCAAAATTCTGATGGTAGCAAAAGATTCGTAGTGGAAAATACTCGTTTTTTATTTCGAGCTAACTCCCAGTTTCGAAGATATCTGCGAAAAATAGCAAAAAACAGATTACATTTCGGAGCCGAAAAAATTGCAAAAACATGCAATCTTGACACGTTCATATTTTTCGAAAAACACCATTGGGATGGCCGTACGATGTCGCGACGTAAAGAGGAAGTCTTCCAGATAAACTTGAACGTAAATTGCACGGCGAAATTCGAAAATTCGGCTCGGCACGAACGAATCAAAAGTAGCATTTTGTGATATTTCAGAATATTGAAGATGTTTTTCCAACGAATACGTGTCTAGCTAAGGGCTTCTACACAGAGTAGTATTTAAATTTCAGGTTAGGTCGTGTTCACTGCTAGTTGTTTCTGACAATTGCACATGCGCATGCGGAATTGTCAAAGCCAAAGCAGAATCGGTGTCGCTTGACGCCGTCATCCGACTTTCACCCTCTGACGTCACGTTTCAGGAGTGGGTAAAATCTGGCAGATTTTAATCGCTTATATTTCTGGAAGATATTTTTTTTTAATTATTCGTAGTCTTTCTGGTTTTTAATGATGTTAGTTTACGATTTTGAATATTTTAATTCAATTTTATTTTTTGGGCAAGTTCCCTATTTACTGGACTAAACACGTCCACATTTGACGGAGGATGTTAGAGACTGAGTTGTTTTTATGAATGTCACAGAACGCTAAAAAATCGCTAGATAATTAATTTCGAGCTTATCGCTGATAAACCTAAAAAACGAATTAACTAAAAAGAGTTATTAAGTGCTTCGCTGAGAAAATTAAAACACAAATTAACCAGAAAGAAGCACATCATAGAGGACAACACATACTCGCAAAATATTTCAAATTCTTCAAAAACTAAAAAAGTTATAATCACTTTTGGATAAAATTTTGGACGGAAATTAATTCCTTCTGAACAATCCCGATAAATCTGAACTTGTTTATAACCACAAAGAGTGTAAAAGAAAAAAATATATTTATCACGGCCAGTTCGTCAAATCCTCCAGCAACTACAGCTCATCTACAGTTATACTTGCCTATACAACTAGACACTGCCGCCATATACACAAGACGTTCCTAAACGCGCTTCTCCGACGACTAAGTTCCACTGCAGACGAAACGATGGTGGTAAATAAACACCGCGGTGTTTTAAAAATAGATGTTATTTTGCAAAGTCTTAAACGTTTTATTATGGAAAATAGGTGGGGTTGTGCGCAAGGATGACAAAAAATACATCCAAGAACTCTCCTGGAAGAGTTTTCGTGAGTGTCAAAACAAAAACAACGTAAAATAAAGTGGTTTAAGGTTGTTAGAAGCGATCTACTTATGGCAACAGCAATTTACTTCTAGCGAGGGAGCTGGTGGCAGGAACTTTTTTAAAAAAATAAAAAAAAACATTACTACCTAGCATTTTCTGGTAATATATCATCATTCAATTTTATAGAACTTTCACAACGTAAGGAATTTACATTTGCATTTAATTATTATGATTTAATACGTATCGCTTTTTTCTTGAATTTTGTAGCATGCATATTGCTGTTTTATAAATTATAACATATTTTAACTCAAGCGTGAATGACCGCGGTAGTTTCAATTATTCTTTCTTAAATTTACTTCATAAACAAACACAACGGTATGCAACCAGAGTTCGTCTAAGCAGTAATCAAGGTAGCTGGGTGCTCTAACTTAACTAAGGAGAGAGGGAATACAGACGACACGATTTGAATGCAATGAAAGGGAAGTCAGAACGAAAATTTCTCCGTTGAAGCTTAGTACTTCAATTTGTTTGCTAAATTTTTGAATAGTGATGTGTCTTCATTAAGTTTTTTTTTACGACTTCAACATCGAAAGAGTTGATAGTTCCTCTTCATGAATATGAAGCACGCCTAATTGTTTTTCACCGGTTTAATCCGTAAGTAAGTTATAAAGAAATATTTTTTTTTGTTAACTTAAATTTGGCAACGGCCATTTTGCAGCTTGTCACGCTTACACTTCATTTCTTTCCAGGGTTTTAAATTTGGATGCAAGTTTTTACAATTTAGATGAAAATCTTTTCCATTTAGATGCAAATCTTTTCAATTTAGATGCAAATCTTCTAATTTTGTATGCACATCGTAGATATGCATTTATTTTAATTTGGGTTGGAAACTTTAATTTTTTTAACCATCCAATGGGGTTGTCTTTCTTCTCCTCTACGTAATTAGAAGATGGAATGTATATATTAGTCTAGGACAACTTTTTACGGAGATCGCGACGGTAGTATGGTAGGATAGATGTGATTTGTCCTCATGGAATTTCTGGAAGCGTCGAATATAGTACTGGGAACTCCTTGACTTAATATTGGGCTCATCTAGAAATCAATGATTACATCACTGGGGATGGATTTCACCATCATCATCCCTCACTTGGAGTCACTACTTTTATTCACTGAGAATTCCAGATAAGTGTCGCAAATAAAATTTTTATCTGTTTTTTTTTATATATAATAATTTATATTTAATATATCTCATATTGTTATGCTTTAATATTTTTAGAATTCTTTAAAGTATCAAATTGCAAATGTTTTTTTTTGAAACTATTTCCATTTTCAATTTTATCTTTAATATGTTTTCAACGAGCAGTTAGTATTTTCAATTATTATTAGGGTGTAAATTATCGGCGTAACGTCTAATCAAAAACAAATATATAAAAATTCTGTGATCACAATTTGTGATCACAATTTCTACGAAACGCTTATATTTAAATAATAAATTTTGACTTTTAAACGGTTCATGTTTTAGGCAATATTTTAAATAATATCTACATAACATATTATCGTTCATTCGTTTTCTCCTTTGTACATAAATTTGTTTAATTTTTAAGGCCTCAGTTTAGTCGTTTTCTAACAAAAACACATCCAGTTTGATTGGTTTATAATAAAATCAATTTTATAATTACATTGTCCACTTATTTCAGGTATTTTGATACAAACCATTTTGATAATATCTTTAGGATTATTAATTTACACTTTTTTTTAGTCAACAATTTATACTTTCTTTATAATTTCATTAGTTTATCTTTCTTGTAATCAAACTTCACTCTTAGTGTAAATTACGAAAATAGAAAGATTGGTGCCCCGACTCTCTGGGAAAATTATCTTTAAATAAGTCAAATTAACATCTTGTTAAGAAAAATTATAAAAACGTCTGTCATATAATAATTACAATCTATCAAACACGTAAAACCATTTGTAAAGTGATTTCTGACCCATGACTCATCTGCCGAGTCTCTGAGCTACTGGGTAGTAACATTTTTTCTCTAAATAACATAAAGTTCAGTCTAAATCTCGAACACGTTACAAAAAAAAAAATAATTTATTGAACAGCGTAGAATAAATGTTACAAATCTAATCAACCTAAAGGTTTTAACAGCGAGGAATTGATGTTACAATTTCAACAAAATTTGTGACTCCAAAATTATAAAATAAAGGTATGTCTTCAGATTTACTCTGCACTCAAAAAATGTCGGCGCCTTTGATCTTTACCGCACCATCAAGGACGCCAACATTTTTTATAAGCAAAATAAGTTTGTTGTCAACTATAAATATCTTTTTTATATATATATATATTTTTTTATATATATATATTTTATATATATTTTATTAAAGGTACCTACTTAAGTTGGTGTGCAAAAAGAACCGAATTATTCATACATATGCCGAACCTCTGTATGCACATGCAACTTAAACAATGAGCACAACACAAACTATTGTGACGCACATCCCTCAGGTTGGGCTTCTTAAGTACCTAATTAGATATGATAAAAAAAAATCCTTCACATAAATTACTTCCTTAAAATTTAAGAACTGTCGGTTCTTAATGACATCATTTTTATTAGGAGCGACACTAATAAATTTCCAACCCGGTGTCGTATTCATTCGACCGCACCACAATCAGGAAATGGCTCATTATTTATGCTATTTTTAAGCGACATTTTGATTGTCTGCTGTAAACACCCAGGACACATTCTAAATGCAACCAAATAGTTGAAATGTGACCGTATAAAAAATGCGAAGCCATGCTTATCGTATCTTCTTTGTCCCTGTGTACGGAACATTCCAAAGAATTGTGTAACATTTAAAGCTCCTTACGGTTAAGCCAATTATAATTCGTCTAGGAAAATCAATACCACGCTATTACTCATTCGTTAAATAAGGGTTAAGTGTAAGAATACCCTTTTAATGACTAAAAATTGGCTCCATTGTATTTATTTATTTTCGTTGGAATCAGTTAACACACATTATCATTATGCCTAAATAATACTACAATCTATAAGATTAAAGTAGAAATCAAGAAGATACTTAATACCGAGGGGTAAGTCACGGAGCGATTTTTCGTCCCTTACCGAGGCGATCAGGGGCGATCAGAGGGAAATTAAAATGGGGTAACGGGGCGATCCGAGGTAATCCAGAGACGATCGGAGGTGATCCACGGGCTATCTGAGGTAATTCACGGGCGATCTGGGGCAATCCGAGGTAATATACAGGCGATCTGAGGCGGTGATATTTCGTTCCGCAGTTTTCGCGTAAGTTAACCACATTGATGGTTCATACTCCAGAGGAATTAGAAATAAAATGTAGAACCCTCGAACCAATTACACGAAAACACACCACACATAATAGACATCCACCAAATTCAAAGCCAAGGCTGTCCGGAAGGGGGTTACACGTTTGAAAAACGTAGACAACATCCATTACTCACAGACAGTACATGACAGACAGTGCCGAATTGAACATCTTTACGCTGAGAACAATGCCCAAACGAACTCAAGCTTCCTTTTCGTCAACTATTGGCGTTCAATGTAAAAGAAAAAAAATGTATGTAGAAACTTGGAAGCATCATTATAGTTAGAGAGCTGCCTACATGTTTTTGGGACAGGTAATGGGACTGTCTGCTGACCGTAAAATATCATTGTTGGTAGTCCCCCAAGTCGCCTAGTCAGGTTTTTCGAATTCCTACGTGGAAACTTCCCCATTGCATATATTTATTGTGTGTAAACTAGCTCTATATATATCGTATTATTGAGTTATCCATAGATATGGAAGAATACAAATCTGGCGCCAAAAATGTTTTTTCGTTTTTTTTAGCATAAAAAAAAATTTATACGAATAAAAATTTCTGCTGTTTGGTTTTTCTTGTTTGTAATACATCTAGGTATATGAAAAAAAACAGCAGTCAATTTTATTGCATTTTTTTCAATATTTAACAAAAATTGCAGAATTTTGTGAAATTTCGGTCTTTTCAAAGTGCCACACTTGCCCAAAACCACTTGCGCGTCTGCCAAAAGTATTTTCCCGTCCCTCTCGTGAGCCCCAAGACAGCTAACAAGGTTTTGAGCAGTTACCCGACCTGTCACTTCATTCATGTAAAAGTCGTATTCGGCAAAATTCCAAAATGATGGGCATATCTCTGGATCGCAACCACTTGCGAGGGTCAAACCTTGCAGGAGGTATGTCCAGGATCATATCTACCGATACATCAAAACGGCAGACAGTTACCGGACCTGTCACAAACCTACTGTACTTCAAAGCCCTCCCTCCCCGGGAGCATATACGTAATCTGCAGACGCATAAAGCATAGCTGACCGCTTCGGGTTTTTAAGAATAATAGGACCAATGAAAACGAGAGTAAAGTGCAGACGTAGTTATCCTAATACTTCTGCAGTTTACTACATTTGCAGGCGAGGGGCTGTGTGTTTATTTTATTTTGCAACAGTTTTAAACACCTCTAGATTTTTCACTTTTAGAAATAAAAATATGAATTAAAATACTATTCTTCTAAAATTTCATGTGTTTGTTATATTGACATAATTAGAAAAAAATAAGCTATAAAACTATCAGTTAATTGCAGACGCTTAAGGCTTTTCTGTGCACATTCTACGACCCCACTTTACCAATACGCAGTGAGATAAGCCCATGACGATTATGTCCGAATATTACCGAATCACTTTGGCTATGCCTTATGCGTCTGCAGATTACGTTTATGCTCCCCGGGAAGCTGCCACGTAGAAATTCGAAAATCCTGACTAGGCGACTTGGAGCACTACCAACAATGATATTTTATGGTCAGCAGACAGTTCCATTAGCTGTCACAAAAACATATAGGCCACTCTCTGGCTATTAGGTTGATAACAAAATCCAGGAGTCTAATGTTATTTATTGTCATCAATTGACGCTTAATGAAACTGACGTAGAACCTCCGAAACAATTAAAAGTTTGGCGTCGAGAACAAAACCAAAACGAGCCAACGTCCTTTCTCGTCAACTGATGCGATAATGGAACATAAAAAAATCTATGTAGAACTTTCGAAGCAACTGAAGATCATTTCGTTGGGAACAAATTCCAAATAACTCCAAAGTTCGCTCTTGTGAACTATTAAAGCTACAATGGAAGTGGCATTTTCCTTAAAGGTACTGACTCCTAAACCATATAATTTCAGAAAAAAATGTTGTTCTTTGAAGCAATCACTGGGTAGAACAGTTCAAATAGCGACCGAGATTCTTGGGGTAAAACATACCGAAGATGCTACGCTACTAGAATACGCAGTTTCAGTTGCTGCATCGAAGCCACAAATTCATGAAACAAATCTGTACATTTAAATGTGACCGCGCATACCGAGGATGCTAGCAGCTATTCACCCTGCTAGCATCCTCGGTATGTGCGGTCACATTTAAATGTACAGGTTTGTTTTACAAATTGTTGGCTTCGATGCATCAACTGCAGTAGCATCTTCGGCATTTTTTTACCCTTAGACTTAAATCTCACAGATTTCGTTGTCTAAAGGCGTTATAAACTGTGACTAGTCTACGCTATATGTTTAGAAGATCGAAAACAATTCGAGATGATATCAGCCTAATTCCAATCGCCTAATATTTTTGGGATGCATTTCGCACAACGTTAATATATTCCGGTTTATGTCGATCGTAACAAGAAGTAGAGCTATTTTTAAAATTGTTTAATAATACTGTGACGTAAGAAGCAATTTTTCGGCCGTTGGACATGAGAAAATTTAAAAAACGCGGATTTACACGGATTATTAAAATCACGCAGTAGTTTAAAATTGTATTAAATTATTCAAAAATGTTGTTTGGAATGGTGTTTAGTGAATTGGCCTTGAAGTTGAAAAATTATTATGTCTTATAATCAAACTAAAATACAAAGAAAACTATTTGCATCAATATCGGCATCAAGTTTTTATACATGATGGGGACAGGAACCTGACGTTTTTGAAACGGCTAAGTACTCGGCTGCTAGGAAAGGGAGGGGCGTGCGGCATTCGATTTTCTGTTTATAGTATTTCATTTTCTTTTTATTTCAGTTGGCCTTATGGAGAAAAAAAATGTTTTGAAAATACGCGTTTTCTTGCCGCAACAGTAATATACAAAAAAGTAATTACTTGATTTCACGAAAAAAAGGGGCTAGGGGGGATGAGATTTTTTTGAGGTAGGTGAAATAGATAAGAATTGATGGAGCCAGAGGATGAGGGTGATGGGTCAATTAGGAGAGGTGGGGGGTAAGTGGGGAAAGGAAAATCATTCAACCTCCTATAACTTTTTTCTCTCCAGTGCGATTTTAAAAAACCAAAAGGGAATGTTCGCTATTACGTCTAGTATTTGACATATTATCTATTTTTTTTTAAATAAACAAACTTGAGAGAAAAAACCTTTTGCATTTTTTTTTTTTACGAAGGAAAGGGTTGAGGAGAAATTTTTTTACAGATAAGTGAAGGTTTTTTATTCTTTATTTAAAGAAAAAAATATCGCAATCCAAGCAATAGGAAGGAAGAGAGTGTGTTTGCGGGAAGGGTTAAGGAAAAGGGATAGGGACTCTAGACTTTCATATTCAGGAATATGTCTTTTTTCCATCTGAATATTTTATCAATCTACCCCCATCAAATATTGAACATTTTCAAACTTTGAGCTGTAAAATGTAATTTTAACAGTTCACCGTGGAAGAAAATTATTTAAACAAACGTTTTGGGAAACTTTATAATCTACAATATTTATAACTAATAGAAAACTTGCTCAAAAAAATAAAATTGAATTAAAATACTCAAAATCGTAAACTAACATCATAACTAACCCCATTGACAACAAAATAAAAAAAAATCTCTTCCAGAAATATAAGCGATTAAAATCTGCCTGATTTTACCAAGTCTTGAAACGTGACGTCAGATAGAGAAAGTCGGACGACGGCGTCAAGCCGATTCTGCTTTGGCTTTGACAATTCCACATGCGCATGCGCATTTGTCAGTGAACACAACCTAACCGGAAATTTAAATACTACTCCGTATAAAAGCCCATAGCCAGATACGTATTCGTTGGAAAAACATCTTCAATATTCGTTGATTTTGAGTGATATTTGTTATTTTTATACAAGATGTTTCGAAAAGATTGGGACAACGCTTAGCCGTAGATTCTTGAGATTAAAACAAGACGATTTACTAAAAAGTAGTGGTCTAACTCTATTCGTTTTCAAGACACAGGGCGGTAAAGTAAAAAAATTGTTTTCGTAATTTGTCTCTATCTTGGAAACTATTCGTATCTACTTCAAAGTTGGTAACGACATGTTTTTCAGGTCGCTAATTACAATGGTGATATTGCCGATGCCATATTTTGTAGATGGCGCTAGTTACAGGACTTTTACGTGAGACTTTAAGCCATAACTTTTTGAGGTTAGGTTTTGGACATCGTCTTCTATTATAATCGAAACGCAATTTAGTTTCCTAAAGAAAAGGTGTACTTGTTTAAACGCGACAAAATGCATGCTTTCAAAGAAATACGCGATTTACAACTTTATCACACACCAGTTCGAAAAAATTCAATTGTACCTAAATGCTGTTTCTTATCTAGTAGGTGTACGTCAAGTATGATGTCTTGAAATCGTCAATAGTGCTTGTTGTAGATACGTATAATATTCTCCAAGATAGAGACAAAATACGAATACATTTTTTTTTCTATACCACTTTGTATCTTGAAAACGAAAAGAGTTAGACCGCTACTTTTTGGGTCAAATCGACTTGTTTTGATGTCAAGAATCTACGCTAAGCGTTGTCCCAATCTTTTCAAAACATCCGGGGTGTTGAATTTCTTCGAACAAGTGTGTGACAAAGTTGTAAATCGCGTATTTCTCTGAAAGGGTGCATTTTATCGCGTTTAAACAAGTACACATTTTCTTTAAGAAACTAAATTGCGTTTCGATTATAATAGAAGACGATGTCCAAAACATAACCTCAAAAAAGTTATGGCATAAAGTGTCACATAAAAGTACTGTAACTAGCGCCATCTATAAAATATGACATCGGCAATATCATCATTATAATTAGCGACCTGATAAACGTATCGTTACCAACTTTGAAGTAGATACGTATTCTAGTCTCCAAGATAGAAACAAATTATGAAAACAATTTTTTTACTTTACCACCCTCTATCTTGAAAACGAAGAGAGTTGGACCACTACTTTTTGAGTTAAATCGTCTTGTTTTGATGTCAAGTATCTATTACTAAGCGTTGTCCCAATCTTTTCGAAACACCCTGTATAAGCTTGTGTGATAAACATGTTAGCTAAAAATGATTGATGCAGATTTTTCAAAAAGACAATCAGACAATTTACCTAGTGTAGATATGTCAGACAATTTACCTAGTGTAGATATGTACATACATTAAAAACACTGAGAGTTGGAAATAAACATAGCATTTAAAGAAATTAAAGTTTATGATACTCCATTCAATGGTAAAATAAAATAAGCTTCAACACTGACCTGTAACCTGTAATATATCTTATCTAAAAATTCAATTCTTGCTATTTTGGCTATACTTAATATAGGTACTTGCATTAAAATGATCTTCACATACATATAAGAAATATCCCCTACATTATTCCTTCTGCATGCTATCAGCCATTTTGATTGGCGATGTCTATCTTTAGGCACGCGAATAAACATTTTATTTGCTGATTTAATAGTTATATTATGACACTATACCGTGTTTATAATAAGTATTTTCCATTTGTTAACACAAAACAGGAAAACAGAATCATAAACTAAACAAAATCTTCAAAATACGTGAATTCACAACACATTTTCACACAAGCAAACCTAAACACAAAAGTTAGGTTAGGAGGTGGCAAAACTAAAACGCAAATTAGTCTCAAAGCCAACTGCCGCCCAGTCTGAGGGACCCTACGCGAGACTAGTTTTCTCGAATGACGTCACAGTGCGTTTCGCGAGGATCTCAACTTTAATTTTTTTATTGCAAAGTAAGTACTGCGATTTAAGCGCTGATATTCGATGTGGCGTGTTTTTATACATGAACAGACATTTCAATGAAATAAAAAAAATGGGCAAGTTCCCCATTAGTACATAGGAATAACAGTGACAGTGGTAATTGCAAAAATCAAAAATCTGCATCGAAGCACAAATTTTCACCATTTTGACGGCTGCGAATTGTAAAACATTAACAATAGAGAAAAATAATTTAAATAAGAGTTGTAGCCATTTTCCGAGCCATTTTCATTCTCTACAATATTGGTAATTCCCAGTTTTAGGGAAGAATTAACAAGAGATAATTAAGAAAAACCGTCGGAAAAAATTATTTTGAACGTCATTTCCTCAACATGGCGGGAACGATATTTTTGTGGAAAACATTAATTAATGATTGTGATCTCCCCTACATTTTACAAACAAAAAATTCCTCGGAATTACCCCGTTCTTTATAAGCTTTTATTTAATTTACTTTGTATATAGATATGTTAATTTATATGTTAGTATGTTTAGTTCAAATCTTGCAAGTCAATTTTGAACCACTTAACGACGTTCAATTGAGCTGAAATTTTGCATACACGTGTAGTTCTGGTGACAATACAGTAATATAGTACCCAAAAAATGCGTTTTTTAGTTTTTGAACTATAATTTATAATTTATTTATTTATAGTGTATTCACTCAGACGTTGCATTCTAAGAAATGCCGGAGGATCCGGTACTTTTTTAAGTAAGGACGACGAACTGAATATAAAACTAATTAAGACGTGACTAAAAATTTAGAAATAAAAGAAAATATAAAATTTTTTTTTGAAAACAAGCTTTTATTATACTCTTCGCAAATACGAAAACGAAGAGTATATTGCATTTGACCGGCACATTTCTAAAACCGGAAATATCGCTCGTAGACAAAAAAATTTCATATCATTGTGTTAGTGAACGAAAAATGTCCGTCTGTCCGTCCGCCACGTTTCTTGTAAGCACGATAACTCAAGAAAGAAAAATCCGATTGCACTGAAATTTGGACAGTAAATTACTGTTAGCTAGAGGAAGAACCCTATTGTTTTTGAACAAAATCGATCGGTAAATAAAAATGTTATTAATGATTTAAATTTGAAAAAAAAAATTTTTGATTTTTATGTTTTTGTAATTGAAGAGAAATCCGGTGGAATGATATTTCATTTAAATATCTAAGTATTTATATATTTTACAAATATCCATTTCATAATGTAATATACAACCGAAAATATGATTTTAGCTCGTGTCTTATAATGTAAAAATGTACATTTTCACGTGTAAGGTGGTGGTGTAGTTCTTACGCTTTTGACTCGGAATCCAAGGGTCCCGGGTTCGAAACAATGGGGGTTTGATGTTTTTTTTTTATTTTTACTTTATTTTACATTGAGTCTTTTACCAACTAAGTTCGTACTATAAAATTAAAAATGTCTAAAACTGATATTATTTACAAAAAACTGCGAAGAGTACATTTTTAGCTTGTTATTATTTATGAACTTCTCGTGGGCGACAAGCTTTTAAGACAATTAATTCAACATAACTTATTTTTTTCGTTTTAGTACACCTAAATAATAATAAAAGCTTGTTTTTAAAAATTTTTTTTTAGATTTAGTTTTATTTGCTCCACAGACTGTATTAAATGTCACAGCCAAACAAAATCGGGATTCGTAAATGAAGACAATATCACATCAAATAACCCTGTAACGGTTAAATATTGAGAGCGTATTTTAATATTTATGAAATATAATCATAAATTAATTTAAAACCTGAAGCGGTCCACACCGTTGCTTTCTACTTCTTGAAATATCTTAAAGAAACACTAATTAAATTGTTTTCTGTTCTGATTGTTTCTGTTATTAATTGCGTAATTCCATAAATAAGTTATCTTCTATTTAGGTCAAGTACACAGCCCAAGTAACATTCCGTAGACTAAGGCTTTTAAGAACATTGTTTTGCCCTGCAGGGTGGATTCGTACGATTTTTCATTGATGTTTTCAACTTGATTTATCGTCCTCTTGTTTGTTTTTTGTTTATTATCGATTTCCTCTATTTTTGGGCGTTGAGTAAGCGTTATTCACCTACTTCTACAGCTCAACGGGAAACTTTGTCACAGTTCAGAACGTCTGCTTTCGTTTCATTTTTGGCATAAAAAATAATAAAAATAGTAGTTTGGACGTCATAATTCCTTTTTTCTAAAAATGAAGATAAACCATATCAAATATAAAGGAATATTTAACATTTTATAAATTCCGACTACATAGGAAGGACCGTTAACAGAGTTACTTGGATGTTGTCACATTGAGTGACTAAGAAAGTGATTATAAGCAACTTTTTCAAATGGAATTTTCGTTAAAAATGAAAAATAAAAGAAGTTTACTCTCAGGTAAAATTAATATTTTTGACACTTTTGGGCGCCCTATATAAACAAATTAATTTTCTGAGCACAAATCGTATTTTTTTAATAAGCAAATTTTTTTATCGAGTGATATTTTGTCAAAAAAAACCGCTGCCACATCCAGATTTTCTATCCAAGTTACTCAAAACGAAAAAAATTTGTATGTGGAAATAATTGTTTATGGAACTTTAATAATATAATTTTTGAAATCCTCTACCCCAAAAACCCATAAAACAATATCCCACATCAGTAGTGGGGTGGGGGTGGTGATAGGGGGTGGTAGTGGGGGTGGCTGAAGTAAAAAAATATTTTGAGGTTTCTAGTTCTTGTACACACACTAAATCACAATTTTTTTCATCACCTTTAATAATGGGGTGGGGGTGGTAATGGGGGTGGATAATGCCAATTTTTTTTTTGAGACCTTAGCTTCTCTTGTATATACTAAATACCAATTTTATGGAACCTCACCTGCTTGCTTTACCTATTTACCCCCCAACCCTTCGACGGAACAAGATGAAAATATAATCTAGTTCTAGATCTCTTTAAAGTACTTATGTGTACCAAATTTCAAGTCAATATCTCAAACGGTTCTAGAGTAAACGTGCGCACAAATAAACTTACAGACCGACAGACAGACAGAAAATTTTTTTTTCGCTCAAACTTAAAATCTCGAGGTTTCATGACATTTTAAGCCTATTTGAACAATAAAAATTTTTAAAAAGTTTTTTGTCGTTACTATACTTCCACTGGATATGGAAGTAATAACATTTAGGTCCATCTGTCGTAATGTAACCGCATCCGAGGATACCCTGTAATTTATCTGAAACTGAAAAATATTAAAAACTGAGAGGACAATAAAAGCTATTATGAAACAAAGTGCCAGTTTCATGAATATCGGTCAAGTATTAATAGAGATACAACCAGTTTTGTGATCGAGCGGGTGCCATTTTTGATGACATCATGTCGGGAGAACGTACCAGGTGGCGAATGTCTACCCAAGTACTTACCAAGACCAAGACACCCACCAAGTATTCCTAAAAAAATGTCCCTACTCGAATTTTCTTACATAACCAGGTACAAGTCCAGGGCACCTAGAAATTCCCTATAATAAGATAGAGTGAAATATAAATAGCAAAATAATGTATGTGAAAGAAAGCGACATATTAACATTGATGCCAGGCACTTCAGCAAGTTAAGAGTTCCGCCGACGACTAAAAGTAGCTAAAGAGAAAAGTGGAAATGGCGTAGGTTAAGTCTTTTTCTTTTCAACATATTATTTGTCCATTTCTCTTCTCTTCTATCTTACATTGGCATCGACTCAATATTTTAAAATGCTACTATGTACTGTATAGCCTGCATACATTTACTATCTATGTATATAATTTAAAACATCAAACGAAGTATATTTATTATTATTTATGCAATATTTAAGAGAGTAAAAGGGGCTATAACAATAATAAAAAACAACATAGGTATCTTTCTGCATCTTTGAGGAACTTTAATAAGTTTCTATCACTATAAAACGTAACCCTTTCTACGTAACACACCCACACACACACCACCATTTATACTTATTTTAAACCGCGACCGCCTAGTAAAGTCACATTGTTTTGTGCCTTTCGACTCTCGGAACTCCAAGAGATATCGTTGCCACCTTCGACTAGAAAGAATACGACCTTAGAGGCGTTCAGGCATAATCCCACGGATGGTAGCTTCGCACCACCGCCCGCTCAAGCGAGTGCGTGAACCAAATCCGAACCTGAGGTTCCTCTCGTACTGAGCAGGATTACTATCGCAACGACGAGTCATCAGTAGGGTAAAACTAACCTGTCTTACGACGGTCTAAACCCAGCCCACGTTCCCTATCAGCAAAAACATAGAGTGTCAGGAATTGGTTTTGGGAATGTAGAGACATTCAATAGCGATCAGTATGGCAAGTGACATTGTTATTTGAATATTTCGTGTATTAGTTTATTTTATTATTATATTTACCAATTTTCATCCGAGTTTGAGATTTCTTCCTCCTGATAACTCTAACAAATGAGTTTTTATTACAATCTGTCTTTACCAAATAGAGTATAGATAAAGAAATTGGTAATAGGCAACATTAGTACTTAAAAACCGCTGGTTGTTAACATCAATACATTATTTATTGATTTTAATTATTTATAAACTGCTGATATAAACAACACTTGTTTTATTCTTGTTTATCGCACCCACCACCTTTCACCATAATTTTTACCTGACACCAAAGCAAGTGGAATGCGTCGCGTTTCGTGCCATTTTCGTTTGCCCGTAAATTACGTTATTTTTATAACGTGTGGAAAACACCTTTGAACCTTGAATGACTTTCGTGTGACTCATCCCATGCATGATTCCCATGTCAATTAATAATGATATCACTTCAGAGATAAAATAAATGTTTGTTTATGTTCGTACTTACGCATATAAGGCGAGCTAGCAATACCAATGATAAACTGTACGATATCTCAAGTCAAATATGACATATCTAGCACTTATTTATTTAAATCACCTTTGCGATGTAGATAGAACAGGATTCTTGTTTATTGAGCCCATCGCAGAGTAAGCCAAGTTATTACAGCAACTTTAAATCAGGATTATCTGGAAATCGACGCGAAGAAAATTGTGCACCATCTGGCGGTCTACATTAGGAAGTTTCCTATTTTAGAAATATCATGTACATTCAACCCCATTTAGTAGTCTTTCAGTTAACTAGTCAAACAAAAAAAATCATCTCGATATCTAAAAAACTCACGGACTTAATTGGATACTTCACGCTCGACTGTGACGTCACAGTACACAACTTGATGTTATTTTAGGCATAACTTACTTCTTCAAACGATTAAAACGTTAACTAGCCCAACTACAAAAATATCTTACGCTGTGTCCGGTAAGGTAAGAATAACACTGAATGAACTAAACCGCCGGTGCCCGCGTCCACTCGCTGTTGACGGAATCATGTACTGTGACGTAATCGAGCCTCAGCCCAGACAAGCGCTAACTTTTTTATTTATAGAGATAATTAAAAAAAAAATACAGATATCTTTTAGATTTTTACGACTATTTATTACGAGAAAATGAGAAAAATGGAAACTTCCTAATACATTAATTCTAAAGATAAACTAATTTTATCTACTCTTATTAGGTTATATACTAATTAATGAACTGCTTTTGATCAATTAATAGTATCCATAAACAAACAGCGTAGTTATAATCCGTGAGTTTTTATAACTCACGCTAGGTACAGAGCCAATCACCTTTATCTTCATGCCTAGCCTGCCCAATCGACGTAACGCGCGACACACGAAGGTGGAGCCAGGGAGGTAGTGACAGATTATTCGCGTTAATATCTACAAAGATTTTCTAAAATGTCACAAAATGCTGCTTTTGATTCGTTCGTGTCGAGCCGAATTTTCGAATTTCGCCGTGCAATTTACGATCAGGTTTATCTGGAAGACTTCTTCTTTACGTCGCGACATCGTACGGCGTCCCAACGGTGTTTTTTGAAAAATATGAACGTGTCAAGATTGCATGTTTTTGCAATTTTTTCGGCTCCGAAATGTAAGCTGTTTTCTGCTATTTTTCGAAGATATATCCGAAACGGTGGGAGTTAGCTCGAAATAAAAAATAAGGTTAAACAAGAGTTTTCCACTACGAATCTTTTGCTTCCATAAGAATTTTGATTTTTTTTTCCGTTCCGGAGATAACTACTGAAATGTTGGCCATGTACGGCAAAAAATCGCGGATTTTGAGCTTCTACAGTTGGCAACTTTTTAATCTTGGCTCCTACGCCAAAAGACTACTCTAGTTAACTGACATAGAATTCAATTTGCTGAAACTATTTTTTTTATTTTTTGAATTCTGACAAAAATTAAGGAATTAGAAAGGGCGGGATTTGGGACTTTTTTTTTTCGGTAAATTTTCTCCATTTTGTCACCGTAATTAATCGGTAATTAACTGAAATCGATCTCATATACTATGTTCACTTAATATCATGTACTACTTTGACGCTCCGTTAATCTTGGCCTTCGAAACAAAGGTTTCTGAGAAAAATTATTTTTTTAAGATTTGCATACGCTCTATAGCAAAAAGTGTAATTTCTTACATTTCCTCGAATATTTCGATAACTATCGTTTTTCTCGAAAAATTTGTAGACAGCTTATGTAAAGAGAATTGATTGAGCTTTCCGACGCTTTTTAAATTTTTTCTCTAACATAAAAAACAAGACTATTGACCGAATATGCGCTCCGGGCTATTGCAGTTCGCGGAGAAGTTTTGCATTTTCCGCAGCGTAATATTAATCTACAAAGCTGATTTTATGTCTACAAGCAGCTTGTGCACTATTTCGATTAAAAATCACATTCTACCTCCGCTTAAAGGTGGCTAAATCTTTGAAGACAACAAATATAAAAGGGTGAACAAAAATTAAATTTTAGAGTTAATTTTATTAATAAACAAACACAGTAATTTAAACAAAATTTTCTCAATTTAATATCTATTGTTATAATCGTAGATAAAGTATAGCATTCAACTTGCGGTAATGGTAATAACTCACTTGATGAATTACAGCACTCGCCTACGGCTCGTGCTGTAAACTTTCATCTGCGTGAGTTATTACCTACATTACCGCTCGTTGAATAATATACTATTATTATCAAATGCATTCAAAAACTGGCAAAACAGGTAGTGTTCTGCACTGATAAGGTCTACACCGAAACCGGTCTGTAAATGGTGGTTGTGTGTTGCCACATGGTGGTTACGTAGTTAGAATTGCCCTCACTGTTGGCTGATTACAACAAACGATTTCCAAATTGCGTCTCGTTTGATATTCCTTAAAAATATCGGAGATGCGTTATTGTTGTGGAACCTCGGAGAACAGATCTAAGTAAAAAAAAAGCAAAAAAAATCGCCTTAGAAAATTTTCGTCTCAAAACAACTGATCAAATTTCTGGCATCAGCGCCGAAATTTGACATAAAAAGACTTTTGCACGTCTTCGGCACGGTGACGTGTGGTCCTAAAAGTAAAAAATACGAAAATACGCCGAATTTTGACGTACCATAAATGCCAAATTTTCAGTAAAAAAGGCAAAAATTGCCAAAGCCGGTTTTTCGCATAAAAATAATTTAAATCCATCCGGTGACTTGACCATCAAACAGGACCACCGGAGGGCCATCAGAAAAAGACAGTTTTATGCCGGAAGGCAAATCTTGAATTTTAGCGAAATAGTGGAAAAATCCGATTAGCCCATAAATGTATTCACGCGAATCGAAGTCGTGGTACCAGGGTTGGAAAAAAAACAGTTTATTTTCATTTTGTATTTTAAAAGTTTTTGTTTTTTGTTTTAAACAATTTTTCAATGTTTTAAATGGTATTTAAAACAGGATTAAAACGTTTAAAACTCTATTAAACTAAAATTAAATGGTGCCAAGTTACTGTGCCTGCTACTACTTGATGCCAGATGACGCTCTTAAACGGATTTTACAGCACTCTACAAATAAAAAGTTCAGTTTACTGCAAGTGACCACTGACCATTTGACTCATAAGAGTAAGAGGCTATTTTTTTGTGACTGTGTTTACTGTTTATATTGGAATTATTTATCGGAATGGATCATCATCGGCACTTTTCCTGCTTTTCCACAATCTCCAAAATAAAACATTTTGTTTTAAATATGTCAACCCTGCGTGGTACGCTACCTTTAATTATTTTTTATTTATTTGCTTTCATCATGATTAAAGAAAGTGTGTAAGTTGCAATTTGCTTAATACCTAAATAATATTCTCTACTCATGTTTATTAGGTTATATACTGTTAGTATGTTTTCGCAAGGGAGCAGGAAAGCCTCATATAACTTAAAACGTAAAACGCATTTTCAATTGACGAGTTCCTGTGAATGATATAATCAATATTGGAACTACGAACAAGCGAATCAAATTTTTAATAGGAATGTGTTACCGCCAGTCAATGTCAAAATGTATTCGTACGCTTCCAAGGAAGTTGTGAATTTTATTGGGTCAAGTCGAGTGCTACTACATACTTTCCATTGTGTAGTGGCTAAGATACACATCCTCCAACGAAGGTGTCCGCCCTTGCCATGTTTGGAAGGAAGATTCTTACATATTATTAGATACACACACACATTTACTGTAACTTGAATTACTTCAATAAATTGTACATTTTCTCGATTGAATGATTAACTTTAAGTTTAATCTCTTGGGAGCTTTTTTTAATTAGGTTGACAACTGAATGAAAGGTATTACCAAAGGGTTCACACGTATGATATTTAAAACATCGGTCAGATCACAGAAGCTGAAGAGAGGGACTTTCAAAAAGTGATTAGGATATTAAGAAGCGATAGATTAATAAGCAGTGTTTAGAGATAAGATCAGTGTATCGTAAGAAGGCGGAGACTTTGGAGGGAGCAGTTAACAACCCACGGTAGTTAGGAACTTTCTTGTCTATAACAGGACCTCGGTCCTAGGCCGTCTCTTATAACTTAACCGAACTCCACTGAGAGTAGAAATTTACCACCAAGTCGAAGGGGGAAGCGCGACTGGCGCCCTTAATAATAGTGTCACCTTCAGAGGAATGGTGGTGAATTTTTCTATACTATTATTAGAATAGCATGTGATAGTGCCTTCAAGTTAGAAGGTAAATAACTTTTACAATGACAAAATTTGTAATATTTTTAATATGAACTCATTTCATTTACTTACTTCTATGTTTTGGGTTACATTGTTTTTGAAAAATGTTCCTACTATATTCATATATGTTATTTGAAAACCTAATAACGGCGGCGGCACAGAGTAAACACGGTGAGTCATCTGAATTAGCCAAAATGAAATAATGACTGTCCCTACCAAAAATGTTAAAACGGATAAAAGAAAAACTACAAAACTAAGATATCTACGTGAGATATCCATATAAATGTGCCGTCTACGAGGCACTACCTCCCCTCCAGGCTTAAGAGTGACATCAACAATGTAAGCGGGTTCAAGATGTTGTACACCACAAAATAAGTCATACTCCTGGGGAGTAAAGGCTGTCATATTCAGTCCACGATGTCATATAATTCAACAATTATCAGCACACAGCGCACATATCGGCATTTAACACTGAACTTAGCAGTTCAGCCCCAAGTTATAAACGCATTCGGCGGACACATGGACATTTCACCTGTTAGGCTATATTTGGGACCACGACCCAGCGGTAGGGAGCAGACCAACCTACCTTCTTGGTACACTTTGAAGATTGCCATGCGAACTCGTAAAAGTGAGCTGGTCTGCTGGACTGGAGTGGTCTGCTTGATTGTCGGTACGCTTTGAAGACCTGGAATTCCAGCAGACCAGTTCACTTTTACGACAGTTGTTATGGCAATTTTCAAAGTGTACCGAGAAGGACGGTTGGCTGGATCGTCTGTAGACCCCTTTACTCCACAGGCGTCACGTGGGAAGTTAGAACACAAAGATACAGAATTAATGAGCTCGGATTTTATTGATGTTTTACATGGCGTACTAGAAATATCATTTCCATGTGGCTAAACTCAAATGGACCACCCTGTATATTACGTTGCCTTCGAAGAGGTGTGCCTAAACATCATATCAAAAAATGTTTAACCGAATATGCCCTTTTTAATAAATCTGGTTTGATCAAACAAAAAGGTTGAGTTACAATTGAGAGTATTCTTCTAGAAGTATTGCGTAGATATTTGTGCTTGCATTTATAAGATAATGTAAGTTTAGTAGGTAAAGAATCTGTGTAAAATGCTTAATCGTAGGTAAGCTGGGTGTATTTAATTTAAGGCAAAGATTGATTACTTAAATAAATAACAATAGATTTGTACTAACTTTCACAATTTTTTCTCAACTGATTTATTTATTTCTTACGGGATTATGGAAATTGTAAATTGACGACCCGTTACCTACCTGTAAAAATAGAAACGTACTTACTATATTTAAAACAACTGCAAGCAAACAATGTTTTCACAACTCATATTCAAATATGCGGAAGAAATAATAGAAGAGTTGACGATGGAACACGCGCGCTGACAGAGCAAATGCTATTTTGCAAAAGTAATTATGCTTACTGTTAACAACAGTTATTACAGTAGAAATGTTAATGAATAGTAAGTGAAAACAGGGTTGGCGTGATTAAAATCATTTGCTTTAAATCATGCGATTTTTTTTTTAATTTAATCAACGATTTAAATCAACGTAGTTGCTCAGCCTGTGGTTTCGTTTTTGTTATTGCCAGACAGTTTTATTCAATATTTATGTGATCAGACTATAATAGCCATCCATATTTTATAGATTTGCTGAAACAATGGACAAATAATCATAATAATAATCACATAAATTATATGGATATAGTGTTATTGATTACCTAATTTTAAGCTTTAATCTGTTGGCTCAGGGCTAATTTTACTTGCTATATACTTCAGAGATCTATGAGTATTACATATAGTATAGTACAGGTGATGTCACTTCGGACTAACAGCAGTTTTAAATTCAAATATTTTTGGATAGTTTGATTCAAAATGGGTCAAATAAGAAATATTAAAAAGGAATAAGGGTGCTTTTTCGTTGGGGGTGAGTTTTGTCCCAACTCAGAGGTTTCGACAAAAAAATTACTATTGGAACGTGTAGATCGTCAAATTCTACCCCAAAAACCACCCTATTAGGTTATTTTTTATTTAATACCTGCCGAGTTATAGGGGGTTGCAAACGTTGATATTTGAAGGGTTTTAAGCAAATTACTCAAAGACAATCACATTTTCGAAAAAGTTAGCTTATGAAATAACAAAAATAATCCATGAAATAAAAATTTTCGTGGTTGTTTTCGTTGCCGAGATATAGTTAATATTAGGTGTATTTGAACGTAGCCCTGAAAAGTTTACGCTTTTCAAACAATAACTCTGGTTTAAAAAACCTTTTAACATGTACCTTGAATCAGATTAAAGCTAGCTTAAAATTTTCTTTTGGCAAATTTTGATATCTGCAAAATTAAAAATGATACAAGGAAAATAAAGGCAAAGTTTTGATTTTTTTATACAAAAAAAGTGGTTTTTTGGTTCCAGTAAATTCCGAATTGAAAAAAAAATCCAAATAGTGTTTTTTGTTAGTCCTAACTATTATGTATACGCTCAATTTTTGACCGTGATGGATGCATTATCTAAAAGTTTTTACAAAACCCCATTCAAATTCGTAATCAGCAACCCCAAAATCATTAATTCATTAATTTTCCAGTACTTTCTTTACACTTATTTATTAACTTTAGAGGTGGTTTTCACCCTTAGGGGTAAGAGCAATTATTTTTCTTATTAGGGGATGAGTTTTATGTCTGACCTCGTGTCTGAAAATATAAGAATCTGCTTAAGAAAGTCGTAATTTCTCAAAATAAACAAAAAATAATTAATTCATCATTTTACCTCTTTTATATTGGCCATATTGAGGGTGCAATATAAAATTTTTAATTTCTGACTACATTCGTGATCAGCGACCCCAAAAACATAAATAATATAATTTTTCATTAATTTATTGTCAATACTTCGTTAATTATTGGAGTAAGAGCAATCATTTTTCTTATTAGGATAGGGTCAACCGAGGTTAATGTGATACACCCAAAAATATGGGGCTGTTGTAATACAAACAAAAAAAAATGTATATCTGCAACAAAACTATGTGAAAAAAAATGTTAGATTGGCCAAACCTTATATAATATGATGCCATATTCATGTTACAGATTAAAAATAAAGTTTCAGCGGAAAAAATATAGCTTGCGTCATGTGATTTTCAGGGTTGGCATGTTTAAAACAAAATGTTTTAAACAAAGTGTTTAAAACATTGCACTGTGTTTTAAACAAATGTTTAAAACATATTTAATCCACAATGCGATGTTTTAAACAACTGTTTAAAACACAGTATGATGTTTTAAATAAATGTATTATTTTGGAGTTTCTGGAAAAGCAGGAAAAGTGCCGATCACGGCCCATTCCGATAAAAAAATTCCGATATAGTGGTCACATGCACTAAACTGAGCATTTTATTTGCAGAGTGCTCTAAAATCCATTTAAAAGCGCCATCTGACATCAAGTAGTATGTGCCTGGCACCATTTAATTTTAGTTGAATATAGTTTTAAACGTTTTAAACCTGTTTTAAACATACCATTTAACTTAAAAAAAAACATGTTTTAAACAAAAAAAACTGTTCAAAACAAAAAAAACTGTTTTTTTTTTCCAACCCTGGTGATTTTGTGCTCCAAAAACTTCTTTTTTCTTTGATAAAACTTTTACTTTGGAAAAGTTTCACGACGGTTATTCCGATGTTTTTGTATAGTAAATTATCAAGGGTGCTTCCAACAGTATTTGATGTATAATTTGTTAACATTACTCTTTGCTAATGGTGTCATAAGAGCTATCAAAGTTCAGGGGCTATTATGATACGTTTTCAGGGGCTATTGTGATACATGTTGTGAGGCTAATTATGATACACGAAATGATGAGTCTTATATGGTTATAACTTATGTAACACCTATATTCATCGTGTTTTTATATTGCAGTGAGTTTCTCTTTGTTGCAGGTACCTAGTGTCGAAGTCATAAAATGAAAATTTAATAAATTCGAAGCCGTAAGTTTAGAGCTTGTAGATTGTTTAAGAGGTCGCTTATCCCCTGAGTTGACCTGTCTTCACTTCGACCTAAGGTCTTTTGTGAAAGTTTAGAGCTTAAAATGGTTCGTAAATATAAGAAAAAAGAAACGCGTTTTTCATTAAACAATGTTTTACATTTACTCTTTAACCCATACCTTTTGTTCTAAAGTAATTTTTTGTTTGATTTAAATCACTTATTTTTCATAAGTTTTTTCGGAATTTTATTATAAAAAACACGCTAATATAAATTGGCTAATATCTCAAAAACTATTATAGCCTCAACAACCAAATTTTTACAGCTGATAGATAAAGGACACCCATGTATCATACTAGCCTCGCTGCTGATCCAAATTCTATCTACAAATGACATTACAGTACTATATCTGAATAGCCCCGCGGTGTATCCTTAGACACAAACGAGGGGCTATTTTGATACAGAAATTTAATTTTTTTGTTGTAACCTTTATTTTAGTAAAATTTCTGCACTGTAAACTTAAAAAGAAAGTAATTTAGCACACAACAGTATTTTTTTAAAAACGCCTAGAACTCGGTCTAGAATAAAACACAAAATTTTATTTGAAAAGTTTTTTTGTATCATATTAGTCCCGGTTGACCCTTTAAGTTTTATGTCCTAAAATATAAAACTTGCAAAAAAAAGTTCTACCTGCTCAGTTTTATGTCCTAAAATATAAAACTTGCAAAAAAAAAGCTCTACCTGCTCAAAACAAACAAAATATAGCTAATTTTTCCATTGTATCCCCTTATATCGGCCCTATTAAGACTTCAGATTCGTAATCAGCGACCTGAAAAACATATACACGAATTTTTTCAATAACTAACTCTTGATACTTGAGACAGTATTAAATTTTGAAATTCAGAGGTCGTTTTCACTCTCTTAGAGGTAAAAGCACATCTATTTCTTTTTTAACCCCCGACCCCAAAAGAGGATCGGGGGACACGTATGTTTGTTTGTCTGTCTGTGTGTCTGTGGCTTCATATCTCTTCAACGGGTGATCCGATTTTGATGTAGTTTTTTTTATTTGAAAGAGTATTTTGTCGAGAAGGTTATAGGCCATATTAGATTTTGATGTTTGGTCGCCATCTTGAATTCGCCATGTTGAACTTCTCTAGAAATTGTCCGATTGAAGTAAAATTGAAAATATGCAGACAATTATGGTAGCCGAACATGATATAGGCCTAATTTTGATTCGGTCATATGAAACTGGTACGATTAGATACATTGATCGGGGGTTTTTAAAAATGTTCAATTTTACTTGTAATATATGAATTCGCAAAAAAAAATTCCAAGTCGCTATAAAATTTGTCCGAAGTTTGGCTATAGAATTAGTTTGAAATTTGACACCAAGTGACTGTACCAATATATAATTGCATCTGACAAAAATCGAGTTCTCTTAAAATCTCGAAGAAATAAAATTTTACATGTCAAGAGTGCAAAAATTTTTGACAAACACCGATTAAGTAAATGTATTTAATTAGGTTTATATTTTTCTTTCTTGAAAGCAACTTAACTAATCCTCTCCAAAAAAGTGGTAGTGGAATAAAATATTTGATTATCACGGCACCTTTTTCCCTAAACAAACGATTTGTATTATTAACAAGAAAAATTTATATCCCAACACGTTTCAACTAGGTACTTACTTATTCTCAGAATCGTTTTTCACTAAACTATAGAATAAAAGATGTTCGGCAGATGTTTTATAATAAATAATAAGAATTGATTTCGGCTTTCAACTTTTTTTTGACATTGCAGGTACACCATCTGATACGCACACCTGCCAAAATAACCGGTTATTATACCAAATGTGCAACATCAAGATTCCATGTAGGAATATCTTTTAACATTTTTTAAAATAAATGACTTACAGGGGCAATCAAATGTGGAAGATACACACTGCTTTTGGGTATCTGTCTGTTAACTGTATGCGAATGTCAAATAATTGAAAGAACGGGGAACTCATTCATTTTGACCGATCATATAATACAAAATTGTTAAAATTCGTATGCCTTGGAAATAGTCTAAGTAGAGAATACATATTTACTTTTCTAAAATATTTTATTATAGAATAATTGATATAGATTGATAATAATCAAGCAATTTTTTAAATTCGTTAGGTGTTTTTAATAAATCCACTAGTAGTCCATGTAAAACGCGGGGTTTGACGCTCGGAATGCCCCCCTCATCGGGACCGCTTGTATTTCGTGTTTTTTGGGTCGCTGATCACGAAAATTGGTGTCCCGCGCCCCTAAAAATGCTAAAAACCACCCTTTTTGTTGTTTTTTCTCGGTAATGTGAATAATACTGTAAAATAATGTTATGAATGTGCTAATTGTAATGATATTTTGCCAGTTCAGCATGTTCATCTAAAATAAGAACAAATTTTATGCTGAGGGGGCAAAAGTAACCCTAAATTGACGTAAAATGGAAAAATGATGGAATTTTTTTTTTACTTTTTGATTTGAGTTTAGATGAATGGGGATTGTACAATGAAGAAAATGTTTTTCCAACCCTTCAGGGGTGAAAACTACCCCTATATCGCCTAACGCATATAAAATAAGTAGAGATATATATTTCTTAGCTTGCTTGTAATTTCTGATAAACTTACGTCGAAAAAAATACTAAAAAATTTTTTCGCCCCTTTAGGTGAAAACTACCCCCAAGCTTGCAGGAAATTGAAAAAGAAGGTAGAAATATTCTTGATAAATGAACACTTCATATTGTTTGCAATATTTTTAATAAAAAAATATAAATATGGTGGAAATTATAATAACTACATTTTTTTATCAAAATATAAACATTATGTACTAAGTTTTCTCCAGTCTTGGTCTCTTATGGGAGGAAATGAGCCCCTCTGCATTATCGCTAAAATCAATACTTCGGTTGATGCATTGATTCCCGATTCATACCAATCATAGCTAAGATTCAATTCATCCGCTTCTCCCTCTTGAAAAAATTTTTTAGTATTTTTTTTGACGGAAGTTTATCAGAAATTACAAGCAAACTAAAAAGTAAGTTCAATCTAAAGGCGATATAGTTTTCACCCTTGAAGGGTTGGAAAATTTTTTTCTTCATTATACAATCCCATTCATTTAAACTCAAATAAATCAAAAAATGAAAAAAAACATCTATCACTTTTCCATTTTACATCAATTTAGATATAGTTTTACCATCTCTAGTTAACACTCAGCATAAAATTTGTCCTTATTTTAGATGAACATACTGAACTGGTAAAATATCATTACAATTAGCACATTCATAACATTATTTTACAGTATTATTCACATTACCGCGAAAAAAAAACCCAAAATGGGTGGTTATTAGCATTTTTAAGGGTGACGCACTATTTTTAGAGCCGCGGGATCCCGATTTTCGTGATCAGCGACCCAAAAAACATAAGACACAAGTGGTCCCGATGAGGGGTGGCATTCCGAGCGTCAAACCCCGCGTTTTACATGGACTATAGTTGGCATTTCCAATTTGAACAACATGTTATGAAAGTCAGAGTATTAACTACTATTTCTATTCAGCACTTCGCTTTCCCTAGGTAGATTTTGTCAATATTTGTATTAGAGAAAAAACAATAATTAAATTAAAAGCCGTATGTAACAATAAATAAAGCAAACAAATACGATTATGTGTCTCTGTCTGTGTAAATGTTATGTATGTATCACACAAGGTGAAAAGAAGCAAATACTTTTGTCAATAATGTTAAAGTTCAGTTCATAACAATAAGGTGGTTCCGTTTGTTAAGGAGGTTGTTAATTTAATGAAACGAAAAAATACAGCTGAAAACGTGCAAAATAAATAATCGATACAAGAAACTCTTTAGCGACTAACAACTTCAGTGGTTACGTCAATGTATTTGCTAATTTAATAAAGCCATGCAAGAGACAATACATTAGATACTGTTTTTAACTGACTTTACACTGCATTTTTACCCCCTTAAAGCTTTTACATTTGACACTGTAAAATTTGAGGTTTTACTTTTAAAATTTAACTTCTTTGGTAGGTATCATGAGAGCGGTATTACACCTCTTTATATCTTACTTATCAAGAAGCAGCCAGAGAATAATAATATGTCAAAACAACAACACTTTTTTCTCAAAATTGAGGTAAAAGAGTAAGAGGAAACCCCAAGGTTCAATACTTGGGCCTCTTATCATTTTACTCTATTTTAATATATTGCAGCCAGTATTGTTTGTTTAGTTCGAGAACATTTAATGCATACATGTGTTGTGTACGGCGAGTATACAGACGTTTTTTATTTTATTTTTCGTAAAAAAAATTCACATGAATAGTATTGTGTTTAATTATATAATTATTTATTTGACAATATTCTACAAACACAAAAGTGTTACTTATATATTTTACTGATAAGCGATTCACTAATCAATATGGCATCATCAGGAGGTGAATAAAATGAAAAATGTAGCGATTATATCGCGATAGATTTATTATTCTTTTTTAAAGTTACACAAATATAAGTAACCCATAGATATAAACAAATAATAAAATACGAAACAAGCATAGAATACACATTGACGCTGAGAAAAATTGTGTAGACTATCATTAATTAATACTTACTTAAGTATTTCACCGTAAGTCCTTCATTGTCTAATTTATATAGTATTCTCTATGTATTTCCTTTTCTTTGCTAAGTATTTCACAAAATCTGTACACAACATTGCAAACAAAAACAATAAAACACCCTTAAAATACACATTGACGAGGGGTCAACTGCTGAAAATTATGCACACCGTAATATTTCGACTATTTTACTATTTTACAGTGTATGTACATATAGACCTATCTGTGATATTTTAGTCATTTGTTTTTCACAGGCAATGTTCTTGTCTTTACCCAGTCCATGACAGACATTTCTTAACAATTAGTCAACATAACAAAAAGCAAAGACTGACTAAAATGATGAGAAAATATTCAGGAAAAATAGTGTACATCATAATATTTCGGCTATTTAACAGTGTTTCAAGTAGGGTCAACCGGGGCTAATATGATACAAAAATCAAAACTTTTCAAATAAATTTTTGTTTTTTATCCTAGACGTTTTTAAAAAAATACTGTTGTATGCTAAATTACTTTCTTTTTAAGATTACAGTGCAGAAATTTTACTAAAATGTAGATTAGACCAACAAAAAAATGAAATTTCTGTATCAAAATAGCCCTCCCGTTTGGGGATATTGTTGATACACCGTGGGGCTATTCAAATACAGTACTATAATGTCATTTGTAGATAGAATTTGGGGCTAGTATGATGCATAGGTGTCCTTTATCTATCAGCTGTAAAAAATTGGTTTTTGTGGCTATAATAGTTTTGAGATATTAGAGATATTAGCGACTGAATAATTTATTTATGATAAACTTCCGACAAAACTTGTGAAAAATGAGTGATTTAAATCAAACAAAAAATTACTTTAGAACGTAAGAAATAATCTAACATTTAAAAATGGGGTTGGAGTAAATGTAAAACATTGTTTAATGAAAAACGCGTCTCTTTTTTCTTATATGTACGAACCATTTTAAGCTCTAAACTTTCAAAGAAGACCTTTTAGGTTCAGGGGCGTAGCGAGCCAACTTTTGGGGGGGGGGGGGTTATTTTTCAAATTTGCCAACTTCATAAGATTTAAAAGCCAACTCTGTAAATAATAAAATAATTCCTCCAAAAAAAAAAAAAAATTGATCAGCCGGGGGGGGGGGGGGGAGAAATGTTAAGACAACTTTTTTTAATAAAAATTGCCACTTTGCATCTCAAATTTCCAACTTTTACCCAACTTTTTCCAAATTCCGCCGAAAGAAAAGTTGATGAGCGAGAGGGAGAAAATCTAAAAAAAAACTTTCAATAAAAATTGTCAACTTACATCTCGAATTTACAACCTCCAGCCCCAACTTTTGCCAAATTCCTCCGAAATAAAAGTTGATGAGCGGGGGAGAGAAATTCTAGAAAAAATTTTCCAATAAAAATTGCCAACTTGCGTCTCAAATTCCCAACATTTGCCAAGTCTGACAAAGTTGGGGGTAACGTACCCCCATACCCCCTTCGCTACGCCCCTGTTTAGGTTGAAGTGAAGAAAGGCCAACTCAGGGTCAATCTACAAGCTCTAAACTTACGGCTTCGAATTTATTAAATTTTGATTTTATGACTTCAACACTAGGTACCTGCAACAGACAGAAACTCACTGCAATAAAAACACGATGAATATAGGTGTTACATAAGTTATAACCATATAAGATTCATCATTTCGTGTATCATATTAGCCTCACAACTTGTATCACAATAGCCCCTGAAAATGTATCCACCATCAACAAAGAGTAATGTTAACAAATCATACATCAAAATACTGTTGGAAGCACCCTTGATAATTTACTTTACAAAAACATCGGAATAACAGTCGTGAAACTTTTCTAGAGTAAAAGTTTTATCAAAGAAAAAAAGTTTTTGGAGCACAAAATCACATGACGCAAGTTATATTTTTTCCGCTAAAACTTTATTAAGTACTTCCACATCCAGTGGAAGTATACTGCCCTGCTATGACAAGAAGTCGTATCTGACAAAATGTAATTTTAGAGAAATCAACTGTTTTCTGAATTGTTATGCCATCTACATTTCATAATTCATCATTTTCTTTTTTGGCAAATAAATATGTGTCCCTTTTATCAGTGCAACCATATAACAAAACATTGTATAAGGTGGAGTGGGGCAAGTGGGTATTTTTATTATAATTTGTGAGAAAAATCCTATTTGTAAATTTAACTCACAGTAGATTGTTCTTCAGATCTCCATGCAGCTGCAACGTATTGGGTATAGATTTTGGAACATTTTTAAGGCATCAATTTGTTCATTTGGAAATTGTCTACATTTGATCGAGATTTTAAAGTTGTCTTCAAAAAATTCAAAATTTTTTATCAATGAAAGCAGACTATAATATGTCAAACTTTCAAGACTGCTGTATGTCACTAATGTTACTAGTTGCAATTTTTAAAAAATTTTATTACCCTGTTTCCCAAGTTTAGCCCCATAGTTCCCACTTGCCCCTCTATTTTTGTTGGCGGGGCAAGTGGGGACTAGTCCTTAAGGGAAACTGGGGATTAGTTCCAATTTTTTATTTTTATTTTGTTATAAAATTGATACGTTTAGGGAACGCAACGGTTCCCTAAACGACAATGCTGAAAATGTGCTAATCGTCAACTGTTGAGTGTTTTATGCCACAACAAAAATTCACGCTAAGTTTAGTCATCGGTGAGACTTAACTCACTTGCAGTGACATTTATTATAAACTTGCTTTACATCGTTTAGCAAACTCACAACAATTGACTTGAATCAAAAACTAATCATAGTCCACAGTACATCGCCCTTTTTTTTCAGTGATTAGTAACGGGCTGGATTTTCGTGAGTAGCTTCGTTTTGACGAGACGCCCAACTTTTTTCTCCGAAAATTCTCGGTAGTGGTAGCTAATAGCAAAAATTATTTTTTCTATTTCACACGAATTAGACAATTCGACAATCTGTCAAATTATTTTGGCAATATATTTTTCATTCGTTAAAGAGTTTGTTTTTCGATTGCCTTGGTTACGTTTGCGCGAGTTAATTATAATTAGCCTCGTGTTTGTCCACAACAACATAATTTGACAGGTTGTCGAATTGTCTAATTTGTGTGAAATAGAAAAAATAATTTTTGCTATTAGCTACCACTACCGAGAATTTTCGCAGAGAGAAAAGTTGGGCGTCTCGTCAAAACGAAGCTACTCACGAAAATTCAGCCTGTTACTAATCATTAAAAAAAAAGGGCGATGTACTGTGGACTATCAGGTTGAGTGATTATTCTCAGCGGTTGCATTCCCTAAACGTGCCCAATGAACTTTTTCTTTGTACAAAACTTTAATTCAAATCATTTCGTTCTGTTTTTGCAATAAAATAGCTTAATAGCATTTTACTATTTTACTCCAGAAAAATACCTTAACTTAACTGAAGTTCGAAACTTCCATAATTTTGGGAATATTTTAGATTTGAAAAAAACGTTTTGTAGCTAAAATCGTGCAGATTAATCCACTTGCCCCAATTGAGAATATAACTATTCATATGAAAAGTAGAGATGAAAAACCCATTTGCCCCAGTCACCGGGGCAAGTGGGTACTACAGGTGAACTTACAGAACTGATTTTTTTTTTTTTTTAGAACACCGTTGAATTAATAAAAATAATATATGGGTATTTTGTGAGTATAACATACTATTTCTTGTTCAAAGCACACCAATGTGTCTCAATTTTCCATAAAGTTACGTGACTTCAAAGTCAACCTTTTAAATTTTTAGTCCCCACTTACCCCACTCCACCTTATATTGTATATTAAGTTATGACAAATAAATCTGGTAATGATCGGATATGATTTTTGAGCTTAGTGAATAGGTCTATTTTGTAGATACGACACATATTCGTTATGTATATTCACTAGTTTTGCTTTAGATACGACTTCTACATTTTGTACAGTGGTGAGGATCACTAATACGGTGCGAATGCAATTAAAAATCTCAAAAATTAATTTTTTGCAGCTATGACTTCTTGTCTTAGCAGGGCAGTAGTCACGACAAAAAACTTTTAAAAAACTTTTATAGTTCAAATAGGCTTAGAATGTCATGAAACGTCGAGATTTTAAGTTTGAGCGAAAAAAATTTTTGTCTGTCGGCCTGTCTGTAACTTTTTTTGTGCGCACGTTTACTCTGGAACCGTTTAAGATATTGACTTGAAATTTGGTACACATATGTACTTTAACGAGATCTGGAAGTAGATTATATTTTCATCTTGTTCCGTCGAAGGGTTGGGGGGTAAATTTGGGGTAGATAGGTAAATCAAGCAGGTAAGAGTCCATAAAATTGGTATTTAGTATATACAAGACAAGCTAAGGTCTCAAAAAAAAAATTGGCATTAGCCACCCCCATTACCACCCCCACCCCATTATTAAAGGGGATGCAAAAAAATTGTGATTTAGTGTGTGTACAAGAAGCAGAAACCTCAAAATATTTTACTTCATCCACCCACCCATCACCATCCCCTCCCCACTACCGATGTGGGGTATCGTTTTATGGGTTTTTGGGGTAGAGAATTTCAAATATTATATTATTAAAGTTCCATAAACAATTATTTCCACATACAAAATTTTTTCATTGTGAATGACTTGGATAGAAAATCTGGGTGTGGAAGTAGTGATTCCTTGGGCAGCGGTTTTTTTAATCTGTCTCATGAATATGGAATCATATTATATAAGGTTGGGCCAATCTAATCCATTTTTTTCATATAGTTTTGTTGCAGATATACATTGTTTTTTCGTTTGTATCACAATAACCCCATATTTTGGGTGTATCACATTAACCCCGGTTGACCCTAACGATTTCTTTAATACATCTGACGTTTTCGTATTTTGTTGTTCACAGGCATGTTCTCGTGTTTATTTAGTCTACGATAGACATTTCTTAGCAACTAGCCAACATAACAAAAGCGGAAAAATGACTTTAGGTAAATGGTAAAAACATTTATTCTCGTATTAAGTATTTGTTAAAAAGCCAACGGATTGAGGTACTTAATTTCTAATTTGTGGTATTTTTCCCTTTATATAAGTAATTTAAAAGTACTTTTCATCTTGTGCTTATTATAGGTATTGCAAAGCTCAAAGCGTAATTGTTTTTTTCCTAGAAACTTATCTAAATTAAATTTAGTTTAATTAAAAAACTGGCATTTCTATATCTATAGCTTAGTTTTCATTCAAGACAATGCAATGTTTACAATATAAAAGGTAAGTTTCTTTACCTTTGAAAAACACTTCAACACCTAAATTCTCACGATCCCAAATACCAAAATCTCCGGATTATGATCTGCTACAGTATCCCCTAGCACCGGCGACTCATCACAGATTATTAATAAATTAATTCCAGCTGCAGACAACGGCACGTTGATGATTACATTAACATACACCCAGAAGTAGGCTTGGCACTGTGCAACAACACTACACACACTATTTAATTCGATTAAAATCCATTAGCAAAATTAACACTCGAGTTCACGAAAGCACTCCACTCGCTTTGACGCCGAGTTACCCACTTAATTCCGGAGAAAAAACACTAGAAACTCGATTAATTTTCCCTAACAAAGTTGCTTTCTCAACGGGCAGCACTCACTCGATTGCAACTGCATCGTTGTCAACAAAACGAATGACACACACAACGCTGTGACTGTACTTGATAAAACCGCGAACCGCCTCAACCAGCGATTGAATTGCAACTAAACTGGTGAAATGACTGAAATGTGAACGTCTGGCGTTGTGATTGTGAATGAATAACAAACGAACGCAGTTTTAGCGTGGCTGACTAGTCTAGTGCTGTGCGATCCTGGCAAGTCCCAGAGCGACACTGCGAGTTGAACAGCACCGATTTGGAATAAACGCCGGCAGTAAACAACGGAGCGACGAAGACCTGCACCCTGCGTAACCTACAAAGGGGCGCAAGCTCTGATTGTGGGGTGCACATTGTGCGTGCCTCGGGGGTGTGGATGAGTGCTTGATGGGGATTTAAAACTTTTAGTGCCATATAGCTCACAGCTGTGATGGGGACTGTAAAAATAGGCATAGGCAAGGGATAATGCACCTGTGGCAGTTGTGAATGCCTCGAGGTGGCGGATGTTCCTCCTGCAGGCGGTGGGATTGATTGATCGAAGATTACCGGATCTGGTGTGTTGTTGGCATGTGGGTAAAGCTGGGAAAATAAACTGATCCGATCGGACAAAGAGACAGCTGAATTTTACTAAATATTATTAATTAAGGGCCGTATTTTCCAAATTGTGCTGTCTACAGTGTTTCAGTTAACATTGTTCACCTAGAATAAAGATCACTTTAGAAAATATAGTCTCCGCCAAACTGGCCTAAACTGTGATGTTTTGGTTTATAACCTTCCGAATAAAACGGTATAAAATGAACAGTTTTTGAGATAAAACTTGCAGTGGTAAAAAAAATTTGAAAAAAAATTTAACTGTCTTCAAAAAATTACCTAATGCAGTAATGTAGATATTGAAGTAGGCTAAAAATACATTTGAATTCGTTATTTGCTCACTTTTACATCGACCTCAATATCTACATTAGGTAGATACAGGATCATTCACGGAAAGCGGGTATTAGACGTTTCTTGGGATCTGTCGAGTTTAGAAATTTGAAAATTGGTATGAGGGGGTTTTTGGATACGGCGGATCCAATGAAAATATTTTCATGCTTGTGCTACTTCCGCTTATACCGGATGTAGCACCTAACTTTGTTATTTTAAATGGAACACCCTGTATTTTATTGCATATTTCGATTCCTCATAAAATTTTAGCTTAGGTTTATGTATCATAACATACTCTTAAACATACCGGTTTTGGAGATAATTAATATTTTTGGAGATTTTTGACGGTTCCCACCCTTCGGTAAAAAAATCAATATCTTCTATCATGTAGCCGATTAGGAAATTTTCTTTTCAAACTCTTACAAGTATCCTATGACCTAACTAAAAGTTCTCTTATGTTTTCACAATATCATACAGAGTATTTTATTTTCACAGTCGAACATTGTTTTAGTTTAAACGTCAAAAAGTCATTTTTTTCAAATGGAACCCCCTGTATATTTTCACAGAATCTAATAGGGGATTGAATTCTGCATCGATTGATGTTACCATTCCCTATACCTATCTCTCTTTGTTTTCTTATTATGGACGAATATTTGTCAAACGTACAAACAAAATCAGCACTGTTTATTAGTAATACAAGTCATAACTTGGTTCCTTTTTTATCATAAACGAGAATAATCATGTAGATAATTGATAATCATTTGTTTATTATCAAGATGACAGCTTCAAAAACGAGAGATTAGATTTATAACAAATACTTTGGGACAAAAATTTACAAAATTAATGAACACTTTGAATATAAATATTTAATGCAGCAACTGTTCAAAATGCTCTCCACTTGCACTTACAGTGGCTTGGCTAATTCATGGGGATTTGTTAAAATGTAGCCCGTTCTCTGTTCTTTGGATCTTCTTTGGTAGTAGCAGGAGTGGCATAAACAATATTTTTAATACCCCAAAGGTCCAAAGTCTAAGGGGGTCAAATCAGGGGACCTTGCTGGCCATCTCCAAGGTTCTCGGTAGCAAAACCACCTATCTTCGAACGACGCTACTAATTCGTCATAAAGTTCCCGTGGACCGCAACCATTCATTTGAAAATACATAGAATTATAAATATTTAGGGGCAAATTATCAATAAAAGTTACTGTTCGCAAAATCTTCGCATATTTATTGCTATTTAAATTCTCCTCGTAGATATGATACTATCAAAAATATTGTTTATGCCACCACGGCTACTACCAAAGAAGATCCAAAGAAGAGAATACGGACTACATTTCAGTAAATAAATACCCACGAAATTCGCAGAGCCATTGTAAGTGCCGTAAATTCCAGGATATTGGCTTGTTTGGAGCAGAATGAAGAGCATTTTGAACAGTTGCTGCATTAAATATTTTTATTCAGTGTTTATTAATTTTGTAAATTTTTGTGCCAAAGTATTTGTTATAAATCTAATCTATCGTTTTTGAAGCTATCAAAAACAAATGATTATCAATTATCTACATGATTATTCTCGTTTATGATAAAAAAGGAACCGAGTTATGACTTGTATTGCCTACTAACAAATAGTGCTGATTTTGTTTGTACGTTTTACAAATATTCGTCCATAATAAGAAAACAAAGAGAGATAGGTATAGGGAATGGTAATATCAATCGATGCAGAATTCAATCCACTATTAGATTCTGTGAAAATATACAGGGGGTTCCATTTGAAAAAAATGACTTTTTGACGTTTGAACTAAAACAATGTTCGACTGTGAAAATAAAATACTCTGTATGATATTGTGAAAACATAAGAGAACTTTTAGTTAAGTCATAGGATGCTTGTAAAAGTTTGAAAAGAAAATTTCCTAATCGGCTACATGATAGAAGATATTGATTTTTTTTCCGAAGGGTGGGATCCGTCAAAAATCTCCAAAAATATTAATTATCTCGAAAACCGGAATGTTTAAGAGTATGTTATGGTACATAAACCTAAGCTAAAATTTTATGAGGAATCGAAATATGCAATAAAATACAGGGTGTTCCATTTAAAATAACAAAGTTAGGTGCTACATCCGGTATAAGTGGAAGTAGCACAAGCATGAAAATATTTTCGTTGGATCCGCCATATCTAAAAACCCCCTCATACCAATTTTCAAATTTCTAAACTCGACAGATCCCAAGAAACGTCTAATACCCGCTTTCCGTGAATGACCCTGTATAAGGTTAGTCCTGCCAATGAGTGGTTTCTAGAGGAAAATTACAATGTTTGACTCGAGGGATGTGTTTGGACTATTTAGGA
The DNA here is from genome assembly GCA_936432065.2 of Rutpela maculata. Lineage (NCBI taxonomy): Eukaryota > Metazoa > Arthropoda > Insecta > Coleoptera > Cerambycidae > Rutpela > Rutpela maculata. The sequence continues at coordinate 45,140,186 of OW386286.2, forward strand.
GGCAAACATACCAAAAGTCTCTAAACGTAGGAGGTGGAGGGGGGCACGAAGAAGGTCCCGGTTTTTGGTTTTTCGCTCATATCTCGAAAATCAAAAAGTGGCTATATGCAAAATTAAAGCTGACTAAATTTCCTACAATAATGTTTCTATTAATTGTATATCTTTTGACTGTATTCTAACTTTATTTATAAACTTATTATAAATTGAAAATAAATTTTAATAATCATCGGAGAAAAAAATGTCTTGTACAGATATCCGTTTCACAGCAAACTGAACTCAAATATCGAATAAACAAAGTCTTTGCGTCTTGTGTGTGTGCGTGTATACCGTTTCTTGTAAACACGATAACTTCTATTAGACTTAAAATATTTAATTACAATTTGGAACATATGTAAAACAGCATATTACAATAATCCCTATTTAAATTGGGCCATATCTGTAATACATGGTGATAACCAGAGGCCTACAAACTCTCACTTCATAATAATCTTATTAAATATTCCATATTTTAGGATAACATTGATATATCATCTAATTTAAATAAAGTTGGTTTGCCTAACATACACCCGGTATATTACGGTTTATAAATCTTATACATCTTATTTTTGAATGCTTAGTAATATTTTGCTCTGAAATTAAAATAAAACCTATTTTACGTATGAGAGTGTAGGCCTCTGGTTATCACCATGTCATACAGATATGGCCCGATTTCAATAGGGATTTTTGTAATATGCTGTTTTACATATGTTCCAAATTGTAATTAAATATTTTAAGTCTAACAGAAGTTATCGTGTTTACAAGAAACGGTATACACGCACATATACATATACACGTACACACACACATACAGACGAAAAGACATTTTTTATTCGATATTTGAGTTCAGTCTGCTGTGAGACGTACAAGAATTTTTGTCTACGATTATTAAAATTTATTTTCACTTTATAATAAAGTTAGAATACAGTCAAAAGATATACAATTCATTACTGAACCATAACAGATACGAAAAAAATTAACAGAAGCATTATTGCAGAAAATTTAGTCAGCTTTAATTTTGCATATAGCCACTATTTGATTAGGGCTAACCGTTTTCGAGATATGAGCGAAAAACCAAAAACACCTTCGTGCCCCCCTGCTTCGTGCCCCCCCTCCCACCTCCTACGTTCGGTGATTTTTGGTATGTTTACCTCCTAAATAGTCCAAAGACAGCCCCCAGTAAAAAATTGTGATCTCGGCATTTCCCTCTAGACCTCCTTATTGAACGTTCATTGACAGGGCTAGGGTTCAATTAACTGGGCGACGCGCGACGGAGAAATTTGATTTCATAATTTTTGAAGGCGGTTCAATTTTTTATAAAAAAAAAATGTTTGACCCTTTTTGGTAGTCTTATTTAGCTTCTGCACACTTAAATATCCGTCCTTGTAAGTCCAGTCAACAGGCGTTTCACCTCTAATTTGAGTGCTAATGAATGGATTTTGATGAAACCTTGTGCAATGTGTTTGTAATGACGTTAATAAAAAAGTTGAAAAAAAGATTAGAGTAGGAAATGATCTGAAGGAGAAGAAAACACCTCTTTTATCACGGATTCCATAACTTGTAGAGTTAGGTCAAAAATGAAAAACCGCTGCCCAAGGAATCACTACTTCCACATCTAGATTCTCTATCCAAGTTACTCACAACGAAAAAACGTTGTATGTGAAAATAATTGTTTATGGAACTTTAATAATATAATATTTGAAATCCTCTACCCCAAAAACCGATAAAACGATACCCCACATCGGTAGTGGGGTGGGGGTGGTGATAGGGGGTGGTAGTGGGGGGTGGATGAAGTAAAAAAATATTTTGAGGTTTCTGGTTCCTGTACATACACTAAATCACAATTTTTTTTCATCCCCTTTAATAAGGAGGTGGGGGTGGTAATAAGGGTGGCTAATGCCAAAAATTTTTTTGAGACCTTGGCTTCTCTTGTATATACTAAATACCAATTTCATGGACTCTTACCTGCTTGATTTACTCATTTACCCCAAATTTACCACAATTTACGGAACAAGATGAAAATATAATCTAGTTCTAGATCTCGTTAAAGTACATATGTGTACCAAATTTCAAGTCAATATCTTAAACGGTTCCAGAGTAAACGTGCGCACAAAAAAAAAGTTACAGACAGACAGACAGACAGACCGACAGACAGACAGAAATTTTTTTTTCGCTCAAACTTGAAATTTCGACGTTTCATGACATTTTAAGCCTATTTGGGCAATAAAAATTTAAAAAAATTTTTTTGTCACTTTTAAACACTTTTTGTCTCTTAGAATTTTTTTGTAACTTGCTAATTTTCCGAGTTACACGATATGTACTACATTTTTTGCATATTAAAAAATACATGAAAATTCGAAAAAGGAGCGGGATTTATATATATTATTATAAAAAAATATGAAATCTATATAGTTATACCATTTTTAAAGGTTCAATATATTAAGTTAAAAATGTGACAGTTTTCAGGAAAATTTTTTTTTCATAATTTTTATTTGTTAATGATAAAAGTGCGAGAACTGATTCAAAGGTTGAAATAAGTTTATATAGTTACAAGTATAACACTCATTTTATTTTTTCTATTTATATACAAAAATGATTTATATTGATACAAAAAAAAATATTTATATAGTTACAAGTATAACACTTATTTTATTTAAAGTATAAATAATGTAACCATAATTTTACATTATAGTAAAGACTTGTCAAATGAATTCGTCAACATCTAAAGTTTCATTTGTTCCGTTCGGATCTATTAAATCTTCCACAGGTTTACAATTAGTACAATCTACACCATTGCATTTTTTACAAGTTGAGGTACAATAAGTCCAACTTTGCGACAACCACAGTTTGCTCGCCAACCTTTTTCGCATCCGCAAAAGATCATTTTTGAAAGAATTTCTGGTGGTTTAGTCATTGGAATAGGCATTAAAAATTTTTTGAAAAAAGTTATTGATTAAAAGTCTTATTTCAACCCTTTGAATAAGTTCTTCCACTTATCATTAACAAATAAAAATTGTGAAAAAAAAATTCGGGAAATCTTTCACATTTTCAATTTAAAAATTATTTTGAACCTTTAAAAACAGTATAACTATATAGGTTTCATATTTTTTGTTACAAATCACGCTCATTTTTCGAATTTCCATGTATTTTTAAACGTGCAAATAATGTGGTACATTATTTATCGTGAAAAACCGCCTGTAACTCGGAAAATTAGCAAGTTACAAAAAAATTCCAAGAGACAAAAAATGTTCAATGCATACGTCTGGCCTCAATGCATACGTCTGGCCTCAATGCATACGTCTGGCTTTTTTCGAATTTTTAAATTACATATTTTTAAAGCACTACAATTTCAAAGAAAGTTATTCATATTTTTCAGGAAAAACTCTGTGAAAACGCACTTTACAGAAAAGTTACAAATAAAAAGTCTTGTATTTCGATGATACATTTACCTGAATTTTTTCAGATTTATTTTTCAACTTTTACATTTCTCCTCTCCACTTTTAGGAATTTTAGAGTGGCCATATCTCGAAAAATATGCATTTTTCGAAAGTATTCACAGGAGTAAAAACATCTTATTTTGGGCCAAAAAAGGTTTATTTTTCATTTTTGGCCTAATTCTACAAGTTACGACACGCTTCCGATCATTTCCTACTCTAATCTTTTTCCAATTTTTTTATTAAAGTCACTGAAAACACATTGCACAAGGTTTCACCAAAATCCATTCATTATCACTCAAATTAGAGATTTTGGTCATTTTAGCGCTCCATTGACTATTGTGGCCTTTTTAAGCTTTAACATTAGACTCGTTATCAGAGAAATCTGTATCAAATGTTATGCAAATCTGCAAAAATATTGCTATCGCAGGCTATATCGAATTCTCCATTTTGAATTCCTAACTTTTAACATCAGATTCATTATCAACTACACCTAAAATACCCAACTACCAATTTAAATACAATTCCAACGGAATTTCAATTTTTTATCAGAAAATTTTTAATGAAATGAAATTAGGACTGGCGCCTTCGCCAAATATTGCAAAATTTTCAACTAAAGAAATCTTGTTTCCAATTTTTGCAGTAGACGTTGTTGAAATTAATATGGGACCACTGCCGAGTCGTACTTTACAGGTTACGTTGGCTAAGGTTCGGCAGAGCTTCCGGTAATTTTGTGAGGACCATTTGGCATTTACAACATTGTAAATTTATAATGGGTTTCAAACCCAGCTGGTTTTTCATAGAGTAGTTGGAAAGATTCAATTAGTTTATTTTCCACACATTTGACCACACCCACCTTTGGTTTCATCCTAGAACTTCGCAAATTGAAAGCCATAGAGATTTTAATTTACAAAGATTGTCATATGGATCAAATTTCGTTTTCTCTTTCTTGATAACCTGATTGTAAATGCATGAGATAATAATTTCTATATTATGCGGAGGGTGGATGCCACCCCTTTTCATGGGGTGGCACCCATAAAAATAACCAAAAAATTACTGAAAAAATGTTCTATACAATGGTTCACAAAAATTAGTTTTTAAGTTATAACGGCTAGTTTGAGATAACAGGTATAGTTCTCTACAACTGTATTGGGCATATAAAGAAGGCCATAAAAACCGGACACAAAAATATCAAAGTCGGCGCTGCTACATGCTCAGAATAGCACTATAGAGTCGTACTTCAAATTTTTGAGTATTAGAATGAACAAAACAATACTAGAGATTTAAAGATCGTGTTTTAGGTAGAAACTTAATGACCTTTCTGGTAAATAAAAAATTTGACTCTGTTTTGTGTCAAGATAGGAATATCTCATGAATTGGTGGACGCATTGCCTGTCCTGCGCGATATTGACAGATAAATTCAAAGTACGGCTCTGATAATCTGTATAATCTGTTACCCTGGTATTAACGCCGACAATAAACCCCGCGCCATTCTAGTTAGGGGTGATTCGATTAACTGTATCACAAGAGTAAACTCAGTTGTAGACAACTCTACTTCAAAACGGTTTTCGTTGAATAACTCGAAAACTATCACATTTAGCGAAAAAATGCTAGAGACCAAAAAGAAAGCTTCCCAAGTACAACTTTTAGTTTACTATGCCCTAAAAGATATTCTAAAAGCTTATTTCTAAGACTACTTAAACATAAATGGTCTGTAAGAACTCTATAAAACTGACTTAAAACCCTTTTATTTTGTTTTATTGTTACTTTATTAATGTTTCTAAAATGCTAATTGATTATATTAGAGTTGCAGAAAATATCATTTGGTTTTACAAATTTATCATTAAAACGTTATATCTTATAAAGCAGTTAAGAAATTATTTTAGAAACGTTTCTGTGACTAAGCTATAAAACATTTCAGCTTATAAAACTAAATAATTTTATAATGCTTTTTTAGTAACGTTCGGCAGTATTTTCAGCACCATTATAAATATATATTAAAATTATTTTATAGTCGTTTCCTATTATCTTATAAAATAATTATATTAAAGCACTCTTTGGGACAGTTTTGCTATGAAAGTAAATTGTTGTTCCAGAGTCTGCCACATAATTATTATATAGCGTTGCAATCTACTGCAACATGGCAACGGCAATAAAGTAGTTACAAAATAAAATACAGCTGTTTTCTGAGATAAAGTGGGCTCTAACTAAATGGGCAGAACCGTAATGGGAGATTTTACTTTACGCGTATAATTTTTTAAATTTTAAATTTCGTTTTTACCTCTGTAATGTAAATATATTTGCCTGCCTGGCAGAAAGTGTGCACCACATGAGAAACTTTTTTCGTTAGTGAGTTATCAGAAAATTACATCCTTTATAAAAAGTTCTGCATGAAGAAAAAGTAATTCCAATACTATAAAAAACGTTACCGATCCCAAGGTTATCCGCCATATTGATCAACCATTAATCAAAATTCTACATGCATTTCCGTCGCTTCTTATTTGAACTGTCCTCCTTCCTTACCACTATATTCAAAGGATCAACCCAACCTTCCTATGTGGTACACATAGACCATGTGCCAGACCTCCGAAAGTCATTATAATTTGGGGGGACGGAATGAAACTTTTACCAGCTGTTTCTGGACTCATGTGGAGCAAAAAAGACGGGGAGGTAGCTTTCAAATATAGCGATCGTTCAAAATGGCGGCCCGACTGCGAATATTTAAATTCAATTATCTTGAGATCGGGTGGAGTAATCTAGAATTCTAAATGTAGGTTAATGAATTTACTACATTTTTGTTCATAATGTTTCTGGCCAAAAAACCAATATTTATCGGTCAAAATTCGAAAAAACTAAAAATTGGGTTTTTTTGGAAAAACGTATGTATGGTAAAGAGAAACAAAAGTGTTTTAACAGTTATTCAAGTTTCCCAGATAGTATCTGCCATAGGCGAATAGCTTCTTACAGCTCTCATCGGGTATTATTGCTGGTCTGGCTGTGAGTCAGCGCTTTTGCTGGCCAGGGAAAACTTAAAGGATTTAAGCTTTTGTGCAAAAAGGAGCAAAGATTTATTGAAGTGTTCAGCAAGTTAGGCAGAGATTGGGTGCTGACTAATGATGTTGATGACACCATAGAGGAATTCGTCTGCCAGTTATATGCCCCTAAATGCAAGGTGAAATCTGTTGATGAGCTGCGTTACCAGATGTTCAGAGGGAAGGAGGGGCAAATTGAGAGTTTCCAAATGCCTCCTTGTAAAGACACCTTGAAACAGCACAATAAACGTGCCAACTACCAGGCCGGAATTTGGCTCAGAAGCCTGGAAACCAGACCAATAATTCCGGACCCCTTTGCTCATGGGTGGGAAAAGGACATTTCATGTAACTTATGCGTCAAGTGGATGGAAGGCTTGCCAGCACCGGAGTGCGTACTTTCCTTTTTGCGGTGCCACTGCAAGAGGAACTGTGTATCAGAAACTTGCTCGTTCCCTTGCAACTCAAATCCAATGCACCGAGAGCTGTGGGTGCAAGGCGTGTACCAAAGCAACAGTAGATGAGGAAGAGTACAATTACAATTGCTGCAATAGTGACTCTAGTGAAGAAGAATGAATTCAAGTTTATTAATAATATTAATAAGCATTTTTATTTCTCTTAGTTGTTCACATATCCCTCTGTTGCTTGCAAATATGGCTGACCGTCTCGTCTCGCCTCACGGTGCTCAAAGCACCGAGTGCTTTATCAATGCGCTCAACCTCGCCCCGTCTGCTTTGAATCTCGATATCTCGGGTTGTGGTCATCCGATCTTCAATTTCTTTTTTGCATTTTAAAAGTGAGATGTTTCTCTAAAACTCTTATTCGGAACATGTTCTCAATATACCCAACCGTTAGTTCCAATAAACAGCAGAACGCAAATTTAAAAAAAACTTATTTTTTCGAGTTTTGACCGATAAATACTGTTTTTTCGGCCATAAACATTAGGAACAAAACTGTAGTCCGTTCATTCACCAGAAAAAAAGAAATTCAAGATTGCTCCATCCGATCTCGAGATAATTGAATTTAAAAATTCATAGTCAGGTCGCCATTGTGAACGGCCGCCATATTTGTAAGCTACCTCCCCATGATGGACCCCCCCGAATTTTTTGCTCCATATGACCCCAGAAACCCGTGGTAAAGGTTTCATTCAGTCCCCCAAATTATAATGACTGATAGGTCTGGCACATGGTCTAACAACTAACTAACATAACCTAACAACTAACTAACATAACCTAATCTAGCTGTCATTCTTATGTTACTTATTTCTTCATTTAATTTAGGAGTGAAATTTTCTTACCGAGTCCCCCACATGCTTTAATTAATTACCAGAAATTTTTTAAGCTCTAGGGAGATTACTAGTGAAAATTTTCATAAAATGAGCAACGGTGTTAAAATGAAAACTTAATACGTAATTTAACGGTAATAGTTCCAATAAATTACAGTTTTTATCCAAATTTTTGTTCCGGTTATTTTTAGTTATTTTTCTTCGCTTATAAGTTATAACAAAAATGCAAAATAAGACATTTGTGAAAAAAATTGTTATATTTTTCATTTAAGATACGACCCTGTCACAAGACCGGCATCTCTGAGACACATTATTTTACAGATGTTTTGTAAGAATCGCTTACAGTTTAATTATCTTAAAATGCTTGTATTTAACACAAAAGTATTTTATAGAAGGAAGCCATTTCATGAGACCAGCATTTGAGGTCGTAAAAATCACATTTTTATTAATATTTATGGCAATTAATACGTGCTAATTATAAAATTATAATGATTATAACAAATTGGCATTAAATTTCATTACAAAAAAATTTTAAAATGTAAATCGATTTTTATAAAAATCCAAAAATTATTAGAAACCTTCAGTAAACATGAGGGGCACTTAAAATTCATCAAAAACACGGGGCATAATTCACAGTAAAATTCCCTTGGCATCAAAAATTGCAAGCTGTATGGGTTAACACGTCTCTAAAATAAATTATTAAGCAAGTTCTTCTCCATTATCCAGTAAAATCACTGAAAGCTTGGTATTATATAGAGATCAGCATATTATATATTTGTAAGAATATGTATGCGACTTTTTGAATACATTTAAGAAATCGTTTTATTTTATTGGTGTCTTATAGCAATAATAACAGTGAAGTATGTGCTTTATAACACCATTAAATGAGGCTTCAATAAAACTGTTTTACTCCGAAATTATCCATACAATTATTTTGTAATGGTTGCAATAGCTTTTACAAAATATCAACAATGACTAAAAACCGCTGCCCAAGGAATCACTACTTCCACATCCAGATTTTCTATTCAAGTCACTCACAACGAAAAAATTTTGTATGTGGAAATAATTGTTTATGGAACTTTAATAATATAATATTTGAAATCCTCTACCCCGAAAACCCATAAAACTATACCCCACATCGGTAGTGGGGTGGGGGGTGGTGATAGGGGAGTAGTAGTGGGGGTGGATAAAGTAAAAAAATATTTTGAGGTTTCTGGTTCTTGTACACACACTAAATCACATTTTTTTTCATCCCCTTTAATAATGGGGTGGGGGTGGTAATGGAGGTGGTAATGGGTGGCTAATGCCAAAGTTTTTTTTGAGACCTTAGCTTCTCTTGTATATACTAAATAACAATTTTATGAACTCTTACCTGCTTGATTTACCTATTTACCCCAAATTTACCCCAATTTACCCCCCAACCCATCGACGGAACAAGATGAAAATATAATCTAGTTCTAGATCTCGTTAAAGTACATATGTGTACCAAATTTCAAGTCAATATCTCAAACGGTTCCAGAGTAAACGTGCGCACAAAAAAAAAGTTACAGACCGACAGACAGACAGACATTTTTTTTCGCTCAAACTTAAAATCTCGACGTTTCATGACATTCTAAGCCTATTTGAACAATACAAATTTTAAAAAAAAATTTTGTCGTTACTAACCTTCCACTGGATGTGGATGTGGAAGTAATTATCTTATAAGATGGTGTCAATTTTACAAGCTGTCGTAATAATGTTTTTTAAGTGTTTCTGAGACTAATGTTGTTTTATAAAACATTTCTGCAGCTTTTATAAAATACCAAATTGCTAGTTGGGTAGTTTATTTATAATTTTTATGACAAAATATGTATTTTATGGCGTTTTATGAAGGTTTATAAAATTTTATCACTTTTATGATTTTATGACACTTGGAATTCCTGTGAAAACAAAATAAATGAACGTGGATCAGAAAATAGGTAACCACTGGAAGCGGCTGAAACCTCCCCTCCAAGTGTTTGCTAAAAATTGTTTATTTAGTTAATAATCGGGCTCTTGACTACTGAGCTATGCGATGTAGAACATACTTCAACCCGGTTGTGGGACGAGAATTATGAAAAATGTTTCTTTTTCCATTTTTAATGATTACTTTTGCTTCTCACTACATAACTTTCATAGCCCAATAAATAAAAAGACGAGGACAGGAAGAACAGAAATTTTATGGATACGATTTCCCTCATTATAAATTTCTTAATGATTTATAAAGTGACCATAATGGTAAATCAATTCAGACAAAATCCTTCGCGCCTTATCTTCAACACAATCTCCTCAGATGTAATAACAACGACTTTCAAGTGAGACCGATACTTCCTTAACACCGGCATGCAGTTGTGTAAATCATTTACTGACAGTAACTGCTGGTAATATATTCACCCTACTTGATTCCTTAACAAATTTTAAAATTGTTTTCAATGGAATCACCAACAGAACGAGCAATATATTTGGGTGGAAGACGTATTGCTGTGGGCGAGCTTTGGTATAACTGGAAACATAATGCAAAAATGCGGGTGGGAATTTAAGAGCGGTAACATTCTCAAAACATCAAACGCTACGTAAGTGTAGGGGGAGTCAAGTTATTGGATTGAAGAAGAAATAACATGTACACAGAGAAAAATGTGAGCGACATTTTATTTCAATTGTGAAAATTACACTTCTAATTGATTTTAAAAAAACGATGGACTCGGTGACGGAATAACATATTTTTAGAGTAATGACCTTGTAGAGCAACCATAACTAAGCAATTTTGTAAAAAAAAACGCAAAATAATTTACTCCCGATATTCAAAAAAGGTGAACATGGTCAACTGTCGCCCCATACATATAGTCCCCATCTTAGCCAAGGTTATTGAAATTATATTAAAAGCTCAGTTTTCTGCTTACTTAGATAAATTATTATCAGTTTGGCTTTCGCAGTAAATGTTCTAAAATCTTGCTGTACAGAGAATAGTTAGTGACACAGTCGATAGCTTTGAAGATGGTAAACACGTAGCTTTCACCCTATGTGAGCTCACCAAGAACTTTGACTGTGTCTGTCATCCTGTCGTTGTGAAGAAATTATATCACTACTTGAATAGCTCCAAAAATATGTCTGTCACATGAGGTGCCCCAAAGCTCTGTCGTGGGCCCCCTCTTGTTTATTATATATATGTAAACGACTTATTCCATTTTATGAATTTATGATGCCTAAAAAATATATGGCTTATGCAGACGATACATCTCTGCTGATCTCAATTGTAAATTTACTTCAGCTTTCAGACCAAACCGTACTACAGGCCAAAAACTGGTTCACTGCCAACAATATGACTATGAATGATGATAAGACTCAAAGAGTTTCTATCCATACGGACATGGTTAAGGGTAGTTGTGTTAAGTTATTAGCTGTTATCTTGAATGACCAACTTAATTGATCTTGTCAAGTAGAACAACCAACCGCAATATATTTTTAATTCGTAATTTGAAAAATATTTAAAAGCAGACACTTAAAAAAAATGGTATTTTTCCTTATTTGCCTCCTACCAAGTTGTGCAGTTATTCTGTGAGATGACTGTGTACTACCAATATTTGACGACTAGCGTTTCTTGTTCCAGGATGCGGACGTCTCGGGTTCAAATCCTGATCGCGAATTATTTTTTAATGTATCGTTTCTATTAGAAGTTTTACAAAGCTACATACATGGACATAAGCATAGTTGTTCAGGTTAGGTTGGTTTTCCCTTTTCGCGACAAAAATTTAACCCTTTCACTGCGGACGGCTCAAATTGCGTGGCTGGTGCTGTGCGCAATTATTTTGCTGCTAGCGAGTATAGTCGTCTGGAGCAGTATCGTTCGAAGAAGTATTTTTTTTAATTTCTTTTTTTCAGTTAAAAAAAAAATTGTCACAATAAAGCATGTAATTTTGAAAAAAATCATAAATCATAACGTATACAAACTAAAAGAATTATTTTGATATGGTATTATGGTAAAAAAAAAAATTGCAGCGCGATTGCAATCGGCCGATTCCCATCCATAAACCTGTACACCGCGAGAAAATCCGGCTAGAGCAGTCAGATCCTATTTAATTTTGAACCGCGAGTTATTTCGTCTGGAGCAGTTAACCCGTTGGCGAGTATACTCGTCTTGAGCAGTGAACGGGTTAAAAAGCTATAAAAAAATTGAAAATGTGCGTTATGTTCTCAAAGCCCCTTTGTTAGATGTATTTTAAAAATTGTAGTATTGGATTATTTTCAAATAACAGAATTGCATTATTATTGGTTTTTAGCCGTTTGAATAAATATTTTGCGCCAAAATTTGGCACAAAGGTTTAGTTCAATAAAGGGCATAGTTTCATTAAAATTGATGCGTTATTACATCATATTTCCTAAATTATCAAAAAAAGGCAATTTTGAGTGGTTTTTATTTTTTTATCAATTAACTTAGATAGTTTTATTGCGAACAATTTAATATTTTTATTTTTGCGATACGATTACTAGGACCGAAGAAAATAAGGAAAATACCAGAAAATTTGAGTGTTGAAATTGTTAAAATTTTGCTTAAGAAGCAATCTGCTCATAGCAATTATTATATATAAAACGAATTAAAACAATAAAATTGCTGTAGCCAAACAATTCCATTCAAAAATTTTTTGGACTCTACGCATTTTCTCAACAGTCTGATTCTCAAGTTGATTTTTTTTTTAAATTTAGAGCTTCCTCAGAAACACTGGTCTCTTATTGCCAAGACCGATCCTCTAGAATATAGAGATATTCTACTGAGACTTTTTTTGTGGTTTTAGCGAAAATCTGAAATAACTGTTTTAACATTTTTAATATTACTTTATTTTGCTGCACAACGAATAGCATCCAGACTAAATGGGATCTTTTCCTTTTCGCCAACAAACATCCCTCATCACAATTCAGGTAATCATGAAACGAATAATACCCGGAATAATACGATAGGGTTGACACTGGATATATCATGTGTAATATTTTTCATTTTCCCTAAAATTAGCTGCAGCCTTTGTGCCTGCATCGCGCTAAATGGACTACTTTCGTTTTAATATTTTACAAACGAAAATGCCTCTTTGATGTCAGCTTAATGTGGTGTGGCGCATTGTTGTTGCCGCTAGATAACGTGTAAAGGAAGCCTGGGCATATTATGCATATGTATGTAAAATTAATTTACAGGTTTTTTGTTAAATTGAAACGAATCATACTAATCTCACTGGTAACGTTATACATATAGAAGTGGTTGAGAGAGTAGGAACTGTTTCAGAATATTAATTTGAAATTATATCCCGACACACCGGGCATTATGTAAATATTCCAGTATACATTTAATGCTTCTGTTGCTACTTCGATTTTTAAATCATTTCACTACCAGCCATAACGGTGGAGTCAAATTAAGCATCAAAATAGGTGAATAAGGAATTCCCTGGCTGTAGCATTTTTATTGTTTTAATTTGTTGTAGGTATAATAACAAGTAATAGGTATTAAGTATGAGAAGTTTTGGATTAAATCGCTCCACTTCTTCTTGTAAAATTTAAACAATTCTTGTTTCAACATTGCAATTTTCTGCTGTTTTTCTTATTATCTGCTGTCCTAGTAATCGCATCGCAAATATAAAAATAACAAATTGTTGGTAATAAAATTTCACAACATATTCATTTAAACGGCAAAAATTTTTTGCTGTAAAAACAACTGTGTGTCATGATCATCTGGTAACAGATTATTTATGTTTATTCTTTGATAAAACAGTGGTGTCATCAGCAAATATGATAAAATCAGCACTAGACGTGATATTAGGAAAGTCGTTTACATAAATAAGTAAAACTATTGGTTCCAGTACCACGAGGGACTTCCTCCGTTAACCGATTACAAAAGTATTATAACAACATTTCAAAATAAAACTGATATATATCTCCTAATCTATACAAAGCTCCGATGTATCCTATCGACTGCGCCAATTGCTAGACCATTTAGCAAAATCAACGAAATTTAGTTCAATAAAAAAAATGCCAAACTGCAATGACAACTGAAGCTGTTAGCCCCAAAAGAAGTTTTCCGTCATGCGACGTAAAATTTTGGTGCATAGATACCTGACTTAAAAAAATGTCTATATTAATTTAGGAAGTACAATACATCTGATTTTTGCTAACAAAAATCGAATTATGAATTGGGGCGTTTTTAATCATAACACAAAGTGGTCTTCACCCGGCGATGAAAGTTTTGGGGCAAGGCACCGGATGAAGACTAATTTTCACCAAAATTGTTAGGTGCGAAATCCTTTTATCCCTATGAGGGTAGGGTACGATGAAGACTTAATGTCGAATGACGAATTTTGGATTTTAACCAAAATTGTTGGTGAAACAGTCTCATCAAATGAGGAGACGGACGTTTTATAGGGATAGCTCGAAAGCAAAGCGAAATCCTCTTATACCTTTCAGGCTACATGCTGTTGTATGTTTATGAAAACAGAAGGCTTCATATAACCCATACATGGCCTTAAAAATAATCTTCAAGTGTTCAGTCCTAACGAATGATATGATCGCCCACAGGAACTTATAAAGCTAACCACTAACGATCTAAAATTTCAATAAATATTATTAATATTTCAACCCCAAAACCAAAATTGTTATACATAATATTTTGAAGAATTGAATCGCTTTGTGCCAGTCGATTATTACCATCTCTTTAACTCTTTTATTTAGTTGAGATTAAACATCCTCGAGAATGTGTTCTTAACTTACCATGCGCGGTGTACAGATTTGATTTATTATATATTTATTTATTTAGTTAGGCATTGAATTGTTTTGACTATGCTAATTGAATTTAAGCCTTTCTCATTGAACTACTTATCTTCAAGTTTAACATCTCGTGCTATTCTGTGGGTTGGATCGGTAACTTTTTTTAAGGAACACCTCTATCTGTTCAAGAAACCGATAGTAGAACAGTGTTAAAAATAATAAGTCACAAGGCGAAAGTTAACGAGACGGACCTGTGCATAACGGTAGGCGGGGTGCAACGGGGTTGCATTGAAAGAAGAAAACAGGTCAAGGGCTGAAGGGACTAAAAACGGGACTTAAGTGATAACCGTAAAGTGCATCACATGTGCGAAGACTAACGTTTAGTTGTTGTCAACTTTCTTTTTACCATTTTGCATTTTTATCAGTTGCTAAGTTATTCAATATACAAGCTTGTTACGAATCTAGGGTCTCATTTTAACAATTATAACGTAACGTAGTAATAACGTAATTACTAATTATATAGTGTTTTTTACAAACAGAAACTAACGAGATAATTCTTAAGGTACAAAGACACATCAGAAGTGGAACAATGGTAACAAATATATCGAGAGTGATAGTATAGCAATTGTAAAATTAGAAGTTGTTCATTCTTGTCTATTCCAGGACTCAGGTTCCAAGTCATCATCTTGAGAGTGGAAAAAAATCGCCAAAATTGGTAAGATCATCCTCAATTACACCTTACTTACTCTAACTTTCATTATTTCTTAATTCCTACCCTAATCACGTTGCAATATCGGACATGTCTAATTTATTCAAACCTAAATACTTATATTTTTCAAATATCTCGGAAATTAAAGAGAGCGTTTTGTGTTTTAGTATTTTTTTATGTTACAACTTATTTTTTTAAACTTAGAAAACATAAAATTTCCCACTGCCATTGATATAATTTCCTGTCTAACCCTGCAACCTTTAATTAATGAAAACGTGCGAAGCTGAAATTTGCCTTCCCCATTCAAAACACGATCTGTACACCAAAATAACTAATATAAATTATCGAACATTAAATTTAATGTGTTTTACCTGTTGCAGAAACCATTCAGGCTAGCATTAGGCTCCCAAGTCCAACATCGCTTTTAGTGCATTAACACAAAAACCAGCAGCTATTATGCTACTACAAACACACAAGTCAAACAATTCCATCCCAAATCCCAAACCCCGAAGTTTCAACGTACGGAGGTCTCTTTGCTGTGGTTAAAGCACCGTTACATTTCCAGGACAAATATTCATTATGTAAATTGTATCACAACGCGGTTCTGAAAGCAGAGCTAATTCTGCAAACGCCAGTGGAAGAGAGGATCTATATGAAATGTTTAAAAATGCTTTGTGTTAAGTCGACATAACTTTTGAATAATGCATGTATGCTACTTCACATTAAAGCAGAATTAAACCATTAAATATTAAATATAAAATTTCTATATTTGTTCCATTATACACATAAAAAAATTGAGAAATAACTTATATCAAGCTGTAGGACCGTGTGATTACTACGTCCGTCTGCTTTTAATCAAAATATAATTTTTATAGATAATTATTAATAGAAAAATATGGTTCTGCCGGGTTGCCTATCAAATATGGCCGCAAGTGCTTGATTAAAATTTAATTATTTTTTTTTTAAACAATTTCGTTCATTTGTTTTGAAGATATAACTTCATTTCAAAGAGAGTTATGTAAAGAACTTAATAAATTTTATATCAAATGAAAGCTAATTTTACTTCCACGTCCAGTGGTGTAGTAACGACAAAAAAATTTTAAAAAATTTTTATTGTCCAAATAGGCTTAAAATGTCATGAAACGTCGAGATTTTAAGTTTCAGCAGAAAAAAAAATGTCTGTCTGTCGGTCTGTCTGTATGTCGGTCTATAACTTTTTTTGTGCGCACGTTCACTCTGGAACCGTTTGAGATATTGACTTGAAATTTGGTACACATATGTACTTTAACGAGATCTAGAACTAGATTATATTTTCATCTTGTTCCGTCGAAGGGTTGGGGGGTAAATTGGGGTAAATTTAGGGTAAATCAAGCAGGTAAGAGTCCATGAAATTGGTATTTAGTATATACAAGAGAAGCTGAGGTCTCAAAAAAATTTTTGGCATTAGCCACCCCCATTACCACCCCCGCCTCCTTATTAAAGGGGATGAAAAAAAAATGTGATTTATTGCATGTACAGGAACCAGAAACCTCAAAATATTTTTTTACTTCATCCACCCCCCACTACCACCCCCACCCCACTAACGACGTGGGGTATCGTTTTATGGGTTTTTGGGGTAGAGGATTTCAAATATTATATTATTAAAGTTCCATTAACAATTATTTTCACATACAAAGTTTTTTCGTTGTGAGTGACTTGGATAGAGAATCTGGATGTGGAAGTAGTGATTCCTTAGGCAGCGGTTTTTATCTCTATATGATGGTTGCTTATGTAAAAGTGCCCGCAAATGGGGGTTATTAACTGTTAAAGATACATAAGAGTGAGAGAGAGTTAACGTCCATCAGACAAGGACGCAGTGTGCCAGCTGTCTGTCGTTTTAAAACTATTGCGCATGCGTCGATAGGTAAGGTGGTTCAACTTAAGGAGCAAGCAGTAAGAGTGACTTAAAAATACTCCAAAAAAGTCATAATTAATACATTTATTTTCAGTTGTATTCGAAATAATATAAGGATAACAAAAAAATTATATTTTCAAATCAAGTATCGTGTCGCCTTTATTAAATAAAAACCGCTGCCCAAGGAATCACTACTTCCACATCCAGATTCTCTATCCAAGTCAGTCACAACGAAAAAACTTTGTATGTGGAAATAATTGTTTATGGAACTAATAATATAATATTTGAAATCCTCTATCCCAAAAACCCATAAAACGATACCCCACATCGGTAGTGGGGTGGGGGTGGTAGTGGGGGTGGATGAAGTTAAAAAATATTTTGAGGTTTCTGGTTCTTGTACATACACTAAATCACAATTTTTTTGCATCCCCTTTAATAAGGGGGTGGGGGTGGTAATGGGGGTGGCTAATGCCAAAAATTTTTTTAGACCTTAGTTTCTCTTGTATATACTAAATACCAATTTTATGGACTCTTACCTGCATGATTTACCCCTTGACGCCAAATTTACCCCAATTTACCCCCCAACCCTTCGTCGGAACAACATGAAAATCTAGTTCCAGATCTCGTTAAAGTACATACGTGTACCAAATTTCAAGTCAATATCTTAAACGGTTCCAGAGTAAACGTGCGCACAAAAAAAAGTTACAGACAGACAGAAATTTTTTTCGCTCAAACTTAAAATCTCGACGTTTCATGATATTCTAAACCTATTTGAATAAAAATTTTAAAAAATTTTTTGTCGTTACTATACTTCCACTGGATGTGGAAGTAAAATAAAAAAAAATATATTATAAATATAATTTTTTGTTATCCTTATATTATTTCGAATAAAACTGAAAAGAAATTTATTGATTATGATTTTTTTTTGAGTATTTTTAAGTCGATCTTACTGCTTGCGCCGTAAGTTGAGCACCTTACCTATCGACGCATGCGTAATAGTTTTAAAGTGATGGACAGCTGGCACACTGCGTCCTTGTCTGATGGAAGGTGTGGTGCGCTAACTCTCTCTCGCTCTTATGTATCTTTAACAGTTAGCAACCCCCATTTGCGGGCACTTCTACATAAGCAACCGTATACCTTCTTGTAGGAACAAAAAATAGCTTTCATTTGATATAGAATTTATTAAGATGCGTTATAAACGTATATATTTAACGAAGTTATACCCGTTTGGCAAGAGGTTACGGCCAAGTGAGAAGCGGCAACCCAAACTTTTGAGTTCTTTACATACCTCTCTTTGAAATGAATTATATCTTCAAAACAAATGAACGAAATTAAAAAAAAAAAAAATACTTAATTAAATTTTAATTAAAAGTACTTGCGGCCATATTTTGATAGGCAACCCGGCATAACCGTATTTCTCTATTAATAATTATCTATGAAAATTGTACTTTGATTAAAAATCAGATAGACGTAGTAATCACGTGGTCGGATCTTAGACTCTTGATATTACTCTAATAATGTTTCAATATTATCTGAAAACAAACTGTTATTAGGAAATGAACTAATTAACCCTGCTGGTTGTACTTCGAAAGCTACTGCAATGGGTAACGGGGGTAATGTCTATACCTTAGTTGGGAAAGGAGGATAGTAATAAATGAAGGTGATCCGTGTGTGCAATAGATCCTATTGGAGTTTAAATCTGGAGGGTGTGGTGTTAACTCAAAATAATTTTTACACAGGCAAATCAAATCAACGTCGCCCATTGACACTACTGACAGTTCAATTAATCACTATCATCCCCCTTTCCTGTCAAAGGTTATTATATTTTCAAAAATATTAACTCATTGCTTACTCAAATGATATAACTAATCTGACGATACAACGCGTACAATTATTTATTTTTAGTTCGAATTTTCGTTTTATTCAATTTTTATATTTTTAGTTACCTTTCTCTTATTAATATTATAGTATTTTACTAGCTTATGCCTGCGGCTACTCTTGCGTGGATCTACCATAACCTTCCCACTGACTCCCCTCTAACTCGCCAACCTACCATCTCCACCATCATACTCCATTTTTTTTTTCGATTTTTGCGATCTCGGATGGTCTACCCTTTCCATTTATTAAATGTTGACGTATGCTTTAACCTTATATAAAAATGGTTTATTTTATTGCGAAAAAAATATTTTATGTTGCCAGCAGCTTATTGGGTTTTTATATTTAATTATTATGAAAATAAACATAACAAACACGCCACACATATTAAACAGAACAGGAAAGTATGTGTTTGATTTAAAATTGTTTTTTTATTTTCCAGATATGTGTATGTTGTTGTAAGAACCATTACCGTTTTTAGGTTAAATTTATTACCGAAAATGTAACTGACAATGATTAATATTTCACCATTTCGTCGATTTTCTGAATGTTTCAGTGGGGGTTTGTAATATTATGACTATATGAGAGCCGTCTCTGGCGCCGAGATAAAATTCCCGAGCCCTGCAGTAATAAAAATGTTTTGGAAAAACTTTTTTACCTTTCCTTACTTTTTTTCACCTTTCCTCACTTTTTCCCACTTTCTCATTGCCTTCCGTCATTCCCATTACCTTACCTCACTTTCCCGTAATCTTCCGTCACATTTTCACCATCTTCCCTCACTTTTCCCACCTCTGTCACTCACTTTTCTACAATTTTCACTCGCAATGTGGAAATATGTTAAAATCTTATAATAAGGTGGCTATTATATTAATAATGCATTAAAAACGGTTATAGATCAGTGGAACAAAATTGTAATTGTACAAATTAAGTTCTGCCATTATATAGACTTAGTCCGCAGTACAGCGCCCTTTTTTTTAATGATTACTAACAGACTGAATTTTCTTGAGTAGCTGTGCTTGGGTATATATGTCGATTAGGTGATTGTTCAAATTTTATTACTAACAGTTAGTTTTTTACTTAAATCTTGAGATAATTTGATAAAAAACCCGAAAAAACGTTTGTCCTACATAATCGATGGAAAAGTGTTACCGTGGAACTGACAATTTCCGAGCTAGGACTGGAATAACATACCGTTAATTTGTAGGACAATGTGGTCATTTAATTTTAAAAAAATTTATTAAGCAATAGTAAAAAAATCAGTAATAATTTTTTGTGATCTCGTTATTTGGCCATGTTGGGGGTGGGGGACGCTTCGATCAAACCATCGATTTTGTAGGACAAACGTTTTTTTATCGAATTATCTCAAGATTTAACTAAAAAACTAACTTTTAGTAATAAAATTTGAACAATTACCCAATCGACATATATACCCAAACCGCAGTTTATATAGCTACCACTACCAAGAATTTTCGCAGAGGAAAAAGTTGAGCGTCTTGTCAAAACGAAGCTACTCACGAAAATTCAGCCTGTTAGTAATCATTAACAAAAAAAAGGCGCTGTATTGTGGACTAACTATTTTTCAGAGAAGCGCCAAATCAAAATGGTTTCCGGTTTCAATATGGTGGCTAATGTTGAGAATTTAATAAATTGATTATTTCATTTCGACTACTGATCTTAGAGAAAAATTTATAGAGAAAAAGTGTTCTATATTCAAATTTCAAAACAAAAGGTTACATAACTCATGTCAACAAACATTTTCCAATGTTATTTTATAACCAAAAATAATGTAATGAGGTTCCTTTCTAAAAGAGAGACAATTTTATATTACGTACTGCTATTAAGGAGAAAGAAGTCAATCGGCATAGTCAGGTCGAAAAATTAATCTTTGACAAACAGAATGGTTTCGTTCTTGTTTATTCTTAGAAGGAAAAAAGAAAAAGGAAAAAGAAAAACTAGACCCTCCAAAGTATTGTCCCAATGGGAAAATAATTTATGGAAGTCAAACGCTGTTTTTTCTTGCATCTTCTAAAACAAGGCCCATGTATGGGTTATTCTTACAATAGAAGCAATTTGGGGGTAATACAATTTAAAAGAAAAAAAGGTTTTGAAAAATTATATGTCAACTTATAGGTCGTAGAGTAGGATGTGATGATTTGAAAAGCTCAACATTTTGTTTTTGAGTTTTTCAAAAATTCATATCCACGCCAATGACCAAAATGACTCGCTAATGATTAATTGGAAAATATATTGTTTTAAGTATTTATATTCAAAGTAAAAACATATTCAAGTACCTACTAATACATATCATTTCAATACACTAAACATATTTTGTCAACTTCTTCAGAATTTGGTTGTGGCTTGGGGATATAGAAAATGTATAATTGTAAAATAAATGTTAAATATTAGAAAATATCATTAGCGTGGACATTGTGACATTAGCGTGGACAAAAATCCACGCTACTGACAATAAAAAACATCCACGCTAATGACGAAGTAACCTTCAAATTTTTTTTTGACAATAAATGGATTTATGTAGATAAATGAAGTTATGCATATCTTATGTACTCAGTACAGGTTATCAGATAAGTTATTATATATTTTATAAAGAAAAAATTCTCACTAACACGCTAATGATGCTGAATAAACATAAACATACGTGCACAAATCGCCTAATATCTTTAAATTTCAAACTTCACAGATCAACGGGCCACGCTAAAATTAGTAACTTCTTTAAAATGGTTTATTTAAACTATCTAATGCCAGTATTACCAACTGCTAAATTTCAGGTAGACGGGAATTTTTGAATATTTTATTACAATCCACCACGCTAATGAATTTAAAAACCCAAGGACAAATTTGATGATTTTTTTTTAGTTTGGTTTAAATATTTTAATGTGAATCTGGCTCTTAACATGCAACTAAGGGACATGAAATTGCTCCTATTGTAAGAATAACCCATATGGCTCGAGAAAACTTTTGAAATGGAATCAATGAATGGGTTAAAAATACTTCAAACTTTGCCATCTGTAAAAGGTACTAAAATATCTTTTATTGATAGAAACAAATAAAATCTTTTTAAAGCTACTATTCTTAGATTTTTAATAACGCAGTACGCAGTAAATAATTTTTGAATTGCGTTAAAAATAACTTACGCTGTCAAGTTTATATTATGTTAAACCGATAGATCATCTTGTGTCACTAATTAACATAGACTTTGCCAAAACTAATTACAAGACTAATTTTAAAATTTCAGGCATGTAATTAAAACTGCCTATTAATTATAGCTTGATAAATGTTAATTATATCAAAGTTACGAGTCAATAATTAAACAACGTTATTGACACTTCAGTAAAATCTGTGTCATTTTCACCGATTAACTAGATATGTGAGGAACCCATATTTCATTTAATTAATATACAATCATTTACATATTTATTTAGTTTTATTCTTTGGTACTGTTATGGAGATTCACAATATTATATAATACAACTTAAAAAAAAATAAATTAATAGTTTAAAAAACTAAAAAAAAAACATGCTTTTATAAATACTGCACTAAAAAGCAAAAAATAATCATCGAACCTGTTCTGCCTGCTTACCCCGTAAGGGCCTTAGTGTAAGCCGTGTTTGTAATTAAGTATAATATGTGAGTATAAAAGCGTGGTTTGATGATTATTTTTTGCTTTTTAGTGCAGTATTTATAAAAGCATGTTTTTTTTTTTAGTTTTTTTAACTATTAATTAATTTTTTTACTTTTTAGTCTCATATTTAAGGAGAGAATTTTGGCACTTTCGAAAAAAACAAACAATTTGTTAAATTTGGACTGGATAACCCACAGATACCGATTTTTTTTTAATCGCCTTTTAATGTCCTGGCGGAGTTTAGCCGAAGGCTATTCTGCCACTCAACCAGGACGGACACACAACATCACAACACCCATTCCCTACGACATTGCCATCTGCCGCAGCTGAGACTCGAACCCAAGAGAGGAGAGCGACTAGACTGTGTTGTCTCTCACACAACCGCAGTCTAGCCCACTGCTATCATCTCGGCAATACGTGAAAAACGCCACTACACTTCCATACCCTAGCCAGGATTCGAACCCGGGACCCCGTGGTCACAAGCCTAACACCTTAGGCACTGCGCCACCGAGCCGAATCATTTGATAATTGATAAAACCTATCCGCCATGTTGACGCCGCCAATTTGAATTTTTAAGTTTTGATCACATATTTGTTTTCTACCTATAATAAAGCCCTTTCTTTTGATACCCATATCAAGGGAGTTGTAAAGAAAATGATAATCTTGGGGCGGCGCGCGGTGGTCATTTTGAACATATTATAATATTGAGTATACTATATTGTATTATCATCAGAGCTACACGCAATTGCCGAGTTTCATGATGATACAACAATTAGAACTTATTACATAGATAGTTAGATACAGGTGAACCTAATAAAAGCATGTTAATAAAAGTTCAAGCGGTTATGTTGGTTTAACAGCAAAAATTTTAAAAACAATTGAAAATAACATTTTGAAACCTTTTGTGTATCTTAACTGAAATTTGTTCAATTTGTCTAAAACTAGTACTGTTGTTCGTTTGTTAAAAAAACGTGGACCCCACTGATCTCGAAAATTATAGACAAATTTCCGTTTTGAGTGTTATATCTAAAATACTTGCAAGAGTGGTATATAACAGTTAATAAAAAATAACATAGTGACATTAATCTCAGCATGGTTTTAGACCAAACAAGTCGGTAAAAACAGCATCTTGTCATCTGCTAGAATATATGCATATCAGTGTTTGGATGAGGGCAAGTACGTGATCTCACTGTTGTTTGATCTTACCAAAGTTTTTGATACTGCCAGTAAAGAAATATGGAGCCACAAATTGTATACTATTCTCTCATAACTAACGGGGTGTCCAGTAATAACGTGCAAAAATTTAACTACCAGTTCCTTATCGAAAGTGAAGGTGGGTTCTTCATATAAAATTTTTCAAAATAAGCCTTTCCTGTCCTACACCCCCTTAAAAAGGTGTTCAAAAAAGAGTTATTTTGAAAAATTGTATATGAAGAACTCTCCATCAATTTCGATAAGGAATTGGTACTTAAATTTTTTGCACGTTATTATTGTATATAGAAAGTAGATTCTCGGTTGTAAACTTGAATGGAGAAAAATAATATGACGCGCATGACGTTGCGCTTAGGATTCCCCAGGGTTCCGTATTAGGCCAGTTTTTGTCCATGTTTTATATTAATGATTTCACCCAGCCATATGGAAAATGGTCATGTCGTAATGTTTGCCGATGACACAACAATTATTGTGACACTCCTGACGAACTACAAATAATAATTGTAGGTAAAGTGATAATGACAATTAAGCATAAACATTAAACCAACTTATTTTAAATTAAAAAAAAAACAGTGTAGGTACTTAAACTTTTACCTTAAAACACCTTTCGCGGAGAAACTTACATTTGAAGGCTACCATAGCCACCAAGTAACAACGTTTAGTTTTGTCATTTATTACACGATTTTCAAATAAAAGTGGTTTTAAATAGAAATTATAGAAAGTAGCAACATAAACGATATAGAAAACATGCTAGATGAAATTTTCGATGCTGCGACTCAGGCTACCATACAGCAAAAAGCAAAAACAAAGGTTTGTGAACATGTCTACTATTGGTTTAAAATTTGGACTCAAGAAAAGAAAGTTTGAAATGTGGTTCGAATTTTTCTCGATATGGATAATTCCTACGAGAAAATTGTTCTACATGAAAATTGTAGAGCAGGAAGAAAATCTATAGATTCATTTTTTTCATTTTTATTTTCGAATAATAGTTTACACCCGCATAGATGTTGTGCGGCAGGGTAGCGTGATATTATTACTCTCTACCGCCCCCTCCCTCCTTCTCAGCGACACCTCGGAACCGCTCGCGCATTACTTCGCGATTTAATCAAACATCATTGTCATTGTCATTGTTGATCGATAGATTCGTTTTCTTTGTCGGATTCGTTGTTGATGCCGTCCTGAAAATCTGTGTTTTTCGGGAATTCTGGAACGTTGTCGCAAATTTTACAGCTTTTTTTTACTTATAACGCAACATTTCATTCAGCTCTGCATTTAAAATTCGTCGAGTAAAAACTCTATAGAAGCAATTCATATACATAAATATTTCTTAGTAGTTTTTTGTTTGTAAATTTTTTTTTACTTAATATAATAAATGTTTTCAAAACAATTAAAATCACTATTGTTTACGAAAACAAGTCTCTATTGACATTAGGGATTGCAATTTACCGGAAGTTTTAATAACCGGTAAATCGGTAAATAAAAATGTAAATAACCGGTTAACCGGTATTTACCGGTAATTTTTAGAATGAATGATTAGGGTGGCGAAAATGGCAATTATTTTTTTCCATGTACAAAATTATCTAAATTTGACAAAAAAAATTTTTGTCCACGACTATTAAATAATGTACTCATTATGCATGTGTTTCCTCAAGGAAAATGCTATCCATTAATCCCTCCAGTGAATAATGATTTCAGTATTCACTAGTGAATAATAAGGAGAGTCAGTTGTTTATAAGAAGTCATGGGCAGGTATTTTTTCAATTCGAGTGCAATCTCGCAACTTTTTAGTAGAATTTATGGCTAGTTTCTGAAACCTTAAATATCGTTAACTGTCATAGCTACAATTGTGTGAACAATTTTACTGTTATCAAATTTATGAATAGATAACTATTTAGCGTTTCAGAAACGGACCCTCTTTTATCATACAATTTCGTTTTTAAATTTGATTGAGTAGGCCGATATGTGTCAAAGAACGGCTTGTCAAATTAAATTTAAACGTCAACGTTATTTACAATAATTTTACATATTACTCAAAAAGAACAATATAAATGATTCATTAATTAATTTCTTCAGTAAACAATTTAATAAAAATATCTAATAGTCGTGGACAAAGTATAGTATTCTACTCGCATATAATGGCCACTCTGGTGATTTACGATATTCGCCTACGGCTCGTGTCTTAAACTTCACCGTGGTGAATAATAGCCATCATTATATGTTCGTTGAATAATATACGTATATTTAATATAATGAACAAACCAAAGGTTTTTTGTCAAAAGGAAAAAAATAAATGAAATAAATTTAAATAAATAATTATTCTCACAAAAATATCAACTTAAATAACAAAAATTATAAACATAAACTCAAATAGGGCATTTACTGAATACCTAATCTAAAAATACAATAATTTTTAAAAACGGCCTGTTAAAAGGGTTACTTTTTCAAAGCTATATCTGTTAGTCGTCTGATATTTGTGCATAGAATACCACCAGCTGAAGATGTCCTTCCTCAATCGATATTGGTGGGTCGATAAGTTAATAAAAATTGGTAATAACATACTTCTAAATGTATTCCACGGATATTTGCGGCAGTGAAATATTCAATTTCCTATCGCACGATATTGTGAATGTCTCTCTTACTTGTATTTCTTAGAGCTTGGTGTGCTACTTTTTATAATATTATTTATTTATTGTTAAAAGTGCTCAGTATTGGGACAGTCACTCTGTATTTAGTGAATACTAGTCACTGACATAAATAGAAACGTTGAATACGTGACATATCGTAAGTTCAGAATTTACCGAAATAACCGGTAAAAAATTAAAATAACCGGTAATTATCGTCATGTGTTTTTTGTCCTAATAACCGGTTAACCGGTTAACCGGTATTGCAATCCCTAATTGACATATACGGAATACGACATACATAAACCGTTTTTTGTGGGAAAAAAATGGATATTGAGCACAATTAAAATTTACTTATCAATGAAATTTGTGAGAAAAGTGAAATTTTCAGGTTTTTGAAAATTGCGCAAAATCCTTAAGGTATAGAGATAAATGTATAGGGACAAAAAAAGCATCCTCTTTACAAGAGCTTTCAAACAAAAAAAAAAAAAGAAAATAGAAATCGGACCATTAGGAGCTGAGATAAAAAAAAATAGTATGGCTAATGGCGACTACCTTTGATGGCCGCCATTTTGGTGACTTGCACTGATTTTCAAGTGGCTCCCTATCTCAAAAGTAACCTTTTGACATCAACTATGACCACAGAAAGTGGCACATCCCAATCAAAAAGTGCACCTTTCTTTGGTGATTAGAGAATATTATTTAGGTATTATGCAAATCACAACTTACACACTTTTTTATTTATTATGAAAATACCTACTTTCTGTATATTGTTGCCCTTTGGTGTACCCGACGTACTAAAAGACTCAAGACATACGTCCCGTTTTGATACGTATTGCAGGCGTAAGATCGAAGAGAATGACCAACATGTGCGTAGACTAGTGATGGGCGATATATCACGAACTGTGATTTAATCACTGATATTAAGAAATCACAGGTAACGACTGTTAGTAAAGTTGGCAGAAAAGCGTGACGTGTCACGACTTTCCGTATTTCGTTCCCTTGCCGTGCTCTTGCCAATATATCTTTCACGATATTTACTTTGAGTCGATTATTGTCTGAGGCCGTATGTATTAACACGTAAAGCAAGCGATCCCGTGCCTTAGCGTCGTTAGATACGCATTTCACACTATTTAGATATTTATATAAATATCTTTATGCATGTCTTTTATTGACTGGCGATGCTATGTGGCGATTGGGGGGACAGGGTCGTGACGGAATATTTTTGTTATAAAACCACAAGTAACTAACTACTAAAACCATGCGTAAAAATATTTTATATGATTAAATATACTAGCAATTTTATTGCAAATATTGAGCATTTACGTTTCGGCATGATATATGAATAAAAATATGGAATTCGACAATAAGCAAATGAAAACATTTTTAAAAAACATCCTTATATATTATAAAACAACAAAAAAATAACATTAAAAAATAAATTTTCCATTTTAAATAAACAAAAATTGGTGTAAAATAAACATAAACATAAATATAAACAAGAAATTTATATTGATGCTTCCGAAATGTTAATGTTTGTACAACTTTACAAAATTATCCTATTATCAAGTTCCATTCAAAACCTAGTGCTTTTGATTTATTACCAATCTATACATCAGGTTATTTGAATAAACAAATCATAATATATATATTATACATATTATGCATATCTGTGGAAGCACGGATTACCAAAGTAGCTAATTCACCATTCACCGTCTATCGGCGCTTAGGGAACGATTAACAATTTCTCCCGTACGTCGTATTATGAAAGTCGTGATCACATCACGTTTTAAATTCACTGATATAAGAAAATCACAGTAACGATTTACGTTGTGATTGAAAAATCACGATATCGCCCATCACTTGCGTAGACGTAGTATAACACGATTTCAGTGTCCACTGCCAGTGGTTAGAGTCTAGGCCCATGCGCATGTCACTTCTAATCGAAATTTGCAAGTATCAGCGGCAAGCGACTAGGTATTAAGATTAAGCGGATTCGTATGTGAACTTGGCGAAGGCGGATTAATATGTAGTAAAATAACAAAAATGTTATCATAAATAAAGTTAACTTAATTTTATAATTTTAATATTAAAATTAATTAACGGCAAAATTTTATGACTAACTTCCGCTTGGCCTTGGCGCGCTTAGGTAATAGGGTGGGCACTGCCCACCCTGCCATCCCTGACGGGTCGCCGCTGATCTATTATTTTTGCTAAAGAGTTCCCATAACTCTAAGTTTCTCTAACTCGAGCTTATTTTAAATCCCCTTTGGGATTCAAGTTATGGAGGTTCGACTGAAATTTGTTTAGTTTTGGCAAATAAATTAGTATTATTATTAAAATGACTTTATTGGACAACATTTCATGATTAACTGCAACATAAAACTTACAAGGAAATAGAACCGATTAGAAAAAGTTTTGAGCATTAAACGTAAAATGATGTATTTGATGGGAATTGTTTTCAAAGAAACTGCATAACAGAAATGGAAGGAGGAAAGCGGAAGATGATGGTGTTATTTTCGGGATTTAATGAGTCTTGAATGCGTGTCCTAAACGGCACTGTAAAATTTATGTCGCTGCCAGCAAGGCACATGGCGGGTTACGATGGGGTGGCATGAGCCGCGTGTAAACAAATGTCGCTGGGTATGTAAACATTCCTTTTTCTGTTTATAGCTCTGATTGTGGTCAATGACTGAATGCAGGCTGTGTTCGTGTAAATATTTACCAAGAGATTAAAAGTTAATTACGTTATATAATTATGTATTTGGTAACTGCAAGGAAATGGATGGGTTTATTATTTCACATTTCGATAAATGCAAAAAAAAAAACATTAGCTTCATAGCTTCATCCTTAAAATGAGTTTTTCAAATTTCAACCGCCTCTTAAAAAATAAAAAAATCACTAAACTAATATAATATTTATTAATATTATTTAGTAATATTTTATTTTTTGCATGTTTTACTTCCACATCCAGTGGAAGTATAGTAACGACAAAAATTTTTTAAAAAATTTTTATTGTTCAAATAGGCTTAAAATGTCATGAAACGTCGAGATTTTAAGTTTGAGTGAAAAAAAAATTTCTGTCTGTCTGTCGGTCGGTCTGTCTGTCTAACTTTTTTTGTGCGCACGTTTACTCTGAAACCGTTTGAGATATTGACTTAAAATTTGGTACACGTATGTACTTTAACGAGATCTAGAACTAGATTATATTTTCATCTTGTTCCGTTGAAAGGTTAGGGGTAAATTTGGGGTAAATAGGTAAATCAAGCGGGTAAGAGTCCATAAAATAGGTATTTGGTATATACAAGAGAAGCTAAGGTCTCAAAGAAAATTTTGGCATTAGCCACCCCCATTACCACCCCAAAAACATTATTAAATGGGATGAAAAAAAATTGTGATTTAGTGTGTGTACAAGAACCAGAAACCACAAAATATTTTTTTACTTCATCCACCCCCACTACCACCGCCTATCACTACCCCCACCCCACTACCGATGTGGGGTATCGTTTTATGGGTTTTTGGGGTAGAGAATTTCAAATATTGTATTATTAAATTATAGTAAACTATAGTGGTCCCTTATTATACCTATTTGATTTAAGACACGGTCCAGCGACATTCGTAAAAGTGAACTGGTCCGCTGGATTTCCAATTATCTTAAAAGAGTACCGACAATGTCGGGTCCCTGTCGCTGGATTTAAGACACAAATTTTTTTCATAAATAATCACCGTAGAAAAATATGTTTGCACTGAAATCAGTTTCATAACAGGCTGAACTCATATATTGAATAAAAAATGTCTGTTTATCTGTATGTGCGTATGCGTCTAGAACATTTCTTGTAAACATTGTAACTCTTTTAGACTTATAATGTTCGTCTCAAAGGGTCTAGCCGTACTTCCATGGCGAAACTGCCCCCGATAGGAACCTATATCGTAACCTATGTTATATTGTAGAGGGCACTAATAGTAGTTGATAGAGTAGATATTAGCTCTATATCTTAGTTAATTGAGTAGCTATTTGAAAAAAAGTGTCTGGAGACGACTTTTTTTCAAAGCGATATATCTTAGTTAATTTTAAAGCTAGAAAAATAAAACTAAATGGCAGTATTATGGTACACTTTACAGTTTATTTTATAGTATTTCCTATGGGCCAAGCCTAAATAAAAGTATTTAAAAAATGCAAAGAAAAATTTTGTCAATCGATTTCTATCAGATCTAATTGAATTACCACTTTGAAAAAAATATATAATCATTGTCTACGTCTTGCCTAACAGCACGCCAAGTTTCATTAAAATCCAAGAGGTGCAACATGTCGAAAAAAATTTTTAAGTAACTGGACCACCTTACACGACCACTATGTTGTCGCTTCTAATTTGCATTACATTTCATTAATCTTTGGAAAAGTTGCGTTTTGACAGTTGATAAAAAGTATATCAATGGTTGGTGGTGTCAACTAGAATATTACAATGTTTTTTTGATCTACTTTTATAGTGACTTTAGTCAGTCTTCGCACTGAAATTAAATAAACCATTATTTTAAATGAGAGTGGCCATATCGACGCCCCTCGCACATCGCACAATAAAATTAAATAGAACCATGCTCTTAAATGAGAGTGATGAAATCAACAACTTGAGCTTCGCACATCGCACAGCGTTTAGCACAGGCGATACCGTGTTTGTGAATCCTTATTTGTAACAAAAGAGATAAATATAACTATAGCAGTCTGATTTTAATAAAAATGGAAGGAAATAGCCGAACAATATATGAACAATTAGTACAATTTCTTTTGTATTAATATTCATAAATATCATAAAACAATAAAATAAACTTCGATGTGCAATGTGCGCTGCGCGAGAGAGATCAAAGATACAGTTCAGAATGGCAGAGACAAGAACAGCTCGCCTGATATCGAGCACAAGCAAGTAGTAGGTTTTCCCATTTCTTATAACACTTGACATTTTTAGAGGATTTACGTCTATAATGAGCTTTCATTAATCTAAATAAAATATGCTGAAATATGAATTAAATAATTTCAATGTATTTATAAAAAAGCCAAAGGCCAAATAAAAGCCAATTTAAACTAGGGTGACCAGATTTTTGTTAAGTGAATGCTGGACACTTCTGCCAAGGGCGGATCTGGGCCTTGAGCTTGGGCTGAAAATAACAAAAATATTTTTCCTCGAAAATTGAAATTGATGAGCGGGAGGGAGAAATCCGGAAAAATTTTTTTTTCGTCCCAAAATTTTTTGATGAGCGGGAAGCAAGTATCCGAAAGAAAATTTTTTCCAAACAAAATGTAATGTTGTAACTTCACTATAACCTGAATGCTGAACTTATTCTGGACACTTGTAAGACTTTCCAGCGAAATTCTGGACATATGGTCAGAATGCTGGACTTTCGCTGGACACTTGTAAATGCTGGACAGTACTCCAAAATGCTGGACTTTCCAGCGAAATTCCGGACGTATGGTCACCCTAATTTAAACCATTATTTTTTATTTTATGTACCAACTGGCTTGGGTCGGCCATGGGGGGATTCTACTTACTTGGGAATTTCCATATCCTGTGTAAACTGTGCTCCGCTCATAACGAAAACAACTGCATTCTTAACTGAGACCGACTACAGTCACTATATAAAAGTAGATCAAAAAAACATTGTAATAGGCTAGTTGACACCGCCAACCGTTGATATACTTTTTATGAGCTGTCAAAACGTAACTATTGAAATGTAATGCAAATTAAAAGCGTCAACAGTGGTCGTAAGGTAGTCAGTCCACTTACTTTAAAAATTTTTTTCGGCATGTTGCACCTCTTGGATTTTAATGAAACTTGGCATGCTGTTAGGCAAGACGTAGACTATTATTATATATTTTTTTCAAAGTGGTAATTCAATTAGATCTGATAGAAATCGATTGACAAAATTTTTCTTTGCATTTTTTAAATACTTTTATTTAGGCTTGGCCCATAGGAAATGCTATAAAATAAACTGTAAAGTGTACCATAACACTGCCATTTAGTTTTATTTTCCTAGCTTTAAAATTAACTAAGATATATCGCTTTGAAAAAAAGTCGCCTACGGACACTTTTTTTCAAATAGCTCCTCAATTAACTAACATATAGAGCTAAGATCTACTCGATCAACTATTATTAGCGCCCTCTACAATATAACATAGGTTATGATATAGGTTCCTATCGGGGGCAGTTTCGCCATGGAAGTACGGCTAGACCCTTTGGCACGTACGTAAAATAACATGGTAGAATACTATACTCCCTATTGAAATTGGACAATATCCGTCATACAGGACGATCGTCAGAGCGTGTAAACTTTCATATTTTATGTAAATTCATATTACAATTTTAGAGCAAAATGTTATAGTTGACTACACACTTGTCAAGCGTGTAAAAAATTTCGGCGTCGTTGGCGGTGCGATGCGGTGTGTTTGATGGTCAAAGGCGCCGACATTTTTTGAGTTCTTAGTAGACCTGAACACAACTATATTAAGATTTTTGACTAAGCACACAAAAATACGAAGAGGTACAGGGTGGACCAAATTAGATGGGATTTGGGGTTTTCTCTAAAACTATGGCAGATACACAAAAACAAACAGAAGTGTCCTGAGCTCGATCTTCGAGAAACAAACTATGGCGCAAACCGCGAACGTCTATCTTTTTCGATTACCGAGGTACAGAGCGTTTTTGGAAAATTGTCATTTTTGGATGACTTCTATATCTCAATTACCAAGTGTCGAATCGAAAATCGAGTAACACATTCTTAAGGCACTTTTTTTAGTAGAATCCGTTGCTGATAAGAAAATTATGCACAGGGGCGGCTTAAGGGCCGGGCAACCCGGGCGACCGCCCGTGGCGCCGAACTGAGGGCAAAAATTGTCTAATTTTTATTTGTACCCTTTTTATTAGTTTTCTTTGAAGAAAATATCAAATAATATCAGTATCTGTCAGTTAAAATGGTAATAATGCAGAACAGTCGAATATAATTAAAACCGCCTAAATAATTCAAAAATGCAACATACTCACACCCCAAGCATCCCATCCTATTATTGACTGAGACGGAGTCCATCATTAAAAATATTGTGTAAACAAAGGCCGGTAACATGCATTTTTTTTCTACTGTTATTCAGAAAAAAATCAGAATACTCAGAAAATTGTTATACCAACATCAGCTGTTTATATTTCATATCTTATGTATTTACTCTTTATAAATAAATAAATGGCAATTTGTTTTGTATGAAATATTAAAACAATAAAGAGGAACCTTCCTCTATCTAAGTAAACTCGTGACGGTGGTTCTTTCATTATAATAAATAGCATTTAGATGGTGTAGACAAAAAATTTTATATTACAAATTAATTACACCGGTCTACAAAGAAAAGGTCTTGTCCTAAGGTTCTCATCTAACTTTTCTGAAGTATTTTGAGGCGCTGAAGCCAATTTTGAACAAAAATTTTTTTTCTGTCGGGTCAGTTTCCTTATACCACCTAATTTATTTTGTGCAAAACTGGTTTAAGCACGTCAAAATACTTCAGAAAAATTAGGTCAGAACCATTGGGATAAGGCCTTTTTTGGCTATTTATTTAGGAGATAAAAGGGGTGGTAGAGGAAACTGACATGATAGAAAAAAAATTTTGTCCGAAATTGCCTTCAACGTCTCAAAACACGTCTCTCAGGGAGGGGCGCCAAAAAGTGCTCCCGCCCGGGTGGAAAATTTACCTTGAGCCGCCCCTGATTATACATGCCTCAGTTTTCGAAATATAGACCTAACTTGTGTTGTTTTAAACTAAATTATTTCATTATTCGATCACAACTTAAATTAGCTATGTCATATTTATCTCTAGAAAGTGGTTCATTTTCGAAAAATTTAATATATTTGTGAGGAGGTCATGGAAAACTGTTAACAACAACATCACTTCTTATAATATAAAATGATTTTGTCAAAAACAGGAAAAACTAAACTACAATAAATGTTCGAATTGTCTTCCATTGACATCTATGCATTTTTGAAACCTCCTTACAGCATTTGTTGCATTTCCAATCATGACAGGAGTTATTTTCCGAAACGCAGCTAAAAAGCCAAGTCGGCAGGGGTTATATCGTGAGATGTAGCTCAGCGTTACCACATTTGGTAGATTTTTATTTCTTTTTAGTAGAATTTTAAGGATTTTTGTAAAGTTTGGTAGGTAAAATTTGCTGGCAGATTTCGGATAATTATTATCAGAAATCTACCAGCAAATTTTACCTACCAAACTTTAAAAAAATCCTTAAAATTCTACTAAAAAGAAATAAAAATCTACCAAATGTGGTAACGCTGATGTAGCTGGTCACAAAATAGGACAATTATTTGCTAACAATTAAACAATATCTAAACTTCTTTGTTGTTCATTAATGTCCAGTTAGCTAAACTAATTGTTAGTTATCAATTTAGTTAACTTAGCTAACTACACATTGATAAACTAGCCCTAAGTGATATATAGATACCTATTCAATCTTTCCCAAATTGAGCATTTAAATAATTTCGTATTTCATTTGACGTATGACCTGGGGCGCCATCGTGTTGGTAAATTAATCTTTGAAATTGTCTTACAGGCATATTGTCTACAACGGGCTCTATTTCTTGTCGTATAATGTTAATAAAATTTTCGGTATTCAAATTACCGTGGAAAAAATGTATTTGGTATTCAATAAAACCACACTGCTTATATGGGCTTTGTCTGTCCATATAATTGTTCCTTCAAATTCTGGCACTTCATTGCATTGAAGTAAAAACCACTGGCAAAAATCTAGACGCCTTTGAAAGTCGTTTGGGTAGAGATGGTGACCAATCCCCATTTTGTAGGGTTTGATTTTTGTTCTTTAAGCAATTGTTTTTGGGATTCCTAAATTACTTCCACGTCCAGTGGAAGTATAGTAACGACAAAAAAATTTAAAAAAATATTTATTGTTCAAATAGGCTTAGAATGTCACGAAACGTCGAGATTTTAAGTTTGAGCGAAAAAAAATTTTCTGTCTGTCGGTCTGTCTGTAACTTTTTTTGTGCGCACGTTTACTCTGGAACCGTTTGAGATATTGACTTGAAATTTGGTACACATATGTATTTTAACGAGATCTAGAACTAGATTATATTTTCATCTTGTTCCGTCGAAGGGTTGGGGGGGGTAAATTGGGGTAAATTTGGGGAAAATAGGTAAATCAAGCAGGTAAGAGTCCATAAAATTGGTATTTAGTATATACAAGAGAAGCTGAGGTCTCAAAAAAAAATTTGGCATTAGCCACCCCCATTACCACCCCCACCCCATTATTAAAGGGGATGAAAAAAAATTGTGATTTAGAACCAGAAACCTCAAAATGTTTTTTACTTCATCCACCCCCACTACCACCCCCTATCACCACCCCCACCCCGCTACCGATGTGGAGTATCGTTTTATGAGTTTTTGGGGTAGAGGATTTCAAATATTATATTATTAAAGTTTCATAAACAATTATTTAAACATACAAAATTTTTTCGCTGTGAGAGACAGATAAAAAATCTGGATGTGGAAGTAGTGATTCCTTGGGCAGCGGTTTTTTCCTGTATTTCGCGAGACGATGCATCACAGTTTCTAACACGATATTTTCTACAGCTTCTCTACCTGCTTTATTATATATTTTTGCTCACAAATGATTCAAACTCTTTTAAATTTTGCTGCAGCCTTTTGAATATTTTTATGTCTGGCTGTCTCTCTTCTGGATATCTAAAAATACTGTTTTGGCACAAAGTTTTGCTGTCGATAATTTACCTATTAAAATAAAGCTCGGAAGCTAAATTTGAATCTTATCCGCATTCTATAATACACTTAATCATATCAAATTTTTACCATTACTAAATTGAACCATTTTTAACAATGCTCACTCACAATTAACTCACAAATTAGTTTTTGGCATTTACGATTATTTCGATTTTCTTTTTTTTACCATGGCCTTCTCAATAAACATTAGAAATGCGATAAATAAGCATAGATGTCAATGGAGGACAATTCGAACATTGATTGTAGTTTAGTTTTTCCTATTTTTGGCAAAATTATTTTATATTATAATTATGTTGGTAATAGTTTTCCATGGCCTCCTCACAAATAACTTTTTCTAGAGATAAATATGACATATGCTATATCGTTGGATAGCTAATTTAAGTTGTGATCGAATAATGAATAATTTATAGGGTGCTCCATTTAAAAAACACAAGTTAAGTCTATATCTCGAAAACTGACGCATGCATAATTTTCTTCTTATCAGCAACGGATTCTACTCAAAAAAGTGCATCAAGAATGTGTTACTCGATTTTCGATTCGATACTTAGTGTAGTGTATCGGAATTATTTGTATCTAACGTTGATGAGTCATAAAGTATTACCGAATACCAGGTGGCGCTCTGCAGCTCACGGCCGGAGGAGACGGCAGTTTATATCGAACAGCGGTACGAGTAGGTCGGTGGTGTGAAACTAAGTGAAGTGTCTTATTCTAACAGTATAAGCGAAGCGAGACATAATCGGGCATATTACACTTGGTAACAGAGATATAGACATCATCCAAAAATGCAAATTTTCCAAAAACGCTCTGTAGCTCGGTAGTTGAAAAAGATGGACGATCGCGGTTTGTGCCATTGTTTGTTTCTCAAAAATCAAGCTCGGGACACCTATATTGGTTTTTGTCTATCTGCCATAGTTTTAGGGAAAATCTCAAATCCCATCTAATTCCTGTATAAACAGTAGTAAAAATTGAGAATGAAATTTTAGTTTAAACTACTTAGAAGCCCGATTTGTCTGTCTGCTTTTAATTTAAATTTAGTACATGCCACTTTTGATACTATTTCTAAATACAGTGTGTAAAAAATGTGGTTTTAGTTTAAATTCCAAAAAAAATTGTATTTTCGGTCGGCATTTTAAACTGGATGAATAAAATATTTTGAAATTTTAGGGCTATAGGTATTCTAGATAACCCATTGTATTACTTAAAAAAAAATCAAGATGGCACCAATGCACCATTTTTAACACTAACATTGCCGTATTCTCCTAAAAAGAAAGTATTATTACCCTCAAATAAACCATCCAAATTTGGTTGCACAAAAATAAGCCGTTCACGAGCACTGTATAATAATCTAATCAACAATGTTGTTTTTTAGTTTATATATTTATAGGTGTGACATTTTGTAGCAATCAGAACTATTAAAAAACCAACCTCTGCCCATGTAGTTGACGCACAGATTTCTTTCTATAAAATATTTTCAAAATACGCAATAGAAAATAAGAAAGGTGTTTATAGCATTGATTGATTGACCAGCGTGCGGTAATCATTGCTGCCACTGCCAAGGTTATACAGCTGCGCCTGCTACGTCTACACTGGGTTGGACAAAGGTCATACTTGTTGCCTGCAGCGAGAGCCACATGGCGCATGGTAAAGAAATGTGGTATGGGAGGTGTAGGTATTTGTGAAATGCATTACCGCATTGTGTCGTGAGGGAGTGTTTAAGCTCCCTTTTTTGCGTTTCTGATTCTGGACTTCTGCCTCTTCTGAGTTTTCTTATGAAAAATATTGCCGTGTTGTGTCGTAATATGGAGTGCTTATTTATTTATTTATTTATTTAAAGATACAACTGCCCAGACAGAAAGAATCCAATTAAAGGGCAGGAAGATACAAATAATAAAAACGAAAGTATATATCTCTATATAAAGACAATCTTAAATACAATCCTATTATATAACTTAATTACCTAAAATGCATTTCCTAATATTACAAACTGACTATACTAGTTAGTTAAAAAGATCCAAGTCCGCCTGATATTGGGTAAACTGTGAGCACATAGAGTAAATAGGTGAGAATTTTAATAAATTAGTCGGTAAATAAAATAAAGGATACGATCGAGTTTGAAAAGAAGTGAATTTCATTTAATAGCTCAGGACAGTCAATTTTGTTGGTTAAAAGTTTATGTATAAAGAGTACAGCAAAGTATGCTCGTCGTAACGCTAATTCATTTAAGTTAAATCTAGCCAACAATTCAGATTGCAGGGTACCAACAGCTGGATAAACACCATCAGACTTATAAAAAAGGTGTTTAACATGCTTCCTCTGAACTTTTTCTAAGTTAGAAATATGAGTTTTATAGTTTGGGCTCCAGACAAATGAAGCGTATTCTAGTTTAGACCTGACAAAGGCATTAAACAGTAAAGTAATTGTTGAAACATCTTTAAAGTGCCTTGAGTTTCTCATAATAAAACCCAGATTCTTATTGGAATTAGCTATTATGTAATTAATATGAGGAATAAAAGTTAGTGTGGAATCAAAGATAACACTCAAGTTCTTGAATTCGGAACATCTGGTAATGGCTTCACTACCTACATTATACGAAAAGGTTACTGAATTAGTTTTCCTTGTGAAGGACATGGCATTGCATTTCGATATATTTAACGGTAACTTATTAGTATTACACCAATTATTAATTTTGGTGAGATCTTGCTGTAATTTATCACAATGGCTTATTGACTTAATCGAGGTAAATTGCTTGAGGTCATCGGCATATAGGAGAGCATTACATGTCTCAATGTCCTGACAAATATCATTAATGAATAATATGAAGAGTAGAGGTCCAAGAACTGAGCCCTGCGGTACTCCCGATGTTGCCGACACTTGAACAGATGTGAAGCCACGACAATGTACATTTAATAGCCTATTAGACATATATGAACAGAAAAAATTGATAATGTGCGTGGTTAGCCCAAAGGTTGATAATTTTTTCAATAACATACCATGATCCAGCCTATCGAAAGCTTTGGAGAGGTCGGTATAAATTACATCAACCTGACCACCTTGATCAAGTGATGTAGCAAGATAATTGGTAATACTTACAAGATTAGTGGTTGTTAACCTACCAGCTAAGAAACCAGGCTGATGAACTGATATTTGAGATTTCGTATGAAAAGATAACCTCAAAAAGCTTGCCAAAGTTACAGAGGATAACTATAAGGCTA
The DNA here is from genome assembly GCA_936432065.2 of Rutpela maculata. Classification (NCBI taxonomy): domain Eukaryota; kingdom Metazoa; phylum Arthropoda; class Insecta; order Coleoptera; family Cerambycidae; genus Rutpela; species Rutpela maculata. The sequence continues at coordinate 45,179,688 of OW386286.2, forward strand.
TAGTTCTCAATTGCATTCTTGTCACCTTTTTTGAATATAGGACAAATTTTTGACCTACACCAAACTAGAGGAAATGTTTCTGTTTGAAGAGCTAGATTAAAGATAATAGTCAGCGGTAAAGCGAAGATAATGGCGCAGTCTCTTAGTAGAAAAGATGGAATTCCATCAGGACCAGTAGTTAATTTGTTTCTACATTTTTTTAAGGTTATAAGAACTTCTTCCATTTTGATAATTGGAATATTAAGTTGTAGGATATCGAAAGTGTCATCCTGATCTGCTTTAACGTAATTAGATGATGATATAAAAGCAGACTGAAAGTAACTAGCAAACGCATTGACTATGCTTTGAGGATCATTAAGCTGGCTGTTGCCGTAGGACATTGATTGAGGAATTGTAGATGAATTACGCATGTTATTAAGAAAAGACCAAAAGCAAGTAGGATTAGATTTAATTTGCGATTCCGAATTTTCGATATATTTTTTTATGTGCAGATTCAACATCTCGTTTGATTTTGGAGCGTAATAACTTAAATTGATTCAGATATTGTACTTCCCCCTTTTCTTTATACAAGTGCCATAAACGAGATTTTTCTTTAATATCTCTAATGATACTTCTGCTGAACCAAGGTGGATATGAAGCGTTTTTTGGGGTTGTTTTAGGAACACTTTCTGCAAAAACAGTATTTAATACCTCATAAAACTGTAAACAGCCATCGTTTACATTTTTATAATTAGTTAAAAAAGACCAGTCAATGGCACTCAAATCTTGGTACAGTTTATTAAAATCCGCTTTTTTGAAGTTAAACGATGAGTAATTATGATTATTACGTTTCTTATAGCCAGAATTTAGGTTAAAGCACAGATCTAAAGATGGATGATGCGAATCCTCTGAAAATTTATGCTCCTCTTTCTGTGTTTCTGCTTCTTCGAATTTTCTTTTTCTGAGTCTTCTGATTCCTCGGTTTCCGATTGTGATAGAGTATATATCGTTGCGATTTCTTTGTGATGTTCATTTTTTTATCCTGATCCTTCCAGTTGTTGCCCTCCGCTGTAGCATGGTCTCCCTATTTTTAGTTTGTTGATGTTCGGTGCTAGCGCTTTCTTCAGTAGATGGGTTAGGTCCCTTCCTTGGGTATGCCCTCAGTATTTCATTGCGTAGATTTCTATCCGTTTTTTAATTGTCTTTCCTCCTAATGTGTTGATGTTTTATGTCACTGTTTTCATCTTGTTGTTTTTTGCGAGTAGTTGGACGATGTCCCCTTCTGTTCTTCTCAAAAACTTCTGCTGGTTTTTATTGTTGCCGCGTTTTTTGACTCATTGGCCGTTTGACGGCTATGTACATACATTTGGTAAGGTCCTATGATGGTTTACTTTTCTCAGTGAACGGTATGATTGCCCTTGTGACTGTATACCGTTTTGATTCTCTCCTTTATCGTTTCTCTCCCTTCCAGTTGGTTCGTCAGGTCTGTTCATGGTACTTCAATTTGTTCGTTGTTCTTAGGGAGTATTAATCTATTTTGTGTTCCTCTCCGCTGGTCCAACTCTCTTTTGTTGACGGGTCTGGCTCCATTACTAGGATTTCCTTGAAGTTTGTTTTCAGACCAGATGTGTCCTGCGGCGATTAGGAGATAGATCATCGGCGTATGTGTGTTTTCTTAAAAAACACCACTTTCCTGAAAGAAGCCTGCACCACGCATACCTCCGTTGAAGCGCTTAATTCAAATTAAATTCTTTTGAATACTTTTAATAATTATCAAAAACCCCACTTGACATTTTTTAAGAAAGTGTTATTGCCATACTTTAAGAGTAATGCATTTGGTTTTTACGGGTTTTATTTTACATTAAATTCGTTTGAGTTTAATAATTATCAAAAAATAATTATTTGAGTTAACATAAAAAATGTATATGACCACACTTTACGAACAATACGCTATTGATACTTTCGGGTACAATGTTAATAAATATTTTGTTTTCCTGTACGAGCTTTTATAACCTTTATCGTAGAGGAAGTACATTGTTGTTTACACCACACGATTATAGCGACATCTACACCCCCATCATCTATTCAAATAATAATTGTTACTAGACAATTTCCAAGAAATAATTAATCACTTTTCAAATTATATGAGATGAATCCCGTCCATACAAGTGGAAATAATATAATAAATCCCTCATGCTTTGTCCAATTTGAGCAAGGTAATTATCTCTAATTCTGGCCAAATTTTCCCTTCGTCGTAAATCTTCAGTAAAACTGACAGTTTAATACGGCCCCGGATGATTATTGTGTTTAATAATAAATTTAATATAAAATTAATGATTAGAGGGACTTTTTCCTAATTAAATTTTATTGGTATGTGCCTACTGAATTTACACAGCGATTTAACTTTGAAGAAAACGATGGGTGGCGCAGAAGACATTTTTATTAATACAGGAGGTGGTAGTGAACGAAAATTAAAAGTTTTAAAAATGTCATACGATTATCAATATTTAGCGTAGATATCGACCACAATAGCACAGTCGATATGAATACGATATTGCGATATATGTAAAACGGTACTTATTAGCAGGGCGTGCTGATTTTTTTTATATAAAAAAAAATCGAATACACCAGATTTTTTTTTATTCAAAACATTTTTTTTTTTGGTTTAAATAAATAATGGTTTATTTTGTGTATATTTTAACATAGGTAGAACAGTAAACAAACGACAGTAAAATAAACTTTGATTATTAAAAAAAAAAAGACTCGGCTTACAAAATGAAATAAAATCATTCGAGCAAAAACAAGTTTTGATATTCTCGAAGGAAATATGTGTAATCTTCGTCAAAGAGGAAAACTGGTGTACAAAATTTTTATTTACTGCAAGTTGTGAATTATTTAAAATTAATGTGACTTAAATCAGTGATTTTTTAAAATAATGTCATCTAAATCAACGCAACCCTATTTATTACTATCTATTTTACTCTTGAGTTCGAGTCTCAGTTCTGACAAATAGAAAATGTGTAAGAAATGTATGTGTGACTCCGTATTTTTATAATGTAGCCATGATTTGGACAGGTTATGCTGTTTTTTTTTAGTATTTGGTATTATACCCTATATTATAATTAGCTCTGAATACATTTTTTATTAATAATACAGTAGAGTAGAGGTTTTAACTTCGGAATAATGTCCATATTGAACGGATTTCGTTCATTTTTGGCAGTAAATGCTTCACAGAAAAGTTTCTATATTGTGCGGGGGCTTGCCAATTTATAGGGGGTGGCACTTAAAAAAATATATATTTGTTGGAGATGAAAAACAATCAAATTTTAGTAAGAAAAGGTTCTATGCAATTTTTCACATGAATTGATAGTTTTTACGTTATAACGACTTCAAAATTGCGATTTTAGCTTAAAAAAAAAAGTATTTCCAAATGGCTTTCGTCAAGTATTTCGAAAAGTATTACTTTATCGAAAAAATGTTACAGACCAATTACAGAAAGTATAAACTGGGAATTAATTATATTTTTTGTTTATTGATGTAGGATTAATAATTTCGGAGATATTTAAGTTTACATTTGGGATCCAAGTGGTTATAAGATAATTATTTGTGTGAGAGAGTTAAATATCTTAGAAACTGTGACACACGTCAAAAATGCTAATAAGTAGAATAATAGGTTATGAACTGTTTTTTTATTTGTTTTTGTAGCATAAAAAACAAAGAAATTATGACCGAAGCAATGTGCGTCTTTACATTTTGTTTAATAACGTCGCCATTTTGTTACTGTAATTACCCAGTAATTAAAAAAAAAAGAAATTCAAACTCTATTTCTCATTAATATAATAGCATGACGTAGATGCTCAATTTTTTTCGTTTGTATAGAGCACTTGCTTTAGAAAAAATTAAAGTTTAAACGGTATCAAAACGTATTTTCGATAAAACGTAATTTCTTCTTTAATATTCCAAATATCTCAATAAGTGAAAAATGGATAGAGACCAAAAATAAAGCTGATAACTGATAATGAATTTCGTTTTTTTAATTATTTACATAGATTTAATAGTTTCGGAGATATGAAAGTTTACAAATGGCATTCGAACGTTTATAAGACGAAAAATTTAATTTAAATGTTAAATATATCAGGAATTGTGACACCTACGTCAAGCATGCTAAGAAATGAAAGACAATTAATTGCGCTTTCAAATTATTTTTTACTCGTTCATGTAGCATAAGAAATAAAGAAATTATGACGGAAAAATGTGCGTATTTATATTTTTTAATTAAAAAGGTCGTCGCCATTTTGTTACTCTAATTACCCAGTAATTTCAAAAAATTATCTCAAATAGAGTTTTTAGTTAAAATGATAAGTAGAGAATAAGATAAAACAAAAATATAAAACTTAAAAAAAAAAGATAATAAAAAATCCAACTGCACAGGTCTTTGATAAGTTACATTTACTTCTCAAATTATCATAATTTACTATCTTGTAGAAAATGCTATCGATTTAAAACTGTTTTGGTCCTTTTTTAAACTATTTATAGTTAATCATATTTCTAATGTCATTTGATAAAGCATTAAATAATATTATATAGTTATAGGGATAGACAATAAATTTGTAGTGTTGTGATGATCAGAACATATTTCAAAAAATAAATGACAAAATGTTATAGTGAATTATCTATTTTATTCCTTTTTACCTACCACAATTAAAACGAGAAATTATTATTAACACCTTACCCCATTTACATCCTATAATTTAAATTTTTAAAATATGACTTCAGATTCGTAATCAACGACACCCAGAAACCTATATGCTGTAGCAGGCATATTGCCGCCCCATAAATTATAAAATATTTTAACTTAAGCGTGAATGTCCGCGGTAGATTTAAATATATTTCTTAAAATTGCTTTTTAAATAAACACAACGGTATGCAACCAGAGTTACGTCTAAAATCAGCTTATCTTTATGAGTGGAGAGGGTAACGAAGCGATGCAATTTATACGCACCGAAAAAGAAAGCAGAACGAATAGTTTTCCGTTACTAGAAGGTTAGAACTTCGATTGCTCGATGAACTTTTAAATAGTGATGTATTTTCATTAAATTTTTCCTTGAAGACTTCAACATTGAAAGGGTTGATAGTCCCTCTTCTTAATTATGAAGCAGGCCTAATTATCTTCACCGGTTTAATCCGTAAGTAATTTATAAAGAAATAATTTTTTTGTAACTTAGATTTGGCAGCGGCCATTTTACAACTCACGCTTACACTTCACTTCTTTCCAGGGTTTCACTATTGGATAAACAATTTTATTAATGGATAAACAATTTTCATATTGAATCCAAATAATTTAGTTTTGGACGAAAAATGTTAGTATTGGACAAAAAATTTTCGTATTAGATGCAAGTTTTATTATAAAAATGCAAATCTTCTAAAATTGGGAGCAAGTTTTATCAATCTTGGGATGCACATCGTAGTTATGCATTGCTTATTAACGTCATATTAAATTTTGGGTTGGAAACAAATTTTGTATGGAGATCGCGACGATAGTATGGTAGGATAGTTGGGATTTGTCCTTATGGAATTTCTGGAAGCGTCGAATATGGTATTGGATACTTCTAAACCTGATCCCGAGCTCATCTAGAAACCAACAATTATATCACTGTGGGTTGGATTTCACCATCATCATCCCCTACTAAAGTCACCACTTTCATTCACAGAAAAATTCCAGATAAGAGTCACAACTTTCATTCACAGAAAAATTCCAGATAAGTGTCACAAATAAGTTTTTTTTTTTTTATCTAACGTTTTTTATATAAATACTTCATATTTTTACCTTTTAACATTTTTAGAGTTTTTAAGGTATCATGTTCTATTTTTTTTAAAACTATTTCTATTTTCAGTTTTATTATTAACATATTTCAATGAACAGTTAATATATACTATTTTTATTAAGTTATAAATTATCGACGTTACGTCTAATTAAAAACAAATTATATAAAAAGTTCTGTAAAGACTTTGTGATCACAATTTCTACGAAACATTTAGGTATAGTTATATAATAAAATTTGACTTTTAAACACCATATTGTCGGTTCATGTTTTAGGCAATAATATAAATAATATCTGCATAACATTTTATCGTCCACTCGATATATTTTTTTGTACATAACTTCACTTAATATTAAGGCCTCAGTTTAGTTGTTTTATAATAAAAACACACCAAGTTTGATTGATTTATAATAAAATCAATTTTATAATCACATTGTCCACTTATTTCAGGTATTATGATACAAACCAAACTTTACAAACTAAATATTTCGATATTACTTACTGTATTAATTATTTAATCTTTGATAAAAAATTGAACATCCTTTAGTAATATTCAGAGGTATTAATCTAATCTTGACTTGTGCTAAATTTAAATTATTAATTTACATTTTTTTTTTATACAACTAGTACTTTCTCTAAATTTTGATTAGTTTATCTTTCTTATAATCAAACTTCAGTTTCAGTGTAAATTATAATTATAGAAAGATTGGCGCCCCGTTTTTCTGGAAAATTTACCATTATCTAAGTGAAATTAACATCTCTTAAAAAAAAATTTTTATAAAATCATCTATCATTTATTAATCTTTATCTACCTAACACGTAAAACCATTCGTAAAGCATTCTCTTACCCATGACTCATCTGCCGAGTCTCTGAGCTACTGGGGTAGTAATATTTTTTCTTCAAATAACATAAAGTGCAGTAAGACTCTCAAACACTTGATGAAAATTAAATTTTATTGAACAGCGAAGAAATGATGTTACAATGCATAAATTAAAACGCGAAATCAAGTAATTTGTTACATTTGCCCCGTTTCCCTCCGCCATATAGGATTCGATATTTTCAATTTTTAAATTTTGACTCATACCTAATTAGCGATTCCAAAAACCTATATGCAATTTATTACATTTGCCCTATTTCTCTCCGCCATATTGGAGCCACCATTTTAATTTTTTTAATTTTGACTTCATATTCGTAATTAGCGACCCCAAAAACATAAGCATAAATTAGAATGCGAAATCAAGTAATTTTTTACATTTTGCCTCATTTCCGTCCGCCATATTGAAGCCACCATTTTGAATTGGTTTATTTTGACTTCAGATTCATAATCAGCAACCCCAAAAACATAATATACTGCATTTCAAAAATCAATAATCAATACTTTTCTTTTGATTTAGGTGTGGAAAACCACCCCCAGAGGTAAGAGCATGCGCCGGGACCATATAGAAACTGAAGATGATACCTTTTACTACAAGAATCACCCATAAAAAAAACTATCATTCAATATGAAATTATTCCGAAGTTTTGCATATTTTTTTACCTCTAGGTAATGTACTATAACTATAAGGCATAAAACAAGTGCCAATGAAAATTTTCGATTTCCATAAGTTTATTTATTGTTGCTGTTGAAAATGAGAAAGTAGTCTGTATTTCATTTCGATTCTGATAATTCCATGATTTCATCATTTCATTTATACGTTGTAAAGTGCATTGACTAAACTCCCAATAATCTAAAATTTTGGAATCTACGCTGGAAACCTGATAAGAAACTAATATATAAAAATTACTCACCACCCAAGCCAAAGTTAGTGAAATAAGACCTTACCTGAAAAAAAAAAAGAAAAAAATTATTTACCAATAAAAATATGAAATAAGAATATTAGCAGAGATGGGTTTGCTTGACTTGAATAATATTTATTTGTTCTAAAACATTTTTTTTTTGTGTGATAAGGATACACTGGTATGGTCCGCCGGACAGACCATTTTGGGACGGGGGAGGTGTTATTTGGGGGTTATGGGTGAAAAAAGAGCCAATCTGACAATTCTGATTACGGATTCAGTCCAAATACATTAGGATACACTGATCTGGTCCGTAGGTCAGACCATTTTTTTTTGTCTAGGGGGTATTTTTGAGGGTTAGGGGTGAAAAACGAACGAATCTGACAATTTTGACTTCGGATTCGGTTTTAGAGGGCCCAAATACATAAAGACACACTGGTATGATCCGCAAGACAGACCACTTTTTTTTCGGAGGGGGGGGGGGGGGGGTGTTTTTTTTGTTATAGAGGTGAAAAACCAATCTGACAATTATGACTTCGGATTCGGGTTCAAATGCATAAGGATATACTAGTCTGGTCCAAAGGCCAGACCACTTTTTTGTGTGTCTGTGTAATTAATAAGCGAATCAGATATCATATTGCCTATCAAAATATATCTGTAATGACCACTTAACGCTTTTTCGGTTGTATAAAAAGATTTTTGAGAAACTGTCTTACTATCCGACATTGATGTTCTATAGACTTACGCCTATTGCACACACACCGATTTTGGACGGCCGGTAAAAAGTCGGCCGTCCACATTCCTTTAGTGGCGTAAAGAAGCTCATGGATCCTTTCACACTGGCCGACGACCGGCAACGGAGCATACCCGGCGCCGGTTGCTGCCGGCTATTGCCACTGCAGGTAGTCCGGTGCCGGGCCGTTCTAAGAAGATGGTGGCGCACGAGGCCTTGTGGGCGTTTTCACACAAACCGTTTTTTGTCGGTCGTCCAGAACCCCAGCGGACGTGCTTCGAGTTGTTTGTTCGTATACTGTTCACTGTATACTGTAGCGCATCAAATGAAGCAATGGACATGCGAAAATAATTGAAGAATTTCTGTCCATCATTTCTCAGATCTTCAAACAACGCGTAGAATAATCCAACTTGCTGTCTTCTTTCATTGATAGGATGAACCCAATGAAGGCGAACACGACTTCTTCTTTTTTTACGACGATAGTGCAACCACACTGCTACAATTTTCGCGCGATCCATTACAGCCCAGTGGTGTCAACAAGAGAACTGATGAGCACCACCGGAAAATAACGGTCTGTGTGAAAAGTTTCATGTTCCGGTAAAATATCGGCCGACTTTTTACCGGCCGTCCAAAATCGGTGTGTGTGCAACAGGCGTTAGACCACATGTGAATATCTAAATAAACAAATATAAGTATATCTTGACGGCAACTATTTCTTCCTTTTAATAGTACCCTACTGTAACACATTAATTAGGCACATAATTAATATGTACACTCAAACAATTTTAAACAGACAAACTAATAGACCTCTTTCAAATGGCAGAAGCAGGCCATTAGGCAATTGTTTAAATAGGATACATAACGTCATTAAAGCCCCTGGTAAACAGTGTCACCATCTCATAAAGCTGTCAAAGCTGACGTCATTCTCTGTAAACAAGTGGAAAAGTGGCATATTTTCGTATTAAGTTCTCAATTAAACCATCTGGTTTAGTGATCTTAGAGACCGCATGTATCTTGTTACTCGTCTTTATCTGTTTTGTTCCGTTTATAAATATTGTTACAGGACGGGCATTTCAATTGACAATATTAAATTTTCAGAATTGTTGACCAGGGAGGCCCTACCAAAACGGAGAATTATTCACTCGAAGCTCTTTGAAACTTCATCATTCAAAAATGACAGCAACTAATTTGGAATGAAAATTAAAAAAAAGCAAAAACTTACTAAAAATGCAGCAAAGCCAGTTCTTGAGTTCCATAGGCTTTATCACTATTTTCTTATCAAATAATTAACTGCCTTAAAAAATATAACCGCTGTTATACTTATTTAAGAGAAAGACAAAAGTCCCTCTAATGGGATGATAACAGTGTAACCAGGGTATTTTCTAAAAGGCAAATAATTTATAAAAGCTCCTCTCAAGGGACATGACAGTTATAGAACTCAAGAATTACTAAGGACTTTTTTATAAAAAGCCACTACTTAAAAAATTACAAAAGGACATCTCACACTTCTAAGGGTGTTTTCAAACATCGACAGAATTTCTTGAAATTTTAGTATGTTGTTGGGGCTGTACTTTTAAGAAACCAAGGGCAATTTACTACTGAAGAGGCAAATCTTTCCAGAAAAATAACCAAAACTCGTTGGATAGTGGAGTCGCAAAATGGCCATTTAAAATCAATTTTCAAGTTTTTTAGAGACTTAATACCAATGCAGCATTGTTTTCATTTAGCCGACTTTTTAAAAATAGCTTGTGCTCTTATAAATGCATTTAGAGGCTTAATTCAAATGCAGGATGCTAATGAAGAACTTGCTGAAAGAATGTTGGCTATAGCTAAAAATTTATTGCAGAGAAGAATAGAAATAGGAAACTTTAACTTACGTCGTGGTGGTGGTCTTTGGATTAATATGGCCAATGTTGATGTAACGTTTCCTATTTTACCTTTTGAGAGTATGTAGTTTCCAAAACATTTGGCACATATCAAGTAAAACTAGCTCCAGTATACATTCAATACACCGCGGAAAGAGAAGCAAATAACGAATTTATTTTCCAACTTCAACAGTTTGAACCTGGATTGTTAAGAGCAAAAATATTTTCTAGATTTACTCAAGCTGTAAAACATAGTCTATTTATATCAAATTTGCTTCCTCCAATTGATGCTGTCCAGCTTGATCCTATCACTGGTACCTTTTGTACCTGTAAAGTGGGTGCAAGAACTCTTGGTGTCTGTGCTCATGTTGCTAGTGTAATATGGTACTTAGGTTATGCGAGACACCAGCAAGCAGTGAAATAATATTATGTATTAGATGTTGCAAATAGGGCTGAAGGGCCTAAAATAATACCGTAAAAATTATTATTTTGTTCCAAAGTTGTTGTTTTGGACCACAGTTTTGTCAAAATGAAAGGTTTTAGAGGACAACCGGCACGAAACTTAACTAATTGATAGTTAAATACTAGGTTAATCTGCATATTTATTGACGCCACTGTCTAAAATAATATATAGTATACACATTTTTTGAACACAAAATAATAATAGGCATGTTTTGTCGGAAAAGTATGACGCTAACTGAATTCAGAATAGGAGATTCACAGATTCACAACTGATAATTGAAGAGCTAAGTGGATAAAGGTGTTGTGACATTTTTGAAAATTTTGAGATTTCTACACAGACAACTATTTTAACTTATAATCTATCATTTCAATAAGTTTTTGGGATAATAAATCTTTCCTAAATGCGTTTTAATGTTTGATGAAGGTGTTATGTACATATGGTTTTTATATAATTTAATGGATAAAGGTGTCATGATCACATACCATCTTTATCCATTACTGTGCGATATTAAATTGTTTTAATCTAAAACACTTTGCTTTTAAAGTTATGTTACATTGACATTAATGTGACAAGTTGTGTTAAGTGTTTCTTACTATTATAGTGAAAATGGCCAGTCGTAGTAAACTGATATTACAAATGGCAATGAATAAACGATTTCATGAATCATGTAAGATGTTTATAAATTGGCTGATATTTGGAAATAGTGCTTATAGTGTTTTAATCCATATATTCATTTCGTTCAATTTCGAAATGGTATAAGATGGTACAAGAGTCGAGATGGTACTTGAGTATCCAATTGCTGTAAACACATTTATACCTTTTGGCAATTCAGCAGAAATCAGTCACATAGTGGTAATTTCTTCACAGGCAAGTTTTAATAATGTTTTAAAAACAAAACATTATCAATATAAAATGCAATAATAAAATACGAATTTACCAAAGTATTCTGGCAAATTAATCTGTAAATCAGAAATACTGGAAAGTGACGCTTTGCGGTGTTGATTTTTGTACAAACATTTTTATGCTGGCAAATAGAAGAGGGCTGGACCGTAGAAATTTTTATGACAAGAGCAAAACTGATATCTGGTATAGCTTCTGCCCACCCAATATTTTGAAAGAGCATTAAATTGTTTAAGGCAAATCTGGCGAATTCCGAAATTCTTGAGGAAAAAATAATAAGTATGATAATTACGCCAATCAAGTTAAAGGTCATTTGGGTTTGGAAGGTTATCGTTTAAGAATTACAGGGTTCGCTATGCTTACATCTATTGAGTTATCTGTGAAAAATCCCTACCTACCCAATAAAAATGGTGAAATTACGTCCATGGTATTCAAAATTGTTTAATTGAGATCATGAAATGACTCACATTTTTTCCCAAATGTAATGCTGGAAATAATACTAAAGAATACGGAGAAAATTACAAACTAGCTTTCGAACAACAAAAGCGTGACGGAGCAAAAGTTACAGTAGATAGAACGATTTGCTTTCTTACTTTAAATCTTCAGCAAACCATGCCGCTGCCAAAATTAAGTACATCGAAAGCATTTTACCTTCGACAAATGTGGTTTTACAACCTTGGCATACATACATTGAGGAATGCTGAAAAAAAAAACGTTCTTTTTCACATGGACTGAAGATATGGCCAGCCGTGAAAGCCTAGACAAAATAAAAACTTCAATATCATTACACTTTACCAGTTGTTGATTTTAAAGAAAGAATTTTCTAGTTATCGACCATAAATTTTCGGAGGTGGAACATTCATATTTAGATTCAGACAGAGACTTTGGCAGAGTCGAGAAAATTTTAAGGAAACATCAAAACATCTACGTTCCGGACCAGTATCGAGAAATTTTAAGAACTCTCAAAGACGCCGTTGTCATAGATATGAAGAATCATTTCAAGGATATTGATGGAATTGCCTCAAAACTCAATTTGTACAACAGGAAGAAAAACTTGAACAATGAAAAGGTTTATTTTCGCGACGATATAAAATGGCACCTATGGGTGCTACTATTACATCACTAGATGAAATGACTCCATTTTACAAAGTCGATATTTAAAAAAAAAGGAATATGCATAAGATAAATTTCGACGGTATTGCTCTAACGGTGTTTAATGAAAACAAGGGCAGCCTAAGTGTAGGAAAACTGGCCAATCTTAAAGAACAATTACCATTCATAAATGAATGGTAAGGCCGTATTATCACAACATACTTGGAAATGACCAAACTGTGGCTCAAAACCGTAGAACTGTCCGACTACCTAAAAATTGTACAATGTTTTAATAATAATAAAATATATTTAATTTCTTAACACTTTTATTCACTAATTCCTTATTCATTTCAGAGAAACTTATGAACGGATAAAGGTGTTATGTACATTAATTTTTTAAAATTTTCGAAAATAATGACAACTGGCAACTTTAGTTATTTGTCTCTGAAAAGTACATCAAATGTCAATATCATCGCAAAATGCAAGCTATATAGTCGTTATAACAAAAAAGTTCTCGTCTAAAAACTTTCGAGTTAAATTACTCAATAACGTGTTTTTGTGACATAACACCTTTATCCACTTAGCTCTTCAATTCATACTTTGAACCGAATTTTCTATATCACTCTGTATAGCTAGGTCGGTCCAATTGAACAAAATGCTCTCTTTTGACAACCCCGACAACATACTAAAATTTCAAGAAATTCTGTCGGTGTTTGAAAACCCCCTTGGAGGTGTGAGATGTCCTTTACTGTAAACTTGAGCTATGAGACATCTCAGTGTGGGAAACAAAAATTATATTTTCAACATTAGTACAAAAAGTTAAACAACAAATAATGTCCAACACAATACAATAGACAGACAAACAAAAAATGCAATATACAGGGTCCGCCACTTAAAACTCCCCAGGCTTGTAACTTTCTTATTTTTGAAGCGATAACCATGTTGGGCACATCAAATTGTAGACATTTTTAAAGCCTTTAAACATGCATACAGAATGATCGAATTTTTTTTTTTTTTAATTGTTAAGAAAAGAAACTTAATTTCTTTGAATATTTTTTTTTACCTCACCCTGTACATGAATTGTGTTAATGTTTTCTTATAAAGGTGTTAACTAGCTTCAATTTATGTTATTAAAATAAAAAAAAAATAAAAAATAAAAATTTTGCAATTTCCCATTTAGTACATTTTAATGTTTGTTTTTAAAAATATTTATTTCTTTTGTTTCTTGTTGCTGTTTTGTTACGTTGAATATTGTTTGTGATATGTCTTTTACAAATAAAGCATAAAATTATTATTTACATTCTTTTCAGTTCAAGTTATTTTAAAAAAAATCAGTTTAGAATCAGAACGAGTGTTTTTAATTCCTTTCTCTAAAACCAAAAAGAATTTCGAATATGACGTAATAACACAAATTGAAGGTAATTAAAACCTTTATAAGAAAACATTAACGCAGTTCATATACAGGGTGAGGTAAAAAAATATTCAAAGAAATTAAGTTTTCTTTCTTAACAATTTTTTCAAAAAATTTTTTTTTAAATCACTCTGTACATATGATTAAATGCCTTAAAAATATCTACAATTTGATGTGCCCAACGTGGTCGTCGCTTAAAAAATAAGAAAGTTACAAGCCTGGGGAGTTTTAAGTGGCGCACCTTGTATAATACACCGGGTGGCTCAGCTGATAGGGACATTCTTGTAACTTCTGAATGGGCGAATAGATTTTTTTCAAATTTGGTGTAGTGTTATGGGATGAAATTTCCAATTATATGTTGTAGAGAACCAAAATGGCCGATTTCCGATTTCGATGTAATTTACATGAAAATCAAATTTTTAAATGGGACAACCTGCATATTTTTGCATATTTGGATCCTGCTGCCCAAAATACATATGATCTGACCCTCAAAAATTATTTTGATTTAAAAAAAAAAAAAAAAAATCAAAACATTTTTTTCTCTTAATTATAAATTTAGTACAAAGAGAAGGTAGATATTATGCATCATTTTCGTGGTAATTTAAACATCTAATTAAATAACAGGTTGTCCCTCAAAAAAAAAAATAGTTTTCGTTGAAAAACCAATATCATTGAATAAATCGTTTTGTTAAATGTTAATATTTGAAGAGATGATATTTCAAAGGTGCTTGCAGACTGATTTTTAACAATTTTGGCAAAATCGCGGCCTTCTATTATTAAACCTAAAAATTAAAAAATCTATATTTTTTGAAAAACAAAATAATATTTGAGAGTTAGATCATATGTATTTGGACCAGCAGGATCCAAATATGCAAAAATATACGTTTAAAAATTTGATTCTCATGTCAATTACATCGAAACCGGAAGTCAACCATTTTGGTTCTTTGCATCAAATAATTGAAAATTTCATCCCATATCACTACACCAAAGGACCCCGCAATAATCTTATGGAAATTGGGTTTCAGTCAAATCGTCTGAATTTTGGATGATTTAGGTTTCGTCATCCCAAGCAAAAGTCTCAATGGGCACAAAGCTCGAAAATCAATACTTTGGCTGCTACGGAGCTTGAAAGCTCCAAAGCTCCACCACAGATTTATTTATTCGTGCAGTCTTTATAGATTTTTAAATAACTTATTTTTTTGTCTAGGTTTGTTTTTGAGGTTGCTGAATTCAAATCCGATGTCAAATTGTGCAAATTGACACTTGACAGCTGTCAATTAGCTGTCAAAGAGCCTTAACAAAGTGCAAATCTTATTTTTATGTTATGAGTTTATGCTGTTTAGGTAACTCAGTTCATGTATGATGTGAATACAATAATTCGACAATTGGCAGCTGTCAACAGGCTGTCAGCTAGCTGTCAAAGTGCAATAACAAAGTGCAAATCTTATTTTTTTGTTACGAACTGAGTTACCTAAAAAGCATAAAGTCATAACAAAAAAATAAGATTTGCACTTTGTTATTGCACTTTGACAGCTAGCTGACAGCCTGTTGACAGCTGCCAATTGTCGAATTATTGTATTCATATCATGTATGAACTGAGTTACCTAAAAAGCATAAAGTCATAACAAAAAAATAAGATTTGCACTTTGATATTGCACTTTGACAGCTAGCTGACAGCCTGTTGACAGCTGCCAATTGTCGAATTATTGTATTCACATCATACAAGAACTGAGTTACCTAAACAGTATAAACTCATAACATAAAAATAAGATTTGCACTTTGTTAAGGCACTTTGACAGCTAATTGACAGGTGTCAAGTGTCAATTTGGACAATTTGACATCGGATTTGAATTCAGCAACCTCAAAAACATAAACCTAGACATTAAAATCCAAAAAATAAGTTATTTAAAAATCTATAAAGACGAATAAATAAATCTGTGGTGGAGCTTTGGAGCTTTCAAGCTCCGTAGCAGCCAAAGTATTGATTTTCGAGCTTTGTGCCCATTGAGACTTTTGCTTAGGATGACGAAACCTAAAACATATCCAAAATTCAGACGATTTCCATAAGATTATTGCGGGGTCCTTTGAAAAAAATCCATTCGCCCATTCAAAAGTTACAAGTGTCCCTATCGGCTGAGCCACCCGGTATACCATATCTTAAAAAAAAACACCGACTCTAGACAAACTAATAACTGTTTTCATTTTGATAATACTCTGTTATATCCTATCAACATCCAATTAATTTATAATTAATTATATCAATGGCCTCGTGATAAGAGGAAAAACAGCTCAGTTCTGGGAATCGTTTTCAGTTCTTCAAGCTCCTTTAAGTGTATAAACACAATGAAGTGGTTTAGGGGAAGCGAATTCCACCGATTACTACGAAAACCGCCATATTATGCCTACTCATAGCAGCGCACCGCAGGTAGGCTATGGGGTTTTGAATGTCGACAGCAGCCGTAATGGTGCGTAAAGATTTATGGTCCCAGCTTAGGATCAAGTGCCTAAAACACGATCCGTTATTGTGTTCACAAAGGCACCCTCAGTCTCTCGCAAAACTAAAGATTTTTATAGTGGCTCTACAGATGTTTGTTAAATGAAAATGGCGGACGGATATGCTCTTTTAATGATCTCTGGTGAAAGAGTTGAGAATAATAGGACGACGTAAAGAGATTTTGCTCAAAATTTAATGTACCGGGTGATTTTTTTAGTTGGTACAGCACCTTTTCCTCGCTTATTATTAAAGATAGAGTTTTGTAATTTTGCAGGCATACTTAGTGACATTTTTTGCATCTAATGCACTTCTTTTAATTTTTCTGCTGTTTCCCGTCTAACCGGAAGTGACGTCAACTTTCGATTTTCAAATGAAACACTATAGTTTTTCTTTTGGATTTCAAAACTAGATTTTTTTCTGAGTTAGAATATGTAAAAAAAGTATTAGGTTAGAGAGGAAAGTTTTTGAGATAATGCGATTTTAAGGTTTCAGGGTTGAGAAGTACTAAAAATCGAGGAATGAATCATGGAATGATTTTGTGGCAGATTAAAATTGCCGTCAAAACGCGTAGTAGGCGCATGTCAAGTCAATAGAAGTTTGCGTTGCCGTCTTTGAATTTAGTTTCAAAGTTTTCTGGCGTCAGTTCACAAAAAATTAGTGAACAAAATGGAAAATGATTATACAATCGAAGATTTCTTTAACATCCTTATGATTTTTAACAATAATGGTCAAAGATAATGTAATATGTTGCACCCCTTAAAATTTAATGTTATGTTCCTAAAAAGTAGGCAGACTTCAACAGATCGAATGTCTGAATGAATGTAGTGTATTTGCACCTACTCGAGAAACCTACCAGAAGTTAGTTCTGGTGACATCTGGAATTATCTAGAGAATGGTGGCGTCATCACAGAAAAATCGAGATCTGTCATTTTTAGGTATAAAAGACCGACCGCGTTCTCGGCGAGTAGTTCAGTAGTT